>BSWB01000007.1:23027036-25622870 GCA_033239125.1 Fagopyrum homotropicum | reverse complement strand
GATTCTTTCGCGGGGTAAGGCCCCATTTATTTATTTTATCTCCAACCAACAAAAATTTATTTATTTTATCTGTATGAACTGCGTTTTTCCATTGTATATTTCAATTTTATTTTATTTTTACCAAATTCTATTGGATTCAAAACATATTAGAAACGTAAAAATTGTATTTTTTAATAAAATATATATTAATTTTAAACACCGTTTGTAGCATTATAAAATATAAAGTTCAATTATAAAATAAAGTCATAACATTAAGCACTTAAATTCATTGTTTTACATTATGGAGTGAAAAACTAAAATGAATCATATTATTGGAACAAAATTGTTTTCTTCAGTCTATTTAATGAACCATAATGTGTTTCATCCATACAGTTCAATAAGTTTGATTTCAAGTAGTGAATAATTTATCGATTTTTTATTCGATACGTTTCATATAATCATAATATAACTTTTTTATTCGATACGTTTCATATAATCATAATATAACTTTTATAAATAGCGAGTTTATCTGTTACGAATCTTTTAAAAAATTTTATTAAAATATTATGGGCACATGAGTAAAAAGGGTGTCATTACGGTATGTTGCCGCAATAGTTTTTGAAAATTTTAAAGACAAGATTGGTGAATTAAAGCTTTTTTTTGCATCGTTGATATAAATTAGGCTCCTTTAATTATTTAAAAATATTTTAAAGTAAGTTTTATTTATGAATGGGTAAAAACAAATTTGATACGGATGTTAAAATAAAAATTCTATAAATTGTCATTTACAATTTAGATTTGGTTACACGAAATCCTAATCGTCCATGTCCGCCAAGCCCTCTAACCTCCTTGACTGGCTTATTCCCTTCTCCTCTTCTTTTGTAGATCGAGTTTGCTACTAGGCTTCCTCCTGGCGGCAATGGAGCTCGGAGGTCGATGAGGTCGAAAAGCGGCGGTTGTGGGCGAGATTTGATCAACGAAGAGGCGTATCTTCCCGGCGACAATTATCGACTGCCTTTCGGAGGTTGAGAAATCACGAGGTTGCGAAGAGGCGGATCTTCCCGGTTGCAGGCAAGGTTGCAATATCCGTCGTCAAATCCATGTGAGATTTGAAGGTTGCGAGATCCGGTGGAAATCTCTGTTGCAAGTCCAGATTTATTGGGTACTTCGAACCTACTTGACGCTCGGAAGTCGACGAGGGCGAAAAGTGGCGGCTGCATGCGAGATCTGATCAAAGAAGAGGCATATCTTCCCGGCGACAATCATCGACTACCTTCCAAGAGGTTGAGAAATCATGAGGTTGTGAAGATAGGATCTTCCCAGTTGTAGGCGAGATTCGAAGGTTGCGATATCCGTCGTCAAATCCATGCGAGATCTGAAGGTTGTGAGATCCGACTTTTATGCTAATTTAATAAAGAACCCAAACTTTTGTATTACACTATTGGCCCAAACTTTTGAAATTTGCAAATTTTTTCGTAACTGGATAATTACAAAAAATGACCCATGTTTTTAATTGCAAGAAAGGCCCAAAGTTTTGAAAGTTTATCAATTGACTCAATTTGTTTAATTATAAAATTTGACCTAACTTTATAAATACGGGATATGGCCTATATTTTTTTTATAGTTATAATTGGGTTTGTGTAACTTGATGGACTTGGTCTTGTGTAATCAGATCTCGTGTAAATGACGGACTTTTTGGCTTGTGCAACTCATTTGAGATTGTGTAATCAACTTTTTGCAAACAAACAAAACTTGTGTGATTGGAAAATGACCGAGTTTCTTAAATACATAAAATTACATTGTAAATGAAATTGCATATTAATAGTGTTGAAATTGTGTAATTGAAATTGTGTATTAATAGTGTGTAATTAAAATTGTATATTAAGAGAGTTCGAAACTCACTAACTACACAATAAATAGAAATTATCAAATAACTCTTTCAATTAATTTTTATAAATTAGAAGGGCCTAGTTTGAATGGCGATGTCAACTTAAATCTTCTTCGATGACTTCGTCGGCATAGCCTTTATTCTTATAGTTGTTAGATCTTCTTGAAAATTTAACATTAAATTGGATTCACAAGCTTTTTAATCGATTATGAGTGGGGAGTTTGATGTCTATTTTGCTAGCCGCTAAGGTGGTGTTGCCGGTTGTAGGCTTGAGAATGTTTGAATATTTTGTTCGATTAAAAAATTATACATGTAAATATAAATGTATACAACTTAGTGTTCCATCTGAACATAATATGCCTTCTGTTTAGTGATTTTATTGTACGCTAACAACAAATTATGCTTTTGATTGTATGATCCTATTGAAGGTAATAGTGTTGTATAAAGCCAATGGTGAAAAATTTTAGTATAAACTTTTGTTATTTAATATGTGTATTAAAAATTGTGTTAGATATTAAAATGTCTTATATTATTAATTGAATGAAATATTTAGTAATTTGAAATATCTATTGATGATTTTTAATCATGATTGATTTATTTTTTTTATTTCTTTTTATTATCGTAATCTCTATTATCACAAGTGTAACACCCCATGTTCTGGGAACTCGAAGCGTTACGGGCTAGGACCTTACAATGGGTCCTGACCCTCAGAGTAGCAACAACACAACGTATCTTACAACAAGACACAGACGAATGAAAACGAAAATTCAATATAAAACCAAAGGTTTAAACAAAGGAAAGCGTAAAAGACTCGCATTCAAGTTCAAAACAAAAGGGAAAACAACAACATAAACCCGATCCCGTCCTATAATGTACGGGAATCCCGACTGACCACATCGTCCGGATCACTCAGCAGTACCTATATCCTGCAAGGCATCTACAACATCGGTATAAAACGTTAGCTAACATTCTAGATATCAGAAAGAATGTAAAGGCACAAACAAACACAAGGTAAAGTAAACATATATCATGCTCGCACACAACCGGTTATTATCTTTCATTAAGTTATCCATTACTAGTTCAACTTCTTTTGTCACACGAGAATCTCTCAAAACTCGTCACCGCTTCCGTCTACCAATAGGAATAGATCAGTACTATCCGTTACCTACGGGCCTGGGTTGTAAGAGCACATTTTAGTCTCCTGAAGAACTAGACAAGTGGTCACCACTGGTTATCATACACTTGGGCCATTTAAGGTTATAAAAGATGAATCCTATTCCGGTTATCCGTTATAACAAGATAAGCAACACAAACAAGCCAAAACGCTCAAACCAATATACGGAATGAAGCTAAGTAAGTCCAAGGGACTTACCTCACTCGAAGGAAGTCTTAAAGCTTAACAACAACTCAGAAAACAACTCAGATTCCCTTAGGAAAGGAGCAAGGAAATCCTGTTCACACAAGTGTCACGAATCAGGAACGAAACGGTTGCTAGAAGTCTATAACTTCTAGTCTCAATGATCTCTAAGAGATCTCCACAAGTTAAGGGATCAACCTTAGTCTTACAGCATACTCAAGGGCAAAGAACATCCAGAAGGAACAAGTAAAGGAACGAGGAAAGCAAGGAAGGAAGCAACTCACAAGAACGAGAGTCACTGCAGAAGGAACCACAGGGGCGGCGGAGCAAGGCGCAGGAGCGGCTTGCCGCGGGGTGGGAGTGTGTAGCCGCGGGGGCGGTGCACTGACAGAAGACGCTGACGGGGTTCTTCTCGACAAAACTCTCAGCAAGGGATTAAAAGCTTGAACCTTTTATCCAACCAAGTCAAGACTCAACCAAAAGACCCCAAAAACAGCAACACATCAACAACGGGGATGCAAACAAGAATCAAGGTTCAAACTTAATTCTTGGAGAAGAAGAAAAGGAAGAAAGAAAGAAGAAAACGAAATAGAAGGATGGGCATGCAACCATAACATGAACGCGATGAAGAACAAGGAAGGAAGAACTTACATGTTCAGCAAGGTCACAGGAAGCAAGGCTGTAGCACTCTAGGGTTAAAGAAGACGTAAGCAAGAAACGGGAAAAAGGAGAAAAGACGGGAATATATAGAAGAGGCGGGAAAAATAGATGGAAAGGACGTCTAGGGTTAGGAAGAAGATAAGGAAGTCGGCCCATAAGATAGAAGATCGGATCTTCTATCTATGGAAAGAAAATAAACGAACGAAAGAAAGATCGGGCGTGATCTATAGTCAGTCAAAGGGGCGGCTGACCCTGCCGCGGGTGCGGCTTGCCGTAGGGGCGGCACACTTCACCGCGAGGGAGGTGAAGACGAAAGACTAGGGTCTTACATCAGATCCCCCTAAAATGAAGTTTCGTCCCAAAACTTGCAACAACCCGAACGGTCACGTAACAACGGAAACGCTGAACACAACTCATATATTCCCACTCAGGGCACGTAAACAAAACGTCACAAAAGCGTACGCAATGCAACAAAGGAAAAACTGAAACCAACGATTATGCTAAAGGTGCATCCAACTCAGCGTAAAACTCCGGATAGTTCCTCTGGATACTATCCTCTGTCTCCCAAGTCGCCTCATCAGCTCCTTGCATCGACCACTGAATCTTCATCATCGGTATGTCCTTCGAACGCAAGCGTCTCGTACTACGGTCTAGGACAACTACCAGGTACTCAACGAACGTGTGGTCTGGCTCGATCACTAGATCCTCATGACTGACAATGTGTCTCAGGTCCGGTATGTACTCCCGTAACTGAGACACATGGAAGACTGGGTGGACACCCTCTAGCCTCGGTGGCAAAGCAAGTTTGTATGTTGCCTCTCCAACTCGCTCCAGAATCTCGAAAGGTCCGACATATGTGGGACTCATTCTCCCCTTGACGCCGAAACATCTGATGCCTCGTGTCGGGGATACTATCAATCAAACTTGAGCTCCAACTCTGAACTCTAGAGGTCTGCGCCTCTTATCTATATAAGACTTTTGTCGACTCTCTGCTGCTAGCATCCGCTCCCGGATCACTGGTACTCGAGCCATGTCATCCTGAATCTGCTCTAGTGCTACTCCGCTAGCACTTCTCTGCTCATCCCAACATAACAGTGAACGACATCTTTGTCCGTATAAAGCCTCATAAGGAGCCATCTTGATCGATGCGTGCCAACTGTTGTTGTACAAAAACTCTACTAAGGGAAGCTGATCTGGCCACACCTGTCCCCAGTCTAACACCCAAGCTCTCAACATGTCCTCCACGGTTCGGGACTCCCCGAACCATGGAGGGTCATGAAAGAAAATTGTGCAATCAAAGTATAGAAAATAGGTTTGGGGAAGTCAATCATGATGATGAGTAACTCGGCACCATTCACATAGCCGGGTGTTTGTGTCTTGCCAAATTCGGATTGAGCGATATTCCTAACGGATTATGGTATGTGCATCAAGGGTTTGAGGCATCTCAAAATTGAGAAACACCAATCTCCTAGGCTTCGGTTTTTGTGCACCGCTGTCCATACTTCTAAAAAGTAAAGTCGAAAAATTTTATGCTGAAAAGGGAGAGCAAAAATCTCAAAAGGTGGTTGATTCAAGTTACAAAAAGAAAAAGAGTGTGTGTTGTTCTTTTTCCCGGATTTGTGCACCACATTCCTTTATAAGTTTCCCACATATTCACGTTTTTTGACCTTTACTTGAAAGTCCCTAAGATCTATGGAATGTTGTTTGACTTGGTGATCTAATTTGGTGTTTCACATGATTGATTTTGACATTGCTTAAGGTTATGATGTTTGTTTTGAAGTTTATGTAATACATGATGTTTCCTTTGCTTGACATGATTTGATTTATGTGCATAGAAGTTCTCAAGGAGCCATAAAGCAAGATTTGAGGATGATCTATTGATTAGATCATTCTCAACAACCTCCTCAACAAATGCCTCAGCGATAGGCAGATCAGCAACTGGGGCTTGGCCCCGACCTCTAGCTAGTGGAGGTCTCCCTGCACGTCCTCGTCCACGGACGGAAAGTGGAAGTGGTGGTCGACCCCTTCCTCGACACATATTAGATGTAGCTCTAGTATGCGCCATCTGCTATAAGGATAGATATATAAGGATATATAGATATAAGGTCACGCTACAACTAAAGCAGAAATTCAAGAAAAAGCACATATAAAGGCCAACATATAATAAACTACATTACTAATATCCGCGGAGGTAGTGGTAGTCACCCGTACATCTATCCCAGAACAACAAGTTAAAACAAAAACCCCCCTTTTAAAACGTTAGACCCCTTGCGGGTTCTATTTATTTATCCATCCGACCTTTAGAAGATTTCGAGTGCCATTGTTGCCAACCTAGAGCTCTGATACCATATTGTAACACCTCAAGTTCTGGAAACTCGAAGCGTTACGGGCTACGACCTCACAATGGGTCTTGACCCTCACATTAGCAACAGCACAACGAATCTTACAACAAGACACAAACGAATGAAAAACCAAAACTCAATATAAAACCAAAGGCTTAAACAAAGGAAAGCGTAACAGACTCGCATCCGAGTTCAAAACAAAAGGGAAAACAACAACATAAACCCGATCCCGTCCTATAATGTACGGGAACCCCGGCTGACCACACCCTCCGGATCACTCAGCAGTACCTATATCCTGCAAGACATCTACAACATCGGTATAAACCGTTAGCTAACATTCTAGATATAAAAAAGAACGTAAAGGCACAAACACACATAAGGTAAAGTAAACATATAGCACACAACCGGTTATTATCTTTCATTAAGTTATTCATTACTAATTCAACTTTTTTTGTCACACGATAATCTCCCGAAACTCGCCTCCGCTTCCGTCTACCAATAGAAAAAGATCACTACTATCCGTTACCTACGGGTCTAGGTTGCAAGAGCACATTCTAGTCTCTTGAAGAACTAGACAAGTGGTCACTGCCCGATTATCATACACTTGTGCCAATTAACGTTACAAAGAGTGAATCCTATTCCGGTTATCCGTTATAAACATGATAAACAACATAAACAAGTCAAAACACTCAAACCAATATGTTACGCTAGAAACGTGACACGTAAAAGTCTTAAATTTATAACTCGATATATTTTTCCTAACTTCTAGCGAACCCACAGTGTATGGGTCGTTTTGTAGTAAGGATAGTATTCCGAGATCGAACACAAAGACTAAGGTGAAATTGAGTCAATAGTGACTAAGGATAGTGAAGATCTAGGCTAAGAAAAGAGATAGGAATAAAGAAATGAAAATCTCAATGTTTTTGGTTTGGTTTTGAGGTGATCAATCAAGGATCACAAATCATGCGAAATCAACAAACAACTAGGCTAACAACACAAATAAACAAGCAAACACGAGATAGGTAATCAAAGAGAGAAAAGAGGATTCTAGGGGTTAGAAATTCCGGTTATGGCATAGGACTCAAGCTATCTAATCATTCCTCGGATTAACTATGGTATATTGGGAGTGGGTGTTTCTAAATCGGGATCAATAACCGGGTAGGTCTCATGGTCCACTAGTCCATTCCTAAGGTCTTATCACCGGGTAAGTCTCAAAGAGCCTAAGGATAGGAATTCTACACAAACCGGATTGTCATCTAGGGGTCTAACCTCTCCTTACCGGGTAAGTCTCGGAAAGGCAAGTCCTAAGCATCAATCCTAGCACACTCAGTCCAATAGCGGCTTATGAGGCTCACTACTACCTAGAGTTCATCATCTTCGGTACCTAAGGGCAAGAATCACCGGGTAGGTCTCTTCTCACACTTAGTTGCTAACACTAGGTCACCCTAGGGTAGATCTAACTCAACAAACACTAGGATTTCAACAATTCTAACAACCTAACACTTAGATTTATCGATGCAAGCAAGTCGGACAAAAATCACGGGCAGTTCATCAAGAACCACGGCCGTGGAACCTACTAGAACAGGCCGTGATTTACAACAGAGGTTAGGTTCGAGCAAACAATTCATCCAAAGGTACATCTAAGTCCATTATATCATAGTCCAAGCCATAACCATCTTTTCTTTACCCTAGAATCACATCTATTTAGCCAACAACATGCATCATCACAATCAAAGTCATCAAGCATAAAATCATGGAATCCATATCAAGAGAATGAAATGAAAGGGAGATGAAGCAAGTAGAACAAGCAAAACTAGCTGAATAAATGTTCAAGAAGGACTTACAACCCTTCAAAAGAAGGTTCGAATCGTTTCTTACAACCTTAGCAAATGTTTCCAACAATCTTCACTCTAAAAACTATGAAAGACTAAGAATGGTGTGTTCTTCTCTTCTTTTCCAATGAAAGCCTTTCTTCTCCTCCAAGAATATCTCCAATCCAATATTCCAATGAGAGAATATGTGTTGTTGAGAGTGTGGGAGAGAATGGAATCATGGGGTCTCCCCTTCAACAGCTTGTAGGACCACCTTTTATACACCATCAAGGGTAAGGGTCGGTTATGGAGATCGTGGGACAGCTCTCGCAGCTGTGCAGGGAGAACCACGGCCTATTTCCACGCCCGTGGAAGTCCTAGTGGCCGTGGTTTTGGTGGTGCAGTTTTCTTTGGATCATCAAGCCACAGTTTGGTGCAAGGCATGCACCAACAAGGTCCCATGTGTCCTCCTTAGCTCCTACCTTACTTCCCAATGAGTCCAAAGGTGTGCCATCTCGAGGAACGATCCTTGAATGTATCGATTAAGCTCTTAAAGCTCCCAAAATACCTACAAAACATGCAAAAGTCCGTGTAGACGTCTATCTCGACAAATATACAAGAATTGAATGCAAACGTCATGAACTAGTGCTAAACCATGCATGAATGAGCGGAAAAACTATCTAAATGAGTGCTTAAACCTACGTCATAAATCGTGTTATCAAAAATACTCCATACTTAAGGTTTGCTCGTCCCCGAGCAAATCCCAACTATAGACTAAAAGATGACATGATTTATGCATGCAGAAAAACAACAAAATCTTTTTGAAGTTGTACTTCTAATATTGGATCACCTTCATATTCATGTTTCTTGGCAAATGGACAAGCAATCATGCATCAAATGAATGAAGGCACGGAAAGACAATTATACTTAACTAGAAAGCATGCATGAAAGGTAACAATGAAGAAGTCAAGATGATCATGAGCACATCCAATCTAGATTACTAAGTCTTACACACATGCAAATAGGTCACAAGGACTTAGGAAGGAAGAGGCTAAGAAACGTTGTGATTAGGTGTGAATTTTTAGGTTATGTGATGCTAATCCGGGAAAGGAATTAACTCCACAAATTTATTTTTGATCAACTTCACCATAAGTGTATGTTTTCTCCTTCTTTTCTTTCTTTTCTTTTCTTTTTCTTTCACTTATTTTTGAGACAATGACATTGGTGTACAAAAGCCGAAACCTTGGTGATTAGCGGTCCTCGGGCTTTTTTTATTTTTCGAGGTGCTCCACACCGGGCACACATACCAAAGCTCGTTAGGACTATCGGTTTATTTGACTTTGGCAAGGCACAAACACCCGTTATGTGAATGGTGCCGAGCTACTCGTCATTTAAACCAACGTCCCCAAACCTATAGTTTTTTTCTACACTTTTTACAACAAATTCAGCACTTCATTCACCATATTCATTCATCAACAACTTCACCCCACACTTGCTTTTCACACACATCAACACACTAGCATGCTCCTATTCCCGGATGGGTCAAAAGAGGTCAAATTTTGTATCAATTGAGGTGCTCAAGCAACATGATATAGATAAGAAGTAGAGAAAGATGAATTGCCTTAATCACTCCTAAATGATGTGCAAGAACTAGCATGCAATTTCGACTTTCAATCCTCAATCCAATCAAGGCAAGTATTCATGATCACAATTCACACATGGGATTCAAGATAAGTACTTCAAGTCTACATATACATTCATCAATTCAACACACAAGGCCATCCATAGCCAATTCACAAGACAATTTCATCATAAGGGTCATTCCCAAGCTTAGAAGCACTAAATTTTTTTAAATTTTCTGATTTTTTTTGAATTTTTCGAAATATCTATGTACAATGCAAAACATGTGACAATATTAAACTATCCTAGATGCTAATCATGCAAGTGATCATGAAAACCCCACCCCATACTTAGAAACACATTGTCCCCAATGTGCACTTTAAGTAAAGAAGAGTGAAAGAGGGTCCTCACAATGTAAAAGTGGTTTGCTTTGGTATTTGGGATCACTCAAATGGAGTGATGGCGGATGATCCTATCAACGATGGTAGAGAGCTCAAGGTGTTTGTTATGGCGTCGGGACCCGCGCTAGGCACCGCTAGCCGTCCAAGTTCCGCGTCCGCTCCACCCACAATTGATGAGGGGCTCATCGTCATTATTCACATGCCATGCAAGGCTTCCATGCTACTTGAATTCTAGCACACCAACTCGAAACACACACAAAAACACAAAAACAGAAAAATGAAAAACAAAAACAAAAACGAAAAGGGAAAGATGTCTACCAATGGGTTGCCTCCCACCAAGCGCTTCTTTAAGGTCATTAGCTTGACCAAACTCGGGGGCGTCTCACTCAAGGTGAAGTGGGGCAATTATGTCCACCGGAGCTCCCGGGATATACTTCTTCAACCGGTGCCCATTCACTTTAAAGTCTCCACAATGCTCCCCTCCTATCTCAACCGCTCCATGGGGAAATATCTTTTTTACCACATAAGGACCCGTCCATCTTGACTTTAGCTTTCCGGGGAAGAGCCGCAGCCTTGAGTTGAAGAGAAGGACAAGGTCTCCTTCACTCAACTCCTTTGGGATAAGACGCTTGTCATGCCAACGTTTGGTCCTTTCTTTGTAGATCCGGGCGTTTTCATAGGCATCCAACCGGATCTCCTTAAGAGCGTTCATGTCTAGCAATCTTTTCTCACCGGCCTCCTTGAGGTCAAAATTCAGCCACCTTATAGCCCAATATGCTCTATGCTCCATCTCTACCGGAAGGTGGCAAGATTTGTCATAGACTAGCTTGTAGGGAGTGGTGTCAATCGGTGTCTTGAAGGCGGTTCTATAAGCCCACAAAGTATCATCGAGCTTCATAGCCCAATCTTTTTTCGTCCTAGAAACCGTCTTCTTGAGAATTCCTTTTATCTCCCGGTTAGAGATCTCCACTTGGCCACTAGTTTGGGGATGGTAAGGTGTTGCCACCTTATGAGTCACCCCATACTTAGCCAAAAGTGTCCCGAAGTTCCTATTAGTGAAGTGCTTCCCTCCATCACTTATGATCACCCTTGGGGTTCCAAACCTAGGGAAGATCACTCGGTTGAAGAACCGCACCATAACCTTGGCATCATTTGTAGAAGAGGCGATTGCCTCTACCCATCTCGACACATAGTCAACCGCCAATAGGATGTAGAGGTTGCCACATGAAGAGGGGAATAGTCCCATGAAGTCCACACCCCACACATCAAATATCTTCACTTCTTGTATGTTGTTCAAGGGCATCTCATTCCTCCTTGAAATGTTTCCCGTCCTTTGGTAAGCATCACAAGCTACCACAAAATTATGCACATCCTTGAACAAACTTGGCCAATAAAACCCGGATTGCAACACCTTTGCACATGTCTTGTGTGAGCTAGCATGCCCTCCACATGGCAAGGAATGACAATGGCGGATCACACTCTCCACCTCATCCTCCGGTATGCATCTCCTAAAGACTCCATCCGGCCCTCTCTTAAACAAAAGCGGCTCACTCCAATATTAATGCCTCACATCTTTGAAGAACTTTTTCCTTTGGGCATAAGAAAGACCGGGTGACACCTCCTCACACACAAGGTAGTTCACAATGTCGGCATACCATGGCTCATTACACCTTGACACTTGAAACAAGCACTCCTCCACCATTTGCAATTGCTCATCCCGGAATGAGTCATCAATCGGGATGTCATCTCTCACAATCTCCAATGGTGGAAGTCTACTAAGGTGATCCGCCACAGAATTTTCGGACCCCTTCTTATCCCGGATTTCCAAATCAAACTCTTGAAGAAGAAGGATCCACCGAATCAAACGGGGCTTGACATCCTTCTTAGTAAGGAGATAACGGATCGCAGCATGATCCGTACACACAATGACCTTCGCTTCAACTAGATACGAGCGGAACTTCTCAAATGCGTACACAACCGCTAGCAACTCTTTCTCGGTGGTAGCATAATTGAGTTGGGCTTCATCTAGCGTCTTGCTAGCATAATAGATGGCATGTGTAAGCCCGTCTTTCCTTTGTCCCAAAACAGCCCCAACGGCAACATCACTCGCGTCACACATGATCTCAAACAGTAAACTCCAAACCGGAGGTTGCATGATAGGTGCGGAGATCAAAGCGTTCTTCAACCTACAAAAAGCCTCAAGGCAATCCTTGGAGAAAAAAAATCAACATCTTTCATTAGTAGGTTACTAAGAGGCTTAGAAATTTTAGAGAAATCTTTAATGAATCTCCGGTAAAAACCGGCATGCCCTAGAAAACTCCTTACCCCCTTCACCGAGGTAGGTGGTGGCAACTTCTCTATCGTCTCTATCTTAGCCCTATCAACCTCAATGCCACGGTTGGACACCAAGTGTCCCAACAAAATGCCTTCACTTACCATGAAGTGGCATTTTTCCCAATTTAAGACAAGGTTTGTCTCCTCACATCTCTTAAGCACTAAAGACAAGTTAGCTAAACAATCATCAAATGAAGATCCATAAACAGAGAAATCATCCATAAACACTTCCATGATGTTTTCGATATACTCAGAAAAGATAGCCATCATACACCTTTGAAAGGTGACGGGTGCATTACACAACCCAAATGGCATTCTCCTATATGCAAATGTACCCCAAGGACATGTGAATGTAGTTTTCTCTTGGTCATCGGGGTGGATTGGGATTTGGAAGAATCCACTATAACCATCTAAGTAGCAAAAGTGAGAATGTTGAGCTAATCTCTCTAGCATTTGGTCAATAAAGGGAAGAGGGAAATGATCTTTCCTAGAGGCAACATTTAGTTTCCTATAGTCTATACACATCCTCCATCCCGTAACCGTTCTAGTTGAGATTAATTCATTATTCTCATTTGTCACTACGGTCATCCCACCCTTTTTAGGAACCACATGCACAGGACTAACCCACTTACTATCCGAAATCGGAAAAATGATTCCCACATCTAGCAATTTAAGAATCTCTTTCTTTACTACTTCTTTCATGATGGGGTTTAGTCTTCTTTGAGGTTCAATTGAAGGTTTATGATTATCTTCCATTAAGATCTTATGCATGCACAAAGGAGGTTTAATGCCAACTAAGTCATCAATGGTATAGCCAATAGCCTTCCTATGCAATCTCAACTCATGCAACAATCTACTCAACTCATCATCATTCAAGCATGCATTAACAATCACCGGATATGTAGAATTATCACCAAAAAAAGCATAATTCAAATGAGAGGGGAGGGGTTTAAGTTCAATTTTAGGAGGACCTTTATCGGTTGGAGACGCTCCATACAATGTTGGTTGAGATGAATCCAAAGCCATGGAAGACTTCTCAAAGCTCCTTGAAGCTTGATCAACAATTAAGGTAGTTTCTGGAGAAACCACGGGCTCTGGCACAACCACGGCCATGGAACTTGCAAAGCTAGCACTTCGGAGCACTCCAGAGAGTTCCACGACGGGACAAACCACGGGCGTGGTTTCCCCTACCTGGCCGTGATTTCTACAGGAATTCAGCACACCTTCGTGTGCTTCAAATTCAGCTCTTGTCTCCTTTTCCAATGCTTCCAAAGCCTTGATTTCCTCATTGCAGGCCTCCTCAACTCCTTCCTCCATCAAACTTAAGCTAAGAACCTTCTCCAAGGGGTCCTTGATCAAGATCGAGCTCACAACTTCTCTAGACTCCTCTTGCTCGACAATGTTGAACACATCTTCACCAAGGGCTGACCCTTTCATCATTGTGGATAATTTGAACTTGATATTCTCTTCTCCAATGTTGAAGGAGAGAATTCCATTTTTGCAATCCACCAAACATCCGGAAGTGGCTAGGAAAGGTCTCCCCAAGATGATAGGAACCGGATAGTCCGCCGGGATGTCCAAAACAACGAAGTCTATGAGCACATAGAACTTCCCTAGTTGCACCGGTATGTCTTCCAATATTCCAACCGGGTGAGTGATCGAACGGTCCGCCATGTAAAGGGTCATCTTGACCGGCTTTGACTCTCCTAGCCCAACCTTGTTGCAAAGTGCAAGCGGGATGATGCTTACACTTGCCCCAAGATCACATAGGGCTTCATACTTCACTTCTCCCACTCCAATTGGCACACAAAAAGATCCCAGATCTCTTAGCTTAGAAGGCATCTCCTCCTTCATAGTTTGAATCAACTCCGAGGATCTCTTTGTCATTCTCACTTTCCCATACTCCTCCAACTTCCTTTTGTTAGAGAGTATCTCCTTCAAGAATTTTCCATAGGCCGGCATACCTAGAATAGCATCCATGAACGGAATGTTAATATACAATTTAGACATAAGTTCAAGGAATTTACCGAAGTGCTTGTCCAAGCGAGCTCTTGCTCGTGATTGTGGGAACAGTAGTGGTGACTTGTATGGAGGTGGTGCCACATATGTTGGCTCATCATCCTTGCTCTTTCCACCATCTTCTTGCAATGTCTCTTCTTCTATCACCACTTGTTTCCCCTTATCATTTCCCTTAGGTAAGAGATCCTTCATGCTCAGCCCACTCCTTGTTGTGATGGCCAACACTTGGCCTCTTGGGTTGTCCTCGGTTCTTCTGGGAAGCTTTCCCGGATCTCTATGAGCTTCACCCGCCTTTTGGAACACTTGTGCTTCCAACATCTTTTGAGCCTTAGAAATGGAAGTCACCGTGCTCTCAAGTCCACTCAACCTTCCAAGCAATTGCTCAAACATCATCTCGGTTCTATCCTTTGGAGGTTGAGTAAATCCGGGTTCAAGGTTCTTGTGAAGCCTTTAGTGGTGGAGTTGCGCTCGCCCTAGTGGAATCGATTGGTACCAAGCTAAGGCTTTATCCTTAAGTGAGAAGGAAAAAACCCTAAGCTTATGGTTGTTGTTCTCCAACCTAGGCGGCCTTAGAGTCTCCATCAATATCTCGTAGTTCATCAAATGTTGATGAGGGGACTCTCCTTCCATCCCTCCAAATTGATTATGCCGGATCATTTGTAGAACTTGAGGGCGGAGCTCATAATCATGGAATGCGGGATCTCCTAAGTTCACACCCGGACGGTGCACTCTTTGAGCCGGATCCATACGTTGCCCTAACGTTAATGGCTCCTCAATCATTATCGGCTCAAACCGAATATTGACCGCCGGCTGCGGTTGTGGTGATGGTGGAGGAGGTTGTTGACGATTAAGCTCCGTTTGCACAAGAGCTTTCCTAATCTCTTCAATCTCCCTCCTAGTTGCTTCTTGCCTATCATTGGCAAGTCTCCTTTCATTCTCCAAGAGCTCATCTCTTAACCTAATTTGCTCTAAAGCCTCATCCAACTCAGCTTGAAGATTTCTTGCGGCCATCTCCTTCTCCTTTCTAATGCTCTTAGATCTAGATTTAAGGGTTTTCTCCGGTTCGGGATCGAATGGAGCTAAATCCTTGCCACGAGATCTTCGCATACACCTAAAGAGTGAGAGATGTCCTGAAAATGCAAAGACACAAACCATACAAGATCAAAAGCAACAAGAAAGACCTACACTATAAACAATCACAAAAAGACTCAATCTAGACCTAGTCCCCGGCAACGGCGCCAAAAACTTGTTACGCTAGAAACGTGACACGCAAAAGTCTTAAATTTATAACTCGATATATTTTTCCTAACTCCTAGCGAACCCACAGTGTATCGGTTGTTTTGTAGTAAGGATAGTATTCCGAGGTCGAACACAAAGACTAAGGTAAAATTGAGTCAATAGTGACTAATGATAGTGAAGATCTAGGCTAAGTAAAGAGATAGGAATAAAGAAATGAAAATCTCAATGTTTTTTGTTTGGTTTTGAGGTGATCAATCAAGGATCACAAATCATACGAAATCAACAAACAACTAGGCTAACAACACAAATAAACAAGCAAACACGAGATAGGTAATCAAAGAGAGAAAAGAGGATTCTAGGGGTTAGAAATTCCGGTTATGGCATAGGACTCAAGCTATCTAATCATTCCTCGGATTAACTATGGTATGTTGGGAGTGGGTGTTTCTAAATCGGGATCAATCACCGGGTAGGTCTCATGGTCCACTAGTTCATTCCTAAGGTCTTATCACCGGGTAAGTCTCAAAGAGCCTAAGGATAGGAATTCTACACAAACCGGATTGTCATCTAGGGGTCTAACCTCTCCTTACCGGGTAAGTCTCGGAAAGGCAAGTCCTAAGCATTAATCCTAGCACACTCAGTCCAATAGCGGCTTATGAGGCTCACTACTACCTAGAGTTCATCATCTTCGGTACCTAAGGGCAAGAATCACCGGGTAGGTCTCTTCTCACACTTAGTTGCTAACACTAGGTCACCCTAGGGTAGATCTAACTCAACAAACACTAGGATTTCAACAATTCTAACAACCTAACACTTAGATTTATCGATGCAAGCAAGTCAGACAAAAATCACGGGCAGTTCATCAAGAACCACGGCCGTGGAACCTACTAGAACAGGCCGTGATTTACAACAGAGGTTAGGTTCGAGCAAACAATTCATCCAAAGGTACATCTAAGTCCATTCTATCATAGTCCAAGCCATAACCATCTTTTCCTTACCCTAGAATCACATCTATTTAGCCAACAACATGCATCATCACAATCAAAGTCATCAAGCATAAAATCATGGAATCCATATCAAGAGAATGAAATGAAAGGGAGATGAAGCAACTAGAACAAGCAAAACTAGTTGAATAAATGTTCAAGAAGGACTTACAACCCTTCAAAAGAAGGTTCGAATCGTTTCTTACAACCTTAGCAAATATTTCCAACAATCTTCACTCTAAAAACTATGAAAGACTAAGAATGGTGTGTTCTTCTCTTCTTCTCCAATGAAAGCCTTTCTTCTCCTCCAAGAATATCTCCAATCCAATCTTCCAATGAGAGAATATGTGCTGTTGAGAGTGTGGGAGAGAATGGAATCATGGGGTCTCCCCTTCAACAGCCTATAGGACCACCTTTTATACACCATCAAGGGCAAGGGTCGGTTATGGAGATCGTGGGACAGCTGTCGCAGCTGTGCAGGGAGAACCATGGCCTATTTCCACGCCCGTGGAAGTCCCAGTGGCCGTGGTTTTGGTGGTGCAGCTTTCTTTGGATCATCAAGCCACAATTTGGTGCAAGGCATGCACCAACAAGGTCCCATGTGTCCTCCTTAGCTCCTAGCTTGCTTCCCAATGAGTCCGAAGGTGTGTCATCTCGAGGAACGATCCTCGAATGAATCGATTAAGCTCCTAAAGCTCCCAAAATACCTACAAACATGCAAAAGTCCGTGTAGACGTCTATCTCGACAAATATACAAGAATTGAATGCAAACGTCATGAACTAGTGCTAAACCATGCATGAATGAGCGGAAAAACTATCTAAATGAGTGCTTAGACCTACGTCATAAATCGTGTTATCAAAATACACCGAATGAAGCTAAGTAAGTTCAATGGACTTACCTCTCGAAGGAACACTCAACACACTGCACACACTCAGAGAACAGCTCGGTTTCCCTCAGGAAAGGAGCAAGGAAAGCTTGTTCACACAAGCATCACGAATCATGAACGAAGCGGTTGCTAGAAGTCTATAACTTCTAGTCTCAATGATCTCTAAGAGATTTCCACAAGCTAAGGGCTCAACCTTAGTCTTACAACATACTCAGGGGCAAACTACATCTAGAAGAAACGAGGAAAGCAAGGAAGGAAGCAACTCACAAGAACGAGAGTCACTGCAGAAGGAACCGCAGGGGCGGCGGAGCAAGGCACAGGGGCGGCTTGCCGCGGGGGCGGTGCACTGACAGAAGACGCTGTCAGGGTTCTTCTCGACAAAATATGATAGCATGAAATATGACCATATTTTAGGCACTTAATTTGGTTGTTTTTCCCCTTTAGTTGTGTACATGGATAAGAGTTTGAAGCATTTATGAGCACATTCATCTATTTTGTCGATATAGAGATCTACACGAGCTTTGTTGTGTTTTTAGGTGAATAAAGGCTTGGATTGGAGCATATATGAGAGAGTAGGAGTATTTGATCATGCTAGATATCAAGAGGATGCATTAGAGAAGCTAAGGAAGGAGCATGATTAGAGAACTTTACGAAACAAAGGCTTTTACAAAGGAATTGGAGTTTCCACGGCCAAACATGAGAAACCAAGACCGTGGTTTAGGCATTGAGGGCGTGGAAAACAAAGTCAAGAGCAACAAAAAGGTTCCACGACCAGTTCCACGGCCGTGGAAGTTTACACTAGACCGTGATTTCTATAACGGTCGCCACGTGTCATATTTGCCACGTCAGCGACAGTTATCGGGCTTTTCGTAACCCTATTTTTCCCCTATAAGAAGGCTGAAGAAAGGAGAAAATAAGGACGTCGCATACATCCCGCACGGAAAAGCATTTTGGAAGCATTGCTTAGGAAGATTTTATTGCACACAGGGAAGATTCCGAGAAGGACGCATTTTGAGATTGCGTACTTGGAGAAGATCTTAGGATTCCTTCTGAAGACGGATTGATAGCCGTTCTTCATTGTTCCTAGAGATTATTGTGAAGTTTTCTGTTCCCTATTCCGCATACATTGAACACATATACTCTTTGGATTGAATTGAGATTGATTGTTCGGTTATTATTGAGTTTTCAAGGTTTTACCCTTTTTCCCTTTTTAATAATTTGATTATTGATTCAATGACAATGATTGTTGGCTAAAACCCTTTAGTGATTCTAAGGTGAAGGTTGATAGTTGTGGCTTAGATGATGATAGATTGAACTTAAACAGATTGGACCATGAGAGTTGCAAGAAACTTCGTTGTCGACTATTCCCATGGGTTGTTCTTGAGTTCCACGACCGTGGTTCCTCAAGATCCAGCCGTGGTTTCCCATGCCGTACGTCTTTTCTTTTTGCTTTGATCCAAAGTTAAAAATTTGCTTTAACCTAGCCTTGACTTACATTTTCTAGGTAATAGTGAGACTCAACATCCTCTACTTCGGTTTCGAGTGTCACAACCTTAACTGTTTTTGCTTATTTTTGATTCCCTTGGGTTTGGGCATGGGTATTTGAGAGTAATTCTTATCCTTTGATCATTTCTATACTGCAGCCTCAACAACCTTTATAGAGAGAGCCTTTGGGTGAGACATATGGGTTTGGAACTTCACCGTACATAACCTTACATTAAATATACCTTTGCAATCCCGACTTTGTCCTTATATCTTTAGAATATCTTGAATCGATTGCCACAATTGGATATCCGGATCTTTAGAATTGCTGTTTCCCCAATATTATTTGCAAAGCTTCTATATTTTACTTGCTTGACAATTTGTGAACTGATTTTGTTCCCCCCAAATCCATGAGTTCGATACTCTATAATTCTTGCTTTACTACGCCGATCCGAACACTGCGGGTTCGCTTGCTTTGATTTCAATTTTATAAATTTAAAGCTTATTTGCACGCACACTTTCGAGCGAACAAAACTCTCAGCAAGGGATCCAAAGCTCGAACCTTTGATCCAACCACGTCAAGACTCAACCAAAAGAGCATGAGAATGACAACACATCAACAACAAGGATGCAAACAAGAATCAAGGTTCAAACTTGATTCTTGGAGAAGAAGAAAAGGAAGAAAGAAAGAAAGAAAGAAGAAAATGAAACAGAAGGATGGGCATGCAGCCATAACATGAACGTGATGAAGAATAAGGAAGAAAGAACTTACACGTTCATCAAGGTCACAGGAAGCAAGGCTGCAACACTCTAGGGTTGAAGAAGATGTAAGCAAGAAACGGGAAAAAGGAGAAAAGACGGGAATATATAGAAGAGGCGGAAAAGATAGATGGAAATGACGTCTAGGGTTAGGAAGAAGATAAGGAAGTCGACCGATAAGATAGAAGATCGGATCTTCTATCTATGGAAAGAAGATAAAACAAACGAAAGAAAGATCGGACGCGATTTGTAGTCAGCCGCATGGGCGGCTGACCCTGCCGCGGGTGCGGCTTGCCGCAGGAGCGGCACACTTCACCGCGGGGGTGTTAGCATGAAATATTGCGATATTCTGGGCACTTATTTTAGTTGTTTTTCATTCATTATTGTGTTCGTAGATAAGGCATTGAAGCATTTGTTAGCTTGTTTTAGACATGTTACCGGTTCAAACCAAACCGCCGAACCGGCGGTTTGTGAACCGGCTCAAACCGCCGGTTTGACCAAACCGGCGGTTTAGGTTTGCCGGTTTGGTTGAACCGGTGGTTCGCGGTTTAGGTTTAGGTTTGGTTCAACCTCAAACCTAAACCGACGGTTCGAACCGGTGGTTAACCGCCGGTTTGAGCCTTTTTTTATTTTTTTTTTATTTTTTTTTTGGCCAAACCGGCGGTTAACCGGCGGTTAACCGCCGGTTTAACCGGCGGTTTGGCCAAAAAAAAGGTCTCTTTGCAATTTTTAAAGTTATAAAATAATTTTAATTAATATATATTATACATTTATACATATATATTATATTACTTATATATATATATATATATATATATATTTTTTTTTTTTAAAAGTCATGTGCCAAACCGCCAAACCGGCGGTTTGGCGGTTTGGCAAACCGCCGGTTTAGGTTAAACCTAAACCGGCGGTTCCTCATTGGCCGGTTTAGGTTTAGGTTTGGCTTTTGCCAAACCTAAACCGCCGGTTCCTAAACCTAAACCGGCGGTTTAGGAACCGGCAACATGTCTAGCTTGTTTACCTATATTTTTGATATGGAGGTCTACATTAGTTTGTGATTGATTATAGGTGAATAAGAGCTGAAACCGGACCATTTGAGAGAGAAAAGAGAGGATTCAATCATATCCAAAGATTAGGAACACATCAAGGAAGCTAAAGAAGGAGCTAGGATGAAGAATGTCACGACACAAAGGAAACCACAAGCAATCTACACTTCCACGCCCTAAATTACGGTCGTAGAAGAGTCCACGCTCTAAACCACGGCTGTGGATCTTAGCATCATGAGCGTGGAGCATTCCAGTAAGTTACACGGCCTAAAGTACGGTCGTGGAAGATGAGAGACACCGTAATCCTTTCCACGCCCTATTTCCACGGTCGTGGAACATCAAGAGACCGTGATTTAGGCAATCTTTTGACGAATCATTTATTGCCACATCATCTACGTATTTGGGCTGGAAGATACCTCTTTCTCCATGGATAAAACAGCGAGAGGAGGGAGTTTTCGGGGGCCTCGCTTTGGAGAGTTCACCTTAGGGTTTTCGCGAGGAACTTTGCGGAAGCGCCGGCAGTTTGGATTCCCGAAGATTGTGTGTGGCGGAAGTTGCGCCCTTTTTTCTTAGGTTTGATATTGAAGACGGATTGACATCCCGCTCTTCGTGTTTACCTAAGATCATTGTGAGCTTTTGCGTTATATTCTGAATCCATTGAGTATTTCATTTGGTGTTTTGGATTTGAGATTGATTTTGAGTTATATTCAAGTTTTCGAGGGTTTTCATCTTTCATTCTTCTTAAATTGATTTTTGATATCATGACAATGGTTATTGGATAAAACCCTTTAGCAATTCTAAGGTGAAGGGTTGATAGTTGTGGCTTAGATCATGATAGATTGATCGTAAACAGATTGGACCCTGAGAGTGTGAGAAACTTCGTCGACAACCAAGATCACGGTCTGTTCTTAGGATTCCACGGCCGTGGAACTCAAGAACTACCCGTGATATACCTTAGTTTACGAACCTTGCTTTTACTTTAATCCAAAGTTAAAGATTTGCTTTAACCTAGCCTGGACTTGTCTTTCCTAGGTAGTAGTGAGACTCAACATCTTCTATTTCGGTTTCGAGTGTCACAACCTTAACCGTTTGAGCCTATCTTGATCATTGGGTTACAAGTTTGGGTATTTGAGATCAATTCTAGTCCTTAGATCCTTTCTATACTGAAGCCTCAACAACCTTTATAGAGAGTGTCTTTGGGTTAGACATATAGGGTTTTGGAACTCCATCGTACATCACCTTACCTTAGCATACCTTTGCAATTCTCAACTTTGTCCTTATATCTATAGTATGTCTTGAATCGATTGCCACAATTGAATACTTGGATCTTTAGGATTGCTGTTTTCCCAATATTTGCAAAGCTTATTACATTTACTTGCTTGACGAATTGCGAACTGAATTTGTTCCCCCCAAATCCCTGAGTTCGATACTCTGGAATTCTTGCTTTACTACGTCGATCCGTACACTGCGGGTTCGCTTGCTTTGATTCTAGTTTTATAAATTTAAAGCTTATTTGCACGCATGCTTAGTGGCGAACAGGGGGCGGTGAAGACGAAAGGCTAGAGTCTTACAACAAGTACATGAAATCTCCATATCTAACAATTCTTCCAAATGTAGTCACTAGTCACACTTTCACGATAAACTAAGTTAACAATTCTTTTGTTATTATTTTTTTATATTGATTGCACTCTCTATTTTTAACAAATTATGAACTTACCGTATCAACCAAGTTATTTTAAGAAACGCATCCATAATTATATATACTACTAAAACAAAATCATGTTAGTCCACATGTCAACACATTAGCTATGCCACCTAGGACTTTTGGCAAATATTTACAATTATGCCATTATTCAATAACTATTTGAAATCAATATTAAAATATTTTTTAATCTCATCATGTCAATTCAACAAAAAGAATCTCATCATGTTCAGTATCTTTCGGTTATAACAATATGTTTTTTGTTTT
The DNA here is from genome assembly GCA_033239125.1 of Fagopyrum homotropicum. Lineage (NCBI taxonomy): Eukaryota > Viridiplantae > Streptophyta > Magnoliopsida > Caryophyllales > Polygonaceae > Fagopyrum > Fagopyrum homotropicum. The sequence goes on along the minus strand of BSWB01000007.1, from coordinate 25,600,097 downwards.
TGTTACCAAATCTACAATCATCTATAACAATTCGGTATTGAAAATATTATTAAATCTATAACAACTCAATATTGAAAATATTGTTAAATTGTATTTGTTATCTTTTACAAATCTTCTACAGTTAAAAAAATATATTTTTTGAAAAAAACATATTTTATAAGAATTTGTTTATTAGAATTGATAAATAGTCATCATACCACGTCATTTTGTTAAAAAAATAAAACAATAAATCTACTTATCTACCAATCAAAATTAAAAAAATCTATATATTCTACTAAAGTACACTACACTAATACTGACGTGACGCTCCCACAATTTTTTTCGGATTAAATCTTTTACTAAATCACAAGTTAAGTCAATAAATCTATTTTTACTAAAACAAAATCTAAAAAAAAAATTCTTTTTTAACTAATCTAATAAAACAAAAATCCGAAATAAGTTAAGTATATCACGTTCTAGACTTCTCTTATACGTTTTATCAAATAATAAATATCAACATCTAATAAATCTAATAATATCTACTGATCCCACATTTTACGTTGGCTAACCATCAAACATAAACCTCTATTGTACGTTTTACTTCTCCTCCACGTATCTCTCACGCTATATATGTAGATAATATCCTATCCTGCTCCATTCAGTTTTTGTCTTCCAATATTAATCATATTTCTTCATCTTTTTATTTTAACGTAAATAATATCTTTTACTAAATAAATCAGTTAGAAGATTTACTTCAATTCAAAATTAAAAGCAGTATCAAAAATCTTTATATTTTTATTTGTATTATCTATTTGATTACTAAAACTTCCTTCATACTCATACGTCTCCATATTGAAGAGTGTGAAACCCTAGTTCTCTTCTCCTTATATATAAGAGCCATCAAACGTATGATTGATTACTTACACCACCAATTTATCGCTTCTTCTCTCGCTCTCTATTCCCATCGTTCTGATCTTGCTCTTATATATTTGAGGAGTTTTTTCATATTGTTTTGCATTTAATTATTTTTGACCTTCATATATATATCTATATATATATATATATATTCTTGTTCCATATATTTTGATTTGTATTGTTTCATAGTTTGTGTATTTCTGTTTTGGTTTTTCAATTTTGTAAGATATTAGAATAAATCTAGGTTAACATTTCAAAGGTCTCTAATTTCGCCTCATATGAGGCCGAGAACTTCCCAGGAGTCATCAAAGTCTTCAGTACGACTCCATATCCGTTCAAACGCCCCACTCATCGATACACCACTCATCGACGACGGACAAGTCATATGGGACGATGTCATCTAATACAACCAACACAACCTCCATCTCCACCGCTAAACCCCAAAAACAACTCGCCCCCTCCAACCAAGCTCCCCCGTTGTGGTCTACATCCACGGTGGCAGATTTTGCATCGGGAGTCGATCAGGATGTAACACCACAAGTTCTGGGAACCCGAAGCGCTACGGGCTAGAACCGCACAATGGGTCCCGACCCTCAGAGTAGCAATAGTACAACGGATCTTACAACAAGGTATAGACGAATGAAAACCAAAACTCAATATAAAACCAAAGGTTTGAACAAAAGAAAACGTAAAAGACTTACAGCCGAGTTCAAAACAAAAAGGAAAACAACAACGTAAACATAAACCCGATTCCGTCCTATAATGTACAGGAACCCCGGCTGACCACACCATCCGGATCACTCAGCAACATCCTGAACCTGCGGAACATCTACAACGACGGTATAAACCGTTAGCTAACATTCTAGATATCGGAGAGAACGTAAAGGTACAAACACACATAAGGTAAAGTAAACATATAGCATGCTCGCACACAACCGGTTATCATCTTTCTTAAAGTTATCCATTACTAATTCAACTTATTTTGTCACACGAGCATCTCCCGAAACTTGCCTCCTCTTCCGTCTACCAATAGGAATAGATCAGTACTATCCGTACCCTACGGGCTTGGGTTGCAAGAGCACATTCTAGTCTCCTGTAGAACTAGACAAGTGGTCACCGCCCGATTATCATACACTTGGGCCAATTAAGGTTATAAAGGATGAATCATATTCCGGTTATCCGTTATAAACATGATAAACAACACAAACAAACCAAAACACTCAAACCAATATATGGAATAAAGCTAAGTAAGTCCAAGGGACTTACCTTACTCGAAGGAACACTCAACACACTACACACACAGATAACGAGTCAGTTTCCCTCAGGAAAGGAGCAAGGAAAGCCTGTTGACTCAAGCATCACAAAAATTAAACTCGGGTTGCAAGAGCACATTCTAGGCTCCTATAGAACTAGACAAGTGGTCACCGCCCGGTTATCATACACTTGGGCCAATTAAGGTTATAAAGGGTGAATCCTATTCCGGTTATCCATTATAAACATGATAAACAACACAAACAAGTCAAAACACTCAAACCAATATATGGAATAATACTGATCTATTCCTATTGGTAGACTAGAATGTGATCTTGCAACTCAGGTCCGTAGGTAATGGATAATACTGATCTATTCCTATTGGTAGACGAAAGCGGAGGCGAGTTTTGGGAGATTCTCGTGTGACAAAAGAAGTTGAATTAGTCTTTCGCCTATTGTCCACAAGGCCATAATCGGGTTTTAAATAAAAATAAACTCATGCAAGCAAAAATAACCTTGGTTTCAAAAGTTTATTTTTGAGTGGTTTATAAACTTATATAAACCCCTAAAGAAATAAACCAATTCCTAAATAAACACCTACAAAAATTAAACTCGGGTTGCAAGAGCACATTCTAGTCTCCTTAGAACTAGACAAGTGGTCACCGCCCGATTATCATACACTTGGGCCAATTAAGGTTATAAAGGGTGAATCCTATTCCGGTTATCCGTTATAAACATGATAAACAACACAAACAAACCAAAACACTCAAACCAATATATGGAATAAAGCTAAGTAAGTCCAAGAGACTTACCTCACTCGAAGGAATACTCAACACGCTGCACACACACAGATAACGACTCAGTTTCCCTTAGGAAAGGAGCAAGGAACGCCTGTTCACACAAGCATCACGAATCAGGAACGCAACGGTTGCTAGAAGTCTATAACTTCTAGTCTCAATGATATCTAAGAGATCTCCACAAGCTAAGGGTTCAACCTTAGTCTTACAACATACTCAGGGGACAAGGAACATTTAGAAGGTACGAGGAAAGGAACGAGGAAAGGAAGGAAGGAAGCAACTCACAAGAACGGGAGTTATTGCAGAGGAAACTACAGGAGCGGCTGGACAGACGCAGGGGCGGCTATCCGCGGGGGCGGCACAGTAGAGGTGCGGGGGCGGAAATCGTGACAGAAGCGCTGTCGACTCTCTTCGACAACAAGGAACAAAGCAAAGGTCAAAGCTTGTTCTTCCAACACTCTCACACTTCACAACTCAACCGGGAGCCTGTGAACATCAAAGGATCAACAACGGAATGCTCCACAAGAATCAAGGCTCAAGCTTGATCCTTGGAAAAGAAGAAAAGGGAAGAACGAAGAACAAAACGAAATAGAAGGGAAAGGCATGCAGTAACTACATGAACGTGATGAGAAACTCAAAGGAGAAGACTTACACATTCAACAAGATCACAGGAAGCAAGGAAGACTACTACAGCTCTCAAGGTTGAAGATCGAATGCAAGAAACGGAAAAAAGAAGGAAAGACGGGAATGTATAGAGGCGGGTTGAAAAGATAGGAAGAAAGGCGTCTAGGGTTAAGAAGAAGATAAGGATGAACGACCTATAAAATAGAAGATCGAATCTTCTATCTATGGAAAGAAGATAAAACGAACGAAAACAGATCGGGCGCAATCTGTGGCAAATCCGCAGTGGTGGATTGCTTGTGCCGTAGGGGCGGTCCCCTTGTCACCGTGGGGTGGTGACATACACCAAGGCCGCTGTGACGGCTTCCTTCACCGCGGGGGCGGTGAAGGTCAAAAACTGAGATCTTACAATCTATCTACAAACCTAAAACAAAGTTGTTTGCTATATAATAACGGATTAAAGTCGAGAATAATAAGACTATTTTATACTTGACTTTTATCGTTGTTTTACATGTTTCTTTCTTCTTTTTTTTTATAAAAAAATCGAACTTTCGTTCCGTTTAAATAATCACAATATATTCGATTCAAAATCTGGATATTCCGTTTAATATTTTTATAGAATAATATACAATACATGATGCATAACAGTAAACATATAATACTTTTATCTAGATAAAGCCCGCACAAGATGCGGACACTAAACTATTTTAAGGTAAATTTATAATAAATAAAAAAATGCACAAACGATCCACCTAATTACATTTTATAATTTTTTTTGTATAGGGAGATATCATCATAAATCTATAAGTGTTTTCATCGTATTAAAATATTTTTCGATATTATACTAAATCTTCTTTTTTTTTTTAATTAAAATACTATTTTAGGTTGTTAGTTTGTTACGAAATAAATGTGAAGATGTATATTTATCTTTATTTGAATAATAAAAAAAGAAATTAAAAGAAGCAACTAAATTTTAAAAACTTGTATATTTTTATAATACTAGGGTGGCCGCGCGTGCGTAGCACGCGCGCCGTGATTTACAATCGTAAATTATGCCGGTGTAAAAACTATTTTACTGAAACGAATCGTAAAATTTATCATTAAATGATCGAAATAAGTGTTGCAAATAAATGAGTTCAGTGTTACACTTAAATGAAACAAGAAACGTTAACTTTATCGTTAAATTACGACATACATAGCAAAAAAAGTTCCCTTGGTAAGGAAGGATGAAATGGATCTACACTATTTGCAATATATATTCCAGTGGGACAATGAAAGAACTATTACATTGGGTCTACATTGAGTTAGCCTATGTAAGAAGGTTATGGTAGAAATCGTTCTTTCATCCATTTGCTCCCATTTAGTAGTTGTTTATCCATTTGCTCCCATTTAGTAGTTGTTTATGTTGTTCTTCAAGTGTGTTCCTGCAACAAAGAGAGTATCTAACCGTTTCTTAAAATAACTCGTCGTTTGGCCTTTTTTTAAATAAACCCTTTATTTGACCTTTTCTAAAAATAGACGACTTAAATAGATATTTTTAGCAAAATAAAGGGTTTTTGTTGAAGATTAGATTACATTTACAAGAGATGATGAGTAAGGTAACACATTTCCTAGATGATACAACTCAATTGACAAAACTTGACCCTTTTTTACATTTTTCAAAAATTAAAATAAGGAAAATGAAAGAAATATATAATCAAAACCATAAGAACGTTATAGTTTGAGAATCACCAACTACAAAGTAGCTTTGCTTACATACTCTTTTCATGTGGCCATGAAGTCTTTTTACGGCTCAATATAGTTCCATTGACCATATTGGATTATCTTATTCCGTCCACAACTAAAACAAAGGCTGACATAAAAAGCGTAGTCTAAGATGCTAATTAATTGAAAAATTAAGAGATTGTAGTAGCAAAATGGAAAAACAAAAATGTAGAAGTATACAAAAATATAGAATGATTATGGCTCAACATTCCATCTTCATGCATGATCATTCGATCACTTTATTTCTTTATATGAAGCAACACAATGGTGCATATATTTAACAACTTCATTTAGTGCATGTTTTTTTTTTGGTAATATTCATTTAGTGCATGTGGAGCCATGTTTACTGCATGTCTAAGATGATAATTAATTGAAAAATTAAGAGATTGTAACAGCAAAATGAAAAAAATGTAGCAGTATACAAAAAACAATAGAATGATTAGATCATGTGTTTGAAAGAGTGAAACATTGCTAATAAACGTGTGGAATGGCTAAAAAGGACTGTGAATAGTGCACTCATTTACCATGGGCTTGCAGCATAGGGAGTCTAAGATCTGTGTACCTAAATTCCTTCAGCCAAAATTAAAAAAAGCGTCAACTTTCTCCAAGAGTTGAAGTGTAGTGGTGATAGAAGCAGGAGGCGAAGGGCCTATGACACCATTTCCAGCAATTCTTCAGTTGAGAGTTGTTGTAATTTAAGATGACAAACAAGAGAGATATAAAATCATAGAATCAGCTTTTATATATTACAAATTTATTAACCCCAAATAAAGAGTTTAAAATTTTCAGTAAATACTTCACCTCCATTTGTGTTTACCTAAGCAACAACAAGATGGGGAGTGTACATATGAGCAAAAATTGCTAGAAATGATTATGAACATATCAGCAAAAACTGAAAGCTTAAAAAGTCCTAAATTTTCAACATCAGTATCTAAAATCAATCAGATGAGTCATATTGGCATCGTAACATAAAAGAAGAGAAATTAAAGAATTCAAACAACAAAAGCAAAAGTTCAGCAAATCAAGTCAAACCTCGAGCTTATACTTATATTCTAAAGCATGTAGTCAATCTCCTCAATAATACTTTGTTCCTCCTAACTTCATGCCCCACTCTAACTAAAGCAAACAATACATTAAAAAAAAATGGTGCTACTTTGGCCTTGAATCTTATCCACCATCTTGAGTGCTAGAAACTCTTATCTGTTCAGATCCAACAATTTTCTGATTTTGTGTTGGGTTAATATGCAGATCATCCATGCTTAATGCGACATTTAATCTGATTGCACTTACTTGAGTTCTCTAAACCACCATGTTCTCTTGTCTGACTGCATTCTAGTATACAATTTTTAGCATTTCTCTGAATTTTGTTTTGTGTTATTATATTTTGCAGATCTCCATGAGGACATGCATTATATGGCTGATCATCCAGGCCTGGTTCCAGTTACAACTTCACAAGTAGGATTCTCATTACCCTTATTTTTGTGTGATCTTAATTATGAAGTTTTCCGTCATCTAAACCTCTTGAAATGTGGCAATGATGGTCAACGGGTGTCAATGTCACCAAATGAAGGGGGAAAAAAGCTATAAACAAACTGTAATGATCAAAGTGAAAAAAATGTCAATAAACATGAAGATTTCTTTGAGACATTTCATCGAACATTTGTGGCGCATACCTGACGGAAGCATCCAACACCTCTTTCACACATGCAGAAACCTAAAGAACACCAACAGAAACCTAAAGAACACCAATGGGGTTTGTCACTGAAAGCCATATCTAAAACAAAACCCTTAAAAAATTGAGAATTTCATTATCATCAATCATTACAAAAGTAATCACTCGATATTATGAAGAAAATAAGCAAGAATAAGAAAAAAAAGGTTTCTATAAGCTCAACCAGAAATGGTCGCAAAACCTAGATTTTCCAATCAATGGGGAAAAAGGTAAAATCGAATTCAAAATGAAATCTTACAAAATATAGTCGCCGAATACACGGAAGCGGTGGGATCCAAGCGTCAAACCACAGCTCTGGCGGAAGAATCCGGTGTAATCATAAAGGGAGAAGAGAAAATAGAAAGGTTGCAAACGGGGATTGAATTGAAGGAAGAGTGTTGAAGGTAATGAATGACTGCAAACTCTATATGGTGAAGAAGCTGAGGAAAAGAAAAAAAATTCAGTAAAATTTAATGATATATTGCTCATAAAGAAGCAGTGGATGAATCTTCAGAATGGAGATCTAGAAGAACATAATGAACGAAAAAGAAGAAGAAAAAAGCTTGAAGAAGAATGGAAGAAAAACTTAACTGGGCGCCGTCGTATCTGGAATAGAGGACATATGACCGATTCTATAGCTGGGCGTCGGAATGGAAACACGGATAGATAATGAGATAGTGGACACCCGTCGACCATCATCGTTGGCACGCTGGACGGCTGGAGTCGGTCCTCTGTCTCACCACAATTTGACTCATTGCACACGAGATGAGCGAAATGATAAAAGTAAACCCTAGAAAAACGAAGACCGGTGTACAAGTGAACTGAGAAGATGATGAAGATTATCTGATCTAGTACAAGTAAACCTAAACCACAAATGACCAGCAAATAAAAAACTAAAAATAATCAGATCTAAACTCTAATAAGACATAAAACGAAGAGGGATGAAACAAACCTTCTTAGGTTTGCACACAACCTTGCCCTTGAAGATCTAAGAAGAAGGTTGACAAGTGCCGACGATTTGAATGGTGTAGGGAAGAAGATGGGATGAGAGAAGGTGGTGGATGTTGAAGCTATACATGTCCCGAGTAGCAAGCTATGGAAAAAGGAGCATTTAGATTTACTCTTTCCTTCCAAAAAGGTCATTACATGCACTGAAACAAGTAAACACAAATGGCATTCTTAAGCATATTACCTTACTAAATTCTATCAGTCAAATTCTCCATAAACTCAAGTCACTGATTCCTTGAATCTCCGTAGAGACTATAGGTGACTGCTGAAGCTGACTAAGTATGACATCAATGCTTTGCTCCACAATATCGACATCTTCGTTTCCCTATAACATCAAACTTCTTCAATCAGAATAGCTTCATTACAGGATTACACAAAGAAAGGAAAATAATGCCACTTGCATGCATCAACATATTAAGAGCTTAAGAATGTCTCACATACCCATTAGAAATCACAAAGGCAATATGTAAACTCTGATCTGTTCAATAAAGAATGAAGTAAATTATAAATAAGCAAGGATGCCCAATGATGCCAAATATTTGACAAATAAAAACATTCAAAAATGCTCAAGATATGAATCAGACTCATATGTGCATCACCAGAGATGAAATATTTTTATCATAAATGAAGAAGAGGCATATAAAGGGATACTATGAGTTTCAGAAGCTTTATTTGTATGAATTCTTGACCTCCATGCTGTAAAGCAACAAAAAGACATAAGAATTACCAATGGAATACAATGGATAAACCCTCCCCAATTAGGAAACGGAAGTTAAACTCCAGTGATCAGGCATAAATATATATGAATTCGAAGATGAAATTACATCCTTGCTTAGAATGTGAAAGTTTTAAACACGTAAAAGTGTGAGAATTGAACTCTTTAAAATAGTTTACTGACATTTAATTGCTCCAAATAAATATAATTGTGCTTCCATAAAATATAACCACCTTCATTACGCATTTAACATCAAACGCAGGGTACATAGACAAACAAGGTATGACTCGAGGCTCGACAACGAAGCTATGAAATGCAAGAGAAATCGCCAGGCAGCAAACACTGGCTTGGCATCGTCCGAACGAAATCCAACCATTTTGGATACAATCGAGATTTAGCACACTTCTTTTCAATTCGATTATCGTCTCCGTCAACACCAACACCGCTGATTGCGCCTCCTCATATTGAAACCCTAATCAGAGCGGAAATCAACATTAGAAAATCAAAGGGGGGAAATGATACTCCATTAATGGGGGAGGTGGCATGGAACGCAAGGACCAGAAAGCGAATGGACAAGTACCTGAGTTGGACGCGTCAGATCTTGAAGAACGGACATACGTGGTAGAAGGTGTCAATCCCTTGACTCGGAGTTGCCTGGTGTGCTATCGGTAGCACAGCCGCAAACGGTTCTTCCGGCGAAGGAGAGAGCTATGGCAACATATATATTTCATTTTTATTGTTATTGGTGAGGGTTTTCGAACCACAACTTCAAGTACTTTCCAATGAATAGTTGTTGGTGAGGGTTTTCGAACCCGAACGCCTCCTCCGCTTTCTGATCTGAAAAGGGGAAAAACCCTAGATCTAATAGAGGAACATCACTATTTTAGCAAAGGAAGAAAATCTGGATAAAAGGGCGAACGATTCGTGTTTGTTCGGGGATATAGATGAAGACGACATTGAAGCGTGAAGACGAAGGAATAGGGGTTGGCGTATGGAGGAAGATGGAATGAGAGACGGTGGTATCTGTTCAAGCATAATACACGTGTTCTCATTTTAGGATTTGGTATGGGATATCAAACACGTCACCCATTCAAGGCTAAAAATGAGGCAAATTTTTTTTTAAAAAAAGAAAAGGGTATAATGGGAAATTAACTATTCATTTGGCAAACTCTCCCATTTAGTATAGTAAGGATTCACAAATATTAGTAATTTAGACTAATATTAATCCCTCGAAATAAGGGAAATTATTAACATCCAAATTCCGGTTTTAGTTTCTTTTAGACCCCAACTCCGGTTTAAGTTTCTTTTTAGACCCCAACTCCAAATTCTCCAATCCACACTCCACGCTCAAGTCGGCTCAACAGCAAAGATATTAGATCTTTAACGAGATTTTCCATATTAGAAAGCGAAGGGTCAAGAGATTGAACAATATCTTATTGACTTGACATTGACTTTGACGACACAGAAGCAGTAACTTCGGCTTTCTTCTTGTGAGTTTCGATTGCTCGGTAAGTATGAAAGTTATTTGCTTTTGATTAATTCATTACCATTTCTCGTAATTGATCACGCCCTGTGCTCCGTGTGGTTGAGAATGATGATTTTTATACTCAGATTTTAGGTTTAATCCCTTATCTTGGATTCGCACTTACCTTTTTATGTGTCTTTGATCTTTTCTCGTTATAGTCATCTCCAGAACTTGTAAATTTGGAATGTGGATGTGGTGAAATTGTAGACAGCTACTTTTGACCCTACGGCAGCGTTTTCCATTTCCGTTTTTTTGGGAAAATCGGACTCGCAGAAACAACTATCCGACATTTTTGTCTGTTTGTTCAACGCTAATGAACTTTTTTTTTTACTTATCAGAATATCAAGTGTAGACTTCTATGGCGTTAGAAGAGCATGATGAACTTTGTGTTCTCGCATACATATGGAGAACCCACATGTTTTTATATGGATAAATCATGGAGGGCAAACATCGAATTCTAGACACGCTTTTCTCCCTCATATCTTTGGATTCTGCTAATTTTAGTTTGAAAATGTGCAAGTGTTAACACATGCCTATGTCATGAACTGACTAAACTAGTATCTCACCTTGCTTTTGCTTTGTGTGATTGTTACAGGAACTTGATTCTGGCTTGATAGATGGTTAGAACAATTCAAGTATTGGGTTTTCCTTCTACAGTATCTATTGAATCAGTCAAAAAGTATCTGGAGAACTATGTTGGAACCGATGCTATAGTTGATCTGACAATAAGCCAGTCCGAAAATGGTGCTAAAGGAGCATGTGCTGTCGTTCTGTTTGGTTCAGAGAATGATGCTGCTCAATTCCTTACATCCAATAAAAAGTATTCTTATGGTTTTAACGATTTGGAGGTTAAAAAGATGGAAAAAGATGTTATTCCTAAAAAGAACACCTACCAGCGAACCATAAAACAGGTAATGCTGAAATTCGGATGCCAGGTTTCAGGTGACAAATTTTTGGTCCTGTGGGAAGAAAGAGGTGTTGTTTTGGAAGTTGGGTTTGGACGAAAGTTATACTTCTATGTAGTTCACAGTGGTGCTGAGTATAGACTGGAGCTTTCTTGTGGAGATATACGGCAGATCCAGCAGCGTCGTTCACATGGTTACGGCTGTCGCACAAAAGATTTGCTTATTGAGGTTCGTTTCTTACTTTCTTACTGATTTGTTTTACATTTGTGTAGAACTATTGAAAAAAAGTAGTAAGAAAGAAGTAATATAACTTTGATAAAGAAGAAGTTGGGATATGGTTTATAGATGGAAAGTGAAAATGTGTCGAGAAAGAATCTTCATGTTACAGGATTCAGTTGTCATGTCTCATACACATTTATCTCCTTTTCGGTAATTGCAGCTGCTTTAAGATAGCTAAGTTACATAATCCAACTTATTTACAATCACTCATTAATACGCTTCTTGGATTTGCTAACAAGTTTTGTATAACTATTGCTAACCCGGCGTACGTTTTCTCTTGCTTTCTGCTAGTTGTCTGGTGCTCCTAGGATTTTTAAGAAAGTTGAAAGCAGCACAGAAGACAATTTTGCAGGTTCTCCCCCGAGAAATTGTAAGGAAGATTCGGATGATCAATATGTCCGAACAACTGACTTTACAGACTCCCTCATTGGTCAATCATCAGGTTTATGTTTGCGAATGCCATATTACTACTCACTTTCATATTTCAAGGAAAAGTTTCCTTACTATAAGAAAAACGACGAGCAATTCATTCTAGACCGTGGCAGGCCCTTCAGCATAAACATGCAATTTGTACCTCTTGTTGCTCCTGTGCGAGCGAGAGTTTACTTGCCATTTCCAGTCTTCTTCAAGGTGAATATGTTAATTCAGAATGGATGCCTTTCTGGGCCCACACTTGGTACTAGATTCTTCCACTTACTCGATCCTGAAAAGGTTGACATTTCCTTCATAGATTTTGCTCTTGAGAAACTTTTCAATTTGAAAGAATGCTGCTACGATCCAGCCAGCTGGCTTATTGAGCAATATAGAATATATAATGCTTCCAAGAGGCCTCATAAGAATCATCTTATATCTTTGGATGATGGGTTGGTATACATAAGAAGAGTTCAAGTTACTCCATGCAGAGTATACTTTTGCGGTCCTGAAGTAAGTGTATCCAATCGGGTCTTGCGAATGTATCGCAATGATATTGATAATTTCATTCGTGTTTCTTTTGTGGATGAGAATCTGGAGAAACTCCATTCAGCGGACTTGTCACCACGCGTTTCCTGTGGATCTGAAGATAGACGTAATGCCATTTACTGGAGAATTGTTTCAACACTTCAACATGGGATACGTATAGGGGACAAGCATTTTGAGTTTCTTGCCTTCTCATCAAGCCAATTACGTGATAATTCTCTATGGATGTTTGCTTCACGACCTGGATTATCCGCTGACAAGATAAGGAGAAGGTTGGGTGACTTCTCTCAAATTAAAAACGTGGCTAAATATGCAGCCAGATTAGGTTTGTCTCTCGGCTCGTCCACAGAAACTTTCATTGTTAAAAAGGATGAAATGGAATCAATTCCTGATATAGAGAATGTCCGTGGGCTAAAAAAGTATGTTTTTTCTGATGGTATTGGTAAAATATCATTAGATTTTGCTCGGGAAGTGGCTCGAAAATGTGTTCCTGGTAAGCAACTACCCTCTGCTTATCAAATTAGATATGCTGGCTACAAAGGTGTGGTGGCTATTGATCCCACATCAACAACGAAATTATCATTGCGAAAAAGCATGTGTAAGTTCGTATCATGGGAACAGAAGTTAGATGTCTTGGCAGTCAGCAAATATCAACCCTGTTTTCTGAACCGTCAACTTATTACTCTGTTGTCCACTCTTGGAGTCGAGGATTATGTTTTTGAGAAAAAGCAAAGGGAGGTTGTGGATCGGTTGGATGCTATCTTAACCGGTTCCCTGATTGCACGAGAAGCTGTAGATCAAATGTCTCCTGGGGAGAATAGCAACATTATCAAACATATGTTGGATTGTGGATACATGCCTAATGCTGAACCATTTCTTTCCATGATGCTTCTTGTTTTCCGTACAACAAGGTTGATGGAGTTGCGTACGAAGACCAGAATATTTATTCCGAAGGGAAGCTCAATGATGGGATGCCTGGATGAAACTCGAAGCCTAGAGTATGGACAAGTGTTTTTGCAAGCTTCTAGCTCTACAGTTCCTTATGGATCTGAACACAATACTCGCATTATCAAGGGAAAGGTAGTTGTTGCAAAGAATCCATGCCTCCACCCTGGCGATGTACGTGTCCTGCAGGCAGTGGATGTGCCAGCACTGCACCACATGGTAGATTGTGTTGTTTTCCCCCAAAAAGGAAAAAGGTATTGCCTAAATTCTAGCCTTGCAAAGTCCTCTCCCTTTATTCTTAGAGGTTTACTGTATTATACTATTATCAAGCTTGAGCCAACTCCATCTGTGTTTGAGCTCACATATTGCCTATAGAACATTACATCATTTGTGAATGTTATTCTTGTATGTTTTAATTGGCATGTTAAATTCATTAGCAACTGGGCTGATCTCTTTATATCGGCTCATGCTTTATTTTGTTATGTAGCACTTATAATTGCTGCATGATTTTTCATACTTTTAATCTTTGAAAAATGTCTCCAACCACAATCGTACCCTTTTTTCTTATCTTTTACTATCATGTGCATAGACTCGTTAACGAGTGTACATCTTTTAATAATTGCAAGCGCATGATCTTCTTAGCAGTGTCATCTTCTCTGACTAGAGATGATGAAGTTTTTACTCAGGATGACATGTCCAGACTTGCTTAAGTTCACGAACAATTGTTTGTCAATAGTCACTCAAGTCTCAGGCTTTGTTCATTAGCTCTGTCCGTGACCATGTATCTTTTAAAGTTCAATTTGCCACATCAGCTTGAAAATAATTTTCATTTAGTCTATGGGATTCAACACCTTAAAAATATGCATGATCTTACGGCTTGTAATGTTTTCTATGTCAGGCCTCATCCAAATGAATGCTCAGGAAGTGACCTGGATGGTGATGTATTCTTTGTCTCTTGGGACCCTGACTTGATACCGCCTAAAGTGGTTAAGCCAATGGATTATACACCTCCAAGAGCTACGGAGCTGGATCATAAAGTTACAATTGAGGTAATTTTTTTCACACTTGTCTTGAACATGTCAATTTTTTCCAATAGGACTTCAAATATGCTAGTTCACTTTCTTGTGATCATCTTATGCAAATGCTCAAATTCCTGGACTTAACATCTAAAGATGTACACTCCTGCCTAATAGCTTTTATCAGAAAACATATTCTCAGTTTAATGTAAATTGAAACCAAGTGAATTAATCTGTTTTGCTTGCTGTGCTTGATTACCAGAAAAATAAAAAAAATGAGGCTGTACATCAAGGGATATGAATGGTTATGTAATTTTAAATCAATTTGTTGGCAGTTGAAGATTTCCTTATAGGGTGTCTGAAGCACGTGAAGAAGTGGAAAAGCATGGGCCGTGTGTGATCATGGATTCGATTCATGGTGTTGTTTTACATACCCCGGGATCTGGCTTCTGCGTTTAGTTTAGGGCGTGGTATAGCCGTAGAGCTAACGTTCGAGTTTTCTCTTTTTCCCTTTTCTTTGCAGAAAGTTCAAAAATATTTTGCCGACTATATAGTCAGTGATACCTTAGGAGTAATTTCCAGTGCGTGTACTGTCTTCGCAGACAAGGAGCCTGCTAAGGCAATGAGTAAACAATGCAAAGAACTTGCAAGACTGTTTTCAGTTGCTGTCGACTTCAACAAAACCGGAATCCCGGCTAAAATGCGACCACAACTTTATGTGAAGGAATATCCCGACTTCATGGAGAAGTCTGACAAACCAACTTATGAATCTCCCAATGTGATAGGGAAGCTATTCCGCGAAATAAAGGATAAAGCTCCACTCACTTTCTCTTCACTATCATTTACTCGAGAAGTAGCGCAAAAGTGCTATGATCAAGACATGGAATATCCCGGGTTTAAGGATCATCTTGATGATGCTGTGTACTACAAAACTCAATATGACTTCAAGCTCGGAAATTTGATGGATTATTATGGGATTAAATCTGAAGCTGAGATTTTCAGTGGGAACATCATGAAATTGTCAACATCCTTCGACAGGAGAAAAGACCTTGACTCGATCAGTGTTGCTGTGAGGGCATTGAAAAAGGAAGCGGGGAACTGGCTTAACGGCAAAGGAACTGTGTACGAGTTTGAAGAACTGTGTGCAAAAGCGTCAGCTTGGTATCATGTAACTTATCATCCAGATTACTGGGGCCGCTACAACGAGGGGCTGAAGCGTGACCATTTCATCAGTTTTCCGTAGTGTGTGTATGGGAAGTTGGTATACATCAAGAAACAAAACACGGAGATTCGGAGTCGTCGGGATCATATCCCGTCACGGGATGATCAGATGAATGATTCAGCAGCAGCTTGAGCTAGTTATGAACATGATTATTGTCGTCATATTTTGCCAGAAGAATGGGCTTAGAATGCTACGTGAAGTGCACCATTTCTGTACACTGGTCGGTTTTGGTGCTGATGCCATCTGTCCGTACCTAGCAATTGAGCAAAGGCTGCAGCTTGAAGTTTGAAGTGTCATTTTGTTGATGAAGAATGGGCTTAGATATTTATAATGAATCATACATTGGTAAGAAAGTATTGTTGATTTATTTTGTTTGACTTGAAAGGGAATGATTTGTTGGTTGAAACACATACGTTGCAGCATATGCATGTACAGTTTAATTTGAAATGGAAGGTTACGTGGCGGGATGATCAGATGAATGATTCAGCAGATCATTTTTTGGTTGATGTACAACAAAATTTTTTTTTAATTAATTTGACAATAAATCGGAAATCAGTAATTTAAAAAAAAAAAAAAGGAAACTGTTTTTTTTTGGAAAATTAAACTGAAAATTCTATGGAAATCGGAAAATCAGTTTAGGGAAATAATGAATATAAAATAAGGAAATCGGTATATTTCGAAAAAATCAAAATGGAAATTATATATAAGTCAGAAATTATCTTTAGGCAATAATGAAATTTTTTGTTGATGTACAACAACAGTTTTCTTAATGAATTTTTTGGAAATCGAAAATCAATCTTTTTTAATAAAAAGGAAACCGGATTTTTCGGAAAATTAAATTGGAAATTGGCTTTCAGTTTAGGAAATAATGAATTTTAAAAGGGAAACCGGTATATTTCAACAAAATCAAAATGGAAGTTTTATATAAATTGGAAATCATCATTATGAAATAACTAGTTCATATCCCGCATATTATACTGGTACATTTATATATTTGATATTTTTTGAATAAAATATTATCAACTTGCATACGTTAAAATTAATGATATATTTATTTAAAAAAAATTTAATTAAATATTTTTTTTAATTTATCACTAATAAAAATTTTATAAATAAAAAAAATAGAATATATATTTAACTTACAACATCTTACCTTCAGATCTTTCATCATTGTGAAAAATGATTGTAAAAAAATCAAAATTATTAAAAAAACGGTTTTTAAACCTTTTTTAAAAAACAAATAAATTTTAATTCTTTTTACAAAACTTGTACAAACGGTTTTTTTTTAATAACTGTATATTTAAAAATAACAGTAAATATATTTGAAAAAGATTTTTAATAATTATCTATTTTCTAAAAAATTAAAAACTAATAATTTTTGTAACCTCTTATTGGTATGCACTAAAAACCCATCCATTTTTAGTTAAAAAAATGAATCCAAATTTTAAAAAATATCTTTTTAGTAAATTAGTTTATTTGCATAAAAACATATAACTTTTCTATAGAAAAAAACAAATAAGTTTAAAATAAAAAACAGTAAAAGATATTGTGCAAAAAGATTTTTTGTTCATTGCCTTATTTTTTTTTTTTTTTTTGAAGAGTTAATTAGAACACCGGTAATGGGAGATACCCTCCCAATATCAGTTTTTCCATACATGCTGCCGGCAGGATTCGAACTCGAATCGGCTAACCACTTAAGGAGTCTAGCACCACATTCCACTAGACCAACTGAGTATTGGTTCATTGCCTTATTCTAGTATGTGCATAACAGTAGAACTCTTTGACCCTGTATAAGAGTTTACTTTTAAAAAATCATTTTTTTATTATTAAAAAAAATAAATATTTTAAAAAACAGCAAAAGATATAACAAAACAAAAAAGAAAATTTTAATTCCTTTTACAAAATTTTCACAATCGCTTTTTTTTAAGTATTAGTAGACGGGAATCAACATCCATTTTTTAGTTAAGATAAACGAATTAGATAAGTTATTTACAATTAAATTAATAATACAAAAATATAAAGAGAAATATTGAAAAAAAAAATAATGAAATTTTTGAAATTTTTTTAAACTAACGAAAATTTTAAACTTTATTTAAAACAAAAGAATAATTGTTAAAAAATTTAATATCCCCGAAGATTTGTAGTCGAAGTAATCAGAACAAAACAAATTTCTTGGAAATTGAATTATAAAAAAAATAAAAGTTAACAAATCTGAATCAAAATAATAAAAAAATTATAAAAAACAGAAATTGAATAAAAAAGCGAAATATTTAAATAAAAAAAACCAGAACTTAATAAAAAAAATATGTTAAAATAAAAAACGAAATACGATTATAAAAAACCGAATTTGTAGTTGAAATAAATGTTTAAACAAAATCTCAAGAGAAATATTGAAAAAAAAAGTAATGAAATCTTTTAAAGATATAGGTTATGACACGTTGTTAAAAAAAATAAAAAAACTAACGAAAGATTTGAATTTTTTTCTAAATAAAAATTAACCGTTAAAAATTTAATGGCCCCGAAGATTTGTAGTTGAAGTAATGTGAACAAAAAAAATTACTTGGAATCTGAATAAAAAACAAATAAAATAAAAAAATCTGAATCAGTATAAAAAATGTAAAAAACCGAAATTAAATAAAAAAAGTAACAAAAGATTGAATTTTTTTAAAAGTAACGAATGTTCAGAATAGAAAAAAATATATAAGAAAATAGATGGGTTATTTGCAATCTATTGAAACCCTTGTTCTTGCATGTTGTTGAAACACCGATTCTTAAAAACAAATCACGGAAGTACGAGAAAATCAAGCAGATGGAGAAAATAATTGGGTTATTTGCTAAAAATTTCACATATTCTCTTGACTCTTGAACTATAAATTACACATAACACATAAATCGTGAAAATAGAAAAGACAAAGAGAAGATAAGGAGGCATGCGATTGTAAATGAATTTGAAGAAAAAAAATGTAGATTTGAAAATCGATAGATTTGAAAATTAATAAACGATATATATAGATACACAAATTTTTAAAAAATTAATTAGATCTTTCGATTTTTTTGTATTCAAATAATCTTTCATTAGCTAACTAATACTATTATATTTAAAATAATAATGGGCTAATTTGGTTAATAGACCTTTTGGGGTTTTGGGTCTAGTAACTAGGCCTTTTGGTTGTTTAGTTAGGTAAATATACCAAAAATTTTGTTATTGTTCAACCTTTCATTGTGACTAGATAAAACCCTAATATTCCCCCAGCCGTCTCTCCTTCTCTCAATCTATGACTTCTCCTCAACCTTGCACTCTCTTCACTCACCTCCCCTTTCTGGTATGAGTTTTCTACCATCAAATTCCAAACCTAGGATCACACAATAAGCAATATCAATTGCCAAAGGAGTTGCCAAATAATCCCGAAGAGTGTGGGAAGCTTCGGAGACGAGTACGGAAAGTGTGCCATGGTGGTGGCCAGAGAGACTTGAGACGGAGGCATATGAAGAAGGTGAACTGCAAGAAGACGACGAAGAAAGGCAATCGGTGTAACACCCCAAATCCGCGGGATATCGGGATGCTACGGGCGAGACCTCACAATGGGTCCCGACCCTTAGCTTGACAACAATTTCACCGGACCTTTCTAACATGGCACAAATAAAGGCAAAATCGTAAATCAGTTTTAATGCAAATGATAAGAAACTCGAAAGAATGCAACAACAACTTCAGCCAAGGTACAACTACAACCAAACGCCAAACAAGCAGCACACGAAACATAATAACCGAAAGACAAAACACAAGACAACACCAACTCAAAAACCCTTCCTAAAATGTACGGACCCCGGTTGCCCACCCTTCCGGATCTCTCGGAGCATGCCTAACCTGCAAGGCAAACTACAACATTCGGTATAAAACCGTTAGCTCACATTCCAAGCATTAGAATTAAAGGGAAAGGCACAAACACAATTAATTCAACATAGTCACACAACATACTCAAAGCACACAAATCCGGTTTATTATCTTTATTATTATTGAGTCATATCCCGTTCTAATTCAACTTCTTTTGTGACACGAGAATCTCCCGAAACTCGCCTCGGTCCCTTCTTCCGGCAATGGAACGGTTCGGATGCCTCCGACCGTCTAACCAGCATGGACCAGTCGCCAAGAACCTCCTAGCTCTTGCAAGAGCTAGGTAGTGATGTCACCGCCCGTTATCATACACTTGGGCCAAACAATATAAAGGTCGGTAATCCTAATTCCGGCTTAGTTATTATAAACAGTAAAATAATAAACACACACCACCCAACACACAATAATGCTAATACAAAGAATACGAGCTAAGTAAGTCCGGAGACTTACCTCGGTGTCACACTCAACTCACAACACTCTCGCTTCCTTAGGGAAGAAGCCCATAACCTGCTCACAAGAAGGTAACTATATCAATAACAACCCTCTCACAATAGAAGTCTAAGACTTCTATACAAATGGTCAACGCAAGACCATTAGACTCTCAATTCTAGGACCGCATCCTACAATCCCTCAAGCTCACATCACACTCAACAAGTTAGAAGTCCTAAGACTTCTAAGCCCTCGGATCTCACAAGATCAAAACTCACAACAACACTAGGATAACTTACCTAGTCTTCAAGATCATAAGGGTAGCACTCTAAACTAGGATGAGCATACCCTAGCCCACAACCTCACAAACTTAACCTCACAAGCCTCACAAGAACAACCTACACTCATCCCATGTATCACTCAGAAACCTACAGCCCTTATCCCTCAAAACATTCCAACGACATCTTCAAACTTACCTAGGGTCCACAAGCCACTACATGGCATTCCAACTA
Source organism: Fagopyrum homotropicum (assembly GCA_033239125.1). NCBI lineage: Eukaryota > Viridiplantae > Streptophyta > Magnoliopsida > Caryophyllales > Polygonaceae > Fagopyrum > Fagopyrum homotropicum. The sequence goes on along the minus strand of BSWB01000007.1, from coordinate 25,579,654 downwards.
TCCTAGGTTCAAACTTAGCATGCTTCTATCATCAAAACTCTCTAAGGTCATCTAAGAATACATACTCAAGGTAGGGAACTCACCAAGCAAAGGCGCGGGATCGGAAGGAAGAAGAACAACCAAAAAAGGGAGAAGAAGGTCGCAAGGGCGTGTTGGCTGAGCCAGTGGCCGCCCATGCGGCTCCTGGTGGCCACCCCTGCGGCTTCTGCTGGCCGCCTCTGCGGCTTAGGATATTGGCCGCCCCTGCGGCTCTGAAGATCCGCCCCCGTGGTCGAACAACAGAGGGTGCTCAGCGATGGCTTCTTCGACGATTTCTTGTTGTGCCTTGGCCTCTTAGCTTCCTTGCTTGGCTCCAGAACATCCACACACATAAACATCATCAACACAATAGATCTAAGCTAGATCCAAGCACATGCAACACAAAGAGGAAGAAAGCTAAGAATCCATGGCTTCCACCATTGGAGCTCAAGGAAGGAGATGAAGATGAAGAAATGGAGAGGGAGGAAAGGGCTTACACTTACAAATCCGGATCTGCAGCTTAACTCATTGCTGGACATCACACAAGAAGAAGCATGGGAAGATCATTGACTAGAGGTATTTCTATGGTCGTCTATACCTAATCAAAAGTAAATCCCGACTTAGCACTAAAAACAAGTATAGTGATTAAGTAAGGGTCGAACCCAAGAGAGTTAAGGTGTTTTAGATGCAATTATCGATTATAATGACAAGTGACACAAAGGGGGGGGGTTTGGTTGAATTGATGCACAAAAACTTACGAAAACGATTAATGCGACAAATAAGACAATAATGGATGAATCTACACTAAGTTGATTCTAAGCATGCAATTGCTACTTTGGTGCATTCCTTTTACAAGTGTTTAAGTAATCTCCCATCTCGATCATACATATGTGTTGAGCAACCCGGCATCAAAACAACTTAACCTATTAAAGTTCCGTAAACCTACAAGAACAAATAACAAGTTAGTATTCAAACAAAGACTAAGGGATATAAAGAGAAGATTAAAACCGTTAAACTTATCTTTATATTTGTGTTCCTTTTCTTTAAGTAATTATAACCCGTTATTACTTAAAGTTGCTACTAGATTAAAGACCCGAACCCGGAACCTATTAATCCTAGTTGTTTACATGCACTTTAGAACCTAAGGTGATCAATCTCAAGTAATAGTTAACGTGCAATTAAACAATGAAGATCAAGGAAACACAAAGCATTACTGAATAAAAACTTATATTAAAAGAACTTACAACCAAAGTAACAAAGCAGTTTCAAACCAACCTAATGTAGCAAGGGAGTTAGCAACTCATTACAATGAAAAACTCAAGTCTAAAATGGATTTTGTGAGGAAAAGCATGGATGATTCTAGCAATCAGCCATGGACTATTTATACTACAAAAGACACTTAATTAGGAGTAAATAGCCGGCCTAAAACAGCCACCTTTAATGCCATAAAGATAGTGTAAACAGCCGGAGTAAAGCTTTTGGCGTTAAACCGCAGGGGCGGCCTTCAGGACCCGCAGGGGCGGTTTAGGCAGAATCGGTTGATCTTCTTCATAACCGCTGGGGCGGCTACACAACTCCGCTGGGACGGATCTTTAATGCACTTCAACGTCTGACCTTTCTCCTTCCTGACGTTTCTGATGTCAAGGCGTAGGGGCGCCTTAAGGCCAATGCAGGAGCGGTGACATAGACTCTTCGCCTTCCAGCTCCCAAGGCGAGGCGCAGTGGGAGGCGAAGGGGAGCTGGTCTTCGTCTTGTCCGGGCAAGTCACCGCAGGGGCGCCGATGGGTGGCGCAGGGGCGGTGACCTGCATCTTGGGTGGCGCTGGTGAAGGTGATGGGAGTGCTTCAGTGGGAAGTGTCACCCGCTGGGGCGGCTGCAAGGGCCCGCGGGGGCGGTGGAGCAATAGAAACCTTGCTTCTTGATCGATCTTTACTCCTAAGTGCTTATAACTCCTTCCTTAGCTTCTTTTGATCTTCTTCTTCTGGACCAAGGAGTTAGTAGCATAAACCGACACTAATACAATAAAAAGACTCTAAAAACTACCCTAAATGATAGTGATTCCATCACCTATCAAAATCCCCCATACTTAGACCTTTTACTCGTCCTGAGTAAAACAAATGACAGCCATTAGACTCAAAGTCTCAGGAAGCAAGGGAAAGAAAGAGAAAATGGAAAATAAGAGAAAAACCAAGAAAGAAAGAAAGGAAAAGAGAGAAAATGTGAGAGAAAGAAGATACTACCATCCTTATCGCTCCAAGAGTGGCCTACCCGGACAACCTCCTTATGACTCCTCTTCTTATGTCGCCAAAACGCCGGAAGGGAAACCTACACTCAGTGTTGCTCATCTTGCCAAGGCGCCCTTTTGGGTTTTCACCTTGCCACTCTTCTTCTTTTCTCACTTAAGCTCACATCCCTCAAGTCCAATTTTGCACCAAGGTTGGTCGGACTACCTTCTTTTTACCTAAACCGCCCTTTCGGATTTTCGGTTTATCCAAGGATTTTCATGCCTTTTTTCACTTCTTTGGCTTTTTTCTTTTCTTTTCTTTTTTTTTTGTCAAACTGATTTCAATAATGCAAAACAAAATGCCAAAAAACAACACAATAAACTGTACAAGCAATGATATATATCCCTTCCATACTTGAAGTGCACTTTGTCCTTAAAGTGAAAATGAGTCAAAGATAAATGTGGGAGAAGGGAAAGAAATGTACCCCTCATTGGGGTGGTCCGGATGGACCACCAGGACCCTCCTCCGGCGGGTAAGGGAAGTGGCGGAAGAAGTGCTCCTGCCGGCGGTGAAGGGTGTCAATCCGGTCCTCCTGAGCCTCCATCCTCTCTCGAAATGAAGTCTCATAGCTAGCCTGCCAAGCTAGCTGTTGAGTCTCCAACTACTACCGATGAGCCGCCTGCCAAGCATCCTGACGGCGTTCAAAGTGGGTGGTCATGGAGGAGGCCAAGCTGGACTGCCACGCCTGCTGCTGCTCAAGCATGGACCGCTGATACTCTGTCTGCCATGCCTGGTGCTGTGTAGTCAAAGCAGCCATCTGAGCCTGCAAACTCTCCATGGTCTGACTGTCGTGTCCCGCCGTCGGCATCTCCTCATCAGTGGTGTGGGCCCTGCTAGAGCCGGCTGCGTACCTCCCAACAATATCAACCTGAGGTCGTCTCGGAGGGACAGGGTCAGCCGGTACATATAGGTCGAAGAGCTCTTCTTCCAAGGGGAGTCGTCGTGGAAGATATGTGATGTGACTCCCATCTGCAAGGGAGATCCAGAACCGATGCTCCCCGTCTCTCCTGAGGAGCCTGCACCTCCTCAATAACCCCTCATTGTATAAGGGTGCCTCCAGACCTTCTTCCAATGGAGGGAGATCCATAACCCGCGCAGCTAGTAATGAAATGATACCTCCTCCCACTATGTCACGAGGCTCATTCCTCCTAATCCGCTTAAGAGCGGTAAGGAAGAGATATGCCCAATCCGGCACCCAATCATTCGTGGAGAGGCACGCATATAACAATGGAAGGTCCTTGAGAGCAACCTTATTCTCCTCCTTGTGTCCACATAAGACACTCATGAAGACCTTTGATATGAGCCTCAGGCAAGGGTGAGTGAATTTGCTGGAGTATTCGCCAACCGCATGGAACTCTGACCTAGTGGCGGCCTGCCAAAACTCAAGCAAATCCGGTGTCGGAATGGGTTCCCACTAGTTATCGGAAGCTGCTATTGTCACCCCTAAAGCCTCTGATATTTGGGTGTAATCCAATGTGTACTTTCTTTTGTTGTATTTGAATGAAAGCCCAACACACAATTGGTCTACCGTCTCCATTTTGAATGTTGCTATAAATTGTCTGTTGAGGTCGGGGTGTGTTGGAGCGGTCGATGTCAGAAAATCTCCCAACCCGGCATTGTTTAGAAATTCCTGCATACTCTCTAACATCCCTAGATTTTCCAAGGTGGAAGCATCAAGGAACCGGGTTGCATGCACCTCCCGGCTTTGAGCAATCCTATACCGATCCTTCTCACCTTCCGCCAACTTGTATTTCCTTTGTGGTTCCATTTCTTGCAATTGATCAAGTAAGAGAGTTAGAAAGTTCAGAAATTTGTTCAAAAGACGAACCTTCTGTCGTAATATCTACAGGGGTGGCTGCAACAGGCGCAGGGACGGCTCGACGCAGGGGCGGGGGCTTGCAGGCGCAGGGGCGGTCGAAGAGCAGAAGGGCGATTTGGTCGTTCGACGAAGGTGGTGGTGATTGTGCTTTTCCGACGTCTTCCTTGTTGTCGCAGACGTTGCCGGAGGTGGGACAGGGGAGTGGGGAGAAGGGATGAGTGTATGTGGTGGAGATTGTTTGTGTTTGCAGGAAGGGGTGGCGTTGTTGGGTTGCCGGAGGTGGCGCAGGGGGCGCGTCGAGGTGGTGGGGATGAGGTGCTAGAGGGCGCAAGGGCGTAGGGGGGTGAGGCGGCTAGGTTTTGCAGAGTGAATAGAGAGGGGGTGGAGAAGGTGGTAGATGTAGGTTATTTTTGGGAAGTGTATTTTTTTTTCTTTCCTTAACTGTACCGCAGGGGCGGTGTGTGTCGCGGGGGCGGTGACAAGAGAGAGGGGGCACGCAGCCTCAGCGCCGGGGGCGGAGCTGAGGGTGCGTGTCAAGGGTGGCCGCCGTAGGGGCGTAGGGTTGGCACCGCGGGGGCGGTGACCTACGTGAGCAGACGCAGGCCCAGCGCCGGGGATGGCGCTGACCAGGGGTGTCGCCGCAGGGGCGTGTTTTTGTAGCCGTAGGGGCGGTTTTCTTGACAGAAGCTCCTCTTCTTATTCCTTCGGGTTGCCTCCCGAATTAGCGCCTTTGTTTTACGTCGTTGGCTCGACGTAAGGACTCTTCCTCTATGTTTGGACCTCTTCCTGCATGCCTTTTGGGTTTATAACCGTTTACGACGATAGCCCTCCGGAGGCCCTAGTTTCAATTCTTGTAATGGCTTCCGCCATTTGACCAACCTGCTTCTCGAGGTTCTTGATGCTTGATTCTGTTGTTTGAACATGAGTAGCAAAATGTTTAGTCAAAACCTGCAACATATCTTCAGTTGAGTGATACTTACCTTGGCGGGGCTGTTGTTGTTGGTTTTGTTGATCCCTCCAATAAAAATTCTGTTGGTCATGCCAATTTGACATGAAATTTTGTGCATAGGGATCGTTCCTAGGTCTTTGCTGTTGTGGTTGTCCGTAACCCATTGCGTTTACTTCAGCATCATCATCTTGAACTTGTGGACACATGTCCGTTGGATGATATGGGTCCGCACAAACTCCATAAGCCTTGAGTTGTTGCGGTGTTCCCATGAGTGTTAGCCTCTACACCATTTCCTTCAATTCCGCTAGCTCGGTGGAAATCTCGTTCTTCCCGAAACTCACGGCATGAACTCCTTTCTTAGCCGGGGTCCTTCCAAAGTTCCGAGTTCCTTCCGCTAGTTCTTGTATATTTTCCCAAGCAAGGTGAGGAGTAGAGTTAAGAATATTACCTCCGCAAGCCGCATCGACGATCCTCCTTTCGTTGTCTAGCAAGCCATTGTACAAGTACAAGACTAGATCTTGAGTTGAATATCCGTGGAAAGGACAGCTGGATCGGAGGCATGCAAACCTTTCGAAGTACTCGTAGAGAGTTTCGGTTGCCTCTTGCTCGATGTTGCTTATAGCTTTCTTCAAGCTATTGGCCTTTTTAGCTGGGAAGTATTTCTCCAAAAATGCTTTGTGAAGGTTTTTTCAAGTGTCAATGCTCCCGGATGGAAGGTGGTAATACCAATCATCCGCCGAATCCTTGAGTGTGAAACCGAATGCCCTCATCTTGATTTGTTCTTCGGTAATGTTGGCCGGCTTCATGCTCATACAAACGGTGTGGAACTTCCCAAGGTGGTTGATGGGGTCTTCACCACTTAGCCCATGGAAGGATGAAAGTAAGTGAATAAGGCCCGGTTTGAGCTCAAAGTTGACTCCTTCCCCTAGTGCCGGTATAGCGATCGCAAGAGGGTTTTGAGCCAAAGTGGGTTGCGTGAGTTGATGAAGAGTACGGTCAGCCATCTCTTGTTGTAGTTGTTGTTGTCTTCGTTGCCGGATGTGCGTCCTCTCAATTTCTGGATCAAAAGAAGCAAAGCTGGAATTAGTAGCACGGGTTTGAACCATAAAATGGTTCAAACCAATAATCAATAATAACAATAAAACACAAAAATTCCCCGGCAACGGCGCCAAAATTTGACTAGAGGTATTTCTATGGTCGTTAATACCTAATCAAAAGTAAATCCCGACTTAGCACTAAAAACAAGTATAGTGATTAAGTAATGGTCGAACCCAAGAGAGTTAAGGTGTTTTAGATGTAATTATCGATTATAATGACAAGTGACACAAAGGAGAGGGGGTTGGTTGAATTGCTGCACAAAAACTTACGAAAACGATTAATGCGACAAATAAGACAATAATGGATGAATCTACACTAAGTTGATTCTAAGCATGCAATTGCTACTTTGGTGCATTCCTTTTACAAGTGTTTAAGTAATCTCCCATCTCGATCATACATATGTGTTGAGCCAACCGGCATCAACACAACTTAACCTATTAAAGTTCCGTAAACCTACAAGAACAAATTACAAGTTAGCATTCAAACAAAGACTAAGGGATATAAAGAGAAGATTAAAACCTTTAAACTTATCTTTATATTTGTGTTCCTTTTCTTTAAGTAATTACAACCCGTTATTACTTAAAGTTGCTACTAGATTAAAGACCCGAACCCGGAACCTATTAATCCTAGTTGTTTACATGCACTTTAGAACCTAAGGTGATCAATCTCAAGTAATAGTTAACGTGCAATTAAACAATGAAGATCAAGGAAACACAAAGCATTACTGAATAAAAACTTATATTAAAAGAACTTACAACCAAAGTAACAAAGCAGTTTCAAACCAACCTAATGTAGCAAGGGAGTTAGCAACTCATTACAATGAAAAACTCAAGTCTAAAATGAATTTTGTGAGGAAAAGCATGGATGATTCTAGCAATCAACCATGGACTATTTATACTACAAAAGACACTTAATTAGGAGTAAATAGCCGGCCTAAAACAGCCACCTTTAATGCCATAAAGATAGTGTAAACAGCCGGAGTAAAGCTTCTGGCGTTAAACCGCAGGGGCGGCCTTCAGGACCCGCAGGGGCGGTTTAGGCAAAATCGGTTGATCTTCTTCATAACCGCTGGGGCGGCTACACAACTCCGCTGGGGCGGATCTTTAATGCACTTCAACGTCTGACCTTTCTCCTTCTTGACGTTTCTGATGTCAAGGCGCAGGGGCGCCTTAAGGCCAATGCAGGGGCGGTGACATAGACTCTTCGCCTTCCAGCTCCCAAGGCGAGGCCCAGGTAGGGCGCAGTGGGAGGCGCAGGGGAGCTGGTCTTCGTCTTGTCCGGGCAAGTCACCGCAGGGGCGCTGATGGGTGGCGCAGGGGCGGTGACCTGCATCTTGGCTGGCGTTGGTGAAGGTGCTGGGAGTGCTTCAGTGGGAAGTGTTACGTCTAGGAATAGATGCACAATAAGCCTTAAAATTTATAAACTCGATATATTTCTCCAAACTCCTAGCGAACCCGCAGTGTACGGGACGTTTGTAGTAGGGTTAGTATTCCGAGGTCGAACACAAAGACTAAGGTGAGATTGATTCGATTAATGATTAAGTTTAGTGAAGATCTAATCCTAAGAAAAGAAAAGGGAATAAAGAAATGAAAATCTCAAATGTTTTTGGTGGGTTTTAGGTGATCAATCAAGGATTACGAATCATGCGAAATAAGCAATCAACTAGGCTAACGAATCGAAACAAACAAACAAGCTAAAACGAGATACGAGATCAAGAGAGATAAGCGGATTCTAGGGGTTGGAAATTCCGGTTATGGCATAAGACTCAGGCTATCTAATCATTCCTTGGATTAACTATAATATGTTGGGGATGAGTGTTTCTAGATTGGGATCAATCACCGGGTAGGTCTCATGGTCCACTAGTCCGTTCCTAAGGTCTCATCACCGGGTAAGTCTCAAAGAGCCGAAGGGATGAAATTCTACACAAACCGGATTGTCACCTAGGGATCTAACCTTTCTTCACCGGGTAAGTCTCGGAAGGGTAAGTCCTAAACAACTATCCTAGCACACTTAGTCCAATGGCGGCTTATGAGGCTCACCACTACCTAGGGTTTGTTATCTTTGAAATCTAAGAGTAAGAATCACCGGGTAGGTCTCTTCTAACACTTAGTTGCTAACACTAGGTCACCCTAGGGTAGATTTAACTCAACAAACACTAGGATTTCAACATTCTAACAATCTAAAGCTTAGATCCATCGAACCAGGGAAACCACGGGTTGTTCTACACCTCCCACGGCCGTGGAATGGCAAGAACTGACCGTGGACTCCAACAGAGGCTTCGTTCAAGTAAACAAGTCATCCAAAGGTAAATCTAAGTTCATCCTATCATAGTCTTAGCCATAACCATCCTTTCCTTACCCTAGAATCGCATCTATTTAGCCTACAACATGCATCATAACAATCGAAATCATCAAGCATAAAATCATGGCTTCCATTTGCAAGATAATGAAGAGAAAGAGATGAACAAGTGAAGTAAACAAAACCAAGCTGAAATTAAGATTAGAAAGACTCACAACCCTTCCAAAAGAAGGTTTAAATGGTTCATACAACTCTAGAAATCGATTCCGAAATTCTTCACTACAAAAGTTATCAAAGTCTAGCAATGGTGTGTTCTTCTTCTCTTCTCCAATGGAGCTCTTCTCCTCCAACGGTAGCTCTCCTCCTTGAGAGAATCTTCTTGTTGAGAGAGTATTTGATTGGATGATAGGGGATAATGGATGGCTGCTTCCAAGATGCCTTTCCTCAGCCTTGCAGGACCACTTTTATACTACCACCATGCTAGAGAAGGCTAAGAGATCGTGGCACAGTTGTCACAACCGTCTGGCAAAAACCACGGTTGGTTCCACGGCCGTGGATCCTCCAGTGACCGTGGTTTGGTGCTTCAGCGTTGCCTTGGTTCATTAAGCTTCGATTTGGTGCATGGCTTGTGTTGACAAGGTTTCATGAGTCCTCCTTAGCCTCTAGCTTGCATCCTAATGAGTCCGAGGGTGTGTCATCTTGATGAACAATCCTCAAACGTATCGATTAAGCTCCTAAATCTCCCAAAATACCTACAAAGAAATGCAAAAGTCCGTGTAGACGTCTATCTCGACAAAATACGTGAATTGAGTGCAAACGTCGTGAACTAGTGCTAAACCATGCATGAATGAGTGAAATATCTATCTAAATGATTACCTAAACCCTAGTCATAAATCGTGTTATCAAAAATACCCCATACTTAAGGTTTGCTCGTCCCCGAGCAAATTCCCAACTATAGACTAAGAGATGACATGATTTATGTATGCAGAAAAATGGCAAAATCTTTTTGGGTTTGTGCTTCTACTATTGGATCACCTTCATAGTCATGTTTCATGGCAACGGACAAGCAATTATGTATCAAATAAATGAAGGTACGGAAAGACAATTATACTTAACTCGAAAGCATGCATGAAATGTAAAAATGAAGAAGTCAAGATGATCAAGAGCATATCCAATCTAGATTACTAAGTCTTACAAACATGCAAATAGGTCATAAGGTCTTATGAAATAAAAGGCCAAGAAACGTTGTGATTAGGTGGGGATTTTTCTAGGCTATGTGATGCTAATCCGGGAATGGAACTAACTCCACAATTTTGTCCTCGATCAACTTCCCTCAAGTGTATATTTTCTCCATCTTTTCTTTCTTTTCTTTTTCCTTCACTTATTTTTGAGACAATGGCATTGGTGTACAAAAGCCGAAACCTTGGTGATTAGCCATCCTCGGGCTTTTTCTATTTTTCGAGGTGCATCCACACCGGGCACACATACCAAAGCTCGTTAGGTCTATCGATTTATTTGACTTTGGCAAGGCACCAACACCCGATTATGTGAAGTGTGCCGAGTTACTTGTCATTTAAACCAATGTCCCCAAACCTATATTTTTGTCTACACTTTCACAACAAATTCAGCATTTTATTCATGACATTCTTTCATCAACATCTTCACCCCACACTTGTTTTTCACACAAATCAACACACTAACATGCTCCTATTTCCGGATGGGTCAAAAGAGGTCAAATTTATATCAATTGAGGTGCTCAAACATCATGATTAAGATGAGAAGAAGAGAAAGATAAATTGCCTCATTCATTCCTAGATGGTGTGTAAGAACTAGCATGTAATTTCGACTTTCAATACTCAATCCATTCTAGGCAAACATCATGATCACAAATCATTCATGGGATTCAAGAGAAGTACTTCAAGTCCACATATGCCATTCATAAATTTAACACATAAGGCCATCCATAGCCAATCTACAAGACAAGATTCATCATTAGGGTCATATCCAAGCCTAGAAAGCACAAAAATTTTTAAATTTTCTGATTTTTTTTTTTGGATTTTTCGAAATGAGTATATACAATGCAAGACATGTGATAATATTAAACTACCCTAGATGCTAATCATGCAAAAGATCATGCAAACCCCACCCCATACTTAGAAACACATTGTTCCCAATGTGTAAATGAAGTAAAGAAGAGTGAAAGAAGGTTCTCACAATGTAAAAATGGTTTGCTAATGGTATTTGGGATTTCTCAAGTGGATTGATGGTGGATGATTCTATCAACAATGGTAGAGAGCTCTAAGTGTTCATCAAAGCGTCGGGACCCGCGCTAGGCACCGCTAGCCGTCCAAGTTCCGCATCCGCTCCACCCATAATTGATGAGGGGTTCATCATCATCATTCACATGCCATGCAAGGCTTCCCATGCTACCAAGACTCTAGCACACATACAAAACACACCAAAACACACACAAAAACAGAAAAATCGAAAACAAAAACAAAAACGAAAAGGGAAAAGTGTTACCAATGGGTTGCCTCCCATCAAGCGCTTCTTTAAGGTCATTACCTTGACCAAACTCGGGGGCGTTTACTCAAGGTGAAGTGGGGCAATCATGTCCACCGGAGCTCCCGGGATATACTTCTTCAGCCGATGCCCATTCACCTTAAAGTCTCCACAATGCTCCCCTCCTATCTCAATAGCTCCATGGGGAAAGATCTTCTTCACCACATATGGCCCGGTCCATCTTGATTTTAGCTTTCCGGGGAAGAGCCGCAGCCTTGAGTTGAAAAGAAGGACAAGGTCGCCTTCTCTCAACTCCTTCGGAATGAGGCGCTTGTCATGCCACCGCTTGGTCCTTTCCTTGTAGGTCCGGGCATTCTCATAAGCATCCAACCGGATCTCCTCAAGGGCGTTCATATCAAGCAACCTCTTCTCTCCGGCCTCTTTGAGGTCAAAATTTAGCCACTTAATGGCCCAATAAGCTCTATGCTCCATCTCTACCGGAAGGTGGCAAGACTTGCCATAGACTAACTTGTAAGGAGTGGTGCCAATTGGTGTCTTGAAGGCGGTTCTATATGCCCATAAGGCATCATCGAGCTTCATAGCCCAATCCTTTCTCGTCCTAGAGACCGTCTTCTCAAGAATTCCCTTGATCTCCCGGTTGGAGATCTCCACTTGGCCACTAGTTTGGGGACGGTAAGGTGTTGCCACCTTGTGAGTCACCCCATACTTAGCCAAAAGTGCCCCAAAGTTCCTATTAGTGAAGTGCTTCCCTCCATCACTTATGATCACCCTTGGTGTTCCAAACCTAGGGAAGATCACTCGGTTGAAGAACCGCACCACAACCTTGGCATCATTTGTGGGAGAGGCGATTGCCTCCACCCATCTCGAAACATAGTTAACCGCCAATAGGATGTAGAGGTTGCCACAAGAAGAGGGGAATGGTCCCATGAAGTCCACACCCCACACATCAAATATCTCTACCTCTTGTATGTTGTTCAAGGGCATCTCATTCCTCCTTGAGATGTTGCCCGTCCTTTGGCAAGCATCACAAGCTACCACAAAGCTTTGCACATCCTTGAACAAACTTGGCCAAAAGAAGCCCGATTGCAACACCTTCACACATGTCTTGTGTGAGCTAGCATGCCCTCCACATGGCAAGGAATGACAATGGCGGATCACACTCTCCACCTCTTCCTCTGGTATGCACCTTCTAAACATTCCATCCGGCCCTCTCGTGAACAAAAGAGGCTCACTCCAATAGTAATGCCTCACATCCTTGAAGAACTTCTTCCTTTGGGCATATGACAAACCGGGAGGCACTTCCTCACACACTAGATAGTTCACAATGTCGGCATACCATGGCTCACTTCCTCTAGACACTTGGAACAAGCACTCCTCTACCATTTGCAATTGCTCATCCCGGAATGAGTCGTCAATCGAGATGTCATCTCTCTCAAGCTCTAATGGCGGGAGTCTACTAAGGTGATCCGCCACAGAGTTTTCGGACCCCTTCTTGTCCCGGATTTCCAAATCAAACTCTTGAAGAAGAAGGATCCACCGAATCAACCTAGGCTTGGCATCCTTCTTCGTAAGGAGGTAACGGATCGCAGCATGATCCGTATAAACAATGACCTTCGCTCCAACTAGATATGAGCGGAACTTCTCAAATGCATACACAACCGCTAGCAACTCTTTCTCGGTGGTAGCATAATTGAGTTGGGCATCATCTAGCGTCTTGCTAGCATAATAAATGGCATGTGTGTGCCCATCTTTCCTTTGCCCCAAAACAGCCCCAACGGCTACATCACTTGCATCACACATGATCTCAAACGGTAGACTCCAATCCGGGGGTTGCATGATAGGTGCGGAGATCAAAGCGTTCTTCAACCTACAAAAAGCCTCAAGGCAATCCTTGGAGAAAACAAACTCAACATCTTTCATTAGTAGGTTAGTAAGAGGCTTAGAAATTTTAGAGAAATCTTTAATAAACCTCCGGTAAAAACCGGCATGCCCTAAGAAAATCCTTACCCCTTTCACCGAGGTAGGTGGTGGCAACTTCTCTATCGTTTCAATCTTGGCCCTATCAACCTCAATGCCACGGTTGGACACCAAGTGTCCCAACACAATACCTTCACTTACCATGAAGTGACATTTTTCCCAATTTAAGACAAGGTTTGTCTCCTCACATCTTTTCAATACCAAAGACAAATTAGCTAGACAATTATCAAAGAAAGATCCATAAACAGAAAAATCATCCATAAACACTTCCATGATATTCTCAATGTATTCCGAAAAGATAGCCATCATACACCTTTGGAAGGTGGCGGGTGCATTACACAACCCAAATGGCATTCTCCTATATGCAAAAGTTCCCCATGGACATGTAAATGTGGTTTTCTCTTGGTCATCGGGGTGGATAGGGATTTGGAAGAATCCACTATAGCCATTTAAGTAGCAAAAATGAGAATGTTGAGCTAACCTCTCTAGCATTTGGTCAATGAAAGGAAGAGGGAAGTGATCTTTCCTAGAGGTCATGTTCAATTTCCTATAGTCAATACACATCCTCCATCCCGTAACCGTCCTAGTTGGGATTAGTTCATTGTTCTCATTAGTCACTACGGTCATCCCACCCTTTTTAGGAACTACATGAACGGGACTAACCCACTTACTATCCGAGATAGGGTAGATAATTCCCGCATCTAGCAACTTAATGATCTCTTTCTTGACTACCTCTTTCATTATAGGATTCAATCTTCTTTGATGTTCAATAGAGGGTTTATGGTTATCTTCCATCAATATCTTATGCATGTACAAAGAAGGTTTTATGCCAACTAAATCATCAATAGTATAGCCAATGGCTTTCCTATGCAATCTTAGCTCATGCAACAACTTAGCAAGTTCATCACCATTCAAGCATGCATTCACAATCACCGGATATGTAGAATTATCACCAAGGAAAGCATACTTTAAATGAGAGGGGAGGGGTTTGAGTTCAAGTTTAGGAGGACCTTTGTCGAGTGGAGACGATCCAAATAACGTAGGTTGAGATGAATCCAAAGCAAATGAAGACCCTTCAAGGCTCCTTGAAGCTTGATCATCAATGAGGGCTACTTCTGGGGGAACCACGGTTGGATCCACGGCTCTTGGCACATCCACGGCCGTGGAAGTTGCCAACCTTGCTCGTTGGAGCTTTCCAGAGAGTTCTACGGCCGTGGAACACACTCCATGCCCGTGGAACTCACAGGTGCTCAGCATGCCTTCGTGGTCTTCAGTTTCAACTCTTGTCTCCTTTTCTAGTGCTTCCAAGGCCTTGATTTCTTCATTGCAAGCCTCCTCAATACCTTCCTCCATCAAAATTAAGGTAAGAACCTTCTCCAAGGGGTCCTTGATCAAGATAGAGCTCACAACTTCTCTAGACTCCTCTTGCTCGACTATGTTGAATGCATCTTCATCAAGGGTTGGCCCTTTCATCATTGTGGAAAGCTTGAACTTGATGTTCTCTTCTCCAATGTTGAAGGAGAGAACCCCATTCTTGCAATCCACTAGGCATCCGGAAGTGGCTAGGAAAGGTCTTCCTAAGATGATGGGAACGGGATAGTCCGCCGGGATATCCAAGACAACAAAATCAATCGGCACATAGAACTTTCCTAGTTGCACTAAAATGTCTTCTAAGATCCCAACCGGGTGAGTAATAGAGCGGTCCGCCATATAAATGGTCATCTTGACCGGTTTAGGCTCTCCTAGCCCTACCTTGTTGCAAAGTGCAAGCGGTATGATGCTCACACTTGCCCCAAGATCACAAAGGGTTTCATACTTCACTTCTCCCACTCCAATTGGGACACAAAAGGAACCCGAATCTCTTAGCTTAGGAGGCATCTCCTCCTTCATCGTTTGAATCAACTCCGATGACCTCTTTGTCATACTTATTTCCCCATACTCCTCCAACTTCCTTTTGTTGGAGAGTATCTCCTTCAAGAACTTGCCATATGCGGGCATACCTAAGATAGCATCCATGAACGGAATGTTAATATGCAATTTGGACATAAGTTCAAGGAATTTACCAAAGTGCTTGTCCAAGCGAGCTCTTGCTCGTGATTGTGGGAACGGTAGTGGTGGTTTGTATGGAGGCGGTGCCACATATGTTGGCTCAACATCCTTGCTCTTGCCTCCATCTTCTTGCAATATCTCTTCCTCTACCACTACTTGCCTTCCCTTGGCATTCTCCTTGGGCAAAGGATCCTTCATACTCAACCCACTCCTCGTTGTAATGGCCAACACTTGGCCTCTTAGGTTGTCTTCGGTTCTTCCGGGGAGCTTTCCCGGATCTCTATGAGCTTCACCCGCCTTTTGGAACACTTGTGCTTCCAACACCTTTTGAGCCTTAGAAATGGAAGTCACCGTGCTCTCAAGACCACTCAACCTTCCAAGCAATTGCTCAAACATCATTTCGGTTCTATCCTTTGGAGGTTGAGTAAATCCGGGTGGAGGTTCTTGTGAAGCTTTTGGTGGTGGAGTTGTGCTTGTGGAAGCGGGAGGGTTCAAGGCTCCATCCGGGTTAAAATAGGAAAACCCGGGATGGTTATGGTTGGGTCGGTAATTGTTGAATTGCCGGTTGTTGTTGAAGTTTCTTGGGCCTTGATAGTTGTTGTAATTGCCCCTTCCCATGTAGTTCACATCCTCCTCCTTGGAAGACAAGTTTGCTTGCACTTGCACTTGAGGATTTGCTTGGTTCTTCAAGGTTGTAGCACACAACTCCCTCAAAGACTTTAGCTCGTTGTTGATGGCGTCAAGCTTGAAATTGCTCATGATGACTTCACTCACCTCATATGCTCCCGCCTTTCTCCCTTCACTCTTCCTATGGGAGTATTTCTCAATCACTAGAGCTTGTTTCTCCACAAACTCCCAAGCTTCATCCACATACTTTTCCATGAAAGTCCCACCGGAAAGAGATTGGAGCTTGAATTGGCTATCTTCATCAAGTCCCTTGAAGTAGATCTCCAATAGCTCAATTTTTGGTATACCATGGTGTGGACAATCTAGGAGAAGATCTTTGAACCTCTCCCAAGACTTGAATAAACTCTCTCTATCCTTCATCACGAAGGCATTTATCTTCCCTCTTTACTCGGTTGTCTTGGAAGGTGGGAAGAACTTAGTCAAAAAATCGGTTGTCATCTCCTCCCAAGTACTAACTCGCCCTTGTGGAATAGATTGATACCAAGCCAAGGCTTTATCCTTAAGAGAGAAGGAAAAAGCCCTAAGCTTATGGTTGTTGCTCTCCAATCTTGGCGGTCTAAGAGTCTCCATCAAAATCTCATAGTTCATCAAGTGTTGATGAGGAGACTCTCCTTCCTTCCCTCCAAATTGATTATGCCGGATCATTTGTAGAACTTGAGGGCGGAGCTCGTAGTTGTGGGTTGCGGGATCTCCTAAGTTCACACCCGGACGGTGTGCTCTTTGTGCCAGATCCATACGTCTCCCTAATGTTTGTGGCTCTTCAATTGCAATGGGCACAACCCTAACATTCGCCGCCGGCTGTGGTTGTGGTGGAGGAGGTGGAGGTTGTTGACGATTAAGCTCTCCTTGCACAAGGGCTTGCCTAATCTCATCAATCTCCCTCCTAGTTGCTTCTTGCCTCTCATTGGCAAGTCTCCTTTCTTCCTCCAAGAGCTCATCTCTTAGCCTAATTTGCTCTAAAGCCTCATCCAATTCAACTTGGAGGTCTCTTCCGGCCATCTCTTTTCCCTTTTTAATGCTCTTTGATCTAGATCTAAGGGTTTTCTCCGGTTCGGGATCGAATGGAGCTAAATCCTTGCCACGAGATCTTCGCATACACCTAAAGAGTAAGAGACGTCCTGAAAAGCAAAGTCACAAACCAAAGAGAGATCAAAAGAAACAAGAAAGATCTACACTATAAACAATCACAAAATAGACTCAATCTAGACCTAGTCCCCGGCAACGGCGCCAAAAACTTGTTACGTCTAGGAATAGATGCGCAATAAGCCTTAAAATTTATAAACTCGATATATTTCTCCTAACTCCTAGCGAACCCGCAGTGTACGGGACGTTTGTAGTAGAGATAGTATTCCGAGGTCGAACACAAAGACTAAGGTGAGATTGATTCGATTAATGATTAAGTTTAGTGAAGATCTAATCCTAAGAAAAGAAAAGGGAATAAAGAAATGAAAATCTCAAATGTTTTTAGTGGGTTTTAGGTGATCAATCAAGGATTACGAATCATGCGAAATAAGCAATCAACTAGGCTAACGAATCGAAACAAACAAACAAGCTAAAACAAGATACGAGATCAAGAGAGATAAGCGGATTCTAGGGGTTGGAAATTCCGGTTATGACATAAGACTCAGGCTATCTAATCATTCCTTGGATTAACTATAATATGTTGGGGATGAGTGTTTCTAGATTGGGATCAATCACCGGGTAGGTCTCATGGTCCACTAGTCCGTTCCTAAGGTGTCATCACCGGGTAAGTCTCAAAGAGCCGAAGGGATGGAATTCTACACAAACCGGATTGTCACCTAGGGATCTAACCTTTCTTCACCGGGTAAGTCTCGGAAGGGTAAGTCCTAAACAACTATCCTAGCACACTTAGTCCAATGGTGGCTTATGAGGCTCACCACTACCTAGGATTTGTTATCTTTGAAATCTAAGAGTAAGAATCACCGGGTAGGTCTCTTCTAATACTTAGTTGCTAACACTAGGTCACCCTAGGGTAGACTTAACTCAACAAACACTAGGATTTCAACATTCTAACAATCTAAAGCTTAGATCCATCGAACCAAGGAAACCACGGGTTGTTATACACCTCCCACGGCCGTGGAATGGCAAGAACTGACCGTGGACTCCAACAGAGGCTTCGTTCAAGTAAACAAGTCATCCAAAGGTAAATCTAAGTTCATCCTATCATAGTCTTAGCCATAACCATCCTTTCCTTACCCTAGAATCGCATCTATTTAGCCTACAACATGCATCATAATAATCGAAATCATCAAGCATAAAATCATGGCTTCCATTTGCAAGATAATGAAGAGAAAGAGATGAACAAGTGAAGTAAACAAAACCAAGCTGAAATTAAGATTAGAAAGACTCACAACCCTTCCAAAAGAAGGTTTAAATGGTTCATACAACTCTAGAAATCGATTCTGAAATTCTTCACTACAAAAGCTATCAAAGTCTAGCAATGGTGTGTTCTTCTTCTCTTCTCCAATGGAGCTCTTCTCCTCCAATGGTAGCTCTCCTCCTTGAGAGAATATTCTTGTTGAGAGAGTATTTGATTGGATGATAGGGGATAATGGATGGCTGCTTCCAAGATGCCTTTCCTCAGCCTTGCAGGACCACTTTTATACTACCACCATGCTAGAGAAGGCTAAGAGATCGTGGCACAGCTGTCACAACCGTCTGGCAAAAACCACGGTTGGTTCCACGGCCGTGGATCCTCCAGTGACCGTGGTTTGGTGCTTCAACGTTGCCTTGGTTCATTAAGCTTCGATTTGGTGCATGGCTTGTGTTGACAAGGTTCCATGAGTCCTCCTTAGCCTCTAGCTTGCATCCTAATGAGTCCGAGGGTGTGTCATCTTGATGAACGATCCTCAAATGTATCGATTAAGCTCCTAAATCTCCCAAAATACCTACAAAGCAATGCAAAAGTCCGTGTAGACGTCTATCTCGACAAAATACGTGAATTGAGTGCAAACGTCGTGAACTAGTGCTAAACCATGCATGAATGAGTGAAATATCTATCTAAATGATTACGTAAACCCTAGTCATAAATCGTGTTATCAGGAAGTGTCACCCGCTGGGGCGGCTGCAAGGGCCCGCGGGGGCGTTGGAGCAACAGAAACTTTGCTTCTTGATCGATCTTTACTCCTGAGTGCTTATAACTCCTTCCTTAGCTTCTTTTGATCTTCTTCTTTTGGACCAAGGAGTTAGTAGCATAAACCGACACTAATGCAATAAAAAGACTCTAAAAACTACCCTAAATGATAGTGATTTCATCACCTATCAAACTCCCCCATACTTAGACCTTTTACTCGTCCTGAGTAAAACAAATGACAGCCATTAGACTCAAGGTCTCAGGAAGCAAGGGAAAGAAAGAGAATGGAAAATAAGAGAAAAACCAAGAAAGAAAGAAAGGAAAAGAGAGAAAATGTGAGAGAAAGAAGATACTACCATCCTTATCGCTCCAAGAGTGGCCTACCCGGACAACCTCCTTATGACTCCCCTTCTTATGTCGCCAAAACGCCGGAAGGGAAACCTACACTCAGTGTCGCTCATCTTGCCAAGGCGCCCTTTCGGGTTTTCACCTTGTCACTCTTCTTCTTTTCTCTCTTAAGCTCACATCCCTCAAGTCCAATTTTGCACCAAGGTTGGTCGGACTACCTTCTTTTTACTTAAACCGCCCTTTCGGATTTTCGGTTTATCCAAGGATTTTCATGCCTTTTTTCACTTCTTTGGCTTTTTTCTTTTCTTTTCTTTTTTTTTTGTCAAACTGATTTCAATAATGCAAAATAAAATGCCAAAAAACAACACAATAAACTGTACAAGCAATGATATATATCCCTCCCCCATACTTGAAGTGCACTTTGTCCTCAAAGTGAAAATGAGTCAAAGATAAATGTGGGAGAAGGGAAAGAAATGTACCCCTCACTGGGGTGGTCCGGATGGACCACCAGGACCCTCCTCCGGCGGGTAAGGGAAGTGGCGGAAGAAGTGCTCCTGCCGGCGGTGAAGGGTGTCAATCCGGTCCTCCTGAGCCTCCATCCTCTCTCGAAATGAAGTCTCATAGCTAGCCTGCCAAGCTAGCTATTGAGTCTCCAACTGCTACCGATGAGCCGCCTGCCAAGCATCCTGACGGCGGTCAAAGTGGGTGGTCATGGAGGAGGCGAAGCTGGACTGCCACGCCTGCTGCTGCTCAAGCATGGACCGCTGATACTCTGTCTGCCATGCCTGGTGTTGTGTAGTCAAAGCAGCCATCTGAGCCTACAGACTCTCCATGGTCTGACTGTCGTGTCCCGCCGTCGGCATCTCCTCATCAGTGGTGTGGGCCCTGCTAGAGCCGGCTGCGTACCTCCCAACAATATCAACCTGAGGTCGTCTCGGAGGGACAAGGTCAGCCGGTACATATAGGTCGGAGAGCTCTTCTTCCAAGGGGAGTCGTCGTGGAAGATAGTTAAGGTGTTTTAGATGGTGAAGGTGCTGGGAGTGCTTCAGTGGGAAGTGTCACCCGCTGGGGCGGCTGCAAGGGCCCGCGGGGGCGGTGGAGCAACATAAACTTTGGTTCTTGATCGATCTTTACTCCTAAGTGCTTATAACTCCTTCCTTAGCTTCTTTTGATCTTCTTCTTCTGGACCAAGGAGTTAGTAGCATAAACCGACACTAATGCAATAAAAAGACTCTAAAAACTACCCTAAATGATAGTGCTTCCATCACCTATCAATCATCAAGAAGGGCTTCCAAGTGCTTCCAAGCCAAAGAGAGAAGAAGAGATAAGGGAGAGAAGCCTTCACGTGAAATCAAGAATGAGAGGAGAGAGAGAGATTCAGGTGAAGGGATAAGTCAAAGAGAAGGAAAGAGGGGTCCACTTGGGGAAAACGAGGGGTTGGTTCCCCAAACGAAGGGTCGGTGCGGGATTTTGGAATAAATCCCGTTACTCAGCGCCTCGTGCCTGCGGGAAAACTAAGCCACGCCTGCGGAAAGGTCGGTAACTCGCTAACAATCCGAAATAAAAATTCCGGATGTTACAATTAATCCCCCTAAAAACAAGTTTTGTCCCGAAACTTTGTTAACGCAAAACTCTCGGTAAGAACTCGGTAACCGCTCAAAACCGTAACGTGCAACTCCCTAATCGATAACCATTACCCACTCATGTCGCCATGTCAAGACCTCGCAAGGCTTGCATATGTACCCGTGTGAACCGCATAGCGCATAAAAGCCAAAAGCTAATCAAACCTACACACATTCCCGCTCGGGCACCAAACACATAAAAACACACAAGCACCTAATATCTAAGCCGTCGGCCAACTCGATGTAACTAGGTCATCGTACGAACTTCAACAAGGATACTATCTCACATCCTCTCTCAGCGGCTCCTCGTCTATCCCTACATCATCACAACTACGATCATATCTCGAGCCATACACGTCTTTTATCAACCGTCACACCTGAAATTTGGAGAACATCCTCAACTCTCGGTGGCCACGCCACTGGTAAACCACTTCCCAACACGCGTCATATATCCAAAAAGGTCCGATGTACTGGGACCCAACTCCCTTCTAGTAGCCAACACGTATGATGCCTCGCGCCCGTGACACTCTTATCTCGACTCATTCCGTATCCGAACCCAAGGGGTCCGTACCTCTTTTCGGTGCATACTTTCTCGTGACTTAGCCTGTCTAGCATCCTCCTTTGGCCACCGCTACTTACGCGAGGTCATCATGTATCTGTTCAGCTAAACTTACATATATTCACCAATTCTAACATCACCAGGTACCGCACTTCTGTCCACAACTTGCTTCGAACTAGGGCATCTCGACGGTACTTCTCAATTGTCATCACAATAACTCCACTCAAGGGAAGGTATCGAGTCTACCTTTACCCCCTTAACTTGCACACATACCCTTTACATGGCATCGACTGGTCACCAAAGTCCTTTGTACTCGATCCATTATCCAACGTGACACTATCATGTAAGACATAGGGTCTCTTATGCGGAACGATCCTCCGCCCCCAAATTCCCGAAACAAAACGCTCATCTCAATCTGAGATAACGATACTCGGTATACCAAACATCTTGCTATCACATTAAGGACTCCCCAACTAGCCGACTAATCAGCCTTGTTTCCAAAAAGGGTGTGAATACATTATCTCCATCGGTTGGTCCCCAATGACCCAAACACGTCACCATTGTTACATAGTCCCAAACTAGTAACAATCTCTCTAAAGGTATTCTACTAATCCCACTGCATAACTCACGGTGGATGAAGTTTTCTTTCTCGTCTTATGGTGCTCAACCGGACCAACGCCATGGTTTGAACAAACCATCAGCCCATAAAGGTAACTATGGGGTCTCTCCTCGTAACCTTCTATCCCGGATCCTTCTCAAAGCCCTTCAAAGACCATCTTCGATGAAAGTCCTTAACCATCTCTAATTGTCGCCTCTGCGGGGAACTCAATTCTTGCTGAGTGAGTATACATACATGTATCATGCTCTTATAGTTCATATATGCCTAACATGTTACTCCGTGGCCAAACCGACATCAACATAAGCACGCGCCCTAAAGTGGATAAAATTCGACCCTTATTCGGTCATCCTTCTTACCTACCCCCAATTGTCCACGTACACATGAACCCTCTATTGTTATTTCATACGCCTCCCAAGCCCCGCTTGGATGTATTCATAATATCATTCCATTCCCATAACTCGATGTTTGTCTCACAGAAAACAAGATGGAGTTCACTCACCTCTTCTGCTTTTGTCAAAACTTCATGGATACGTCTCGGATCCCACGACCCATCCACTTCTTTAGAAGGGAAGAAAGTGTCAAAATCATCCTGCAACTTGGCGGTTATGTCCCACCAATTTATGTGCTTCATATCTTCTCCACATACCTGGAAGGTATCACCGAAACTATCATCTCGTTCTCAATTGATCTACCGAATCTTCTCAACCCGCTACGTCTCTTAGGAGGTCACCTCAGACGCCCAACCCGCCTAGATAACTCTAGTTATCCTCTTATCCTTCATAACCTGTTATCATGTCGTCCCACGTCAAGCTCATTCCTCTCAATTCTGAGAGTACAACGAGGCATCGTCAAATCCCATCATAAGAATTATTAGCGCAGCTCATGCGTCATAACTATCATAACACTCCTTTGGTTAGGGTCCACCTTGGAACCGCCTGAAACAACACCAATGCGCGACTTCATTGTAACTCGATTTTGAAAACCGATGGATACTCATCTATGTAAACTCCAACTCATAAATCACACTTGTGATCTCAAATGGCTTCCTACACTTGTAGCAACCATATCGGCACTAAATGCCGCCTTATGAAGTTCCTTTCTTCTCTCCATCAAATCTGGTGACATCCAGACTCCAAGTCGATCTAATCAAACTTCGCAACCACACCCAGTAGTCCTACGAGCCATCCAATACAAAGAAGTTGCCCTTACTCGTCATTCACCATCCATACCTCTTGGAATCAAAGTACAGCTTTCCGACTCATACATTTTCTTCCAACTCTTTATCGGAAAGCCTTGAAGGGAAGACCGAAATAAATTCTCCATTCCAACCACTGAAACTTCTAACTCAAGAATTCTCAAGCACCATCACCTTAAGCTTAAAGCCTACAACGTTACTGTAGCTTCGGTCGCTCGTTTCACCCCGTAACCCTCATGACTCCTTTGAGTGAGTCTAACCACTTCGACTCATTTCTTGTTCACGACAGCTTATCGTTCACTCTATAAAGACGAAATACCATGCATCTCCTTCCCATATTTTCCCATTTGCTCAAAGCAACTCTGGGACTTTACTTCTCTCTTGATCCAACTAGGTCTTTATGTGCTTAAACCCTTAAGGTTCTAATCCGCGCCATTCCTCCATATGCCAAAACTCGAGACCTATAAAGGTCGCCATAAAGGGTCATTTCATCCCTTTGCGGGAGGTCTATTACCGCCACTTGCTTAACCATCCAACGTTATATTGCTCTAGACAATCATGCTTTTGTTGATGTACTTCTTACTATTGGCATCGAACCATAGGGAAAACTCCAAGCTTTTGTTACCGTTCCATTATAGTCTCTGCTTGAGGTTATACCTCCCGTCTACAACTTCTCAATAGGTAACCCGCACTTATGCGTTCTAGGTCATCTCCGATAAGCTTGTGGTTGACCTTCTCTAAGGTCAATGACTTACTAATCCTCTATAATTTAAGTCTCTGATCTTATGAAGGCCACCCTCCTTGGGGTACGTACTCTATCTTAACTCCGTTAACTCTTTCCACGTCCCATTCTTCCTTCCTCTTCCATAATGTAATCATACTCTTCTAGGCCTCACGTTTCGTATAACTCGTCTTCAGGCTTAACCGCTCCTCACGACATCTTGTAAGTGTGTCTTCTCCAAAAGCTCTAACATAGTTCAGCAACCGCTCGCGTATCTCTTGGTCGTCGTCTTAAGTCCTTTCATTCTAAAGTTCCTTGTTGCGTCACTCCTCTTCTCGGGATCACGTTTGCGCACACTTCTATATTCTTGGCGTTTCTTAGCCTCCTCGCCATAACGGAAATCGGTTGACTCCACGTAAATCTCATCATGCTATTCTTCTCATAACTCTCGGAATGTTGACTCTTCCCTTAACGGTACCTTGTATGGTTAACTTACGATATCTTATATCCTTCATACCGGGTTCAATCATTCTTCACAACTGGACTCCAAAGCTTAGGAGCGTCTAAGAGAAGCTTTACTTCTCATAATGGAACACCATCTCTAACATTGTGGAATTGCACCCATCTCCTCCTTGACTCGCATCTTTAGCGGTCCACGCATCTTCTTGAAGATCTTATATAAATTATCTACTTTTGTAATCACTTCCTCATCTTCATGTTACTCTCCTAAGTTGTCTCGTTTTCTTCTTTTGCTAGGTTGTCCTTCATTTACTTCGTCTCAATTACTTCTCTTCGACATCCTTTAAAAGGAATTCGAGGACGTCGTTGTGTTCGTTGGCACGGAATGCCCAACTCGATACTTGAGCGTCTTCTTCTACTTATGAACATCATCATAAGCTACAACATTGTCTTAAAGGTGATGATATCGTATCATTATCTTAGCTCAAAGGTCCTATAGCTCTACATACTACTATATGTATTAAGTCTATATATACATAACTATATAAGTCCTAAGTCCATATCTCTACTAACATAAACACCCAACATGCAATCATATCAATACAAAGTCTAATACACATCATCATCCACATATACAACTATACACAAATCATGTCCATCATGCAACTACAATCCTCATATCCATAACTATATATATACATATATATACATATCTAAATCCAATAATCTAAGCTTCCGAGATCCGCGGAAGGAGTGGTGGTCCGTACATTCTACCCTAACTCATGCATGTGATTTTAAAAACGAAAATTCAGAACCCGTGGGGTTCTGTTTATTCCTTATTCGGCCTTTAGAAGATTGCGAGTGTCATTGTTATCAACCTAGGGCTCTGATACCACTTTGTAACACCCTGAATCCGCGGGATATCGGGACGCTACGGGCGAGACCTCACAGTGGGTCCCGACCCTTAGCTTGACAACAATTTCACCGGACCTTTCCAACATGGCACAAATAAAGGCAAAATCGTAAATCAATTTTAATGCAAATGATAAGAAACCCGAAAGAATGCAACAACAACTTTAGCCGAGGTACAACTCCAACCAAACGCCAAACAAGCGGCACACGAAACATAATAACCGAAAGACAAAACACAAGACAGCACCAACTCAAAAACCCTTCCTAAAATGTATGGACCCCGGCTGCCCACCCTTCCGGATCTCTCGGAGCATGCCTAACCTGCAAGGAAAACTACAACATTCGGTATAAAACCGTTAGCTCACATTCCAAGCATTAGAATTAAAGGGAAAGGAACAAACACAATTAATTCAACATAGTCACACAACATACTCAAAGCACACAAATCCGGTTTATTATCTTTATTATTATTGAGTCATATCTCGTTCTAATTCAACTTCTTTTATGACACGAGAATCTCCCGAAACTTGCCTCGGTCCCTTCTTCCGGCAATGGAACGGTTCGGATGCCTCCGACCGTCTAACCAGCACGGGCCAGTCGTCGAGAACCTCCTAGCTCTCGCAAGAGCTAGGAAGTGATGTCACCGCCCGTTATCATACACTTGAGCCAAACAATATAAAGGTCGGTAATCCTAATTTCGGTTTAGTTATTATAAACAGTAAAATAATAAACACACACCACCCAACACACAATAATGCTAATATAAAGAATACGAGCTAAGTAAGTCCGGAGACTTACCTCGGTGTCACACTCAACTCACAACACTCTCGCTTCCTTAGGGAGGAAGCCCATAACCTGCTCACAAGAAGGTAACTATATCAATAACAACCCTCTCACAGTAGAAGTCTAAGACTTCTATACAAATGGTCAACACAAGACCATTAGACTCTCAATTCTAGGACCGCATCCTACAATCCCTCAAGCTCACATCACACTCAACAAGTTAGAAATCCTAAGACTTCTAAGCCCTCGGATCTCACAAGATCAAAACTCACAACAACACTAGAATAACTTACCTAGTCTCCAAGATCATAAGGGTAGCACTCTATGTAAAAGCTAGGATTTTCGAATCCTAATAAAGGATGATTAAGTTAATCATCGACATCAATTGACCCATAAATCGCGAATAGTGTGTAGATGACGAGTATGAATCCCACCATTATGATTTTGGCGTAAATGGACTTATGGGGAAAATTTTCACTTTTTCCTCCGGGGAATAATTTTTACCCTCTGGTATTATTTGGAGCATTTGGGAGCTTCAATTAATAAAATTGCAGTTGAGAGAAATGATCAGGACATTGGGTATGTTCTAGATATGAAATAACATGGAAAGGCAAAATGGCCCAAAGAGCCGCTATTTCGTTTCTTAGCGGCTAAGAAAGACGGCTTAGGAATACGCGTTTTCCGAGAAAGTTGCGGAATAATTATCCACACAAAATGTCAGATTTATTATTCCAATTTCGGGAAGTTTGGAGAAGGGGCTCAAACCGCCTTCGGATCGATAAAAGGATAATTATCGACTTTGCTAAAGGATAATTATCGTCTTCGCTATAAATAGCGAAAATTCATTTATTAATTCATTTCCTTTCACGTTTCCTCGTAAAAGCTCTGATTTCTCTCAACCTTCAAATTCAGATCTACTCTTCGTTTGTAATCCGATTTCAATTCCGTTTGAGTTTTTGGATTCCTCTCTTCATCCTCTTCATTTTGGTACCGAGTTTCTGCGTTTCCGTTGAAGTTATGGCCAGGTCGAGCATCCCCCTTATATGGCCGGTTCCGTCGTTCAGATTCCGGTGAATCTGATGGTGTCCGAGCGTAGCCTGCGTCGTTGTGATTCCGAATCTTCTTTCGGATCGTCAATCGGGTTAGTAACGAATAAGTTATGAATTTATTCGTTTTCAGTATTGCGATTTGGCCTAAATTGACCTTAGGCTTGTCAAAATGGATAATTGGAAATTCCATTATGCTCGTTACTTTATTATGGTGATTATGGGATATTTGTTTGATGAGATCTGATGACAGTTGGGTTCAGAAACTGCCTGCGGGCAAAACGTTATTCTAGTGAAATTTAATTAATTAATTAAATATTAATTAATTAAATTAGGAAGGTGGAAAATGATATAAGCTGATTAAATTCAAAGGAATGAATTTAATTGATGTTTGAAGCAAGAAGTTTAATACGAGGAATATGATATTCTCGACAGGTGATGTTGAAGACGGTAGACTAACTATAGCTTAGTTGCTCAGTGAGCGTATCCAGGTAAGTCTTCGGACTTACTTAGCTTCGATCTGCAGAAACCCGTGCCTGAGAGATTTATATCTCACTGTGTTGATATGTGTTGTTGTTTTGAAATGCCTTGTTGTGTTGAAATGTGAATGTTGATATGCATTGAGATGTGTTATGTGTGAAGCATGCTTGATGTGTTTATGATGAAAATGACGTTATGATGTGTAAAGCATGCTTAATGTTGTTGTGATTATTATCATGTCATAATTATGAGAAATGGTTAAATGAACATGTGTTAGCCTATTGAGGCGTGCTATTGAATGACATGATAAGCTTGCTGAAACATGATAATGTATGAGATGATAAGCCTTTTGAGGCATGTGATATGATGATGACCTGTAAAGGTCAAGAGTATGTAAAGTGAGTATTTTGCAGTGAATACCGGAGCTCGGCCAAGCCCGGATCACTTGCGTTTGTATAAGAATGACACCGAGTCTGATGGACTTCAGGCTCGGGTCGCACACCTAATGAAAATGGTAAATGTTTGTATTAACATGAATGGCAAAATGTTGCATGTGGTTAGGGGTTAAGACCATAACCCACCACGAGAAAGCCTGGCCCGTAGACTTGATCAGTCTGGCTACGACCTAAGAGCAAATGTCTGAATTAACCTAATCTGTGCAATGGTGAGCTCACACCAAAGCCAGAACCGTATAAGCAATGGTTCCGGATTTGGTCCGGGATCGCAAATTGTAAATTTCATACTGCATTCACATGCATCATTCATAAAAGCATGATATCATCTCATGAGCACGGTATATGGTATTTGAATATATTTGTTGTGTTGTGATGTGATGATATAATCTCTCGTGGATAGATTATGATCAGTAGCTAACGGTTTTAAACCGAATCTTTTTAGGTAATGCTGATCATAGGAACGCTTCAGGGATGTCAGCTGCAGGGTGTGGACAGCCGAGGTAGTGTTAACCCAAGGGTTGGTTGAACTACTTTTGAAACTAATCGCTTGCAAGTGAGTCTTTTGTTGATTGTGTGCAACTGTGTACACATGTTGATTTCAGGCTGAAGTTTTAAGACACCTGTTCAGGTGTCATGTTTTAAATTGTTGTTTTGGGATATACATACTAACTTCATGCATGGTTGTTATGTAAACGTTTTCTAAATGACAGGTTGAATGTTTTCATTATTTCTTCGTGCTTCTTGTTGCAAGGTCCTATTTGTGAAGTTGTTGTCAGGCTAACTGATGGGACCCACTGTGTGGTCCTTAGCTTAGTGACGTCTTGGGTTACTTAAAACTCGGGTCGTTACACTCTAAACTAGGATGAGCATACCCTAGCCCACAACCTCACAAACTTAACCTCACAATCCTCACAAGAACAACCTACACTCATCCCATGTATCACTCAGAAACCTACAGCCCTTAGCCCTCAAAACATTCCAACGACATCTTCAAACTTACCTAGGGTCCACAAGCCACTACATGGCATTCCAACTATCCTAGGTTCAAACTTAGCATGCTTCTATCATCAACACTCTCTAAGGTCATCTAAGAATACATACTCAAGGTAGGGAACTCACCAAGCAAAGGTGCGGGATCGGAAGGAAGAAGAACAACCAAAAAAGGGAGAAGAAGGCCGCAAGGGCGTGTTGGCTGAGCCAGTGGCCGCCCCTGCGGCTCAGAGGTCCGCCCATGCGGCTCCTGGTGGCCGCCCCTGCGGCTTTTGATGGCCGCCCTTGAGGCTTAGGGTATTGGCCGCCCCTGCGGCTCTGAAGATCCACCCCCGCGGTCGAACAACAGAGGGTGCTCAGCGATGGCTTCTTTGACGATTTCTTGTTGTGCCTTGGCCTTTTAGCTTCCTTGCTTGGCTCCAAAACATCCACACACATAAACATCATCAACACAATAGATCTAAGCTAGATCCGAGCACATGCAACACAAAGAGGAAGAAAGCTAAGAATCCATGGCTTCCACCATTGGAGCTCAAGGAAGGAGATGAAGATGAAGAAATGGAGAGGGAGGAAAGGGCTTACACTTACAAATCCGGATCTGCAACTTAACTCATTGTTGGACATCACACAAGAAGAAGCATGGGAAGATCATCAAGAAGGGCTTCCAAGTGCTTCCAAGCCAAAGAGAGAAGAAGAGATAAGGGAGAGAAGCCTTCACGTGAAATCAAGAATGAGAGGAGAGAGAGAGAGAGACTCAGGTGAAGGGATAAGTCAAAGAGAAGGAAAGAGGGGTCCACTTGGGGAAAACGAGGGGTCGGTTCCTCAAACGAAGGGTCGGTGCGGAATTTTGGAATAAATCCCATTACTCAGCGTCTCGTGCCTGCGGGAAAACTGAGCCACGCCTGCGGAAAGGTCGGTAACTCGCTAACAATCCGAAATAAAAATTCCGGATGTTACAATCGGCAATGGCACGACGTAAAGGTTTCGACGGCTTACGTTGGGAAGAAGATCTCAGGCGAGAGACAATGGCCAATTGAAGACAGGCGCTACCAAGATTACTCCTAGATGGACTGTTGAAAGCGCTCGCAATCGCTGTCTTCCTCTCTCTGACCCGCTTTCTCAATCTGGAACGGGAAAACACTCCCTCTGTTTTGGTTCATGTCACCTTCCGTTTTTCATGAATTGAAATTATTTACTCTTTTTCTTTCAGATACATTTCATGCAACCCCGAAGTAGCCAACGCAATAGAGCTATGCACGCCGTCACCATGACCCAATAACACCAATAAAGGAGATCGAGGTGGATTTGGTTGGAGGAAGTTCTTGATAGAAGATCAAAGATTTTTCTGGTATGAAAATTTTTCATACCAGTAACCTAATTATGGGGTTTGAGGTTGTGTATATTTTAATCTTGATTAGTGTTAATGTGTATGTAATTGTATGGATTTAGTTATATTTGAAGGTCAAATGAGAGTTTAGTTGTTGTAATCGAAGTTACGAATTTCTGGTATGTAAATTTCTTTCTGGTATCATAATATCATAATTTCTGGTATGATAAATTCTGGTATAAAAAATTATGATAAAAAATTTTGGTATGATAATTTCTAGTATAAATATTTTGGTATGAGAACTTTTGGTATGAACTTCTCATATGAAACAATTCTGGTATAAAAAATTTCTGGTATGAAAAATTTCATACTAGAAACATTCCAGAAAATAATAAAATAAAATAAATAAAAAAGGCAAAAAATTAATTAAAAAAAAATTCAGTAATTAGGAATTAAAACTTTTACCGTCCATTAAATGAAAGTGGTAAAAAATAATGGGCTAATTTGATTAATAGGCTTTTTTGAGTTTTACTTTTAGTAACTAGGCCATTTAGTTTTTTAATTAGGTAAATATACCCCAACCTTTTGTATTTTTCTCTCAAACTCTAAACATTGTTCTCTCAAGGGGTACATTTACTAAAACTAAAACTCAAAAAAAACATAGTAAACCAAATTATTTAAAAAAATAATGGAGTACACTTACTAAAACAAAACTCAAAAAAGGCCTATTTAGCCAAATTCTTTCAACAATCCTTTGATCTTCGAACATTGAAGCTTAACATAAACATTATGGGTTCGTTTGGTTTTAACTCCGAAAACGAAAACTGAATACAAACAAAATGCTAACGGTTTTGATTCCGTTTCCGTTTAATAAAATTTATATGGATTCAATACATTTCATCCTGTTTCCGTTTTCAAAATTTCAAAGGAAGGGGGGCTAAATGCTAAGGATTTTGACTTACAATTTACCATTTCTTTCATTGGTAGAGTTCTTGGTAAACCCGTAAAAACGAAAACCGGTTTTGTATTAAAACCGTTCGTCGTCTTCTGGGGCCCTGTCTAGTCAGTCTACACACGGTCAATCTTTAGAAAAAGACTTGACGTTGACGTTGATGACAAAAAAAGAAGGGAGAAATTATCGAAGCTGATGATGGCTTAGGATAAAGTAAATCCACAAAAAAAAAAAAAAAAAAAACTCGACGTTGACGACAAAGAGTCTTCCCCGTTCCTTCTTGACCCACTAATAACTATTAAGAGAGAACACTCTTCCTTAATTCCCAAGGAACAAGATCATAAATTTCAGTTTCTTCTTCTTCAGTTTCGGTTCGCTATCCCTCTACTAGTGTAAGTTGCTCAAAAAGCACGGTTCTTGCGTTCTTTGTTCTTCATTTCTAGGGTTCATTGCTAGATTTATCTTGTTCTCGTTTGCTTACTGTAGATGATTTAGTAGAAGAAGCGATAAATCTCATGATCCCCTGGATTTTGGGAGTGAGATACTAGCGCAAATGATTTTTTTGTTGGATTCGGGCTTTAAGATTCTCCGTTTTTATTTCATCAAGATCTTTGATTCTACTCTATCTCTTTTCACTTGCTTTTTCAAAAACATGTTCTTTTGAGGAAAATGTGAAATTTTTGGGGACATATCAGTGTAATCTTCCAACCTAGATTCACGGTATACCTATTAGCATCAACATAAATGGTAGAATTTTGTGAATAGTTTGTAATCCTCAAACCTAGTGAACTCTTGTACAAGCTTAATCTGGGGTTTGATCTCATTTTAGCTTACTTAGACTAGTATCTTTGTTACAGGAACTTGAATTTGGCTTGAGAAATGGTTAGGACGATTCAAGTTTCTGGCTTTCCTTCAACAGTATCGGCTGAGTCAGTTAAAAGCTTTCTAGAGACCTATGTTGGAGCCGACAAAATAGTTGCTCTGAAGATAAGGCAATTCAAAAATGGTGCCAGCAGAGTATATGCTATTGTTCAGTTTGTTTCGGATGCTGCTGCTGCAACACTCCTTACAACCAGTAGCACCATTTGGTATGGTTCTAACTATTTGAAGATTAGAGAAATGGAAAAAGACATTATCCCCAAGCCGAGAACCTACCAGCAAACCATAGACCACATTGAGCTGAATTTTGGATGTCAGGTTTCACGTGATAAGTTTTTAGTCCTTTGGCAGGAAAGAGAGGTTTCGGTAAACGTTGGGTTTGGACTAAGAAAGTTATACTTTTATGTAGTCCGTGATGGTACCGAGTACAAGTTGGAGCTTAGGTATGGGGATATTTGGCTTATTCAGCAACGTCATCCACCTGGCCGTCACTCGAAATATTTGCTGATTCAGGTTCCTTTTTTTTACTTGTTGATAGTTGTTATTTTGTAAGTATGTTTAGAACTAGAGAATGACTTCCTATTTCAAAGTATATGCTAAGAATGAACGGAAGCTGGAATTCGAATTAGGATACAAACTAACAAAGCATGTCTAATGTAGATATCCAAATGAACTTCTTTGACAGTTGAATCTTCAATATAAAATTATAAAAGAGAAACTATGTATCTGTCTAATTGATGAAAGGAAGTTAGGATATAGGAAAGTAAAAAAATTCAGACAAGACAGTAAAGGCTCAGGAAACGGAATTTCACCTAGTTTCCTGATAGAATTACTAAAGTTTCAGTAATCTCTCAGTTTTATTGTTCTCTAAGAGGCTATTGCATCTTAGAGACTTGACTAAAAAGCTATTGCTAATTTGCCTTACTTTTTGTCTTGCTTTTTGCTAGTTGTATGGTGCTCCTCGGATATTTAAGAAAGTTGAAAGCAGCTCAGATGATTTCTTTGGTGGTTCTTTCCTCAATTATTTTAGGGAAGCTCAGGATGATCAGTATGTCCGAACAACTGACTTTACAGGCTCCAGCTGCATAGGTCAATCATCTTGTTTATGTTTCAAGGTTCCGCATTCCTACTCTTTTTCATATTTCAAGGAAAACTTTCCTTATTATGAGGAAAAAGTGGAGCCGTTCATTCTAGAGCATGGCAGTCCTTTCAGCACCAACGGGCAATTTGTACCTCTTGTTGCTCCTGTAAGTGGAGTTAACTTGCCATTTGCAGTCTTTTTCAAGGTGAATATGTTACTTCAAAATGGATGTCTTTCTGGGCCAACACTTGGTTATAGTTTCTTTCAGTTACTTGATCCTCGGAAATTTGACATTGCCTGCATAGATTTTGCCCTTGAAATGCTTCTCAATTTGAAGGAATGCTGCTATGATCCCGTCAGCTGGCTTAATCAGCAATATAGAAACTACAACACTTCCAGAAGACGTCCTAAGGACCCTTCTATCTCTTTGGATGGTGGGTTAGTATATGTACGTAGGGCTCAAGTTACTCCATGCAGAGTATACTTCTGCGGCCCTGAAGTAAATGTATCCAATCGGGTCTTACGGATGTATCCTGACGATATTGATAATTTCCTTCGTGTTTCTTTTGTCGATGAGGATCTGGAGAAACTTTATTCAACCGACTTGTCTCCACGTGCTTTCTCCGGATCTGGGGAAAGGCACACTGCAGTTTATCAAAGAATCCTTTCGACGCTTGAAAGTGGCATAGTTATAGGGGACAAGCACTTTGAGTTTCTTGCCTTCTCATCAAGCCAATTACGTGAAAATTCTCTTTGGATGTTTGCTTCACGACCTGGATTATCGGCAGCTCAGATACGAGAAAGGTTGGGTGACTTTTCTCAAATTAAAAACATTGCAAAATATGCAGCCAGATTAGGTCAGTCCCTCAGCTCATCCACAGAAACTTTGACCGTTAAAAGACATGAAATGGAAGTGATCCCTGATGTAGAGATTGGTTATGGACCAAGCAAGTACGTTTTTTCTGATGGTATTGGTAAAATATCAGCAGATTTTGCTCGGAAAGTAGCTCGAAAATGTGTTCCTGATAACCAATTACCCTCTGCTTATCAAATAAGATATGGTGGCTACAAAGGTGTGGTGGCCATTGATCCTACATCAACAATGAAGTTATCGTTGCGGAAAAGCATGAGTAAGTTCGAATCAAATGAAATAAAATTAGATGTCTTGGCGTACAGCAAATTTCAACCTTGTTACCTTAACCGTCAGTTGATTACTTTACTGTCTACTCTTGGGGTCAAGGATTATGCTTTTGAGAAAAAGCAAAAGGAAGCTGTGGACCGGTTGAATGCTATCTTAACGGATCCTGTGATGGCACGGGAAGCTCTAGATCAAATGTCTCCTGGGGAAAACAGCAACATTCTCAAACATCTGATTGGCTGTGGTTACAGGCCAGATGCTGAACCATTTCTTTCTATGATGCTTCAAGTTTTCCGTGCAACAAAGTTACTGGAGTTGCGTACCAAGACCAGGATTTTTGTCCCCAAGGGAAGAGCAATGATGGGATGCCTGGATGAAACTCGGGTCCTAGAATATGGACAAGTGTTCTTGCAAGTTTCTACTCCTACTATTCAAAATACATATGATTTGCTGAGATCTAATGATTCTGATAGTTATGGATCTGAACGTAATACTCACATAATCAAGGGAAGGGTAGTTGTTGCAAAGAACCCATGCCTCCACCCTGGCGATGTACGTGTCCTGCTGGCGGTGGATGTGCCAGCACTGCACCATATGGTAGATTGTGTTGTTTTTCCCCAAAAAGGAAAAAGGTGTTGCCTAAATTCTCATATTGACATTGTCTTTTTTGTTTATCAAAAGATCCCATGACTCTAGCACTCCTAATTGAGCTTTGCTCTGTTACCTAACACTGTTAATATTCTCATCATATGTCGTAGCCTTTTACCGTGCTTTCCAGTTTGATCCATAGCAATCAGTTGAATGCCTAGGTTCCTTATTGAAAGTTCATCTTCAAGCAATTACTAGCCCATAATCTTATGATTTAAGATTTTGAGTGCAGTAGCTTGCAGAAGGACATCATATTAACAGTATTATCGTCTAGTACTAGAGATGATGAAGTTTGCACCGAGGATAGAAATGGCAGTCACTTGCTTAGGACTCGCTTTGTAAATTTATAATCAATTCTTTGTCAATACTCTCCTAAATCCCGGCATCATAAGCTTTAACTGGTAGTATATTGCATGTAGAGTTCAACTTGCCATGTGACCTCAAATACAACTTTTATTGAGTCGAGCTGATTCATACCCAAACTTAGATCAAATAGCTCCCATTTTTTCTTGTGTAACCCACAAACTCTAGAAGAGGACCCCTTATGACTGTATACATCTGTTGCGATGCTATTTCTACATTTATGTCCTTGTTACATTTTTTGTCTATTTTGTTGCATTTAGGAGTCTCCCTTGCCCTTCTACCCTAGTTGTCATCTCTAAATTTTCACTGGTATCACTTATCTATGCTTAATGTCTTTACTTGAAATGTATTCTATGTCAGACCTCATCCGAATGAATGCTCGGGAAGTGATCTGGATGGTGATATATACTTTGTTTCTTGGGACCCTGATTTGATCCCTCCTAAAATGATTGAGCCAATGGATTATACACCTGCTGGAACTACGCTCCTGGATCATGAAGTTACAATTAGCGTAATCTTTCTCACTTACCCTTAAGATCTCATCTATTTTTCCCCATTGGTTTGATCGTGTGCAAATACACTTTTTCAAATCATTTCATGCAAAAGCTCATGTTCCTAACGTTTAAAATGTACTGTCATGCACAGTAAGATATAATTCAATTAATTTAGGATGATGAATGAACTGCACTTGATGGATAATCATGGTAAACTTTTTAATTTCTGTTTCTCTACTAAATTTGGCTTTGTTAGCTTTCCCTGTCACTGCCATCAATTCGATATTGTGATTTGTGAACAAACAATAAGGGTAGGAATATCAAGAATATAATCGAGCTTATGTATGAGTTTCCTTTCCCTTTACAGGAAGTTCAAGAGTATTTTACCAACTACATAGTCAATGATAGCTTGGGAATCATTGCCAATGCTCATACTGCATTTGCTGACAAGGAGCCATATCAGGCAATGAGTGAACCATGCATAAGACTTGCTAGACTGTTTTCAATTGCAGTCGACTTCAACAAAACCGGAGTCCCGGCTGAAATACCATCAGAACTTCACGTAAAGGAATATCCCGACTTCATGGAGAAGCCTGACAAAACAACTTACGAATCTCCCAGGGTGATAGGGAAGCTATTCCGAGAAGTGAAGGATAGCGCTCCACACACTTGCTCTATACGATTATTTACTCAAGAAGTAGCGAAAAGGTGCTATGATCCCGAAATGGAGTATCCTGGATTTGAGGATCATCTTGATGATGCCTACTATTACAAGAGCCAGTATGACTTCAAGCTCGGAAATCTGATGGACTATTACGGAATTAAGTCTGAAGCCGAGATCCTTAGTGGAAACATCATGAAAATGTCGAGATCCTTCAACAAGAGAAAAGATGCTGACTCGATTGGTGTGGCTGTGAGGGCATTGAGAAAGGAAGCACGGAACTGGCTAAACGACCAAGGTGGCGAACGGAGCAGTGTGTACGATTACGATGACGTGTATGCAAGAGCGTCCGCTTGGTATCACGTCACGTATCATCCAACCTACGTCGGCTCCTACAATGAGGGGCTGAACCGGGACCATTTCATCAGCTTTCCTTGGTGTGTGTATGAGAAGTTGGTATACATCAAGAATCAAAATGTGAACATTCAAAGACGTCGTCTGAATCATGTGTCGTCGTTGGAGGATCAACTCAGCCGCAGTTTGAGCTTGTTCTGAACGTGACAACAGATCTTTTGTTGCTGCTGTACTTGTGTGAAATATTTGGTAAGAGAATGGGGCTTTTTGCGAGTCAAGTAACTCATGTTAGGTGTTGCTGTAAATTATATTGCTCCTTGAAATCCTGAACTGCGTCTGTGGTTTTTATTTTGAGTCTGCATGCCTCTGCTAGAGTGCTGCCAACTGGTTATGTAAATATGACCCTGGACTTAAGCTGAGGCTCCTAAGTAGTGTTTTGCTCTGTATAATATCTAATCGATGCTTCTGTTGATCTGGTTTACTGTTTGTGAAATTATAAATATCCTAAATAACTCATTTTAGCTTAGATCTATTATTTATAAAAGAAAATCATTCCCACCAAAAAAAACATTTTTGTAGCAAACCATTTATTCTCAAACCAACAAGCAGACACCGCCCAAGCGGTAAACATACCGCGGTTTTCAGGTATGTTACCCTCTTTATATAGTGTTTACAACTATTGCGGCCAAAAATTAAACTAGAAAGGAATCATCTGTCGTGGTTGTCCTCACTAGATCTGTAATTTATAAAAGAACATCATTCCCACCAAAAAAAAACATTTTTGTAGCAAACCATTTATTCTGAAACCAGCAAACAGACACCGAAAGCATACCGCAGGTTATGGGGGTATGTTCACTTTTTATATATTTTTACAACTATCGCAGCCAAAAACAAAACTAGAAAGGAATTATCTGTCGGGGCCAAAATGATGGTACTTTACAATATATGCTATTTTCAAGAAAGGTCATGTATAATTGAAGGATCACACCATCTAAAAGAATGTTATTTTTTGTAAACTATTATTAATGTAGTATAGTGCTCTAGGTTTTTTAATGTAAATCGGTAAGACACATTTTGGTGTAACTTGTATTCGTTTTGAATGTACTAACTACCAATGTAAACCTCTTGAATCGGTAATTTGGTGTTGAGTTTTCTTGATCATTTGTGTGTTTAAACATAAGAGAAAATATGTACAAATGTTGAACATAATCAATGCATAATTCTTGTGGGATTAGACGCGTCTCTTCTCGTCCCATGTGGGACAGAGCCCACGCGGGACAAAGAAAAAAAGTTGTAAATCCTGTTCCGCTTATAATTTGCGGGATGAGAGGCGGGACGACCTCAATCCCATCCCAGGCCCAACCCTAAGAACATCATTATCAGCAAAAACTATGTCAATTTCTTTATAGAAAGATTCTCGACTTTGGCATGGTCTTCCACCCAACAATGAGATTCTGATACCAAAGCTCAACGTTTTTGTAGCAAACCATTTATTCTCAAACCAACAAACAAACACCGCCAAGCATACCTCGGTTTTCGGGTATGTTACGCTCTTTATATACTGTTTACAACTATTGCGGCAAAAAAACTAGAAAGGAATCATCTGTCGCGGTTGTCCTCGGTCCATAGGGTTCTAACTGATCAACAACAGTTGCGAGACCCTGCATGAGTCTTACGATTTCGACTGTCTCGTCCATGTAATACTTGGCCTTGCTCGGCTTCATACCAATTGTGCAAGCAAACACCTCTGCCTCGCAAGAAGACAGAGTCAAAGAAGGGCTTGGCACGAAGCTTGTGATCACCTCAAACATGTCTTCATCAGACCGGTCGTCTCTTACGCACAAAACAAAGTCCACCGGCTTTCCCTCGCCTTATATTCTTGAAAGCAACCGTTTTGCTACCAGTCCCTTGCTCACGCTCTGCATAATAAGTTCCCACACAAATCGGAGGGCTTTTGAGATTTACACAAGCCCAATGATCATGGAAGTCTTAAACCAAATAGTTTACAACAACCTCATCCACAAGGATATGGGATCGGATTTAGTATATTCTGACATCGAATTCACAAAGATCACGTTTGTTTGAATATATATGATATGAATTATGCTACGTATAGAGAGAAGAAAACGAGAAAAAGGGAAGAGGAAAATATTTATTTAAAAGGTGTGAGAAAACAAGAAAAGCAATGGTTGTTTGTTGATAAGAAATAGGAAGGGAGGTAAACTACGGAAACAAAAATTTTCACTATAATAAATCAAAGTAACATCACCTACATGAAACTCATGAACATTGATATATGAATGTTGCAGGTAACCATCTAAAATAGCCTTTGACATAGACAAACAAAAATTGTATTTTTCAGCTCGCGTAGCTCTCAATCCAGCGGTTCAACAAGTATATAGGAAAACCCACTAAAATTAGAAACCCGGAAAGACCAAGAACAACCTTCACTTTTGGCTCTTCGGTTACAAAAATGTACAAAGACCGGAACTTTCTACGATAGTTAGAAATCATCGAGACAATGATAAATCGGTACTCTCAAATACAAGTTCTTTTTAATAAATCCAATAAAACGCCATTTGCGTGTGACTTTCAGTTGTTTTATCTAAATCGTTTATAAACACCACCACTTCTTTTGAAGGTATATAAAAGGTGGGAATGAAATACTTTGAAAAGAAGCAATATTATAATCTCAAATCACAAACATATATGCAAATGCAATAATAAATCAAACCATTATATAAGTCATCCAAACCTTGATCAAGAAGAATCAACCAAACATGCTAAAAGAAAAGACGCATAGATATCAAAGTTGAAAGTACTTACAAAACAAAGGAAAGGAAAATCTAACTCTATTGTGCCACGGCGCGGACTTGGAACCTTAATTGACCGCTCTACAGCGGGATACCTCTAAACTGACCTAGAAAGGTCTATGTATAATGTTTGGATCAAACCCCTAGGACGAACACAAGAAGCTCAACCCATACACATAAGATAAGATAGGAGAAAATATGATTTCGTCGTCACAAGAGAAAAGTACGGTCTTCGGGGTAATTGTACGGTTTATGAGTAAAAGTTATATGGCTTGAAGGTTGTATACCTCCAACACACACACACACAGACACACCGTATTTCTATTTGTTCATAACTTGTATTTGTCTTCAACAATTTTTTGACAACTCAGTAAAATTGACTTCTTGTTGCTCTGGTTGTAGCCATGAGACCCATGAGTAATAATTTTGAATCACTTTTAAATATCTACAACTTTGCAGTTGACGTGTTTGTCCAAATCCAAAGGAAAGATGGTCAAAAATGGTAATCTCTCAAAGGTCTTCATAAAATGGTATCCAATGTCAATGATCTTCATAAGGTTCTCCGATTCTTCTTTCTTCAACATAAATCTACCTTGGAACTTCAATCCTCAATCAATATAGATATCTTTCACGATGTTCTTGACCTCAATGAGGATATAAACTCGTAATTTGGCATTCTTTCATCGTTTTTGCTTCAAAAACATGAAATACGAAATAAACCAAAGTAAACATCACAATATGCAATATGAAGGATTTATGCTCTATTTGAACACAAACCAAACCAAATTAGGTATGTGATGCATGCAAATGATGACTTAAAAAATGTATGTTTTGGACTTATCAAATACCTTATACTTAAATCTTACTCGTCCCCGAGTAAGATCATGATATACGGAAAACTATATGCTAATAAATGCAAACCTCAGCTAGGAAGAAGAATAACTTTTCAAACCATGTCATCATAACATCAATCACTGTAAAAGGATAAATGATAAATCATAACTCTTCAAACCTCTTAAAGAATAATGTGTGTCATTCAATCTCACATGATGTGTTTAGGCATATAACAATAATCACTCAAACTCAACAATCATGCAAAGATCTTACCATAGGCTTGTCAAGGTATTCTTAATCTCCACAACTTGTCAAATGACACTAAAATACGATTTATGAATCATGAGGTCTTTTCATAAGGTGTAACGGGGTCATGGGACAAAGGAAAAACAACGTTGGTAGGAAAACATTTGGTAATGTGCTGCAATAAAACGGGGTACCAAATTTGGCCAAACTCGAAACCTCTTCAATGAAACAATACACCGACCAAAGGCAAAAACTTACACAAATTGTTTCACTATTCTAAGAACTCGTAACACTTAACTTTGAAGCTCTTTAGAACCACTCTTCAGGGATAAACACTATAAAAGAGTGATGTTATCCGGCGCCGGCGAAGGGGCCGGCGCCGGCGCCTTGCGAGTGCGCAAGGGCCTCGCGCACTCGCAAGGCGCATGCGCGCAGGGAGGGTGCGCAGGCGCCTTCCGACTGCGCGCAAGGCCTCGTGCATTGGGCCTGCGCGAGGCCCATGCTCGGATGCCCAACCCGCCTCCACCTATATAAGGAGGCGCGGAGGCCAGCCCTTCCTTGCCCTTGTTTTCTTCGTAGCCGTCGCGCGTCCTTTGCCCTCGAGTTTCGCAGC
The DNA here is from genome assembly GCA_033239125.1 of Fagopyrum homotropicum. NCBI lineage: Eukaryota > Viridiplantae > Streptophyta > Magnoliopsida > Caryophyllales > Polygonaceae > Fagopyrum > Fagopyrum homotropicum. Next base: position 25,538,265 of record BSWB01000007.1, on the reverse strand, counting down.
CGTCGCACACTTCCCTTGTCCTCGAGTTTTTTTTCTCTCTTCTTTTCATCCATTTCTTCTTTTCTTCGATACGTCCAACAATGGAGAGAGATTCAGATATTGAGAGTTCTAGGAGTAGACCACTTGTGAATCGATTTGAGGATAGTTAATATTGTTTTTTTATCGTTTATTTATTTTTTGCATTATACTTGAAACAAGTTAGTTTAGTTAGGTTCGGCTAGTTAGGAATAATTGAAATTGGATTATTATCGATTTTATGATAGTTAATGTAATATATATATATGTCTACAATCTCCAACAATGACATATTGTACCTAAAGGTAATACGAAACAACGATCGAGTTACAATTTCTAAGGAAAAGATGATTGAGTGTATGAAATAAAGTAAAAATGTTCCTTGAATTGAAACTTACTTGATGGTCTTATATGTCGAGTCCATCACAATAACATAGGGAAACATGCTGAGCAAATGCCTCGAGTCGGGAGGTGAGATAAAGAAATCAATCACTTCATCGGAATCTTGACTTCTCCGAGTGTTTACATAGTATCCACGTTCCGTCAACGTGTGAAGTGCTTGTTGTAATGAACCTCTTCCTTCGGCTTGTTCTATTCTAATCTTCAAACCGGTGTTGTAAACTTTACGGATGGAGGTGACATTGTCAGGATCCTCTAATTGCACGAGTTTTAATATATGTTTCGGTTTTAAGCTAGAATTCAATTCACGCTCCACCTTTCGGCTCTGCTTCGGAGTCATACGTCCAACATATGCATGACCTCTTAACACCGAAGGAATTATATGGTTGTGGATTCCACATACAACCCTCACCGTCCACTTTTCTTCTTCAATTTGGGTTCCTACAAGCTCAAACAAACACATACACTTCTTCGAGTTTTTTTCCGGCTAGAACTTGGAACATGATCGGGATTTACGTCTTTTTCTTTTCTAGGTCCTCCGTGTCTATCACAACCCAATTGTAGGATACGAAAACCCCTTCATAGCGTTGGCCACATACCGAGCCCACCCCAATAAGTTCTCTCTATCCGCAAAATATCCATGAAGCTCAAATTTTGACGAATAATTGGTACCGAGAGCACGAGAATAATCCATAAGATCCTAAATAAAAATAACATAGAGTATTATTTTAAAAATACACATCATTTTATTCTTAAATGTCTAAACTACAATTTCGATTCTCTATTCTAACATTGCTAATTCTATAATTTCGATTCTCTATTCAAACATTGCAAATTCTATAATTTCGATTCTCTATTATAACATTGCTAATTCTACAATTCCGATTCTCTATTGTAACATTTCTAATTCTACAATTCCGATTCTGTATTGTAACATTGCTAATTCTACAATTCCGATTCTCTATTCTAACCTTGATAATTCTACAATTCCGACTAAATAAAACGACATAAAAGTAAAGTATAAAAATGAGTCTGTACACTTACTTCAAGTTGTGCGAGAATTTCTTCCGGATCACTATATTTTTCAATATCGAACGACATCATAGAGCTTTCACCATCGGATTCTACATCAACTTCATCGGAATACGACGACATTTTAACGACATTTTTTGTTTACGTTGTTGAGGTTTGGATGAAGGTGAATAAGTCTCACAAGTTATTATATAGGCTCGAAAAATCCACAACGGCTATATTCCCCAACGGCTATTTCCAACGGTCATTTATTTAAAAGTATAACGGGCAGAGGGACGTGGAGGCGGAGTGCGCCTCCGCGCCAGTCCTCGCGCATGCCCAGTCCGCATGCACGCGGACTGGCGCGGAGGCGCACTCCGCCTCCGTGTCCCTCTTGGCGCGGGCGGACTCCGCCTCTATGAAGGCGCGAGTCCGCCCGAATAGTAAGCATGCTATAAAACTTCACTTTCAACACAATTCTTACTTACTTGCAGCAGCAAGGATGACGGGATTTTTTCCTTGTTCCTTTCACCAACCATGAAAAGATCTTCATAAGCACAATACCTTCCAAACTCATGCATAACTCTTGCGAACATTCACCCTCCTTCGGGGGAATAAACCATACTTGATTTCGTCATTAATTGCTTCCATTACAACCCCGAATAAGGTCAAATAAGGCTATATCACAGCTGTGAGGCATTTCTTGGGTCACAAAGAAGGGAAATTAAACGCAGAAAGTGGATAATAAAAGGGAAACATATATAATGGTAGAAAATGTCTCATAAGCTTAACAAAGAGGGCCTCAATCATCTTCACTAACAAGTATATAGTATCAAATGAACTCGTAGCTTTGAGAAAAAGTCATTCACAAGTTCTATAAGAAACTAAGCATGTTGAAGATCGCACAAAAATATGAAAGAAAGGAGTCAAAGGACACGTGAAAATGCATGTCCAAATGTCAAGAGCACTCACAAGGGTAATGTTTGGCTAAGTTACTCACCAAAATTCACCCAAAAACTCATGTGCATAAACAATAGTAAAATGATATAATCTAAAGTATCGTAGGCACGCCAATTATCAAATAGATTTTTTTTTTCCAATATAAAGTTTTAGAAGGTAATACAAATTTTGTCCGACTCAACTACACTAAATGCAAGCAGAAATGCAGGAAAATACTCAACAAAAAGAACCAAGAAAGGGAAATGTGTGACATGAAAGGGAAATATGAATGCTTGAGTGAGTACATACACCCCATACTTCAACTCCGCATTGTCCTCAATGTGGCAGACAACTAGGTAAAGAAAGAAAAATACTCACAAAAACATGATGCAACGTGTGGCGGTGGTGAAGAAAAAAGAAAGAAATTCACACATGAAAATCATGCAACTCAAAATCATCATCTCCACCCTCAGAGAAGAGGAAAGAGTTGCACCGCCAGTGTTGTGATCACGACGTTTGAACTCAACGAGAAGATAGGTATGAAGTGGTCTCGGTGCTCCCCGCAAAAAGTGGCAAAATCAAACATACGTGTCTCCATCCGAGTCTAGAAGTCGGGAGGAGGCGCGTGATAGCTCCTGGTAGCCTGAGTAGAAGTACCAGTAAATGTGCAGCATGGCCATCGCCATAATTTTATTTGCAGCAAATAACCCAACTTTATGAGATTATCTAATGTTTTTACTGTCGGATGATTGTAAGTGGGCTCGTGTAAATTGAGGGACTTGGGTAATTACAAAGTTTATGCAAATTACGAATTTGAGTAAGTCGAAATTAAGTAAATTGTGTAAATCGAACTTGGAATTAGTCCAATTGATAAAAGGGTAGGAGAGTTCGAAAGTCTTGAACTATTAGAATACTCAAATTCAATTAATTTAGCGGCTAAAAGGCCGAAGGGATCGAAAGTCTCGAACTACCAAAATACCAAAGTTTAATTAGTTCATCTCCTAAAAGGGCAAGAGGAATACCCAAATTCAATTAATCCTACTTAATGCTACACTCAGACTCGCCCTTTATAAAAGAATATCATTCCCACCGAATAAAAACATGCTAATCTCTTTATAAAAGGTTCTTTACTTTGGCCTGGTCTTCCACCCAACAACGAGATTCTGATACCAAAGCTCAACATTTTTTGTAGCAAACCATTTATTCTCAAACCAACAAGCAGAAACCGCCAAGCATACCGCGGTTTTCGGGTATGTCCCGCTCTCTGTATAGTGTTTACAGCTTACTACGGCCAAAAACAAAACTAGAAAGGAATCATCTGTCGCGGCTGTCCTCGGTCCACAGGGTTCGAAATCTGATCAGCAACAGCTGCGAGACCCTGCATGAGCCTTACGATTTCGACTGTGTCGTCCAAGTAGTACTTGGCCTTGCTCGGCTTTCTACCAACTGTGCAAGCAAACACCTCTGCCTCGCAAGAAGACGGAGTCAAAGAAGGGCTTGGCACGAAGCTTGTGATTGCCTCAAACATGTCTTCATCAGACCGGTCGTCTCCTACACACAGAACGAAGTCCACCGCCTTTCCCTCGTCTTCTATTATTGAAAGCAGCCGTTTCGCTACCAGTCCCTTGCTCACGCCCTGCATAATAAGTTCCCACACAAATTCAACATATTCACACCAGTAACATAACATGTTTCCACACACAATACTACGGAATTCTATTTATAAATGTGATTCCACATATGTAGAAATTTGGAAGCTAGCATTCCCGGTGACGGAATGATCCCGAATCAATAAAAACTATGTTTGTTTAGAGATCTTGTAAGACATGAAATATGTAATCTCATCATTTCCTTTTCTTTTCCTTACCTTATCTAATTTCATTCCGTTTCCATTCCATCACTTCAACCAAACGGACAATCAGCGTAATTGCACTAGAATTACGTACCTGTGGTTTAACCTCTACGACGTTCCTTCCTTTTTTGACGGAAACGGGTTCGTTAGAAAGTACACTCTCAAGATGATCAAGAAGCTCCTTAGCCTGGCAAGATCCGAAATCAGGATCCGCATCCTCATATGACCACACTATTGAAGATTCCATATCTTGAACCATCGACCCGTCAGTTGTTTCCATGTAAAGCCTCATTATCGGCTCCGCAATCTGCTTCCAGCCACAGTCAACTGGAGGCACCAACATATCCCACCCTGCATTTTTGTTCACCCTACATTGGGTAAAAAACCCATAAAATGTTACTTCAATTGATTTTTCGAATATAGTAGTTTTGAAAGATGAAAAAATCTTACCTCAGAAAATAACCCTGTTCCGCGGCAATCCCCAGATTTTCACAAGGAGTAAACCATTCATTGAGAGTATCCCTACGCTTCGCGCTTACAATGAAAACCAAATTGTTCTTGTCTTTGCACAAACTCTTCAGGATATCAATAGTTTTTGTTGAAGGGCTCTTGTTGATTGAGTTCTGAGGCATCAAAGTACCATCATAATCCAAAAGGATTGCTCGAACAGAAGTCCGTTTATAAGCTGACATAATGTGCTCCACCGAAAGCTTCCTAAAGTTTGCATCTAGAGCAACCACTCGAAAGCTCAACCCAAACCCGATACCCCAACACCTCCGTATTCCATGATCCTTGCAACTCCTCTCCAAATCCTGTAGGAAACTCCGAGCCCAATAACTGACATCATGAGTACTAACATACCGATAATGCTTCTCATGCCGAAGCTGTTTTTCAGCTGCTGTCATTTCCAGAGCACTCTGCATTGCCTCTGCTACTCCGTCAACGTTCCATGGATTCACACGAAAAGCCCCGCTTAAAGAAGGAGAGCAACCGATAAATTCAGAAAGAACAAGCATGCTCTTTCTTGGAGCCGAGGCGTCTAATCCTAAAATCTTGTCTAAATTTTCATTTCCATTTCTGCTAATCACATACTCATAAGGTATAAGATTCATCCCGTCTCTAACCGCCGTAACAAGACAACACTCTGCTACAACATAGTAAGCAACTCTCTCAAAAAACCTCAATGGTTCATCAATCAGAACAATAGGATCATACCCAGGCATACCGAAAGTTTCATTTATGCGGTTGACTATCGAATACGTCTCTTCTTGGACTTCATTGACATCCCTTCCACAACTCCTGGCCGGATTCGCTATCTGAACAAGAACCACTTTTCCTCGGGACTCTGGATACTGTCTAAGCAATTGTTCCATAGCCATAAGCTTGAGAGTGATACCCTTGAATATATCCATATCATCCACACCAAGCAAAATCTTTCTACCTTGATCATGATACAATTGCTTAAGCTCGGAAACCTTAGCTTCCGTCTCAGGGAGGTTCAATGCCGATTTCAGCTGACCCATATGTATACCAACAGGGAGAATCTTGATGCTCACAATTCGACCATAATATTCAAGACCAATATACCCTCTTTTCGACTCATAGGTCAGTCCTAGCATCCGACTGCAACATGAGAGGAAATGTTTCGCATAGTCAAACGTATGAAACCCGATCAAATCAGCATTCAGCAAGGCTCTAAGAAGCTCCTCCCTTATAGGCAAAGTCCTATAGATTTCGGACGAAGGAAACGGGCTATGCAGGAAGAACCCGAGCTTAATCCGATTAAACCGTTTCCTCAAGAAAGTGGGCAACACCATAAGATGGTAGTCATGCACCCACACGAAATCTTCTTCCGGGTTAATTACCTCCATGATCCTATCTGCAAATATCTTATTAACCGAAACATAGGCTTGCCAAAGTGACCGATCAAATCGGCCTCCAAGGTAAGGTGACAAGGGCAACATGTAATGAAACAAAGGCCATAACTGATGCTTACAAAACCCAAAATAGAATCTATTAAACATATCAGGAGGCAAAAAAGTAGGCACACATTTGAAGCTATCAAAGAGTTTCTGGGCAACTTCATCTTGCTCATTAGGGTTTATCTCCTCTTTTAAACAACCCACATAAACAATCTCAGCATTTTCATCTCCAATCCCATCTTTGAGCTGGAGAAGAAGAGAATTCTCATCCCAATCGAAAACCCAGCCCCTATTATTACCATTCATCTCAGCCCTAACTGGGAGCTGATTGGCGACAATGATAATTCTTTTTCTCTGCACAGAGGGAGACATTGTCTCTGATTTATCATCGTCAACCTCCGATATCCGGCCGGCAACGCTCATAATTCGGGGAATTTTCCGTGACAACCGGCTGGTTGACGGTGGTGTCACAGGTGGCTCTCCGGTGGCCAGTTCCAACAGGTTTGTGTAAGACCTAGAGACCATGATTTTGACTTTGGTTAATTTTTTAAGGGAATCAAGCTAAAAAAAGATTTAGAAACATGAAAAATTCAATTACCCAGAAAGCAAACACTAAAACCCAAATCCTAAAAACTGTAAAGGGGGAGAGCAGAAAGTACTAGAGAAGGTTCAGAAGATTGTGGCGATGGAAGCTCTGATTATTGTAGATGATGATCCAGACGTTGATTTGTGATGGAGGGTTATAGGCTCAAGCAAGAAGCAATTTGATCCCATACCAAGCGGTGAAGGTGAGATCATCAGTAAACAGAAACTCTTGAGTAGTAAGAAGAGCTGCTTTAACTGAAATATCTATTAAAAAGTTTACTGTGATAATATAAAATTTTCAAGAGGTGGGGACAGATGGACAGTAGAAGTATAAATACTGCATTTATTATTTTTTATTAATTATGGAAAAAGACAAATATGTTTTAGCACATCAACGGAAATTGCTTTGTGAATTCTCACAGAAGCGAGTCAAAATTATTTAATGAAATGGTTTTTCTTTATTGGACAAAATAAACCTTGATTTTAAAAACAAAACATTAAGAATAACAGTAAATATATATAAAAAATAAAATATCAAACTAGATTTTTTTAACTTATATGCCTTAAAAATAATACATTACTAAACTATTTAATGAGAAGGTGAATTTTTTAAATAATTCTATAAACTACCAATCAATTTCAATTTTTTTTGTATTTGGTGATAAAACGGTTGATGATAATATAATTAGTTACAATGAGTTGGTTATAATATAGTTGATAATATTATTGTTGGTGATAAGATAACACTATCTTTAGTTCAATGATATATATATATATATATAAATTTAAAGAAAAAGTGTCACCTTTGTTTTCGATTATATATGAGTTTTTGAAAAAATAATTTCCTTATAGAGATTTATCATGCCTCTTTTATTTTTATTTGCTGTCCACGAATCACTTCGTGGATATTTCGACATGTAATATCAAAAGTGTCACCTTTGTTCTTAATGATGTACCGGTTTTCATGAGAAAAAGTTACAAATTGTTAAAAATAAATGTCTCATTCTATATATTTTTCTTAAATTATAAAAATAAATAGACTCAAATAATTTATCCGTGTAAAAACAAAATAATCATATTGTGAATCAATGTCTAAATTGAAAACTCACGTAGGCTTCCGACACAAAAATTACCATTTAAACATTGGTTCCAAATTTGCAAGGTTATTAATCTCAAATTGGGTTCCAACATGTGTGTACTAACCCTTCGTTGACTTTTAGTTGAATTTAGTGATACCAAATTGGGACCTAAAGCCAAACATTATTCAATAGTCAATTATGCAAACAATCTGTATTTCACTCTTGAAATCATCTACCGATCATTTCTTATCAAATTACATCAATTTGGACATTCTTAATTTAATTGAAACTATAATTCAATAATAACATCTCAAATTTGAACAAAATTAGAAATTTACGATTTAAAAAAGTTCTAAAACCCGCAAAAACATGACAAGTGACTTGTATTTTTAATTGTCTATTGAAGAAATTGTCCTTTAAACCACCGTTTTTGCTCGATGTAGATATGATTTTGGAAGCGTTAAGAATTATTTTCGGTAACGGAATGATTTCAATTTAATAAAAAGTTATGTTTGTTTAGAACTCTTTTAACATATGAAAGTAATCTAATCAATTCCATTTTTGTTTTCATTCTACCACTCTAATTAAACGGACACTTAAACTTTCAGATTTCAGAGGTCGAATTTGACCAATATTAAAACCGAAACTATAAAATTGAGAATTGAGAGATTTGAAGAAGAAGAAGAAAAATAGAGCGCATAAACTACAAATTAAAGAAAGCGACAACGAAGAGTTTTGAGCTATTTTACAATTTTTTTAAAAATCACAATTTTTGTTTTTTAATGTTTTGAGTTTTATAGTAATAATTTTTAACGTTTTACTTGTTATTCCAAACATGTATTTGGCCTTAAAATGACTAGTAAATGGGGCTTGTTATATAAACAAAGCTTAAATTTACAAGGATTAACAAGATTTGCAAGACGTTGGCTTTTCTTGAGCGCTGACGATGGCGTCGATGCCCAAATTTATTTTTTTCAGTCTGGACGCCGGCTCCAACTGACGGAGCCCAAAATAATATACGCGACTTAATTATAGATTTCTCTTTATAAATAGAAACATGTTGTTTTGCACAAAAAAAAAATATTTCAACTTAGACGCCGGCTTCTTTTTTTTCATGATGTTCCATTAAATTGATGACATGACACCAAGTAATACTTATAATTGTATTTATTGACATTTTAATTGTTCAACTATTCTTCATTTACAATTTGACAAATAACTTGAGTTTTTTTGAATTCATTCTCAAATTTAAATGATATTTGTATTCTCTCGCATATAAATCGTATTGTCATCACAAAATAACATGTAAGTACGGTGACGGTGTCCGGAACGTTTTTTTAGTAGGAACAAAATAATTGTTTATATAAGTATTGGAGTGAGATTAGAACATCCACGTATATATTTTCATCGATTTTATTTAGTATTTAAATTTATCAAATATTCTTTCAAAAATTCAACTAGCATAGTCCTCTCAAAACCAATTAATTTTGATTATTCAAAAAACTGTCTTTGCATTTTCTAAATTAGTTTATCTTTTTTTAATAGAACAAATAGTTATTTGACAAATAACTATATAATAAATAAAAATCGTTGACTTTAGCCGTTAATTGAAATTGACCTAAATTTGGCTATGGCGGTCTGTCACGGTAAATTTGACTTTATAAATGAATATTTCAGAGGGGTGAATAGTACGGCAACTCCTGAGATTGCTGGTTTACTCCTCGATAAAAGGGGCGGAATATAATATACCTAAAAAGTGTGTTATGTTATGAAATTTGTAGAGATTAGGATAAGTTTTGCAATTAGCAGAAAAGTTGGAATGCTTAGTGAAATTTAGAGTGGTGATGTTATGTCATATGCGTGGTGTGTGGGCCCTGTGGGGGACCTGGGGGTTAGTCAGCTTCAGGGCAACGCAGAGAATAAGGAAGCGTAACCTGCAGAGAAAGGTTGAGGTTGACACGTGGGATGCTGACTGCGAAACCAGATCCAGTGGTCACTTGCTCAGTCTGCGGGTCGGGTATCACTTGTTAGTCTCAAATTAGTCGCTCATTTCAATACTATCTTCTAATGTTTGGACCTTAAATTGTGGACATCGGATTCACACTAATGTATAACTGACGTATTCGTAATACTCTATGTGTTTGTGTTGTTTTTTTTTTTAAAAAAAAAATTTTATTTAAATTTTTCTAGCGCAGTCACACACTCGCACTACATATGCCTACGTAACGTCAATTTTTTTAATATTTTTTTAGTCAATTTTTTTTAAGTGTGCCGCATAATTAAAGTTATGGACAGCTGTGACACATAAGGTAGGTTTGTTTGGAGTCTTTGGACCGTTGAGTCCGGCACGTGGTGGTGTTTTGTAGAGACGTACAAATATGGGCTCGCTCCGGACCATTTTTAGAACCTTTACCTGAAAGGTGTGAGCCGGGCTGGCCCATCCCGGTTTGTTCGAGACACAAACGATGCTCATGTCTACCCATGTATAGAGCAGTCGGGTTACCGGTCCGGCCCGGATGACCCATATGTACTTACTTGTGCGTTTTCCCCCGAAATTTATCGTTCAAAACAAGTAATATAATGAATTTAATACACACTTTCAATCCAATAATACTTGCATAGTGCACAACCAACAACTTCACTAACAATCAACACACAAATATAAATCCAAATACCGAAAAAACAATAAGTACCATTATAGAGTTAGCCCTACAATCTTGTATTACTAACAAGTATAACTCATCAAAATAATCCAAAAAACCTAAATGAAAAATCAGAGTATGTGACACTCAAAACAATATAAATTATATGTATATACACACACATATATTATATGTATAGATCAATATACGGGCCGGGTTACCAAGCGGGTCATAATGTTTATACATACCCGTCCTATCAAAATACGGGTCAGGTTGAGCTCGAACGGGCCAAACTAGTTGCACATACCCATGTTTTTTTCCCAGACGGGCGGGCGGACAGGTTGGACGGGCCGACCCGGATTTGTACAAGTCTAGTGTTTTGTTAATAAAATCAAAATAAAAGGTGGTTAAGTGAAAAGAGGGGTGAATAAGAGGTTCGTTTTGTGTAATTTATTTTAAATAATATTTATTTTATTTTTATACAAAAAAATCCACACACCTGATCTAGTTTTTTGATGACATGTAATGTCACATCATCGCTGAAGTAAGAGTTTTGTTGGAAAAATAAGTCATAATTTTTGAAAAACAATCCAAAATAATATCAACTATCATCAATATTCAACCCAAAATAATACCAACTTTGAAAATTATCAGGAGCGATACAAACTATCAACGTACTTACCTAATATAATATGTCTTATTTTCCGGCAAAAAACATAACTTCGGCGATGACGTGACAACCAAATCTTACATTTCATCAAGAAATAATTATGTGATGTGGATTTTTTAAATCAAGTTAATAACATTAATATGTTACAAATCTAAAACAAGTTTTAATTAAAATAATAATTTGTAACTTTATAAAATTTCTTTTTGTAAAAATATTTTTAAAAAAAAACATTAAATTTTGTAAAATCATTTTTAAAAAAATAAATTTGTAGAAATTTTCTGTAATTTAAAAATAAAAAAGTTCTTGTGAACTTTTTCAAAACTTTTATTTGAAGTTTTTTAATGAGATATATATTTTAATTAATTTTAAAAATCAATTTTTTAAACTATTTTTTATATTAAAAATTAGTTAAAATATATACAGATTTAAAAAGTTTCCCAATAAAGTTTTACAAAATTCACTAGAAAACAGTTTATTTAAAAAATATATATTTTACAATTTTTTTTAAAAAAATAAATAAAATAAATATTTTTTACAAAACAAATTGCAAAAACTTTTACAAAAATAAATAGTTACAAAAATTATAATTTTAATATAATAAATAAATAAACTTTATCTATATTTTTTAAAAATATTTTGTTATATTATTAACTTGACTTAAAAAATAAAATCAACATCACACTACTAATCCATTTTTTGATGACATATAAGATTCAGGTAGACACGCCATCGCCGGAGTTTTTATTTTTGCCGAAAAATATAAGGACATATTATTTTTGGTAAATACATTGATAGTTTGTATCTCTACTAGTAATTTTAAAAGTTGATATTATTTTGGGTTGAATGTTGATCGTAAGTATTATTTTAGATTATTTTCCCTATTATTATTGGTAAATATTGTGATAGTTTGAACTATTTCCAGTAATTTTCTAAGTTATTATTGTTTTGAGTTGAGTATTGACATTTAATATTATTTTTAAGTTATTTTTCCCTAATGATATAATTGGTTTTTCACAAAATAAGGTTCTTGGTAACTTTTTTTGTTATGTCGTTCGACTCATCCATACATCAAGTGTCTTTTCAAACTTTGAGAAAATTATTTTGAAAATTTAAATTCTTGAACTTCCATTACATTACTCATGAAGTATTGATGATTCTTTTTAACAAAATCTTGAAAAATCTCAATAACTCAAAATTTTGAAAAATTGTTATGAAAAACAAAAGTAGATGGACATAAAAAGTAAATGTGTAGTCATTTATTGTTACCAATAATAACCCATCCTCTCTTACTATGGTTAGTTATTTTAATTAATACGGACTATTTATAGAAGTCATGTTTCCCGGTTTGTAACTTAAGATCTATAATCCAAATCTAGGAGATTACACCATCATTCTATTTTTTCTATAACTAATACATGATTTATGTTTCTTGATCTCTCTAATTTAATTCACTGTTCCTCCATGAAATTTCATTGGAAAAATTAGAATTCCTGCTTGGCGATTTTTAGAGGAACAAAAAGAGTGACCACAAAATCCGTTATTGTGTTTTTTTATGTCCGATTGTCAAAGTGTTTTTTCAGCCACAATTCACAAACTCCATCTTTGAAGATCAATGTTAATGAAGATCGAAACTCTGAGGGTGGGTTAGAGTCATAAACTCAGTTTTTGAAGATTTAGCTAGGGTTCGTGAAGTACGAATCTCATTGTGTTCCCTTGAGTCACAAACTTAGTTTCTGTTTGAGATCATCGATTATGAAAACTTCTTTTTGGTTTGAGATCTGACGGGGGTGGATTTTTCAAGCTTCGTCCTCTACGCATGCAACATGCACAACCAAGCCAACCAAATATAAAAGCAAATAAAAAATTATGACTTTATTGTTAATCAAACAAACAAAGCATAAAGATCCCCAACACTTGCGCCAAATTTGATGAGGAATGAAACATGAAACTTATATATCGCAATTAATTATAACACTCAACCGTAGTATAGTGTCAGAATCAAACAAAGGGAACTATGTGTTAATTTGAATGATCAAAGGTAAAGCCCCAAAACAAAACTAAAATATAAACAAAAAAGATTGAGTCGACTAAGAAAGGAAGTCGGCTCGTTCAAGACAAAAAATTTACGGATCGAATGGAATCAAAACAAATCAGGAAAATAGAAGAAAATACACGTGGTTGATCTTGGAGATCGATCGAGTCGACTTAGTAACATTAATGGATAAAATTTTTTGAGAAGATTGGTCTAATAAGGCCTTTTTTGTATCGCTGATATAAACTAGACCCTTGTTAATTTAAGATTATTTTTTAATTCTAAAAACACTTGATTGAAGGGGTGAAAAGGGGTCTAGATTGTCTCATAATAAACAAAAAAATGTATTTAACGCTACATTAGACAAATAATGACCTACTTAACCAATTCACTCAAAGATTTTTTTATCACGTGAACCATATCAATATAAAGTAGGAAAACAATAATGGTTATAGATAGATAATGTCATTTCAAAATCCAGATAACCATAACAATGCACAATTAGCTTCAATTAACAATTACTCATATGCAAAATCATATATATATATATATTATGCTCACGAACATGACAAGTTCCACATCAACAAATCCCTCAATCTTATTCATAACGGAGCTTCTCGTTCAAATTTGTGAAAAAGGCTTAGTTAGAATGTAGATTTAACAACAAGTATTTCATATTTCTAATAGAGTAAGGGAACATTTGTTGGACCTAATTCTTATATGTAATGGTTGCAACATTAGTACCGTACCAATACCTCAAGCATTCAACTCCTTTATTTGAGGATAATATGGGGGAATACATTCATACTAATACATATATACATATGCATAAGTCTGTTGAGTAAAAATGTACACAAATTTACAAAACACATTTTATGTTTTATTCGAATACAAATTTACAAAACACATTTTATTTATTTTTTTATTTGAGTTCGACCCTCTCTTTTTGACCTTTTGATTCTAAGTTATATAAATACCGATATTTGGTTGGTTTTGGTGATTTGGACTGCACCCGTTTTTGGACGGGTTGCCTACGTACCTCTTTAAAGAGGATCAAGTCTCACGTAGTTTCGTGCGGTGTTTTCATGCATCAGAGAATCAAAGTCCAAACCCACCTTCTAGGAAGGGTTGCCTAGACGATGACTCAACTATCATTTGCATGGCATTTATATCTCGATCATGCATCAAAGGATTAAATTAAACTCACCTTCTAGGAAGGGTTGCTTAATTTATCCCTACTATCACGCACATAATCAAGAATAGTGATAGGTTATTTTATTTTATTTTAAAACTTGTGACTGAATCTGGTTTATAATTTACCAAATTTCCTACGTATCCTTTATTAGGAATCAAGTCGTACGTAGTTCTTAAGTGACTTTTATATTTACATAAAAGTTAATTTAATTTTTGCGGTTGAACTCGACAATTTATTAGTCGAGTTTCCTACGTACTCTTATAAAAGAGATCAAACCACCCGTATTTCGTTTGGCGAATTTTGATTTTTTAAGTCCAAGGTTTGAGTTTAATTATAATTTACTTGGACGGGTCGACTGAATCCAATTTAATTTGAGATCGGATTTCCTACGTAACTCAGAACGAGTATCAAGTCATAACGTAGTTCTACCAAAAAGATATTGTTGTGAATCTTTTGTAATTAAACTCGAGAAATAGGTACTTTATATCGAGTCCGAAAATTTTTGAGAATTTATGTTTAACTCCAATATTAGATATGGAGTTGATTTTATTAGTGCTGATTTTAGGTGATTTCCAAAGAGGCATGGTACTCAAACTTACAGGAAGCCAAACAATATTCACAAACTCGTTTAGCCGATAAAAGCGTGGAAGATTGATTCGGATTGTATGACTTTTCAAACTCTATTAGTTCACAAGTCATGATCAACATTTTATGAACATGAATGATGACACGATTTACGTAGGCCATGACTTATGTATGTCATGAAATACTCTTTATTTACTTTTCAAGAGTAACCGCAAACGTACTTCATTTAAGCATCGATTATCCGATCATATATAGATACCCCCTTTAATCAAACTCGAGTTTAAATGCAAACCCGATAATTCATGTAACGTGAAAGCATGCGCTTTCAAACCTAACATGATTTGGTGTAGTAGAGTAACCGTTTGATTTCGACCTACCTACGATCTACGCTTTGGGTAGAACGATTTAATTAATACAAATTTCTTTTTGTGAGTTTGTGCAAAAGCGATCGACTCCCTCTCTGATAGCTCTTGTCTTTGTGTAGAAGGAGAAGGATCCTTGTACATTTACCGAATTCATTTGTTAAAATGGGGGTTTAGGACATGAATAATAGCATGAACTACTTATATTCACATCTCTCTTTTGAACGTATCTTTGTCTTCTCTTCTTTTTTTTCATCACCTTGCAATTTGGGACAATTGATAGTATATAAAACTCATTTGAACCTTAGGAATTAAAATGGGGTTTACTTATACAGTACTCTTGTAAAGTTGATGTAAATTTCTGAAAACAAAGTCTTAAAACCTTATAGATAAATCAGCATGATTTGAGAATTTGAATTTATACTCATAACGTGAAGATAATAGTAATTATATTCAAATCAACACGAGTCTAATTTAGCGGACGAAAGTAATCACTTTCGGACGAGTTTGGTGTAGTGGTAGGAAGTAAACACTTTCAAACCAACTACGAGTTTAATGATGTAGCGGACAAAAGTAATCACTTTCAGACCAGCTACGAATATGGTGCAATGGACGAAAGCATTCACTTTCAGACCAACTACGAGTTCGATGTAGCGATCAAAAGTATTTACTTTTGGATTAACTACGTGTCATTACGTATGCATGATTGTACGTTGATCGACTTAGAAATTCCAACTACTGTTGCCGTAGACCTTTTCATGATCTTTGAAAGTCATAAACTCAATTACTTCCAGTCAAACCATATATAGCATATTAGTACCGTATGCTTTTTTTTTTTTTTTTTTTGGTAATGTTAGTACCGTATGCTTTTTCTTCATTGAGTTTACAAAGACAATCCCAAGTCCAGCATGGACATTTATTATCCTATAAACACTGAAATTGGCGGGTTAAGATCAACTTAGTCAAAGAAATGAATTTGAAAGTGATGATTGTTTTGTGATGGAGGCAAATAGATAACATATAAAGTCATCCGTACAAGAAAGAGATTAGAAAAAAAATCTTTTGACAGTTGAAATCATTTACAAATTAAGATCAGACGTGTGAACGAATGAACTATTGGAGGTTTATGCTCGACACCATGTCAATGCTCATACATCTGAAAACTATTTTTTTTCTCTCTTTAAAATACAAGATTTGATATGAGGGATTGAGAGGACACCCAATAGGCCTAACACTTACGAAAGTTTTGATCGTAAGAAGACGCTTGAAGACGTATGAAGCCTCCCTAATAGTGTTTAATCTTCACTGGCTATGTCGGCTATCTCTCCTTTCCTTTAAACACTCTGTATTCATTTTGCCATCCTTTATCTGATGATGCTCTTTCTCCTTTTATACAAAAGAGTGGAGATATTTGAGGAGGTTTAAAGGGGTTATTCTAATAACCACCCACTAAGCCATTTTTGAAATTAAGTAATCAATTTTTAATAAATTGAATTTGGAACAGAACACCTCCACGTTCAAGCACTCTTTCAATTTTTTTTATTTATTTAACTTTAAATGATATTCTTCATAATTCATTTATTGCATTATTTTACTTCTTAATCTTTGTTAAACTTGTTGCTTATAAATGAAAATCCCTCAAATATGTATATGAGGATTACATTTTGCACGATTTAATTTATTAATTTGTTTCATACTAATTAAGTTTGAAACAAAATTAATTAGAATGATATTTATGTCATTAACTTCATTCTTTTTCGTGTGGGTAACAAATGATCAAATTTATCAAAATTTACCCATAAACAAAGTCCTATATAAATGGATCCTTCTCAAACTTGTACTTACTCTTGGTCTTCTTTCAATACCTCTTCATAGTCATCTTGTTTTTAGTTTATAATGAAACTCCCATTCATTGGTTCTAATAGTTAACCTGATACGACAAGTCTTTGTTCTCGAGATAGGTTCGACCATAGGTCTTTTTGATTTCCTATGAAAAACCAATATTAGTTTTAAGAAAAAGTAGGCGCGCATGAGGTTTTCCCATTGAGAACATGTGATTTTCCTTAAACACTCTGCTCTGGGCTCTTTTATTAAAGGCAAATGTAAATCACTTTATTGAGTCAATTGATTTCCATCTGCGCAACAAACAAAAGCTAATAGGTTGATGGACCTTATCAAGCCTTATAATGAGTAATCTTGGTTGCATTAGTTATTTTTATACTGTCATTTTATCTAACAAGTTCAAGGATTTTGTTCACAATGATAAAATTCAGGGTAATCACAGGAATGACAAACATAAACGAGCATAAAGGACTTGGGATATAAAGAACCTATTTCATGAACTGATTATGTCATTTTTGGTTTCAAAGTTCACTCTTGATCGACGAATCATTTTCCATCCTAGAAGGGTCCATAATTTGCTCCTCTTGTGCAAGCTATTATTAGATTGGTATAATCCCATGGTGTTTGCCTTTTCCAATTACTGAATATATAGGAATACAAGAGTCTCATAGTATACACTTAAACCCTTAGGTTTACATAATTACATATTTTATCCCATATTCTATCATACCCCCTCAGTCGAATCGGTAGGAGGACGGACGGTGAATAGATCGGAAGTCAAGGAACAACTGGTGAGGCAAACCTTTAGTGAATATGCCCGCATATTAGAAGCCAGACGAAACATGTAACACATGGACATGACCAATAACAGCTTTTTCCCGAACGAAGTGGATGTCAATCTCAATAATCTCAATGTGCTTGGTTCGTTGATGATGGACCGGATTATGGGTGAGGTAGGTTGCGCTGACATTGTCCGTGTAGACTATAGAAGCACGTGGAAGTGGACAATGGAGTTCCATAAGCAGGTTACGAAGCCAAGAACATTCAACAACAACATTAGCAACCAAACGATACTCAACTTCGGCGCTAGACCGACTTATAGTGTTTTGTCGCTTAACTGACCAGGATATTAGTGTGTCATTCAGAAATACACAAAAACTAGAGGTAGACCGGCGGGTATCTGGACACCCCACCCAATCAACGTCTGTGTAAGCCACTAGAGCAAGGGGAGCCGATGTTCCGTAATAGTGATACCTAGGGAGGTAGTGCCATCAACTTACCTCATAATACGCTTCAAGGCAGCAAAGTGAGGCTCACACGAATCGTGCATGAATAAGAAAACATGTTGAACAACATAACTAATGTTAGGACGAGTGAACGTAAGATACTGTAGAGCACCCGCCAGGCTCCGGTACAAGGTCAAATCGGTAACTGGTTTCCCAACGGAAGCCTGAAGTTTTGTTGCGTGGTCAACATGAGTCAGGGAAGACTTACACACAAATATGCCGGCCTTAGCAACCAGTTCCTTGGCGTACTTTTCCTGTGATAAGAATATACCAAAAGATGTAAGAGATGCGACAATGCCCAAAATATAACTGAGATGAAGCAGAGACTCAGATAATAGTCCAACGCAGAGACTCAGATGAAGCAGTGAGAATTATATCATCAACACAGAGTAAAAGAAAAGCAAGTTGCGTACCCTGTTTGAAGATGAACAATGAAGTATCGGATTTACTACTAATAAATCCAATACGAAATAGAAAGGATGCAAACCGATGATACCATGCCCAAGGGGGCTGCTTGAGTCCGTACAATGATTTTTTCAGTGGATACACGTGAGAAAGGCATGAGGGATCCAGAAACCATGGAGGTTGAAATATATACACTGTTTCCTATAAGTGACCGTGGAGAAATGCATTCTTGACGTCAAGTTGGTGAACGGGGCAAGACTTGGAAATAGCAAGATGCAAGACAGTGCATATAGTTTCCGGTTTAACAACCGGACTAAAAGTATTAGAACAATCAATCCCCACTTGTTGGGAGTTACCATTGGCCACTAGATGGGTCTTGTATCGCTCAAGAGTGCCTTTAGAACAAAACTTATGTCGAAACAACCATATACACCTTACTATGTTTGCACGAGAAGGACGCGGGACAAGCTGCCAAGTATCGTTCCCCACAAGAGCATTGTACTCGTCAAGCATGGCGACCTTCCAATTCGGGTCGAGAGAGGCCGTTTTGTGAGAGGTAGGTACGGGTGATAGAGTGGTAATGGTAAAACCGTAGAAGTGATTGGGTTTGCGGATCCTGCTTTTGCTTCGGGTGTGATAAGAGGGATGGGGAGATACGGTTGTAGTAGGTGGGTTAGGTGGCGGTTGTGGGACAACAAGAGAGGTGATACGGGTGGGAGAGGGGAGGAGTGAGAGGTGTGGTGACCGAGGAGGGGAAGAGTGATCCGGGGACGGTAGGTTGGCACGACCGGTGAAGGTGGGGCGAAGCTGAGGGGGAGTATACCGTTCCTGAGATGACGTAACAGTGTTGGTGATCGGAAGGAAGAAAGGGAGAAGAGCGGGTTTAAGAGTGTCGTCAGAAGGGGATGATGTTGAGTTGTGGCGGGAGGCGAAAGGGAAAGACGACTCTAGGAAGGACACATGACGGGATAGAATGATGCGGTTGGTATGAAGGTCTTTACACCGGTACCCCCTATGATTGGAAGGCTACCCGAGAAATACACGTGAAATGGACCGTGAGCGAGTTTGCGAGGTGCGGTGGATGATTGATTTGGATAACACAAATAACTGAAGACCCTGAGATGGTCATATCGAGGTGTTTTACGATAAAGGACTTGATGAGGGGATAAATTACGGAGTGTGGAGGTAGGAGTGATGTTGAGAAGGTAGCATGAGGTCTGAAGAGCGTACAACTAGTATTTGTGAGGGACATGGGCATAAAATAAATGGGTGTGCATGGAGTTAGTAATAGTGTGTATCATATGCTCAACACGAACGTTTTGGGAGGATGTGTGGGGACCCGTGAATCATTGAATGACACTTTTAGATAAAAAAAGGACGATAAAGTACTAATTGCGAATTCACCAACGTTGTCACTATGGAACGTTTTAGTGGAGGACCAAAAATGGGTATACACATAGCCATGAAATTGTGCAACTTTGTCCGCTACTTATGACTTAAATTTTAGAGAAAAACCCATAAGAAATGTGAGAATGCATCCAATAACACAAGACAATATTTAGACCCATCAAAACCTATAAGAGGAGATGTCCATAAATCAACATAAATGATATCAAACGGTGCCAAAGCGCGGTTCAATGACAAAGAAAAAGGTAAACGAGTGTGTTTTCCCAATTGGCAAGCGGGACACTCAATGGAGCAAAAAGATTTATTGCAATTTAGAAACCTAGTACGAATAACATCAAAATCAAGAGAGCCGGGGTGGCCAAGACGAGCATGCCAAGTGGATGATGTGCACGCCGATAGAGCGACATGAGCGGTGTAACACCCCGAATCTGCGGGACTCGGAGTGCCACATTGGGCTAGGATCTCACAATGGATCCTGACCCTAGCATGACAACAAGTTCATTGGATCTTACAACAAGGCACATGTAGATTAAAACCAAATACATAAAACTGTATAAGATACATCAAAAGGGTTTACAACAAAGCAGAGTACAAAACAACATCCATAAACATCACATACAAAAGATCCCATATCCCACGCAACCCTAATGTACAGAAGTCCTCGGCTGGTCACCCCATTTAGCTCACTCTGCAGTCTTCCTAACCTGTAGATCATCTACAACACGGTATACACCATTAGCTACAGAAATGAATAAGTATGAAGGTAATAGCACAAACACACATCCACATCTCATACATGCAATGTCACACATATTCATTTATTATCTTTTAGTTATGTTATTCTATTCCTAATTCAACTTATTTTGTAACACGAGGAGCCTCATGAACCCCGTCCCATCCAACGTAACACAAGGGTTTTGCATGGGGTGATCATCACTCGTCCCCCCCTGTGAGATCACCTTCAGGGTACCTTCTCCTACCAGCAGGCGCAGGCAAGTGGTCACGACCCGTTATAATACACTTGGGCCATTTAATGTAATAAATGGTCATTCTAGTCCGGTTTAGGTTATAAATGCACAATCATATGAACACACATAACCATTACAATCACACAAACCCACAACTGAACGCTAAGTAAGCCATATGGACTTACCTGTAATACTCGTATCCAATACCACGTCACAGCTTCCCCTTGGGGAAGTAATCAACGCTTGCAATAGCAAGGCACACAACATCACATACTGCAAGGGTTAGGAGACTCGTCTCCATAACCATAACCAACCTACAACCTCAATCTAAACCTCTAGATCATAACATGCTCACAAATGCCTAAGGCATATCCTCAACATAACACAAGTGCCTAAGGCACATCTCTATCATACAACTCATCCTAACCAAGCTAGCCTAGCTAACATCTAAGCCAAGGCCAAAGGAAATGAAGGAAGGAAACATACCAACAAGGTATGCCCTAAATGCACCAACAGAAGCAAGGAACTCAAGGCTGACCCCGTGAGGCGTAGGGGCGGCTCACTCAAGGCACAGGAGTGGTCCACAGCAGGCGCAAAGGCGGCCAAGCTTAGGTGTAGAGGTGGCTGTCTGTGCAGAAAGTTGGCCCCGACTTCTCTTCAATCTCTTTCTCGACTCTCTTCACTTCTTCATCACACAACAGCAACACACTTACATATATACACATGTATGATCATCAAAACATTAGAAAAAGATCCACACAAGCTCAACTTGTGATCCTAAGTTAAAGAAGAAAGGAAAGAGCAAGGAAGAAGGAAGAAAAAAGATGGAGATGGAGGTCTCACCTCAGCAGAGCCCTAAGCAACATCTAAGAACATCCAACACACCTCACAAACTCAACACCATAACAACAACATTCAACATCATCCTCATGATCATCCAAAACCAAAACCACCAATAAACTCTAAACACTCTCTCACAAAATCAAGGAAGATCAAAGAAGAGAAGAGGAAGAAGAAGAAGAACGTAAGGAGGATGAAGATGCTAAAATGAGATGAAGAGACCCCTCATCGGAAGGAATGGAAGGCTTATGAAGGAAGTCAGCCGCAAAGCACAAGTCAAAGGGTCAACGAAGGCGGCTGCAACCACACAGAGCCGCAGTGGCGGTCACTGTGAGGTGCAGGGGCGCCTAGACGTAGGGGCGGCCACCATGGTCCGCTGGGGCGGCTGCCAGGGTCTAGCAAAGGCTCAACAAGGACTCAAGTCTCCTAAGGACTAAGGCTCTTACAAGCGGATGGAGAGGACGTGAGAGGATAGAGATCACCGACACTTTAACATGTCATACGGATAGTGCCGTAAGAAGGTCCTTCACTGAAAAACCGAAGGGATCAAACTCGAAGGAGTTATTATTGCCGGTAGTAAGATGGCGAACAGAAACAAGATTTTTAATAAGTTGAGGGGCAATTATGATGTTATCAAGCCGGATGATGGTAGAAAATGAGGTATTGCCTTAACCCGACCTAGGAATGTATGCGCCATTACCAACAATAATAGAAGGAGTGCTCTTAGAATGGGGAAAATGAATAATATCTGAGGAGTGCAGCATATGAGATGTTGCGCCGGTGTCGAGATACCAAGCGTCGTCCGGTGTTGAAGAGTCATGGTATTAAAGCCTTGCGCAATGTTTGTAGGTGAGTAGTAGGAACATTGGTCTACAAACAATCCATAATCTGAGGAGGCCGGACGGCGAGGTGGTGTTGAGCCAAGAATACCCGCTTGCGTAGGATAAGGACTCAGCGGCGGTAGGTGGCGAGGTTGAGGAGACTATGTATGGGGCGTCCAGGTTGGAGGTGACCAACCAGCTCCTGGGAAAAATAAAGGTGGGTGGTAATTGTTGTAGCCCCCGTCGTAGTAGTGAGGGGACCGCTGACCCCCACCACGACCACGATGACGGCCATGAATGCGGCTGTAGCTACGCCCGCGGCCACCAGCAGAGGATGATTGGTCGGTCTAGTGGAAAGGTGGTTCACTGGTTAGGTCTGAGTGCGAAACATGAGTCTATACAGGTGATGGCTTTACTTGTTTCGAGATCCGAGTCTCTTCGAGGAGAAGTTGAGACATGACAGTTCCAAATTCCGGGAGTGGGTCAGTATGTTGGATTATCGAGGCAACGGAATTGTACTCAGAGGATAAGTCTGTGAGAGTCTACAAGACGAGGCGGTTGTTGGAAACTGCATTTTCAACATTAGCAAGTTGATTTGAGATAGTTTTAATTTGTTGACAGTAGGATGAGATTGAGGAGAACAATTCTAGTTTGGAGTTGGAGAATTCTTGCTCCAGATACATAGCCCGCGAGTGCTTGTTATCATGAAACAAACCTTTGATTTTCTTCCACACCTTCAAAGCATTAGTGTCAGATTCAAGAATTGTTAATAAAAAATCCGAAGAGATAGTACCGTATATCCGCTGAACAAGAACAACATCTACTTGATTCCAAAGGTCATCATCAATATCACTAGGGCGATTAATGGTTTTGTCAGTGTGATCGAGGACCCTGTGTGCCTTAGCAGTAATGCGGAACAATTCTGCCCCTGAAGCATACGGACCCTTTTCAGCGTTGAGAATGATAGGAATAATGTTCTGTACATTCGAGACGGATAAGACGGAATGAAAACTGGATTGCTTTCCTTCAATCATGGGTTAACTGGTAATGAGTGTCTACGATAATTGAGGGGATAAAAGAGAGAGATGGATGGTCAGGCGGCACAACAGAGAGAAAGGTGAGGGAGGGGAGGGCTGGCGTCGGCAACAAATAAGGAAGGGGAGGACTGACGTCTGTAAAGGAGGGGAAATCTGGCGGTAGAGGAGGAAGAATTCAGCCTTTGCTCTAGGCTTAAGTCCAAACTGGGACGCACTATTTCTGCTCTGATATCATATTAGATTGGTATAATCTCCGTGGGTTTGCCTTCTCTATATTACTGAATATATAGGAATACAAGAGTCTCATAATTTACACTTAAACCCTTATATTTACATAACTACATATGCTATCCCATATTCCATCACCTATGACTTGTACTTCTTTCTAAGGAAGCCTTATCAGCCTTTGCTCTGGGCTTATGTCCAAACTGGGACGCACAAGACAGTCCATTGAGACCGGAATTATTCTTCTTCTTATTGGTAAACTTGGAGCGATTAGGTTGGGGTCCTCGATTTTGGTTTCTTGAGAGAGACATTTAAGCCGAGCATTGGTGGAGCACAAATTAACGTTGGACTCGATTGAGCATCCAATCGAAACATGTCCAAACTGGGACGCACAAGAGAGTCCATTGAGTCCGGAATTATTCTTCTTCTTTTTGGTAAACTTGGAGCGATTAGGTTGGGGTCCTCGATTTTGGTTTCTTGAGAGAGACATTTAAGCCGAGCATTGGTGGATCACAAATTAACGTTGGACTCGATTGAGCATCCAATCGGAACAGGGTTCCGATGGGATGCTAAATCGAGTCCAACGTTAATTTGTGCCCCATACACAAGCCGAAATTTGTGTCTTGTTCAATCAAATCTCTCACATGATATGAATCACATGAGGAGATTTGAAAATGACTCGGTATTAGAACGGGACTTGAAGAGTTATCAACCCTCCCTTCCACACAACTTGCGACCCCCGGACCGACTCCTATCCGATGGAACAAAATGGGTTTGTTTCTCACCTTTATTCTTTATACTGTTTTGTTTGAAGATTTTGGGTAAATTGCCATTATGAGAATCTTGAGTTTCTTCCTTCCGGGTCCAATGAGGATGACCTCGATACGCACTGTAATCGGACAACGTTTGTGAACTTTGAGCTCTTTCAGATCACTGGTGACGAAGAATGATGGTTTAGAGATATTGAATATACAAGAAATGGATTTGTTCATGTTTCGAGAAGCATGCACAATTTTCAAAAATATTGGAAAAGGAAGGAGCAACAATGTTCTTTTTGGATTTAGGTTTTTGAGGGGGAAGAAGGGAAAGGGGACGCGTTCTTAAGCACGTTGGAAGGTTTTCACGGGGTTTGGTTCTACTTAATATATATGCAAAATCATATATAATAATGCTACGTAAGAAAAAACCATCCGCAACTCTCGCATCTTGCATGATATTAAAAAATTAAATGCATGCAACTCTCAAATATTGCAAACAACACTTATAACCACATATAGAAACAACATATATATACAACTCTCGCATCTCCCATTAGATAATCGCTAGACTACCATGACACCCACACTCATGGCACGCGTACACACGCATTAAGACATATAATCAAGAATGTAATAACCATTAACATCATAGATAATTCACGCAAACTCGGGCTCTCCAAACCTTAGAACAAAAGGAATTAGTAAGATATACTTACATAAATTTTGACTTTATTAACCTTGATCGAAAACATGTAAACAATAAAGCCGATTGGTATGGTTGATTAAGTCGATCGTGAAGGGTTGTTTATTGTATGTGAAGGTTGTTGGATTGAATTATAAGTAAATGAATGGATAATTAACTAGTGACCTTATTTATATGGTTGATGAATCTACTAACCCTATCTTTAAAGGAAAATTGGATAAGTCTGATCATATTTGTCAACTAACATTATTTTAAGAAAATATACGAGGAAAGAAAGATAGATCTTTCAACTTTGATGTCATCACTTCACTTGATCAGGTGCAAAACAGATTGTATGGAAGGGTAGTATGGTTTCGATCGACTCGACCAAGAACTAAGCTTTGAACATTTTCTTCAGCTCTTGACTTTCAATCGATTCAGTCTTGGTTGGACTTACTTGACCTCAAGGATAGCCTAAGCCAGCAATATTCATTCCTCCGAAGATAGCTTTATTTTAACTCCGAAAGAAGTAGAATGCTTGCGTTATCATGAAAATACAAGTAAATCTTCAAATCAACAAAATAAAGGAAATCTACTATAAAATAACACAAAACCTAATATATGCTCAACATATGCATACAAATGATGGTTGAAAAATACGCTGATTGAATGTTATCGATAACAATAGAAGGGAGTATTTCGTTAAAAACACCAGGTAACCATTTTCACATAATTTTCTTCGAACTACTCACGGAAAGTACTCTGGGTACGTGTTTTCAGAAAGACTAGTTCAATCATACTCATTAATTTTACTATAGCCAAAATATAATTCATACAATACAACATAAGGGTCCGTTTGGTGGTACCAAGGGATTATTTTGAGGGATGAAAATTTTCAATAATCTATCAATAATCCAATAATCTCTTTGTAGTTGGGGTACTTTTTTTGGGTCAAAATAATCTCAAAATAATTTGGGCACAATAATCTACCCAATAACCCTATTTTTTTGGCACGCCGAACACACCCTAAATTCCTCCGTAGCATTCCGGTCCAGAAATTTAAGTAGTGGCTTCAAATCTAATTGTGTATAAACACACAATAAACTAATGAAGCAACTAATTATTCCCAAACAATTACATGTCTTAGTTCATTAAACAATTGCATTATTCCTTCAAATTCCAATACATAAAATCACACAGAGAAATTCATCTAAAAAATAACACACATACACATAGGAAGTACTACATAAAAACTACTTAGGGTTGAACAGCTTAGCCAAACCAAATGCAGCAGCAGAGGCCAGAGCTCCAATGAGCGCGGTTTGAAGAGCGCTTTGAATCGGCTTGCTTCCAGTGAAGCGCCCTTTTGCGTACCCGAAAATCAACAAAGCCACCAATGTCACTACTACAGATGCGTAAACCGCTTCTTGAGCTAACGAAATGAACATGTATGGAGCCAATGGCACGAATCCTCCGATTATGTAAGATATTGCAATTGTTATTGCGCTTTGTAACGCCCTCTTTGGATCCGGTTTCTCCAACCCCAGCTCGAACCTGAATGTTACATTATGTATACACATTAAAATCAACAAAGCCACCTCTAACAGTATGGGCCGGCACAACATTTTGGGCCTATATCTAGCCCAACATGTTGGGCCTATTTCAGCCCAATATTTATGGGCACTATCTTGAAGCACTAACACATGTCTTGTTTATTTGATTCCTTTTTCTAAATTGAAAATCGAAATTATTATTAATAAAAAATAAAAAAAAAGTTAAAGTATTAAAGAAAACATAACCAAAATATATGATATTTTTTAGGGACAAATTCAGAACCCTGTAGTTTAGCTTCATTTTTTAAATATATGAGAAAAAAATACTTCCAAGAATATTGAAAAGTTAATTTTTGTAATGCATACTTTGCAAAAGAAAAGAAAATGAAAAGTTAATTTTTGTAGAAGTTACAAAAAGAAAGAAAAAAATTCCAGATGACTAACTTTTTAGACATTAAAAGATACTTCATATTACTCTCTAGTCATAAAATAAATATATATATATATATATATATATATATATATATATATATATATATATGGTCAAATAGGTCCTTTTTTTTTTATTTCTATTAGGTTTGTATACCCTTCAATTTGTACCACTTTTATTTAATTGAAATTAGAAGGTAAGGAATTCGATTAGGAATAGGTCTAATTAATAGAGATAAATCTCAAAAAAGTTTACTTAGCTAATTTGACCTAAAAAAATTATTATAAAAAAATGTTATAAGCGTAATTATTTATGTCAATAATATATTTTATGTATAAAAAAAAATGAATATCAAAAGTGGAACTATGTAAATAAATACTACATATAAAAGTGGTGATGTTTATCTTATTCCACTTATAGTGCGGGTGCTGTGGACAGCAGCGCATTGCAGGAGATGTCAGCCACTTCACCATCTGTGTGTTCTGTTTTTTCCCCCGCCCAACTAATCCTAATCCTAATCCGTGACTCATTCCAAAAGGAGCTCACAAAACAATACATATAGTTAACAAATCATACAACATGTTCTAAGTTTTGCAAATTTATTAATTGCCTTTTAGAATCTCTTTCTATGTATAGGTTCAAAGTTTTAATTAAAATATTTTTCCATCTACAAAATATATGGGTCATAAAAACCAAATAATTTAATTCAAGGAAATGATTACAATATATGATTATTAACATATATTTAATAATAGTATGTATTATAATATATTTAATGAATTTGAAGGTTAAATATAATATGTAAATAAACATTAATTATGAAGACAATAATTTATATATGATGATAAATAATTTAGTGTATACCTGTCACAATTGGTGGAGAATATATTCCACTATTTGATAGCCTACCTTATACCATTAACATTTGCCTTCACTTTTTCCTATTCACATTGTATTAACTAGTAACTAGCCTACCTACACCATACTCTCATTATTTTCATTTCAAAAATAAAATAACATCTTACTATACTTGCCTATGAATATCTACCACGTTGGGCGCAACATAACATACTTTCCATATACATATTTGATTATGTTCATGATTCTCATATCAAATATTATAATTATAACAAGAGATGTTATTAATTTATTATGGTTCCGAGCATCTACACTTTATAAAATAGTTCTCTACATAAAAAGGTAGATATACTAAATTATCGTATCAGCCGGATTCAAAGTTATGATTTGAAAATCAACTGAATATGTTTTTTTCTTCTTATGAACAATAAATAATATTGATGAAAAAAGAAAACTCACTTCATCATGAAATCAACCCAAGCTTGAGGCCTCCTCCTGAGCGCATTGACAACCGGCGTGTACTCGTGCGGCTCCACCCCGTACTCCGCCAATATCTCCGCCACCTCCGCCGCCTCTGCAAAATTGAAAAAAAAAGAGACTTCGTTGAGTTCGCGTCTCGTTCAACAAAACAATACGCGTATTAAACGCTGTTGTTTAATTTGTTATTATACCCGTTTCAGGAACGGCGATAATCTCCTCTTCTTCCCTCTTCAGCTCCCTCGTGTAATGATCCGCCTCACTCTTCGCCGCCAAATATCTACACAGTCAGAATCACATCCCAAACTTAACGAGTATATTGAGGGGAAATTGCAATGGGATATGGATCTGAGAAAATAAATAAAGCAAAAGTAAAAGTACCCGCCGAGGCCCATGGAGATAGCACCGGCGGCGACTTCAGCGATGCCGGCGGTGAGGACGATGGAGGAGGAAGCGTTGGCGCCGGAGAGGCCGGCGGCGAGGGCGAAAGGGACAGTGAGGCCGTCGGAGACACCGATGATGATGTCACGGACGACTTCTCCGGCGGTGAAGTGAGCCTCCTTGTGGTGGTGGAGAAGCGATCTCTCTTTCTCGACTTGAGAGGAGGGAAGGTGAATGTGGTGGTGCTGATCCGCCATTGTTGTAGGTGAGTCAAAACTCGAACTCTGTTATGTGTGTTATTGGGGGTGTGTGGGAATTGAAGGAGAATGGGAGTGGATATAAAGAGGCGTGTGGAGGGCGTGTGGAGGTGTCAATTTCTGCTTTACTTTTAATCAGTTACGTGGGGGTGCTCCCCATTTTAATTATTTTGGCCGCTTCTTCCTAAATTTCATACATTTTCGAAGCCTTGAAAATTGGAAAAGTAAAAATTATTTTCATATGCTGTCCTTATTGCTATTTACGAGGGATTAGGAATCAAAATGGTAGATCGACGAGTATACCATTTTACCATCCAAATTATTAATATTATATCATAGTTTGTGAGTTTTCAATATGAGTGGGAGGGTGATACTATCCGAGTAATCTGATCCGCTAATTCGAATATCCGATCCGGATAAAACCGAATCCGAAAATATCCGACAATCGGTGATCCCAGTCCGATTCGATCCGGGCATATTTTTCGGATCATCGGCTCAGATACGGATCGGGGTTTAGAGGAAAAAGTCGGATTAGATATATCCGACTAATCTAAGCATAAATTTTCAAATCGGATATCCTGATCGGATTTTTGGATCGGATATCTAAAACTGTCGGATATTCGGGTGTTCTCGGATCGGACTTTTTAAAATTTGCCGGATCGAATATCCGGAGATACTCACCCTAGGTGTTACCATCCTTTCATTAATTAAATTAATTGAATTTCATTATTTTATTATTATTTTCTAAAAAAATATATTTTATTTATAATTAATTAAATTAAGGTTATTCAATTTTAATAATATTTATTTTTTTAATCGTCCAAATTAGTGTGATCGAATTTTGATCTAATCAATCTACACAAATTCGATATACCATTCTACACTAATTACACCAATTTTAAATTAATAAGTAGGAGGTTTAGTTTCTTTTGCATAAATAAAAATGACCAAATTACACCAATTTTCTCACCATATTATATAACATTACAAACCAATATTGAAATGAATTTCAATGAATACAAAACGACGCAAACAACACAATATTTTTTGTATATAACAAATGTAAATCAACATAATTAGAAGTGAGCTAATGGAAAAGGGAGTGAGAGGCGAAACTTTTTGAAGAATCGAGTAGGGGATAGAATATGTAAAATGATACTCTATAACGGGGGGTTTGAATAGAGTATGTGAACTTTTGACAATCGCATATATCAAGGCTTTGAAATAGATCTCAAGGCCTTGAAGTCGATCTTTGTAATTTGTGACAAAACTATTTCTCAAGGATTTGAAGTGAATTTGAAGGTCTTGACTTAGAAACCGGTAGAAAGTTGTTAGTCACAATATTAACGATATAAAGTGCGGAAATAAAAAGATCGAGACACGATATGTTTACGAAGTTTAGCTCTAACATCCTACATCTCCGTCTAGGGTTTCCGGCCCTAGGATTTAATTGTTTATTATTTGTTTTGTTTGAGTCTTGTATACAACCTAGAAGAATTTCCCTTATTCTCTCAATGTAGCTTCACCACTACGATCTAGTCAACTCATGTTTCGCAACAATAGCCTAGTTACTTCGTAGAGTAACACTTAGTATAAAACTATAATGATATGTCAATGTAGCTCTATGTGTTTATCTAACTCTCTAAACTAAAACAAAGTACGCTCTTGAGAATGATAAACTTTTTTATCGACGAAGAAGACTTGGAATTTTCACTTGTAAGCTTGTCTCGTTCGACGATGGATTATTTTATAGTTTGTGTAGACAACTTCTTTTGACCTTTTTAACGTCTTCAAAATCTCCACAGAACCCGAACAATCTTCTTGATAATTTTTGTTGTTGGACGTTTGAAATTGTTTCCAAGTAACTCGAAAAAATTCTTCAAGCAAGATCTTCGGTTGTTGTAGCCGTTTGAATATCTTTGAGTAAGATCTTCTTCAACAACTTATTTGCAAGATCTTTGTTTTGTTGTAACAAGTTCTTGTTTTGTGCATACAAGATTTTCTTCATATCTTAGCTGTTTAGAATCTTCCTTTATCTCTCTT
Source organism: Fagopyrum homotropicum (assembly GCA_033239125.1). Classification (NCBI taxonomy): domain Eukaryota; kingdom Viridiplantae; phylum Streptophyta; class Magnoliopsida; order Caryophyllales; family Polygonaceae; genus Fagopyrum; species Fagopyrum homotropicum. The sequence continues at coordinate 25,506,707 of BSWB01000007.1, read as the reverse complement.
AGATCCGATGTTTGTTATAATCACCTACATAAATCATATAACAAATCAAGAGAAGATATCTAGAGAATGCAATCGATATTTGTTAGCATATAAAACCGCATTTATGTTAAGTCTTCCATCATCCTAAAAACAAAGTTATATAACAAGGTGGAGTTATCACCTTTATTGAACTAAGTTTGTTGTGGGTACTTGTTGTTAGGTTTAGTTGCATCCGCAAATTAAAAATTCCATCTTTCTTTTCTTACTACTACTAGATTGAGTTAATTGAGTGATACCCTCGATCGAATCGACTGTGTTTGTTATATATGCCTCTTTGTTATTCTTCTTTGTCATATTAACCTCTCACCTATTTCCTTGATCAAACCGAGTTTTTGTTGCTCGATCGTTTGTTTTATGTTTTTATATTTTTGCTTTGCAATTAATTACTCAAATCATCAACTCCTATTAGGGGTGAACAAAAATATCCGATCCGACTAATTTGAAAAACCCGAATACGAAGATAACCGCCAATTGATGATCAAAATCTTCCAATCCGGGGGGATTTTTTTTATCATCAATTACATATAGGGGTTTTGAGATTGAAGTCGGATCAAATATATCCGATAATAATTACCCGAATCAGATATTCGGGTCAAATGTCCAATTTATCCAGATCAGATATGAGATCCAACGAAAAGTGTCGGATATCCGGGGACTCTCATATCGGATTCGGATCGAACTTTTATATAAATTATCGGATAGGATATTCGAGGCTTAAAATTGGATTTGATATCCTGATATGCACAACCCTACCTCTTGTTCCCCGTGTTCGAGTCTGATCCCCTTACTACATTTGTGTCTTGTAACTATTTTTACGAGATTTGAGGTACTCATTTCAACATTCACCGGAACACGCCTTAAACATTCCAAATAGTTGGTCCCAATATCCACAACCCAATGATGATTTGTCCATTCCTTATGCATCAAATGCCCCATAAAAGAGTAATATATTCATGTTGAGAGTCAAGATCAAAGCAATAAAAAATATAGTCAGTCCGTGCAACTAAAGCGTTTCAACTCTTTTCAAACCCAAAATAATTTTCCCTATTAGACCAGATCTCTTGATCCACAACCCACAAAGCATCCACACAAGACACACATAAGTAACTTCACACCCCTATAATAACCACATAAACTACCTTGTAGGTTTAACATAAAAGGTAGGAGACATCTATAAACCCTCTACAAAAATACCAATTTCGGGTTGGACACTAAGAGCACCATTATCGGAGGTCTAGGGGGTGGGTCTTGTAATTTTACTATACTATAATTTCAGCTTTTGAGAGCACTAAATGTCTATAATTTGTTTTATAATTTTGCCTATACATTTAATAATTTTTGTAACTCCTAATATTAATTGTTAGAACTCCTAATAATAATTTCATAATAATGTCTCAATTAAACTTTTATTTTTATAACTCTTATATTTAATTCTTCTAATATTGATTTCATAATAATGTCTATATTTAAATGTCTATATATTTTGCTTGAATGATGTTATTGAATCCGGCAAAATTGAGCTAATCAAGCTTCCAGTTGAGTTTGGTATGATACCGTCAAAGGAGCAAGTTGAAAATTTTACATCTTTGGTGGTCTCTGAACAAAACATGAGGCATATCTACCTTCATAGTCGGGAAGGAGTTTGGAGAACTGTAATAACCGAAAAATTTAAACTCCGTTTAAATTGCAAATCAAACCGGATTCCGATCCGACAACTTTTTATTCTTTTAAATAAAATAAAACAATATTAAATTTCTATCATTTTATGTGATCTTAATTCACATAAAATGATAAAGTATATAACCGGAAATAATTTCATACATTTAAAATAAGACCGAAGAACGGTTCCGTGCGAATAACGATCTAATTATCAGCCCATCTTAGTTAGATGAGCAGGCCCAACAGACCCGGCCCAAAGTACATGTCAGCCCAGCCCACAATTTAATTAACCTAAACCCTAATCAGCTTCCTTAATCATAAGCTAAACCTAATTGCCTCTCCTAATCTAATACGATACCCTAATCGATCGTCAACCTTCCCATCTCCCATCTGCAACAGCCGACCCACACCAGAAGAAAACTACACCATTGCCCTGCTGCTCATTAGCCGCCACCGCCGCCCTCAACCTTCTGCACTCAGACGCCCCGCCTACTACACGCCCCAGCGAGAACCAGCTTCACTAGCGCCTCCCTTGCTGCACCTACTGCAACAAAACATTCGCGATCTGCTGAACGGTCTGCAACGATCAGGTGAGAACCGCTTCACCCCTTCTTTCTTGATGCTCGACTACGGCTAACACCTCTTCCTGTCGCACAACCAGACGACCGTCCATCGCCAGCCACCAGCGAGAAGCCGGACGCCGCTGTAGACTTCGCAACCGGTGAGACAACGTTGTCCCTTCCCTCTCCTTCTCCTCTAACTCCCCTGTACATACACCGTTGCTTACACTGTTGTACCACAGGGAAGGTTGCTGCTGCTGTCAAAAACGTTGCACGCTAGCCTCTCGACTCGCCAAGGAGGGTTAGCGACCTCGATCCAAACAGGCCAGAATGGTGAGCCTCTATCTTGCAACCTTCCGCTTCTTTTGTACTGTTGTAAGGTTGTAAACAACATGAGTGTATCTTGTATAGTTTTGTGTTGAGAAGGGCTGATTTAGGAGTTCTTGGAGTAGAGTAGATTGTCCTCTTGGTATCATGGTGAAGGAGGTAGAGATTACTAATGGGTTGTATGATTAAATATAGTTTCTCTTAAGTTTTGAATTAGGATCTTCAAGGTAGTATAGGGGTAAAAGAGTGCTGACAAGAGACTTGAATATAGGATCCAAAACCAACCTAGAAAATTCAGTTTATGAGTTGAAACTACTGACTTTGAACCCGTAATTTGGATAGCTTAGATCGAACATCCACCGTTGAATTTTTGATATATTGTAGATAGAAATATGGAGTTTACTGTGGTAAATTTTGGGAGAAAGTTAACGGTCGGATTAGAATTTACAAAGTCCCGAAGTAAGACAGTTGGGTTGATTTTGCAATAGAGGAAGAAAAATGACTAAGTATAGAAATGTTAGTTTTACCCCAACTTTATAATTTTATGTAGCAGTGTTGGATGAGAATTGGTGAAAGATCCTTACCCTATGTTAGTATACATATCATAGAAGATTTAGAATTTTTTATTCCAGAATTTTTATCTTTTTATTCAAGCCTCGTATCTTAACCCAAAGTCGGACCTTAACGACTTTTTGTGAAAATCTAGAATTTTGTGTAACTATTATAAATCTTTACCAAACTTTTCCGCAACAACTAGATTGTAGAAATGGGTTCCAAAGGAGAGTTTGAAACTAAGATATAGACAAATCTGGGAGTTTCGGAATCGGGGGTAAAATAGTCATTTTACCTTAAGAGGGCATTTTAGTAATTTTCTCTTGATGAGTTTGTGCATCTTAGAAGTTATAGACTTCTAAGATTATGGGATGTATTTTGATCCACGTGCCTTGTATGACAGGCGGTTGCAGACCGAGTTGAGATTGTGAGAGTTGTGGTTTGATTCAGGTAAGTCCTTGCGACTTAGCTGATTTCTGGATATTAGTTGAGTGATAATAGTGGTGTGTGTACCATGTGTGTTATAATAACAACTTGTTAGGATGACCGTCGTTATTATGTGTTAAGGCCCAAGTGTATGTATAACGGGTCGTGACATCACTGCCCAGCTCTACCAGGAGACTGGGAGGTTCTCTATACCCAGACCATATAGGTACACGGTGAGATGCATCGTATCCACTCCTGATGGGTACACGGGGGTGGAGGCGAGGTTTGGGAATCCCTCGTGTCACAAAATAAGTATCATTAGAGTGAATGACTTAAATGAAGATAATAAATAGATTGTTTGAAAGCATGATGAGTGTTTATTATTTTATGTGTGTGTGTGTGCTATTATTATTCTCCTAATGTTTAGATAACTAGCTAATGGTTGTTTTGTTGTGTTTTTAGATTTACCGCAGGTTAGAACAGCAGCTGAGTGATCCGGAAGTAGTGGTCAGCCGTACTCCTTAGAGTGGGGGTTTGGGTTGTTGCTTTGTTGTTCTTTCCTCTTGTTAAGACAATTAGTCTTTTCCGTCGTTTAAGTACTATAGGCTGTGAGACTTTGTTGCATTCATCCTGTTAAAAATATATTTTTACGAATTTCGGTTTTTCTTATTTGTGTCTTGTTGCAAGATCCTAGTAATATTGTTGTCAAACTGAGGTTGGGACCCATTGTGAGGTCCTAACCAGTAACGCTCCGAGTTCTGAGAATTCAGGGTGTTACAAGAACCTCAGCCATGATTTCTAGATGGAGACAGTACCTGGCTCGGTTTGAACAGCACATATAACCAAGTATAAATTCCAAAGCATACTCACCTCAATTTTCAAACGGATCTTCACTTCCATTGCACACTTATTCAAATGGAAAATATATTCCCCACGGTGTGTCACTTGATCAAGTTTTCACTTATTTGGTCAAACTTCATTAAAGAACCAATGGGACTTGTAATGGATCCATCAATGGCTAGGTTACACCTTTAGATGAAGTGACACGTATGCACATTAATCCTTTAAAGGTTGAAGTTCCACCGAAAAATGTTCCAAGTGAGGCACCTAAAATTGAAGAGATATCAAGTGAAAATGTGAATACAAGTCTTGAGTCTGGACCCCTGGAAGTAGAAACATCTGACCTTCTTCATATATGCTTGTTTTCCTTGTTCTCACAAGTTTTTGGCATGGCAGGCTAGCAACAACCCTTTTATGAACGTTGGAAAATGGCTGAGGCAGATTTTGTTGACCCACAAAATTTTGAGCGATGGTCGAAAATTTTGAAGGTTGTGTTGAATTGTTAGACATTATATATTATATTGTTATCAACACACTCCTTGGTTTCTAATTCTAAACTTGAATCTGCTGGTTGAATTCTGCAACAAAGCATATAGCTTGTGTGAATGAGTTTACAACTCAGTTGCAGATCCTAGAGTTGCTCCAGAAACGGATCACAACAGTCATGCCTATCAACCAAGTAAAGTCACTCCAGAAACCGATCACAACCTCTTTAGAAGCAACACCTTCTTCGTCATCAGATTATTGTTTCAATTCTTTTGATAACATTAAATGTCTCATATTAAGACCATACTTTGCTTCAAATTAAGTTTATATTTTATTTCATATTATCCAAGTAACTCTCCCAATTAAACTTTGTTTTTTTAACTCCTAACATTAATTCATATTAATTTCATATTTTATTTCATACCACCCAATTAACTCTCCCAAGTAAATTTTTAATTTTGTAACTCCTAAAATTGACTACTCAATTAAATCTTAACATTGATTCCATATTAAACTTTTTATCTACTTGTTTTTAGCTATAAAAACTCTTTTAGAAAAAGATTGATAAACTTGTTGTGATTGCAAGAGTTTCGAACATTGACTTTTAAACTATTTAACCATTGTCTCTAATCTTTTTACCGTATTTTTAAACTTTTTGAAGATTAACTTGATGCAAAGAACTTATGTATAATTAGTCATTAGGTGTACAATCACATTGAAGATTAACTCCTTAAAATAAATCAAATAGCCATTAAAATTGGATTCAGGAACACAATAAATAAGGTCTTGCAAAGACGTGATCTTGGTGTCGTGGGGGGGGGTGTGTGTGGCGGATTTTCACCTTCTTTTGTATAAAAAAAGGTTACAAGGTGCGCCACGTGTCGCGCGATGATTGGCGCGAGGTATGTAGCGACACGTGGCGCATTTTGATTTGTCCAAACAAATGAGTTGTTTTATTTATTAAGAACCCATTTTCCGGCTTAAATATTTAAAAAAAATTAAAAAAGTTATATCAAATTTCATAATTTCTTTTTATCTACCTATAGACACCCATTTTGAATATATTTAAAAAAATTTTAAAAAAAACTTTGTTCATGGTAAAGTTTTTTGATATAAAATAAATTAATAAATTTCGTTTTGAGGTATAAAAATTATAAATAATGAAAAATTATTATTTATTTTCGAATATATGTGTTGAGTCATTTTTAATTGCAATAATCTATCTTTTCATTGTTTATTGTATTGTTCAAAGAGATATATAATAAAATTAACCTAAATTTCGTTTTAAGGTATAAAAATGTAATAAATAATAAAACTAACCCGTATTCATGTCTATATACAGTGAAGGTGTTGGGTCATTTTCAAAAACCAAAACACTTCTCTTATTTCTACATCAACATGGATAATCATCCAAATTCTCAAAACTTTATGTATTGTTTTTATACTTATTTTAATAAAGTTAAGTATTTCTCATAATTAAATATTATAATAAGTTTAATTGAATAATTTTAAGTTAATAAACAATAATTAAATGATTATTTACTTTTATAATAATTGAAAGTTTGGTTAAAAATATAGTTAAAATAATTGTTATATTAAAAAGTTAATAGAAATATATTTGTAACATGACATGAGGAAATAAATGGGTGGGTGAGAAAAACGAGGTAAGACCAGAAATGAAGACCCATTGATAATTTGAAAAAGTTAAGTGGTAAGATTTTGTCGAAGAAAAATTACAAAAGTGACTCAAGACCTCGTTTTGAAGACTCAATGATAAAGATGACCTAATAGCTCGTGTGTTCCTTTTGTCCTATTCTTTTCAAAGTACCACACCAACATGTCCCTTCTCTCCGCGTCAATTAAGTGAATTTAGAGAATGAACTCCGCATCATCATGATGAAACCACTCCGGTGCCATCTCCTCTCTATTTATCCCTACCTCCCAATCCATAAGGTTCAACATCCTCGCCTCCTCACCAATGAACTACAAAAGCTTCAAGCAATTGTCGACTTAGATCTCAATTTAGAAGTGTCATCCTATACGACCTTTGAGAGATGTCCAGACCCGTCGGCAGAAATTACCTCGCCCAAAAATGCCTATATCTCTACCATGGTTTGTTATGAAATTTTCTTTGTATTTTTGCCTTGATTGATTGGTCATACTTTTAGGGTTGTTAATTTGATTGCTTTGTTTGCGGTATAATTTTGAGACTTGTTGAGTACCTTCCAAGAGTTCAATCTTTATTAAATCGGTGAATTTGCCATAATTATTTTTTGAGTTTTCCTTAGAATCGTTGCTCCCTTCGTGATCATAACAATGACCTACCATGCTCTTGTAACATTTGGGTCAATTCAATTCTCAAATGCATGTCCCTTCAGTTAAGTGACTAGTTTATACCTCGTGCCCTACACTGATATTTGTTATAAAATATAACTTACGAATCTCATATGTCAACGACCCATATATGAGTAGGTCAACGATCCACTCGACCCACACACCATATATTAATTTGAATAAATATTATACTTGATCTTAGCCAAAATGCCCAAAAATGTTTGATTTATTTAATCATCAAAAACTTTTATTGTATTTATACAAGTTCTCAAACTGTCATTAGCCGACGTGGGATAACAAAATCCATAAAAATATGATCGAATTTGAAAAATTGTGGATAACAAATAATTTTTAAGACTAATTATGAAAAATTGATTTATTATCTTTTAGTAAAGTAAAAATTCAAGTAAATGTTTTGTGTTACATTTTTAAAAATTGAGATTCAACGTTATAAACAATTCAAACTATGAATTAAGATTTTATAAAATAATTATGGTTTAGTAAAAAAATGTTGATGACTTAATTTTAAAATTAGTCAAAAAATTGTGATAAAAACCGTAAGTCCGCCATGTTAACATGAGTGTAATGTACTTTAGTATAGTTAAATAGAAGATTCACAATACTGAAGATTACCAATTTCATTTGCTTCCTTAAATTTAATTTTATTTTACCCCCAAATTTTGATTAGGATTCAGTTTAATAAATTATCTTTGATTAGGGTTAATTAGCAGTATTTCAGCAGTGGATGATATCACAGACAATTTACAACATACTAAAAACAAAATATTATATATAAGGTTGATTGATATATACTAGTAATCATTTTTGAAATTGAATTTTATCAAATTATGTGCTACATTCAAACTGGATGAAAATAATAAAACTGCAAATACCTGAATATCAGGTTATCTTAATCACAGAGTCGTCTTGGAACATTTTATCAAATTGAATTGGTAGTAGAGCATACGTCAAACTTTGATTATGACGTTACATATAAAGTTGTCTTTCTCACTATGAGATTCCATTATTTTGATTATTCAAATACGTTCATACAAAAGGCATCAATTAGGCGTCATAACTCATAAGTAGTTCATGATTACTATACTCAACATACGTCAATTAGATAAATTTATATATATATATATATGGTGATGTTCAAGTAAGACACATTATTTCGATAGGGTCGTGCGGTTGAACGTAAAGCTGACACGTGTTCCGAAAATTTTTATTTTTTTTTCAGAAAAGAGTGAAAGTAATAGTTCAAACTTATTAAGGAATAATTCATAACTTATTCATGAATTATAATAGAATAGTTCATAATGCAAAATTTATAAAGGAGTGAAAGCAATAGTTCAAAACTTATTAAGGGATAATTCATAACTTATAAAAGGATAGTTCATGAATTATAATAGAATAGTTCAAATTGCAAAATTTATAAATGATAGTGCATAACTTATAAAATGATAGTTCATGAATTACAATTGAATAGTTCATAACATATAAACGATTAATTTATAAATAATTTGATATAATATATTAAAAAGTAATAGTTCATGAATTATATGGGAATAGTTCAAAGTTTATAAGAGAATAGTGCAGAAATTATAACATGGTAGTTCAAAAAAAATTTCATTCATTTCTGGAAAAAAAAAACCGTTTATGAAAGAAAAAAAAAATTTGGGACACGTGTCGGCTCTACGTTCAGCCGCACGGCCGTACCGTAAATTAGCAGCCGCACTTGAACAATGTCCTATATATATATATGTCCTAACTGTGGTGGATTCAACAATCTCTCACGTTCTTATAAGTAGAAATCATTTTCGTTATTGCAGGTAAACATTCAATCCCTTGTTTTTAATAAAATAAAACTCTAGGTGCAATTTCATAAGACACCTTGAGATCGGAAATATATCAGCACCATACATATGTTTTAAATTTTTTCGTAATAAATACTCGTGCAAGACACGAGATACGAGATGTAAACTAGTTACAGTTAAAACTCTAGTATATTGCATGACTATGTAATTTCAATTAATGCCAAAATACCATATAATTGAAAAAAATAGTATTATATTTCAAAAGTTGAAAATGAATTACTTTATAAACTATAAAATTAAAGTAGATTGTTACGATTAAAATAGAAATAAGATAGTAGTTATAATATAATTCAATCAAAGTGTATTTGGAAATGTATAAAGAAACGTTGAGGAAAATTTTAATGAGATTGCGCTAACATGCTAACTTCAATTATAATATTGTCGTTGTTTAATAATATTACTGATAATATGCTTTTGAAAAGAAAGAAGGTAATTTTTTTATATCCGTTTTGAGATTAAAGAGTTAAATGACACACGTTGAGTAAGTCTATTAACATAAATATACTGGTTTCATTCTAATATTAATTAACAATATTAGAAGTTCATCGAAACTTATATGCTAATCTTATAACATTTCTTATCGACCTGAAATATATTTTCATCCTTTATCTCAACAAACAAATCCTGGTTTAATAGCACGAAAAAGCAAAGAAATATAGTGATAAAATGATGGGAAAAAAGGTGCAATTATTGTTGTGAAATAACTTAAGAAAGTGTCCACTTTGGTCTACATCATCGCATGCTTATGTGATGAGGGTAATCAAACCCAACTTTCCCTATATCCATGTGAGGGTGAAGAGATTGACAAAACACCGCCCCACGGTCACCACTACACACATACAACAATACAACCTCCGTCAAAGATCACCAAAATGAAATCTTTTATATTGCCAAAATATTCCAACTTGTTTAGGTTTCACATTGATGGTGACGCCGATACGTCCAAGCGTGACGAGCTTTCATGGCCGTTTTCTCAATCAGGTGCTTACACTATTGCATCTGGCTATTGGGTTTTATCCCACGCCATTGATTTCCAATCTAGCGACCGTGAAGTTTTTCGGCGTATTTGGAGGTTGAAGATTCAGGAGAGAGGCATAATCTTTTTGTGGAAGATATTATGTGGGGGCGTTCTAACTAATAGGGAGAGATTTCGGCGGCATCTTTCGGTTGATGATTCTTGTACGATATGTGCTGGAACGTCAGAAGATCTCCTACATTTATTTAGAGATTGCCCAATGGTGAAGAAGATGTGGAACGATCTCAACGCAGCAAGGATGTATCCGGGTTTCTTTGAGCAACCATTTAATACTTGGATTAGAGGTAATGTTTTCAACAATATTGTTTATGATTCAAGTTATGTGTGGTGTGATATTTTTGCAGAAGGCCTGTGGTGTCTATGGAAATGGAGGAATCGTTTGGTGTTCGATGAGATCGTTGTACCGAATAAGCATTCTTTTGTAGTACAACAAATAAAGGATTACTATACAACTCGGAAGCGGAGATTAAATGAAGTTGGATTGAAGAGGACGGAGGCTTCATTGCCAATTTTTATTTCATGGATTCCCCCACCTCGAGATTGGATGAAAATTAATACAGATGGTGCAGTGAAGACAAGTGGAGCAGCAGCAGCTGGGTGTGTCATTCGTGATCATGAAGGTGGGTGCATCGGGGTGGCGTCCATAATATTGGAACATGCACAGTTCCAGTTGCGGAATTGTGGGGTGTTGCCCAAGGGCTTAAATTAGCTTGGGAATCTGGGTATCGACAGGTTATTCTCGAAACAGATTCTCAGCTAGTTACTATTCTCCTTGGAAAAAATCTACCTCGGTGTCATCCTCTTTCTAGCCTGGTACATTTATGCCAAGGCTTTATTCAAAGAGCTTGGTCAATCCAAGTTCGTCACATTTACCGTCAAGGTAATAGTGTAGCTGATTTTCTAGCTTCGTTAGCTTTTTCTTTCGAACCTGGATTTCATGTATTGTGTGACCCTCCGGAGGGTGTTTTAGTTTTCTTGTTAAATGATGTGAGGGGCAAGGCTATCCCCCGTTTGCTGAATAATTAGCCACTATTTTATTTATAAAAAGCGCGATTAGATGCGCGGAGACCACTGACTCTCCTTCCTACCAAAAAAAAAAACATTGATGGTGACGCCCTTTATTACCAACTACAAGACAACCCATTTAAAAATGAAGTAATATGGCTTCTCAATCCGACGTAGGTCAAGACTTACGAATCAAGACAAACTTTATAAATCGCTTTTGCTTACTGAACGGCGGTTATCCAGAAACAAAATCACAAAATGAAAAAAATGTTCATTCATAATCAAAAAATTCTATTTCGAACCCAAAATTGTGATCATGTATGAATAGAGCTAGGAAGAAAAAAGGACAACGAGGAGGCAAACCATTCGGAATACGCAAACAATCGGCGGACGAGGTATGAGTTTTGTTGTTTTAACTGTTTAATTGAATATTAGTTTGTGATTAGGTTAGTTTGATTGGGATTGAGTAGATTATGATAGATTTGATTACATGAATGTGGTTTGTTTGAGAATTGAAAATTTATTGAGCTTTCAGGTGTTCTTCTACGGCAGACTAGAGCTTAAAGATGAGCATGCCCGACGCACAATGAGATTGCACATTAGGCTTTCTGTTGGTGATGAATTAAGTATGTTGCAATTTTCATGTATTTATTATTTACGAATTTTACTCGACAATTATTGGGTAAAGTCGTAAATGAATTAAGAATTTTGGTCCCAAAGTTGATCATGTCGTCATTTATTCATGGTTTTAACTTTTCTTAATTTATATATTGTTTTAGCTTTTTTTAATCCCATTCACCCGTTCTTCTTGTCTTTTCTTATTTACACATCTCGTCCCAACTGATGATTGGTCTGTCTATGTTGTTTTCCTTTATTCCAAAAATATTTTTGAAAGAATTGCGTTGAATAGGTTTTTTTATAGGCTCTTGTTTTGTAGATCCCTCTAATTTTATCCTATATATAATTTCCCGTTAGATGAAAGAATTGAGTTAAATAGAGTTATATATACTAAATAAGTTTATGTTATGGGTATTCTTAATAGAGTAATGATGGTAAAAGATCTAGTTAGCCATTTTACCCAATATTTTTTTTATAGGTTTTACTAAGATCTTGAAGATTGTTAGTTGTAAGTATAAAGATTTACATAGTGAAAATTGGTTTGACAACCATTTTGCGTTTAATGAGAGTGTTGTAGATAAATTCGATGAAATGATATTGTTAGTTATAAAGATTATCCCAAAAAGCATTTTTCTCGGCTTCTAGTGAGGAGCATATATGAATATGATATTAATTTTGTTATTTGTGTTGTTGTAGATATATTCGATACACATGAATTTGTTAGTTTTGTGTATCATTTTAATCATTTGGTTTCTTAGTTGTTAAGACTTCCACAGAAGACATAAACCTCCAACCTGACCATTAAGAGGGTAGTACATCATGTTGTTGAAGTTTGTCGATTTTAACAAACAACCATTGGAAGAGTTTTTAGACTTAGCTTATGTGAGAGCGATTACTTTAATTTTATAAATTTTACAAATCACATCGAGTTTTATACCAAGCTTACTCTAGTCAATTCCTCTAATATTCCAAATTAAACTATCTATCATTTAACCATTTTAAGCGAGAGATTAGACTTGGTTTATGTGAGAGCGATTACTTTAATTTTATAAATTTTGCAAATCACATTGAGTTTTATATCGAGCTTACTTAGTCAATTCCTCTAATATTCCAAATTAAACTATCTATCATTTAACCATTTTAAGCAAGAAAATTAGGAGAGTAGAGAAGCCTAGTGACCCTAATTTATGAGAAAATTGGTGAACCGAGATACTTTTGTAACTTGTAGACTAAGGGCCCGTTTGGTTCCAGGACCGGAAATGGAATGAAAACGAATCTAGTCCGTATGTGTACAATTGTTCATGAAGTTTTATGGAATCATTCCTAGTGGTTTAAAGTAATTGTAGTAGAATTTGATTACTTTTGATACCCTATAGGGTAACAAAATGAGAGAAACAAATACATTTTACATGCTACCATAAGGAATGATTCCAAAAATATTCATGAATTAAGGTAAACATATGGACTAGATGCATTTCCATTCCGTTTTCGTTTCCGGAGTTATAACCAAACGGGGGTTAAATGTTATGTAATATTATTAATTGGCAACTACCCAATTGAGTTGATTCGAACTCTGTATGAGTTGTCCATCCCTCTCACCCTTATAACAGTTGGACTAATTAAACTTTGTGTATTGTTTTGATGATACACATTAATACATAATTTGAATTATACAATGTTAATACATAATTTCAATTACACAATGTTCGTACACAATTTCAATTACACAATGTTAATACATAAAAGACTTGTGTAACAAAACATTGCGTAAACGACGAACTTGTGTAACCAAATATTGTGTAAATGACAGACTTGTGTAGTCAAACTTTGTGTAAATGACAGACTTGTGTACATGACATAAACAAATGAAACTTGTGTAATTAAAAAACGATTGAATGTGTTAACTACATAAGTTGACATAACAAATGAAATTGTGTAATCAAACCTTGTGTAAATGACATAAACAAATGGAAGTGCCTAGTTTAAAGTTCTTATGTTTATAAAAAAATGCTGAGAATATCATATTACAAGATATCCAGATTAGTTATAGCTTACTTTCTTATTTAACGGTTTAGGATATTGATTAACATTTTTAATTAGGCAGAATATTAAAATTAAAAAAGAGAGAGAATGATAACAAATTAGATAATATCTTTCATTATTTCAAATAATATTATTTTTTGAAAATAGGAAGAGCCTAATTTGTCTATACATAACAAAAAATGTCTAGTTTATACTATATGTTACATAAATAACTTACTTATCCAACTCATCCCTAATTTATTGGATTTAATTATATTTATAAGAGGAAGTTTTATAAATAGATTAATATTGTCCTTTATTGCACACAAATATGCACCAGGAACACAACATCCATACCGCAGAAAATCAGTAACCCCTCACACAAGAGAGGGAGGGATTCCTTCACTTCGATTTGTTTCTAGTCGATGTTAGATTTCACACATTTTCTTATTTTGGATGTTATCCTCCCTTCCCTGGATCTTTTAATCGAGTATTTTCGATTCCTTTTTCTCGACCGACAATCAAGGCCATACTATGCCATAAATCTCTACACATATTGCATTACAAGCAAAAGATTTTGTAGATTTCATTGGTTGATTCTTTGGAGCTTACATTTAGGGTTCTTCGTGTGGATAAGCTTTTCGAGAAGGGGAAGTGTGTTGAGTGCGTTCTCTTTGGGGGTAATAGGGTTTTCATCTTTGTCTCATTTTTGGTTAAGGTTATATTTACTCATCTCCACTATTTGTATCAGGCTTACTATTGGGACGGACTAAACGCCTCACCGAGGCGGAGTCCGCATGCGCCAAGGCTTGGGGCGCAGACGGACTCCGAGTCCGCCCCAAAGCTCATAGTTGGGGTGCATGCGGACTGCGCATGCGCCCCATTTTATTATAAGAATAAACCAACGACGTTATCTGTTACTAATGTTGGTGTTGTCCAGCGGTTAGAATGTTAACCATTTACCCTGGAGACCTGCGATCAATTCCGATGTCCGTCCCAATAACATCACTCATTTATATTGTTTATTCGTGTTCAATCATATTTTGCATTATCTCATAGCAATTCATGGAGGAGCATCGTATCTCTGGAGAACAATTAACTAAGCATCTTCTTGTGGGAGTGGGTCAATATACAGAGGAAGTAAGGGGTGAGCTTAATAGATCATATCATGCTGCATTGTTGAAATCACCGAGGGTTTGCTGAACACCTAGGAGTTTGCTTATAGTCTACGTTTGCAAGCTTGTTGGATCGGATTAACCAAAAGTTGAATGGTTGGAAGAGTAAGACACTTAGTTTCGCGGGAAGGATTACTCTCACCAAGGCCGTCCTTACCTCTCTTCCGATTTATTCTATGTCTACTTTTATTCTTCCAGCAAGCGTATGTGGTGAGATCAATAATATATGCCGGAATTTTATTTGGGGTCACTCGGAGGGCCGCCGAAAGACAAGGGTGGATTAGGAGTTCGAAGCATGGAGGAAATAAATCTAGCTATGCTTGGCAAATTGGCTTGGAGGTTCACTAAATGCAGTGAGTCCCTATGGATTTCAGTTCTGGAACACAAATACCTTATTAACGGCAGTAGATCAAACCCTTTGGCTTGACACATCTGGAAAGGGATACTCGGGCTTCGACAGGTTGTGTCGAAGGGTACGCGTTGGGTGCTTGGCGACGGAAGTTAATCAACTTCTGGACAGACGTATGGGTATGAGATTCTTCCCTCAACAACGTAGCTCTCCTCCCGATTGATCCTGACGATGCTCAGAGAAAGGTATGTACGTACTGGTCTGCAGGTCAAGGATGGAAGTGGGATGATCTTGCGAGTCACCTGCCCTACTCTACCATGTTGTCCCTTGCTGCTATCCAGCCCTTCAATAAGCTGTATTCACCTGATCCTTCCCAATCGCATACCATACCCAAGGATGAAGTATGTTAGAGTTTGTCTCAGGATGGGGAATATATATTGTGTCTTCTGCATATAGATTGATAACAGGCGCAAGCGACTTGAACCTCAGTGAAGGCGGTATTTTTACGCAGTTGTGGAAGCTGAGAATCCAAGAGAGAGTCAAGGTCTTTATTTGGAAACTTCTGCAGGGGGCTATTCTTAGTAATGAAGAGCGCCGAAGACGTTATCTTAGCAGTACGGATGAATGCTCCCAATGCGTTCATGTTACGGAATCGCTTCTTCACCTCTTTAGAGACTGCAATCACACTAGTTCTATGTGGCGAGTTTTGCAAGCGAGTTCTTACGTACAAAATTTCTATTCCATGCAATTCCCCACCTGGGTAAGAGGTAATATTTCGTCTACTATATATAACAATGATAATTATATGTGGAGCGAGATTTTTGCAGTTGGCGTATGGTGGACGTGGAAATGGAGAAACGGGGCTATCTTCAAGAATAAGGTGTTCGAAGGCAACAAAATCAAAACGGTCCAGATGATCACCAAGGAGTACACTACGGTCTGGAATAGAAGGAGCGTGAGTAGGAAGCGTATTCGGAAGACTTCAATCAACGTGGCTTGGAGCCCCCGCCAGCAGAGTTCGTCAAGGTGAACACGGACGGAGCGAAGAGTAAGGAGGGTTTTACCAGTGCAGCAGGCGTGATCCGTAATAATAAAGGGGATTGGGTGAGTGGCTTTGGTGTTAATCTTGGGATCTACTCCGTCCCCATGGCGGAACTTTGGGGATTGGTTCACGGTCTTAAGATTGCTTGGGAATTGGGTTTCCGATCGGTTATCTTTGAATCAGATTCCCTATCGGCTATCAAACTTATCCAAAGTTCCATAGCCCCTCATCACCCCCTTGCTAGTCTGGTGCGTACGTGCCATGACTTTATGAAAAGGGACTGGGTTATCCAGTTCCGGCATGCCTTCCCAGAGGCGAATAGGGTAACGGATTTTCTTGCAAGTTTTGCTTTGAACATTCTTATCGGAGTGCTTGTATTGTCTGACCCACCGGAGGGTGTAGTGAATCTTTTACTTGATGATGTAAGGGGTCGGGCTATCCCCCGTTTGATGACTACTTAACCCTATTTTTTTTATCAATAAAAGCGCGTCTAAGTGCGTCGGAGACCACCAAATCTCCTTCCCACCAAAAAAAAAAAAAAAAAAAAAAAGTATCCCCTCTTTAATTTATTAGGCCATTTTTTTATATCTTGGCCCAGTTTATCAAAAGCCTATCAAGTCAAGCCCATATAATATAGTCGAGTACACTTCCTTTCCAGCCCGTCGACAAGAAGAGAATGGATGCCCTAGCGTCTCATTTCCCTTTCCCTTCCTTGACCTTCCACGTTCCAACGCAAGTTTTCGTTCCTCGTTGGTCTTTGCCTCTGGTTCGGCCTTGTGAGTATCCATCGTTGAAGCTCTCATAAACCTCTCCTCTGGCATTCTCGACTCAATAAAGATACATTGTGCCCTCTGTCGTCCTTGATAGTGTGCTCTGTCGCTGCCATTAAACCATATTTCAGACGTTTCTCGAACAAGGTGTGGATCTTAACCGTCTTATCAAGGTTTATTGAAGTCTTAATTATTAATTGAATTAGTGTTTCTGTGTTTGTAAATCTTTGAGATGAATAACATTAGATTTTCGGTTAGAGGAGGAGAATTCAATGATTTTATGGGTCTATTAGGTGGAATTTGCTTTCGCAATTGAGAAGATGAGAGGATTAGGGTTTGTTTGATTTTGGACAAATTATTCATGGTAATATGCTCTTAAGTAGCCTATTTATGCTCTGAAGTTGCCTATCTATACAATTATTGTCTGGGTTCTCTAGCTGGGTCTGTTGGGAGGATAGGATCTTAATTACATGTAATAGTTAAGTCTTTCATGAGTTTAATCTTAAAACTTAAAAGTGATATGCACTTGAGTTCTTGTATGTTGCTTGGAAAGTCTTGACAGCTTATGGAAGATCTACAAAATATGATCTTGAATTTTGTCACATCAAATGAAATTAGAGGGATGAATGTGTAAGCTTCCACAAATGATGATTTTGAATGGTCCTATTTTCTTCCACTATGAGTGTCTAATATAGCTTATCTTTACAACAAGATATTTATGGTTATTGAGAAATACAGCTGTATAAGCATCATCCTGGAATATAATGAAGCTCATTTATTGTGTTTGTTATATATGACTTCACCCTCACAAGTCTTTGAGAAGGATACATACAATAAAGACATCAGTGGGTGAAGCTGTGTTATTTATGAAGGAGGTAATACCACTTGTTTGGATATCTGTTCGAAGCGAAGCTTGAGCCACAATTTAGTTAACAAGTAGATAAATCTTAATTCCTGAATAATTGTAGCTTCAGCCATGATATAGGTTATAAGGTTACGATAGTAATAATCATAAACCAAGATGGAGTTTACAGTAACCACAATGATGCAATTAAAAAGTTATTATTTTGGACTATGACTTTCATGTTTTGAGGCTTTTGTTATATGTTTTTATATATATTTTAATATTTCAATATTTCATATTTTAGAAGAACAAACAATGTAATTAGGTTTAATAGGGTTCTGACCGTATCCTTTCGAACTGACCCTAACCCAAACATATGGTCGTTATTCTGTCCAACATATTTGGCATTGAAAAGGAGGGGTGAAGTAGGCTTTTGTTTTTATGGGCTTTTGTTTTCTAGACCCTCTAGTTTTTATCACTCCAATTCACTTACCACTATGGGCTTTTGTTTTCTACACCCTCTAGTTTTTACCACTCCAATTCACTTACCACTATAATTTATTAAGGGTATATTTACTTAATGAGTTTATCTTGTAGTTACTCTTAATAGAGTAATAGTGTTAACAAATTTAGTTAGCCATTTTACTCAGTTGAAGTTTTCGGTTAATCGGGTTTATACAAATGAACAACCCTACCTTTTAGACCCTTCAAACTTATGTGAAAAGTATAGTAATTAAACGCAACTATTCATGTTAAACCGTCTATATTGATAGGACCTATGTATTATAAGGGTTTATATCATCTCTTCTACTATTACACAACGGCGTTGCATGGGGCAACATAGTGTGGACACCTTCAGTATCAAAGGACCTTATAAATTGGAAAGCTCTTGAACGAGCAATATGGCCGTCTGATCCGTTTGATATCGGCGGAACATGGTCTAGTTCTGCCACCATCCTCCCGGGTAGCAAGACCGTCATACTCTACACCGGGTTGTACAAGTACATTAGAATCATCCAAAACAATCCAATGAATATATTAGATCCATATCTTAGAAAGTCGGTTAAACTGGAATTTAATCCGGTTATTTCCCTTAGCAAAGACATCAATGCCAATTGTTTCCGCGATCTTACAACAGCCTGGTGAAGCAACGATCACTGACACATTCTGGTCGGCAGTAACAAGAGGAACGCTACACGGATGCCGCACATGTATAAGAACATAAATCAAGGCCAAGTACCCTCTACACTCTTCCGATAGAACCGAAAATTGGGAGTGCCCAGATTTCTCTCTGGTGGCTTGGGGGGAAGGAAGGGTAGCATTTAGGCTAGATGTAATCCTATCTTCATCGTCCGAGAGTTCTCCAAGTTAAATGTTAGACCTTAAGTAGTTTAACCGCCTTGATCTTTGTTGAGATCAGATGATCGACTGTACAATAGTTAGAATCGTGTATGGTCAAGGCTCACCTTGAGAACGTTGATCCTTTAGTGGAAGTCTCCAAGAGTTCCTGAAGTCCCTGCTCTTATACATGTACACCATCCCTATAGTGTTCCTCTTGTTTCTGCCCACCAGAATTTGCCAGTGATCGTTGCTCCGCGAGCCTGTTGTAAGATCCCGGAAACAACTGACACTAATGACTTTGCTCGGGAAATAACCGGATCGGATTAAAATCCGGTTTGACCCACTTTCTGTGATAGGGATCTGATAGGTTCACTGGATAAGCTATGTTTTAGATGTTTCTTTTGTACTTGTTCAACCCACTTTCTGTGTAGAGTATGTCGGGCTTGTTACTCGGGAGGATGGTGGCTAAACCGGACCATGTTCCGCTGATATCAAATGACTTAGATGACCAGATTGCAGGTTAAAGGGCTTCACAGTTAATGAGGTTCTTCAAACTTATGTAAAACGTATAGTAATTAAACGTAGCTAATCATGTTAAACCGACTATTTTGATAGGACCTATGTATTACAAGGGTTTATATCATCTCTTCTACCATTACCCAACATAGTGTGGACACCTTCAGTATTAAAGAACCTCATAAATTTGGAAAGCTCTTGAACGAGCAATTTGGGCGTCTAAGCCGTTTGATATCGTCGGAACATGGTCCGATTCAGCTACCATCCTCCCGGGTAACAAGACCGTCATACTCTACACCGGGTTTGACAAGTACATTAGAAACATCCAAACATAGCTTATCCAATGAATATATTAGATCCATATCTTAGAAAGTCGGTCAAACTGGAATTTAATCCGGTTATTTCCCTTAGCAAAGACATCAATGCCAATTATTTCCGCGATCCTACAACAGCTTGGTGAAGCAATGATCACTGACACATTCTGGTCGGCAGTAACAAGAGAACACTACACGGATGCCGCACATGTATAAGGGCATGAACTTCAAGACTTGGATCAAGGCCAAGTACCCTCTGCACTCTTCCGATGGAACCGAAAATTGGGAGTACCCATATTTCTTTCCGGTGGCTTGGGGGGAAGGAGAGGTAGCATTTAGGCTAGATGTAATCCTATTTTCATCGTCCGAGAGTTCTCCAAGTTTAATGTTAGACCTTAAGTAGTTTAACCGCCTTGATCTTTGTTGAGATCTTATGATCGACTGTATAATAGTTAGAATCGTGTATGGTCAAGGCTCACCTTGAGAACGTTGGTCCTTTAGTGGAAGTCTCCAAGAGTTCCCGAAGTCCCTGCTCTTATACATGTACACCATCCCTATAGTGTTCCTCTTGTTTCTGCCCACCAGAATTTGCTAGTGATTGTTGTTCTGCGAGCCTATTGTAAGATCCCGGAAACAACTAACACTAATGACTTTGCTAGGAAAATAACCGGATTAAAATCCGGTTTGACCCACTTTCTGTGATAGGGGTCTGATAGGTTCACTAGATAAGCTATGTTTTAGATGCTTCTTTTGTACTTGTCCAACCCGGTGTAGAGTATGTCGGGCTTGTTACTCGGGAGGATGGTGACTAAACCGGACCATGTTCCGCTGATATCAAATGACTTAGATGACCAGATTGCAGGTTAAAGGGCTTCACAGTTAATGAGGTTCTTCAAACTTATGTAAAACGTATAGTAATTAAACGTAACTAATCATGTTAAACCGACTATTTTGATAGGACCTATGTATTACAAGGGTTTATATATCTCTTCTACCACTACCCAACGACTCTATATGGGGCAACATAGTGTGGACACCTTGTATCAAAGAACCTCATAAATTTGGAAAGCTGTTGAACGAGCAATTTGGGCGTCTAAGTCGTTTGATATCGTCGGAACATGGTCCAGTTCAGCCACCATCCTCCCGGGTAACAAGACAGTCATACTCTACACCGGGTTCGACAAGTACAAAAGAAACATACAAAACATAGCTCATCCAGTGAACATATTAGATCCATATCTTAGAAAGTGAGTCAAATTGGATTTTAATCCAGTTATTTCCCTTAGCAAAGACATCAATGCAGTTGTTTCCGCGATCCTACAACAACCTGGTGGAGCAACGATCACTTGCACATTCTGGTCGGCAAAAACAAGAGGAATGCTACAGGGATGACGCAGATGTATAAGAGCAGGGACTTCAAGACTTGGATCAATGCCAAGTACCTTCTGCACTCTTCCGATGGAACCGTAAATTGGGATTGCCCAGATTTCTTTCTGGTGGCTTTGTAGGGAAGGGGGGGTAGCATATAGGCTAGATGTAATCCTATCTTCATCGTCCGAGAGTTCTCCAGGTTTAAAGTTAGACCTTAAGTAGTTTAACCGCTTGATCTTTGTTGAGATCATATGGACTGTACAATTGTTAGAATCGTGTATGGTCAAGGCTCACCTTGTGAACATAGGTTCTTTAGTGGAAGTCTTCAAGAGTTCTTGAAGTCCCTGCTCTTATACATGTACACCATCCCTATAGTATTTCTCTTGTTTCTGCCCACCAGAATGTGCTAGTGATCGTCGCGCCACGAACCTGTCGTAAGATCTCGGAAACAACTGACACTAATAGCTTTACTAGGGGAAATAACTGGATTAAAATTCAATTTGACCTACTTTCTATGATAGGGGTCTGATAGGTTCACTAGATAAGCTATGTTTTTAGATGTTTCTGTTGTACTTGTCCAACTCTATGTAGAGTATGACGGGCTTGTTACCTAGGAGAATGGTGGCTAAACCGGACCATGGTCCGTTGATACCAAATGACTTAGACAGCTAAATTGCAGGTTCAAGGGCTTCACATTTTATGAGGTTCTTCAAACTTATGTAAAATGTATAGTAATTAAATGTAACTAATCATGTTAAACCGACTATTTTTATAGGACCTATGTATTACAAGGGTTTATATATCTCTTCTACCAATACCCAACGGCTCTGTATGGGGCAACATAGTGTGGACACCTTCAGTATCAAAGGGCCTCATAAATTTGGAAAGCTCTTGAACGGGGCGTCTAAGCCGTTTTATTTCGTCAGAACATGGTCCGGTTCAGCCACCATCCTTCCGGGTAACAAGACCTTCATACTCTACACCGGGTTTGACAAGTATAGTAGAAACATCTAAAACATAGCTCATCCAGTGAACATATCAGATCCATATCGTAGAAAGTGGGTCAAATTGGATTTTAATTCGTTTATTTCCCTTAGCAAAGAGATCAATGTCAGTTGTTTCCGCGATCCTACAACAGGCTGGTGGAGCAACAATTACTGACACATTCTGGTCGGTAGAAACAAGAGGAACGCTATAGGGATGGTGCACATGTATAAGAGTAGAGACTTCAAGACTTTGATCAAGGCCAAGTACCCTCTGCACTCTTCCAATGGAACCGGAAATTGGGAGTTCCCAAATTTCTTTCCGGTGGCTTTGCGGGGGATGAGGGATAACATATATTCATCGTCCGAGAGTTCTCCAAGTTTAATGTTATACCTTAAGTAGTTTAACTGCCTTGATCTTTGTTGAGATCATATTAGAATCGTGTATGGTCAAGGCTCACCTCGAGAACGTAGGTCCTTTTAGTGGAAGTCTCCAAGAGTTCTTAAAGTCCATGCTCTTATTCATGTACATCATTTCTATAGTGTTTCTCTTGTTTCTACCCACCAGAATGTGCTAGTGATCGTTGCTCCGCGAGCCTGTTGTAAGATCCCGAAAATAACTGACACTAATGACTTTACTAGGGAAATAACCGGATTAAAATCTAGTTTTACCCACTTTCTATGATAGGGGTCTGATAGGTTCATTGGATAAGCTATGTTTTTAGATGTTTATGTTGTACTTGTCCAAACCGGTGTAGAGTATGACTGACTTACTACCCGGGAGGATGGTAACTAAAATGGACCATGTTCTGCTGGTATCAAATGACTTAGTCGACTAGATTGCAGGTTCAAGGGCTTCACAGTTTATGAGGTTCTTAACAACTTATGTAAAAGGTATAGTAATTAAACGTAATTAATCATGTTAGACTGACAATTTTGATAGGACCTATGTATTACAAGGGTTTATATCATCTCCTCTACCAACACCCAACGGTTCTGTATGAGGCAAAATAGTGTGGACACCTTTAGTATCAAAGGACCTCATAAATTTGAAAGCTCTTGAATGAGCAATTTGGCCGTCTAAGCCGTTTGATATTGTCGGAACATGGTCTGGTTCAGCCACCATCCTCTCAAGTAACAAGACCGTCATACTCTACACCGGGTTTGACAAGTACAGTACATAGCTCATCCAGTGAACATATCAGATCCATATCGTAGAAAGTGGGTCAAACTGGATTTTAATCCAGTTATTTCCCTTAGCAAAGACATCATTGTCAGTCGATTCCGCGATCCTAAAACAACCTGGTGGAGCAACGATCACTGACACATTCTGGTCGGCAAAAACAAGAGGAACACTACAGGGATGACACACATGTATAAGAGCAAGGACTTCAAGACTTGGATCAAGGCCAAGTACCCTCTACACTCTTCCGATGGAACCGGAAATTGGGAGTGCCCAGAGTTCTTAAAGTCCATGCTCTTATATATGTACTCCATCCCTATAGTGTCCCTCTTGTTTCTGTCCATCAGAATGTGTCAATGATCGTTGCTCTGCGAGCCTGTTGTAAGATCCCGGAAACAACTGACACTATGACTTTGTTAGGGGAAATAACCGGATTACAATCCGGTTTGACCCACTTTCTATGATAGGGGTCTGATAGGTTCACTAGATAAGCTATGTTTTACATGTTTTTGTTGTACTTGTCCAACTCAGTGTAGAGTATGACGGGCTCGTTACCCGTGAGGATGGTGGCTAAACCGGACCATGTTCCGCTGGTATCAAATGACTTAGACGGCCCGATTGTAGGTTCAAGGGCTTCACAGTTTATGAGGTTCTTCAAACTTATGTAAAATGTATAGTAATTAAACGTAACTAATCATGTTAAACCGACTATTTTGATAGGATCTATGTATCACAAGGGTTTATATCATCTCTTGTACCAATACCCAACGACGCTGTATGGGGCAACATAGTGCGTGCACCTTCAGCATCAAAGGACCTCATAAATTGTGAAGCTCATGAACGAGCAATCTGGCCGTCTAAGCCGTTTGATATCGGCGGAACATGGTCCGGTTCTGCCACCATCCTCCCGGGTAACAAGATTGTCATACTCTACATCAGGTTTGACAAGTACAGTAGAAACATCCAAAACATTGCTTATTCAGTGAACATATTAGATCCATCTCTTACAAAGTGGGTCATCCCGGATTTTAATCCGGTTATTTCCCTCAGCAAAGACATCAATGTCAGTTGTTTCCGTGATCCTACAACTGTCTGGTGAAGCAATGTTCACTGGCACATTCTGGTCAGCAGAAACAAGAAGAACGCTACAGGGATGACGCACATGTATAAGAGAAGGGACTTCAAGATTTAGATCAAGGCCAAGCACCCTTTGCACTCTTCCGATGGAACCGGAAATTGGGAGTGCCTAGATTTCTTTGCTAGGGAGGTGTAGCATAAAGACTATATATAATCCTATCTTTATCGTTTGAGAGTTCTCCATGTTTCATGTTAGACCTTGAGGAGTTTAACTGCCTTGATCTTTGTTGAGATCATATGATCTAAATGTACAATAGTAAAAATCGTGTATGGTCAAGGCTCACCTTGAGAACGTAGGTCCTTTAGTGGAAGTCTCCAAGAGTCTTGAAGTCCATGCTCTTATACATGTACACCATCCCTATAATGTTCCTCTAGTTTCTGCCCACCAAAATGTGTCAGTGATCGTTGCTTTGTGAAACAGTTGTAAGATCTCGAAAACAACTGACATTGATGTCTTTACTAGTCGGATTAAAATCCGGTTTGACCCACTTTCTATGATAGGGGCTTGATAGGATCACTGGATAAGTTATGTTTGAGATGTTTTTGTTGTACTTGTCCAACCTGGGTAGAATATGACGGGCTTGTTACCTGGGAGGATGGTGGCTAAACCGGACCATGTTCCGCTGGTATCAAATAACTTAGACGGCTTCCTAGTTTATGAGGTCTTTTGATATTGAATTGTGCCCACACTATGGTTCCCCATACAACACCTTTGGGATTGTATTGATAAAAAAAACATGATAGAAAGACTTGTAGTGCATAGGTCCTATCAAAATAGTTGATCGAACATAATTAGTTAGGTAACGTTTAGTTACCATTTTTGAAGTATCAAAATGTCTTTTTTTTTTTGTAAGTTCTAATTCTTTAAAACTGAGTCCGTTTGGTAAGGGTATAAGTTAAGGGTATTAAGATTATGAGAATTAAAAGGAAGAAATAAATCTCTTAATCTCGTTTCGTAACTAAGCAAAGGAGATTAAAGGGTTTCAATTATAAAGATCAAGAGAATTTGATTATGGAAATTTTGTGTAGTATTATAAAACTTTGATTATAGGGATTATAGACTTCTTCATTTTTTTCATCTCTTTCGTCTAAAAAAAAGTTTTAACACGTACTTTTTCGAAATTTTATCCACAATCATATAAATTCTACCAAACATTCATTTCACTTAATTTTTAATCTAAGTAATTCTCTTCTTCCTCATCTTCATCCAAACGGCCCATTATCTCCGAACCTTTCTTTTTCATGAAATTTTATGTAATTATATTGATATAATCCAGTTCATATATTTTCACTTCCTCCTCATTTTTAATATTCACTCTTTGAATCATTTCTTAAAATTGGAGGGGCCGTAGGTGCCATAACACGTGAGAAGATGAAGGATTACCTTGGTTGAAGAACACTTTTTTCTTCCTTCGACCTTTAGCCCATGATGAATTCTTAATGGAAAAAAATATAATCTAGCCTTATTCATTTTAAACCATATGATTCTTAATCTTGATTTTCATTGAAAGTGCATACATTTGGGGTATTCGATGTACTCGCTATTGCTAGTTGGTTTGCCACTGTAGGAGTAGAGGTAAGCTCCATCTTTGTCAAATCACCATTACCATATTTCTTCCTTGCCAATTTAGTCTGATTAGGTTTGTGCTTCTAAAGGATGTTTTGCCATTGTATCCGGGTAGGCTACTACTGGTATTTGCAGTGGCCCTCAACACTTGCGAGGTTAGTTACGAGTTATGTTTTACATTGAGGCTTTGATTGGTAGCTCCTTTATAGAGTTTTTTTTATAATCGTGGTTCAAACACTGCACCTAACTTAATGAACTACTCATTGTTTGTAAATTAAGCATCCTTATAGACTGTTCCTTTAATTCATTTGTAGGGATTATTCTTCATATTTTGCAGCTATTTATTCTTCATTCCAGAGTCCCATAGATGGTTGGAACGTTCAGAATTTGTTATTTCTTTTTCAATCATGTGCGATTTTAGGTCAGATTTTCGAATCAAACAAACAAACAAGAACGTATCTAGATCGATCTCGTTCCAAAGCAAACAAACACAAGATTGGCCTCAAGAGAGACCCGGTGTGTACCGAACTATATAAATCGAAAGAAAATCGCACAAAAATTGACTATACACACAAAAACAGAAAGAATAGAAAAACTCCCTGAGATTTGTGGGCGGAATATTCTTCACATTCAATCCCGCAGTCGTTATGACTCTCTTTGTCTATTTCCCAATCTTGTCTTCGATCTTCTTCACTTCGATCTGTCTCCTTCTCTCCCGATCTCTCCTTCCGTTTGCTCTCTCTCGCGTTCGCTCTCTTCCTCTCAGTGTCGTACCTTTCTTTTACTAAGTCTCGAGCTCTTCTTTGTTTTCTTTAAAAAAAAGCGTCGAACCCTCTCTCTTCTGTGTGAGTGCCGCCTTGCTGAAAATTTTCCCAGCCCTTTGATTTCTATAACAATGGATGAGGCTTCATGGGCCGGCTCACTTAACATCCAATATATGTCTGGCCCATAAAAACACATGCTTGAATAACTTACCACTTACATTTACAAAAGCAAAGTCCAAGCAACTTGGCTTCCACTTTGAATGTTCGCTTGAATTTACTTACACATCCGGCCAACAAACAAAGCAAAATCCAAGAAATTACAAAAGTCACCCAAAGATACAAAGCTTTACAAAAGAAACCCAAACTTACAAAATATTTATAAAATAGAATTAAAAGGTCTCAACAATTTCCCTCTTAATTCTAATTTGTAAATCGATACAAAACAAATGAAAAAGACCACCTAAATGCACACACGGGAATCCATCATCGACCTTCCCCCAAAGCACTCTTCTAGTGCTTTGGAAGACTACCTACGATCCCACAATGGAAAGTGAACTGCAATTCAAAACCGTTTAATATTGTTTACAAAATTAGCAGGCATATTAGAAGTATTTATCACTTTAGGCTTATCACAAGTTTTGGTACACTTCTTAAAGTGCTCTCTTAATGCCAACCCTTTTAGCAAACAACATAAAGACATTTTCCTATTTCTCTTAGGCTTAACATACTCAATACAATTACTACACATAAGTTTCTCATCCAAGTCATGCTTTGCGATGATAGATTTTAAATTCACATTACTATCATTTGTCAAATTATCAGATATAAGCATATCACTAGACTTAGAGTTAAGAGAACTTCCTTCCTCTTTTAATTGGTGAGTATGTAACTTACTTTTTATGTATAAATGTTCTTTCAAATGCTGCAAAAATTCCTTCTTCATTTTCAGCCTCCCAAGACTGGTTTTGTGAGCCTTTTTGTGACTCTATTTTCCGCTGGCATAGACTGTGACTTTTGTCACCCAATTCTTCCACCATTTTCCCTTGAAATGGGTTGTTCTTCACTATTTCTGCACCACTTTTGAGCCTTACAACAACAATAATTTTTCGGCTATTTTGCTCTAGTTTTATTTCAGTTTTAAAGGGTTTTAAATGATTATTAGTCACCACAATCATAGAAGAAAAGTAAAAGAGAAGCTAAAACATGGTACAAACCACCTTTCCTAATACTATGTATAAGAGTTTTTCCATTTTTTAATGACATCTCTTATACCATGATGTGATCTAATTCTACAAATTTGCTCATCCAAAACAGATTCAGAAATCAGATTTCTTCTAAGATTAGGCACCCACCTAACCTTTTGAAGAACCCTTACCTTCTCATCATGCATTTTAAAAGACACATTTTCAATACCTCTAACATCCAAGCATGCTTCATCACCTAGCATGACATTATTACCATCAAATTCATGTAAAGATTCAAACAAGAATTTATGAGGTGTAGCATGCAAAGAACATCCAAAATCTATAATCCAAGTATTAGAATCACATGTGGAATCAAGCATGAGCAACTCAGCAGGGTAATTAACATCAGATTTCAAGATAGCAGAAACTTCATTCTCATTTTTATGCATATCATCAGCTTTCTTTTTCTTACAATCTTTTATGAAATGGTCAATCTTATCACAATAGAATTAGTTTCATTTTTTAACATAATTTTAAAATTTAGCATGTTTAAACAGCTTAAGGATCTCATTCTTCTCAATAACCGATTCCATGATTTTAGTCTTAGATAATTCATCTCTACTAAATTGAATGACATCTTTAAATCCATCAAATTCAACAGCTAAAGAATTCAAAAGAATCGCAGCTTGATGAGAACCAACAATTTTATTACCACATCTTTTAAGGTCTTGAGTTATTTTCAAAAATTTATCAAGATTAGCATCTAATGACAAGAAAACATCCATTTTAAAGGTAAACAAACGAAATAGCAAGAAAATACGACTAGGCATGGATTTAGTAAAATATAATTGTTCTAAACTTTCCCATAAAAGTTTAGAGTTAGTAATACTTACAACCTGACGAGCTACCTCGTCAGAAAGTCGAATCATTATTTCCGAATCTGCTTGTTCATCTAGTTCCTTTTTTTCATCATCCTTAAGTGTTCCCAGAAACTCTCCTTTTACAGCTTTCCAACACTTCTCTTTGATCAACACAACTTTCATTTTGACTTGTTACATTGCAAAGTCCGTTGAGCCATCAAATGGCTTGAACAAATTGATGATTCTTGCCATCAAAAATTTCCCGCAGATCAAATTTTCTCAAAATAAATGAGATTGTAAAAAACACGCAACCCTAATAGTATACTCCAAAAACGCAAAAAACGAATCCATAAATCAAAACTTGATCATATATGACATGTGCAGCGGAAGGAAGTACATATCAATAAAGGGTGTGTTTGCTAAGCACCAAACACTAGTGTTTGGTGGTGTCTAGTGTTTCCGGATCAGTTAACCGATGTTTGCTATGCATAATAACACTAGTGTAAAGTGTTTCCCATGTTGAAACCGTTGTGTTTCCTCCGGTTGTGTTTCCTGAGTGTGTGTTTCAAGGGTAAAAGGCCAAAAATGCCCATGTCCTTTCCACCAATTTACATCCTCCACCATCTATATAAAGGGTTTCTAATTTTTTTTTAGGGTTCTTCACCTTCGTTCTCTCCTCTCATCTCCGGCCTTCATCCTCCACCATTTGTGGTGATTTGCCTCCATTGAAGACATTGAGGAATCTGCACAACCAGACATTTCGCCATCGAAGAAGCCTTGAGTCGAGGTTTGATTTTTTTTTCCGTCTCCTCTCCTCTCCGGCCTTCGTTCTAATTTTTTTTCTGTGCTTAAATCGCCCGGTCCAAATTAGGGGTTAAAATTTCGCCATCGAAGAAGCGTTGAGTCAAGGTTGATTTCTTGTGATTTTTTGGTTGCCCTAGATCTGAAATTGGAGCTTCTATGTTGTTTCATAACTTCTGAACTTCATCTCTCATGTCCTTTCCACCATTTTTGTTCTATGTTGTTTACGAAATTACCGTTCTGTGCATATTCCTATTCTGCAGGTTGTTTTCTTGTGATTTTGTTGTGATTTTTCTGTGAGGTTAGAACACTGCAGGTTGTTTTCTTGTGATTTTCTCGTCATCATATGTTTGTGAAGCTATTTGGTTGTTTGAATTAGATTTAGGTTTGTGAAGCTATCTGATTTTCATGTGATTTTCTTTGTGAAGCTATTTGATTTTCTTGTGATTTATTGTTCAATTGCAGGTTGTTTGAATTAGATTTAGGTTTGTGTTACTAGTATGTGAAGCTATCTGGTTTTTTAATTAGATATTTCCGTTAATTGATGACAATTAGGTTTAGGGTTTATTGATTGGTGTCTTCTCATCTGATACGCAGTTGAACTTGGTTTTGTGGTTGATGTTTTTGTCACAACAATAGCCAGTTGGTGTTAGGAGTGTTACTTTGTTTGAAGTCGTGTTGTTAATTGGTTAGACTTGAACTTGTTTTTGTGGTTAGATAAGATGGACAAAAATGCTTCACAAAGTCGTACCAAGGGTCCTAACTATGTATGGAACAATCAGTTGGTGAGACTTCTTGTTGAAATTTTTCATGCTTATCAACGAAAGAATGGAAAACAAGTGTACAACTGGGTAATAATCAGTTGGTGAGACTTCTTGTTGAAATTCTTCATGCTTATCAACGAAAGAATGGAAAACAAGTGTACAACTGGGTAATAGTTAGTGAGGAATTTTTTAAGAGGAGTGGAACGACGGGAGTCAAGGATATTTGTAGGATTAAATATAAGGCCATGAAAAAGGATTACTAGGCCTGAAATTTGCTTAGGAATGCAGAGACCGGCCTTGGTTGGGATGAAAGCACACGCACGATCACTACTTCTCAAGAATGGTGGGATCGGAAGATTATGGTACATTTGCAATAATCATTACATTATTATCATGTATTGGATCATGTAGAGATTTTTAAGTATTCTGAATTACATTGCTTATTTCAGGAAGACGCAAATTGTAAGAAATTCAGAACGAAGAGAATGGATGCCACATATGAAGAGATTTTGCATTCTTTGTTATGTGGAAATGTGGCTACTAGGCGATTAGCGAGGTCAGCTGCAATGGATGTTGAATTAAGTCCCCGACCTGATGAGCCTGAGATTTAAATTGAGACACATGCTATTTAGAAGGCCTTGGATCAAAGATGAGATTATTTCGCACTTTTGTAGAGACTGTCACAGATGACCGAGCATCAAATCAGTCTGGTGTTGGAGCAAGTTGCAATGATGATCCAATTCATTCTACTCAAATACCCTTACCAAATCCAGATGCTAGAATTACAAGTGAGAAGCAAACAGTTAAGAGGAAAAGAAGGCAATCAGTTGAGTCATCTATGTTTGAGGAACATCTGGCACATAATAGAGCAAACAGTGACATAATGGTTGCACTATTTCAAGAAGAAGTCAGCTATAGGTACCGGGCCAACGAAGATAAGGTGAAGACTTGTGCAAACATCATTCGTCGGATGACCCAACAAGGTTTATTGGTGAAGGGAACCCCACTGTGGTGTTTTGCTATATCTGTTACCAAATCAAAGACGCTGATGAATGTCTTTCTTAACTGCTTTGATGATGACGATGAAAGAATAAATGGTTGACATGGGAATTCGAAGAGAGCGAGAAGTAATTGTGTTCATGAGAATTATACCTTGTTGTAGGGTACAATTGTTTGCTGCTATGTTTGAAGTTTCTAAACGTTGTTGCTTGTTTTTAGGGTTTGAGAATTGTTCCTTGTTTTAGGTTGGTTTGTTGTATTATATGATTCTCGTAATGACCTCGTTCCTTTGTTTTATGATAATAATTTTCATTTGCAATGTTCAAAAATTAGATTGTTCACCATTTTATGGTTGCTCGTTGATTTGCAGGTTAGGGATTTTTAGTGAGAAATGTCAAGTTCCTCTTCTGAAGACAACATCACGTCTGGTGATAACACATATAGTGAATCCGGGACATTATGTTCTCGAAGGCTTGCCCAAAAACTTGTAGAATGTCATGAATGGGTGCAAAGCGAAAATGTCTTGTTGGCTGAACATTTCTACAAACATATGTTCAAACAACCTTGGTATACAGAGTACGAGCGAGGAAGGTTGTGGATGGAGGACATAGTGCAGGGACATCATATTCGTACTGTTAACATGTTCAGAATGGATGCCGAAGTCCTTTTACGACTATGCAACGAGCTTGAACAAAGTCATGGGCTCACTCCATCAAGAGAAGTT
Organism: Fagopyrum homotropicum; assembly: GCA_033239125.1. NCBI lineage: Eukaryota > Viridiplantae > Streptophyta > Magnoliopsida > Caryophyllales > Polygonaceae > Fagopyrum > Fagopyrum homotropicum. Next base: position 25,474,238 of record BSWB01000007.1, on the reverse strand, counting down.
TCAGTGCTTGAGAAAGTTTGCTTATTTCTGTACACCCTTGCTCAAAGAAGTTCATTTCGTGTTGTTGCTGAGCATTTTCAAAGGTCAACTGAAACCGTGCATCGATCATTCCATGAAGTTCTAGACTCCATAACTGGTAGGAATGGAGGCGAAGGTCTAGTACGTGATATGATAAGACCAAGAAACACCAATTTTCCTAGGACACCAACACATATTGCTGCAGATCCTAGATATAAAGATTACTTCAAGGTACATTCATTTTACTTATTCATTTTACTTATTCTTTACCCTTGTGTATGATCGTCACACTAAACCGTGCATCTACAGGATTGTATTGGTTGTCTAGGCAGCACACACATTAACGCGTGCATCAAAGAGCTTGATCAAGGTCCATTCAGAGGTCAAAAAAGTTTGGTGACCTTCAATGTACTCGCCGTTTGTGATTTTAATATGCTATTCACCTTTGCTCTATCTGGTTGGGAAGGTTTCTGCTCATGGCGCAAAGGTTCTCGACAACGCCATATGTAACCAGGCTAACAACTTCCCACATCCGCCATTTGGAAAGTATTACCTGTGCAACAAAGGCTATGCAGATAGACCGGGATTTCTGGTTCCTTATTTTAAGGCTTGTTACCACCTAAACCAGTTTGACATTGAGCCACCGAGTAATAAGAAGGAAGGATTTAATCGGGCACACTCTTCTTGAAGGAGTTGTATAGAACGTTGTTTCGGCATTTTCAAGAAGAGAGGAAGTTGTTATCTAGAATTCCATGTTACCGAGACTACACTCAAGTGGATATTCATATGGTTTGTATCGCACTACACAACTTCATTCGCTTATATTCTGGATATGATGATCTTTCTGAAGACGAGGACGAAATCTCCATATCCAATACAGAACAAGGAGAACAAGTGGAGCAAGAAGGAGAACAGGATGACGACCAAAGCTTTGGAGGGATGAGCCTTATTCGTGATCGTATAGCGAATGTAATTTGGAGTTCTAGAAGGGTTTAGTATATTTAAGATTGTATTAAACTCATAAGGATCATTCCTTTTGTTTACTGTATTTGCAAGTACTTATGAGGATCATTCCTTTTGTTTACCCTTACATTTCAATAAGTCATTCCATAACTCAAATGTTTTACAAGCATTACCAACATTAGTTCATAACACAAATGTGTTACAAGGATTAGCAAAACATTAGTTCATAACATAAATGCCATATAAGCGGAATATGATGTCTTACAAACATTACCAAGTCAATAATACATTACATAAATGAAAAGAAAAATCCCAATGACAAGTCCCAATACAAATGCATTCAATCTATGAGATTCAACCTCCTTGTTTCGCTCCTTCAGTAGAATAATCTCATGCTCTAAAGAGTCGACCAAAACCCTCTTATATCCAAGACTGTGGCGTTGTCCATGGACTTCATTCGTCAGATTCTTCTTCATCTCCCTTAAGCAGTGACATAGTCACGTAATGACCTTGAGCTATCATTAAATTCGTGAACATAATCCAACATTTCATCCTCAATAGCCTCCTCGATGAACTTGTTCACACTCTCATCACTAGATTCATCCGAGGGTTGGCTCACCATTTCAACAACTGTTTTATAACACAACAATGTGTTAGCTCGGAAAACCTAAACATCGACATGAACATGAACACAAAGCCATCAGTAACCTGTTTTACATGACAATCAGATTGGGTTTTAAAGAGTTCAACAACTATTTCAAAGAGTTCAACAACTATCTCAATAGCCTCCTCGATGAACATGAACATGAACACAAAGCCATCAGTAACCTATTTCAACAACTGTTTTAATGTGCAATTCACAATTATGCTCACAACTTCAATTCCTCAGATCAATTGGGTTTCAAAGAGTTCAACAACACAACACAATCCATCAGTAACCTATTTTACATGACAATCATATTTTTACATATTCACAAATGACAAAACTTAAGCTCACTGCATATGGCTGACCGGCTCCACAACTGTTTTGAAAAGAAGTACATATACCTTATCAATGGAGAAATGCAAGAAACCTCCTAGAGAGTGGGTTAACTATTGATGAATTTAGTTTCAAAATTTTTGGAATAGCAACACAAAGAAGTTACTTATTCAAAGCTATGCAGTAGTCATTTACATCTCACAATGCTCACATTATTAACTAGTTTAATGAGACAACAGTAGCAAGTAGTACACAACTTAATGAAACTGCTTTTCATATGATGAAAAAAAGAGCTGGAAATCTTATTCCAAATGTTGTAAGTAGGGTTAACTATTGATCGTTTTCACCAGCGTTAATTGATGAGCGCGTGCGGATCGGTTTCCCTATGCAAGAGATATGTCATAATAGTAACTTCATGTGATTCATTGCTCAAATGAATCAATTCAGCCCCTCATTTTCAATTCATTCCCATCAAACCCTAACGAAACCTTAAAAACCAAAAATGGAGATACACAAATCGATTCATGAAAATCTACACAAGTAAATCTAGGAATGAGAAATACACTACAAAAAAAAAAAAGTTTTGCGACGGAGGTTTGCGACGGCAAAAACTGTTTTGCGACGGCGACCACCTATTCGCGACGGTGTGGCGTCGGCAAAGCAGCTGACGCGAAGTTGTCCGACGCAAAAGTTTTTTGCGACGGTAAATTACCGACGCAAAAAACTTTTGCGACGGTAATTTACCGTCGCAATATTATTGCGACGGCGTGGCGTCGGCAACAACCGTCGCAAAAAAAGGTCCTCGACGGCGCCAAATTTAAGTTTTGTGACGGGTTACGCCGTCGCAACAATGCAATGACGTGTAATTTTTAAATTTTTTGCGACGGCAAGCGCCGTCGCAAAAAAATAAAAAAAGACAAACCGAAATAAAATTGTGATGGCTAGCTCCCGTCGCAAATAGTTTAACGGCTACATTATTTAAAATATGTGATGTCGACGCAAATGTTACACCTGAATCGCATAATTGTGATGATTTGTTGCCGTCACAAACCTAAATAGTGTAACGGCTTCATTATTTTAATATGCAATAATTTCACATAAATTAAAGAATAATCAAATAACCAAAGTACAATATAGCATATTCCACATTAAAAGTATAATATAGCATATTACATTAGTTTCAAGTCATTGTGAACAATCCACAAAAAAAAAAAGTCATTGCGAACAACACAAAATGAACCATATTTAAATGTTTTCACTTGGATTTTTTTCTTGAGCGACTTCTTCAGCGGCGGACTCTCTTTGACCTTCTCCAATAGACTCATTTTGTTGAACACTTGTTCCACCCTACAAAACCAAAATTCACTACATTAACATGAAATATGATATTCAAACATTTGTCAACAACAATATTAACAACACTACACATTAATATTATTATCACTAAACCAAGTACCAAGTACCAACTATCCACAAGTGTACGGGAGTTTCTGTGTACGAGAGACACTACTAAGCATTAGATAAACGACAAAACCAATTAGACAAATCATGACACCACAAAACCCAACCAACAACACAATGAAAACCAAGCGAATTCAAACCTAAAATTAGTAGCCTCGTTATTTTTTTGTACACTAAGACAATAAAATTAGTAGCCTCATGAAGAACTTAGAAAGCAAAACATTTAAGCAACTTCTTTTGTGCATGAAAATACTACAACTCCAAAAATAATTTGAACATACCTGAATAAGTGAATTTGCACTTCTTCCATCATTACTTTCCAAAAGCGCAAGACGATCAAGTACTTGTTGATATTTTATTTCATATTGTCGTATCATCTCCTCATGTGCTTTTGTTACCTCTCTAGTCACCTTTTCAGTAATCTCTCTGGTAAGATTTTGTATAAAATCCGGTGTGTTAGTAGGTGCTAGTGGTCCAGATTGGTACACTGAAGTACGAGGGACACCTCTACCGAAAGTTCGGCAATACCCATGGGCGTCCTCTCCCATCACTCTATGAAACACTTTGTCTCTCACAACGGTAAGGTGTTGTTGGTCCTCAGGTTCCTTACTTAATTCTTTCTCGAAGTCCTCCTACATTATTTTTACACAATAGTTAGCTCAACAAAAAGAGGAGAACACAAACATTATTATGTCATTTATGATTAATGTATAAACTTACAATTGCCACAATAACATCATAATCAGCTGGGTTGCGTGATTTTATCCAGACACTCATTTTATCAGTGGATTGCCCATCCTTTTCCATCTGTCAAGTACAAGAATTAATACAACCAAGTAGTTTGTAGAATAAATAGAACAAAAAAAATTGCATTGAATTCAAAGTAAGACATTAAGCAATTTTTTGCACCAAAAAAAAACAAGTGAAAAACACAAGTGGAAAAAGTTGGAGAAAACATGCATACATCTTCTCTTATTTCGGCAAAGGATCTTCGACCAGTGATATGAAGTGGACCAAGCTTCTCTCGATTGCTAGCATTTCTCGATGATTCCGCCTACAAAAAAACACAACACATCAATGTAAGATTGTTAAATCAACTACTTCCTTTAATAAAATCATGAGTTACTTATGTCTTTTAGCATAATAAGAGTTAATAGACAAAAAAATAAGATGACCCATAAAATGACTTTGAGATATTTTACCTTTGCTTCAGGAGAGCGCCAATACTCAACAAGCACAGGCCATTGTTCTATAACAACATTTGGAGGAACCCTTGAAACAAGTTGGGGATCATTTTCATATTTCACAAAATATTTGTTCTTTATTCTTGCCTTGTGATCCTTCCACAATTTGTTGCAGATTTGCAGACACACAACTCTAAAGTTTTCAGGAACATTCAACACATTTTCCTACAAGTCGTAACGAACACTAAGCAGTTAGTTGCAAACAACTCAACAAATGCAAATATATATTCACAAAATGTTAAATTCTTACCTTAACCTCTTTCCATATTCCCTCTTTGATAGTCTCGTCAACAGTCATCCAATCAATAAAGGTTAGGGGAACTCTATGACCATCCCGTACTATTATACCTAACTGAGACTTGAACTGTTGTGTTCTTTCTCCAACAACTTGAAATTGAGAATTGAAAGAAAGTTGAATTTGAACTCCTGTCCTCCACTCCGGCACACCCTTACTGTGGCCTCTAGTGCTAGTATCTTTAAGTGCAATTTGAAATAAGGTTTAACAATATTCAGATATTGAAGTGAACTGATAAAAAAAATCATAAAGTAATAGCAATTGATACCTATTTCTGGAAGCTCTTCATGTATATCATGTTGTGGTGGAGGGGGAGTGGGACGGGGGCATGAGTGGGAAAGAACTGGCTGAGATTGTGTCAATGTCCTTGAGGAATTACTTTGGGCATCATCTCTACTACTTGAAGTAAGAAAAGTAGACATACACCGTGGTCTGCCACGTCCACTGTCTCCAACCTTTCTTCTCTTCATATTATCCTATTACACAACCTATATCACATTTTCATTGATAATTAGCTGTACAAATCAGCAACCAAATTATCAACAATTCGGATCAACAATTTAAATCAACAGTTGGATTATCATCAATATAGAAAAAGTGAAAGTACCTAGACAAATAAAAAAGTAAAACCAAAAAATCCATTAGAACAAAATAAACAAATAAGTAATATCCCAAAAAACTAGTTTCAAGCCAGATTGTATGAAACCTTTATTCACGTAATACAAAAAACATAATAAGTAATATCCCAGAAAACTAATCTCCAGCCAGATTGTCAAGACTGTCATCATCGTCGAAATCATCTTCCCCGTGCAACTCATCATCACCATCCGACCCCTCATCATTAGGCAAATCATCACTTTCAGCATTCACATGTGAGTATTCTTTAGACTCTACTATACCAACATTGAGCCACCCTTGTCCTGAAGGGTCTTGGTTATACCATACTTGTCGGGCTTGAGATTCCAAGATAAAAGGTTCATCCCCAACCCGATCATTTTGGTATAGTAAATTTCGGAAGTTAACCAAGGTAAAGTTGAAGGGATCCAACTTCACTCCACTTGATGGATGTGCCCACTCACACTTGAATAATACATATTTAATATCCGATGAGTACATGACCTTTATGATATCTGTCAATCTCCCGTAATATGGTAAACGATCTCCTTCTACACAAACACCACAATTTTGCCTCGTCCGTTTGTTGTCTACACTTTTAACCCGAAAAAAGTAGCCATTGGACGTATACGAGGTTAACTTGGTTGCTGAAGGAGAAGGAGGGCTAGACAAAGCCACAACCTCGTCAGATAAGGACACATTTTCATCTTCTTGCAAACTTTGAACCTATAATGGCATATGGTTTCGTTGATAATTAGTGTCATATCCAAAATTGACTACTACATAAGTAACTTAATTTACTTAGACATTGGAGCTAGATACTCACATGAGTTCTAAACCAGTTAGGAAACTCGTTAAAATGAGTTGTTGCCACCAACTCTTCACTTGCATTAGGGTTCAACTGTTTTATGGTTCTGAGATGTTCACTGTAAAGAAAATGTGTTAGATATAACCCATAATATTGCATTTTCCATATTCTTTATTATATGGAAAACAAATTAGGTAATTTGATTACTCACTTTAGATAAGGAGTGATCGCGTCAGTGTGAAACAATACCCACCGATGAATTTGTATCCGAGTAACTTCCGTCATAATGAAGCTCTTTCCTTTTTTGTCATCGTCATCTTTCCTTCTAGGAGGTCTGTTTTTCTTGCTCTCCACATCTTTCAAATATTGAGAGCAGAAATTCATGCACTCTTCCATCAAATACCCTTTTGCTATTGATGCTTCTGGACATGCATTTTGTCTTACATAGTTCTTCAAAGTAAGCAAAAACCTTTCTATAGGGTACATCCAACGAAACTGAACTGCCCCACCAATTAAAGCTTCTTCAGCTAGATGGATCGGTAAATGTTCCATAACATCAAAAAACGATGGTGGAAATATTTTCTCAAGATCGCAAAGAGTTAAAATGATGTCGGCTTTTGCCTTCTCCAAATCAGCAGCACTATTGGTTTTCGAGCACAACACTTTGAAAAACTTTCCTAAATCAATTAGCCCCGAGACAACCTTCTTTGGCAAGGAACTCCGAACACATAATGGAAGCAGTTGTTGTAAAAGAATATGATAGTCATGACTTTTTAGCCCTCCAATGGAACGATCTTTCAAATTAACCCTTCTTGCAATACTAGAACAAGAACCATATGGCATTCTTGACTCAGACAAGCCCAACAGAAACTTATCTTTCCCATCATTGTCCATCTCATATTCAGCTCTCTCAAAATACTCAACACCAGACTCTCTCACCTTCACATGGTATTGCTTTCTAATTCCCAACTCTTCAAGGTCACGTCGAGAGGCTAGATTATCCTTACTTTTGCCTTTGACTCCCATTATTGTAGAGATAACATTTTCAGCCACATTTTTCTCAACGTGCATCGCATCTATACTATATGGTAATAAGTTATCTACCCAATATGGGAGCTCATACAATATGCTTTTTTTCTTCCAATTGTGCTTCTTCTTTTTTGATGGATCCTTTTCTGGTTTCTCAGGCCCCATGTTATGTCTTAAAATCATGTCTTCCTTTTTATATTGAGTAAGCACTCGATTGGACTGAAGTTGTAACAGATGTTGAGCTCCGGTCATCCTAGGGGGAGGTTCATCAAAATCTCGTCCAATGTGGAATGACTTTGCATCTCTCCGGTATGGGTGATTAAGGGGTGTGAACCTCCTACTCTTCCCATAAGACCACTTACGCCCATTCTTCAACCACTTTGACCCTGGACTCGTGTTGCATTTCGGACATCCATATTCACCTTTAGTACTCCACCCGGATATATTAGCATATGCAGGAAAATCATTAATGCTCCAAAGCAATGTAGCCCGCATTTGAAACATCTGGTTGGTTGAAGCATCATATGTTTCTACACCCACATCCCACAACTCATTTAGTTCTTCAATTACTGGCTCCAGATACACATCAATCTTATCACCGGGCCCTTTTGGTCCATCAATAAGCACAGAAAGATATATATATGGCTGCTTCAAGATAAGCATTGGCGGCAAGTTATATGGAATTATCACAACAGGCCAAGTACTATGCTTTAAATTTTGATTCCGAAATGGATTAAAACCATCAGAGGCAATTCCCAGTCGAACGTTCCGAATATCAGCTGCAAAACTTGCATGTTTGGTGTCAAGATGCTTCCAAGCAGGAGAGTCTGCTGGATGCCTAAACACACCATCATCTACACGCTTCTCACCATGCCATTTCATGAGGTTTGCTGATTGAGCCGTTGCGAAAAGCCTTTGCAATCTTGGTATCAACGGGAAGTATCTAGCTTGTTTTGCAGCTCTTCGAGTTCTATATTCATCGGAAGTTCCACTCACTTCTCTCCATCGAGATGCTTTGCATATCAAGCACTCATCACGACCTTCGTTTTCATTTCTAAATAGCATGCAATCATTAGGACAGGCATCCACCGTTTTAAATGTGAAACCCAAATCCTCCACTAACTTCTCAGCTTGATAGTAAGTTTTAGGAAGATTGACACCTTCTGGCATGACCTCGCTAAATATATCCAATAACTCTTTGAAAGAGGTGTCTGTCCAACCATGTAAGCTTTTCGCTTGTAGAAGGCGTACAGCAAAAGACAAAGCAGTGTGCTTCTTGGAACCAGGATACAAAGGTAAGTTTGCATTTTGCATCAGCTTCAAAAACTCCCTTGTAGACTCGGTTGGGTCTGTTGTAGCATCCTCACTTTCAGTAATATCATTATCACTTTCTGATATAGGCACATTAGTTGTTCCAATAGCATCTTCAACTAACCTAGTCATCTCTGCATCCATATAATTCTCTGCTTCTGGTAGCACTTCATCCATTTGAGCAGGTTCCTCAAACCCGGTAAAGGTTTCACCATGTTTCGTCCAAATCTTATAACGCACCCAAAATCCATTGAGACGAAGATGTTGTCTCACAATCGATCTTCCAAGAAGAATCCTGTTTCTGCATTTTCTACAAGGACAATATATGGTAGAACTAACTTCCTTGTTTGCATACGCAAAGTCTAAAAATTCATCTATCTTGGCAAAATATGAGACCGAACATCTAGTTCCGCAATCAATCCATGACTTGTCTAAAGGCATTGTGATATCGGCTACACCTATACATATTTACAAACATTAATTGACATATAAAAGTAATAATATAAAAGTATAATACAATGGTTTGCTTATACAACAATTAACAAATGATCGATGAAGGAAAAAAGTAACTAAGAAGTATATATAAATATGTAAGTTTTATATGTATGAATATCTATACTCATATCTGGCATTCTGTCCCTATAACTTTGCTAAGTAGTAAAAAAGTTATATTGTGACTGTTTAGATTCTTTAAACATTAATTAAAAAAATACACCCTTTTATCATTTCATTCTATCACCAATTGCTTCTTGGATATGTTGTTATAGAACTTTTCTCAGGCACCTAATTCGTGCTTCTTTGTGCATATATATGAACTGTAAATATGTAATCAAGCACAATTTGGCTATTCCTTAAAATTTTCCTTTCTACTTTTGAAATGTATAAAAAAAACATTAATTTTAAAAAAGATGATCGACGAGTATATTTATGAGAAAGGAAAAAAAACCTAGGAAATGAATTGGGAAAGGTAGGGAGTAATGTGTCATTTTCAAGAAATATAACATAAATAAATGTGGATGGTCGAGGGAAAAAGTGGTGTAGTGAGGAGGGTTATTTAGTAATGAAGCGAGACCATTGGAGTTGCTTCTTTACGGTGAAGATTGAATTTGTAGATTGTTAATACGAAAATGAGAATTGGAATCTGAAAAGCAGCGAAGTGAGTGGCTTCCAATCAAAGTCAATCTACAAAAAGCCTATATGAGTGTGTTGGTCGCCTCATTGGCTCATTTAGCACCCACTAACTGTATACGAGTATATGTGATTTTTTATAAGTTGATTTGTTTTTTTGGTGGGAACTGGGAAGGGGAGAGGAGATATTTTGCATGCACTTAAAGAGAAAGAGAAGGTAGGGTAAAATTAAGAAAAGCAAAAGCAAGTGCAAATGTAGTGGAGATATAAACTGGGAACTGGGAACTGGCTCATTTAGCACCCCCAATACGAACGAGTATTCAAATATAGAAGAATGAAGACCGGCCGGCAAGTGGCCAAACCTCTGCGCTTCGATTCCATCCCATCAATTCAGTGACATAATAAGATTTGATGATAAAAAGCAGCACCTACTGCAACTTATTCTCACTTTTCTTTTCCTATGTTTCTGAGTTCAATGATGTTTACAAATTCATGTTATTGACATCTTAAAATATGCACGGTGGAATTGTAGATCGGGTAATCTTGAGAAGATATGACTACTGCAGCTAGACCTACTTGGGCACCAGCTAAAGGTGGACCATTTACTAAGTAGTACAATGCGTAATTACGAAGAACTTTTTATTTTTCAGTCGAAAAAAACGATAATTACATTTACTAAGTAGTAAAAAAGGAACTTATATTCTCACCAGAAAATCAGCAAGTACAGAAGAAGATAATGGAGACATTTCAAAGCTGAGAGGAAGCAAGAAACCATACAAAATCAGCAAAACTGAACACGATTGGTTTTAATTTTGATCTCTGATATAACTACAGCACAATGTTTCATCATGGAATCTTTGATGTCTGATATAACAGCAACACAACATGAGAGCTATCATTCTCACCAGAAGAAGATAATGGAGACATTTCAAAGCAGTGAAAACATACTTATCCATGAATGCAGTATTGTGTAACTGTTTGTTTCATTAAGGTTCCAATTGATATATTGCAGACCATGAATGCAGTATTGTGAGAGCTATCATTCTCATGCTATACTTATCCATGAATGCAGTATTGTGTAGAGTAATACTACCTGCACAAGTGTAGGAACTTCCAACTCAGGAAATGTAGGAGGATGATGAGCAGGTAAATGAAGATAAAATGACTGCAGAAACAATGTGATAGTTACAATCAACCCCAGAAAAAATTATACAAGCAGCTCTACAAAAAAAATAACAACAATAAGGAAGATAGCAACAATTAAAATAAAGGTATTCCATTTCCAAATAGTAGCACACAACATGAGAGCTCTCTAATAACAATGACTAAAGGCAAACTGGAAACACAACACATGACTCATCTATTTCTAAAAACCAATGTTTTATGTCAGTGTATGAATCAGCTTTGGAAAAGTCAAAATTAAAAAGAGCAAGCACAACATGGTTGGTTACAGGCTCGTGTTGCAACCAAGAAGAAAGGTAGACGATCCAAAAAAGCTCGTGAATGGAGAATAATACATACATATATTGGGGTCATAAGGTATAAGCCCATCCTAGAGAAATATTTGCCACCCTTTTGTTTTCATAAAAAATATTTGACACCCTGATCCATAAGAAAGTTCACCATTTACATTGAAGAAAAGAAAGAGTAAGAGATGTATGGCAACATATGGTTTCCACATTGAAAGAATTAAAACAGTTGAACTTTAATACTTTTTTTTTCTCCTACTGATACTTTGTTACTGCATGTTTTGAAAAACAATTAAAACCCCACCATCAATCCTAAAATTCCCCAATCATCAGAGAAATATCAAACATCACCAAAATTCATCTCTATATAGTATAAACTCGCAAGCCAGTAGAGAACTATAAGAATAGAAGAAGAAGCTGAATTGAAATTGAAAGCAGAGAGGAAGCAAGAAACCTTTCAAAATCAGCAAGGCTTAAGATGCGAACATGAAAAAGGAACCCTAGGTCCCTTAGGAAGAAGCAAATCGTTGTGAACGGGTAAAAATTCGGTTACGGTTTATACATGAAAAATATTTCAAACTGAAACCATTTAACCAACGTTTCAAATTCAAAAGGAGCAATCAGAAGAATATATTCATCAAATCATACAAGGTAAGTAAGTATGGATGGATATTCAAAGCTAAATTTCCACAAAACAGTAGAGATTTGGTTCAGAGCAATTGGTTACAGAAAGCCAAAGAAGTAGAAAACAGTAAAAGCAATACAAGAAACACAAAACCCCCCCTAAGAAAAGATACCATTTAATTTGGAACAAGTTTTGACATGCCTAGATGAAAATTAGAGTAATGGAGAATACATGGCATTTACCACTGCTTGTAAAATAAATGTCCCAGTGTATTTGACAATCCACATGATTGAATTTATAAAAACATATTAAGTAGTAATGTTCAAAGAGAATGACAATATGAGATTGTACTTATAAATGTTGATTTTGTTTTATTGAAAAATAGGTCGGCATATATAATTAATAATGACAGGGAAAAAAAATTCTTTATATATAAGAAGATACTTATAAATGTTGCACCAAAAACACCCAAAGTAGCTCATCCTTCACAGTAACTCAGTACTAGCACACCAGTTTCATACCTCGCGTTTATTGTACTCCTTCAAAACTGGAAGGAGTAGCTTATCTGCCTTCTGGCTAGCCCAACCAAACTTTTCCCAGCATAATCTGTCATGAGACAAATATGAGATTTTAGCATTTCATCCACAATAGTGCTAGCATAGAAGCCTATGAGGCTGATGTGCTGTTTCTATTAGCATCAAGTTGTAGCACATCTGAACAAAATTGTGTTTACTGAACTTGGTGGATATCAATTGGATGTCAGGAAAAGGTACTTTATAATGCATTTAAAGGGATACAAATGATACCCTGTTTTCTAAATTCACTCCCGTCATCCCTTACATATTAGTATCATTATAGTGTTCAATCTTCTATGTTCTACCCTCTTCTCTATCCAGTATGACTATGGACTAGTCACTAGTAGTGTTGCTTCCTTTGTCATCACTTCATATATTTTTGTCAACCAATAAGTCACATCTGTTGATTTTGTGTTGTCTAAAAACTTCAAAATTAATGGTTTAGGTGAACCTTATACCCTGTTTTAGGTGACCCTTATACAATGCAAGCAGCAAAATTACAATAGGAAAACAATATAAGGAATACAAACTTCAAAATTCAGACATGTAAAGCAAGATTATGTAGAAAGTATTAAGTTGCCTAAACTGTACATATATTGTATTGCCTGTTTTACACAAATTTGATATCCTCTCTATCCTTATTTGCATATATCTAGAAGGATGGTGTATTTTTAGTTCTTTGCTTTATCTTTCTATGCTGATCTATACATGTAACTGAATCATATTGAGAATAAACACATTTTCACATCTGTCTACCTTCATCTTATAGAAAGCATGTAAAGGGAAAGGTGATTACATACCAACTGATTGTTAAACTCACTCTAATATTTTGCTTCTGATTCTATCACTTCAGCTACCTGCAATAGCCATGAACGCATGAAATAGGTGAGAGTGGATATTGCCATAATTCATTACAGCAGCACAAAATCAATGTTGACCAGCTTATTGTTGCTCTTTTCTCTAAGAATAGACTCATAACAGTGCCGTATGGAAGCAAAATCAAGTTATGAACATAAACACTTTCTTTTATATTTGCAAAGCTAAACAACTGAGTATATGTATACTTACTGTTTCAGTCAGTCAGTCATAACAATTTTAGGGCGAAGAAGGAAGATACGAAGAGACGAAGGAATGGACGGAAACAAGAACAACAAAAATCACAAACAAGGAAGAGACGAACAAGAGGCGAAGAAGAGTACCTTCGATCTAGGAGCAGCAATGGCGAAGGAGCAGCAATGGCGAAGGAGCACCTATGGAAGCATCGTGGAAGAGACGACGAGTACCTTCGATTAGGGCTAATACGATTTTCCAACATCTGAAAAAAGGGGAAAAAAAATACATATATTATTTTTGTTTTTTTATTTACAAGCCAAAATTTTTTTTGGCGCCTAAACATGAGTGGAAGTGTATGCCTTTTGCGATGGTCATCACAAGCCGACGCAAACGAAGTTTTTTTTAACGTCGGCCCCTAATCACCGTCGCAAATAAATGTACTATTTGCGACGGGATGATTCCGCCGTCGCAAAATAAATGACAACAGCCAACGCCGTCGTCATGCCGTCGCAAAAATTGATCATTGGCGTCGGTAAATCCTTCCCGACGCAAACCTCCGTCGCAAAAGTTTTTTTTTTTTTTGTAGTGATACCTGAGCGAATCGATTTCCGTTAGCTTGTTTGTGTTTCTCGCCCTTTGTTCTCCCTTCTCCTTCGCACAGGTAAAATCGCCCTTCGCTGTTGCTGCCTTCGTTCTTCCTTACCCATAAACCAGAAAAGCAAGAAACAAAAAAACCCCCTAAAAATATGTCACGTGCATGTCACATGTTTGAAACACTAGTGTTTTGCTAGCAAACACCCGTTAGCCTTTTTGAAACACACACTCCCAAACCCTAGTTTTTTGGTTCAAAACACAACATAACACTTTACACTAGTGTTGTGGGTTAGCAAACACACCCAAAAGTAACAAATCCGAACAATATATGCATTGGACCAACAAATCCAAAAAAGACAACAGATCCGAAAACTGTATTATACAACGTTACAGATATGAAAAACGCAACAGATCTAACAAAATCAAACAAGAAACCTTGCTCTGATACCAATTTGTTATTTCGTTTTCACACATACACGATTTAGGTCAGATTTCAAATAAAAAATACAAGCAAGAACGGATCTAGATTGATCTCGTTCCAAAGCAAACAAACACGAGATTGGCCTCAAGAGAGACCTGGTGTGCACCGAACTATATAAATCAAAAAGAAAAACGTACAACACACAAGATCTACACATAAAAATTGAAAGCAAAGAAGGCTACTTGAGATCCGTCGGTGAAACCGTCTTCACCATTAAAATCTGTCGTCCTTGACTCCCTTCTCTCTTTCTCAAGCGTGTGCCTTCAATCTTGCGCTTTCTCTCTCGATCTCTCCTTCTCTCTCGCGTTTGCTTTTTTCCTCTTAGTCGCTCTTCCCGTTTTTGTCTTGTGAGTATCGGGTTCTATTTGTTTTTCTGATGTGTGTACCGTGTTCCTTTTTTTTTTCTTTGCTAAAAAAACATGTGCAGCCTCGTCTTTTTTTTCATTTGTTGTAAGGTTTTGCTTAAAATTGGATGAGCTGACCCCAAAAGTAAGTTGGCCCACATACATGTTTTGGCCCACCATAATATAGCTGCTTCACTTGTAGCCAACTCTTCACAATAACGTAACTTTTTAACCAACAAAAAACAAAGTCCAAGAAATTACAAAAGGTCACCCAAAGATTACAAGAGTTTTAAAAAAAACCCATACTTACAAAATAGAGTTAAAAAGGTCTCAACAATGTTTTTATTTGTCAAGTTCATATCTGAAATGGTATCGTTCATGCCTCCACACAACCTTTTCGATTTGTCACCACGATTTTACGCCTTCGACCTTGACAAGCCCACAAGTCTCTATGTTCATTTCACAAAATCATTGTCTCACCGCCTTCACAAATCACAATCGACCTTTCACAAAGCTAGACGAATGTCGAATAGACTACGAGACTTTGGTTCCTCCTTCCTTTTGTGTAGACGAAAACGTAACATTTTTCTAAAACCACTGACTAAGAACAAGACATAATATTTTTTTCTTTTTGATGGCCTTTCCTCGAAAACTAATATCCAATTGCATTGTTATGCCAGAAATGATATTTGGTTAATTTGATTGAAATTGGTTCATGTCTTGACAAACAATAATAGAAACGACTTTAAACGAATCTTGATATTCGATTGATCCAAATACCTAATATGACTGATCCACTTGATTCATATATGTTTTTGCTATTTTTTTTTGCTATAAAGTGTTAGTCACTACTAATTGGTTGATAAGATTTGATGGTAAATGACAACTAAATTATATAATGGTTTTTATTATTTAGTTTATTATATTTTTATTTTAATTAAATATTTTGTTTTATCAGATTTTACCCTTAGAGAGTGAAACACTTTTAGTGAAAGTTGGTTGCAATGAATTATGTATATCATTTCTTAGTTTTAATGTTTAATGATTTTTGGCGTTGAATTTCTTTAAATAGAACTTGTTCAACCTATCAAGGTATGTTTTTTTAAAGGATAAATATGATAATTATTATAAATCAAGAACTATTGAGGTATGTAATATCAATTATTTATGATGGTTTATTGAATTTATGGATAGGTTGTTATTATTGTCTCATGGATTCATTTGTTTTCATTATTTAACACTTAAGAGATGAATTTTACCTAGTTGATTAGTTCTATTATTATGATGTTAACTATTTTGTTTTGTTTGATAGGTACACCTTATTTGGAGATTACTTGTTGAACAACAAATCAACCCTTTTGATCATATGGATGGTGATGTGACTTTTTATATATATTTGAACTTAGAGTTACATAACACCGCTTGTATCAAATTTGAAGATTCAAATTTAAACTTATCATTTGTGTTAGCTTTATCTCCAAATGAATTTATGAATTATACTTAGTTTTGTTGATAAAATTGTTGGTATTTCAAACATTATTGGAGACTTATAGTTAGCTATTTAATGAGATTGTAATTAGTGATTTGTTATTCAGATGTATGCATTAAAATAGTCAGTATATGATTAACTTACTTTTTAAATCAACCTATTTCTCGGTAAATTTTATCTAATTTTCTCTTAATAAATCATGTAAATGATTATCAAGTTAAATCAAAATTATCGATGTAACTTAAATTTTCCTATTTTGTATGCATTAAATAGACAGGGTTATCAAGTCATTTCGGATCAAGTTACTTTGGGCTATCAGGTAGGGTTACTTTGGGCTACCGGGTCATCCAGGTCGTGTTACTTCGGGTTCAATTACTTTGGGCCATTCGGATCAGGTTATACGAGCATTCGGAATGGGTGACTTCAGGTCATTTATTACTTCGGGTTAAATCAATTTCAAGCGGATCAGTCACATATAATCTCTTTTTTCAAAATTTTCAGGGTCGGGTCAAGTTTTAAGCTGTCAAAAGTTTTGACAGTTCAGTATCTTATATATATTAAAGCAGAGCCTCTATTGTCACGTGTCAAGCCACGGTTCTCTCAGCCCCAAATTTTTTTAAAAAAGTGGTTTTTAAAATTTAAAATCTATAAAAAATATTTTAGTAAAGTCGTTAATTAAAGTTAAAATATATTTAAAATATCTTTGAATTTTGTTATAGTAAATGTCAGTAAAACAATTAAATTTTAATTTTAGAAAATATCTTATCTTATCTTATCTTATCTTATCTTATCTTATGTATATTAAAGCAAGAGCCTCTATTGCCACGTGTCAAGTCACGGTTCTTCCAGCCCCCAAAATTTTTTTAAAAAGTGATTTTTAAAATTTAAAATCTATAAAAAAAATATTTTAGTAAAGTCGTTAATTAAAGTTAAAATATATGGAATAGTTCATAACTATTTTTTTAAAAAGTGATTTTTAAATGTTAATATAAATTGAAAATTAAATTTTAAATTCTTTAAAAAATATTTAAATAAATATTTTTATAAAAATAGTTTTAAACTTTTATGAATTTTCTTATCTTATCTTATCTTATCTTATCTTATCTTAATTTAATTAAACCAGGAGCCTATATTGCTACGTGTCAACGCCAGATTTCTCGAAACCTAAAAAATTATTTTAAAAGTCATTTTTAAATGTTAATATAAATTGAAAATTGATTTTTAAATTCTTTAAAAAATATTTAAATAAATAATTTTATAAAAAATAGTTTTTAAACTTTTACGAATTTTTTTTACCAACAAGCATATATTAACAAATCAATTTAGAAATATAATTAATTAGAAGAGATTAATACTTAAAAGAGAATTAAAAATCATAATATTTGATTATAATTTCATTTTTCGAATTTTTATTTTACAAAAATATAAATATAAATATAAATTTTTAAGTATTAAATATTTATTAAAACTTTTGTGCGGGTAATACACTGGTTATGTATTTATGTATGAGGTAACTCAATTGTACATGGTAATGAAATTGCAGCAAGCGAGTCAGCCAATATATAAGGCATTGAGATTTTAAAAACCTCTCTTTCGAAATAACACGGTGGGAAAGGGTCATTATTCATCGAAAGTGTATCATTTCCAAAGGTAAGCTCAACGAGACTAATATATAAGTTGGCTGCAATATAGTTTCATCTTGGGTAACAAAGTTTTGCACTAATTGATGCTCTTATAGTGAAAGAAGAAGCTTGGAAGGCATACCCTCTAGATGTAAATCAGGTTTGTTCAATAATATGATGATCACTTTTTCCATTTCTGATAATCTGCTAGTTTTCGAACCTGTATTGACGACCTGCCCCCAATGGCCGCGCTGTATATAAGCTCAGAGCATACAAAGTTGGTATAATTACAAACATTCATCCATTAGCAAAGTGTGCAAGCCAGTTCTGCCGGTAGCTCCTACTTGATGATCACTATAATATGACACAAGCTCTATTCGTCGGGTTGTTTTCTTGACATGTAATCTCTCGAACAAGTACTTTATAGATCTAATCTTCTCAAAATTTGATGTGGAGAAAATCACAAAGGGAAGATAGGCCTTTCGTTCATGCTTTTCTAGTAACTACTATACTGGAAGAATGAACAATGAAATAAGATACAGTAATGCTTACTTATACGACTAGTCTGAATGAAGTTTTCTTCGTTGGCATCGTTTGATATACCAAGCTGCATGCTTCTGAAGTGTCATTCCGATTAACACCTTAAGGCTCACAAGCATTACATACGTCAATAGAGTCAATGAAACTATCCAGACTAGCCTCCAGATGACAGAATTGCATGGCAGGCAAGCTGCATATACTGGACTCAGCACTCGGATAACCTGGGATTAAGGAAAAAAAAAAGGAAGATATGTATTGATCTAAGGTACGATGCCTCAATAGAAATGAAGGTTTGGCATTCACATAAGATGCTTACCACTGATGCGGAAGCCAAAGGAACAAAGGTCAATCTCTTTTTCCCGCCTTCAGTCTCAATGTTTAGAGTCTAAGTAAGAAAGAGAAGTTTGCAACACTACATCAGTGAGGCACATATAACGAAATATTGGAATATTTGCAAGTTTTTATCTTTGAATGAAAAAAAACAGAACCAAATAAACCAGTTCAGTTCGGCATTTTAAATATACGGTAACTATCACAAAATTCAGTTCTGGGCTTGTTCCATTCGAAACTCCAATACTACGGAAAACTACTATCTCATGAGATAAAGTATACTAGAGTCGTGGGACAAAAATAGAACTACAGTATCTCCAAATCAGATTTGGCGACATGTCTGAAATCTAATGAACGTATCACATGAAAGTATGTATGTTGAATTGCAAGGGAAAAGATCAACCTACTGTGAAAAGCAAATGACAAGAGAAGCAATTTGATGAACATACTTATAAAAGGGAGAAATCAATGTTTATTGAAACAATAACTTTAGTCTGAAATCTAATGGATGTATCACATGAAAGTATGTATATTTTTTTATCAGATCTTCAGGGTACAAAATTTACCTGTCTGCAAAGATCTTCCAGAAATTCGGAGTAAGTAATCGGCTTTATGTCATTGAATTTGGCCATGAATGAGTGTTTCAGGATATCAATTGCCACTTCACAAAAGTATACAACCAGCGCATTCTGGCACAGCAAGCACATACAACTAGGTTAGCCGTTAACATGAATACACATTACTAAATTAACCCTTTATAAAGAATTTAAATTCTGTGGGGATGACAGCGGCATTTAACCATCAAGGAGATGCAATAAAAATGAAGAAACTGAATTAACTTACAGAAAGGAAACTTCCAAACCAAGAACCTTCAGCCTCCAAAATATTTTGCGCCAAAACAAACAACAGAAAAGAAGAGATATGGAACCTTTCAATTGAGTCTGATCACGGAAAAGGTGGAAATGGATACATTAGAAAGCAAGACCCAACATAAGAGCAGTTAAAAAGGAAAGAATATATACTAGCAACACAACCAGAATATGATATTGTAATGCCAAAATGAACTGCATAACAAACAACCAAATACTAGATAAATAATACACATTAGATCGTGGAGAAAAAGGCATACATTTGGTAAGCAATAAATTCAGCAGGTACAAGTTAATCAATTGTGTTATTACATTTATTATTTATATAACTACTTTGAGTATTTGAGAAGCCAAATCTAAGGATATTTTCAATGTTGCTATTAGTGACATGAGTGCATAAAACCCAAAAATAACTCCCACCGTGCCATATTATTTTTCATTTTAGCTAATTGTAACCGTAGAACACCAATGCAACAATAAATGTCGCTTTCCACTTTAACCTAAATAATTGATCTTTTACTTATGAACTTACATTTCTTATATCACTTTATTGAAGGCATTTTAGTCTATTTGGCTTGGTTTTTCTTTAAACTAATATTATCTATAATATTTGGGCACTAGGCTAAAATTAATTTTGGGATCGAGAAGACAAGTCAGGTACCACTAATATTGACCTTATTTTTGTATGTACAAGAGAAGGCTGAGAAGCAGCCATTGAAGACAAGCCAGATATCAGCAAGTGCGAATATTAAGATATATTTGTGCATGTTACTACGAAATGATAACAGTATGTGGTTCTAGAAACTCAGATTCAGTTTTAGCCATGTAGTAGCAAGTATGCAAGATGGCAAAACACAAAATATTAATATATGTATATAAGAAGCACTCACCAGAATACACAATGTTATGGATGTTGTCTTTACTAAATCTCTTGAAAACATTGCTCTTGATCTCAGAGAAGTTATTTGACACAAGCAAAGCCAGCAAGGCATTATTATGAGCCACTATACAGGTTGATAAAGTAACTGCCTGTGCTAATAAGATAAAAGAATGAACAAGTATGCATAACAGTCAAGGAAACAAAGGATAAAGGAACAAGATATTCAATGAATTAACAACAGATTAGCATCACGAGCAAATTGTAAACAAAATTTTGAAGGATATTTGACGTTGATGCAGCAACAATCAAGTCAATTATGTATCTCTTCACCCAGTATCCGAGTAATTCTGGAGGGCAACCAGCAAGTCCGTCAGCAGAGCAGAATAATGTTTCTAAAATATCTCCACTGATGCTTTGCCATAGTTTATCAAATATCTGTTACCAACAAACAGGAAAATCAGTTCAATTCTGCTAAACTTAGATGAATCAATTCAAGAAAGATAATACACAGCAACAAAACTATTACGTTTGCCTTATAGGAAAAAAGTCTAACAAGGTATAAAAATCAAGTCAAAGTGTGCATCTCAAATGACAAAAGGTGGACATGAGCTTAAAATGACTACTTGGGTTCTAATAATCATAACTTATTTGTCTTCCCAAGAAAAAATGGCTACTCAGGTAGTCAGGTTGTGTTTGGTAATCAGCTTTTGTAAGATGCCACTTTTGTCTTCCCAAGAAAACACATTTAAGCACAAGCTTCTGATGCTCCCATTTCAGTTTGCTGTCTAAACGAAGCCACATATAATGTAAAGTGTGATGTACCTCTAATACATTGTACACCACGTAGAGCTTGACTATTCCCTGGCCACGAATCATATGGTATATAAGGCTGATATCTGGAATGATTTGAAGATTGAGAGGGAAAATTAATAAATTAAATACAATTTCCTTCCAGTAAATTCAGCAGGTAATTAAAACTGATAAGCCTGCTGATAAGCATCGGAAACTGTACTGCACCTATTTGTCCTAAGAGCACAACCCCGCAAGCCAATACAACAAGACATCCAAAATCTGACAATTCTGCTGTAGAAAGCTTCTTCTGTTCCCTGCCACGGAAAATATTAGGATGCCTAGTATTAATCAACATACAAAACCAACAGGTAACCAAAAAAATCAGGAGCAATACACTTAATGCTTTTGAAAAAGAAGACGAGATGTCCCCATTTTCTATAGACTTTATCATAGGAAAGAAGAAGTAAAGAAAAAACTAAATGGTGCTCAAAGAATGGCAAAGTGATAGATTGCCAAAAAGCATCAAGATGCAAGCTTCATGATACCAAAAGCATCAGATGCAACTATGCAACCTTCATTACGCCATAACATTCCTAAGCAGAAACACTTGTGTAAGAGGTTCTTCTGTTTTGCATTCCAGTATTTGGGGTATTTTATCTGTTAAAGCTTGGGCAAGGGTGATAATCTGTGTGTGAGAGGTTCTCCTGTTTGGCATAAAAAACCAGCATTTTGCTACATAACTGGGGTTTTCTACCACTGACATGTGCAGCTTATGATTAAGGCTGGTAGTTTTTACATTTTATTGCTCAGACTCCGACCTTTATTTTACAAAATAAAAAATACTCATGGAAGTCTTTTTCTTCGAGTGTCTAGGGCTGCATGTAGATTAGTTGTAATTATCCCAAGATGGGGCATCGTGACATGTATATGAAAATTGATATTAAGACTTCAAAATTATTAGTTTAGAGGCACGTCTCCATTATCATCGTGCTCCATCCAGTTTCCACATTTTCAGCTTCCGATTTTCCAAATTGGTTTAAATTTTATAAAAACCTTAAAAAACAGGTAACTTTTTAGTTCAACTTGAAAAGTCGTATATGCTAGAGTTTATGGTGGGGGGAAAGACAGTGCTGGTGAGGTTAGCACTTGATGGTTGTGGCCAGATAGGATGCAGTGCTTTTACTCCTAATGGTGTGGCATGAGGTGGTCTATTGACCATATTGGTGTGATTGGTTAACGATAGCAGTAGCAGAGACAGGAAGTACCCATGTGATAATATACAAGAAGAGAATGAGAGGCAAAAAGAAGAAACATCTAGGTGAGGTTGCAGAGACATAGTTGGAAAAAGAGTTAGAGCAACAAAACACAAGAAAAAGTATATATAGAATTAAAGGTATGTCAACAAGCCACAACAAAAGAAGCAAGTAAGCAAAAAACCTTGTGTTTAGAAGCCTCCATGCTGTTGTCAGAGTTCTCATTGGCATGATTGTAAATACTGATAGAAATGAATTCAAACAGACAAAGAAGCCAACATTGATAAGCTGCAAAAATAGGTAACGAGTATATCTTAACATAATATTTCACATCATTTCGTATTACAAAAATTACTACAAGCGAGACTAGCGGAAAAGAGCAGAACTAACATATTAACAAAACTTTGATCATTATTATCTATTGTATTAAACATGGCATGATGCAATAACAAGGTACTGATGTCT
Source organism: Fagopyrum homotropicum (assembly GCA_033239125.1). Classification (NCBI taxonomy): domain Eukaryota; kingdom Viridiplantae; phylum Streptophyta; class Magnoliopsida; order Caryophyllales; family Polygonaceae; genus Fagopyrum; species Fagopyrum homotropicum. The sequence goes on along the minus strand of BSWB01000007.1, from coordinate 25,451,006 downwards.
CAAGGTAAGGAATAAAGCTGGTTTCAAAGAATGATACAAGCAAGTATATGATATAATGAACAAAAGAAACTGGTGCTCTTTTCTGAAACATATTTGGCATGTAATTTACCAATTCACACCTCCATGGCAAGCGGAAGATAGCATCGTAAACTCTCTCTCGTTCTTTGTCATTTCCAAGAGCAGTTGTGCTCTGTAATGAGCTTCCATGACACATTTCTTCCATAAAGTATCTTAATGGTGATGATTCCACAAGGAAAGGATCTGAACAAATCACAATGGAAAAAAGAACGTTGACAGAAATGAACTGTAAAGATCCAAGAATATTTAATATTTAACTACAAAAACGTAGGAACACTAAGAGAGTAAGAGTTCCAAACAACCGTCACATTCGCAACACCCTACTTTTCCCTTATGATTGAAATACCATCCATAAAGCACTTGCACTAGGAGGAAATATTTTCAGTGGTAGCATCGAGAAAAAAATGAAAAGAAGTTACTTATTGTACATTTGGATGGGCCGACTAATGCCCAATGGATTTTCTATATAATTATGCCGATTAGGATGCATTGGAATTACTCTATGGTAGAGTTTTAATTTTACCTTAATAGAAATAAGTGAACCCTAAAAAAGATAAAAATATACTCTCCTTCAACCTAAAAATCTAAGCCAATAAATCATATTACAATGGTTGAGATTTTATCTAAATCAAAGTGAAGGGGAAATCACAACTCCTTAGGGTCTCAATCCAATTAATCCACATATTATATAAGTGCTGATGGAAATCCTCTTTCACACAGAAGGCAAAACAATTCTCAAGAAGAAGATCCGTGAACACATTTAACAGCTTCTTAACAAGTAAAGAAAGCAATTCCATTACTATGGAGATTCTTTTGAGAAAAACTTTTGTATCTGCAGGAGCACTCCTGTCTAAATGGGTAATATAACCATAAAGTTTTAGAAATTCCTCTTCAAACTGGATAAAATAGTAAGAAGTTGCATTGATCCTATGAAGGCAATCAGGAACTATATGTGGGCAAATTTAATAAGATCAGCACTTAAGTTTATACCACCATATTAGGAACCGACGTTTACACCTCAGCTAGCAAAAATACATCAAACACTAATAATATTTATAGTGTTCCTCACTTTCTCTCAAGAGAAGAATCACCGTGCACAAAAGATATAGCTCTAGAGGCACATGCGGCTAAATATACACTCGTTTAAAAAGTGTATTTAACTTAGTGATAAGAAAACACTGGATGAGATATCATCTGAAGTACTGAACAAAATAGAAAACATAAAGTAGAAACAAAGGACTCCAAGGGACTGATAAAGTGATAACCACAGGCCTATCTCAAATCTCAAAGATACCTAAAAAGTCACTCATCATTCTTTATCTACCATGCAAAGATCCGCTCATCAAGATATGAGATTTACCCAATTCAGAGACTAATCCTCGTCCTTGTAGGTTATTCAAAATGTAATCAATCCATAAACAGCTCAATAAAGCACATAAACTGCTCTACTGGTTTGCATGTTTTAGCAGACAGCTTATACAATTATAGCTATGGTGCTTGATATCTAAATTAAAGAAACACATGCTAGATGACTGACAAACATAAAACGCCAGTGTTATCAGAATCAATCACCAATCCAACCTTTCTGCCGGATAACCTTATACCTTATCGACCAAAGTTGAAAGAATACAAATATTTCGAATAAAACAATAAAGGCAAAGATACTCACAACTAGGATCCTCAGCCATAAGCCGCTTCCAATCCAATGATTCTTCAGTTTGCAATTTCCCGTTAGGCAGATCACTTCTCAGCTTCTTCGACGGACTCGATTCCTCCTTCCCAATCTCCCCCGCCCATGATATCGAAACTGCTATCGGCAACGGGGTAACCGAAGGCTCATCCTCTGGATAACTTATAGTACTGCTACCAGCCCCAACGCCAGTATTGACACTTCTCTGCCGAAGCTCCCCTATCGAAACTTGGCTCATCGTGGTCACACTCTCCTCCTCCGGTAACCCTAATTCTTGACAAATCACACCCCCGCCACCACTCTGACATACGTAATTCTGGCACCTAAATTCCAATGGCGCATCATCGATCGCATTACAAGCGTCAATACTATCTTGAAAAGGAGTAGCGTTCTCCGCGATCGGAATCATGGTGGTAGATTCAATTGTGGTGTATTTCTTCTTCTTTTTCTTCTTACGATTGCGACGATTGACCTTGCTATCATCGCCGGCGACGAGGATCGGATCGGAATTGGAACGGGGGAAGGCGGTGGAATGGCTGTCGATAGGAGAGGAGTCGAGGTCGCTAAGAATGTCAAAGGAGAGCTTTCGTCCTTTGGATCTGAAGTCCATGGTCATCGATGGATTGGAGGAGAGAGGACTGGTAAATCTTCTGGGAGGGATTCTTTGTTGTCTACGCACCGGAATTCTCCAGAATCCGAGATGGAGATATATATTAATAGAGTGGAGTTGGAGAGATTCAAAATCTTTGCTACTTCTTCCTACTCTCAATTTGCTGGAATAGATGAAAATGACATTAAACTTACTAACCTCATTTTGGAGTAATCGCGAAAAATAGATTGATTTTATAAGATCGTGAAAATAACTTATAAATATAGGATGAGCTATGATAACTAAGTTTAAAATTTTGGGAGGGGAATATTTTGTGTTCCTATAAAATGATTTTTTTTTTATAAAAAAGGAAAGGAGATTAAGGGGTTAGTTTTTGAAATTTATCCTTCCTAAAGTATCATTTCGGATGGCATCTCCAACATCGTTTGGTAAGGCTTCGACATTTATGGTTGAATTGTGCGCGAAGGCTTCGACATTTATGGTTGAATTGTGCGCGAATCTATAATGAATAGTGTTGATGATGATTGTAATGATTTTTTTGGTGAAGACTAATGATCATTGGTTTTGGTGAAGACTAATGATGATTGTAATGATTTTTTTTATTTGTTGCTTGATTTTGCTATATTTTAGGAGGTTGATAGTTGTACCGGCGAAAATCTCTAATAGTTATCACAACTACGTACTTCGCGTGCGTAGTTGATAGGGTCATCAACTACTCATATGAGCTGCATAGTTGGAGTCTATAAAAAAATAAAATAAAAAAAATTCAACTACGCATATGTGGAGCTTAGTATTAGTTCCCAAATAAAAACTTCCAAAAAAAATTTTGTGTAGTTGAGGACCCTATCAACTACACACACGAAATGCGTAGTTGTGGTGAATAGTATATATTTTTGCCGGTACATTTAGAAACCACATATTTTTATTTCGTTAGCGAAATCGATTAATCGTATTGTTTTTATAAATCTTGTTAGCGGAATCGATTGGTTTTGATCATTAAGTAATATATATATATATATATATATATATATATATATATATATATATATATATATATATATATATATATATATATATATATATATATATAGAGTTTGACTCACATGTAAACAACCCTTATAGTGTTCAATGAGAATAAATAATAGTCCTTGATTTGATTAATCAAATGGGTGAAATTTCACCAAAATATTTATTGGAAAAACCTAACCACTCTCCTAATTGTAGTGTGTAATACACTCTCTCAATTAAGGTAATTTTTTATATTTTAATAATTTCCAATAAAATCTTCTTCCACTATTTTAGGTAGTTACAAATAACAAATCTTCAAATTAATTGATATGGATAACAAAATCTTCTTCCACTATTTTAGGTAGTTCCTTGAATTAGTACCACTTGGTAACGAAACCGTTTACTTGTTATATTTCCTCGATCATATGCACTTAGTTCATTTATCTGAAGCCGGTTAACTAACAGTACAATATCCAGAACTTATATCGAATATATTCGGCAACTATATTCTTCATATTCCATACTTATATCGTTTATATTCGATGAAAAGAACACTTATTAATCTATCATATTTTTTTATGGTTATCGGTGTTTGCATACAAGATAAAGTTCGTCTCCCTATGTTGGTTGTGTTATATTCACTGTTTGCACTAATTAACATATCCCACACTAAAATGTCATATATCCGGAAACTATATCTTATATATTTTTTAAAATATATTGTAACATCGTTCATATTCAGTAAAAAAGTACATTTTCTACTCCGTCATATTATCTTTGGTAAATGGTGTTTGAATACAAGATAAAGATCGTCTTCCAATGTTTCTCCAAGTGTAAAGGTTGTGCTCTTTAACATACAACACTTAATATATGAAGTATTCATTAACTATACCATGTATATTCTGAAATTATATATTTCATATTCGGTAATGAGTACACTTAATAACCCATCATATTATGCATGGTCAACAGTGTTTGCGTACTAGATAAAGATCCTCTTCCAATGCTTGCCGTGTTATACTCACTGTAGCAAAAGTGTTGTCCGAAACAACATATCAAAAGAGTTTTACATTGTAGCATAGAGATTTGACATTAATAAAGACAGGATTGTCAAACACATTAATCCCTACAAACGCGATTAAAAGGTTGTGCTCTTTAACATACAACACTTAAAATATCCAAACGGTATTGTCTATGTGGAACAAGATCTACGAAGTCATCATCGCTTCCATCCGAAAGTGTAGGTCTATCGTGTTTTCTTTTTGATCTTGAATTCCTCACAATAATCTCATCTTCTGACTCATCAGACGATTCTTTAACTGAAACAACCTTCCTTTTCCCAGTTGTTCGCTCCAAACGGTGTGTGCAAGCTTTAAATTTATAACCCTAGATGCAAGCTTAAAACAAGGATGCGAACCCGCAGTGTACGGGTCAATCGTAGTAAAAAGCAAGGAATTCCAGGGGTCGATCACAGAGACTTAGTGAAACAAAGTCGGAATAGGTAAGCTTTAGCAATTACTAACCGCAAAAGCAATTAAAACAATCAAAGATGATAAAAAGTCAATAAAGGAAATATGCAATTCTAGGGATTAAAGCATCTAGTCGTGGTTCCAACTCAAGATCTAAAGATAAGCGGACAAAGCTGAGGTTTTTGCATAGGGAAGGTGTTACTAAAGTGGAATAGATCACCGGGTAAGTCTCACTACTCACTAATCCCAAACCGTAACTCCTATTACCGGGTAAGTCTCAAGGAATTAAGATAAAGAACTATAACCTCAAACTAACACACCACCTAAGGGAATAGAATCAACCTTTACCGGGTAAGTCTCAGGCTAACTCACAAAGATGGAATGAAAGCACACTCAAACCCCAATAAAGGATAAACCTTTATTACCTACACTTATGATCTTAGGTAAACAAACAAAGGAATTATCGGGTAAGTCTCATCCTAAGCTTGCATTGAACCAGGAAAGGTGTAATAAGAATAGGATTTGGCAAACTCTAACACTTAACTCTCAGTTTCGGATCAGATAAGTCACCTCGGTTAGCCAAATTCCACCCCGGCCGAGATGTTCATCGACTGAGCGAGATGCTTAGGGTTTAAGGATAAAGATTCGAGCTTTCAGGGTCCTACTGTGATTTAAGATTATTCTATCATTGTTTTTCCCACAACCTTCAGCCAATCACCCTAGAATCACACAAAGAGATTAGCCACTCATCATCATGAAAGTATTAATCAAATATATGGGAAGAAAGAGAATAATTGAACAAGAAAACCTTAAGAGAAAGGCTTCAATAACTGAATCAATTATAAAACCAACAAGCGTTCCTTGGATAGAAATCCAACAAGACAATCAACAAAGAAGGGAATCTAAGATGATCTTACAAAAACCCTTCAAAAAGCTATAAAAGCTATAGACTTTCTTCCTTCAACCTTCAAAAAGATTCTTCAAATCTCCCAACTGGAGTATGGCTGCAGCGGATGTCTAAACACAATCGGTGGTATAACATGATGTGGATTTGTGGAAAATCCAACCCTTTTTATAGGAAAATTACTCTCCAAAGATAAGATATCTTAGAAAGATCTCTTTCCATAAAAATAGGTAAAATATTTGGGCAAACTTATCTTCTTCCTTCCAGGAATCCAGCCCAAAAATATAAGATCCTCTTTCCAAAGATAAAAGATCTCAACCAAGAATAAAATATTCTCGCCGCGTCCCAGGTGTTCGCCTCGGTCGAGTCGGCTCCTCTGGATCACCTCGGTCGAGGTGACTCTGTAGTCAACCGAGGTGAATCACAACTGAATGTGAAATCTCTCAAATCTGGTCCAAAGTGAATCTTTAATCCAATTCCATGATTCCTGGATTATTCCTTAAGCTCCTGAATGTAGCTCTAATGACTCCATAGCTCCTTTTACTCCTTTTTGATGCAAAACGTGCCATTTTACCTACGATTACAACAAAACTAGGTGTAGACCTCGATTCCCACAAAGGTAGATGAAATGACAATATAATCACATAATATACATCCAAACATGCAGATTATTGAAGATAAAACGTCTAAACAAATCCCAAAATATAGACAATAATTTATGCTATCAAAATACCCCATACTTAGCCCTTGCTTGTCCCCAAGCAAGTTCCGCATATAAAAATACAAGATAGAATGGATTATAAGTCATATAGATCAATGAAAAAGTCTTTCAAAAACATTTTAATGGTGTGCTACAATCATAGATCACTCTAAGAGAATACTTCATGGAATTTAAAATCAAAATATGCTTAAAACATTTTATAAATATAAGAAAGTTGTTCATCTTTGCATAAAATCATAGAATGCATAATAAATCATAATTATCGAAATTAATCATGCTTAATCTAGTTTAAACCACTAAGTCAATCAACAAGCTCGAGGTCTCAAGGGCTTCCCAAAAGAAAGGTCAAGAAGCGTGTAGGGTAGGGATGTATATAAGGTAATGTGGTGCTAGAATCCGGGAAAAGGATATCACTTCACTTTCACTTTGACTTTCAACATCTTCAACCAATAAGCTTTGCTTATTTCACACTTTTTCTTTTTTACTTTACTTTTTGGGATGCATGGACAAAGGTGCACAATAACCGAAGCCTAGGAAATCAGCAATCATCAATTTCTTGAGATGCATCAAACCCTTGATGCACATACCATGACCCGTTAGGAATATCGCTCAATCCGACTTTGGCAAGATACAAACACCCGGCTATGTGAATGGTGCCGAGTTACTCATCATCATGATTGACTTCCCCAAACCTATTTATTACTTTCTAACATTTTCACTTCCAGCCAACTTATCAACTTTTACTTCACTTGCTTTCACCACTTTGCTTGCTTCCAAATTCCCGGATAGGTAAAGGGAGGCAAAAATGTATATGAGGGGCTAAGCATGATCAAGAAGAAGAAGAAGAGAGAAGAATGAATTGCTTTGATCTTTCCAGGAAGAAAGTGAGAGAACTCATAACGTGGTGTCAACCTTCAAATTCAACATAATTTGGATAAAAACAAAGTATTAAACATGCAAAAAATTTCAAACAAAGCATTTAGCAACTTAAACATATCATAAAACCTTTCAAACATATAAAGATTTCAAAACCAGTGAGCAAACAAGATCTTCACTGAGATCATATCCAGATAAGAAGCACAAAAATCGTTTCGAAAACTCTCAGTTAAACCACCTCGGTCGAGGTGTTCTAAGTCAACCGAGGTGAAGTACCTTGTTTGGCCAGAACTGTCCCGGTCGAGGTCAAATTTTTTTTTTGTCCAGTTTTTGACGTTTTTCTCAATCAAATAATCTGTATGCATGCATGTAATCTCAGATAAAACCATAGAAGCAAAATAAAGCATAAATATCCGATAATTTCGAGTCATACATCACATAAGTCATAAAATACATAAACACTCCATACTTGGGACACACTGTCCTAGTGGGTCAGAATAAGTCTAAAGAAATAAAGTACTCACCGGACAATAGCTGAGCTTCATAATAAATAAAGAAAGAAAATCCTGCAAGCTCTCAATGATCGCGATCCGGTGGTGGTGGTGGTGGTATGTACGGATACTGGGATGGGTCAAATGGGTAATCCATAGTCTGCTGAAACTGGATCTCCATCATCCGGCGCTGATAATGCTGACCCTCTAACATCTGATGAGTCCAGCGGTCGATCTCTCGGTGCTGAGCGTCAAACCTCTCTTGGATGTCTATAGTCAGGGCAACATAGGAGTCTATCATCTGATCCGTCAGATCATCAATCCGACGGTAAGCATCTGGATCTCTCTGTCAGCGTACCCTACGCCCAACATGGCGTACTAGTGATGCAACCGGTGCAATATCAGTCTCGTCATCGTCTAAATCAATGACCGGCGCACTCGTCCCAGCAGTATCAGTCCCTGTATCCATAGGAACTCCACCATCCCTATCATCATCATCATCATCATCATCAGCCTCCTCAACCTCATCCTCCTCAGTTGGTGTAGCTGCTGCCTCTCTCGCATCCTCCATCAGTGGGATCCAAGCAGTTTGCCAATAGTGCGGATCATACACTAAGAACTAGGGTGACCATCTGATCCCCTATGGTGCAGTAGGCTCCCATGGCATCGCCACATATGGTGTAGTAAGTCCTCGGGGAACCAATATCTTCCGAGTAATCATCTCCTGAAGTCCTAGCGGCTTGGCAGCCGCCACCATGGTACAAGCACTGAGGTCCATGTCCTGGTAACTCACTATGTGAGTCACAATGCCTCCGCAACAGATATCCCCCTTCACCTTGGCCTTGATCCTGTGCAGATCCTTTGCCAGCATCAAGCCAAAGTCTGGAATCCCTCTAGTCACCATGCAGTAAAGGCTAAACAGCTCCCCTTGTCTGATCTTCTGGGGCGTCTCAGTACGCGCCAAAAGGGTCTCACTGAATATCCTGTGAGCTAATTTGAAGGCAAGATGGAATATGATCTTCTTCCTGGAATCTTCAGGTCTCCATCTGTCTGCATGCTCAACTACGTGAACAATCTTTCCCCAGAACTCCCTAGCTACAGCTCGGGAGGGAAAATCAACAATAGTCGGGGCCGGGAAACCAAAGATGTCTCGCCAGTACTCCAAAGGAACTAAGAAGTTCCGGTTCATCAACCGGTACTTCACAGAACGCTATGTGGGAAGGTAGGTGAAGGAGCTAACAAACTCCAAGGTAGGCTCTAAGTAAGCAGGTGCTCGGATCTCAGTGAACTGATCTAGCCCCACCATAGAAATCATACGTCTCAGATCTCCATCCACATGGAGACAATCAAATACAGAAATGTCCAGGAAGCGAGGTGCAATCACTGGACGGGCCGCTATCCGGTCATAATCAACTTGGTGTCTCTCGTGGATCATCGGTCTAGTACGTTTGGAGGAAGAAGAAGAAGGGGAAGGAGAGGACCTGTCCCTCAGGACCAGCTGTCTATCTGAACTCATCTTTCTGTAACCTGTCAGACCACCTCGGTCGGCCTGACAACTCTGTAGAACACCTCGGCCGAGGCACAGGTCGACTGAACCGAGGCGAAAATCTACGCGACTGATTTCTTCAAAATTCCAGTTCTTTTCCCCCAAAATCACTACAATATGTTCCTATGGGGTACTTAATCTGTTTCTCAGCAAATGCAGGGGCAACCAAAGCCCAAATTGAAGGAAAACAGTGGAGAAGAGCGAGGTTAGGGTTTTTTCGATATTTACCCCGATTTGGTCGATTCGGTTCGTTTTTCTTGCAGATTAGCACTTGCACTGAGATCCTCTACTCTTTCTTTGCAATTTGGAAGCAAGAATCGTCGAAATCGATCGAAGAACGGCGAAGCGAGGCGAAGAGCGTGCCGCGGTCGAGGAGAAGGTAAAGGAGGAGAGAGAAATCTCAGCCCCCTTTTATACCCTTTTCTGGAACTGCTGTCACCTCGGTCGAGGTGGTCTCGACTGGACCGAGGTGGTACGGACCGAGGTGGATCTTCAGAAACCCTAGTCGCCTCGGTTGCTCAAGAATCATCTCGGTCAAGGTGCTTTGACAGCAACCGAGATGTGTCTCAGTCAATCTCCGTCTTCTCAAATTCTCGAACTTTGGTCCTTCCAGTTGTGCTCCTGGTTTGTATTTCTTCCTTAGATGTCACCTGTTGTATGTCTAGGACGCCAAAAACAAAACAAAGCAAAGCAAAAGCAAACTATCTAAGCTAGACTAGAAAAAGGGAAAAGAAAGCAATACCTTGGGTTGCCTCCCAAGAAGTGCTTGATTTAAGGTCGCTAGTTGGACCGTACGACATCCCTTCAAACGAGGTATAGTGGTGCAACCTCCTCAACCGGAACTTCCGGTTTGTATTTCTTAAGTCTATGACCATTGACCTTGAAGCTTCCACTCGTTTCGCCCCATATCTCAACTGTACCATGAGGAAAAACATGTTTCACAACGTAAGATCCGGTCCATCTAGATTTCAACTTACCTGGAAAGAGGCGGAGGCGGGAGTTGAAGAGTAGAACTAAGTCTCCTTCTTTAAGCTCCTTAGGGATGATACGCTTGTCATGCCATTTCTTCGTCCTTTCTTTATAGATTTTGGCATTCTCATAAGCGTTCAAACGCAGCTCCTCCAGCTCGTTGATATCCAATAGCCGCTTCTCGCCGGCTTCCTTGATGTCGAAGTTCAACCATTTGATCGCCCAATATGCTTTGTGTTCTAATTCAACGGGCAAATGACAAGATTTCCCATATACCAAATTATAAGGAGTGGTACCAATGGGAGTCTTAAATGCGGTCCTGTAGGCCCAAAGAGCGTCGTCCAATTTCATGGACCAATCCTTCCTCGTCCTAGAGACGGTCTTCTCCAAAATTGCTTTAATTTCTCTATTCGAGATCTCGACCTGTCCACTAGTTTGAGGGTGATAAGGGGTTGCTACCTTGTGGGTAACCCCATACTTCGATAGAAGTGCCTTAAACTTCCGGTTGATGAAATGCATCCCTCCATCGCTGATGATGATACGTGGAGTTCCAAAACGTGGAAAGATAGTCCTGTTAAAGAACTTCACAACCACCTTGGCGTCATTAGTGGGAGAAGCCATGACTTCAACCCATCTAGAGACGTAATCAACTGCTAGAAGAATATAGAGGTTTCCTCCAGAAGATGGGAAGGGTCCCATGAAGTCTATCCCCCATACATCAAAGATTTCCACCTCTTGAATGTTATTAAGTGGCATTTCGTTCCTCCTAGATAAGTTCCCTGTTCTTTGGCATGCATCACAAGAGACAACAAACGATTGCACATCTTTAAATAATGTAGGCAAAAAAAACCGGAACGTAATACCTTAGCGCATGTTTTGTTGGCGCTAGCATGTCCTCCACAAGATAGTGAGTGACAATGCCGTATGACGCTATTAACTTCATCTTCCGGAATGCATCTTCGAAGCATCCCATCCGGCCCGCGCTTGAATAGCAGCGGTTCATCCCAATAGTAATGACGTACGTCCTTGAAGAATTTCTTCCTTTGAGCGTACGCCAATCCGGGTGGTATTTCCTAGCAAACTAGATAATTAACAATATCAGCATACCAAGGTCCTTTATTATCAGAAAGTTGGTGGATAGAATGTTCCACCAACTGAGGATGAATGTCAGAGAAGGGAGTAAGAAGTTTGTTATTTTCAGTAGTCTCAGTTGACATCATCTCGCCTTCGACCTCGGTCGAGGCGCAGAGGCGTTGACCGAGATGTTCTTCAGTCGCCTCGCTTGGTCCAGAAAGTGCCTCGGTCGAGGTACTGTAACTGGAACCGAAACTGGAGATCTTCATCTCCTGGATTAGTTTCTCAGTTTTAGCTCCTGGATCTTCTTCCAGTGCCTTTAAGCTCCGTATATCTGCATCACAAGAGGCATCTATACCTTCCTCCATTAAACTAAAACTAATAACTCTTTCAAGTGGATCGTTAATAAGGATAGAGCTCACAAATTCTCTTGATTCTTCTTCATCATAGATGTTGAAGATATCATCTCCTAGCTGATCTCCTTTCATAGCCGCAAGTAATGCGAACTCTACTTTATCTCCGCCAATATTGAATTTCAACTTGGCGTTCTTACAATCCACATTGCAACCCGAAGTTGCTAGAAATGGCCTCCCGAGAATGATAGGAACAGGATAATCTGCGGGAATATCAAGTACAACAAAGTCTATAGGTAAATAGAAGTTACCTAACTTAACCGGAACGTCTTCCAAAATGCCCACGGGATGGGTAATGGAGCGGTCCGCCATGTATAATCGAATCTTCACCGGCTTGGGCTCTCCAAGTCCGATCTTCACACATAGCTCCAGCGGAATGATGCTCACGCTGGCTCCTAGATCACATAAGGCTTCACAAGTGACATCCCCGACTTGAATGGGAATGCAAAACAAGCCGGGATCTCTCAACTTAGGTAGCATCTTCTCCTTCATGATTTGAATGAGCTCTAAGGATTTAGATGTCATCCTTACTTCACCAAAGTCTTCCAGTTTCCTCTTCCTTGATAGGATCTCTTTCAAGAACTTCCCATATGCGGGCATCCCTAGAATAGCATCAAGGAAAGAAATATTAATGTGTAGTTTATTCATCAAGTCAAGGAACTTACCAAAGTGCTTGTCTAGATGTGCTCTGGCCCTTGAATGGGGGAATAGAAGTGGTGGTTTATATGCAGGAGGTGGAATATAAACTTCAATTTTCTCCTCTGCTTTTTGTGGCTCCACCTCGGTTGGCATCTCGGCCGAAGTGTTCTTCGACCGCACCTGGACCGAGGTGGTCTTCGTCGGTATTGGCACCGACCGAGGCACTGGATCTGCAGTCTTTAGTCCACTCCTCGTCGTTATGTCCATAATCTGGCCCTTAGGGTTGCTTTCCGTCCTTGCTGGAAGCTTCCCTGGATCTCTTGGCGTTTCGTTCACCCTACTAGCAAGTTGTTGTTCAAACGCTTTTTGGGCCTTCGAAAATGAAGTCATGGATGTCTCCATAGCACTAAGCTTGATCAAGATGGCCTCCAGCACTGCGTCTTTCTTTTCCGGCTGGGACGAACTTGATCCTTGCCCCTGGCTCTTTAATGGAGTAGAAGAAGAAGAAGGGGAAGAGAGGAAAGGATTAGAGGAATCGTTAGAATTGGAGTTAGAATGATTGTTACCCGAATTTTGGTTGTTCGCCCTCCAATTATTGCTATTGGATCCTCTATTGTTGTTGTAGTTGTTGTTCCGGGAACCGTTGTTGTTGTTACGGTATCCATTGTTGTTGTTCCTTGATCCTTGATCTTCCTTCTTGGTTTGAGCAACCAAAAGTTCCTTCAATTGCTGAACGCCATTCTTCAAAGACGTGAGTTGATTATTTTTAGGCAGAGCATCTTGAAAGTTAACTCTTTTAACTCCACCTTCAGCTCCTTGGTGGGAATATTTCTCCATATGCAAAGCTTGCTTCTCTATAAAGTCCCAAGCTTCGTCAATCGCCATATCCATAAATGTACCGGCGGATAGTAGTTGGAGGTTGAGCTGAGTGCTTCCGTCCAGTCCCTTGAAGTATATCTCCAACAACTCTATCTTTGGAATCCCATGATGTGGGCAATCCAAAAGAATGTCTTTAAACCTCTCCCATGACTTGGACAAGCTCTCCTTGTCCTTCATAATAAATGCATTAATCTTCCCTCTCATTTCAGCGGTCTTAAAGGGGGGAAAGAATTTAGTCAAGAATTCCGTAGTCATCTCCTCCCAAGTACTGATTTTTCCTGGAGGAAGAGATTGATACCAAGTAAGAGCTCTATCTTTTAAAGAAAAGTAAAAAGGTCTTAGCTTGTAGTTGTTGTTTTCTATTCTTGAGGGTCTCAAGGTCTCCATCAAGATCTCATAGTTTTGCAGATGTTGATGCGGAGATTCCTTCTCTAGCCCTCCGAACTGGCATTGGCGAATCATGGAAAGAACTTACGGTCGAAGTTCATAGTCATGGTTCGCCGGATCTCCTAGGTTAACTCCTGGACGCCTCAATTGTTGATTGGGGTCCATCCTTTGACCTAGGGTTTGTGGGATTCCTGCAAAAAGAGCGCCTCGGACTGGTATCCGAGGTGGAAGTACCTCGGCCGGGGCATCAGGTACTGGGACCTGCCTCGGTCGAGGGTCTGGAACTGGATCCTACATCGGTCGAGGATCGGGAACTGGGTCTTCCCTCGGTCGAAGTAGATACTGGTCTCGTAAGGCTGCCATATCTTCTTCGATCGCTTCAGTTCTGGTGCGAGTTTCTTCTTTCTCTTGCCTCAGATCTTCCCTGCTGAGGCGTAGCTGTTCTAACGCCTCTTTCAATTCGGCCTCAAGATCGCGATCATCTTGGTTGGCCATCTTCGCTTCTCTTAAGCGTCGTTTATATGTCTTTTCTGGTTCGGGATCGTAAGGAACAATTTCCTTCCCAGCGCGGGTTCTTCGGATAAACCTAAGAAATAACCTGCGAAAGTCACTCAAGTAGAGTGGTTAGTAGACACGGGGGCAAGTGCCCCAAAAGCAAACCGCAACCGGCTCGGTCTAGACCAAGTCCCCGGCAACGGCGCCAAAAACTTGTTCGCTCCAAACGGTGTGTGCAAGCTTTAAATTTATAACCCTAGATGTAAGCTTAAAACAAGGATGCGAACCCGCAGTGTACGGGTCAATCGTAGTAAAAAAGCAAGGAATTCCAGGGGTCGATCACAAGGACTTAGTGAAACAAAGTCGAAATAGGTAAGCTTTAGCAATTACTAACCACAAAAGCAATTAAAACAATCAAAGATGATAAAAAGTCAATAAAGGAAATATGCAATTCTAGGGATTATAGCATCTAGTCGTGGTTCCAACTCAAGATCTAAAGATAAGCGGATAAAGCTGAGGTTTTTGCATAGGGAAGGTGTTACTAAAGTGGAATAGATCACCGGGTAAGTCTCACTACTCACTAATCCCAAACCGTAACTCCTATTACCGGGTAAGTCTCAAGGAATTAAGATAAAGAACTATAACCTCAAACTAACACACCACCTAAGGGAATAGAATCAACCTTTACCGGGTAAGTCTCAGGCTAACTCACAAAGATGGAATAAAAGCACACTCAAACCCCAATAAAGGATAAACCTTTATTACCTACACTTATGATCTTAGGTAAACAAACAAAGGAATTACCGGGTAAGTCTCATCCTAAGCTTGCATTAAACCAGGAAAGGTGTAATAAGAATAGGATTTGACAAACTCTAACACTTAACTCTCAGTTTCGGATCAGATAAGTCACCTCGGTCAGCCAAATTCCACCCCAGCCGAGATGTTCATCGACTGAGCGAGATGCTTAGGGTTAAGGATAAAGACTCGAGCTTTCAGGGTCCTACTGTGATTTAAGATTATTCTATCATTGTTTTTCCCACAACCTTCAGCCAATCACCCTAGAATCACACAAAGAGATTAGCCACTCATCATCATGAAAGTATTAATCAAATATATGGGAAGAAAGAGAATAATTGAACAAGAAAACCTTAAGAGAAAGGCTTTAATAACTGAATCAATTATAAAACCAACAAGCGTTCCTTGGATAGAAATCCAACAAGACAATCAACAAAGAAGGGAATCTAAGATGATCTTACAAAAACCCTTCAAAAAGCTATAAAAGCTATAGACTTTCTTCCTTCAACCTTCAAAAAGGTTCTTCAAATCTCCCAACTGGAGTATGGCTACAGCGGATGTCTAAACACAATCGGTGGTATAGCATGATATGGATTTGTGGAAAATCCAACCCTTTTTATAGGAAAATTACTCTCCAAAGATAAGATATCTTAGAAAGATCTCTTCCCATAAAAATAGGTAAAATATATGGGCAAACTTATCTTCTTCCTTTCAGGAATCCAGCCCAAAAATATAAGATCCTCTTTCCAAAGATAAAAGATCTCAGCCAAGAATAAAATATTCTCACCGCGTCCCAGGTGTTCGCCTCGGTCGAGTCGGCTCCTCTGGATCACCTCGGTCGAGGTGACTCTGTAGTCAACCGAGGTGAATCACAACTGAATGTGAAATCTCTCAAATCTTGTCCAAAGTGAATCTTTAATCCAATTCCATGATTCCTGGATTATTCCTTAGTGGATGGATTATGAGCTTGTTGAATTATCTCCTTTACGATCTTAGGATGATCTTCGAGATTAGAGGTTGGACCTAGCATACTAGTGTTAGGACCTCATATAAATGTTGGAGACTAGAAGTCTGAGGACTTCTAGCTTTTTGGTTAGTTATTGATAGTGTGCCCCGTTTGGCCAGGCTTTGAGTGTTTCCTGCCAGACCCCAGTCTTTTGCCTTCCCACCCTTGCGGCAGTGTTAGCCGCCCTTGCGACTGATTACAGATCGCGCCCGATCTTTCTTCCGTTCGTTTTATCTTCTTTTCATAGATAGAAGATCCGATCTTCTATCTTATGGGCCGGCTTCCTTATCTTATTCTTAACCCTAAACGTCATTCCTTCTTTATTTCCAACCCTTCTCTATATATTCCCGCTTTTTCCTCCTTTTTCCTGTTTCTTGCTTACGTCTTCTGCAACCCTAAAGTGCTGCAACCGCCACCTTGCTTCCTACGACCTTGTTGAACGTGTAAGTTCATCTCTTCTAGTTTCTTCTTCACATTCATGTAGATGCTGCATGTCGTTCTCTTCTGTTTCGCTTCTTCCCTTCATTCTCCCTTTTCTTCTTCTCCAAGGATCAAGATCAAGTCTTGATCCTTGCTGTTGGTTCCGTTGTTGATATGTTGTTATTCACATGCTCCCTTGGTTGAGTCTTGAAGTGTTGAATCGAAGGTTTGAGCTTTGGATTCCTTGCTGTGAAGTTTCTGTCAAGAGAAACCTCGCGCCGTCTGTCACACAGCCGCCCCCGCACCTGCACATCCCCGCCCCCGCGGTCATCCGCCCTTGCGTCTGTCCAGCCGCCCCTGCGGTTTCCTATACAAAAACTCCCGTCTTTGGTGAGTTGCTTCCTTCCTTGCTTCCCTCGTTCCTTTCCTGGTTTGTTATGGTTGTTCCTTGCCCCCTGAGTATGCTGTTAGGCTAAGGTTGAGCCCTCATATTGTGGAGATCTCTTAGAGATCATTGAGACTAAAAGGTATAGACTTCAAGCAACCGTTTCGTTCTTGATTCGTGGTGCTTGTGTGAACAGGCTTTCCTTGCTCCTTTCTTGAGGGAAACTGAGCCGTCTCTGAGTTGTTGTTGATCTTTGAGTTACCTTCGAGTGAGGTAAGTCCCTTGGACTTACTTAGCTTCATTCCGTATATTGGTTTCAGTGTTTTGGCTTGTTTGTGTTATTATTATTGTTATAACGGATAACCGGACTAGGATTCACCCTTTATAACCTTAACTGACCCAAGTGTATTATAACCGGGTGGTGACCACTTGTCTAGTTCTACAGGAGACTAGAATGTGCTCTTGCAACCCAGACCCGTAGGTAACGGATAGTACTAATATATTCCTATTGGTAGACGGAAGCGGAGGCGAGTTTCGGGAGATTCTCGTGTGACAAAAGAAGTTGAATTAGTAAAGAATAACTTTAAGAAAGATAATAACCGGTTGTGTGCAAGCATGCTATGTGTTTTCTTTACCTTATGTGTGTTTGTGCCTTTACGCTCTTCCTAGTATCTATAATGTTAGCTAACGGTTTATACCGTCGTTGTAGATGTTCCGCAAGTTCAGGATGCTGCTGAGTGATCCGGATGGTGTGGTCAGCCGGGGTTCCCGTACATTATAGGACGGGATCGAGCTTATGTTTATGTTGTTGCTTTTCCCTTTTGTTTTGAACTCGGCTGCGAGTCTTTTACGTTTTTATTTGTTTAAACCTTTGGTTTTATATTGAGTTTTGGTTTTCATTCGTTTGTGCCTTGTTGTAAGATCCGTTGTGTTGTTGCTACTCTGAGGGTCGGGACCCATTGTGCGGTCCTAGCCCATAGCGCTTCGAATTCCCAAAACTTGGGGTGTTACAATATGGTATCAGAGTGAGGTTGGCAACAATGACACTCGAAATCTTCTAAAGGTCGGATGGATAAATAAATGGAACCCGCAAGGGGTCTAACGTTTTTAAAAAGGGGGTTTTGTTTTAACTTGTCGGTCTGGGATAGATGTATGGGCGACCACCACTACCTCCGCGGATCTCAACAGTGTAGTTTCTTATACGTTGGCCTTTATATGTGCTTTTCTTGGATTTGTGCTTTAGCTGTATCGTGGCCTTATATATATAGTCTTATATATCTATCCTTATAGTAGATGACACGCACTAGAGCTACCGCTGCTATAGCGTGAGGAAGGGGTCGACCACCACTTCCACCTATTGTCCGTGGACGAGGACGTGCAGGAAGACCTCCGCTAGCTAGAGGTTGGGGCCAGACCCTAGTTGCTGATCCACCTATCGTTGAGGCGTTTGCTGAAGAGGTTTTTGAGAGCGTTGTTTTTGAGGCTGGAAACGGGACCGATGCTAGGTCCGGAGCACAGAGAGCGCCATCGACGGAGTCCGCACGAGTGTCTATCAGAGCTTCTGCATATCGTGACTATGTTCAGAGGGTTGAGGAGGCTATTAGGACTGGAGGACCAGCAACAGTGCCGCCAGTTCCTACGAGATCAGCTGAGGTTTTGTAGAGAGTTTCAAAGGTTGTTGCCCTGCCTGCTAGAGTTACTGAGATGGCTAAAGCGCCGGTTGAGGCGAAGGAGCCGAAACCCGAAAGTTGGTTGAAGGCTTTCAACTAGTTAAAGGTTCCCACTTTCATGGGAAAGACTGATTGGAGGTAGAGTTATGGCTTGGACAACTGGATTTTGCTATGGAGGCTATCGGTTGCCCAGAGGGACGTCAAGTCAACATAGCACAGACGCTACTGAAGGATCAGACTCATTCTTGGTGGAGGACCAGTCGTAGTAAGGTCACTGGTTATGAGTAAATGAAGACGGTGATCAGGGATCGCTACTGCCCTGCAGCTATGAGGAGAGACCGTCTTCAGAATTCCCTTGAGGCTGGATTTGAGGATTTGTCTATTGTTGAGATCATCAACAAGTTTCAGGAAGAGTTGTCGTTGTTGGGTCCGTCTGCACCACCTAAGGATCAGCATGTTTATCTTTTCTCTCAGAGGTTGAGAGAGTCTACACGCTCTTATCTTGTTGGTTTCCATTGTGATTCTTTGACGGACTATCAAGATAGAGCTTCTACTTATGAGAGAGACCGACCGGGTCAGAGGAGAGCTTCTCAAATAGGAGGTCCTGAAAAGAGACAGAAGACTGGATCAGCCAGTGCTGGAGCTAGAGTAGTTGGGTTTGGGCGTAGTCAGACGCCGGGACGTTTAGGTTTCCAACAAAGTTCTGACAAAGGACGGTAGTGTCATAACTGCGGAGGTACAGGACATATCCGAGATGATTGCAAGAAGCCAGCAGTGACTTGATTTTCTTGTGACAAGCCCGGACACAGAGCTACCTTTTGTTGCCAGGGCAAGGCGTTATCCTAGTAGGGTTCGTCACCTGCTAGTGTTGTTGGAGGGGGATAAAGATCTCAATATTAACAGTAGCAGTAGAGAGTTTTTGATTCTACTGCTCCTCAGGGTTCCACTCTGGGACAAGGGAGAGGTAGAGGACGTGTTGGTAGATATGCAAACACCAAAGATGCATCAGCCAAAGTGTATGAGCTGAGGAGTGTTGTAGAGCCGACCGCGCCATCAGCCACATGTACCATTCATATTAATGGTTTTCCTGTCAGAGTTCTTTTCGATATCGGTACTATACATTCTTTTATATATAATGCATGTGTAGATAGATTGGCCTTAGTTACTGTAGAAGGTAGACCCTTCTTTATAGGATTACCTGATGGGGGTAAGATTTGAGGTACATGAGAGGTTCGCAATTGCCCTATTAGATTGGGAGGTCGCGATTAGCCCGTTGACTTCTTCGTCATGTACTTAGTACATGAAGAAGTTATTCGGGGCATGGATTGGATGGATCATCATCGAGCAGTTCTGGACATCGGAAAAAGGACAATGACAGTAACTACAGATGCAGGCTATGTTGAGATTTTCCAAGGATGGGATCTCGGGAAGACAAGTATAGTCATCAGTGCAGTACGAGCTAGGAGACTTATCAGTCAGGGTTGCGAGGCTTTTTGGTACTATGCCATGAAGGATAGCACGAGTCCAACTTTTGAGGAGATTCCAGTAGCTTGCGAGTTTGCTGACGTCTTTGAAGAGCCATCAAGCTTACCTCCACAGAGGAGTGTAGACTTTGGCATTGAGCTAGAGCCCGGTATGAGATCGATCTCTAAGGCTCCTTATCGTATGGCGCCTATCAAGATGCTTGAGTTGAAGAAGAAGCTCGAGGAGTTAGCAGAGAAGGGCTTCATCCGCCCTAGTGTATCTCCTTGGGGCGCACCGGTTCTCTACGTCAGGAAGAAAGACGGGTCAATGAGGTTATGTATCGACTACCGAGAGCTGAACAAGGTGACGATGAAGAACAAGTACCCATTGCCCCGTATCAACGATCGTTTGGATCAACTGTATGGATCTTCAGTGTTTTCGAGGATTGATCTGAGATTTGGATATCACCAGCTGAGGGTGAGAGAGCAAAAAATAACCAAGACGGCATTTCGGACCAGATATGGACACTACGAGTTTGTAGTGATGCCATTCGGGCTTACGAATGCGCCCGCAATCTTCATGTAGTTGATGACATCATCTTCACCGACTTCCTAGACCAGTTTGTAGTTGTCTTCATAGACAACATTCTGGTATACTCTCGCAGTAGAGAAGAGCATGCATGACACTTGTCTAGTTCTACAGGAGACTAGAATGTGCTCTTGCAACCCAACCCCATAGGTAACGGATAGTACTAATATATTCCTATTGGTAGACGGAAGCAGAGGCAAGTTTTGGGAGATTTTCGTATGATAAAAGAAGTTGAATTAGTAAAGGATAACTTTAAGAAAGATAATAACCGGTTGTGTGCAAGTATGCTATGTGTTTTCTTTACCTTATTTGTGTTTGTGCCTTTACGCTCTTGCTAGTATCTATAATGTTAGCTAACGGTTTATACCGTTGTTGTAGATGTTCTGCAGGTTCAGGATGCTGCTGAGTGATCCGGATGGTGTAGTCAGCCGGGGTTCCCGTACATTATAGGACGGGATTGGGTTTATGTTTATGTTGTTGCTTTTCCCTTTTGTTTTCAACTCGGCTGCGAGTCTTTTACGTTTTCCTTTGTTTAAACCTTTGGTTTTATATTGAGTTTTGGTTTTCATTCGTCTGTGCCTTTTTGTAAGATCCGTTGTGTTGCTGCTACTTTGAGGGTCGGGACCCATTGTGCGGTCCCAACCCGTAGCGCTTCGAGTTCCCAGAACTTGAGGTGTTACATTTCTTGCGGGAAGCTAAGAGTAGATTTATTCGAGTTACCTTGTGTGAGGTAAGTCTTTGGACTTAATTAGCTTGTATTCTATGTATTAGATTCATTGAGTATTTTGTGGTGTGTGTTTTATCGCTTTCGTTATAGCATATAAAAACGGTAATAGGACCACCGACTTTTATATATATTATTTTGGCCCAAGTGTATGATAACGGGCGGTGACAACTTGTTTGGCTCCCGTGAGAGCTTGAAGGTTCTTGGCAACTATCCCGTGCTGGTAGATGGTCGGATGCATCAATAACATTCCATGCCGGTAAGTAGGGACCGAGACGAGTTTCGGGGATTCTCGTGTCACAAACCTAAGTTGAATTAGAACGGGATACGACCTAATAAATAAATATAATAAACCGGATTAATTGTTGAGCATGATTATGTGATGTTATGATGTATGAGTGTGTATGTGCCTTCACCATGTTTCTAATCCTTAGAATAGGGCTAAAGGTTTTAAACCGCTTGTGTAGATGCCCCACAGGTTAGGGACGCCGCCGAGTGAGGTGGAGTGGACAACCGAGGGTCGCCGTACATTATAGGACGGGGGCGTTTTTGGGATTATTCTGATTATGTTTGGTTTTATGGTTTTGGATGTATGGATTTGGATTTATGTTTTGGAGTTTGTGTCATTTTGAGGACTCGGTTGAGTTTCCACCTTGTATTTTTAACATTTCAATTTCTCGCATACATTATAAACGATTTGAGTTTTTGCCTTTATTTGTGCCATGTTGGAAAGGTCCGGTGAAGTTGTCGTCAGGCTAAGGGTCGGGACCCATTGTGAGGCCCCACCCGTAGCATTCTGATATCCCGCGGATTCGGGGGTGTTACAATAGTGGTATCAGAGCCCTAAGTTGAAAACAATGGCACTCACAACCTTCTAAAGGCCGAATGAAGAATAAACATAACCCCACGGGTTTTAACTTTTTCGTTTTCAAAATTCATATGCATGAGTCGGGATTGGGTTAGAATGTACGGAACCACCACTCCTCACGCAAACCTCGGCGACATAGATTTCTGAATTTGATGTATATAATTATATATATATTAACATAGTTATATATATATATATATATATATATATATATATATATATATATATATATATATATATATATATATATATATATATATATATATATATATATATATATATATATATATATATATATATATATATATATATATATATATATGGCCTTAGGATATTTATGGACTTGTATGTACCTAGTTATGTATGTGACCTTAGGATGATTGGGCTTGTATGCCTTGGTTGTACATTTGGATTTTGGTTTACCATCGTGCTTTTGTGAGTTATTATCATATTAAGTTCATAAGTATTACATACGCAGTTATATAAATAAACGTCATATGCTATCAGATGGCACGTACGAGAGCCACCGCCTACGTAGGACCCGCCAGGGGTAGACCCCCTCTTCCTCTTACCGCCCCGAGACGAGGACGAGTAGGGAGACCTCCAGGCATGAGAGGTCGGGAATGTATTGTTCGCTCGAAAGTGTGTGCGTCAAAGTCTTAAATTTATAAAAACTGAAATTAAGCAAAGCGAACCCGCAGTGTACGGATCGGCGTAGTAAAGCAAGAATTCTAGAGTATCGAACTCAGGGATTTGGGGGATCAAATTCAGTTTAGAAAATCAACATGCAAGTAAAAATCTTTTGTAAGATAATTGGGAAAACAACGATTCTAAAGATTCAGGTATCCAATTGTGGCGATCGATTCAAGATATTCTAAGGATATAAGGACAGAGTTGGGATTGCAAAGGTATAGATCTAAGGTATGGAATTGTACGGTGAAGTTCCAAAACCCATATGTCTCACCCAAAGGCTCTCTCTATAAAGGTTGTTGAGGCTGCAATATAGAAAGGATCTAAGGATAAGATTAAACTCTCAAATACCCATGCCCAAACCCAAGGGAATCAAAGATAAGCCAAAACGGTAAAGGTTGTGACACTCGAAACCGAAGTAGAGGATGTTGAGTCTCACTACTACCTAGAAAAGGTAAGCCAAGGCTAGGTTAAAGCAAATCTTTAACTTTGGATCAAAGCAAAAGCAAAGAACGTACGGTAGAGGAAAATTACGGTCGGATCTTGAAGAACCACGGCCGTGGAACTCAAGAACAGGCCGTGGAAAGCCTCGACGACGAGGTTTCTCGCAACCCTCAGGGTCCAATCTGTTTTGGTTCAATCTATCATCATTTATGCCACAACTATCAACCCTTCATCTTAGAATCGCTTAAGGTTTTTAGCCAACAATCATCATCATGAAATCAATAATCAAATTTGAAAGAAAGAAAAGATAAAACCTTTCAATTTCAATAATAAACACAAAACCAATGTTAATTAAACACAAAATTCGTAACTTGCTTTCAATGGATATATAATAGAATAAGAATCTCTCACAAATCTCAAGGAACAAAGAAGAACGGGATGTCAATCCGCCTTCAAGATGAAACCCTAAGATCTTTTCCGAATACACAATCTTCAAGTGCGTACTTCTCCAAATCTTCCTTCTACGCAATAAAATCTTCCCGAAATCTCTCTAAGCAATGCTCTCGAATGTAGCCCTAGCTGATGATGATATTTCTCTCTTTCTCTAGCCTTCTTATAGGAGAAAAGTAGGGTTGCAAAATCCCAATAACCGCTGCTGACGTGGCAAATATGACACGTGGCGACCGTTAGAAGAACCACGGCTAAGAACAACTTTCCACGCCCGTGGAATCACCGTGGAATTGCTCCCTTGCTCTCGACATACTTTTCCACGGTCCAAATTAAATAATGTACCAAAACCACGGCCGTGGTTTCCTTATGTCTGGCCGTGGAATCACCAAATCCTTCGTAAAAGCCTTTGTTTCGTAAAGCTTTCTAATCATGCTCCTTCCTTTGCTATTCCAATGCATCCTTTTGATGCCTAGCATGGTCAAATACTCCTACATACTCCATTTATGCTCCAATCCAAGCCCTTTTCACCTAAAATAACAACAAAGCTTGTGTTGATCTCCATACCAACATAATAGATGAAAGTGCTCATAAATGCTTCAAACCAATATCCATATACACAAAAGAAGGGAAAAACAACCAAAACATGTGCCTAAAATATCGTCATATTTCATGCTATCAAAATACCTCATACTTGTCTCTTGCTTGTCCCCAAACAAGATTTTCAAAAGCTAGAACATAAGGTAGAATGAAATATGAATGCAAAACAAGGTAAAACAATCTTTTTGGTATTCTATTTCTATTCAATAGATCACCCTCAAATCTTGCTTCATGTCTCCTTGAAAACTTTTATGTACATAAACCGAATCATTTCAAGTAAAAGAAATATCATAGATTGAGAAAGCTTCAAGACAATCATAATAACTCAAAGGTAATGTCAAAATCAATCATGTGAAATTTCAATTTAGATCACTAAGCCAAACAACAATCCAAAGATCTTAAGGACTTCCAAGCAAAGACCAAGAAACGTGAATACGTGGGATTTTTCTTAAGGTAATGTGGTGTAACAATCCGGGAAAAAGGAACAACACAAACTCTTTTCTTTTACAACTTGAATCAACCACCATTTGAGAGTTTTGCTCTCCCTTTTTAGACAAAATTCTTTTTCGACTTTAATTTTTGGAAGTATGGACAGCGGTGCACAAAAACCAAAGCCTAGGAGATCGGCGATTCTCAATTTCGAGATGCCTCAAACCCTTGATGCACATACCATAACCTGTTAGGAATATCGCTCAATCTGACTTTGGCAAGACACAAACACCCGGCTATGTGAATGATGCCGGCTTACTCATCATCATGATTGACTTCTCCAAACCTATTTTCTGTACTTTGATTGCACAATTTTATTTCATGGCCCTCCCACATCAAACATGCCAAAATTCACACTCTTTCTCATTCCCGGATAGGTAAAGAAGCCAATCATTTTCATTGAGGGGCTGGATGAACAAAGAAGAAGCAAGAAAAGCAAGGTGCCATAATCATTTCATAAAGAAGCGCAAGAACTTATAATGTGATTTCAACCTTCATTCCTCAACATGATTTAGACAAAAACTTTCACATTATGAAACTTGCAAGAAGGTCAAACAACATATTCAATTTCTTCACAATTCACAACTCAATTCAAGCACATAAATATCATCAAAAATTCGAATCGCAAGTAGATTCATCATAGAGTTCGTTTCCAATCCTAGAAGCACAATAATTTTCAAAATTTTTCAAAATTTTGTGGGTTTTTCAAAGCTTAAAAATGCAATGCAATAAGGAAACGTGTGACAATGAAAAGAAAGATGCAAGTGTTCATGGATAATGTCGAAGCAAATATGTCAAATTATTACATCAAGAGAGTCATACCCCACCCCATACTTAAGATACACATTGTCCCTAATGTGCGAAAAAAGAAAAAGAAAAAGCAAAAAGAAACTCACAAAGGCGGTGGAGTAGCTCGAACCATACGATTATCTCATCACATAGGAGGTGGTGGTGGGTATGGGAAGAAGTTTGGGTCGAAGGGATGCCCAAACTGCTGCCGGTAGACGTTGCGGAGGATCCTTGCATTTTCCTTGCGCTCATCCTCTTGCTTGTCAAACCGGGTATCAAGAGCATCCATCCACTACGTAAGTCCGGTGACCCACTCCGGCTGCTGGTCCATCCATGCCGGTCGCTGCTGCATCCACTCCGGCGGCGCTCCAATCCAAGCTGGAGGAGCACCCATCCAAGCCGGCTGCTGGTCCATCCAAGCTGGTGGACCCTCCATCCATGTAGGGCGCTCACTCACACTAGCACGGCGAGAGGAGGAAGAAGCGGAAGGCCGCTGGTGGTAGGTAGATCTCCTAGCCGGCTCCTGGTGATCTGCCGACTGATCCGGAAAATCTCCAAAAGCGCCCTCGGCACCTCCAATGTCAAGAAACTCATCACCGCCCATCTCGTCATCAGCATCATCATCATCATCGCCCTTATCCTCTGCAGCTGGTATGTCCTCGGGAATGTAAGGTGGAGCTCCTAAGAGATTGGCATGCATCGGAACAAAGGTAGTCTTCCAATTCTGCCGGTTCCTAATGGAGTAATCAGCACTCCAAGGAATTCCTCTACCTCCCTTGTCCTCCCAAGACATGGAGACAAAGGGTGAACCATTGTGGCGGGAAATCAAGATCCCCCGAGTCATAAATTCTTGAAGCCCCAATGGCCTCGCTGCAGCAACCACATCACAAGCCGAATAATCCACTCCAAACTGTTTAGCAATGTATGTCACTATCCCTCCATAACCAATGTTTCTTGCTAATTTGTTCTTAATCTTGCTAAGGGTGGAGGCAAGCATCGTGGCACAATCCGGAGTGTTACCGGATGCCATACAATAGAGGATAAAAAGCTCACCGGCCTTGAGCTTTTGGGGAGTCTCGGTCCTAGGAAATAGGCACTCGGAGAGGAACCTATGGGCAATCTTGAATGTGAGGTTGTAGATCAATTTCGCTTTTGAGTCGGCTGGTTGCCAACGGTCCTCATGACCAACCACCATAGCTATTTCCTCCCAAAACTCCTTAGCTTTAGCACCCCGTGAAAACGTTCCATTGAACGTGTCAACAAAACCAAACAGCGCTCCAAACTAAGCAATAGACATATGGTAAGTATGCTCCATCAATTGGAAGAAAATCGTTCGGTTAACGGCGCTATGCTCAAAGGAGGTAATGAACTCCCTACTGATCTCCTCATATGCATCCTCTCTAATGCTAGCAAAGTTGGTCATCACAACCCTATCCAGCATCCATCTAAGGTCGGTCACAACATGCAACTCCTCAAACTCCTCAAGAACAATGTACGTAGGAGAAATCACTTTGCGTTTTCGGATATTTTCTAAAGCTCCTATGTAGTTCTCATGGATGGTGGGGACTCTAGGGATAGGTGGGACATTGGAAGGGGGTTGGGAAGAGGAGCCAACACCCTTTTTTTTCTTGTTCCGGTTGGATTTCCTTGTTCTAAACATTTTCTGTGAAAACCACGGCCTGCTCTTCACTTTCCACGGCCGTGGAATTGTACGGCAGCCCGTGAAAATGCTCGATTTCACTCAAACACTCAACAAATCAACAACAAACACAACAGCAGCAGTCCTAAACTACTTCTAGGTTCAATTCCATTCTGTTCTCCTAAAAATCTTCAAGAAAAACGAATGAAATCAACCAAGGAAGAGATTGAGAGAAAACCTAGGGTTTGGATTTGAAGAAATCCAAAATCTCACCCGATCGCTGAATGTTCGTGCTGTTTGTGGCCACAATCAGTTGTAGAATCAAATTCCCTTCAATTTTGAGCAAAGAATTGCGCAAAACGATTGCCGAATGAAGGAATACGGGATTGGGGATTTGGCGTGGTTTTTGAGCGTGGAAGGACCTTTGAAATTGTGAGATTTGTGAAGGAGAAGAAGTATATATAGCCCCGTAAAATTTTCAGAAACCACGGCCCATCGGGCAGTTCCACGGCCGTGGAAATAGCATTTTGGCCATGGTTTTGGGTCTTTTTATTTGGCTGCTCTCGACATGATTTTCCACGGATGAAATTAAGCAAACCACGGCCGTGGTTTTTCCTTGTTGCCCGTCGAATGCTCTCTTCTTGCCAAAAATCCAAATTTCGTTGTTCTTTCGGCTTTCTTCACCTCTTTTGGTCCTTTCTCAACCTTGACATCCAAAGACACAAAACATACGGGAATGTATCGACGAAAAACAAGAAAAAACATCTACTTTATTCTAATCTAAGAGAAATAAAAACGAAAAGAAAGAATGCAATACCTTGGGTTGCCTCCGAAGCAGCTCTTTGTTTTAGGTCCGTAACTAGACCGACCCTTTATGCTTAAATGAGGACAATCGGTGTGATTTCCTCTGTTTGGAGTTCCGGTGTATAACACCCCGATTCCGCGGGACTCGGGATGTCACATTGGGCTAGGATCTCACAATGGATCTTGACCCTAGCCTGACAACAAGTTCACTGGACCTTACAACATGGCACTGACAGATATAAAACAAATACATAAAACAGTATAAACTGTACGACCCAAAGTAAACAACAACATAGCCGAGTATATAAAACGACATCCTCACACAGGAGGTACAAAAGATCATCCTCACGCAGGAGGGAAAACACAACAACCCCAAACCAACCACCTAATGTACGAGAGTCCTCGGCCTGTCACCCTTCCAGATCACCCAGTAGCGCCTAACCTGTAAACATCTACAACACGGTATGAAACCATTAGCTAACCATACATATATGAGGTAATGCATAAGCACAAGCACAATCATGAAAGATAAACACATCAGCATGCTATCACACATTTACCCATTTATTATCTTTATATAATAACCATTCACTAAAAAAACCCGTATAATATAGATAGATGAAAGTATGTGACACGGGGACCGATACATCCCTGCCTCTGAGTGCAATGTCCAGCTGTACGAGTATCGGTCACACAATCCGTGTACCCTATGGGAGTGGATTGCGCCCTTCCTATAAACCAGTCTGGCCCGACATCAGGGAACCTCCCAGACTCCACGGCGGGATGAAAGGGAAAGGTTATCACAGCCACGCAGTGGGGAAGTCAATAAAATATAGGTCGATAAAAACGACAACTCATGTTATCATAGCAAACATAGAAAGCACACACCACTCATGCAAACACCCAATATAACGATGGTAGCTAAGTAAGTCCTATAGACTTACCTCAACCTTGTACAATCACAACCACGATCAACCTCCAATCCTGAGAGGGACGCTGCCTAATAACAAGGCATAAAGAGATATCAATACTCCTATCAATCAAAAAGGTCACATCTAGACCCAAGGGATCCATAAGGATCGTAATCAATCTATAAGCCTCACAACCAACTAAACCTCAATATCTCAACCTAACTCACAATTCCTCAAATCTCAAGGTAGTATCTAATCAACATTCCTCAATCTCAATTCTAATCCTAATTTAATTAATTAACCTTTAATTAATTAATTAGATTTTGCCACAATAACGTTTTGCCCGCAGGCAATTTCTAAACCCCCTGTCATCAGATTTCATCAAACAAACAACCCATAATCACCAGAATAATATAACGACCATAAATGAATTTTTAATTATCCATTTTGACAAGCCTAAAGTCAATTTAGGCCAAATCGCAGTACGGAAAACGAATAAATTCATAACTTACTCGTTACTAACCCGATTGACGACCTGAAAGAAGATTCGGAATCATAGCGACGCTGGCTACGCATGGACAACATCAAATTCACCGGAATCTGAGCGACGGAACCTGCCTGGTGACATATATGCTCGACCAACCCTTCATCTTCTCGGAAATGCAGAAACTCGGTACCGATATGAAGAGAATGAAGAGAGGAATCCAGAAACTCAAACGGAATTGAAATCGGATTAGAAACAGAGAGTAGATATGAGTTTGAAGGTTGAGAGAAATCAGAGCTTTTACGAGGAAACGTGAAAGGAAATGAATTAATAAAGGATTTTCCGCTATTTATAGTGAAGACGATAATTATCCTTTAGCAAAGTCGATAATTATCCTTTAACCGATCCAAAGGCGGGTCAAACCTCCTTCTCCAAACTTCTCGAGATTGGAATATTAAATCTGGAATATTGTAGGGATAATTATTCCACAACTGCCTCGGAAAATGTGTATTCCTAAGCCGTCTTTCTTAGCCATTAAGAAACGAAATATCTACTCTTTTGGCCGTTTTGCCTCTCCATGTTATTTCATATCTAGGATATATCCGATGTCCTAATCATTTCTCTCAACTACATTTTTATTAATTGGAGCTCCCAAATGCTCCAAATAACACCGGAGGGTAAAAATAATTACCCGTGGGAAAAATTACAAATTTCCCCAAACGTCCAAAATTATGCTAGGAACATAACGGTGGGACTCATACTCATCACTTGCGAAATCTTCACGAGTTATATGTCAATTACTATAAACGATTAAGTTAATCAACATTAATTAGAATTCGGAAATCCTAGCTATTACATCACACACCCCTAAAAAAAAGTTTCGTCCCGAAACTTGCAAAATCCCAAAGTCATCTCGGACCCATAAGCCGAGGTATAACTCTCACTCTCTCTATCGGAGGTATCACATCTCCGTTCAAAAGGTCATCACCTATACCAATCTATAACCTCAATGTCACCATGGAGGAATCATCAACTCCAAAAAATAGGGCCATAACGCTACCCAAAGGCATAGAGGAATCACGTCTCTCGCCATACCACATCACAAGGCATAGAAGAAGCACATCTCTAGCCAAAATATATCACAGGCATAGAGGAAATACGTCTCTAACAAACCATAAGCATATATATCGCATGGAGGAATCACATCTCCACTGAAACTATGTCCATCAAGGTAGCATGGAGGAAAGAACCATCTCCAGCTGAATCCTAATCACACTCAAATAGCATGGAGGAAAGAACCATCTCCATCTATAAATATAAATCATACTCAGATAGCGTGGAGGAAATAATCATCTCCAGCTATGACATACATTACGTTAGCACAACAAGATCTACTAAGATCATAAATCACATCACAACTAGTATGGAATAAACACATCAAGGCATATAAGCACATAAGCACAACATTCATCAAGATAACACTAAGATCTACTCGTGCTCCCACAGATGGACCTGTCTCGACATAAACTTTGGATAGTTCCTCAAGATACTATCCTCAGTCTCTCATGTGGTCTCTTTAGGTCCTCATCTCGACCACTACGTCCTTTAAAATGGAAAAGTCTTTCGAATGCAAGCGTCTCATATCTCATTCCAGGAATGTAACCAAATGCTCAACAAGGATGTGGTTCGGCTTAACCACTAGATCATCATAACTCACCAGGTCTCTCGAACCTGGTATATACTCCCTCATTTAAGACATATGAACACTGGGTAAACACCCTCTAACCTCAAAGGCAAAGCTAAATATCATGTTGCCTTCACAATTCTGGTCAAGATCCCAAGTAAACCGACATATTGGAAACTCAGTTTCCCTTTTATGCCAACACATCTAACATTTCACAGCAGAGATACTCTCAGCCGGTCATGAACTCTCACTTAAACTTTAGAGGTCGACGCCTGTCGTCTACATATGTATAATGACTCATAGGGGGCATCCCAAAAGATGCACGTCAATCATTATCACATAATAAATCCATTAATGGAGGTAATCTAACCATCCATGTTTCCAGTTCAATACATAAGCTCATAACATATCTCAAGGGTTTGGATGGTCCTCTCTGACTGACCATCTATTTGGGGGTGAAACGCACTCATAAAGTGTAAACTCATCCCTCAAAGCAGTTTGTATCTGCTGCCCAAAATCTCAAGGTAAAACGTCCATCTCGATCAGAGATGATCGTTCTCGGTACACCATGGGGTCTCACTATCTGTCTAGTGTACTCCTCAACCAATGCATTCGCTGGCCACATCTCTCTAATAGGAACGAAACATGCCGGCTCCGTTAATTTGTCACCAACAATCCGGAAACATCAAAATTCCCACTGGGCCTCAATCCCATCACAAAGTCCATAAATATGTCCTACCACTTCCACTACTGCACTGGTAGTGGATGAAGCTCATCTCTAGGTCGGAAATGTTCTATCTTGACCTGCTGACAGGTCACACACTGTGTCACAAATCTGATTACATCAGTTTCCATCTTGTCCATCAATATAATCGTCTCACCTCGTGGTACCTCTTACTCGTACATGAATGTACTGAGTAAGGTATATAGTGAATGTACTGTAAAATTGTCTGTCTCACTCTGCATCAGCAGGTACACAAAAGCGGTCCTGACTCTTCATCATTCCATCTACTCTCATGGAGAAGTGTGGTGCCTCATTACGAGACATCTTCTCTCCCATCTTCAACAAGGCCGGGCAAGTCCCCTGCTTTTGTTGGACCTCATCCAACAGACCAGGTAGAACCTTTAAGGCATAACTGGATATCCTCATCAAGGAATTAGTTGTCCAACTCTAGCCAAGTTGGATCTCTCTACAACTGAGGTTGAACTGTCAGCCTCGCAGTTGTCTACTCTTGAGGCGTCTTTCTATTCAAGTTGTTGGCGACAACGTTCAACTTCTCTGAATAGTATGAAATCTCTAGGTTAAAGTCTTGATCAACTCGAGTCCTTAACGCTGGTGGTTATTCAACTCCGCTGCTAACTCTAAATCAGGCGTCAGGTAGTTCTCCTCACACGTCTTCAACTATAGACCCACATATCCATAACTCCACTCCTCGGAATTAATAAGCGTCTTAAACTTAGCTGGGATATATCACCGTATATTATGGAATCCCCAGAACCTTCAAACTATAACAAAATCAAAGCAAAAGTTAAATGTCTCCTCCACTCTTCAACGTTCTGGCATATTGCTTTGACCACGCAATTCTGAGGGTCTTCCTCAAAAGACTCGTAAAGGGATACATATTCACAAAACCCTTCCACAATCGTGGGTAGTAATCGGCTAAGACGAGAAAATTACGCATTCTCTTAATGTTCATCAGTATCTTCCATGTTGTAACATACTCAATCCTCGTCAGATCAACCAAGATCCCACTGGCAGAGACAACATGGCCTAAGAAGGCTACCACTGGCATCCCACTCGTACTTAGAGAGCGTAGTATACAACCCTCTATCTCTCGACACCAGCAAAACTGTCCTCAGATGATCGGTATGCTTCTCTCTACTACGAGAGTATATCGAAATGTCATCAATGAAGATCACTACAACCAAATCAAGGAAATCAATGAAGATGCTCTTCATTAACTCCCTAAAGACTTTCAAGGCATTCATCAGCCCAGATGGCATCACTACAACTCGTAGTGTCTATAACGGGTATAGAAGACTACCCTATGCACATCTTGCTCTCTCACCCTCAATTGGTGATATCTTGAGCGCAATGGAATCCTGAAAACACGATTGCTCCCTGAAGCTGATTCATCAGGTCGTCAATATGAGACATTGGATACACTAGGGCGAAGGAAGGTCGTCTCAGCCAACTCTTCAATCCTTCAGTTACAACATATCAACAAGCACCATATGATATGGGCCTTCCCAATCATTGTCTTATCACACTTCAACTTGATAAGAATGTCCACACTCCATTGAGGTGGCAACTAGACGGTTCAGTAACACGTCTATAAGCTCATAAACCACTTGAATATCCTCCAACGTGGAACTATCTTCTTTATATCATAACATTAGAACACATCACCTCCTTGTGTTATCAACTTCGCTGCTCATACGGCACTAATGACAAGACTCATTTCTTCAAAGGTCGTAACCTCGAAAGACCTTTGTCTAATCGGTCTCAGTAGAGATTGTAACAACCTTCCAACGTATATCTAACATTACATGATATCTATTCATCTAAACCATACACATAGTGACTTCCTCATGCACCTAAGGCATGACAAAGAAGTCTATAAACCATACACAGGTCCCTGAATGAATGGGACAATCACAATCTCGCGGGTACCTCAAACCCCTAACTAGTAATCATGTAAAGGAAAGTCTATATTGTATTGTTTCCACAACCAACTATTAACGCATGCATCGAAAGACATGAAGTGCATAACACTCACAACAAACAAAACTCCACTACGTAAACCTTTAACAAGAATGGTACCCGTACAGCTAACACCAGAAGCTCCACTACATATCCTCACTCGATCTCAGATCTATGCTCCTCAGGTATCACTGAGGTCCTCACTATAGCCTCCACTTCTACTCTTTCAGCACCGGAAAGAGGAAGGTCTTGCTAGGAAGAAACACTACCTTGCTGACAGGAAGGGGCCATATGGCCTAGTTCACCACAAATGAAACAAGCTATCGGTGCCAAAGGGCACTCAGAACGCAAATGATCTGGATAGCCACAATTGTAACATAATTGTCTCATTCTTGCAACCTGTGCAACTGAAGGGTAACTCGATCTTCGTCGTCCACCTTAAATGATCTTATTCCGAGAGGGAACTTGTAAAGGCAACTCCTTGCCCTGTCGACAAAACTTCGCTCTATGCCCTGATTTACCACACGTAAAGCATATTCTGGGTGCCTTTGGGACAACTCGCCGGTGTCCAAACTTCCCGCAATTAAAACACTGTAGTTTTGTGCCAGTCGTCTTCATGGCCAAAGGACCACTTGGTTGTCCTGGTATCTGACTTGGTTCACCATTCATCATCTTTTCTTCTCCTTTAACTGATTCAATTCGTTGCTTCTTCTCTGATCCAGAAGCTTCAGTTGATCTCACAAATGTTGGTAAATCCGGTGTAGGTCTACCCGCTATCACCGCCTCATATACTTGCTGCATATACTCTTGAAACTCGGATCTACTCATGGACACACGATCAGCCTCTTCAAACTCGTTCTCTACCATAGGCGAAACAACAGCGGAAACTGGTCCCTGACTTATCACCACTGGAGGAAGAGGGGGTGTACCCTTACCTCGTCCCACTACAGGTACTTGATAGCATGAATTATAGTCTATATTTTGGGGTTTGTTTGGACGTTTTATCTTCAATAATCTGCATGTTAGCATGTATAATATGTGATTATATTACCATTTCATCTACCTTTGCGGGAATCGAGGTCTACACCTAGTTTTGCTGTAATTGCAGGTAAAATGGTACGTTTTGCATCAAAAAGGAGCAAAAGGAATCATGAGTCATTTGGAGTTACATCCAGGGAGCATAGCCATGGATTAAAGATTTACTTTGGACCAGTTTTGAGAGATTTCACATTCAGTTGTGACTCACCTCGGTTGACCAGAGATTCACCTCGACCGAGGTGATCCAGAGACGCCGACTCGACCGAGGCGAATACCTAGGACGCGGCGAGAATATTTTATTCTTGGCTGAGATCTTTTAAAATTGAAAAGAGATCTTATATTTTTGGGCTTGGCTCCTGGAAGGAAGGAGATATGCAGAATCATATATTTTACCTATATTTATGGGAAAATATCTTTCTAAGATTTATTATCTTTGGAGGGTTATTTTCCTATAAAAAGGGTTGGATTTCCACAATTCCAGGGGGGCCGCATGAAATCCGCATACAGTTGGAAATCACGCTATACCGTCGATCAGGGTTTATAGCACGCAGCAGCAGCAGCCTACTCCAGTTGGGAGAGATTCGAAGAACCTTTTTGAAGGTTGAAAGAAGATTGAAGATTATAGCTTTTATAGCTTTTGGAGGGTTTTTGTAAGATTGTCTTCAATTCCCTCACTTGTTGTCTTGTCTTGTTGGATTGCCATCCAAGGAACGCTTTGTTGTGATATTTGATTCAGTTATTGAAGTCTTTTCCTTAAATTCTTCTTGTTCAAATATTCACCTTCTTCCCATATATTTAATACTTTCATAATGATGATGAGTGGCTAATTTCCTTGTGTGATTCTAGGGTGATTGGCTGAAGGTTGTGGGAAAAACAATGATAGAATAATCTTAGATTCCAGTAGGATCCTGAAAGTTCGAATCTTTAACCTTAACCCTAAGCATCTCGTTCAGTCGATGAACATCTCGGCCGGGGTGGAAACTGGCTGACCGAGGTGACTTATCCAATCCATAACTGAGAGTTAAGTGTTAGAGTTTGCCAAATCCTATTCTTATTATACCTTTCCTGGTTCAAAGCAAGCTTAGGATGAGACTTACCCGGTAATTCCTTAGTTTGTGTACCAACGATCATAAGTGTAGGTAATAAAGGTTTATCCTTTATTGGGGTTTGAGTGTGCTTCCATCCCATCTTTGTGAGTTAGCCTGAGACTTACCCGGTAAAGCTTGATTCTATTCCCTTAGATGGTGTGTTAGTTTGAGGTTATAGTTCTTTATCTAGATTCCTTGAGACTTACCCGGTAATAGGAGTTACGGTTTAGGATTAGTGTGTAGTGAGACTTACCCGGTGATCTACTCCACTTTAGTAACACCTTCCCCACGCAAAAATCTCAGCTTTGTCCGCTTATCTATAGATCTTGAGTTGGAACCACAACTAGATGCTTTAATCCCTAGAATTGCATGTTTGCTTTATTGACTTCTTATTCATCTTTGATTGTGCTAATCGCTCTTGTGGTTAGTATTGACATAAGCACACCGTATTGACTTTGTTTCACCGAGTCCCTGTGATCGACCCCTGGAATTTTCTTGCTTTTACTACGATTGACCCGTACACTGCGGGTTCGCATCCTTGTTTTAAGCTTAAGTCTAGGGTTATAAATTTAAAGCTTGCACACACCGTTTGGAGCGAACAAGTTTTTGGCGCCGTTGCCGGGGACTTGGTCTAGACCGAGCCGGGTACGGTTTGCTTTTGGGGCACTTGCCCCTGTTGCTACTAACTACTCTTTCTATGAGTTTTGTAGTTTTCAGGATTTCCGATGACTACATTTGATCCAGCCTGGGTAGCAAGGCAAAGTGCTAGGGCGGACCATTATGAATACTTGGAGGAGAAGTACTCCTTCTATTGGTTCAACAATGAATGGGAAAGAGAAGAGGCCATTCAGCGTGAACTTGCAATGTGGGATGAACTGAATGTCCCTAAAAAGATTTGTGAGCAACCTCTTGAAGATTCTCTTGAATCAAGATGGGAGAGGTTGATGAAGAAGGTGGAGGAGCTCAAGGAAAGCACCCTATCCTATGCTAAGCCGGAAGAGGAGCATAAGGAAGTGCTGCAAGTTCCAAGCACCCCTCCAATCAAACCAGAAGTTTCTCCTGAAGCTTTTGAGGGAGAAGAAGATTTGGAAGATTTCGATCTAACTGTTGAGACCTCGGTCGAGGTGAAAGAGAGATCGGCCGAGGTGGAGGAAAAATCTATAGAACTGCAAGATACGGAGAACCTTGGCCAAATTACTAAGACTTTGACCAAGGTGGAAGAAAGATCCACTGAGTTGAGAGAGATTTCATGTGTTGGTTATCAACCTAACATGAAACCTGATCCGAGCTTTGGAGAACTTTACAAGGTAAGTTCTCTTACTCCATTCGAATTCCCTATTAAAATTTCTGAGTTTTTCAGGAAAGCACCGGAGAGTTGGAGGTCTCTTCCGAAAGAACCTCCAAAGATCAAGATGAAGTCTTCCTTGAAATTGTTGGAAGAGGAAGCTCCTCGGATCATGAGGAGTGGAGTTGGCAAGCACTACACCGTTAAGGCGATGAAGTGTCTCTTGTTCAAGTATGGGGTCCCTCGCATGCAAAGGACCTTGTACCATCCCCATGCTAAAGATGGGGAAGCTACTAGGAATCTCGAGAAGTTGTTTTCTCGATCAAGGAAAGGATGGGACGCAAGGCTAGATTATGTCCCATTGAAGTGCAGGAAGGCTAGAAGGATTCCGGTGAGAATCAAACCGTACAAGCTTGTACGTAAGAGATCTTACCATTTGCCGGTGAAATTAGGAACCGGAACCTTTTTGGAAGAATTCTATGATGGATGTGATGAGCACTCCATGGTGTTCAAGGTACATTGAGTAATTCTATGGAGAATGGTCCAGCTAGCGACCTTAAATCAAGCGCTTCTTGGGAGGCAACCCAAGGTATTGCTT
Organism: Fagopyrum homotropicum; assembly: GCA_033239125.1. NCBI lineage: Eukaryota > Viridiplantae > Streptophyta > Magnoliopsida > Caryophyllales > Polygonaceae > Fagopyrum > Fagopyrum homotropicum. The sequence goes on along the minus strand of BSWB01000007.1, from coordinate 25,413,143 downwards.
TCTTTTCCCGTTTTCTAGTCTAGTTTAGATAGTTTTTGTTTTTGCTTTGCTTTGCTTTGTTTTTGGCGTTCCGGACAGGTAACAGGGAATATCTAAGGAAGGATGGATAACTGGAAGGACAGAAGTTCGAGATTTTGAGAAGACAGAAGCATCTCCGTCACTGTCAGAGCATCTCGACCGAGTTGATTCTTGAGCAACCGAGGCGACTAGGGTTTCTGCAGACCACCTCGGTCCGTACCACCTCGGTCCAGTCGAGACCATCTCGACCGAGGTGACAGCAGATCCAGGAACGGTATAAATTTGGGAAAAATTTATTTTTACCTTTTTATCTTCTTCACCTCGACCGCGGCGACAGTCCACTTCGCTCTCTCTCGTTCCTTGCTCGTTTTCGAAGATTTCTGCTTCTAAACTGTGATTGAAGGGTAGAGGGATCGATTGCAACAACAGATCTGCAAGAAAATCGAACGAATCGACCGAAACGAGGTAAAACAAGTCGAAACCCTAACTCGTTCATTCACTTCGATTTGGGCTTTGGTTGCCCCTGAATCTGCTGAGAAAAGGCATAAGTACCCCTTAGGAAGCAATTGTAGTGATTTTGGGGGGAAAAGAACTGAATTTCTGAGAATTGGAATCGTAACTGCTGCGCCTCGGTCCAGTCGAACTGCATCTCGACCGAGGTGTTCTTGAGGCTTGTCAGTGACCGAGGTGGTCTGACAGTGTTGAGTGAAAATGAGTTCCGATCGTCGCCTAGCCCTCAGAGACAGATCCTCACCCTCCCCTTCTTCCTCTTCTTCCCGTCCTTACCGCCCGGTCATCCACGAGAGATGCCGGGTAGACTATGAGCGGATAGCTAGCCGTCCAGTTATCGCACCACGATTTCTGGACGTGTCGGCTTTTGATTGCCTAGGGTTAGATGTTGACCTTAGGAGGATGATTGCTACTGTCGGGCTGGATCAGTTTACTGAGATCCGAGCCCCAGCTTACTTGGAGCCGACCTTGGAGTTTGTTAGCTCCTTCTCCTACCTCCCCACAGACCGTTCTGTGAAGTACCGGTTGATGAACCGGAACTTCATAGTTCCTTTAGAGATATGGAGAGAGATTTTTGGTTTCTCTGAGCCCACCGCCACTGATTTCCCCTCCCGATCCATAGCTAGGGAGTTCTGGGGGCAGATTGCCCATATTACTGAGCATGCAGACAGATGGCGCCCTGGAGATTCCAGGGAGAAGGTCATCTTTCATCCGGCCTTCAGACTAGCCCACAGGATTTTCAGCGAGACACTTCTGGCGCGTACTGAGACGCCCCAGAAGATCAGACAGGGTGAGCTCTTCAGCCTCTACTGCATGGTTACAGGAGGTTTCCCAGACTTTGGCTTGCTCTTGGCAGAGGATCTGCACAAGGTCAAGGCCAAGGCGAAGGGAGACATTTGCTGCGGAGGTCTAGTCACCCATATCGCTACCTACCACGGGATGGACCTCAGTGTTTGCACGATGGCGGCGGCTCCGAAGCCGCTGGGATTACAGGAGATGATTACACGGAGGATTCTGGTTCCCCGTGGTTTGACCACTCCATACGTCGCCATGCCTTGGGAGCGGACTGCACCACAGGGGATCCGCTGGTCTGCTCAGTTCACAGTTTTTGATCCGCATTATTGGCAGACAGCATGGGCTCCACTGATGGAGGATCACAGAGAGGCAGCAGTTGCCCCTGCTGAGGAGGAGGATGACGACGATGAGGAGACAGTGGATGAGAGAGATGGTGGAGTCCCGATGGATACAGGGACAGATACTGCAGGTACGAGCGCGCCACCGATCATCGACTTAGATGATGAGGAGGATACTGAGCCAGCACCTGCTGCACCTCCTGCTAGATCTGCTAGGCGTCGGACACGCCGCCATAGAGATTCTGAGGTTCATCGCCGGATCGACGACCTGACAGATCAGATGATAGACTCTTATGCCGCCCTTACTGTGGACATGCATGAGAGATTTGCTGCCCAGGACCGACACATTGACCGCTGGACTCATCAGATGTTAGAGGAGCAGCACTATCAGCGCAGGATGATGGAGCTACAGTTCCAACTGACTATGGGCTATCCATTCGACCCGGCTCAGTATCCGTATGCGCCACCACCACCACCACCGGATCGAGACTATTGAGGAGCTGCAGGACTTGCTTTATTCTATTTTTATGCAGTTCAGCTTTTTATCCGGTGAGTACTCTTGTCTCTAGACTTTTTATTTGACCCACTGGGACAGTGTGTCCCAAGTATGGGGTGTTTGTATTTATATGACTACTTGATGTTATTCCGATCACCTTTGATGTATGACTCTTTATTTATCGGATATTTTCATATTTATGCTTCAGTTGCCTTTATATGATTATCTGATATTACATGCATACCTACAGGTTATTTGATTGAGAAAAACGTCGAAACCGAAAAAAAAAAAAAAAATTTTGACCTCGACCGGGGAGATTCTGGCCAAACGAGGCATTTCACCTCGGTTGAACCAAGAACACCTCGACCGAGGTGGGTTACTGAGAGTTTTCGAAAACGATTTTTTGTGTTACTTATCTGGATATGATCTCAGTGAAGATCTTGTTTACTGACTGGTTTTAAATTCTTTATGTGTTTGAAAGGTTTTATAATATGTTTAAGTTGCTAAATGCTTTGTTTGAAATTATTGGCATGTTTAATACTTTGTTTTTATCCAAATTATGTTGAAATTTGAAGGTTGACACCGCAGGTTAAGTTCTCTCACTTTCTTCTTGGAAAGACCAAGGCAATTCATTCTCTTCTTCTTCTTCTTCTTGATCATGCTTAGCCCCTCATATACATTTTGCCTCCCTTTACCTATCCGGGAATTTGGAAGCAAGCGAAGTGGTGAAAGCAAGTGAAGTTGAGAAGTGGCTGGAAGTGAAAGTGTTAGAAAGCAATAATAGGTTTGGGGAAGTCAATCATGAAGATGAGTAACTCGGCACCATTCACATAGCCGGGTGTTTGTGTCTTGCCAAAGTCGGATTGAGCGATATTCCTAACGGGTCATGGTATGTGCATCAAGGGTTTGATGCATCTCGAGAAATTGATGATTGCAGATTTCCTAGGCTTCGGTTATTGTGCACCTTTGTCCATGCATCCCAAAAAGTAAAGTAAAAAGAAAAAGTGTGAAATAAGCAAAGCTTATTGGTGGAAGATGTTGCAAGTCAAAGTGAAGTTCATCCTTTTCCCGGATTCTAGCACCACATTACCTTACATACATCCCTACCCTACACGTTTCTTGACCTTTCTTTTGGGAAGCCCTTGAGACCTTGAGCTTGTTGATTGACTTAGCGGTTTAAATCGGATTATACATGATTGATTTTGATAATTATGATTTATTATGCATTCTATGATTTTATGCAAAGATGAACAACTTTCCTATATTTATAAAATGTTTTGATCATGTTGAGTTTTTAAATTCCAGGAAGTACTCTCTTAGAGTGATCTATGGTAGTTGCACACTATAAAATGTTTTTGAAAGACTTTTCATTGATTTTCTTGACCTATAATCCATTCTACCTTGTCTTCTATATGAGGAACTTGCTTGGGGACAAGCAAGGGCTAAGTATGGGGTATTTTGATAGCATGAATTATAGTCTATATTTTGGGGTTTGTTTGGACGTTTTATCTTCAATAATCTGCATGTTAGCATGTATAATATGTGATTATATTACCATTTCATCTACCTTTGCGGGAATCGAGGTCTACACCTAGTTTTGCTGTAATTGCAGGTAAAATGGTACGTTTTGCATCAAAAAGGAGCAAAAGGAATCATGAGTCATTTGGAGTTACATCCAGGGAGCATAGCCATGGATTAAAGATTTACTTTGGACCAGTTTTGAGAGATTTCACATTCAGTTGTGACTCACCTCGGTTGACCAGAGATTCACCTCGACCGAGGTGATCCAGAGACGCCGACTCGACCGAGGCGAATACCTAGGACGCGGCGAGAATATTTTATTCTTGGCTGAGATCTTTTAAAATTGGAAAGAGATCTTATATTTTTGGGCTTGGCTCCTGGAAGGAAGGAGATATGCAGAATCATATATTTTACCTATATTTATGGGAAAATATCTTTCTAAGATTTATTATCTTTGGAGGGTTATTTTCCTATAAAAAGGGTTGGATTTCCACAATTCCAGGGGGGGCGCATGAAATCCGCATACAGTTGGAAATCACGCTATACCGTCGATCAGGGTTTATAGCACGCAGCAGCAGCAGCCTACTCCAGTTGGGAGAGATTCGAAGAACCTTTTTGAAGGTTGAAAGAAGATTGAAGATTATAGCTTTTATAGCTTTTGGAGGGTTTTTGTAAGATTGTCTTCAATTCCCTCACTTGTTGTCTTGTCTTGTTGGATTGCCATCCAAGGAACGCTTTGTTGTGATATTTGATTCAGTTATTGAAGTCTTTTCCTTAAATTCTTCTTGTTCAAATATTCACCTTCTTCCCATATATTTAATACTTTCATAATGATGATGAGTGGCTAATTTCCTTGTGTGATTCTAGGGTGATTGGCTGAAGGTTGTGGAAAAAACAATGATAGAATAATCTTAGATTCCAGTAGGATCCTGAAAGTTCGAGTCTTTAACCTTAACCCTAAGCATCTCGTTCAGTCGATGAACATCTCGGCCGGGGTGGAAACTGGCTGACCGAGGTGACTAATCCGATCCATAACTGAGAGTTAAGTGTTAGAGTTTGCCAAATCCTATTCTTATTATACCTTTCCTGGTTCAAAGCAAGCTTAGGATGAGACTTACCCGGTAATTCCTTAGTTTGTGTACCAACGATCATAAGTGTAGGTAATAAAGGTTTATCCTTTATTGGGGTTTGAGTGTGCTTCCATCCCATCTTTGTGAGTTAGCCTGAGACTTACCCGGTAAAGGTTGATTCTATTCCCTTAGATGGTGTGTTAGTTTGAGGTTATAGTTCTTTATCTAGATTCCTTGAGACTTACCCGGTAATAGGAGTTACGGTTTAGGATTAGTGTGTAGTGAGACTTACCCGGTGATCTACTCCACTTTAGTAACACCTTCCCCACGCAAAAATCTCAGCTTTGTCCGCTTATCTATAGATCTTGAGTTGGAACCACAACTAGATGCTTTAATCCCTAGAATTGCATGTTTGCTTTATTGACTTCTTATTCATCTTTGATTGTGCTAATCGCTCTTGTGGTTAGTATTGACCTAAGCACACCGTATTGACTTTGTTTCACCGAGTCCCTGTGATCGACCCCTGGAATTTTCTTGCTTTTACTACGATTGACCCGTACACTGCGGGTTCGCATCCTTGTTTTAAGCTTAAGTCTAGGGTTATAAATTTAAAGCTTGCACACACCGTTTGGAGCGAACAGTACTACTCTAGTCTGAGCCATCAGTAGGATATACGCACCTAATCTTATAAGGCTATATATATGCCATATGTATCGATATGTATATAATACATCCACATAATCCATAGTAGACACAGATATATATATATATATATATATATATATATATATATATATATATATATACATATCTACGCTGCAGAGATCCATGGCAGAGGTGACGACTTCTCGTACATTCTATCCCAAAACCACACTTAAAACCAAAACCTTTGAAAACGTCAAATCCCATGTGGGCTCTGTTTATTTTACCTATCAAACCTCATTGCAGGTAGCAAGTGCCATTGTTGTCAACTTGGGCTCTGATACCAACTCTATAACTCCCCGATTCCGCGGGACTCGGGATGCCACATTGGGCTAGGATCTCACAATTGATCTTGACCCTAGCCTGACAACAAGTTCACTGGACCTTACAACATGGCACTGACAGATATAAAACAAATACATAAAACAGTATAAACTGTACGACCCAAAGTAAACAACAACATAGCCGAGTATATAAAACGACATCCTCACACAGGAGGTACAAAAGATCATCCTCACGCAGGAGGGGAAACACAACAACCCCAAACCAACCACCTAATGTACGAGAGTCCTCGGCCTGTCACCCTGCCAGATCACCCAGTAGCTCCTAACCTGTAAAGATCTACAACACAGTATGAAACCGTTAGCTAACCATACATATATGAGGTAATGCATAAGCACAAGCACAATCATGAAAGATAAACACATCAACATGCTATCACACATTTACCCATTTATTATCTTTATATAATAACCATTCACTCAAAAAAACCCGTATATATATAGATAGATGAAAGTATGTGACACGGGGACCGATACATCCCCGCCTCTGAGTGCAATGTCCAGCTGTACGAGTATCGGTCACACAATCCGTGTACCCTATGGGAGTGGATTGCGCCCTTCTTGTAAACCAGTCTGGCCCGACATCAGGGAACCTCCTAGACTCCTTGGCGGGATGAAAGGAAAAGGTTATCACAGCCACGCAGTGGGGCAGTCAATAAAATATAGGTCGATAAAAACGACAACTCATGTTATCATAGCAAACATAGAAAGCACAGACCACTCATGCAAACATCCAATATAGGGATGGTAGCTAAGTAAGTCCTACAGACTTACCTCAACCTCGTACAATCACAACCACGATCAACCTCCAATCCTGAGAGGGACGCTGCCTAATAACAAGGCATAAAGAGATATCAATACTCCTATCAATCAAAAAGGTCACATCTAGACCCAAGGGATCCATAAGGATCATAATCAATCTATAAGCCTCACAACCAACTAAACCTCAATATCTCAACCTAACTCACAATTCCTCAAATCTCAAGGTAGTATCTAATCAACATTCCTCAATCTCAATTCTAATCCTAATTTAATTAATTAAACTTTAATTAATTAATTAGATTTTGCCACAATAATGTTTTGCCCGCAGGCAATTTCTAAACCCCCTGTCATCAGATTTCATCAAACAAACAACCCATAATCACCAGAATAATATAACGACCATAAATGAATTTTTAATTATCCATTTTGACAAGCCTAAAGTCAATTTAGGCCAAATCGTAGTACGGAAAACGAATAAATTCATAACTTATTCGTTACTAACCCGATTGACGATCTGAAAGAAGATTCGGAATCACAACGACGCAGGCTACGCATGGACAACATCAAATTCACCGGAATCTGAGCGACGGAACCTGTCTGGTGACATATATGGTCGACCAACCCTTCATCTTCTCGGAAATGCAGAAACTCGGTACCGATATGAAGAGAATGAAGAGAGGAATCCAGAAACTCAAACGGAATTGAAATCGGATTAGAAACGGAGAGTAAATCTAAGTTTGAAGGTTGAGAGAAATCAGAGCTTTTACGAGGAAACGTGAAAGGAAATGAATTAATAAAGGATTTTCCGCTATTTATAGTGAAGACGATAATTATCCTTTAGCAAAGTCGATAATTATCCTTTAACCGATCCAAAGGCGGGTCGAACCTCCTTCTCCAAACTTCTCGAGATTGGAATATTAAATCTGGAATATTGTAGGGATAATTATTCCACAACTGCTTCGGAAAATGTGTATTCCTAAGCCGTCTTTCTTAGCCATTAAGAAACGAAATAGCGACTCTTTTGGCCGTTTTGCCTCTCCATGTTATTTCATATCTAGGACATATCCGATGTCCTGATCATTTCTCTCAACTACATTTTTATTAATTGGAGCTCCCAAATGCTCCAAATAACACCGGAGGGTAAAAATAATTACCCGGGGGAAAAAGTACAAATTTCCCCAAACATCCAAAATTACGCTAGGAACATAACGGTGGGACTCATACTCATCACTTGCGAAATCTTCACGAGTTATATGTCAATTACTATAAACGATTAAGTTAATCAACATTAATTAGAATTCGAAAATCCTAGCTATTACACGGTGAGTATTTCTTGCGCCGTTGGCCATTCACTTTGAAACTTCCACACTTCTCACCCATACTTCAACTGCACCATGGGGAAAAACGTGTTTAATTACATAAGGTCATGTCCAACGAGATTTAAGCTTACCGGGAAAGAGTCGAAGTCTAGAATTGAAGAGAAGAACAAGGTCTCCTTCTTTGAAGTCCTTTGGAATGATATGCTTATCATGCCAATGCTTCGCTCTCTCCTTGTAGATCATGTCGTTCTCATAGGCGTTCAAGCGGAGTTCCTCTAGCTCATTAAGATCCAAGAGACGCTTCTCTCCCGCTTCCTTCATGCCAAAGTTCAACCACTTAACAGCCCAATACGCTTTATGTTCTAGCTCCACCGGAAGATGACAAGACTTCCCATACACAAGGTTGTATGGTGTTGTGCCGATGGGAGTCTTGTATACCGTTCTATACGCCCACAATGCGTCATCCAACTTCAAAGACCAATTCTTCCTTGTCTTTGACACCGTCTTATTCAGAATCCCTTTAATCTCCCTATTAGAAATCTCCACTTGCCCACTTGTTTGCGGATGGTAGGGTGTGGCGATCTTGTGAGTCACTCAATACTTAGCTAGTAGAGCTTCAAATCGACGGGCAATGAAGTGTGATCCTCCGTCACTAATGATGGTTCGGGGTGTCCCAAACCTTGGGAAAATAGTTCTATTAAAGAACTTAACAACCACCATTGCATCATTAGTTCGAGAGGCAACAACTTCAACCCATCTCGAAACATAATCTACAGGTAGAAGTATGTATTGGTTACCATAAGATGATGGGAACGGTCCCATGACATCAACTCCCCAAACGTCAAAGATCTTCACCTCTTGGATGTTGTTGAGAGGCATTTCATTCGTCCTAGAGACATTTCCTGTTCTTTGACAAGAATCGCAACAAGCAACAAAGCTTTGCACATCCTTAAATAATGCAGGCCAAAAGAATCCGGATTGTAATACCTTAGCGCTAGTCTTATGAGAGCTAGCGTGTCCTCCACAAGGAAGCGAATGACAATGACGAATGACACTTTGCATTTCGTCTGCAGGCACACATCTTCTAATGATGTCATCTGGACCTCTCTTGAAGAGTAGAGGTTCATTCCAATAGTATTGGTGGACATCCCTAGAGAACTTCTTTCTTTGTGCGTAGCATAGTCCGGGAAGTATTTCCTGACAAACCAAATAATTTACAAAATCACCAAACCAAGGTTCGTTACCTCTAGAGATATGATCGATGCACTCTTCCATTAGATGCAATTGTTCGTCCGGGAAAGAGTCATCAATTGGCAAGTCGTCATTTGTAGCATGTGGTAGATGACTTAAATGATCCGCAATAGAATTTTCGGATCCCTTCTTGTTACGAATATCATGATCGAACTCTTGAAGGAGGAGAATCCACCTAATCAGCCTTGGCTTTGCATCTTTCTTGGCAAGAAAATACCAAATTGCTGAATGATCCGTGTAAACAATCACCTTCTCTCCTACAAGATAAGAACGAAACTTCTCAAAAGCATATACAACAGCAAGTAATTCCTTCTCTGTTGTAGCGTAGTTGAGTTGCGCTTCATCTAGTGTCTTGCTAGCATAATAGATGGCATGAGTGCGTCCATCTTTATTTTGTCGAAGAACCGCTCCTACAACTACATCACTTGCATCACACGTGACCTCAAATGGAAGATTCTAATCCGGAGGTTGAATTATTGGGGCTTATATTAGAGCTTCCCAAATCCTGTAAAAAGCATCCAAACATTCTTTCGAAAATTCAAAAACAGCATCCTTCATCAATAGATTAGTTAGCGGTTTAGAGATTTTTGAAAAGTCTTTAATAAATCTCCTATAGAATCCAGCATATCCTAGAAAACTTCTAATCCCCTTCACCGAAGATGGAGGAGGAAGTTTCTCTATCGTCTCAATCTTAGCCTTATCAACCTCAATCCCTCTATTAGAGATCAAGTGTCCTAAAACAATGCCTTCCTTAACCATAAAATGACACTTCTCCCAGTTTAGAACTAGGTTCGTATCTTCACACCTTTGCAAAACAAGAGAAAGGTTAGCAAGACAATCATCAAATGAGGAACCATAAACTGAAAAATCATCCATAAAAACCTCCATGATTTCCTTAATGTACTCCGAGAAGATGGCCATCATACACCTTTGGAAGGTGGCTGGAGCGTTGCACAATCCGAATGGCATCCTCCTATAAGCAAACGTACCCCATGGGCACATGAATGTGGTCTTTTCTTGGTCGTCCGGATGAATCGGAATCTGAAAGAAACCACTATAACCGTCAAGATAGCAAAAGTAAGAATGTTGCGCTAACCTCTCAAGCATTTGATCAATGAAGGGCAACGGGAAGTGATCCTTCCTCGTTTCATTGTTCAACTTGCGATAGTCAATGCACATTCTCCATCTTGTCACCGTTCTTGTTGGAATGAGTTCGTTGTTCTTATTGGCTACAACGGTCATTCCTCCCTTCTTTGGGACCACTTGAACAGGGCTCACCCACTTGTTATCGGAAATCGGGAATATGATACCTGCATGAAGTAATTTAAGGATCTCCTTCTTCACCACCTCATTCATGATCGGATTTAACCGTCGTTGAGGTTGACGTGAAGGCTTATGATCCTCTTCCATTAGAATCTTGTGCATACATAAAGATGGTTTAATTCCTACAATATCCTCTATGGTGTAGCCTAAAGCTTTCCGATGTTTCTTCAAAAAATCATAAGTTTATCATGCTCATCTTCACTTAAGTTAGAACTAACAATGACGGGAAACGTAGAATTATTTCCAAGAAATGCATACCTAAGATGTGCGGGAAGTGGCTTCAATTCCAAGGTTGTTGATGCCTTTGGAGTGTATTGAGGATTGTCCTGTGTCTCATTGGAAGTCTCCAAGGGTGTGGAAGTGTTGAGAGAAGAATCGTGAATGTTTGTAGAAAGAATGGAATTATCCTCAGCATTTTCCAAAACCACGGTGTCACTGTTACTTCCACGGTCGTGGAAGGTGTCTTGGGGGCCGTGAAAAGGGGTGTTAATTAAATATTTGCTCTCGACATACTTTTCCACGGGTGGAATAGGTGAAATCACGCCCGTGGAAAAGCACGACTGGCCGTGGTTTCTGACGTTTTCCGAGCTATCGTACAATTTTTTGAATTCTTCAACTTGCACTTCTTTTAGCTCTTCCAAAGCATCAACTTTAGCATTGCAATCCTCTTCTTTCCCTCTTTCCATGATACTCATAGGGATAAACTTTTGCAAAGGATCTTTGAAAAAGATCGAACTCACTTCCTCTCTAGATACCTCTTCATCATAGATGTTGAACATGTCCTCTTCAAGTATTGGATCTTTGGTCAAGGTTGAGAGGACAAATTCAACCTTCTCTTCTCCAATATCGAAGGCCAATCTAGCGTTCTTGCAATCAACCATACAGCCGGAAGTTGCAAGAAAAGGTCTCCCGAGAATGATCGGGATTGGACAATCTGCAAGAATATCAAGCACAACAAAGTCTATAGGAATATAGAATTTACCGAGCTTAACCAGGACGTCTTCAATGATTCCAACGGGTCGAGTAATGGATCCATCCGCCATATACAACATCATCTTCACCGGTTTAGGTTCACCTAAATCAACTTTCCTACACAAAGCAAGTGGAATAATGCTCACGCTTGCTCCTAAGTCACAAAGTGCATCGTATGTGACTTCTTCCACTCCTATTGGTATGCAAAATGACACCGAATCTTGCAGCTTTGGAGGCATCTTTTCTGTCATTGTTTTAATGAGCTCCGAAGATTCCGAACTCATCTTGACTTCTCCAAAGTCTTCCAGCTTCCTCTTGTTAGAGAGGATCTCTTTTAAGAACTTCTCATATGCGGGCATACCTAAAATTGCATCAAGAAAAGGTATGTTGATATGCAGTTTGCTCATAAGATCAACGAACTTACCGAAATGCTTGGCTAGACGCGCTCTTGCTCTAGATTGCGGGAATGGCAAAGGAAGTTTATAAGCTGGAGGAGGGACATAGACATCTTCCTTCTCCTTTCCGTTTTCTTTCTCCTTTTCTTTCTCAACAGGAACTTCAACGAATTTGGGTTGCGGGTCGGTGGTTGTTGCACCACTTCTTGTTGTAATCGCCATCACCCATCCTTTCGGGTTATCCTCAGTTTTTCCAGGAAGTTTCCCTTGATATCTTGGAACTTCTTCAGCTTTGCTGAATACTTGATTTTTTAAAGCTTTTTGTGCTTTATCAATCGAAGTAATGTGACTCTCCATTCCTTGGATTTTTCCCAAGATTGTCTCCACCATAATATCGAACTTATCCTTCTCTTCTTTGCTTGAACTATTTGAAGTTTGCCCCTGAATTTTCAAAGAAATAGAAGAAGAGGGAGGTGTTATTGAATTCTTATCATGGGAATAAGGATTACCGGAATTTTGTTGGTTGGATCTTCAATGGTTGTTGGAGTTCCTATTGTTGTTGTTGTTGTTGCAATTATTGTTCCGGTAGTTGTTCCTATTTCTTTGGTTGTTCTCTCTTCCTAGATACCCAACATCTTGCTCCTTTTTCGATTCAAGGCTGGATTTTATGACTTCCTTCAGCTCCTTAATTTCATTGTTGAGGGAGAAAATTGAGCTTGAGCTGCTGAATTTAATTTCGCTCCCGACTCTCCGGAATCACGGTTCCCACTATCAACTTTCCTATGGGAATAATTCTCAATCACTTTAGCTTGCTTCTCAATAAAATCTCAAGCATCATCTTCTCTCATATCCATAAAAGTTCCACAAGAAAGGGATTGAAGATTGAATTGTGTTGCCACATCTAATCCCTTGTAGTAAATCTCCAATGATTCCAGCTTTGAGATGTCATGGTGCGGGCATTCCAATAGAAGATCTTGAAACCTATCCCAAGATTTAAACAAACTTTCGTTAGGTCTCATAGAAAAAGCATTTATTTTACCTCTCAATTCCGTTGTTTTGAATGGCGGAAAGAACTTGGTGAGGAATTCCGAAGTCAAATTCTCCCATGTATTAAGTCTTCCAGTTGGAAGAGCTTGATATCAATCCAATTCTTTGTCCTTCAAAGAGAAGAAGAACGGTTTCAACTTTTAGTGTTGTTGACAAGCCTTTGAGGCTTCAAATTCTCCATAAGAATCTCATAGTTTATCAAATGTTGATGCGGAGATTCAGCTTCCTTTCCACCAAACTGATTTTGGCGGATCATGGTGATGACTTGGGGGCGAAGTCCAAAGTCATGATCATCTTGATCTCCAAGATTCACACCTAAACGGTGTGGTTATTGAATTGGATCCATACGTTGCCCAAGAGTTTGTGGTTCAGCCACGAAATCGGCGGCTCTCACATCTCTAGCAGGAACACGAGGATCGACATAAGCACGAGGATTAAATGGTGGTATCTCCTCGAACTCTGGCATATCATCATCATCGGATGATTCAGCTCTAGATGATCCAACCTTCCTACTCTTGGCACCACTTCTCTCCAGTTTCATTTCTAAAACCATCGCCTTGAGTTCTTCCATTTGAGCTTGACTTCACTCTCTATCAGCACGAACGACAGATTGTTCTTCAATACGTCTTCTTAATAATCATATGATTTGCAAATTCTGTGGGAAATTTTAATTCTATATAGAGTCAATACAAATTCTGTGGAAATCTTATGTGTTGGGGGAAGATTTCTATGGATTTTAGGTAGTTATAAAAGTAATGAAGAATCCTACAAAATCAATGAAATAATAGATTCTTTTAAAATCCACAAACTTTTAAATACCATAGGAATTTTATGGAAAATTTTAAATCCTAATTGAATACCTACAGATTTATATGGACTTTTAAAAATCTATATTCAATACCCATAGATTTTTAAACTCCAAAAAATTCCTATAGATTCTTAATTGAATACACCCCCCTAAGTTAAGCTCTAGTCTCATCCAACTCATCTTGAGTACTCTTTTCATTATGTTCCGACATCTTTTTCTCCCTTAACCGTTTCTTCAAAGTTTTCTCCGGTTCAAGATCAAAAGGAATGAGGTCTTGCGTAGCTCGAGACCTTCGCATATACCTATAGAGAAATCTGAAAAATCACTAAGGTAGATAGATCAAATAACAAGAGCAAAATCTCCCAAGCCCGACAACCAAAAACCGAATTTGGCCTAAACCAAATCCCCGGCAACGGAGCCAAAAACTTGTTCGCTCGAAAGTGTGTGAGTCAAAGTCCTAAATTTATAAAAACTGAAATTAAGCAAAGCGAACCCGCAGTGTACGGATCGGCGTAGTAAAGCAAGAATTCCACAGTATCGAACTCAGGTATTTGGGGGATCAAATTCAATTTAGAAAATCGTCACACAAGTAAAAATCTTTTGTAAGATAATTGGGAAAACAACGATTCTAAAGATTCAGGTATCCAATTGTGGCGATCGATTCAAGATATTCTAAGGATATAAGGACAGAGTTGGGATTGCAAAGGTATAGATCTAAGGTATGGAATTGTACGGTGAAGTTCCAAAACCCATATGTCTCACCCAAAGACTCTCTCTATAAAGGTTGTTTAGGCTGCAATATAGAAAGGATCTAAGAATAAGATTGAACTCTCAAATACCCATGCCCAAACTCAAGGGAATCAAAGATAAGCCAAAACGGTTAAGGTTGTGACACTCGAAACCGAAGCAGAGGATGTTGAGTCTCACTACTACCTAGAAAAGGTTAAGCCAAGGCTAGGTTAAAGCAAATCTTTAACTTTGGATCAAAGAAAAAGCAAAGAACGTACGACAGAGGAAAACCACGGTCGGATCTTGAAGAACCACGGCCGTGGAACTCAAGAACAGGCAGTGGAAAGCCTCGACGACGAGGTTTCTCGTAACTCTCAGGGTCCAATCTGTTTTGGTTCAATCTATCATCATCTATGCCACAACTATCAACCCTTCACCTTAGAATCGCTTAAGGTTTTTAGCCAATAATCATCATCATGAAATCAATAATCAAATTTGAAAGAAAGAAAAGATAAAACCTTTCAATTTCAATAATAAACACAAAACCAATGTTAATTAAACACAAAATTCGTAACTTGCTTTCAGTGGATATAGAATAGAATAAGAATCTCTCACAAATCTCAAGGAACAAAGAAGAACGGGATGTCAATCCGCCTTCAAGATGAAACCCTAAGATATTTTCCGAATACACAATCTTCAAGTGCGTACTTCTCCAAATCTTCCTTCTACGTAATAAAATCTTCCCGAAATCTCTCTAAGCAATGCTCTCGAATGTAGCCCTAGCCGATGATGATATTTCTCTCTTTCTCTAGCCTTCTTATAGGAGAAAAGTAGGGTTGCAAAAGCCCAATAACCGCTAGTGACGTGGCAAATATGACACGTGGCGACCGTTAGAAGAACCACGGCCAAGAACAACTTTCCACGCCCGTGGAACCACCGTGGAATTGCTCCCTTGCTCTCGACATACTTTTCCACGGTCCAAATTAAATAATGTACCAAAACCACGGCCGTGGTTTCCTTATGTCTAGTCGTGGAATCACCAAATCCTTCGTAAAAGCCTTTGTTTTGTAAAGCTTTCTAATCATGCTCCTTCCTTAGCTATTTCAATGCATCCTTTTGATGCCTAGCATGGTCAAATACTCCTACATACTCCATTTATGATCCAATCCAAGCCTTTTTCACCTAAAATCACAACAAAGCTTGTGTAGATCTCCATACCAACATAATAGATGAAAGTGCTCATAAATGCTTCAAACCAATATCCATATACACAAAAGAAGGGGAAAAACAACCAAAACATGTGCCTAAAATATCGTCATATTTCATGCTATCACGTATCCTCATTGCGGACCCACCAGTTGCGGATCCGCCAGCAGCTGAGGTTCCCGTAGAGGACGTGGCAGATCGAGAGCATCGTTCCCGGGGCTAGGGATAGGACAGTTGTGAGGTCCGGGGTACATAGTTCCCCATCTGCTAAGACCGGGGGAACATATATTGGAGCTATCATATTTGCAGACTACCTACAACGAGTTGAGGAGGCATTTAGGACGCGATCATCACCTCCCACACCACCGGTGCCTGCACCTGCACCTACAAGATTAGTTGAGGTCTCGCAGAGGGTTACTCCGATTAGAGCCGCACCAGAGGTATTTGCACCAGCGGCAGTTGCACCCGAGTCAGTTATGGAGGTTGCTAGGGCTAGAGACGAGCCGAGGTCTCCTAGACCTGATTCATGGTTGAAGGCTTTCAACCAACAGCATGTACCCTACTTCAAGGGAGGGTAGGGTTAGAAGTTGAGCATTGGATTGGGCACGTGGAGTCGGTATTAGAGGCAATCCGTTGCCCAGAGGAGAGGCAGGTGGAGATAGTCCAGACCTTGTTCAGAGAGCAGACCCAGTATTGGTGGAGGACGGTCAGAAGAGGTGTGACCAGGATGGATCAAGTGTTGAGCCTCATTAGAGAGACCTTTTGCCCAGATTCACTGCAGAGAGACAGGGTCCAAGATTTCTTAGAGGCAGGATTTGAGGATGTCCCAATCATTGAGGCGATTAGACGTTTCCGGGCGGAGTTAGCATTGCTTGGACCCGTTGCACCTCCGGCAGACCAACATGTCTATCTTTTTTCCACGAGATTGAGGGAGTCCACCCGTGCATACTTGGCGGGATTTCGTTGTCATTTATTGGTAGAGTACCAGGATCGAGCTTCGGCCTACGAGAGGGACGACCCTGGGTATAGGAGGGCAGCACAGTCTGGAGGACCGGACAAGAGACAAAGGACCATACCAGATAGTTCAAGGGCAGGATTGGCAGGAAAGGGACATAGTCAGACTCAAGGACGTCCCGGTCCGCAGTTATTTTGGTTTTTTTTCTAGGCACTTATTTTGGTTGTTTTTCTCTCATTATTGTATACATGGATGAAGTTTAGAAGCAATTGTTAGCTTGTTCCTCTATTATTGTTGATATGGATGTCTACACTAGCTTTGTGTTGATTGTAGGTGAAAAGAAGCTAAATGGGAGCTATTGCGAGGGAAAAGAGAGGATTCGATCATATCCGAGGATTAGGAACACATCAAGGAAGCTAAGGAAGAAGCTAGGATGAAGAATGTCACGACACAAAGGAAACCACAAGTATTCTACACTTCCACGCCCTAAAATACGGACATAGAAGAGTCCACGCTCTAAACCACGGCCGTGGATTTTGGCATCATGAGCGTGGAGCATTCCAGTAAGTTACACGGCCTAAAGTACGGTCGTGGAAGTCACAAGAGACCGTAACCCATTTCCACGCTCTAAACCACGGTCGTGGAAACCCTTGAGACCGTGATTTAGGTGATCTTTTGACGAGACTTTATTTGCCACGTTATTTACGTGATGGGCCTGGACGGTTATTTCTTTCCCGTCTTATAAAAAGGTCAGAAAAGCGAGTTTTGGGGATCCGCGCTTACACCCACTTAATCTCGCAACATTTGCGGTTGATCCCGGGGTAGACGCTGACGGCCGCTTACTTTGCTTGGAGCATTCTTGCCTAGGGTGGATTGAAGATCGTCGAGGATTTTAACTTCTTTCTTAGGGTTTGACATTGAAGATAGATTGACAACCTGTTCTTCATACTTATCTTAGATCATTGTGTGGTTTTGTATTCTATATTCTGAATCCATTGATTATCACTTCTTGTGTTCGGATTTGAGAGTTGGTTTTGAAGTCTTATTAAGTATTCGAGGGTTTTCATCTTTTATTCCTTTTGATTTGAATATTGATATCATGACAATGATTGTTCGCTAAAACCCTTTAGCAATTATAAGGTGAAGGGTTGATAGTTGTGGCTTAGAGGATGATAGATCGATTATAAATTGATTGGACCCTGAGGGTTAGAGAGATCTCGTCGACGAACCCAAATCACGGCCTGTTCTTGGGTGTCCACGGCCGTGGTTCTCAAGATCTGACCGTGATTTACACTAGTTTACGACCTTTGCTTTTGCTTTAATCCAAAGTTAACGATTAGCTTTAACCTAGTCTAGGTTTAACCTTTTCTAGGTAGTAGTGAGACTCATCACCCTCTATTTTGATTTCGAGTGTCACAACCTTAATCGTTTTAGTTAGTCTTGATCCTTGAGTTACAAGTTTGGGTATTTGAGATTAATTCTTGTCCATAGATCCTTTCTATACTGAAGCCTCAACAACCTTTATAGAGAGTTCTTTGGGTTAGACATATAGGGTTTTGGAACTTCACCGTACATAACCTTACTTTAGTATACCTTTGCAATTCTCAACTTTGTCCTTATATATATAGTATATCTTGAATCGATTGCCACAATTAGATACTTGGATCTTTAGGGTTGTTGTTTTCCCCAATATTTGCAAAGCTTTACACTTTACTTGCTCGATTACTTGAAACTGATTTTGTTTCACCAACTCCCTGTGATCGATACTCTGGAATACTTGCTAATCTACACCGATCCGTACACTGCGGGTTCGCTTGCTTTTCTTCTAGTTTTATAAATTTAAGACTTCATTGCACGCACGCTTTAGGGAGAACAAGTTTTTGGCGCCGTTCCCGGGAATTTGGTCTAAACCAAACTTCGGTTCTCGGTTGTCGAGCTTGGGAGCTTTGCTCTTGTTATTTGATATATCTTGTGAGTGTTATTTGCAGGTTCTTTTAGGTATATGCGCAGGTCTAGATCCAACAAAGACCTCGTACCTTTCGATCCGAAACTTGAGAAAACTCTTAGGAAGAAAGCCAAGGAAAGAAAGATGGCTGAAAATAAAGAGAGAGATGTCCAAGCGGAATTAGACGAATCTCAACGTCAACTTAGGTTGAGTGAGAAAGCTCGTAGGGATGCGGAAACAAGTCATCAATTCCAAATTGATGAACTTAGGGATATGATGTTGGACATGAAGTTGGAGCTGAATGAGTCTAAGAAGAAGAAGAAGGTCAAGAAGCCAACTAAGTCCATTAGAGTGGAATTATCCGATGATGAGGAATTCGATCCGGATATGCCACCACTAGAGGAGATTGATCCAACGATTAATCCAGTCCGGATTAATCCAATACCAGCCGCCATTCCTCGTGTCCCAACTGGGGGTGCGAGAGCCGCTCGTGTAGATGAAGAGCCAAGAACTCTTGGCCAAAGGATGGATCCGATTCAGCAACCACGCCGTCTAGGTGTGAACTTTGATGTTGACGATATTCAGGGGTTGAGCTTTAACCCCCAAGTTATTACCATCGTTCGCCAAAGTCAGTTTGGAGGAACAAGTGTCGAATCTCCACATCAACATTTACAGAATTTTGAGATTATGATGGAGACAATGAAGCCAAAGAAAACAACCACCAACAATTACAAGATCAATCCATTCTTCTTCTCTTTGAAAGGAAAAGCTTTATCTTGGTATCAAGCTCTTCCAAATGGAAAACTCGACACATGGGAGGATCTATCTTCGGAGTTCCTAACCAAATTCTTTCCTCCATCCAAGACAGCGAAGTTGAGAGGTAAAATCAATGCTTTTTCTATAAGATCTAATGAAAGTTTGTTTCAATCTTGGGAAAGATTTTAGGATTTACTATTGGATTGCCCACCATATGGCATTTCCAATTTGGGGTTGTTGGAGATATACTACAAGGGGCTAGATGTGGAAACACAATTCAAGCTCCAACCCCTTTCATATGGTTCGTTCATGGACATGAGGGAGGATGATGCTTGGGACTTCATTGAGAAGCAAGCCCGAGTCATTGAGAAATACTCTCATCGAAAGGCGGAAGCTAACCAAGTGGAGCAAGGAGCGAAGCTAACACAAGCAGCTCAAACTCAAATCTTTTCTCTCAACACCGAGATTAAAGAATTAAAGGAAGTCATCAAGGCTAGCTTTCCAAAGCCTAAGGAGCAAGGTGTTAGTTATTTAGGAAACAACAATAACCATAATGGGAATGAGAATACCAATCGCAACAGCCGGAACAACAACCAGAACAATTGGAACAACAACAACCGGAATAACAATTGGAACAACAATAGGAGTTCAAACAACAACAATTGGCGTTCTAACCAACAACAAAACTCCGGTAACTCTTATCCCAATTCAGGAAATTTTCTAACTCCACCATCTTCTTCCATTCCTTTGAAAAGCCAGGGGTAAACATCTAATAGTGGAAGTACTTCGGGGAAAGAGAAGCCCGATCCCATGCTGGAAACGATCTTGGGAAAGCTTCAAGGGCTTGAGAGTCACATCACTAAGGTTGATAAAGCTCAAAAGGTTTTAGAAAGCCAAATGTTTAGCAATGTTGAGAAAGTTCCTAGAAATCAAGGAAAACTTCCAGGGAAGACGGAGGATAACCCGAAAGGAAGGGTGATGGCTATCACAACTAGGAGCGGAGCAACAACCACCGACCCGCAGCCTAAGTTTGTTGAAGTTTCCGTCGAAAAGGAGAAGGAAAAGGGGAAGGAGAAGGAAGACATCTACATTCCTCCTCCAGCTTATAAACCTCCCCTACCATTTCCACAATCTAGAGCAAGAGCGCGTCTAGACAAGCAATTCGGTAAGTTCATTGAACTCATGAGCAAACTGCATATTAATATACCTTTCATTGATGCAATTGTAGGTATGCCAGCTTATGGAAAGTTCTTAAAGGAGATCCTCTCTAACAAGAGGAAACTGGAAGACTTTGGAGAAGTCAAGATGAGTTCGGAATCGTCGGATCTCATCAAAACGATGAAGGAAAAGATGCCCCCAAAGCTGAATGATCCGGGGTCATTTTGTGTTCCAATCGGAGTAGGAGATGTCACATATGATGCATTATGTGATTTAGGAGCAAGCGTTAGCATCATTCCGCTTGCCTTATGAAGGAAGATCGGTTTAGGTGAACCTAAACCGGTAAAGATGACGTTATACATGGCGGATCAATCCATAACTCGTCCCGTCGGTATCATTGAGGACGTCCCGGTCAAGCTTGGTAAGTTCTATGTTCCAATGGATTTTGTTGTGCTTGACATTCCTGCAGATAGTCCGGTCCCGATCATACTCGGAAGACCGTTTCTTGCAACTTCCGGCTGTATGGTAGATTGTAAGAATGCTAGACTTGCCTTCGACATAGGAGAGGAGAAAGTAGAGTTTGTTGTTTCTACTTTGGTGAAAGAGCCAACTCTTGAAGAGGATATGTTAAACATCCATGACGAAGAGGCATCTAGAGAGGAAGTAAGCTCGATTCTATTCAAGGATCCATTGCAAAAGGTGATCACTATGAGCATTATGGAGAAAGGAGAAGAAGAGGAATGCAATGAGGAAATTGAAGCTTTGGAGGAGCTAAAGGAAGTGCATGAAGGAGAGTTTGAAAAACTCTACGATGGGTCAGAAAACGTGAGAAATCACGGCCAGTCGTGCTATTCCACGGCCGTGGTTCCCACCAACATGACCGTAATTAGCTATTCAGAGGACTCTAGTAAGTTACACGGCCAAAACCACGGCCTTGGAGGAAACAGAGGTGCCGTAATTTTGGGAAAATCTGAGAGTAGTTACGTTCTTTCCACCAATGCTCTTGAGTCTTCTTCAACAACTTCTATACCCTTAGAAACTTCCAAGGAAGCATTGGACACTCCTCAAGAGCCACTAGAGACTCCGATAGTGATGGAATTGAAGCCACTTCCCACACATTTGAGGTACGCATTTCTAGGATCTAATTCTACCTTTCCGGTAATTGTTAGTTCCGATCTAAGTGAAGATGAACATAGTCAGCTTATGGTTGTTCTAAGGAAACACAGGAAAGCCTTAGGTTACACTATAGAGGATCTAGTAGGAATTAAGCCTTCATTGTGTATGCATAAGATCCTAATGGAAGAAGACTTTAGAACTTCACGACAACCTCAAAGGCGGTTAAATCCGACCATGAAGGAGGTTGTCAAGAAGGAAATTCTTAAACTACTTGATGCAGGTATCATCTACCCTATCTCCGATAGCAAGTGGGTGAGTCCCGTACAGGTTGTTCCAAAGAAGGGAGGAATGACAGTTATCACCAACAAGAACAATGAGCTCATTCCTACAAGGACCGTGACTGGATGGAGAATGTGCATTGATTACCGGAAGCTAAACAATGCAACTAGAAAGGATCGATTCCCGTTACCCTTCATTGACCAAATGCTTGAAAGGTTCGCACAACATTCTCATTTTTGCTATCATGACGGCTATAGTGGTTTCTTTCAGATCCCGATTCATCCGGACGATCAAGAGAAGACCACATTCACGTGTCCATGGGGTACGTTTGCTTATAGGAGAATGCCGTTCGGGCTTTGCAACGCCCCAGCCACCTTCCAAAGGTGCATGATGGCTATCTTCTTGGAGTACATAGAGGAGATCATGGAGGTTTTCATGGATGACTTTTCTGTTGATGGTTCCTCTTTTGAAAATTGTCTTTCTAACCTTTCTCTTGTGCTACAAAGGTGTGAAGACACTAACCTAGTTCTTAATTGGGAGAAGTGTCAATTTATGGTGAAGGAAGGCATTGTACTCGGACACTTGATCTCTAGTAGAGGGATTGAGGTAGATAAGGCTAAGATAGAAACCATAGAAAAGCTCCCTCCTCCATCTTTGGTGAAGGGGATAAGAAGCTTTCTAGGACATGCTGGATTTTATAGACGTTTTATAAAGGATTTCTCTAATATATCAAAACCGCTTACTAATCTATTGATGAAGGATGCAGTTTTTGATTTCTCGCAGGAGTGCTTAGATGCGTTTCATAAGATTCGGGAAGCTCTAATCTCAGCCCCGATCATTCAACCTCCGGATTGGAATCTTCCATTCGAGGTTATGTGTAATGCAAGTGATGTAGCTATAGGAGCTGTGCTCGGGCAAAAGAAGGAAGGCCGAACCCACGCTATCTACTACGCTAGTAAGGCGCTAGATGAAGCGCAGCTTAATTATGCCACTACTGAAAAGGAATTTCTAGCTATTGTTTATGCTTTTGAAAAGTTTCGTTCTTATCTTGTAGGTGCAAAGGTGATTGTATACACGGATCATGCTGCAATCCGGTATCTACTTGCAAAGAAAGATGCGAAACCAAGGCTGATTAGATGGATTCTTCTCCTACAAGAGTTCGATCTAGAGATCCGTGATAAGAAGGGTTCGGAAAATTTTGTTGCGGATCATTTGAGTCGTCTACCACATCTAGAGGACGACGATCTACCTATAGATGACTCCTTTCCGGACGAGCATTTACACATCATAGAGGAGTGCATCGACAAGATAACTAAAGGTAACGAACCATGGTTTGCTGATTTTGTTAACTATTTGGTTTGTCGGGAAATACCACCTGGACTATCCTATGCACAAAGGAAGAAGTTTTTTAAGGACGTCCGGGAATACTTTTGGAATGAACCTCTACTCTTCAAGAGAGGTCCTGACGGCATCATTCGAAGATGTGTGCCGGAAGACGAGATGCAAAGTGTCATCTGTCATTGTCATTCACTACCTTGTGGAAGACACGCTAGCTCGAACAAGACTAGCGCTAAGGTAGTGCAATCTGGATTTTTTTGGTCTACTTTATTTAAAGATGTACAAACCTTTGTTTCCTGCTGCGATGCTTGTCAAAGAACAGGGAACATATCTAGGAGAAACGAAATGCCTCTTAACAACATTCAGGAGGTAGAGATCTTTGACGTTTGGGGAGTAGACTTCATGGGACCTTTCCCATCATCTTGTGGAAACCAATACATACTTCTAGTTGTAGATTATGTTTCGAGATGGGTTGAAGCAATTGCCTCTCCAACTATTGATGCCAAGGTTATGGTTAAGTTCTTTAACAAGACTATTTTCCCAAGGTTTGGGACACCACGGACTATCATTAGTGGTGGAGGCTCTCACTTCATTGCCCTACGATTTGAAGCTCTACTAGCTAAGTATGGGATGACTCACAAAATCGCCACCCCTTATCATCCACAAACGAGTGGACAAGTGGAGATTTCGAATCGGGAGATTAAAGGAATCCTAGAGAAAACAGTTTCAAAGACAAGGAAAGATTGGTCTTTGAAGCTAGACGATGCATTGTGGGTATACCGGACTGCATACAAGACTCCCATAGGAACGACACCATACAACCTTGTGTATGGGAAGTCTTGTCACTTACCGGTAGAGATGGAACATAAGGCGTATTGGGCGGTAAAGTGGTTGAACTTCAACATGAAGGAAGCGGGCGAGATACGCCTCTTGGACCTTAACGAGCTTGAAGAACTTCGCTTAAACGCCTACGAGAACGCCAAAATCTATAAGGAGAGAGCAAAACGTTGGCATGATAAGCATATCATTCCAAAGGACCTTAAAGAAGGAGATCAAGTTCTCCTCTTCAATTCAAGACTTCTTCTCTTTCCAGGTAAGCTTAAATCTCGTTGGACTGGACCTTATCTAATCAAACATGTTTTTCCCCATGGCGCAGTTGAAGTATGGGGTGAAAAGGGTGGAAGCTTTAAGGTGAACGGTCAACGACTCAAGAAGTATTCACCGGAACTCCAAGCTGAGGAGTTCGCTCCTACCGCACTCGAATAGACGCAGGTACGGTCTAACTACGGACCTTAAACAAGCGCTTCTTGGGAGGCAACCCAAGGTATTGCACTTACGCTTTTGTTAATCATTCTTAGATTAGATTAGTTTAGTCGTTTTTGCTTTGTTTTTACCCTCGATACCTCCCGGTATGTTGTGTTTTTGGATGTAGGAGCAATGGAATAGGCAATGGAAGGAAAAGTTAGAAGGAATTGACGAAACTTGAATTTTGGCGCATTACAGAAAGTTCCACGCCCTAAACTACAGTCGTGGAAGCTACAATGACCGTAATTTGCAAAAATCTGAGAAAAATCACCAAAACCACGGTTCCGTACAAAACCACGGCCGTGGAACACCCCGAGTGACCATGATTTTCCAAAAATTTTACGGCCACTATATAAAACATTTTCCTTCACAAAAACACCCCATTCCCCAAATCCACGCCCTTCTTCCACGACCTAAAGTCCGAAAATCCTCCCCATCCCGCATTTCTTCGTTCAAAAACCGTTTCGAGCGATTCTTGGTGCTAAAGTGAAGCATTTCCGATCATCTACAAGATGCAATCAACAAAGCAAGTGGACAATCCCTGCAAAAGACGGAATTTGGATTCAAAGATCCAAAAACCTAGGTTTTTCTTCTACTTCTCTACTTTGTCAATTTGGGTCTATTTCTCGCAAGAACTTAGTGACATTGCATAGGATTGAGATTGAAATTAGTCTAGGACAGGCTTTGCTGAGTTTGGTGATTGATTTGTTGAGATTTGAGCAAAATTGTGCCGAACCACGGTCCCTATAGGTTCTACGGCCGTGGTTTTGTAGAACAGACCGTGATTTCTTCTCTGAAATGGATTTGATAAGGAGAATGTCTACTAGAAGAAAGAAGAGTAAAGGTGATGCTTCCTCCTCCTCCCAAGTACCCCCTAGTGAGCCACCATCACCCCCACCTCCTAGAATTCCAAAAATTCATGAGGATTACCTCGATGCCTTAGAAAGAATCGAGAAGAGGGCGGTTATAGGACCGCGTTACTTAGTGCTTGAGGAGCTAGAGCCGCTGAATGTAGTGAATGACCTTACATGGCTTCTAGACAGACCCGGGTTGATCGTCTTCTCCGCTATTAGGGAAGACGCATATGAGAAGATCACTAGGGAGTTTGTGATTTCTTTCGAGCATAGTGCTATGGATAGGACAGTCTCCTTTAGGTTGATGGAGGAGAACTACGAGTTCTCGATCTTGGAGTTCGGAGTCTTCTATGGTTTCTAGGAGACCTTTAATGGTCGTTTTCCTAGCGGTGTATACGCTAAGGATTTCTGGGAGGACATTGCCATGATCTATGCCAGCGAGGACCGCTGGCAGCCAACTAACACCAAGGCTAAGCTCATCTATCACTTAGCCTTGAAGATAGCCCATAGATTCCTTTTTGAGTGTTTTTTCCCTAGGACCGAGACCCCTCAGAAGATTAAGACAAACGAGTTGTTCCTTCTCTACTCTATGATGCACGGTAGACCTGCTGACTGTGCTACCCTTTTAGCCTTCACCATGAGTAAGCTCAAGAATAAGAGAGCCGGGAACATTGGATATGGTGGTATGATTACCCACACTGCTAGACAGCTTGGTATAGATTTTTCTGCTTGCACTAGGATTGCAACGAGACCTTTGGGTCTCAACAGTTTGATGACAAGGGGTATCATCTTCCCTAGGCACCGCGGTCCACCTACCGCCGGTATTCCATGGGAGGAGAGAGGAGGTAGAGGCATTCCGTGGCTCCCTTAGTATTCCATTATGGTTAGACGCCATAATTAGAAGCAGACCTTCGCTGCTATGCATCCGAATAGGTTAGTAGCACCTCCCTACATCCCCGATGAGGTACAGGCTGCAGATGTTGAGGAGGAGATAGGAGGGGTGAGGAGCAGGACTTTGGCACATTCCCGGATCAGCCGGTACACTTCCCTGACCCTCCCAGGCGTTCACCACGACCAGCTGGACCTTCAGGAGCCTCTTCCTCACGCCGTGCTAGCGTGAGTGAGAGGCTGCAATGGATAGACACTCCACCCACTTGGTACGGAGCACAGCCAGAGTGGATGGGAGCTCCACCAACATGGTACAGTCAAGCACCAGCAACACCGGCGGCACCGACTCCACAGGATGCACCAGCATGGTACGGCCAGCCACCGGCCTAGTATGAGCAGCTACCGGAGTGGGCTACTGACCTTTCTAGCCGAGTCGGTGACTTGGAGATCCACCAGGACACTCGAGATATACGGGCTGATGAGCATGATCAGATGATGAGAGACATCTTGATAGATGATGGAATCACTATCATTTAGGGTAGTTTTTAGAGTCTTTTTATTGCATTAGTGTCGGTTTATGCTACTAACTTCTTGGTCCAGAAGAAGAAGATCAAAAGAAGCTAAAGAAGGAGTTACAAGCACTTAGGAGTGAAGATCGATCGCGAAGCAAAACTTCTGTTGCCTCACCGCCCTTGCGGGTCCTTGCAGCCGCCCCTGCGGATGACGTTTCCATTGGAACGCTCCCTGCGCCTTCACCAGCGCCGGCCATGAAGTGTGTCACCAACCCTGCGCCACTCCTTGGCGCCCCTGCGGTGACCTGCCCTGAAGATATGAAGACCAGCTCCCCTACGCCTCCCACTGCGCCCCTGTCTACGCCCCAAATAGGGAGCTAGAAGACGAAGAGGTTGTGTCGACGCCCCTGCGTCAACATAGGGACGCCCCGGCACTTGACATCAGAAACGTCAGGAAGGAGAAAGGTCAGACGTTGAAGTGCATTAAAGATCCGCCCCAGCGGAATTGTGTAGCCGCCCCAGCGGCCCTGAAGAAGATCAACCGATTCTGCCTAAACCGCCCCTGCGGTTCCTGAAGGCCGCCCCTACGGTTTAACGCCAGAAGCTTTACTCCGGCTGTTTACACCACCTTTATGGCATTTAAGGTGGCTGTTTTAGGCCGGCTATTTACTCCTAATTAAGTGTCTTTTGGTGATATAAATATACCATGGCTGATTGCTAGAAATATCCATACTTTTCCTCACAAAATCCATTTTAGACTTGAGTTTTCCATTGTAATGAGTTGCTAACTACCTTGCTACATTGGGTTGGTTTGAAGCTGCATTGTTACCTTGGTTGTAAGTTCTTTTTAATCTAAGTTTTCATTCAATAATACTTTGTGTTTCCTTTATCTCCATTGTCTAATTGCATGTTTACTATTGCTTGAAATTGATCACCTTAGGTTCTAAAGTGCATGCAAACAACTAGGATTAATAGGTTCCGGGTTCGGGTTTTTAATCTAGTAGCAACTTTAAGTAATAACGGGTTGTGATTACTTAAAGAAAAGGAACACAAATATAAAGATAAGTTTAACAATTTTAATCTTTTCTTTATATCCCTTAGTCTTTGTTTGAAAGCTAATTTGTTATTTGTTCTTGTAGGTTTATGCAACTTTAATAGGTTAAGTTGTGTTGATGCCAGTTGGCTCAACACATATATACGATCGAGACGGGAGATTACTTGGAAACTTGTAAAAGGAACTCACCAAAGTAGCAATTGCATGCTTAGAATCAACATAGTGTAGATTCATCTATAATTGTCTTACTTGTCGCATTAATCGTTTTCATAAGTTTTTGTGCATCAATTCAACCAACCCCCCCCCCCCCCTTTTGTGCCACTTGTCATTATAATCGATAATTGCATCTAAAACACCTTAACTCTCTTGGGTTCGACCCTTACTTAATCACTATACTTGTTCTTAGTGCTAAGTCGGGATTTACTTTTGATTGGGTATAGACGATCATAGAAATACCTTCGGCCAAATTTTGGCGCCGTTGCCGGGGAGTTTTTGTGTTTTATTGTTATTATTAATTATTGGTTTGAACCGTTTTTATGGTTCAAACCCGTGCTACTAATTTCGGCTTTGCTTCTTTTGATCTAAAAATTGAGAGGACGCACATCCGGCAACGAAGACAACAACAACTTCAACAAGAGATGGGTGACCGTACTCTTCGTCAACTTACGCAGCCCACCTTGACTCAAAACCCTCTTGCGGTCGCTATACCGGCACTAGGGGAAGGAGTCAACTTTGAGCTCAAGCCGGGTCTCATCCACTTACTCTCATCCTTCCATGGGCTAAGTGGTGAAGACCCCATCAAGCACCTTGGGAAGTTCCACACCGTTTGTATGAGCATGAAGCCGGCCAACATTACCGAAGAACAAATCAAGATGAGGACATTCGGCTTCACACTCAAAGATTTGGCAGATGATTGGTATTACCACCTTCCATCCAGGAGTATTGACACTTGGGAGAACCTTCACAAAGCGTTCTTGGAGAAATACTTTCTAGCTAAAAAGGCCAATAGCTTGAAGAAAGCTATAAGCAACATCGAACAAGAGGCAACCGAAACTCTCTACGAGTACTTCGAAAGGTTTGCACGCCTCCGATCCAGTTGTGCTTTTCACGGATATTCAACTCAAGATCTAGTCTTGTACTTGTACAATGGCTTGCTAGACAATGAAAGGAGGATCGTCGATGCGGCTTGCGGAGGTAATATTCTTAACTCTACTCTTGACCTTGCTTTGGAAAAGATACAGGAGCTAGTGAAAGAAACTCGGAACTTTGGAAGGACCCCGGCTAAGAAAGGAGTTCATGTTGTGAGTTCTGGGAAGAGTGAGATTTCCACCGAGCTCGCGGAATTGAAAGAAATGGTGAAGAGACTAACACTTATGGGAACACCGCAACAGCTCAAAGCTTGTGGAGTTTGTGCTGACCCGTATCATCCAACGGACATGTGTCCACAAGTTCAAGATGACGATGCTGAAGTAAACGCAATGGGTTATGGACAACCACAACAGCAAAGACCTAGGAACGATCCCTATGCACAGAATTTCATGCCGAATTGGCGTGACCAACAGAATTTCCGTTGGAGGGATCAACAAAACCAACAACAGCAGCCCCGCCAAGGTAAGTATCACTCAACTGAAGATATGTTGCAGGTTTTGACTAAACACTTTGCTACTCATGTCCAAACAACAGAATCTAGCATCAAGAACCTTGAGCAACAGGTTAGTCAAATGGCGGAAGCTATTTCAAGGACCGAATCAAGGCTTTCCGGAGGATTGCCTTCCCATACGTTTATAAACCCCAAGGAGAATGTTAGTGCCCTAACATTAAGGAGCGGGAAGCGAATCCAACAAGAACCAGCAAAAGAATCACAAAGCATATCTTCTGTCGTTTCTTCCGCACCCACAACCGCCCCTGCGGCTGGCTGACCCCGCCCCTACGGTGAGAACCCCGGAGCCGCCCCTGCGCCTTCAAGGTGGCACTCCTGCGGAAAACACAACAGAAGGTCCTGCTGAAAAGGATACCTACGTCCGGCCTAACTTTCCACCACTGTACTCCGAGAAGCCACCGGCTCCTTTTCCTGAAGCATTGAAGGAGCGAAGAATCATAGAGGACAAGGACCTCTTTGAGACTTTCTCTAAATGCGAGGTAAACATTCCCCTCCTTAAGTTGGTGAAAAGTATCCCTAAGTATGCTCGTTTTTTGAAGGAACTTTGCACTATCAAGAGGAATTAAAAGCTAAAGGGGAAACAGAAAGTGCAAGTGAGTGAACATGTGTCGGCAGTTTTCCAACGGAGAATGCCCAAGAAATGCAGCGATCCGGGCATGGTAAGCATTCCTTGTGTTATAGGGGAAACCCGCTTTGACAAAGCAATGCTTGATCTCGGTGCTTCTATTAATGTCTTGCCATATTCAATTTACAAATCACTTGGCCTTGGGCCACTAATGGAAACTAGGATTGTAGTACAATTTGCTCATAGATCTAATGTGTACCCGAAAGGGATAATTGAAGATGTATTAGTGATGGTAGACAACCTAATTTTTCCTGCTGATTTCTTTGTAATGGATATGGAAAATGACTCGCATGTTGCACCCATTCTGTTAGGTAAGCCATTTCTGAAAATGGCTAGGACTAAAATTGATTATGTTAGTGGTAAATTGACCATGGAGTTTGATGGAGAAGTAGTGGAATTTGACATCTATGATGCAATGAAATTTCCTAGCGATGATCATTCTCTATGTGCTATTGACATTGTTGAACCTTTTATGCAAGATGTTTTTTATAACTCTGACGTGGATGAATTAAGAAATATGATTGAGCATGACATTGATGGTTTCAAATCAGATTTGGTGTTAGCATCTAGAATGAAAGAGGTCCAAGCCCAATTAGATGGACATAAAAGGCTACCTATCTCCAATTTGGCCGTTGGGCCCACTTTACTAACCCCAAGCGAGAAGCTTGTTCCGTCCATAGTGCAGGCACCGGAAATAGAATTGAAGGACCTTCCGTCACACCTCAAGTATGTTTTCCTTGGAGCACACAATACCTTTCCGGTAATCATCTCTAACAAGTTGACCACCGGACAAGAAGATTAGTTGGTGAACATACTAAAGGAGCACAAGACGGCCCTTGGATGGACTATTGCGGACATCAAAGTGATAGGTCCTTCCACTTGCATGCATAGGATTTTACTTGAGAACGAAGCCAAGCCCTCTAGGCAACCTCAAAGGAGGTTGAACCCACCAATGATGGATGTGGTCAAAAAGGAAGTATTGAAGCTCCTCCAAGCGGACATGATCTTTCCTATCTCGGATAGCACTTGGGTTAGCCCGACCCAAGTAGTTCCAAAAAAGGGAGGCATCACTTTGGTGGAAAATCAACATGGAGAGATGGTCCCAAGCAAAACACAAACCGGATGGAGAGTTTGCATTGACTACCGCAAGCTCAATAAGGTAACACGAAAAGACCATTTCTCATTACCTTTTATTGATCAAATGTTGGAACGTCTTGCAGGTCATCAATACTATTGTTTCCTGGATGGATATTCGGGCTATTTCCAAATAGCCATCGCACCAGAAGATCAAGAGAAGACGACATTCACTTGCCCATTTGGCACTTTCGCATATCGCAGAATGCCATTTGGACTTTGCAACGCACCAGGCACTTTCCAACGGTGCATGATAAGCATTTTCTCCGAATACATAGAAAATTTCATTGAAGTCTTCATGGATGATTTTACCGTCCATGGAGACAGTTTTGACGCATGTTTAGGGCATTTAAAACTTGTTCTTGAAAAAGGTGTTGAAACCAATTTAGTTCTTAATTCGGAAAAATGTCATTTCATGGTCGAACAAGGAATTGTGCTAGGACATGTATATCCTCAAAAGGGATAGAGGTAGATAAGGCAAAGGTTGATGTTATTCAAAATTTACCTTATCCTACTAATGTTCGGGAAATACGATCTTTTCTTGGTCATGCAGGTTTCTACCGACGGTTCATCAAAGATTTCTCAAAGATCTCAGCACCCCTGTGTGAATTGCTCAAAAAAGATGTCACCTTCATAGTGGATGAGGATTGCAAGAAGGCTTTCGACACTTTGAAAGCATATCTCACCACCGCACCGATCATCCGTTCTCCGGATTGGGAGAAACCTTTTGAAATCATGTGTGACGCCGGTGACTATGCCGTTGGAGCTGTCTTAGGACAAAAAGACGGACGGGCTTCCCATGTGATCCATTATGCGTCTATGACACTCAATGGAGCACAAAGGAATTACTCTACCACCGAGAAGGAGATGTTAGCGGTAGTTTTTGCCCTTGAGAAATTCCGGCAGTACCTACTTGAGGTAAAGGTAATTATCTTCACGGACCATGCAGCTCTTAGGTACCTCATGGCAAAGAAGGAGGCAAAGCCACGATTGATCCGTTGGGTGCTTCTTCTAAGCGAGTTTAACCTAGAGATAAGGGACAAGAAGGGAGTTGAGAACTTGGTGGCCGATCATTTGAGCAGACTAGTGCAAGAGGAGGAAGATCCAGGAAAAAGAGAGATAGCCGGAAATTTTCCAGACGATACCTTCTACACAACTCTCTATTGTGTAACCGCCCCCGCGCCTCACACCAGCCGCCCATGCGGCTGTGTCTAGGCGCCCCTGCGGAATTGTCGATAGAGGTTTGTCTTAAGCTTCAATCTTTTAAGCCTTGGTTTGCTGACATTGTGAATTTCATTGTCAGGAAGGAGTATCCTCCAGACTTCACCAACGCACAACGAGAGAAAGTAAAAGTTGAAGCTCGACACTACGTTTAGGACGATCCTTACCTTTGGAAGCATTGTAGTGACCAAGTGATCCGGCGTTGCATTCCGGACAATGAGGTACAATCCGTCCTAACTTTCTGTCATTCTGAAGCATGTGAAGGGCACTTTAGAGCAAACAAAACTGCAAGAAAAGTTTTGGATGCCGGTTTCTTTTGGACACACATTTTTCGAGACGCTTTTGCGTTTTGTAAAGTGTGTGATACATGCCAAAGGGTAGGAAATCTTTCAAGGAGACATGAAATGCCCCAATCCTCTCTTATATTTTGTGAAATATTCGATGTTTGGGGAATTGATTTCATGGGGCCGTTTCCTACTTCATTCGGGAACACATATATTTTGCTTGCGGTGGACTATGTTTCCAAGTGGGTGGAAGCAAAGGCCACCAAAACTGATGATTCAAAAGTAGTTGCAGCTTTTCTGAAGGAAAATATCTTTGCAAGATTTGGAATCCCAAAAGCCTTAATCAGTGATAGGGGTACCCATTTTTGCAACAAAACGATCACGGCTCTCCTTAAGAAGTATCATGTTCACCAAAGAGTGTCAATAGCTTATCATCCACAAACAAACGGCCAAGCTGAGGTGTCCAACCGGAAAATAAAGACCATCCTTGAAAAGACGGTTTCTTCCGGACGGAAGGATTGGAGTGCAAGGCTAAATGATGCCCTATGGGCATATCGGACAACCTACAAAACTCCCATCGGAATGTCCCCTTTTAGGCTCGTGTTTGGGAAAGCTTGCCACCTACCGGTGGAGTTAGAGCACAAAGCTTGGTGGGCGGCAAAGAAGTGCAACATGAACATAGAAGAAGTGGGAGAATTCCGGAAGTTCCAATTGCAAGAGTTGGAGGAACTAAGGCTAGATGCATATGACCATGCTACCACATACAAAGAAAAGACCACAGCATGGCATGACCGGAACATCCTCCGGAAGGACTTCAAGGTAGGTAATAAGGTACTTCTGTTTCAATCCCGTTTGAAACTCTTTGCAGGTAAGTTGTGTTCAAGATGGACAGGGCCGTTCATAATAGCCGAAGTATACCCTCACGGGGTTGTGGATCTCTATGACCCCCAAACGCACAAGGTGTTTAAGGTGAACGGACAAAGGCTAAAGCTTTACCTTGAAGGAGTCAAGAACGATCCGATTGACGAGATGCTACTAGAGGAGGCACAGTTAGAGAAGTAGAAATCTTAAATCGAGCCAACGACGTAAAACAAAGGCGCTTCTCGGGAGTCAACCCGAAGGAATAAAAAGAGGAGCTTCTGTCAAGGAATCCGCCCCTGCGGATTTGTTTCCCGCCCCTGCGGTGACACTCAGGCCAGCGCTGCCCCGGCGCTGGGCCTGCGCCTGCAACACGCCTGTCACCGCCCCCGCGGTGACATCCTCACGCCCCTGCGGCGGCCATCCTTGACACAAATTCCTAGAGCCGTCCCCGGCACTGGGCCTGCATGCCCCTTACCCTTGTCGCCGCCCCTGCGGGTTTACCTAGAAAAGAAAAAAAAAAAAAAGGATCTCGAAAAACGCCTACACCTACCACGCACCACCCACCAACCTTCTTCACCAAACACAAACCCTCCAAACTCCCCTCCTTCAAAAACACCCTCAACGCCCCTGCTCCCTCTGCTCACCAACAGTCTTGCCGACGCCCCTGCGCCGCCTCCGACAGCCAGCCACCAGCCAAAACAACCCTGCGCCACCTTCTCCCACTACCCCCGTGCTCTCTCACAGCCCTACGGCCTTCCTCCTCACCCACTTCATACATTCCACTCCAGCTACATCACCGGCGAGGCTGCACCACCAAGGACGTCACCGGAGCAACCCCAGAAACACCCTCTCCATCGCTCCTCAGAAATCGCCTCTGCACTTCTCCCGCACCTGCGGCTGCAAGCATCCTCCCCTGCGCCTCACTGCCCCTGCGCCTGCACAGCCGCCCCTGCGGAAATCACAACAGAAAGGTCGCTTTCTTTTCCTCATTTCAACATTTGCTAATCCTTTGCTTCAAACACTTTCAAGAATGGAAGCCCCAAGAAAATACAAGATGACCGAAGCAGAGAAGGAGCGTTATAGGATTTTGCAGGATGGAGTTGTGTATGCAACTCGATTTTTGCATATCCCGACTTTGGAGAAACTGGGCATGCTAGAGAGCATACAAACGTTTTTGGCGAATGCTGGGCTCGGAGACTTCTTCCAGAAGAGTGCTCCGACATGTCCGGAGCTCAACAGACAGTTTATCTCCACTTTCACAATGGAGAAGGAGGACCACGTGTGTATCGGCCTCACCTTCAAGTTCAACAAGGTGAAATACACTCTCGATTACGCCGATCTAAGGGAAGCATTTGGGGTGACTCTAAACCCCTCTGTGAACTGGTGGGATCCAGTCCCGGCCCCAAACCTGTGCGAGTTTTGGCAAGCAGCTACCGGGTCGGAGTTCCATGCTGGGGGTGAGTACTCCAACAAAATCACTCACCCCAGTTTGACGTTGATTTCCAAGATCCTCATGAGTGTCTTTTGTGGACACAAAGAGGAAAACAAGGTCTCTCTCAAGGACCTCCCACTACTCTACTCTTGCCTTCCACAGAGCGAGAAGGTGATGGATTGGCCCTCTCTCTTCCTTGCCGCTTTGAAGCGGATCAGGAGGGACGAGCCGAGGGATATTGTCGGCGGTGGGGTGATCTCTTTGATCGCCTCACAAGTGATGGACCTATCCAAGTTAGAGGATGGGATGGCGGCTCCTCTCTACACCGAGGGGATGCTTAGGAGGTGCAAGCTCCTCCGGCGGGACGGGGAGAACCTATTTTGGATCTCCCTTGCAGATGGGAGCCATCTCACCTACCTCCCCCGGCCATTACCTTTAGGAGGTGAGCTCTCCGAGCTCTACATCCCGGCAGATCCTTTCGTGCCAAGGAGGCCACTAGTGGCCATTATGGAGAGGCATGCTGCTAGCTCCAGCCGGGCCCATCAGGAGGAGCACCTCCCCATCCCGGATGATGAGGAGATGCCCACGGCGGCACCAGAGGAGGACCCAGCCCTTGCGAGCCTTAAGGCTCAGATGGCGGCTATGACGACCCAGCACCGGACATGGCAGTCCGATTACCAGCGGACTATGTTGGAGCAGCAGCAGAGCTGGCAGGAGAGTTTTGCCACCTCCATGACCTCACACTTCGACCAGAGGCAGTAGACCTGGCAGGCAGCGCAGCAGCAGCTGGAGGCTCAGCAGCTGGCTTGGCAGGCCAGTTTTGAGACCTCTTTTGGTCGCCGGATGTCCACCCAACAGGACCGCATTGATGACATCTATCGCCGCCAGGAGCATTTCTTCCGCCACTTCCCTTACCCACTGGAGGAGGGTTCGGGTGGTCCATCCGGACCACCCCAGTGAGGGGTACATTTCTTTTCCCTTCTCCCGCATTTATCTTTGACTCATTTCCACTTTGAGGGCAAAGTGTACTGCAAGTATGGGGAGGGACATATCATTGCTTGTACAGTTCATTGAGTTGTTTTTGGCATTTGTTTTTGCATTGTTGAATTCAGTTTCATTCAAAAAAAAAAAGAAAGAAATAAGCCAAAGAAGTGAAAAAAAAAGGCATGAAAATCCTTGGATAAACCGAAAACCTGAAAGGGCGGTTTAGGTAAAAAGAAGGCAGTCCGACCAACCTTAGGTTGGTGCAAAATTGGACTTGAGGGATGTGAGTTAAAGTGAGAAAAGAAGAAGAGTGGCAAAGTGAAAACCCGAAAGGGCGCCTTGGCAAAATGAGCGACACCGAGCGTAGGTTTCCCTTCCGGCGTTTTGGCGACATAAGAAGGGGAGTCATAAGGAGGTTGTCCGGGTAGGCCACTCTTGGAGCGATAAGGATGGTAGTATTTATTTTTCTCACACTTTCTCTCTTTTCTTTCTTTCTTTCTTGGCTTTTCTCATGTTTTCCATTATCTTTCTGCTTACTCATGCTTCCTGAGGCCTTTGAGTCTAGTTGATGTCATTTGTTTAAACTCGGGACGAGTAAAAGGTCTAAGTATGGGGGAGTTTGATAGGTGATGAAATCACTATCATTTAGGGTAGTTTTTAGAGTCTATTTATTGCATTAGTGTCGGTTTATGCTACTAACTCCTTGGTCCAGAAGAAGAAGATCAAAAGAAGCTAAAGAAGGAGTTACAAGCACTTAGGAATGAAGATCGATCACGAAGAAAAGCTTTTGTTGCCTCACCGCCCTTGTGGGTCCTTGCAGCCGCCCCTGCGGATGACGTTTCCACTGGAACGCTCCCTGCGCCTTCAGCAGCACCGGCCATGAAGTGTGTCACCGCCCCTGCGCCACTCCTTGGCGCCCCTGCAGTTACCTGCCCTGAAGATATGAAGACCAACTCCCCTACGCCTCCCACTGCGCCCCTGCCTGCGCCCCAACTAGGGAGCTGGAAGACGAAGAGGTTGTGTCGACGCCCCTGCGTCGACATAGAGATGCCCCGGCGCTTGACATCAGAAACATCAAGAAGGCGAAAGGTCAGACGTTGAAGTGGATTAAAGATCCGCCCCAGCAGAATTGTCTAGCCGCCCCAGCGGCCCTGACGAAGATCAACCGATTCTGCCTAAACCGCCCCTGCGGTTCCTGAAGGCCGCCCCTGCGGTTTAACGGCAAAAGCTTTACTCCGGTTGATTACACCACCTTTATGGCATTTAAGGTGGCTGTTTTAGGCCGGCTATATACTCCTAATTAAGTGTCTTTTGGTGATATAAATATACCATGGCTGATTGCTAGAAATATCCATACTTTTCCTCACAAAATCCATTTTAGACTTGAGTTTTCCATTGTAATGAGGTGTTAACTCCCTTGCTACATTGGGTTGGTTTGAAGCTGCATTGTTACCTTGGTTGTAAGTTCTTTTTAATCAAAGTTTTCATTCAGTAATACTTTGTGTTTCCTTGATCTCCATTGTCTAATTGCGTGTTTACTATTACTTGAGATTGATCACCTTAGGTTCTAAAGTGCATGCAAGCAACTAGGATTAATAGGTTCCGGGTTCGGGTCTTTAATCTAGTAGCAACTTTAAGTAATAACGGGTTGTGATTACTTAAAGAAAAGGAACACAGATATAAAGATAAGTTTAACGGTTTTAATCTTTTCTTTATATCCCTTAGTCTTTGTTTGAAAGCTAACCTGTTATTTGTTCTTGTAGGTTTACGCAACTTTAATAGGTTAAGTTGTGTTGATGCCGGTTGGCTCAACACATATATACGATCGAGACGGGAGATTACTTGGAAACTTGTAAAAGGAACTCACCAAAGTAGCAATTGCATGCTTAGAATCAACCTAGTGTAGATTCATCTATAATTTTCTTACTTGTCGCATTAATCATTTTCATAAGTTTTTATGCATCAATTCAACCAAACCCCCCCCCCTTTTGTGCCACTTGTCATTATAATCGATAATTACATCTAAAACACCTTTACTCTCTTGGGTTCGACCCTTACTTAATCACTATACTTGTTCTTAGTTCTAAGTCGGGATTTACTTTGATTGGGTATAGACAACCATAGAAATACCTTTGGTCACATCTACCGCTAGCAGTTTGGGCGGCATTTCAGCTCCGACTTCTCCCCGTTTCCACCACCGCCGCCTCCACAGTGATGAGCTTCGAGGATTGATAGTTCAGCCGCCCCACCACCGTCTTTAGTGAGTTCATTTTCCTTTTCTTCTTTTCTTTATTTCTTTTTCGAACATTGCGGACAATGTAATGTCTAAGTATGGGGTGGGGTGTAACTATGTGTTGTAATAACTCTACTACATTTGCTTGCTTCTATCCATAACACTTTGTATGTTTCAATTTCATAGTCACACGTTTCCTTATTGCATTGCATGAAAAAGTTTGAAAAACCCATAAAATTTTGAAAAATTTGAAAAAGTTTTTGTGCTTCTAAGACTAGAGATGACTTCTATGATAGTTCTTACTTGTGGAATGAGTTTTTGATGACAATTCTATGCTTAAACAGAATAATGAATTGAAAAAGAAATTGAATGTGTTGTTTATCCTTTCTTACAAGTTTCATAATGTGAAAGTTCTATCTAAATCATATTGAGAAATTGAGGTTGAAATCACATGATGAGTTCTTATACTTCTTATTGAAATGATTAAGGCAATTCGATTTTCTTTCTTCTTTCTTTGATCACATAGCCCCACAATGAAAGTAATTACCTTCCTTACCTATCCGAGAATTTGGAGGAGTTGATATTTGGCATGTTTGATGTGGGAGGGCCATGAAAGCAAATTTTTGCATTCAAAGAATAGAATCAATAGTTTTGGGGAAATCAATCATGACGATGAATAACTCGGCACCATTCACATAGTCGGGTGTTTGTGTCTTGCCAAAGTCGGATTGAGCGATATTCCTAACGAATTATGGTATGTGCATCAAGGGTTTGAGGCATCTCGAAATTGAGAAACGCCGATCTCCTAGGCTTCGGTTTTTGTGCACCTCTGTCCATATTTCAAAAAGTAAAGTCGGAAAATAATGTGAAAAAGAAGAGAGCAAAGCTCAAAGTTGATGGTGTTGCAATTCAAAGTAAAAAGAAAAAGAGTTGGGTTATTCATTTTCTCGGATTCATGCACCACATCCCTTATAAGTTTCCCTCCCTTCCGCATTCTAGACCTTACTTGAAAGTCCTTAAGATCAAAAGAATGTTATTTGACTTTGTGATCTAAATTGAAGTTTTTATGCTTGATTTTGACAATACTTGAAGGTTATGATGTTTGTCTTAAAGTTTAAGCGATTCATGATGTTTCTTTGCTTTAAATTCTTTGGTTTATGTATATAGCGTTTCAAGGATGAATGAAGCAAGGTTTGAGGATGATCTATTGATTAGAAGTACATTTACCTAAAGGATGTTTTTGTTTTGAGATTGCATGCATATTTCATTCTAACTTGTATTTTAGTGCTTTCAAAGATCTTGCTTGGGGACAAGCAAGTGAGAAGTATGGGGTATTTTGTTAGCATGAAATATTGCGATATTCTAGGCACTTATTTTGGTTGTTTTTCTCTCATTATTGTGTACATGGATGAAGTTTAGAAGCAATTGTTAGCTTGTTCCTCTATTATTGTCGATATGGATGTCTACACTAGCTTTGTGTTGATTGTAGGCGAAAAGGAGCTAAATGGGAGCTATTGCGAGAGAAAAGAGAGGACTCGATCATATCCGAGGATTAGGAACACATCAAGGAAGCTAAGGAAGAAGCTAGGATGAAGAATGTCACGACACAAAGGAAACCACAAGTATTTTACACTTCCACGCTCTAAACCACGGCCGTGGATCTTGGCATCATGAGCGTGGAGCATTCCAGTAAGTTACACGGCCTAAAGTACGGTCGTGGAAGTCACAAGAGACCGTAACCCATTTCCACGCTCTAAACCACGGTCGTGGAAACCCTTGAGACCGTGATTTAGGCGATCTGTTGATGAGACTTTATTTGCCACGTTATTTACGTGATGGGCCTGGACGGTTATTTCTTTCCCGTCTTATAAAAAGGTCAGAAAAGAGAGTTTTGGGGATCCGCGCTTACACCCGCTTAATCTCGCAACATTTGCGATTGATCCCGGAGGAGACGCTGACGGCCGCTTACTTTGCTTGGAGCATTCTTGCCTAGGGTGGATTGAAGATCGCCGAAGGTTTTAACCTCTTTCTTAGGGTTTGACATTGAAGACAGATTTACAACCTATTCTTCATACTTATCTTAGATCATTGTGAGGTTTTGTATTCTATATTCTAAATCCATTGATTATCACTTCTTGTGTTCGGATTTGAGAGTTGGTTTTGAAGTCTTATTAAGTATTCGAGGGTTTTCATCTTTTATTCCTTGTGATTTGAATATTGATATCATGACAATGATTGTTGGCTAAAACCTTTTAGCAATTCTAAGGTGAAGGGTTGATAGTTGTGGCTTAGATGATGATAGATCAAGCGTAAATTGATTGGACCCTGAGGGTTAGAGAGATCCCGTTGACGAACCCAAATCACGGTCTGTTCTTGGGTGTCCACGGCCGTGGTTCTCAAGATCTGACCGTGATTTATCCTAGTTTACGACCTTTGCTTTTGCTTTAATCCAAAGTTAAAGATTAGCTTTAACCTAGTCTAGGTTTAACCTTTTCTAGGTAGTAGTGAGACTCATCACCCTCTATTTCGATTTCGAGTGTCACAACCTTAATCGTTTTAGTTAGTCTTGATCCTTGAGTTACAAGTTTGGGTATTTGAGATTAATTCTTGTCCATAGATCCTTTCTATACTGAAGCCTCAACAACCATTATTGAGAGTTCTTTGGGTTAGACATATAGGGTTTTGGAACTTCACCGTACATAACCTTACTTTAGTATACCTTTGCAATTCTCAACTCTGTCCTTATATATATATAGTATATCTTGAATCGATTGCCACAATTAGATACCTGGATCTTTAGGGTTGTTGTTTTCCCCAATATTTGCAAAGCTTTACACTTTACTTGCTCGATTACTTGAAACTGATTTTGTTTCACCAACTCCCTGTGATCGATACTCTGGAATACTTGCTAATCTACGCTGATCCGTACACTGCGGGTTCGCTTGCTTTTATTCTAGTTTTATAAATTTAAGAATTGATTGCACGCACGCTTGTTCGCTCAAAAGGGTGTGCGTCAAAGTCTTAATATTTATATCTAGAACTCAAAAGCAAAGCGAACCCGCAGTGTACGGATCAGCTGTAGAAAGGTAAGAATTCCAGAGTCGAACTCAGGGATTTGGTGAGAAAGATTCCAATTTCAATTATCTAGCGAAAGTATAAAAGCTTTTGTGACGTAATAAAGAGAGAAATGATTCCAAGGATTCAAGTATCCGATTTAGGCTTTCGATTCAAGACACTTCTACGGGTGTAGGACAGAATTTATATTGCCAAGATTAAATGTTCAAAGGTAGGATTCGTACGATGAAGTTTCGAAACCTATATAACTAATCTATAGGTTCTCTCTATAAGGGTTGTTGAGGCTGCAATATAGAAAGATCTAAAGATAAGAATTATGTTCAAACTAACTATCTAAAACTCCAGGATATGACTCTCCAAAGTATGAATAGAAAGCACACTTAAAATCTTAATAAAGGATGTTGAGTCTCTTTATTACCCAAATCTTGCAATTTTAATCCATTAAATGTAGAAACAGGTTTGAATTGCATTCGAACATTCAATTAGAGGGTAAAAAGGTTAATCAAGATTGGGATTTAGGCAAGGAATAGTTTTGATTAAAGATTAATTCAATTAAAGTTCGTCAGAGGAATAAATCGCCCTGTTCATAGGAAAAATCGGCCGATTTTCCTCAAGAACAGCCCGATTTTCCTGTTGTCGCAAAACTAAGATCTAAATTCTCAGGGTCCTAATGTTTGAATGAGTTCAGTCTATCATCATCTAAGCCTTAATCATCAACTATTCTCCCCAGGATCACAAGGTTTTTAGCCAACCATTTTCAAAATCGAATCAAATTAATTATTGAAGAAGATATCGCAAAGAAACCAAATCTTGAATGAAAAATTCTATAACTCTTAAATCTGTAAAACAATCGTCAAATCTGTTCAATATATCTCTCAACAACTTAATTTCGTGTTCATAAACCACAAACAAGACAATGGAACAAAGAAATCTCACAATCGAAGATCAAGAATGACTTTCCGGCAAAAGCTCTTCAATCTCTCTCCAAGAATCGTTGATTTCTTCAAAACGTGTAAAGATTATCTGGTGCCACCTCTTCGTCTTCGTTCGTAGGGTTCTCTTCTATAGTTTCTTGCAGATGGGCCGTTTGGCAAAACTCTCATCTAGCCCAAATTAATTGGGCTTTATGTCGTCTTTTCATTTGGCCGAATCGTGAAGAAAATCGACCCAGTCGATTTTAGTGAAAAACCGTTCGATTTCAATGTGTGAAAATCGTCCGATTTATGTGTACATTAGAACGATTTTCTTCAACAGAAAGTGTTCTTCCTTTGGTTCGTCTTCTATGCTTCTCCTTTGCAATCCCTTAGCCCTTTGTGATCCTCCTAAGACTCCTTTAGCTTCCTTAACATCCTTAGATGCTTCTTGCTCCATTTTTGCTTCCAATTCAGCTCTATTTACCTGCAATTCATCAAAATCTCGTGTAGACCTCTATTTCCGACAATTGATTGAATAGAACATAAAAGTTATGCAAAATCCCTCTAAATGCAAGGTAAATAGAGATAATGTGCTGCAATATGCATGAATATGATGATACATAATTCATGTCATCAAAATACCCCATACTTGCCTCTTGCTTGTCCCTAAGCAAGACTCAAATTCGGAATATAAGATGTCATGGATTATGCATGTATGAAATTCAAAAACTTTTCTTTTGGTAGTGCTCCTTTTCATTGGATCGCTCTCAAAGTGATATTTCAAGGCATAAAAGGGGCAAAGCATATATCAATGGTGACTATAAGATTAACAAACTCCCTTTTCTTTCTTGAAGGCATAAATAAAGAACATGATAAAGGTGTAGAGGCAATCAAATTCAAACAAATCTAAGCCATTAAGTCTTAAACACATGCATAAAAGTCTCAAGGTCTTCTAATCAAAGAAAGGGTTCAAGAAACGTATTAAGGGAAGGAGTTCTTTTTGGCAATTGTGGTGCTAATCCGGGAAAGAGGAACACATAACACCTTCAAGAATTTTCTTCACCGCACATGCTTCGCATGTAGAAAGCTTTGCTTTCATTATACTTTACTTTTTGAGAGTATGGACAGCGGTGCACAAAAACCGAAGCCTAGGAGATTGGCGTTTCTCAATTTCGAGATGCCTCAAACCCTTGATGCACATACCATATCCCGTTAGGACTTGTCGTTCAATCGGACTTTGGCAAGACACAAACACCCGGCTATGTGAATGGTGCCGAGTTACTCATCCTCATGTTCAACGTCCCCAAACTTATGAAATTTTGCACTTTTTTCAATACATTTTCCTTGGCCCTCCCACATCAAACATGCCTTTTTCAATCACCTATCCTAATTCCCGGATGGTAAGAGGAGGGTTACATATTTCATTGAGGAGTTAGCATGACCAAGATGTGAGAAAAGAAAAGAAGTGAAATGCCTTAGTCATCCTTAAATGATGTAAAAGAACTTGCAATATAGCTTCGACTATTATTTCATTTTCTCATCAAAACAACTAAATCATATAACTTATTCATGTATTCAAGTAACAAAAGCAATTTCATTCATGCTATAATCAAGATCTCAACACAACTAAGCATCTTTTTTTACCTATCCATATGCACAATTTTCATCATAGAGGTCATTTCCATATAAGAAGCACTTAAAATTCTTGAAAATTCATAGGTTTTGAAAAAGTTCATGCAAATGCGAGTGTCATAATAGAAAGCAAGCCGTGCAAGAGTTATTACAAGCCAAATTGTCAAGAGTAGTGGAAAGTACATAGAGTGCTAGAATGAAACATAAGGTATTGTAAGTACCCCCACCCCATACTTAAAACTCACATTGTCCCCAATGTGAAGAAAAGAAAAGGAAGAAAAGGATACTCACAATATAAGATGACGAATCAGGCATGGCGAATCATTCATTGAGTGGTGATGGTGGGAGTCTATATAAGCTCAATAGGAAACTCCGGATATTCCAATCGGTGTCGAAGAATAAAGAAGGGGAACGTCTTTTGGCCGAACAAAAAAATTTCCGAAGGAAAAAAAAAAAAAAAAATTTTTTTTTTTTTTTTTTTTTTTTTTTGAAAAAAATCGACCGATTTTTCAAAAAATCGGCCGAGTTTTCTGCCCGATTTTTTCGTCGGCCCGAGTTTTCCTGAAGGGGTCGATCTCTAGGTCGATTTTTCTTTCAAAGTCATCAAGTACTATGTAGCGAGGAGGGGTGAATGGGCGATCTATAATGCGTGCATAGCGTTTCTTATGCTTGGCTAGGGGCGGGGGAAGCTTAGGGATGTTGGTAGATGGTGGTGGAGGTGGGGCAGGGGCTTTTGAAGAAGATCCCTTCTTCTTCCCCGTGTTCCTAGTTATCCTCTTGACAAGATCCATTCTAAGTCCTAAAAATCGACCTGTTCTTCACAAAAATCGGCCGATTTTTCTGGGTTGGGTCGATTTTTATCTCGATTTCAACGATTCTCACAATTCTGTAAAGTTCTGTTCAATCTATCACCACACACAGTTCTCCACAATGAATCCTAAGCAAATTCCTCTATCAATTCCAACAACAAAGCACTTCCTAGGCAACTTCGATTTCAAGTGAGAAAACTTAGGTTTTGGAAAGAAAAACCTGAATTCCTTATGGAGTAGTCGATTGCCGTGCGTGTTGTTGTTAGATCCGTGTTCCTTGTTGAAAATGCTTCAGTTTG
Source organism: Fagopyrum homotropicum (assembly GCA_033239125.1). Classification (NCBI taxonomy): domain Eukaryota; kingdom Viridiplantae; phylum Streptophyta; class Magnoliopsida; order Caryophyllales; family Polygonaceae; genus Fagopyrum; species Fagopyrum homotropicum. The sequence goes on along the minus strand of BSWB01000007.1, from coordinate 25,368,217 downwards.
GAGCCAAGAATCTCTTGAAATGGTTAAGGAATGAGGATTTGAGGGTGTGGCGATTTTTCGGCGTTCTTGAGAGAGGGAAATCGAGAGTTGGAGATGTGTGAATGAAGAAGATCGAGTGTGAAGTCCTTATATAGGGTCGATGATTTCTGAAGAAAATCGGCCTATTTTTCTGGTTCGATTTATTTATCGGGGCGATTTTTCTCCCTGACTGAAAAAATCGGACGATTTATTTTGGCAGGTCGATCTCCAGGTCGATTTTTGTTTCTGTTGTGAAAAATCGACTTGTTCTGTTACTGAATCGGACGATCTTCTTATGGTAGATCGATTTTCTTCCTTGTTTTTCTTGAATCTCGAAGATATAACTTAATTGTGCTCCATTCTTCGTGAATCTCTCACATTTGAACCTAGTTTCCTGCGATTAATGACACGACAAACCAAGAGTGCATCGAGGAACATATAAAAACGAAAAACGAAGAAACAAAGCAATTAATCTACTCTAACTAAATGAGGGAAAGAAGGGAAAACTATACTATCATTGGGTTGCCTCCCAAGAAGCGCTTTATTTATCGTCTTTAGCTGGACGGTGTATGATGTTGTGTTCAACGGAGGAGGATAGGAGCTATCTCCTCGACCGGGGCTTCCGGTGTGTATTTCTTCAACCGTTGGCCATTAACCTTAAAACTTCCGCTTTGTTCACCCCATACTTCAACTGCACCATGAGGGAAAACTCTTTTAATCACAAAAGGTCCTGTCCAACGGGATTTGAGCTTACCTGGAAATAGACGCAGCCTTGAGTTGAATAGGAGGACTTGGTCTCCCTCCTTCAAGTCTTTTGGGATGATGTGTTTGTCATGCCAGCGCTTTGTCCGTTCCTTGTAAATCTTTGCATTCTCATACGCATTCAGTCGGAGCTCATCTAGCTCATTGATGTCGAAGAGCCGCTTCTCTCCAGCTTCTTTCATGTCGAAGTTGAGCCACTTGATAGCCCAATAAGCCTTATGCTCTAGCTCTACAGGAAGATGACATGATTTACCATAAACGAGATTATAAGGAGTCGTACCTATTGGTGTCTTGAAGGCCGTTCTGTATGCCCATAGTGCATCGTCCAGCTTCATTGACCAATCTTTCCGTGTTTTAGAGACGGTCTTCTCTAAAATCCCTTTAATCTCTCTATTGGATATCTCGACTTGTCCGCTGGTTTGCGGATGGTAAGGTGTAGCTATCTTATGGGTCACCCCATACTTAGCTAATAGAGTCTCGAATCGACGGGCTGTGAAATGCGTTCCTCCGTCACTAATGATGGTCCGGGGAGTTCCGAACCTTGGGAAGATCGTTTTGTTGAGGAACTTCACCACTACCATTGCATCATTAGTGGGGGAAGCGATTGCCTCCACCCATCTTGAGACATAGTCTACGGCAAGAAGTATATACTGGTTGCCGCATGAAGATGGGAAAGGTCCCATAAAGTCGATGCCCCATACATCAAAGATCTCTACTTCTTGTATGTTGTTGAGAGGCATCTCATTCCTCCTGGATATATTACCTGTCCTTTGACAAGCATCACAAGAAACAACAAACTTTTGCACATCTTTGAAAAGTGTAGGCCAATAAAAGCCGGAGCGAAGTACCTTAGCACAAGTCTTGTGGGAACTAGCATGTCCGCCACATGGTAGAGAATGGAAGTGTCGGATGACACTATCTATCTCATCTTCGGGAACACATCTCCTGTAGATGCTATCTGGACCTCTTTTGAATAGAAGAGGTTCGTTCCAATAAAAATGTCGGACGTCTCTCAAGAACTTCTTCTTTTGAGCATATGAAAGTCCGGGTGGGATCTCCTGACAAACAAGGTAATTTACAATGTCAGCAAACCATGGATCATTACCTTGTGATATGTGTTGAAGACACTCTTCAATCTCGTGCAGCTGCTCGTCAGGGAAGGAGTCGTCTATCGGAAGCTCATCCGACTCGCCGGTGAGTTGCGGAAGACGACTAAGGTGATCGGCGACGGAGTTCTCCGATCCTTTCTTATCACGGATCTCTAAATCAAACTCTTGTAAGAGTAAGATCCATCGTAGAAGCCTTGGCTTCGCATCCTTCTTCGTGAATAAGTATCGGATTGCGGAGTGATCCGTATAGACTATCACTTTCGCACCTACAAGATAGGAACGAAATTTCTCAAATGCATATACTACGGCTAAAAGTTCCTTTTCCGTAGTTGCGTAGTTGTATTGAGCCTCATCTAGCGTTTTGCTAGCGTAGTAGATGGCATGAGTGCGACCATCTTTCTTCTGTCCAAGAACGGCTCCTATAGCGACATCGCTTGCGTCGCACATGACCTCGAAAGGAAGAGTCCAATCGGGTGGTTGAATGATTGGTGCTGAAATCAAAGCTTCTTTGATCCTGCAAAAAGCATCTAAACAATCTTTCGAAAATTCGAAAGTTGCATCTTTCATCAAAAGATTAGTCAAAGGTTTTGAAATCTTGGAAAAATCCTTTATGAATCTCCTATAGAAGCCTGCATGTCCTAGGAAGCTTCTAATTCCTTTTACCGATGAAGGGGGAGGTAACTTCTCAATGGTCTCTATCTTTGATCGATCTACCTCTATTCCCCTTTTTGACACTAAGTGACCTAACACAATTCCTTCGGTGACCATGAAATGACACTTTTCCCAGTTTAAGACTAAGTTAGTGTCCTCACATCTCTTAAGAACTAGTGAAAGGTTATAGAGACAGTTATCAAAGGAAGAACCATATACCGAAAAGTCGTCCATGAAGACTTCCATGATATTCTCTACATATTCGGAGAAGATTGCCATCATACACCTTTGGAAGGTGGCTGGAGCGTTGCATAAACCGAATGGCATTCTTCTATAGGCGAACGTACCCCATGGGCACGTAAAGGTTGTCTTCTCTTGATCATCCGGATGAATTGGTATCTGAAAGAAACCGCTGTATCCATCTAAATAACAAAAGTAGGCATGTTGGGCTAACCTTTCCAACATTTGATCGATGAAAGGAAGGGGGAAGTGGTCCTTCCTTGTGGCCACGTTCAGTTTGCGGTAGTCGATGCACATTCGCCACCCTGTAACTGTCCGTGTAGGGATGAGTTCGTTGTTCTTGTTGGCAACAACGGTAATGCCTCCTTTCTTGGGTACTACTTGTACCGGACTCACCCATTTGCTATCAGAAATCGGGTAGATGATACCTGCATCAAGTAGCTTAAGGATTTCTTTCTTCACGACCTCTTTCATTGCCGGGTTTAACCGTCTTTGAGGTTGGCGTGAAGGTTTGTAATCCTCCTCCATTAATATTTTGTGCATACATAGAGAAGGCTTTATTCCTACTAAATCATCAATGGTGTAGCCTAGTGCTCTCCTATGTTGCTTCAGAACATGCATGAGTTTCTCTAATTCATCATCATTCAAATTTGCATTGACTATAACTGGATATGTAGAATTAGTGCCAAGAAATGCGTACCTTAAATGTGTGGGAAGTTGCTTCAATTCTAATGATGGAGGTACCTTGGTTGGTGATGAATCGTGGCTTTCGGGTGTCGTGGAAGAGGTCTCTAGAGGTGTGGGTACTTCATCATTAGATTCGGAAGCGGCTGCGGTGAAGTCCGGAGAATCCATAGAATATCTCAGTGAATCGACCCCCCCTGTAGTAAATCGGTCGATCTTCTGCACGATTTTTCTTTCTGTTGGAAAAAATCGTGCTACCTCTTGGTGAATCGGGCGATTTATTGTCGTCAGGTCGATTTTAGTTTCTGTCGAAAAAAATCGAGCTGAACCTTCAGAAATTGGACGATTTATTTCTGGTAAGTCGATTTTAGTTTCTGTCGAAAAAAATCGTGCTGAATCTTCAGAAATCGGACGATTTATTTCTGATAGGTCGATTTTCTTCACAGTTTCCGGAGTCCACTCTAGTTCTTCAATTTTTGCTTCTAGCTCTTCCTCCACAGCATTTAATGCTTTCACATCCTCATTGCAGTCATGTTCCACCCCTTCCTCCATGATGCTCATGCTAAGAACCTTTTGAAGAGGATCCTTCATCAAGATTGAACTTACTATCTCTCTAGACTCTTCTTCCTCAACAATTTCAAAAACGTCATCTTTCAAGGCTGGCTCCTTGATTAAGGAAGATAGTGTGAACTCTATCTTTTCTTCACCGATGTGGAAGGATAGCTGGCCGTTCTTGCAATCTACCATGCATCCAGATGTGGCAAGGAATGGTCTCCCAAGGATGATGGGAACCGGGTAATCTGCAGGTATGTCAAGAACGACAAAATCTATAGGTATGTAAAACTTACCTAGCTTTACCGGAATGTCTTCTAATATTCCCACCGGCTTAGTGGTGGAACGATCGGCCATGTAGAGTGTGATCTTCACCGGTCTAGGCTCTCCTAGACCAACTGCCTTGCATAGAGCTAGAGGTATGATGCTCACACTTGCTCCAAGGTCACAAAGAGCATCATAGGTAGCTTCTCCCAAGGTGATGGGTATGCAAAATGATCCTGGATCGCGGAGCTTGGGTGGCATATTCTCCGTCATAGTCTTGATGAGTTCGGATGACTCCATACTCATCTTGAATTCTCCTATATCTTCCAACTTCCTCTTGTTGGAGAGGATCTCCTTGAGGAATTTCCCGTAAGCCGGCATACCTAAAATCGCATCCATAAAAGGTATGTTAATATGGAGCTTACTCATAAGTTCAACAAACTTACCGAAATGTTTATCTAGGCGTGCTCGCGCTCTAGATTGAGGAAAAGGTAGAGGTGGTTTGTAAGCGGGAGGAGGAACATAGACTTCTTCCTTCTCTTTTGCCTCTCCTTCTTTTGTGGAGGTATCAACTACTTTAGGTTGAGGGTCGGCGGTTGTCTTCCCGCTCCTAGTAGTTATAGCAATAACCCTTCCCTTTGGGTTATCTTCTGTCTTTCCGGGAAGCTTCCCTTGATCTCTTGGAACTTCTCCGGCCTTGTTGAATACTTGGTTTTCTAAAGCCTTGTGAGCTTTGTCAACCGAAGTTATGTAACTCTCCAATCCTTGTAGCTTGCCTAGGATCGTTTCTAGCAAGGGATCCGGTTTGTTTGATCCGCTTGATTGTTCCTGGCTTGTAGAAGGAGTAGAAGAAGATGGAGGTGTTAGAGCCTTTTCAGCATATGAGTAAGGATTACCTGAACCTTGCTGATTTGACCTCCAATTGTTGTTATTCGAGTTCCTATTGTTGTTGTTGTTCCAATTGGAGTTTCGGTTGTTATTGTTGTTGTTGCTCCAATTGGAATTCCGGTTATCATTCCTTTGATTGTTGTCTCGCCCCATGTAGTTGGCTTCTTGCTCTTTAGTCTTTTGAAGACTCGTTTTGAGCACTTCTCTCAACTCTTTGATGTCATCTTTGAGGGAGAATATTTGTGTTTGAGCCGCTTGATTCAACTTGGCTCCCGTATCGCCTTGATTTCGGCTGTTTGATTCCACCTTCCGGTGGGAATACTTCTCAATCACTTGGGCTTGCTTCTCAATGAAGTCCCAAGCATCATCCTCTCTCATATCCATGAATGTGCCGCAAGATAGAGATTGGAGGTTGAATTGTGTCTCCACATCCAACCCTTTGTAGTAGATCTCCAATAATTCCAGCTTGGAAATGCCATGGTGTGGGCAATCCAACAAGAGATCTTGAAACCTTTCCCAAGATTGAAACAAGCTTTCGTTAGGTTTCATAGAAAAAGCATTTATTTTACCTCTTAATTCCGCCGTTTTGGATGGCGGAAAGAACTTGGTGAGGAATTCCGAAGACAATTCCTCCCATGTAGCTAACTTCGCAGCCGGAAGTGTTTGGTACCAAGCTAGAGCCTTGTCCTTCAAAGAGAAGAAGAACGGCTTGATCTTGTAGTTGCTTGTAGTAGCCTTCTTCGGCTTCATAGTCTCCATGAGAATCTCAAAATTCTGCAAGTGTTGATGCGGAGATTCAGTACTTGCTCCGCCATATTGACTTTGGCGAACCATAGTAATGACTTGTGGTGAGAAGCTAAACTCCTGGATGTCTTCAGCTCCGAAATCCACACCTAGACGGCGCGGTTGCTGAATTGGATCCATCCGTTGCCCCAAAGTTCGGGGTCTATCTTCGTTATTGGCAGCTCTAACATTCCTAGCCGTAATGCGAGGGACGACCTTAGGTGTTGGAGTGTTTCGGTTAGGACGAAATGATGGATCAATCTCTTCAAGTTCCGGCATATCCGGATCAATCTCGTCATCATCGGACGAGTCATCTCGAATGGACTTAGTTGGTGTCTTGACTTTCTTCTTCTTCTTGGAGTCGTTCGACTCCAACTTCATGTCCAAAATCATAGCTCTTAGTTCATCAATTTGAAATTGATGACTTATTTCAGCTTCCTTTCGAGCCTTCTCACTCAATTGGAGTTGGCGTTGAGCTTCATTCAGTTCAGCCTTGTAGTTTCTCTCATCGTTTTCAGCCATTTTCTTCTCCTTCAACTTTCTCCTCAAAGTTCTTTCTAATTCGGGATCGAAAGGAATTAGATCTTTAGTGGATCTAGTCCTTCGCATATACCTAAAGAACCTGCGAAGATCACTCAAGTAGACAAATCAAATCACAAGAGCAAGAGCTCTCAAGCTAGACAACCGAAAACCGGGTTCGATCTAGGCCAAATCCCCGGCAACGGCGCCAAAAACTTGTTCGCTCAAAAGGGTGTGCGTCAAAGTCTTAATATTTATATCTAGAACTCAAAAGCAAAGCGAACCCGCAGTGTACGGATCAGCTGTAGAAAGGTAAGAATTCCAGAGTCGAACTCAGGGATTTGGTGAGAAAGATTCCAATTTCAATTATCTAGCGAAAGTATAAAAGCTTTTGTGACGTAATAAAGAGAGAAATGATTCCAAGGATTCAAGTATCCGATTTAGGCTTTCGATTCAAGACACTTCTACGGGTGTAGGACAGAATTTATATTGCTAAGATTAAATGTTCAAAGGTAGGATTCGTACGATGAAGTTCCGAAACCTATATAACTAATCTATAGGTTCTCTCTATAAGGGTTGTTGAGGCTGCAATATAGAAAGATCTAAAGATAAGAATTATGTTCAAACTAACTATCTAAAACTCCAGGATATGACTCTCCAAAGTATGAATAGAAAGCACACTTAAAATCTTAATAAAGGATGTTGAGTCTCTTTATTACCCAAATCTTGCAATTTTAATCCATTAAATGTAGAAACAGGTTTGAATTGCATTCGAACATTCAATTAGAGGGTAAAAAGGTTAATCAAGATTGGGATTTAGGCAAGGAATAGTTTTGATTAAAGATTAATTCAATTAAAGTTCGTCAGAGGAATAAATCGCCCTGTTCATAGGAAAAATCGGCCGATTTTCCTCAAGAACAGCCCGATTTTCCTGTTGTCGCAAAACTAAGATCTAAATTCTCAGGGTCCTAATGTTTGAATGAGTTCAGTCTATCATCATCTAAGCCTTAATCATCAACTATTCTCCCCAGGATCACAAGGTTTTTAGCCAACCATTTTCAAAATCGAATCAAATTAATTATTGAAGAAGATATCGCAAAGAAACCAAATCTTGAATGAAAAATTCTATAACTCTTAAATCTGTAAAACAATCGTCAAATCTGTTCAATATATCTCTCAACAACTTAATTTCGTGTTCATAAACCACAAACAAGACAATGGAACAAAGAAATCTCACAATCGAAGATCAAGAATGACTTTCCGGCAAAAGCTCTTCAATCTCTCTCCAAGAATCGTTGATTTCTTCAAAACGTGTAAAGATTATCTGGTGCCACCTCTTCGTCTTCGTTCGTAGGGTTCTCTTCTATAGTTTCTTGCAGATGGGCCGTTTGGCAAAACTCTCATCTAGCCCAAATTAATTGGGCTTTATGTCGTCTTTTCATTTGGCCGAATCGTGAAGAAAATCGACCCAGTCGATTTTAGTGAAAAACCGTTCGATTTCAATGTGTGAAAATCGTCCGATTTATGTGTACATTAGAACGATTTTCTTCAACAGAAAGTGTTCTTCCTTTGGTTCGTCTTCTATGCTTCTCCTTTGCAATCCCTTAGCCCTTTGTGATCCTCCTAAGACTCCTTTAGCTTCCTTAACATCCTTAGATGCTTCTTGCTCCATTTTTGCTTCCAATTCAGCTCTATTTACCTGCAATTCATCAAAATCTCGTGTAGACCTCTATTTCCGACAATTGATTGAATAGAACATAAAAGTTATGCAAAATCCCTCTAAATGCAAGGTAAATAGAGATAATGTGCTGCAATATGCATGAATATGATGATACATAATTCATGTCATCAAAATACCCCATACTTGCCTCTTGCTTGTCCCTAAGCAAGACTCAAATTCGGAATATAAGATGTCATGGATTATGCATGTATGAAATTCAAAAACTTTTCTTTTGGTAGTGCTCCTTTTCATTGGATCGCTCTCAAAGTGATATTTCAAGGCATAAAAGGGGCAAAGCATATATCAATGGTGACTATAAGATTAACAAACTCCCTTTTCTTTCTTGAAGGCATAAATAAAGAACATGATAAAGGTGTAGAGGCAATCAAATTCAAACAAATCTAAGCCATTAAGTCTTAAACACATGCATAAAAGTCTCAAGGTCTTCTAATCAAAGAAAGGGTTCAAGAAACGTATTAAGGGAAGGAGTTCTTTTTGGCAATTGTGGTGCTAATCCGGGAAAGAGGAACACATAACACCTTCAAGAATTTTCTTCACCGCACATGCTTCGCATGTAGAAAGCTTTGCTTTCATTATACTTTACTTTTTGAGAGTATGGACAGCGGTGCACAAAAACCGAAGCCTAGGAGATTGGCGTTTCTCAATTTCGAGATGCCTCAAACCCTTGATGCACATACCATATCCCGTTAGGACTTGTCGTTCAATCGGACTTTGGCAAGACACAAACACCCGGCTATGTGAATGGTGCCGAGTTACTCATCCTCATGTTCAACGTCCCCAAACTTATGAAATTTTGCACTTTTTTCAATACATTTTCCTTGGCCCTCCCACATCAAACATGCCTTTTTCAATCACCTATCCTAATTCCCGGATGGTAAGAGGAGGGTTACATATTTCATTGAGGAGTTAGCATGACCAAGATGTGAGAAAAGAAAAGAAGTGAAATGCCTTAGTCATCCTTAAATGATGTAAAAGAACTTGCAATATAGCTTCGACTATTATTTCATTTTCTCATCAAAACAACTAAATCATATAACTTATTCATGTATTCAAGTAACAAAAGCAATTTCATTCATGCTATAATCAAGATCTCAACACAACTAAGCATCTTTTTTTACCTATCCATATGCACAATTTTCATCATAGAGGTCATTTCCATATAAGAAGCACTTAAAATTCTTGAAAATTCATAGGTTTTGAAAAAGTTCATGCAAATGCGAGTGTCATAATAGAAAGCAAGCCGTGCAAGAGTTATTACAAGCCAAATTGTCAAGAGTAGTGGAAAGTACATAGAGTGCTAGAATGAAACATAAGGTATTGTAAGTACCCCCACCCCATACTTAAAACTCACATTGTCCCCAATGTGAAGAAAAGAAAAGGAAGAAAAGGATACTCACAATATAAGATGACGAATCAGGCATGGCGAATCATTCATTGAGTGGTGATGGTGGGAGTCTATATAAGCTCAATAGGAAACTCCGGATATTCCAATCGGTGTCGAAGAATAAAGAAGGGGAACGTCTTTTGGCCGAACAAAAAAATTTCCGAAGGAAAAAAAAAAAAAAAAATTTTTTTTTTTTTTTTTTTTTTTTTTTGAAAAAAATCGACCGATTTTTCAAAAAATCGGCCGAGTTTTCTGCCCGATTTTTTCGTCGGCCCGAGTTTTCCTGAGGGGGTCGATCTCTAGGTCGATTTTTCTTTCAAAGTCATCAAGTACTATGTAGCGAGGAGGGGTGAATGGGCGATCTATAATGCGTGCATAGCGTTTCTTATGCTTGGCTAGGGGCGGGGGAAGCTTAGGGATGTTGGTAGATGGTGGTGGAGGTGGGGCAGGGGCTTTTGAAGAAGATCCCTTCTTCTTCCCCGTGTTCCTAGTTATCCTCTTGACAAGATCCATTCTAAGTCCTAAAAATCGACCTGTTCTTCACAAAAATCGGCCGATTTTTCTGGGTTGGGTCGATTTTTATCTCGATTTCAACGATTCTCACAATTCTGTAAAGTTCTGTTCAATCTATCACCACACACAGTTCTCCACAATGAATCCTAAGCAAATTCCTCTATCAATTCCAACAACAAAGCACTTCCTAGGCAACTTCGATTTCAAGTGAGAAAACTTAGGTTTTGGAAAGAAAAACCTGAATTCCTTATGGAGTAGTCGATTGCCGTGCGTGTTGTTGTTAGATCCGTGTTCCTTGTTGAAAATGCTTCAGTTTGGAGCCAAGAATCTCTTGAAATGGTTAAGGAATGAGGATTTGAGGGTGTGGCGATTTTTCGGCGTTCTTGAGAGAGGGAAATCGAGAGTTGGAGATGTGTGAATGAAGAAGATCGAGTGCGAAGTCCTTATATAGGGTCGACGATTTCTGAAGAAAATCGGCCTATTTTTCTGGTTCGATTTATTTATCGGGGCGATTTTTCTCCCTGACTGAAAAAATCGGACGATTTATTTTGGCAGGTCGATCTCCAGGTCGATTTTTGTTTCTGTTGTGAAAAATCGACTTGTTCTGTTACTGAATCGGACGATCTTCTTATGGTAGATCGATTTTCTTCCTTGTTTTTCTTGAATCTCGAAGATATAACTTAATTGTGCTCCATTCTTCGTGAATCTCTCACATTTGAACCTAGTTTCCTGCGATTAATGACACGACAAACCAAGAGTGCATCGAGGAACATATAAAAACGAAAAACGAAGAAACAAAGCAATTAATCTACTCTAACTAAATGAGGGAAAGAAGGGAAAACTATACTATCATTGGGTTGCCTCCCAAGAAGCGCTTTATTTATCGTCTTTAGCTGGACGGTGTATGATGTTGTGTTCAACGGAGGAGGATAGGAGCTATCTCCTCGACCGGGGCTTCCGGTGTGTATTTCTTCAACCGTTGGCCATTAACCTTAAAACTTCCGCTTTGTTCACCCCATACTTCAACTGCACCATGAGGGAAAACTCTTTTAATCACAAAAGGTCCTGTCCAACGGGATTTGAGCTTACCTGGAAATAGACGCAGCCTTGAGTTGAATAGGAGGACTTGGTCTCCCTCCTTCAAGTCTTTTGGGATGATGTGTTTGTCATGCCAGCGCTTTGTCCGTTCCTTGTAAATCTTTGCATTCTCATACGCATTCAGTCGGAGCTCATCTAGCTCATTGATGTCGAAGAGCCGCTTCTCTCCAGCTTCTTTCATGTCGAAGTTGAGCCACTTGATAGCCCAATAAGCCTTATGCTCTAGCTCTACAGGAAGATGACATGATTTACCATAAACGAGATTATAAGGAGTCGTACCTATTGGTGTCTTGAAGGCCGTTCTGTATGCCCATAGTGCATCGTCCAGCTTCATTGACCAATCTTTCCGTGTTTTAGAGACGGTCTTCTCTAAAATCCCTTTAATCTCTCTATTGGATATCTCGACTTGTCCGCTGGTTTGCGGATGGTAAGGTGTAGCTATCTTATGGGTCACCCCATACTTAGCTAATAGAGTCTCGAATCGACGGGCTGTGAAATGCGTTCCTCCGTCACTAATGATGGTCCGGGGAGTTCCGAACCTTGGGAAGATCGTTTTGTTGAGGAACTTCACCACTACCATTGCATCATTAGTGGGGGAAGCGATTGCCTCCACCCATCTTGAGACATAGTCTACGGCAAGAAGTATATACTGGTTGCCGCATGAAGATGGGAAAGGTCCCATAAAGTCGATGCCCCATACATCAAAGATCTCTACTTCTTGTATGTTGTTGAGAGGCATCTCATTCCTCCTGGATATATTACCTGTCCTTTGACAAGCATCACAAGAAACAACAAACTTTTGCACATCTTTGAAAAGTGTAGGCCAATAAAAGCCGGAGCGAAGTACCTTAGCACAAGTCTTGTGGGAACTAGCATGTCCGCCACATGGTAGAGAATGGAAGTGTCGGATGACACTATCTATCTCATCTTCGGGAACACATCTCCTGTAGATGCTATCTGGACCTCTTTTGAATAGAAGAGGTTCGTTCCAATAAAAATGTCGGACGTCTCTCAAGAACTTCTTCTTTTGAGCATATGAAAGTCCGGGTGGGATCTCCTGACAAACAAGGTAATTTACAATGTCAGCAAACCATGGATCATTACCTTGTGATATGTGTTGAAGACACTCTTCAATCTCGTGCAGCTGCTCGTCAGGGAAGGAGTCGTCTATCGGAAGCTCATCCGACTCGCCGGTGAGTTGCGGAAGACGACTAAGGTGATCGGCGACGGAGTTCTCCGATCCTTTCTTATCACGGATCTCTAAATCAAACTCTTGTAAGAGTAAGATCCATCGTAGAAGCCTTGGCTTCGCATCCTTCTTCGTGAATAAGTATCGGATTGCGGAGTGATCCGTATAGACTATCACTTTCGCACCTACAAGATAGGAACGAAATTTCTCAAATGCATATACTACGGCTAAAAGTTCCTTTTCCGTAGTTGCGTAGTTGTATTGAGCCTCATCTAGCGTTTTGCTAGCGTAGTAGATGGCATGAGTGCGACCATCTTTCTTCTGTCCAAGAACGGCTCCTATAGCGACATCGCTTGCGTCGCACATGACCTCGAAAGGAAGAGTCCAATCGGGTGGTTGAATGATTGGTGCTGAAATCAAAGCTTCTTTGATCCTGCAAAAAGCATCTAAACAATCTTTCGAAAATTCGAAAGTTGCATCTTTCATCAAAAGATTAGTCAAAGGTTTTGAAATCTTGGAAAAATCCTTTATGAATCTCCTATAGAAGCCTGCATGTCCTAGGAAGCTTCTAATTCCTTTTACCGATGAAGGGGGAGGTAACTTCTCAATGGTCTCTATCTTTGATCGATCTACCTCTATTCCCCTTTTTGACACTAAGTGACCTAACACAATTCCTTCGGTGACCATGAAATGACACTTTTCCCAGTTTAAGACTAAGTTAGTGTCCTCACATCTCTTAAGAACTAGTGAAAGGTTATAGAGACAGTTATCAAAGGAAGAACCATATACCGAAAAGTCGTCCATGAAGACTTCCATGATATTCTCTACATATTCGGAGAAGATTGCCATCATACACCTTTGGAAGGTGGCTGGAGCGTTGCATAAACCGAACGGCATTCTTCTATAGGCGAACGTACCCCATGGGCACGTAAAGGTTGTCTTCTCTTGATCATCCGGATGAATTGGTATCTGAAAGAAACCGCTGTATCCATCTAAATAACAAAAGTAGGCATGTTGGGCTAACCTTTCCAACATTTGATCGATGAAAGGAAGGGGGAAGTGGTCCTTCCTTGTGGCCACGTTCAGTTTGCGGTAGTCGATGCACATTCGCCACCCTGTAACTGTCCGTGTAGGGATGAGTTCGTTGTTCTTGTTGGCAACAACGGTAATGCCTCCTTTCTTGGGTACTACTTGTACCGGACTCACCCATTTGCTATCAGAAATCGGGTAGATGATACCTGCATCAAGTAGCTTAAGGATTTCTTTCTTCACGACCTCTTTCATTGCCGGGTTTAACCGTCTTTGAGGTTGGCGTGAAGGTTTGTAATCCTCCTCCATTAATATTTTGTGCATACATAGAGAAGGCTTTATTCCTACTAAATCATCAATGGTGTAGCCTAGTGCTCTCCTATGTTGCTTCAGAACATGCATGAGTTTCTCTAATTCATCATCATTCAAATTTGCATTGACTATAACTGGATATGTAGAATTAGTGCCAAGAAATGCGTACCTTAAATGTGTGGGAAGTTGCTTCAATTCTAATGATGGAGGTACCTTGGTTGGTGATGAATCGTGGCTTTCGGGTGTCGTGGAAGAGGTCTCTAGAGGTGTGGGTACTTCATCATTAGATTCGGAAGCGGCTGCGGTGAAGTCCGGAGAATCCATAGAATATCTCAGTGAATCGACCCCCCCTGTAGTAAATCGGTCGATCTTCTGCACGATTTTTCTTTCTGTTGGAAAAAATCGTGCTACCTCTTGGTGAATCGGGCGATTTATTGTCGTCAGGTCGATTTTAGTTTCTGTCGAAAAAAATCGAGCTGAACCTTCAGAAATTGGACGATTTATTTCTGGTAAGTCGATTTTAGTTTCTGTCGAAAAAAATCGTGCTGAATCTTCAGAAATCGGACGATTTATTTCTGATAGGTCGATTTTCTTCACAGTTTCCGGAGTCCACTCTAGTTCTTCAATTTTTGCTTCTAGCTCTTCCTCCACAGCATTTAATGCTTTCACATCCTCATTGCAGTCATGTTCCACCCCTTCCTCCATGATGCTCATGCTAAGAACCTTTTGAAGAGGATCCTTCATCAAGATTGAACTTACTATCTCTCTAGACTCTTCTTCCTCAACAATTTCAAAAACGTCATCTTTCAAGGCTGGCTCCTTGATTAAGGAAGATAGTGTGAACTCTATCTTTTCTTCACCGATGTGGAAGGATAGCTGGCCGTTCTTGCAATCTACCATGCATCCAGATGTGGCAAGGAATGGTCTCCCAAGGATGATGGGAACCGGGTAATCTGCAGGTATGTCAAGAACGACAAAATCTATAGGTATGTAAAACTTACCTAGCTTTACCGGAATGTCTTCTAATATTCCCACCGGCTTAGTGGTGGAACGATCGGCCATGTAGAGTGTGATCTTCACCGGTCTAGGCTCTCCTAGACCAACTGCCTTGCATAGAGCTAGAGGTATGATGCTCACACTTGCTCCAAGGTCACAAAGAGCATCATAGGTAGCTTCTCCCAAGGTGATGGGTATGCAAAATGATCCTGGATCGCGGAGCTTGGGTGGCATATTCTCCGTCATAGTCTTGATGAGTTCGGATGACTCCATACTCATCTTGAATTCTCCTATATCTTCCAACTTCCTCTTGTTGGAGAGGATCTCCTTGAGGAATTTCCCGTAAGCCGGCATACCTAAAATCGCATCCATAAAAGGTATGTTAATATGGAGCTTACTCATAAGTTCAACAAACTTACCGAAATGTTTATCTAGGCGTGCTCGCGCTCTAGATTGAGGAAAAGGTAGAGGTGGTTTGTAAGCGGGAGGAGGAACATAGACTTCTTCCTTCTCTTTTGCCTCTCCTTCTTTTGTGGAGGTATCAACTACTTTAGGTTGAGGGTCGGCGGTTGTCTTCCCGCTCCTAGTAGTTATAGCAATAACCCTTCCCTTTGGGTTATCTTCTGTCTTTCCGGGAAGCTTCCCTTGATCTCTTGGAACTTCTCCGGCCTTGTTGAATACTTGGTTTTCTAAAGCCTTGTGAGCTTTGTCAACCGAAGTTATGTAACTCTCCAATCCTTGTAGCTTGCCTAGGATCGTTTCTAGCAAGGGATCCGGTTTGTTTGATCCGCTTGATTGTTCCTGGCTTGTAGAAGGAGTAGAAGAAGATGGAGGTGTTAGAGCCTTTTCAGCATATGAGTAAGGATTACCTGAACCTTGCTGATTTGACCTCCAATTGTTGTTATTCGAGTTCCTATTGTTGTTGTTGTTCCAATTGGAGTTTCGGTTGTTATTGTTGTTGTTGCTCCAATTGGAATTCCGGTTATCATTCCTTTGATTGTTGTCTCGCCCCATGTAGTTGGCTTCTTGCTCTTTAGTCTTTTGAAGACTCGTTTTGAGCACTTCTCTCAACTCTTTGATGTCATCTTTGAGGGAGAATATTTGTGTTTGAGCCGCTTGATTCAACTTGGCTCCCGTATCGCCTTGATTTCGGCTGTTTGATTCCACCTTCCGGTGGGAATACTTCTCAATCACTTGGGCTTGCTTCTCAATGAAGTCCCAAGCATCATCCTCTCTCATATCCATGAATGTGCCGCAAGATAGAGATTGGAGGTTGAATTGTGTCTCCACATCCAACCCTTTGTAGTAGATCTCCAATAATTCCAGCTTGGAAATGCCATGGTGTGGGCAATCCAACAAGAGATCTTGAAACCTTTCCCAAGATTGAAACAAGCTTTCGTTAGGTTTCATAGAAAAAGCATTTATTTTACCTCTTAATTCCGCCGTTTTGGATGGCGGAAAGAACTTGGTGAGGAATTCCGAAGACAATTCCTCCCATGTAGCTAACTTCGCAGCCGGAAGTGTTTGGTACCAAGCTAGAGCCTTGTCCTTCAAAGAGAAGAAGAACGGCTTGATCTTGTAGTTGCTTGTAGTAGCCTTCTTCGGCTTCATAGTCTCCATGAGAATCTCAAAATTCTGCAAGTGTTGATGCGGAGATTCAGTACTTGCTCCGCCATATTGACTTTGGCGAACCATAGTAATGACTTGTGGTGAGAAGCTAAACTCCTGGATGTCTTCAGCTCCGAAATCCACACCTAGACGGCGCGGTTGCTGAATTGGATCCATCCGTTGCCCCAAAGTTCGGGGTCTATCTTCGTTATTGGCAGCTCTAACATTCCTAGCCGTAATGCGAGGGACGACCTTAGGTGTTGGAGTGTTTCGGTTAGGACGAAATGATGGATCAATCTCTTCAAGTTCCGGCATATCCGGATCAATCTCGTCATCATCGGACGAGTCATCTCGAATGGACTTAGTTGGTGTCTTGACTTTCTTCTTCTTCTTGGAGTCGTTCGACTCCAACTTCATGTCCAAAATCATAGCTCTTAGTTCATCAATTTGAAATTGATGACTTATTTCAGCTTCCTTTCGAGCCTTCTCACTCAATTGGAGTTGGCGTTGAGCTTCATTCAGTTCAGCCTTGTAGTTTCTCTCATCGTTTTCAGCCATTTTCTTCTCCTTCAACTTTCTCCTCAAAGTTCTTTCTAATTCGGGATCGAAAGGAATTAGATCTTTAGTGGATCTAGTCCTTCGCATATACCTAAAGAACCTGCGAAGATCACTCAAGTAGACAAATCAAATCACAAGAGCAAGAGCTCTCAAGCTAGACAACCGAAAACCGGGTTCGATCTAGGCCAAATCCCCGGCAACGGCGCCAAAAACTTGTTCGCTCAAAAGGGTGTGCGTCAAAGTCTTAATATTTATATCTAGAACTCAAAAGCAAAGCGAACCCGCAGTGTACGGATCAGCTGTAGAAAGGTAAGAATTCCAGAGTCGAACTCAGGGATTTGGTGAGAAAGATTCCAATTTCAATTATCTAGCGAAAGTATAAAAGCTTTTGTGACGTAATAAAGAGAGAAATGATTCCAAGGATTCAAGTATCCGATTTAGGCTTTCGATTCAAGACACTTCTACGGGTGTAGGACAGAATTTATATTGCTAAGATTAAATGTTCAAAGGTAGGATTCGTACGATGAAGTTCCGAAACCTATATAACTAATCTATAGGTTCTCTCTATAAGGGTTGTTGAGGCTGCAATATAGAAAGATCTAAAGATAAGAATTATGTTCAAACTAACTATCTAAAACTCCAGGATATGACTCTCCAAAGTATGAATAGAAAGCACACTTAAAATCTTAATAAAGGATGTTGAGTCTCTTTATTACCCAAATCTTGCAATTTTAATCCATTAAATGTAGAAACAGGTTTGAATTGCATTCGAACATTCAATTAGAGGGTAAAAAGGTTAATCAAGATTGGGATTTAGGCAAGGAATAGTTTTGATTAAAGATTAATTCAATTAAAGTTCGTCAGAGGAATAAATCGCCCTGTTCATAGGAAAAATCGGCCGATTTTCCTCAAGAACAGCCCGATTTTCCTGTTGTCGCAAAACTAAGATCTAAATTCTCAGGGTCCTAATGTTTGAATGAGTTCAGTCTATCATCATCTAAGCCTTAATCATCAACTATTCTCCCCAGGATCACAAGGTTTTTAGCCAACCATTTTCAAAATCGAATCAAATTAATTATTGAAGAAGATATCGCAAAGAAACCAAATCTTGAATGAAAAATTCTATAACTCTTAAATCTGTAAAACAATCGTCAAATCTGTTCAATATATCTCTCAACAACTTAATTTCGTGTTCATAAACCACAAACAAGACAATGGAACAAAGAAATCTCACAATCGAAGATCAAGAATGACTTTCCGGCAAAAGCTCTTCAATCTCTCTCCAAGAATCGTTGATTTCTTCAAAACGTGTAAAGATTATCTGGTGCCACCTCTTCGTCTTCGTTCGTAGGGTTCTCTTCTATAGTTTCTTGCAGATGGGCCGTTTGGCAAAACTCTCATCTAGCCCAAATTAATTGGGCTTTATGTCGTCTTTTCATTTGGCCGAATCGTGAAGAAAATCGACCCAGTCGATTTTAGTGAAAAACCGTTCGATTTCAATGTGTGAAAATCGTCCGATTTATGTGTACATTAGAACGATTTTCTTCAACAGAAAGTGTTCTTCCTTTGGTTCGTCTTCTATGCTTCTCCTTTGCAATCCCTTAGCCCTTTGTGATCCTCCTAAGACTCCTTTAGCTTCCTTAACATCCTTAGATGCTTCTTGCTCCATTTTTGCTTCCAATTCAGCTCTATTTACCTGCAATTCATCAAAATCTCGTGTAGACCTCTATTTCCGACAATTGATTGAATAGAACATAAAAGTTATGCAAAATCCCTCTAAATGCAAGGTAAATAGAGATAATGTGCTGCAATATGCATGAATATGATGATACATAATTCATGTCATCAACGCTTTAGGGCGAACAATACTCTCGGAGTAGAGAGGAGCATGAGAGACACTTGAGGACGGTACTTCGAGTCCTTCAGGATAGAGAGCTTTATGCAAAGCTCTCTAAGTGCGAAATCTGGATGTCCGAGGTGGCATTCCTTGGTCACATAGTTTCCGCCGAGGGCTTCATGGTTGACCCGGCGAAGATAGAGACCGCCTCCTAGGACGGTCAAGGAGGTGGGCAGTTTCTTGAGCTTAGCGGGATACTACCGCCGATTTGTTGAGGGCTTCTCCGTGATTGCACGGCCACTTAATTCCTTGTTGAGGAAGTCTACCAGGTTCGTCTGGTCCGAGCCTTATCAGCGTAGCTTTGAGGAGCTGAAGAGGAGGTTGACCTTCGCTCTCGTTTTAACCAAGCCTGAGGGCGTAGAGGATTTTGTAGTATATAGTGATGCCTCCAAGCTAGGCTTGGGGTGCGTTTTGATGCAGAGGGGTAGGGTTATTGCGTATGCTTCTCGGCAGCTGAAGCCGTACGAGGAGAATTATCCCACCCATGATCTTGAGCTAGCGGCAGTGATTCATGCCCTGAAGATCTGGCGACACTACTTGTATGGGGCCACGTGTCAGATCTTCACATACCATAAGAGTCTGAAGTACATATTCACTCAGCGGGAGTTGAATAACCGCCAGAGGAGATGGTTAGAGCTGATTAAGGACTTTTATTTGGAGATTTTGTACCATCCAGGGAAGGCGAACGTGATCGCCTATGCTTTGAGTAGGAGGACTCCTCGAGAGGAGGTTATAGCCGGCTTACAGTTCAGCCTCAGTTGCAGAAGGATTTGATGGAGTTAGCGATGGATATCCGGTTCCCGGATACGGATTGTCACTTGTCCGAGTTAGAGGTATTAGTTGACCTGTCCGGAGAGATCTGATAGAAGTAGGAGGGATGTCCCATTTTGACAAGGATTTGGGACAGGATGGCCCGAGGAGAGACGCCGCAATTTATCACAGGAGTAGACGGGTTGTTGAGACGTCAGGGATGTATTTGTGTACTGTCAGACCCAGAGTTGAGAGAGCGGATCTGGCAGGAGGCACAATCTACTCCTTACTCGGTGCATCCAGGCACGAGTAAGATGTACCAGGATATCAAGAGGTCTTATTGGTGGGGTGGGCTTAAGCCCGATGTAGCAAGATAAGTGGCCAGATGCGCGACCTGCCAGCAGCTCAAGATTGAGCACCAGAGACCTGGAGGAGAGCTTCATCCACTACTTGTGCCGCAGTGAAAGTTAGAGGACACATCCATGGATTTCGTGACCGGATTGAGACCGAGTAGGAGCTTTGATGCGATTTGGGTGGTAGCTGATCGGCTGACAAAGACCGCACGTTTCATTCCTATTATGGAAACGTGGCCGGTGAGTCGTTTGGCCGAGGAGTTCACCCGATAGGTTGTGAGATTACATGGAGTGTCGAGGACCATCATCTTGGATAGGGACGGGCGTTTTACCTCCAGGTTCTGGCAACAAGTACACGCATCCCTATGTTCGTGTCTTCATTTCACGATCGCTTACCATCCACAAACAGACGGCCATTCCGAATGGACTATCCAGACCTTGGAGGACATGTTGCATGCATGTGTGCTAGATTGAGGTCAGGTATGGCCAGACCACCTCCCATTGGTGGAGTTTTCATATAGTAACAGCTGGCATGCGTCGATCGGGCACCATATGAGGCATTGTATGGACGGAAATGTCATACTCCCTTATGTTGGGACGAGCCGGGGAGTTATAGTGTGGTAATGTTAGCATGAAATATTGTGATATTTTAGGCACGTTTTCTAAACGTATTCGATTCATATTGATAGTCTTTGATTGAACTTTGTGCATATGTGAGCTAGTATTACCTATATTGTCGATATGGATGTCTACACAAGTTCTATGTTGATTATAGGTGATTTGGAGCTATTTCCGAACGGAATCGAACAAAGGAGAGTTGAGTTGATATGTCCATGGATTGAGGACATTCTTTGGAAGCAAATTGGAGTTTTAGCTTGAGGAATGCACGAGTTTAGGAAAGAATCACGTTCTTGCCCTAAACAACGCCCTAAAATACGGCGTATCACATTCCACGTTCAATTCCACGACCGTGGATTTGGAGTCAGAAATTCATGTTCATTCCAGAGGATTACACGGCCGTGGAACATATGGTGCAAACCGTATTTGTTTCCACGCTCTAAATTACGGTCGTAGAACACTTCCACGACCGTGATCTTGGCAAATCTTTTCGCCACACTTTGAAGCCACGATCTTTTAAAAATTGGGCCGGGCCGACATTTTGCCCTGCACTATAAAAAGACGGACGAAGCAAGAATCCGGGAGGCTCGCTTACCTTCGCTTACCCCCTCTTACCCTCATTCATCACCGCTTAGACACGCTTACACTTCGCTTAGCTTGCTTGGAATCATTGAGATCTCTTTGGGAGATCGAAGTTCGTGTTTGGCAATTCCTCTAATCTCGCACTTTTGGTGGAGATTGCTGTTGAGATCTCCGGATTGGCGGAAGATCGAAGTTCTTGGAAGATTTTGCAAGAAGATCTCTCTTCTTGTTTAGGTTTGATTTGGAAAACGGATTGACATCCCGTTTTCTCTTCTTTCCTAAGGTGGTGATTGTTTGTTTTACTTTGAATCTTTTGACATTGCTCGTTCTCTTTGTGACTTTGAGATTGAATTGAAGATTATTGAAAGTTCTTGAAAGTTTTCATCTTTTTATCTTTTAATTCTTGAATTGATATCAACATGACTGTTATTGGCTAAAAACCCTTAACAATTCTAAGGTGAAGGGTTGGTAGTTGTGGTTTAGATGATGATAGATCGATCGCAAACAGATTAGACCCTGAGAGTTAGAGAGACTCGCCGACAACCCTAAATTACGGTCTGTTCTTGAGTCCACGGCCGTGGAACCTCAAGAACTAACCGTGATTTCCCTTAAGTCTACGAACCTGCTTTTACTTTAATCTAAAGTTAAAGATTTGCTTCAGCTTAGTTTAGACTTGTCTTTTCTAGGTGGTAGTGAAGCCTCAACAACCTCTACCTCGATTGTGAGTGTCACAACCTCAATCGGTTAAGTTAGTCTTGATCCTTGGGTTATAAGTTTGGGTATTTGACATTAATTCTCGTCTCTAGAATCTTTCTATATTGAGCCTCAACAACCTGTATAGAGAGTGCCTTGTAGATGAGTTATATAAGGTTTTTGGAACTTCACCGTACGATTACCTTACATTAGTATATCTTTGCATATCTCAACTTTGTCTTTACATCATTAAGTATATCTTGAATCGATTGCCACAGCTGGATACCTGGATCTTTAGGATTGTTGTTTTCCCAATATTTGCAAAACTCCTATACTTACTTGCTTGATAATCTGCAATCGAGTTCGTTCCCCCCAAATCCCTGTGTTCGATACTCTGGAATTCTTGCTTAACTACGTCGATCCGTACACTGCGGGTTCGCTGCTTGATTCTAGTTTTATAAATTTAAAACTTATTTGCACACACCTCTAGGGGCGAACAAGTTTTTGGCGCCGTTGCCGGGGATTTGGTTTAGGCCGAATCCGGTAGCCGGTTGTCAAGCTTGGGAGCTTGCTCTCGTTATTTGATATCTCTTTGAGTGCATGCGCAGGTCTAGGAACACCGAAGATCTCTTACCTCTTGATCAAGAGCTAGAGAAAACCTTGAGGCAAAAGCGCAAGGAAAAGAAGATGGCTGAAGAACACGAACGTGATCTTCAAACGGAGTTGGCGGAGAAGGAAGCTCAACTCCGATGGAATGAGACTCTCCGCCAGGATGAGATGGATCGTCATCAATCTCAAGTTAACGGTCTACAAGACATGATCTTCCAAATGAGGATAGAGATGAGCGACCTTAAGAATAAGGGAAGCAAGAAATCCTCAAGAAGGAGATCAAGGTCTAGAAGAAAAAGCCACTCATCCGCTGATGATAGTGACTCTTCCATGCCACCGTTAGAAGAGATTGATCCCACGATCAATATGAATCCTTTCCATCCACAAGGAGCTGCTAATCGCCGCATTCCACCTAGGAATGTGAGAGTCGAACGTGTGGATAATGAGCCAAGAACTCTTGGCCAGCGGATGGATCCAACACAACAACCACGCCGCTTGGGTGTGAAATTTGATGCTGAAGATGTGCAAGGGTTTATCTTTAACCCTCAAGTTATCACTCTTGTTCGCCAAAGCCAGTTTGGCGGTACAAGCGCTGAATCTCCACACCAACACTTGCAAAACTTTGAGTGTATGATGGAGACGATGAGACCGAAGAACGCTACTACCAACAACTATAAGCTCAAGCCTTTCTTTTTCTCTTTGAAAGGGAAAGCGTTGTCTTGGTATCAAGCTCTTCCCAATGGGAAACTAGACACATGGGAAGACCTTTCCGCGGAGTTCCTCACCAAATTCTTTCCGCCCTCCAAAACAGCGGAACTTAGAGGTAAGATTAATGCCTTTTCAATGAGACCTAACGAAAGCTTGTTTCAATCTTGGGAAAGGTTTCAGGACTTGCTCTTGGATTGCCCTCATCATGGCATATCCAAGCTTGCCTTGCTGGAGATCTATTACAAGGGGCTGGATGCGGGAACGCAATTCAACCTCCAATCCCTCTCATGCGGAACGTTCATGGACATGAGAGAAGATGACGCTTGGGACTTCATTGAGAAGCAAGCAAGAGTCATAGAGAAGTATTCCCACCGGAAAGCGGAGGGAAATCGCGTGGAGCAAGGAGCGAAGCTCACACATGAAGCTCAAAATCAAATTTTCTCCCTCAACAATGAGATCAAAGAGTTGAAGGAGACTATCAAGACCAACTTCCCAAAGCAACAAGAGAAGGATGTTGGCTATTTGGGCAACAACAATGGCGGTGATAACACCAACCGCAACAACAATAACCGGAACAATAACCGGAATAACAATTGGAATGGAAACAACAACAACCGGAACAACAACAATTGGAACAACAATAGGGGTTCAAACAACAACAATTGGCGCTCCAATCAACAAAATTCCGGTAACTCCTATCCTTCCAATTCTAATTCGCTAACTCCACCTTCCTCTTCCTCTACTCCTTTGAAAAGCCAGGGGCAATCATCTAATGGAGGAAACAATACGGGAAAGGAGAAGTCCGATCCCATGTTGGAAACAATCTTGGGAAAGCTTCAAGGATTGGAGAACCGCCTCATCAAGGTTGATGATCAAGTCTCTAAGGTTGACAAAGCTCAAAAAGTTTTGGAAAACCAATTGTTCAACCACGCGGAGGAAGTCCCTAGAAATCAAGGGAAACTTCCAAGAAAGACGGAGGACAACCCTAAGGGAAGGGTAATGGCGATTACAACTAGGAGCGGGGTGACTACCACCGATCCGCAGCCTACGTTCGCTGAAGTCCCCATAGAGAAGGACAAAGGAAAGGGGAAGGAGAAGGAAGATGTCTATGTTCCTCCTCCAGCTTACAAACCTCCCCTACCGTTCCCTCAATCTAGAGCGCGAGCGCGTCTAGACAAACAATTCGGTAAGTTCATAGAACTCATGAGCAAGCTGCATATTAATATACCCTTCATTGATGTTATTGTAGGTATGCCGGCTTATGGCAAGTTATTGAAGGAGCTTCTCTCTAACAAGAGGAAGCTAGAAGATTTCGGTGAGGTCAAGATGAGTTCGGATTCTTCGGATCTCATCAAGACTATGAAGGAGAAAATGCCCCCAAAGTTGAAGGATCCGGGGTCATTTTGCATTCCCATTGGAGTGGGAGATGTCACATACGACGCTTTATGTGACTTGGGAGCAAGTGTGAGCATCATACCACTTGCATTATGCAGGAAGATCGGTTTAGGCGATCCTAAACCGGTCAAGATGACGTTATACATGGCGGATCGATCCATCACTCGCCCCATCGGTATTGTAGAAGACGTCCCGGTCAAGCTAGGTAAATTCTTTGTCCCCATTGATTTTTTCGTGTTTGACATTCCTACAGATAGTCCGGTCCCGATCATACTCGGAAGACCATTTCTTGCAACTTCCGGCTGTATGGTCGATTGCAAGAATGGGAGACTCGCTTTTGATATTGGAGAAGAGAAAGTAGAGTTCGTTCTTTCCACTCTAGTAAAGGAGCCAATCTTTGACGAGGATATTTACGATATCCAAGATGAAGAAGGTTTGTCTAGGGAGGAGGTAAGTGTGATTCTCTTTAACGATCCTTTACAAAAGGTTATCACTATGAGTCTAACCAATGTAGGGGAAGAAGAAGAGTGCAAAGAGGAAATTGAAGCCTTAGAAGCACAAGAAGAGATGCATGAAGTGGAGTTTGAGAAACTCCACGATGAGGCTGAGAATGTAAGAATCCACGGTCATACCCTGTATTCCACGACCGTGGATTTCACAACCAAAATCGACCTCCATTCCAGGGGATTACACGGCCGTGGAACACATGGAGAGGCCGTAATTCTGACCGTGGAAGAGGGTGATCGGCTTACTTCTTCAACTTCTTTTGATTCTTCTCCAAACCACTCAACAACCTTAGAAACTTCTAAGGAAACGTCGGATGCCCCTCAAGGACCATTGGAAGCTCCGAAAGTGATGGAACTCAAACCACTTCCTACTCATCTAAGGTACGCTTTTCTTGGATCTAATTCTACCTTTCCGGTCATTGTTAGCTCTGAACTAAGCATAGATGAACATGAACAGCTCATGATAGTCCTTAGGAAACATAGAAAAGCCATAGGCTACACTATCGAGGACTTAGTAGGAATTAAACTCTCCCTATGTATGCATAAGATACTAATGGAGGAGGATTTTAGAACTTCAAGACAACCTCAAAGGCGGTTGAATCCGACCATGAAGGAGGTTGTCAAGAAGGAAATTCTTAAACTTCTTGATGCAGGTATCATCTATCCTATCTCCGATAGCAAATGGGTGAGTCCAGTTCAAGTAGTTCCAAAGAAGGGAGGAATGACGGTCATCACCAATAAGAACAACGAACTCATTCCTACCCGAACCGTGACTGGATGGCGAATGTGCATAGACTACCGCAAGCTCAACAACGCAACGCGGAAGGATCACTTTCCCTTGACATTCATCGATCAAATGCTTGAAAGGTTAGCACAACATTCACATTTTTGCTACCTTGACGGTTATAGTGGTTTCTTTCAGATCCCGATACATCCGGACGATCAGGAGAAGACCACATTCACGTGCCCTTGGGGTACGTTCGCCTATAGGAGAATGCCGTTCGGGCTTTGCAACGCCCCAGCCACCTTTCAACGGTGCATGATGGCCATCTTCTCCGAGTACGTAGAGGAAATCATGGAAGTCTTCATGGACGACTTCTCCGTATACGGTTCCTCTTTTAACGATTGCCTTTCTAACCTTTCTCTTGTTTTACAACGTTGTGAAGACACTAACCTAGTTCTTAATTGGGAGAAGTGTCAGTTCATGGTTAAGGAAGGAATCGTATTAGGTCACTTAGTCTCTAGTAGAGGGATAGAGGTAGACAAGGCTAAGATAGAGACCATAGAGAAACTTCCTCCCCCAATTTCGGTGAAAGGGATAAGAAGTTTCCTAGGACATGCTGGATTTTATAGACGTTTCATTAAAGACTTTTCTAAGATATCAAAACCTCTCACTAATCTATTGATGAAGGATGCGGTTTTTGAGTTTTCACAGGAATGTTTAGATGCGTTTAACACCATTCGGCAAGCTCTAATTTCAGCACCTATTATCCAACCCCCGGATTGGACTCTCCCCTTCGAGATTATGTGCGATGCTAGTGACGTAGCTATTGGAGCTGTTCTTGGACAACGAAAGGAAGGGCGAACCCATGCCATATACTACGCTAGCAAGACGCTAGACGAAGCTCAGCTCAACTACGCCACTACAGAGAAAGAGTTTCTAGCCATTGTCTACGCTATTGACAAGTTTCGCTCTTATCTTGTAGGTGCAAAGGTGATTGTCTACACGGATCATGCTGCGATCCGGTACCTCCTTGCGAAGAAAGACGCGAAGCCAAGGCTAATTAGATGGATTCTTCTCCTACAAGAATTCGATCTTGAGATCCGCGACAAGAAAGGTTCAGAAAATTCTGTTGCGGATCATTTGAGTCGCCTCACACATCTAGAGGACGACCATCTACCCATTGATGACTCCTTTCCGGATGAACACCTACACATCATAGAGGAGTGCATCAACGTGATCTCCAAAGGTAATGAACCATGGTTTGCTGATTTTGTTAACTATTTGGTTTGCCAGGAGATACCGCCCGGACTATCCTACGCACAAAGGAAGAAGTTCTTTAAGGACGTCCGGGAATACTATTGGAACGAGCCTCTCCTCTTTAAGAGAGGTCCGGATGGCATCATCCGGCGATGTGTGCCGGCAGATGAGATGCAAAGTGTCATCCGCCATTGTCATTCACTACCTTGTGGAGGACATGCTAGTTCGAACAAGACTAGCGCAAAGGTATTGCAATCTGGATTCTATTGGCCTACTTTATTTAGAGATGTGCAATCCTTTGTCTCTTGCTGCGATGCTTGTCAAAGAACAGGCAATATTTCTAGAAGGAACGAGATGCCCCTCAACAACATCCAAGAGGTGGAGATTTTCGACGTTTGGGGAGTCGATTTCATGGGACCATTCCCATCTTCTTGTGGAAACCAATACATACTATTGGCGGTAGACTACGTTTCTAGATGGGTGGAAGCAATTGCCTCTCCCACAAATGATGCCATGGTGGTGGTTAAGTTCTTCAACAAGACCATCTTTCTGCGATTTGGAACACCAAGGACAATCATTAGTGATGGGGGTTCTCACTTCATAGCCCGTCGCTTTGAAGCTCTTCTAGTTAAGTATGGGGTTACTCACAAGATCGCTACCCCTTACCATCCACAAACGAGTGGACAAGTTGAGATCTCAAATAGGGAGATCAAGGGAATTCTAGAGAAGACGGTTTCAAGGACTAGGAAGGATTGGTCCTTGAAACTAGATGATGCATTATGGGCGTACCGGACTGCGTACAAGACTCCCATAGGAACCACGCCATACAACCTTGTGTATGGGAAGTCTTGTCATTTGCCGGTAGAGCTGGAGCACAAAGCGTTTTGGGCTATCAAGTGGCTGAATTTCGGCATGAAGGAAGCGGGAGAGAAGCGTCTCCTAGACATCAATAAGCTGGATGAACTTCGCTTGAACGCCTATGAAAACGCTAAGATCTACAAGGAAAGAGCAAAGCGTTGGCATGATAAGCATATCATTCCAAAGGACTTCAAAGAAGGGGATCAAGTTCTCCTCTTCAATTCAAGACTTCGCCTCTTTCCAGGTAAGCTTAAATCCCGTTGGACCGGACCTTTTCTAATTAAACGTATTTTCTCCCATGGTGCAGTTGAAGTATGGGGTGAAGCTAGCGGAAGTTTTAAGGTGAACGGTCAACGACTCAAGAAGTACACACCGGAACTCCAAGCTGAGGAGTTTGCGCCTACCGCACTCGAATAAGTGCGAGAATGGTCTAGCTACGGACCTTAAACAAAGCGCTTCTTGGGAGGCAACCCAAGGTATTGCATTTTTGTTTTTGTTTTCGATTCATAGTTTAGCTTAGAATAGACGTTTTCGCTTTATTTTGCCTCGATTTCTTCCGGTATGTTCGTGTTTTTGGTTGTAGGATCGATGGAAAAGGAGAAAGGGAGAATAATGTCGAAGAAGAGCGACGAAATTTGGACTTTGAAGCTTTACAGAAGGTTCCACGGTCTAAATTACGGTCGTCATAGCTACAGTGGCCGTAATTCTCAAAAGCCTTTGAAAAATCACCAAAACCACGGGTCCGTACACTTCCACGGCCGTGGAACACCCCGACAGACCGTGATTTTCAAAATTTTGCCTGCGACTATATAAGCCACATTCTTCACAAAATTTCCCAAAAACTTACCCCTTTCCACGCCCTAAATGCCGAAACCCCACGACCTCCTCCAATTCCTCGTTTTCTAATCGTTTTCAACGATTCTTCATCCTAAACTGCAGCAAATCCAACCACGAACAAGATCCAAGCGACAAACCGAGCGGAAATCCATCAAAAAACGTGCATTTCAGGTTTTTCAATCCGAAAAAGAGGTTTATTCTTTCTTCTTGATTTTCGCGGATTTGGTTCGTTTTTGCTATAGATTTTTAGGAAGAACTGACAAAGACTGGAAGGAATTAGATTAGGACTGCTTGTTGTGGTGATTGTTGGTGAATTTGCTGAGATTCGCAAGATTCTGAGACGAATCACGGTCTCTGGGTAAACCACGGCCGTGGAACTTGAAGAACATACCGTAATTTTTGGTGAAAAATGGATTTCGTAAGGAGAGTGTCAGGAAGGATAAAGGAGAAGAATGGAGAGCAGAATAAGACAAGAAAGGGCAACCCCTCCACCTCTAGGGCACCACCACCCTCATCTCCTTCACTACCATCTTCACCTTCACCTCCATCTTCACCTCCTCACCCTAGCATCCCAACCATACATGAGAACCACCTTGCTGCACTTGACCGGATCAAGGAGAGGACAGTGATAGGTCCTAGGTATTTGTTGTTGGAGGATCTACATCCTCTCAACATAGTTGATGATCTTACATGGCTCTTGGATAGAGCCGGATTGCTTGTCTTCACGAACATTCGTGAAGACGCCTATGAGGAGATCACCCGGGAGGTTGTGACGTCCTTCGAGCACAGCCACGTAGATAGGACCGTCTCCTTCCGTCTCATGGAACAAGACTACCATTTGAGTATTGTTGAGTTTGGGACCATTTTCGGGTTCCATGAGACCTATAACGGTCGATTTCCTAGTGGAGTTTACCCCAAGAACTTTTGGGAGGAAGTAGCGATGATATACGCCGACGAGGACCGTTGGCAACCCGCCGATACCAAGGCTAGATTGATGTACCATCTAGCCTTGAAGATAGCACACCGCGTTCTTTCGGAGTGTCTCTTTCCTAGGACGGAGACGCCCCAAAAGATCAAGACGAATGAGCTATTCTTGCTCTATAGCATGCTATACGGTCGCCGTGCAGATTGTGCCACTCTTTTGGCGGCTACGATGAGTAAACTCAAGAACAAGAAGAAGGGGAACATTGGATATGGTGGGATAGTTACCCACATTGCTAGGACATTTGGTGTAGATTTTTCTGCTTGCACCCGTATACCGGCGGTTCCTTTAGGGCTACACGCATTTATGGTTAGGGGACTCATCTTCCCCACACATGGAGGTCCGCCTTATGCGGGCATGCCTTGGGAGACTAGGACGGGTAGGGGGATTGAGTGGCTGCCGGAGTATTCCATTGTGGCGGGACGCCACAATTGGAAGGAGACGTTCGCTGCGATGCATGCGAACAGGCTAGTAGCTCCCCCTTACGTTCCACCACCGGTTGTGGAGGAGGAGGACATGGGAGATCAGTATGAGAGTGGTGGAGGAGCGGAGCACGAGTTTGGCACGTTTCCGGATCAGCCGGAGGCGGCCCCGGATGTACCTAGACGCTCTCCACGTCCGGCTAGAGCCTCAGGCTCGTCATCTCGCCGCGCTAGTGTGAGTGAGAGGCCCACGTGGATGGCCACACCTCCCACATGGTATTCCACCCCACCTCCTTGGTCCACGGAGCAGCCAGCAGCACCACCACCGCCACCAGCACCAGCACCATCCGATGCCCCATCATGGTACAGTCACGCCCCGGGATGGTACGAGCATATGCCGGATTGGGCTACCGGACTTTCAGAGAGAGTAGGAGCGCTAGAGATTCGGACGGATGCTAGAGACGGACGTTTAGACGACCTTGACCACATGTTGAGGGACGTCTACCGCCAGCAGTTTGGGCGGTTCTATGATCCGAGTTTCTCTCCATTCCCACCTCCACCGCCGCCGCAGTGATTGGACGCATGATCGTTTGTTTTAGACATTCCCGCCACCATTTTGTGAGTTTCTTTTTCTTTTCTTCTTTTCCTTATTTCTTTTGAACATTAGGGACAATGTTCGTCCTAAGTATGGGGTGGGATGTACTAAAAGTTTGTAATAACTCTACTCTCTATGCTTGCTTTCATTCGAGACTATCATTGCATATTCATTATGTGTTACACGTTTCCTTATTGCATTGCATGAAAAATAACTTGAAAAACCCATAAAAATTTGAAAAATTTTGAAAATTTTGTGCTTCTAATGAATTGAGATGATTTCCATGATAATCACTACTTGTGAATTGAGTTTGATGACAATTGCATGCTTAGAAGGATTGTGAATTGAAAAGAATTTGAATGAATGAACATCACCTCTTTTGCAAGTTTTATAATGTGAAAATGTTACCTAAATCATGATAGGAAATTGAAGTTGAAATCACGTTATAAGTTCCTATACTTCTTATTGAAATGATTAAGGCAATTCAATACTTTCTTTCTTCTTTCTTTGATCATCTAGCTCCTCATTGAAATATTAGCCTCTTTTACCTATCCGGGAATTTGGAGAAGTGAATGAGAAAAAGGCATATTTGATGTGGGAGTGCCATGAGAGCAATTATTTGCAATTAATTGAATAGAAAGAAATTATAGGTTTGGGGAAGTCAATCATGACGATGAGTAACTCGGCACCATTCACATAGCCGGGTGTTTGTGTCTTGCCAAAGTCGGATTGAGCGATATTCCTAGCGGATTATGGTATGTGCGCTAAGGGTTTGAGGCATCTCTTGAAAAATTTGAGAAACGCCGATCTCCTAGGCTTCGGTTTTTGTGCACCTCTATCCATAACTCCAAAAGTAAAGTCGAAAAGTGAAAAGAAGAGAGCGAAGCTCTAAGTTGAAGTGTTGCGGGAACCACATAAGAAGAAGAAGGTAGTTGTCCACTTTCCCGGATTTATGCACCACTTTCCCTTAAAGTTTTCCCTTCCCTTCCATATTCTAGACCTTTTCTTTGAAAGTCCTTAAGATCATAAGAATGTTATATGACTTGGTGATCTAAATTGAAGTTTCTTGTGATTGATTTTGATAATGTTTGAAGGTTATAATGCTTGTTTAGAAGTTAAGTTGGTTCATGAATTTTCTTTGCCTTTTACTCTTTGATTGAGTGTGTGAAAGTTTGATAAACGATTGAAGCAAGGTTTGAGAATGATCTATTCTTTAGAAGTCACATTCATCCGAAAGAAGGTACACATATTTCATCCTAACTCTTGTTTAAAGCTTTTTGAAAGACCTTGCTTAGGGACAAGCAAGTGTTAAGTATGGGGTTATTTGTTAGCATGAAATATTGTGATATTTTAGGCACGTTTTCTAAACGTATTCGATTCATATTGATAGTCTTTGATTGAACTTTGTGCATATGTGAGCTAGTATTACCTATATTGTCGATATGGATGTCTACACAAGTTCTATGTTGATTATAGGTGATTTGGAGCTATTTCCGAACGGAATCGAACAAAGGAGAGTTGAGTTGATATGTCCATGGATTGAGGACATTCTTTGGAAGCAAATTGGAGTTTTAGCTTGAGGAATGCACGAGTTTAGGGAAGAATCACGTTCTTGCCCTAAACCACGCCCTAAAATACGGCCGTATCACGTTCCACGTTCAATTCCACGACCGTGGATTTGGAGTCAGAAATTCATGTTCATTCCAGAGGATTACACGGCCGTGGAACATATGGTGCAAACCGTATTTGTTTCCACGCTCTAAATTACGGTCGTAGAACACTTCCACGACCGTGATCTTGGCAAATCTTTTCGCCACACTTTGAAGCCACGATCTTTTAAAGATTGGGCCGGGCCGACATTTTGCCCTGCACTATAAAAAGACGGACGAAGCAAGAATCCGGGAGGCTCGCTTACCTTCGCTTACCCCCTCTTACCCTCATTCATCACCGCTTAGACACGCTTACACTTCGCTTAGCTTGCTTGGAATCATTGAGATCTCTTTGGGAGATCGAAGTTCGTGTTTGGCAATTCCTCTAATCTCGCACTTTTGGTGGAGATTGCTGTTGAGATCTCCGGATTGGCGGAAGATCGAAGTTCTTGGAAGATTTTGCAAGAAGATCTCTCTTCTTGTTTAGGTTTGATTTGGAAAACGGATTGACATCCCGTTTTCTCTTCTTTCCTAAGGTGGTGATTGTTTGTTTTACTTTGAATCTTTTGACATTGCTCGTTCTCTTTGTGACTTTGAGATTGAATTGAAGATTATTGAAAGTTCTTGAAAGTTTTCATCTTTTTATCTTTTAATTCTTGAATTGATATCAACATGACTGTTATTGGCTAAAAACCCTTAACAATTCTAAGGTGAAGGGTTGATAGTTGTGGCTTAGATGATGATAGATCGATCGCAAACAGATTAGACCCTGAGAGTTAGAGAGACTCGCCGACAACCCTAAATTACGGTCTGTTCTTGAGTCCACGGCCGTGGAACCTCAAGAACTAACCGTGATTTCCCTTAAGTCTACGAACCTGCTTTTACTTTAATCTAAAGTTAAAGATTTGCTTCAGCTTAGTTTAGACTTGTCTTTTCTAGGTGGTAGTGAAGCCTCAACAACCTCTACCTCGATTGTGAGTGTCACAACCTCAATCGGTTAAGTTAGTCTTGATCCTTGGGTTATAAGTTTGGGTATTTGACATTAATTCTCGTCTCTAGAATCTTTCTATATTGAGCCTCAACAACCTGTATAGAGAGTGCCTTGTAGATGAGTTATATAAGGGTTTTGGAACTTCACCGTACGATTACCTTACATTAGTATATCTTTGCATATCTCAACTCTGTCTTTACATCATTAAGTATATCTTGAATCGATTGCAACAGCTGGATACCTGGATCTTTAGGATTGTTGTTTTCCCAATATTTGCAAAACTCCTATACTTACTTGCTTGATAATCTGCAATCGAGTTCGTTCCCCCCAAATCCCTGTGTTCGATACTCTGGAATTCTTGCTTAACTACGTCGATCCGTACACTGCGGGTTCGCTGCTTGATTCTAGTTTTATAAATTTAAAACTTATTTGCACACACCTCTAGGGGCGAACAGGTAACTCCAGATCAGGTACAGGATGACATGGCTAGGGTTGCTTTGATCCGAGAGTAGATGTTGGCTGTGCAGAGCCGTCAGAGATCGTATGCGGATAGGAGGCGTAGGCCCCTAGAGTTCAGAGTAGGAGCTCAAGTTTGGTTGATGGTATCACCGACCCGGGGCGTCAGGCAATTTGGCATTTAGGGGAATTTAAGCCCCCGATATATCGGTCCATTTCAGATTTTGGAGAGAGTTGGAGAGGTGGCATACAAGTTAGCGTTACCACCGAGGTTGGAGGGTATTCACCCGGTGTTTCATGTATCTCAGCTGAGAGAGTACATACATGACCCGAGGCACGTCATTAGCCACGAGGACCTAGTGGTCGAGCCGAACCATACTTTCGCGGAGCATCAGATCGCAGTCTTAGAGCGGAGTACGAGACGCCTTCGGTCGAAGGAGATACTGATGCTGAGAGTTCAGTGGTCGAGGCGAGGAGCCGATGAGGCTACTTGGGAGACGGAGGATAGTATCCGGAGGAACTATCACGAGTTTTACGCAGATTTAACGACATCTATAGGACCGTCGGGTTAGTCCCGAGATCTTTCCTTGTTTGTACTTATGTGAT
Source organism: Fagopyrum homotropicum (assembly GCA_033239125.1). Lineage (NCBI taxonomy): Eukaryota > Viridiplantae > Streptophyta > Magnoliopsida > Caryophyllales > Polygonaceae > Fagopyrum > Fagopyrum homotropicum. The sequence goes on along the minus strand of BSWB01000007.1, from coordinate 25,333,831 downwards.
TTGTGACATGATATGATGTATGTGTTTCCGATGAGTATGTATTGCGAGTCTTGATGTAGTTGTGCGAGTAAACTTTGGATTAGAAGACCATAGTTTCCTCGTTATAGGGTTCCGAGAGGTTATCGAGTCGAGTTTGTTTGAGAGTTCCGGGGTTAGCAAGTTTCGAGACAAAACTTTTCTTTAGGAGGACCTGATGTAACGCCCCGTTTATTTGGGTGCGTTCCGACGTTGTATTTCTCCCTTCTATCGATTCGTTCGTAGATCGAGTTATTAATTAAAGTATTTTTATATCTTAAAATATCTTTTCCAGGTATTTTATTAATTTGGATACATGTACGTGTTTCGGTATTTTTATTAATTTGATTTTTGTCGGAAAGTCGGAATTTACCGATCCGCGAATTTCCGTTCCGAGCATTTTGGAATCGAGTCTAGCTTCTTTTCATTTTCTTTTTCTTATATTTTTCTCTTTCTCTTTCCTATTTATTTTTTTTCGATTTGTTTCTTTTCTTTTGTCTCCTTCCGGCGTGTCTCTTCTGCGGCGGGTGAGAGACCCTTGCACGCCTACCGCCTGGGCTAGGGCAGGCCGACCCCTCGCCCCCGGAACAAGCCTCCTCGCCCTCCCTCAGTCCCTTACTGCAGCACCCAGCCTATCTCCATGACACTCCTCTCCTCTCTCATTCACACCTCACCTCTTTCCCTCTCTTCTTTCCTTCAGATCTGTGCAACAACAGCCAGACTGTAATATCCGGAATTGTTATTCCGTTTAATTGCGAATCAATTTGGACATCGAGCCGTTGACGGTTCCCATTCTATCTAGTATTTCTTTCTTCACAAATTTTATCATTTTAGGTAGAATTTAATTCACATAAAATGATAGAATTATATCAAACCCTAATTCTTATAATTATTTATCATTTTATGTAGAATTTAATTCACATAAAATGATAGAATTATATCAAACCCTAATTCTTATAATTAATCCTTAATGACGACTTTAGACGAGATCATGACAAGACTGAGACGAGACTATGACAAAGCTGTGACGAGACAATGACAGAGCTGAGACGAGGTCATCACGAAGCCCGATAACTCTGTGACGAAGTCATGCATGGGCCTGACAAAGTCATGACGAGTTTTGACAAGTTTTGACAAACTTTCAGCCCATGTTCTTTCCCCTTGGTTCAGCCCATCTCTTCATGTAAGGATTAGCTTTGGACTGCTTGCATCCAACCTAGCCTCGCGTCCAGCCCGACACTTCCTTGCCTCACATCCAGCTCAACACTTCTTTGCCTCAGACCAGCCCAACACTGCCTTGCCCACGTCAGTTTGCTGCTGAATTTTGGAACGCTCTCTCTCTCTCTCTCTCCTTCAGAACGTAACTGCTGGATCTCGAAGAGTCTTTAGTTGATTAAGCATCGGATCTGTCACACTCCTTCACTTCGTGTCCAGATACATGCCCGGGCTATACGCTGCAGATCTCGCCACACTCCTCCTCCCCTCTTCTCACATTGCCATCCCGAGCCGCCATAACCAAGGGTGTTTTCCGTCTCTCCTCCGTTGCTGCGTATTCCCACACCCTTCTGCATCGCTACCGCCAACAAGAAGGATGAGGTAAGCCTTCTGTCCTTGCCTCCCTTCTGTCGATTAAAGAATGTGTCCTGAGGATGGGTCTTCATCTCATAAATTGTCCAGCCTTCCCTCTCCTCTTTGTCAAGCAAGCAGACTGGCGGATCTCTTGATGCATCCTCATCTGGAACGAACAACCAGCAGCCCCAGGATAAGCATGTACAGCCTCCCTTCTTGCACAACTAGAGGCCTCTCCTTCCTGCTGCATCATTCTCTGCACGCAAGCAATCACCAAACCAACAGGAGGAGTCAAGTAGCCGCAACCTCCAATGATCGAACCTTAGAACCGAGTAAGACCCATACCTCTTTTGGTTACCTTTCTCTCCATACATATGAGCTAATAGATACTACCAAATCTGTCCTTAACTCACTCAGGTCGAGCAAGGAGAAACAGTTAAATCGTTTTACTGTTTCTGAAGTTTCAAAACTGTGTCGGGTACCCAACTTCAAGGCCAAATTTAGGTATGCTAAACTCATTCTTTGTTGCTTAATTTTGGATATGTTGTAGTTAGTAGTACATAGTAGATTATACTAAAGTTTGGGAAGAATCTGAGTTACGGTTTGAGAGTTATGATGTTGCAAAGTTGACTCCTCATGCAGTTTTTATAAGTGTGCTGAGTGTTGATAAAAACAGCATGTGATGCAGTTTTGTGGGATGGTTTTGAATAGGCTTTTGATCTCCTTTGCTGCTGAATTTTGGATATAGTATAGATAAGATTTTATAGTAGAACATATCAAAATTTGGGATAAATCCAGCGAACGGTTTAGGAGTTATGATTTTTTTTCAAAGTTAAGACAATGTGTTGTTTGTTAAGTTTTGTAACCAACTTTGGAAATTTTTGTAGAAGTGATGGTTGAACAGTTTTAAGAAATTCTTACTCCTAGGAGTAGATGAGATATCATAGATGATCTAGAGAATTATTTCGGAATTTTTATAAGATTATTCGAATTTTATATTTGAAGCCGAAGTTGGACCTTAACGATCTTTCCGAAAATAGGGAAATGGGTAAATTGCCAGTTTGTAACCAAACTCATCTTTAGGAGTTAGAATATGACTCTTTAGTCTCAAATAAGAGTTTAGACATGAATTAGGGATTTTTTGGAAGTTTCGAGACCAAGGGTAAAATAGTCATTTTACCATAAATTAATATTGTAATCAATTCCGTTCTATTAAGACCTACTATCTTAGAAGTCTTAGACTTTTAATCACCTAGAAAGTGTGCTGACACACTTGCCTCCTTTGGCAGGTCACTGAATTCCTACTTACAGATCGATTTGCGAATTAGAAAGTCGAGATCTGATTCAGGTAAGTCCACGGACTTACTTAGCTGGCTTCTTGTATGAGTGTAATGTGCATGAGTGGTGTTTGTTAGTTATGATAAACAACGAAACATCATTAGGCCGACTTTATTATTTACGCAATTGACCCAAGTGTATGATAACGGGTCGTGACATCATCTGCCTAGCTCTTACGAGAGTCTTGGAGGTTCCCTGCGACCAGCACAGTCAGGTAGACGGTCAAATGCATTAGTACCATTCCGCGTTGGTAAACGGGGATAGGGGCGAGGTTTGGAAATCCCTCGTGTCACAAAATAAGTATCATTAGTAATGACATATCACCTAATTAAAGATAATAAAAGAATTGACTGTTGCATGTTGATTGTGTATGTTGTGTGTTTGTGCTTTTACCTTTATACTTATGCATAGAATGTTAGCTAACGGTTTTATACCGCTTGTAGATGCCTTGCAGGTTAAGAAAGTTGTAGAGAGATCCGGAGGGAATGGTCAGCCGGGTCCACGTACTTATTTAGTTGGGGACGGGGATATCTTTTGTTCTTCTTATGTGTCGTTTTGGTACCTTTGCTTTGTAAGGCTGATACTTATTCTTCATGTATATATTGTTTAAAGTTTTCAAATATTTTTAATACCTTTGTGCCTTGTTGTAAGATCCTAATGAAATTGTTGTCAAACTAAGATCGGGACCCATTGTGAGGTCCTAACTAGTAGCTCCTCGAGTTCTCAAAATTTAGGGTGTTACACAGACGCTGCCACTGGATCCTCCGGGAGCGCTGCAGCCGCCTGTTGCTCCACCTCGAGCCACTTGGGACGCCGGCGAAGTGAGTCGCCGCCACTCCTCCCTCTCTTTTCCTTCCTTGCACATTCCCTCTGTCTAATGCCAGCCCTCTCCTCTGTTCTGTGCAGTAACCGTCGGAAGAGTTGGAGCCACCTCCTCCCCGCTCTGCTGCTGGAGACGCCGGCCGCCTGCACCGACGCCGGCCTTCTTCTCTCCTCCGCTTGGGCAACCGCCGGGAGCCCTCTCCCTTTTCCTCTTCTTTTGTCGCGTGTAATAGGTTGAAGAAGGAGTTTTGTTTTATTTTAGTTTTTGCCCTTCTTTTGTAATTAATTCGGTTTTGGCCCCATTTTTGTTAATAACTGCAGTTGTGAACCAAGAACTTTAGAAATGAACTAATATGCCCCTGCAGTAAATTATTACATTTTTGGACCATAATTTTTATTGCAGTTTGTGACCCAACTCTTTTGCAAATTAACTATGGTGCCTTTGTTGGTTTAAATTCGATTGATGGCTCAAGTTTGAATTGCGGTTTTATGACCAAATTCCCGTTTTGTATATTTTGCCCGGAAATAGGTTTTAAGGAGTTTTAATCTTGGTTTTGGAAGCGGGGTTTTTCATTAGAATATCTTTATGCGTTAAATCTTCCTTTCAAAAATTAGTGTTTAAGCTAATTTTGCTTAGCTTTGGCCTTAGGTCCGGAAGCGCCCCGATAAAGGTCATCGAACCCGTTCTCAACGTCCATAGAGCGTCTTTCACCTTGGACCGTGTGTGAGTACCTTCTCCCTTGTTAGTTATGTTGATGGTAATATATCATGCTAGTGAATTTAGCATAACTTAGAGTAAATGTCATGTAGTGGCTTGAACCATAGGTATTAGTGGATTGATTATGAGCGTGTTGAGTTATCTCCTTTACGATCATAGGATGATCTTCGATATTAGAGGTTGGACCTAGCATGCTAGAGTTAGGACCTCATATAAATGTTGGAGACTAGAAGTCCGAGGACTTCTAGCTTTTTGGTTAGTTATTGATAGTGTGCCCCGTTTGGCCAGGCTTTGAGTGTTTCCTGCGGGAAGCTGAGAGTATATTTATTTGAGTTACCTTGAGTGAGGTAAGTCTTCAAACTTACTTAACCTGTATTTTATGTATTAGATTCATTGAGTGTTTGGTGGTGTATGTTTTATCGCTTTCGTTATAACATATAAACCGGTAATAGGACCATCGACTTTTATATATATTATTTTTGCCCAAGTGTATGATAACGGGCGGTGACAACTTGTCTGGCTCTCGCGAGAGCTAGGTTCTTGGCAACTATCCCGTGTTGGTAGACGGTCGGATGCATCAGTACCATTCCATGCCGGTAAGTAGGGACCGAGGCGAGTTTCGGGGATTCTCGTGTCACAAACCTAAGTTGAATTAGAACGGGATACGACCTAATAAATAAAGATAATAAACCGGATTGATTGTTGAACATGATTATGTGATGTTATGATGTATGAGTGTGTATGTGCCTTCACCATGTTTCTAATGCTTAGAATAGAGCTAACGGTTTTAAACCGCTTGTGTAGATGCCCCACAGGTTAGGGACGCCGCCGAGTGAGGTGGAGGAGTGGACAGTCGAGGGTCGCCGTACATTATAGGACGGGGGAGTTTTTGGGATTATTCTGATTATGTTTAGTTTTATGGTTTTGGATGTATGGATTCGGAGTTATGTTTTGGAGTTTGTGTCGTTTTGAGAACTCGGTTGAGTTTCCACCTTATATCTTTACATTTCAGTTTCTTGCATACATTATAAACGATTTGAGTTTTTGCCTTTATTTGTGCTATGTTAGAAAGGTCCGGTGAAGTTGTTGTCAAGCTAAGGGTCGGGACCCATTGTGAGGCTCCACCCGTAGCATTCCGATATCCTGCGGATTCGGGGTGTTATAAAACAAAGATGATTGCATATTGTAGGAGTGTAGGACACTACCTATTAGATCCATTTTAATCAGTGGTTTTGTGATTTATCGGATTTTTAGCATATGTTTTAGGAATATATCAGTAAAATAAATTATAATCTATCTTTTGTAAGGTTTATCTCTTCCGTAAAAGGTCGTTCAAATGTCGACGTTTTCAGAAGATATCGCGGTAGAATCCGATTGTGAAAGCTCTAATATGCTGTTCAAAGTGGATAAGTATAGTGATCCGGAAAAACTTCTTGCACAACTTGAAGTAAGTGTACTATTTATATTTTATTTAATTATTTTTAGACAATGTTAGAATAGAGAACCGGAATTTTAGATTTAGTCAGATTAGTTTTAGACGTGTTTGAGTAGAGAACCGAAATTGTTGAATTAGTCAGATTAGTTTTAGACGTGTTAAAATAGAGAACCGATATTGTTGTATTAATAGGACTAGTTCTAGACATGTTAGAATAGAGAACTAGAATTGCTGAATTAATTGAATTTAGAAATAAATATATATCTTATTTTATGTAGGATCTTATGAAATATTCTCGTGCAACCGGTACCGATTTTTTTGTCAAAATTTGAGTTTCATGAATATATTGGGGTTCCGTACCTTACAATAGTCATGTGATAGACACAGAGGACCTAGAAAGGAGAAAAATGTTGATCCCGATCATGTTCCAAGTTCTAGCCGGAAAAAAGATTCGAAGAAGTGTATGTGTTTGTTTCAACTTGAGGGAGCGCAAAATAAAGAGGAAAAATGGACATTGAGGATTGTATATGGAATCCACAACCACGTAATATCCTCGGTGTTAAGGGGTCATGCATATGCAAGACGCTTGACTCCCAAGTAGGCCCGAAAGATGGAGCGTGAATTGGGTTCCGGGTTAAAACCGAGACATATTCAAAATTTGTGCAATTAGAGGATTTTGACAATGTCGCTACCACCCGGCAAGTTTACAACACCGGTTTGAAGATTAGAATGGAACAACCCGAAGGAAGAAGATCATTACAACAAGCACTTCATACGTTGACGGAATGTGGATATTATGTGCACACAAGGAGAAGTCCGGACTCCGATGAGGTGGTTGATTTATTTATCTCAGGCATTTGCTCAATATGTTTCCCTATGTCATTGTGATGAACTCAACATATAAGACCAATAAGTAAGTATCAAGGTGCATTTTTACTTTGTTTCCTACACTCAAACATCTAGTCCTAGAAAATTTGAACTTAATCGTTGGTTTGTATTACTTTTAGATACAATATGTCATTGTTGGAGATCGTATGCATCACAAGCACAAAGAAGAAATTCACATTTGCTTTTGTATTCATGGCACATGAGAACATAGATCACTACGAGTGGGCTTCGAGGAGGGTCCGTTATTTGAGTTACGGAAAAATCTCGGAGGTGATTGCCACCGATCATGATCTAGATCTTATAAGCACCCTAAGTGTAGTATTTTCCGAGGTGAAACATATTTTGTGCACGTTCGATATAAAGTGCATCATTGTAAATAGAGCGGCCGTCTTATTACGCTCTAAGGAAGTAAAAGTCGTCTTCATATCCCATTGTCCTGCCTTGTTCAAGTCGACATCCAATGAAAGCTACCAATGCCGTTTTATGGAAATGAGAAACTATTGACATCCATATCCGAGGTTCATGAACTACCAATGACGTTTTTTGGGTGTTTTTTTCTAACGAATTTTACTAAAGTAGGTGACATAATGTTGACGTGACTGTCTCACGTTTTTTCTCGAATTATATCTATTATTAAAGGACAATTTTGGTAACTAAACCTTTTTGAAAAATTATAGTAGTAACTAGGTTTTTTAATGTTTCAATTAAGTAAATATACCCAACATTTTGTATTTATTCTCAAACTCTACACGCTCTTCTCTCAAGGGGTACATTTACTAAACACAAAACTAGAAAAAGCCTAGTAAATCAAATTGTTTCATTATTAAATCACAAATTAAGCCAACAAATTTTTTTTTACTAAAACAATATCTAAATAAAAAATATTTAATTTTCTAAAGATACGATAGATTGATTGTTAAACTTCTCCCGTACATTACGATTTTAACTTACAAGGGAAACAATATATTGATTTCAAATATACTTAAAACGTAAACTTCTCAAGTGCACTTCTCACATTATTTACACTTTATATATGGAACGCACATTCTCATAAGTCCACACTTTTCTTAGTTTTTCATGTTAATCTTCAAATTTCTAAATCTTCCAATTTCAGTTCTACTGTTTAATGGACTGATCATGTTTCGTCGTCTTTTTCAAGTTCCGACGATTTAAAGATATTTTTCAAGTTACAATTTTATTGCTTCATCGTATTTTTTTCAAGTAAATCTCGCACCATCTAATAAGAAAAAGTTTGTATATTGATATGTTTTTTTTGAAAATTTTCATGTTTTGTCGTATTTTTCATGTTTCATCTAATAAGCTTCGTCGTATTTTCCCTGTTTCGTCGTATTTTAAAAAACATTTTGATCAAATTTTGATCGGTCTAAACACCATCTCATAAGCAACAGACTGTATATTAAAATTTTAATTAGATTCGTTTTTTGAAATATCTATATTTTATTTGAAAGAATTTGGCTTACTAGCCCTTTTTTTAGTTTTGTGTTTAGTAAATATACCCCATAATTTTTTAGCATTTTCATTTAATGGTAGGTAAAAGTAATTAACTCCTCTATTTTAATAAAAAAAAAGAATAATAGATATTTATTAGAATAATAGATATTTGTTAGTAGGAAAAACAACCCAAAATAATACCAACTATCAACATTGAACCGAAAATAATACGAACTTTGAAAATTACTAGGAGCGATACAAACTATCGATGTATTTACCAAAAATAATACGTCATATATTTTCCGGCAAAAACCCTGCCTCCGACGATGACATGGCAACCGGAACGTTACATGTCATCATATAAATATGTTGAATGTGTGATGTGGATTTAATTTTTAAAAAATAATAATTTAATAATATTTAAAATATTAAAAATAAAAATTATTATTTTTAAAATTTTAAATAATAATTTTTTAAAAAAATTGTAAAAATATTTATTTTTAAAAAATAATTTTTAACAAATAAAGTTTGAAATTTTTTTAAAATAGATTTGTAAAAAAAATGTAATAATTTTTATTTTTTCAAAAAATATAAAAATATTTTTTTTTAGAATTTTTTTTCAATCAAATTTATTTCCGAGATTTTTGTATAAAATGAAAATTTTAATTCTAAAAAAAATTTAGGAAAAAAAAAGATCAAACTTTATTTAAATTTTCGAATATTTTTTTACAATTTAAATAAAAAAAAAAATTTTTGGAAAAAAAATCGAATAAAAAAAGATCAAACTTTATTTTTAAAAAGTTCGAATATTTTTTTTACAAATTATTTTTTTAGGGAACAAAAAATTTAAAAAATTTGAGAAAAAAAATCTTTAGGGATTAGGTTACAAGATTTAAAAAAAAAGAATTAAAAAGAAAAAAAGATCAATGAAAAAAATATATATAAAAGATCAATGATATTTTTTTCCTAAAAAAATAATTTGTAAAAAAAAATTCGAATTTTTTTTCGGAAAATTTATAAAAAAATATTTTAAAATTTTTTTACAAACTTGTTTAAAAAAATATTCGAATTTTAAAAAAACATTTTACAAAAAATATTTTTTTTAAAAATTTGTACAAATGTTTTTTAAAAAATTATTATTTAAAATTTCAAAATTATTTTTTTTTAATATTTTAAATATTATTAAATTGATTTTTTTGAAAAACAAAATCCACATCACACATTTAATGCATTTATTTGATGACATGTAACATTCCGGCTGCCACGTCATCGCCGGAGTTAGAGTTTTTGCCGGAAAAGTATGATGTATTATTATTGGTAAATACATTGATAGTTTGTATCGCTCTTAGTAATTTTCAAAGTTCGTATTATTTTCGGTTCCATGTTGATAGTTGGTATTATTTTGAGTTATTTTTCCTTGTTAGTATTTTGTAAGGGTAATTTTAATTCTTAATTATTGAATTTATTTTTATTTTATTTAATTATTCTTTTTGCCTTACTTTTTTTTTTTTCGTAATGAACATACCAGAATTTTTTCATATCAAAACTTTTCCATAGCAGAGATTTTAATACCAGAAGTTCATACTAGAATTTTTTTTTTTTTTGTCTTTTTTATTTTTATAATTTTCTGGTGTGAGTTTCTGATATGAAAAACTCATACTAAAAAAAAGTTTTATTATTTTTTTTTATAATTTACATACCGAAATTACGTACCGAAATTACTCATACCAGAAATTAAAAAATACATTTGTTTATAATCAACAAATGCAGTTGAATCTGCGTACGTCCAACTCGATCTCAAGATAGTTTTCTCCCTGCGCAATTACATAAACTTAATATAATGAATAATATAATAGGCAATACAAACAACAATTATACTAAAATGTAGCATAGGCCTAAGAGCATCATTATCAAGGGTCCAGGGGGGGTGGGTCTTGTAATATATGTTAAAATTGGGCTCAGTAACACAATTAACCGGGTCTTCACAAGACCCAGTTCTTGGCTTCAAAGGGGGGGACACGTGTCTCCCCCCCATTGGCCGCTTAAAAGCGGCCATTAATTATAAAAAAAAAATTTCCAGCGCGCGCCACGTGTCGCGCTGTAATTGGCGCGAGCCGGTAGCGACACGTGGCGCTTTTTTATTGGCCACAGGTTATTGAGTTTTAATTTATTAAAAATCCATTTTCCGGCTTAAATATTTATAAATAAAACAAAAATTATACCAAAATTCATAATTTTTTTTTATCTATCCATAGACACCCATTTTGAATATATTTAGAATAGTTTTAAAAAAAGTTTTTTTATGGTAGAGTTTGTAGTATAAGAATATCAAAATACAAAATATATTAATAATTTTCGTTTTAAGGTATAAAAATTCTAAATAATAAAAATTTATTCCTTATTTTTTCATATATGTGTTGGGTAATTTTTAATTGCAATTTTTTATCTCTTCGTTTCTTATTGTATTATTCATAGATATAAATAATAGATTAACCTAGATTTCATTCTAAGGTATAAAAATATAATAAATAATAAAATAAAATTTATTAATATATTTAATCTTATAATAATAAAAAGTTTGGTTTAAGATATAGTTAAAACAATTGTAATATTAAAAAGTTAGTAGGGGTATATTTGTAAAATGGGATGAGAAAATAAATGGGTGAGTGAGAAAAACGAGGTAACACCAATGATGAAGACCCATTGATAAATTAGAAAAAGTAAGTTATGAGATTTTATTGAAAAAAAATTACAAATATGGCTCAAGATCCCGCTTTGAAGACCCATTGATAAAGATGGCCTAACAGTTCTAATTGGTACTGACCAAGAAAAGTATGCATCTGAAGTTACCCAGTGAAGATATGTGTAAGCAGGTTCGTCAATAAAGAACCTCATCTTATTTGCTTCAACCTCTGTATTTAAACAATAACTTATCATTAGTGGCAAAGCAACTCAAGTATACAAGAATATTTAGAAACTTAGGGCCTGATATCAAAGGGCATGTTTGGTATCAGCTTCTTGGATATTCATTTAGATTCTTTTTCAAGGGATTCTTCAGGATGGCAAAATTGGTACCGTTTGGTATGAGCTACAACTTATGTATTGTATTCTTTTACGAGATTCTTTTACCAAAAGAATCCCGTAAAAAGAAGCTTGCCCACCCAAGCTTCTTGGAGATTCTAGGGGATAGATTGTTTTCATTTCCTTACATACCCTTTACACACCAGCAGCCTGTCGATCAATCTTTTCTTCACCTCAGCTTATCTTCTAGCAGTCTGTTGATCGATCGATCGTCTTCTCCTCAGCTTGTCTTCTCTTCTCGATGGCTTGAAACCAGACTCTCTCCTCCCCCTCCCTCTCATCTCCTCCTCTCTCATTTGCTTCTTCTACAAATGGTTGGTCCAACATCTTATTCAGACAATCTTCCCGATCTGACTGTCATCAGAATTTGTATGTTGTAACACTAACCCTCCCAAATCCGATTGCCATTAGAATTCCTCCAATCCGGGCTTCAACAACTTTTCTCAATCGAAGTTGATTATCGGCGTTGAAGAATGCTTCAATGGTGAGTTATGGTAAAGCGACGAAGAGGGGGATAAATGGCCCTTGTTAGGTTTGCGGTCATTTTCACAAGTATGAAGAAGGTGAGGTATGTGGGATTTGTGGCCACCGCTTGTACTAGTTTCCGACCACTCTTCGATTCCAACTATCGATTTGAAACATGAGTTTTTCAAAAGTCATGAGAGTTCTCAAATTCTGAGTGTTCTCTTCCTTAATTTCTTGCAAGAATTGATTTGAGAATTTGATGCCGGAGTTGTTGACTTGTGGCTTTGAATGAGTAGATTTGATTTACGGCTCTGAATGCGTAGATTTGAAAGTGAGCCTTGTGAGCTCCAATCAACACTGCTTAGACATGAGTGCCAGCAAGTGAACCTAGTGTCACGCAGACGGAAGAACTTCTCCAAACAACACTGTTTTTCATAGTATAAAATCTATACTATCTAGGGATGCATTTGAGTGAGACTGTTAGGTGAATATGCAAATGAATAAGATTTTCTTGTGATTGCCCATTTTCTTAGATAATCATCGTGACATATCTCATAGTTGTGGAAAATTTTGATAATTGCAGACCAAGAATAAAAATTCTTGCAACTGTTATAATGCCAATTGCATACTTGGTAGAGTGGATGTATAAGTTGTTAGCCCCATTTAGATTGATCATATTTGATTAGTGTGCACTATGTTGAACTGAACAAATAAAATGTTATCCAGGATTCTTTGTTTTAGAAGGATGTTAGTTCATGGGATTCAGGTTATATATTTCATCAATTGATCTTTAGGGTATTGTCGTAATCTTTCCGTAAATAATCTATCTCAACAATCTAATACCAAACACTTAATATTTATGCAAAAAAGAATCTCTAACAATCTCCATCCCCAACAATACCCAACAATCTCAAGAATTTCCATCCGGATGAATCTAAAAAAAGAATACCCAGCTGATACCAAACAGGCCCAAAGTCATTTGTACCAGAAAGACGAAGCTCAATTATTCTTTTCCACGCATGAGCAGCTTTTCGAAAAGTGTTGTGAAACAACTCCGTCCTGTCCATCATAACTCTGGTATTCTTACTAAAAGCCTCAAGCAAGCTCTCGTCTCTTCCTCTCCCTCTCCCACAGATCAGAAACACATGCTTGCATTTGATCTGTTTACTTGTTGAAGCTGCTTCAGTAATTAATCGATTACAGACTCGAGATCATTACTAGACTTGTTTAATTTGAAAAAAAGGCAGATCAATCCCGATGTAGTTACTTATACGATTCTGATTTTTGCATACCGAAGACATGAAAATGTGAAGGGAGTATCTGAAGCTCTTAGGGAAATGAAGACCCATGGTGTATCTTTTGATAAAATAGCTTGTAAAAAATTTGGATTGGATAGTGGACTTGTTGATGAAGGTCTGAAGATTGACTTCAGTCTGCAGATATCATAGCGTCTCTCTTACCGATGGCTAGGAAGTATGCCCAAGCTCCCATGCTTTTCCCGTACACATGGCCAGACTGAATCTCATGACTATATGGCTAGTCTCTTCCATGTTAATCGATTTTGATAGGGATATACAAGGCTTCATCTCACTGGGTTACGTCAAGCAGATAACGAAGGCTGGTTAAATTGGATCCTCAATATGCCTCATAAAGTGAATCCCATTGATTTTGAGAATAGTGAAGGAGTTCTTGGAACTGCTAATGCAGGACTATCAGTTCTTGAGATAAACCTAAAAGACAGTAGACTATGGTCCTTGTCTTTGATAAACATTAGAGAGTCACATACAGTTTTCGTTGACACTAGTTTGCGGAATGAATTCATCTGCTCCTCCAATTGAGCTTCAGCCTCTCCAACCATCACTGGAGGGAAGCCAGATCTAGATTTAGATATAATCTGTAGAATAGAGAGATAGAAGGTTGCTTCCTTGCTCCCTGGTCAAGAGGCGGAAGATTAGAGAGATAGAGCCTTATGTTTTCTTCATCCTTAACCGCCGCAACGAGTAAGCAAAACACCGAAACACCGAGAGCCTTCATTCGTCGACCAATAGGGGAATGAAAGAAGGTTCGGGCTCCTTCTCCAATGGAGATCCTCCAGGGTAGGCCATCGACGGAACCATTCCCTTCCAGATCTAGATCTCTTTGAGAAGTAGAGGAATCTCTAACCCTAGTGTTTAGAATGTGGAACGGAAAAGAGAAGGAGAAACAGAGAGGAAAGAGGAGGACGGATAAAGTTTTATGGGTACATTAACATAGAAAAATATAATTGGCCTACTTATTTAACTAAAATCTCAAAACCGCCTATTTATCTAATTTGTCCATTTTATTTCTATATTTTTTATTTTTACAAACATTTTTCACAAAAGTTAAATTCTCTTTTTTCTTTTTTTGTTTACGAAAATTTTATTAGTGATAAATTAAAAGATCTGTAAATTATTTTTTTAATACAAGAGATTTGTTTTTATTTAAATTTTTTTTTTAACAAAATCTTTTTTCAACAAAATTTTGATATATTTATTTATTTTAAAAATTGATCAAATTTCGATCGGACTAAATACCATATAATAAGCAACAAACTATTTTAAAGGTAAAATTTTGTAAGTTACAAATTATATTCTCTTTCTATCTTTTTCCTTACAAAATTTTCGTTAGTAATAAATTAAAAGAAGTATTTTAATTTTGATTTTTTCTCATATATCATTAGTTTCCACGTACATAAATTGATGACATTTTATTTAAAAAATATTAAATATACAAATATAGCCGCACAAGGTGCGGGATATGAACTAGTTAATTAAAATGAATTATTTTACGACAACAATTTTAATTTGTAATATAAAATTCTTTCCTATTTTTTTCAATTAAATTTATAATATAAAACTATGTATCATAGATTACTATCATGTCTTTATAGGATGAGTTTGACCCCGTTGACAAAATATTCTGACTCCGTACTGGTCATACCTGTCCGGTTTTCCGGATGGGTTGGACCGGACGGGCTGTCGGGATTTGAACAAGCCTAGTTGGACTACCTCTAAAGGTAGACTGACCTAACCAATTCTTGTTATAAAAATAATACTAAAAAGCACGTGGAATCATAAGATTGAATTTTGTAGTGTTTGTAGATGGGAGATCCTCGCCCAACAAACAATAACAAAGAGAGAATGAATTAAATAATTTAAAATAACCCAACCAACCAAATACTTCTTCTCCTTCCTTGCAAATCCCTAAGAATATTCGATATTTCAACTTCATATACTTCCATATCTCCGTAGACAAACCAACAACAAACCCACACACACAAACAAAAGAAAAAAAAAAGCTTATTTGAAGAGAGAGAGAAGATTTCGCCTGCAGCCACATTTCTTGGACGCAAAATGCGTGTTACGTAAGGCGTGTGTGGGTTCTCCCTTTCTCCCATCACTTCAAAAATCCTAGATCTTCCCCTATAAAGCTTCCCTTACTCTCCCCTCATCCAAAATTTCCACTTCTTTATACCTTCGCAATGCCCAAATTTCTCTTCACTTTCACTCATTCGATCTAGATCCACATCTCTTTGTAATCTGATCACGTTTCGTCTTTTGCGCTATCCACGGTTTGTTGAAAGCTTTTTGCAGGTTTATTCTTTTCTTTTTTACTGGAAGTTTGTGACTTGATCATATTTTTGCATGTTTGTATGTGAATTTTGGTTGTAAAAGGTTGTGAATTTTTTATAATTTGTCAATTCCGTCTAGGAATTTGGTGGTACCTAACAAGATGCAGTTCTCTAATGGAGCTACGGTTGGTAGTGGTGGAGAGATCCAGCATTCTCGGCCATGGTTTACCGATGAAAGGGACGTGTTTATCTCATGGTTGAGAGCTGAATTTGCAGCTGCTAATGCAATAATTGACTCTCTATGTCATCATTTGAGGGGCGTTAGTGATCCGGGAGAGTATGATTTTGTTATAGGTTTTGTCCAGCAGAAGAGAGTGGCTTGGAACCATGTCCTTCATATGCAACCGTTTTACCCCATTACCGAGATCATGCTTGCATTGCAACAGGTGGCTTGTAGGAGGCAGCAAAAAGTGGCGGATCAGGGTAGGTTAGGGGGAAAAGAGTTTAAGAGGTATGGTGTTCATAATTACGGGTCTAGGTATGGAAATGTGGCAGAGGCTACAGATGAACTCCATAACTTAAGTGCTAGTGGCCTTAATCTCGATGCAAATGCTTTTGTTATGGGAAGTAAGGAGAAGAAAGGGACGGTGAAAGACAGAGAAGGCTCGAAATTTGGGCGTGATAAAGGACTTTCAGATGCACAAAAACATACTGGTATTCATTCATTTTATTCCTGATTTACGCTTGTGGCCTGTGGGTTGGAGCTGGTTTGAATTACCTTATTATTGTATAGGGAGGAAATTAATACCCATTGATTGCATTGTTTTTGTGTGTCTTAATATCAAGGGTTGTTTGGATACACGCATGTATGTCAATTGTTGTTCATTTTGGCCTCAAGTATTCATCAAAGGATTCATTCTATGCATTAAAGAAGAAGCTTTTAGTTCAGTTTACTTGACATCTGTCGATATTTAATCATGTCTCTTTCCTACCTTTCAAGTTCAATGCTTGATTGCACATCTATTATTTTTTCTCATTCTTATGTTTTTTCAAGAAGATGATGCTCTATTCATTGCTTGATATAGTGATTTTTTGTAGGAGGAACTATGATAAGGTTGAATATTTGATGAAGAAATGACAACAAAAACTTGACATGTGCCTTAAATTGGATAGTTGTTGAATGCAGAGTCTCAAAGTGTAAAAATAGAAGTGGCAGCACCTTAAAAACCACATCAGAGCGTTTCTAGTTATTACTTTAAATCTTTTGTTTTCTAGGTGATATTTGATGATTTAGACATCATGTCCATGGTTCATTTTTGTATGATGACATAAAAAAGTGAAGTTTAATAACCGGAACTTCTCCACTGTCCTGCACATACAAAATTGCAGTTCATATTAGACAATCCAGTTCACATAGTTGCACATACAAAGCTCTAGTTCATATTTATAGTTGCCTGATTTTTTTTTTCAAAAGTTTTGATAGTATATACGAATTCATGATTATGGTGATTTTTTTGTGCATTTTGCATTGAATAAAGAGATTCTACAACCTGAGTTTGTTCCAAACCCGCTGATAATTTACGAAACATGTATTCTAAATGCGGTCACATCCTAATAATCCTATAGTCATAGTATTGAACTATTGAGTAGGATGATGAAACAAGAAAATAAAGTGTATCACTTTTGAAAATAAATCACAATTGCTATCACTAAAGCATGGGATGTATGTGGATGCCACATTAACATCTCGTCTTCATCTAATTTGGTAATACAAATTAATTTACAGGCAAGCAAAGAATGCTTATTAAGTAATCCAGTCAAGACAAGCTTGATAGAGATTTGATGTAGAAATGCTTATTTGAATACTTCTTATTTATGTCAAGCAAAAAGACTTGGCGTTAAGCTTGACACTTGTAAGTTGTAACTTTTTGCTGCCATCAGATGCTTCTTTGAAGTCGCAAGTGGATAGCTCTCCTAAGACTTCAACGAACAAGGAGGGAGTTGTTTATCCCGGTATAGATTCTCTATCCGAGGACATGAAAGATGTAAAAACGTCAAACTTGAAAGGTAGTTCTATTTTCCATCCAAGTCCTATTTTGTCTTTTCTTTTTTCCCTTTATCCCTTTCAGTTATGTGGAGATTGTCATGCTGTTGGAAAACTTATTGTGGTTTTTCCCTAAGCCTTTTTAGCTAACTTAACATAAATCCAACTGTAAAGCGGGGGAAGTGTCACACACCAAACGTATAGAAGAAAACACAAAACACCTTTGTATTTTTTGTTTTCAAAAAATCAGCCACAACCTTCAAAAGTCATTTTGAAAATTGTTGATTTACCACTTTGTTCCATTACATTTTTTTTAACAATATTGATTTTGAAGGAAAAAGTGGTTTTTTAACATTTCACAAACATTTTAAAGAAGGAAACACAAGTGATTATTATGTTAGCTTATCCTTGAATTCATATTGTTATTATATTACATTGGGATAGGAACTGATAGGTTTTCTATGAATTTTCAAAATAATGCCAATTTGGATTACTAGACTGAAATAGTTGCATGTGTTTGTTTGCATCATAAGTATTCACTATCCTGTATATCTTCATACAACTATTTTGCTCAAAATATTTTGTGTTATTCTTGTTGTTCTATAATGTTTTCTAATTATATTTTGTTGAAGCAGAAAGTAACAACTTAAATGTTGGGAAGAAAAGTGACACAACCCAAAATCAAAAGGAAGAGAAGGTTATAGTTTCACCAAGAACATTCCATAAAATGGAGACAATTGATGGAAATACGGTTAGTTTTCTTAATACAATGGCAGGAGGCAAGGGGCTATCCTGTAAATTGCAAGTTCTTCAATCATAGATATCTACATATTAAACTTTGATGAGAAGAACGGATAATAGTGTGTGCATGTATGTGAAATTTAAGGTTTAGATCTTCCACCTATTGACTTTTTGCCTCTACAGGTTAATGTGGCTGAAGGATTGAATTTATATGAAAAACTTCTAGATGAAGAAGAAGTTCCAAAACTCATCTCACTTGTAAATGATCTCAGAGCCACTGGAAAACGTGGACAACTTTTTGGCAAGTTTGTTCATGCTACACTTATTTCATACTTTATTCTCCAAAGGATTCTAAGCTTAATTGTCCCTCAAATGTATGTAGGTCTTGGTATGCCTTAATCAGATATTTGAATATGTTGCGTCTTGAGATAATCACTTAATATCACGGTCACTTTCAATAAAGAAATGCATGTGTACAATGTATTGACAAAAAATGGTCTGATGATGAAGAGGATATTTCCGGTAGTCTTCATACTTCAAAAAACTTCTATAGTTGCATTTATCTATATTTAGTGAATTTTGAGAAACATATTTTTCTTTGAAGCTCCCAGACAACAAAAAATTGTCATAAAGTATAGAACTCAAAGTTGTATACTAGATGTTTTAGTTGTTGATCAGTATATTGGGTTATTTCATACAAAGAGGATTGAATGGAAAAAGCAATAACTGAGTATGTGTGCTACTCATATATAAGATTCTGTATTGGTAGCTTAATGCTATAGATTATCGGATCTATACTTTTATGGATGATATTCCCCGTCTCTTTTAACAAATATTTATTGATATGCTTTGGGATCCATGGACTGACATAGTTTGTGCGATAGAATGACCGACAGAACACATATTTATATATTTAACTGGATAGGCTTAACCCTGCATTTAATCTTGTACCCTTTCTTGCTTGGAGGGGCAGTGAATTCCCATTTTTTGTAGGCATCACATGCTGAAGAGACCTCTAACAAATTACCACTCTCTCGATTACGAGACAGATTTTTGCTTGATGATAATTGTATTGTTTACTAGTAACTTCGTTTTTATTTTTTAACTAATGTAGTTGCCTATATCGGTGTCTGGTGCAGCTAGATGTCAAAATTTATTGCATTAAGCATGGCTATAAGCTTAACTATGTTGTCAACTATTGTTGGCTGCATGATTTAAACTGTACCGTTGTCTATGATATGTTCTTCATCGATCTCTAAAATTTTATTACTGATTTGTCCTATTTGTGAATCTATGTTTGGCACTTAGCAGGGCCCACATTTTTGCTGTCAAAGAGACCAAGTAGAGGTCATGGAAGAGAGATGATTCAGTTGGGCGTTGCGATTTCTGAAGCACCTTCTGATGATAATCCTACCAAAGGTATGCACGCCTGTTTCACTCCTGAGTTTGTGTGCTCGAGAAAGTATTGTTCTTTTGTTCTTCTAGAGCAAGCACATGTTTAATGTTAAATCTGAATTTGACAGATTCGAGTTCGAAAGTAGAGCCTATACCTGATCTTCTACAAAGTCTTATTGACCGCCTTCTAGACATGCAACTAACAAAAACAAAACCAGATACTTGCATCATTGATATATTTAATGAGGTTAGTTAACTGATACTTGTCCATTTGAGTAAAAAATTGTTCCCATACTGAAACTTGAGTATCTAACTGTTTAGTTCTAATATCTGTAGGGTGATTACTCACAGCCACAGTCTTTCCCTCTTTGGTATGGAAGACCTATTTGTTTGTTGTCTTTGAATGACTGCGACATGGTATTTGGTGCTGCACTTTCAGGAGAACGTCCTGGGGTTTACAAAGGCGCTCTCAGCCTCACCCTTACACCTGGGTAATTATATTTTTCTACTTCTGAATTCTAAATACAGCATGACCAACCATTAATGTGATTAGAGACTAGTCACAACTATCAAGTAATCCATGGAATTATCTTGGTCCCGTTTAGGCATACCATGGATTAAGGTAAATTGTTAATTTTGTCCCCATAATTCTCATAATCTATGTACATGAGGATGAAGAAAATCTCTCAATTTCATTCCCATAATCCTAATCTTCATTTCATTCCCATAGTCTATAACCACCAAACACACCCCTTGTTTACAGAGGCACTCTCATTCCTTCGTTCTTTCCGGTCTACATATAGTAGCTCATTCTTTTTTTTCTTGCAATTCTTGGTAAAAAAATTACCTTGTTTTAACTACAGATCGCTTATTGTGATGAAAGGGAATTCCACTGATATTGCCAAACGTGCAATCCAATCCATTCGTAAGCAGAGAATGTTGATAACCTTTTTGAAAACCGAACCAAGTAAAGCGTTTCAAGGCGAGGGTCCACGCCTCCATTTGCAGCCAGCACAACAAGCTTCAAACTGGGTTCCGCCATCCAACAGGCCACCAAACCATATCCGCCCGAAGCATTATACGTCAGTTCCTTCAACAGGGGTATTGCCAGCTCCACCAATCCGAGCACAGTTTCAACCTTCAAATGGCAGCCCACCATTATTTGTGCCTCCTCCAGTGCCGACATCTATGGCTTTTCCTGCTTCTGGACCACCTCTTCCAATTGGATCAACTGGATGGCCAGCAGCTACTCCAAGGCATCCACCACCTCGGCTCCCCATCTCAGGTACCGGAGTCTTCCTACCCCCACCAGGTTCTGGTGGCTCATTGCCACCTGTACCTATAAAGACCGGAGTAGTTGAAATTAGCTCTGTTCCCAAAACTACCCCTCAAGCAGAGACGGAAACTGAAGATGGTGAAGAAAATGGAAACATCCTTGATTCCCCAAAGGGTAAATTAGCTGTGAAAACTCAGCAAGAAGAGTGCAACGGAAGCTAGAGCGAGAGACAAATGGATTTAAGTAGGCTGCTAAATGAGTCTAGAGCTGAATAGTAAAGAACGGGGCAATGATTTGAGACGCATGAGAAACGAAATTGATACCTCGGGAAGGGAGCCGAGTTAAGTGAAGGAGCAAAGAGAATCAAAATCCTTCTCTATTGCACGCCTAACGTACTCGGCATCCTGTTTTTTCTTTTCTTTTGCAGTTATATCATGTGAACTCCTTACAACATTCGCCGAACCCATATGAATTTGGTAATCATTTTTGTTGCTCATGGTTTGCTGTTTGTTTCTTCTCCTGCATTGTCTTATGTTATATGCACAGGTTCAGTAACTGGATTACTTATGTGCATTGTCGTATGTCTCAAGGGATCACAAGTACCTAGCTTTTCATTTGCTCGTATGATTTATTAGATTCTCAGTTGTTTTTTTTGTCTTGGAGATCTTCTGAGTTGTATTGTGAAGCTCTGAAGATGCAATGATTGCAATGAGAATAAGGGTGATAGGCAGTTATTTGTGACTTTTTGGTCTAGTGGGCAATTGAAAATATTGCGAGCGTGGAGAATGAAATGTTACTGCATACTACTCTAGTAATTAATGTTATAGTGATTTATGATGAAACTCACTAATATTGTATGTTGGATACGTATCTATTGTGCATGTGAGCTTGAATATGCAAAGTTTTGATCTGGGTTTATATGCTGGTTTAGACCTATCGTATATGTGGGTTCGAACATGCAAAACCCTGATTCATCTGGATCTCGACTCATTTGGGTGGGCCCTGTGAGCTTGAATAGGCAAAATTCTGATATGGGTTTATATGTTGGTTTGAAGTGGGCCCTGTGAGCTCGAATATGCAAAATTCTGACATGGGTTTATAGGTTGGTTTGGACCTATCGTACATGTGGGCTTGAACATGCAAAACCATGACTCATCTGGATCCCGACTCATCTGGGTGGGTCCTGACTAATCCACTTGGTGGACCTAAAAAGATAAAATATTAACTGGGTTATCAAATAAAGATTACACACGAAATTTAAAAGTGTGTCTTGCATAAGTTTGGAACTTCATTAGAATCAAATAAAGACTAATCGATATTTTTTTAAAAAGAGGATTATATATGCACGGCGGAAAGAATGAGAAACGCACAGTATCAACGGCGGGTGATTGCGTTGAAATTTTTAACACTCATTTAATGCAGACTGCGTTGAGAATATTAAACTTCAATGCAAACCAACTGTGTTGAAGTTCAAAATATAGTTGTTGGGTTTGAACGTTGCCCAACTACTATAATTCTATGAGTTGGATTATAGCCGGTGGGATATCTGGTGGTTATAAATACCACCAAAATTTTCAATGTACATATCTCATTTCTTTCATATCTTATTTCTCAAAGTTCCAATTAACGTTAGTGAAGATGACGACTTATGAAGACAAAATTCACATTTCTATTCGACAATAACAAATACAACAATCCTGATGAGTTTGTTTCTCACATCCAAGTAAGATTGTGATTCAATATTTTTCATTCTGATTTTGTTAATAATTGTTAGTAAGTTTGTTATTCTATTAAGTTTGTGATTCAATATTTTTTACTCTAGTATTATTCGGAATTATTCATTATAGTATTATGATTTTATCTATGAAATATTAGTTGTCTTAGATAGACATTTATAGTAGGTAATTTGTTTGAAATAGGGACTCCCAAACTATTCACCTGATGATGTTGGTACAAACTATTCAGTTATGTTTGAGCTCACGGGTTTTTCCATGATAGAAAGAACCTAGTCAATTGGGCTTGGTTCACCGCAAGGTCTAAAAATTTGGTGCTAGTAACGAAATCATCATGGCTAAATAGTAAATGTGCACGTTTTGCTTGACATGCAAACATTATGGGCACCGTAGGAGAAAGAAAGACGTTGATCCGGAGGATGAGACATCTAGTAATCGAGAAACTAGGTCGAGGAAGATCGAGTGTTCGTTTGAGTTAGAGGGCAATCAAAGTGACCGTGGTAAATGGACTTTGAGGGTAATTTGTGGAGTCCACATACACAACCTCTCTGAGCATTGAAGGATCATTCATTCGCCGATCGGTTGACACCCGCACAATATCGGAAGGTGTGTCATGAACTTGGGTTGGGTTTAATACCGAAAGATGTATTGGAAACCTTGAAGCTAGATGACCCACACAACGTCACATCTATCCGACAAATTTACAATACCGGATTGAAGATGAGAGAGGAGATTGCTGAAGGTCGGGGTTCAATCTAACAAGCACTCCATTTTCTTGACCAACGACATTAGTTTGTCCACATTAGAAAATGTCCTCACATGGATGAAACAGACGGTTTATTCATCTCCCATCCGGGTTCTATGCATTTGTTTAACCTATTTTTCGTATGTCATTGTCATGGATTCAACATACAAGACAAATGAGTAAGTTATAATCATTGAATTTAATTGTGTTGTAATTTGGTGAAGTGATAATGAAACGTTTCAATGTACATGTACAAAATGTCTTTCCTTGAGATTGTTGGGATCACCAACACCAAGATGATGTTTGTTATCGCATTTTTGTTTTTGGCAAAGGAAAACTCCGGTTTCTACGAGTGGGCTTTAGGGAGGCTTCGACATTTATGCAACAATAAAATTTCGGGTATCATTATTAACTGACCGAGAGTTGGGCCTCATTAAAGCAAAAGACACCGTGTTTTCTGATGTGAAACACATGTTATGCACGTTTCATATCAAGTGCAACCTTCAAAATAGATATTGGGTGGTGACACATACAAAGGAATCACAAACGGTTTTTGTATCTCAATACAATGTTTTGTTTGTATCAAGGTCAAGTGAGAGTTAAAACCGTTGTTGATGTCTTACTTCGAGGAGAAGTGGCATGCCCCATTCAAGGAGACAATAGTTTGAGTTTGGATCGACTCTTATCTACATTTGGGTGCGAGGACAATAAATACGTAAGACTTGTTTATTCATTTCAACTATCCTTGTTAAATAAAAATATGTCCTTTTGATTTATGGGTTGTACTTTGTAGGGTTGAGTCGGCACACCATCTTTTAAAAAGACCTCGAGTACGGTTATTGATGGATTCCAGTATTTGGCTGATAACGTGGACTTGATGTCGAATGATCCAATTTCTAAGTTACAAGATTCATTTGAGAGTTCTCCGGAGAGGATCTTGTTTTCTATTCGGATACCTTTATTTGACAAGCTTTGGGATAAAGTTAGCAACGAGTGCTTCGAGTTGTTGTTGGAGATCTATGAGAAGGTGAAGAAGTTGAAGGACAATGCCACATGTTGGGATTTATATTGGAGGGATTCTTTTGGACTCCCTTGTGCTAACGAGTTCAATCTAGATATGCAAGCACGTGTTCCATTAACTTTGGATCAAATTCGTCCATTTTGGAAGCAAGTGTGTTGGCATTTAGCGGATCCAATGGAAGAGGGTTAAGACACGAATTACATCAAACCGCACCTAGAGACGTTGAACGAATTAAGACAAAGGATGGACTCAAGGGCGCTTACCTCCGATGAAATTGAGCTAATGGTATCGTGTTACAAGGACGTTATAGATCTTGGGAGCACTACATTGAGGGAGCCAACAAATGAAAGTCCCAGGGGAAGACCAAATGATAGAGAATCAACAAGGAGAAAACCGAGCTCGTGGGAGCCTAGATCGGGATCGAGGACATCTGGAACAAGCAGTAGACGGGTTGTCCACCAGGTTTGGGACGTGGAAGAGGGGGGCGAGGTAGAGAAAATTCTATTGACGGTGATTCAATTGAGTTGGCTCCAACTAGCCGTAGATGGGGTCGTCTCCTGGGTTCAGGGCGTGTAAGAGTGCCCATAATTTTAGAGAGTCAAGACCTTGGAAAACATATTTGGTGTCTTGCTGAGATTCATCTATCCATGCTTCATTATATACATTCTACCAAGGATGTCATTGGAGATGGAAATTATGGACATCACGCAATCGTAGTGGTTTCCGGATAATTTGGCAATGACTACTACTTGATTGTATGTAGTGATTTGTTTATGGAGTTGCGGTTTCATGAAACAATATACAGAAAGGTAACTATTTTGAGTATATTTGACAGATATTTTAAGTTTTTGCTTCTTTACATTGTTGAAATAATTTGTAATCGTGTTCTTGTAGGTGTAGGTTCGTGCGTCAAGACGTATGTTATGCCTTACCCGGCTTTTACCCGTCAAGATGTTGGATGTCAACGCCTATCATGGATTTTTCCACTACAACATATTACCATGGTGTGCTTGTCATTCTCGGAAACAACCCGCAAACATGCTTACCACTAACGAAGACCGTTCCAGATCAAGACCCGCCTACTAAGATACGTATTATTGCATGGGTTGGAGGCTGAACACATTATGTAGCGGTCAGTGAACAATATATCATTTACTTGTAATTTATTGTGTTTTTCTTTACTCCAACTAACCATTCTATATCTATATTGATAGTTTTGGCTTAAACTTGATGCATAAGATAGATGTTCTCGAGTGTGTGGACCTACAATAGATGCCCCCTTCACTACAAAAAATAATTCAATTAGCCACGCTTGTTGGCGACGGCAGGAAAGCTATTTGCCAACGCCAACCATCAACGGCGACGGTTAGGCGAAGGCAGAAGGAGGCGAAGCCAGAACAGGCGACGCGAATTTTTTCGCCACGGACTTTTGCCGTCGCTAAAATATTTTGCGACGGATGGAAAACCGTCACAAATATTTGGCGTCCACAATATCCGTCGCCGTCCCGTGCGTCGCAAACTGTAGATTTGGTGCGACATTTGACTTTTAGCGACGGCAATAGCCGTCGTAAATTGTAACTTTGGCGGAAAATTTGTATTTTGGCAATAGAGCCGTCGCAGATTGTTAAAATGTGTTGAAAATATTAATCTTTGACAACGGTAACATGCCGTGACAAATTGCAAATTTGGTGGGAAACCACATTCTGTAAAACTATATCACAACTTGTGTTCCTTTGACTTGTGAGTTAACTGATAGTTTATGTAAATATGTAAATATATGGGTGCCCTAATTGTAATTATGTAAAACTCTTTTGTTATTAATATGAGTCGTCTGATGACGGAAACCCTAAGGGGAATTCATTCTATTCTCACATGGTATCAGACTTATCGTTCCTCAAAATCTCTTCCGCTTTCTTCTAACCCTGCGGCCGTTCCTCATCACCGCCGCCGCTTTCCCCTTCCCAATATTCCTCAATGGCTGCGGAACGGAAACCTTCTTTTCACTCCGCCCTCGGAATCTCTAACATCAAGAACAACATTGCCCTTGTCCTTGACCATGACACTCCGTACGCATCTTGGGTCACCTTATTCCGTGTTACCGCAAAAGCGCACAATGTTCTCGATCACATCGATGAAAAGGTACCCAAACCAACGGATATTGAAGATTCGTTATGGCTTCAAGTTGACGCTGCCGTCCTTCAATGGATTTACAGCACGGTGTCCCGGGAGATCCTTTTGCAAATTCTTGACTCTGATGATTCTGCTCTTCAGGCTTGGAATCGAGTCAGGGACATTTTTCAGGATAACAAAAACACCCATGCCGTCTACCTCGAACATGAGTTCTCCAACTGTAAGTTGTCAGGTTTCTCTTCAATCAATGCTTACTGTCTTCAACTCAAGTCCTTGGCAGATCAACTTAAGGGCGTTGGCTCACCGGTTCCCGAAACTCGACTTGTTCTTCAATTAATTTCGGGATTACCCGCTGAATATAATGCCGCCGCAAGTTTTATTCAGCAAACAGATCCTCTTCCGAGTTTCACCAAGGCACGATCTCAACTGCTGTTGGAAGAAACCCATATGACGGCTCAGTCCGCCGCTGGAAATACACAATCTGCACTTACTGCAGATTCTCGATCTCAGCCCTCTGCTGCGTCATCGAACCAGCGCACCGGCTCACCGGCTCAGCCCACATCAAGCTCGTCTTCTGCAGCACCGGACAACCAGCAGTCCCGGCGTGGGCGCGGCCGGAAGGGCAAGCAACGACAGGCGAACGGTGGCGGCGGATCTTCTCGCGCGGCATGGCATCCACAGCTTGGATGGGTGTTGATTCCACAATCCAACCCTGCCCAGTCTTCTGCAGGCCCAACTGGATGGGTCCAGGCCCAGTCTTCTGCAGGCCCAGCACGCCCACCCTGCCCCTATCCACAAAACGCGCCTGCTGCAAGTATTCTTGGGCTAGGGCCCGTTTCTTCATTCCAGCAGCAAGCCTATTACACCAATGCATCTCAGCCCACCTCCTTGGATCAGTCTTTCGCTACCATGACGTTAAATCCGACAGACAATTATTGGTACATGGACACGGGCGCCACATCCCACATGACGAATAATTCAGGTACACTCTCGTCTTTTTCGCATAATGGTTCATTAAATTCGATAATTGTTGGGAATGGTATGCGTGTTCCTTCTACAGGTATTGGAGATGCTACTATCCCCACCCCGTCTAAACCACTACACCTATCCAATGTCCTCATTGCCCCACAAATTGTCAAAAATTTGGTTTCCGTTAGACGTTTCACATCTGATAACAACGCCTCAATAGAATTTGACCCGTTTGGTTTTTCTGTGAAGGATCTACACACGGGGAACACTCGTCTGAGGTGTAATAGTTCCGGGGAACTCTATCCAGTCACACGTCCCTCTTCCCACCACCATCATGCTCTTTCCGTTGAGCCTCCGAATCTTTGGCATGCCCGTCTCGGTCATCCCGGTGCTCCGGTTTTAGATTTGCTTCGTCAATCTTCTTTCATTAAGTGCAATAAGTCGCATGTGACTCCTCTTTGTCATGCTTGTCAATTAGGAAAACATCATAGATTAGCTTTTGATCGTTCTATTTCTCGCTCTAATGCTCCATTTGACATTATTCATAGTGATTTATGGACATCCCCTATCCCGAGCCGGGAAGGTTTTAAATACTATTTACTTTTTCTTGATGATTTCTCCCATTTTCTTTGGATTTTTCCTCTCAAGTTCAAGTCTCAAGTTTTTGACATCTTCGTTCAATTTCACAAATTTGTCGAAACGCAATTTCGGTTACCTATCAAGAGTTTTCAATGTGATTTAGGAGGCGAGTTTAACAACAACACTTTCCACAAATTCTTCACTGAACATGGCATTGTCTTTCGTTTCTCTTGTCCTCATACATCCCCCCAAAATGGCAAGGCCGAGCGAGTGATTCGCACAATCAACAACATGATGCGCTCAATGCTCTTTCATGCATCTATTCCAGTCTCTTTTTGGCCTCATGCCGTGGAGGTTTCTTGCTACCTTCTAAACATTCTTCCCTCCAAGTCTATTCACAATAGATCTCCTACACAAGTGCTATACCTCACTACACCCTCCCTCGTTCATCTCCGGGTTTTTGGTTGTCTTTGCTATCCGAACCAAAGTTCTACTATTTCCCACAAACTTCAACCTCGCACTACTCCGTGCGTTTTTCTAGGCTATCCTAAACACCATAGGGGATACAAGTGTTTCGACTTAGCGACCAATAAAATAATCATATTCCGTCACGTCACGTTTGATGAGAATATCTTTCCGTTCGCTAAAAATTTCCGAGCTTCCCCGGAATTAATTACACCACCCCTTGTAGATGATAGCCCATCCCCCTACTTTCACATTCATGCCCAGCCTGCCCCAGTTGCTGACGCTGCCGGCCCAGCCCATCCTGCCCCAGTTGCTGACGCTGCCGGCCCAGCCCATCCCTCCAGCCCACTGGCGTCAAGCGGCACTAGCAGCCCTCCCTCTTCTCCAGCGCGTGGGCCTGCACCTTCTTCCTCCACTTTATCCGGCCCAGCCCACCTTCCACACACGGCCTGCTCCTTCAATCCCGGCCCCACAGACCTGCAGCCCACCATCTCTGCAACAACCCCTGTCCCACATTTGTCCCATCAGCCACCAAATTCAACCGTTCCACCTTTAAATGAACGTAACCATCCACCTCCGACCCGGTCTCAAACCCGCAGTCAATCCGGAATTGTTAAACCGAAACCAGTTTTTGACTTATCCGTCTCGACCACTTCAATTTCCCCAATTCCCAAATCCCACAATGTAGCCCTTCAAGACCCGTATTGGACCGCTGCCATGCTCGATGAATATCGAGCCCTTATGCGGAATAAGACGTGGGTCCTGATACCTCGTCCTGCGGATGCTAATATTGTGCGTTGCATGTGGATTTTTAAGCATAAGTACAGGTCTGACGGTTCCCTGGAGCGATACAAGGCTCGTTTAGTTGCTAACGGTTGTTCCCAACAGGTTGGAATTGACTGTGATGAGACTTTCAGCCCTGTTGTTAAACCAGCGACTATCCGTATGGTTCTTAGCATTGCAATATCCCGATCTTGGTCCATACATCAACTGGATGTTCAAAATGCTTTCCTTCACGGCCATCTGAATGAAACGGTGTATATGTTTCAACCACCAGGTTTTCGCGACACCTCCAAACCCAATCATGTCTGTATTTTGCAAAAGTCTCTCTATGTGCTAAAGCAAGCTCCTCGGGCATGGTTTCAACGCTTTGCAGGCTTCCTCCAACGCATTGGGTTTATTAGCAGTAAGAGTGACTCCTCCCTCTTTATTTATAATCAAGGATCTGACACTGTCTATCTGCTTCTGTATGTCGATGACATTGTTCTTACGGCTTCCTTTGACGCCCTGCGCAAGCAACTGATCAAGCTTCTGAGTAAGGAATTTGCTCTGAAAGATTTAGGCCCCTTGTCCTATTTCTTGGGCATTTCTGTTCCAACTGATCAAGCTTCTGAGTAAGGAATTTGCTCTGAAAGATTTAGGCCCCTTGTCCTATTTCTTGGGCATTTCTGTTCGTCGCACGTCATTTGGCTTATTCCTGTCTCAAGACAAATATGCTCGTGAAATTGTTGAACGAGCAAAGATGTCTAACTGCAAACCCTGTGCTACTCCGGCCGAGACTTCTGTCAAGTTAAGTGCTTCATCCAGCCCTGGTATTAGTGATCCGACGCTCTATCGCAGTCTAGCTGGAGCACTGCAGTACCTCACTTTCACCAGGCCTGACATCAGTTTTGCAGTACAGCAGGTGTGTCTCTTTATGCACGACCCCAGAGAATCTCATTTTGCAGCTCTTAAGCGCATTATACGTTACATTTCTGGTACGTCATCTTTGGGTATCACCATCACATCTTCTCCGAAGTCAGATCTTATTGCCTACACAGACGCTGACTGGGCAGGCTGTCCTGATACACGTCGTTCAACCTCCGGTTATTGTGTATTCTTCAACGACACCCTGATTTCGTGGTCTCCTAAAAGACAATCTGTGGTATCTAGATCCAGTGCATTGTGTCAGAGTGTTCCTGGTTGCGGAACCTTTTACTTGAGTTACATTGTCCGCTTGCCAAGGCATCCATTGTATACACAGACAACATATCTGCTACTTACCTTGCCAGCAACCCAGTTCACGTACCTTCGGCTTATCAGTACGCCGACATTTTTACAAAGGGTCTTCCCCGACAATTATTCTTAGACTTTAGATCCAGTCTCACTGTTCAACCTCCTCCAGTTTCGACTGCG
The DNA here is from genome assembly GCA_033239125.1 of Fagopyrum homotropicum. NCBI lineage: Eukaryota > Viridiplantae > Streptophyta > Magnoliopsida > Caryophyllales > Polygonaceae > Fagopyrum > Fagopyrum homotropicum. The sequence continues at coordinate 25,303,183 of BSWB01000007.1, read as the reverse complement.
GGGGTATGATAGTTTATGTAAATATGTAAATATATGGGTGCCCTAATTGTAATTATGTAAAACTCTTTTGTTATTAATATGAGTCGTCTGATGACGGAAACCCTAAGGGGAATTCATTCTATTCTCACATTAACAACAAATTGGGACAAGAGCTCAAGAGAAGGATCGATATTTTATTGCTTTTAATCATACTAAATAAGCAACAACGCTCAATCCTCAAGAACATATACATATCTTTATGGGATAACTAGAAGACATTCATTCAAGTACATCAACAATGTCGAAACAACTATCGTTAAGGTAAAGCAAAGAAAAACTCAGCATACTAACACAACGGAGAGTGACTCTTCAAGTCTTTATTCTCCCTATGCAAGGGCTAAATCACAAGCTGTCAGGGTGTCTAAATTGGTCCATAAAAATGGCAAAGGGGGCTATATGTAAGATAAGTTGTGATTCTTGAGCGCCCATTTTCTATTTTATGACGAATGGCACTCGTTTGGAAGTTTCTCTTTGGAAGTAAGATCATCTCCTCGTTTGACGAGTCATTTCCTATCAACAACAACGAAGATTATCCATCAGCGATAGGCACGTTAAATCTAATTGGTGGCAAGCTCAAAGAGACAACAAACTTTACACAGAGCAATTGCTTTCAACATACAAGAAACTACAAGGAATAACGTACTAATTTTCTCAGCATTTATGTTGAATTACATAACATGTCAAGACCACATCAACATAAATCAATTGAAAATGGTAGTGATTAAAATCTTAGCATCATAGATCAACCAAACAATAGCACAATCGATCAAATTATCCGTTCCATTATTTGCCAAATAGTATAAGTCACGAAACAAAAAACCAGCAGCATCATACCGAATATGCATCAAGGTTTTATGAAACAACGAATCAAAACTGTATATGCATCAAAACTGTAGCATGTATAATTAATGTAAATTCTTTCTCAGATCACTGTTATACTAAATATGCATCAAAATTGTAGCTACGCTTGCACTAACTAAGTAAATGTATATTTACTTGGTGACTAGGCATGCCGTTTAATTGTATAGAGAGGCCGAAACCATAAGCAGCAGAGCAATTTTTCATGAAACAACAAATCAAAAGAGCATAAACAATGAGAAGCGCCTGCTACATAATGAAAATTCGATTCAATTATGATACCAAACAGCCTAAATATCAATATTTTATCACCTACCTTGGCATTGAGTATAAATTTCAACCTTTAAAAATTCAATAAAAGAGAATCAAATTGCTTCCATAAACAACAATTCCAACTTCAAAACAAAATATGAATCAAAATCCAGGATAAGAGAAGAGGATTCCATCTGGTAAGAAGAATTCAAGAAAAGGTTGTCCACAAGCACTAATAATCACTTGATTTGAAGCTGGAACTCTTTCTAAATTCTCCAAAACTTCATCTTCCAATTCCTTTCCATCATTGTCGGTCACTGTTTCAACAACCAAACACAACCGCAAATCGATCACGGGTACTTTAATGAAACAAAATCATAAATAAAGAGCATAATAGATTTACCATTAGGCAAGGAGAATCTGAGATAAGGGATCCCACAAGGGTACCTTAATGGGCTTTCTACACTTTCTTAAGTCTCAACAAAAAATGCAATTATATAGCTCCAAATCTGAAAGTTATTTACAACAAGAAGACACGTGTAGTTTAGAATAATTCCTATTAAACAAAGCTGATCAGAAACCAATTTGTCACCCTATAAATTTTATTTCATCCTAAAAATCAATCTAAATAACAAGCTATTAAATTACTCTTACTAGTTTCCACTTACCAGTCACATTTCAGTTAGACAGAAATGCTTTGTCACAAGCTCGAGTAAGGAGATGTTGCACCAAATGAACCCTAGAAAATTGAAACAAATGAGAATTGGGTCATGTGGTATGAGGGAATCAACATTTGTTATGCTTCAATCATGTGTAGAAGTACTAAACATTACTCAGTCATTCAGTTGGAACAGTCGATTGAACTGTCAGTTGGGATTACTCTAGAATGATCTTCAAACTTCTACTTTCTATTTTAATAAATATCTTGACTTTAGCATTTGGGTCCTGCTTAGACCTGCACCAAAAGTATTAATAAGGCAATAAATTTTATGTATATGAACTAATCCTGACCTTCTAAAATGGATAGACAGTTCTATCTCACTGCACATAGATTAATCTAAACATAGAAGTAGCGAGTTAGTTTCTTTTTAGAAGTTAGCATACTCAGAAATCTAAAATTTTGCCCATTATATAAGTTACTTCAATAACATCAGTGAAATTCATTGTCTTTGGAAGTTAATTTCCTCCGCAAGGGATGTAACAATACTTTATCAATTGCATAAGTTATATACATTCACTGAAGTTAAATGTCTTATTCTAGTGGATGGATTCTAATGTCTTGAATTCGTATGTCAAGTTCAAATTCTTGTTCTGAAATGTTTACAAACATATAAAATTGGTAAAGAAAGAATTAACAAACTTGAGTTGTTCTTGTTATCAATCTTTCCTCTTATTGTTTCCACAGTGTGTCATACTTAGATCAATTTGGATTCTAATGTCTTGAATTTGTATGTCAAGTTCAAATTAGATTAGTCTAAGCATCAATCCTAAAATAAGCCTAAACAAAACCTAATAACTTAACTAAACAGAAACTAAACTAAAATAAGCTTAAACCCAACATAACTAAATAGAAGCATTGTCGATGAATGAGTTGTGTTTTACATACTCAGAAGTTCAACGGTTTTAACTAAAAAGAAAAACTCTTTTTACTAATGACAAGATGCTTGGAAAAGGCCAAGCACCTAGAGTATGAAACAAAGTATAACATCCCAGCCAGAGTACAACATGACCACGCTAAGTTTCATTTTCAACATTCCTATGAGAAATGAAACAACACAATAACCCCACTCCAAATCGAACAGGTAGTTAAAATTACAGTCAATCATCATAAAAAATAGTCCCACTCCAAATCTCCAATCCAATATCCATGACAGTGCAGTAGTCAAGCAAACAGACGGTAAAATTACAATCAATCAGTATAATTGATCAAGAACTTAGAAGAAGTGAAGACCACAACACAATCAATTAATCGAACAGGGATGAAGCTTATGTTAAATTACAGTCATTCATCAATTATCTTGTACAAAACTGTTTGCATAACTCAGTAACTGGTACTCTACTAGTCTCCATCCATTCAGGATGTTCAGTCATCGGCAAAACACAATCGAATAGGAATTTCGAAGAAGAAGAACCGAAGAATGAAAATTGAACAGAAATTTCAAAGAAGAAATCTTACCTTGCTGAGTTGCTAAAAGAATGAAAACTGAAGACCTTGATGAGTTGCTGAAAGAATGAAAACTGAAGCCTTGCTGTCTTTTGCTGAGTTGGGAAGAGGAGAAGAAGAAGAATTGTAATGAGCAGCATTGCAGCGGCGGCGACTCTGTGTGAGCAACCTAGGACGGCAGGGCGACGGGGAAGGATCGAGGAAGGACTGACGGGGTGAGCAGCAGCGGCCGGCGACTAGGCGAGTCATTGCGTGATGCGTGAGAGGAGTTATCAAAAATCTGAGGAGTGGGATGCCGGTTGCGTGGTTGTGGTAGAACCGGAGAAGGGAGATGCGAAATTAAGCCCTAAATTTTCGATCCAAATCCTCTGGCCCTTATACTGGCCCTTCCCTGTCCCTAATTTTCTATTGGTCCATGTGGCTGAGTTTGTTTGAATAAAAAAAACTTTAATTGCCGGTTCGGTTCGGGTGTTAAAAATAGGGTTTATGGGCCTAGAAATTTATTAAGTAAAATAAACCAGCCCCCGATGAAATGTTAAACAATGAACCACGAAATTACAGACTTCTCTTCTCCCTTGTACGGTATTCAGACTTCTCTTCTCCCTCATACTCTTATTCTTTAAATCAGTACGAGTTTTTATCGTCGTTCGCTTCTCATACAAGTTTGATTGTATTCTCAGTATAAAGTTGAAGAAGATTGTCTCGATCTAGGGTTCTTGGATTGTGGTCGACGTTCATAGAAACTAAAATTTGGAGAAAACCAAATCAGGATCTGGAGTGACAATAATCGACCACATGGGTCAGATTGTGGTCGACGTTCATGGATTCTCGGCATGGAATTTGATCTCTGCAATGCTGAATTTTGTTGTTCAAAATTACTAAATTATTGAGTTTTGTTGTCCAGAATGTTATTTTTTATCTGTTTGAGTAAAATTGTCATTCTCAAAAGCAAAGAGATGCTAACAACTAATATCTGTTTGAGTAAAATTGATAATGAGTTAGTTGTGTGGAAACACAATATCATTACTAAGAGCACCCACATTGGTGTTCTTAATGGGTGATCTTAATGTCACATAAGAGGAGAGATAAAATTTTACACTAGACCCAAAAAATTTCATCCTACAAAAAGATGATAATCTTACATGGGACCCACCTAATAAAAAATAATTTATCAATTGAAAAGATTAAAAAAAAAAAAAAGGCGTTACTCATGAAGAAAAATAAGGAGAGGAGAGAGAAAATGTGGCATTGCTTGATTGGTTAATATGGACCAATCAGATTTTGTCACATATTTTAAATTAATTTAATTTTTAAAAATCATTTTAAATAAATTTAAACTATTAAAATAAATTATAAAAATATTTTATAATCAATAAAATAATTTTATCTATTAATAGACATCCATTTTATATATATTTATTACTTTAAAAAAAATATATATTATAAATATACATTAGTTGTGCACAATTTTTATATTATTAAATTAGTTAAATCCGTAAACTGATTTTTTGAATAAATTTTAAGTTTATAATTCTATTAACATAATAAATAAATATTAGTAATATATATGATATAAAACGTCATAAATAACATTAAATTATGAAATTAAAAAAAACTAGTTTATATAATAGAAAAAAGTTTTATGGATTATAGACTTCCATTATATATATATTTTTCTCATTTCAAAAATTTTCATATTGTTGTATCTATAAACTTATTGATACAATAAAAGTTTATAGTATTTAAATTTATTGTATTTATGTAAAAACAAAAGTTTTTGTAGTGAAAATTTAAAATTTTATGAATTCTAAAATGTCTTATTTAAAATTTAATATTTAATTACAATATATAATATTTAGTTCATATTTATTAATATAATTCGTTTATGATTTTATTGATAAAACAAATAAAAAAGAGATAATATATAATATGCATGTTAAGAACAAGTAACATGTTCTATTGATGTGAGTATAATTTTGGGTTGTGTTCTTAATCTGACGTGGCAGAGAGAGAAAAGCTGAAAATTGGAAAAAGGTGGGTTAAGATTAATCTTAAGTGTGCTCTAGTGTGGATGCTCTAACAGTCCCCACAGTGACTTTGTAACACCCCAAGTTCTTGGAATTCGGGGAGCTACTGGTTAGGACCTCACAATGGGTCCCGACATTGGTTTAACAACAACTTTACTAGGATCTTACAACAAGGCACAAATGTATTTAAAACAATTTCCAAAACATAATAATTTCATGGTATGAATGTACACATGCGACAACCTTACAAACATATATATATAGATACATAACATGCATGCCGTATGGAAGACTCCCCCGTCCCCATCTAATGAGTACGTGGACCCGGCTGACCATCCGTCCCGAATCTCTCTGCAACTGTTTATCTCTACACAGTCTACAACACGGATAAACCGTTAGCTAACTAATCAAATATAAGTAGAAAGATAAATAGCACAAACACATAGAAGAAGAATATAAACACTCAACATGCTGGCACACAATCCGGTTATTATCTGACAACTTATGTGATTCACTTCATCCGGTTTCAAAAGTTGTAGCACGAGAAATCTTAAGATTCTCGCCTCCGTTCCTTATCCAACTGGTGATGGTTTGGCACACCTCCGCCGGTGGCGTCCCCGCAAACCAAGTATGGACTAGTCCCGAAAGAAACCCCCAGCGCCCTCGGGCTAACTGAGCATAATGCTACCGCCCGTTACTCTTAGGCCAGATATGTAAGTCGGTCGATGATTATTATAAAATACACTAGTACACACATCATTCAAACACCACTATCATCATTCACACTCATATCTGACAACTAGCTAAGTAAGCCCAAAGGACTTACCTGATACAAGTCTCGACTCTCTGTAAACACAACTTGCTCTGTAACTGTAGCAACTCAGTTGCCTGTCAAAGGAGGTAAGTGCATTAGCACGCTTTCTATGCAATTAGAAGTCTAAGACTTCTAAGATGGTAGATCTTATTAGAACAGAACCGATTACAATACTAATTTATGGTAAAATGACTATTTTACCCTTGGTCCCGAAACTTCCAAAATTCCCACAATTCATGCCTAAACTCTTATTTGAGACTACAAAGTCATATTCTAACTTCTAAAGCTGAGTTTGGTTACAAACTAGCATTTTACCTATTTCCCTATTTTCCGAAAGATCATTAAGGTCCAACTTCAACTTCAAATATGAAATTTGTATAAACTTATAAAAATTACGAAATAATTCTCTAGATTATCTATGATATTCCATCTATCCTTAGGAGCAAGAATTTCTCAAAACTGTTCAACCCTCGTTTCTATAAAATTCTCAAAGTTGGTTACAACACTCACATTTCCTATACTTAGCCAAAATTCACTGCTGGAAAAACAGCTCAACTACCCTACTTTGGAGTCTAATAAATTCTAATCCGACCGTTTATTTAATCTCAAATTTTGACACCACAAACTACATATATCCAACTATGATTTATCAGAATTTCAACGGTGGATCTTTAGTATAACTCCTTAACATTGGTCAACAAAATTGATCGATTTTCCAACTTCCAAAACTAAAAGAAAAAGGATTTTAATTACATCAGTCCTTGTTTCCACCCCTTTCTGTTAACATAACTCAGCAGCCATTCTTTACCTATACAACTGGATTAATTCAGTTTATCTTCTTCCTACTGATTAAGCTTTGAGGGAGGTATACCTATTCTCTTCGATGGTCGCAGAATTGGGTCCTAAATGGCTCAGCAGGTAAGGAGTACTCCATTGTGTCCTCTACTACTCTAGCAGGGGTATGCTGCAAGGAACTCCTTCGTCAATACTCCACATTTCCCTAGGGATTGGTTTGAGGACTGAAAAGGGAGGGAGGTTTAAGACGTGCTCACCTTCTGTACACTCCAGATCTCCTCGGTGTGTAGGCTTGTAGTCTAGATGGATTTCTTGGCTTCACTGATGGACAGAGGGATGGTCGATTCAGGTTGCTGAAAGTCTCCTCCCTTGGCTGGCTCCTTTCCTTGCAAGTTTCTGTGTCTTGGGTTGGTTCCGAACGTGTGCAGAAGTGAGGTCTGGCGAGAAGCAAGGAAATCAAAAGAGGGAATAAGAAGATGTCGCTTACGCTGGTGGGCGACAAAAGATTGAGGAGTGAGGGACGACGTGTGAAGAGGGAGCAAGAAGACCGGGATCTCGTACAGAAGGAAGGAAAATAAACTCCAGCGTGATATCCGGCCATCACTCCATGTCTTAGGCCGTTACGTACGTGAGTAAAGAAGGCGAGTGGCTGCTGTTATGGGCTGGGTAGGAGAGTGGAGATCGGCTGCTATCTTCTTCTGGCTGGGCTGGTCGTGAAGCTGGGCCAAAACTCTCGCAAGGAGATGCTGGGCTGGACGTGTTGCTGGGTCCAACGCTCACAAGGGAAACGCTGGGCTGGACGGCAGCTGGGCCAGCACACAATGAAGACACAACTGGCGGAAGCAAGGGAAATGCTAGTTGGAGTAGGCCAAAGGGTTGGGCTGACTATGTAGAGAGAGTGGGCTGAAATTGTAAAAACAAAAGTGGATTGAGTTGTCAAAACTCGTCAAAACTCGTCATTGCTTTGTCAAAACCTATGCATGGCCTTGTCACAAATTTGTCATGGTCTCGTCATAACTCGTCTTGGGCTTGTCTTGATCTCGTCACTAGGACGTCATGACCTTGTCAAAGACAAGTCACGTTTTAAAAAAAATAGGGTTTGATGGATTAGGGTTTGCTATAAAAATCTTATCATTTTATGTGAAGTGAGGGTACATAAAATGATAAAAAATTTATATACTGTGTCCGACTAAGTAGACAGATAGGGTCAAAAGATCAAAATCCGGTTTGCTACGGAATTAATCGGAATAAAAAAATTTCCGGATATTATAGACTTTTTGCATCCAAAGATTCCTCTTTTCAACCCACAGTAGCATAGATATAAAAATCAACTCAAAGCCTCGGCACCTTGCTTCAACAAAATGAGAGACTTGTCATTTCCCCTTCATTATCCATAATAGTAGATTTTCTACTTACAAGATGCTACACAATCAACAATTTAAAATACATTAGCAATTTAGCATTAAAATTATAATCCCATCATTAGGACAGTATCCGAAACAAATTTTCCACTCTCTTCAAACCATTCCAAATGAAACATTTCATCGTACAGTTGGGACGCTTGCATTGCCCGTTCTCTATCGACTGTCGCCTTCCTCTCAAGTTCCATTTACACCATTCTTCCCAGATTTCTGTTAATCTTTTGAATGAATGTACTTCAAATTTTAGTGTGACATTCATCACTGCTAAAAAACACAAAATTTTCAATGTTTATGATTGCAAATATCTATAACAGATAATACCATCTTCATAAGCAAGGACATCAACATTGGAACCAAAGCATTCTTAGCCAATAATTAAACACTTCTTGAAAATTCAAGAAGATCTATTGACGAATTAGCCTATATGGGACTCAAACCCATATACTTGTGCACAAACACATTGCTCTTCCATTTGAGCTAATAGGCTTTACAAGCATAATCCAATGATAGTTTTTTGACAGGTAAAAACCAAAAAAAAAAAAAAAGAATTCAAATATATTATGATCAATCCAATACAATAGTGCTAAGATTTGTGATTGTTAGCTACTAGCAGATGAACATGTAAGCATATGTGTAGGAGTGGGTTTATACCCTAAATCCAGGATCAAAACTAGATATTTCTTATGAGGGGAAGAACCCAAGTGCATCCCCTTTATTACTCGTGATTGCACAAGGTAACCATTGATTTACTCTCTGTCAATCAAATAGCTGAGAAATATATGTTTATGTGTAGAATTTGTAGACTATAATTAAAACAAGTACTAAACACAACAGTGAACTAAAAGTGAATAATACAACTTTTCCTAACCGTACAACATCTGCTGGGATTGGAATCCAAAATCAAAATGCAAAAAAATATAGAATTGGCATATACATTAACAAGTGATATAACACAAATACACTCAAAGTTGGACAATTCATCGAACATCTTATGTGCGTCTTCCAAAACTGAGCAAAACTCAGCAAAAAAAATCAGAGCAAGCATAGAAAGTTTAGAATGAAACTCAATTGTGTACTTATGGGCTAGGTTCAGACTCGCACTTGAGTATTGCTGAATGAAAAAGATGAGATAGGATCTTACTTGACAATAAGCTCAGAGAGGTATCTGCCCCCAACACGGCCAAGAAAGTTTCGGATGCTAATCATAGATACAAATATGCTTGTATCCGAGTACCCAAGAGACTCGCATCTGACCCATGTGGTCGATTATTGTCACTCCAGATCCTGATTTGGTTTTTCCCAAATTTTAGTTTCTATGAACGTCGACCACAATCCAGAACCCTAGATTGAGACAATCTTCTTCAACTTTATACTGAGAATACAATCAAACTTGTCTCAGAAGAGGGAGAAGAGAAGTTTGAATACCGTACAAGGGAGAAGAGAAGTCTGTATTTTCGTGGTTCATTGTTTAACATTTCATCGGAGGCTAGTTTATTTTACTTAATAAATTTCTAGACCCGTAAACCCTATTTTTAATACCCGAATTAAACCGGCAATTAAAGTTTTTTTTATTTAAACAAACTCATCCACATGGACCAATAAAAAATTAGGGACAGGGAAGGGGACAGTATAAGGGCCAGAGGATTTGGATCGCTAAATTTTACAATCTTAGCCTTTCTGAGTTTTTTTTTTAACTTTTTTGATTTTAAAACCGTTCAACATAATTTAGTAGTACGAGAACCGGACCGGACCAAATTATAAATATTTTAAGAATTTTTTATTTATTTATATTATTTAAACAAAATAACAATAATATTTTAATATGGTGCTAAATAATTTGGTTGTTAGCGTTGGCGACATAAGTCGTCGCCAATGGTCTCTTCTTTTAGCCACGGTAACGATTAGCCGACGTCAATTACATGACTATTAGCGACGGTTGTATACCACTGACGCCAATAATTGGTATTTTTGCCACGTTGATGTTGCCGTCGGCAAAAAAAGACCAATGGCAACAGCAAAGCCTTGCCGTTGCCAACATGCGTTGTTAATTAAATTATTTTTTGTAGTGCTTAGTGATGCAGGAGCATCTCCGGACCTAGCACGCTTCAAGGGCATAACTATGAAATCTAGGAATCAAGGAATGAAGAGCGCTTCAAGGAGGAGAAGAGGAAGAGTCAGAATCTTGAGGACCACAACAATGGAAGCCAAGAAAACTAGAAGGCAAGGGGTGAAGAAAACTTGTAGAAGAAGGAGAAAGGTGAAATTAATTTCTAGAAGAGATGAATAACATTTTCAAGAAAGAAATAGAAACAATTTCTAGCAAAGAGATGAAGACCATTTCCTGGACCATTCCTAGAAGGGAGATGAAGACCACTTGTCATAAAAAGTTGATGATCATCCTTGAAAAGGAAATGAAAGTTATCTCTGATGAAGAAGTGAAGACCGTTTATTGGAGATGGAAGATGACAAGATCCACGCATGGAACTAGCTTTCTCATGCAAATATATGTGTGGAAGGAAGAGAGGATAGATCGATCTTATACCAACATTAGAATATCATGAGTACATGCACATGCGTGGAGTTGGTCGTTTCTCTTGGCTGATTTTCGGTCCAAGTCGTGTTATTTTTAGCCCATAAAGCCATGTTTCATTGTGGGTTAATTTTGCGGACTTTTAATTATATTCTCAACCCAAGTCTATTTTATTTATATGCAAATAAAAATTAAGTCTTCTAATAGAGAAGCTTAAAAATAGACCTTATCTTTCTAGAAGATAGATCTTATTTTATTATTTTATTAAGGTTAGATCTTATCTTATTCTCGATAAGACACGAGCTTATGGGCTCTATTAAAAGGCCCATTTGGTCGCCCCTATAACCCTAGATGGCCGAACCTTATCCTATGAATAGGGAGGTCGTGCCTCTTATTTTCTCATCTTGAAATTAAATACATTTTGATAAACACGTTGTGTTATCTTCTACGGTGTCTACCGTCGTCCCCCTGTGCGGAGAGCAAACCTAAGTAAGAGATGTCTTGCTCGCAACTTGTTTGGACTTGTTTGCGTGTGTTTTACTTGCCAACGGCAGAGCAGGGTGCTTCAACTAGCCACAAGTATTCCTCCAAGGTGTTCTAGGGTTATCACGAACGCCTATTGTGTTTTGGTTATAGCGGAAGGGTTCTACAAGACTTTGTTGGTTGTGTATTCGGGCGATCGTCTCGATCGTGTCCTTTTGTGCTTCCAGGTCGTTCCTTAGGGTTCGAACTTGATATATCCAACTACCGATCTATTCCCACCATCTCATCATGTTTTTCCGTATCTCTTTCTTTTTGTTGTCTTTTCTATCGAGTCTTTTAGGTGTCGAAAGATCGGGCCAACTACACGGGAAAAGACCACATATCACTTAGTACTCTACTTTATTGTGTGTTTTACTTTGATACTTCAATATTTTGGAACCAAGTGTAATGTATTTTGATAATTTAGTTCTAGTTCGATTTTCATTTTTTAACCTAAACTAAAGTTCGAGGTTCCAATTACGTTTCTAACCAAAACCGAACAAATTTTGAATTAAAACATTTAAAACGAAATTAAAAAGATGCAATAGAACGCACTAGGCTAGAAATTGGCTGGAGAGATTTTACCGAAAAGTACTCAATCAAATGTGGGTATTTCTTAGTTTTCAGTAGGGTTTCAACTTCAACGCAGTTGGCCTGCGTTGAAGTTGAAACATCTTAACGCAGTCGGCCTTCATTGAGTTTAAAAATGTTCAGAACAATCGCAATACGTTGAACATTGCGTTTTGTAAATTTAATGGCATGCCTTTTAACAGCCCGATTTATAAATGTATACAAATTCTTAAGAGTAATAACATTCATAAATGGAGGCAATATAAATTGTTTGTCCAGAATTAGATATACTACAAGTTTGTATGCAATAATATCATCTATAAACTTGTGTTGCCAGTGAATCAAAGTGTGTATTAAGGTTTAATGGATCATCATAATTAACCATCAATCCTACTTTTAAGTGCTACACAACTAGCAACAAATCGTAGCCATCAATTGAACCCTAAATCTAATGTCAACTTCTCTTTTCCCTTTTGAAATCAAATTCAAAGATCATGCTCGTTTGGGTCGACTATGATTGGCAGTTGCAAATTTGTGAGTGCTATGACCCATAAGCACCCAAAATCAAACCGGTCCGATAACATATTTGATAGTTACGTCTAAATTTCAATATATCGGCACTAAGATATGAGTATGAGATTAAAATCTGATATATGAATGACACAAAAAAGAGATAAATGTTATGAAGATTTTCCTCCATAAAGATTTCAAAGAGAAAGAATATGAGAAGAGAAATATAAAATACGAGATGTCAGTAGTATTAATTTGGAGTATATCAAAAAAGGGATAAACACTGTATTAAGAGTATATTAGAATACTAGATTGATATTCACATATTTATATATCAAACACTAGGTGTAAATCTTTTTTAAACATTGAAACTCATATATGATATCAAGATATGGATATTAAACAAGTCCTAACATCATGACAAATTTGGTGGGCCAATACAGTGGTTTGGTTCCACACGTTTAAGCACACGAATATGTTACATCCGAGCCCAACATATAAGTAGTAGGTTTTCATTTAACCAATCAATTGTTAATAAGAAAAGTAGTCATCAATCTTATATGCACTCATTATCCTTTATTATCGATGTGAAAACGTTTAATCACGAACAATAAACACTCAAAATGAAAATTAAAAGAATCTTTTTAAGAAATACCCGAAATTCTTAGAGATTGTAAGTCGAGTTTAGTTGAACCTTTTTCTATAATACTCATGTAATTTATAAATCCGAGTCCGGGGTCGACTAGAAAGGGCCCGAAATCAAACCACTATAATGTGTAGACAAATTTGGTGGGTCAAAATAACATGGATTTCACACGTTTAAGCACGCATATATGTTGCATCCGAGCTTGTTGATATGTCTTGAATGGGTCTCATCTGTTTAGACATTTACTGTTTGACTCAGTCTTATACTTGACATCCAAGTAAAACCTAGGATTTCGTTACTATATATATTGTAGTGTTTTATTTGCCTCCAATTATTTGTAATTTGTTTATAGCATCTCCTTAATAAAATCTCTCTTAAAAGTGGTTGTAGTCATTATTGGGCGAACCACTATAAATCTGTATACATCATCTTTCTTGTTTGTTGATTTCTATTCTTTCTCATTTTTTCCTCACAGCAAAATCTAACATGACAACATATAATTCTGGTAGAATTTCATCTTAATGATAATAGAAAAAGCAATTCACCGACTTAATCTTTTAAGTTTTATAATCAATGGAGAAAGCATTTTCATCTAGTAATTTTGTCTAGGAGTAGATACAAACTTGTAATCTTTATATACATAGGCCTCAAACTCAATAGAAGGACTCTAGATTGAATGGTTTATATATTTGAATAATAAAAGCATTATGATACTTCCTGTCAAGCATTAAACATTTGCGTGCAACATAAGGAAGAAAGTGATCTTCCAAAGTCCAAAACCATAATGAATGTAGATTGAGGGACCCTCTCTCTATGTTCAAACTTTAGGTTGGTCACAATCATAACTTATAAACTACTTTTGCATTGATTAAATTTGCATCCACCCAAATCTCATTTTCAATATACGTTTACAAATTTAAAGATTAGGTAAACCAATGTGACAAAATTGGGCAACAATAATAAATCAAGAATTATATGTGGGTCAAGAGTTTACATGCTCGAGGTTTAATAGATTGAGACTTATGGATGGCTCTCGTATTTTAATAAATAGTTTTCGATGTAATTTTTATTTTAATTCCTCAATAATTTAGAGAAACAAAATGTGGGGAAGCAAATGCATTTTGCATTAATCCATAAGGAATCATTCCATATAATTTCATGAACAAAGATATACATATGGGCTAAATTCGTTTTCATTCCGTTTCCGTTTTCGAAGTTGGAACCAAATAGGCCCTTTTTTTTTTTGATACATAGGTAAGCAATTAGACGGATCAATTTCTAGAAACCAATCGGCCTAAAGCATCCTTGCGGATGAGGTCTTGAACATCTTCGGGAATCGCATTGACGTTCAGCTTGGTTAAGTGTCCGTGCATTGCGATCCTGTCCGCAACCGTGTTGACTTCCCTGTAGATATGTTGTAACCTGGAGTATGAGAAACCTGAGAGAAAATATGAAATATCATTAAATATCATGTCAAGCTCCCACAGAGGCTTCCAAATTTAATTAATCGAATTGATTAAAACCAAATTATCTCCTTCAATTTCGATAGATGAAAAACCACATTCTTTGGCCTTTTGTAGGCCCTTTCGAAGCGCAATCGCTTCTGCTTCCAAAACAGAGTCCGCGTTACATGTACCGCTTCCTATAGTAATAGGAACGGCACATTGGTCTCTAATGATGAAACCAAAAGAGAATTGATTAGTGTCAATTTGAGATGCATCAAAATTAAGTTTTTTGTTTCCTTTTTTGGGTCTTTCCCATTTTAAATTCTTCTTTTTTCTTCTTAACTTTTTAGTCAACGAATTATTATTTTTATGATTCTTAGTAGCTTGTTCCCACATGTCTATTTGATTCGTAGCTTGTGTTTTAAAGCTTTTAGGTATTTTAGTTTTGTGGAACAAGAATTGGTTCCTAGCCAACCACATGTTCCACCAGATGATGACTAGAAACTTAAACTCAGACGCTGGCATTTTCTCTTTGAGGTCAAACAGAGCCTTTGTAATGCCCTTATTGTCAATGTCACAATTCTTTAAAATGGTTGAAATGTTACAATCATCAACAGCCATTTCCAATGAAGGACATTGAAAAAAGAGGTGCTTCGCGCTTTCTGTGTGGTGGTTACAGAATTCACAATTCATGACAATAGGAATTCTTTGTCTATCGAGGTTATGTTTTGTTGGGAGGTCGTCTAAGGCTAGTTTCCATAAAAAGTTTTTAATTTTCGGCATGACATCCATTTTTCATATCCAAGTTTCATCCGCTGTGACTCCCATTTTTGTGTTTTTGAATTAACTTCATAGCTGATTTAGTCGAATACCATCCTTCATCGTTACCAGACCAGTATAATCGATCCTTGATATCGTTAATGGGAAGATTATATTTTTTTATTCTATCTATAATATCATTTGGCAAAATCATGTTTAGTTGGTTTAACATTTGATGATTCCATGTTTTATTAGTAATAAACTTGGACACAAACTCCATAGGATCATCCAAATTTGTAACATTCGCTAACTCTATGAGTGGTTTTTCAATAAGCCATTTATCCTTCCAGAATCTTATCGTATTTCCATCTCCTACTCTCCATCTGAGTCCTTTGTCTAGATCTTTTCTAAGTTTTATTAGATTCTTCCATTGCCATGAAGCATTCGACCCACATTGGTAATTCCAAAGACAATTTCCTTTAAGATATTTTTCATTGACAACTTTGACCCAAATATTTTCTGGTTCTGCCATGATTTTCCATAAAAGTTTCATTTGTAGAGCTTTATTCATGTCTTCTGATTTTCTAATACCTGTACCACCTAATGATCTTGGTTTATAGATTTTGTCCCAACTAATCAGAGGATGAAAATTGGGTCCTTTATTCCAAAAGAAAAGTCTATTAAGTTTGTCTAGTTCATTATGAATATTTGTAGGTAACATAAAGGCTTGCATTAAGTAACTTGGTTTGGCATTAAGATTGGCTTTGATTAATGTTATTCTTCCTTCCTGAGACAAGGTCGATGCTTTCCACTTGGATAATTGTTGTTTGGTCTTTATAATTACGGAGTTGAAAATATCTTTATTGACCCGTCCATTAATAATAGGACAACCAAGGTATTGCTCGAGACTAGTAGTGCCAATGATTCCAAGATGTGTCTGAATGCGTCTTTTAGTACCTTGATCCGTATTAACAGTGGTTTGGAAAGCCGATTTGTTAAAGTTAATAATTTGTCCTGAAATGTCACAATAATCGTGTAAGACTGAAAGAATTTTATTGCTAGCTTGTATAGTAGTTTTAGTGAAAATTATAATGTCATCAGCAAATGCCAGGAAAGGTATTCTAGTCCCATTTTTTGTTACCGGAAAACCGATCGATTTAGGATTTTCATTAGCCACTTTCTGAATGCTTCTAGAAAGGACCTCCGCACCCAAGTTAAATAACAAAGGAGAGAGGGGGTCGCCTTGACGGAGTCCACGTCGTGGATAGAAAATGTTAGTAGAGGAGTCATTGATCAAAATGGAAAAAGAGACCGTAGAAATACATTCATGAATCCAATTTCTAAATTTCTCCCCAAATCCAAATTTTTGTAGTACTGCTCTTACGAATTCCCATTCAACTTTATCATATGCTTTTTCCATATCTAATTTAATAGCCATATACCCCTCCTTTCCTTTTTTGTTTTAAAACCATGAAAGATTTCATGTGCTATAAGAACATTATCATGAATTGCCCTATTTTTAACAAAAGCGCTTTGTAATGGATGGATCAGCTTTGGAAGTACTACGCTTAGTCTTTTTGCTAGGATTTTAGCGATAATTTTATATACAGTTGATAATAGACTTATAGGTCTGTAGTCTGACGTTGTAGTTGGGTTATCATTTTTCGGAAGTAAGGCGATGAAAGTATGGTTCAATTGCCTAAGAATTTTTCCAGTTCTATAAAAACTTTTGACTGCCATAGTGACCGACGGGCCGACAATGTGCCAATATTTTTGATAAAAACCGGCATTCATCCCATCGGGTCCCGGAGATTTGTCGCTACCTATTGAAAAAAGGGCATCTTTGATTTCACTTGTGGTGAAAGGTAATTCCAGATTGATGTTATCTCTTTCAGTTATTTCTGTTTTAATTACTTGTAATTGACTTTGAAGTTTACTCATATCAATTCTTGATGCTTTGAAACGATGTTTATAGTCGTTAATAAATTCTTCATTGATATCGGCCTCTTTTGCTAATACCAGACCATTTGTCTTCGTAATTGTCGTTATAATTTTTTTGTTTCTTCGGCCAGTAGCTTTCCTATGGTGGAATTTAGTATTCTTATCTCCTAGTTGTAGATTTGTCGTTTTAGCTCGTTGCATCCAAAATTTATTTTGGTACTCAATTAGACATTCTCTTTTCCTATTTAATCTATTAATTTTATCATTCATAGCTTTGTCGAAACTTGTAAAGTTCTTTTTTTGGAGATCTTCTAGTTCCGTATCTACATTTTGCAATTTTTTATGAATGTTACCGAACTTTTCCCGACACCACTGTTTCAATTTCCGTTTTACTAGATTAGTCTTTTTTGCAAGATTAAACATATGAGTCCCCCGGAAATGGGTCCTCCATGCCTGTTTAATGACATTCTCGCAATCAGGTCTTTGCATCCACATTGTTTCGAATCTAAAAGGTTTGTTTTTGACACTGATTTGTGCGTTTTGAAAGAAGAACGAAATCATACAATGGTCAGAATTTATAAAAGCATGGTTTCTAGTATGAATCCCTGGATATTCCTGAACGATCTCAATTGAGGACATAATTCTGTCTAATTTTTCGTAAGTATTATCATCTCCTTCTTTCTTTCTTTTCCAGGTATAGTTATTTCCTTTTGTAGGAAGATCCTGGAGATTGTGTTGGTTAGAAAATTGGGTTAATCTATCAAACTTATTGTTCGCCAGGTAAACTCCACCCTTTTTATCCGATGGTACCAATAGCTCATTGTAGTCTCCAATAATTAACATTGGAATATTAATCTTGCTCAGTTCGTCGTTGAGTTGCGACCAGAAGGCGTTTTTTATTTGTTCATTCGGGGGCGCATAAATAAACACTATCATGGATTGGAAATTCGTGTTTTGATTTGTGTGAATGGCCATTAAATATCTATCCGATGATTTCAAAATTTCTATTTTTTCGCCCTTAATTTGGTAATCTTTCCAGAGAAGGCAAAGCCCCCCTGCATATCCCGTCGCCGGAATGAAAAAAATTTTGTCAAATCCCGCGCTCTTCCAAACTCTTTCTTCAGGTTCGTCCTTAGTTTTTGTCTCTGCCAACATGATCATTTGTATGTGTTCGTTTTTACACATAATATTCATATTAGTCCAAAAAAAAAATTTCTTCATGCCTCTACAGTTCCAAAAAGCAATCTTCATTACTTTAAGGGCTCGTTTGGTAGTACTAGGAATCATTCCCGGTAACGGAATGATTCCGAATCAATCTAAAATTACGTTTGGTTAGAGGCCTTTTAACACATGAAAGTAATTCTATCATTTCCATTTCCTTTTCCTACCCTTATTTGATTCCATTCCGTTTCCATTCCACCGCTCCAATCAAACGGGCACTAAATCTTTGTGTAAGGGAACTTACGCCCCATTGTTCCAACTAGGATCTCCTTTGAAATTTCTCTAACCGTTGAGGTGAACGTTATTGTGTTAGGGAATATGTTTGTCTTACTGGATGCTCTCAACTTTCTCAAACTATAACAAACTTGAGAAAAAGCTTTGGTCGCAACGTAATGTTCCAGATTATCCTCAATATCCAACTTATTGTGTTTGTTCCTATAACAATTGAATGTCAATTTATTTCTCATACCTACATAACAGCGAGTAACTCGACTCAACAAAACATTATTGTATATTATTCTTTGACAGTCTATAGCTACACTAAGACTAATATACATACTCGTATAACTTGCTCTATGAAAATGATTTGGGAGTCTCTCTTCAGTTGAGCCCTTGCACTTGAAATTTGTATTCTTTACAAACCAGAGTAATGTTGTTCTTTCAAAATGGTTATTACTCTGTATTAGGGGCGCCCTTTTTGTTCTGTTAATTCGGAAAACTCGATCATTTTCCTTCCGTCTATGATGGAGTTGATTACTTGTATTCTTTTTGTTGTTCTTCACTATCTCTGGACTTTGACTTTCATCTTTCTCGAATCTGCAAATAAAGTGGACGCTGTGGTCAATTTGCATCATGTACAATACAAAAAATAATTTAAACCCCAGTTTTGGTGCAGAATTGGTGCTGATCGGTCTCAGCTGAAGAAAGTTTGTCTTCATCTCTGAATCTTTAGTGTATTTCTTGATTATACAAATGTCTGATAATCCCACAAAGACAAAGGATTCATAACAGAGGAATTTAGCCGAACTAGGAGAATATGTCAAATATTCATACAACAACACTGAACAATCTCTACTTGCAGTTGCGGACTTGATATCGAGACTGGTCAGACCTTGGAGGATGCTTCTCCTTGTTATTCTGTTGCTGATTTGGTCAAATCTAAGCATTAATTTTGCCATCTGCACAACCAATGCATAAACACTTGTTCTATTTCCTGCATACCATTCAAAGACACTGCAAATATCATTCATCAATCTAGGAATCATTCTTAGTTGATCAAAAAATTTTCTGAAAGAGACTTTGCAATATGACATGATCGGCCTTATCACGCTATTCTTTGACCTTTTATGAAGACTCCAAGCTAGTCGACGGAATCTCTGACCACCGAATTTCGCATCCGAATCAAACCAAACTGAAGTTGTTCTTTCACAAATAATATTATTTACCCTTAGTGTGATTACTGTTGTTCTTGACCTGTAGAGAAAGTCAAAACTCAGCTTGACCAAAAGGAATAAAAAGGCCATTTGATTTTCGATTATAGCTGAAAAAGATTCCTCACAAGTATAGTGTATCTCATACAATATCAGGCAAGGCACAAAACATACATGAGTCAACATTCTAATATTTGTAATAGAATTGATTTTGTGAGTAAATTCAGATAGGAGATACGATGTCCAATTGGATGCATAAAAGAGAATTCCAAAATCGAACAATGAAACAACAGATTCAATAGATCCCTTCAAGCAGGGATCATGGAGTATGATTCTAGTTTGTGTAAATTCAGCAACCAACATGGTTCCAGGCGAGATCTGGAGACAACTAAAAGGAAGAAACAAATAAGACCATCCAAACACATCAGGGAATGGAAACAAAGGTAAATGATACTTGGTTAGTCCACCTCACTTCTTTTGTTTACTTTTTGTTTGTGTTCTATTTCCATCGTTTGAGCAGGTTAATCGCATTGTTACACCTTCGTTTGCACAGCAAGAGCATAGGCTCTGTTTATTATTCTTTATGGTTTTGTCAGTTTCTCCAAGATTAGTGGCAACACAGGCCTTGTAGAATTTTTTGTTCAGATTCACATTATTAGTAGGGAGTTTCATTCGGACTGTAAACCAAAGCCCCAAAAGAGTATGTATCGTACCTAAAGAAGCTTCAATCATTTTGAGAGATGGCCGTTGGAGAGGAGAGGGATAACACGCAGTGGATCTCAGCAACGTCACATATAGAGAGTCCGGAGATCCTCGCCGCCACCAAGCCAATTGTTCGCTTAACACTCTCGTACATCCTCTTTCGTTAAACAGACAATAGCAACGAAGCTCTTTGCTTATAGAAGACTCGATCTGCATCGAAGAGAGGGAGTCTGCAGATGTCTCCTCTCCAAACTGAGATCCAATGGCCCGAGGAGGACGTCGTCGAAAGGTAAGTGTTTTGTGTGTCTTCTTTGTTTTGCTTGTGACAGATTGGAGCCAGCAACACCACCAAGGACTGAGCCAACATGTTCTCTTTCTACCATAGCTGGAGAACTCGAACATGGGGATTTTATGTAAATCGGTTCCGAGTAGAAAGAGGAAATTGAAGCAGAGTCCATACTCGTTCCCGAATCGAAAGATCCATGGGAAAAGTTCTTCAGATTTGATTCTAGGGTTTCTTGCTGGTGATGTTTTTGAAGAACGTGTTGGTGATTTTGGGATTCTGGAGAGTGAAGGAACGGCGCGTAGCAGCGCGTTCTTTGGGCCTGAAATTAGGGTTTTCATTTTCATCAAGATGGGTTGATCTTTTGAAGTCATTATCAAATAGGCCCTTAAAGTTTAAGGGCTCCGACGCATTTACGACAAACAATATACTTTTTTTTAATGTACAGTGTTTCAAAAGAAAACGAAAGTCATGCTAATTCGCAATTTTATTTTCCGCGGTATTTGGATTTAGTTTAATATATGGTATTTAGATTTAGTTTAATATATGAAACTGCCGTTTTGTTCAGTTTAAGCTGTTTTTTACGAATTAAAATCTTAAACAAGTTGGGAACGTATGAATTGATATTATTTGACAATAGAGTTGATAGGCAACTGAAATGCACAAAATCGGTAATTTTACTATGCTGAACTATTAAACACGTTGAGTCTGATTGAGAATATTGGTGTAGTAGAGCCTTTTTTGTATCACAAATATAAAGTATACATGTACAATTTTACAAATTTAAAATAATGAGAATATTGGTATGGTAGAGCCTTTTTAGAATAAATTAGGACGAGTCTAGTTTGTATCAATAAAAACATAATAGCTCTGTTTATGTTCACTGTTAGAATAATTGTCCACAAATCCCTTTTACTCAGTTTGATTTGCACTAGGAGTCAATGTGAAAACAATATTTTCAAACTAGAAGCCTATGTAGAAATATCTTTTCACGTTGAGAGTTAACGTGGAACGTTTTTCAATGTGAATAAATCGTTTTTACATTAGAATCCAATGTGAGTTTTTAATTCACGCATTGATTCACAACCTGATTATTTATGAGTGTTTAGGGTAAGTAGGTAGTTTATGTATCTTGGTGTATAAAGTAGGCACTTTTTGTTTTCAATTAACAAACTAGGCACCCTATTTTATGTAGAAAAAGATAAATTGATAAATATTAATTGATATTGCCATAAATGTTAATATTCTATCTCCTTAAATATGTAACGGATTTAGCAAATTAAAATAATTGATAAACTAAATTATTACGTCAAATTAGGAAATAAATTATAACAGCTCCTAAAATAACTCCTCACATAAATACAGCAATCTTTCATTCTTCTTCTTCGTCTACCTTTCTAATCTCCATTTTTTCGATTTTAAGAAACTCGAATATCGTCAATGGAGGTTTGCTCTTTAATTATTTATTTATTTATCATAATTAAAAAAATATGTTGTTATTAATTTCGTGGTTATGTACATATGTTGATACATAATTTTTGCGACTTTCTACATAACGATTACGTTTATGTAGTACAAGTGTATGTCATTTTGACAATGTTTGGTTACACAAAGAATATTGTCCAATGCATTTTTTGTGACTTTCTACATAACGATTACATAATTTTTGCGACTTTCTAAATAACGACTTTCTACATAACGATTTTGTGGTTATGTATGTCCAATGCATTTTTTGTAGCTGATATTTGTGTATTATGTATTAACATTGTGTAATTAAAATTGTTTACGGACATTGTGTAATTGAAATTATGTATAAAGATTGTGTATTAAATATTGTGTATCGGCAAAAGAATACACGAAGTTTGATTAGCCTATGTATAAGGGCGGGGGATATTTGTGTATTAGTTTCCCGATTTAACAAAATTTATTTGATTATTAATAGGAGAGAGAAGAATCTTAAAATTTCCATAATTTTGGCCATATCCACTCAATTTTATCTTTATTTTTTAATTGTAAAAATAGGGTGCCTACTTAATCTACAAGTTACAAAAAGTACCTTATTTCACCAATCTTCTCATTATTTATCTACACTGGTCACTCTATATATAATTGTAATATACCAAGGAATACAAGACGTAATTTGTATTTTTAGTGGACTATAAATTACAACTTCTTTCAATATTTTATCTTCTCCAATTTTTGTTAAACTTGTTAATATTTGATTTTATAAGACAAATAAATTAGGGAAGAAATATTTGCTTATTGTCTAGGTCCATTTATGTGGATGCACAAAACAACTTTGGATAAACAAACTAGACATTAATCTGGGTTTGATCCCGATTCTAACTCCTCGAGATTATTCGAAAGATTATAATTTCACAATAATACATATAATCCGGTTAAGATGTATTAGAAAAAACAGAATAACCTCATAAAATAATCTCTCAGAGTAATCTCACTCAAATAATCCCGATAATCTACTCTCTATCAAACAGAAACTATGACTTACAAGTGGTTTTATCCTTGGAAATTGGCACACACAAATTTAGGGTTTAGAGCCAATGGAGTGAGTCTTTTAGTGGTATGTGGCCCTAAAATCTCTGATACCTGAATGGTTGCTTGGCTTTGCCCAGATTCAACCTGGGGAATCCACTCTATATTTATTCACAGCTTGCAAACAACTCAAACATGACAAATTTGACCTTCACTACCTTCCATTCCTCAATGGTGGGTCCTACTCTGTTTCATAATATTATAATAAAAGGACTATGTTACTTTTTATATGTAAAAATAGTCCTTCATCAATCAAACCCAAAGATATATCAAACATAATATCAAGATTCTCAAATTCGAGCGTACTACGTATTTATAGAGAAATCAATACGGTTACGGATAAAATTGCAATGCACGAACATTTGATCAAGGTGGACTTTCATGCGATTCCCGAAGATGTTCAAGACCTCATCCGTAAGGATGTTTTAGGCCGATTGGTTTCTAAAAAATTAATCCGTCTAAATTTTTTACCTATGTATAAAAAAAAATCAATCAAAAACAAATTTTACGGAATGGAAAAAAATGTGCTTATACTCAACTTGTAGTAGATAAACGAGTTTAGACTTAACTTATTTTTATTTTAGTACAAACCAAACTCGAATGAATCAATTCTACTAAAACTTGACTTGACTAATCATCATTATGGTTGTTATTTGATTTCAATGATACAACTTTTGGCATGCTCTTGTTCAGCTTGATTTGAATCGAGTTCAACCTAAATTTTATTTGACCTTAAATAAGCTAGTATTAAGGTAGTTTAGTAGATGAATAAGTTCAAATCAATCCTTTTTCAACTCGAGTTGAATTCATATCGGCTTGTTTAGTACATGAACAAGTTTCACCCGAGTTTTAACGACTCGAGCCGAGTTCAAATAACTCGACTATATGACAGTTCTAGTCATTATTTAGTAAATGAATAAATTTCAACTAAACTTTTTCTGCTTAAACCAAACCGAACCCAAATAGTTTGACTCACGTGACAAACCGCTCAGTAATAGATGCTCAAACTACAAAGCTCATAGGATCCCAACCAGACCGGTTGAAAGGTCAACTTTGCATGTAACTATTCAGGGCAAAGGAACATGCTCAGACAACAAAACATACATTCCAGTCCAACAACAATATGTATTTTAATACTAAATATCATTTAAGAATACATTACAAGACCAAACATTAAAAAAATCCAACATAAATAATGCAGATGAACCTTTTATTTCAAACCCCACCAACAAAGCCACATGACCCTCAAAAACCCACAAACTTATTTCAAATAACACATCAAAATACTACAGAAAATGACACCAAAAACCTTGAAATAGTATGAAACCTATGTACATCTGTTTATGTGCTCTTTTCTTTTTCCTTCTCTGTATTTATACAAAATCAAGAAGCAGCATATGCTCAACAATCATGACACTCAATCCCAATGACTCTCTAAGCAGATGATTGCTTATTACTCAAAGGGAAGAGGCTGCTTCCCCTGCCCTCCTGACCCGACGGCCGTGGTGCCTACCGCGGTGGCTGCGGCCTCCACCAAATGTCACCGGGTCAAACCTCCGGAGCCAAGCAGCCTCCGTGGGGTCCACAACGCACTCGGATGGTGGGACCTTGTACCGGTTCAAATCATAGCAATAAGAATAAGTCATATGTTTCTTCCTAAAATTTACCATCTTGGGCCTTTGGGATTCGGAGATCCCGGTTGGAACCCATTCAGCCGAGTCTGATTCGCAGTTCAAGGACCGGTCCGTTGGATCAGCAGCACAGCCATGGAGGACGAGGTCCGAGAACTCGGCTATATAAGGAGCATACTTGTAATTCACCCTGTATTTACCACCATTAGTAGCCCAACCAGAACCATCCCATATTGTAGCATATAATGACATAGGCTTTGAAGGAAAATCACCACCCATTGCTTCTGTTCTTTTGACCTCTCTAATGGCTACTTCATCAATATAGAATCTGAACCAAAATATACATAGAGAAGTTTAATACAAGATAAATGATATGAAATTGTTATTAATCATGATTATGAGTTGAAAGATTTGGACTTGTATTAATAACAAGGATAAGGATGATATTCATGTTGTCACTCTCACAAATTCAATCAAACCTTCTCACTAATTGGTTCTGTAGATGAAAGGAAATTTTTGCAAAAACATATACCAACTCGAATACGCAACATTGACAAGAGATCATTTTTAAGACTTGATCATTCAAGGGACATCACAATCAAGTCTGCAATAATCAAGTAGCTAAAACCAAACCAGATGCTTAACAAAGCAAAAGCAGCCAAAAGCAAATCCAAAAAAACAAAGTTGTCTGTCAAGAAGCCATGAAATGCCTATAATTTAGATATTACTCAACAGCCATTCAAATTAATTATTTTTCAAATTCTCACCAAATAACTAATGTAGAGATGTCCATATGGCTCATGTTATACTCATCACAGGCTAATAAGAAATTGTTTGAAGTGTTTTTTTGTTCAAAAACAATCATATGACTTAACATGAAACAAACAAGAAAATTTTAAGAATGGTTAGGGAAGCAAGCAATTTACATGATTTGATCCTTGGTCCACAAGATGCTGTACTGATGAAAATCTTCAGAAGGATCAAACCAGAGACCATATCGCTCTTCCCTACCCACATTCGTGCTCCCGTTTCCATACACATTCGTCTGAATTCTCCAATCTTTGCCCCTTATATTCCCTAAGAACTCGAAATCGATCTCATCATGGTTCCTCTCATACATGTCACCATTTGACATCTGCAGCAGATATTTTTCAGCAAAGATTAACCAAATTAAAACCATAGAAGAAAGAGTCAAAATTCTTGATTGACAGTAATTTTAATTTGAGCAATTACTCTGAAAATAACACTTCTGAATAAGAGTCAAAATTCATCAGTACCATTGTAACAGTAATTTCAGGCCACATACTAATTAGTCAATTGAAACTGAAATATGTTTCTCTCTACAGCTTCCCACAAAACATAAGACAAACAGCAGGAAAAATGTCAGGTTCATGCTTGACTGCCAACAGATATTCATCGTAATTCAAGAAACCCACATGGAAAAGTTCAGCTTATGAATGAATAGACAGTAAGCCCAAAAGATTAGTTTAGTGTTCTTGAACCATTTCAAGAGTTGAAAAAGGCGTTAACTTGAAAAATCAAAGGGAGCTTACATAGAAGGCAACAACAACACCCGCAGTGTAATCAGAAGGCAGTTTAATGGAAGCACTGAAGAATCCGTGAAGGTAAATATCATGCGACATAAATCCAGACCCTGCACAAAATTTCGCCCAAGAGAAGATTTCAGAAGAAAATTAAAGACAAGCCCATTTTCAAAAACAACATATATTCTTAAAAAAAACCCAGAAAGAAATGAGAGAAAGAAAGTGAAGAAACCTGTTCTTTCATCAAGAGTAAGATGGACAGATTTACCATCACTAAGAACCATCATGTTACCATCCCCAAAAAGATGAGAATAACCCTCATCAAAGGAGATTATGGGCAGATTTTGAAGACCACTTTTGGCTGAAGCTATGGAAACAAGTGCGCAGATGAGTAGCAGAATCAACTGACAGGGTGCCATTGTTTTCTTTGAAGAAGAAAACAAAATGTGTAGAATCTGAAGAAAAGCAGAGCTGGGAAGGGAGGGTTGAATTGAGCAGAGGGAGAGAGGCACAGTGGCTGGTTTTATTGGTTGTGTGAGGTGGTGAGCTGTTTCTCTGTGGACAATTTTTTTCATTTCCTTTTGTCATTTCATCATTTTCATGTTGTTCAATTTCAGGGTTTCTCTTTCGAGAAAACAAAATTTAAGGGTTTTGTCAAATCTCCACACACTCGTGTTACCTAAGATTCTTAATTATTTTTAGAATTTATTTTTCCAAAGGTGAATCATTATGAAAACTTGAAGTATTTGCAAACGAATAATATAAATCTATATAATAAAAATAGATATTAAAAATTGTGGAATGATGTATATATAAAACATTTTATAAAATAATAAAATTCGTGATAAAGTTCTAATTTTTATGGTTTAGGTAATGCACACCTTATAAAAATTATATTATGTTAGAATTATTGTATTAATATCAACGTTTTAACTTATGTTTTAAAAGTGTAATTTAAAAAAAATGAAAAAAAATAAATTTATTTGCATAGAATTTGGTAAGGAAATGAAAATTGTTATTTAAAAATGTAACTTGAAAATTATTATTTTTAAAATAAGTAAAATTTTGAATTATAATCTATATTTTGTTTTCCTAATTTTATGAAAATAATTTTAAGAGAATAAAAATGTTATGGAAGAGATTATTTATTCATGAATAGATTTTTAAAAATATTTATCAATAAACGACTGATTATGTATTTTAATATGTACATAAAATAAATGTTTTTTAAAAGAAAAACAATATCAATCAAACACTCTATAATATTTATTTAGTTTATTTAAGTTAAGGTTATCTTTAAAGAATCACTCACAAGCCTCGTCCCTCCCATACAAAATTACAAACCCAAAAAAAAAAGCTAATTTATCAACTAACAATTTAATACTTGATTATGTTTATAAAGGAATTTGGAGAGTTGTGTATACTTGTACGCTAATGATTAACCAGAAGAAGAGTATAATGAATAAGTACTCTCTCCGATAAAAAATAACTGTTATTTTAGCCTTTGATACAATTTTTAAGAAAAATATTAAACAACGTAGATTTTGTAAAAGTTTTTTTAAATCTTATCACTTATT
Organism: Fagopyrum homotropicum; assembly: GCA_033239125.1. NCBI lineage: Eukaryota > Viridiplantae > Streptophyta > Magnoliopsida > Caryophyllales > Polygonaceae > Fagopyrum > Fagopyrum homotropicum. Next base: position 25,274,949 of record BSWB01000007.1, on the reverse strand, counting down.
TAATATTCAACCTTCTTTTAAACCAATAAGAAATATTTTAGAACTAAAATTAATCATTTACACCAATTTTTAAGAACATTTCTTATAATTATTGTTCATTTATTGGTCTAAAAACTTAAAACGACATATAATTTTGATCAAATTTCTAATACTAAAACGACACTTATTTTTGATTGGAGGGAGTAATAAATAGCAGTGATTAAATTAGTTAGGAGATAATGTATAGAAAGTGAGTGGTTAGATTATTAGGAAGAATAAAAGTGGGTATTAGTATTTTTCAAATGTGTGGCCTAATCACCAACACTTTACCGACCCACTACTATTTCCGATTATTAATTAGCGTCGCTCCACTAAAACGACACGTTTAGCCTTTATCTCTTTTCTAAGTTTTCTTACATTATAATCCTATAATAGGCTGTTTCTGTGATTTTCTTTACTTAATATTTTTTAACAATTGTCGATTTTAGGGGCTTTTAAAATATTACATTACATATCATATAATACATAGAATCTTTTTGCATCATAGAACAAAAAGATTCGAATTTGAAAAACTATTTTATGTTGAAAACATCATTGATAAGGAGTTCTATACTTACCTTGGCTTACTGTGATTCCTAACTAAAAAAAGAAAAGGAAAAATACTTACTGTGATTATGTTTGAAAATTAAGATTTTATAGGGTTGTATTTGTGCTATATATTTAATAAATTATTATAAGTTTGATAAATTTCTCCATATAACTTATGAAATAAGTACATAGATAATATTTTCGTAAGTTGAGCTTTCAAACTGACGAATGTTGGAGGTTGGTCTAAACAATTAAGTATTTAAGGGATGGTCAAGTGTAATTGACTGTATTTAGCAGGTGATTTCCGACAATTTACTCTATAACTTATCCATTTTTAACTCTTCATAATATCAATACTTAACCCATTGTAACATCACATAGATATTTGTTGACATATATTTTTAGATAGTGCATATTAATTCTATTTTTTCTAAAATTATATACATAAAATGATAATTTTAAAATAATATTTATTAACAATCATAAGTTATTATTTTTAGATATTAATAACTAGATCACATCTAAATAATTATTTTTTTTGTAATAATAAATACAAAAATTATTTGAAAGAAATTATAAAGTTCATTTCATTCTTTTTAATTTCAACCATTTTACGACACAATAATTCAATAGTCATTTATAACAGAGTAAACCAACTAATGTATATTGAACTTACCTATATCATCTTGAATTTACTAATATTTTATTATATTAATACAATATTATGAAATATATACATTTTATACAAATTAATTTTTATATTAATTAGAATATATTGCAAAACACCAGGTAGTACGCTAGTATTATTTTGTGGGTACATACGGTAATAATAAATCTGAAAACCTATATATAGGAATCTTATTAAGGGAAAAATAGTAAAAATGTGAAAAAGTATAAAATATAGCCTATTATTAATTAAATATTTTTCTTCCTCCAAGTCATGCATGGGAGGCAGCACGGACGCAGTTCAAGGGTGCTTCCGGGATGCACTATGATTGTGCCCCAGAGGCGCGTTGAAACTGTGTCCCGCTGTCTATCCTCGACTATGTCCAAGTCTTATCTTTTGAATGGACCTCTCTCGTCTCGCTTACCCTAGTATTTGCCTCAATATATATTTTACGTAAATCCAACAATTCGACATCTCAATCCAAAAAAACTCGTAAAATGTCAACATTTTTCGAAGAGATTGAAGTTGTATCCAATGGTGAAAGCGTTAATCTTCATTTCAATGAAAAGAAGTATAGCGTTCCAAATGAGCTTCTTACACATATGAAAATAAGTATATTATTTCATTTAAAGGGATTGTTATTTCCCTTCATTTTTGTCATTTTATTTCCTTGTTTTAGGCATGATAGAATTGAGAACCGATATCGTATAATTAATACCTTTATTTCGTTTTTACTAGTATTAGACATATTAGAATAGAAAACCGAAATTTTAGAATATTTGCTTTATTTCGTTTTTTATTAGTTTTAGACATGTTAGAATATAGAACCGAAATTTCAGAATTAATATTTTATTTTTTTTATTAGTTTTAGACATGTTATAATTGAGGGGCCAAAATTTTAAATTTTAAATTTTATTTTGTTTTTAATATGATCTTATGGAATATTCTCGTGTGATCAATACCAATTTTTTGTCCAAGTTTGAGCTTTATGGATTTTTTTTTTTGATAGAGATAACTTAGGGCTCGTTTGGTATGACTATAGGAATGGGGTTGGAATCAAGAATCGGAATGGAATAAGGAATTGGAATAAGTCATTCCTGATACTTGGTGGTATGATGTTGGAATGAAAAAATTTTGAGACATGTTTTTTTACTTTATATGAGTCATGAAACGAGAAATCATATCATATTTGATGAAATATGTGTGAATGTTTGTAATGCAAATATATGCTATTTTTTAAACTACATTTAAGAAAATGGAAGAGTAACTAATAACTTAAAGAATAAACACTAACAATCGTCAGCCCAAATAAATAGGTGTATAACTTATTTTATCAAATATATTTATTCTAATCAAGCATTTTTCGGTTACATTTCATCTTGAATAAAATATTCATTTTAGTTTTTAAATATTTTTTTTTTGTCAAAATCATGTTTTTCTACAAACTAATAATATAATTTAAATTAATTGATGGACAATAATTCTTATAATAAAAAATTATTTTTTTTATTTGTGAAACTAAATAGTAAAGTATAAATATATATATATATATATATATATATAATAAAATTATATAAATGTAGTTTTAAATTTGAAATGAGTTTAAGTTGGAATGGATCATACCCACCTTAAAATTATGGAATCAACTTCTTCTTCAGAGTTGGAATGAGCCATTCAGGAAATCATTCCGATTCCGATTCCAAGCCTTACCAAACACGATGTATTGGTATGACTCATTCCGATTTCGATTCCTGATTCCATGGGAATCGTACCAAACGAGGCCTTATTGGGTTGGAATGGGTCTGTGAGGTACTCGATGAATATGGTGTTGATAATAAACAAATCATGATTGGATAAACGGGGTTACATATATTTTATTTCATGCGATAGACACAAAACACCTAGAACGGAAAAAAGATATTGATTTCAATCACGCACCAAGTACTAACAAAAAAAAGAACTCGAAAAAGTGTAAGGGCAAGTTCGAACTTGAGGTGACACGAAACCCCTCGAAAAAGTGTATGACCGAATAGCAAACTCGGGTCAAATTTAAACGAAAGATTAGTTAAACACACGCCGATTGTGCCCAATATACTCAATCGGCATCATATTATACAAGTGGAAATAGGTAACCTTATATTTAATAATTTCGGTTGATAATTATCCGTATTAATAATTTATTGAGAGTTTCAAACCTAATTTGTAGAAGCGACTCTTACTAACTCGCAATTATATTCTAAATTACATTCAACCATTATATTCACCTCAACCGCTATCACAACATCTATTAGTATTAATTGACACGTAAAATACATATTTAAGATATAAATTGACATCAGAAAATGATTGATTTTTAAAAAAATTATCATTATTATATGTTATAGACTTTTCAGAGTGTACATTGATTTGAAAATCAATCATAAATCATGGTTTAGAAAAAATTATTGTTTACTATTTTATTCTAAATATTTTTTTTACAATAATCAAAACTTATAAGATAAATATAATTTTTATATCAATTTATGTCCTAACTAATTTTCTGCATACAAAATAAATTGATCTAACTAGTATTGAATTTTTATAATTTTTACTCAATATATTAGATATCCAATTATAAGTGTTTTCCTGATCAATTGGACACATATGACTAACAATTGGAGGAGTAAATGCATCGCGGATCATCAATTAATCGTAAAAAAAATTTGGTTAAATAAGTCATTTTCTATTTTCATTAGTTTTGTTTATCCTTCAATTTTTACCACTTTCATTAAATTGAAGTTGAAAGGTAAGAAGTTTGATTATGGGTACGTTTACTAAACATATTTATACCATAAATCTAATTATTAGAGAGAAATTGTAAGTAATCATGGAATAACATATTACTTATTCAAAATTTTCGACTCAATCATCAAGTTATAAGCTCAATGAAAGTATATATATTTTTTCTTTGTGTGGATTGTTTATATAATATAATTATGGACCCCTATAAAATACAAAATTCTAAGTAATTATAATTATATGGGTGGTTGCTCTTGTGACGTGATTTATGACATTAATGCTAGAATTGGATTTGTGAAGACTTAATTTTCCACAGAAAACAACAAACCATCAATTTCATTTGTTTAATATTTGTTATTTAATTAAATGCAAGCCATAATCAAAGAGGTTAATGGGCTGGCCGCTGTATAGACAGATGCTGCCCTTCAGAGTTTATGCAATTATACTCAGCCGCTGGGCCCCGTCTAAAACTAGCCGTTATCTGCCTCCATTCCAGTGGGCCCCATTATGACCTTCACAACAATTTCTTAATCTTTTCCTTCTAACTAAGCATGGTTCCGGTTTCGGACCAGAAGCAGACCGGGACCAAAAAATTTAAAACTTTGTGGACCGGGGACTGAATCAGAACCAACAATCTTGGCTTTGGATACCCTTTAGTATCATTTGTTTCACACTAATCGGGAAGCGTGTGCGAACCACATATCTATTCCGGTGGTACGTATCTATTCCGACACTCTCGGGCTATGTGTCCAGGTTGATGGCACACATAACATATAACCGGTGGACGATAGGATCCTGAAGCTGATGTCGTAGGAGTTGGAGCACTCGATCTGCTACTTCTGTAAAACCCTAATCTAACATCTTACTAGGTCTGCTACAACGTCAGCGGTTTCTTTATTACTACTGAAATCCTCCTCAGGCTAATAAACAAGATTTCAACAAGTTATATAATAACGGATATATTATGCATCGACTTAAACTCACTTACATATATTAAAACATAGATTTACGTGTAGTTATATATAAACTTCCAAGGGAGGGTGAAAGGTAATCAGGTGTAAATCCAATGTGCTTCCAATACTTCATTTCCTACTCACGTAAACCTGCCAATAGGTTGAAAAACAACCAAATCAAAGTACAAAAGAGAAAAAGAAAAATGGGTCAGTTTATCTGATAAACTGGCAAGGTGGATTAACCTAATTTTTAAAATAACTTAAAATCATGTAATAAATACTATTTATAGTTTCAACCTTACTAGACATTCAACCCAAAAGAAAACAATTAATTGCGTTAGCGTTAAGCTAGCAATTTTACCATGGATACCAGGTCTGATATTAGCCATTAATCAACCGAAAGGCAAGTCTTGAAGAACCTCTTGGTAGATCAATGACTCCTAAATTCGCCTACTGGAAGCGAGATCGGAATTAGACACCCTAATTCCCGGGGTCCACTAAGCCCCAACGGACATTTCTAATAATGTTCCCCAGCGGCCATTATTGTTTACTTATAATGTCCGTACGCTTTAATAACATAAGTTTCACATTTATTATCACTCTATCGATCAAGTAACCGCTGGATCAATAAAATATATGTTACTCTAGTACAAAATTATATATATGTATTATTGATTAAATAAATACGATAGTTATTTAAAATAACTATAACCCACTTGCCTTGTCAAAAAGGAGTCTCTTGCTATCTCGAGACTTAACTCGTAAATTTGCTTTGATCGAGTGGATGTTGCTCAGCTTATATTTCAACTTATCGTTCTTTGTATGTGCATCTTTTATTTGATGTTTCTCCCCTTCTTATATAGTGCCTATTTTCTTCCCCACTAAGACACTTATTTACCTTTTTTAAAAAAATCTTTTTTACCTTTGCATGTGTGGCTTCCCACCTTCTTGTCAAGCATAACTATTTTTACGTGGATGCATGCATGGATATACATCAAGCAAACCTACCTAGCCATCATTTCCATTAATTACATTATAGGTCCTTTCCATTTTAGTTTATTAGAATAAATTTCCATAATATACATATCTACCTAGGATTTCCCCCTTATTTACTACTTGTATAAATAGTTATGTAAAATAACTAATATTTACATGGTATAAGCCTATATAATTTAGACTCATAACGGAACTTATAAAAAGAATAAATTAATATTGTACCTTATTTAGCGGAGTACTACAACCTTCCCTTCTAAAATTGTACTTCATCCCCGAAGTATCATATTTCAAAGAGGTGAGGATATCGATTTATCCTATCGCTTTCGGTTTCTCACGTTATCACATCGATTCCTTGTTTTGACCAAATAACTTTTACTAAGAGAATGATCTTATTCCACAAATACTTTTCTCGATGTTCCAAAATTCGAACGGGTTCCTCGGTATTTGTGACATCTGTTTGTATTTCAATATCAGCAAGGTTGATTATATGGGACGGATCAGGAATGTATTTTCGAAGTAGCGATACATGAAAAACATTGTGTACTTGGTAGGTAGGTGGTAAGGCCAAACGGTATGCTACTGGGCCTATTTTATCCAGGATCTCAAAGGGTCCTACATATCTTGGTTTAAGCTTTCCCAGTTGTCCAAACTTGAATACTCCCTTCCAAGGTGAGACCTTCACAAAAACTTTGTCTCCTACTTCAAAATTTATTTCTCGGCGCTTGAGGTCTGCATAAGACTTTTGCCGACTTTGTGCTGCAAGTAATCGTTTTCTGATCATAGCTACTTGTTGGGTTGTCTTTGTCAGTAGTTCCGGTCCTATTAAAATCGTGTAAGCTCTATCGTTTCAACATATTGGGGACTTACATCGTCTTCCATACAATACTTCAAATGGGGCCATCTTTATTGAATTGTGTAAGCTATTGTTATAGGTAAATTCTATGAGAGGTAAACATTGAAGCCATCCTTGAGGTCTATCCAATACACAAGCCCTTAATTGAACTTCTAGGGTCTGGATGGTTCTTTCTGACTACCCATATGTTGAGGGATGATATGTTGTACTGAACCGCAGATTCGTTCCTAATCTCTTATGGAGGCTTTTCCAAAGTATGGACATGAAACGACCATCACGGTTCGAAGTTATTGATTGTGGAATCCCATAGAGACGAACTACTTCTCGTAAATAAACATCTGTCAGCTCCATTGGTCCCCAAGTTGATCGGATAGCCAAGAAATGAGTTGTCTTTGTTAATCGATCGACTACCACCCATACAAAATCCTTTCCTCCGGCGGTTTTGGGTAAACCCATCATAAAGTCCATGACAATATCTTTCCATTTCCATTCCGGCACTAGAAGAGGTTGAAGCTCCCCTCCGGGTTTTTGGTGCTCAATTTTAACTTGTTGACAAGTTAAGGACTTGACCACATATTCGGCGATCTCATTTTTCATGTTCGCCCACCAAAAACTCCTTTTTAAGTCTTTGTACATTTTACTCGAACCCGGGTGTATAGAGTACGCATAGTTGTATGCTTCTCGAAGAATTATTTCCTTAAGTTTCTCATCAGTTGGCACACATATCCGATCTTGGAACCATAAGGACCCATCATCTTGTATTATAAATCCAGGAGCTTTGCCAGAACTTACATTAGTGCATATCTTTATCAAATAAAGGTCATCAACTTGTTTCTGTTTGATCTCTTCTACCAAGGTTGCCATGATTTCAATCATACTCAATTGCCATTGTTGGGAATATAAAACATCTATCCCTGCTGAATCCTTGTATTGAATTTCATTTGTGAGACATGCCATGCATTCTTCTTGGATCTTTTCTCGACTTAAAGCATCAGCTACTACGTTAGCTTTTCCAGGATGATATTTAATCTCAAGATCATAGTCTTTTAAAAGATCCAACCACCTTCTTTGTCTCATGTTCAAATCTTTTTGAGTAAATACATACTTTAAGCTCTTATAATCAGTGAAAAGTTGACAATGTACTCCATCAAGATAATGACGCCATATCTTAAGAGCAAAAACTATCGCAACTAGTTCAAGGTCATGGGTTGGGTAAATTTCCTCATATGATTTCAGTTGCCGGGATGCATAAGCAATAACCTTATCATGTTGCATCAATACACAACCTAGGCCATGTTTTGAGGCGTCACTGTATATTACATACTCTTTTCCTCCTATGGGTAGGGTTAGGACCGGGGCGCTAATCAATCGTCTTTTTAGCTCTTGAAAACTGGTTTCACACTGTTGACTCCACTCGAACTTGTGGGACTTGCGTAGAAGACAAGCAAGAGGTATAGCTAATTTGGAAAATTCTTCCACAAACCGCCTGTAGTATCCAACAAGTCCTAGAAAACTGCGTATATTTTTACAAGTGTGAGGTTGTGGCCAGTTTGCAACAACTTCTACTTTTTGGGGATCCACCATGACTCCTTCTTCCGAGATCACATGCCCGAGCAAGGTGACCTTGGTCTTCCAAAAATCACATTTAGAGAGTTTGGCATAAAATTTATGTTGTCTTAACAGGCTCAAAGTGGTCTGTAAATGTTGATCATGGGCCTCATGGTTTGGCGAGTAAACCAATATATCATCGATGAAAACAATTATGAATTTGTCTAGATAGTCTTGGAAGCACCGATTCATAAAATCCATGAATATAGACGGAGCATTAGTTAAACCAAAAGGCAACACTATAAATTCATAGTGTCCATACCTACTTCTAAATGTTATCTTGGGAATATCCTTTTCGCAAACTCGAAGTTGATGATATCCAGATTTGAGATCGATTTTAGTGAATACCTTCGCGCCTTGAAGTTGATCTAGTAGATCATCAATCTGAGGGATCGGGTACTTGTTCTTGATTGTGACCCTATTTAGTTCCCGATAATCAATGCAAAGTCGTAACGATCCATCTTTCTTTTTAACAAATAACACAGGTGCTCCCCACTGCGATACACTAGGGCGAATGTATTCTTTTTCGAATAGCTCCGTCAACTGCTTCTTCAATTCTTGCATCTCTTGTGGGACCATTCGATATGGTGGTTTAGAAATTGGGGAGGTTTTTGGTTCTAGATCGATGGTGAATTAGACCTCCCGCTTAGGTGGCATCCTCGTAAATTTCCTCTAGGAATATATCTAGAAATTCTTGTATTACAAGTATTTTTGTTATACCTACCCCTTTGTTTCTCCCTCCACTAAATGACATAAATACCCAATACATCCTTGTCTAAGCAGTGAAGCTGCCGTCATTGCATTTATTATCATACCCTCTTCAGATGGGTTCCTATCTTTGAACTTACACCTAAAGATTTCGTTCCCCTTTATTGTGACCGTACTAGACTCAAAGTCGATCTTGGCACCGTGGTGGACTAGCTAATCGACTCCTAATATAATATTGTGGGAGCTTATCTAGATAACTATTAGGTTGGCAGAAAATTTCCGTCCCTCAATCAGGATCGGAAAATGAACCAGTTTTGTGGTACCTATCAATTTATCCCCATTAGGTAGGATGACAACGTACGGTTCACATGAGTTCTCACTTTTTACCCCAAATTGGTTAACACATTTCTTCGAAATAAAAGAGTGTGTTGCCCCAGAGTCAAAAAGAATTTTTACTGGTTTAGAATAGCTATGAAGGGTACCTTGGGTAACAGGCGTATTAATCTCTCCTATTTGCCGCATCTCTTACAAACGGGGGCCTGTCTTGGAAGTCCCGGTTGCTTGCCTCTCCTTGTTTTGTATTGTCTGGTGTGACATTGATGGCACAACTGATCGAACTTGTTGAGATGGATTAGCTCCTGGATTATTAGTGGACATGTGATAAGACATTGTTGGCCTCTGTTCAATATTTCTGCAAAATCTTACCATGTGTCCAATCTTTCCATAACCTCTACACTTACGAGCTTCTTTGTCACAATCTCGTCGGAGGTGATTTGAATTTCCACAGTTATAGAATCTACGCTCTTCTCCTGATGCCTTGGTATTTTGAAAGGTTGTTTGTCGGCTAAATTGAGTTGTTCCCCTTCTTTCTGATTCTAATGGTGGTGCCGGTCTTTTAAATCCCACACTCGATTGTGCTCCTTTCTTCCGATTCTCGTTCTCCATTGCTTATTCGCATTGTCTATTTCATCTCCCATACGTAAAGCTTCTTCCATAAATTGTTTCAAGGTAACACAATTGTGTCGTATCATGGACGGTGCAATCTCAGGGGGTAACCATTCGTAAAATTGTTAGATATTATCTTCCTCATTCCTAATTATTGATCTGGCATAGGGTAATAACTGTTGAAACTTTCTGCCAGGTGGGGTATTTTGAGTCCGTCATTATGCAGGAATAAGAACTCTCGTTGCTTTATCTCTTGTCTAGTTGATGGAAAGAAACGATCCATCAACTTGGTCTTAAATAACTCCCAACTTATGGAATTATCATCTGCGGATTTGGTTGTTTCCCACCAGAAAATGGACACTGTCTCGAAGGTATAACGCAACAATGCGAACTTTGGTTGCCTCTGAACAGTTGACTCCTCTGAACCTTTATTCTATGTGACTAAACTAATGTTGTAGCCTCATTGGTTTGCCAATTCCGTCATACTTATTGGGTTTCACAACATGTATCACTTGATAGGCACAATCATAACTCCATTATACGTTCGGCACCAATGGTTGCAAAATTGGTGGAGGTGATGATTCGGCTACCCTGGACAAACTAGAGGATGCACGGTGCATCGCTCTATCCACCGCAACTTGGATCAGATTATACAAGGCCTCTGGTCCTACTGTGTTTTCCGGAATGTTAACTGGTGGAATTTGGGGTGGTTGAGACCGTACCGCTGATTGTTGTGGTGAATTCATATTTCCTTCAATCTCTTCGTGAGATTGCTCATAAGTAGCCATTTCAGGTTGGTTTTCTGTCGTGTGAATGTTGTGGTTGGTCGTTCATCTGAATACCAATATTTGGCCCTTGTTAGTGACATTCTTAAACATATCATTTTATAACATATACTTATTTCATACATATAAGATTTAATTTTTCATTAATTTCTTACACACAACGACATCCTTTCCTTCCCTTGCGTACAATCTGGAAAATTCAGGGTTCATGTTTTGCTTCTCTAGAGCTAGACTTACATAGTATTCACACACCCACGCTTCTAGTTATTTATATGTATATGGGTATCATACGAACTTGGTCCCAGTTTTCTCAACCTAGTTCTTCTTAGGGTTTTTAATCCTAAGGACGCGGTTACCCTTCTTATTGGTGGTCATTTCCGTGTTTGGCTCTGAACAAGGGGTTTTCTCATCTTGGGTTTCCTATATCTTCCAGAGTTCGTTTTCCACATCTTGCAGACGAGCTCTAAGTTCCCTTCTCTCCTTTTGCAGTTCTTGAAGTCTTCTAGTTGCAGGTTTTGGTTTAGATGTTACTTCTTCTTCTGAGAGTGTACTTCCATGCGTTGATCCTTGTACTGAACCTTCATCCCCAAGGATTCTGTAGTAGTCTATATAATCATATCTTATCGCCTGAGGAGCGTATATGGGCATTAGAGGTCCGGGATAGTACATCTCTTGAGGATAACCTTGAGTCTCTCCAAGATATATATTATAAGGGTTTCCCGTTGGGTCATAATGAAAATCTTGCGGTGAGGCATATATGTTGTAAGACCAAATTGGGGTTGGGCATGGCAATTCCCAAAATGAAGATATTGGTTTTATATCTCCTTCTTCTACATAACACTGAGTTGGAGGTGGAGTATCTGGTTCGACTTTTATGGCCTTTCCTTTCACGATTCTTCATTGTTCACTGGAAATTGGCATCTAAGAAAATTTTTGCAATACCATAATAATTGTTACCATTATATGATGAAATAACAATAGAATAAATAAAATCAAGACAATTAAGGTGTAGAGATGACACCTGAAGTTCACCTAATCACACCCTTGTCCATTTACCTTTTGGTATATATACTACTTATTTAGTATTACTATCACTATTTTATGTAACACCCCGAATTCTCAGAACTCGGAGCGTTACTGGTTAGGACCTCACAATGGGTTCCGACCTCAGTTTGACAACAATATTACTAGGATCTTGCAACAAGACACAAATAAGAAAAACCAAATTTCATGAAATAGTATTTTTAAAGAAATGAATGCAACAAGGTCTAGCAGCCTATAGTTCTTAAACAAAGGAAAAAGACCAACTGTCTTAACAGAAGGAAAGAACGACAAGATAACAACCCAAACCCCCACTCTAAGGAGTACGGAGACCACTACTTCCGGATCACTCAGCTGCTGTTCTAACCTGCAATAAATCTAAAAACACAACAAAACAACCATTAGCTAGTTATCTAAACATTAGGAGAATAATAATAGCACACACACACATAAAATAATAAACACACATCATGCTTTCAAACAATCCATTTATTATCTTTATTTAAGTCATTCACTCTTACTAATGATACTTATTTTGTGACACGAGGGATTCCCAAACCTCGCCTCCGCCCCTGTGTACCCATCAGGAGTGGATCCGATGCATCTCACCGTGTACCTGTATGGTCTGGGTATAGAGAACCTCCCAGTCTCCTGGCAGAGCTGGACAGTGATGTCACGGCCCGTTATACATACACTTGAGCCTTAACACATAATAACCACGGTCGTCCTAACAAGTTGGTATTTTTATTATAACACACATTGCACACACACAACCATTATCACCCAACTAATATCCAGAAACCAGCTAAGTAAGTCGCAAGGACTTACTTGGATCAATTCCCAACTCTCAAAAGTCTCAACTCGGTCTGCAACCGTAGTAACTCAATCGCCTATCAAACAAGGCATGTGGATCAAAATCACATCCCATACTCTCAGAAGTTATAAACTTCTACGATGTACAATCTCATGAAGAGAATTTACGAAAAAGGCCCTCTTAAGGTAGAATGACTATTTTATCCTTGATCCCGGAAACTCCGAAAAAGTCTATTATTTAGTTCTAACATTCTCTTCTAGAACCTGTGTCCCTAATCTAGTTCTCGTTGAAAAGTTTGGTAAGGATTTATAAGAGTTACCCACAGTTCTCGTTTATACAAAAAGTCGTTAAGGTCCGACTTTGGGTTAAGGTACAAGGCTTGGATAAAAGTATTAAATTCCGAAATAAATCTCTAGATCTTCTATGATATACATACTAAACATAGGAGTAAAGATCTCTAAAAAATACTAAATCGTAACTCTCCCATAAATCTTCAAAGTTGGTATAAAAGCTGAAATTTCCCATACTTAGTCTAAAATTCCCCTGCTGTAAAAACAGCTCATCTGCCCTACTTTGAGTCTTTATAAGTTCTAATCCGACCGTTAACTTTCTCCCAAATTTTAATATAGTAAACTTCATATATCTGTCTATAACATATCAAAATTTCAACGGTGGATGTTCGATCTAAGCTATCAAAATATAGGCTCAAACCTGATTGTTCAACACAGTTCTGGACATCCAAACAAACTCTGCAAGAGGTCAGGGTTTCGAGACTCACCAGCAGCGTTGTGTATCAGGACAAGGAAGGCCGCAGGTTTCAGGTTCGATTCCTTTGATTGACAAAACAAGAGAATGAATTATTTCCCATTTCTTTCTCACTTGTGTCAACGAAGGGGAGTGCAACTGCTTACCCAATTAGGTCACCGATGCACAAGGCGGTCCGGGTTTGACGTACTCAGTAGCAGGGTAGCACATGGGTCGTTCTTGCATTCAAGGTAGGTGATACTCATGCTGTTTACGTTTGTAACAAGAGAGGAAGAAGGTTGTCAAGGTACCTGGTGAGTCGATGTTTCCTTGATACTCAGGCGGTTACCACTTTGCACTGGTCTGAGGCAACGAGAGGACTACTTGCTCCGACGACACCCAGATTGATGTGGTGCACTGGTTACACTAGACGTGAGAAGGGAGATGACAAGGCTGACCTTAGGCGACGAGATCACTACTTGCAGGAGGGTGCTATCGCTCGACTAGAGGAGTAGGCGTACGTTGGTGACTCACGTGCAGGCTAGAAGGTTAGGGAAGGATGTTAGGTCTCCGGATGTTACACGCTGTATACGGAAGGAGGCTGGGTAGAGAGGGAAATCATCGTACATGTGAACTGCCGCATTGGAGGGAGGGAATCGGACCTGGTTCGAGTCTCTTGTGATGGAACTAGGGTAGGTAACGAGGAATTTCAGAAGGTTGGATCTGGCCGTCTGTTGTCGAGGGAAGGAAGGAGCGGAAGTTAGAGGAGTCGGCTAGGGTTGGCAAGGACCGCCTATGTCGATCATCCAGGAAAGCGAGAGGAACGGCTGGTTAGGGTGAAGTACGGAAAGTGTACTACGTGCTTGCCAAAACATGGAGGAGGAGGAGGAGGAGGATGCATCTGTCAACTTGTGGTGTGAAATCACAGTAAGGATCTGCTTGGTGATCTGCAGCGTGCATTTGGACGTGAACAAGGGGAGGGGGTGGCGATATATCCGGAGCTGTAGAAGGAAAGGGAATCCGGTTTGCACGTGCTGAAGAAGATATGAAATCGTGCTGGCTTCCTTGCAGGCGTGAGAGCTGGGCTTCACTGCTGGCGTGTGTCACTGACGGGCCGTGCAGTGGGCTGGCGGAGGTAAGGCTAGGGCAAGCAGTCCAAGAGAGAAGGTCTGTAGCTGCTTTGTCTTGATCTCATCAGTTGGGCCTGGAAGGCTTTGGCAAATGGGCTGTCATTAGTTTGTCATGGGCTTGTCAATATGGCACCATGACTTCTAGTCTTGTAAAGCACATTCTTGTGAGATTTTTATGATTTTATGTCGGTGATAACATCACATAAAATGATGAAGTTTATGTTGACTCGGAAAAATACCGGAATCTAAAATTTCGGATATTACATCAGTGCCCTCTTAAAAGAAGTTTCGTCCCGAAACTTAGAATAATCTTCCTAATCACACTACTTTCTTGGGATATCTTAGTTTCATGAAAATTTTCGTTTCCTACCATGCAACTGCTCAATCAGCAAACTCCGACACACATCACATAAAACATAACAACATCCGAGTACTAACTCGTCGCTACCGCGGTAACATCTAACCCCGTAGAGAACTCGGGATAATTATGTCTAATACTCTCCTCTATCTCCCAAGTGGCCTCATCAACCCCTCGTCTAGACCACTGAATCCTAAACATCGGTATTTTCTTGGACCGCAGACGTCTAGTATTGCGTTCCAGGACAGCTACTGGGTACTCTACAAAAGTGTGGTCGGGCTCAACTATCAGATCCTCATATTTTATGACATGTCCCGGTCTAATATGTATCCCCTTAACTATCACTTGTGAACTCTGGGTAGAAGTGCTGGTTGATAAATAACCTCTCAGTCTACTTTAGGATCTTAGAAGAATACATTTCTCAACTTACTTCTGAACACTTCTGATGACTCTAGCTAAATAGTAAGAACTTGATCACTTCCGCTGAATCCCCTTGATTTTAATCTTTCGGAAAATCCCGACTATAATTTCTATAATAACGATCTTACACGTATCCCGACACTTTACTAAGTGTTTGATGTTCTATGTAAGACCACTCGTTTGGTCTTGTCTTTCTAATATGTCTCAGTCAAATTGTCTCTTCGTTAATGAATTATTATATGCCTTTGGTCAGGCTTTCAACTTGATATAACCCAAAGCACACTCCATGCAGACATTTGCATATCGATCTACGATTCCTTAACTTGAATTCATAGTTAATCTAACATTGATTTTCTTCATCTGTGGGTTATGGGCCTACCCCGATTCTGTTGTAACACCCATTAGTCACCATGGCGTCTTTCTGAGGGTCGACATGATTTACCCACTCCCGCATATACTTCCCTTGTAATACTAGCAAGATCCTCTTCAAACAGACCCTTACTCTTTTACTCAACCGTAGTCTGTTCTTAACCAACCAGTAAGCAACCTCTAACCCGATTCTCTCCATATCCTTAGATCATCCCAGAAGGTTATCGTTGCCTATTTGGGGAATCCTCCAAGGCATCGGTAAAGTTACCTCTTAAATCCGAAGTCACTACTGTCTCTTTTTAACGGTACCTACTCGTCAATACCAACCAACACTTACACATTCTCAGCTGACGTCGGTCCGTCTATAATTGACTTACCTCAATATCCCGGACTTACTCTTTTCATACCTATACTGGCGTTAAATTCTTGGTGAGCATCATCTGCCCGATTAGTCCTTTCATGCTTCGCTAATTCGTTTTATCTTCCACACTTTTGTTTCTTTAGGCTAACTCTACTTCCCGAGTCCAACTGGGTCATTCATCCTGACATAAATAGTCATTCCAAGTCTTCAACGATGGCTGGTAAGTGTCTTTGTAGTTCTGGTGACTTTAATTATCATCACCTTGCAGTTCCCCTTGCATGGACCGTCGGTGTTGATGACTTAGGTCCCGTGATAATTGGGGTTACCTATACATTCCTTCACTGGTGTTACCGGCAATATTGCCTTCATGCAACTCCGTTGTTTCCGCTACAGGGTTTCAACTCTTTGATACCGGCATTGCGATTTCTTTCCAATTCCTATATCTTTGAGGAGGTCAAAACCTCTTCACACTTGTATAGTCTACATCTTGCTTCTACACTCCATTGTAGGTATCCATTCCATGCACCTTAGATCCTCATATCCGGGTCGACATTTTATCTCTTTTGGTCTCTCAAGCTCGTCTTGTGAATTCTTCTACTAGGTGACTCATCTTATACGTTCTTCTTCTCTGCATCGGTCTCTAACTGTCTGTTGATCATTACTACCCATTATGTGTTGGAACTTCAGTTACTTTGTACTCTTGCATAGATTTCCTAAGGACATCCTCATCTCAAGACTTGATTTAAATTTAGCATGACCCGCATTTTGATACATGACTTTCCTTCTCACCGGTTAAGTTATACGTTTGGTTTACACTTAATCCATCATAGTGTCCTCAGTCCGATAGTATGATTTTTATTAAACATCTAATGGTACCATTTGTATACGACACATCAGATGCATATGGTTTTCTCACCAATCAAATTTTCGCATTGCATTTATTATGTTTTCCTTATACTCATGTCGTTTTACCTTCTTTAAATCTTTACACCCCGTAAGATAGTTAAATCCCTTTGAGTTTTCTCGTACACGCTTTACGGACCACGTTGATTGATCTTATTACTTTCATCAACTCTTATGTCATCGGTCCAGCCTGAATTTTCATTGGAGTACCTCCATTTCTCGTTAAGCTTTTATATATACACTTTTCGGTAATCATCTTATTGGGGTAATACCGGATCCCTATAACAGCCTTTAGTCATTCAACTTTACTCCTTCACATGTCTGTTCTGGCCAACATGTAGATTTCATATGCAATCGCTTCACAACTCGACCACACATTTCACCAAGGCTTTAAATCATACTCTCTATTTTTGTGCCGCTTCTGAAATTCCAATTATTCTGTGTCACATCTTTAAATCACAAGAGTTTCCACTATCAACCTTGATAGTTTGACTCCATCTTTTTTCGGAGGAGCACCATTAGTCCTACTTGTGTGGAATGCTAAGTCATAGGACATGTTCACAATCATCTACTTCTTCTTACTCTTCTAGTTCTTCTTACAGGGATCCCTTCAGGCAAACTTTGATATGTATCTTCCCTTAGTCAGTAGTAAGTAACTACTCACAACAATTCCCTTTTCACCATTTCTATCATCAATGGTCATTATCGACCGTCAAGAGCTGCTCTTTAAATTCTTTATTAGGGGAATCATATTGTACTCATTCAATGTTACCATCAAGGCTACTAGTACTTGTATTGATTTAACTTCACCATTGTCGTCGTTGATCTCTGAAAGAAATTCACCAGATGTCGGTAAAATTCCTTTATAACCTTGTGGTTATTCTTCTTATCTGTCAACCAACCATCGCTAGTTATCTAGTACGGGTAAATTCTCTATTGTTACCAATTAGTCTGTAGTTGACCTTCTATAAGATCAAAGACTTACTTTTCTCCTATCTCTTTTGAGGTTTGATATACATGGTGAAAATATATCTCTTCCATTTATACTCATTTAGCTCCTTCTATAAATTACACTCCTATAAGAGCACTATACTCTTACGAGTCTAGTTGTATCTTCGTCTCCCGTCAACGGACTTATAAATTCTTCTACTATAACTTGTAGGCATTTCTCCATGATTCTTTTTACCCGAGTTATTGTTCACTTGCGGTTCTCTGTTATGACCCGCTAGTGTTATTAACTTAAATCCCTTCGTGAGTTTCCTCCCTTGGGGTGCTGCTTGTACTACCACCTCTATTGAAATCCGGTCTTTGTTATATCCCGATCCTTGTTGAAACTCCTGTGTGTTCTAGGAGGTCACACTACTACCATGTCGGTGAAATCGGTCTTCCTCTTTCTAGCATCCTGTAAGCTTTCATTTTTCGGCTCTTTAATTCTTCGTATTGGGATGGACATTGTATCTTATCTTGACTCCTACGCTTATGATTGTCTCGGTTTCCCATCTTGATTGTGGTGGCAAGTAGCTTGTCGAGAGTGATCATCTTCCGCTCTGCTTCTAGCTTCAAACTTTCACCTTCTGGTCCGTCGGTAAGCTTAGATTCAATACCTCTAGTATGGATCGCTACTATACTTCACCTTGACTTTCATGCCCATGTGTGTTTCTAAAGGTATCCGTTTTGTTTGTAACGTTGCTTTACACCACACTTGAAAGAACCTATGGGTTGTCTCTTCCAATTCGTATATTTGTCGGTCATCAAACGCTTTTCCGGAACTACTCTGATGTATTTTCTTTATTTAGTCCTATTGAGTTGACTCGGAGTTCCCTTCTTGTCATCGTAGTTGGTATTGTCTTTTAGTCTTTACTTTTCCGTTTTGACGTTCCTTAACCAGCTCGAAGGAGTTGCCCACCGTTCGTCTACCCTAATACACATAAGATTGTGCATACTAATCCTCACGTTGAAACCCTTCAAATATACTTAGGCGTGTCAACGGAGTGAGGATCTCATTTGTTTATCTCTATTAAGGGCATAGTATAACTATAATTCCTACTAAGCTTCGGCATACACTTATCTATATCACATATCTTTATAATCAAACTAATAAGTCCAAAGAGAGTAACAACTTAAAGTCCATACTAAGCATACTGAGATCCGCGGTAGTAGTGGTGGTCAGCCGTACTTTCTATCCCCAACCAGACTAAGCATGCATTTGAAAACCAAAAGTCTTTTTTAAAACTCAGATCCCTTTTCGGGTTCTGCTTAAGTACTTATTCGGTCTTTCAGAAGATTTCAAGTGCCATTGTTGCCAACCTAGAGCTCTGATACCATGTTGTAACACCCCGAATTCTCAAAACTCGGAGCGTTATTGGTTAGGACCTCACAATGGGTCCCGACCTCAGTTTGACAACAATATTACTAGGATCTTATAACAAGACACAAATAAGAAAAACCGAATTTCATTTCTTTAAAAATACTATTTCATGAAATTCGGTTTTTCTTATTTGTGTCTTGTTGCAAGATCCTAGTAATATTATTGTCAAACTGAGGTCGGGACCCATTGTGAGGTCCTAACCAGTAACGCTCTGAGTTCTGAGAATTCGGGGTGTTACATTTTATTATATATATAAAACCTAGGCTCTGATACCAACCATTGTAACACCCTAGTCTAACATCTTACTAGGTCTGCTACAACGCCAGTTGTTTCTTTATTACTACTGAAATCCGCCTTAGGCTAACAAACAAGACTTCAACGAGTTATATAATAATGGATTTATTATGCATCAACTTAAACTCACATACATATATTAAAACATAGATTTAAGTGTAGTTATATATAAACTTCTAAGGGAGGGTGAAAGGTGATCAGGCGTAACTCCGATGTGCTTCCAATACTTCATCTCCTACTCACCTTAACTTGCCAATAGGTTAAAAAACAACCAAAGAACAAAAGAGAAAAAGAAAAATGGGTCAGTTTATGTGATAAACTGGCAAGGTGGATTAACCTAATTTTTAAAATAACTTAAAATCATGTAATAAATACTATTTATGGTTTCAACCTTACTAGACATTCAACCCAAAAGAAAACCATTAATTGTGTTAGCGTTAAGCTAGTAATTTCACCGTGGATACCAGGTCTAATTTTAGTCATTAATCAACCGAAAAACAAGTCTTGGAGAACCTCTTGGTAAATCCATGACTCCTAAATTCGCCTTCCGGTATCGAGATCGAAATTAGACACCCTAATTCTCGGGATCCACTAAGCCCCAACGGACATTTCTCATAATGTTACAAAGCGGCCATTATTATTTACCCATAATGTTCGTACGCTTTAATAACATATGTTTCACAATGTATTATCACTTTATCGATCAAGTAACCACTGCATCAATAAAATATACGTTAGTCTAGTACAAAATTATATATGTATTATCGATTATATAGATACGATAGTTATTTAAAATAATTATAACCCACTTGCCTTATCAAAAAAGAGCCTCTTGCTAGCTCGAGACTTAACTCGTAAATTTGCTTTGATCGAGTGGATGTTGCTTTGTGAATATTTCAACTTATCGTTCTTTGTATGTGTATCTTTTATTTGATGTTTCTCCCCTTCTTATATAGTGCCCATTTTCTTACCCACTAAGACACTTATTTACCTTTTTTTTAAACTTTTTTTTACCTTTGCATGGGTGACTTCCCACCTACTTGTCAAGCATAACTATTTTTATGTGGATGCATGCATGGATATTCAACAAGCGAACCTACTGTTTGGCCATGAAATTTCATAAAATATATTTATTTTATGAAAATTAAAAAAATTAAGTTTATTTACTTTATAAAATAAATTTAATTGAGTCATTTCATTTATCCTCCAAATATAAAGTAGGTTATTTATTGGACAAGAAAAAATGTACTATCAAATATACATTCATAGTATGGTCTATATATAAATGCTTGCTTCATAGAAATTTTGTATCATTTCATTATTAAAAAAAAATGTTAAATTTCTATGGTAGCAATAAAGCTGATGGATAAAAC
Organism: Fagopyrum homotropicum; assembly: GCA_033239125.1. Taxonomy (NCBI): domain Eukaryota; kingdom Viridiplantae; phylum Streptophyta; class Magnoliopsida; order Caryophyllales; family Polygonaceae; genus Fagopyrum; species Fagopyrum homotropicum. The sequence continues at coordinate 25,253,914 of BSWB01000007.1, read as the reverse complement.
AATAGATAAAAGGGGAAAAAAATCCTTTATATTATTTAACTGTCTGACAATTTTATGACAATTTTGTAACTGTAACTGTTAAACAGTTTAAATTAACTGTTTCAAAACAGCCCCTATAAATAAGAGAAGTCTGGGACAAAAACAGGGGAGGAAGGATAAAGTTACAGAAGAAAAAAAGGGCAAGAAACACAAACACTACGGTACAAAACTATCAAAAGAAAAGTGCTGAGACATAATTAACAATCTGCATTCTACTGTAGAAACTGTGCATAAGGAAGCAGATTCATCTTTTCTTGTCACCATCAGAAAAAGTATTTTGTAAGTGTCCTCCCTCCTTTGTCTTTTCATCTGTAAAAGAGATAAAGAAATGCTTGAAAGAAGAGTAAAAGAGATGCAATACAAGAGGGTGACAGTAAAAAAAAAGAGGAGAGAAGAAATCAAACAATTCGACAATGTCTTCTATTGTCTTCACTTTTATTGTATTTTGTAATCGAATTAGAATTACAATGGAATGATGTGTCATGTTTTTAATCTCAAAAGAATCAAATTAACAAATTCTGTTGTTATTTTTTTACACAGAATTAGTATCTCTAAAGAAAATTTGTGACCACTCCATTGCAAGTTTTAATACACAGGAAACAAGGTCTACTTGGATGCTCATGGAAAAACTATGGTATCCGACATATAGTCGTTTCGACTTCAAACCGATTTCGAACGCTACACCGAAGACAAGTCGTTTCGGCTAAAAACCGATATTGACTGTGTTAGCATGAAATATTGTGATATTTTAGGCACGTTTTCTAAGTGTATTTCATCTATATTGGTATTCATTGAGAAAGCATGGAAGCATTTGTGAGTTAGTTTATCTATTTTGTCGATATAGAGGTCTACATAAGCTTTGTGTTGATTGTAGGCAATTAAGAGCTAAAACCGGACGAATCAAGGGAGAATGGAGATAGATTGAGCATGTCCAAGTAATGAGGACATCACTAGGAGCTAAGGAAGGTGATAGGATGAAGAATGACACAAGACTAAGGGAAATTACGAACTACATGTGTTCCACGCTCTAAAATACGGCCGTACTAGGTTCCATGTTCTATTCCACAGCCGTGGAACTTTGGCAAGACAAGAGTGGAGCATTCCAGCAAGTTACACGGCCGTGGAGAGTTGTGACAAACCGTGATGAGTTTCCACGCTCTAAACCACGGGCGTGGAATCTTGGATAACCGTGATTCTGACGATCTTTTAACGCACACTTTGAAGCCATGATCTTTTACGCAATGGGCCGGACTCATATTTTATCTTACCCTATAAAAGGACGGAAGAAGAGAGATTCCGTCACCTTCGCTTAGACTTTGCCTACGCTTATTGTACGTGCCTAGGGTTTCGAGTTGAAAGTGTGGAAATTGCTATTTCGCAACGGAGATTTGCGAAGATTGGAAGATTGTTCGTAAAGGAGATTTTATACTTTATTCCTAGGTTTGATTAGAAGACGGATTGACATCCCGTTCTTCGTTCTTATCTAGAATAGTTACTTGTTTGTGTTTATTCCAAATCTGAGTTGCATTATCATTGATATTTGTGGATTTGAGATTGGTTTGAAGGTTATTGAAGGTTTTCGGAAGTTTTCATCTTTCATTCTTTTAAATCTTGAATTTGATATCTATATGACTATTGTTGGCTAAAACCCTTTAGCAATTCTAAGGTGAAGGGTTGATAGTTGTGGTTTAGATGATGATAGATCGATCGTAAATAGATTGGACCCTGAGAGTTAGAGAGAATCGCCGACGAACCTCATCTACGGTCTGTTCTTGAGCTTCCACGGCCGTGGAACTCAAGAAGTAACCGTAATTTTGTGTCAGTTACGAACCTTGCTTTTACTTTAATCCAAAGTTAAAGATTTGCTTTAACTTAGTCTTGGCTTGCCTTTTCTAGGTGGTAGTGAAGCCTCAACAACCTCTACCTCGATTTCGAGTGTCATAACCTTAATCGGTTAAGTTGGTCTTGATCCTTGGATTACAAGTTTGGGTATTTGACGTTAATATTTACCTTTAGAATCTTTCTATATTGAAGCCTCAACAACCTTTATAGAGAATGCCTTTAGGTGAATCATATAAGGTCTTGGAATTTCACCGTACATTGCCTTACATTCGTATACCTTTGCATACCTCAACTCTGTCCTTATATCTTTAGTATATCTTGAATCGATTGCCACAACTGGATTCCTGGATCTTTAGGGTTGTTGTTTTCCCAATACTTACAAAGTTTATACATTTACTTGCTTGACAATTCTATAATTGGATTTAACCCCCCAAATCCCTGTGTTCGATACTCTGGAATTCTTGCTTAACCACGTCGATCCGTACACTGCGGGTTCGCTTGCTTGATTCTAGTTTTATAAATTTAAGACTTATTTGCACGCACGCTAAGTGGCGAACAAGTTTTTGGCGCCGTTGCCGGGGATTTGGTCTAGGCCGAATTCGGTTACCGGTTGTCAAGCTTGGGAGCTTCTCCCTTGTTATTTGATATCTTTTCGAGTGTATGCGCAGGTCTAGGAACAACGAAGACCTCTCACCTCTTGATCAAGAGCTTGAGAGGACTTTGAGGAGAAGGCTTAAGGAGAGAAAAATGGCTGAAGAAAGAGAACGTGATCTTCAATCGGAGTTAGCGGAAAAGGAAGCTCAACTCCAATGGAGTGAGAAGACTCGTAGGGAAGAAACGGATCGTCATCAAATGAAGGTTGATGATCTAACGGACATGATGTTCCAAATGAGGCTGGAAATAAACAACCTCAAGGAGAAAAAGAAAAGGAGGAGACCGGGAAGATCGGTTAGAGCCAACTCATCTAATGAGGATAGCGACTCCTCCATGCCACCACTAGAGGAAATTGATCCAACGATCAATGTGAATCCATTCTTTCCACGGCCAGCTGCAAATTGCCGTATTCCACCTAGGAATGCGAGGGTCGAACGTGTAGAAGAGGAGCCAAGAACTCTTTGCCAAAGGATGGATCCAACGCAGCAACCACGCCGTTTAAGTGTGAACTTTGATGTTGACGATGCACAAGGGTTTAGCTTCAACCCTCAAGTTATTACCATTGTTCGCCAAAACCAATTTGGTGGAACAAGCGCTGAATCTCCACATCAACATCTACAAAACTTTGAGATTATGATGGAGACAATGAAGCCGAAGAATGCAACTACCAACAACTACAAACTCAAGCCTTTCTTCTTCTCCTTGAAGGGGAAAGCATTGTCTTGGTATCAAGCTCTTCCAAGTGGGAAACTTGAAACATGGGAGGATCTTTCTTCGGAATTCCTCACTAAATTCTTTCCGCCATCCAAAACGGCGGAGCTAAGAGGTAAGATTAATGCATTTTCTATGAGATCTAACGAAAGTTTATTTCAATCTTGGGAAAGATTTCAGGATTTGCTATTGGATTGCCCTCATCATGGCATATCCAAGCTTGCACTATTGGAGATATATTATAAGGGGCTGGATGTGGAGACACAATTCAAGCTCCAATCCCTTTCATGTGGTACATTCATGGACATGAGGGAAGATGACGCTTGGGACTTCATTGAGAAGCAAGCGCGAGTGATAGAGAAGTATTCTCATCGGAAAGTGGAGGCGAATCATGTAGATCAAGGAGCAAAGCTATCACAAGCAGCTCAAACTCAAATCTTTTCTCTCAACACGGAGATTAAAGAGTTGAAGGAAGCCATCAAAACCAACTTTCCGAAGCACAAGGAGCAAGATGTGGGTTATTTAGGCAACAACAATAACCACAACGGTAATTAGAATACCAATCACAACAACCGGAACAACAACCGGAATAATTGGAACAACAACAACAACAACCGGAACAGCAATTGGAACAACAATAGGGGTTCAAATAACAACAATTGGCATTCCAATCAACAAAATTCCGGTAATTCTTATCCTTCCAATTCAGGAAATTCATTAACTCCACCTTCCTCTTCTTCCACTCCTTTGAAAAGCCAGGGGCAAACGTCTAATGGTGGAAGTACTTCGGGGAAAGAGAAGCCCGATCCCATGTTGGAAACAATTTTGGGCAAGCTTTAAGGTTTGGAGACTCGCATCATCATGGTTGATGATCACATTACTAAGGTTGATAAAGCCCAAAAGGTTTTAGAAAACCAAATGTTCAGCCATGCGGAGGAAGTTCCTAGGAATCAAGGGAAACTTCCAGGAAAGACGGAGGACAACCCAAAAGGAAGGGTAATGGCAATCACAACTAGGAGCGGAGTGACAACTACCGACCCGCAGCCTAAGTTTGTAGAAGTCCCCGTTGAGAAAGAGAAAGAAAAAGGAAAGGAGAAGGAAGATGTCTACGTTCCTCCTCCAGCTTACAAACCTCCCCTACCATTTCCGCAATCTAGAGCAAGAGCGCGTCTAGACAAGCAATTCGGTAAGTTTATAGAACTCATGAGCAAATTGCATATTAATATACCTTTCATTGACGCTATTGTAGATATGCCGGCTTATGGTAAGTTCCTAAAGGAAATCCTCTCTAACAAGAGAAAGCTAGAGGATTTTGGAGAGGTTAAGATGAGTTCGGATTCTTCGGATCTCATCAAGACCATAAAAGAGAAGATGCCCCCAAAGCTAAAGGATCCGGGGTCATTTTGTATTCCCATAGGAGTGGGAGATGTCACATATGATGCATTATGTGACTTGGGAGCAAGTGTGAGCATCATCCCACTTGCATTATGTAGGAAGATCGGTTTAGGTGATCCTAAACCGGTGAAGATGACGTTGTACATGGCGGATCGATCCATAACTCGTCTCGTCGGTATTGTTGAAGATGTCCCAGTCAAGCTAGGTAAATTCTATGTTCCTATAGATTTTGTTGTGCTTGATATTCCTGCAGATAGTCCGGTCCCGATCATTCTCGGAAGACCGTTTCTTGCAACATCCGGTTGCATAGTCGATTGCAAGAATGCTAGACTCGCCTTTGACATAGGAGAAGAGAAGGTAGAGTTCGTTCTTTCCACCCTAGTGAAGGAACCAATCTTTGATGAGGATATATTCAATATCCAAGATGAAGAAGGGTTGTCTAGAGAGGAGGTAAGTGCTATTCTCTACAAAGATCCTTTGCAAAAGGTTATTACTATGAGTCTAATGGATATAGGCGAAGAAGAGGAGTGCAATGAGGCAATTGAAGCCTTAGAAGCACAAGAAGAAGTGTGTGAAGAGGAGTTTGAGAAACTCCACGACGAGGCAGAGAACGTACGGATCCACGGTCATACACTATATTCTACGGCCGTGGATTTCACCAACAAAAGCGTGGAGCACTCTAGAGGGTTACACGGTCGTGGAGAGAACAGAGCAACCGTAAACATTTTCCACGCCCAAAATTACGGCCGTGGAGGATGCAGAGAGACCGTAATTTTGGGTGATTCCGAAGGCAAATGTGTCTCTTCCTCAACTTCTCTTGATTCTTCCCCAACTCCTTCTACATCCTTAGACACTTCTAAGAAAGCATCGGATATTCCTCAAGAGCTATTAGAGACTCTGATAGTGATGGAACTAAAGCCACTCCCTACACATCTAAGGTACGCATTTCTTGGACCTAATTCTACCTTTCCGGTAATTGTTAGTTCCGATTTAAGCATAGATGAACATAGTAAGATCATGGTTGTCCTTAGGAAACATAGAAAAGCTTTAGGATATACTATAGAGGACTTAGTCGGAATCAAACCTTCCCTATGCATGCATAAGATCTTAATGGAAGAGGACTTTAGGACTTCGCGACAACCTCAAAGGCGGTTAAATCCGACCATGAAGGAGGTTGTCAAGAAGGAAATTCTTAAACTTCTTGATGCAGGTATCATCTACCCTATCTCCGATAGCAAGTGGGTGAGTCCTGTACAAGTGGTTCCGAAGAAGGGGGGAATGACCGTCATCACCAACAAGAATAACGAACTCATTCCTACCCGAACCGTAACAAGATGGCGGATGTGCATAGACTACCGCAAGCTAAACAATGCGACGAGGAAGGACCACTTCCCACTACCCTTCATCGATCAAATGCTTGAAAGGTTAGCACAACATTCTCACTTTTGCTATCTTGACGGTTATAGTGGTTTCTTTCAGATTCCGATACACCCGGATGATCAAGAGAAGACCACGTTCACGTGCCCGTGGGGTACGTTTGCCTATAGGAGGATGCCGTTCGGGCTTTGCAACGCCCCAGCCACCTTTCAACGGTGCATGATGGCCATCTTCTCGGAATACATAGAGGAAATCATGGAGGTTTTTATGGATGACTTCTCCGTTTATGGTTCCTCTTTTGACAATTGTCTTTCTAACCTTGCTCTTGTGTTACAAAGGTGTGAAGACACTAACCTAGTTCTTAATTGGGAGAAGTGTCAATTCATGGTGAAGGAAGGCATTGTATTAGGACACTTAATCTCTAGTAGAGGGATTGAGGTGGATAAAGCTAAAATAGAGACTATAGAAAAGCTTCCTCCCCCAACTTCGGTGAAAGGGATAAGAAGTTTTCTAGGACGTGCTGGATTTTATAGGCGCTTCATAAAAGACTTCTCTAAAATATCAAAACCGCTAACTAATCTATTGATGAAGGATGTAGTTTTTGAGTTTTTGCAAGAATGCTTAGATGCGTTTAATATGATTCGGGAAGCTCTAATTTCAACTCCGATTATCCAACCTCCAGATTGGAATCTTCCCTTTGAGGTTATGTGTGACGCAAGTGACGTAGCTATAGGAGCTGTCCTTGGACAAAGAAAGGAAGGGCGAACTCATGCTATCTACTACGCTAGCAAGACGCTAGATGAAGCGCAGCTCAACTACGCCACTACGGAAAAGGAATTTCTCGCTATTGTTTATGCAATTGACAAATTTCGCTCTTATCTTGTAGGTGCAAAGGTGATTGTATACACGGATCATGCTGTGATCGGGTACCTCCTTGCAAAGAAGGATGCAAAGCCAAGACTAATTAGATGGATTCTTCTCCTACAAGAATTCGATCTAGAGATCCGCGACAAGAAGGGTTTGGAAAATTCTGTTGCGGATCATTTGAGTCGCCTAACACATCTAGAGGACGACCACCTACCTATAGATGACTCCTTTCCGGATGAACATTTACACATTATAGAGGAGTGCATCGATGTGATCTCCAAAGGTAACGAACCATGGTTTGCTGATTTTGTTAACTATTTGGTTTGTCAGGAAATACCGCCCGGATTATCCTACGCACAAAGAAAGAAATTCTTTAAGGATGTTCGGGAATACTTTTGGAATGAACCTCTCCTCTTTAAGAGAGGTCCGGATGGCATCATTCGGTGATGTGTGCCGGAAGATGAGATGCAAAGTGTCATCCGCCATTGTCATTCACTACCATGTGGAGGGCACGCTAGTTCGAACAAGACTAGCGCTAAGGTATTGCAATCTGGATTCTTTTGGCCTACACTATTTAAAGATGTGCAAACCTTTGTTTCCTGCTGCGATGCTTGTCAAAGAACTGGAAATATATCTAGGAGGAATGAGATGCCTCTCAACAACATCCAAGAGGTGGAGATCTTTGACGTTTAGGGAGTAGACTTCATGGGACCATTCCCATCATCCTATGGTAACCAATACATACTTTTAGCGGTTGATTATGTTTCAAGATGGGTTGAAGCGATTGCCTCTCCCACCAATGATGCCGTGGTAGTGATTAAGTTCTTCAACAAGACCATCTTCCCACGATTTGGGACACCACAGACCATCATTAGTGATGGAGGCTCTCATTTCATTGCCCGGCGTTTTGAAGCTCTTCTAGCTAAGTATGGGGTGACTCACAAGATCGCCACCCCTTATCACCCACAAACTAGTGGACAAGTGGAGATCTCAAACCGGGAGATCAAAGGAATCCTAGAGAAGACGGTTTCAAGGACTAGGAAGGATTGGTCCTTGAAGCTAGATGACGCATTGTGGGCGTACCGGACTGCATATAAGACTCCCATCGGAACTACACCATACAACCTTGTGTATGGGAAGTCTTGTCACTTACCGGTAGAGTTGGAGCACAAGGCGTTTTGGGTAATCAAGTGGTTGAATTTCAACATGAAGGAAGCGGGAGAGAAGCGTCTCTTGGACCTAAATGAGCTTGAAAAACTTCGCTTGAACGCTTACGAAAACGCCAAGATTTACAAAGAACGAGCAAAGCGTTGGCATGATAAGCATATCATTCCAAAGGACTTCAAAGAAGGAGATCAAGTTCTCCTCTTCAATTCAAGGCTTCGTCTCTTTCCAGGTAAGCTTAAATCTCGTTGGACCGGACCTTTTCTAATCAAACGTATTTTCCCCCATGGTGCAGTTGAAGTATGGGGTGAAACGGGCGGAAGCTTTAAGGTGAATGGTCAACGACTCAAGAAGTATACACCGGAACTCCAAGCTGAAGAGTTCGCGCCCACCGCACTCGAATAAGTGCGAATTTTGTCTAGCTACGGACCTTAAACAAAGCGCTTCTTAAGAGGCAACCCAAGGTATTGTATTATCGCTTTTGTTTTTTATTCATAGATTAGTTTAGTTTAGACGTTTTTGCTTTGTTTTGCCTTTGATACCTTCTGACATGTTCGTGTTTTTGGATGTAGGAACAGTGGAAAAGGAAAGGGGGCGAGAAAGTTTGAAGAAAAGTGACGAAACTTGGACTTTGGAGCATTACAGAGAGTTCCACGGCCTAAACCACGGCCGTGACAGCTACAGTGACCGTAATTCTCAAAAGCCTGAGAAAAATCACCAAAACCACGGTTCCGTACATTTCCACGGCCGTGGAACCTCCCGATAGACCGTGGTTTTCAAAAGTTTTGACGGTCACTATATAAATCACGTTCTTCACAAAACACAAACCAAAAACCCATTCCACGCCCAAAAATCGCCGATTCCACGCCCTTTCTCTCAAATCCTCATTCGTTAATCGTTTTTGACGATTCTTTGGCCTTAACTGAAGCAAATCCATACACCTACAAGATTCAAGCAACAATTCGAGCGGCAAATCACCGGAGAAGCCACAATTCGGATTACAAAATCCGAAAACCTAGGTTTTTGGCTCTTTCTCTCTCTTTGTCGATTCGGCTTTGTTTTTGATAGAAATTGTAGGAGAAGTGATTGGAATTGGAAGAAAATTAGTCTAGGACTGATTGCTGCTGAGTTTGGTGAATTTTTGCTGAGTTTTGAGAAATCACGTGCCGAACCACGGTCACTGTACGTTCCACGGCCGTGGAAATCCAAGAACAGACCGTGGTTTTTGACAGAGTATGGATTTTTTGAGGAGAGTGTCCGGTAGGAACAAAGATAAGAACAAAGATAAGAACAAGGATAAGGACAATGATAAGAACAAAAAGAGGAAGGGCAATCCCTCTTCCTCTTCTAGAGCACCACCCCCTTCATCTCCTTCATCACCATCACCACCTCCCCCTAGGATCCCTACTATACATGAGGATCATTTAGATGCCTTAGAGAGGATAGAGGAGAGGACGATCATAGGACCGCGATACTTGCTGCTTGAGGAGCTAGCACCTTTGCATGTGATAGGAGACCTTATTTGGCTCCTAGATAGAGCCGGCTTAGTCATCTTCTCCGCTATTCGGGAAGATGTTTATGAGGAGATTACGAGGGAGTTTGTAGTTTCCTTCGAGCATAGCCATGTTGACAGGACAATTTCTTTCCGGCTGATGGAAAGAAACTATGATTTTTCGATTAGAGAGTTTGGAGCCTTCTTTGGGTTCCAGGAGACCTTCAATGGTCGTTTCCCCAATGGCGTGTACGCCAAGGATTTTTGGGAGAAGATCGCTATGATCTATGCCAGCGAGGACCGCTGGCAGCCTGCTGATACCAAGGCTAGATTGATCTACCATCTAGCCTTGAATATAGCTCATAGAGTGCTTTCTGAGTGTCTCTTCCCTAGGACGGAGACACCTCAAAAGATCAAGACGGATGAGTTATTCCTGCTCTACAGCATGTTGTATGGCAGGCCAGCTGACTGCGCCACCCTCTTAGCTGCTACCATGAGCAAGCTAAAGAATAAGAGGGCTGTCAACATTGGATATGGTGGGATGGTGACCCACCTTGCTAGACATTTAGGGGTTGATTCTCGGCTTGTACACGTATTGCTGCTAGACCCCTAGGACTTCAGGCCCTTATGACTAGAGGCCTCATCTTCCCCACCCATATAGGTCCACCATATGCTGCTATGCCGTGGGAGAGTAGGACCGGGAGAGGCATTGAGTGGCTCCCTGAGTATTCCATTATGGCTGGACGCCATAACTGGAAGGCGACGTTCGCTGCTATGCATGCAAACAGATTGGTAGCCCCTCCTTACGTTCCACCACCACCAGTTGTAGAGGAGGAGGAGATGAGAGGAGGAGATGATTATGAGGGAGGAGGAGGAGCTGATCAGGACTGGTACATTCCCGGATCAGCCGGATGCAGTTCCCAACATGCCTAGACGTTCTCCCCGCCCAGCTAGAGCATCTGGCTCTTCCTCTCGCCGTGCTAGTGTGAGCGAGAGGCCGACTTGGATGGCAGATCCTCCTGCTTGGTACAGCACTCAGCCGGATTGGATGGGAGCTCCACCGCCTTGGCATGCACAGCCGTCACCTGCACCAGCACCTTCAGATGCACCGCGTGGTACAGCCAGCCGCCTGGTTGGTACGAGCAGCTGCCACAGTGGGCTACCGACCTTTCCAGCAGGGTTGGAGCTTTGGAGATCCGTGCAGATGCTAGGGATGCACGAGTGGACGATCTAGACCACATGATGAGAGACGTTTACCGCCAGCAGTTCGGGCGGTACTATGATCCTAGCTTCTCCCCGTTTCCACCACCGCCTCCACCGTAGTGATGACCTTGGAAGATCGACTGTTTTAGCCGCTCCACCACCATTTTGTGAGTTATTTTTCTTTCTTTCTTTTCTTCTTTTTCTTTTCTTTGAATATTAGGGACAATGTTTGTTCCAAGTATGGGGTGGAGTGTGACTAATAGTTGTAATAACTCTTACTCACTTTTGTATGCTTCTATTGAGACTACCTTGCATGTTCATTCTATTGTTAACGTTTCATTATTGCATTGCATGAAACAGCTTTTGAAAAACCCATAAAAATTGAAAATTTTTGAAAATTTTGTGCTTCTAAGGATAGAGATGATTTCTATGATAATCACCACTTGTGAATTGAGTTTTGATGACAATCGCATGCTTAAACAAATAGCGAATTGAAAAGAAATTGAATGAGTTGATTATTCCTCTTTTGCAAGTTTCATAATGTGATGAATGTTACTTAAATCATGTTGAGAAATCAAGGTTGAAATCACATAATAAGTTCTTATGCTTCTTTTGAGATGATTAAGGCAATTCGATTCTCTTTCTTCTTCCTTTGATCATTTAGCCCCTCATTGAAATAATGACCTCCTTTACCTATCCGGGAATTTGGAGGAGTTGAATGAAAAAGGCATGTTTGATGTGGGAGGGCCATGAAAGCAATATTTTGCATTCAAAAGAATAGAAAGAAATTATAGGTTTGGGGAAGTCAATCATGATGATGAGTAACTCGGCATCATTCACATAGCCGGGTGTTTGTGTCTTGTCAAAGTCGGATTGAGCGATACTCCTAGCGGATTATGGTATGTGCATCAAGGGTTTGAGGCATCTCGTAAAAATGAGAAACACCAATCTCCTAGGCTTCGGTTTTTGTGCACCTCTATCCATAACTCCAAAAGTAAAGTCGAAAAATGAAAATAAGAGAGCGAAGCTCTAAGTTGAAAGTGCTGCGGAAACCGCAAGAGAAAAAGAAAAGAGTAGTTATCCACTTTCCGGGATTCATGCACCACATTCCTTAAAGTTTTCCTTCCCCTTTCGCATTCTAGACCTTGTTTGAAAGTCCTTAAGATCAAGAGAATGATATATGACTTGGTGATCTAAATTGAAGTTTCTTATGATTGATTTTGATAATGTTTGAAGGTTATGATGTTTACATGGAAGTTTGATTAATTCATGAGCTTTCTTTACTCTTTACTCTTTGATTATGTATATGAAAATTTTATAAACGAATGAAGCAAGATTTGAGAATGATCTATTGATTAGAAAACACATTCATCTAAAAGAAGTTTTACTTTAAGAAGGTACACATATTTCATCCTAACTTGAGTTTTAAAGCTTTTGAAAGACGTTGCTTAGGGACAAGCAAGTGGCAAGTATGGGGTTATTTGTTAGCATGAAATATTGTGATATTTTAGGCACGTTTTCTAAGTGTATTTCATCTATATTGGTATTCATTGATAAAGCATGGAAGCATTTGTGAGTTAGTTTATCTATTTTGTCGATATAGAGGTCTACATAAGCTTTGTGTTGATTGTAGGCAATTAAGAGCTAAATCCGGACGAATCAAGGGAGAATGGAGATAGATTGAGCATGTCCAAGTAATGAGGACAACACTAGGAGCTAAGGAAGGTGATAGGATGAAGAATGACACAAGACTAAAGGAAATTACGAACTACATGTGTTCCACGCTCTAAAATACGGCCGTACTAGGTTCCACGTTCTATTCCACGGCCGTGGAACTTTGGCAAGACAAGCGTGGAGCATTCCAGCAAGTTACACAGCCGTGGAGAGTTGTGACAAACCGTGATGAGTTTCCACGCTCTAAACCACGCTCTAAACCACGGGCGTGGAATCTTGGATAACCGTGATTCTGACGTTCTTTTAACGCACACTTTGAAGCCATGATCTTTTACGCAATGGGCCGGACTCATATTTTATCTTACCCTATAAAAGGACGGAAGAAGAGAGATTACGTCACCTTCGCTTAGAATTTGCCTACGCTTATTGTACGTGCCTAGGGTTTCGAGTTGAAAGTGTGGAAATTGTTATTTCGCAACGGAGATTTGCAAAGATTGGAAGATTGGGAAGATTGTTCGTAAGGAGATTTTATACTTTATTCCTAGGTTTGATTAGAAGACGGATTGACATCCCGTTCTTCGTTCTTATCTAGAATAGTTACTTGTTTGTGTTTATTCCAAATCTGAGTTGCATTATCATTGATATTTGTGGATTTGAGATTGGTTTGAAGGTTATTGAAGGTTTTCGGAAGTTTTCATCTTTCATTCTTTTAAATCTTGAATTTGATATCTATATGACTGTTGTTGGCTAAAACCCTTTAGCAATTCTAAGGTGAAGGGTTGATAGTTGTGGTTTAGATGATGATAAATCGATCGTAAATAGATTGGACCCTGAGAGTTAGAGAGAATCGCCGACGAACCTCATCCACGGTCTGTTCTTGAGCTTCCACGGTCGTGGAACTCAAGAACTACCCGTAATTTTGTGTCAGTTACGAACCTTGCTTTTACTTTAATCCAAAGTTAAAGATTTGCTTTAACTTAGTCTTGGCTTGCCTTTTCTAGGTGGTAGTGAAGCCTCAACAACCTCTACCTCGATTTCGAGTGTCATAACCTTAATCGGTTAAGTTGGTCTTGATCCTTGGATTACAAGTTTGGGTATTTGACGTTAATATTTACCTTTAGAATCTTTCTATACTGAAGCCTCAACAACCTTTATAGAGAATGCCTTTAGGTGAATCATATAAGGTCTTGGAATTTCACCGTACATTGCCTTACATTCGTATACCTTTGCATACCTCAACTCTGTCCTTATATCTTTAGTATATCTTGAATCGATTGCCACAACTGGATTCCTGGATCTTTAGGGTTGTTTTCCCAATACTTACAAAGTTTATACATTTACTTGCTTGACAATTCTATAATTGGATTTAACCTCCCAAATCCCTGTGTTCGATACTCTAGAATTCTTGCTTAACTACGTCGATCCGTACACTGCGGGTTCGCTTGCTTGATTCTAGTTTTATAAATTTAAGACTTATTTGCACGCACGCTAAGTGGCGAGCAGACTGCTATACCGAACACGGTCAATACGGATGCACTTAAACCTACACCAAATCCGTAGTCGGAGGGAATCAATGGATTCCACCGCTACAAATTCGTAGATGGATGGAATCGATGGATTTCTCCGCTACACCAAATCCGTATCGGAGGGAATTGATGGATTCAACCGCTACAAACCCGTAATCGGAGGGAATCGATGGATTCCTCCACTACAAACTCAAATTCTGAGTCTTTCGGACCACTGAAATCAAGTCATAGACATCCACATCAAGATAGAAATCAGTATTGTATTGGGTTCTACAGAACACTTATTCACATCCCATCCTAATTCATGTTTGCTAAATATAAATTTCAATTTCAAAAATAACACCAAACATAAGAAGAAGGATATACCTTGTTGATCTTTTGGACCAATAAAATAATTAGGGAAGAGTTGTATAGCCAGAGAAAATATCCAAATATATGTGAATCCTCTTTTGGGAGAATCCTACAAAATGAAGATATACTCGTAAATAAGTTTGTCAAATTGGAAGATATGATTATAGTTACAAAAGTCTCTTATTCATTTGATCAGTTCGAGAATGTCTGTCCCAAATAACCCTAAATTCATAATGTAAAGATGGGATCCTCAATTAATTAGATAGTTAAGTTGAAAATCAAAACTAGCATACAACTAATCTATTCTCACCAAATCTCGCTTCCGCAATCGCTTTTGGGGCAAAACTGACATTAAAAATTGATTTTAGAAATCTAAGAAATGAAATCTATCCGATTGATTTATGAGTGAGCAAATTGATGAAGACGCTTACGGATCGCTACATGGCGAGTAATCTCGAGAAATCCAGAACAAAAAAATAGAATGGAATTGAAAATCTTAAACCGATTGGAACTCAAACTTACCCGAAGTTCTTCATACATGGTGAAAAATTAACAATTCCTCCTAGGAACCTTTCATTGTGTTTGAAATTGGTCTTTCGCAGCACCGTGAAATCGACTGCGAATCTTCGCTTCTCAGGAGCTCTTTGACTTATGATTTACTCTTTCAATCTCTCAATTCTTCGCTCTGACTAACACCCTTACCGTTCTCACTGTTGATACTTGGTCATCATCTTTGGTCTATCCGTCACCGCCAAACGAACACATAAAACCCTATCTACTGTAAGAAGAAAGCGAGAGTGGATGTAGTGGAGATCATGAATTTGATCTGATAAAGTAAATTAAGGGTTTATTGATTTCGAATTGGGCCTAGACCCATGTACAATCTGCAATCTTTCTAAGAGTATGCAGAAGTGGTATTAAAAAAACGTTCTCCACTGGCTCAAGTGCCCGACATATAATATTTTATTCATTTTAGTTTGATTCAGTAAAACAAAGAGCCATTTATAGTGGAGCTATCTATCTAGTGGGTATACTATTGTGTGCTTAGAATACATGAAAGATTATGTGTTCTTTCAATTTCATTTATTTTAAAAGTGAATGACTTTGATAATTGAATTTCATGCTAAAATGATTTAACATATTGTTTGTTAAATTATGTTTCATATACATAAAAATTAGTTCTTTTTAATAAAAAAAGAACTACGTAAGTTTGATGTCTTTTAAATAAAAGATTCCGTAGGAAACTCGCATTTAAAATGTCGAGTTCAATCACACTTTAAAGTTGGCTTTTCATAAAATACATATAAAGTCAAAATATAAATAGGTAGAACTACGTTATGACTTGATACTCGTTTTGAGTTACGTAAGAAATCCGATCTCAAATTAAATCGGATTCAGTCGACCCGTTCAAGTAAAGTATAATTAAATCTAAACCTTGGACTTAAAATCAAAATTCTCAAAAAGAGCTACGTAATGATTTGATTCCGTATTTACGGATAAGTAGGAAATTTGATACGAAATAAAATGTATCGAATTCAATCACCAAAATAAAATAAAATATATATTTAAAAGAACTACTTGTGGTTTGATCTCTTATAAAAGAGTGCGTAGGAAACTCGATTGATATATTGCTGAGTTCAACCGCTAAACCAAAAATGGCTATCATACAAAACTAAAGTCGCTTGACTCGAAATTGTTTAAGTTCAATCACATAAAGAATAAAAACAAACTTTCTGATAATGCACATGATATTAGGAGAGCTAAGCAACCCTTCATAGAAGGTGGGTTTAATCTCATCCCTTTGATGCATGAACGAAAATATAAACCATGCAAATGATAGTTGAGTCATATTTAGGCATCTCTTCATAGAAGGTGGGTCTAGGTACATCCTCTGATGCATGAAACCAACTGAACTACGTAAGGCTTGATTCTCTTCAAAGAGATACGTAGGCAACCCTTAAAAATCCGGGTGCAGCCCAATCAATAAAAAACCCTTAATATTTTGTATTAATATTATTTCGAATCAAGAGGGTAAAAAAAATAGGGTCGAACTAAAATATCATGAAAAATAAATGAAATAATGTTTGAGAATTTATACACATTTTTCCTCAACACCTACCTAGCCTTCATTTCCATTAATTACATTATAGGTCCTTTCCGTTTTAATTTATTAGAATAAATTCTCATAATATACATATCTACCTAGGATTTTCCCTTTATTTACTACTTGTATAAATAGTTATGTAAACTAACTAATACTTACACGGTATAAGTCTCTTTAATTTAGACTCATAACGGAACTTAGAAAAAGAATATATTAATATGGTACCTTATTTAGAGGAATACTACAACTTCCACTCCATGAACCTCTATACCCTTGATAACCACCTCTTTGTCCTCTAGGTGCTCCACTGTAACTTCCGGGTATAAAAGATCGCGATCCAGATGGTGTTACACTGCTACTCTGTCTGGTAATTTGTCTCTTTCCTGCCAAATCCTTCTTCTCCAAGACCATGTCCTTCACTCTAGTGGTGGAATCAATGAGGAGAGAATAAGACAAAGGCTGAGTAGCAAACTTCTTCCTAATCTCCAAACTCAATCCCCTTTCAAACTTGTTTCTCTTCTTTGTATTAGTATCAACCTCCTCGGGAGCATAGCGAGATAATCTAGTAAATTGTACCTCGTAGTCGGCGATGAACATGTCTCCCTACTTCAGTTCCATGAACTCAATCTTCTTCTTCTCTGTATAGACAGGTGGAGTATATCTCTCTACAAACTCCCTAAGGAAGTCTCCCCAAGTTAGGAGTGCGGGTACATTCCGACCGTGGGGAACTATATCCCACCAATCTCTCGCTGCTCCCACAAGTAAGGAGACCGCGTATTGAACCCTCCTCTCAATAGGGAAGATAATCCATCAAGAACAGGCTCTATATCTCTCAACCACTCCTCTGCAACTAAGGGATCCGTAGTCCCCTCGAATGGTTTCGCCCCCTGCCGGCGAATCTTCTCAAATTTCTTGTCCATCTCAACAAGGATAATACCATGTTGAGGTGCTGGTTGTGGTTGTGGTTGTGGTGGTATGACCTCTCTCAACTAAGCAACAAGCTCTGGTATGTCTGCTATACATGGGTGGTGATGGTACTACATGAATTGGCACCTCTTCCCGGTGCTCCTGATCACCCCCTACAAACTCTATGGACCATTCATGGTTGTGCTCCGCCATCTAAAAGAAATCAATGTAACTTTTAGAAGCTTTTTAGAAAAATTTCCACAACCTAAGCCAAGGAATCATATCCCTGCTCTAATACCAACCAAATGTGACACCTATATCAGTTTTAGTTGATTACTAGTTAATTAACCTTATGTAAAACAAACAGCGAAAAAGCGGAAAATGTAAAATTTTAAAACTTTATCTTACAACCATATTTACAACATATATACATAGTGACACATATCATGAAATCATGCTTAACAAAACACAACTGTTTAAAACCACACAAAACATCCAAGGCGACAACATCCCATAACAACCCATCTATTATGATCTCAAATTTCGGTGTTGGGTCCGAGGTCCTTGCCTTGATTAGGCTGAGTCTGAGTAGATGAAAAACGTGGATATAACAACAATGAGCTACAAGCTCAGTAAAGATATAGAAATCACACTTCCCAATATATATAAGTATCTAATATCCCGTCCTCAAAGAACACTCTATCCTCTTTCTCACATTCCAAAGTCCATACATACATATCCACATTCACATTTAATTTCACAACCATTCATATCACAAGCCACAATGACATTCAAGCATGTTATCACACATCACATATGAATAAACACAACATATAACATGCTAGATTCGATCGCATCGATGCATAGGTGATAATTAACTAACTAGCCCCAACTGATCGTACGGTTTTCCTTTCCCTTTCGCATATGCTTTTGTGTTTCATTTCTTTCTTTCTCTTTAGGTTGGCCAACCCGATAGCGTCGTAGGCCCCCTTGTAGATCAAACGTCGACCTCGACTATTTAAACTTGAAACCCATCGTAGATCGAGCGCTGTCTAATATTTAATCTCTAAGGCCTCTCGTAGATCGAACGCTGTCTCTATATATGTTTCTCGTCCCCAAGAGGTGCGGGACCCGATTGGGCTAATTAATTAATCATCTACCTATATTATCACTTTACCTTATTATGCCTTCATCTCATCAACTTCTCATGCATGCATTACATTTCATATATATATATATATATATATATCACATTCTCAAATTGCATGCTTTCATATTCATATATAACACAACACCATTTTAAGCATACAACTCATTCACATAATCCACAAGGCATGCAAGAAATCATACTCTCACACCATCATAATAACCACATTCATGTATGCTTGAAGTTATACAATATCTTTCATAACTTTTCACGTGTATATATATATATATATATATATATTACACGTAAAACTAATCCCATATTAAATACATAATATATATCAAGCAAGTGCAATTTATATACACTTACCTTGCAAGTAAGGTAAAACTAAGCTTTCTCGATCAAATCTTAAGTCCGTTTCTCGCTCCGGACTATATCCCTTATCTCGTACCTTCAAGAATATACCAAAATATAACTTTATCAATACCTTATAACCAAACAACCCTTAATCTTTTCAAACACATGTAACATCATCCAAAAATGGTCATTTTCCCACCAAACTTAACCACAAAAATGAGTTGTTCACATCTTGTCCCAAAAAAATTTGTTGACATAAAACCCGTGTAACTTTCGATCCCACCGTTGGATCGACTCCAAACTTTACTATGATTTAGAAAATATTAGTACTAAAAGATATCAAAATTTCAGCAAGATCGGACCATGGGAAGATATTTAAACAATTGCCACAAGTTGACAACTCATATCAAAAACTCCGCAAACAGCTTTTTTGACCTATCTTCTTCGTGATATAACTCACAACTCAGGTAACCAAACCAAAATCTGATCATATACTATTGTTCCTAACATCTCAAAGTGTATGTGGTTAAAATTTGGTAAACTTTCATGGAGTTTTGATACCTTAAATGTACCTTTCAAATCAAGACCTTCATATTCGTACCTTATATAATTTGTTCCCTTTTTCTGCAAATTCCGGCGACTTCTCCGGCGGCCTCTCCGGCCTCCTAATTCCAGTGAATGATGGTGGGAGTGGTGGCTACAAGGTGGTGGTGGTGGTTGCTTACTCAACCTTGAGCTCTTCTCTCCTCTCCTATATGTGCTAACTAGAGGCAAAAGTTTCATTTGATTTACTCTATACTTTGATTACTTAAGGGATGGGTAAAAATTGAGGCGGAATATGCCCGCATTGAAGCCTCCACTCGCCACGTACATAGCTGCATAGATTAAACTTATCTTGTATAAATTTTACACATTTTACCCTCTTATCTCCATTTTTACACTTTTTACCCAAAGTTTTTTTTATAAAAATTACACCGACATACCCAAATCGATATATTTTAACAAAACTTTCGGGAATCCTTCATAACATAAAATCACGATTTTCCATCGCTTGACTATCGGTAATTAATCTCACTTCCACTTATTTTATATATTCTCTAGGGTTTAATTCCTTTAAACCTGTTTAATTCCTTAAAATTCTCGATTAGGCCATACTCAATATTTGACCGCTACAAATATCTCCCACTTTAAGAAATTTCGTCCCAAAATTTAAGAAAGGACGTAGAACCAAACTTGTTGATATATCAACATGATGTACGGCCGGATCACAAAATTTCGAGGTTTTTACTCAAAAAGATAGGGGTATCTAGCTCTCAAATCTAGCTCGGTCTCCCATGTAGCTTCTTGAGTTGAATGATGTTCCCATATGACCTTCACCATTGGAATCTCCTTGTTTCTCAATCTTCGAACTTGCCTGCCTAAAATCTCGGCTGGTTCTTCTAGGTAAGACAAGTTCTTAAATACTTCTATCTCAGGTTCGGGAATGATATGACTAGGATCTGACATATACCTCCGTAGCACCGATACATGAAAGACGTCATGCAATCTTGATAACTGAGGTGGTAACGTCAACCTATACGCAAGTGGTCTGATCTTTTCTAAGATCTCGTATGGACCAATGTATCTCGGAGCTAACTTCCCATGCCCACCAAATCTCATGACTCCCCTCCAAGAAGATACCCTCAGGAATACTCTATCGCCTATCTCATACGTCATCTCTCGTCTATGTCGATCAAAGTAGCTCTTCTGACGATCTTGTGCTGCATTCAAGCACTGTTTTACTACTTGTACTTTCTCTATTGCTTGTTGTACAAGTTCAGGACCCTCTAACTGTCGTATGCCCTCAGCATCCCAACATACAGGTGTGCGACACTTCCTTCCATACAAAGCCTCGTAAGGAGCCATACCAATACTCGAATGGAAGTTGTTATTATATGCAAATTCGAGTAATGCATGGCAAGTTAGAATTCCAGTTACCTTTAAGCTCCAAAATATAAGATCCCAACATCTCCTCCAAGGTCTGAATCGTCGTCTCTGATTTTCCGTCTGTTTAAGGATGAAATGTCGTACTGAAATGCAATCTTGTACCTAAGGAACTTTGCAGACTTCCCCGGAAATGCGATGTAAACCTCGGATCTCTATCGGATACAACCAATACAAGGACTCCGTGCAGTCGAACAATCTCTCTCACATATAACTCTGCTAGCTCATCCAAGGACTTATCTTGTCTCATCGGTAGGAAGTGAGCAGATTTTGTCAATCTATCTACAATCACTCATACCGTGTCATTCATTTGAAAGTCCTAGGAAGTCCAGCAACAAAATCCATCGTAATACTCTCCCACTTCCACTCAAAAACAGATAAAGACTGTAACTTCCTTGTTGGTGCTTGGTGTTCAACCTTCACTTGCTGACAGACACCGAGCTATAAAATCAGCTACCTCTCGTCTCTTCTTGGGCCACCAATAGATCTTCCCTATATCATGAAACATCTTCGTACTCCCAAGATGCATGGAATACCTCAAAGAATGTGCCTCTTCAATTAGCTTCTTCTTTAACTCCTCAATGTTTGGCACGTATATCCGTGCACCTCTGTGTAACACTCCCTGAACAGACAAATGGAAGTGTGCAGTTGTAGCATCTCCCACTTTAGCTTTTAGCCTCCTCAATGTAGCATCCTCATCTTGTCTAGCTGACATCTAATCAAGAATCAAAGGTCTTACCCGAATGTTCGCTATTATCTCAGATCCTCTCACATCCATCTCTACTCTCATAACTCTCAAAGCTAATAGATGCTCAACTTTGTAATTAACCTCACCGCTTTTGTCATTGCTCTGTTTTGCTAAGAGCGTCGGCTACCACATTTCTCTTTCCTAGATGGTACTCTATAGTGCAATCATAATTGATGTGGGACCATCTTTAGCATCTACAACTACACTACATGGACCATTCACAAATCTAGAAGCGAGAGAAACTCAAGGAAAGAGCGCTGACAATTTGCAAACATGGGACGAATCGATGGAATGGAAGATTGCATGGCAGATGAAGAAACTCGCCCGATTTTCCAGAAAATCGACCGATTTTCCTGTAGGAATTTCAGTCAATTTTCGTATCCGATTTCCTTCAAATGGAACGAGCTTTGCAAGAGATCCGGCCATGATCTTCTATCTTTTGGCAATTATATCTTGTTATAATTCTTTAAATCTCTCATACTATCTTAAGGGATTATCTAGATTCTATCTTTTTAGATTTTATATTTTATATCTTTTATAAATATCTTTTCTAGATTATCTTTTCAAAGGATATATTTTATAGATCATATCTTTTTAGTTTTTCCTAGTTTTAGTAGGTTTAGTCTCCCTTATAAATAGCCTTAAAGGGGGAGATTGTTTGGTAGGTTAGATTTGAGATATTCTCCACATATTGTGTGAACTTACGGCTTTGCTTACGGAGTACGTATTTTATTCATTGCTATTCAATCAAATGAGAGTTTTGGTTAAATTGTTGTTACGTTCTTGCTAGATTGTGCTTGTGTATGTTAATCTTGTTGAATGTTGGTGCTCTTGGTCGATCCTAGTCCCTCCTTGTGCTTGTCTTACTTAGAAGACTTGTGTAAGGTTAAAGAAGTGCGGGTTAAGGTGATCTTCTCGTTCAAGGGCTTTGACACATAATTGGTCAAGGTTCTTTTACGAAAATATCTTGGTTCATATCTTCCTATATTTTCCATTTATCATTCCATAATCATCTTCTTATCTTTTCATATCATTCACTAATCCGTATTCTGAGTTCATCGAAAAATCGACCTGTTCTTGAGATAAATCGGCCGATTTTTCTATAGAACAACCCGATTTTTATTCCAATTAAGGACTTTCAATCTAGATCGGGAACTACGGCTTATCCCCGCATCAAAGTGGTATCAGAGCTAATCGATTGAAGTCCGAACGTTCATCAAAAGGTTTGATTTTTTTATTTTGAGTCTTCTTGAGTCTTTAAAAGTTGAGTCTTTTCTTGTTCTCCATCTTTGCGAGATTATTTGAGTTTAACGTGCGTTGACTTGTGTAAGTTCGGGAAGAGAGAAACGCCAGCAATTCCCAAACACAAGCGAGCCGTTGACCTTTGAAACCTTGCCATTACAAAAAAAAAGAACGAAAGAAAGTTCTTGAACGTCGAAACCAAGAGTCGATTTTTCAAAGAAAAATCGCCCTGTTCTTCCTCAAATCGACCGATTTCTTACCCGATTTTTGCTACTCTTGCCAAAATTCGAAGAAATCTTCGAAGCACACTTTGCAAAATCGAAATGCACCCTGTGCAAGAGCATTACAACAGAAGAGTTCCAGTATATACCTTGAAGCAATCAAAGAGATTTAGACAAACCTAACCCCAAATCCGGATATCTCTCTTTCTTAACTTCGCAACTCAAGGTACGTTCTTCTCTCTTATTAATCTCTTGTGTGCTTTTCCTTAGCCTCTTTTCTACTCTAAACACTAAGTCTTTTTTTGAGTGTGTTAGTTAGTATCTATACTTCTTAACATACTAGTTGTCTATCCGCAATCTTTCTTGCTACCTTGTCGTGTGTGGAGTAAACTTCTTACAGGGATTCCTTAACCATCGCACCCCACAAGAACCTTTATCCGAACCAAGTCAACTACTTGAGTCAACCAAGGAGTTCTAGGGAGACCAAGGCATTGATTTGTAAAGAAGCATTAATCCATACAAGTCAATTCCGTCAACCAGCTTGCGACAAGACAACAAGAGCGTGAGTGCGAGGGAAAATAAGAAAGGTCTTTTCGATTTCTCTAACTTTACGAGTTTGTTGTTAATTTATGTGATTGTGCATGATCTATTATCCGGACTATCATTCCAGAGGAGAATATCGACCCCCAGAGCAATATCTCGTCCGAGATTTTGGCCGAGATTTGCCCCAATCAAGGTTTAATCAATATGTTCCTCAACGGAGATCGATGAATGAGGATGACGGACGCTCACGTATTCCGTATAGAACTCCAACCCCGGAACCACATCCACGAAACCATTATGAGCAAGGTATGAGGTATTCAAATCAATATTATGACATGTCTAACGCTCCAAAGTATGTTGATTTTCTGGAATTTGCGGATGAGAGGGATTATCGTAGGAAACGCTATTACCCAAGGGCGGAACCACCTAGACGTCCTTCGGTTATGATTGATGAAACTATAAAGGAACTCAGAAGTGACTTGGAAGAAGTGCGTATCCTATTGATTGCCTGCATGGAGGTTGTCCAAGCTAACGAGGCTAGTGATTCTAAACTTTCGGTTCCTATTAATGATCATGTGGAATTAACGGAATCTAATTTGATTATTGATGATGAGCATGATATAGATACAAGCGTGAATGAGCATTCTCTTGTTAACAATGTGCATGACCCTAAGTTGTTGCATTCTTCTTTGAGTAGTGATCTATCTTCTGTTTTGCCTTCAAGTTCATGCATAAAGCCTTTTGCAAACCTTATGGAAGAACATAAAGAGTTTTATGTAGTGCATCCGCAAGTTGTGGCATTGTTAGATTCACATAAGAAGTATGTTATGCATGAGATTGCTAATGAAAGTTTAACATGTCATAGAGAGTTATACACTTTGCATTGCAATGATTTTGTTAATACATTACTTCTTTCAAACATTAATCTTGCACCGTTATCCAAGAGGAAGCGAGTGAGCTTTATTGTAGGATTAAAAGATGAGATGACTTCATCCTATGAAGTTAATCCAGTCCCGAAGATGCCATACTTGAGTTATCGTGTGATTAGTGATAAGCAAGACTATGATTCGAGGTCGAATCATTTCCATGAAGGGGAGTATGATGTGGGACCATTATTAGCATCTACGACTACGCTACATGGACCATTAACAAATGTAGAAGCGAGAGAAACTCAAGGAAGGAGCGCTGAGAATTTGCAAACATGGGACGAATCGATGGAATGGAAGATTGCATGGCGGATGAAGAAACTCGCCCGATTTTCCTGTAGGAATTTCATTCGATTTTCGTGTCCGATTTCCTTCAAATGGAACGAGCTTTGCAAGAGACCCGGCCATGATCTTCTATCTTTCGGCAATTATATCTTGTTATAATTCCTTAAATCTCTCATACTATCTTAAGGGATTATCTAGATTCTATTTTTTAGATTTTATATTTTATATCTTTTAAATATATCTTTTCTACATTATCTTTTAAAGGATATATTTTATAGATCATATTTTTTAGATTTTATATTTTATATCTTTTAAAAGATATCTTTTCTAGATTATCTTTTCAAAGGATATATTTTATAGATCATATCTTTTTAGTTTTTCCTAGTTTTAGTAGGTTTAGTCTCCCTTATAAATAGCCTTAGAGGGGGAGATTGTTTGGTAGATTAGATTTGAGATATTTTCCACATATTGTGTGAACTTACGGTTTTGCTTACGGAGTACGTATTTTATTCATTGCTATTCAATCAAAGGAGAGTTTTGGTTGAATTGTTGTTACGTTCTTGCTAGATTGTGCTTGTGTGTGTTAATCTTGTTGAATGTTGCTGCTCCTGGTCGATCCTAGTCTCTCCTTGCTTGTCTTACTTAGAAGACTTGTGTAAGGTTAAAGAAGTGCGGGTTAAGGTGATCTTCTCGTTCAAGGGTTTTGACACATAATTGGTCAAGGTTCTTTTACGGAAATATTTTGGTTCATAATCATATCTTCCTATATTTTCCATTTATCATTCCATAATCATCTTCTTATCTTTCCATATCATTCACTAATCCGTATTCTGAGTTCATCGAAAAATTGACCCGTTCTTGAGATAAATCGGCCGATTTTTCTATAGAACAACCCGAATTTTATTCCAGTTAAGGACTTTCAATCTTGATCGGGAACTGCGGCTTATCCCGCATCAATAATCCTTGAGTAACTCCATCCATCTCCTTTGCCTCAAATTTAGATCCCTCTGAGTGAGAATATACTTCAGGCTTTATGGTTTGTAAACACCGGAAATGTATCACCATAAAGATAGTGCCTCCACGTCTTAAGAGCATGAATTATATCAGCAAGCTTTAGGTCGTGTGTAGGATAGTTCTGCTCATGATGTCTCAATTGTCTAGATGTATATGCTATTACCTTCCCTTCTTGCATTAGAACTCCTCCTAAGCCACTCCCGGATCATCGGTGTAAACCACAAAGTTACCCTTATGTTGGATATCTATATTGTGTACATATATGTAGAACGTTTTATTTATCTTTAATATTCGGTTACCATAAATTTTAAATAGTTTCTCTTTTTTTGGGTAGTTCATTATATCCAATTTTAGTTAACTACCTCCAACTTTCTTAATTAATATCAGCATTAATCACCCAATTTATCTTTATTTTTATTTGTTAAATTGTAGGAGTCTATTTTGTATCATGATACAAAATAGCGTTACTACACCAATATCCTCTTCTTTCATCTAGGACGAATTATATATAGAGTAAAATTAGAGGGTGTACAAAAGAAAAATCAATAAAAAAATAGACTATTTAACCCATGATTAATTATAAAATTACCTAATTATACAATTCAAACCCATAAAGATTTTTTTTAAAACACAAATTTTCGGAACTAGTTAATCTTCAAGTACGGAACTAGTTAATCTCATCACTAATTGCCTAATTATACACTTCAAGTGCGGACTAGTTAATCTTTAAACCCTCTATTGTGTACATATATGTAGAATGTTTTATTTATGGGTCGTTGACGTACTATTTTTATGGATCGTTGACCTACAATTTTCAGCGATTTATCGATTATTAAGTAATACTGATGGTTTGAGAACTTATATAAATAGAGAGTTTGAATATTAAACAAATCATACATTTCTTAGTATTTTGGCTAAGTTGAACTATAATTTTTATTCATAACAGATTAATATTCGTTATCTGTATGGGTCGTTAACAATACTGTTTTTTGGGTCGCTGAATATTTTCAGTTATTTTGATATCTCACCTCGATTATCAAGTAAGGCTGATAGTTTGAGATCGAACTTGTATAATTAGAGGATTTGAAAATTAAACAAATCATACATGGCCTTTTAAATAAGCTGAACTCTAATTTTCTTATATGGATTGTTGATCAACGGTTTTTTCAATCGTTAACCTACTTTTTTTTATGTCCTGTATCAAATCAATAATATACGTAAAGTAAATTTTGATTTATATCACCAGTATACGCGACTTTCAAATTATTTTATTAACAACTATCCAAATAAGTTACTGTATATAAACTAGTTGAATACTAATTCTTCAAATTGAATGCAGTATTAGGGAGGCTTATAAAGTAAATATGTTAGTTGGATCTCTAAATTCAATTGAACAAGCAAGGGGGAAAAAAAGAGGCAATTTTAATGGTTCCCACTTCCCACGCACTCAACACAACTTAGTATAAAACTTCAAATTTTCTTCACAATGTAGATCAATAGGCTGAAATCGAGTCATACAGCGACAGAAAATGGCGGGTAACGAGCATCCACGACGAATTGTTCGCGGATTCGCCCCTCTGGACGTTTGCAAGGTAATCCGCTCCAAACCCTAGAACAGATGTTGAGCTTTTCCTTCTCCCTCAACCAATAGATTGTTTGTTTCCATTGTGAATTCCAACTTATTTCTGTTGAAGTTTTCGTCTTTTTGATATCGATCGATCAAGGAATTGGAATTCATTCATAAGAGCAATTGTACAGTAGGGTACAGACCGAATGTGTTCTCCACAACTCTTTCTCATCTCATCGCCACCAACTCCTCTCACCTCATTATGCCCTTTGTTACCCTTCGAGGTCTGCTCTATTTTTCATTTTTATTTTCCTTTTTTTTGTGTGATTCTTTCAATTGTATAAGTTTTCTGATATTGTTCTTGCAACATACTGTGTTCATTGCTGAATTTATAGAGAGAATCAAGGAGGAAGTTGAGCAAACATTTGGTTGCCAATTCGAGCTTTTTGTGGAGTTCACTGGTTTAATCAGGTGAGCCTGAAACCACCAAGAACTGTTTATCAACAAAAGTGCATTCAATTGTTAGCTATTTGAACTTGTCAAAATTTCTAGGACACTATAGGTATTGAATTGCTTCTTGTGTTGTCAATGGAGAACATTGGACAGTTTCATTCATCTGCAAGCACTTTAGACCTGCATATGGTTGCTGTCGTTGCAAACATTTTTGTACACGACTTCGTCTATTAGTTTATACATATTTGAGTACTATGGGGACATTTGCCAGCATGGTTAAAGTTTTGAGTGTGTGGGGTACATCCAACAATGCCCTAAGCTGCTGTTTTTTTTTCTGGAGTCTATGATAGAACATTTGTTTTCTGTACGTGATGTCTTATTATTGTTTATGATAGTCTGTCTGCTATAGTTATGTGGTTCTATAATGCATCTGTTGCACCGGGTTCCTCTATACTTTCTGTAAGTTGTAACTCCCGGCTTTCTAATCATGGTAGCTGGACGAAAGGAGCTAGCATTGGATGGCATAGTGATGATAACAGGTCATATCTGGAGCAACGAGATTTTGCAGTGCGTATAAAGTCCTGCTTCAGAATTTAATTTCTTGCAAAATTTGACACTGAGCTCATTGACAGCCTTTATCTTCTTGTCAAGGCAGTGTGCTATCTTAATAGCTTTGGGGAAAACTTTAAAGGTGGACTGTTTCACTTTCAGGATGGGGAACCGACAACAATTATACCTATGGCTGGAGTAAGTTACTTATGTGATTTATTTGGGATGAAAGTGGGTGTAGAATATAGTTAAACTTGATGTACATGTACTGGTTATTTGCTTTTGGCTTCTTGAAATTGAGAATTTAAGCTGCCAAAGCACGCTCAGCCAATCGTGAATGTCCAGCACAAAGCTGACCAGTACAAAACCATGATAGTCTGATATATGAATCTTCTATGGCTTACCACTGATGATATTGCTAAGGAACTACAAATTAGCTCAATATATCTGTAATTACTATTTCCTGATTCATTACATTCTTTACAGGATGTAATAATGTACACAGCTGACAGACGCAATGTACATTCTGTTGATGAGGTCAGATTCTACTCTTTAGTACTTGTTAAATAATCCTTGCCTTTTAGATCTTTAGCCCTGTTGTTAGTTTTGCGCAATAAATCTTCTGCTCCGTTTTTGCTAACACTGAAGTATTATCTACCTTTCTTTGACTATATTTAGAAACTGGCATTTCTAGTACATGTTGTGTTATTTATGCTTAAATACTTTGGATGTGTTCAAACCTTTTCCTCTTTCTTATATTTTCAAGGACTACTTATAAGCTTACATACTCATTTGTTATACTTGTTGCATGAGATGATTTCGGTTGGAGGTACAGGGTTTGTAACTCCCAATTTAGTCACTTTATATCCATCAGAAACTTTGAGTTTATCGCTTTTATTTTCTGATGTGGTATTTGATATTTGATTAAAAGAAGTTTTGATAATATGTATGTAGCTGTTGATATTAGGTTATGTGCAACTTCTTGATGTGCACAATTTGTATGAACATGCCAAAATGATTCAAAATTCAATCCATGTCCAAATTTCTATGCCTGCAAGTGGTGAATGGCATAATATCATCATTTATAGACTTACCTGAGTTTTTTTCCTTTCATATGAGGTATATTTTTGTAAACATCCTTTATGTATGGTAAATTTCGAAACAATAAGGAACACTTGGACATCATTTATTAAACTAGTAGCTTGCTCAGAGTATCTCTGTGCATCTGGCTTTCCTTTCACTTCTAGTTACAATACTGCTGCTTACGTTTCTTTTTCTTTCAGATAACTGATGGAGAACGTTTAACCTTAACACTATGGTTTACCCGTGATTCTAATCACGACGAGGATGTCAAACTTCTTTCCCATCTCTCTCAAAGTAATCTACCCTGCTTGCATGATGAGCCTACTTCATTTATCCCTCATCCTGGATCAACCAATATGTACTGGATTTCATCACACCAGCCATCTGATCATCAAAAAGGATTTGATGTTTCCTTTGCAAGATTAGCTCTTCTTGGATACGATGTTTGCCCTTCTGAAGACGAGAGACATCTTTGTGAATTAACTTCCTCTAGTAATCCCTCAGAAATACTCATGGAACCATTACGATTAATCTGGGGAGACATAATACTGGACAAAGAATTTGTCAATATCTTGCACGCCCTTCAGGTAGCCCACTTGCTTGCTTGTTCTGATTATTTCACATCCCTGAAATTGATAATTTATTGCATGAATATATGATGTGAAGAATTTTGGTTGTGTGATAATTTCTGAAACATACTATAATTGATGCTCAAACTCGTGAGTGTTATGGCTGAATTAAATTGAGCCATGGTGTCCGTGGTTCACGTGGTTTTGTGCTGAAGGATGTGATCTGTCTGTGAATGTTCATGGTTACAAACACTAGTGTTGTCATTATATATCTCAAGATTTTCCTCTTTTAAAGGGCCCTAGGGCCACTGGCATGTAGGGGTGCATGATTGAGCATCATCCAGAATAATTGAAGCCTCTGATCATTATAAGTTTGAACTCTATTCGTTTAAAACATGTATAATTTACTTTGTACTGCCATATCCTATCCTGGTCATTTTCACATTTATACACTTCATTGTCCCCATGACTCACCTCTTTCGTTTGAATAGGTGGTGCAGTTTTATCATTGGAAAAAGCAGGTGCAATGTGAACTAGACTTGAAGTGCAATCTCATACCCACTTTGCGATCCTCTGAAGCACAAGTGCAGGGTGCTCGGAAGATAAAAAATATCCTATTAAAGGACATAAGACAGGCAGAGCAAGCTTTTGTCTATCCTGATTGCGGCACAAGAAGTCTGCACTTGTTTGACGAGGTTAGCTTTTCGGCTTCACTTTCCGAGTGGGAAGTGTACTCCTGTCTTCTGCGAAAAGAATTGCAGGCGAGCATACCGCACTGGAAAAACCATCAGTCTATATTCGTTGTTCCTTCAGAAAATGTGCAATGAACTCAAAAGACTTACCGTACTGTAGGATCATGCAGATTGCAGTACACATACAGATTTTAAGTTTTGTTAGAACTGCAGGCCACCCTTTATAACATAGTCGTCAACGACATCGGTACCCACGCCATACACTAGCAAGTATGGTTGTGATGCATTTCTAGGACAGGGTTAGCCTAGCCAACCAGTCGCATCCGAATGGTGTCGAAAGAATGAAAAAGATTGGGATAAAATATTGACAGCAGAAAGAAATATGTGCCGCCTCATTCGGAATCTTTGTCAAAACAATCCATCGTTATAGGTTGGCGTCGACCAAAAATAATTTTTGAATAATCAGATATGCTCGCCTTCAAGATCTCTCTTTATGTATGTACGGCTTTGACATTGCCGTGAACTTCCATCATTTTGTTGCTTAAAAGCATGTTTGTCAAACTTCAAGAAGGGTTGGGGACTAGGGGGTTGGGTTCACTAGATTTGACTTGTTTTTCTTTTAATAAAATCTTATTATTAATAAACCGTATTAGTTTAGATTAAATAAAAAAAAGTGAAAAGTGGGCCTCCAAACGGAAAAATGGACGGATTTCAGAGGTGGGCGTTAAAACACCCGCCTCTGAAATCCATCCATTTTTCTGGATTGGATCGGATATATCACACTAGTCTTGTAATAAATACTCAGATCGGATATCTGATTTGGATAAAAGTGTTGGATATCCAAGTATTCTCAGATATCCGACCCTTCAGATCAAATTGTATATCCGAAAATATCCACCCATAGACCATAGTAGCTATTGATGAACCCTTGCTCATTTTGCAGTGTGTTTTCTGTGCATTTTGGGATTGGGCTTCCCTTATTTGGGTGGAGTGATAAGAAGTGGGCCAAAATTTGGGCAGATAACAACAAGAGAAGGGAAGCTGTATGCCTATTGACATGATTATAAAATTATAGGTGGTTTAATGTAATTTACTCGTTCTTATTGTAACCAAACTTCACAAGTAACATTAAATCTGTCCCACAAAAAAAAAACATTAAGGGCCCGTTTGGAAGCGCTAGGAATCATTCCCGGTAACGGAATGATTCCGAATCAATCAAAAAATACGTTTGGTTAGAGGTCTTTTAACACATGAAAGTAATCTCATAATTTCCATTTCCTTTCCTAACCCTTATCCGATTCCATTCCGTTTCCATTCCACCGCTCCAACCAAACGGGCACTAAGTCTGACATGATTATAAAATTATGGAGGGTAAGTGAAGTGAAGTAGTGAACTCCACTGTAAGAAAAGGACGTTGAGATGCATGAATACGAGGAGAATATAAAAATGGGATTGACTCTAAACACCGAACCTAATCACGATCTCTTCTTCACATTAAAAACAAAAACAACTGACTACTGACGACCGACGAGACAGTCGGTTTCATTTCCTCCGACCTTCAATTTAATATGCATTTTGAACAAAAAATGTCAAAATTCTTAGTTATTTTCATATCATTTTTCTAAGATGTTGTTCATAGTAATTAGTTTCTCTAAAAGAAATAAATTATTTTAAAGAGTTAATAAGAGTTAAAGAGTCCATACGTTAGTTTAAATAGTTTAAAAAGTAAATTCCACCAAAAAAATAAAAATAGTTTAAAAAGTAAAAGAATTTAAGCCGGAATAATATTTACGTTATTTCAGCTGAACGAGTTGAGGTTTGAAATATTTATATTCAATTCGTTTATAAATAAGTTAGACCTAAGTTTTGAATGGGTTTAAAACTATAGGCTTTTGTTCAAGTACGGCTCATTTAATGCGGTACGGCCGTGCGGCCGAACGTACGGCCGACACATGTTTTTTTTTCCCGAAACGAATGTTTTTTTTTTCAGAAACGAATAAAAATTTGTTTGAACTACCATGTTATAATTTATGCACTATTCTTCTATAAACTTTGAATTATTCCCATATAATCTATGAACTATTACTTTTTAATATATTATATCAAATTATCTATAAATTAATCGTTTATATATGTTATGAACTATTCAATTGTAATTCATGAACTATCATTTTATAAGTTATGCACTATCCTTTATAAATTTTGTTGTAACAGTCAAAAAATCAAATATGGCCTAATCGGAAATTTTAGGAAGTTAAACGGGTTTAACAGAATTAAAACCGTCTTAACAAGAGATCAATACCTAGATGATATAAACCCGGTGTTATTTGGAGCATTTGGGAGCTTCAATTAATAAAAATGCAGTTGAGAAAAATGATCAGGACATAGAACATGTCCTAGATATGAAAAAACATAGAAAGGCAAAACGGCCAAAAGAGTCGCTATTTCGTTTCTTAGCGGCTAAGAAAGACGGCTTAGGAATACGCGTTTCTCGAGACAATTGCGGAATAATTATCCATGCAATA
The DNA here is from genome assembly GCA_033239125.1 of Fagopyrum homotropicum. Lineage (NCBI taxonomy): Eukaryota > Viridiplantae > Streptophyta > Magnoliopsida > Caryophyllales > Polygonaceae > Fagopyrum > Fagopyrum homotropicum. The sequence goes on along the minus strand of BSWB01000007.1, from coordinate 25,220,705 downwards.
TTCCAGATTTATTTTTCCAATTTCGAGAAGTTTGGAGAAAGGGGCTTAAACCGCTTTCGGATCGGTGAAAGGATAATTATCGACTCCGCTAAAGGATAATTATCGACTCCGCTAAAGGATAATTATCGACGGCTGAATTTGCAATGTGGGTCTTTTACAATGTAGAGTTTAGATTTAGGGTCTCTCATCATTTCATTTAGAAAATGGGCTCCTATTGTAGAAAAAATCAGAAAAGTAAGGGACATAGGTTTCATTTGATTTGATAGGTGACATGTAGAAAAAATCAGAAAATAGTCCAATCAATTCAGTCAGCCCATTTTTTTCCCTCCTTTGTCCCTTCTTCTTCCCTCCTTTCAAACCTAAATTTATTTCTGGGTATCCATATGCAGCTCTTTTCTTCTTCCCATTGAAACGCAGAAATCTGGACTGCTTGTTGAGCTTCTTCTTCACTGGAATGTATTTGTGGGTAAGCAGTGTTTGTTCCTATTTTTGGGTAAGCAGTGTTTGTTCCTATTTCTGGGTAATCTCAAACTTCTTGGGTAATCTCAAACTTCTTGGGTAATGTATTTGTGGGTAATCTGAAACTTCTCATCTCTTCTTTTTGTGAATCTAAAACACTGAAACTTCCTATTCTATTTGTGGGTAAGCAATGTTTGTTTACATTTTCTATTTGTGGGTAAGCAGTGTTTGTTTGTATCCATGGATAATCGTCAACTTCTCATCTTCCTGGGTAATGTATTTCGGGGTAAGCTGAAACTTCTCATCTTCCTGGGTAATGTATTTCGGGGTAATCTAAAACAGTCAAACTTTCTGGGTAATGTCAAACTTCTTGGGTAATCTATTTCTGGGTAATCTCAAAATTCCTGGGTAATGTATTCCTGGGTAATCTATTTGTGGGTAAGCAGTGTTTTTTTTTCCCCAAAAAATTAACATCAAATCATTTCAAAAACAAGCATGCATCCATATTTTTTCAATTCAATGTCTACAGTAGCCTAGTTTATATTTTTCAGACCTATTTTATGTAGTAAATTTATTAGAGGCCCATTTCACAAAATGAAAAATTTTAGGGTTCTCTTTCTCTCATTATTTCATTATCGACTCCGCTATAAATAGCGGAAATAACGTTTATTAACCATTTCCTTTCACGTTTTCTCGTAAAAGCTCTGATTTCTCTCAATCTTCAAACTCAGATCTACTCTCCGTTTCTAATCCGATTTCAAATCCGTTTGAGTTTTTGGATTCCTCTCTTCATTCTCTTCATTTTGGTACCGAGTTTCTACATTTCCGCGCAAGAGAAGGCCTGGTCGAGCATATATGATACTAGGGAGGTTCCGTCGCTCAAATTCCGGTGAATTTGATGGTGTCCGAGCGTAGCTTGCGTCGTTGTGATTCCGAATCTTCTTTCGGATCGTCAATCGGGTTAGTAACGAATAAGTTATGAATTTATTCGTTTTCCGTATTGCGATTTAGCCTAAATTGACCTTAGGCTTGTCAAAATGGATAATTGGAAATTCCATTATGCTCGTTACTTTATTCTGGTGATTATGGGTTGTTTGTTTGATGAGATTTGATGACAGGTGGGTTCAGAAATTGCTTGCGGCAAAACGTTGTTCTGGCGAAATTTAATTAATTAATTAAAGGTTAATTAATTAAATTGGGATTCTAGAAAATGCTATAAGCTAATTAAATTCAAAGGAATGAATTTAACTGGTGTTTGAAGCGAGAAGTTTAATACGAGGAATATGATATTCTCCGCAGGTGTTGTTGAAGGTTTTGTTTAACTATAGATTAGTTCTTTGTGAGCGTATCCAAGCACGAAAAAAGAGGATAGTCCGAGTGGGAAACGGCCAATAGTTGGTTTGTAAGGTTTTATTGTTCTTACCTCGCGGTAAGTGTATGTGAATTACACTTGCTTAATATATGTTATGTATTTAATATGCCATGATTTTATGCATGTTTGAGTGTATATATCTGTTTGTTATGATTTTATGCACGCTTATATATATATGAGTAGAATGATGATGATGACTTGATATGATTTATGAATGCATGCATGAGGTACATGAGACGATAATGGAAAGAATATGATGGAAGAATATGATGAAAGCATGAAATTGAGTTATGATATGGAAGTGATAATATAGGATGGTAATTGATTAGTTAGCCCAACTGGGTCCTGCACCGGTTTCTGGGGGACGAGGTCGCTACCTGATCTACAGGGGGCCTCAGAGGTCGCTACCTGATCTACAGGGGGGCTCAAGATAAGAAAAACAGGCAAAGGTCGCTACCTAATCTACAGGGGGCCTCAAGATAAGAAAAATAGTCCAAGATCGCAACCTGATCTACAGGGGGTATTAGGACAAGATGGCCGAGGTCGCTACCTGATCTACAGGGGGCCTAGGACGCTATCGGGTTGGCCAACCGAAAGGAAAAAATAGAAAGAAATAAAAGAAATACGAAAGCACGTGAGAAAATATATCGTACGATCAGTTGAGGCTAGTTAGTTAATTATCACCTATGCATCGATGCGATCGAGTCTAGCATGTTATGTGTTATGTTATGATTATTTTTATGTGATGAGATAATATGTTTATATGTGATGTGTGATAACATGCTTGAATGTTTATGTGAAATGTGATATGAATGGTTGTGGAATTATATGTGAATGTGGATATGTATGTGTGCTTTGAAATGTGAGGAAGGGTATAGAGTGTCCTTTGAGGACGGGATATTAGATACTTATATATATTGGGAGAGTGCAATTTGTATACCCTTACTGAGCGTGTGGCTCATTGTTGTTATATCCACATATTTTTCAGTTACTCAGACTCGGTCTGATCAAAGCAATGACGTTAGACCTAACACCTGGATTTGAGATCATATCAGGTGGGCTGTTATGGGATGCTACCGCCTAGGATGTTTTGCATGGTTTTAAAACAGTTGTGTTTTGGTTAAACGGAGTTTATGACGTATGTTAGTATGTATATATGTTGTGAATATGGTTGTAAGATAAAGTTTTAAAAATTTACGTTTTCCGCTTATTGTTTTAAACAGGGTTAATTAATTGGTAATCAACTAGAAATAAAATAGGTGGGTCACATTTGCACTTTTAACTATTCTATTATAATTGATGAACTATTCTATTATAATTCATGAACTATCTCATAATAAGTTTTGAACTATTATTTTCACCCCCTTATAAATTTTGCACTTTGAACTATTCTATTATAATTCATGAACTATTCTATTATAATTCATGAACTATCCCATAATAAGTTTTGAACTGTTACTTTCACTCCTTTATAAATTTTGCACTATGAACTATTCTATTATAATTCATGAACTATCCTTTTATAAGTTATGAACTATTCCTTAATAAGTTTTGAACTATTACTTTCACTCGTTTCTGGGGAAAAAAAAAAAAAAAAAAAAAAACCGGGACACGTGTCGGCTGTACGTTCCACCGCACGCCCGTACCGAAATAATGTGTCTTACCTGAATAGCACCCTAAAACTATACTCGTATTAAGCCTTTTAAAAGTGAACAAACCCAAACCTTGATTTTCAAACTGAGCTTAAGTAACTTGTACAGAACATTAGTCTCGTTTATTTCAGTGGCTAGAGTTGTTTAAATATAAGTGAATGTAACCCTACTTCAACTTGAAGATATGAAATAAACAATAAATTAACATAATTGTTCATATATTAATGAATATAAAAATGTGAGATAATTGGTATAATAACACAGATATTTAATAGATAAAATGAATTAATCTCCTACCTTTTTTAAAACTATTTTTGCGTTAATAAAAAGTGTTTAAAATTAATAACCATATTTTGTTTTCAAATCTTCTATTTCCATATTTTTAATTACCTTTTTTAATTATTTTTTCTAAAACTCCTTATTAGCGTTTTTTTTTAACCTAGCGAGAGGGTTCAAAGACGATTTCTTTCAACCCCTCCTTCCAATCGAAGAGCATCAGTGCTCTCTTTCTTCTCCTTCATTTCAAAGAGCAACAATAGTGAAAGTGTCGAAACCTCAATCCAAACAGAAATATATTGAACTTCCATAGAATATCCAACTGCAAAGTCTTTCTTCTCTCCTCTCCTCCTGTTAGTTGGCATCTCGTTCATAATCAAGCATGCCAAAACAAGTTGGACACTTCTCTTTTGGATACGGATTTTTTGGGTAACATTGTGTATATACTTTTTTTACCAAATCAAAGTAAACCATAAATATGGGGTGTCAAGATCTTGAGGCCAGTCCGCATCAAGTCTTTATATGATCTTTAACGTTTAGGGATCGCCCTAATGAAAAGAAAATGTACTCACATTATCTTATAGAACCAAGAGACAATATTTTAACTTCAAACTTTTGAACAAAACAAGGAAACAATACCTTATTGACCCATATCACACTAACTATGTGCTTTACGTAACATGTCAACAACACCGGGATAGTCGGAGCACTTGTGCCATGGATAGGAGGTACGTGATGACCTATATCACACTAGCTATGCAATAAAATTATTTTCGTGAAAATAAAGCAAACAAAATCTGAAATCGAATATTGTCAACTTTAACAAAAATAAAAGTTTGTAAAGAACAAGATCTAGATCGATATGTTAAGAACACAAAAACACAAAAAGATTTGTTTATGAGGTTCGGACCGTTGTCCTACGTCCACGGGATCTCAAGAAGATCGAATCCGTCATCGTCTCAAAAACAAAAAACCAAACTTACAAGAGATTACAAGAGTAAAGAGGTACAAATCACATGAGTATGAAAGTCCCAAGACTTTCTCCGTGCCCACAACTTGTGATTAGAACCAATTCACGCTTCATATATAAGCTATCAATCTCGCTTTTGAATGTGGAACTCTCTTAGGGAAGCAAAAGAGACAAAGAAGAGGAGTGGCAAATTAGGGTTAGAGCATGGGAGCAACAAACCATCTAGCATAAACCTCTTCTAACACTTCCAAATTTCACTAAACCATTCGAAAGTGAGTGTCACATATCAAGCATTGGCATTGGAGGAGTGCTTATGCAAGAAGGTAAGCCACATGCATTCTTTAGGAAAAATTCTTGTATGCATTATTCGAGTTTTTAAGACATAGCAACAACTTTGGCCCAATGAAAACAACATTAGAACTGATCATTAGTCTTTAAAAAACTTTAGGAGTCAAAGTAAGTTGGATAATAAACATGCTAGATGGATGAAATTTATAGAGACTTTTCCACATATCTCACAAGGGATCATAGCTCAGCGTTTCAATCAAAAAGCTGGGTTTCAATTAATGAACACAACTTTTTCTAAACCAAAGTGAACCCGACTCGTATCATGTTTTCTTCACTAAACCAAACTCAGATCTATTCTTCATACTTTACGTGGACACATGGGCTTAGGGGTGGCCATAAATCCCGCTTAATCCCGTCCCGTCCCACATCCCGTCCCGATCCCGTCCCGATCCCGGCGGGATTTGAAAAAAAAATGTGTATCCCGTCCCGTCCCGTCCCGCAAAAAATTTGCGGGACGGGACGCGGGACGAAGACTTCCCATCCCGGTTAATCCCGTCCCGTCCCGCATATATATATAAATAATATTTTTATATTTTTATAAATATTATATAGATAAATACTATACATAAATTAAAATTTTTAAAAATATTTTTTTATTTTTAAAATTATTAGATCGATGACTTTTCATCATTCATTCACTCATTCTTTACTACTCATTCGGTTGGATCTAAAATACTAGAGTTTCTGATCTCCCTTGATTTAGTCCGTTTGCCACCTTGCTCTGATCCGTTCCATCGACACCCTTGCTCTAGTCGGTTCCATCGCCCTTGTATTTGTGGATTACCACAATCGTAATCGATAGTTAAATAAATATAATTTTCATTAAATTATCTGTGATTATTTTTTGAATGTGAGTCGGTAAAACATTTTGATGTAACTTGAATTTGTTTTTAATGTATAAACTACTAATGTAGGCGTCATGAATCGATAATTCGGTATCGAGTTTTTTTCCCGATCATTTATGTCTTTAAACACGAGAGAAAACAAGTATACATATTAAATATAATTGGTGCGTAATTTTCACGGGATTTGTCCCGTCCCGTCCCGTCCCACATGGGACAGGGCCCGCGCGAGACGAAGAAAAAATGTCATAAATCATGTCCCGTCCCGTCCCGCAAATAACTTGCGGAACGGGACGCGGGACGACCCCTATCCCGTCCCGTCCCGTCCCATGCCCACCCCTACATGGGCTGCATGGACAAGGACTAGGGTTAACTCTTCTCTATCCTTACACTTCATCTAGCCAACTCAAACCTTAAAATCCGATTGAACTAATGAGAATTCGGTTCATAGTCAAATCTTCATCATAGCCAAGGATTTCCTTTACAAAATTAAAATTGAAAAAAATAAGATAACCTAAATTTATCAACATTATATGCTGCAAATAATAAAACCTCATGCTGTTATGGTGTTACGGTGGCAGGCGACACGCGTTGTGCTTTGAATTGAATTTTACAAAGGACTACAGTCTGTTTGAAACTATAACAAATAAAATCAACATTTTAAATACGTAAATTCCTATTGGTTGCATATCGTAATGCTATTGCCACCTATTCATGACTCCTACTCGTCCATTATGAGCTAATCTATTTTGTACTTGCTTTACATTCTACCTTAGTTAGCAGGCAAGTTACGTAAATTTGGCACCTTCAAATCTAAAATTAAGCCGATTTGGTACATCTAAATTTATCATTACTGGACCTTTCCCTTTACGTTATTTTTTTTAAATTATTTTTCACCATTTTTAAATTAAGTTCACATTTGACATTTTTCCGGATTCGTAAATACATTGTATCTGAACATGAAAAAATACCTTATAGGTTCCATATTTTATATTGCAAAAAAATAATTTTATTTCCTTATGTTTGTGTATCTAAGATAATTTCATATTTGTTGCCCAAATATCTTAATTATACACATTTCAAGAGAATAATAACACTTTTAGTCGGTGTTGTTATTGTATAGACATTTTTGTAAACAAAATCCTAATTTGTAGTCAAATATGATTTTTTTTTTTTATTTGTTTTATGAAAATTTAATTCATCTGTTTTGGTTGGGTATAGATTGAGCTGGCATAGCAACGGTGTCATGCAAAGAATAACACTAAATTAATGAATATATTAAAATAAATCAGGGTAATTATAGTATATGCTAAGATGACAATCTAATAGTTATTTACGGTACAAATACAAATTTATTTATATGAGTATTCATATATTTATTTATAATATAATATATGTTTTAAAGTATAATGTATGATGATTGTCTATTGAAATGTCATTTAGAAATTTGAAAGGCTATAATTATGACATTTATTGTGATTAATAATATTATATATATATATATATATAATTCTGTTTTATTATATTTTTTTAAAAGCAGGTTTTATAAAAAAATAACTTTTAAAAAATATCTCTACTTAATTAATATAGTACTTTATTATTTTTTTTAAAAATATTTTGTTATGATTTTATTTTATTAAATAGTTAAGAAAAAAAATATTTGTATGAAAGCCTCATTTTAATTTTAGTATATTTTGTTTGTTTATAAAAAATAAAAGGTATTGACTCTTTTCATGAGAGGAATTGGTGTTCGAGTTTTTTCTTCAAACAAATCTTAATTATATCTAAAAATAATAATAAAAGATTATCACATTGAAATTTAACCGGTTAAAAAACTAAACGACTAAAATACATGTCTAATGACAATGAATAATATTTGATCTGATAACATTTAATCTAATAAAATTTGATATTTTGACCAAACGGGTAAGGAGTCAAGGAGATAAGTTATGGGAATTAACATTACATGTTATATTCGTTACGAATATTGTAAATTTGTAATATGTGGGTGATTTAAGTATAAATTAGTTGAAAACCAACTTATGGTAACATGTTAATAATTATATCTAAAATTTAAAATTATACATTGCATTATGAGTTATTTATGTGATTTTAGTAAACTAGATCATCTTCCGGCAGTCAACGGTCTACTTGTCTGGAAAAAACGGGTGAGTAAGAACAAATAAGGATGTCTGATTGGGCCAAATGCCTGTCACCCATATCGGCTCAGATATAAACATGACTAATTTTTAGTAATAATCTAAAACACAACCCTCTTAGTCCACATGCCAACACATTAGCCATGCAACATAGGATTTTTGACAAATAATTACGGATTTGCCATATTTTAGTTACAAATTTGCCATTTTTAATCACATTTTTAATTCAAAATTAAAACATTTTTCATCTCATCATGTCAATTCAACAAAAAAAACTTCATCTCATCATGCTAAGTATCTTACGGTTATAACAATACGATTTTATTTGTTACCAAATCTACAATCATCTATAACAACTCAGGATCACGTCAATATATTTTATAAATCTTCTAACAATAATCTTTTTAATACATTTTTAATTATGTCCTTTCATTATATATTTTATGTATAATTTTTTTTAACCAAAAGTAGTCTTTTTCTTTCCTAATTAATTTATTATATTAGGGTATAAATTTTACTAACTAACAGCTTAATTGAAAAAACTAAATTAATTAAAATAGATCCTTTAGGTACGGGTGTGTTTATTAGCTAACAACATAATTAGAATACTATTTAAGACTAAAAAAAACCATTTCATCTCAACTTAGTCATTTTTTATTAATTAATACGACTAACATCATGTTGTGATGATTAAATTAAAAAAATTATAAAATAAAAGGACATAATTAAAAATATTATTATTAGAGTGTTCTATTTATAACTTAATATATTTTTTAAAACTTAGTTATTTATTATAAAAAAATTATCTGGAAACGATTGAATAGATTTAAAAAATAACATATAAATTTTTTTAAAAATAAAAAGATGGAAATTTTATATTTTTTAAAAGTAAAAAGATGGTAACTTTTAACTAATTTGACTGTCAAATCCACTATAACATATTTTTAATAAAAAAAATTTTATAAATAATTATCAACATTAAAATTGTGATATTGTTATAATAAAATAATTAAGTAAAAATACAAGCTCATAAAATATTACTCAAAAATCCAATATATAAATATATTCGCGTAAGGTGCGAGTTATAAACTAGTATAATATAACGTGATAACGGGTGATTTTGTATAATATACCTAAAAATAAAATTACAGTACAGTAACCTATGATCTGTGACAGTGGGAAACCATTCGAGAAAGATCCAAAAGGACCAAAACCGCCCTTCTTGCTTACTGCGAGGCGCCAGCTGGCAGCTCTCTCCTGCGGTCCCTACCCCTTATAGTAAAACACTATAGCAAACTGCAAATTTACAAGCGCGTGGCTGACTGTCACTTTTAATCCACTTTTTTCTTTTTCTTTTTTCATTTTCCCTTTAATTTAAAGTCTCCTTCTCCTATATAACATCACAAAAGTAGCTCTCGTGATACTCTGCAATTCTGCATCATAAGAATCTCCAGCCCCCACCACAACAACAACAACAAAAGTCTCCATTTCCTTTCCTTTAATTGCTTTCTCCGCCTTTGATTAGGTTCGACACCCACTTTCACTGTTAAGAGTGCATTGTTCCACATTTGTCAAGTCTCCTTTGAAGCTTATTGCCTTCAATTTGAAAACCCAGATGGAGAATTTGCTGGGCTTGCTTAGGGTTCGCGTCAAGCGTGGGATTAACCTTGCGATTCGAGATTTCAAGAGCAGCGACCCTTATGTTATCATCCGCCTCGGCAAACAGGTAGATGCTCTTTTCCTGCAAGCTTTTGGCTATGGCAGACTACGCTATCTTTTGATTCCATAATATTAGGACTCGTTTAATGTTGAAATTATAGAATCATAAACTTTAAAATCTTTGTTTACTATCTTTAGCTCACATAATCGTCAACTCAGATTTGTAATTAAGAAAACGTGTTTCCAGATTTACCAAAAAAATCCCAAATCATTAACACATTTGTTTTGGTGGTAACAGAAGTTGAAAACTCGAGTTGTGAAGAAATGTCTAAATCCCGAGTGGAACGAAGACTTGACGCTATGCATTACAGATCCAAACCAGCCTGTGAAGCTCGTAAGTCTCTACGCAACTCCAACAACATCACGTTTTTTAGGATCATCGATTTTGCTTTCGTGAATACTTACTGTCAATTTCTGTTGCATTACAGATGGTTTATGATAGGGACACTTTCACATTCGACGACAAGATGGGGGACGCGGAGTTTGATATCAGGGCGTTTCTAGAAGCTGTGAAGATGAACTTGAAGGGCGTTCCGAGTGGAACGATCATAACTCGGATGAAACCCGGCAGGGATAATTGCTTGGTTGAGGAGAGCGACGTTGTTTGGGTTGATGGTGAGGTTGTGCAGAACATGTTCCTCCGCCTGAGAAACGTGGAGCGTGGCGAAGTCGAGCTTGAGCTGCGGTGGACTGATGTTCCTGGTGGCCGGGGCTTGTAGAAGATAATGGTATCGGAGTAGAGAGTTTATTTTGTGATTAGGGAGTTTAAGATGTTTGATTTTTTGTGTCAATTGGGATCATGGAGTGTTTTCTTTGTTTCCCCCTTGTTTGAAGCACTTCGATCCCTGTTGATGATGATGTATGGTAGAACAACGTTATCAGTCGTAGTATATGCGTTATTTGCAGTAAGATACGGCTAATTTAATCTCGGGATTTTGAACCGGGTATATAAGATCAATGTTTATTCTGGAAACCAGGTATAGAAGATCAAGGTAAAATACTTTGATGAATATTTCTAGCTTAGACTCTTGAGAGTGAGTTGAATATTTGAGAAGAGCAATGGAGATATTACCTCGACGAAGGGACACTAGTTGGAGAAGGTTGGGCACGATTTGAGAAGAGCAATGGCAAGTTGGTCATTCTTGACCCATTAATCCATTATGTATAAGTGGAAGAAGTGGTGTCTGTTGAACATGGAATGTAACCATCAACCTATCCAAACAAATCAATTTTGAGGAAGAGAGTAATATGTGCTTTCAGATCGAAAAGTTTTCATTATTGATGTATGTTTGTACAGGACTTTGGGTCTCATATTGTTTACACATCTTAGGCCAATCACAATTAGACAACAAATACAATCTAGAATGCATATTATTTTGGGCAAATGGTAAACACATAGAAAAAGATAGAGAAAATATTGAAGGTCTAGTTAATATGTAGATGATCAAAATAAGAACACAATTGTCCAAAACAACATGTGTACTTCAAGTAGGCATGTAAATATGTAATCCTCTTGAAGGTATCATAAGCCCTCAAAACATACATCAATAATACAACAAAACATACATCAAAAGACAATGACACTCTCAAACAAGACAAGTGACAAACCATCAATACAAGGGATCATTCACCTTTAACAAAGCCATCAACAAATGAGACTCAAGCCTGATACAAACATACATCAGTAATACATCAAAACCATGAGCGGAATACAACTAAAGTAATATAAACATAAAGAGCTAATCCATAAATCTCTCAACGACTCTGGCGGGAAGGCCTCATATAGAAGACTGTAAACATGTGACCTGATCATCCGGACCAAACATCAATCGGGATTATGTGTCGGTCAAATACCAAGACATTTCGGGAATGCTAGAGGTAGTAAACCGAAGAACAGAAAGCATCTATCTGGGCTCTGGTCGTCTAGCTCCTGTCAAGTGTGGTACAAAGCAGTTAATCCATAAACTCAACTATGGTATAAATATCAATAGGCATCCCAAATCCCTCACAAACTTACCTTCAAACCTCTCATGCATACGTACAACCAAATATCAAGTGACCATGAGACTCACTCTCACTTCTACACCAATGGCACTTCGGGTCGAAATCGAGAAAATGCAATTTGTCTCTTGTAGAAAGTCATCCAAGGATCGCCATCCAACGAATGAAGTAATGCTTGGGCATGTTGCCTTAGTCCCACACCACCTTGAACCACTTCATTGTCTTCCCATGCTCTGTGAACATCTCATTAACCGCCGTAACTCTAAAACGGTCACCATGACAACAAGACTCCAAAACCTTGTTTAACATCATCTCCTCATCAACGAAAGTAGCTGCCCCATCTGTAGCACTGATGATGTCTTCACCAAAGGCGAATCCCAACGATGGACCACCCAAGACTCCACGAAGCTAAAATATAGTAGAAAAATTTGCTCTAAAATAACGTTGATGATCTGTTTAACCCTAATTGAAAAAAAAAATTTATTCATAATTTTACCTTAAATAACCCCAAGCTGAAAAATTATACATAATTCTATTTGTGATTAACATATTGAATATTCTAATATATTTATACACCTAAGCCGATAAGTTTCTACTCTCAAGAACTTAATACTATTAAAATATATTTCAATCACTATAATTCTACATTATGTTGGTCCAAGAAAAAACTATACATAAAATATTATTTCTTTAATTTCGGTTCACAAATTATAAAATTTAAGGGTCCGTTTGGTTTAAACTCCGGAATCGGAAACGGAATGGAAACGAATCTAGTCCATATGTATACCATTGTTCATGAAGGTTTGTGGAATCATTCCTTGTGGTGTGAAGGAATTGAAGTAGAGTGTGATTACTTTTGATACCCTATAGGGTACCAAAATGTGGGGAATCAAGTGCATTTTACATTAATTCACAAGGAATGATTTCACAAAATTTTATGAATAAGAATATACATATGGACTAAATTCGTTTCCATTCCGTTTTACGTTTTCGGAGCGGGAACCAAACGGGCCCTAAATATATTGCAACCTTATTTGGAGACGGGAAGAAATTCACCGTGGGTGATATATTTGTGATCATCGAAAAAAACCGCTGTATCTTTGTTTTTGTGTGTTGTCGTTTTCGCAAAATGGGACAAATTTTGGATAAACTTAAAAGTGATAAATTTTGTTCTTAAATTTACTTAGGCGCGATGATGTTTTATAGAGATTGAACAATGTTCATAATGAGAAATATTGGATGTTCATGATTATGATAGTTACGCTACTTTCATATTATGAATGCTGCATTTCGAAGTGGCTCTAGCGGGCACTTGTCATTGTACCAGTAGGTTATGGCGCATCTATGGTGGTTACAGCGCCTAGTGGCAGTCGTAACGGGTATTCCGTGATCTTGAAACTGGAAATTCCGATTTTGATGTATTCATTTCTGTTTTGACATTCTGGTAAAAGATCGATATTTTTCTCCAGCTTATGAGGACAATCGTACCTAATCCTCGAAGGAATCGTTCCCCACAAACCCCTTCTTATGCCTCTTCTCCTCCGCCAAATTGAACATCCGATCTCCTCCGATGGCGTTTGACGGAGGCGGATCAAATCCGATGACGCTTCAATTCCTAAGCAACGTCCTCTCGCAGCGGGGTCCTAGTGCTCTCCCCTACTCCGAGGACGTCAAGTGGCTTATCCGTCAACACCTCATATCGCTCTCCATTGCTTTTCCTTCCCTGCAACCCAAGACAGCCACCTTCACTCACAATGACGGAACAACCGTCAACCTCTTACAAGCCGATGGAACCATTCCCATGGATTATCAAGGTGTTACCTACAACATTCCCGTCATCATATGGCTAGTGGAATCATATCCCCGTCATCCTCCTTGCGTCTATGTGAATCCCACTCGCGGTATGATCATCAAGCGCCCTCATCAACATGTTAATCCTTCTGGATTGGTTTCGATTCTTCATTTGCAGAATTGGATCTACCCTAGCTCCAATTTAGTGGATCTCGCGCGCGATCTCGGATCTTATTTCAGCCGAGACCCCCCGTTGTATTCCCAGAGAGCTTCCAAGTCCAATCCAAACCCTAACCCTAACCCTAGCTTTGGTGCTATTTCGCCTAGAGCTTACCCGCCCCCTCCGCAGACTCAGAGGCCGATGGCAACTGCCCAGCTTGTGGACAAGGCACACGGGGACATTGCTGCATTAACAAAGACGATGGAAGAGGAGATGGATACTCTGTTTAATTTGCAACATGTTCTGAGACAGAGGGAGATACAAATTGATCGAGGATTAAAGGAGATGCAGGATGAAAAGGCATCTTTGGAGCAACACTTACAAATGGTTTTGTCTGATTGTGATGTGTTGGAAGGATGGTTGAGAGACAACAAGGGAGGGATTGAAAATGTTGAAAGCTTGGATGTGGACGATGTCTTTGAGCCCTTTGATTTGCTTTCAAAGCAAATGATGGAGTGCATCTACTCGGATTTGGCTATAGAGGATGTGATCTATGCCTTGGATAAAGCTGTTCAAGACGGGGTGATACCCTTTGATTTGTACTTGAGGAACATTAGGTTGTTGTCTCGTGAGCAGTTCTTCCACAAGGCCACAGAAGCCAAGGTTAGAGCTGCCCAGATGCAAGCTCAGGTTGCTAGGGCATCTCAGCATGCTAGGTGAGAGAATAATGAATGCTACTTGTTTATGTTTGTGGTAATGGTTCATAGATTGTGAATTTACTAGTTATAATCCAGGAAAATACATCTTTGATATTACATCGTCTGTCGATGATGTGTTTCATGTTGACTAACCAACTATTTAGGCAACATGAAACACATTATCTACAAAGGATGTAATATCAAAGTTGTATTTTCCTGGATTACAAGTAGTACATTCAGAGTCTCTTAACCATTAACACAAACATAAATCATGTTGTTGAGAGATTAAACCCCGTTTACCCTAAATCTCGTTTAGGAGAGCTTAATTTTAAAATGCAATACAAACTGAATGGCTTCGCAATTAGGCGCATACTTGTGTTTGACTTGCCGTTGATTTGATTTTCCCATACCCGTTATTCAAGTTTGCTTTTGTCAATACCAATTATGAAACATTCAGGTTGGATTGTGCGGATTGAGGTTTCCAATTTTCCATCCACTATTTGTTGATACAAAGCACGAATAATGGTTTTTATAGTGTCATATATGAAAGCCATTAATCTGTACTTACAGCTTTTTCAAGGCTTCAATTGCTAGGGTTCCTGGCAATGGAATAGGTTATTTTCACCATAATTGTAATATGATACAAGCTCCTCGGGATCGGCTCGTCAAAAGCACAACTCAAGTTCGTTTATTTTCTAAACGATATGAATATGAGCCAAAAATGAGCACTTTTTAAAGCTCATATAAAATTGACATGCTCAACCTCGGCTCGTTTGGGCAAATCTCGGTTCATTCGGATAAAATAACATTGTAGGAGCATTTAGCCGAGCTACTCGGCTCGGCTCGTCAAAAATTTGGTTTGAGCTCGTTTACATTCTAAACGAAGAAGACGAAGAATAAAAAATATAGCACGCTCTCAAGTTAGGCAATGGATTGCGGCTCAACTAAGGTTATATCCTTGACTTGTGTAAAACTCCGAAAAATGTCAATCTACAAAATTGAAATACATGCCCCTTTAAATGAAATCAAAATAACTCAGGTTATTTCCTTGTTATCATTGGTGGTCTAGAAAAATCCATGACAAGTAAACGTGAAATTATATTTTGATTGGTGAATAATTTTATTAAACAAATAATGGCAGATTTGTACTTATATATTATTATAAATTTTATTCTAATTTAGACGTTTTTCTTGTAATTTATTCTTGTAATTTATAATTCTTACAAGAAATATGAAAATTAATAAACGCATACAGCCACGGAGAATTGATATATGATTGGTAGTCCATCCCACCCTAATATCAATCGGACAAGTTGAATCTCACGATTTATTCTTCTTTTGAAACTTATAAATATACGTTAATTATGATATTTGAATTTTCTCTTGTACACTAATTTTTTTGTAAAAATATTATTGAAACTAATTTCTTTGTACAAGATTATTGTATCGAGAAAATTAATGTTCAAGATGAAGAGTAGTAAACGATGAAGAGTAGTAGATGCTTCAGATTCAGAGATAAATATTATAGTTTCCGATATATTGATTGAAAATATATTACGTTAATCCAAATTATTAACCATTAACGATTCATCTTCTACAATTAAAGTGTATCATGATTTAAAAGACAACTAGTTTATAAACTAAAGTGTATCATGATTTAAAAGACAACTAGTTTAGAAACCGTGTCGTGCACGGGTATTTTTAATACATATGAATAGGCATGAGAACAAATCCCGATCTTGTCTCTGTTTTGAACTCTTCCCAATCCCGACAGAATGTAATAAAAAGTAGTAATTCCGTCTCGCTAATAAATATTTGGGACGGGATAAACCTTAACTTCTTCATCCCGCTAACTCCGTCTCATTCACGATAGCAATACACATGTCGTGCACGGCTATACTTAAATATATAAGTAAAACAAATTCACATTACTGATAAAGTTACATAAATATTTTAAAAATAAATTTAAAAAAAAAATAATAATCACCTTATCATACTAATATAATTGTTGTTGCTAATATGAAATAAACAAATAATGTACCTAAAATTATATGACAAATAGAGCCTTAAAAATATATAGTTTTAAAAGTATAAATTGTAAATTATAAATCACAAAATGTAATGGTTTTGATGATATGATCGATACTGTTAATAAAAATAATTTTAACAATAAAAAATAAAGATAGGATATTGTGTAGAAGATAGGATTCGAACTCCGGACGAGTTGCTCCTCCCTCTCACCCTTATACCAGTTGGACTAATTAAACTTTGTGTATTATTTTGATGGGGAAGTGTTCAAGTAAGGCCCATTATTCCGGTACGGCCGTGCGGCCGTCTGTACGGCCGACACGTGTCCCGGAATTTTTTTTTTTAAACGAGTAAAAGTAATAGTTCAAAACTTATTATGGAATAGTTCATAACTTCTAAAAGGATAGTTCATGAATTATAATAGAATAGTTCATAGTGCAAAATTTATAAAGGAGTGAAAGTAATAGTTCAAAACTTATTATGGGATAGTTCATGAATTATAATAGAATAGTTCATAGTGCAAAATTTATAAAGGAGTGAAAGTAATAGTTCAAAACTTATTATGGGATAGTTCATGAATTATAATATAATAGTTCATGAATTATAATATAATAGTTCATGAATTATAATAGAATAGTTTAAAGTGCAAAAATTTATAAAGGAGTGAAAGTAATAGTTCAAAACTTATTATGGAATAGTTCATGAATTATAATAGAATAGTTCATGGATTATATTAAAAAGTAATAGTTCATGGATTATATGGGAATAACTCAAAGTTTATAGGAGAATAGTGCATAAATTATTAAAATGGTAGTTCAAATAAATTTTCATTAGTTTCCGGAAAAAAAAAAATCGTTTCAGAAAAGAGGAAAAAAAAAAAAAAAATTTCGGGACACGTGTTGTCCGTACGGTCGGCCGTACGACCGTACCGCAATATAAGGGTCGTACCTGAACATTTACCTATTTTGATGATACACAATATTAATACAAAATTTCAATTACACAATATTTATACATAATTTCAAATACACAATATTAATAAATAAAAGACTTGTGTAACCAAAACCTTGTGTACGAAATACCTTTCACTGAATTTCTTTCCTGAATAATATGTAGCTACATTATGTATACTCGAGTCATTTTATATCGCTCGAGTATTTTGTACACAAGGTTTTTGGGACACAAGTCTTTTATTTGTTAACATTATGTATTTGAAATTATGTATCACTATTCTGTAATTGAAATTGTGTATGCTCGAGTATTTCGTACACAAGGTTTTTTGTTACACAAGTCTTTCATTTATTAACATTATGTAGTTGAAATTATGTATCACTAGTGTGTAATTGAAATTGTGTATTAATATTGTGTATCATCAAAAGAATATACAAAGTTTAATTAGTCCAATTGGTATAAGGGTGGGTGGGAGGGGCAACTCGTTCAGAGTTCGAATCCGTAATTAAGAATCTTTTATTTAATATAGGAGAGAGAATATCTCCAAATTAGGTAATATGTTTTTAAATACTGAATTTTGAGTGTGTCATGTCAGCAATTCGTGGACTACTTTAGTATATATATAGATAATAAATAAACGAATATTATAATTGTTTGTACGAGAGTTTAATCTTAAAGTTTCAATTGATATCGTATTCTAATAAAATTAGTGAGTTAAACATACAGTAAACAAAATCAGTTATATAAGGTTTCGTAGCAAATTCGTTTTTTTAAACTACTTTTAAGACCGCCAGAAATTCGTAACTAAAATGAAAATAAAATAAAGGATATTATTGAATTTATTGTCATACGTATGGTAAATTGATATTACCCAAAACTTCCGACCTCATCAGGAGCAGCCAGTCGTTCTGGCGTCTCATCCTCACCCTCTTCTCTCCTTTAACAGCCCGCCGCCGTTTACTCCGCCGGCGCCACCAGCGCCGCCACACTATTCTCCCCATTGGTAACCATCCCCATCACCTATTCTCCCTCTTATTTCGATTTCACCGCTTCTTCTGTAATTCTGAATTTGGCTGTTGCCTGATTTCCACGCTTAATCTGTATTCTAGTTATTTTTCTCCAAAAGAATTTCCTAATTAAAATTGAAGTCTAGTTGTGATTATGCTGTTGTGCCAAATTTGGCTGTTACCTGATTCCAGTTTACTTTGTGGTGTTCAGGTTTGAGCGAAAGTTCGGCATTGCTTAACATCCATTACCATGGCTTTATCTGCCAGTCCTTCTCTGTTATCCTCTTACTACATTTGCAGGCTCAATCCTTTAATATACTGTCGACGGCGTCGTATCTTTGGCATCTCCACCTCCCATTTCAGGCGTTTAAGGCCTAAGCTCTTCTCTGGTTAGTTCCTCCTGTTGGTAACCAATGGAGAAAAAAATATTTCCCCCTTTACAAATTCAAGTGTCCAAAATATCTGTAGTTAAAAGAAAAATTCTGGCTAAGTTGCCTCAGTTCAGCATTATTTGAGCTTCAATTCAGTAAGTAGATGGAAATGGCATGGCAGTTGATGAGGCTGTACTTTATCCTTCTGATTGCAGTTTCTGCTTCGAAGAATGATGTTTTTCTGTCTCCAGAGACTGCCAAATCCTTTGATTTTAGCTCAGAGGAACGTATTTATAATTGGTATGGTAATTCGCTGCTGTATCCTTATTCTGCTCTTTGATTTTTACCTAGTTATCTTAGTCTGTGTTGCGCATGAATCTTATAAAAAAATGCATGTGAAATTTTTTTGGTTGAGTTTTAAGGGCATACTATTTTGATTAAAAACCGAAATCTCTAAACCTTGTATAGTTTCCTGAATTGTGTGCCTAAATATCATTCTAGTCTGAGAAAAAAAGGTTGATTTGAACATCTGGATGCCCCAATCTTGTATGCCTGTTTATGTATCTATCTTCCTAATAACTAACCACAATTGAACATTAATTAAGACAGACTGGACGATGTATATCCAACTTTTCGTTACAAAGACACATACATGAAAATTCTGCATCCATGAGGTAGGGTGTATAAACTCTTAGGACTCAAGAAGTCCTAATCTGGGTGAAGGAAGGTTTCATTCATGTGGCATTGAAGTGTAATTAGTTGACATATTTCTAATTTTATTCTTTAGCTCTTGATTCTACAGTATGCTGTATGCATTGTATATATTTGCTGTTAGATACAATTTCAGTCCTAGGAAATGCATGCCTTGGAATTGCAGAAGCAAGGGCAGTATGCTTCTAGATTCAACATCTAAAAGTATCATGCTAATAAATAACCTCTAAGCCTTTCATTATCAAAGATAGAGATGTAGTGATACACATTTCTTAATGTGAGCATACACAACATATTGATATGTGAATAACTGGTGACAGGTGGGAATCTCAGGGCTTCTTCAGACCAAAATTTGATCGAGGGGGTGATCCTTATGTGATTTCGATGCCCCCACCTAATGTGACCGGTTCACTGCATATGGGGCATGCAATGTTTGTTACGCTTGAGGTTGGATATATTTGGCCTTTTTTTATTTTATCATTTTTTGTAGTTTCGAACACCCTTTTTCATTTCTTTCCTTTGTTTGGACATTCTAATTTGGTGATATAAATTATAGCTGAGCTGTGATAATTTAGGTAAGTAAAACGGACTCTTTTATCTGTTGGAGGTTAACTAGTTTTAGTCTATTACTCTCTTAGGGAGCAATGGTGTGCACATACTATATGATCTGCTTCTAATCCAATCATTATTTCATTTGATTTGTGAATTCTGTCACTGTCTAGCTCCCTTCCTTATCTGATAGCGTAGCTTTCGTTTGATTGAAATATTTCCAAATCTTATCAATTTTATTCAGTAAGTAGAATGATAAAAGGAGAAGTCGCACCCCATGAGTAATACAATTTCTTTGTTTGTTCATCCAGGACATTATGATTAGATACCAGCGGATGAAGGGAAGACCTACTCTTTGGGTCCCTGGTACTGACCATGCTGGCATTGCTACTCAGGTCTGTCTTGTACCAGTCTCTGTATATTTAGTGAGATCCTTCATATTGTTTGCTAAATTACCTCCTCTTCCACTTTGTTGATCTGATTCTCAGATCATTAGACTCTATTATTTTCACAGTGATGCTATTTGTGCAATATGCATTATTCACGGAGTTAGTTTCTCTTAGGAATAATAACCAAAATAATCTCAACTATCACTCATAGAGTAAAAATCGTCTCACCCATAAAACTTCACAAATAATACAAACTATTAACTTATAAACCAAAAATAATTTGAAGTTTAGAGACTCAAAAATAAAAAAAGGATATTAACTTATCACTAGAAACAATCCAAACTTCAGACAGAATACATTAAAAGAGTAAATTTTACAAAATCATTTCTATTTTTGACATATACAAAACCACCCATAATTTGTCAAACTTTACAAAAACCACCCCTTCTTTCTTAAATATTCTACTTACTAGTTATTTTCAAAATTCGGAAACAATACCTTGATAATAGAGTTCCATAAAATTGCTTGTTATTTGAGTTTTCACCAAGTGAATTTACATTTTGGGTGGTTTTATGCAATTATAAATTAAAAATGATTTTTTAGTGAAGTTTGGCAAATAATAATGTATTATGTGATACTTTAAATTAAGGGGTAATTTTGTAAAGATTGACAAATTTCGGGTATTTTTCTATAATTTTAAGAGTATGAATGATTTTGTGAAATTAACACTTTTATCCGGTTGTAAAGTTTGACTTATTTTCATGTACAAGTTAATAATTTTTATTATATTTTATAGTCTGAAAATTCTGATTAATTCTGGTTCATAATTTAACTGTTCGTATTGTTTTTGGATTTTTAAAGGTAAGATTATTTTGGTCTATAAGCGATAATTGATATTATTATTGGTTAATTTCCGTTTCTTTTACTGTTCTTACAATTCACTTTAAACTAAATTTGCTTAGATGCTTTCTATCGTTCATGTAAAACAATGACACTTTTCCTACTTGGCAACCATCTTCAGCATTTCTTGGGGAAAAAATTGGGTATTGCCTTTGTTGAAAGTCTACAATATTATGTTGCCAGTTGTTTATCTTATGAAAATTGATGTACTGAAGTTATCATGTTTGTTTCCAGTTGGTTGTGGAAAGAATGCTAGCTTCTGAAGGAATCAAAAGGGCTGACTTAACCAGAGATGAATTTGTAACCCGTGTCTGGGAGTGGAAAGAGAAGTAAGTTAGCTCACTTGGTTGTATATCTGCTACATATTGTACAAACGAGTTTAAGAGCTTCTGCTTAATATTTTTATTAATCTTGTTATTTCTTGCCTGTGATCATTTGTATGCTTTTTTACTTGAATGTATAACATATTTAAAGTTGGTTGGCTTTGGCTGTTCAGAATTCATTAGTGTTCTTCATTTGTATTATTTTTCACGTGACCCTTTTGATGTCTTGCTGCTGTAGATTAAATAATGACTCATAACTCTATCATGGCTATGAAAAGTTTGAATTTTTTAAGTTTTATTCAAACATTTGTTTTAATATATATATATGACTCTGCATTTTGTTGGTATTATTTTTCATGTGATCTTATCGATGTTTTTCTGTATTGCAAATAAACACAAGTCTATCATTTCTATGAAACGGTTTGGTATTATTAAATATTGATATGGCTTTAATGTTTGGAATTGAATTTGTGCGGAAGCAGACAATATGGCAGGAATAGGAAATATGCCCCCACATCTAGCTCTTGACAGTTTGTGTATATGTTTACCCAATGATAGGTTTCAGATAATTTACTGTCTGCAGTAATGTGAACATATGCTTTTTAGGTATGGGGGAACTATTACAAAGCAGATAAAGAGGCTTGGGGCTTCATGTGACTGGAAGAGGGAACATTTCACCCTTGATGAGCAGCTAAGTCGTAAGACAGTTTATCTGTTACATTGTTGCACCTTTTTTGGTACCATAATGGGTGAATAAAATATAATTTTTTTTAACGGGGTTGTGCCAGTGGTTTCGTTTAATTACCTTGTTCAAATCATGTATGTCATTGTTTCGTATCCAGTAGGTTTGAGTTTGAGGGAAACGATGGCTATGGTTGTTGGAAAAAGATCACTAGTTTTCTTCCACAGTACATGTAGATATTGCTTCATTTGTTTACCAGCTTGACTAGTTGGTATTTTCCTTTTTTTTCCCCTCGGTTTGGTTGAGAACATAGAAAAATGAATGTTCAACTGTGTGTGTAATACTTGCTTTTCAAGCGCATAAAGCATGCATGAGGTGAATTTGTTTTGCTCTATATTGCAGCTTATCTGCACCATATCATTATTCATTAAACTGAAATTCAAAACCTCCATTGGAGGATTAGGCCATGCCTAGGAAGAGTTTGTGTTTTGGAAGGACACCTATTTAAGAAAATGGAAGATCACTACTGTACCAAATGGGAATATGTATTAACAGGAACCTCCAAGTGCATAAATGACTCTAAAATTGACATATGTTTTCAAGAGCTATTCTCTGTGTGTTGGCATTGTTGTAGTTACTATGTATGCCCTACTTGCTTCTCTAATTCGTAGCTGATCAAGTTTAGGTTGAACTTAGGCTATCTCATTTGTGTGGTTGATTTTCTGATTGGATTACTTTACTTTTTGCAGGAGCTGTCATTGAAGCCTTTGTCAGTCTTCATGAGAAAGGCCTTATATATCAAGGTGAATTTGGGTTCCTATTTAGTCTGGGATTACTCGCACTATATATATAGAAAGTTGTTTATAAACTTCACTGGTAGGATACCGATATATATGCATACTTATCTGTTTCCAGAGGAACGAATCAGCCATCCTGAAATAAGTGTGATGCATTCAATCCAATTAATAGCCCATTATTGTTTCAGGATCTTACATGGTCAACTGGTCTCCGAACCTGCAAACTGCTGTCTCAGACTTGGTATATTCTTTCGTTTCTTCCCTTGCAGTTACTGCTATTGCGTTGGATCACGAACCACAAACTTAGCTCCTGCATTTCTGTATTTTTCTTGTGATTAGGAAGTGGAATATTCCGAGGAACCTGGTTTTCTTTATCACATCAAGTACCGTGTTGCTGGAGGCTCTAGGTATTACATGCTTTACATCAAGGATAATTTCATTTCCAGTTCTATTGAAATCAACTTAAAATTTTTTGAAGAAGTGTTTTAAAAAAATCTACTTTCTCTCTAGCAGATGTAAAGATTTTTTTGATGTAAATTTAATCAAAGCACTTTTTGGATCTGATGTTGAAGCTACATATTTTCATCTATATCACTGGTACACATTTTTAATCAACTAGTTAGATAAGATACATTAGATTCTTGGGCTACTCCTATATATTCCTGTTGGTTGCCTACTCTAACATAGTAAGATCTTTATCAGCTGGTTTTTGTTATCCTTATGAGTTCTGAGCTAATTTTTGGCTTGTTTAGACTTTTAGAGTGTACTAGTAATGTCTTTAATTTTTTGGGCATTGCAGGGATGACTTTCTGGTTGTTGCTACTACTCGTCCAGAAACTCTCTTTGGTGATACCGCTATTGCAGTGAATCCTGAGGTTGGATAATTTTAATTCTTGAAGTGGTTCTTGTGCCTTTTTGTGTTGTCAGTTACTTTTCTTATATGTTGAATCATAATAGGCTGAATCTTAATTTCTTATTCTTTGTGAGCAATTCACAAGTTGAGATTTGTTGTTTGATATTGGATGATGGATCCCCCTGCATGCCAAATATGTTACTGCATACCAAATGTATTTTTGAGTTCTATTCATCATAGGGGTACTTACAATGTTGTATGGACCTGTCATCTACACCCTTAAGCTCTTCTGCAATGGGAAACGTTCGTGATGAAAAAGTTAGTTTGACACTACAGTATTGTTCTCACTATTCCGAATTATTGTTTTGAAGGATGATCGTTATGCAAAATACATAGGAAGACAAGCAATTGTACCACAGACATTTGGTCGCCATGTACCTATTATTTGTGACAAGGTAAGATACCAGTAACCCATTGCCCTTAACATCTGCTGTTATTTTTTTTTCTTCTGGTGTTGTTTCAGGCCTATTTTACTTACATAATGTCCAAGAGAGTTGTATTTTCTAGTTAATTAATATTCATTGCTCTTAGAAAACTGCCATTCTCAAAAGCTATAATGTTGTTTTCCTTGAAGTAATTTGTTTCATTACAATATATAACTTACCTTTTGATTTTATTCATGCCGTCACATTCTTTGCTTCCTATCTTCTGCATCGTCCTTAGATAAATGCAATTATGAAAATTTATTATGCTATTCCCTTGCTCATTTGTTTCGTTATAATAATTGAAATTACTTATATTGGTGTTATTCGTATAGTCTAATTTTGTGCTTCTTATCTTTGCTCCATAGGACAAGGTTTTTATTTGACAGACATGGACCACCATAACTTACAAAAAGTGTCTGGATTGTTCCCTGTGAAACTGTCATTTTATATCTTCATTAGGAGAAGGAAACTACTTGATGGCTGAATATTTGATAGTCATTCTTTTTCTACATACTTACATATGAGGTGACCTTTTGTCTATGAAACAGCTTGTTGATAAGGACTTTGGTACTGGTGTCCTGAAGATAAGCCCTGGGCATGATCATAATGACTATCTCCTTGCCAGAAAGACTGGATTACCAATACTCAATGTGATGAACAAGGATGGAACTCTAAATGAGGTTGCAGGGCTTTATTGGTAAAAATATGACATGCACTCTTATTATTATTATTTTATAGTCTTGTACATCATTTTCAAAATATGACATGCAGTGGCCTAGATCGCTTTGAGGCAAGGAAGAAGTTATGGTGTGATCTCGAGGAGACGGGATTAGCTGTGAAAAAGGAGCCTTATACAATGCGAGTTCCCAGATCGCAAAGAGGCGGAGAAGTATGTTATATTGATCTTCAATCTGTATATGGATAAAAGAACGCTTACTGACATGTTTAATCTGATACTTCTTTCTTCCTATTCTGCAAATCAGATAATTGAGCCATTGGTAAGCAAACAATGGTTTCTAACCATGGAACCCTTGGCAGAAAAGGCTCTCCATGCAGTTGAAACAGGGGAGCTGACTATTATGCCTGAAAGGTTTGAGAAGGTATACTGTTTTCTGCTGCTTCATTTCCCCTCCTTGATTTTCTTCTTGCAAAAGTCTTTGAATGCTTATTGCAAATTGCAAGGTACATCTTTTTCCTCGTGACTCGGGGAAAGAGCGAGTCCACTGAATTGCACCTTGATGATGGGATGTATATCCCTCTAATGCCTCATGTTTATTTCTAGCTTCTTGTCTGTGCTTGCATTTTTCATTTGTTTGGCCATGCAAAATTTCATGATAAGTTTAATTTCGACGTGCTCTCTTTCCTTCTGCACATGCCCGGATAGTTGTTTATGTTGTTAACAACATTGTCAGATGATCTATCATGCTAAAATTTAATGATGATTTTGTGAAAATGTATAGCATGCTTTGGCTAACATTTGGATTTTGGTTTCATAATCTCAGATCTATAACCACTGGTTATCAAACATAAAAGATTGGTGCATAAGCAGACAACTGTGGTGGGGACATCGTTTACCAGTTTGGTATATTGAAGGTAAGGACTGTGAAGAAGAGTATATAGTTGCGCGGAGTCCAGAAGAAGCTAAACTAAAAGCACAGGAGAAGTACGGAAAAAATGTCGAAATATATCAGGACCCAGATGTTCTTGATACATGGTTTTCAAGGTATGTATGATTAAACCTATCATTTTTTTCTTCAAAGAAAGGACTTACAATTGTTACCAGCTCTTAAGGAACAAATTGGGATGACTATTAAGGCTGAGAAGATCTTTATTTGCTTCCAATTTTTTTTTTTTTAAAATGATTGATTGAGAGGTACTGCTTATCTTTTTACGAGATTCCAAATCTTACTAAGAACTTAGCCTAATTATGGAAATGCTTATGCAATTGAAACCTTATTATACAGGATCTATATTTAGTACGTCCTGCTGTTTATGCAATCTTATGGATGATGTAATTCATCATATAATTGGAAACCTTGTGTTCTAATATTCATCAATCTTTATAGTAAGACCCTTTATATGATTTTATCTATGGTTGAATTCTTAGTGGCCTCTCTTATATTCAATTTGCCTTTTTGTATTCTCTAGTCATGTTGTCCATTTAGTGTTTGAGTTATGAAATGAAATAAGAAATGAATGTCCTATTTGTCTATTTATTTTGCTGAATCAAATTTCCGAGTGTCACTTATAATTGATATAGTGGTTCTCATAGACTCACATGTCCAAGTTAGTAACCAATTGCAGTTGATAACATGTGCAGTGCATTATGGCCCTTCAGTACACTTGGATGGCCAGATGTTTCGGCTGAGGATTTCAGACGATTTTACCCAACAACAATGCTTGAAACAGGGTATGTGCATTCTGTGCAGCTTTATACAACAGAATGTTTCTCTTCCTCAGTCTCCCTATTAGTTATAATATTATTTCTTTCTAGAGATTTTAGCCCATCCTACATCATAAAGCTGGGAAGTGCTTATAGAGTTGTCTACAAGGTCTATATGGTTTTCATATTAGTAGCAAGAGCTCACCCGTGCATTTACCACTGTCAGAATTATTCCTTTCCTGAGACCGATTGAAACCACACGAACCTGAAAAAGGGCATTAGGCTAATATTTTAGCCAATGAACTGGTTGATGCGTAATAAGAATCACTGACATTGCAGGTTTTAGTAGACATAAAAATGCCCAAAGTTTATTTGTAGCAGTTTCAGTTCTGATGTAAATATTTGCTGTTACTCAATAGTAACACGCATTGTTTTTTGATGAAATGCTGTTTTATGGAAAATTTTAGTTTAATTTTCCACCTGAAGTATGCTTACGAAATTGAAAGGAGGTTCAGCTGGGGAAAATCTTTACAGAAGGTTTATCCTGAACATTTGATGCACAGAAGTTGACATCATTGAGCATGCAGTGCCTCATTATTTAATTGAAAAATGCTTATAGGTTGTGGCAAAATTTGTATATGTAGAAACTTGTTCAAGCATTTCTTTTGCTTTCTTTGTTGTTGACTTAAAATTATAAGTTTTGGTTGCAAGCGGATACATATTTGTATGAATGCATGTTTATGCCCAGTAACTGCAGTAATGTTCCTTGAGTAGCTTAGATGAAATTTTTAAGAGTCTTCGGTGTTGTAAAATTATCAATGCATCAATTAGATGTTCAATTTTTTCATCTAGGGAAAATCTATACCGAAGGTTTATCCTGAGCATCTGATGCACAGAGATCGTGGCATGCCCTATTGGAGAAATTGAAATCATTGAGCATGCAATACCTTGTTACTTGCTTGAAAATGCTTATACCTTGTGTCAAAAGCTGTACAATTAGAAACTTGTTCAAGCATTTCTTTTGTTTGTTTCGTTACATGCTTTTCCATTTTGATATTATAAAAAACATTTTATTTTGGTGGAAGGTGGATACAAATTTTTGGTTTCATGTCCAGTAAGTCAGTAACTGCAGTGTTGTTCCTCTTGTAGCCAATATGACTACTCTTAAGGGTCTAACATTATTAATGCAACAATTATATTTTCAATTTTTTTTCTTTCTTTTTTTGCAATGTCTTAAGCAAAAAAAAGGAGTCTGGTCTTGAGCTCAACACTTATAGTATGATTCTTTGTTGCTCAAAGAAAAGCAAAATGGTATATTTAGTTGAATCTGCTTTTTAATTAAATGGGCTCAACAATGTTTCGTATGTATTTTCCTGCGAGTTTAATTTCTTGAAGTGACCCTGATAAACTTCTGGCAATAATTCAGGATTTAAACCTGCTCTTTGTTTGAACAGGCATGATATATTATTTTTTTGGGTGGCAAGGATGGTCATGATGGGGATTGAGTTCACTGGAGAAGTTCCTTTCAAGTATGTTTATCTCCATGGGCTGATTCGGGACTCCCAGGTAAGTACATTTTCATCCGTGGAGACTTTTGTCCAAATGTTCTCTTCAAATTGGTTTACCTAGCTTTAAATAATACATACTTTTTAGATCATCATCTTTCTTATGAGATCTCTCAAGTTTCTTATAGTAGCATCTTTGTCATGACATGTCGGAATTTCATCTCGCTTTTTCCATGACCAAGCATTGAAATCTACACTGCATTTTTTTCAAATTTCTTGTGCTCTTTTGTTTGAATATGCCATTATTTGCTCTATGGCTATTTTTTACTTTTTGGCTGACCTGACTGTATCTGCTGAAGGCAGGAACTGGCATTCAACTGGGAGTGATGTGGAATTCACATAGGATAGTAAATACCTCTTAATTTTTCCTTGTAGGCTCTTGTTGGTTAACAAGACTACAAGAGAGGGGAGGATATTAATTCTGCGTGTCTATTAGAATGCCAGAGCTAGAGATTAAGATATGGGAAGAAGAAGGAAGCTTAAAGGTTACAACTGAATAGTAAAAATACCCTAGGGTATCACACCTAATATCTATGGCATAACCTAGAACTGTAGCAGACTAATATGGCCTAAAAGTAAGTAGACTGGGACCATTAACAAACAACTTGCATTAATTTAAATGGCTAATCCAATAGTTCTGATGTTTACCAAATTCCTACTTATTCAGTTTGTCTGCTAAGTTGATGTTAATACCAATGTGAAGCTATCTTTCAAAAGTACAGTATTTAGTTTCATATAGTATCCTTGCTTTACATTTTCAATTTCTGATAATGTTTTCATTTGTCTGAAATAAGGAATTATAATCGTCCACTGCAAGCCTACTAGGCAGTTTGAACTTTGATCATCTTTTTTGACTTGTTGCTTCACTGAGTAGTCATTTTCTTGATATCATCATAACACTACCAAGCTTTTGAGATTTTGGGGTCTAATTCATAGTTGCAGTAGTTGCTCTATAAATTTGTATTCATAGTAGCTAACAGGTTTATTTACCATAGTAATATCTCCTAAAGCACTGCTGGCACGCTCTTAAGGGGAAAAAAAAATGCTTAATTAGTTTAAAAAGTTCTTCTGCTTTGACACCCGGCCAATATCGTCTCCATTACAAAGTGTTCCATTTAGAGTCACGTTTCAACATCTTGTCCTATTTCATTTGTTTTTGTTGTTGAAACTTGAATGTGTGTTTTTTATAGGATGGGGGTAAGTTATGAGATGTTTGATCTTCTTGGCTGCTTGAACTCATCTAAATTTTTTCTTTCCAGGGTAGAAAAATGTCCAAATCCTTAGGGAATGTCATTGATCCCCTTGATACCATTGCAGAGTATGGAACTGATGCACTACGGTTCAGTCTTTCGTTGGGAACTCCTGGTCAGGTCTGTTTCATCATTATTTGTGTAGATTTGAAGAATTGAAATAAGGAAGAAAGAAAACCATAATACATATGATCTGTTGCTCTGAGAATGAGTTCTACATTTCTCTAGAGAATTGCTTACATATATGATTCTCTATTCGTCCAAACTTCTACTCATCTACTCGTTTTACAAATCCTTAAGGAAACTCAGTATCACACCCTTTTTTCTCTCAGGACCTTAATTTGTCAAGTGAGAGGTTGGCTTCTAACAAGGCCTTCACCAACAAGCTATGGAATGCTGGAAAATTTCTGCTGCAGAACTTGCCTAGTCAAAGTGATGTTTCTGCCTGGGAAAACATACTTGCTTACAAGGTTTGAGCTGCTGATACCCCCACCCCACACCCCACACCCCACACTTCACAGACACACTAATTATAATAGGAAGGTCCGGAGTTTCCATTTTTAACAGATTTGAATAAATACATGGAAAGCTTGCTAATGATCCACATGTGGGTATCTAATCCGTTCTAATGTTTACTCAGTAAACACATGGATCTTAACTGTCGTAAGGATATTATATGGATATTTTTCGTTACAAACATGGATTCATTGTCCCTTTTGAATGTCCTACCAAATAGCCAGAGGAACTAGCTCCTACCCATCATTTCAACAACCTTCTTCATAACGTCCAACACAGCAAGTAACATTCTTGAGGAAGCCTTAATACTAACACATTGTATATAATACTTCTAAATTTATCGTAGATTTGTTTTATTTATATATCATATTCTAAAATTGTTTGTTGGCTTGTCCATTTTACTAAATTATGCCACTTTCTCCTTTCTACTTATTTCGACACTCTTATGTAACAGTTCGATAGTGATGATCACTTGCTCAGGCTGCCATTACCAGAGTGTTGGGTGGTGAGTGCAACCTAGTGCTTACATTATAATTGTTCTATGATCAACTGATGAATACTGACTCCTTGCTCATGATCAGATTTCAAAACTTCACCTGCTTGTTGATTCAGTGACAACCAGCTACGAGAAAAATTTCTTTGGAGATGTTGCTAGGGAAACATATGATTTCTTTTGGGGTGATTTTGCAGACTGGTATAGTTTAATTTTTGGTCCTCATTATCCTGTTAGACATACTTGACACTCTTTGCTTCAAATATTGATCTCTTGATCATCAATGGATGGAAAACATAATATTTATATATCCATATTCTGAAGCATAATTGCTTCCTTTTACTTACAATTGAATGCAATTTTCCTACTCATAGCTGCATCTATATATGTATTGGGATATCATATCAGTGTAATCCCTATTTTAGCTCGAGTAAGACAATGCCCATTTCTAGTAATAAATTTGGTGCTGATGCGATAACTGAGACGACAACAATGTTGAAATAGTAAAAACTCTTAGTCCTGAAACCCCATTGCATCCTTATGCATTAGATATTGAAAATCATCTGGATCAGTGAATGTGCATGCTATGCTTCCCTAGCATTGATAGTTGAGTGTTCAGTCTCTGCCTTTTCCACACCAAGAGTGAAGAACATAAAAATTATTTAAATGTGCTTCCAGCTAGTAAAACAAAAAATCAAATGAATTTGGCTCTTGATAAGATAGGGATGGGTAATATTCAAAGGAAGATCATGAGAAATACAAGAACATTCACCTCTTATATACTATATAGTGAATTAAAGATTTTGTTTCAACTATTCCTCTTGTAAATAGAATATCTGATTTTCAATAAGAATCAACTCCTCGTTGTATGAGAATAGGGTCTAGTTGAATATCATCTTTTTCGTAAGAAACTAAGAATCAATGTTAGGACATAAATTCTAAGTCTTATAATATGTGACATAGGGCATACCACGATGCAAGGTTTGAAGGATTAGGGGCAAATACGGGAAGTACCTAGCAAGGTATATACAGGAAACAAGCTACAATCACATGTCTGTTAGTAATGTTAGATAACAGTTCATGCTTGGTATAAATTAGTGGAAAACCCTCCTTAGAGATATATCTAGAGATCTGAGTGAACTGCATGCTTAGCCTTGACTCTTGTGGAGGTTCCTCCCTTGAGTCGCTGTCTGAGAAATAAATACATCTATGTTGGGATTTGGCCCTTTGGAGTATATACCTCAATTGGAATTATTATAGTTTTATCATATTCTATTGCTGTCCTAATCACTTTCTGTCGATTCACCTTTTCACTCTAACAATCATCGTTTTTTTTCGCTTTAAAGTATGTCTACAGTAACAATTGTGTTCTGATTGAGTTTATTATGTATTTGGTCATTAAAAAAAGGTATATTGAAGCTAGTAAAGCTCGGCTCTATCAGTCTGCTGATCCCTCCATTTCTTCCATGGCGCATGCTGTACTTCTGTATGTTTATGAGCATATACTGAAATTGCTGCATCCATTTATGCCATTTGTCACTGAAGCTCTCTGGCAGGTAAGACCAACGCGGTCACACTTATATGCTTTCTTTTTTATTTATTCCAGTGTCCAATTATACATCAAGCAGTTGCTCTTGATTCTTGGACAAGCTCATCAGACACACCATCGTATTTATATTTCTTACATTCTCCTTGAGCCCTTTTTGGTTTAGATTCTTATGAATATGGATACAGAAATAGATTTACAGGATTATGGGTCGTGGTTTCATTCTAAAAATCATATCTTAGGTTCACAAAGAGGGTACAAAGTTTATTCTAATAAGTTAGGTGATAAATCTGGAAAAGAAAGGATGTAGTGAACTAACAAGTGGTGAGAATAAGTTTGACCTATAATAACAGGGAGTGAATAAAATATTTGGTTTTAGTTTCCCAGTTATATTCTTGGTATACTGTAACAACTTCTTTCCATTGTAATTTGTGAGTTTCTTTCTGTAAGTTGTCAGCTTAATTTTCCTCCTAAATGTTAGCCATTTCATCCTATGATGTTCTTATGAAGTGACATAAATGATTCTGTTCTCAGGTTCTGATGAATAATAAAAATGGTGTTGTTTTCTTTTCATATTGAATTTTGTGGTTTCTTTTAATTTTATATGTAGGCACTCCCTTATAGAAAAGAAGCTTTGATTGTATCTCCATGGCCACAATCCTCCCTTCCTGCTCATTCAAACTCGATAAAAAAGTTTGAAAATTTGCAAGCTTTGGTGAGTATGAACTTCCTCCCTATTTCTCCATTTCTGGCTTTTCCTCTGCAATGTAAATGCTGAAGATGCCACCATACTTCAAATGCTTTTTTTTATCCTTGAATATGCAGACAAGGGCAATCCGTAATGCACGTGCTGAGTATTCAGTTGAGCCAGCAAAGCGTATTTCAGCAACAGTAGTTGCAAGCTCTGAAGTCATTGATTATATTTCTGTGAGTGCAATCTGTTTTCGTATATCATTCATTGTGTTTGGTTGGACCTTATAATATTATGGACAACTCCTATTGATGAAGTGTCATGTATAGACCTAGTAGGGCATTACATAGGGTTTAGTATTAATAGGTCTATGCAAATGAATAATGAAAGTATCTTCATTTTCCTCCTTTACCTATTTCCTCTCCCGATGTTACCCTTCTTTTCTCTTTCTCTAATATTCCTCTTTCCCTCTAATCTCATCCCTTTCCCTCTTAATTCATCAAATCCCAAGTGGGTCATAAGATAAAGGTCTAACATTATTCACAATTCTTAGGACCTTTCTCACCAAATATCGACTGATGAAGTTATTTTGTATCAGACTGTTAGTTAGTTCTATTGAATTGTTCTATTTATAGTTGTCTCAAGTGTAAAAAATTGGACTATTCAATTTTCTTTATTCGATCTTAATTAACTTTAGGTAGTTGTAGTTAGTTCTGGTTTTTTCCCCATCATCTTCTGTAGTGGTTCTTAAAAACTTCATTCTGTATCAGAAGTAAGAACACGAACACTGAGACTGAGGTTCTGATGCACTTTGTGCTATTTGAACTTTGTTTTACTCTACTAGAAGACAGTTAGCATAGCTTTTTTCAATGAAAAATATTTCCCCCTCTCACTATATGCTTCTTGGGCTCACGGATTTTCATTGAAAAAAAGTTTATAAAATTGTTGCCAAACACATTACACATCCCATGTCTTTATGTTTCCAAATATTAACTGTCGTCAACATTGTCTTGCCTCACAGAAAGAGAAGGAAATTTTAGCTCTTCTGTCCCGGTTGGATCTCCAAGGCACACGTTTCACGGAATCTCCTCCAGGCACGTTTTGATTCCTCAATATGTTGCATTTCTATATCCACAATTTTAATGAATGGTATGTATCTGCAGATGATGCAAAGCAATCCATCCATCTAGTTGCCGGTGAAGGTCTGGAGACGTATCTCCCTCTGGCTGACATGGTGGATATATCTGCAGAAGTAGAGCGCCTTACTAAGCGCCTCTCTAAGATGGAAGTCGAATATAAAGCGCTTGTTGCTCGCCTTGGCTCCCCAAAGGTATCAATATGACAATATCATTCAACAGAGCTATATATTTATGTTTTAGTCTTAAGCTGTCCTTTTTCAGCGTGGGTTTAGTTAGAAGATAGTTAGTCCTTGCAAATTGCTTCTCAATATCCTTGCTGGGTTCTCTGGATACTAGTAATGGAAAACTAATCACATTGACAGGGTTAGCTTATATAAATGAAAATATTTAGGTTGAAAAGAAAAAAAGAAGGGATTATTGGATTAGAAGGAGATTAAGGAGGGGTTAAACAGAGTGCTCTTTGTTTATGCAATTGGGCTTGTAAATGACTTAAACCTGAAGGCCATACAAACCAAACCGGGGTGCTTGACCTAATTAGCAAGCCTACTTGCAACAAATAAATATTGTTAGTCCATAGCCTTTGTTGTATCTTCTAGTCATCAAAAGAACACAACAAAAGTGAAATAGACTACCCCGTTTGGTTGCATCTTCAAACGGAATGAAAACGAACGTAGTCCATATATACACTCGTTCATGAAAAGTTTTGGAATTTCTTGTGGTTTAAATTAGTTGGAGTAGAATTTGATTAATTTTGATAACCTATAGGGTAAAGAAAACACTAAAATGAGAAAACATGCACATTCTATGTTAATATTATAAATGAACAATGACATTTAAGTGGACTAGATTCGTATTAACTTTAATACTGCAACCCTATACTCTATTGCCTCAGTTTGTAGAGAAGGCTCCGGAAGAAGTAGTGCGTGGTGTTCGCGAGAAAGCAGTCGAGTTGGAAGAGAAGATAAACTTGACCAAGACCCGTCTATCCTTACTCGAGTCCAATGCTTTGGTTGCTGAGACAGCATAAGCCATGCACAAGAAGGCTGTAATTGCCATCTGATTTTGACCTGTTCACCAAATCCTAATCCCTAGTTAGGACTTCTGCTAATCAGCTTTGTTGATATTATTTGCTCCAAGTATATGGGTTTGCATCAATCTTATACTAAATTTTGTTGACATAGATTAAAACTTTATGTAGAATGAGTTTTGTCAATCCACCTGTATGATGTAACTCTTCATTTATGCTCATTCACTAATAAACAAGTTTGATATAACTCTTCCAAACTTTAACTCATTCGCCTGAACCAACAACCCAATATCTACTACATGATGATTCATACATAGCCTAATCGGATATGTGGTGGATTTGAGATGTGACTGCACAGTGCACACTGACACATGTACATTGTTTTTATGTACAATGAGTTTTGTGAATCCACTTGTATGATTATCTCTTCTCCTGGCCTTCTCATAGCGCACATGTCCATCATTCACTCCACCACATGCCTAATTTTTACTTTCTTAGCCCAATTCTGAACCTTTATTCTATCTACTCATTGCTTTGGACATATGACTATCAAATACCATTAAATTTATGAAATTGCTAGGCCAAGATAAGTACACAATATAATGTTAGACGACTGTACTTAAGCTGAAAAAAACAGCTTGGACGCAGTTGACCAACGCCCACCTTTTCAATAATTTTTTTTATTTCTTTAAAATTTAAGAGTGAATTTGCTAGTTTATTTCACTAATTTTAATTAGTAATTATGCAGCTCAATAATTTTGTTAGTAAATGACCTCTTTTAAATTTTGTAGACAAACTTACCCTTACACATAAATCTAAAATATTTTTAATTGATTACTGCCTTTTAATTTACCCTCAATGATTATTGTTTTATAATTACCCCACAATCCCTAATTGAATAAGGTGTATTTTGAAGGAGTTACCAATTTTATTCAGTGTAATTAATTAACAATTAACATATTATAAAATTAAATGTTGATTTTCTTGATTGAAATCGTAACTACTGTTTTCTTCTACAAGTCTGCATCGTCGACGTTCATTTTCTCGATCAAAAAGGTATGTTGCATACTCTATGAGTTCTACAAATGAATTTGAAAGAAGGCAATTCTTGTACTATGCCTAAATAGGAACTATTGTATTTCTTTCTTCCAAATTTGAAAGATCTTACTGCATTATCCGTGAGTCTAGTGTTTGTAAACTTTTGAGATTCCTATAAATGACTTGTAATAATCTGACCATGTAAATCTTGTACTATGCCTACAACTAAATGAGAATTATTATATTTCTTTCGTCCAAATTTGAAAGATCCACACTGCATAGTCCACAAGTCTAGTTTCTGTAAACTTTTGAGATTCTTATAAATGGCGTTTAATAATCTAATAGTTCCATGTAAATCTTGTATCTGCAATCATGTATCTTTCTTTTGTATATAAAAGTTTCTTGTACGACCTGATATTCATAGTATTGGATTAATCTCTTGTACTGACTTCTTTTCATGTAACATGCTAGTTTTACAAGAATGGTGATGTCTTGTACACTCCTCTCTAGAAAGAAATCGGAAGCAACGATTCAACTACTCAAGCAAAGAAGGAAAAAGAAGGAAGACAAGTTGACACTTCAACTTCTTTGTTGGAATGAAGTTCAGCGGTGTTGTGTTTTCTTATTAATGATATTAAGTAAATAATTATATATATTATTCACCTTCTTAAATTAGGATTATTGTATAATCAATTAACAGATTCTCTTGTAACTAATTGAGAGAAAACTGAGATATACTAGTGTGTATTACCCGTGCCTTGCACGGGATTTATCAAAATATACTTTTAATTTTTCTTTTTTTTTCTTTTAGTCTTATTTCGTTGATGTATATTTGACAAAATATGATATTTGTCTATATTTAAAAACATATTTATAAATTTGTCAAATAACTAATTATAGATTTTAAATTTTAATATAATTTTATAGAGAAAAGTTGACGTCAATTACGACTTTAAATAATACATTTTTAAAACTATTAGTTTTTTAATTGATTATTTAACAGAATGTGATTCATATCACGATTATTTGCGGCTTTGATAAATTAATTTAGTTGACCTTATAAATTTATATGGGAATTTTGTTAAAGTAATAATTACATCAAATTAATATATTAAAAAAAATACTCTACAAACATATTAAAAATTTATCAACTTACATAATTAACTAATTTTGTAATAAAAATTGTTCAACTTATTATAAAGAAAATCTCAAAAAGTAAAATGGAAAGGAAAATAAATTTAGTATGTGATTTTGCGATTTGGAGAAAAGGGAAGGAGAGAAGATACACTTGACCTAAAAATTTGGTAAAATAAGGTAATTTATTTAAGTAATAAATAAAAATAGTATAAAGGACCCTCTAATTCCATCACCAACAAATACGTTAATTGAAATTGGAAAGAAAGATAGTTACAATTTTTTTTATTAATATATATTAAAAGAAAAGTAGACACCCTTAGTATGCACAATTTTAATATACTACTAAAGTATTATATTTAAAAAAATAAGGAAACAAAATCTATTATTTACACTTTTTTTTATTTAAAAAAATATATTAATTGATAGAAGTTTAATAAAAATAATCTCTTCAATTTTTTTAATAAAATTAAAATACATTAGCATCTATACATAAATTAAAAAAAGTATGTTTAGTATATATATATATATATATATATATATATAAAGTTATTTTGGTATAGTTTTATCATAAAATAATAATTCTATTAGTATAATTTTAGCCATGTTTATGTTTATGTGTAAATATATAAAGAGACATGTTTGGTAAGTTGATAAATATAAGTTCTATTATAGAATAATTATATTATTACATTATTGAATAATTTAAATAGGGTAACTATATACATAGTTTTTAAAAAAAATCAAAATTCTAATAAAATGACACGTGGCATAATATAAGCTAGAATGAACCACGTTGAAGGAAATGCTTTGACTTTAATATAGTATATAGATATATAGATAGATTAATAGGGGCAAATTAGATATTAGAGATTAAAAAATGTTATTTTGTTAATAAATTATAAGTCCATTTTATTTAGTTAATAAATTTTATTATGGGGCATTTCATCCAATTTTCTTAAAATTTAATATAAATTTCAACGTCATCACCCTACGTTAAGGTTAAATTTTCTTCGTCAACAAAATACATTACATTGTGTACCTAGTAAATTTGTGTCCGTGCCTTCAACATCACCTTCAAATTTATAAGGAACATTAAGGGTTTTAGGATATAATGTAAGGTTACTGAATCGAAGATAATAATCTTTTAATTATATGATCAACTTGGTCAGTACATTTAAGATGAAAAAGAATTAACCAATAAATTTTTTTTCATGAATTAACATAGAGACTTTGTTGATTATTGAAGTTACTCGGATTAATTGAATGAGATTATTTTAGAAAATTATATTGATTCATAATTTTTTTTTAATTCAACTTAACTTGAATCATCATGATTACCTTAAAATTATTATCTTTTGAATAATTTCGAAGAGTACACCAAATGATGCCATAATTTACATTAAAATACTTAAAAAACCATACTCCTTTCGAAAGATAAATATGCAGATGTTGGTATTGTCAAGGATATACATACCTGTTGACAATCATTTTATACTGATCGATATACTTATTTGTTGAATATGATTACATGTAATCCTTATTTTCAATTTATTGTTAGGATGTTAGAGGATTCTATTATCATTTGTATATATCAATCATTCTACATGAAATAGCACATTCATGACCAGTTTGATTTTTTAACTTTAAAAACAGAAAGAGAATGAAAACGAATATAGTTAATATATATACTTTATTCATGAAATTTTTTAAAATTATTATTCATGATTTTATGCAAAATACACATGTTCTCTCCATTTTTTTTTTTTTTTTTTTTAGGTATCAAAATTAATCAAATTCTACTACAATTACCTCAAAAAATTTCAAAAATTCAAAAAATTCAAAAAATTATAAACAAAGATATACGTTGTAATAGATTCGTTCCCATTCCGCTTCTATTTCCGCTTTCAAAATTAAAACCAAATTGCCCCTCAATTCTTATAGATACAGCTATGGGTTATTTCAGTATATGAGATCCAAGAGTACGAAGCTGAGGATGATTGAAATATTTCAACTTTCAACCATCGTTGTTCGACGAAGAGGTAGAATGCGAATCCACCGAAGTCTAGTCAGTTCTAGAAAACAATGCAAACTGAACCACAGACAAAAATGAAAGCCCAACCGAAGTGGAGCCACTTCTACAAACATGTTTAATGGTCAAAATGTGATCGATAGAACCACAAGTTAGGTGAAAAGATTAAAACAAAAAGAAGGAAAATGGAATTCACAAAGCAATGGCAGTTGTGTAATAAGACGGACTTTTCTAGGTCAAAAGTAATCTACACTAATATTGCCATACTCCACGTGCTACAATTCTCCACAGACAAGAGAGTCGGTCATGGTCCACCCTTTTATCCAAAGCCCCCAAAATAATGTTAAAAAACAAAAATAAAAGCAAAATAAATGTCCCGTAGTAAATAAATAATTAAACGAAACCGTTTTGAGTATTTCTCTCTCCGTCCACCACTATAAAGAGGCCCATCATATCTCTTCCCCTGCTGTTTTCACACTGTATCATATTCCGCTAAGCACGCCCGAGGCTCTTCTACACATTGGAGGCGGGAGGCCGATAATTCAGCTCTCTGGTTTGTGATAGAGAGAAAATCCGATTTCGTAAACTAAAAAATGGATGAAGACATGGCAATAATCGATTCGATTCTCCGAGAGGAGGCGGAATTGAACGGAGAAGTAGTGGAAGACGCCGAAAGCGGCTGGAAGACAGTGAAATCAAAGCCTTCTAAGAGGAATTCCACTGCTATTATAACGCCGGAGTTCGTTCGAGCCAATGGAGTGTCAGTCATCACCGTTGACGCTTCTTCCGGCGTGTTTCGATCGCTGGAGAAGGAAGCAGAAGAGCGTCGCCGTCGCGTGGTGGAGGCGCAGAGGGCTGCACTTGAGATCGCACGTGCTATAGGCGTCGGAACTTCTCGAGAGAAGGAAGTCGATGATGACGAGGTTCGAAACAGAGATTTGGCTGAAATTGCCGGAGATCGGAAGGGGAAGATGAAGAAGAAGACGCCTAAGGTTACGGTGTCAGAGGCTGCGACAAATATTGATGCCGATCATCTCGCTGCATTTCTCGTCGATTTGAGTGTCAGTGTTTTCTCTAGTTGATTTGACTCTTTTCTACTTTTTGTTGACATTATTTACTTTATTACAGACTATTTTTCTATGCAATTAATTTGATCCATTTTTAGTAGGAATCTTGGCCGATTTATGCTCGGTCTAGCTGATTAGTTATTCTTCCAAATTATGTGCAGAGTAATTATGAATTCCAAGAGGATATACAATTAACAAGGTTTGCTGACTACTTCGGTAGAGCATTCACTTCTGTAACCTCTGCTCAGTTCCCTTGGCAAAAGCTGTTGAGTGAGTCATCTGTTGCAAATATGATAGAGGTAAGCTTCCATTTTCTCCAAAAAAAATTTAAGCCTCTCTATTATTCCTCCTATTGTTAATAAGTTTTGTTTAAGTAAGGATAATGATAATCTTTTTGTTTTCATTTGCATGCATATTTGTTTCTTATTATATCGTTATTTTGTGGTGTTGATCATACCTTTGAGAACTAATTCAGTCTAATTGTGCTTGGATC
Organism: Fagopyrum homotropicum; assembly: GCA_033239125.1. NCBI lineage: Eukaryota > Viridiplantae > Streptophyta > Magnoliopsida > Caryophyllales > Polygonaceae > Fagopyrum > Fagopyrum homotropicum. The sequence goes on along the minus strand of BSWB01000007.1, from coordinate 25,179,838 downwards.
AGATACCTCTTGCTCATCTACCTGAGGTTGTTTACAAGATATCAGTTGACTGGATTAACCAACGATCTCTAACTGCGGTCGGATCCTTCATGCTGTGGTTATGGGACAGTATTCAGGCCGACCATGCCAGCTATCAGGAAAGTACGAAAGGGAAAGGCATCAAGGAAGTTCAGAAGAGACCATCCAAATCTATGGTAGTATCCTTTTACTGTGATTAGGTTTAAATATATGGTTAAATGTTTGTTAATATCACAAAATGCACATTCTCAGTAGAGTTGTTGTATGATCTGAGCTACTTGTGCTCGGACTAGGCTAAAAAAAAAGCTCAGGAGCTCATTCACTTACTAAACAAGTAGACTACGGACACATTTTTAAGCTCAACTAAAATTTAGGTTTGGCTCCATTTTAAACTAGTTGAACACGAGCATATCAAAACCTGTCTCGTTCCATTCGAATAACAATTCTAATGATAATTAGATGATTCAATTTTCAATAGGATGTTATATGGGCCGAGCTACTCGAGCACTGCTTGAGAAAAGTTGGGCTCAAAGTCGTTCACTTACAAAACAAGCCATGTATGAACACATTATGAAGCTCGATTAAATTTAGTTGAGCTTGACTCGGTTCTAAATGAGATGAACATTTCAAAGTTCCGTTCGTTCAACTCGAATAACAACCCTATCCTCACAACAGTTTGAACAAGTAATTGAGCTTTAGGTGGGTTTATACCAAACTTTTCCGCGTACATTGCTATCTGGAGTTAAAAGGGTTCTTGTTTCAAGTTCAAAAAGTTGTATAGTATTTGATATTGCAATGCTGATGCAACATACTTTCCTGTATCTTTCCATGTTTGGTTCTTTTCAACCTGTTGAATGGATTTCATAGATAGGAACAAGTTATTTGATGTGATATACTATTCAGCCTCTTTGATAATCCACAACCATTACATTAGAATGTTTCTTTTGCCTCTCAAAAGCTACATTACCCTCACCACTACAGTTTGTATGCACAAGGCGGCCTAGTTAGGTTCTTGCTTGGTAACTAATCATTTCTCTTATACTCGCAGGGTTTATTCCTTGTGAAACTACAATCTAATGTTTAGGTGTTTGGCATAAACTGAAAAATATCTTTGTTAGTTTTTAAAATGATTATTGTAACTTCAATATTTTCATTAAGAAATGATTACATTCAGTTTCAAAATTTCCTTTACATATACTTATCTTTTATTCATCAATATTTTCTCCTCGGGTTTATACAATAACTGATTAATCTGTTATTTCATTGTGCTATTTTGCACATTGTTTGTCTTCGGCCATCCAGGTTGCCACATTTATGATTTTAGCAATGGTGCTGCGAAGAAAACCTGATGTGCTGATCAGCCTGTTGCCCGTGCTGAAGGACAATCCAACATATTTCGAACAGAGCATGCTTTTCGTGAATGTATGGATGATTTCACAGGTATGATTCTATCTGATTAGGATTTTTTACACACTTCTTTGGTGCTTCAAAATAACTGTTCAATAAAATGATAGAGCTTAGTTCTGCAGGCATCCCTTGGAGATTTAGCTGTAGGCTTGTACACATGGGCACATGTTCTCTTGCCAATGTTAAGTGGCAAATCAACTCCATATACTAGGGACTTGATCTTGCAGCTGGGAGAAAGGTTATAAATATTTCAATGTATCATTCTTATTTTTCCTGTATGTTAGAACTCTCAGCTTATGTTCTTTTCTCCCTTTCTAACTTACATAGGATTTTATCATCATCAAAAGCTGGACAATTACTTTCAAGCGGAACAGTCAGAAATGGTGAGCGTCTGGTACCTCCATCAGCCCTTGGGGTCCTGATGAGGTTAACCTTTCCTTCACCCAAAAACCGAATTAAGGTGGAGATTTATAAATTTCTTGTGAAAAGCAACTATTTTTCTTCGCTTTCTTCAACAATAATTATTGTTTCAACATTTTGGTTAGGCAACTGAGAGGTTTGAAGCCATGTATCCAACCTTGAAGAAAATATCCCTCGGTGGCTTTCAAAGTAAAAAAGGAATGAAGCAAGTGTCAGAACAGATATTCAGCATTGCTATTTGTGCTGCAGGTAAAGCTGAAGCTGATAAAAATCATTTTCACTTATGTACCTTCAAATGACATTGGTTTCATTATGTTACTAATCCATAAAAACTTGTAATGCAGCTATTCCAACCCTTTCCAAGGAAGCAACTGATCTTTCGGTCTGGTGTCTGACTGTGAATCCTGCTTGCTGTGAGCAATGGGTTAGTACTCACAGCTAAAATTAGTTTACACAACTGAAATTTGATATCCTCATGATGTATTTTACTTAACAAAATGTCTCCCACGATATATGTGGACCAGGACAATTTGTACCTGAATAATATTGAAGGAAGTCTTACTATATTACAAAAGCTGGCTACAGATTGGAAGGAGCTATCTGTCAAATTGTCTACAGATTCTCTGCGAAAGGTGCTCGAGCATTTCAGGAAGAAGGTAAACCGGAACAAACCTTAAGAAAGCTTACCTTTACTTACAGATAAATTGTTCTCGTTTGGTATCTTTTGCCATTCTGGGAATCGGACTAGAATAAAGAATTAGATTGAAATTATGAATAACATAATTCGAGTCTTAATAGAAGGCGTTTGGTATGTCGTTGAAATAGTCGAGACATTGGAATGATTCAAAGCTACCTTTTTTCTAATCTAGCAATCAAATTTGTTAATAAACCTGAAATCGTTCATTCCTGAGATCATTTTGATTCTCATTACAACACTTACCAAACCCAAGTACTGGAATTTGATCATCTAATAGGATGAAAAGGATTCAAACATTACTACATTTGCTGATCCCATTTCCTGTGACAATGCAGAACCAAACCGCATTGGCTAGTAAAGAGTACAAACTGGAACACTCTGCATTGAAAGACGCCGACAAACAATGCAAGGCAATACTTACCTACATATCCCCAGGACACTACTGGCTGAAGATTGTGATGATGGTTTCGGTTTTGCTCGGTTTATTCAGCATCTTCGTGGCTACGGTTTCTATGACGCCTTCCCTAAATCATCTCCACCCTAATCTCGACTAAAGTAAGACTCAACCTTCTCAAACTTTGCACATATTCTAACCTTATCACGGGAAGAAGAAGACATTTATAACTTGAGTTGTCTCATATAAGCCAATAAAGAGAGAGTGAAAGTTGTTTATAGCAGAGCAGAGTTTCACCGGATTTAGTGAGTGTTAATAAGCAATGGATACGCATTAGGCGTTTCCACTGCGGTGTGTAATGATCATAGTTACTGGTTTATTAGCTGAGTTATGTTAGTAACTTATCACCAATTCTCCTTTTTGTAACTTTTTTGAGTAATCTGCACACTACTGTGCACTTAAACTATATTTGATCAACCGCAGTCTTCTATAGTCGGCTCTTTATAAGTTAAAAAAAATGATTTGGAAATATTATCCATCAGAAAATACATAAATTTAAAAATAAACCTAAATTAGGAGCACCTTTCTATACCCTGTAAGTTTTGAAATTGAAAATTTGAGCTAAATTTTTTTCACTTTAGTTATATAATCAATTCCCGAACTAGACCCGGTCATATCCGGGCAACTCGTCCGACCGGAAAACGGGCGGATATGAACAGAGGAAGAAGTCCGACCAGACCGAAAGCCCAACCCGCCAAGCCGGATCCGGCACCACTCTAGACCCGGCCTGTCGGGCCGGGTAAAAAATTAAAAAAATATATATTATATTGTATATATTATAAATATTAAGTATAAAATATAAAATATTTAGTATAATTATAATAAATATAATGTAATTTATTTATTTTTTAGAATCATATTAAAAAAAATTTCTAAAAAGAAAAACGGGTACCCGTAAGTCTGATCCGTCCGTCCGCGTACGTCAACCATTTCAAGCTCGGTAGTCGGGCTCGGTCCGGGTCGGATAAATAGGCTTGAGTTTTTTATAAAACCCGTCCTGAACCCTGTCCGAATCTGGATATAAACAGGTTTAAACCCAAACTTCTATTCGTGTCCAAAGTCCTTCAACATAAATAATAGCGAGATCTTTTGCCCCGGAAAACCTAGATAAGAGTTCCAATTTGATGATATTGGCCTTTTTAATTAACTAGTTCAATGCCCGCACCTTGTGCGGTTTTGTCTAAATAATTTTTTTTAATTTTATATATTATGTAGTGAATATTAATTAATCGAAATTTTTTTAATTATAGGCTAATTTGAGTTAAAACTATTTTTTTTATATCATCTAGAAAAAGATTGTGTAAAAATATGTATAATTTAAAATTTAATTATAGGATAAATTGATTTAAAACTAATTTTTTTATATCATCTAGAAAAAATATTGTCTAAAAATTGCGGGTAGGATTATGTAGAATCGGTTAAGATATTTATCTATTTTGTTAACTATTATTAATTATTTAACAGAAAATAAAATTTGAATTTTAAAATTAAAATTAAGAAAACAAAAACATGATATATATATATATATATATATATATATATATATATATATATATATATATATATATAGTTCGAAATTAAAAAAATAATTTTAAAAATAAAATTTTAAATTTTAAAATAAGAAAACAAAATATGATATATAAATGCCTACATTATTTTTTTGAAAATTAGGAAAACAAAATGTAGATATGTTTTTATTATGTTTTTTATTTGTTTTTGTTTTAATTATTCTTTGATTAAAGTTGATGTGGCATGATGATATATTAGATTAAAGATGATTTGGCATGCTGACTGTTTATTAATTGTAACGAAATTTTTTATTGTGAAAGATATTATGGCAAATCCGTAAATATCTTGTGACAATATTGTAAATAAATTGGAAAAAAGCTGATGTGGCTAGCCTTATCCTGCGACATGTGGACTAAATGGGTACTGTTTTAGTAAGATATATAGATTAAGAAAACGTGGGTCAGAATTTTATTTATTTTAAGCTAACCAAACTTTCATACGTGCGTATTTTGCCTCAATTATGAATAGTTATATATTTTGGTCCAATTTATGATCACACATTTAGGCCAAGGTTCAGTTATAGGTCGATATTTCTCCATGTGTAGTATCATGATCGCACTTTCTGTCGGTGATATTATCCAAGGTTGGTGACAGCTTAAAAATGTGTAGTACGCTTAGTTATAGGGTGTGTTTGGCACAAGTGTTTCTCTAGTGTTTTTGATTGTTTTTTAGTGTATCTCGTTTTAACGAGTGTTTGACACCCAGAGAAACACTAGTGATTAGTGTTTCTCCGATTGTTTGTGAAACTCTCATCCGAGCAAGAGTTTTGGGGTTGCACTAGTGTTTCTCCGTATAAAATACCCAAACTATCCTCATTTGTTAACAATATTTACACATTAACCGGGTATATAATTAACACCCTCTCTCATCAAAAACCTATCTTCTTCCCCGATCTGGAGCAAAGTATACCACGACGGCAACGACGAACTGACGGCGACAAGGGGACGAGAAAAGGCGACGAGTTTTTGGAGGTACTTTTTTGATTGCTTGCATCTTTACACTACTATTCTCATCAAAAACTTGTCTGTAACTGGTTGACATGGCTTCGAATGACGAGCAAAGGCGACGAGCTCCTGCATCTATTATATTCTCAATCGAGTGGCTTCGAATGATTGTTTTTTGGCTTCGTTCCTGTATCTATTCTGTTTTTTCGAGTTCGAATCTGAGTGTTTTTTAGTGTTGAATTTGTTTATAGTACAATTGGCTTTCAAATCTGAGTTCGAATCTCTTGCATCTATTAAGTTCCTGCATCTATTCTATTCTGTTCTGTCGAGTTCGAATCTGATGCTGAATTTACACATTGATCCCAAATTTGCTATGAATCTGTCTTCTTGTTTGGTTGAATGTCTTGTGCTCTGGGAGATCTTTGATGCTACGCAGATGGGGTTATATGTCATGTTAGAAGTTTAATATATGTTTGCAGTGAGCACTCTATGTAGTTGAATGCTTCTCGGATCAAGGTTCTCCAAATTTGCTTCGAATCTGTCTGTTGAATCTGTCTAATATGATTGCATGAGTTCTAGAATTTAAAAATCAATTATTCAGAACTAGATTGGTCAATGAAATTAGAATTTGTGTTGAAGACTTGATAATTGACATTAAGCAGGCACGAAATGTAGGAGCTAGCTTCGTGCTTTGCATGACTGTGTATAACAGCAGGCCAGAGATTCTCTTACCATTAATATACATAATTATGAATCAACACCCTTTTCTTTTGTATTGTCAAAATATTTAGATGAACCCTAAGGTCACTTTCCAGTTTCCACTTTCCACATAGTTACTTCTGCACTGCTGAATTTCATTGAAGAACTAATGGTCATCCATTGCGTTGTGTTCTTCAAAATAGTGTTTAATAACTCGATTAGAGCAACAAGTGTTTGTGTCATCTTCTAATGCTGAATTTGTCTAGGGGTATAGTTGTGTTTAATCCCACTACTACTAGTGTTGATGCTTGACATAACTGTGATGCTTGACTTTGATTACATTATTATAATTTTTCATTTTGTGGTGTTTTGTTTGTACTAAACATATGTTATATTGTTTTGAGCTTGTAGATGGACAATAATAATCTCTCACAAAAGTGTAGGGGTCCAAATTTTCCTTGGACTTTTGAACTAGTTAAACTTCTAGTGTCAATTTTAAATGATTTTCAAAAGAAAAACGGAAGCAAGCAATCTTACAATTGGAAGGAGATATCTGCTACATTTGTTAGTAAGGCTGGGAAGGATGGAGTTAAGGATTTCTGTAAAAATAAATTCGAGTCAATGAAAAAGGAATACAAGGCTTGAAATCATCTTAGGAAATCTGAGACTAGTCTAGGATGGGACGAGAAGACTCGAATGATTACGGCTTCCAATGAATGGTGGGATAGAAAGATAAAGGTAATTTATCAATTTCAGTATCTACGTTGTTACAACTTCTACAAATATTAATTTGTGATATTTAATAATTTATTTAACTTGATGTGCTTTATGTATTGTAGGAAGACGTAAACTGTAAGAAGAATAAAAACAAGGGAATGGATGCGGACTATGAGGAGTTGCTGACTTCGTTGTTTGCTGGAACTGTAGCTGCAGGTCGTCTAGCCATGTCAGCTGGAATGGTTTGTGAGGCAACACCAGAGCCTATCTCGCTTGTAGATGATGAGGAATTAGGTTTAGGTGAAGATGACGGTGATGGTGGTGATTTTTTTTCGTAATTTTATTGGCACTGTTAATGAAGGTGGCGGTTCTAGCTACTCTGGAGTTCAAGCAAACGCCAATGATGAACCGATTCAATTCACCGAACCAACACTGGCAACTAAGGGTAATAAAGATAAGGGTCCGATAAAGAGGAAAAGAAGACAATCAGTTGGGTCTTCCAAGTTGGAAGCCTTTTTGGAACGTTCACAAGAAAATAGTGACAGATTGCTTGCAGTACTTCAGGAAGAGGTAAATTCTAAGGCAAGAGATGAGGAGAGAGTGACTTAGAGAGGGTTGGATGTAGTCAAAAGGATGGTCCAGAATAACTTGGTTGAAGGTGGAAGTCCATTGTGGTGCTACATTATTGGGAGGACTAAAATTAGGAAGGATATGAACATACTACTGAACCTGGATAATGATGAGGAGAGGTTGAGTTGGTTGACATGGGAGTATGAGCGGTAGTTGATGTAATTGTCCGAGTGTTAGATTTATTTTATGAAAGTACTTTCTTAAGAAAAACATGTTGGATTGTGTGTATGTCTTGTTGAATTATTTCTTTTGAAATTTCATGAAACTCATTTCCTTATTACCTATCTATAAGTTGCATCATAGTCCATTCTTTAGTAGTACTTATTTGCACAATTTTTTGTTCCAGGTTTTTAATGTCAAATTCTAGTACTGATAGCCGTGACAGTGACAGTAATGAGCGTAGACAAATTCGCCGGTTCAACATCATTGAGTCACACCAAGAATTGCAAAGACAATATGCCGTTGCCGCTGATCACTACTACAAGCACATATACAAGGAGCCTGGTTACACTGAGTATGATCGGGGGAGACTTTGGATGGAGGAGATCTTGAATGGTCATCACATTCGAACAGTGAACATGTTCAGAATGGATGCTGAAGTTTTCTGACGTTTATGTAACGAGTTGGAGCAGAACTATGGCCTCACTTCTTCTACTGAAGTCTCGATAATTGAAAAAGTTGGTTTGTTCTTATACACCCTTGCACAAGGGTGCTCGGTTCGTGTTGTTGTTGAACACTTTCAAAGGTCAACCGAAACTGTACACCGCTCTTTCCATAGCGTATTGAACTCCATTACCAGACGTGGACATAAAGGGTGTGGACTAGCAGGTGATGTCATCTGACCCCGGAACCCAAATTTTCCTAGAACACCATCCCACATCGCAGCTCACCCGAGGTACAAGGATTACTTTAAGGTAAACAAAATCAATGAGTGGTCTAGCAGGTGATTTTCTTCATATAAAATATATATATGGTGGACTTATCCGAACTTTCCAATTCAGGATTGCATTGGTTGTCTGAATGGTACGCACATTAGTGCATGCATTGAAGAAGTTTCTCAAGTTCCTTTTGTTGGAAGGAAACATACTGTTACTTTCAACGTCCTCGCCGTATGTGACTTTAATATGTTGTTCACATTTGTCTTGTACGGTTGGGAAGGGTCGGCTCATGACGTCAAGGTTCTCGAAAATGCAATTTGCAACCCCAATCTCAACTTCCCACTTCCACCACCAGATAAGTACTATCTTTGTGACAAGGGTTATGCTGATAGACCGGGGTTCCTAGTTCCGTATTCAAAGACTCGATATCACCTAAATCAGTTTGACAATGAGCCTCCTAGCAATAAAAAGGAAGCGTTTAACAAGGCACATTCTTCGTTGAGAAGCTGCATTGAACGTTGCTTTGGAATCCTAAAGAAGAGATGGAAGTTACTATCTGCTATGCCTTGTTACCCGGACTACACCCAAGTTGACATTCATCTTGCTTGTTTTGCATTACACAATTTTATTCGTCTATACTCAGGGTACGATGACTTGTCAGAAGATGAAGATGAGTTGCCAACAACTAGTCAAGACGAGGTAGAAGAAGTGGAAGAGACCAATGACAATGGAAGAGGTATGGGTCATATTCGTGATCGTATTGCAACAACAATTTGGAATGCAAGAAGGAATATGTAATATGTTTGATGTATTACCGACATTGTCCAACTTTTACTTTTATGAACATTTCTCATCAATCAGGATTTAAAACACTCCTTTATGTTGTTGCTAACACTATTTTATAATTTGTCAACAACAGTAGTCTATTAGTACGTTTGAGTTATAAAAGCAAAGACACAAGGCCAATAACATTAACCAAAGTAATACATTGTTGATTCATGGGTTAGAGAACCCTATTAGTACGTTACATAACAAGTAATTGAAACCCCGCAAAGTAAACCCCTAGTAGTACATTACATAAAAAGCAATTGCAACCCCACAAAGTAAACCCCAAGCAAATGATCGTACACAATTTTTAGTTCGGAGTTTCTTGTTCAGTTGTTTCTCTTTTTTAAGTTCTTCCTTTAATGCCTCAATCATGATAGCATCATCACTTTCCCACATGCGCAATACTCGAACTTCATAATTCAATCTTCTCCTCTCTTCACGTAGTCCTTGCACGAAATCCCTCAAACTTAATGAACATCCACTATCATCGAATGCGTACGTTAGCATCTCATCTTCGATGAGATCATCATCTTCCATGCATATGTCACTCTCAAAACCGGAGTAGTCGTCCATTGCTACCTAACACACAACCATGCACTGTTAAATAATAGATTAACAATCTGTCATTTAGTAATAATTGATAAAGAATAGGATCAGTCAATACTAATGTAATTCAGTAGTCACTTATGTGAAATTGCAAAACAATGTGGAACTGTCAAAATATAGAAATGAATTTAGAACATTCTGTACTTTCTCAGGTGCGTGATCTTACCATTTACTTATTAAACTAAAGTATACTGATTCATACTCAACACAAAAGACGAAGCAAAGAAGATGAAGCAAAGAAGGGAAAAAAGAATTCAGCACATTGGTATACTGATTCATACTCAGCACATTGGTATACTGATTCGTACTCAGCACTAAAATACACAAAATACACAAAATACACATTAAACACACTAAATTCAGCACAAAAGATGAAGCAAAGAAGATGGAAGTACTTATTTATACAGAAACAACACAACACATTGGTATACTCAGCTTAGACAGAAGCAACAACACAATCATATATACTCAACTTAGACAGAAGCAAGAATTCCCAAAAACCAGCACAATGGCGATCAATCAAACGCCCAAAGACCAAAAACTGCATTTAGATAGAAACAACACAGCACATTGGTATCTGATTCAGCACTAGACAACAATCATAAAAGTAACAGTGATATCAACTCCTTTAAGACAGATTCAACAGACAGATTCGAAGCAAATTTGGAGAACCTTGATCCGAGAAGCATTCAACTGCATAGAGTACTCACTGCAAACATATATTAACCATATTTGAAACCATCTGTGAGTAACAACACCATGAGTGAAACCCAATAGAACCATATTTGAAACCAAATGAGCAGCTTCAACCACTTTCTTCTCCAAACACAGTCTAAACTTCTAACATGACATATAACCCCATCTTTATGACATCACTAGTAATAGTGAGATCAGATTCAAACTCAGATTAGAATATGAAAGCCAATTTGTCGCCTTTGCTCATCAATCAACACTAAAAAACACTCAAATTCGAACTCGATAGAACAAAATAGAATAGATGCAGGAATAGAATAGATGCAGGAACTCAGATTCAAATAAATGGTAGTGTTGAAGCCGTCGATAAGAAGATGCGAAGAACCACACAAACCGAAACCAAAAATCAATTTCACCAAACCCTAATATACCGACTAACCTCGATGGAGCTCTCCGATGTTGACAAAGGTAACGACGGCCTAACCTCTTGATGTTGATGATGGGGAACGATGCCCTGAGGACGACGGCCTAACCTCAACGGTGCTCTCGCCGAATCGCCCAAAAATTGCCAATCTGGAGCAAGAAGATGACGATGTTCTGTTATGCGAGTAACCCAACAACACCCCAGAAATCTTGCTAGGAAACACTGGTATTTTTGCCAAACACCGTTTAAGGGTTTCAAGACACTAAACACTAGTTTTACTCAGAAACAACCCCTATTTACACTAGTGTTAGGAAACACCAGTGTAAATGGTAATTTGCCAAACACACCCATAAAGATAACTTAAATAATTATACCGAGAAAATAATGCATAAAATTAACCCATCAATCCAGAAAATTATCACCACCCAAGAAAATAAACAGTCAAGTTGTTGACCTAGGCCTTGTTTTTGTGAACTTGAACTATGAAAGTTATTTAGAGATCCATTATTTAGTTATATGAATTTGAAATTATTTTGAAACTTTTTCATCTAGACCAAGTCTAGAACAATAAAGGTTAGGTTATTGAATTGTTAAGGAATATATTGGCTGTATTTTTAAGTTGTTATTAGTCAAAACTGTTAGAGTAATTGTTAACTTAAATCACAATTATCTCTAACAATATGTAGTTTAAATATCTGTTTGTGAAAATGAGCAATCCATCAATTTCCCAATCTGCCTAAACGTCTATATGGTATCAGATGGTTGATCTCAACCTCTTTTCTTTTCTCTTCTCTTATCTTCGTCTTCAATGGCAACTGCTTCAAACATTCTGGCTAATATTGCTGAACCAACTAAACCCTTCATTCTTGTTTATTTTCCTAATGCTCAGAAACTGACTGAAACCAATTATCTTACCTAGGTTAAACAAATCCGATCTACTCTACTAGGTCTCGGTCTTCTTTCCTTTGTCGATGGCAGCACAACCCCTCCACTGGCGCCTCTCCCTGGCGTTGAACCTTCTCCTACATACACCACTTGGGTTCGCCAGGATCAACTTATCCTTGGTGCTCTTGTTGGAACTCTCACATCTGATGTTGCTCCTCTCGTGACACTAGCTGACACCTCTAGACAGGCCTGAACCACTCTTGCACAAACCTTTGCAAACCATCTCGGTCAAGGGTTCATCTGTTGAAAGAGAAGCTTCACTCTCGTCAGAAGGGCTCGAGATCCGTCTCAGCCTATATTCAGGTGGTCACTGGGGTTGCCAATCTTCTTGCCTCATTAGAGAAGCCGCAAGATCAGGAAGACGTTGTGGATGCAATTCTTCAAGGACTTGATGCCTCATATCATGTAGTGGTTGATGGGGTTTATGCTCGGGAAACGCTAATCACCATTCCTGAACTTCATGAACGTCTTTTAACCAAGGAGAACCATCTTCGTCGTGTCACTGCCACAGACTCCAGTCCTCTTCCAACCACTGCTATGACTATGTAGACCAAGTCTACGAAACCTAAACCCAAATCTGCTGGTTTAACCAATTCCCTACTTCCTCTACCCTCTATACCTTCGTTGGACCAACCTCCTTCTCGCCCTTATACAAACCTTTTCAAGGTAAGTGTCAATGGTGCCGAGAGCAAGGCCATGTAGTAGCCTACTATCATGTCTTCTGCAGTCAGGTTCCCTCCATAAGACCGTCTGCCTATAACCGCTCTACCCAGCCTCAAGCTCACACTGCCACACGTCAGTCTCCCCCTGAACCCCGGTTAGTTGACAGTGGTGCTTCGCACCATGTCACTAATGATCTTCAGAATCTCAGCCTCCATTATCCTTATGATGGCCACTCGTTGTTGGTAATGGTCATTGCCTCCCTATTTCCAACATTGGCCAAGCCTTTTTAAACTCGATAGCTACTCGTTTTCTTGTTGATAATGATTTGTGTGTTCCGCATATTGCTAAAAATATACTTTCCGTTTCTCAATTTACTGCTCAAAATAATGTCTCTATTACATTCTTACTTGATTGTTTCCTTGTCAAGGATCTTCTCACGGACAAAGTTATGCTTAGAGGACCATTAACTGATGGGGTCTACTCTTGGCCGGCATCAACTCCACCTTCTGTTTTTTCTACTCGCTCCTCTACCAACACGAAGATGCATCATTGTCTTGGGCATCCTTCGGCACCTATTTTATCTATTTTAAAAAAATTATTTCCTCATCTTTCTGTTGATGTTCGCTTTGATCACTGTAATGCATGTTCCATAAACAAGGCTCATAAACTGCCATTTTCTACGTCTAGCATTAAATTAGTTAGTCCATTGGATGTTGTGTTTTTGGACGTTTGGACGTGTCCTACTATTTCTTTTGATGGCTTTAAGTACAATGTCATATTTGTTGATCATTTCACCAAATATATTTGGTTCTTTCCTCTCAAACGTAAATCGGATACACACTCTACGTTTGTTGCCTTCAAATCTTTAGTTGAAAATCGCTTCCAAACTACGATTAAAACGTTTTTTTCGGACAATGGTGGGGAGTTTATTGCTCTACGTGAATTTTTTTGCCTCCAATGACATCACCCATCTCCCCTCCCCTCCACACACTCTCCAACACAATGGTTTTGCTGAACATCGCCATCGTCACATTGTCGAAACGGGTCTTTCTCTAATGTCCTATTCGGGAATGCCCCATAAATTTTGGCCACTCGCTTTTCAAACTGCGGTGTATCTCATAAATCGTATGCCCACTCCGACTCTTCATAATAAATCTCCCTTTTAAGCACTTTTTAAGCAAACACCGAACTATCAAAAATTAAAATGTTTTGGTTGTCTTTGTTTTCCTTGGCTTAAACCATACACTACTCACAAAATGGATCCGAAGTCATCACAGTGTGTCTTTGTTGGATACTCTCTAAATCAGAGTGCCTACTTGTGTCTGGATCCAAGATCAAACAAAATCTATAGTTCCCGTCACGTGCAATTTGTGGAATCCACATTTCCGTTTCGCGATCGTCACCCTCCATTTACCACTACCCGATCTTCATATTCGGATATCCATACCCTTACCTCGCTTATCCTGTCACCTGCTCAGCCAATATTGCCTCCACAATCTCCATCTCTCTCTGTCGGGCCCACATCTGATATCCCTAGTCTCTCTCCCTCTCCTACATCCATGGACCCCACTCCCCCTTCTCTATCCTCCCCTCCTCCTAATCCTAATCCTTTCTTACCCCTTCTTACGTCTAACTCCCATCCATCCACCTCTCCTGCTTCCGCTGCTCAACCTTCACCATTAACACCTCCCATCAAATGATAACTCGTTTCAAAAACAGTATTTACAAACCTATCTCCAAACTTAATCTTCATGTCCATCTCTCTCCTCTTCGTGAACCTCAGAACATCACTCAGACACTTAAGGATCCGGATTGGCGTGTTGCAATATCGTCTGAATTCGAGGCCTTGCGGTTGAATAATACCTGGCACTTGGTCCCTCTTCTTCCAAATACCAATGTTGTAGGCTGTAAGTGGGTTTTCCGTACCAAACTTCATCTTGACGGCACTCTCGCCCGGTATAAAGCTCGGCTTGTCGCCAAGGGCTTCCATCAACGCCCTGGTTGTGACTTTACTGAGACGTTTAGGCCTGTGGTGTAGCCAGTCACCGTCCGCACCGTTCTCTCCATTGCTGTTCAGTCTGGTTGGCCGTTGCGTCAAATTGACATAAATAATGCCTTTCTTCAAGGTACCTTACATGATCAAGTCTTCATGTCTCAACCACCGGGATTTCACGACAAACTCAAACCAGATCATGTATGTCGTCAAAGGAAGGCTATTTACGGACTCAAACAGGCTCCTCGTGCCTGGTATACCGAGCTTTGTCAGTTCCTTCTTCACCTTGGTTTTGTCAACTCAGTTGTTGATGCTTCTCTCTTCATCTTGCGCAATCAGACTAGTGTTATCTACCTCCTTGTTTACGTTGATGATATCATCATCACAGGATCCAACTCAGTCGTCCTTCAGTCTGTTATTACGACTCTCACACAACGTTTTTCTCTCAAGGATCTTGGTGACCTAGCCTATTTTCTTGGCGTCGAAGTACAGACTCATCCTGCTGGTTTGTTCCTAAACCAACATAAGTATATTTCTGATCTCCTTGTCAAGATGCATATGCAAGATTGCAATCCTATTTCCTCCCCTATGGATCCCTCGTCTGTTCTCACCAAGACTTCAAGGACTGTTCTTGCTGATCCTACTGAGTACAGAATGGCTGTTAGGAGCCTTCGGTATCTTGCTCTAACACGGCCTGATATCAGCTTCTCAGTGAACAAGTTGTCCCAATTTATGCACAACCCAACATCCATTCATTTTACTTCTCTTAAGAGAGTACTCAGGTATCTTCAAGGCACCCTCAGCAAAGGTATTGTTATTCACCGCCTTGCCTCTCGCCAACTACATGGCTTCTCTGACGCTGACTGGGCAGGCAACAAGGATGACTATACCTCTACAACTGGGTATGTCTTCTTTCTTGGCCGGACACCAATCTCCTGGAGTACCAAAAAGCAAAAGACGGTTGCCCGTTCATCCACTGAGTCTGAGTATCGTGCTCTTGCTGAAGCCTGCTCTGAACTCCTTTGGATTGAGTCCCTCCTTGGCGAACTTGGAGTCCAACAGCCAGCCACACTAGTTCTCTATTGTGACAATCTGGGGGCATTAAGCTTAAGCTCCAATCCGGTCTTTCACTCTCGTATGAAGCATGTTGCTCTTGCTTTTCACTTCATCCGTGAACAGGTTCAAGGTCACAAACTCAGAGTTGCTTACGTTCCCACTGCTGATCAGCTTGCTGATGTTCTAACAAAAGCTCTCAGTCGACCCAAGGCTTCTGATACACCCTCGGATGACATCGCCATCCGTGTTTCCGGCTAGAAGGACCCGCACATTTTGAAGACAGTTATTATTATTCGGCTATTTAATAATAAGTCTTTTTATATTCGGAACTTTAATTCCGGAACTTAATTCCGTGAATTAAATTCCGACCTTTCATATTTTAGGCTTTTCATATTCGGAACTTAATTCCGACTTTAATTCCGTCATTTATGTTTGAACTCTTTGTATGACCTCCATCCACTATATAAGGATGGCTTGGCTCATTTGTAAATCATGCTTAAGTTGAATTCAAGTGTTGAGAAGGAAAATCCTCTTACTTGGTTTAGGCATCACTTCTCCTTCAATCCTCTTAAAGTTCTTATCTTGGATCTAGTCTTTGATCCAAGCCTTCATACTCGAGGATCCTTTGGAAGGATCAACCGTACGCTTCCGCCACCCAAATTCTATGTTTGATCTAACTCAAACGATCAAGAAGAAGTAGTTGAAGTTTCTCCTCGATCTAGATCGCCCATTTCTATCATTGGTGTCAGAGCAAGGGATCGAGGTCAAGTTCCTTACTTGTGTTCTTGATTGTTCTTCATCAAAAATTTTTTTCTCTTCAGTGTTCTTGAAGATCTTCAACTGTTCTTCGGTGTTCTTCGAAGATCTTCAACTATTCTTCGGTGTTCTTCGAAGATCTTCAATTGTTTCTTCATCGTTCATCATGTTCTATGATGATTATGATTCATATGATGAGGAAGATGAATGGTTACCTCCTCCATATCCACCAAAGGCCAAGCAAACCACCCGGAGGTACCAACGGAGAGAATACTTTGAGGATGAGTAGTGGTTGCCATCTCCAAATCCTCCGAACCCACCGAGACCGACTTATACCATTGACGGGCACCAACGGTATCCCCACCGACAAGCTTACTTTGAGGATACTTATATTGCCCCAAGACGTCATGCTAATACCAAAGAAGAGTTGGTCGTGCTCAAGGCAACAAATGACGCTCTAAAGCATGAGTTAAAAGCTTTGAAGGCACAAATGGTTTCCCTCATAACGGCCGCCCAACAAGAAGAATCTGAAGCGGTGTCATAGCCACGGAGTGAGTTGGTTGTCCAACCATTGTGTGATGAACTCAAAGATGTGGGAAAAAGTCATCATTCAAGAGGTCTCTCCGATTATTCCAATTCATCTTGTCAACCCGTTATGTGGAGAATATTTTCAAGATGACAAAGATGAGATCACCATCGAGAAAGATGAAGTCATCCATCCCGACAATGACCACATCATGTTGTTGGACTACAAATCCGAGTCGTATGATCCGAGGTTTGTCTTTACAATGCCAACTAACTTCCAATTTGGCTTGTCATTCAAAATTTTCAGCATGGCATCAACGTTCTCCATCAAGGTTCTTGACGGCATGATAGACAAACTCCACAACACCACCATCTTGAGGGATTACATATTCAACAAACGCCGAAAAGCCACAATGTTGAAGGACTACAAGTCAAAGCCGCCCGACAATGTGCATTCGGTGTTGATTTTCAAGGGTCTTGTTCCTCAAGTGACTCCTTTCTTTTTTACGGTGAAACGAGGACGTTTCACATTTAAGAGGAGGAGAATGATACGCCCCCAGATGGCATCGTCATCCGTGTTTCCGGCTAGAAGGACCCGCACATTTTGAAGACAATTATTATTATTCGGCTATTTAATAATAAGTCTTTTTATATTCGGAACTTTAATTCCGGAACTTAATTCTGTGAATTAAATTCCGACCTTTCATATTTTAGGCTTTTCATATTCGGAACATTATTCCGACTTTAATTCCATCATTTATGTTTGAACTCTTTGTATGGCCTCCATCCACTATATAAGGATGGCTTGGCTCATTTGTAAATCATGTCTAAGTTGAATACTAAGTATTGAGAAGGAAAACCCTCTTACTTAGTTTAGGCATCACCTTCTTCTCCCACCCTCTTAAAGTTCTTATCTTGGATCTAGTCTTTGATCCAAGCCTTTCATACTCGAGGATCCTTTGGAAGGATCAACCATACGCTTCCGCCACCCAAATTCTATGTTTGATCTAACTCAAACGATCAAGAAGAAGTAGTTGAAGTTTCTCCTCGATCTAGATCGCTTATTTTCTATCAGGTATCCCTAGATTCATGATACTATTTCCATCCCTATCTTATTCTTATGAATGTATATATTCTTTTAGCTTAGATTATGCATTTCAGTAGGATATGTTTCCTTATTATGCTCTATATAATTGTAATCTCTTTTCCTAAATAAATCATAAAGTAATTCTACATTACTGGAATAACAACTACTTATTCCTATATGGTATTAGGCACAAAAAGAATTCTCTAAACCTAATCAAACGTCAAAACACAAAAACAACCTCTCACCATCTGCCTTCCTCATCTACTGGTAAAAAATGGCACCCACAACTACTATTGATTCTACCAATCCCTATTACCTTCATCCCTCAGATCACCCAGGTCTTTCATTGACTTCTGTGGTTCTCAAGGGCAACAATTTTTCTGAATGGAAAAGGAACATGGTCAATGCATTCCAGGCCAAACGCAAACTCGGATTCATTGACGTAACCATCAAAGAACCGGAGTCTAACTCTTCCGATTATGTTCACTGGCAAACAGTGAACTCTAATCGGTTGGCTTCTCCAAACTGTAGATCCATCTCTTCGTTCAACAATCTCGGATCTGAAGACGGCTCGTGAACTATGGCTCGACATTGAACAACAATTCTCTGTCGGAAATGGTCCCCGTGTCCTAAAGTTAAGAGCTGACATCTCTCAATGCTATCAGCAAGGTCAGTCCATGACGACTTATTATGGCCGTCTCAGACGTCTGTGGGACGAACTCGCTACATCTCTTCCTTCACACCATGAAATCTGCAAACCATGCTCTAAGATCTTAGCCTTGGAACGAGGTGATGAACGAGTTCATTAGTTCCTCATTGGTTTAGATGACTCTTATCAAAATATGCGGTCATCAGTGATATCTAAAGAAGCACTTCCCTCTATTAACAAGGTCTATGCGCTGGCTATCCAGGAAGAATGTACACATTTAGCAACAAAGGAAACTGAGATCCGCCTAGATGCTCTTGCGTTGGCTACTCGCAATCTATCTTGCTCGTCTACAAGGAAAACTGAAAAATCTCATCTCTAATGTACTCACTGTAACAAACCTGGACATGAAAAAGTTGGATGCTTTAACATCATCGGATTTCCAAAGTGGTGGAACAACGGTAGTGGAGTCACTGATCCTTTGACTAGAGCAGCCCCGCCCAAAGGCCGATCCGCCTCCTCCAACGTGACTGGACAGTCTCGCACGGTTGCATCAAACGCTGTCCAAATTGCTTTGCTAATTCTGCTGCAGTTTCGACCTCCAACAACCTCAATCATCAAGATCGTCTTCACCTAGGATCCAATGTCACGGATGCACAGTGGTCCGACTAATTTGAGAAATTTAAGCAGGATCACGCCTCTACCTCATACACCGTATCAGGTAAAAATCCATGGATTTTAGACAGCGGGGCATCGTTACACATGACGGGTAAATTACATCTTTTATTTGAAATTAAAACTATTCGTCCTTATACTGTCCAACTACCAAATGGAACTCTAACTACCTCTACTTGTGTAGGTTCAATTGTTCTTAGTAATTATTTTACAAATTCTCATTATCTGTATGTTCCGGATCTCACTTGTAACCTTATATCCATCGCATGCTTAACCAAATATCATAAATGTAATATTATTTTAACACATAAACTGTGTTTTATTCAGGACCAGGCTTTGCGGACGCTGATTGGAGCGGGTGAAACTAAAGATGGCGTTTACTGGTTGCGGTTTTCGACTTTCCTCTTTCGAGTTTCGACCGCCGCTCACGTCCGATCCTTACCAAATATGTCGCTACTATGGCATAAGCGGCTAGGTCATCTAGCTCATAATCTCGTAGCTTCTTTTCCTGGCGTTACTACTTCCGCTTTGTTAGAAAATAAATTTTTTCCTTGTGATGTTTGCCATAGGGCAAAACAAACTCGACTACCTTTTAATATTCGCTTCTCTAATTCTAATGCTATTTTTGATATAATTCACTGCGATATTTGGGGACTTTATCGGTTACCTTCGTATTGCGGCGCTTCGTATTTTTTTTTTATCTATTGTAGACGATTTTTCTAGAATAACGTGGGTTTTCCTAATGAAAAACAAAACTGAGGTCTCTCGTATAATCCCGGACTTTTGTAAAATGATTTCTAATCAATTTAATCAGACAATCAAAAATTTTCGAAATGATAATGGTTTAGAATTTATTTCTCTTAAACCGTTCTTTCTAAATCAAGGAATTCTTTTTCAAACAACATGCATTTATACAACACAACAAAATGGCCGTGTGGAAAGAAAACACTGACACATTCTTGATGTTGCAAGGGCTCTTCTTTTCCAATCACACTTACCTTTAAAATTTTGGGGCGAGACAATCCTTACTGCTTGTTATTTAGTAAATCGCACTCCATCTTCCGCTCTTCACGGTAAGACACCTTTTGAAGTTTTCTTCAATGAAAAACCAAATTATGATATTTTAGAGTTTTTGGATGTCTTTCATATGCGGCAAACTTCCAAAAGAAAATAATAAATTCTTACCTCGGAGCTGAAAATGTGTTTTTAATGGTTACCCATTAAATCAAAAAGGTTGACACCTATATGACATTGATACTAAAAGTATTTTTATTTCTCGAGACGTAATGTTTTATGAAAAGTTTTTCCTTTTTCTGAAAAAAAAATCGGGCAATTTTGGTAACTAGGCATTTTTGAAAAACAATAGTAGTAACAATAGGCTTTTTAATATTTCACTTAAGTAAATATACCCCAACCTTTTGTATTTATTCTCAAACTCTACACACTCTTCTCTTAAGGGTACATTTACTAAACACAAAACTAGAAAAAGTTTAGTAAACCAAATTGTTTCAAAAAAATCACCACCCAATTTACCTTTAAATCATCCTACTCCTTCTATTTATGATTTTTTTTTTAACATAGTAATATTCCTACCTTAGCCAACACCAGCCCTAATTTTGCTCCAAGGGATTCTACTAATCCTGCAAATTCTAATATTGCAGAAAATCAAATTAATATCACACCCCCTCCACCTATTCTTCCCACTATTTCTATACCCACTAATTCTTACTTATCTCCTTCCTCAAATTTAGGATCTGAGATCATTCCTTTACGTACATATCAACGGCGTGTTTCCAAAACTAACCAAAATCTCCCATCTTCTACTGACAACATTTTATTGCCTTCCTTAACTCATCCTCCAACCGAATTCAATCGGTCTCTGACGACAAATACGGATCTCATCCCTCCCAATTCATTATCATAACCTACCTAGAATAATCCGATCGTATCTAACACTCCCCCAGAAGCATCGACTCCTTTCTTACGTCGTACAACACGTACGCATATCCCTAACTCACAATATAAAGATTTTGTTTGTAACCATCTTCAACCATTAGCGTCTTATTTAGCGTCGCCAACTCCTCCTCGGTCCAAAGGTAAGGTTTCTTTTCCTATTTTTGTTTATCTAGATTATTCTCATCTCTCTCCGTCCTATGCGTGTTTTGTTCATGCCTCTAATCAGATTTATGAGCCTACCTCTTACAAAATGGCAAATCGAAGCAAACACTGGAGATATGCAATGCAACTCGAACTTGACGCTCTTAGCCGAAATCAGACTTGGGCGATTGGACCTCTACCGCCAAGAAAGGCGGCTATCGGATGCAAGTGGGTTTATAAAACCAAACTCCAATCCGACGGCTCAATTGAAAGACATAAGGCGCGTCTCGTTGCTCTAGGCAATCGTCAAACCGAAGGTATCAATTTTCACGAAACATTTGCCCTTGTAGCTAAGTTGGTTTCGGTTAAGATTTTCCTTGCAGTTGCATTGATTAAGAAATGGGAGTTGCATCAAATGGACGTGGATAACGCGTTTCTTCACGGAGACCTCCATAAAGACATGTACATGAAACCCCCACCAGGTTTGATTACATCGGATCCCTCTTTTATATGTCATCTCCGTAAATCCCTCTATGGGTTACGTCAATCCCCACGGAATTGGTTGTTGGAGATTTGTGCTAAGTCTCAACGGAACCATTGAGCTTGTTGTTGAGACAAGGTGCAATAAGTTACTCACATGTGTGTAACGATGGTATGGGTTGCGGGAGGCAAGCAAGTGACCGGCACTTAAGAGTAACTAGTGTTTACGGGGTAAAAGTATGGAAGCTAATTAAATTGAACTAACAAAAAGGACATGACTATCACGGCTATATTGAAAGTTGGTTTAGTTGAGCCTCATGACTGTCAAGGGACATTGTCTTGACTGTCATGACAATGCCATGACTTGGCAAGAGCGTTATTGGCCTTGCCAACGCCTAGACCATTTTGCGGCAGAAACTGAGAGCCCGACGCTTTGCGTTTTTGGGAGACATTATGTGAGCGTTCTTTTAGGCATTCCTCATTATATTAGCTCAAGAAAGTTGTTACAAAGTTTGAGAGAAATTCAAGCACAAATGTCCATTGAGCTCCAAGAAGCTAGCTAATGAGCTGCTTGATGAGCTAAGCTAGTTTGAGCTGAGCTCATGTGTATTTGTTGACCTTGGAGTTTCACCTAGATATAATGAGTTAGTCAAAGCTCATTGATGAGAAAAAAGTTGGGCCAGCAAAACTAGCTGAAATTTGGGCTTTTTTATGGCCCAATTGAGTTGAGCTTGAGCCAAAAAGTGGTTATGAAACTCTAACTTCTCTCAACCGTCAGTAACCGTTCTCAACCGCTTTGGTGGCGGTTATTCTCCCCAAAACCGTGCCCCCCTTTGCCTATAAAAGGGAGAGCCATTTGCACTTGAAAAATGATCCATTTTGCATAGAAAAAGGCATTAGTTCCCAAATTTTGACAAGGGATAGGAAATCTTTCTTTGGCTGATTTGTGCAACTTGGAAGACCAAAATACTTCATTAATATTGAAGAAAGATAGACATCCATTAGAAGGATCAAGTTTCGACAAGATCTGGAAGAACTTCTTTTACAAATGTAAGACAGGTTATGTTTTTATACTTTAGTCTTTGTGACTTGTTGATCTTATCCCACTAAGGTATTTGGATCCCGGTGTAGGAAAAATACACTTAAAAGGAAAACTCTATATTTGAGTGATTTCAACATTATCCAAGTCAAGTACGTACAATATCCTAATAACCGGTTTTGCATGCAACTGAATGTAACAATATAAGGATGTTTGTCTACTCCTTTTGGAGACTACAACTCCTTGGATTTAATTCTGGATATTGAATTAAAAAATATATATAATATGTTTTGCTAATTTAAGGTTACTTGTCTACTCACTTAGGAGATTACAACACTAAGTTGTTAGTCTACTCATTAATGGAGATTACAACAACTTGTAAGTTGCTTGTCTACTCACTTGCGATATTACGAAGTCTTTACCTAAGTCAGTTGTTTGTCTACTCCTATTGAAGATTACAACAACTTGTAAGTTGTTAGTCTACTCCTTGGAGATTACAACAACATGTAAGTTGTTAGTCTACTCCTTGGAGATTACAACAACTTTGACACAAACCGGACACCGAAATCCAACATTGGTTTCATAAATTCAGCTCTGCACTCAAGCGAGTCAGATTTAAACAATCGTATGCTGATTATTCTATTCTCATACTCCAGTCCAGGTATCGTTCTACATATTTGATTTATGTAGACGACTTAATTATCACCTGCAATAATCCTACATCCATTGATCGATTTAAACATTATCTTAACTCTTCTTTTCATACGAAGGATTTAGGTCCTTTACGATACTTTCTTGGCATCGAGGTTACTCGTACACCTCAAGGTTTGTTTCTATCTCAACGGAAATACACTTTGGACATTCTAACTGAATTTGGTCATTTAGGTACTCGTCCGGTGTCATTTCCGATTGAACCCGGTCATCAACTGTCCCTTGACAAATCGGCTCCCTTAGTTAATCTAGAAAGATATCGACGTCTAGTGGGACGTCTTATTTATCTTACAATAACACGGCCAAACCTTGCCTACTCGGTTCACATACTGTCCCAATTTTTGCAATCTCCAACCACCGAGCAATGGAACGCCGGGATCAGGGTCTTACGTTATTTAAAACGAAATCCCGGTCAAGGTCTTCTTCTTTCCAATTATAGTTCCTTTCATATTACATCATTTTGTGATTCAGATTATGCCTCATGTCCTATCACTCACCGCTCGTTAACCGGATTTTTTGTTCTACTTAGCGAGTCACCAATATCTTGGAAAACGAAGAAACAAACCACAGTTTCAAGATCCTCCACCGAAGCAGAGTATCGCGCTATGGCTACCACTACGTGTGAGCTTCAATGGATCAAATCCCTTCTCGCTTCTCTTGGCATCTCCCATCACCAACCAATGAAGCTTCGGTGTGACAACCAAACCGCACTACACATTGCCTCCAATCCTGTTTTTCACGAAAGAACCAAACACATTGAGGTGGATTGTCACGTGGTTCGAGACCAAGTTCAAAAACTACTATCCACACTTCCCATGTCCGTTCCTCCGAGCAACTTGCGGATATTTTTACAAAGGCTCTTAGCCAACAACAGTTTCAATATCTCTTTCGCAAGTTGGGCATTTGTGATATCCATGCTCCAACTTGAGGGGAATATTGGGATATCCCTAGATTCGTGATACTATTTCCATCCCTATCATATTCTTATCAATGTATATATTCTTTTAGCTTAGATTATGCATTTCAGTAGGATATGTTTCTTTATCATGCTCTATATAGTTGTAATATCTTTTCCTAAATAAATCAGAAAGTAATTCTACATTACTGGAATAACAACTTATTCCTATACGTTGCTCAGGTATATTTGGGAGATCCTCCACAAGCACCTGATCGGCCATTTGGTTCATTATGGAGAAGTTGAAATGACCTAACCGCTTGTGGTCAATGTGGGAAGTATCCATCGCCGTTGCATAAGCATGCAAACCACTCTGCTTCCACTCAACCGGAAAACTCTTTTTCCTTCATCTTCACTGCAAACACATGAGCTCTACATGAATCATAAATGATGCAAGACATATCTTTGAACTGGACCTTATAACCCTTCTCCAGCATTTGCTCAACACTAAAAAATTTTAGTCTAATTTAGACACACACAACACATCATGTATGTGTTTAACACCAAGTGATGTGTCGACGGCAACAACTCCTCTTCCCTTCACTTCTAGGTAAACTCCATTCCCGACCTTCACCCTAAAATGATATGTTTCATCTAGCTTCACAAAGATATATGCATCATGTGCCATGTGGCTTGTACAACCACTATCAACAAGCCACCACCCTTTCTTGTTTATTGCACACGTTGCAACAAACAACTTTTCCTTCCGATCTTCAATATTAACAACTCGAGCTTGTTGATTATTGTTGCTTTAGCAATTTCTCTCTACGTAGCCGACTTCATTGCATTTCCAACATATTGGTTTCAACCAAGAACCCTTTCTCATATGTCCTTGCTTCTTACACCAAATACAAGTCACATCCTTCAAGTCTCTCTTTCCGTTACTTCCTTCACCTTCCTTTTTCTTTATCGTCTTCTTTTCTCTCCAGTTATTTTTGACTTCCTTGTTGAACGTTCACCTTTTGCTTTGCACAAAGAGCAATCTTTGTACTCTTTTCACACCTTTGGGCCAATTGTTGCTAAACCGCTTGCAAAGAGTTTGCAAGTTCGATTACGATCATCTTCGATATATCACGAGTATCTTCCATGGAAGACATTTTTGTCTCAAGCTTCTCCGGTAAGGTCACCATCACCTTCTTTACAACCCATTTTCAGAAAATTTTTCACCCAACAATTGAATCTAATTCACTGCTTTCATCGTCCGGTCAACATATTATTAGACAAATTCAGATTCCTTCATTCTTAATAAGCCAAACTCTCTTTGGAGATTGAATAATTGCATTTGTTTGGTCCTCTTATTTCCCTCGTTGTTTTACAAGCCATTATTCTTGTAAAAATGGAATCGCTTAGAGAAGAGTGCAAGCCACTCATAGCTCTAAGTTTTTGAGACACTTGATTTTTGTGCCTCTTTATTAGAGTCATTGTGGTATTTTCACCTAATGGGGGAATTTCGAAATCTAGTTCGATTGTATCCCAAAGTAATTGACCTTTGAGATAATCTTTATTTTCTTAACCCAAGCATGGCAGTTTACTCCGGAAAATGACGGAGCATAACTAACATTATAATCCATACAAAAGTAGGATTTTTTGTGTGGTGCTTCTTACCTGTTTTCTCTCATGGAGATGAATAGATCTCTAATACCATGCAAATAATTTAGGAGGAAATAAAAGAACAAAGTAGCTTAAAACTCTCTTTATTGTGTATAAAAGACTTGCTACTAATCTCCTTTTCACACCCACCTCTCCCTCTCTCTCTCTCTCTCTCTCTCTCTCTATATATATATATATATATATATATATATATATATATATATATATATATATATATATATATATATATATATATATATATATATATTAGTTTTACAAAATATAACACCATAAGCAATTTAATTGTTTTTAAACCTCACAAACACCTCAAACCTATAAAACCTTATTAAAACTATGAATTAAACAAGGAAAATTCTTCAAAGTAAATTACTTAAAATTATGAATTAAACAAGGAAAACTCTTCAAAGTAAATTACCTTTAATACTATTGTAGAAACGGATGAACTTAGACTTGCAACATTAAATCTCAATTCAACAAAGCTGAGTATAAAGCTATGGTCAATGTTGTTGCAACTACTACTTGGCTTGTTTGACTTCTTTCTGATCTGGGTGTTCCATCATCTAGACTAGTTCATCTTTCTGTGACAATAACTCTTCTATTCAGATTGCTCACAACCGGTTATTCATGAGCAAACAAAGCATATAACAATAGATTGCCCCTTCACTCGTGACAAAGTCATGGAAAGTCATTTACAACTCAAGTTTGTTCCTACTTCATCTCAACTTGCACATGGGTTTACTAAGATTATTCCTTCTCAACAACAAAACAATCTACTTGTCAAGTTAGGCATGACTCGTTTATCAGCATCTTCCATGACTCAAATTTGTCACCTTCAAAGTGGCAGATTCAACAAAGACGAGCAAAAGGAAGCGACAAGAACATATTGAACCGTTTTGCGATAGATACAGCGAGCCTAACACGTGGTGGTTGAGCAAGAGGCGTCCTTAGTTCAAATGACATATTTTCTGTATTCGTTATCTAACTCCACATCACAACAGCTTTTGTTATCTGTGAATGTATAACAAGCCATAATGACGGAGAATAGTTAGGCGAAGAAGCAATTATGATTCATTCCTTGTATTACTCTATATTACACTTAGCCAGAGAATTCCTTCACTTCTAGCCCTTTGAATTAATACTGCATACTATAAAGATCTTATGTCTTGCTTTAGCTATATAAATTAGCTCTTACCTCAACAGATACAGAAATGACAGGTTATTCCCTACTTTTACTGAGGTAAAAATGCTTCATTGGTTGCTATCCTAAATTCCTAATGCAGGCCTCCTATTTTTTTTTGCTTTTGGGAAGCTAAACTTAGTTTGAAGTATTTTTTACTGTAGATGATTGTTCATTACAGTCTAAATTTTGAAGTATTAATTGTTTGTTTGTGAGATATAGTAATACTTGTGCAGGAGCTTCTGTATAGAAAAAAAATTTAACAGCAATCGTTTGCACAAGTGACAAACCCTTATCTGCTGGTCTGGATTTGGGAAAAGTGTTAGCTAGCTCTATACCACAGTTACAGAAAAAGACCAAATTAAATTTAGGGTTTTCTTGGAAGTTGAGAGTTTGTTGAATATCCACAACTTCCTTGAAAAAACCAAACATAAAATCCAAACAATATGATATGATAAGGTTTGTTCTGATAAAAGGCAAATAGTAGCCACATGTGCACACACTTAGTGCTCTAAACGATAATTTTCTCCACCCAAAAACTTATAATTGCGATTTAAATTTGCATCTACATATCCTTACATAAATATCAAGTCTTCAATTGATAATTTTATTAATAAAATTTTGCTATTTTAAATTCCTAGAATTCAAATTCACTTTCGGCGTTTGGTCTAATTGTTATTCAGCAACTTTGCATGAAATTATACTCGTTGAGCCCCCACTCCTCTCCACAGTCCTCACTACCAGAAAAAAGTTGCTAAAAGTAAAAGAAACTATGGTTAAAAGACAGTCTTATTAATGCTTTTCTACCAGCAAAATCAGCTCCACGATCGTTATTTTACTATATGTATAATCTGGTCCACTTTTCTTTTTTTTTTTTCTTTCTTTTTCACTGGACATGTCCTGATTGTGCTGGCCACTGTCTATAGTTGACAGCTTTCCATCATAGCCTTCATCCCCACATGAAGCTCAAAAGTATCAGAATCCAACGTTTTTAATCAATCCCAACTTCAGCAAACCATTATTTGCTTGATTTTTACGTCTAATTTCAATCTAAACTTGTTTTCATCAACCACCAATGCATCTTCATTGGATCTCTCTTTAAGGTTCAAAATATATCCTAAGCCTTATCTTTCATATTTTCACAGTTCATACCTTCCATCCATGGCAACCAACAAAGTTGCTGCTAAGCTGCAGAGAAGCACACACAAGATAGTAGTGGTTTTAGTGTACGCATTGCTTGAATGGATCCTCATTATGCTCCTCCTTTTCAATTCTCTATTCTACTACTTCATCAAGAAATTTGCTGCCTTCTTTGGCCTTAAACCAACTTGTTTATGGTGTTCGAGTGTCGATTCCCTTTTCGAGTCTGGTAAAAAAGATGTTTCCTATGAGGGTCTCTTCTGTGAGGATCATACTTCCCAGATCTCTAAGGTTGGATGCTCAGAAAGTGTCAAAAATGTAAGTGAAGATGGGTTTGATAAAGAGGTTTCTTGCTCTTGCTGTGAGAAGAGCTTGAGAAGTGATCCTTCTCACTTGATGATTAAGGGCTTGTTGGATGTTGCATCGAAAGAGAGGGTAAGAATAGAGGAGATTGAGGAGGAGGAGGATCGGGATGAAGATGGAGGCCATGGAGAGGACTGTAATGTGTCAAATGAGGAGCCTCAGATATTATCTGATGTTGGAAGCTTTTACTTGCAAGAAGCTGCTGAGGAGGATAGCTCAAGATCAACATCAAACTCGTTGTGCAACGAGGATGAAGAAGATAACCACGTTCTTGCAGCGGATGCTCGGATTCAGCTCTTTGCTTTGAAGGCTGAATCCAGTGAAGCCCTCAGTTATAGTGCAGATCATCTTATTGATGATGACAAGTTTCTTGATGAAGCTGGAGATGATGGCCAGACAATAGTGGCAGAAACATCTGATTTTTCTTGCAGATCAGATCTTAAGAATCAGGATCTTGACAATGAAACATCAGTAAATGAAGCATTAGATGACCATCCAGGTAAATAATGCATGGAAATTTACCTTTTTCCATTCATTAATCATCTCATATTGTGTTTTAGATTCAGGATATGGGTATGGTACTCAAGCATATGTTGAGATTTTTGTATATTGAGCTTGTTTTTTTTTCCATCACAATGAAGAGGCAAGACGAATCAATGATCCTGCTGGGATCATTGAACAGCTGAGATCAGAGTTGGAATTGGAGCATAGTGCACAAAAAGACCTATCAGCGGAGTTGGAGGCAGAGAGGAGTGCAGCCGCCATAGCTGCAAACCAAACCATGGCTATGATAACAAGACTCCAAGAAGAGAAGGCGGCGATAAAGATGGAAGCTCTACAATACCAGAGAATGATGGAAGAGCAAGCTGAGTACGATCAAGAAGCATTACAGCTCCTGAATGAACTGGTAATCAAAAGAGAGAAAGAGAAGCAAGAGCTTGAGAATGAGCTGGAGGAGTACAAAGGGAAGATATTAGATTATGAGTTGATCAAGGAAAAAGCCGGGAGTTTGAGAAAAAGTGGATGCTCTTCGTCATCTTCCAGCCTCAATGATGATAGTGAGAAGCTATCTATTGATCTGAACCGTGAAGTCGAAGAAGAGATAGAGGACGAGAACAAGGAGATTCCGTCAACTGGAGCTGTTTTGGATACAGTTGACATGGTCCTAGATCGTGTTAAGAATTGGAACATGCTTGATGGTTCCTTGGAAGAATTCGAGCACGAGAGGCTTTCGATTCTCAATCAGTTAAAGGAGCTAGAAGAGAAGCTTTTCAGTATATGTGACGATGAGGAGGAGGAACTGGTCTTGTTTGAGGATGTCAAACCAATTGAAGTTGAAGACACAAATGCAAATTTGTGCAGTGCAGAAGTCAACTTGGCTCCTATTGGGTGCTTAGTTGAGTTAACAACGGAGAAAGATCATCCAATCACAATGGCTTCTGTTGCCAAGAAGTTGCTTCCTTTTCTAGAAGATGAAGAAGGTGACGGCGAGCAAGCAGGACTAGACACGAAAGAGATTCAGTCTGATCAAAAGACAATGGAGGTGGAAACAAGTGAAAAAGTGCTTGCGGTCATGAAGGAAATGGATCATGTATACGGTAGGCTTCAAGCGCTCGAAGCGGATAGAGAGTTTCTAAGGCATTGCATTGGATCCCTCAACAAAGGAGACAAGGGTGTTGACCTCCTAGAGGAGATTTTGCAGCATCTTCGGGAGCTGAGGAACGCAGACAACTGCGAGTTAATGATCTGCAACGAGTAAGATATCTCATATCAATGGCTGCAGGTAAAACTGAATTCTTCAGGAATCTCTATCAACTAAAAGATTGAGTTTAAGGGGAATTCTTTAGCTTATGTAGAGTGTAGGAAAGTTTTGGCTAGTGAGAAAAGGGAAGCAAGAAGGGAAGTTTCCTTTAACTCTAACAAGGAAAACAAGCAACAAGTTGTCCTTGTACGTAGTTGAGAGCAGTGTCCATTTACAAAGGCTCTCAGACTTGTGTTCTTCTCTAAAGGCATATATAATGTTGTTTGGTTTTTGTCAGTCATGAACTGCTGCTTACATATTATATTGGTTTTTGGTTGTAGCTGTTGATATCATGAATAGCTTGTTGTACAAAAAAAGTTCTTGTTGCAGCTGTAACATAAGAATTTGAATCTTATGTATTGGTTGTGGATTAGGATGGCCAGATATACAAAATTTGTGTTAGGTGATGATTTACCATTGTTACTATACATGGGCAATCTTGCATGCTCTTGAACTCTTATGCAACTTTGCTCTTTCGTGCTGCATCAAACAACTCGCGCCATTTTTGTGGGTCGCATCCTGGTCCGTCACCCTGGAAATAGAACCAAAGGGTGATCTCATCCCAATGATGTAAGATTCACAAACCTAATTATCAGCAAGTTGCATGTGAAATGTTTAGAAATTTACCTTGACTGAGTTGATTTCAAAAATCTCTCCTTCGGTGAAATCTATGTCCAGTGCTTGTATACAAGCTTCAGCTACAACGAGTCTGCTTACTTCTCCAACTAGATTATCACCTGGGATACCACCATCAAGTTTAAGATTCCATGAGAAATGATGTGATTCCCAGGTTGCTAAGGTATGTGTTGTTGTGTGAATAGAGCTTGGAATGGTAATAAGACATTTTAAATCTTTTCTTTTAAGAATTTTATATTTGTTTGGCTAAATTAGGACATCCTACTATACAAGGAAGGCAAGAACCCATCAGGTTGAATTTTATGTAGTGAGAGAATTGTCTTCTGGTTTTCTTTGGTTCCACTTAACAACTCCTCAATTGGATTGCCGGATTTTAAGGCATCTATTGGTGCTAAAACCTTCAAAGGCGTCGTGTGTCAGTTGACACTCATCTAAGCCACGGCCACGCTGATAGCACAAAACCCCAAAGGGCTACATACCTTGGTCTATGACAACTGCACGGCGTTCCCCAGCAGTAGCCCTGAGCAAAGTGTTCAGATCATACGATGTGTATGGCCCGTCTGTTAGCCTCCCAGGTCTGCAGTGCAGAATTAAGTCTGAAACAACCTTACATGCAGACCAAACCTTCAAAACTAACAGCCAATCTTAAACAACAACACAATGGCTAGCTAGATCGTTCACCTGATTATGGTGTATGGTAGGCCAGAGTTGCGAACAAAGTCTTCCCCCATTTTCTTGTATTTGAGAACGCCAAAAAGATTCATTACACTGTGGAAACAAGAATGAAAGAATCATAGATCAACAGAAGAAAAAAAAATGCAAAGCTTAGATGGTACAGTTGATCAGTCTTTGCACTTGCTCTTTACCATTTGAAGAGAAAACATACCTCCACGGGAGTTCATTAGACTTTGTTACTCCAACAGACGACACCAGAACCAATCTTTTAATAGTCCGAGGCAGTGCAGATACTAGGTTTCTCACACCATCCCAATCTGAAAATTGAGAAAAGAATAGCATGTACAAAATATGATCAAACAAGTTAGGGCTCGTTTGGATGCATAACTTCCAAGTGTCATTGCCTATAATACATTTCACTATAAGCGGAGTAGTACTGCACATTTGCACATAAACACCACTCACTATTTTTATACTGCATGTTACACCAAATACAATATATTTCTAATTTTAAAGCCCAATCACCCAAACAGGCTCTTTCAAGTCAGTAGTGAATTTTCAAGCAATTTGCAAGACCAAAGAATAACAATGAATCTGACCTACTCTTTCTGGTGTATTGTCTCCATCCCATCTTCGAGAAGGAAAAGCTGTAGTCCCCGTGCAACATATGACATGTGTGACACCCTGAAAAATCTCAGACATCATAAAGCATTTACATCAATGATACTCCTAAATCACTAACAATGCAGAAAGTGTGTTCATTTTCCGAAAGTTCAAACCTCAAACATTGATGGATCAAGTTCCCCTTGGTTCCTAGTGTCCCCTTTCCATATCTAACACATTCATTCACATATCCTCTTTGAAGTTAGCTATCCTTCACAGCATAACACTACTAAGTTCATTGCTGTTTGGGTAGATTTAGATACAAGAAATACCCAACCTGCAACTTCTCCTCATCTTGTTCACCAAACAAAGTTTTTGCTTTCTCAGGATCTCGTAGAAGAAGCCCCAATTTGACATTCCGACTCAAAAGTGATGCCACTACCAATTGTCCTGTTAGATATAGCACTAGCAATTAGCATCAACAACACTCTAGCGCTTCCTTTGCTCTTAGATTCTTGCAATAATTATTTTCAATATTCTTCAACCTCAGAGATATCTTTTAGGGCAAATTACATGATTAGTACAATATTCATGTTAAGCACATTCACCTTTACATCATCAAACTTGATTATTGGTTCATTATAATCAAGTAAGTTCATCAAAAGCATAGAAGACATCAAGCATAGTACAGAAGAGGATTAGTATTGTAACTTTGTAAGTTACTTAATTAGAGCATAAATTTTGAAATTGGAAACAGAATTACCGAGAAAACGAGAACGGCAAATCAAAAAAAATAGAAAAATTACCAACGCCACCGGTGCCTCCAACGACAAGAACGAACTTGGAGGAGGATGAATCTGAAGCTTGTGAAAGGGTAGATTGAATGGTTTCTTCATCTTTCACAGCTTGAACCGAGTAATGATGATACGAGTACCTTGAGATTGAGTGGAAATTCGAGTTCAGAATTGGATTTGGAGGAGAACAATTATGTTGAAAGGGAGATGTGGTGCAATTTGCCTTGATTGTAGGTCGAAGTTGTTGGAGTGGAAGCGTGAATGTGAGGGTGGAAGCCATGAGAAAGTATGTATGATTGCAATTACCAAAAAAAAAGTATGTATGATTGTATGACCATGATGGAAGAGAAAGATTGAAGATTTTCGAATATACTAATAATAAAAGTATTAAATGAAAATTGTGGTAAAATAGGGGACACGTCACATTTGTATATTTTCTCAAATCCTTGAAACAAATGGTGCATCGTTTGGCCATATAAAGTCTTAAATCCGTACATGCAAATCCCTACTCTTTAGAGCATCCACTGGTTAATCTTAACCATGTTCTTGGATCCAACTATGAGAGAGGTATTTAAATTTTGCTACAACCAAGAAAATTTGGTTTTATATAAGACTAATCTTAAGTGCAATAAATCATTTTTACTTTTTTATCAAATAAATAAAGACTCAATTTAAATGGGAAAAATTATATTTAAAAAAAAAGTTATTATAATTTACATAATAATTTTTTTTATCTATAGGCATCCATTTTATGTATATTATTTTATTTTAAAAATATGTTTTATTTGTACATATAACTGTTGAGTAAAAATGTACACAAATTTACAAAACACATTTTTATGTTTTATTCGGATATAAATTTACAAAACACATTTTATGTTATTTTTTATTTGAGTTCGACCCTCTCTTTTTGATCTTTTGATTCTAAGTTATATAATACCGATATTTGGTTGATTTTAGTGATTTGGGCTGCACCCGTTTTTGGGCGGGTTGCCTACGTACCTCGTAAAAGAGGATCAAGCCTCACGTAGTTCAATGCAGTGTTTTCATGCATCAGATAATCAAAGTTCAAACCCACCTTCTAGGAAGGGTTGCCTAGACGATGATCCAACTATCATTTGCATGATATTTATATCTCGACCATGCATCAAAGGATTAAATTAAACCCACCTTCTAGGAAGGGTTGCTTAATTAATCCCACTATCATGCGCATGATCAAGAAAAGTGATATTTCATTTATTTATTTTATTTATTTTTTTTCGTGACTGAATTTGGTCCTTAATTTATTCGTACCAAATTTCCTACGTATCCGTTAGGGAATCAAGTCGTACGTAGTTCTTAATTGATTGGAATTTTTGTGGTTAAACTCGACGAGCATATGCTTTATATCGAGTTCATGAATATTTGAAAATTTTGGCTTAACTCCAAAATTTATTTTTAGAGTTGAGTTTATTTAGACGGTGCGACTGAATCAAATATTGGATTTCCTACGTAGCTCGGAAAGAGCATCAAGTCATGACGTAGTTCTGGATAAAAATATATAAAGTTTGGATTTTTGTGAGGTTAAACTCGACGAGCGGATGCTATATATCGAGTTTAGAAAAATATTTGATATTTTCTAATATTTGAATTTGATTTGCGACTGTACCCGATATAATTTAAACTTAATATCGAGTTACCTACGTAGCCTTTTAAAATGGCGTCAAGTCTTTACGTAGTTCTACATAAAAGATGTATGGTATGGATTTTTGATTTGTGGTTAAACTCGATGAGCGAATGCTTTATATCGAGTTTAGAAAACTTGGTGTCTTTTTATTTTAGGTACAAGATTTAATTTAAAATTTATTTTATTTGGACGGGTCGACTGAATCCAATTTAATTTAATATCGGATTTCTTACGTAGCTTGGAAAGAGCATCAAGTCATAACGTAGTTCTACAGGAACTACTTTTGATTTAATATTTTGGCTTTGTTTAGTCAAATTTGAAAGTGTGATTGAACTCGATAATTTAGAAACTGAGTTTCCTACGTAGTCTTTTTATTTTTAAGACATCAAATCACTCGTAGTTCATTAGTGACTTTTATATTTACATAAAAGTTAATTTAATTTTTGCGGTTGAACTCGACAATTTATTAGTCGAGTTTCCTACGTACTCTTATAAAAGAGATCAAACCACCCGTAGTTCGTTTGACGAATTTTGATTTTTTTAAGTCCAAGGTTTGAATTTAATTATAATTTACTTGGACGGATCGACTGAATCCAATTTAATTTAAGATCAGATTTTCTACGTAACTCAGAACGAGTATCAAGTCATAACATAATTCTACCTAAACAAAATTGAATAAATGAGGAAAATAGGGCTCTTAAAATTTTACTTTAGCAAAGTGGGCTCCTAGTATAATTTAGGCCTGCAAAAAAATTAATAGCTGTATTTGTGGGCCTCGCAAGAAAAGATGGATGGATGAATGGGCTGTCAAAAAAATTTAGGCCTGCAAAAAAATTAATATCTGTATTTGAATTGAAATGATGGGCTGTAGAAAATTTAAATGCCAACCTCTTCTTTTTTTTAACCTAGCCGCATCCTTCTTCTTTCTTCTCTTGCTCAGCCGCCGGACCTTCACTTTCCTACCTTCTCAGTCTCTCATCCACTTTCCGTCTCAGATGAAAACCGAAACCTGCTCTATTGGTCATCTCCTATTTCAGCCCGTCGAGGACCGGCACTGCATGCCTTCAATCTTCTTCCCCAGCCCGTCGAGGCTTCTGACAAGTCTTCCCCTTCTTCCTCTCTCGTTCTCTGTCTCTCTCCGCCTCTTCCCCTACCCTTCTCTGCACCACCGGACCAAAGAAAGCATAGTCGTCGCCTTCCATCGCTACCGATTGGCCGCTAGGGGTTTAGAGTGCCGCAGTCGGTGCCTTCGATGCACAAGAAGAAGTAGTCGACGAGCCTTCCCTCACTACAAGACGCTGCCAGGGGTCGCATTTTTGGGTATGCATTTTTGGGTATTGCTTATTGAGTGATTGATATGCATTTTTTGGGTATTGTTTATTGAGTATATGTGTGTGCAGTTTGGGTAAGTATTTTTGGGTAATGTTTATTGAGTATATGTGTGTGCAGTTTGGGTAAGTATTTTTGGGTAATGTTTATTGAGTATATGTGTGTGCAGTTTGGGTAAGTATTTTTGAATATATGTGTGTGCAGTTTTGAGTATTGCTTATTGAGTGATTGATATGCATTTTTTTGGGTATGCATTTTTTGGTATTGTTTATTGAGTGATTGATATGCATTTTTTTGGGTATTGATCATTGAGTATATGTGTGTGCAGTTTGAGTATGCATTTTTTGTATTGCTTATTGAGTATATGCGTGTGCAGTTTGGGTATGCAGTTTTGGATATTACTTACCCAAAAATAGAATAGGGGATTGCTTCCAAATTTCGGTGAAGGGAAGAAGAAAGGACTTGCGTTTGGAAGAATTTGAGTTATGGAAGAAGAAAGGAACTGCATTTGAAGGAAAGAAGAAGGGACATGAGTTTATAAATAGGGAAGAAAAAGGGTTGCATTTATTTGGCACAAATTCCATGTAAAATGTCCATCAAATTGTCATCAATCAAATAAATGACTATCACTTTTTTGTACTTTTTATGATTTCATCTAGTATATAGGAGCCCATTTTCTAAATGAATAATTGAGAGACCCTAAATCCAAACTCTACATTGTAAAAGGCCTACATTACAAATTCACCCAACAAAATTTATATTTTGATTTTGTTTAGTTTTATATATAAATAGTTAATTACGATACATTATCGTAAATTTATGATCCTATTTATTAAGATTTTGTCTTAATAGGGTCACTTTTACAAATAACCTATTTATGGGTTATCTTTTATAAAAGTTAATTTTTGTGGGTTTATTTTGTAAATAAACCAATAGTTGAATTGGAAGGGACACCTTTCCACGTAAATTAATTTTACAACATTAATTTACTTTGTTTTTTTTCTTTTCTTCTTTTTTTTGTTTTTTTAAAGAAAAATGATATGGGTCTCAATATTCATTTAATTACTCTCTCTCTTACTTTCTTCTTTCCTTTGTTTCTCCTTCTTTGTTGTCTTCCACAAAAAAACATTTTATAGGCATCATTGACAAAAAAGTTATACTTGAAGTCTTTTGAAAGACAGATTTGAAGAAGTATGGGAGTTCATTTACAAATGGATCAAGATTGTTGGAGAGAACCAAAGAAGGCCATAGACATGAAACGCATTTTTGTAGCAACATTTGGGACGATTGTAACAATCGAAAGTAGTTACTTCCAATATAATTACAAGTCGGTGTAGTGGTCGAAAGTAAGCACTTTCGATCCAGCTACGAGTCGATGTAGTGATCGAAAGTAGAAATTTCGGTCCGATTATGGAAATTAGCGTCTATTTGATTCTTCAACTTGGAGGTGTCAATGAATAAAACAATTTTTTTGGGTTTATTTTTGTCAACCCCAAACGTGACTTGAAGCAAGAAAAAGTCTATGTAAAAGATGATGTTTGACTTATTTCACTTGCCTTTTATTAGTATAATGTAGTTCCTCCTAACTCCCAATTTGAATATTTTCTTTTTTTTTTGTTGTTGCAGTAAACGTATGTTTGCAACTTAGTAAAATGAAGAAAGAAGAAGACTTCTTTACTGTTGTTTTATAGCAAAGAAAATAGGAGCTAAAAAAATAGAATAATTAATAACCCCTATAACTTCTCCACCTTCCACATTGTACACGTTGAAACATTTTACCCAATT
Organism: Fagopyrum homotropicum; assembly: GCA_033239125.1. Taxonomy (NCBI): domain Eukaryota; kingdom Viridiplantae; phylum Streptophyta; class Magnoliopsida; order Caryophyllales; family Polygonaceae; genus Fagopyrum; species Fagopyrum homotropicum. The sequence continues at coordinate 25,141,646 of BSWB01000007.1, read as the reverse complement.
TACTTTTTATTTACTTTTGTTTGTTCTTTTATTTGTTTTCTTCTTTGTTTTCTTCTGACCATTTGTTTTATTTCTCTTCTTCTTTTTTTCATTTCTCTCTAACTTAATACTCTCTTCATCTCCTTATCTCTTTCCGCAAGAGACCGGAGCAAATATGAAAAGGAAAAGCTTTAAAGTGATATCGCAAGATCTAAAGAAGTGAAGTGCGAGATGGTGAAGATTCACTCTCGACTCCGACGAAAAAGAAGAGAAGTGTAAGAACTCCGTGTTTGGGCTTGAATCGATTATGATATCGTTTCTAGAGTTTGGATCTTTGTTAGAAAGCTGCTTTGTGTTTGTATTTTGTGAAGAAGAAGAACAACAATTCTGTTATATATTTTGAAACTGAGCGAAATCAAATCGAAGTTGATTTCGATCTACATGTGGTTATAGGGCAAAAGAATTCTCTTTCTATCCCACTACGATCCCTGTCGCAAGAAGAACAACAATTCTGTTATATATTTTGAAACTGAGCGAAATCAAATCGAAGTTGATTTCGATCTACATGTGGTTATAGGGGCAAAATAATTCTCTTTCTATCCCACTACGATCCCTGTCGCAATAGTGAAACCATTTGGTTTCAAACTAATATGCGATTTGATTCCGATCGAAACCTTTCTTTTGAGATGCTAAAGCTTCTTAGTCTCCATCGGGGTACTTCATTTCCGGTTGATGTTCTTCTTCCGTTGCTCTTCTTTTTGTAGATGGCTAGAAAGAAGACCCTCCTCATACTCTCCATGTACAAATTGAAAGAAGGCTAGTTTGAGAATTGGAGGCTCATCTTCTTACAAAAAAAATGGAGCTTCCTCTCTCTGTATTTTGTTTTGCTCTTTCTTCTTTTTCTTGCTCCAAGTTAGCCTCCCCTTTCTTTATTTTTAAAAGTCCTCTTTTCCACTTATACTTTAGTTGAAGAAAAGTTACGTGGTTTAGAGAAGTTATACTCATTAACCTCCCACTAACCTTTTTCTTTTATATAACTTTTTCTTTATGAAGTATATTTGTATTCAACTTGACAAAGAAAGACTTTTTTATATTTTAATTTTTTTTATTAATTTAGTATATTATCAGCTAATTAGTATAATTAGCTTTCATACTAAATTGATACATATTAGGAGTAGGCTATGTTTGAACCATAATGTTTAATGACTTAGATTCACACTTAATGTTTGTGACACATTTTTTGTATATAAAAAAAATATGTCCGTAACTTTGATGATAAAATTTTAGCTTCATGCGAAATTTTGAGTAATTAATCGTTTTTTTTATTTCATCAAATTTAATATTTGCTAAATTTTACCCCCAAACAGTTGCCCCCCGAACTTTATGCATGTGAGAAATCAAACATGTTTAAAGTTCGAGATTTTTTCTTGTAAGATGCTTCACATTTGAAACCATTTGGTTTCATTTATGCATGCATGAAAGAGGAACATATTGTATATATTTGAATAGTTCCAACGAAAATTTGTTTGGATATGAAATTTACCCATAGTCATTTGGTCAAGAATATGATGTATGAGTATAAAACTTTGAGCTTTGTAGAATATTTTTTCTTTGTAATTTGTTTTTGATATTTGATATTTGGCTTGAGGCCTTTTTGTGGCGGACAAGTGTTTAGTTTTGAGAGCTTTATGCCATTCATTTAGAGACTTTGTAGGTATCTCTTATAAGTTTTGAGGGGTTTCATTGATAAAGTAATTTGATAACGTTAGTCAACATGATTAATCTCTCTTTCTTTGAGATAAAAATAAAGGTGTTTGGAAGAATATCATTTTTGTTTGGTTATTTGAGAGTATGAGTAAATTCACATTGCGAAGCAATTGTAAATTTGATCAAATTTTTGGGGAGATATAAAAATTTATTCCTTGAAAGGAAATTTAGTTCGGAAGAATTTTGGATTAACCATCAAGCTTGAGGATGATCCTCAAAGTAGAGCAATTTAGGCATAGAAGCCTTCAACTTTTCATATTTCGTAGATGTATTTTGCTTACTCTTCTTTTCTTTTTAACAAAGAAAAGAAAATGTTTTGTTGGTTTTTTGTTGCTGCATCTAGTATTTTGATTAGCTAGATTGCTTACGTACCCCCTTTGTGAGGGATCAAGCCTTCCGTAGTTCGTTTGGGAACTGCTTTTTTTAACCATTTTTTCTATACACATCACCAAAACAACTGGAACTCACCTTCTATTAAGGGTTTTTCAAGTTATTTCACTATCATTTGTGTACAATGGCCTTTTTTTTTTTTTCTTCGTTTCATTTTTTGACTTGTTTTGCTTTGTTTTTAGGCTCATCAACATATTCAAGCCTTTGAAAACAGAAGCTCTTGTTTCTCCACTTGTTGAACCAATTTCAAGCCTATCAAATACTGAAATCCGAGATGTTGATGTTTTATCTTCGAGAAACAAGTTTTGCTCCTCCGGAGTTAATGTCATAGGCTCTTCAAAACTCGCTGTCAATATACCCCTTCGTGAGAAACCTTAAACTTTTCAATATCGTCCTCATTGTAGGGGATATATGGAGCTTTGCTGTTTGATAAGAACTTCGGAATTTTCACTTTAACTTTGAACTTCTTGTTCAACTTCCTTGAAAGTGATTTGGAGGGAGGATTATTGGGTTGAACTCTTGACACTACCCCTCTGTTATCACTTGTTTTAACCCCGAAGGACCTTTGAATGACCAAAGTCGTTTTTGGAATAGACTGATCAATTTTCCGTAGAGGAAAGGTGTAACTTGTCATGAGAGAGTTCATAACCTTCTCTACCGAGTTCAAGGGTTTTTGGCCGGCTTGTCGTTTTTCTTTTGGTGTGTATTTAAACAACACCTTAGAACATGTATCACCTTTCTCATTCTTCCCGTTTAGAGAAACCTTAGGTGCTTGGTGAACATCATTGGTATTTTTACCATTGACAACCTTCATGGACATGTTTGAGTTGAAACTAACCGCCTTATAAAACTTGGCATCGGCATAATTAATACTTTCTCCATGAAAAGGGTTAGGGTCGCCCCGAATAATACTTTCACTTCCATTATCATCAGTGTATTTTAAACATTGATGAAGAGTAGAAACAATGGATTTACTAGCATGAAGTCATGGTCGACCAAGTAAAGCATTATAAGAGGTGTCCGCATCTATGACATGGAACAAAGCATCTTTATAAAGATTGTCAAGAACAATCTGTAATGCAATGGTACCCATGGCTTTTTGTCCCACTTGATTGAAGCCTTGAATGGTTAGCAAAGTAGGAGATAAATGTGCGGTCGTCAGCCCCATTGTCCTTAGTACCCTTAATGGAAGAAGATTTACTGCGGATCCACAATCGAAAAGGATTCGATTTATCTTTGTATCCCCAATGGTGCTCGTAACATATAATGGCCGATTATGATATTCATTCCCCAATTGAAGATCCTCATCCGAGAATGTTATATAAGCCAATGCATGAGGCACATTGAGTTGACGGGGATAATGAAACATCATTAACCTCCATCAGTTCAACTTGATCTTTATAATCATCGGGATCCATAAGAGCTTAAATTAGAGCTTTCCTCAATTCATTTGACATCTGTAGGGCATCATAAACACTCAAGCGTGTAGGAATGCGCTTCAAGTGACTAATGACGTCATATTTTAATTTCTCTTTGTACGGAGCTTTATGAAGCGAAACCGGTACGTGAGAAGTAGATTCTTTTTGTAACGCCTCAATGTCCTCTACATTTTTTTGAGGTAATTGAGGAGTTTCTATATCAAGACGTTCATCAAAATTTGTCACTTTTGAATGTTCATTGAAAATCAATTCTTTCTCCTTTCTTTTTTCATTGGGTTTCGGAGATAGAAGTTGACGTCCTGAACGAAGAGAAACTGCATCAACTTCAGGTTCCTCCTCTTCTTCACATATGTCGGCCCATTTGGTCATACAACATTGAGCAACTTTATCGCCCCAAAATGCCTCATCTTCAGAAGGTTCTTCATCACTATAAAACTTCTTTGGGACAAAATCTTTTAGGGTAACCGGTACCCTCTCAGGTTGAATGTATTCTTCCTCATAATCAGAATTTGGTTTCTTTTCTTTCTTGTTTTTCTTCTTTTTGTTCATCTTGTTTTTCTTTTTCTCGGGTTTTCTTCCGATCATGCTAAACCCAGGAGAACTCGATTTGTGAGTGGCTTATGGCCGAGTCTTTCGAGTTACAAAAGTTTTCCACTCAAAATCACTATTAATGTCAAGATCATCATCATCTGAATACCGATCTTTGATATCCGAGCACGTCATAATCTCATATAGAGTTGGGACCCCGGGACCATCTCTTGGCATATCAGGGTATGCCCAAACAATGCGGATATCATTGCCACCATTTACTGAAAATTGTACGGGTATCGCCATTATAGGTAAGGAAACCGTGGGAATACCCTCATCTTCATTTGACTCTGATGGTTCTTCAAGTGTATTAGGAATCACCAAATTATCCGCATCCACTAAGGATGTAGTATTTGATGAAGCCTTTGGAGCTACCGAGTCTTCACCTTCAATCTCGATCTCTCCTTTGTTAATCATCCTCTCAACTATATCTTTGAAGACATAACAATCTTTGATAGGGTGACTAACAATTTGGTGATAAGGACAATACTTTGGATCATTTTTCCTTCCAACTTCATTTGGCCTTTTTGACTCAGGAAGTGTAATAAGCTTAGACGACATCAACTCATCGAAAATCCCTTGGACATCATCATCATAAAAAGGATATTTTTTTTGCTTCCTTTCCTCAAGAGTGAGTCTTTTAATGGTCTCTTTACCCCTTCCTCTTTCTTGATTTTGGGAATTATTTCCCGTGAAGACTTTATTTCCGGGTTTAATAAAGGTTGCCATAGACTCTCCCTTTTTAAAAGGTCTTTTTCCATCATCTCTTTTGAGTTCATTTGCTTGAGGACGATAGGTTTTTGTATCACACCGAGCCAATTGTTGTTCAACATTGCAAGCCTTTGAAACTAAGGCATCAAAAGAACGAGGCTCAGCACTACCAACATGCACTGCTAACTCAGGAATTAAGTTATTAGTACACATCTGGACACATGCCTCTTCACTTAGCTTTTCTGAGCATTGAAGTCTCAAGCTTTGCCATCTGGCGATAAAATCATTTGCAAGCTCATTTGACCTTTGAAAGGTATTATCAAGATCCATAATGGATACCTTTACCTTAGAGCTCACAAATTGAGCTAGGAATGCTCTTTGTAAATCATCCCATGTGTGGATTGATCCCGGTTGGAGTTGAGTGTACCAAGCAAATACAGATCCCTTTAAAGATTGGACAAATTGCCGGATCAACAAAGCATCACTCAATGCGGTCTCACCCACATGCTGAGTAGAAATGAGCCAAATGCTCGTGTGGTGATCCATGCATTCCATCAAACTTATCAAAAGTTGGTCTTTGATAACCGGGATGGAATGGTACTGAATCATATTGGATCGGATATGGCTTTCTATACCCGAGTACTGGAGGGTTTTGTGACACTTGGAATTCTCGGATTCCTTGAGCAATCATCTCCCTAATCTCTTGTGGGGAAACGGATGAGCTACCGCCAGGACTTTCATCATTCGTCCTTACTGGCTCATGTCGACTAGCATTGGCTTGGTTTTCAATTTGAGCCATAAGTGTAGCTATTTGAGCTTCTCTTGCAGCTAATGACCTTTGCAAGTCTTGAAGTTGTTCCTCAACACTTGTTGTTCCGGTCATAAAAACTTACATGTTCTCAAATTCATCTTGGGTTACAACTTTCGTTGCTCCTTCCTTTGTAATAACATGTGGAAATTCCTCCTCTTGGAATAGAGAAGATAAATCTCCATACAAAGGAGAACTTGAGCTTTCCTCCGATTCTCGTTGTGGACTTGTTGGTTGTGAAGCTACTTGAGCATAAGTCATTGACTTAGCTTTTGATCTTGTAACTGGACCATCACAAGACACAGCTTGAGCCTCTTGCAAGACTAAGCTTTTAGAAATACGAAGACTTCTTTCTTTCTTTTGAGTTTTAGAAGTTTCTACAATCACTTCTTTCTCATTTGGATTTTTCTTGGTCTGTGAGGGTTTGGTGATTTTCAGCTTTGTAGCTTTTGGTTGAGTATCCTCCTCAGAATAAGAAGTCATGTAGACTTGTTCAAATTTGTCCAATGTGATAGGAATTGACCCTACAAGAATTTTCCTTGCGGTAGTCATTGGATAATTATCCATTGTGTGCTTTGAGTTTAAAAGCTCTTTTGCAGCTTCACAAAGGATTGTGTTGGCTTGCTTTAAAGTCGGTGAGGAAGCTAGTTTACGAAGCGGTCCAGTGTTATGACGGGAACCATTCTTGCGTCCCCTCCTTTTCCGAAACTTGTTCACCTTCTTAAGAGTCTTTTCAGCAGGAATACCAACAAGCGCAACATTCTTCTTGATGATTCAAATGATTGGCCTTGGGACAACCATAGAAGAAGGCTTTGTGTCATTAAAGCTAGGAGAATTGTCATGTCCAACTTTGACATAAGCAGGTTTCTTGTTGTTGAATTTGTTGTTGGGCTTTATGCCCCCATTTCCCGAAAGAGCCATGGACGACTTCGGAGTTACATGTTCCTCTAAACCTTGAAGACTCGTGAAAGAGTTCTTCAAAGGGATTTCAGCATAGATCGCATTAGGAGCAATGTCAAAGACAACTTCAAATGACTGGCGGCGGAGCCATCGTCCTCCTTGAATGACGAAAGTAGCCGGAAGTTCATTGAAGTTCACAATCGCCCTTGATGCCATTTCTTGGCATTCAAATAACATCAAACATTAGTATATGTATAACTTAGAGATGAAAAGAAAGAAAAGGTCCCACTGGGCGTGCCAAAAATATGTTGAGTAAAAATGTACACAAATTTACAAAACACATTTTTATGTTTTATTCGGATACAAATTTACAAAACACATTTTATTTATTTTTTTATTTGAGTTCGACCCTCTCTTTTTGATCTTTTGATTCTAAGTTATATAATACCGATATTTGGTTGATTTTAGTGATTTGGGCTGCACCCGTTTTTGGGCGGGTTGCCTACGTACCTCGTGAAAGAGGATCAAGCCTCACGTAGTTCAATGCAGTGTTTTCATGCATCAGAGAATCAAAGTCCAAATCCACCTTCTAGGAAGGGTTGCCTAGACGATGATCCAACTATCATTTGCATGGTATTTATATCTCGACCATGCATCAAAGAATTAAATTAAACCCACCTTCTAGGAAGGGTTGCTTAATTAATCTCACTATCATGCGCATGATCAAGAAAAGTGATATTTCATTTTTTTATTATTTTTATTTTTTTTCGTGACTGAATTTGATCCTTAATTTATTCGTACCAAATTTCCTACGTATCCGTTAGGGAATCAAGTCGTACGTAGTTCTTAATTGATTGGAATTTTTGTGGTTAAACTCGACGAGCATATGCTTTATATCGAGTTCATGAATATTTGAGAATTTTGGTATAACTCCAAAATTTATTTTTAGAGTTGATTTTATTTAGACGGTGCGATTGAATCCAATATTGGATTTCCTACGTAGCTCGGAAAGAGCATCAAGTCATGACGTAGTTCTGGATAAAAATATATAAAGTTTGGATTTTTGTGAGGTTAAACTCGACGAGCGGATGCTATATATCGAGTTCAGAAAAATATTTGATATTTTCTAATATTTGAATTTGATTTGCGACTGTACCCGATATAATTTAAACTTAATATCGAGTTACCTACGTAGCCTTTTAAAATGGCGTCAAGTCTTTACGTAGTTCTACATAAAAGATGTATGGTATGGATTTTTGATTTGTGGTTAAACTCGATGAGCGAATGCTTTATATTGAGTTTAGAAAACTTGGTGTCTTTTTATTTTACGTACAAGATTTAATTCAAAATTTATTTTACTCGGACGGGTCGACTAAATCCAATTTAATTTAATATCGGATTTCCTACGTAGCTTGGAAAGAGCATCAAGTCATAACGTAGTTCTACAGGAACTACTTTTGATTTAATATTTTGGCTTTGTTTAGTCAAATTTGAAAGTGTGATTGAACTCGATAATTTAGAAACCGAGTTTCCTAAGTAGTCTTTTTTATTTTTAAGACATCAAATCACTCGTAGTTTATTAGTGACTTTTATATTTACATAAAAGTTAATTTAATTTTTGCGGTTGAACTCGACAATTTATTAGTCGAGTTTCCTACGTACTCTTATAAAAGAGATCAAACCACCCGTAGTTCGTTTGACGAATTTTGATTTTTTAAGTCCAAGGTTTGAATTTAATTATAATTTACTTGGACGGGTCGACTGAATTCAATTTAATTTGAGATCGGATTTCCTACGTAACTCAGAACGAGTATCAAGTCATAACGTAGTTCTAACTAAACAAAATTTATATTTTGATTTTTTTAGTTTTATATATAAATAGTTAATTACGATACATTATCGTAAATTTATGATCCTATTTATTAAGATTTTGTCTTAATAGGGTCACTTTTACAAATAACCTATTTATGGGTTATTTTTTTATAAAAGTTAATTTTTGTGAGTTTATTTGGTAAATAAATCAATAGTTGAATTGGAAGGGACACCTTTCCACGTAAATCAATTTTACAACATTAATTTACTTTATTTTTTTCTTTTCTTCTTTTTTGTTTTTTTAAAGAAAAATGATATGGGTCTCAATATTCATTTGATTACTCTCTCTCCTACTTTCTTCTTTCCTTTGTTTCTCCTGTAACACCCGGTTTTAATGTTTTCTTTCTTTCGTACTTCTATCGATATTTTATTAGCTAAATATTTTTGTTATATATTTTAAAAGTATTTTTCGGCGTGAAATATGTTTCCAAGTTTATATATATATCCGACTTTTTATTTTTGGAAAATTCGGAAAGTTTTCTAATTCGAAAATCCCGTTCCGACTATTTTGATCGGGTTTACTTCATTCCCATCCTTTCCCTATTTATTTATTTTATTCAATTATTTTTATTTTAATTTTTTTTCTTCTTTGCGTGAGGAAGTATGTTTGCCCAGTCTTTGGGGTCTTCTACTGAACAAGGTCCCTAGCCTACCCGACCCCTCATTTCCTCACTGGTTGAGGAGAGTAGCCCCTATCTCCCTCTGTCACTCCACACTCCAGCTCTCTGCCTCACTAGTTTCTCACACCTCAAACTCTCCTTCCTCATCTACTTGTTCGTCTTCCTTGTGCAAACAAAACCAAGAGATCCGCCCTCACCCTGCAGCACAGCATAGCCTCGCACCACCCTTCTCTCTTGTTGTCGGAACCCTCGCCCTTTCTGTGCTCAACATCTCTCCCTCAGCGTCATTCGAACCACCTCATCACCCAACATCCCCATCGGTTCTTCTCTGAATCCCTGCAACCATGTAGCTCTCTGTTTTCCCTGCTTCTCCCCCTCTTCCCTTTCTGTAGAGTCTCGCCGGAGTAAAATCACACCACCGGAGAGCCACCTTCGACCCCCGTGTCCATCTTTGCAGCCTCTCAACTCACTTCACTCCCTTTGCTTGAGCAGCCACGTTTCTCTCACCTTCGAACCACCAATATTGACATCAATCAGCAACTGTAACCAGCTGCCCCCTTCATCGACACAGGAGGAAGCCCTAGCCGCCGCCCTCGTGTTTTGGTTGCCCTGAAGCCCACTCGACACCGGAGAAGCCCCGCCTCGACCACCCTCTCCATCTCTCTTCCTTTTGTCACGTTGGAACTCACCCTGTGTCGTTGCCCTGGCCTGCCTGAACTCCAGTGCAGCCGCCTCCGGAAGACCCTCCGCTGTAGAACCTTCGCCGCCGGATATCGGAGTCTGCCTGCCCTGCCTCGCCGCTGCTGGAGCCCTTGGGGAGCCTTGGTTGCAAGCCGCCGCCATCTGTGAAGGGGAAAGGGTTTTGAAAACCCTTCTACGCGTTTTAATCGGGATGCACTACTGTTTGGTTTAATTACAAAATGTAACCCATCTTTCCTATTTGTGTTTATGACCCCAATTTCGAAAATAACCCAAGCTTTATGAAAGTGTCTTATTTGCCATAAAGTGTTTTTATGGTTTTTAAACTTGGGCTTTACTTCAAGTTATATTCTTAATTATATATGTTATGTCCTTGTTGAGTTTATTTCGAATTATGGCCCAAGGATTTAATTGCGGTTTATGACCAAGTTTCTGAAATTGTATAAATTGCCCGGAAAGTGTTTTTAAGATTTTAAACTCGGATTTGAATTTCGGGGGTTATTCTTATAGTTTTTATATTCTATGTTGTATGTCTAAATTTAGCGTATAAGCTAAATTTGTATAGTTTCTGTGTTAGGTTCGGAAGCGTCCCGATAAAGACCTAACAAGCCCAAGTCGACATAAGTTGATCGATTTCCGTCTTTCGACGTCGTGTGAGTATCCTTTCCCTCGATCTAGTTGTGTTAAGTTTTAGTATCATACTAGGTTGGATATAGCATAACTTAGAGTGAATACCAAGTAGTGGTTATGGACCTTAGATGAGTGTTTGAGGATTGTGAAATGTTTTATGACTTAAGGTGTTGATGTTATCTGATGAGACTTGTGAGGTTTGAGAAATCGAGTATATGGTTGTTGAGTTTATGAGCTAGTTTATGCGTATCCTAATATGGTGATGTTACCGTTGAGTTTGCTTGGACTAGGCATGTTTATCCTAGTATGTGTTATGGGTTATGATCCTGCGAGATCATAGGTCTAGAAGTCTAAGGACTTCTAACTTGTGTTGAGTGTGATGTGAGCATGAGAGATTCTAGGATGCGGTCCTAGAATGTGAGTCAAATGATCTCCGTAGGTCATTTGTGTAGTAGTCTTAGACTTCTTGAGTTGAGCGAGTTGATGATATAGTTATCTTCTTGTGAGCAGGTTGTGGACTCCTTCCCAAGGGAAGCGAGAGTGTTGTGAGTTGAGTGTGACGATAAGGTAAGTCTCCGGACTTACTTGGCTCGTATTCCTTGTATTAGCATTGATGTGTGTTTGGTGGTGTGTGTTTATTGTTTATTGTTATAACAACTAAACCGGAATTAGGATTACCGACCTTTATATTATTTTGGCCCAAGTGTATGATAACGGGCGGTGACAACTTGCCTGGCTCCCGCGAGAGCTAGGGGGTTCTCGGCGACTATCCCGTGCTGGTAGACGGTCGGATGCATCAGTATCATTCCATGCCGGTAAGTAGGGACCGAGGCGAGTTTCGGTGACTCTCGTGTCACAACCTAAGTTGAATTAGAACGGGATATGACTTAATACTAATAAGATAATAAACCGGACTTGTGTGCTTAGAGTGTATTGCGTGTTTATGATGATTGACTTGTGTTTGTGCCTTTCACCTTGATTCTAATGCCTCGAATATTAGCTAACGGTTTTATACCGATTGTTGTAGATTGCCTTGCAGGTTAGGAATGCGGTCGAGAGATCCGGAAGAGTGGGCAGCCGGGGTTCCGTACATTTTAGGAGGGGTTTTTGGATAGAGTTGAGTTGTGTTTTGTCCTTCGATAGTTGTGTTTTGTATGCCGTGTTTTTAGCATTCGGGTTTTGTGTTGTAACTCGGCTGAAGTCTTTTGTTTGTATAGTTTCGGGTTTCATTGCATTGTATAAAAATGTATTTCATTTTGGCCTTTATTTGTGCCTTGTTGCAAGATCCGGTGAAATTGTTGTCAGGCTAAGGGTCGGGACCCATTGTGAGGTCCCAACCCGTAGCGCCCCGAGTCCCGCGGATTCGGGGTGTTACAAAAGTGGTATCAGAGCCCTAGGTTGACAACAATGGCACTCGCAATCTTCTAAAGGCCGAATAAGGAATAAACAAAACCCCACGGATTTTGAGTTTTCGTTTTCAAAATCACATGCATGAGTCGGGGTAGAATGTACGGACCACCACTCCTTCCGCAAATCTCGGCAGCTTAGCTTATTAGATTTTGATATGTATATGTATGTATGTATAGATATGGATATGAGGTTTGTAGTTATGTATGATAGATATGATGTGTATCTTTGTGATTGTATGTTGCATGATGAACTGGATATATGTGTATAGTTATATATATGGACGGTTATATGTTTTGGAACCTTATATTGTTGATGGAATGCTGGATATGTTATGTTGGTAGTGATATGGACTTAGGAATTATATATTTATGTATAAGTATTCTTATTATATATAGTAGCATATGAAGTTAAGAGACCTTTTAGCTAAGATGACCGTATGATATCATCATCTTTGGTTGACGTCGTTTGACTTAGGGTAGTGTACATACAAGGACAAATATGCTCAAGTATCGAGTTGAGAGCTACGTTCGGGCGAACACCTTGGAGTTCTTGTACTCCTTTGAAGAGGATGTCGAAGATGAGGTTTAGAGATGACGTAAACAAAGGCCGACCAAGTAAAAGAAAACTCAAGACAACTTAAGAGAAATTGAGATGGGGAACATACAACAAAAACAAGTAACACAAAGGTGTGGAAGTGGTTACAAAGAATTCACGATTAGAAAGACAATGAGACCAATAGGGATAACAACCATAAGTTCTTCAAGATGACACGTGGACAACTAAAGATGCGAATCGAGGAGGAGATGGATGCATTCTAACAAGGTTAAAGGTGACATTCCATTAAGATGCGAAGTTTTCCTTAGACGCTCCTAAGCTTTGGAGTCAGGATGAGAAAAGTGATCGAGTCAGGTGTGAAAGATGTAAAATACCGTAAGTTAAGCTTACGAGGTACCATTAAGTGAAGAGTCAACATTACGAGAGTTATGAGAAGAATGACATGGTGAGGATTCACGTGGAGTTGACCGGTTTCCTCTATGATGATAAGGCTAAGAAACTCCAAGAAGGAGGAAGTGTGTATAAATGATGATCCCAAGAAGATGAAAGTCGAAACGAGGAACTTTGATCAAGAGACTTAATATACCAACCAACAGGAACGCGGGTGGATGCTAACTAAGGTCAGAATACTTGAGAAGGTACACTTGAAGGACATCATGAAAAAAAAAAAAAAACAGTTAAGCCTATGAAAGGGAGTTATATGAAACAACAGGGTCAAGACGATATGGTTACCTTATAAGGAAAGGAAGTGTAGAATGAAGAGGGGACTAACTGAGTTCAAGATAGACTACACCGAGGAGGGTAGCCTTCATGAGAATGTTAGCATGGAAAGTGTAGCAAAATGGTAAGTCGTTGATCTTGAAAAGGGTCATTAATGAGTTAATCGGTGACCATTAAGAATGTGCATGTGTGGGTTGGGTACTGGTGACTGTAGGAGGGAGGAGTAACCCAAGATTTGGTATCATGAAGAAGGGGAGCAAGAACGTGAAATATTCGTGGTGGTTGAATGTCGGCAGCAAGGTGGTATATCAAGGGAAGTGCAAAAATCTTAACCATGTAGCAAATTTATCGTTTTTAGCAAGTGATGTTAGCGTACCTTGCGCGGAGGGATTGTAACGATTTGATGCAACCTTCGTAGGTCATGGGTTGTCATTTGGAGGAATGATAAGGATCAGGGTAAAGGGGACTGGAAAGACAAAAAGAAAGGTGAGTCTTCTATGGTTATTGTGCGTAAAGGGAGAATATATAAGGGGAGGTATGATATATTTGTTCTAAGGTTATAGATGTCATGTTTTCGCGAGCCCAACTAAGTCAAGGTTCTTGTGACTCGTATGGCGAAACCATAGTGGTTATGACGTGAAAGAGAGGACCTAGATTAGGGCAACGTTACAAGCTTAGAGTTATGAAGTTAGTGTTGGGTGGAGTTATGAGTTGAACACTTTAGTGATGTTGGTAGGGGGCATATTAGCCTAGCGTTCTTCACAAGACATACCGGTACGGTTGTGAAGTTGTTTTTGGAATACCAATGGATGTATAAGGTGACCAACATGAGTAGGAGAAGATAGAAGTTTTTAAGTTTGATGTCGATGTGATATGTACAAGAAGTACATGAAAAATTGAGGTTAGAGTCTTTACGGTCGGATTGACGTTACATAAGAACATGAAGTAGGTTCTACACCTACTCGAAGGAACGGTGTAATCTTATATATTATACGAAGAACGGTTCCCACATGTTGGGATGTCAAACAAGTAAAGAAGATAAGGTCAATTGTTTTGAAGCATGGTTTAGTCATGTAGTTTGGATCCTAATGGTAGCACATAAGTGAGAAACCTTAGAAGATTTTTAGAATCATGTCATCAAAGAGGGAAGATGAGATTAAGTTAAATGAATAATTAAATAAGGCTACAACAGTCAGAAGACTCGATCAAGCCTCTCGAGTTCAAGAGATGAAGGATATCTGAAAGAGGAAGGTAAACATTGTAGCTAAAGATGGAGCAATGCACGTATTTGAAGGACGTCGCCCCAACAGATTGGGGTAGACCATTAGTACCATGATCAACTATAAAGTGTTAAGACAAGATTGTGTCGGTTATTCGATATGTGACAGGAAGAGAAAAGATAAAATCTGAGATATCACGTATTTCAATACGTCAGAATGTGGAATTTTTTCACTAAGGTCGAGCTTGATTTAATTCTGATGTCTAAGACGCCGTATAGAATAACACTTGTGCAGAGACATGAGTTGTGGAAGCAAGTGAAGGAGGAATTGCAAGAACTTAGTGATAAGATTTCATTAGAATTAGTGAAATGCCATAGAGAACACCAAACGTTATCTTGAACTCTTGATTTGAAGTTCATATTGGAATATATCTTAAACTCTTGATTTGAAGTTGTTATGGAGAACACCAGTTTGCGAAAAGTGAGACAGTTATCTCCGTTTGTACATCGATTACCGTGATGTGAGCAAGATCACAATGAAGAACCAAGTATCCCTCACCACGGATAGGGGATCTACTCGATCGGTTGCAAGAGTCGGTAGTCTCTTCTAAGAATGATTTAAGGTCTGATAGTCACCAATTGAGAAGTCGAGACTGGGATATTGCAATTACGGCATTTTGGACAACCATGGTCACACGAGTTGTAGTGGTCACACATGGGCTTACTGGTGTACGGATGGGATATTTTGGGTCTACTCTTGAAAAGGAGAGAAGATGTATGACAAGTTGTCTCGGGATGGCAAACCCCAAAAGATGTGAAAGAATTTACAAGTTTTCTTAAATGTGATGAGCTTTACTAGATCTGTGAAGGGAGAAGTTGTGTAACACCTTTTATGGTAACCTACTATTGATGACAATGAAGTATTGAGTGGGTCGAAGATTTGACAATAGAATTGATGAGAGTTAAGAGGGGATTCATTGGTGCAACTGTTTTGATTTTACCTTGAGATATTATGGGTTTGAAGTGGACAAGTGATTCTTCAGGACAAGGTCTTGATCGAGTATTGACGAGCGATGTAAAAGTATTAGCATACGTGTGTTGTTAGTAGAAGTAGTATGGAGTAAATTACTTCCTTCGTTACTTGGAATCGCAACAAGAATTGAGGAAACATAACGTCAAAGTTGGTTTGACAGGAACCAAAGGCAGCAGTATAAATTGGAAGTTCGATCTTCCTTGTTTGGAAACATAATGGAAAATGCTGCATTGAAAAGGACCTGAGAGAGAAGTTGAGATTCCGATACATCGGACCTTTTTGGAATCTTAGAGCGAGTTGAGAAAGTGGTTTACCGGTTGGCGTAACCGCCGAGAGTAGAGGGTGTTCACCCGGGGTTCATGTGCATCAGTCGAGGGAGTACCTACATGACTCGAGACACGTAGTTCATTGTGATGATCTAGTCGAGACTAGGAGCCGATGAGGCTAACTGGAAGACGTATGATAGTATCATTGATCGAGTTTTACGCAAGTTTAGCGACATCTATAGGACCGTCGGGTTAGTCCTGAGATCTTTCATTGGTTGTATCTATGTGATTTGTGATATGATATAATGTGTGTTTCCTATGAGTATGTCTTGCGAGTCTTGATGTGTTTGTGCGAGTAGACTTTGGATTAGAAGGACGTAGTTACCACGTTATAGTGTTCCGAGAGGTTATCAAGACGAGTTTGTTTGAGAGTTCCGCGTTTAACAAGTTTCGGGACGAAACTTTTCTTTAGGAGGATCTGATGTAACACCCGGTTTTAATGTTTTCTTTCTTTCGTACTTCTATCGATATTTTATTAGCTAAATATTTTTGTTATATATTTTAAAAGTATTTTTCGGCGTGAAATATGTTTCCAAGTTTATATATATATCCGACTTTTTATTTTTGGAAAATTCGGAAAGTTTTCTAATTCGAAAATCCCGTTCCGACTATTTTGATCGGGTTTACTTCATTCCCATCCTTTCCCTATTTATTTATTTTATTCAATTATTTTTATTTTAATTTTTTTTCTTCTTTGCGTGAGGAAGTATGTTTGCCCAGTCTTTGGGGTCTTCTACTGAACAAGGTCCCTAGCCTACCCGACCCCTCATTTCCTCACTGGTTGAGGAGAGTAGCCCCTATCTCCCTCTGTCACTCCACACTCCAGCTCTCTGCCTCACTAGTTTCTCACACCTCAAACTCTCCTTCCTCATCTACTTGTTCGTCTTCCTTGTGCAAACAAAACCAAGAGATCCGCCCTCACCCTGCAGCACAGCATAGCCTCGCACCACCCTTCTCTCTTGTTGTCGGAACCCTCGCCCTTTCTGTGCTCAACATCTCTCCCTCAGCGTCATTCGAACCACCTCATCACCCAACATCCCCATCGGTTCTTCTCTGAATCCCTGCAACCATGTAGCTCTCTGTTTTCCCTGCTTCTCCCCCTCTTCCCTTTCTGTAGAGTCTCGCCGGAGTAAAATCACACCACCGGAGAGCCACCTTCGACCCCCGTGTCCATCTTTGCAGCCTCTCAACTCACTTCACTCCCTTTGCTTGAGCAGCCACGTTTCTCTCACCTTCGAACCACCAATATTGACATCAATCAGCAACTGTAACCAGCTGCCCCCTTCATCGACACAGGAGGAAGCCCTAGCCGCCGCCCTCGTGTTTTGGTTGCCCTGAAGCCCACTCGACACCGGAGAAGCCCCGCCTCGACCACCCTCTCCATCTCTCTTCCTTTTGTCACGTTGGAACTCACCCTGTGTCGTTGCCCTGGCCTGCCTGAACTCCAGTGCAGCCGCCTCCGGAAGACCCTCCGCTGTAGAACCTTCGCCGCCGGATATCGGAGTCTGCCTGCCCTGCCTCGCCGCTGCTGGAGCCCTTGGGGAGCCTTGGTTGCAAGCCGCCGCCATCTGTGAAGGGGAAAGGGTTTTGAAAACCCTTCTACGCGTTTTAATCGGGATGCACTACTGTTTGGTTTAATTACAAAATGTAACCCATCTTTCCTATTTGTGTTTATGACCCCAATTTCGAAAATAACCCAAGCTTTATGAAAGTGTCTTATTTGCCATAAAGTGTTTTTATGGTTTTTAAACTTGGGCTTTACTTCAAGTTATATTCTTAATTATATATGTTATGTCCTTGTTGAGTTTATTTCGAATTATGGCCCAAGGATTTAATTGCGGTTTATGACCAAGTTTCTGAAATTGTATAAATTGCCCGGAAAGTGTTTTTAAGATTTTAAACTCGGATTTGAATTTCGGGGGTTATTCTTATAGTTTTTATATTCTATGTTGTATGTCTAAATTTAGCGTATAAGCTAAATTTGTATAGTTTCTGTGTTAGGTTCGGAAGCGTCCCGATAAAGACCTAACAAGCCCAAGTCGACATAAGTTGATCGATTTCCGTCTTTCGACGTCGTGTGAGTATCCTTTCCCTCGATCTAGTTGTGTTAAGTTTTAGTATCATACTAGGTTGGATATAGCATAACTTAGAGTGAATACCAAGTAGTGGTTATGGACCTTAGATGAGTGTTTGAGGATTGTGAAATGTTTTATGACTTAAGGTGTTGATGTTATCTGATGAGACTTGTGAGGTTTGAGAAATCGAGTATATGGTTGTTGAGTTTATGAGCTAGTTTATGCGTATCCTAATATGGTGATGTTACCGTTGAGTTTGCTTGGACTAGGCATGTTTATCCTAGTATGTGTTATGGGTTATGATCCTGCGAGATCATAGGTCTAGAAGTCTAAGGACTTCTAACTTGTGTTGAGTGTGATGTGAGCATGAGAGATTCTAGGATGCGGTCCTAGAATGTGAGTCAAATGATCTCCGTAGGTCATTTGTGTAGTAGTCTTAGACTTCTTGAGTTGAGCGAGTTGATGATATAGTTATCTTCTTGTGAGCAGGTTGTGGACTCCTTCCCAAGGGAAGCGAGAGTGTTGTGAGTTGAGTGTGACGATAAGGTAAGTCTCCGGACTTACTTGGCTCGTATTCCTTGTATTAGCATTGATGTGTGTTTGGTGGTGTGTGTTTATTGTTTATTGTTATAACAACTAAACCGGAATTAGGATTACCGACCTTTATATTATTTTGGCCCAAGTGTATGATAACGGGCGGTGACAACTTGCCTGGCTCCCGCGAGAGCTAGGGGGTTCTCGGCGACTATCCCGTGCTGGTAGACGGTCGGATGCATCAGTATCATTCCATGCCGGTAAGTAGGGACCGAGGCGAGTTTCGGTGACTCTCGTGTCACAACCTAAGTTGAATTAGAACGGGATATGACTTAATACTAATAAGATAATAAACCGGACTTGTGTGCTTAGAGTGTATTGCGTGTTTATGATGATTGACTTGTGTTTGTGCCTTTCACCTTGATTCTAATGCCTCGAATATTAGCTAACGGTTTTATACCGATTGTTGTAGATTGCCTTGCAGGTTAGGAATGCGGTCGAGAGATCCGGAAGAGTGGGCAGCCGGGGTTCCGTACATTTTAGGAGGGGTTTTTGGATAGAGTTGAGTTGTGTTTTGTCCTTCGATAGTTGTGTTTTGTATGCCGTGTTTTTAGCATTCGGGTTTTGTGTTGTAACTCGGCTGAAGTCTTTTGTTTGTATAGTTTCGGGTTTCATTGCATTGTATAAAAATGTATTTCATTTTGGCCTTTATTTGTGCCTTGTTGCAAGATCCGGTGAAATTGTTGTCAGGCTAAGGGTCGGGACCCATTGTGAGGTCCAAACCCGTAGCGCCCCGAGTCCCGCGGATTCGGGGTGTTACATCTCCTTCTTTGTTGTCTTCCACAAAAAAGCATTTTATAGTCATTATTGACAGAAAAGTTATACTTGAAGTCTTTTGAAAGACAGATTTGAAGAAGTATGGGAGTTCATTTACAAATGGATCAAGATTGTTGGAGAGAACCAAAGAAGGCCATAGACATGAAACACATTTTTGTAGCAACATTTGGGATGATTGTAACAATCGAAAGTAGTTACTTCCAATATGATTACAAGTCGGTGCAGTGGTCGAAAGTAAGCACTTTCGATCCAACTACGAGTCGATGTAGTGATCGAAAGTAGAAACTTTCGGTCCGATTATGGCAATTAGCGTCTATTTGATCCTTCAACTTGGAGGTGTCAATGAATAAAACAATTTTTTTGGGTTTATTTTTGTCAACCCCAAACGTGACTTGGAGCAAGAAAAAGTCTATGTAAAAGATGATGTTTGACTTATTTCACTTGCCTTTTATTAGAATAATGTAGTTCCTCCTAACTCCCAATTTGAATATTTCCTTTTTTTTTTTTGTTGTTGCAGTAAACGTATGTTTGCAACTTAGTAAAATGAAGAAGGAAGAAGACTTCTTTACTGTTGTTTTATAGCAAAGAAAATTGGAGCTAAAAAAATAGAATAATTAATAACCCCTATAACTTCTCCACCTTCCACATTGTACACGTTGAAATATTTTACCCAATTTACTTCTTATTTTCTTTTATTTGTTTTCTTTTGACCATTTGTTTTCTTTCTCTTCTTCTTTTCATTTCTCTGTAACTTAATACTCTCTTCATCTCCTTGTCTCTTGCCGCAAGCGACCGGAGAAAATATGAAAAGGAAAAGCTTTAAAGCGATATCGCAAGATCTAAAGAAGTGAAATGCGAGATGGTGAAGATTCGCTCTCGACTCCGACGAAAAAGAAGAGAAGTGTAAGAACTCCGTGTTTGGGCTTGAATCGATTTTGAGATCGTTCCTAGAGTTTGGATCTTTGTTAGACCTCTGCTTTGTGTTTGTATTTTGTGAAGAAGAAGAACAACAATTCTGTTATATATTTTGAAACTGAGATCAAAATCAAATCGAAGTTGATTTCGATCTACATGTGGTTATAGGGGCAAAAGAATTCTCTTTCAATTCCACTACGATCCCTGTCGCAATAGTGAAACCATTTGGTTTCAAACTAATATGCGATTTGATTCCGATCGAAACCTTTCTTTTGAGATGCTAAAGCTTCTTCGTCTCCATCGGGGTACTTCATTTCCGGTTGATGTTCTTCTTCCGTTGCTCTTCTTTTTGTAGATGGCTAGGAAGAAGAACCTCCTCATACTCTCCATGTACAAATTGAAAGAACGCTAGTTTGAGAATTGGAGGCTCATCTTCTTACAAAAAAAATGGAGCCTCCTCTCTCTGTATTTTGTTTTGCTCTTTCTTCTTTTTCTTGCTCCAAGTTAGCCTCCCCTTTCTTTATTTTTAAAAGTCCTCTTTCCCACTTATATTTCAGTTGAAGAAAAGTTACGTGGTTTAGAGAAGTTATACTCATTAACATCCCACTAACCTTTTTCTTTTATATATCTTTTTCTTTATGAAGTATATTTGTATTCAACTTGACAAAGAAAAACTTTTTTATATTTTAATTTTTTTTTTTGTTAATTTAGTATATTATCAGCTAATTAGTATAATTAGCTTTCATACTAAATTGATACATATTAGGAGTAGGCTATGTTTGAACCATAATGTTTAATGACTTAGATTCACACTTAATGTTTGTGACACATTTTTTGTATATAAAAAAAATATGTCCGTAACTTTGATGATAAAATTTTAGCTTCATGCGAAATTTTGAGTAATTAATCGTTTTTTTTATTTCATCAAATTTAATATTTGCTAAATTTTACCCCCAAACAGTTGCCCCCCGAACTTTATGCATGTGAGAAATCAAACATGTTTAAAGTTCGAGATTTTTTCTTGTAAGATGCTTCACATTTGAAACCATTTGGTTTCATTTATGCATGCATGAAAGAGGAACATATTGTATATATTTGAATAGTTCCAACGAAAATTTGTTTGGATATGAAATTTACCCATAGTCATTTGGTCAAGAATATGATGTATGAGTATAAAACTTTGAGCTTTGTAGAATATTTTTTCTTTGTAATTTGTTTTTGATATTTGATATTTGGCTTGAGGCCTTTTTGTGGCGGACAAGTTGTAATAACCGGTGTTATTTAGAGAATTTGAGAGCTCCAATAAATAAAGTTGTAGTTTAGAGAAATGATCGGGACATCGGATATGTCCTAGATGTGAAATAATATAAAAAGACGAAACGGATTAAAGAGTCGCTATTCCGATTCTTAGCGGTTAAGAAATGTGGCTTCGGAATGGACATTCTATGAGATAGTTATGGATTAACTATCCCGATAATATTCCGAAATTTCTATTCCAATTTGGTAAAGTTTAGAGATCAGAAAATATACCCGCTTTTCAATTAAATAATGTGATTAAGCATTATATATATAATATTATTTCTTTTATATATATAATATTTATATGTATATAAGTACAGAAGTGAAGAGAGGCGGTTGAATTGCATTCATAACATATATGTAAATATATAATATATATATATATGAGAGTAAGTGGGCGTCAGAAGATATGTATCTCCATATTTGCAATTGTATCTCCATCGTCTTCTTCATTTTCACTGAGCGAAACCGAGCAAACGTACGGAGTTCTTTCAATCCACCACAAATCAATCTTCGTTCATCCTTTTTCAGATCCGTTTGTACCATCGAGTCCCTTATCTTGTCCTCTACATCGTGGTACAAATCTATTTTCTGTTTGCTAGCTTTTTGGTTAAGCTTCCGTTTACCGCTATCGGAACGCCGACGGACCACCGCAAGTCATCAAATGTAAGGTTTTATACCGCGCTCTTACTCCCCGTATCGCTAGGAGTCTGGATCTTCTTCCGGTTCGTATATCGGGTTAGTAACGAATAAGTTATGAATTTATTCGTTTTCCGTATTGCGGGTTAGTATAAATTAACCTTAAGTTGGTTAAAATGGATAATTGGAATTTCCATTTATGCTCGTTACATTATTCTGGTAATTATGGGATTTTATTTGGTGATGATATCATGAGTTGAATTTATGCCCTGATGTGGCTTTTAGATTTAGCATGTTATTCGAGGTTATAGGATGTATATGATCCCTATGGATCCCTTTGGGTCTAGGTGTGACCCTTTGTTTGATAAGAGATGTGACATCTCTTTATGCCTTGTCTATAGGTTGTGTTGTCCCTCCAGTGTTGAGGTGATCCAGTTGTGGTTGAGCTTTATACGAGGTTGAGGTAAGTCCGTAGGACTTACTTAGCTACCATCCTTATATGGGGTGTTTGTATGAGTGGTGTGTGCCTTATATGTTTGCTATGATAGCATGTGATATCGTATTTACCGACCTATGTTTTATTGATTGCCCCACTGCGTGGCTGTGATAACCTTTCCCTTTCATCCCGCCGTGGAGTCTAGGAGGTTCTCTGATGTCAGGCCAGACCGGTTTACAGGAAGGGCGCAATCCACTCCCATAGGGTACACGGATTGTGTGACCGATACTAGTACGGCTGGCTAGCAGGCTCATAGGCGAGGATGTATCGGTCCTCGTGTCACCTAGTTTCATATATATTATATCTATACGATTTGAGTGAATGACCATTATATTGAGATGAATAAATGGGTAAATGAGTGAAAGCATGCTGATATGTTTATCTTTCCCTATGTGTGATTGTGCTTATGCATTACTCTATATATGTGTATGGATAGCTAATGGTTATTACCATGTTGTAGATGCCCTACAGGATAGGCATGCTGCTGAGTGATCTAGCAGGGTGGCAGGCCGAGGACGTCTCGTACATAGGTTGTTGTGGGTTTTTGGGTTTGTTTATCTTTTCCCTCCTGTGTGAGGTTAGTCTTTTGTTACCTCCTACGTGAGGTGTGATGTTTGTACTCGGCTATGTGGTCTTACCTTTTGGGATGTACAGTTTATACAGTTTTATGTATTTGTTTTCATATCTGTCAGTGCCATGTTGTAAGGTCTAGTGAACTTGTTGTCAGGCTAGGGTCAGGATCCATTGTGAGATCCTAGCCCAATGTGACATTCCGAGTCCCGCGGATTCGGGGTGTTATAGAGTTGGTATCAGAGCCCAGGTTGACAACAATGGCACTTGCTACCTGCAATGAGGTCTGATAGGTAAAATAAACAGAACCCGACGGGGGTCTGACTTTTTCAAAAGGTTTTGGTTTTAAATATGGTTTTGGGTTAGATGTACGAGAAGTCGCCACTCCTGCTAGGGATCTCTGCAGTATAGATATGTATATATGTATGATGGATTTTGTATGTGTTGTGTTGAGTATATATATATATATATATATCTATACCTATGGCCTACATAGAGCCTTATAAGTTAGGTGTGCATACCCCGCAGATGGCTCGGACTAGAGCTCCTGCCGCTGTACGCAGAGGTAGAGGTAGGCCACCCCGTCCTCCGGGTGTGGTAGTTGAGGGACCAGTTCCCGCTGCTGACCCACCAGTGGTGGAGGAGATACATGAGGAGGTTGCAGAGAGCGTCGTCCCAGAGACGAGGAGCAGTGTATCTGTGAGACATCATTCACATCGAGCTCATTCTGATGACGCTGACCGTGTCTCCATGGGAGGACCGGAGTTTAGAGAGTACCTCCGACGTTTTGAGGAGGATATTAGGGCTGGTAGGCGAGCCCCGGATTTACCAGTACCTGAGGGATCTTCTGAGAGATCCCAAGGAGCGACCCGGGTACCAGCTGCACCTGCACGTGTGGTGGATCCAGTTCGAGCCCCAGTGGAGACCAGAGGGCCTCAACCAGATGCCTGGTTGAAGGCATTTCACCAGCAGGGAGTGCCACACTTCTCAGGAGCGATAGGGTTAGAGACTGAGGTGTGGATTGGGCATGTAGACTCAGCCTTGGAGTCTATTAGATGTCCTGAGGACAGACGGATAGAGCTAGTTCAGTCTCTATTCCGTGACCTGGCACACCAGTGGTGGAGGACTGTCCGGACTAGAGCTACCAGTTATGACCACATGAGACGCATGATTAGAGAGCAGTTCTGCCCTGCCTCACTGAGGAGGGAGAAGTTGCAGGATTTTGTGGAGGCCGGCTTTGAGGATGTGCCTATTACTGATGCCATCCGCCGTTTCCAGACCGAGTTAGCTTTGCTGGGTCCAGCTGCACCATCTGAGGACCAGCATGTGTACTTGTTCTCCCGTCGTCTGAGGGAGAGCACACGTTCATATATGGCGGGATTCCATTGCGAGTCCCTTGCTGACTACCAGGACCGGGCTTCTGCTTATGAGAGGGAGCGAGCTAGTCAGAGGAGGGCTTCTCAGACTGGACGGTCTGAGAAGAGGCAGCGCACTGGGCAGACCAGTGGAGTTGGAGGAGCTTCTGGTTCTAGGCGAGACCAGAGACGTCAGAGTTACCCCTCATCTGCACAGACTGCAGACAAGGGACGTCAGTGTTACAACTGTGGAGACCCTGGCCATCTGAAGCCAGCTTGTCCCAGACCAGTTGTGACTTGTTTTACCTGTGGCCGACAGGGACATCGAGCTGCCTTTTGTAGGCAGGGAGGAGTAGCATCCCAACAGGGTTCTTCCCCTGCCAGTGTAGCAGGAGGTGGTCAGAGGACACCTCAGCAGCAGATACAGGGACAGCAGAGGGTCCCAGAGCGTCCATCTACTCAGGGTTCTGCTCCAGGACCGAGTAGAGGTAGAGGTAGAGACGTTGGCACCAGTGATGCCAGAGGAGCCCGAGGGCGAGCTTTTGAGTTGAGGAGTGCAGAGGATCCACCTGCACCGGCTGCTACAGGTACCATTTTACTTCATGGTTTACCTGTTAGAGTTTTGTTTGATACTGGTGCTACGCATTCCTTTATTTCTGATACTTGTGTTGAGCGTCTGAGTTTAGCTACCATAGAGGGGATACCGTTTACTATAGGGTTACCTGATGGTAGTCGGGTCAGAGGTACCCGTGAGATACGTAGTTGTCCCCTTCGATTAGGGACTCGTGTTTTACTTGTTGACTTCTTAGTCATGCCATTGATGCATGAAGAAGTCATATTAGGTATGGACAGGATGCGTAGACACCATGCAGTTTTGGATGTGGGTAGGCGGACTGTTATAGTCTCTACCGAGGTTGGTCAGATTGAGGTCTTCCGGGGTTGGGACCTTGGGAAGACAGGTTCAGTTATTAGTGCCGTACAGGCAGCTAGGTTGATTGCACAGGGATGTGATGCCTTCTGGTGCTACGCCATGAAGGATGGAGAGAGTCCAACTCTGGAGGATATTCCAGTAGTCTGCGAGTTTACAGATGTGTTTGCTGAGCCGTCGAGTTTGCCGCCTCAGCGGAGTGTGGACTTCAGCATAGAGTTAGAGCCTGGCACGCGACCCATCTCGAAGGCCCCATACCGTATGGCACCTGTCGAGATGTTGGAGTTGAAGAAGCAACTCGAGGAGTTGGCTGAGAAGGGCTTCATACGCCCTAGTGTTTCACCATGAGGTGCACCTGTCCTCTTCGTGCGGAAGAAGGACGGATCTCTGAGGTTATGCATAGATTACAGAGAGTTGAACAAGGTGACCGTCAAGAACAGGTATCCATTGCCTCGTATTGACGATCTACTTGATCAGCTTCAGGGAGCTACAGTTTTCTCCCGGATTGATTTGCGCTCAGGATATCACCAGTTGAGGGTGAGAAAGCAGGACGTACACAGGACGGCATTTCGTACCGTTATGGACACTACGAGTTTGTAGTGATGCCATTTGGGCAGACTAATGCCCCAGCAGTCTTTATGGAGTTGATGAACAGTATATTCATCGACTTCCTTGATCAGTTTGTGGTGGTCTTTATTGATGATATTTTAGTGTACTCTCGTAGTAGAGAGGAGCATACCGGTCATCTGAGGACGGTCTTGCAGGTTTTGAGGGATAGAGAGTTGTACGCTAAGCTCTCTAAGTGTGAGTTCTGGATGTCTGAGGTTGCTTTCCTTGGACACATCGTCTCCGCCGATGGGGTTATGGTTGACCCGGCGAAGATCGAGTCTGTTGCTGCATGGACGACACCGACAAACATCAAGGAAGTACGTAGCTTTCTTGGCCTAGCCGGTTACTATAGACGCTTTGTGGAGGGTTTTTCTGTGATTGCCCGTCCACTGACGAGTCTTCTGAGGAAGACTACCAGGTTTGTGTGGACCGACCAGTGTGCTCAGAGCTTTGAGGAGTTGAAGAGGCGTTTGACTTCTGCTCCTGTCCTGGCACAGCCAGAGGGATCTGATGATTTTGTGGTCTATAGTGATGCATCCAAGCTAGGCTTGGGATGTGTGTTGATGCAGAGAGGTAGAGTGATTGCATATGCGTCTCGACAGTTGAAGACGTATGAGGAGAACTACCCGACTCATGATTTGGAGTTAGCGGCGGTAGTGCATGCTTTGAAGATCTGGAGACATTACTTGTATGGTGCTACATGTCAGATCTTCACAGACCATAAGAGTCTGAAGTATATTTTCACGCAGCGGGAGTTGAACAACCGCCAGCGTCGATGGCTTGAGTTGATCAAGGACTTTGACCTTGAGATTTTGTATCATCCCGGAAAGGCGAACGTGGTTGCTGACGCCTTGAGCGGGAAGACGCCTCGAGAGAAGGCGATTGCGAGATTGACTGTACAGTCTCAGCTTCAGAGGGATCTAGCTAGGCTAGAGATGGACATCCAGTTTCCTGATGAGGATGCCCAGTTGTATGCCTTAGATGTTTTACCTAGTCTGTTGGATGAGATCCAACAGAAGCAGGGGACCTGCCCGACCTTGATGAGGATTAGAGAGAGGATGTCTCGTGGAGAGGCACCACAGTTTTCCATTGGAGCTGATGGAGTGATGAGGCGACATGATCGCATTTGTGTTCCTGCTGATGCAGAGTTGAGACAGAGGATCTTACAGGAGGCTCACAGTACACCTTACTCTGTACATCCAGGTACGAGTAAGATGTACCATGATGTGAGACGTTCATATTGGTGGGGAGGACTGAAGCCCGATGTAGCCAGATTCGTGGCTCAGTGTGCGACCTGTCAGCAGGTCAAGATAGAGCATTGCAGACTTGGAGGTGAGCTCCATCCACTGCCAGTACCGCAGTGGAAGTGGGAGGACGTCTCCATGGACTTTGTGACGGGACTGAGACCTAGTAGGAGTTTTGATGCCATTTGGGTTGTTGTTGATAGATTGACGAAGACGGCACGTTTCATTCCTATTAGAGAGACGTGGCCTGTGAGTAGATTAGCTGAGGAGTACACTAGACAGATAGTGAGACTCCATGGTGTACCGAGGACGATCATCTCTGATCGAGATGGGCGATTCACCTCGAGGTTCTGGCAGCAGATTCAGACTGCTTTAGGGACGAGTCTGCACTTCACGACTGCGTTTCACCCCCAGACTGATGGACAGTCAGAGAGGACTATCCAGACTTTGGAGGATATGTTGCGAGCTTGTGTGTTGGATTGGGGACAGGGATGGTCTGACTACCTCCCGCTTGTTGAGTTCTCATACAACAACAGTTGGCATGCATCTATTGGGATGGCCCCCTATGAGGCATTGTATGGACGTAGGTGCCGTACACCTTTATGCTGGGATGAGCCTAGCAGTATCAGCGGGATAGCGCCAGAGCAGATTCATGATGATATGACTCGGGTAGCACTGATTAGAGAGAGGATGCTGGCTGCACAGAGTCGCCAGAAGTCATATGCAGACAAGAGGCGTCGGCCTCTAGAGTTCAGAGTAGGAGCTCATGTCTGGTTGAGAGTATCCCCGACGCGTGGCGTCAGACGTTTTGGCATAAAGGGGAAGTTGAGTCCCCGATATGTCGGTCCTTTTGAGATTCTAGACAGAGTTGGGAGAGCAGCCTATAGATTAGCTTTGCCTCCGAGATTAGAGGGTATTCACCCTGTGTTCCATGTGTCTCAACTGAGAGAGTACATACCAGATCCGCGGCACATTGTGAGTTATGATGATTTGGTGGTGGAGCCAGACCACACCTTTGCTGAGCATCCTATTGCAGTCTTAGAGCGAGGTGTGAGACGCCTGCGTTCTAAGGACATTCCTATGATGAAGATACAGTGGTCTAGACGTCGACCTGAGGAGGCTACATGGGAGACTGAGGATAGTATCCAGAGGAACTATCCAGAGTTTTATGCTGAGATAGATGCACCTAGGGTCGATGAGTAGATCTTAGTACTATCTTGGTGAGTATGTGATTATGTGTTTATGTGCTTACATGCCTTGATGTGCTTATTCCATGCTAGCTATGTTATGCTTTATGATCTTGTTAGATCTTGTTGAGCTATTATGATGTATGTTTATAGTTGGAGATGGTTCTTTCCTCCATGCTATTTGAGTGTGATTAGGATTCAGCTGGAGATGGTTCTTCCCTCCATGCTACTTTGATGGACATAGTTCAGTGGAGATGTGATTCCTCCATATAATGTACATATTTATGGTTGGCTAGAGATGTACTTCCTCTATGCCTTGTGATGTGATATAGCGAGAGATGTGATTCCTCTCTGCCTTGGGTAGCGTTATGGCCCTGTTTTCTAGAGTGGATGATTCCTCCATGTCGGTGTTTGAGGTTATAGATTTGTTATAGGTTTTGACCTTCTGAGCGGAGATGTGATACCTCCGATAGAGTGAGTGTTATACCTCGGCATATGGGTCCGAGAGGATTTGGGTTTGTTCAAGTTTCGGGACGAAACTTGTTTTTAGGGGGATATGATGTAATAACCGGTGTTATTTAGAGAATTTGAGAGCTCCAATAAATAAAGTTGTAGTTTAGAGAAATGATCGGGACATCGGATATGTCCTAGATGTGAAATAATATAAAAAGACGAAACGGATTAAAGAGTCGCTATTCCGATTCTTAGCGGTTAAGAAATGTGGCTTCGGAATGCACATTCTATGAGATAGTTATGGATTAACTATCCCGATAATATTCCGAAATTTCTATTCCAATTTGGTAAAGTTTAGAGATCAGAAAATATACCCGCTTTTCAATTAAATAATGTGATTAAGCATTATATATATAATATTATTTCTTTTATATATATAATATTTATATGTATATAAGTACAGAAGTGAAGAGAGGCGGTTGAATTGCATTCATAACATATATGTAAATATATAATATATATATATATATGAGAGTAAGTGGGCGTCAGAAGATATGTATCTCCATATTTGCAATTGTATCTCCATCGTCTTCTTCATTTTCACTGAGCGAAACCGAGCAAACGTACGGAGTTCTTTCAATCCACCACAAATCAATCTTCGTTCATCCTTTTTCAGATCCGTTTGTACCATCGAGTCCCTTATCTTGTCCTCTACATCGTGGTACAAATCTATTTTCCGTTTGCTAGCTTTTTGGTTAAGCTTCCGTTTACCGCTATCGGAACGCCGACGGACCACCGCAAGTCATCAAATGTAAGGTTTCATACCGCGCTCTTACTCCCCGTATCGCTAGGAGTCTGGATCTTCTTCCGGTTTGTATATCGGGTTAGTAACGAATAAGTTATGAATTTATTCGTTTTCCGTATTGCGGGTTAGTATAAATTAACCTTAAGTTGGTTAAAATGGATAATTGGAATTTCCATTTATGCTCGTTACATTATTCTGGTAATTATGGGATTTTATTTGGTGATGATATCATGAGTTGAATTTATGCCCTGATGTGGCTTTTAGATTTAGCATGTTATTCGAGGTTATAGGATGTATATGATCCCTATGGATCCCTTTGGGTCTAGGTGTGACCCTTTGTTTGATAAGAGATGTGACATCTCTTTATGCCTTGTCTATAGGTTGTGTTGTCCCTCCAGTGTTGAGGTGATCCAGTTGTGGTTGAGCTTTATACGAGGTTGAGGTAAGTCCGTAGGACTTACTTAGCTACCATCCTTATATGGGGTGTTTGTATGAGTGGTGTGTGCCTTATATGTTTGCTATGATAGCATGTGATATCGTATTTACCGACCTATGTTTTATTGATTGCCCCACTGCGTGGCTGTGATAACCTTTCCCTTTCATCCCGCCGTGGAGTCTAGGAGGTTCTCTGATGTCAGGCCAGACCGGTTTACAGGAAGGGCGCAATCCACTCCCATAGGGTACACGGATTGTGTGACCGATACTAGTACGGCTGGCTAGCAGGCTCATAGGCGAGGATGTATCGGTCCTCGTGTCACCTAGTTTCATATATATTATATCTATACAATTTGAGTGAATGACCATTATATTGAGATGAATAAATGGGTAAATGAGTGAAAGCATGCTGATATGTTTATCTTTCCCTATGTGTGATTGTGCTTATGCATTACTCTATATATGTGTATGGATAGCTAATGGTTATTACCATGTTGTAGATGCCCTACAGGATAGGCATGCTGCTGAGTGATCTAGCAGGGTGGCAGGCCGAGGACGTCTCGTACATAGGTTGTTGTGGGTTTTTGGGTTTGTTTATCTTTTCCCTCCTGTGTGAGGTTAGTCTTTTGTTACCTCCTACGTGAGGTGTGATGTTTGTACTCGGCTATGTGGTCTTACCTTTTGGGATGTACAGTTTATACAGTTTTATGTATTTGTTTTCATATCTGTCAGTGCCATGTTGTAAGGTCTAGTGAACTTGTTGTCAGGCTAGGGTCAGGATCCATTGTGAGATCCTAGCCCAATGTGACATTCCGAGTCCCGCGGATTCGGGGTGTTACACAAGTGTTTAGTTTTGAGAGCTTTATGCCATTCATTTAGAGACTTTGTAGGTATCTCTTATAAGTTTTGAGGGGTTTCATTGATAAAGTAATTTGATAACGTTAGTCAACATGATTAATCTCTCTTTCTTTGAGATAAAAATAAAGGTGTTTGGAAGAATATCATTTTTGTTTGTTTATTTGAGAGTATGAGTAAATTCACATTGCGAAGCAATTGTAAATTTGATCAAATTTTTGGGGAGATATAAAAATTTATTCCTTGAAAGGAAATTTAGTTCGGAAGAATTTTGGATTAACCATCAAGCTTGAGGATGATCCTCAAAGTAGAGCAATTTAGGCATAGAAGCCTTCAACTTTTCATATTTCGTAGATGTATTTTGCTTACTCTTCTTTTCTTTTTAACAAAGAAAAGAAAATGTTTTGTTGGTTTTTTGTTGCTGCATCTAGTATTTTGATTAGCTAGATTGCTTACGTACCCCCTTTGTGAGGGATCAAGCCTTCCGTAGTTCGTTTGGGAACTGCTTTTTTTAACCATTTTTTCTATACACATCACCAAAACAACTGGAACTCACCTTCTATTAAGGGTTTTTCAAGTTATTTCACTATCATTTGTGTACAATGGCCTTTTTTTTTTTCTTCGTTTCATTTTTTGACTTGTTTTGCTTTGTTTTTAGGCTCATCAACATATTCAAGCCTTTGAAAACAGAAGCTCTTGTTTCTCCACTTGTTGAACCAATTTCAAGCCTATCAAATACTGAAATCCGAGATGTTGATGTTTTATCTTCGAGAAACAAGTTTTGCTCCTCCGGAGTTAATGTCATAGGCTCTTCAAAACTCGCTGTCAATATACCCCTTCGTGAGAAACCTTAAACTTTTCAATATCGTCCTCATTGTAGGGGATATATGGAGCTTTGCTGTTTGATAAGAACTTCGGAATTTTCACTTTAACTTTGAACTTCTTGTTCAACTTCCTTGAAAGTGATTTGGAGGGAGGATTATTGGGTTGAACTCTTGACACTACCCCTCTGTTATCACTTGTTTTAACCCCGAAGGACCTTTGAATGACCAAAGTCGTTTTTGGAATAGACTGATCAATTTTCCGTAGAGGAAAGGTGTAACTTGTCATGAGAGAGTTCATAACCTTCTCTACCGAGTTCAAGGGTTTTTGGCCGGCTTGTCGTTTTTCTTTTGGTGTGTATTTAAACAACACCTTAGAACATGTATCACCTTTCTCATTCTTCCCGTTTAGAGAAACCTTAGGTGCTTGGTGAACATCATTGGTATTTTTACCATTGACAACCTTCATGGACATGTTTGAGTTGAAACTAACCGCCTTATAAAACTTGGCATCGGCATAATTAATACTTTCTCCATGAAAAGGGTTAGGGTCGCCCCGAATAATACTTTCACTTCCATTATCATCAGTGTATTTTAAACATTGATGAAGAGTAGAAACAATGGATTTACTAGCATGAAGTCATGGTCGACCAAGTAAAGCATTATAAGAGGTGTCCGCATCTATGACATGGAACAAAGCATCTTTATAAAGATTGTCAAGAACAATCTGTAATGCAATGGTACCCATGGCTTTTTGTCCCACTTGATTGAAGCCTTGAATGGTTAGCAAAGTAGGAGATAAATGTGCGGTCGTCAGCCCCATTGTCCTTAGTACCCTTAATGGAAGAAGATTTACTGCGGATCCACAATCGAAAAGGATTCGATTTATCTTTGTATCCCCAATGGTGCCCGTAACATATAATGGCCGATTATGATATTCATTCCCCAATTGAAGATCCTCATCCGAGAATGTTATATAAGCCAATGCATGAGGCACATTGAGTTGACGGGGATAATGAAACATCATTAACCTCCATCAGTTCAACTTGATCTTTATAATCATCGGGATCCATAAGAGCTTGAATTAGAGCTTTCCTCAATTCATTTGACATCTGTAGGGCATCATAAACACTCAAGCGTGTAGGAATGCGCTTCAAGTGACTAATGACGTCATATTTTAATTTCTCTTTGTACGGAGCTTTATGAAGCGAAACCGGTACGTGAGAAGTAGATTCTTTTTGTAACGCCTCAATGTCCTCTACATTTTTTTGAGGTAATTGAGGAGTTTCTATATCAAGACGTTCATCAAAATTTGTCACTTTTGAATGTTCATTGAAAATCAATTCTTTCTCCTTTCTTTTTTCATTGGGTTTCGGAGATAGAAGTTGACGTCCTGAACGAAGAGAAACTGCATCAACTTCAGGTTCCTCCTCTTCTTCACATATGTCGGCCCATTTGGTCATACAGCATTGAGCAACTTTATCGCCCCAAAATGCCTCATCTTCAGAAGGTTCTTCATCACTATAAAACTTCTTTGGGACAAAATCTTTTAGGGTAACCGGTACCCTCTCAGGTTGAATGTATTCTTCCTCATAATCAGAATTTGGTTTCTTTTCTTTCTTGTTTTTCTTCTTTTTGTTCTTCTTTTTCTCGGGTTTTCTTCCGATCATGCTAAACCCAGGAGAACTCGATTTGTGAGTGGCTTATGGCCGAGTCTTTCGAGTTACAAAAGTTTTCCACTCAAAATCACTATCAATGTCAAGATCATCATCATCTGAATACCGATCTTTGATATCCGAGCACGTCATAATCTCATATAGAGTTGGGACCCCGGGACCATCTCTTGGCATATCAGGGTATGCCCAAACAATGCGGATATCATTGCCACCATTTACTGAAAATTGTACGGGTATCGCCATTATAGGTAAGGAAATCGTGGGAATACCCTCATCTTCATTTGACTCTGATGGTTCTTCAAGTGTATTAGGAATCACCAAATTATCCGCATCCACTAAGGATGTAGTATTTGATGAAGCCTTTGGAGCTACCGAGTCTTCACCTTCAATCTCGATCTCTCCTTTGTTAATCATCCTCTCAACTATATCTTTGAAGACATAACAATCTTTGATAGGGTGACTAACAATTTGGTGATAAGGACAATACTTTGGATCATTTTTCCTTCCAACTTCATTTGGCCTTTTTGACTCAGGAAGTGTAATAAGCTTAGACGACATCAACTCATCGAAAATCCCTTGGACATCATCATCATAAAAAGGATATTTTTTTTGCTTCCTTTCCTCAAGAGTGAGTCTTTTAATGGTCTCTTTACCCCTTCCTCTTTCTTGATTTTGGGAATTATTTCCCGTGAAGACTTTATTTCCGGGTTTAATAAAGGTTGCCATAGACTCTCCCTTTTTAAAAGGTCTTTTTCCATCATCTCTTTTGAGTTCATTTGCTTGAGGACGATAGGTTTTTGTATCACACCGAGCCAATTGTTGTTCAACATTGCAAGCCTTTGAAACTAAGGCATCAAAAGAACGAGGCTCAGCACTACCAACATGCACTGCTAACTCAGGAATTAAGTTATTAGTACACATCTGGACACATGCCTCTTCACTTAGCTTTTCTGAGCATTGAAGTCTCAAGCTTTGCCATCTGGCGATAAAATCATTTGCAAGCTCATTTGACCTTTGAAAGGTATTATCAAGATCCATAATGGATACCTTTGCCTTAGAGCTCACAAATTGAGCTAGGAATGCTCTTTGTAAATCATCCCATGTGTGGATTGATCCCGGTTGGAGTTGAGTGTACCAAGCAAATACAGATCCCTTTAAAGATTGGACAAATTGCCGGATCAACAAAGCATCACTCAATGCGGTCTCACCCACATGCTGAGTAGAAATGAGCCAAATGCTCGTGTGGTGATCCATGCATTCCATCAAACTTATCAAAAGTTGGTCTTTGATAACCGGGATGGAATGGTACTGAATCATATTGGATCGGATATGGCTTTCTATACCCGAGTACTGGAGGGTTTTGTGACACTTGGAATTCTCGGATTCCTTGAGCAATCATCTCCCTAATCTCTTGTGGGGAAACGGATGAGCTACCGCCAGGACTTTCATCATTCGTCCTTACTGGCTCATGTCGACTAGCATTGGCTTGGTTTTCAATTTGAGCCATAAGTGTAGCTATTTGAGCTTCTCTTGCAGCTAATGACCTTTGCAAGTCTTGAAGTTGTTCCTCAACACTTGTTGTTCCGGTCATAAAAACTTACATGTTCTCAAATTCATCTTGGGTTACAACTTTCGTTGCTCCTTCCTTTGTAATAACATGTGGAAATTCCTCCTCTTGGAATAGAGAAGATAAATCTCCATACAAAGGAGAACTTGAGCTTTCCTCCGATTCTCGTTGTGGACTTGTTGGTTGTGAAGCTACTTGAGCATAAGTCATTGACTTAGCTTTTGATCTTGTAACTGGACCATCACAAGACACAGCTTGAGCCTCTTGCAAGACTAAGCTTTTAGAAATACGAAGACTTCTTTCTTTCTTTTGAGTTTTAGAAGTTTCTACAATCACTTCTTTCTCATTTGGATTTTTCTTGGTCTGTGAGGGTTTGGTGATTTTCAGCTTTGTAGCTTTTGGTTGAGTATCCTCCTCAGAATAAGAAGTCATGTAGACTTGTTCAAATTTGTCCAATGTGATAGGAATTGACCCTACAAGAATTTTCCTTGCGGCAGTCATTGGATAATTATCCATTGTGTGCTTTGAGTTTAAAAGCTCTTTTGCAGCTTCACAAAGGATTGTGTTGGCTTGCTTTAAAGTCGGTGAGGAAGCTAGTTTACGAAGCGGTCCAGTGTTATGACGGGAACCATTCTTGCGTCCCCTCCTTTTCCGAAACTTGTTCACCTTCTTAAGAGTCTTTTCAGCAGGAATACCAACAAGCGCAACATTCTTCTTGATGATTCAAATGATTGGCCTTGGGACAACCATAGAAGAAGGCTTTGTGTCATTAAAGCTAGGAGAATTGTCATGTCCAACTTTGACATAAGCAGGTTTCTTGTTGTTAAATTTGTTGTTGGGCTTTATGCCCCCATTTCCCGAAAGAGCCATGGACGACTTCGGAGTTACATGTTCCTCTAAACCTTGAAGACTCGTGAAAGAGTTCTTCAAAGGGATTTCAGCATAGATCGCATTAGGAGCAATGTCAAAGACAACTTCAAATGACTGGCGGCGGAGCCATCGTCCTCCTTGAATGACGAAAGTAGCCGGAAGTTCATTGAAGTTCACAATCGCCCTTGATGCCATTTCTTGGCATTCAAATAACATCAAACATTAGTATATGTATAACTTAGAGATGAAAAGAAAGAAAAGGTCCCACTGGGCGTGCCAAAAATATGTTGAGTAAAAATGTACACAAATTTACAAAACACATTTTTATGTTTTATTCGGATACAAATTTACAAAACACATTTTATTTATTTTTTTATTTGAGTTCGACCCTCTCTTTTTGATCTTTTGATTCTAAGTTATATAATACCGATATTTGGTTGATTTTAGTGATTTGGGCTGCACCCGTTTTTGGGCGGGTTGCCTACGTACCTCGTGAAAGAGGATCAAGCCTCACGTAGTTCAATGCAGTGTTTTCATGCATCAGAGAATCAAAGTCCAAATCCACCTTCTAGGAAGGGTTGCCTAGACGATGATCC
Source organism: Fagopyrum homotropicum (assembly GCA_033239125.1). Lineage (NCBI taxonomy): Eukaryota > Viridiplantae > Streptophyta > Magnoliopsida > Caryophyllales > Polygonaceae > Fagopyrum > Fagopyrum homotropicum. Next base: position 25,105,214 of record BSWB01000007.1, on the reverse strand, counting down.
AACTATCATTTGCATGGTATTTATATCTCGACCATGCATCAAAGGATTAAATTAAACCCACCTTCTAGGAAGGGTTGCTTAATTAATCTCACTATCATGCGCATGATCAAGAAAAGTGATATTTCATTTTTTTATTATTTTTATTTTTTTTCGTGACTGAATTTGATCCTTAATTTATTCGTACCAAATTTCCTACGTATCCGTTAGGGAATCAAGTCGTACGTAGTTCTTAATTGATTGGAATTTTTGTGGTTAAACTCGACGAGCATATGCTTTATATCGAGTTCATGAATATTTGAGAATTTTGGTATAACTCCAAAATTTATTTTTAGAGTTGATTTTATTTAGACGGTGCGATTGAATCCAATATTGGATTTCCTACGTAGCTCGGAAAGAGCATCAAGTCATGACGTAGTTCTGGATAAAAATATATAAAGTTTGGATTTTTGTGAGGTTAAACTCGACGAGCGGATGCTATATATCGAGTTCAGAAAAATATTTGATATTTTCTAATATTTGAATTTGATTTGCGACTGTACCCGATATAATTTAAACTTAATATCGAGTTACCTACGTAGCCTTTTAAAATGGCGTCAAGTCTTTACGTAGTTCTACATAAAAGATGTATGGTATGGATTTTTGATTTGTGGTTAAACTCGATGAGCGAATGCTTTATATTGAGTTTAGAAAACTTGGTGTCTTTTTATTTTACGTACAAGATTTAATTCAAAATTTATTTTACTCGGACGGGTCGACTAAATCCAATTTAATTTAATATCGGATTTCCTACGTAGCTTGGAAAGAGCATCAAGTCATAACGTAGTTCTACAGGAACTACTTTTGATTTAATATTTTGACTTTGTTTAGTCAAATTTGAAAGTGTGATTGAACTCGATAATTTAGAAACCGAGTTTCCTAAGTAGTCTTTTTTATTTTTAAGACATCAAATCACTCGTAGTTTATTAGTGACTTTTATATTTACATAAAAGTTAATTTAATTTTTGCGGTTGAACTCGACAATTTATTAGTCGAGTTTCCTACGTACTCTTATAAAAGAGATCAAACCACCCGTAGTTCGTTTGACGAATTTTGATTTTTTAAGTCCAAGGTTTGAATTTAATTATAATTTACTTGGACGGGTCGACTGAATTCAATTTAATTTGAGATCGGATTTCCTACGTAACTCAGAACGAGTATCAAGTCATAACGTAGTTCTAACTAAACAAAATTTATATTTTGATTTTTTTAGTTTTATATATAAATAGTTAATTACGATACATTATCGTAAATTTATGATCCTATTTATTAAGATTTTGTCTTAATAGGGTCACTTTTACAAATAACCTATTTATGGGTTATTTTTTTATAAAAGTTAATTTTTGTGAGTTTATTTGGTAAATAAATCAATAGTTGAATTGGAAGGGACACCTTTCCACGTAAATCAATTTTACAACATTAATTTACTTTATTTTTTTTCTTTTCTTCTTTTTTGTTTTTTAAAGAAAAATGATATGGGTCTCAATATTCATTTGATTACTCTCTCTCCTACTTTCTTCTTTCCTTTGTTTCTCCTTCTTTGTTGTCTTCCACAAAAAAGCATTTTATAGTCATTATTGACAGAAAAGTTATACTTGAAGTCTTTTGAAAGACAGATTTGAAGAAGTATGGGAGTTCATTTACAAATGGATCAAGATTGTTGGAGAGAACCAAAGAAGGCCATAGACATGAAACACATTTTTGTAGCAACATTTGGGATGATTGTAACAATCGAAAGTAGTTACTTCCAATATGATTACAAGTCGGTGCAGTGGTCGAAAGTAAGCACTTTCGATCCAACTACGAGTCGATGTAGTGATCGAAAGTAGAAACTTTCGGTCCGATTATGGCAATTAGCGTCTATTTTTTTTTTTTGATACATAGGTAAGATAATAGGTGGATCAGTTTCTAGAAACCAATCGGCCTATGGCATCCTTGCGGATGAGGTCTTGAACATCTTCTGGAATCTCTTCCATGTGCAGATCGGTATTGTGTCCATGTGAAGCTATCTTGTCCGCAACCATATTAATTTCCCTAAAAATGTGTCGAGTGATGGAGATAGTAAACTCTGAGTTGATAATCGAAATATCGTTGATAATCATATCAAGTTCCCAAGGAGGTTTCCAGATACGATTGATCGAATTGACAAGCGTCAGATTATCTCCTTCAATCTCGATGAATTTGATTCCAATATCCTTGGCCTTTTGGAGATCATTTCGTAAGGCAATAGCTTCTGATTCCAAAACAGAATCAGCATCACACCTACCACTTCCAATTTCGATTGGGACGGCATTGTGATTTCGGATGATAAAGCCAAATGAAAATTTTCCTGCCGAGTTTTTTGAAGCATCAAAATTGAGTTTGTAAAAACCATTCCCTGGTGTTTTCCATTTAATATTTTTCATTTTTCTTCGTGGTGCTTTAATTGCTATGTTATTCCTATTCTGGTTCATATTTGCTCTGTTCCACATTTCAATTTGGTTCAATGCTGAGTCTCTAATATTTTCCGGAATTTTTGTTTTGTTAAAAATAAATTGATTTCTTGCCATCCATAAATTCCACCAAGTGACTACAGTGAGATTCATTTCTTTTGTTGATACTAATCCTTTTAGATCATGGAGAGCCTCGTCGATTCTCCAATTAGCAAAATCGTAGTTTTTTAATATCGTTGATATTTTTTGATTTTTAATGGTTGATATCATAAAAGGACACCGGAAGAAGAGGTGTTTGGTACTTTCAGTATGGTGATTACAGAATTCACAATGCATTACAACGGGGATCTTTTGTCTGTCAAGATTTTCTTTTGTTGGTAGTCCATCCATAGCTAGTTTCCATAAAAAGTTTTTAATTTTGGGCATTACGTCCATTTTCCAAATCCAAGATTTATCCGTGGTAACCCCCACCTTATGTTTTTGAATAAATTCTAAAGATGATTTAGTCGAATACCATCCTTCCTCATTCCCCGACCAGTATAGCCTGTCCCGGATGTAACTATTGGGAAGATTATATTTTTTTATTTTTTCGATAATGTTCAGAGGTAGTATTGTACTTAATTGGTCGATTCGTTGGATGTCCCATGAGTTATCCTTCATGTACGCTGAAGTAAGTTCCATATTGTTTAAAAAGTTTGTGTTTGTCACCGCCTCTTGCAAAGGCTTATCCACTATCCAATTGTCCTTCCAGAATCTGATTGTTTTTCCGTCCCCAACCCTCCATGTGAGCCCTTTGGTAAATTCTTCGTTTAACTTAATTAGTTTCTTCCATTGCCATGATGTGTTCGTCCCGCATTTATACTCCCAAAGTCGGGTACCTTTAAGGTATTTTTCTTCTACAATTTTAACCCAAATATTATCCGGTTCTGCCAAAATTTTCCACAAGAGTTTCATTTGAAGGGCTTTATTCATGTCTTCCGATCTTCTAATACCAGTTCCACCAAGGGAACGTGGTTTACAAATTTTATCCCAACTAATCAAGGGATGAAAATTTGGCCCTTTATTCCAAAAGAAAATTCTATTTAGTTTGTCCAATTCGGTATGGATGTTTACTGGTAGCATGAACGCCTGCATGATATAACTTGGTTTTGCATTGAGATTAGCTTTTATTAGCGTTATCCTTCCTTCTTGAGACAAGAAAGACGATTTCCATTTGGTTAATTGTTGCTTTGTTTTCATAATTACTGAATTAAATGTATCTTTGTTTACTCGCCCATTAATAATAGGGCAACCTAAATATTGCTCTAGATTTGTAGATAAATTGATCCCTAAATGGCCCTGGATTCTTCTTCTATTACTTTGATCTACGTTATTCGTAGTTTGAAACGCCGATTTATGGTAGTTAATTATTTGACCGGAAATGTCGCAATAGTCTCTCAACGTAGTGAGGACCAAATTAGTAGCTTGAGTAGTTGTTTTAGAGAAGATTATAATGTCATCCGCAAACGCTAAGAAAGGAATTCTGGTCCCATTCTTTGAAATAGGAAATCCTATGGATTTTGGATATTCATTGGATAATTTCTGTAAATTTCTGGAAAGAACTTCCGAACATAGATTGAAAAGAAGAGGAGAAAGTGGATCTCCTTGTCGGAGACCACGTTGTGGACAGAACATATTAGTGGGTGAGTCATTAATAAGGATACAATATGAGACGGTAGAGATACACTCATGTATCCATTGTCTAAATTTTTCCCCGAATCCAAATTTTTCTAAGACCGCTTTGAGGAAATCCCAATCTACTTTATCATAGGCTTTTTCCATGTCTAATTTCAAAGCCATGTACCCCTCTTTTCCTTTTTTTGATTTGAACCCATGGAAAATTTCGTGAGCAATGAGGACATTATCCTGAATTGCTCTATTTTTAATAAAAGCACTTTGCAATGGATGGATAATTTTTGGTAGGACTAAGCTTAATCGCTTTGCTAATATTTTCGAGATAATTTTATACACCGTAGATACTAAGCTAATAGGTCTATAATGGGACGTTGATGTTGGGTTGTCATTCTTTGGTAAGAGAGCAATAAACGTATGGTTAATTTGTCTGAGAATTTTTCCGGTTCTATAAAAGCTCTTGACCGCCCTCGTCACAGCTGGTCCGACAATGTGCCAGTACTTTTGGTAGAAACCCGCCGGCATTCCATCCGGTCCCGGTGATTTTTCCGCACCTATATTGAAAATTGCTTCCTTTATTTCCTTTGTAGAGAACGGCATTTCCAAATTATTGTTATCTATATCAGATATTTCTTGGTAAATACCTTGTAGTTGACATTGCATTTTGTTCATGTCCATTGAAGACGCTTTGAATCGATTCTTGTAGTCGTTTATGAATTCTTCATTGATGTCCGTTTCATTTGACATCACCGTCCCATCATTTTTTGTGATTGTTGAGATAATTTTTTTATTTCTTCGGCCTGTAGCTTTCCTATGATGAAATTTTGTGTTCTTATCTCCAAATTGAAGAAATTTTGTTTTAACTCGTTGCATCCAATATTTATGTTGGTATTCCACCAAACTATCCCTTTTCTTACTTAATCTAACGATTTTGTCGTTCATTGTTTGATCAAACTGTGAAAAGCTTTGCTTTTGGAGCCCTTCTAGGTCTTCATCTACTTTTTGAAGTTGTCTGTTAATGTTACCAAAATTTTCTCGACTCCATTGTTTCAATTTTTGTTTGAGAAGTTTTGTTTTCTTTGCGAGATTAAACATGTGTGAGCCTTCGTATTGGGTTCTCCATACTTGTTTGACTAGGTTTTCACAATCTTGTCTTAGCGTCCACATTGTTTCAAACCTAAACGGTTTGTTCTTAACACTAGTATTTGAAATTTGAAAATAGAAGGATATCATGCAGTGATCCGAGTTTGTGAAAGCATGGTTTCTAGTATGAATAGTTGGATATTCTTGGATGATTTTGAGTGAAGTCATCACTCTATCTAGTTTCTCATATGTGTTATTATCTCCCTCTTTCTTTTTTTTCCACGTGAATATATTTCCTTTAGTGGGTAAATCCCTCAGGCTAAATTGGCTCGTGAACTGTAACAATCTCTCAAACTTACAATTGGCTGGAGTCACTCCACCCTTCTTGTCTGTAGGTTCCAATATCTCATTAAGGTCACCAATAATAATTATCGGAATTTTTATATTAGTCAATTCATTTTTTAATTGTGACCAGAAAGAGTTTTTCAATTGTTCATTTGGTGGAGCGTAAATGAAAATAATCATGGATTCGAAATTAGTATTTGTATTTGTATGTTTTACAAGTAGATATCGTTCAGCTGTTTTAATAATATCTATTTTTTCACCTTTGATTTGGTATTCTTTCCAAAGAAGACATAATCCACCCGCAAAACCCATCGCCGGAATAAAAACTATTTTATCGAAACCCGCACTTCTCCATATCCTTTCCTCAGGCTCGTCTTTAGTTTTAGTCTCTGCCAACATAATCATTTGAATGTGTTCGTTCTTACATGTCATGTTTAAATTTGTCCAAAAATTCCTTTTCTTCATTCCCCTACAGTTCCAGAAGGCAATCTTCATTTTACACAGTGATATAATATTGGGTGTTTAACTCCCCTTATTCCAAACATTATTTCCCGTATTACACTAACACTATTTTCTTTCAAACTGTGTAACTTAAGATCGTGATTACTCCAAAATTTTCGGACACATGGAATAACCCAAATACAAAATTGATTTAAAATTGGAGTTAGTTTTGGCACTAATCGATTCTGCTGTGCATATGGACTTCTTATATTGCCAACACCCTTAGATGATTTATAATTACTGTTACTGTTAGAATTGTCATCATAACTTGCTACTAAAATTTCCATCCGCCCAATTCTCTTTTGTTCAGAGTTACCATGTCTTACAAATAGATAGTGGGAAGTATTTATTATAGAAATGGTCACAAATAAAAACCGTTTTTCACAACCATTATCGGTACAATGCAGATTTATTTCCTGAGAGTTCGTCTCATTTTTTCCCCTCCATTGGAAGGGTCGTGTCTTCTTGTTTATTTGTTCATGAAGTTCGATAGTCCTTATCAGTAGCACGTCTATACTCCGAGCTTGTTGTTTGCTATTGTTCCCATTAATCTCCTCCTTTTTCTCCTTGTTTGTCACACCTCGCAGGAATGGTTTATTCCTGATTACATGGACTGGTTTGTTCCTCCAAGCTAATCTGCAGAAGTTTGTTAAAAGATATCCAAGGTTGTTCAAATTTTTTCTACCACTTAGGATCAGTTTGTCTTTGTTTGTAGTATTGACACGGAAATGCTGCAAAGAGCAATTACATCTAAAAGCTTTGGTAGAAGCAAACTTACAGTTCTGAATTGTGTTTGTATAGCTTACTCTACTGCCTGTTTTTGTTTCTTTGAAGGTTAGAAACCTCCGTTGTTGGTCTAACATCATGGTCCCCGTTTTTATTTTGGGTACACATTCCACCCATACCCATCTATTCCTTAGCCTGCACAAGTTCGAGAGAGAATGCAGTATACACCATGTGTATACAAATCTATATACATCAAGGTAAACACTGTCCATATTTTCAATCAAATCCATGTAATGAAAGATGCTATTAGTTCTAAAAATGACCAAAATGTATTTTCTGGAGTTAATCAGAACAAATATGTGGTGAAAGATCGAAGGTGAGTCATTATCACAGTAGATATGCCAATGGATCAGTTTACTATTAGTCTTATGAGCTTTAGTATGGGCATACTTACGGTTTTGAAATTTGCTAAAGTTTGACAATTTCTTGCTAGATCTTTTTGCTTTAATCCTGTGAGTCATATTTAGTTGGTCCATCAACCAAACTCCATTTTTCCTTTTGGCTATGTATTTCACATGCATTTTCCTATTTTCTAGCCTGCAAATAAAAGAGAAGAGGGACAACAGACGGCCACTGTATATAGACCACGATACAATAGTGCAAACAAGGTTCATATTCTCCAAAATAGCAATCCCGTTCAAATTCACATAGTGATGCTTATTCTTGTTTTTTTCAAGTATATCAAGGATTGAAATACTCAGTAAAAGTTCTTCACAACCAAAGGTCTGTTTACTAAGAGCTTCATTATGCATACAGTATATTTTACAATTACACCTTAGTAAGGGATTTTGTGATTTCGAAAAGTGCAAATTATATAAGATAGCAATTGTACAGATTTCAGTCACCAAAAGGAGGGTGAGAAAGTACCAAATTAGTGGTTCATGGCTACATCTTTTCCCCATTATTCTTGATTTTGTTGTGGGGGTAGGATGAATCCTCACCCCAATCTCCAATGGTCTCTTCTCCCATAGAGAGAAATGAGAGCATTTTTCCATCCTTCTTGTCTGCTTCTTTACTCCGACCACCACACTACCGAACACATTTTTGGCTTTTCCAATAGTGCGAAGAAAGGAGTGTTGGTTGTGAAATTTGTTAGTTTGGGAATAAGGGTTATACAAGCAAAACCTTCCAGATTCCCATATTTCATTGAGATGTTTCAAAAAGGAGACCGTGTTTGTTGTTCGAGCACTAGTGAAGAGCCCCCATTCAGGGAGTAAAAAAACCGGTGAGGCTAACACCGATGGGGGAAAAGACGGCTTATGAAAACCTGAAGATGGGACCGAGCGACTTCGGAGAGACATTGTGGTGGATCGGAGAGACATCGAGATGGGTCTCCTTCCTCCTTGCCGCCGCCAAGTAAGATCTATAAACGCTTTCGACTTCCTGCTTTGTTTGACAATATATCGACCGAAACATTTCTTTCCATGGTTAGGAACTTGGAACTTAGTAGGTATTGAGAGTACAGCTGAACAACAATGGAGGAGAACATAAACAAGACAAGTGAGGCTCTCAGATCTGGAGATTGACGATTTCGGTTTGTTAGGGTTTCGATTTGATGGCGGCGGCTCCAAAGGGTTGCTATGCGCGTGAGGCGCGTTCTTTGGGCAGAACAGAGGGTTTTTGGGAGTCATAGTTTTTGGAAAACTCATACTGAGCCATTTAGCGTCTATTTGATCCTTCAACTTGGAGGTGTCAATGAATAAAACAATTTTTTTGGGTTTATTTTTGTCAACCCCAAACGTGACTTGGAGCAAGAAAAAGTCTATGTAAAAGATGATGTTTGACTTATTTCACTTGCCTTTTATTAGAATAATGTAGTTCCTCCTAACTCCCAATTTGAATATTTCCTTTTTTTTTTTTGTTGTTGCAGTAAACGTATGTTTGCAACTTAGTAAAATGAAGAAGGAAGAAGACTTCTTTACTGTTGTTTTATAGCAAAGAAAATTGGAGCTAAAAAAATAGAATAATTAATAACCCCTATAACTTCTCCACCTTCCACATTGTACACGTTGAAATATTTTACCCAATTTACTTCTTATTTTCTTTTATTTGTTCTTTTATTTGTTTTCTTTTGACCATTTGTTTTCTTTCTCTTCTTCTTTTCATTTCTCTGTAACTTAATACTCTCTTCATCTCCTTGTCTCTTGCCGCAAGCGACCGGAGAAAATATGAAAAGGAAAAGCTTTAAAGCGATATCGCAAGATCTAAAGAAGTGAAATGCGAGATGGTGAAGATTCGCTCTCGACTCCGACGAAAAAGAAGAGAAGTGTAAGAACTCCGTGTTTGGGCTTGAATCGATTTTGAGATCGTTCCTAGAGTTTGGATCTTTGTTAGACCTCTGCTTTGTGTTTGTATTTTGTGAAGAAGAAGAACAACAATTCTGTTATATATTTTGAAACTGAGATCAAAATCAAATCGAAGTTGATTTCGATCTACATGTGGTTATAGGGGCAAAAGAATTCTCTTTCAATTCCACTACGATCCCTGTCGCAATAGTGAAACCATTTGGTTTCAAACTAATATGCGATTTGATTCCGATCGAAACCTTTCTTTTGAGATGCTAAAGCTTCTTCGTCTCCATCGGGGTACTTCATTTCCGGTTGATGTTCTTCTTCCGTTGCTCTTCTTTTTGTAGATGGCTAGGAAGAAGAACCTCCTCATACTCTCCATGTACAAATTGAAAGAAGGCTAGTTTGAGAATTGGAGGCTCATCTTCTTACAAAAAAAATGGAGCCTCCTCTCTCTGTATTTTGTTTTGCTCTTTCTTCTTTTTCTTGCTCCAAGTTAGCCTCCCCTTTCTTTATTTTTAAAAGTCCTCTTTCCCACTTATATTTCAGTTGAAGAAAAGTTACGTGGTTTAGAGAAGTTATACTCATTAACATCCCACTAACCTTTTTCTTTTATATATCTTTTTCTTTATGAAGTATATTTGTATTCAACTTGACAAAGAAAGACTTTTTTATATTTTAATTTTTTTTTGTTAATTTAGTATATTATCAGCTAATTAGTATAATTAGCTTTCATACTAAATTGATACATATTAGGAGTAGGCTATGTTTGAACCATAAAGTTTAATGACTTAGATTCACACTTAATGTTTGTGACACATTTTTTATATATAAAAAAATATGTCCGTAACTTTGATGATAAAATTTTAGCTTCATGCGAAATTTTGAGTAATTAATCGTTTTTTTTATTGCATCAAATTTAATATTTGCGAAATTTTACCCCCAAACCATAACATATTGTTATATTTTTATAATTGTTAAGATCAATAGGAGTGTTCTATTGACGTGGGTGAAAAGTAATATGTGTTCTTAAGATGATGTGGAAGAAAGAAAATAACTAAAAAGTACTAAAATATATGTTAAGATTAATCTTAACTTTTTATTGGTGTGGGTGCTCTTATGGGGATTCGGCTCCTTTGTCTATAAAGCCTGCTTATATTTCCTTATGACCTAATCTCAACCGTTCAAATTAATCAACGGTTCAGATGTAAAAGCCTTTTTTTATTATTCTGACAATTTAATTTGTAATGCTTTAATCTCTTTTTTTGTCCTTCTCCTGCTTCGCGCTTCTCATTCATTTCAGCATGAAGGAGAGGGTGACCAACCTAGCCAGCTTGTCTCCGGCCGCCTCCGGCTCGTCTCGCCTGGTCTCCGGCCTGCCTCGCCTCGTCTCCGGCTCGCCTCGTCTCCGGCTCGTCAGGTTAGTCGTCTACACACTCTTATTTCTCTCATTTGGTTCATTTACTGCCTTGTTTCCTCTTAAATATCAATGATTTCTCTCATTTGGATCATTTACCGCCTTGTTTCCTCTTAAATATCAATGATTTCTGTTGTAGTACTAATTTGAATATATGATTAGGTTTTTTGTGTATATAACTTGAGTAATAATAGCATGTTCACAAGGTAACAGTGATAATGTGATATATATCACATTATGTGATTGCAAAGGTTTTCTTACCCTTTTCATATTTTTAATATATAGCTTTTGAGATGAAAAATCTGCTGATGAAACTAGTGCAGATCCATCACAAGCAAAATTAATATGGAAGCCTGTATATGGTATGGGGTTTAATTCCGAAGAAGCTGCATATAATTTTTATAACGAGTATGATTGTAGACAAGGCTTCAGCATTAGGAAAGACAGTGGTCCTAAAGACAAGTTTGGTGTACTCACTTCAAGGACTTTTGTTTGTTGTAAGGAAGGTTTGCGTGGAAAGGATAAGAGGGACGATTTGACCAAAAACCCAAGAGGTGAGACAAGGACCAACTGTGGAGCACACATTGGCATTAAGTTGGCTAGGCGTACCGGAAAGTATTGGGTGTATCGTTTCTCCAAAGAGCATAATCATCCTCTTATTCCTATAGATCTTGTGCATATGATGTCATATCAACGAGAAATGACAACTTCAAATGGTGCATTTATAGAGTTGACATCAAACTCGGGAGTTTCGCTAAAGTCATCATTTGAGTTAATGGGCAGGCAGACAGGTGGAAGGGAGTCGTTAGGATTTATAAAGCAAGACCAAAAGAACTATCTCCGAACCATTCGGCAAAAAAAAAATGAAATTTGGAGAAGTTGGTTATCTCTCGGAGTATTTTTCAAAGAAGATGTTAGACAATCCATCTTTTTTTTATGAGATGCAGTTGGATAGTGAGGAACAAATCACCAATATTTTTTGGGCAGATGCTAAAATGATAATGGATTATGGCATGTTTGGAGATGTTGTGAGTTTTGATACTACCTTCAAAATTAATGAAGCAAATCGGCCATTTGCAGTGTTTGTTGGATTAAATCACCACAGGGAGACGATTATCTTTGGAGCTGCTTTGATGTATGACGAGATTGCAACATCATTTATATGGTTGTTTGAAACCTTCTTGAAAGCAATGTGTGGTAAGTCTCCACAAACATTTTTTATTGATCAAGATGCAGCGATAAGCAAGGCCGTATCACATGTGATGCCTGACTCATACCACATACTTTTTGTATGGCATTTGATGCAAAATGCATTAAAGAAAGCAGGGTTCTTATTCAAAAACTATGATTTGGATGGTAAGAGTAATATGTTCAACTAGTTTTTGTATGAAATTGAGGAAGAAGATGAGTTCTTAAATGCTTGGAACTCCATGCTTGATCAACACAATGTACATGATGATACTTGATTGGCTACGACGTTTGCAATCAGAAAAAAATGGGGTCATGCTTATGTTAAATGGACATGGTCAGTAGGAATTCAAAGTACCCAACTTAGTGAAAGTTTTTAATGCTAGTTTGAAGGGGTATTTGAAATCCGATTTGCAGTTGCCTGAGTTTTTCGCTCACTGAAAGAATGATATCTGATAAGCGGTACAAGGAATTAGAGGCTGAGTATGATCTGTTGTTTCGGACTGTTCATTGAAAAATGGAGATAAGTATCTTGTTACATGCAAGAGAAGTTTACACCAAAGGGATATTTAAAGTATTTCAAGCTCAGTTTGAAGATTCTTTAAAGTCTTCCATAACAAACTGTGTTTTAAATGGTGAGAAGTTTATCTTCACTATTATTAGGGATGGATTCACTAAGGAGAGGTTGGTGAAAAGAGAAGGAGAGACTAATATATCATGCAATTGTAGAATGTTTGAGACCGATGGTGTCTTGTGCATGTATGCTATCAAAGTCATGAATGAAGGTAGAGAAACTAAACTCATCAAAAGAATACCTAAGCAATATATCTTGGAGAGGTGGACCAAAAATGCAAGAGTTGATAATGTTGTGGAAGACATGCATTGCCAGAAGATTGTAGAGGATCCAAAATAGAAACAAATTTCTCGAAACAAAATATTGTGCTTTAAACTCATTCGAGTGGCAGCAAGAGCATGTGAGAGTGAAAGGGCATATGAGCTAGCAATTATGGAAGCTGATAAAATGGCCAAGATGGTGGAGGATGTGCTACGTATAGAAATAAATGGTGAAAAAGGTGTGGAAGACCAAAACCACAATGGATTGGTTGCTTGCTCTAATGTTAATATTCAGAATGAAAAGGGATTCAAGAAAAGAGAATCAACTTATCGTGAGAAACGTAGAATTATGGGAGACTTTGAAGTTGCATTAAGCAAAAGCAAAAAGAAGTTTGCATAGGTAATGTGTTTTTAACTATGATTGAAGTTATTATGTGCCTTTGAATGAATATAAGTAATTTTAATTATTGATATAATGAAGGTAACTTGTGTTCGAAAACCAATTACGACAACATACGATTCTCATGATGTAATATCCGGAATTTTTATTCCGTTTATTTCCGTAACAAACCGGATTTCGATCAGTTGATCCATATCCGTCTACTTAGTTAGACACATTGTTTCAAAATCTATCATTTTATGTAGCTTCCTTCACATAAAATGATAAGATCCTTATAACAAATCCTAAACTATAACATGACCATGACAAGCTGTGACAAGCCGATCAACAAGCCTTCCTCCTTGGGCATTGTAGTTCCATCCATTTCCGTGCACTCGTTAGTCGGTGATCTCGTTTCCGGACTGCAGCTAGCACCGGACTGCTGCTCCCTTGCGCCAGTGCCCAGCCCAGCTTATCCAGCAGCTCAGCAGCCGGCCCAGTCCGTGAACTTCAGCCTAGCGTGCCCAGCGCCCAGCTTCAGCCAGCGTGCACAGCAGTCCAGCCCAGCTGCCTGAGGAGCCCAGCAGCACGCCAGCAGCTTGCCAGCAGCACGCCATCAGCGCCAGCCCAACAACGCCTAGCTTCTCAGCCCAGCGTGCGCAGCATTCCAGCCCGCCAGACAGCTTCAACACTCGCCTGATCCATTGGCTCTCAGCCCAGATGGAAGACGGATCTTGTTGCCAACCCTCACAGCCCAAGAACAGGCTAGAATAGATGCAAGTCGTCCTAGTCAGCAGCCGTTACAGAATATTAGAAGTTACCTTATACGTTTAATCTTCTTGCCTTCTTCTGCAGCCGTATATACACGCTATTTCTCTCCCTGATTCCCGTCCAGATTCATTTACAGAAGCAACGCTTTCCTTTCCTGCTCAATGAGTGTATACCTTCCTTGCACGCAGCAGATCCGCATTCTTCCTCCCTTCTGTCTACGGGTTCCAGCAGCACAAGCGCCCTTATCGTCCTCTCTTGCTGATCGAACACTCCAACAGCAGTAGCATACCCTCCTCTTGCTGCTGCAACAAAAACGGCCAGTCGATCAACCAGGTAAGCAGCAACACCTTCCCTCCTTTGTTCCTGTCGACTGAGAGTAATCAACCTCCCTTGATTTTTCTGGGCACGAACAGGAAGTACAATACACCTCTCCGATCACACTTCTGTCGAGTACCTGTGCAGAAGATTCAAACATCTTGCTCCATTTCGTTCCACAGGTGAGTGCATCTTAGATCCTTAGTACTCCTCTACCCAGTCGACTCAACCACGGTTGTCTCATGTTCTTGTTCGGCCATCTATTCTCGTACTAGGGAGGACAGTAGTTGAGCGGCGCGGAACTAGGGTAAACAGAAGAACCTTCCTTCGAAACCGATCAAAGAGACCTCTGACTAGTCACTGCTGGAAGAGGTAAAATCTCTTCTCTCTTGCTGTTTGATCCTTTCGTAGCTGAATGAGAACAAGAGTGTAGATGCATAGGATATGTACAGATTTAAGTTGTTGTGATGCTGCTATAAAAGGGGTTCGAGTCTAGGTAGTGAGAGCTGATATTTGTGGATGTCCCTTGAGGGTCAAACTGGTTATCATAGGATGACTTTAAGGGTAGAGACAAGGGCTGCTGTTGTATACATTTAGTTCCTTCAGTTTTGAAGTGAGGAACTGCCTATCTTGTAGACCAATGTTAGAGAGTTCGGTTGATGATCCACCGTTGAAATTTTAATAGGTAATAGGTGGATGTTTGTAGTTTACTGTATTAAAATTTCAAAAGAAATTAACGGTCGGATTAGAAGCTATAAGCTTCCAAAGTAGGGTAGTTAAGCAGTTTTTGCAAACTTGGAAATTTTGGTTAAGTATAGAAAATGTAAGTGTTGTAATCAACTTTGAGAATTTTTATAAAAATGATGGATGAACAGTTTTGAGAAATTCTTGCTCCTAAGGATAGATGGAACATCATAGATGATCTAGAGAATTATTTCGGAATTTTTATAAGCTTTTACGAATTTCATATTTGAAGCCGAAGTTGGACCTTTACGATCTTTCGGAAAAATAGGAAAAATAGGTAAGGTGCCAGTTTGTAACCAAACTAAACTTTAGGAGTTAGAATATGAATTTATAGTCCCAAATAAGAGTTTAGACAAGAAGTGTGGAAATTCTGGGGATTTCTGGACTAAGGGTAAAATAGTCATTTTACCATAAATTAGTACTGTAATCAGTTCTGTCCTATTACGATCTTCTATCTTAGAAGTCTTAGACTTCTAATTACGTTGGAGTGTGCTAATGCACTTATCTCCTTTGGCAGGCAACTGAGGTGCTACAATTTACAAAGCGAGTTTGGTTTACAGAGAATTGAGATTTATAACAGGTAAGTCCTTTGGGCTTACTTAGCTGACTTCTGAATATGAGCATGAATAATGATAGTGGTGTGTGATTGAGATGTTTAGAGTTATAGGTTGTGATAAATATTTACCGACCTATACTTGACCTAAGAGTAACGGGCGGTGGCATTCTGCTCAGTTAGCTTGAGGGCGCTGAGGGTTTCTTTAGGGACTAGTCCACACTCGGTTTGTAGTGATGCTACCGGCGGAGGTAAGCTAGACCTACACCCAGTTGGATAAGGAACGGAGGCGAGAACTCTTAAGATTCTCGTGCCACAACTATAAAATTGAATAAGATGAATCACCTAAGTAATAGATAATAAACGGTTGTGTGCCAGCATGATGTTTGTTTACATTATTCTGCGTGTGTTTGTGCTGTTATTATTCTACTTATATTTGGATAGTTAGCTAACAGTTGTTATGTTGTGTAGACATACCACAGGTTAGAGCAGATGCCGAGTGATCCGGATGGTAGTGGTCAGCCGGGGTGTCGTACTTTTAGGACGTGTTGCAGTTTCTTTATTTGTGGGATTTCCAGTTGGACCTTGGTTCTTTTGTTTCTATCCGTAGTTGTTATCTTATGTTTTCCGGCTGTTGGTTGTTCTGGTCACATTCATACGTTGTTAAGACTTAATTTATGATTTCCGGTTTTTCCTTATCTGTGCCTTGTTGTAAGATTTTGTAAAGTTGTTGTCAAACTAAGGTCGGGACCCACTGTGAGGTCCTAACCAATAACTCCCCAAGTTGTAAAATTTGGGGTGTTATAACATAGTATCAGAGCTCTAGGTTGGCAACAATGACACTTGAAATCTTCCAAAAAGGTCACATAAGTAAATAAACAGAACCCGAAAGGGGTCTGAGTTTTCCAAAGAAGATTTTGGTTTTAAAATGCATGCATAGTCGGGATGGGATAGAAAGTACGGATGACCACCACTACCTCCGCGGATCTCGGTATTCTTAGTATGATTATCATGGACTTTTACTGCTTACGATAGATTAGTTAGATTATAACTGTAGTTGTTACCGTTCGTGTAGATGGCACGTACTAGGGCTACACCAGCGACTGGCCGAGGTAGGGGTCGTCCCCCTTCCCCCAGTTAGCCAGGATCGAGCTGATAGGACCCCTACTGCGAGGGCGTGGTCGTGGAGGTAGACCTCCACTAGGGAGAGGTCGAGGACGAGTTCCTCGAGAGGATCCACCTGCAGCAAGCATGCCAGAGGCTGCTGTGGAAGAGGTAGCTGAGAGTGTAGGTCCTGAGGTTAGGCATGAGACCGCCGCTAGGTCTGGAGCGCAGGGAGCACGTTCGACTGAGTCAGGACGTGTTTCTATTGGAGCATCTGAGTATAGAGAGTACAGAGCATACGTCAAGCGTATGGAGGAGGCTGCTAGAGTAGAGAGACTTACCCAGGTACCACCGGTGGTACCGGCTAGGTCAGTTCAGGTGACACAAGGAGTGTCTCAGGTGCCGGTTGTACCTGAGAGGAGAGTTAATGCTGATAGAGCGCCTGTTGGGTCTAGAGCACCGAGACCGGATGAGTGGTTGAAGGCTTTCAACTCTCAGAAGGTTCCCTCATTCAGTGGAGAAATAGGGCTAGAGGTGGAGCACTGGATAGGGAAGATAGAGACTGCTTTAGAGGCAATACGTTGCCCCGAGGATCGACAGGTGGATTTGGTGCAGACCTGTTTCACAGAGGATGCTCAATCATGGTGGCGGACCATTCGTAGCCGAGTCACCAGTTGGGAGCAGATGAGGAGCATTGTTAGAGACATGTACTATCCTGTCTCGCTGAGGAGGGAGAGATTCCAGGATTTCATTGAGGCGGGATTTGAGGATATCCCGATTGCTGCGGCCATAAAGAAGTTTTAGAAGGAGTTGACCCTACTTGGACCAGCTGCACCTCCAGAAGAGCAGCATGTTTACCTTTTCTCCAAGAGATTGAGAGAGAGTACCCGATCATATCTGGCAGGATTCCGCTGTGAGACTTTGTCTGACTATCAGGATAGGGCCTCTACTTATGAGAGAGATAGGCCAGCTTCGAGGAAAGCAATTCAGTTTAGTGGGCCGGATAAGCGGCAAAAGATAGGACATGCTGGTAGCAGTTGCAGTAGTAGCAGGTTATGGTCGAGGACAGACTCAGGGGAGGCCCAGCTACCACCCTACAGTTCAGACTTCCGGTAGAGATCGACAATGCTTTAACTGTGGTAGCCGCGATCACATTAAGACGGACTGCCAGAGGCCACCTACTACTTGCTTCACTTGTGGGAAGCCGGGACACAAGGCTACTTTCTGCCGTCAGGGTAGGGCTCCTTCACAGCAGGGATCTTCTCCTGTAGGTGCTGAGAAGAGTGGACAGAGACCTCCTCAGTACCGAGCACCGAGTCAGCAGCAGCAACAGTACCGGGCTCTAGGACATCCTGCTTCATACAGTACGGCACAGGGATCAGGTCGTGGCAGGGGACGTGGTAGTACCACTGACACCAGAGGAGGACCATCGAGAGTGTTCGAGCTGAGGAGCACTGAGCAGCCTACAGCACCCGCGACCACAGGTACTATTTGGATCCATGACTTACCTGTGCGAGTTTTATTTGATACGGGTGCTACACACTCCTTTATATCAGATGCATGCGTAGATAGGTTGTCCTTAGCTATAGTAGAGGGTGTACCTTTTGTGGTTGGGTTACTAGATGGGGGTAAGGTTAGAGGATCCCGAGAGATTTATGACTGCCCTATTCATCTGGGAGGCCGGATTTGGTTGGTAAATTTTCTAGTTATGCCCTTAGCACATGAGGACGTGATATTGGGGATAGATTGGATGACTAGACATGGAGCAGTCTTAGATATTGGTAGGAGAACTGTGACTGTCGCCACTGAGGAGGGTCACAGAGTGATATTCCGAGGTTGGGACCTCGGAAAGTCCGGCACATTTATCAGCGCAGTGAGAGCAGCCAGACTGATAGCACAGGGTTGCGAGGCCTTCTGGTGTTATGCCATGAAGGAGCGCAAGAGCCTGACAGTAGAGGAGATACCAGTTGCATGCGAGTTTGCAGAGGTATTCAGTGACGACTTGCCAGGGCTACCTCCACAGAGGAGTGTTGATTTTAGCATTGAGTTAGAGCCAGGCACGAGACCGATCTCGAAGGCCCCGTACCGTATGGCACCGATAGAGCTGCTTGAGCTGAAGAAGCAGTTAGAGGAGTTAGCAGAGAAGGGCTTCATACGCCCTAGTGTTTCTCCCTGGGGAGCACCAGTATTATTTGTGAGGAAGAAGGATGGATCGATGAGGCTGTGCATTGATTACCAGGAGTTGAACAAGGTCACCAACAAGAATAAGTATCCACTGCCTCGCATAGATGATCTACTAGACCAGCTGCATGGAGCGTCAGTGTTTTCAAGGATAGACTTGAGATCGGGTTATCACCAGCTGAGAGTGAGAGACCAAGACATACCTAAGACGGCATTCCGGACTAGGTATGGCCACTATGAGTTTGTAGTGATGCCATTCGGACTCACTAATGCGCCAGCAGTCTTTATGGAGTTGATGAATGGGATTTTCATCGACTTTTTAGACCAGTTTGTAGTGATCTTCATTGACGACATCCTAGTCTACTCTAGGAGTCGAGGGGAGCATGCCGGACACTTGAGGACAGTATTACAGATTCTACAGGATAGCCAGCTATATGCTAAGCTATCCAAGTGTGAGTTCTGGATGTCAGAGTTGGCTTTCCTAGGCCATGTAGTGACTGCTGAGGGGATTAAGGTCGACCCGGCGAAGATTGAATCAGTGTCTTCTTGGCAACCTCCGAAGAATGTTAAGGAGGTTCGCAGGTTTCTTGGATTGGCAAGTTATTACCGCCGGTTTGTGGAAGGGTTTTCCCTGATTGCCCGACCACTTGTCTTTTGAGGACGACTACTCGGTTCGTCTGGTCCGAGCCGTGTTAGCAGAGTTTCGAGGAGCTAAAGAGGAGATTGACGTCTGCTCCGATTTTAGCACAACCTGAGGGTACAGAGGACTTTGTAGTGTACAGTGACGCGTCCAAGCTGGGCTTGGGGTGTGTCTTGATGCAGAGGGGTAAGGTCATAGCATATGCGTCTCGACAGCTGAAGACGTATGAGGAGAACTACCCTACCCATGACCTAGAGTTAGCTGTAGTGGTACATGCTCTTAAGATCTGACGTCACTATCTCTATGGGGCGACCTGTCAGATCTTCACAGACCATAAGAGTCTGAAGTACATATTCACTCAGCGGGTGTTGAATAACCGCCAGAGGTGGTGGCTAGAGTTGATCAAGGATTTCGACCTTGAGATTCTCTACCACCCCGGGAAGGCGAATGTAGTTGCTGACGCTTTGAGTTGGAAGACGCCTCGGGAGAAGGCGATAGCTCGGTTGACAGTACAGCCACATTTACAAAGAGATTTAGCTTGGTTGGAGGTAGAGATCCAGTTCCCCGATACAGCTCATCAGTTAGCCACCTTAGAGTTACTTCCTGATCTGTTGGGTGAGATCCGACAGAAGCAGAAGACATGTCCGACTTTGACCCGGATCCGAGACCGGATGTCACGAGATGAGGCACCTCAGTTCACTATTGGTGCCGATGGAGTGATGAGACGTCAGGACCGCATCTGTGTACCATCAGACAGTGATTTGAGACAGAGGATACTAGGTGAGGCTCATGCTACCCCATACTCAGTACATCCAGGAGCGAGTAAGATGTATAAGGACGTGAGACGTTCCTTCTGGTGGGGTGGTTTGAAGCCTGATGTGGCTCGGTATGTAGCCCAGTGTGCGACCTGTCAGCAGGTCAAGATTGAGCATCGCAGGTCCGGAGGAGAGCTCCACCCACTTCCAGTACCACATTGGAAGTGGGAGGATATATCTATGGATTTTGTTACAGGGTTGAGGCTCAGCAAAGGTTTTGATGCTATTTGGGTAGTGATAGACCGTCTGACGAAGACCAAACATTTCATTCCGATTAAGGAAACGTGGCCGGTAAGCCGTCTAGTTGAGGAGTTCACTAGACACATTGTGAGGTTTCATGGAGTACCGAGGACGATCGTCTCCGACAGAGATGGACGTTTTACCTCGAGATTTTGGCAGCAGGTACATACTACTTTGGGGACGAGTCTCCACTTTACCACTGCCTATCACCCACAGACAGACGGTCAGTCTGAGAGGACCATTCAGACCTTAGAGGACATGTTGCGGGCGTGTGTATTAGATTGGAGGCAGGTATGGCCAGATCACCTCCCACTGGTAGAGTTTTCATATAATAACAGCTGGCACGCGTCTATTAGGATGGCACCTTATGAGGCTTTGTACGGGCGGAGATGTCGTACACCGTTGTGCTGGGATGAGCCTAGCAAGGCTGATGGGGTAGTACCAGACCAGATACAGGATGACATCGCCCGGATTGCCTTAGTCCGGGAGCGGATGTTAGCAGCTCAGAGTCGTCAGAAATCCTACGCCAATAAACGGCGTCGACCTTTGGAGTTTAGAGTAGGTGCACAGGTGTGGTTGAGAGTGTCACCGACGAGAGGAGTCCGGCGTTTCGGCATTAAGGGGAAGCTGAGTCCCCGATATGTCGGTCCATTTGAGATCTTAGAGAGAGTCGGAGAGGTTGCCTACCGATTAGCACTGCCACCGAGATTGGAGGGAGTCCAATCCAGTTTTTCATGTATCTCAGCTGAGAGAGTACATACCGGATCCTAGACACGTCATCAGTCATGAGGATCTGATAGTCGAGCCAGACCACACTTTTGTGAAGTACCCAGTAGCCATCCTAGAGCGTAGTACTAGGCGTCTGCGTTCTAAGGAGATACCGATGTTGAGGATCCAGTGGTCTAGACGAGGAGTTGATGAGGCTACCTGGGAGACAGAGGAGAGTATTAGACGTAACTATCCTGAGTTCTTTGCGGAGTTAGCCGCTACCTCAGTACAGACGGGTTAGTACTGAGACGATACTTTATATGCTTTCTGTGAGTTTATGTTTGAATGAGTGTTTATGTTTACGTGATTAATAGCATGAATAGTTGCATACCGACAGGGAGATTGTTTGGGTAGATACCTTATTCAAAGTTTCGGAACGAAACTTATTTTAAGGGGGTACTGATGTAATATCCGAAATTTTTATTCCGTTTATTTTCGTAACAAACCGGATTTCGATCAGTTGATCCATATCCGTCTACTTAGTTAGACACATTGTTTCAAAATCTATCATTTTATGTAGCTTCCTTCACATAAAATGATAGGATCCTTATAACAAATCCTAAACTATAACATGACCATGACAAGCTGTGACAAGCCGATCAACAAGCCTTCCTCCTTGGCCATTGTAGTTCCGTCCATTTCCGTGCACTCGTTAGTCGGTGATCTCATTTCCGGACTGCAGCTAGCACCGGACTGTTGCTCCCTTGCGCCAGTGCCCAGCCCAGCTTATCCAGCAGCTCAGCAGCCGGCCCAGTCCGTGACCTTCAGCCCAGCGTGCCCAGCGCCCAGCTTCAGCCAGCATGCACAGCAGTCCAGCCCAGCTGCCTGAGGAGCCCAGCAGCACGCCAGCAGCTTGCCAGCAGCACACCATTAGCGCCAGCCCAACAACGGCTAGCTTCTCAGCCCAGCGTGCACAGCATTCCAGCCCGCCAGACAACTTCAGCACTCGCCTGATCCATTGGCTCTCAGCCTAGATGGAAGACGGATCTTGCTACCAACCCTCACAGCCCAGGAACAGGCCAGAATAGATGCAAGTCGTCCTAGTCAGCAGCAGTTACAGAATATTAGAAGTTACCTTATACATTTAATCTTCTTGCCTTCTTCTGCAGCCGTATATACACGCTATTTCTCTCCCTAATTCCCGCCCAGATTCATTTACAGAAGCAACGCTTTCCTTTCCTGCTCAATGAGTGTATACCTTCCTTGCACGCAGCAGATCCGCATTCTTCCTCCCTTCTGTCTACGGGTTCCAGCAGCACAAGCGCCCTTGTCGTCCTCTCTTGCTGATCGAACACTCCAACAGCAGTAGCATACCCTCCTCTTGCTGCTGCAACAAAAACGGCCAGTCGATCAACCAGGTAAGCAACAACACCTTCCCTCCTTTGTTCCTGTCGACTGAGAGTAATCAACCTCCCTTGATTTTTCTGGGCACGAACAGGAAGTACAGTACACCTCTCCGATCACACTTCTGTCGAGTACCTGTGCAGAAGATTCAAACATCTCGCTCCATTTCGTTCCACAGGTGAGTGCATCTTAGATCCTTAGTACTCCTCTACCCAGTCGACTCAACCACGGTTGTCTCATGTTCTTGTTCGGCCCATCTATTCTCGTACTAGGGAGGACAGTAGCTGAGCGGCGCGGAACTAGGGTAAACAGAAGAACCTTCCTTCGAAACCGATTTAAGAGACCTCTAACTAGTCACTGCTGGAAGAGGTAAAATCTCTTCTCTCTTGCTGTTTGATCCTTTCGTAGCTGAATGAGAACAAGAGTGTAGATGCATAGGATATGTACAGATTTAAGTTGTTGTGATGCTGCTATAAAAGGGGTTCGAGTCTAGGTAGTGAGAGCTGATATTTGTGGATGTCCCTTGAGGGTCAAACTGGTGATCATAGGATGACTTTAAGGGTAGAGACAAGGGCTGCTGTTGTATACATTTAGTTCCTTCAGTTTTGAAGTGAGGAACTGCCTATCTTGTAGACCAATGTTAGAGAGTTCGGTTGATGATCCACCGTTGAAATTTTAATAGGTAATAGGTGGATGTTTGTAGTTTACTGTATTAAAATTTCAAAAGAAATGAACGGTCGGATTAGAAGTTATAAGCTTCCAAAGTAGGGTAGTTAAGTAGTTTTTGCAGACTTGGAAATTTTGGTTAAGTATAGAAAATGTAAGTGTTGTAATCAACTTTGAAAATTTTTATAAAAATGATGGATGAACAGTTTTGAGAAATTCTTGCTCCTAAGGATAGATGGAACATCATAGATGATCTAGAGAATTATTTCGGAATTTTTATAAGCTTTTACGAATTTCATATTTGAAGCCGAAGTTGGACCTTTACGATCTTTCGGAAAAATAGGAAAAATAGGTAAGGTGCCAGTTTGTAACCAAACTAAACTTTATGAGTTAGAATATGAATTTATAGTCCCAAAGAAGAGTTTAGACAAGAAGTGTGGAAATTCTGGGGATTTCGGGACTAAGGGTAAAATAGTCATTTTACCATAAATTAGTACTGTAATCAGTTCTGTCCTATTACGATCTTCTATCTTAGAAGTCTTAGACTTGTAATTACGTTGGAGTGTGCTAATGCACTTATCTCCTTTGGCAGGCAACTAAGTAATAGATAATAAACGGTTGTGTGCCAGCATGATGTTTGTTTACATTATTCTGCGTGTGTTTGTGCTGTTATTATTCTACTTATATTTGGATAGTTAGCTAACAGTTGTTATGTTGTGTAGACGTACCACAGGTTAGAGCAGATGCCGAGTGATCCGGATGGTAGTGGTCAGCCGGAGTGTCGTACTTTTAGGACGTGTTGCAGTTTCTTTATTTGTGGGATTTCCAGTTGGACCTTGGTTCTTTTCTTTCTATCCGTAGTTGTTATCTTATGTTTTCCGGCTGTTGGTTGTTCTGGTCACATTCATACGTTGTTAAGACTTAATTTATGATTTCCGGTTTTTCCTTATCTGTGCCTTGTTGTAAGATCTTGTTAAGTTGTTGTCAAACTAAGGTCGGGACCCAAGGTCCTAACCAATAACTCCCCAAGTTGTAAAATTTGGGGTGTTACATCATGTACCTACCTCACACTATCAGGTATCTTTCTTTTTCATCACTTATTAATTAATTTGTTGTGATATTCTTTTAATTTACTTAAATTTTACACCTATATACCCTTGCAGGAACCTATATACCCTTCTATGATGGTTGATGATGATAGATATACGTCAATGT
The DNA here is from genome assembly GCA_033239125.1 of Fagopyrum homotropicum. Lineage (NCBI taxonomy): Eukaryota > Viridiplantae > Streptophyta > Magnoliopsida > Caryophyllales > Polygonaceae > Fagopyrum > Fagopyrum homotropicum. Next base: position 25,080,898 of record BSWB01000007.1, on the reverse strand, counting down.
TCCATAATCCTTGTAGTGTGAGTTTTTGTTGCTATATATATATATATGCTATTCTTTGCTATATCATCCTTATACATGTTTATTTTCCCTTGCTGATTTATGTAACTATTGTTATTATAGATGCATGAATTGAATATGTCGAGCGGAATGTCTTATATCTCTTCTCAAGAATCACTTGCATCAAGTGGACAACCATGTCATCAATCAAATATCATGGCAGTTCTATTTGGATTGAAAGAACCAGAAGTATCAGATCGTGGGAAAAACTAGTGTGGGTTCTGGTAATGATGAACTGTTAAATCTTAGGTGTATTCACATTTTGCTAAGTTGAGAATCTTATGTGTGTTTAGTTCTTTGGGCACCATATTTTTGTTTGTCAAGGCCCTTTGTTTAGATATACATTTTGTAAAATGGCTGCTGCGTTTTGAAAAATGGTTGCTGTATTTCTACATTGAGACTTTACAGTAGGATGTAGAAACAAACAGTTTTGAAAAATGGTTGTTGCGTTTTTGCATTGAGATTCTTGTGTTTTGATTTGGATCTTCTTTTCAGTAGGATGTAGAAATAGACATTTTTGAAAAAATGGTTGTTGCGTTTGTGCATTGAGATTTCAGTGATGTATTAACCACATATTCTACATTCTATAAAATGGTTGATGCGTTTCTGCATTGAGACTTTAAAATTGGCAATCTCTTGCTAGGAATATGTCTCCTACCACAGCTGCAATGAAAATGTTTAATCAGAGACAATCTGTAAACTATATTGTGATCCAAACTATGAAGAACAAGCAGTGCAATGAAAATATTTTAGAACAGCTGCGTTTCTACATTGAGATTTCTGCGTTTCTGCACCGAAAGAAGGTTGAGGTTGATGTTGCTCGCATACTCGCAGTGCAACTGCCTGGTGTTTCTCTGGACCTGCATTGTTTACAATTGTGATGCAGCATAATAACTAACTCTAGAACATTGAAAGTAGCAGCTCCCTTTCACAAGTATGAAGGAACCAAATTCAAAAGAAGCTAAAATTGGCAATCATAATTAAATAAACAGACCCTTACATTCTGTAAATCTATAAAGCACTCATGCTTTTAATTTCTCAAAACAATTAAATCAACAGACCTTTACGCCTCAAATCCTTCAATTGGAAGAAGCTTAAAATTGGCAATCACAATAGACTGCATTCCATCACCAACAGTAGACTGATAAGGTAATCACAAACAACACTTAAGTTAAAGCATGCATTCAAAGTAGACTCCAAACATAGCAAAAAATGGCAATCACATAACATAGAAAACAAGTGCATTACATTGTTGTTTCATAGCAAAAAGCACTCCGATATGTTTCATTTTAGATCCCTAATATTACATAACATAGAAAACAAGTGCATTACATTGTTGTTTCATACAACCAAAGCCCTAATAGTACATAGCATACGAAACAAGAACCACCCTGGTAACTAGCCCCAAAACGAATGCCCTTACACAATTTTTCCTTCTAATCATCTTGTTCATTTCTTTATGTAAAGTGACATTTGTCTTTCAATGACTCAATACAAGCATCGCTGTCCCGTTCCCTCATGCGTAACAATCGACATTCGTAATTCAATCTTCTCTTTTCTTCACGTAGCCCTTGCACGAACTCCCATAAACTTGCAGATGCCCCACAATCATCAAAGGCGCATTCCAACATCTCATCTTTGATGGGATCATCATCACTCAAGTATATCCCCTCTCCCTAGTTGTAGTACTCAGGATCACCACTGTCGTAACTCGAGTCGTCGCCCATTGTACCCTATCAAAGTAGCAAGATCAATATCAGTTTATTTTCCCTTGATAATATAGACATCATTATCCATTGAACTTGTCATGAATAAGTATGCATGATCCATTCCCTGATTGTATCCAGATTAAAAAGAAGATCTGGTCACTAACAGATGCAACACGAGTCAGAAACTACAGGGTTTTTATTGATTGCAGATTTATCAATTTGAGAATGAACTTGTTAAATATCCCTCTATACTATTTCCTGTTCTTCTTTCCTCTACTCTTTTCATCAGAAGATCTCTCTATGGTGAGGAACCACGCAACTAAAAGATATACATTCTCTAGTGCTCTAAGATATGCAATTCTTAATATGCAGTTTTGGTTCATAATAATTAGCAGAGTTGATGTTCCATTATGATAAACTTGGTTTGTATGCTCTAGCTATAAAAGGACCAAGAAGGCAAGGAGTCATACCAAAATATGAATGTAATTTAGTCGTTTCATATTATCATTCCACAAGCACTTATAAAAGCAAAATACATGATAGCATGCCCTATATCAAATTGGACGGTAAACTCACCAACAGACACAAAAATTTTACACAAAACAAGCAAACTAAGCATCACATACCCCGAACAACCAATTACTAAAGGTTACTTACCATTTGTAGCCACCAATTTGAAACCCCCAAATTGCTAGGTTAGAGCTGAATCCTACCCTTCTGAAAAAACCCCAAGATTTGAAAGAAAATAATGATACAACGAGAGATTAAAGATGTCTGTACATACCCTTTTGAGCAAAACCCAGATTTGAAACAAAATAATGAGAGAAACGAGAGTATGCAGATGACTGACCTGACGAGCCAGAGACGAGGCGAGGCAGACCGGAAACGAGGCGAGACGAGCCAGAGGCGGCCGAAGACAAGCTGGCTAGGTTGGTCGTCCTCTCCTCCACGCTGAAATGAATGAGAAGCGCGAAGCAAAAGAAGGACAGAAAAAGAGATTAAAGCATTACAAATTAAATTGTCAGAATAATAAAAAAGGCTTTTACATCTGAACCGTTGATTAATTTGAACGGTTGAGATTAGGCCATAAGGAAATATAAGCAGGCTTTTACAGACAGAGGAGCCGAATTCCTCTTTATGGTAAGTTGGTGAATTCTTGTTTCTCAAAAAAAAAAGTTGGTGAATTCTAGTCCATCTTTATTGATCCCAACAAAATCCAAGCAACTATTTTGGCCATTTATCAATACTCGAGATGAGATACCCTTTCTCGATGATCACCTACCTCGATTTTCCGATAACCAATACACATCATCACCAACATATTTTTCTTCCGCACAACTAGTGTAGGAACCTAATTTCACAAAATTCGTAATCACTCGTAACTCCCATGAGTAACTTAAACATGCTTACAATCCCTTTTCAAATCATGATACAACACTCAAAAAAGACTAGAAAATTTGATCTGGGGCTTTAATCCCAACATAGAGAGAGGTGATTGGCTAATCATGACTAAATCTAAACCAAAATCAACATATTGATAGATAGATAATAGAGAGAAATCGAAATAATGCGATATAAATCAACAAAAACAAAGTTACCTAGTGAAAGTTATGCTGAAATTGCTTGGAGAAAATTAGAACAAGAAATTAAATGGGGAAAAAGCTACAAAACTCTCTAATTTGAATTAATTTAAAATGTAAATTGTGTTAGAAAAACGATTGATGTAACACCCCGAATTCTCGGAACCCGGGATATTACTGGTTAGGACCTCACAATGGGTCCCGACCTCAGTTTGACAACAATATTACTAGGATCTTGCAATAAGACACAAATAAGAAAAACCGAAAGTCATAAAAATGTATTTTTAACAGGATGAATGCAACAAAGTCTAACAGCCTATAGTACCTAAACGACGGAAAAGACTAATTGTCTTAACAAGAGGAAAGAACAACAAAGCAACAACCCAAACCCCCACTCTAAGGAGTACGGAGACCCGGCTGACCACTACTTCCGGATTACTCAGCTGCTGTTCTAACCTGCGGTAAAACTAAAAACACAACAAAACAACCATTAGCTAGTTATCTAAACATTAGGAGAATAATAATAGCACACACACACATAAAATAATAAACACTCATCATGCTTTTAAACAATCTATTTATTATCTTCATTTAAGTCATTCACTCTAATGATACTTATTTTGTGACACGAGGGATTCCCAAACCTCGCCTCCGCCCCCGTGTACCCATCAGGAGTGGATCCGATGCATCTCACCGTGTACTTGTATGGTCTGGGTATAGAGAACCTCCCAGTCTCCTGGCAGAGCTGGGCAGTGATGTCACGGCCCGTTATACATACACTTGGGCCTTAACACATAATAACCACGGTCGTCCTAACAAGTTATTATTCTTATTATAACACACATTGCACACACAACCATCATCACCCAACTAATATCCAGAAACCAGCTAAGTAAGTCGCAAGGACTTACCTCGATCAAATATCACTTTCCCAAATCTCAACTCAGTCCGTACCCGTGGTAGCTCAAACGCCTGTTAAACAAGGCATGTGTATCAACATTTCATCCCATACTCTTAGAAGTTGATAACTTCTAAGAGGTACAAATCTCAAGAGGAATGTTTACGAAAACAACTCTCTTAGGTTAAAGGACTATTTTACTCCTGATTCTCGAAAATCTAAGATTTTCCGATAAATTAATTCCAACTCTCCTTTAGAGCCTATTCCCATATTCCAGTTCTTACGGAAGAATTTAGTACTGTAGTACAGGAGTTATACAAAATCCTAGATTTATCCTGAAACGATCATTAAAGTCCGATTTGAGTTAAGATCCAAGGTTTAGATTAAAAGTTAAGAATTTTCGGAAGCACTCTCTAGTTTCTCTAATATATCTATACCAATCATAGGCAAAGGTCTCTCAAGAAAAACAACCATAACTCCCATATAACCTCTAAGGTTGGCTAGAAACCACAATTCTATACTTAGTCAAATATTTTCCTGTTTCAAAAACAGCTCAAGTGCTCTACTTCGGGACTTTATAAAACTTAATCCGACCGTTAACTTTCTCCCAACTTTTAACACGTTAAACTATAAGTATTCATCTACGACATATCAAAATTTCAACGGTGGATTCTCGATTTAAACCCTAGAAATTATGTCATAAAGTCAGCAGGTCGAAACTTCAAACAAAAGGTGTACAGGAGGTCTTATGTTCGATTCCCTCTATCAACATGTGATCTTATTTATCCTACTTAGAGGTCTCCAGTTCGAGTCCCATGGACCACAAAAGAAATTGTATCCCTCACCCTCACACATCTCAGTTTATTCATTCTCTGCACCACCGTTTGGACTAACCAAATAACTCTCTGTACGTACAAAGTTGCAACAGGAAACAAGGTGCTCAACACTTTACCGGCAGCAGGGTGGTGGTCCAAGTCCCTTGGTTACTGGTCCGTAAACGAGATGGTGAGGGAGTTCCGGGTTCACGCTATAGGGATCCTTGGTGTACTGGATGCACTGCCACAACACAAGTCACTACTCACTATCACTGTTATGGAGGAGGGCTCGTGGAGGGAAGAATGGGTCACATTCGGACTCACCTTGCTACTGAGGGAGTGTAGCGCTGGTCTAGAAGGTCTGTAGTGGGGTCTGTAGCGCCGGTTGGCTCAGATCGGCTGCACAAAAACGTCCCCGCTCAGCAACAAGGTAATGCAGAAGAGAGAGGAGTAGGGCGCTACTGCCCGTTCAGTAAGAGAGGAAAAGGAACCAACAGCCCCGGCTTACCCTTGGAGACGTTCAGTCCTTGGAGCGCAGAGGCGGGCTGGTTCGCTAGCTGTAGAAAACAGGGAGCAACTCGGCGTGACACCCAGGCGGCCTGTGCAGAAGCCGGGAGCAGCAGCAGCCAGGCGGCCTTTGCAGAAGTCGGGAGCAGCAGCAGCCAGGCGGCCTGTGCAGAAGTCGGGAGCAGCCTCTTTCTGACTCCGGTGAAGGCGAGGCGAACGATCAACGCAGGAAGGGAGGCAGCGGCGTGAGCAGTTGGGCGGCAGAGAGATAGTGTTTAGCGTAGAATAGGATTAGGGAAGCTGATTAGAGTAGGTTAAGGTTAATTAGGGTTTGGTTGAGTTTGGGCCGGATGAAGGTCATGGGCCAGATATTTGGGCTTGCTCATTTAACTAAACAAAAAGGATGAAGGAATAGTTATTCGCTCGGAACCGTTAAAGTATGGAATTATTTACGGAATCATTCATGGAATTATTTATGTTATCATTTTATGTGAATCAAGGTCACATAAAATGATAGAATTTAAAAAATCGTTTTCTTCTATTTATAAGAATTAAGGTTGGCGGATCGGAATCCGGTTTGACCGGGTATTAAAAGGAAATTAAATTTTCCGGGTATTACATCAGTGCCCTCTTAAAAGAAGTTTCGTCCCGAAATTTAGAATAATGTATCTAATCCAACGACTTTCTTTGTATATTTTGGTGTCATAAATATTTTCGTTTTCTACCATGCAACTACTCAAACATCATAATCATGCACACATCAAGGAAAACACAATCACTCAATTACAAAGTGAAAATCATAAAAGTCAAACATAACAACATCCGAGTACTAACTCGTCGGTACTGAAGTAGCAGTTAACTCCACAAAGAACTCAAGGTAACTACGCCTAATGCTATCCTCCGACTTTGAGTAGTCTCATCGGCTCCTTATCTAGACCATTGGATCCTCCGTCTTGATATATCCTTAGACCGTAGACATCTAGTATTGTTCTATAGGACGACTACTGGGAAGTATACAAAATGATAATCTGGCTCGCCCATCCGATCATCATGACTGATGACGTGTCTCGGGTCCGGTGTGTTCTCTCTCAACTTAAACATGTAGAACCCTGGGTGGACACCCCCCAATATGGTTAGGAGTGCTAGTCGATAGATGACTCTTCAATCCGCTCTAAGATGTCCACGATTGCCTTTTTAAACTCACTTTCAACTTTCTTGGTGATTTTACCGACATAACTTGTAAAAACTCTATTCCTTCTGTTGAGCTCACTTGCTTTTGACCTTCCAGGGTTCCCACTATAAATTCTGAAGCAATGATCTTAGACATATCCTAGCACTTTACTAAGTGCCTACTTCTCTTTGTAAGACCATTATCTTGGTCTTGTTACCCTAATATGATTTAGTTGGACCGTCTCTCCATTGATGACATATCACTTGTCCTTGGTCAAGCTGTCAACTTGCTATAACCTACAAATCACACTCCATGTGGAGATTTTTCATATCGATCTATAGTTCCTTAACTGGAGGTCCTAGTTAACTTAGCATTGAGTTTCATGTTTTGTGGGTTATGGGCTCACCACGCTTCCTCTGCGCTACTCTGATCAATATGTTGCCCCCATTAATCCTAATGGTGTTCTCTGTGAGTACGGATGATTTACTTCTCTATCTGTAACTTTCCTTTTAATAACAACAAGATCCTCTCACACCACCCGTCAGTCTAAAGATGGTTCACTTGAGTAAAGAGAAGGCTTATGCTCTAGCCCTGAGTATTGGTTGTCTAAAACTTCGGAATAACCGTCTATATCTGTCGAAACTATGGCCCTCGATCCATGGAATTTCGTAATTGGTCTAGATAACTCCTCGGTAAAATAACTCATCGGTCACGTCTCCTTTGGAGAACTGGAACGTGCGTCTTTAGAAATCCCGAGAATTCCTTATGTCTCATTAGAACTTGACTTAATACTCGTGAGGACTATTCAATGTGGTTATCTTTTCCCAATTCTTTTGACTTCCAAACTTAGGGTACATCACGTTAACCTACCAGTCCTTATACTGACCTATTTATCATCTGGTCATGTAGTTCTCTAATTAGCTCCAAATTTTCAAGGTGTGGTAACAAGTCTACATCTAGATAAGAATACCAACCACAAGATGCACTCTCCTGTTTGCCTTGTAAGCTCTTCTTCTAGATGACTCAACTTATAACATTTTCCTTCTTTGAATTAGTCTCTAGCTGAACGTTGATCATTATCACCCATTCCGTGTTGGAACCACAGTTACGTTTTACCCTTGCATAGATCTCATAAAGGCATCATCATCTCAATACTTCAGTTATTCTAGCCAGTCCTGTCTTTTGATACATGATTTTCCTTCTCATTGGCTACCTTATCTGTTTAGTTTACACTTTACCAATCATCGTGTTATCGGCCCAATCATTTGACTTTCATTAAACATTTACCAGTACCATTGGTATTAGAGACCTCAGTTGTATATGATTTTCTCAAAATCAAAGTTCTTGACTCGCATTTATTATGTTGCCCTTATACTACTGTCGCTTTACCTTCTTTAAATCTTTACATCCCGTAAGATAGTTAAATCCCTTTGAGTTTTCTCGTACACGCTTTACGGATTACGTTGGTTAGTCTTATTATTTTCATCACTCTTATGTCATCAGTCCAGTTTGACTCTTCATTGGAGTACCTCCATTTCCAATTAAACTTTTATATATACACTTTTCGGTAATCATCTTATTGGTGTAATACCGGATCCATATAACAACCTTTAGTCATTCAACTTTACTCCTTCTCATGTCTGTTCTAGCAAACATGTGGATTCCATCTACAATCACCTCACAACTCGACCACACATTTCACCAAGGCTTTAAATCATACTCTCTATGCTTGTGCCGCCTTTGTAATTCCAATTATTCTGTGTTACATCTTAAGTCACAAGGGTTTCCCCTGTCAATCTAGACAGTTTGACCCCACCTTTTCTCGGATGAGCACCATGAGTCCTACTTGTGTGGAATGCTAAGTCATAGGACATGTTCACAATCATCTACCTCTTCTTACTCTTCTAGTTCTTCTTACAAGATCCCTTCATACTAACTTTGATATGTATCTTTCCTTAGTCAGTAGTAAGTAACTACTCACAACAGTTTTACACCATTTCTATCATCAATGGTCATTATCAAGAGCTGCTCTTTAATTTCTTCATTAGAATTATCATATTGGACTCATTCAATGTTACCATCAAGGCTACTAGTACTTATATTGACTTAACTTTACCATTATCGTCGTTGATCTCTGGAAGAAATTCACCGGATGTCGGTAAAATTCCTTTATAACCTTGTGGTTATTCTTCTTATCTGTCAACCAACCATCACTAGTTAGCTAGTACGGGTAAATTCTCTATTGTTACCAATTAGTTTGTAGTTGACCTTCTATAAGATTGAAGACTTACTTTTCTTCTATCTCTTTTGATGTTTGATGTACATGGTGAAAATATATCTCTTCCATTTATACTCATTTAGCTCCTTCCACAAATTACACTCCTATAAGAGTACTATACTCTTACGAGTCTAGTTGTATCTTCGTTTCCCGTTAATGGACTTATCAATTCTTCTACTATAACTTGTAGGCATTTCTCCATGATTCTTTTTACCCGAGTTATTGTTCACTTGCGGTTCTCTGTTATGACCCGCTAGTGTTATTAACTTAAATCCCTTCGTGAGTTTCCTCTCTTGGGGTGCTGCTTGTACTTCCGCCTCTATTGAAATCCGGTATTTGTCGTATCCTGATCCTTGTTGAAATTCTTGTGTGTTCTAGGAGGTCACACCATTTTCAGGTTGGTGAAATTGGCTTTCCCCTTTCTAGCAACCTAAAGCTTTCATTCTGCGGCTCTTTAATTCTTCATAACGAGATGGACATTGTATCTTATCCTGACTCCTACGCTTATGATTGTCTCGGTTTCCCATCTTGATTGTGGTGGCAAGTAGCTTGTCAAGAGTGATCATATTCCGCTCTGCTTCTAGCTTCAAGCTTTCACCTTCTGGTCCGTCAGTAAGCTTAGATTCTATGCCTCTTGTCTGGATCGCTACTATATTTCACCTTGACCTTCATGCCTATGTGTGTTTCTGAAAACATCCCCTTTGTTTGCAACGTTGCTTTACACCATCTTGAAAGAAACTATGGGTTGTCTCTCCCAATTTGTATACTTGCCGGTCATCCAACGCGTTGCTAGAACTACTCTCGTGTATATTCTTCATTTGATCCTATTGAGTTGACTCGGAATTCCCTACTTGTCATCGTGGTTGGTGTTGTCTTTTAGGCATCACTTTTCCGTCTCGACGTTCCTCAACAAGCTCGAAGGAGTGGTTCGTCGTTAGTCTACCCTAATGCTCATGTAACACCCCTAATTCTCAGAACTCGGGACGTTACTGGTTAGGACCTCACAATGGGTCCCGACACTCAGTTTGACAACAATATTACTAGGATCTTGCAACAAGACACAAATAAGAAAAACCGAAATTCATGAAATAGTATTTTTAAAGGAATGAATGCATTAAGGTCTAGCAGCCTAAAGTCCTTAAACAAAGGAAAAGACCAATTGTCTTAACAAAAGGAAAGAATGACCAGATAACAACCCAAACCCCCACTCTAAGGAGTACGGAGACCCGGCTGACCACTACTTCCGTATCACTCAGCTGATGCTCTAACCTGCAGTAAATCTAAAAACATAACAAAACAACCATTAGCTAGTTATCTAAACATTAGAAGAATAATAACAGCACACACACACGTAAAATGATAAACACTCAACATGCTTTCAAACAATCCATTTATTATCTTCATTTAAGTCATTCACTCTAATGATACTTATTTTGTGACACGAGGGATTCCCAAACCTCGCCTCCGCCCCCGTGTACCCATCAGGAGTGGATCCGATGCATCTCACCGTGTACTTGTATGGTCTGGGTATAGAGAACCTCCCAGTCTCCTGGCAGAGCTGGGCAGTGATGTCACGGCCCGTTATACATACACTTGGGCCTTAACACATAACAACGATGGTCATCCTAACAAGTTGTTATTATAACAAACATTGTACACACACCACTATTATCACTCAACTAATATCCAGAAACCAGCTAAGTAAGTCGCAAGGACTTACCTGAATCAAACCACAGCTCTCACAATCTCAACTCGGTCTGCAACCGTAAAAACTCAAACGCCTGTCATACAAGGCACGTGGATCAAAATACATCCCATAATCTTAGAAGTCTATAACTTCTAAGATGTACAAACTCATCAAGAGAGGAAAAGACTAAAAAAAAAATTGCCCTCCTAAGGTAAAATGATAATTTTACCCCTGATCCCGAAACTCCAAAAATAATCTATAACTTAGTTCCAAATTCTTCTTTGGAACCTATTTCGATAATTTAGTTCTCAAAAGATAGTTTACTAAAGATTTATAAAGTTAACCAAAAATCTAGATTTTCATAAGAGTCGCTAAGGTCCGACTTTGGCTTAAGATATGAGGCTCGAATAAACATATAAAAATTCCGAAATAAATCTCTAGATCCTCTATGGTATGCATACTACTCATAGGAGCAAAGATATCTCAAAAACACTCAACAACAACTCCTACAAAAATCTCCAAAGATGGTTCCAAAATCCAGAAATCTATACTTAGCCAATTTCTGAGTTCTTTCCCAAACAACCCAACTATCCTACTTTGAGCTCCTATAGATCCAGATCCGACCGTTGGATCGGTCTCAACTTTTGATACAACAAACAATGTATAACCATCTACTAACTATCAAAATTTGAACGGTGGATGATCATTATAAAGCATTGAAACCTATCCCCAAAGTCAGCAGTCTCAAACATCAAATCTAGAAGAAAAACGACTACATAAGGCCGATCTAGAGTTTGATTCCTATTGTCCACTGATCATCAACTATCACCAACTCACACCACACTACATTGCACCCCACCAACAGCAACACACAAACACTCCTAGTAGACTTAACAACTCAACACTATACCGAAATGTAAATAAATACAACCCCTCCTCCAAAATATGAAACATCAGGAGATCAAGATAGCTTACTAACTACAGCAAGGAAAGGTGACATGCTTGTGGTTGAGTGAGGGGAGGAGGCGGAGAAGGTGCACCCAGGCGCGACAACGACTCCCTAGGCGCACTCGCGGATCTAGATAGCCCGACAACGGAGGATGGCTGAAGCTGTTGTAACTGCATAACTATAGGGTGCTGACTAGGAGGGCAGCCCCGGTGTTGGTCGTCCACGTCTCGAAGAGGAAGGGTCGTCCTTCTAATGTGCAACTGAGAAGAAACTGAAGGTCTCCCATTGTTGTAGCTCTTGTGGTACAGAAAAGACGAAGTGGGTCTGTTGGTGCGGCGTGCAAGGGAAGCGAAGGACCTCCGGGAGGCGGCGTGCAGCGACGGCGAACACAACACCGGACTGAGGTCCCAGGGAGAAGGCCGTAAGAATGGAGTGGTGGTTAGGGCGTGCGTGCAGTCGGCCGTGTAGATGAATGCGGAGATATGGTTAAGGAAAGAGAAATGGGTTGTTGAGGAGAGAGAGAGAGAGAGGTAGGAGTAAATGTGGGCTATGGTTGGTTTGCGTAAAGGATGGAGCAAATCTTGCTGTAAAATGAGGGTAGGAGTAAATGTGTGGGCCCACTCTCTTCATGGGCATAAATATACAATATTAGAAAAGAGGGGACCACACTAATTATTATATAAATAGGTATCATCCTATATAATGGAGAATGAAAGAAAAGGATTTGTTTGGCTAATTTAATTAGTAGGTATTACATAAAATAATATATATATAATTTGGTAACTTTAGGTATAAAAAATGCCAACATAAAATGGTAGGCGTAAGAGATAGGTGATATATAAAACTATACCACATGAAATAATGTAACCTATATTATCAAGAGTCCCAAAAATAAAATAAAATAAAAAGATATGGAAAAGTTCAAACCGATCGAGTTTCGGTTTGAATCAAAATATATATATATATATATATATAGTCGGAAATCGAATTTTCGGGTATTACATCAATTCCCCCTTAAAATAAGTTTCGTCCCGAAACTTGGAGAGGAGGCGTCACTCTTTTATTCTTGAGAAACAAAAACAATATCGTTCTACTCTAATCATAGAAGAATCACCCAAAGTTCATATAAATGCATACATATGAAACTTATCACTTAAACATGCAACAGACATAAAACCCAAACACTCGACTATGAAGACAAACACATAATCAAAAGTCACCTAAGTATGGGTCTAAGCACTAACCCGAAAATCTTGAGGTTGCGACTAACTCAAAATGAAACTCAGGACAATTACTCCTCATACTATCCTTTAGTGTTGGTGGTAATGCTAGTTGATATGCTACCTCCCCGAATCGCTCTAATATTTCAAAATGTCCGACGTATCGGAGACTCAGCTTCCCTTTAATGTTGAAGTGCAAGACGCCTCGTGTCGCTAACACTCTCAACCAAACCTACGCACATACTCTAAACTCCAGAGGTCGACGCCTCTTATCGGCATAAGATTTTTGACAACTTTGTGCTGGCAACATACTCTATTTAATCAAAGCTACTCGAGCGATGTCACCCTGTATGTGCTATGGAGCTACTTCATTAGCTCCACTAGACTCATCCCAGCATCACGATGTACGGCATTTTTGCCCATACAAAGCCTCATAGGAAGCTATCCCTGACGATGCATGTCAGTTGTTATTATATGTAAACTCAACCAAAGGGAAGTGGTCTGACCACACCTTTCCCCAATCCAACACACAAGCTCGCAAAATATCCTTAAGTATCTGGATGATCCTCTCTGACTGACCGTCAATCTAAGGGTGATAAGTTGTGGTAAAGTGGAGACTCTCCCCCGAAGCCGTATGCACATACTACCCCAAAACCTCGAGGTGAAACATTTGTATCTATCGAAAACGATAGTCCTCAATGCTCCATGGAGTCTCACAATCTGTCTAGTGAAATCCTCAGCCAAACAACTCACCGGCCACGTCTCCTTGATAGGAATAAAGCGTGCGGTCTTTGTCATTCGATCAACTACTACCCATATAAATCGAAGCTCCTCCTAGGTCGTAGTTCTTTGACAATATTCATGGATATGTCCTCCCACTTCCATTGCGGCCTTGGAAATGGGTGAATCTCTCCTCCGGACCTACGATGCTCAATCTTGACCTGTTGACAGGTCACACATTGATCCACGTATCTAACCACATCGGGTTTCAGACCACCCCACCAAAAAGAACGTCTCACATCCTTATATATGTTACTAATACTAGAGTGTACTGAGTAAAGTGTAGCAAGAGCCTCGCCAAGAATCCTCTGTCTCCACTCGCCGTTAGATGGCACACAAATAGGCTCTTGACGTCTCATCACTCCCTCAACACCAATAGTGAACTGTCGTGCCTCATATCGAGACATCCTGTCTCGCATCCTAGTCAAAGTCGGACAAGTCTCCTGTTTCTGTCGGATCTCACCCAACAGATCAGGAAGTAACTCCAAAGTAGTCAACTGACGAGCTGTATCTGGAAACTAAATCTCTACCTCCAACCAAGCCAAATCTCTCTGTAACTGTGGCTGTGCCGCCGACAAGGCTATCACCCTCTCCCGAGGCGTCTTATGGCTCAAAGCGTCAACTACTACATTCGCCTTTCTGGGGTGGTAGAGTATCTCAAAATCAAAATCCTTGATCAACTCTAACCACCGCCTCTGGCGGTTATTCAACTCCCATTGAGTGAATATATATTTCAGACTCTTATGGTCTATGAAGATCTGACATGTCGCCTCATAGAGATAGTGACGCCAGATCTTAAGAGCATGGATTACTACAGCTAACTCTAGGTCGTGTGTGGGGTAGTTCTCCTCCTACGTCTTCAACTACCGAGACGCATAGGCTATGACCTTACCCCTCTGCATCAAAACACACCCCAAGCCCAGTTTGGATGTGTCACTGTAAACCACAAAGTCATCTGTACCCTTTGTGTACAAAGATCAGATGCATCATGCATATGATTTTCTCAAAAATCAAATTCCTCGCATCGCATTTATTATGTTTTCCTTATACTCATGTCGTTTTACCTTCTTTTAAATCTTTACCACCAGTAGGATAGTTAAATCCCTTTGAGTTTCCTCGTATACGCCTTACGGACCACGTTGGTTGGTCTTCTTACTTTCATCAACTCTTATGTCATCAGTCCAGCTTAAATTTTCATTGGAGTACCTCCATTTCTCATAAAACTTTTATATATACACTTTTTGGTAATCATCTTATTGGGGTAATACCGGATCCATATAACAACCTTTAGTCATTCAACTTTACTCCTTCTCATGTCTGTTCTAGCCAACATGTAGATTCCATCTGCAATCACCTCACAACTCGACCACACATTTCACCAAGGCTTTAAATCATACTCTCTATGTTTGTGCCTCCTTTGTAATTCCAATTATTCTATGTCACATCTTTAATCACAAGGGTTTCCCCTGTCAATCTAGACAGTTTGACCCCACCTTTTCTCGGAGGAGCACCATCAGTCCTACTTGTGTGGAATGCTAAGACATAGAACATGTTCACAATCATCTATTTCTTCTTACTCTTCTAGTTCTTCTTACAGGGATCCCTTCATACTAACTTTGATATGTATCTTTTCTTAGTCAGTAGTAAGTAACTACTCATAACAATTCCCTTTACACCATTACTATCATCAATGGTCATTACCGACCGTCAAGAGCTTCTCTTTAATTTCTTTATTAGAGTTATCATATTGGACTCATTCAATGTTACCATCAAGGCTACTAGTACTTGTATTGATTTAACTTTACCATTGTCGTCGTTGATCTCTGGAATAAATTCACCAGATGTCGGTAAATTTCCTTTATAACCTTGTGGTTATTCTTCTTATCTGTCAACCAACCATCACTAGTTAGCCAGAACGTGTAAATTCTCTGTTGTTACCAATTAGTTTGTAGTTGACCTTCTATAAGATCGTAGACTTACTTTTCTTCTATCTCTTTTGAGGTTTGATATACAAGGTGAAAATATATCTCTTCCATTTATTTTCCTTAGCTCCTTCTACAAATTACACTCCTATAAGAGTACTATACTCTTACGAGTCTAGTTGTATCTTCGTCTCCCGTCAACAAACTTATCAATTCATCTACGATAACTTGTAGGCATTTCTCCATGATTCTTTTTACCCGGGTTAGTGTCCACTTACGATTCTCTGCTATGACCCACCAGTGTTATTAACTTAAATCCCTTCGTGAGTAAGAAGTTATCAGAGATCCTCTTTTTCCCCAAGAGTATTCTCCTACACCCTCCTTCCTTGGGGTGCTGCTTGTACTTCTGCCTTTATAGAATTCCGGTCTTTGTTGTATCCCGATCCTTGTTGGAATTCTTGTGTGTTCTAGGAGGTCACACCACTTCCATGTTGGTGAAATCGGCCTTCCCCTTTCTAGCAACCTGTAAGCTTTCATTTTGCGGCTCTTTAATTCTTCGTATTGGGATGAACAATGTATCTTATCTTGACTCCTACGCTTATGAATGTCTCGGTTTCCCATCTTGATTGTGGTGGCAAATAGCTTGTCGAGAGTGATCATATTCCACTTTGCTTCTAGCCTCAAACTTCCACCTTCTGGTCCGTCGGTAAGCTTAGTTTCAATGCCTCTTGTCTGGATCGCTACTATATTTCACCTTGACCTTCATTTCTATTTGTGTTTCTGAAGGCATCCCCTTTGTTTGTAACGTTGCTTTACACCATCTTGGAAGAACCTATGGGTTGTCTCTTCCAATTTGTATATTTGCCGGTCATCCAACGCGTTGTCGGAACTACTCTCATGTATATTCTTCATTTGATATTATTGAGTTGACTCGGGATTCCCTTCTTGTCATCATAGTTGATGTTGTCTTTTAGTCTTCACTTTTCCGTCTCGATGTTCCTCAACAAGCTCGAAGGAGTTGTCCGCCTTTCGTCTACCCTAATGCACATAAGATGTGCATATTAATCCTCACATTGACACCCTTCAAAATCTACTTAGATGTGTCAATGGGGTGAGAAACTCATTATGTTATCTCCGTTAAGGACGAAACATAACTATAATTTCTACTAATCTTCGGCATATATTTATCTATATCACATATCTTTATAATCAAGCTAATAAGTCAACATAAAGTAAAACCTAAAGTCCATACTAAGCATACTGAGATCCGCGGTAGTAGTGGTGGTCAGCCGTACTATCTATCCCCAACCAGACTATGCATGCATTTGAAAACCAAAAGTTCTTTTTAAAACTCAGATCCCTTTTCGGGTTCTGCTCAAGTACTTATTCGGTCTTTCAGAAGATTTCAAGTGTCATTGTTGCCAACCTAGAGCTCTGATACCATGTTGTAACACCCCGAATTCTCAGAACTCGGGACGTTACTGGTTAGGACCTCACAATGGGTCCCGACACTCAGTTTGACAACAATATTACTAGGATCTTGCAACAAGACACAAATAAGAAAAACCGAAATTCATGAAATAGTATTTTTAAAGGAATGAATGCATTAAGGTCTAGCAGCCTAAAGTCCTTAAACAAAGGAAAAGACCAATTGTCTTAACAAAAGGAAAGAATGACCAGATAACAACCCAAACCCCCACTCTAAGGAGTACGGAGACCCGGCTGACCACTACTTCCGTATCACTCAACTGATGCTCTAACCTGCAGTAAATCTAAAAACATAACAAAACAACCATTAGCTAGTTATCTAAACATTAGAAGAATAATAACAGTACACACACACGTAAAATGATAAACACTCAACATGCTTTCAAACAATCCATTTATTATCTTCATTTAAGTCATTCACTCTAATGATACTTATTTTGTGACACGAGGGATTCCCTAACCTCGCCTCCGCCCCCGTGTACCCATCAGGAGTGGATCCGATGCATCTCACCGTGTACCTGTATGGTCTGGGTATAGAGAACCTCCCAGTCTCCTGGCAGAGCTGGGCAGTGATGTCACGGCCCGTTATACATACACTTGGGCCTTAACACATAACAACGATGGTCATCCTAACAAGTTGTTATTATAACAAACATTGTACACACACCACTATTATCACTCAACTAATATCCAGAAACCAGCTAAGTAAGTCGCAAGGACTTACCTGAATCAAACCACAGCTCTCACAATCTCAACTCGGTCTGTAACCGTAAAAACTCAAACGCCTGTCATACAAGGCACGTGGATCAAAATACATCCCATAATCTTAGAAGTCTATAACTTCTAAGATGTACAAACTCATCAAGAGAGGAAAAGACTAAAAAAAATGCCCTCCTAAGGTAAAATGATAATTTTACCCCTGATCCCGAAACTCCAAAAATAATCTATACCTTAGTTCCAAATTCTTCTTTGGAACCTATTTCGATAATTTAGTTCTCAAAAGATAGTTTACTAAAGATTTATAAAGTTAACCAAAAATCTAGATTTTCATAAGAGTCGCTAAGGTCCGACTTTGGCTTAAGATATGAGGCTCGAATAAACATATAAAAATTCCGAAATAAATCTCTAGATCCTCTATGGTATGCATACTACTCATAGGAGCAAAGATATCTCAAAAACACTCAACAACAACTCCTACAAAAATCTCCAAAGATGGTTCCAAAATCCAGAAATCTATACTTAGCCAATTTCTGAATTCTTTCCCAAACAACCCAACTAGCCTACTTTGAGCTCCTATAGATCCAGATCCGACCGTTGGATCGGTCCCAACTTTTGATACAACAAACAATGTATAACCATCTACTAACTATCAAAATTTGAACGGTGGATGATCATTATAAAGCATTGAAACCTATCCCCAAAGTCAGCAGTCTCAAACATCAAATCTAGAAGAAAAACGACTACATAAGGCCGATCTAGAGTTTGATTCCTATTGTCCACTGATCATCAACTATCACCAACTCACACCACACTACATTGCACCCCACCAACAGCAACACACAAACACTCCTAGTAGACTTAACAACTCAACACTATACCGAAATGTAAATAAATACAACCCCTCCTCCAAAATATGAAACATCAGGAGATCAAGATAGCTTACTAACTACAGCAAGGAAAGGTGACATGCTTGTGGTTGAGTGAGGGGAGGAGGCGGAGAAGGTGCACCCAGGCGCGACAACGACTCCCTAGGCGCACTCGCGGATCTAGATAGCCCGACAACGGAGGATGGCTGAAGCTGTTGTAACTGCATAACTATAGGGTGCTGACTAGGAGGGCAGCCCCGGTGTTGGTCGTCCACGTCTCGAAGAGGAAGGGTCGTCCTTCTAATGTGCAACTGAGAAGAAACTGAAGGTCTCCCATTGTTGTAGCTCTTGTGGTACAGAAAAGACGAAGTGGGTCTGTTGGTGCGGCGTGCAAGGGAAGCGAAGGACCTCCGGGAGGCGGCGTGCAGCGACGGCGAACACAACACCGGACTGAGGTCCCAGGGAGAAGGCCGTAAGAATGGAGTGGTGGTTAGGGCGTGCGTGCAGTCGGCCGTGTAGATGAATGCGGAGATATGGTTAAGGAAAGAGAAATGGGTTGTTGAGGAGAGAGAGAGAGAGAGAGAGAGGTAGGAGTAAATGTGGGCTATGGTTGGTTTGCGTAAAGGATGGAGCAAATCTTGCTGTAAAATGAGGGTAGGAGTAAATGTGTGGGCCCACTCTCTTCATGGGCATAAATATACAATATTAGAAAAGAGGGGACCACACTAATTATTATATAAATAGGTATCATCCTATATAATGGAGAATGAAAGAAAAGGATTTGTTTGGCTAATTTAATTAGTAGGTATTACATAAAATAATATATATATATTTGGTAACTTTAGGTATAAAAAATGCCAACATAAAATGGTAGGCGTAAGAGATAGGTGATATATAAAACTATACCACATGAAATAATGTAACCTATATTATCAAGAGTCCCAAAAATAAAATAAAATAAAAAGATATGGAAAAGTTCAAACCGATCGAGTTCCGGTTTGAATCAAAATATATATATATATATATATATATATATATAGTCGGAAATCGAATTTTCGGGTATTACAGCTCATAAGCTGAGCGTACTTATCCTTACGTTGAAAACCTTTAATTATAGTTAGGTGTGTCAACTGAACGAGGATCTCATACTGTTATCTCCGTGAAGGACATACTATAACTATGAATTTTACTAATCTTCGGCATATGCTTATCTACATCACTTATCATTATAATCAAGCTAAAAAGTCCAAAGAGAGTAACAACCTAAAGTCCATACTAAGCATACTGAGATCCGCGGTAGTAGTGGTGGTCAGCCGTACTTTTCTATCCCCAACCAGTCAATGCATGCATTTGAAAACCAAAAGTTCTTTTTAAAACTCAGATCCCTTTTCGGGTTCTGCTTAATTACTTATTCGGTCTTTTAGAAGATTTCAAGTGTCATTGTTGCCAACCTAGAGCTCTGATACCATGTTGTAACACCCCGAATTCTCGGAACCCGGGATATTACTGGTTAGGACCTCACAATGGGTCCCGATCTCAGTTTGACAACAATATTACTAGGATCTTGCAACAAGACACAAATAAGAAAAACCGAAAGTCATAAAAATGTATTTTTAACAGGATGAATGCAACAAAGTCTAACAGCCTATAGTACCTAAACGATGGAAAAGACTAATTGTCTTAACAAGAGGAAAGAACAACAAAGCAACAATCCAAACCCCCACTCTAAGGAGTATGGAGACCCGGCTGACCACTGCTTCCGGATTACTCAGCTGCTGTTCTAACCTGCGGTAAAACTAAAAACACAACAAAACAACCATTAGCTAGTTATCTAAACATTAGGAGACTAATAATAGCACACACACACATAAAATAATAAACACTCATCATGCTTTTAAACAATCCATTTATTATCTTCATTTAAGTCATTCACTCTAATGATACTTATTTTGTGACACGAGGGATTCCCAAACCTCGCCTCCGCCCCCGTGTACCCATCAGGAGTGGATCCGATGCATCTCACCGTGTAACTGTATGGTCTGGGTATAGAGAACCTCCCAGTATCCTGGCAGAGCTGGGCAGTGATGTCACGGCCCGTTATACATACACTTGGGCCTTAACACATAATAACCACGGTCGTCCTAACAAGTTATTATTCTTATTATAACACACATTGCACACACAACCATCATCACCCAACTAATATCCAGAAACCAGCTAAGTAAGTCGCAAGGACTTACCTCGATCAAATATCACTTTCCCAAATCTCAACTCAGTCCGTACCCGTGGTAGCTCAAACGCCTGTTAAACAAGGCATGTGTATCAACATTTCATCCCATACTCTTAGAAGTTGATAACTTCTAAGAGGTACAAATCTCAAGAGGAATGTTTACGAAAACAACTCTCTTAGGTTAAAGGACTATTTTACTCCTGATTCTCAAAAATCTAAGATTTTCCGATAAATTACTTCCAACTCTCCTTTAGAGCCTATTCCCATATTCCAGTTCTTACGGAAGAATTTAGTACCGTAGTACAGGAGTTATACAAAATCCTAAATTTTTCCTGAAACGATCATTAAAGTCCGATTTGAGTTAAGATCCAAGGTTTAGATTAAAAGTTAAGAATTTCCGGAAGCACTCTCTAGTTTCTCTAATATATCTATACCAATCATAGGCAAAGGTCTCTCAAGAAAAACAACCATAACTCCCATATAACCTCTAAGGTTGGCTAGAAACCACAATTCTATACTAAGTCAAATATTTTCCTGTTTCAAAAACAGCTCAAGTGCTCTACTTCGGGACTTTATAAAACTTAATCCAACCGTTAACTTTCTCCCAACTTTTAACACGTTAAACTATAAGTATTCATCTACGACATATCAAAATTTCAACGGTGGATTCTCGATTTAAACCCTAGAAATTATGTCATAAAGTCAGCAGGTCGAAACTTCAAACAAAAGGTGTACAGGAGGTCTTATGTTCGATTCCCTCTATCAACATGTGCTCTTATTTATCCTACTTAGAGGTCTCCAGTTCGAGTCCCATGGACCACAAAAGAAATTGTATCCCTCACCCTCACACATCTCAGTTTATTCATTCTCTGCACCACCGTTTGGACTAACCAAATAACTCTCTGTACGTACAAAGTTGCAACAGGAAACAAGGTGCTCAACACTTTACCGGCAGCAGGGTGGTGGTCCAAGTCCCTTGGTTGTTGGTCCGTAAACGAGATGGTGAGGGAGTTCCGGGTTCACGCTATAGGGATCCTTGGTGTACTGGATGCACTGCCACAACACAAGTCACTACTCACTATCACTGTTATGGAGGAGGGCTCGTGGAGGGAAGAATGGGTCACAATCGGACTCACCTTGCTACTGAGGGAGTGTAGCGCTGGTCTAGAAGGTCTATAGTGGGGTCTGTAGCGCCGGTTGGCTCAGATCGGCTGCACAAAAACGTCCCCGCTCAGCAACAAGGTAATGCAGAAGAGAGAGGAGTAGGGCGTTACTGCCCGTTCAGTAAGAGAGGAAAAGGAAACAACAGCCCCGGCTTACCCTTGGAGACGTTCAGTCCTTGGAGCGCAGAGGCGGGCTGGTTCGCTGGCTGTAGAAAACAGGGAGCAACTCGGCGTGACACCCAGGCGGCCTGTGCAGAAGTCGGGAGCAGCAGCAGCCAGGCGGCCTGTGCAGAAGTCGGGAGCAGCCTCTTTCTGACTCCGGTGAAGGCGAGGCGAACGATCAACGCAGGAAGGGAGGCAGCGGCGTGAGCAGTTGGGCGGTAGAGAGATAGTGTTTAGCGTAGAATAGGATTAGGGAAGCTGATTAGAGTAGGTTAAGGTTAATTAGGGTTTGGTTGAGTTTGGGCCGGATGAAGGTCATGGGCCAGATATTTGGGCTTGCTCATTTAACTAAACAAAAAGGCTGAAGGAATAGTTATTCGCTCGGAACCGTTAAAGTACGGAATTATTTACGGAATCATTCATGGAATTATTTATGTTATCATTTTATGTGAATCAAGGTCACATAAAATGATAGAATTTAAAAAATCGTTTTCTTCTATTTATAAGAATTAAGGTTGGCGGATCGGAATCCGGTTTGACCGGGTATTAAAAGGAAATTAAATTTTCCGGGTATTACAATTGAATATCTCTAAGATTACAACCCATGATATTATATAAGTGTTTAGGAGGTGGTCCCCTTTCCCAAGAATTCAAATGGGCCATTATAAATCAAAATTCAACTTGGTCATTGAAAACACATGGATCGAGAGTTTTATAAATTAAGTAATAAATGCCTACTCCATATAAAACTAATAGTTATTTAGTCACTACATCTTGGTCATCCTTGCTACAAGGAGTCTTCAAACTTGGACCGCTACATGGTTTCAATTCCTTAACAAAGTTAAGTCTCACGGTATTTTCCGATTTATCCTTGGGCTCCATGATAGACTCATATAGAGAGGTACTCGACCTTAGGAGGCGCAGGACTTGATGAGGGCATTCCTTTGGACCTTCAATGATGGTTTGATGGGATTTCTTCCGAGTGCTTAAGGATAAGAGGTTGATTGATGATGCTTTACATGCTAGCCACCAATGCTCGGCTTAAATGTTTCTTCTTGCTCGTTTTGAGCCGATTTATCTACAATGACACATGAATAATGAAGTAGACATCTAATTGATAATTTAAGCTCAAATTAAGGTATAAATGCCTACTTCATGCCAAACTAAGACAAACAAACCTAAAAACACATCTAGAAAACTAGCATAAAAACATGCTATCAATAACCACTTGGATGTATGTAGCCCTCTTTCGCTCACTCACCTAATAGTTATTTAGTCACTACATCTTGGTCATCCTTGTTGCAAGGAGTCTTCAAACTTGGACCACTACATGGTTTCAATTCCTTAACAAAGTTAAGTCTCATGGGGCTTAATTATACAACTTGTTATTGCATCTTCAATCAAGAAGTGAAAATGATTAGTCAATTTCAACAAAGGTCGGGGCATGTTATGAACCAAGGGAATCACCTCCGGTTCAGGTCTTGTTGCCCTACTCTTTCAAATGAGAATGTTATAACTCTCTTTAGGGTAATACTAAGCATCGTCAAAACTCGACTTCTCTAAGTTGGTATGTCCTAGCATGACACGAAGCAACGGTAATATCTAGGTTAAGGTATGGAGCCCTTATTTTGGTACAGAGTGTCATGTATTGACGGACTCTATAAAAAACTTGAACTAAGAATATTATAATAAAAATGTAGTAATAAAATTTGTGGTGAATAAACATTATTTGAGATAAGTATAAACAAAATATATGAATTGATAGTGTAATATATGTGAACTAATTTAACAAAAGTGTTGAGTTGTTGGTATAAAATTGAACTAAAAGTGTAATACCTATGTTTTTTTTGGGACAAAAATATTCTTTTATTTATAAAAACAAAGGGTAATTTTTCCTTAGAATATCATCATTGTTCATATTGTGTGCACTAATATTCTATTAACTAACGGTTTATATTTTACCGACGTATGAAAGAAGCTGTTTAACATGAATGAGTCCCTAGGTTTATACAAGGGTTAGTTTACAAAGGTAGATATTAGGTTTAGTAACCTGATTTCATATTCTATAAGATTTATTTGTATATTTTCAACAAATTAAGGAAAATTTGTAAATTATATTCCTTTAAATATCTTTCTTGTATAGATTTTAATGTTGTTATTAATTAATAAATTTTATATTTATATTTTTATATGTTAATCAGTTTTGAAATAAATATATGTGTATATCTTATATTAATTTTAATATCACAAATTGAATAAAAAAAATATTTAAAAAATTAAGGTATATCATACTATGAAAGTTTATGCAGTAATTGTTTGTAGTTTAAGAAGAGAGAATATTATGTTAACGAATGAAATGGGCCGAGAAAGATGAATATGGTCGCTATAACCATCACAAATACAGAATGGAGCGGCCCGGCCCAAAATGAACTCCATCAGAAATTTCAAAAAAAATGAACGGAAGCCACTCAAAGTTATCAGAGCCAGGTTTCGATCCTGGGACCTGTGGGTTATGGGCCCACCACGCTTCCGCTGCGCCACTCTGATTTGTTGATTATTATTGGTCCCGTGTTTTTTTATTACGTTTTTATCTTTGTAATTGCTACTCCATAAATTAAAATTAAATTGGTTCGGTCCCGACGTACAATCGACTTACACGTCGCATTTTTAAAAATAAATATGTGACCGTGCAAATAACTTTGTTTTTATTCAAAAAATCACCTTTTATATTTGTATTTTCCGTGATTCACTTCTTTCTAAAATAGCTCATCTTATAAAACTATTTCATCGAATTATTATTTTCTATACTTTTATTTTTATTATTTAAACACAGCCTTTAATCTACTATATGTAATAGTGTAATACTCAAACTGGAATGATTTTTGTTATTTAATATAACTTTTTAATATAATGATATATTTATAGTATTTTTTTAATAAATATGAATTTTGAAATATTCCTTATCTACTACATCTTTTTTTACTTACAATTTATGAAATTGTGGAGGAAAAAATAGGACTATAGAAAAGTTATGCGTAATTATGCGGATTTCACTACGTCTTTGATTGTCTTCCAGACATCACCTCAGCCGGTTTCAAATTAGGGTTTTGAGTGGATTCCCGATTGCCGTTGGGAAGGAGATAGCCTGAGCTTATACAATTGGATTAAGTGTTACGGATTAGGTACTCGATGAGAAAATTACCGATATAGAATTATTGATCATTTGGATTTTTTGAATATAAGCGTCAGTATTTGATCGAATTTCCTTATTTTTGTATATACCAATCTAGTTTTCTTATTGTATCAATTCCGGTTGTTGTACTGGATGAGAATTTTTTATGAATACAATTAATCTTAATTGGATTTCAAAATAAACATATTATTTATTGACTGTCATATTAGTTCAAACTCCAAAGCTATAAGCAAAGATTTATACTCTTACCAATCTATTATATGTGATAAAAGTTTTAAAGGAAATAATACGTATTATTTATGGATAGAATCGTTCTTATATAAGAATATTACATTTTATATAAGGATTGCCATATTAGTTCACAATGACAAATGATTGGATGCAATCTTCATTTTGGATTATAAGTTATAACATATATAAATTTTATATACCATTATTCGAAGGAGGAGAAACCGCATTGAGGTTATTAAAAATGCGAATGGTGATTGGATTTTGGACCCTACAAGGATAGAAAATGAAGCTTTGTCTTTCTTCAAAGCTCTTTATGCACCAACAGTGGCACTGGATAGTCCCTCTAGGCGAATCATTGCTGGCTTTCCCTTGGTCCCTAGGTCCCTAGGTCCGAGGTTGATACTCTCGATAGCCCCGTCTCGGAGGAAGTAGTTGTGGTTGCGGGTAAATCTATGGGCGCATGGAAGACACCAGGGCTGGATGGTTACCAACCGGGGTTCTACCAACGGTGTTGAAGCACGGTGGGAAACTCCCTGTTCAGATCTATTGATAATTTTTGGCAAACAAACATGCTCCCAGATGGCCTTAATGATACCTTTATTGTCGTTATCCCTAATGTATCGGTTCCGAAAAGTCTGTCGCAATTCCGTCCAATTAGCCTCTGCAACGTAGCGTACAAGTTAATCAAGAAGATTATGTTCCAAAGGCTGCAAGAGTTGACAAAGCAGTGGGTTGGCCCCACCCAAAGCAGCTTCATCCCAAGCCAGCTTATTGAGAACAACGTAGTTATTGTCTAGGAAACCGTTGATTCCATTATGCGCAAAGGATCAAGGAAACGATGGATGCTGATTAAGCTAGATCTTGAAAAGGCTTATGATAGACTGAGTTGGAAGTTTATAGAGGACACCCTTGAGTGTTTGAATCTTCTAGTCAATTGGATTAGAAGAATTATGGAGTGTGTCTTCTACATCTATGAGGTTGTCTTGGAATGGTGTGGTTCTTCACGAGTTCGCTCCCAATAGAGGCCTCAGACAGGGAGATTTCATCTGACCGTATCTGTTTGTCATATGCTTAGAGAGACTTAGCCATTTTATCATGAGGGCAGTAAATAATGATAAATGGAAACCGATCAAGCTTTCCAGGGATGGCCCACCTTTTTCTCACATTTTTTTTGCCGATGATATTATTCTTTTGCCGAGGCTTCAGTAGAGCAAGTAAGGGTCATTACTAGATGTATTGAGGATTTCTGTATGGCCTCGGGACAAAAGGTGAGTAATACAAAATCTAGTATATTTGTATCTCCGAATGTGGGCTCCAATCTGAAGGAAAGGTTGCAGATGGTTAGTGGACTCACTGTGAAGAAGGAGTTTGGATCTTATCTGGTTGTTCCGAATCTCCAGAAAAGAGTAAATGCGGAGGACTTCGATTATCTTCTTCAAAAGGCTCAATGTAAACTTGTTGCCTGGAAACGGAAAAATCTTTCTCTCGTAAGACGTATTACGCTAACAAGATCAATGCTTACTGTCATTCCCACATATGCTATGAACACAATAAAGTTTCCTAATTCCTTCATTAAAAAGTTTGAAAGCTTGTGCAAATCTTTTATTTGGAATGGCAGGGATGGCTCCAGAAAGATGCACCTCGTTTTCTGGGAGAATATGTGTAAACCCAAAGTTTTTGGTGGAGCAGGCCTACGCTCTATTAGATTCAACAATACAACAACCTTCGGCAAGATGGGTTGGAGGCTTATCAATGGAGGAGGAGAGTTGTGGGCTTATACTCTTATCCATAAGTATAAACTGGAGGGGACCAGAGAGATCCTAAGTGTTGCGAGGTGGAAGAAAGGCTCTAGTGTCATGAGAGGTGTTGCTTGGGGCATGAGTGCAGTGATAAGGCCATGTCACGCTTGGAGAGTGGGTTATAGAAGTGAGACTCTCTTTTGGAAGGACAGATGGATTCTTGACAATATCTTGCAACAAATGGCTACTCAAGGAGTGGATGATATGCTCATGAATGCTTCAGTTCGGGATCTATGGATTCCAAACCATGGATGAAACTGGGCTGTGTTGCACCATCTGCCGCCAACGTCAATACTCTTTAAGATTGCGTCGACGGTTATTAGTGAGGATATGCACAATAAGGACGTTATCTACTGGCCAAGAAGTGTCATTGGAGATTATTCAGTCGGATCAGGTTACAAGTACCTATTGTATGGAAATGACCGCTTACCCAGAAAACCTATCTACACGACAATATGGAACATTCAAGCACTATAGAGGGTGCGTACCTTCGTGTGGTTGACAGCTATGGAAAAACTACTCACAAACGAGGAACGTCAAAGACGGCATTTAGCAGCGACTGCGGAATGCGGTGTCTGTCCTGGCCAATCTGAGTCTATCTTACATATTGCAAGAGATTGTAGGGAAGCCAGGAAGTTATGGTGGGAGTTATTACCAGCCGACAGCGTGGCCGGATTTTTTGAACAGGATTGTGAGATTTAGTTCATGGCAAATATTAACGATAATAGCACAAGTCTGGAAGGGACACAATGGAGTGCGATCTTTGCGAATGCAACTTGGTGGTTGTGGAGGTGGCGAAACGACATAATATTCGAAAGGAAAGGACCTCCTCCAGGTTTGAGAATTTTTGTCAACATCAAAGCACTGGAATATGCCAGGATTATAGAGAGAGCGTCAATTATGGGGTGGGGTAATGCCAGAGAAGAGAGATACATTAAGTGATATAGGCATTGTGAAGGATGGGTCAAATGAAATTCAGATGGATTGGTGAAGCAAGTAAATGGCATGGCTGCGGCTAGAGGCGTAGTACGGGACGAGGATGGCAAATGGATCAAAAGGAAGGTACATAATATAGGGATATGCCCAGTACCAATGGCGGAACTTTGGGGAGTCTACTTGGGACTCTCGACTTGCTGGGATTTGGTGTATCGTAAGGTCGAAGTTGAGATGTATTCCTTGACGGCAGAAGGCATCTTGAGAAAGAGGGTGAATCGATCTCACCCGCTTGCTAGTCGGGCACAAGAGTGTCATGGCTTCCTTAGTAGGAACTGGGCAATCCGGTTTCGGCACATCTACCGCGAAGCTAACGCTGTAGCAAATTATCTTGCTGATTATGCTTTCAATTTCCTTGTTGGTGTTCATGAGCTCGATACACCCCTTGGGGGTTTGATATCTTTGCTTGATAACGATGATAGAGGTGTTGCTATGCCTCGGATGATTGCCGTGTAGGCTGTTTTTGTTTTGGGAGGTTCTCCCTTTTCACGAAATTGTTTTTTTACCATATAATATTAATGTAACACCCTTCTATAAGAACATATGATGGATTTTTCCCCTTATGACAATAAATTTAATAATATATACACCTAGTAAATATGACATATGTTATTAGTAAAATACTAGTATAATCCTCGTGCTTTGTACGGAGGGTTTTAAAAAATTTTTTTTTATTATAGTAATTAATACTTTATTTAAAAATTTATAATTAAATAAATACATTTCATTTATCTCTCATAAAGTTTACTTATTATATTTTTGATCAATTAAAATTGAGTTGTAAAGCAAAACATTCACTCAATTTATTATATTAGGAAACATATAAATGTGAGATTTTTTAATTAAAATTGAAATGGCTATAGAATGATCAAATACCAATTGATTGAATATTTACAATTTTTAGTTAGTCATTTTATTATGAACTATATGATAAAAAAAATATTCTAATTTAATTAGAAAAGAGATTGATATAATGAGTCATATAAAGGAGATATTATAAGAGTATAAATAATATTAATTTGTGAATGCGTGAGAAAATGACACGTGTTATTAAATGTATGAGTGAATGACACGTGTTATCAAACACTTTTGTTTTAATATAGTATATAAATTTGATTTAAAAAATTATAATTAAAGAAGTACATTTCATTTATTTCTCATAAAATTTAATTGTTTTAATTTTCGATGAATTAAATTGAGCTGTAAAGCAAAAAATTCACTCAATTAATTATATTAGGAAACATAAAAATGTGAGTTTTTTCTAATTAAAATTAAAATGACTATAAAATGATCAAATACCAATTGATTGGATATTTGCCATTTTTAGTTACCTATATTTTACTATGAATTATATGATAACAAAAGATTCTAAGTTAATTAGGAAAGAGATGAATATAATTAGTTATATAATAGAGATATTATAAGAACATAAATAATAATTAATTTGTGAATGCGTGAGAAAATGACACGTGTCATTAAATGTATGAGTGCATGACACATAACATCAAACGCCTTTGCTTTATCATAGAACTAGTGTAATTCTCGTGCTTTGCACGCTATTTATTTTTAAAATATATCGTGAATTTATTTTGATAATAATATATTCTAACAATTATAATTAAAACTATATAGATCTTTGGTTTAAAATAATGTAATATATTATAATTTTTGGTAATTTTAAAAATAAGTTTGAAGAAAAAGCTACATAATCGAGTACATTAATCAATGAATATATAAGGAATTTTTTTTTGAAAATTAAAATGTATTTAGAAGTAAAAATATTAATTAGGTAAAGATTGTCTTTTTTAGATGAGTAATATTTTATTTTATCTTGATTTATGTTGTATATGGGTATGCGTAGTATAATGTATCAAGTTTGAAGAGCGCTCCGACGGTTAGATTCGGATTGGTGATGTCCCGAAGTAGGGTATAAACGCAATTTGTTTTATGAAGGGGTTTTGGCTAAGTATAGAATTGTGTGTTCTTGGAGATTGATTTGGGATTGCGTGACTTTGTAGATTCATATTATTAGAGTTTTATCATCTTAGCTAGAAGTAGACATGACTTTGTACGTGAGTAAGTATTTTCGAAACGTTTAGGATTTAGTAGTAGCGTTTTAGTTGACCTTAGTTAGTCTTGATGGAGAGTTTGAAAGTTGAGAATCTTTCAAACTCAGTAGATCCTTTCGTCTTAGAATTTGACATTATGTCTTTGATTTTTAGTAGAAGTTCATGAGACTTCATGGAGCCTTTGAAGTTTTTTTGGATCTCAGGGGTAAAACCGTCTTTTTATAAAAAGGGTCGGTTCAATACGTTTTTTAGATTTTTGTTGATAACCTAGAAGTTGGAAACTTTTTGATGTTGGATAAGTTATATTGATACAAGTTCATGTTATGATGGTTGAGATTATACTCATATAGAGTCAAAGAATATCGTTGATGTAATAACCGAAAATTTTAAACTCAGTTAAATCCGGATCCTCCCTTAAATAAAATAAAATGACATTTAATTTCTATCATTTTATGTGAGCTTGATTCACATAAAATAATAGTTTATGTAACCGGAGATAATTCATATAAAACGAAGAATGATCCCGTACGAGTAACGGAGAATTGCTTTAGCTTTGTTTCTTTAGTGGAAGAGCAGGCCCATTCAGTAACCTTCTGCCGGCCCAATAAACCCTTAAACCTTATTAATTAAAAATCTAACTAAACCTAACCTTGTTTTACCCTAATCCACCGCCTAATCCATCCCTTACCTTCATATGCTGCACGTTGGAGAGTGGAGACATCACGCCGCCGCCTCGAGCCTCTCCGGTACTGTCACGACGGTAAGATCTCGCTTCTCTCTCGAGTCTTCTCTCCCTCCCTTCTGCACAGCCGCATTCTAACCTTTCAGCAACCACCAGACCTCCGTAAGTACGAGCCATTCGGGACGGGAGAAACACCAACCTTCGACCGGGGTAACGAACCAGGCGGAAGAGACGAGCCTCGCGACCAACAGCCGACGCCCGACCTCGCTTCCCTATCGTCTTCTGCACCGGCCAACGGGAATGTAAACCACCGCTTTTGCGTGTGACGAGCCGCTGCACGCCTCACCGGAAGGCTGGCTCCTGTCTACACCATTAGAACGAAGGTAAATAGCCTCCTAGCGCATCCCTCTCCCTTCATTCTATTCCGTGTGAGTAACCAACTGAAGCCGGCCCCTTTCGGATCCTGCAGTGACTAACCAAGACATGCGGGAGTCCTTTCGAGCCAACGTACGAACCCCGGTCCAGGACATTTCAGCAGCTGTAACACCGGAACTTAGACGGCCTGTGTAGGTACACATATTCTCATACACTGCGGTATATACATCGACATAGAATTTGTAAATGTTGTGTGCTATGTATATATATGTTTATAAGAGGATAGAGACATGTAAGCCTACTGTTATTACAGTGAGATAAGTAAAGATAGGTATGCTAGGTAGGAGTAATGTTTTGTACGTGTGGATGTATAGGCTTATATAGGAGTTGTGTATGCCGAGTATATATATACGTATATATATGTAGGTATATATCTAGGTGTATATAGAAGTATGTATATATGTCATATGTAGATATATATATGGGTTTACGTATATAAGTGCGAGTTTGGGAGATATGAAATTATGTATATCTGGGTACACGAGTAGTTATAAATAAGTGGGTTAAGGAGAAAGGTTAAAGTATGTATGACGGTATAAAATATGTATTAGAGTAGATAGTAACCGAGGAGGAGGAGTGTTGTCCTTTTCGAGTTGATTCGGGTTTTGAACTTATAACCTCTAAGTAAGCTATCCGAGAGAAACAATTTTGGAAAACAAGTTCTAAAAGAAATTAGTAGGATTTAAGAATAAACTTGGAGAATTTTCGGCACTAAGGGTAAAATGGTCTTTTACCGTAAGAGAGCCTTTTTCCGTAATTCCTCCGTATGAGGTTGTACATCTGGATGTGATTTTGATCCACATGTCTTGTTTGACAGACGTTTGAGTTACCACGAGTGCAGACCGTTTTGAGACTTGATAGAGTGTGTTTTGACTCAGGTAAGTCCTTGCGATTTACTTAGCCGGTTTCTGGATATTAGTTGAGTGATAATGGTGGTGTGTGCAATGTGTGTTTATAATAACAACTCGATAGGACGACGGTTATTATTCTGTTTTAAGGCCCAAGTGTATGTATAACGGGCCGTGACATCACTGCCCCAGCTCTGACAAGAGACTGGGAGGTTCTCTATACCCAAACTAGGCAGGTACAAGGTGAGATGCATCGGATCCATTCCTGATGGTTACACGGGGGCGGAGGCGAGGTTTGAGAATCCCTCGTGTCACAAAATAAGTATCATTAGTAAGAGTGAATAACTTAAATGAAGATAATAAATGGACTTGTTTGAAAGAATGATGGGTGTTTATTCTTTTATGTGTGTGTGTGCTGTTATTATTCTCCTAATGTTTGGATAACTAGCTAATGGTTTCTTTTGTTGTGTGTTTTTTAGATTTACCGCAGGTTAGAACAGCAGCTGAGTGATCCGGAAGTAGTGGTCAGCCGGGTCTCCGTACTTCTTAGAATGGGGTTTGGGTTATTGTTTGTCGTTCTTCCTTGTTGTTGAGACAGTTGATCTTTTTCCCTTTGTTTAAGTACTATAGGTTGCTAGACCTTGTTGCATTCATTCTTTTTAAAAATGCTATTTCATGAATTTCGGTTTTTCTTATTTGTATCTTGTTGCAAGATCCTAGTAATATTGTTGTCAAACTGAGGTCGGGACCCATTGTGAGGTCCTAACCAGTAATGCTCCGAGTTTTGAGAATTCGGGGTTTTACAACATGGTATCAGAGCTCTAGGTTGGCAACAATGACACTTGAAATCTTCTGAAAGACCGAATAAGTATTAAGCAGAACCCGAAAGGGATCTGAGTTTTAAAAAGAGAAATTTTGGTTTTCAAATGCATGCATAGTCTGTTTGGGAATAGAAAAGTACGGCTGACCACCAGTACTACCGCGGATCTCAGTATGCTTAGGATGGACTTTAGGTTTTTACTGTAGTTGGACTTATTAGCTAGTTTATAATTATAGTTGTTATTCCTCGCGCAGATGGCACGTACTAGAGCTACGCTAGCTACGGGTCGAGGTAGAGGTCGTCCACCTCTCCCTCCAGCTGGACCAGGTAGGGGAGATAGGACCCCTATAGTTAGAGGACGCGGCCGTGGAGGTAGACCTCCACTAGCACGAGGTCGAGCTCCTCGAGAGGATCCACCAGTAGTGATCATGTCAGATGCTGGAGTGGAGGAGGTGGCTGAGAGTGTAGGCCCCGAGGTCAGGAATGAGACCTTGTTGCTAGGTCTGGAGCGCAGAGAGTACCGAGCATACGTCGAGCGTATGGAGGAGGCGATACGTTGATAGAGCTCCTACTGGGTCTATAGCACCGAGGCCGGATGAGTGGTTGAAGGCTTTCAACTCTCAGAAAGTCCCCTCATTCAGTTGATAGATAGGGTTAGAGGTAGAGCACTGGATTGGACAGGTAGAGACTGCACTAGAGGCGATACGTTGCCCATAGGATCGACAGGTGGATTTGGTGCAGACATGTTTTACTGAGGATGCTCATTCCTGGTGGCGGACCATACGTAGTCGAGTCACCAGTTGGGAGCAGATGAGGAGCATTGTTAGAGACAAATACTGCCCTGTCTCGTTGAGGAGAGAGAGATTTCAGGACTTCATTGAGGCAGGATTTGAGGATATTCCTATTGCTGCTGCCATCAAGAAGTTCCAGAAGGAACTGACTCTACTTGGACCAGCTGCACCTCTTGAGGAGCAGCATGTGTATCTCTTTTCACAGAGATTGAGAGAGAGCACTCGTTCCTATCTGGTAGGATTTCGCTGCGAGACTCTGTCACACTATCAGGATAGGGCTTCTGCATATGAGAGAGATAGACCGGTCCAGAGGAGAGCTGCTCAGTCAGACAGGCCGGATAAGAGGCAGATGACAAGTTATGCTAGTGGTAGTACAAGAGTAGCTGTTTTTGGACGGGGACAGACTCAGGGGCGACATAGTCATACCGTTACTAGTCAGACTTCAGCTGGGGGTTTACAGTGCCACAACCATAGTGGCTATGGACACATCCGATCGAACTGCACGAAGCCGTTAGTGACCTGATTCCAGTGCGGCAAGGTTGGACATAGGGTTGTATTCTGCCGCCAGGGCAAGGCTCCATCTTAGCAGGGTTCTTCCCCTACAGGTCTATCAGGGAGTGTACAAAGGCAGCCACAGTACCGAGCTCCGAGTCAGCAGCAGCAGTACCGAGCCCCAAGTCAGTAGTAGTCTTACAAGGCTCTAAGACACACATCTTCACAAAGCTCTATGCAGGGATCAGGTCGGGGTAGAGGACGTGGCAGTGTAGTTGATACCAGAGGAACTCAGACACAAGTGTTTGAGCTGAGGAGTGCTGATAAGCCAGAGGCACCGACTGCCACAGGTACGATCCAAATCTATGACTTATCCGTACGAGTTTTATTTGATACGGGTGCTACACACTCCTTCATATCTGATGCATGCGTAGATAGGTTGTCCTTAGCTACTGTAGAGGGAATACCTTTTATGATAGGCTTACCTGATGGGAGTAAGGTAAGAGAGACTAGAGAGATCTATGGATGTCCTGTTCATATGGGAGATCGAGACTGGCTAGTAAATTTTCTAGTCATGCCCTTAGCTCACGAGGATGTGATTTTAGGGATAGATTGGATGAAGAGACACGGAGCAATCTTAGACATTGGTAGGAGGACAATGACCGTTGCCACTGAGGAGGGTCGTAGAGTGATATTCCGAGGTTGGGACCTTAGAAAGTCCGGCACAGTTATCAGTGCAGTGAGAGCAGCGAGACTGATAGCACAGGGTTGCGAGGCCTTCTGGTGTTATGCCATGAAGGAAAGCAAGAGTCTGACCATAGAGGAGATACTCGTTGCATTCGAGTTCGCAGAGGTATTCAGTGACGACCTGCCAGGACTACCCCCACAGAGGAGCGTTGACTTCAGCATTTGAGTTAGAGCCGGGCACGAGATCGATCTCGAAGGCCCCGTACCATATGGCACCGACAGAGCTCCTTGAGTTGAAAAAACAGTTAGAGGAGTTAGCAGAGAAGGGCTTCATACGCCCTAGTGTGTCTCCTTGGGGCACGCCAGTATTATTTGTGAAGAAGAAGGACGGATCGATGAGGCTGTGCATAGACTACAGAGAGTTGAACAAAGTAACCATCAAGAACAAGTATCCACTGCCGCGCATAGATGATCTGTTGGACCAGTTGCATGGAGCGTCCGTATTTTCAAGGATAGACTTGAGGTCCGGTTATCACCAGCTGCGGGTGAGAGATCAGGACATACCTAAGACGGCATTCTGGACTAGGTATGGTCATTATGAGTTCGTAGTGATGCCTTTTGGGCTCACTAATGCACCAACGGTGTTCATGGAGTTGATGAATGGGATATTCATTGACTTCTTAAACCAGTTTGTAGTGGTCTTCATTGACGACATCCTAGTTTACTCTAGGAGTCGAGAGGAGCATGCTGGACACTTGAGGACAGTATTGCAGATTCTGCAGGATAGCCAGTTGTATGCTAAGCTATCCAAGTGTGAGTTTTGGATGTCAGAGGTGGCTTTCCTAGGCCACGTGGTGACTACTGAGGGTATTAAAGTCGATCCGGCGAAGATCGAGTCAGTATCTTCTTGGCAACCTCCTAAGAATGTTAAGGAGGTTCGCAGCTTTCTAGGTTTGACAGGTTATTACAGCCGGTTTGTGGAAGGGTTCTCCCTGATTGCCCGACCACTTACATGCCTTCTGAGGAAGACTACTCGGTTTGTCTGGTCTGAGCCGTGTCAACAGAGTTTTGAGGAGTTGAAGAGGAGATTGACGTCTGTTCTGATTTTAGCACAACCTGAGAGTACAGATGACTTTGTGGTATACAGTGACGCATCCAAGCTAGGCTTGGGGTGTGTTTTGATGCAGAGGGGTAAGGTCATAGCCTATGCGTCTCGACAGTTGAAGACGTATGAGGAGAACTACACCACACATGATCTAGAGTTGGCTGCAGTAGTCCATGCTCTTAAGATCTAGCGTCACTATCTCTATGGGGCGACATGTCAGATCTTCACAGACCATAGGAGTCTGAAGTATATATTCACTCAGAGGGAGTTGAATAACCGCCAGAGGCGGTGGTTAGAGTTGATCAAGGACTTCAACCTTGAGATTCTTTACCACCCCGGAAAGGCGAATGTGGTAGCTGACGCTTTGAGCCGGAAGACGCCTAGGGAGAGGGCAATAGCCCGGTTGACAATACAACCACAGTTGCAGAGAGACTTGTCTTGGTTGGAGATAGAGATTCAGTTTCCCGATACAGATAGTGTTCGCTCCAAACGGTGTGTGCAAGCTTTAAATTTATAACCCTAGACTTAAGCTTAAAACAAGGATGCGAACCCGCAGTGTACGGGTCAATCGTAGTAAAAGCAAGAAAATTCCAGGGGTCGATCACAGGGACTCGGTGAAACAAAGTCAATACGGTGTGCTATATCAATTCTAACCACAAGAGCAATTAACACAATCAAAGATGAATAAGAAGTCAATAAAGCAAACATGCAATTCTAGGGATTAAAGCATCTAGTTGTGGTTCCAACTCAAGATCTATAGATAAGCGGACAAAGCTGAGATTTTTGCGTGGGGAAGGTGTTTCTAAAGTGGAGTAGATCACCGGGTAAGTCTCACTACACATTAATCCTAAACTGTAACTCCTATTACCGGGTAAGTCTCAAGGAATCAAGATAAAGAACTATAACCTCAAACTAACACACCATCTAAGGGAATAGAATCAACCTTTACCGGGTAAGTCTCAGGCTAACTCACAAAGATGGGATGGAAACACACTCAAACCCCAATAAAGGACAAACCTTTATTACCTACACTTATGATCGTTAATACACAAACTAAGGAATTACCGGGTAAGTCTCATCCTAAGCTTGCTTTGAACCAGGAAAGGTGTAATAAGAACAGGATTTGGCAAACTCTAACACTTAACTCTCAGTTATGGATCAGATAAGTCACCTCGGTCAGCCAGTTTCCACCCCGGCCGAGGTGTTCATCGACTGAACGAGATGCTTAGGGTTAAGGTTAAAGACTCGAACTTTCAGGATCCTACTGGAATCTAAGATTATTCTATCATTGTTTTTCCCACAACCTTCAGCCAATCACCCTAGAATCACACAAGGAAATTAGCCACTCATCATCATAATGAAGGTATTAAAATATATGGGAAGAAGGTGAATATTTGAACAAAGAAGAATTTAATGAAAAGACTTCAATAACTGAATCAAATATCACAACAAAGCGTTCCTTGGATAGCAATCCAAAAAGACAAGACAACAATTGAGGGAATTGAAGACAATCTTACAAAACCCTTCAATAAAGCTATAAAAGCTATGGACTTCAATCTTCCTTCAACCTTCAAAAAGGTTCTTCAACTCTCCCAACTTGGAGTATGCTGCTGCTGCTGCGTGCTGTAAACCCTGATCGACGGTATAGCGTGATGTCGGAATTGTGGAAATCCAACCCTTTTTATAGGAAAATAACCCTCCAAAGATAATAAATCTTAGAAAAAGATATTCTCCCATAAATATAGGTAAAATATAAGATCTTCTTCCTTCCAGGAGCCAAGCCCAAAAATATAAGATCACCTTCCAAAGATAAAAGATCTCAGCCAAGAATAAAATATTCTCGCCGCGTCCTAGGTATTTGCCTCGGTCGAGTCGGCGTCTCTGGATCACCTCGGTCGAGGTGAATCTGTGGTCAACCGAGGTGACTCACAACTGAATGTGAAATCTCTCAAAACTGGTCCAAAGTAAATCTTTAATCCATGGCTATGCTCCCTGGATGTAGCTCCAAATGACTAATGACTCCTTTTGCTCCTTTTTGATGCAAAACGTACCATATTACCTGCAATTACAACGAAACTAGGTGTAGACCTCGATTCTCGCAAAGGTAGATGAAATGGTAATAGAATCACATATTATACATACAAACATGCAGATTTTTGAAGATAAAACGTCCAAACAAACCCCAAAATATAGACTATAATTCATGCTATCAAAATACCCCATACTTAGCCCTTGCTTGTCCCCAAGCAAGTTCCGCATATAGAAGACAAGATAGAATGGATTATAAGTCAATAAAATCAATGAAAAAGTCTTTCAAAAACATTTTATGGTGTGCAACTATCATAGATCACTCTAAGAGAGTACTTCTTGGAAATTAAAAACTCAATATGCTCAAAACATTTTATAAATATAGAAAAGTTGTTCATCTTTGCATAAAATCATAGAATGCATAATAATTCATAATTATCAAAATTAATCATGTATAATCCAGTTTAAACCACTAAGTCAATCAACAAGCTCAAGGTCTCAAGGGCTTCCCAAAAGAAAAGGTCAAGAAACGTGTAGGGTAGGGATGTATGTAAGGTAATGTGGTGATAGAATCCGGGAAAAGGATGAACTTCACTTCCACTTTGACTTGCAACATCTTCCACCAATAAGCTTTGCTTATTCCACCTTTTTTTTCTTTTTACTTTACTTTTTGGGATGCATGGACAGAGGTGCACAATAACCGAAGCCTAGGAAATCTGCAATCATCAATTTCTCGAGATGCATCAAACCCTTGATGCACATACCATGACCCGTTAGGAATATCGCTCAATCCGACTTTGGCAAGACACAAACACCCGGCTATGTGAATGGTGCCGAGTTACTCATCTTCATGATTGACTTCCCCAAACCTATTATTACTTTCTAGCACTTTCACTTCCAGCCAACTTCTCAACTTTAACTTCACTTGCTTTCACCACTTCGCTTGCTTCCAAATTCCCGGATAGGTAAAGGGAGGCAAAATGTATATGAGGGGCTAAGCATGATCAAGAAGAAGAAGAGAGAAGAATGAATTGCCTTGGTCTTTCCAGGAAGAAAGTGAGAGAACTTATTTTGTGGTGTCAACCTTCAAATTCAACATAATTTGGATAAAAACAAAGTATTAAACATGCCAATAATTTCAAACAAAGCATTTAGCAACTTAATCATATTATAAAACCTTTCAAACACATAAAGAATTTAAAACCATTCAGTAAACAAGATCTTCACTGAGGTCATATCCAGATAAGTAACACAAAAATCGTTTTCGAAAACTCTCAGTTAACCCACCTCGGTCGAGGTGTTCTTGGTTCAACCGAGGTGAAGCACCTCGTTTGGCCAGAACTGATTCGGTCGAGGTCAAAAATTTTTTTTTAAAAACCATTTTTTTCAGTTTCGACGTTTTTCTCAATCAAATAACCTGTATGCATGTATGTAATATCAGATAATCATATAAAGGCAATGAAGCATAAATACGAAAATATCCGATAAATAAAATACATCAAAGGTGTCAAATACATCACGTAGTCACGTAGTCAAATAACAAACACCCCATACTTGAGACACACTGTCCCAGTGGGTATAATAAAAGGTCTAATTATGAGAGTACTCACCGGATAAAAGCCGAACTGCATAAAAGAAAATAAAGAAAATCCAGCAGCTCCTCAATAGTCTCGATCCGGTGGTGGTGGTGGTATGTAGGGATACAGAGTCGGATCGTAAGGATGGCCCATGATGCGCTCGAACTGCAGCTGAGCCATGATGTGCTGATGATGCTGCCGCTCCTGCATCTCGCGGATATCCAGCGAAAGTGCAGCATATGTGTCGATAACCTGATCCGTCAGGTCATCAATCCGTCGGTGAGCAGCTCTATCCCTCACTCCATGCCTCCTGCGTCTAGCAGGTCTGACTGGAGAAGTCTCAGCTGGCGCCGGCTCAGTGTCCTCCTCGTCGTCCAGATCTATAATAGGTGGCGCGCTCGTCCCAGCTGTATATGTCCCTGTGTCCATCGGGACGCCACCTCCTCTCTCATCTACTGTGTCCTCATCGTCGTCGTCGTCCTCAGCCTCCTCCTCCTCCTCAGCTGCAGCAGGGGCAGCTGCTGCCTCTCTGTAATCCTCCATCAGTGGAGCCCATGCTGTCTGCCAGTAGTGTGGATCAAAAACTGAGAACTGTGCAGACCACCTGATGCCCTGAGGTGCAGTCAGCTCCCATGGCATAGCGATGTAAGGTGTAGTCAAACCACGGGGAACTAGAATCCTCCGTGTGATCATCTCCTGAAGTCCGAGCGGCTTGGCAGCCGCCACCATAGTACACCTACTCAGATCCATATCCTGATAAGTAGCGATATGGGTCACTATCCCTCCACAGCATATATCTCCCTTCCCTTTGGCCTTGATCCTGTGCAGATCCTCTGCCAGCATCAATCCAAAGTCAGGGTATCCACCTGTAACCATGCAGTACAAAGCAAAGAGCTCCCCCTGTCGGACCTTCTGGGGCGTCTCAGTACGCGCCAGAAGCGTCTCGCTGAAGATCCTGTGGGCTAATCGAAAAGCAAGATGGAAGATAAGCTTCTCCCTGGAATCACCAGGGCGCCACCTATCTGCATGCTCCACAACATGAGCAATCTGACCCCAGAACTCTCTAGCTACGGCTCGGGTCGGGAAGTTTACAGCAGTGGGGGCAGGGAAGCCAAAAATATCTCTCCAGTGGTCTAGAGGTACTAAATAGTTCCGGTTCATCAACCGGTACTTCACAACTCTCTCTGTGGGGAGGTAAGTGAAGGAGCTGACAAACTCAAGGGTCGGCTCTAAGTAGGCTGGGGCTCGGATCTCAGTAAACTGATCCAGCCCTACGGTGGTGATCATCCTCCTAAGCTCTCCATCTACGTGGAGACAGTCAAAGGCAGAAATGTCCAGGAATCTAGGTGCGATCACTGGACGGCTAGCAATGCGCTCGTAATCTACAAGGTGTCTCTCGTGGATCACCGGTATAGAAGGTCGGGATGAGGAAGAAGAAGGGGAAGGAGAGGATCTATCTCTAAGGGCTAACAATCTGTCAGAACTCATCTTCAATCAATACTGTCAGACTACCTCGGTCGACTGACAAACTCCAAGAATCACCTCGACCGAGGTGCAGGTCGACTGGACCGAGGCGAAGACAGTCGTGATTCCACTCTCAGAAATTCAGTTCTTTTCCCCCTAAAATCACTACAGATGCTTCCTAAGGGGTACTTAAGCTTTTCCTCAACAGATTCAAGGGCAACCAAAGCCCAAATTGCAGTAAACGAGCGAGTTAGGGTTTCGGTTATTTTTACCTCGTTCCGGCCAATGCACTCGATTTTCTTGCAGATTCGTTGTTGCAATCGACTCCTCTACCCTTCAATCTCGATTTGGAAGCAGAAAATGTCGAAAACAAGCAAGATCTTAGATGAGCGAGGTGCGTCTGTTCGCCGCGGTCGAGGAGGATAAAAAGGTGAAAAGTAAATTTTTTTCCTTTTTATACTGTTACTGGATCTGCTGTCACCTCGGTCGAGATGGTCTCGACTGGACCGAGGTGGTACGGACCGAGGCGGTTCTGCAGAAACCCTAGTCGCCTCGGTTGCTCAAGAATCAACTCGGTCGAGGTGCTCTGACAGTAACCGAGGTGTTTCTGTCTTCTCAGAATCTCGAACTTCTGTCCTTCCAGTTGTGCTCCTCCTTAGATATTCCCTGTTGTCTGTCCAGAACGCCAAAAACAAAGCAAAGCAAAGCAAAAACAAGAACTATCTAATCTAGACTAGAAAACGGGAAAAGAAAGCAATACCTTGGGTTGCCTCCCAAGAAGCGCTTGATTTAAGGTCGCTAGCTGGACCATGATGCGTCTCAAACGAGGTATATCGTTGCAACCTCCTCAACCGGCGTTTCCGGTTGGTACTTCTTAAGTCTATGACCGTTGACCTTGAAACTTCCGCTAGTTTCTCCCCATATCTCAACTGCACCATGAGGGAAAACATGTTTCACAACGTAAGGTCCGGTCCATCTAGATTTCAACTTACCTGGAAAAAGACGGAGGCGGGAGTTGAAGAGTAGAACTAAGTCTCCTTCGTTAAGCTCCTTTGGAATGATACGCTTGTCATGCCATCTCTTCGTCCTTTCCTTGTAGATTTTGGCATTCTCATAGGCG
Source organism: Fagopyrum homotropicum (assembly GCA_033239125.1). Lineage (NCBI taxonomy): Eukaryota > Viridiplantae > Streptophyta > Magnoliopsida > Caryophyllales > Polygonaceae > Fagopyrum > Fagopyrum homotropicum. Next base: position 25,038,362 of record BSWB01000007.1, on the reverse strand, counting down.
TTCAACCGCAGCTCTTCCAGCTCGTTAAGTTCCAATAGTCGCTTTTCACCAGCCTCCTTGATGTCAAAGTTCAACCATTTGATAGCCTAATACGCCTTGTGCTCCAATTCAACGGGCAAATGGCAAGACTTCCCATATACCAAATTATAAGGAGTGGTACCTATGGGAGTCTTGAATGCGGTCCTGTACGCCCAAAGAGCATCGTCCAACTTCATGGACCAATCCTTCCTCGTTCTAGAGACGGTCTTCTCCAAAATTGCCTTGATTTCTCTATTCGAAATCTCGACTTGTCCACTAGTTTGAGGGTGATAGGCAGTTGATACCTTGTGGGTTACCCCATACTTCGATAGAAGTGCTTTAAACTTCCGGTTGATGAAATGCGTTCCTCCATCGCTAATGATGATGCGTGGAGTTCCAAATCGTGGAAAGATAGTTCTATTCAAGAACTTCACAACCACCTTGGCGTCGTTAGTGGGAGAAGCGATGGCTTCAACCCATCTAGAGACGTAATCAACTGCAAGGAGAATGTAGAGGTTTCCTCCGGAGGATGGGAAAGGTCCCATGAAGTCAATCCCCCATACATCAAAGATTTCCACTTCTTGGATGTTATTAAGTGGCATCCCGTTCCTCCTTGATAAGTTCCCTATTCTTTGACATGCATCACAAGAGACAACAAAAGATTGCACGTCCTTAAATAACGTAGGCCAAAAGAAACCGGAACGCAATATCTTAGCGCATGTTTTATCGGTGCTAGCATGCCCCCCACAAGGAAGTGAATGACAATGCTTTATGACACTATTAACTTCATCTTCCGGAATGCATCTTCGAAGCATCCCATCCGGTCCGCGCTTGAATAGCAGCGGCTCATCCCAGTAATAATGTCGTACTTCCTTGAAGAATCTTTTCTTTTGAGAGTACGTCAATCCGGGTGGTGTTTCCTGGCAAACAAGATAATTCACAATATCAGCATACCAAGGACCTTTATTATCAGAAAATTGGTGGATGGAATGATCCACCAACAATGGATGAATATCAGAGGAGGGAGTAAGAAGTTTGCTATTCTTGGAAATCTCAGTTTGAATTATTCCGCCATCGACCTCGGTCGAGGCGCATAGGTGTTGACCGAGATGTTCTTCGGTCGCCTCGCTCAGTCCAGAAAGTGCCTCGGTCGAGGTACTGCTACTGGATCTGAGACTGGAGATCTTCGTCTCCTGGATTAGCTTCTCAGTTTTAGCTCATGGATCTTCTTCCAGTGCTTTTAAGCTCCGTATATCTGCATCACAAGAAGCATCTATACCTTCCTCCATTAAACTGAAACTTATAACTCTTTCGAGTGGATCGTTAATAAGGATAGAGCTCACCAATTCTCTTGATTCTTCTTCATCGTAGATGTTGAAGATATCATCAGTTAGTTGCTCCCCCTTCATGGCTGCAAGTAGTGCAAACTCCACCTCATCGCCACCAACGTTGAATTTCAACTTGGCGTTCTTGCAATCCACGTTGCAACCCGAAGTTGCTAGAAACGGTCTCCCGAGAATAATAGGTACTGGATAATCTGCGGGAATGTCAAGTACAACAAAATCTATAGGTAGATAGAAGTTACCTAACTTGACCGGAACGTCTTCCAAGATGCCCACGGGATGGGTAATGGAGCGATCCGCCATGTAAAGTCGAATCTTGACCGGTTTGGGCTCTCCAAGACCGATCTTAGTGCACAACTCCAGCGGAATGATGCTCACGCTGGCTCCTAGATCACAAAGGGCTTCACAAGTGACATCCCCAACTTGAATGGGAATGCAAAATGAGCCGGGATCTCTCAACTTAGGCGGCATCTTTTCCTTCATGATCTTGATAAGCTCCGAAGATTTAGATGTCATCCTAACTTCACCAACATCCTCCAGCTTCCTCTTCCTTGATAAGATTTCTTTTAAGAACTTCCCATAGGCGGGCATACCTAAAATAGCATCAAGGAAAGGGATATTAATATGTAGCTTATTCATCAAGTCAAGAAACTTACCAAAGTGCTTGTCTAGATGTGCTCTGGCTCTGGACTGAGGGAATGGAAGTGGTGGCTTATATGCAGGGGGTGGAACATAAGTTTCTGTCGTTCCTCCGGCTTTCTGTTGCTCCGCCTCGGTTGGCATCTCGGTCGAGGTGTTCTTCGACTGGATCTGGACCGAGGTGGTCTGCGTCGAGCGAGGTACTGGATCTGCAGTTTTGAGTCCACTCCTCGTCGTTATGGCCATGCACTGGCCCTTAGGGTTAGCTTCCGTCTTCGCTGGAAGCTTCCCTGGATCTCTTGGCGCTTCATTCGCCCTATTAGCAAGTTGTTGTTCGAAGGACTTTTGGGCCCTCGAAAATGAAGTCATAGAATTCTCCATAGCGCTAAGCTTGATCAAGATTGCCTCCAGAACTGCGTCTTTCTTTTCTGGCTGAGACGAACTTGATCCTTGCCCTTGGCTTTTCAATGGAGTAGAAGAAGAAGAAGAAGGGGGAGAGAGGAAAGGGTTAGAGGAATCATTAGAATTGGAGTTTGAATGATTGTTACCGTGATTTTGGTTATTCGCCCTCCAGTTGTTGCTATTGGATCCTCTATTGTTGTTGTTGTAGTTGTTGTTTCGGGAACCGTTGTTGTTGTTGTTACGGTACCCGTTATTGTTGTTGTTCCTTTTCCCTTGCTCTTCCTTCTTAGTTTGAGCCATCAAGAGCTCCTTTAATTGCTTGACGTCGTTTTTCAATGACGTGAGTTGATTGTTGTTGGATTGAGTCTCTTGAAAGTTGACTCTTTTAACTCCACCTTCAGCTCCTTGGTGGGTATATTTCTCCATGTGCAAGGCTTGCTTCTCAATGAAGTCCCAAGCCTCATCAATCGCCATGTCCATGAAGGTACCGGCGGAGAGTAGTTGGAGATTGAACTGGGTGCTTCCGTCCAGCCCTTTGAAGTAGATCTCCAACAACTCGATTTTTGGAATCCCATGATGTGGGCAATCCAAAAGGATATCCTTGAACCGCTCCCAAGACTTGGACAAGCTCTCCTTGTCCTTCATGATGAAAGCATTGATCTTCCCTCTCATTTCGGCGGTCTTTGAGGGGGGAAAGAATTTGGTTAAGAATTCCGTGGTCATCTCCTCCCATGTGCTGATTTTTCCTGGAGGAAGAGATTGATACCAAGTAAGAGCTCTATCTTTTAAAGAAAAGTAAAAAGGTCTTAGCTTGTAGTTGTTATTCTCAATTCTGGGAGGTCGCAAGGTTTCCATCAAGATCTCGTAGTTTTGAAGATGTTGATGCGGCGAGCCTTTCTCTAGCCCTCCGAATTGGCATTGGCGGATCATGGCTAAAACTTGCGGTCGAAGTTCGTAGTCATGATCTGCTGGATCTCCTAGGTTCACTCCTGGACGCCTCAGTTGTTGATTAGGGTCCATCCTTTGACCTAGGGTTTGTGGAATTCCTGCAAGAAGAACATCTCGGACTGGCATCCGAGGTAGAAGTACATCGGCCGGGGCGTCTGGTACTGGAATCTGCCTCGGTCGAGGGTCAACAGGAGGATCTTCCCTCGGTCGAAGTAGAATCTGGTCCCGAATGACAGCAATCTCAGCTTCGATTGCTGCAGTCCTGGTGCGATTCTCCTCTTTCTCTTGCATGAGTTCTTCCTTGCTGAGGCGCAGCAGCTCTTGCGTCTCTCTCAATTGGGCCGCAAGATCGCGATCGTCTTGTTGGGCCATCTTCGCTTCTCTTAAGCGTCGCTTGTATGTCTTTTCTGGTTCGGGATCGTAAGGAACGATTTCCTTCCCAGTGCGGGTTCTTCGCATGTACCTAAGAAAGAACCTGCAAAAGTCACTCAAGTAGAGTGGTTAGACAAAACGGGGCAAATGCCCCAAGAGTAAACCGTACCGGCTCGGTCTAGACCAAGTCCCCGGCAACGGCGCCAAAAACTTGTTCGCTCCAAACGGTGTGTGCAAGCTTTAAATTTATAACCCTAGACTTAAGCTTAAAACAAGGATGCGAACCCGCAGTGTACGGGTCAATCGTAGTAAAAGCAAGAAAATTCCAGGGGTCGATCACAGGGACTCGGTGAAACAAAGTCAATACGGTGTGCTATATCAATTCTAACCACAAGAGCAATTAACACAATCAAAGATAAATAAGAAGTCAATAAAGCAAACATGCAATTCTAGGGATTAAAGCATCTAGTTGTGGTTCCAACTCAAGATCTATAGATAAGCGGACAAAGCTGAGATTTTTGCGTGGGGAAGGTGTTTCTAAAGTGGAGTAGATCACCGGGTAAGTCTCACTACACATTAATCCTAAACCGTAACTCCTATTACCGGGTAAGTCTCAAGGAATCAAGATAAAGAACTATAACCTCAAACTAACACACCATCTAAGGGAATAGAATCAACCTTTACCGGGTAAGTCTCAGGCTAACTCACAAAGATGGGATGGAAACACACTCAAACCCCAATAAAGGACAAACCTTTATTACCTACACTTATGATCGTTAATACACAAACTAAGGAATTACCGGGTAAGTCTCATCCTAAGCTTGCTTTGAACCAGGAAAGGTGTAATAAGAACAGGATTTGGCAAACTCTAACACTTAACTCTCAGTTATGGATCAGATAAGTCACCTCGGTCAGCCAGTTTCCACCCCGGCCGAGGTGTTCATCGACTGAACGAGATGCTTAGGGTTAAGGTTAAAGACTCGAACTTTCAGGATCCTACTGGAATCTAAGATTATTCTATCATTGTTTTTCCCACAACCTTCAGCCAATCACCCTAGAATCACACAAGGAAATTAGCCACTCATCATCATAATGAAGGTATTAAAATATATGGGAAGAAGGTGAATATTTGAACAAAGAAGAATTTAATGAAAAGACTTCAATAACTGAATCAAATATCACAACAAAGCGTTCCTTGGATAGCAATCCAAAAAGACAAGACAACAATTGAGGGAATTGAAGACAATCTTACAAAACCCTTCAATAAAGCTATAAAAGCTATGGACTTCAATCTTCCTTCAACCTTCAAAAAGGTTCTTCAACTCTCCCAACTTGGAGTATGCTGCTGCTGCTGCGTGCTGTAAACCCTGATCGACGGTATAGCGTGATGTCGGAATTGTGGAAATCCAACCCTTTTTATAGGAAAATAACCCTCCAAAGATAATAAATCTTAGAAAAAGATATTCTCCCATAAATATAGGTAAAATATAAGATCTTCTTCCTTCCAGGAGCCAAGCCCAAAAATATAAGATCACCTTCCAAAGATAAAAGATCTCAGCCAAGAATAAAATATTCTCGCCGCGTCCTAGGTATTCGCCTCGGTCGAGTCGGCGTCTCTGGATCACCTCGGTCGAGGTGAATCTGTGGTCAACCGAGGTGACTCACAACTGAATGTGAAATCTCTCAAAACTGGTCCAAAGTAAATCTTTAATCCATGGCTATGCTCCCTGGATGTAGCTCCAAATGACTAATGACTCCTTTTGCTCCTTTTTGATGCAAAACGTACCATATTACCTGCAATTACAACGAAACTAGGTATAGACCTCGATTCTCGCAAAGGTAGATGAAATGGTAATAGAATCACATATTATACATACAAACATGCAGATTTTTGAAGATAAAACGTCCAAACAAACCCCAAAATATAGACTATAATTCATGCTATCAGATAGTCAGTTGGCTACTTTGGAGTTACTTCCTGATTTGTTGGATGAGATCCGACAGAAGCAGGAGACTTGCCCGACTTTGACCAGGATTCGAGACAGGATGTCTCGAGATGATGCACCACAGTTCACCATTGGAGCTGATGGAGTGATGAGACGTCAGGACCGCGTGTGTATACCGTCAGATAGAGAGTTGAGGCAGAGGATATTAGGTGAGGCTCATGCTACCCCATACTCAGTACATCCTGGAGCGAGTAAGATGTACAAGGATGTGAGATGGTCCTTCTGGTGGGGTGGTTTGAAGCCTGATGTGGCTCGGTATGTAGCTCAGTGTGCGACCTGCCAGCAGGTCAAGATTGAGCATCGTAGGTCCGGAGGAGAGCTCCACCCACTTCTAGTACCACAGTGGAAGTGGGAAGATATATCTATGGATTTTGTCACAGGATTGAGACTCAGCAGAGGTTTTGATGCTATTTGGGTAGTGGTAGACCGTTTGACGAAGACCGCACGTTTCATTCCGATTAAAGAAACGTGGCCGGTAATTCGTCTAGCAAAGGAGTTCACCAGGCACATTGTGAGATTTCATGGAGTACCGAGGACTATCGTCTCCGACAGAGATGGACGTTTCACCTCGAGGTTTTGGCAATAGGTACATACTGCTTTGGAGACGAGTCTCCACTTTACCACCTCCTACCACCCACAGACGGACGGTCAGTCTGAGAGGACCATCCAGACATTAGAAGACATGTTGCGGGCTTGTGTACTAGATTGGGGACAGGTATGGCCAGATCATCTTCCACTAGTAGAGTTTTCGTATAATAACAGCTGTCACGCATCTATTGGGATGGCCCCTTATGAGGCTTTGTACGGGCGAAGATGTCGCACGCCATTATGCTGGGATGAGCCTAGCAGAGCTGATGGAGTAGCTCCAGATCAGATACAGGATGACATCGCTCGGATTGCCCTGGTCCGGGAGCGGATGTTAGCAGCTCAGAGTCGTCAGAAGTCCTACGCCGGCAAGAGGCGTCGACCCTTGGAGTTTAGGGTGGGTGCTCAGGTGTGGTTGAGAGTGTCACCTACGAGAGGAGTCAGACGTTTCGGCATTAAGGGGAAGCTGAGTCCCCGATATGTCAGGCCTTTTGAGATCTTAGAGAGAGTTGGAGAGATGGTTTACAGATTAGCACTACCGCCGAGACTAGAGGGTGTCCATCCGGTCTTCCATGTATCTCAGTTGAGAGAGTACATCCCGGATCCGAGACATTTCATCAGCCATGAGGATCTGATAGTTGAACCTGCCCATACATTTGTAGAGTACCCAGTAGCTGTCTTGGAGCGCAGTACTAGACATCTGCGGTCCAAGGAGATACCTATGTTGAGGATCCAGTGGTCTAGACGAGGAGCTGATGAGGCCACTTGGGAGACCGAGGAGAGTATTAGACGTAACTATCCCGAGTTCTTTGCGGGGTTAGGGGTTACTTCTGTATCGACGAGTTAGTACTCAGATGTTGTGTTGTTTGACCATTCATGTTTTTATATCAAATTGGGTGATTATGTTTTATGTGATGCATGTCTGATTATGATGATTGAGTAGTTGCATGGTAGAAAACGAAAATTTTATGAAAATAAGATATACAAAGAAAGTCGTCTGATTAGGTACATCATTCTAAGTTTCGGGACGAAACTTCTTTTAAGAGGGCACTGATGTAATAACAGAAAATTTTAAACTCAGTTAAATCCGGATCCTCCCTTAAATAAAATATAATGACATTTAATTTCTATCATTTTATGTGAGCTTGATTCACATAAAATGATAGTTTATGTAACCGGAGATAATTCATATAAAACGAAGAATGATCCCGTACGAGTAACGGAGAATTGCTTCAGCTTTGTTTCTTTAATGGAAGAGCAGGCCCATTAAGTAGCCTTCTGCCGGCCCAATAAACCCTAAAACCTTATTAATTAAAAATCTAACTAAACCTAACCTTGTTTTACCCTAATCTACCGCCCAATCCATCCCTTACCTTCATACACTGCACGTTGGAGAGTGGAGACATCACGCCGCCGCCTCGAGCCTCTCCGGGACCGTCACGACGGTAAGATCTCGCTTCTCTCTCGAGCCTTCTCTCCCTCCCTTCTGCACAGCCGCATTCTAACCTTTCAGCAACCACCAGACCTCCATAAGTACGAGCCATTCGGGATGGGAGAAACACCAACCTTCGACCGGGGTAAACGAACCGGGCGGAAGAGACGAGCCTCGCGACCAACAGCCGACGCCTGCCCTTGCTTCCCTATCGTCTTCTGCACCGGCCGCCGGGAACGCCAACCACCGCTTCTGCGTGTGACGAGCCGCTACACGCCTCACCGGAAGGCTGGCTCCTGTCTGCACTATTGGAACGAAGGTAAACAGCCTCCTAGCGCATCCCTCTCCCTTCATTCTATTCCGTGTGAGTAACCAACTGAAGCCGGCCCCTTTCGGATCCTACAGTGACTAACCAAGACGTACGGGAGTCCTTTCGAGCCAACGTACGAACCCCGGTCCAGGACATTTCAGCAGCCGTAACACCGGAACTTAGACGGCCTGTGTAGGTACACATATTCTCATACACTGTGGTATATATATCGACATAGAATTTGTAAAGGTTGTGTGCTGAGTATATATATGTTTATAAGAGGATAGAGACATGTAGGCCTACTGTTATTACAGTGAGATAAGTAAAGATAGGTATGCTAGGTAGGAGTAATGTTGTGTACGTGTGGATGTATAGGCTTATATAGGAGTTGTGTATGCCGAGTATATATATACGTATATATATGTAGGTATATATCTAGGTGTATGTACAAGTATGTATATATGTCATATGTAGATATATATATATATATATATATATATATATATATATATATATATATATATATATATATATATATATATATATATATATATATATATATATATATATATATGGGTTTACGTATATAAGTGCGAGTTTGGGAGATATGAAATTATGTAGGACATATGTGGGTACACGAGTAGTTATAAATAAGTGGGTTAAGGAGAAAGGTTCAAGTTACTAATTTTCAGCCTTCATCATTGTGGGATTGGTACTGTGGATTCAACAGTAAGTCCTCCCCCTCTCGTTCTTCTTCTGCAGTCCTTTTCTTTTCCTTCTCCTTCTCCTTCTCCTTCTTGGAAAGAATCAAGATTGAGTCTTGATTCTAGGTATACCATGTGTCCTCTGTGATTTAAGTAAATCCAAGGCTTTGTGGTTTGTTGTTATGTAAGAACCACACAGGAGACTAGAGCCGTTGTGGAAGAGATGTTGTTCGTCAAAGGACTTCGACGTTTGTCCCTAGAGTTGTGCCGCACTCATGCGTGTGCAGAACCGCACCCGTGCTTTTTCCTAAGACGACGCCCCCGCGCCTCCCTTACCCGCAGTCACGCCTTACCTCCAGTAGGTACCGTCTTTGTGGTATGTCACTTCCTGCCTTGCTTCCTTATCATTCCTTGAGTTAGATTATGCTAGGCTGGACCGAGATGAACTAGTGTGAATGACAGTTAGTGGTTTGTGGTTTCCTAAGGGTTTGGATGAGGTTTTAACACTCTTGAGTTAGTTGTGTTGTTGTGGATCCATGAGGATCTCGAGACTAGGATTAGTACATCCTAGCAAGGGATTGTGATTTGGATAAGATCATTGAGACTAGAAGTAAGAACCTTCTAGCAAGTTGTAGTGTGACCTTGTAGAGATCAATGAGACTAGAAGTAAAGACTTCTAGCATGTTGGTTAGATTTTAATACGGGATGCCTTGTCTGAGCAGGCATAGATTCCTTTCCTGTGGAAAGCTGAGCGTTGTCGTAACTGAGTTACCTTTGATACATCCAATTGGCCCAAGAACATGCTAGGACGACCCTATATGTTAATTGGCCCAAGTATATGATAATTAGGCGGTGACAACTTATCCAGTTCTACAGGAGATTAGGAGGTTCTCTGCGACAAGTCCAGGCAGGTAAACTGTGAGATGCATTGGATCCATTCTAGTGGGTATAAGGGGACAGACGCGAGTTTTGCGAGATTCTTGTGTCACAGAAGAAGTTGACTTAGAAAAGTGGATAACCTAATGAAAGATAATAAATGAATGTGGGTGATAGCATGTTTGTGTGTTTTACTTACATATGTGTGTATGTATTGTTATAACTATTCTGATGCTTAGAATGTTATCTAACGGTTTATCCGTTGTGTATATGTCTTGCATGTTAGGGATGCTGCCGAGTGATCCAGTCGGAGTTGTCAAACGGGGGGTCCCGTACATTATAGGACGGGATATGGATTTATATTTCCTATTGTCATTTCAGTTATCATTTTAGAACTCGGCTGAGAGTCTATAGTTTTTATAATTATTAAACCTTTTGGATACTTTATTTATTTTAGAGTTTTCATTTATTTGTGCCTTGTTACAAGATCCGGTGAAATTGTTGTCAAGTTAAGGGTCAAGATCCATTGTGAAGTCCTAGCCCGTAGCATCCCGAGTTCCTAAAATTTAGGGTATTACAATATGGTATTAGAGAAGGTTGACAACAATGGCACTCGCAATCTTCAAAAGGTCGAATAGATAAATAAATAGATACTGAAAGGGGTCTGAGTTTTTTTAAATGAATTTGATTTTAAATTGATAAGTCATTATGGGATAGAATATACCCGGGGGGGGGGGGGACCACCACTACTTCTGCGGATCTTCGCATCTTAGCTTATATGTTGGATCTAGCTTCTGTGTTGAAGTATACTTGTTTTTCCTGGACTTTAAGTATAGCAGTTATAACCTAGTCTTATACATAATATGTCCTTATTGCAAATGGAACGTACTAGAGCTACATCGGCTGTAGGACTAGGAAGAGGTCGACCACCTATTCCTCCTACAGTCCGTGTACAAGGACGTACAGGCAGACCCCCAGTAGCTAGAGGTCGGGGACGAGTCCCCATCGCTGATCCACCAATGGCCGACGCTATGACCGAAGAGGTTGTTGAGAGCATTGTTCCCGAGGGTAGGAATGAGACCGTTTCTAGGTCGGAGCACGGAGAGCGCAACCGGACGAGTCGAGTCGAGTGTCTATCACGGTGTCTGAGTATCGAGAGTACGTCCAGAGGGTCAAGGAGGCCATTAGGACAAGGGGGACCCGCCCCAACACCACCAGTAGTTGCGAGAAAGTTGAGGTTTCGTCGAGAGTGGCACGGGTGATAACTACACCGGTTAGAGCTGTTGATGCTGACATGGATCAAGTTGGGCCGAGGTCACCGAGACCGGATTCTTGGTTAAAGGCTTTTAACTAGCTGAAGGTACCCTCTTTCGAAGGAAAGGCAGGGTTAGTGGTAGAGCACTTGCTAGGTCATGTGTAGACGGCACTTGAATCGATCCGTTGCCTAGAGGATCGACGAGTTGAGTTGGTCCAGGCCTTGTTCCGAGTCCAGGTGCACTACTAGTGGAGGACGACTCGTAATAAGGTCATAGGGTTTGATCAGATGATGGAGCTCATTAGAGAGCGTTACTGCCCCACAACTTTGAGGAGAGACAGACTACAAGATTTCCTTGAGGCCGGGTTTGAGGATGTTCCCATTGCGGAGACAATCAGGAAGTTCCAAGAGGGGATGTCTTAGTTGGGTCCTTCCATACCTCCAGAGGACTAGCACGTGTATTTGTTTTCCCGGAGGCTGAGAGAGACTACCCGTTCTTATCTTGTGGGATTCCGCTGTGACTCCCTAATGGACTATCAGGACCGAGCCTCGGCATATGAGAGAGTCCGACAAGTTCAGAGGATAACTACTCAAGAAGGAGGACCTAAGAAGAGGCAGAGGACTGGGTCAGCCTATACAAGAGCTGAAGCAGCAGGATTTGGGCGTAGTTAGACACAGGGACGCCCTAGCTTCCAACAGTCAGCACAGGGGTCGGATAGAGGACGAAAGTGTCATAACCGTGGAGGTGCTGGTCACATGATAACCGAGTATAAGAAGTCACCAGTGAATTGCTTTACATGTGGCAAGCTCGTACATAGAGCACTATATTTCCGTCAGGTTAAGGCGTCATCACAATAGGGTTCTTCGCCTCCTAGCATTGTAGGAGACGGGTAAAGGCCGCCTCAGTATCAATCACATGGTCAGTAGTAGAGGACCCAAGGTTACCCCGTTCCCTAGGGTTCCGCTCCGGACAGAGCAGGGGTAGAGGGTGTGGTGGAGGCACCACGAACACAAGAGGTTTTCATGCCAAAGTCTTTAAGCTGAGGAGTGCAGAGAAGCCAACAGCACCAGCGACTACAAGTATCATTCATATTAATGGTTTTCCTGTCAAAGTACTTTTTGATACGAGTACTACGCAATTATTTGTATCTAATGCATGTGCGGATAGACTGACCTTAGATACAGTAGAGGGGAGACCCTTTATTATAGGGTTACCCGACGGGGGGTAAGATTAGAGATATTTGGGAAGTTCGCGATTGTCCCATCCGGTTGGGAGGTCGCGATTGGCTAGCTAATTTCTTGGTCATGTACTTGGTACATGAAGAAATCATTTTGGGTATGGATTGGATGGACAAACACCGAGCAGTGTTGGATATTGGTAAGAGGATTGTGATAGTCACCACGGAGGCAAGAATTGTGATGATTTTCCGAGGGTGGGACCTCCAGAAGACAAGTACAGTCATCAGCACAGTCCGAGCTACGAGACTTATTGGACAGGTTTATGAGACCTTCTGGTGTTATGCCATGAAGGATAGTACGAGTCCAGTGTTAGAGGATATTCCGGTTGCGAGCGAGTTCACAAACATATTCAGTGAGCCACCAGGGTTGTCACTGTAGAGGAGTGTAGACTTTAGCATTGAGTTAGAACCCGGGACGAGAACAATCTCGAAGGCACCATGCTGCATGGCGCTTATTGAGATGCTTGAGTTGAAGAAGCAACTCGAGGAGGTAGTTGAGAAAGGCTTCGTCCGCCCTAGTGTATCTTTTTGGGCCGCACCAGTAATCTTCTAAGGAAGAATGACGAATCTATGAGGTTATGCATCGACTACCGAGAGCTTAACAAGGTGACTATCAAGAATAAGTATCCGATTGTAACACCCCGAATCCGCGGCACTCGAGGCGTTGCGGGTTGGTACCTCACAACGGGTCCCGATACTTAGCTAGACAACAATTTCACCGGATCTTCCAATAAGGCACAAATATAGGTCAAAACTGAAATACATTTTTATGCAATAAAAAGAAAAACCCGAAAGAATACAACAAAGTACTTCAGCCGAAAATACAACCCAAAGACCAAACGCCATACACGCGACATACAATATATAATGAATACAAAACTCAACACGACCTCAATCAAAACCCACTCCTTAAATGTACGGAACCCCGACTACCCACTCTTCCGGATCTCTCGGCCGCATTCCTAACCTGCAAGGCAATCTACAATAATCGGTATAAAATTGTTAGCTAATATTCGAAGCATTAGAAGCAAGGTGAAGGCACATACATACATACATCAACATGACACATAACATGCTCAAAACACACAAGTCCGGTTATTATCTTTTTTTATTAGGTCATATCCCGTTCTAATTCAACTTCTTTTGTGACACGAGAATCTCCCGAAACTCGCCTTGGTCCCCACTTACCGCATGGAACGGTACGGATGCATCTGACCGTCTAACCACACGGGCTAGTCGCCAAGAACCTCCTAACTCTACGCAAGAGCTAGACAAGTTGTCACCGCCCGTTATCATACACTTGGGCCAAATAATATATAATGGTCGGTAATCCTATTCCGGTTTATAAGTTATAAAGAAAGCAATAAAACACACACCACCAAACATGCATCGAATCTAATACATAGAATACGAGCTAAGTAAGTCCGGAGACTTACCTCGTCCCAAACGCTAACTCACAAAACGCTCTCGCTTCCTTTGGGAAGAAGCACACAATCTGCTCACAAAAAGATATCTATCAAAACCCGCTCAACTCAAGAAGTCTTAGACTTCTACACAAATGATCTACGCAAGATCATTTGACTCTCATTCTAGGACCGCATCCTAGAATCCCTCATGCTCACACCACACTTAACACAAGCTAGAAGTCCTAAGGCTTCTAAACCATCGGATCTCGCAAGATCATAGCTCACAATGCAACTAGGATAACATGCCTAGCCCAAACAAACTCATAGATAACAACTTGTCTAGCTCTTGCATAGAGTTAGGAGGTTCTTGGCAACTAGCCCGTGTGGTTAGACGGTCGGATGCATCCGTACCATTCCATGCAGTAAGTGGGGACCGAGGCGAGTTTTGGGAGATTCTCGTGTCACAAAAGAAGTTGAATTAGAACGGGATATGACCTAATAATAAAAAGATAATAACTGGACTTGTGTGTTTTGAGCATGTTAAGTGTCATGTTGATGTATGTGTGTATGTGCCTTCATCTTGCTTCTAATGCTGCGAATATTAGCTAACGGTTTATACCGATTGTTGTAGATTGTCTTGCAGGTTAGGAATGCGGCCGAGAGATCCGGAAGAGTGGGCAGCCGGGGTTTCGTACATTTTAGGAGTGTGTTTTGGTTGAGGTCATGTTGAGTTTTGTATTCATTATATATTGTATGTCGCGTGTATGGGGTTTGGTCTTTGGGTTGTATTTTCGGCTGAAGTCCTTTGTTGTATTCTTTCGGGTTTTTCTTTTCATTGCATAAAAATGTATTTCAGTTTTGGCCTTTATTTGTGCCTTGTTGCAAGATCCGGTGAGATTGTTGTCAAGCTAAGGGTCGTGACGCATTGTGAATGTCCCAACTCGTAGCGCCCCGAGTCCCGTGGATTCGGGGTGTTACATCGATGCCCCGTATCGACGATTTGCTAGACCGGTTGCATGGAGCTACAGTATTCTCGCGGATAGATCTGAGGTCAGGATATCACCAGCTGAGGGTGAGAAAGCAGGATGTGCCTAAGATGGTATTTCGGACCAGGTATGGACACTATGAGTTTGTAGTGATGCAATTCGGGCTCACGAATGCGCCCACCATCTTCATGGAGTTGATGAACGACATCTTCATCGACTTCCTAGACCAATTTGTGGTGGCCTCATCGACAATATTCTGGTGTAATCTCGTAGCAGAGAGGAGCATGCATGGCACTTGAGGATTGTACTCCGAGTCCTGAAGGATAGAGATCTTTACGTAAGCTCTCTAAGTGTGAGTTTTGGATGCCTGAGGTGGCCTTCCTTGGTCACATAGTGTCCGCCGAGGGGATCAAGGTTGATCCGGCGAAGATTGAGTCTGTTGCATCATGGCCGCCTCCTAGGAATGTCAAGAAAGTAGGCAGTTTCCTAGGTCTGGCGGGCTACTACCGCAGGTTTGTGGAGGGGTTTTCAGTGATCGCCAGACCACTTACTGCCTTGCTGAGGAAGTCTACCAGATTTGTTTGGTCAGAGCCGTGCCTGCAGAGTTTCAAGGAGGCAAAGAGGAGGTTGACCTCTGCTCCTATCTTAGCGCAGCCGGAGGGCATTGATGATTTTGTAGTTATAGCAACGCATCCAAGCTGGGCTTGGGATGTGTCTTGACGCAGAGAGGTAGTTTTATATCATACGCATCTAAGACAGTTGCAGACGTATAAGAAGAACTACCCTATCCACGATCTTGAGTTAGCTGCGGTGATTCATACTCTAAAGATCTGTCGGCACTATTTGTACGAAGCTATGTGCCGAATTCTCAGAACTCGGAGCATTACTGGTTAGGACCTCACAATGGGTCCAGACCTCAGTTTGACAACAATATTACTAGGATCTTGCAACAAGACACAAATAAGAAAAACCGAAATTCATGAAATAGTATTTTTAAAAAGAATGAATGCAACAAGGTCTAGCAGCCTATAGTACTTAAACAAAGGGAAAAGATCAACTGTCTCAACAACAAGGAAGAACGACAAACATCAACCCAAATCCCATTCTAAGAAGTACGGAGACCCGGCTGACCACTACATCCGGATCACTCAGCTGCTATTCTAACCTGCGGTAAATCTAAAAAAAACACAACAAAAGAAACCATTAGCTAGTTATCTAAACATTAGGAGAATAATAACAGCACACACATAAAAGAATAAACACCCATCATGCTTTCAAACAAGTCCATTTATTATCTTCATTTAAGTTATTCACTCTTACTAATGATACTTATTTTGTGACACGAGGGATTCCCAAACCTCGCCTCCGTCCCCGTGTAACCATCAGGAATGGATCCGATGCATCTCACCTTGTACCTGCCTGGTCTGGGTATAGAGAACCTCCCAGTCTCCTATCAAAGCTGGGCAATGATGTCACGGCCCGTTATACATACACTTGGGCCTTAAAACATAATAATAACCTTCGTCCTATCGAGTTGTTATTATAAACACACATTGCACACACCACCATTATCACTCAACTAATATCCAGAAACCGGCTAAGTAAGTCGCAAGGACTTACCTGAGTCAAAACACACTCTATCAAGTCTCAAAACGGTCCGCACTCGTGGTAACTCAAACGCCTGTCAAACAAGGCATGTGGATCAAAATCACTTCCAGATGTACAACCTCATGCGGAGGAATTACGGAAAAAGGCTCTCTTACGGTAAAAGACCATTTTACCCTTAGTGCCGAAAATTCTCCAAGTTTATTCTTAAATCCTACTAATTTCTTTTAGAACTTGTTTTCCAAAATTGTTTCTCTCGGATAGCTTACTTAGAGGTTATAAGTTCAAAACCCGAATCAACTCGAAAAGGACAACACTCCTCCTCCTCCTCGGTTACTTCTCTTTCTCCACGTGTGTCCACGTTACTAATTTTCAGTAAGTCCTTTTCTTCTCTTTCTCCTCTATAAGAGGAAAGAACAGCCGATGGTTACAACAGTAAGTCCTCCCCCTCTCGTTCTTCTTCTGCAGTCCTTTTCTTTTCCTTCTCCTTCTCCTTCTCCTTCTCCTTCTCCTTCTTGGAAAGAATCAAGATTGAGTCTTGATTCTAGGTATACCATGTGTCCAAGTTACTAATTTTCAGGAAAGAACAGCCGATGGTTACAACAGTAAGTCCTTTTTTTCCTCTTATAGAGGATCCGATCTTCCTTATGCGTAGACTCTCTTCTTAAGTAACTCCGGATCCTCTATAAGAGGAAGGAGAAGGACTTACTGTTGAATCCACAGTACCAATCCCACGATGATGAAGGCTGAAAATTAGTAACTTGAACATATGAAGCACAAGTGGAGAAAGATAAGAATGGAAGGTAGGAGGAAGGAGAAGGAGTTACTTAAGAAGAGAGTCTACGCATAAGGAAGATCGGATCCTCTATAAGAGGAAAGAACAACCGATGGTTACAACAGATTGCACACAATTTGTCATAAAACCCGCACCCACGACAAGACTATGCCGCGACCGCGGGCTCCTGAGCCGCATGTGCGTAGACTCTCTTTCGGCACCACTTAAGTGATTCCGAAAGGAATCTCATGGATCCAAACCGTAGCGGAAATTCCGGTTGTTACACTCATGTGTTGAACTTATACATGATTATGCCAAAAACATAACCAAGCCACGGTGTGAGGTTAGTCTTCCACATAGACTAAGTCAATGCATAATGAATGTTATATATATGAACGAGACATGAGTAAAAGAATATATGATATAACATGATCACTTTGGAAATACTCAAAAGGGTTAAATAGCCACATGCTTCAAAATCATCATTATACTAAAAAGAGTTCAAGTCATCATGTCTCAAATACTCAATATCATCTAAAAAGCTATCAAACCAATACCCAAATAACTCATCATACTCAAAAGATTTTCAAACCAATACCATCTCAAATAACTCATCATACTCAAAAGAGTTTCAAAATCAACAACATTTCAAATAAACTCATCATCATGTCAAACCGGTGTATAATGTAACCAATGGTCCATTGACCGAAATGGGATAACAAGATAAATCCTTACCCCTTTCTCAAATCCATTGCTAGAAAATATCCAAATTATAATACAAAAACATGCTCGAACATTTTCATTTTAGAAACCGTATTCAAATCACGAGTGTTATTTTTTCTTTAAAAATATGTTCAACCCACGTTGAACACAAAGATGCCTCCTAACCCCAACCATTGGATGAGAACGACAATCACGGATTGTAACAGCTAGTTTTCGCTGTCACCGGCCCGCGGTGACAGTGATCGCTCCAGCGGCAAGTCTTAGTTGTCACCGCCCCCGCGGTGACAGTGAGCCACCCCTGCGGCTAGCCGCGGTCGCAGCAGGGCAAACCGCCCATGCGGTTTTATCTCAAATCGTCCCGATCTGTTTTATTCCATTTTTATTCCCTTCCATAGATAGAAGATTCGATCTTCTATCTTATGGGCCGACTTTCCTATCTTCTTCCTAACCCAAAATGCCTTTCCTTCTATCTTTTCATCCTTCTCTATAAAATCCCGCCTTCTTTCCGTTTTTCCGCCTCTTGCATATGTTTCCTTCAACCCTAAGAGTTGCAACCGTTTGTCCTTCATGTGACCTTGCTGAACGTGTAAGTTCATCCTTCTTTGTTTCTTCCTCACGTTCATATGTTGTTGCATGTCGTTCCCTTCTGTTTCACTTTCTTTCTTCGTTCTTATCTTTTCTTCTTCCCTAAGAATCAAGTTTGAACCTTGATTCTCGTTGGCATCCCTATTGTTGATTCGTTGTTGTTCTCATGCTCTTGTAGTTGAGTCTTGACGTGTGTGTGTGGATTGAGAGAAGCAAGCCTTGGGTGTCTTGCTGTGTTCCTTGCTGACGAAGGATTCGACAACACTTGTTGTCATGCCGTCGCCCCCGCACCTCTGTCGTTCCTCCACGCGGGAAGTGGCCAGAGCCGCCCCTACTCACACCACACTACATTGCACCCCACCAACAGCAACACACAAACACTCCTAGTAGACTTAACAACTCAACACTATACCGAAATGTAAATAAATACAACCCCTCCTCCAAAATATGAAACATCAGGAGATCAAGATAGCTTACTAACTACAGCAAGGAAAGGTGACATGCTTGTGGTTGAGTGAGGGGAGGAGGCGGAGAAGGTGCACCCAGGCGCGACAACGACTCCCTAGGCGCACTCGCGGATCTAGATAGCCCGACAACGGAGGATGGCTGAAGCTGTTGTAACTGCATAACTATAGGGTGCTGACTAGGAGGGCAGCCCCGGTGTTGGTCGTCCACGTCTCGAAGAGGAAGGGTCGTCCTTCTAATGTGCAACTGAGAAGAAACTGAAGGTCTCCCATTGTTGTAGCTCTTGTGGTACAGAAAAGACGAAGTGGGTCTGTTGGTGCGGCGTGCAAGGGAAGCGAAGGACCTCCGGGAGGCGGCGTGCAGCGACGGCGAACACAACACCGGACTGAGGTCCCAGGGAGAAGGCCGTAAGAATGGAGTGGTGGTTAGGGCGTGCGTGCAGTCGGCCGTGTAGATGAATGCGGAGATATGGTTAAGGAAAGAGAAATGGGTTGTTGAGGAGAGAGAGAGAGAGAGAGGTAGGAGTAAATGTGGGCTATGGTTGGTTTGCGTAAAGGATGGAGCAAATCTTGCTGTAAAATGAGGGTAGGAGTAAATGTGTGGGCCCACTCTCTTCATGGGCATAAATATACAATATTAGAAAAGAGGGGACCACACTAATTATTATATAAATAGGTATCATCCTATATAATGGAGAATGAAAGAAAAGGATTTGTTTGGCTAATTTAATTAGTAGGTATTACATAAAATAATATATATATAATTTGGTAACTTTAGGTATAAAAAATGCCAACATAAAATGGTAGGCGTAAGAGATAGGTGATATATAAAACTATACCACATGAAATAATGTAACCTATATTATCAAGAGTCCCAAAAATAAAATAAAATAAAAAGATATGGAAAAGTTCAAACCGATCGAGTTTCGGTTTGAATCAAAATATATATATATATATATATATATATATATATATATATAGTCGGAAATCGAATTTTCGGGTATTACATCAATTCCCCCTTAAAATAAGTTTCGTCCCGAAACTTGGAGAGGAGGCGTCACTCTTTTATTCTTGAGAAACAAAAACAATATCGTTCTACTCTAATCATAGAAGAATCACCCAAAGTTCATATAAATGCATACATATGAAACTTATCACTTAAACATGCAACAGACATAAAACCCAAACACTCGACTATGAAGACAAACACATAATCAAAAGTCACCTAAGTATGGGTCTAAGCACTAACCCGAAAATCTTGAGGTTGCGACTAACTCAAAATGAAACTCAGGACAATTACTCCTCATACTATCCTTTAGTGTTGGTGGTAATGCTAGTTGATATGCTACCTCCCCGAATCGCTCTAATATTTCAAAATGTCCGACGTATCGGAGACTCAGCTTCCCTTTAATGTTGAAGTGCAAGACGCCTCGTGTCGCTAACACTCTCAACCAAACCTACGCACATACTCTAAACTCCAGAGGTCGACGCCTCTTATCGGCATAAGATTTTTGACAACTTTGTGCTGGCAACATACTCTATTTAATCAAAGCTACTCGAGCGATGTCACCCTGTATGTGCTATGGAGCTACTTCATTAGCTCCACTAGACTCATCCCAGCATCACGATGTACGGCATTTTTGCCCATACAAAGCCTCATAGGAAGCTATCCCTGACGATGCATGTCAGTTGTTATTATATGTAAACTCAACCAAAGGGAAGTGGTCTGACCACACCTTTCCCCAATCCAACACACAAGCTCGCAAAATATCCTTAAGTATCTGGATGATCCTCTCTGACTGACCGTCAATCTAAGGGTGATAAGTTGTGGTAAAGTGGAGACTCTCCCCCGAAGCCGTATGCACATACTACCCCAAAACCTCGAGGTGAAACATTTGTATCTATCGAAAACGATAGTCCTCAATGCTCCATGGAGTCTCACAATCTGTCTAGTGAAATCCTCAGCCAAACGACTCACCGGCCACGTCTCCTTGATAGGAATAAAGCGTGCGGTCTTTGTCATTCGATCAACTACTACCCATATAAATCGAAGCTCCTCCTAGGTCGTAGTTCTTTGACAATATTCATGGATATGTCCTCCCACTTCCATTGCGGCCTTGGAAATGGGTGAATCTCTCCTCCGGACCTACGATGCTCAATCTTGACCTGTTGACAGGTCACACATTGATCCACGTATCTAACCACATCGGGTTTCAGACCACCCCACCAAAAAGAACGTCTCACATCCTTATATATGTTACTAATACTAGAGTGTACTGAGTAAAGTGTAGCAAGAGCCTCGCCAAGAATCCTCTGTCTCCACTCGCCGTTAGATGGCACACAAATAGGCTCTTGACGTCTCATCACTCCCTCAACACCAATAGTGAACTGTCGTGCCTCATATCGAGACATCCTGTCTCGCATCCTAGTCAAAGTCGGACAAGTCTCCTGTTTCTGTCGGATCTCACCCAACAGATCAGGAAGTAACTCCAAAGTAGTCAACTGACGAGCTGTATCTGGAAACTAAATCTCTACCTCCAACCAAGCCAAATCTCTCTGTAACTGTGGCTGTGCCGCCGACAAGGCTATCACCCTCTCCCGAGGCGTCTTATGGCTCAAAGCGTCAACTACTACATTCGCCTTTCTGGGGTGGTAGAGTATCTCAAAATCAAAATCCTTGATCAACTCTAACCACCGCCTCTGGCGGTTATTCAACTCCCATTGAGTGAATATATATTTCAGACTCTTATGGTCTATGAAGATCTGACATGTCGCCTCATAGAGATAGTGACGCCAGATCTTAAGAGCATGGATTACTACAGCTAACTCTAGGTCGTGTGTGGGGTAGTTCTCCTCCTACGTCTTCAACTACCGAGACGCATAGGCTATGACCTTACCCCTCTGCATCAAAACACACCCCAAGCCCAGTTTGGATGTGTCACTGTAAACCACAAAGTCATCTGTACCCTTTGTGTATAAAGATCAGATGCATCATGCATATGATTTTCTCAAAAATCAAATTCCTCGCATCGCATTTATTATGTTTTCCTTATACTCATGTCGTTTTACCTTCTTTTAAATCTTTACCACCAGTAGGATAGTTAAATCCCTTTGAGTTTCCTCGTATACGCCTTACGGACCACGTTGGTTGGTCTTCTTACTTTCATCAACTCTTATGTCATCAGTCCAGCTTAAATTTTCATTGGAGTACCTCCATTTCTCATAAAACTTTTATATATACACTTTTTGGTAATCATCTTATTGGGGTAATACCGGATCCATATAACAACCTTTAGTCATTCAACTTTACTCCTTCTCATGTCTGTTCTAGCCAACATGTAGATTCCATCTGCAATCACCTCACAACTCGACCACACATTTCACCAAGGCTTTAAATCATACTCTCTATGTTTGTGCCTCCTTTGTAATTCCAATTATTCTATGTCACATCTTTAATCACAAGGGTTTCCCCTGTCAATCTAGACAGTTTGACCCCACCTTTTCTCGGAGGAGCACCATCAGTCCTACTTGTGTGGAATGCTAAGACATAGAACATGTTCACAATCATCTATTTCTTCTTACTCTTCTAGTTCTTCTTACAGGGATCCCTTCATACTAACTTTGATATGTATCTTTTCTTAGTCAGTAGTAAGTAACTACTCATAACAATTCCCTTTACACCATTACTATCATCAATGGTCATTACCGACCGTCAAGAGCTTCTCTTTAATTTCTTTATTAGAGTTATCATATTGGACTCATTCAATGTTACCATCAAGGCTACTAGTACTTGTATTGATTTAACTTTACCATTGTCGTCGTTGATCTCTGGAATAAATTCACCAGATGTCGGTAAATTTCCTTTATAACCTTGTGGTTATTCTTCTTATCTGTCAACCAACCATCACTAGTTAGCCAGAACGTGTAAATTCTCTGTTGTTACCAATTAGTTTGTAGTTGACCTTCTATAAGATCGTAGACTTACTTTTCTTCTATCTCTTTTGAGGTTTGATATACAAGGTGAAAATATATCTCTTCCATTTATTTTCCTTAGCTCCTTCTACAAATTACACTCCTATAAGAGTACTATACTCTTACGAGTCTAGTTGTATCTTCGTCTCCCGTCAACAAACTTATCAATTCATCTACGATAACTTGTAGGCATTTCTCCATGATTCTTTTTACCCGGGTTAGTGTCCACTTACGATTCTCTGCTATGACCCACCAGTGTTATTAACTTAAATCCCTTCGTGAGTAAGAAGTTATCAGAGATCCTCTTTTTCCCCAAGAGTATTCTCCTACACCCTCCTTCCTTGGGGTGCTGCTTGTACTTCTGCCTTTATAGAATTCCGGTCTTTGTTGTATCCCGATCCTTGTTGTAATTCTTGTGTGTTCTAGGAGGTCACACCACTTCCATGTTGGTGAAATCGGCCTTCCCCTTTCTAGCAACCTGTAAGCTTTCATTTTGCGGCTCTTTAATTCTTCGTATTGGGATGAACAATGTATCTTATCTTGACTCCTACGCTTATGAATGTCTCGGTTTCCCATCTTGATTGTGGTGGCAAATAGCTTGTCGAGAGTGATCATATTCCACTTTGCTTCTAGCCTCAAACTTCCACCTTCTGGTCCGTCGGTAAGCTTAGTTTCAATGCCTCTTGTCTGGATCGCTACTATATTTCACCTTGACCTTCATGTCTATTTGTGTTTCTGAAGGCATCCCCTTTGTTTGTAACGTTGCTTTACACCATCTTGGAAGAACCTATGGGTTGTCTCTTCCAATTTGTATATTTGCCGGTCATCCAACGCGTTGTCGGAACTACTCTCATGTATATTCTTCATTTGATATTATTGAGTTGACTCGGGATTCCCTTCTTGTCATCATAGTTGATGTTGTCTTTTAGTCTTCACTTTTCCGTCTCGATGTTCCTCAACAAGCTCGAAGGAGTTGTCCGCCTTTCGTCTACCCTAATGCACATAAGATGTGCATATTAATCCTCACATTGACACCCTTCAAAATCTACTTAGATGTGTCAATGGGGTGAGAAACTCATTATGTTATCTCCGTTAAGGACGAAACATAACTATAATTTCTACTAATCTTCGGCATATATTTATCTATATCACATATCTTTATAATCAAGCTAATAAGTCAACATAAAGTAAAACCTAAAGTCCATACTAAGCATACTGAGATCCGCGGTAGTAGTGGTGGTCAGCCGTACTATCTATCCCCAACCAGACTATGCATGCATTTGAAAACCAAAAGTTCTTTTTAAAACTCAGATCCCTTTTCGGGTTCTGCTCAAGTACTTATTCGGTCTTTCAGAAGATTTCAAGTGTCATTGTTGCCAACCTAGAGCTCTGATACCATGTTGTAACACCCCGAATTCTCAGAACTCGGGACGTTACTGGTTAGGACCTCACAATGGGTCCCGACACTCAGTTTGACAACAATATTACTAGGATCTTGCAACAAGACACAAATAAGAAAAACCGAAATTCATGAAATAGTATTTTTAAAGGAATGAATGCATTAAGGTCTAGCAGCCTAAAGTCCTTAAACAAAGGAAAAGACCAATTGTCTTAACAAAAGGAAAGAATGACCAGATAACAACCCAAACCCCCACTCTAAGGAGTACGGAGACCCGGCTGACCACTACTTCCGTATCACTCAACTGATGCTCTAACCTGCAGTAAATCTAAAAACATAACAAAACAACCATTAGCTAGTTATCTAAACATTAGAAGAATAATAACAGTACACACACACGTAAAATGATAAACACTCAACATGCTTTCAAACAATCCATTTATTATCTTCATTTAAGTCATTCACTCTAATGATACTTATTTTGTGACACGAGGGATTCCCTAACCTCGCCTCCGCCCCCGTGTACCCATCAGGAGTGGATCTGATGCATCTCACCGTGTACCTGTATGGTCTGGGTATAGAGAACCTCCCAGTCTCCTGGCAGAGCTGGGCAGTGATGTCACGGCCCGTTATACATACACTTGGGCCTTAACACATAACAACGATGGTCATCCTAACAAGTTGTTATTATAACAAACATTGTACACACACCACTATTATCACTCAACTAATATCCAGAAACCAGCTAAGTAAGTCGCAAGGACTTACCTGAATCAAACCACAGCTCTCACAATCTCAACTCGGTCTGTAACCGTAAAAACTCAAACGCATGTCATACAAGGCACGTGGATCAAAATACATCCCATAATCTTAGAAGTCTATAACTTCTAAGATGTACAAACTCATCAAGAGAGGAAAAGACTAAAAAAAATGCCCTCCTAAGGTAAAATGATAATTTTACCCCTGATCCCGAAACTCCAAAAATAATCTATACCTTAGTTCCAAATTCTTCTTTGGAACCTATTTCGATAATTTAGTTCTCAAAAGATAGTTTACTAAAGATTTATAAAGTTAACCAAAAATCTAGATTTTCATAAGAGTCGCTAAGGTCCGACTTTGGCTTAAGATATGAGGCTCGAATAAACATATAAAAATTCCGAAATAAATCTCTAGATCCTCTATGGTATGCATACTACTCATAGGAGCAAAGATATCTCAAAAACACTCAACAACAACTCCTACAAAAATCTCCAAAGATGGTTCCAAAATCCAGAAATCTATACTTAGCCAATTTCTGAATTCTTTCCCAAACAACCCAACTAGCCTACTTTGAGCTCCTATAGATCCAGATCCGACCGTTGGATCGGTCCCAACTTTTGATACAACAAACAATGTATAACCATCTACTAACTATCAAAATTTGAACGGTGGATGATCATTATAAAGCATTGAAACCTATCCCCAAAGTCAGCAGTCTCAAACATCAAATCTAGAAGAAAAACGACTACATAAGGCCGATCTAGAGTTTGATTCCTATTGTCCACTGATCATCAACTATCACCAACTCACACCACACTACATTGCACCCCACCAACAGCAACACACAAACACTCCTAGTAGACTTAACAACTCAACACTATACCGAAATGTAAATAAATACAACCCCTCCTCCAAAATATGAAACATCAGGAGATCAAGATAGCTTACTAACTACAGCAAGGAAAGGTGACATGCTTGTGGTTGAGTGAGGGGAGGAGGCGGAGAAGGTGCACCCAGGCGCGACAACGACTCCCTAGGCGCACTCGCGGATCTAGATAGCCCGACAACGGAGGATGGCTGAAGCTGTTGTAACTGCATAACTATAGGGTGCTGACTAGGAGGGCAGCCCCGGTGTTGGTCGTCCACGTCTCGAAGAGGAAGGGTCGTCCTTCTAATGTGCAACTGAGAAGAAACTGAAGGTCTCCCATTGTTGTAGCTCTTGTGGTACAGAAAAGACGAAGTGGGTCTGTTGGTGCGGCGTGCAAGGGAAGCGAAGGACCTCCGGGAGGCGGCGTGCAGCGACGGCGAACACAACACCGGACTGAGGTCCCAGGGAGAAGGCCGTAAGAATGGAGTGGTGGTTAGGGCGTGCGTGCAGTCGGCCGTGTAGATGAATGCGGAGATATGGTTAAGGAAAGAGAAATGGGTTGTTGAGGAGAGAGAGAGAGAGAGAGGTAGGAGTAAATGTGGGCTATGGTTGGTTTGCGTAAAGGATGGAGCAAATCTTGCTGTAAAATGAGGGTAGGAGTAAATGTGTGGGCCCACTCTCTTCATGGGCATAAATATACAATATTAGAAAAGAGGGGACCACACTAATTATTATATAAATAGGTATCATCCTATATAATGGAGAATGAAAGAAAAGGATTTGTTTGGCTAATTTAATTAGTAGGTATTACATAAAATAATATATATATAATTTGGTAACTTTAGGTATAAAAAATGCCAACATAAAATGGTAGGCGTAAGAGATAGGTGATATATAAAACTATACCACATGAAATAATGTAACCTATATTATCAAGAGTCCCAAAAATAAAATAAAATAAAAAGATATGGAAAAGTTCAAACCGATCGAGTTCCGGTTTGAATCAAAATATATATATATATATATATATATATATATAGTCGGAAATCGAATTTTCGGGTATTACAGCTCATAAGCTGAGCGTACTTATTCTTACGTTGAAAACCTTTAATTATAGTTAGGTGTGTCAACTGAACGAGGATCTCATACTGTTATCTCCGTGAAGGACATACTATAACTATGAATTTTACTAATCTTCGGCATATGCTTATCTACATCACTTATCATTATAATCAAGCTAAAAAGTCCAAAGAGAGTAACAACCTAAAGTCCATACTAAGCATACTGAGATCCGCGGTAGTAGTGGTGGTCAGCCGTACTTTTCTATCCCCAACCAGTCAATGTATGCATTTGAAAACCAAAAGTTCTTTTTAAAACTCAGATCCCTTTTCGGGTTCTGCTTAATTACTTATTCGGTCTTTTAGAAGATTTCAAGTGTCATTGTTGCCAATCTAGAGCTCTGATACCATGTTGTAACACCCCGAATTCTCGGAACCCGGGATATTACTGGTTAGGACCTCACAATGGGTCCCGATCTCAGTTTGACAACAATATTACTAGGATCTTGCAACAAGACACAAATAAGAAAAACCGAAAGTCATAAAAATGTATTTTTAACAGGATGAATGCAACAAAGTCTAACAGCCTATAGTACCTAAACGATGGAAAAGACTAATTGTCTTAACAAGAGGAAAGAACAACAAAGCAACAATCCAAACCCCCACTCTAAGGAGTATGGAGACCCGGCTGACCACTGCTTCCGGATTACTCAGCTGCTGTTCTAACCTGCGGTAAAACTAAAAACACAACAAAACAACCATTAGCTAGTTATCTAAACATTAGGAGACTAATAATAGCACACACACACATAAAATAATAAACACTCATCATGCTTTTAAACAATCCATTTATTATCTTCATTTAAGTCATTCACTCTAATGATACTTATTTTGTGACACGAGGGATTCCCAAACCTCGCCTCCGCCCCCGTGTACCCATCAGGAGTGGATCCGATGCATCTCACCGTGTAACTGTATGGTCTGGGTATAGAGAACCTCCCAGTATCCTGGCAGAGTTGGGCAGTGATGTCACGGCCCGTTATACATACACTTGGGCCTTAACACATAATAACCACGGTCGTCCTAACAAGTTATTATTCTTATTATAACACACATTGCACACACAACCATCATCACCCAACTAATATCCAGAAACCAGCTAAGTAAGTCGCAAGGACTTACCTCGATCAAATATCACTTTCCCAAATCTCAACTCAGTCCGTACCCGTGGTAGCTCAAACGCCTGTTAAACAAGGCATGTGTATCAACATTTCATCCCATACTCTTAGAAGTTGATAACTTCTAAGAGGTACAAATCTCAAGAGGAATGTTTACGAAAACAACTCTCTTAGGTTAAAGGACTATTTTACTCCTGATTCTCAAAAATCTAAGATTTTCCGATAAATTACTTCCAACTCTCCTTTAGAGCCTATTCCCATATTCCAGTTCTTACGGAAGAATTTAGTACCGTAGTACAGGAGTTATACAAAATCCTAAATTTTTCCTGAAACGATCATTAAAGTCCGATTTGAGTTAAGATCCAAGGTTTAGATTAAAAGTTAAGAATTTCCGGAAGCACTCTCTAGTTTCTCTAATATATCTATACCAATCATAGGCAAAGGTCTCTCAAGAAAAACAACCATAACTCCCATATAACCTCTAAGGTTGGCTAGAAACCACAATTCTATACTAAGTCAAATATTTTCCTGTTTCAAAAACAGCTCAAGTGCTCTACTTCGGGACTTTATAAAACTTAATCCAACCGTTAACTTTCTCCCAACTTTTAACACGTTAAACTATAAGTATTCATCTACGACATATCAAAATTTCAACGGTGGATTCTCGATTTAAACCCTAGAAATTATGTCATAAAGTCAGCAGGTCGAAACTTCAAACAAAAGGTGTACAGGAGGTCTTATGTTCGATTCCCTCTATCAACATGTGCTCTTATTTATCCTACTTAGAGGTCTCCAGTTCGAGTCCCATGGACCACAAAAGAAATTGTATCCCTCACCCTCACACATCTCAGTTTATTCATTCTCTGCACCACCGTTTGGACTAACCAAATAACTCTCTGTACGTACAAAGTTGCAACAGGAAACAAGGTGCTCAACACTTTACCGGCAGCAGGGTGGTGGTCCAAGTCCCTTGGTTGTTGGTCCGTAAACGAGATGGTGAGGGAGTTCCGGGTTCACGCTATAGGGATCCTTGGTGTACTGGATGCACTGCCACAACACAAGTCACTACTCACTATCACTGTTATGGAGGAGGGCTCGTGGAGGGAAGAATGGGTCACAATCGGACTCACCTTGCTACTGAGGGAGTGTAGCGCTGGTCTAGAAGGTCTATAGTGGGGTCTGTAGCGCCGGTTGGCTCAGATCGGCTGCACAAAAACGTCCCCGCTCAGCAACAAGGTAATGCAGAAGAGAGAGAAGTAGGGCGTTACTGCCCGTTCAGTAAGAGAGGAAAAGGAAACAACAGCCCCGGCTTACCCTTGGAGACGTTCAGTCCTTGGAGCGCAGAGGCGGGCTGGTTCGCTGGCTGTAGAAAACAGGGAGCAACTCGGCGTGACACCCAGGCGGCCTGTGCAGAAGTCGGGAGCAGCAGCAGCCAGGCGGCCTGTGCAGAAGTCGGGAGCAGCCTCTTTCTGACTCCGGTGAAGGCGAGGCGAACGATCAACGCAGGAAGGGAGGCAGCGGCGTGAGCAGTTGGGCGGCAGAGAGATAGTGTTTAGCGTAGAATAGGATTAGGGAAGCTGATTAGAGTAGGTTAAGGTTAATTAGGGTTTGGTTGAGTTTGGGCCGGATGAAGGTCATGGGCCAGATATTTGGGCTTGCTCATTTAACTAAACAAAAAGGCTGAAGGAATAGTTATTCGCTCGGAACCGTTAAAGTACGGAATTATTTACGGAATCATTCATGGAATTATTTATGTTATCATTTTATGTGAATCAAGGTCACATAAAATGATAGAATTTAAAAAATCGTTTTCTTCTATTTATAAGAATTAAGGTTGGCGGATCGGAATCCGGTTTGACCGGGTATTAAAAGGAAATTAAATTTTCCGGGTATTACAATTGAATATCTCTAAGATTACAACCCATGATATTATATAAGTGTTTAGGAGGTGGTCCCCTTTCCCAAGAATTCAAATGGGCCATTATAAATCAAAATTCAACTTGGTCATTGAAAACACATGGATCGAGAGTTTTATAAATTAAGTAATAAATGCCTACTCCATATAAAACTAACAGTTATTTAGTCACTACATCTTGGTCATCCTTGCTACAAGGAGTCTTCAAACTTGGACCGCTACATGGTTTCAATTCCTTAACAAAGTTAAGTCTCACGGTATTTTCCGATTTATCCTTGGGCTCCATGATAGACTCATATAGAGAGGTACTCGACCTTAGGAGGCGCAGGACTTGATGAGGGCATTCCTTTGGACCTTCAATGATGGTTTGATGGGATTTCTTCCGAGTGCTTAAGGATAAGAGGTTGATTGATGATGCTTTACATGCTAGCCACCAATGCTCGGCTTAAATGTTTCTTCTTGCTCGTTTTGAGCCGATTTATCTACAATGACACATGAATAATGAAGTAGACATCTAATTGATAATTTAAGCTCAAATTAAGGTATAAATGCCTACTTCATGCCAAACTAAGACAAACAAACCTAAAAACACATCTAGAAAACTAGCATAAAAACATGCTATCAATAACCACTTGGATGTATGTAGCCCTCTTTCGCTCACTCACCTAATAGTTATTTAGTCACTACATCTTGGTCATCCTTGTTGCAAGGAGTCTTCAAACTTGGACCACTACATGGTTTCAATTCCTTAACAAAGTTAAGTCTCATGGGGCTTAATTATACAACTTGTTATTGCATCTTCAATCAAGAAGTGAAAATGATTAGTCAATTTCAACAAAGGTCGGGGCATGTTATGAACCAAGGGAATCACCTCCGGTTCAGGTCTTGTTGCCCTACTCTTTCAAATGAGAATGTTATAACTCTCTTTAGGGTAATACTAAGCATCGTCAAAACTCGACTTCTCTAAGTTGGTATGTCCTAGCATGACACGAAGCAACGGTAATATCTAGGTTAAGGTATGGAGCCCTTATTTTGGTACAGAGTGTCATGTATTGACGGACTCTATAAAAAACTTGAACTAAGAATATTATAATAAAAATGTAGTAATAAAATTTGTGGTGAATAAACATTATTTGAGATAAGTATAAACAAAATATATGAATTGATAGTGTAATATATGTGAACTAATTTAACAAAAGTGTTGAGTTGTTGGTATAAAATTGAACTAAAAGTGTAATACCTATGTTTTTTTTGGGACAAAAATATTCTTTTATTTATAAAAACAAAGGGTAATTTTTCCTTAGAATATCATCATTGTTCATATTGTGTGCACTAATATTCTATTAACTAACGGTTTATATTTTACCGACGTATGAAAGAAGCTGTTTAACATGAATGAGTCCCTAGGTTTATACAAGGGTTAGTTTACAAAGGTAGATATTAGGTTTAGTAACCTGATTTCATATTCTATAAGATTTATTTGTATATTTTCAACAAATTAAGGAAAATTTGTAAATTATATTCCTTTAAATATCTTTCTTGTATAGATTTTAATGTTGTTATTAATTAATAAATTTTATATTTATATTTTTATATGTTAATCAGTTTTGAAATAAATATATGTGTATATCTTATATTAATTTTAATATCACAAATTGAATAAAAAAAATATTTAAAAAATTAAGGTATATCATACTATGAAAGTTTATGCAGTAATTGTTTGTAGTTTAAGAAGAGAGAATATTATGTTAACGAATGAAATGGGCCGAGAAAGATGAATATGGTCGCTATAACCATCACAAATACAGAATGGAGCGGCCCGGCCCAAAATGAACTCCATCAGAAATTTCAAAAAAAATGAACGGAAGCCACTCAAAGTTATCAGAGCCAGGTTTCGATCCTGGGACCTGTGGGTTATGGGCCCACCACGCTTCCGCTGCGCCACTCTGATTTGTTGATTATTATTGGTCCCGTGTTTTTTTATTACGTTTTTATCTTTGTAATTGCTACTCCATAAATTAAAATTAAATTGGTTCGGTCCCGACGTACAATCGACTTACACGTCGCATTTTTAAAAATAAATATGTGACCGTGCAAATAACTTTGTTTTTATTCAAAAAATCACCTTTTATATTTGTATTTTCCGTGATTCACTTCTTTCTAAAATAGCTCATCTTATAAAACTATTTCATCGAATTATTATTTTCTATACTTTTATTTTTATTATTTAAACACAGCCTTTAATCTACTATATGTAATAGTGTAATACTCAAACTGGAATGATTTTTGTTATTTAATATAACTTTTTAATATAATGATATATTTATAGTATTTTTTTAATAAATATGAATTTTGAAATATTCCTTATCTACTACATCTTTTTTTACTTACAATTTATGAAATTGTGGAGGAAAAAATAGGACTATAGAAAAGTTATGCGTAATTATGCGGATTTCACTACGTCTTTGATTGTCTTCCAGACATCACCTCAGCCGGTTTCAAATTAGGGTTTTGAGTGGATTCCCGATTGCCGTTGGGAAGGAGATAGCCTGAGCTTATACAATTGGATTAAGTGTTACGGATTAGGTACTCGATGAGAAAATTACCGATATAGAATTATTGATCATTTGGATTTTTTGAATATAAGCGTCAGTATTTGATCGAATTTCCTTATTTTTGTATATACCAATCTAGTTTTCTTATTGTATCAATTCCGGTTGTTGTACTGGATGAGAATTTTTTATGAATACAATTAATCTTAATTGGATTTCAAAATAAACATATTATTTATTGACTGTCATATTAGTTCAAACTCCAAAGCTATAAGCAAAGATTTATACTCTTACCAATCTATTATATGTGATAAAAGTTTTAAAGGAAATAATACGTATTATTTATGGATAGAATCGTTCTTATATAAGAATATTACATTTTATATAAGGATTGCCATATTAGTTCACAATGACAAATGATTGGATGCAATCTTCATTTTGGATTATAAGTTATAACATATATAAATTTTATATACCATTATTCGAAGGAGGAGAAACCGCATTGAGGTTATTAAAAATGCGAATGGTGATTGGATTTTGGACCCTACAAGGATAGAAAATGAAGCTTTGTCTTTCTTCAAAGCTCTTTATGCACCAACAGTGGCACTGGATAGTCCCTCTAGGCGAATCATTGCTGGCTTTCCCTTGGTCCCTAGGTCCCTAGGTCCGAGGTTGATACTCTCGATAGCCCCGTCTCGGAGGAAGTAGTTGTGGTTGCGGGTAAATCTATGGGCGCATGGAAGACACCAGGGCTGGATGGTTACCAACCGGGGTTCTACCAACGGTGTTGAAGCACGGTGGGAAACTCCCTGTTCAGATCTATTGATAATTTTTGGCAAACAAACATGCTCCCAGATGGCCTTAATGATACCTTTATTGTCGTTATCCCTAATGTATCGGTTCCGAAAAGTCTGTCGCAATTCCGTCCAATTAGCCTCTGCAACGTAGCGTACAAGTTAATCAAGAAGATTATGTTCCAAAGGCTGCAAGAGTTGACAAAGCAGTGGGTTGGCCCCACCCAAAGCAGCTTCATCCCAAGCCAGCTTATTGAGAACAACGTAGTTATTGTCTAGGAAACCGTTGATTCCATTATGCGCAAAGGATCAAGGAAACGATGGATGCTGATTAAGCTAGATCTTGAAAAGGCTTATGATAGACTGAGTTGGAAGTTTATAGAGGACACCCTTGAGTGTTTGAATCTTCTAGTCAATTGGATTAGAAGAATTATGGAGTGTGTCTTCTACATCTATGAGGTTGTCTTGGAATGGTGTGGTTCTTCACGAGTTCGCTCCCAATAGAGGCCTCAGACAGGGAGATTTCATCTGACCGTATCTGTTTGTCATATGCTTAGAGAGACTTAGCCATTTTATCATGAGGGCAGTAAATAATGATAAATGGAAACCGATCAAGCTTTCCAGGGATGGCCCACCTTTTTCTCACATTTTTTTTGCCGATGATATTATTCTTTTGCCGAGGCTTCAGTAGAGCAAGTAAGGGTCATTACTAGATGTATTGAGGATTTCTGTATGGCCTCGGGACAAAAGGTGAGTAATACAAAATCTAGTATATTTGTATCTCCGAATGTGGGCTCCAATCTGAAGGAAAGGTTGCAGATGGTTAGTGGACTCACTGTGAAGAAGGAGTTTGGATCTTATCTGGTTGTTCCGAATCTCCAGAAAAGAGTAAATGCGGAGGACTTCGATTATCTTCTTCAAAAGGCTCAATGTAAACTTGTTGCCTGGAAACGGAAAAATCTTTCTCTCGTAAGACGTATTACGCTAACAAGATCAATGCTTACTGTCATTCCCACATATGCTATGAACACAATAAAGTTTCCTAATTCCTTCATTAAAAAGTTTGAAAGCTTGTGCAAATCTTTTATTTGGAATGGCAGGGATGGCTCCAGAAAGATGCACCTCGTTTTCTGGGAGAATATGTGTAAACCCAAAGTTTTTGGTGGAGCAGGCCTACGCTCTATTAGATTCAACAATACAACAACCTTCGGCAAGATGGGTTGGAGGCTTATCAATGGAGGAGGAGAGTTGTGGGCTTATACTCTTATCCATAAGTATAAACTGGAGGGGACCAGAGAGATCCTAAGTGTTGCGAGGTGGAAGAAAGGCTCTAGTGTCATGAGAGGTGTTGCTTGGGGCATGAGTGCAGTGATAAGGCCATGTCACGCTTGGAGAGTGGGTTATAGAAGTGAGACTCTCTTTTGGAAGGACAGATGGATTCTTGACAATATCTTGCAACAAATGGCTACTCAAGGAGTGGATGATATGCTCATGAATGCTTCAGTTCGGGATCTATGGATTCCAAACCATGGATGAAACTGGGCTGTGTTGCACCATCTGCCGCCAACGTCAATACTCTTTAAGATTGCGTCGACGGTTATTAGTGAGGATATGCACAATAAGGACGTTATCTACTGGCCAAGAAGTGTCATTGGAGATTATTCAGTCGGATCAGGTTACAAGTACCTATTGTATGGAAATGACCGCTTACCCAGAAAACCTATCTACACGACAATATGGAACATTCAAGCACTATAGAGGGTGCGTACCTTCGTGTGGTTGACAGCTATGGAAAAACTACTCACAAACGAGGAACGTCAAAGACGGCATTTAGCAGCGACTGCGGAATGCGGTGTCTGTCCTGGCCAATCTGAGTCTATCTTACATATTGCAAGAGATTGTAGGGAAGCCAGGAAGTTATGGTGGGAGTTATTACCAGCCGACAGCGTGGCCGGATTTTTTGAACAGGATTGTGAGATTTAGTTCATGGCAAATATTAACGATAATAGCACAAGTCTGGAAGGGACACAATGGAGTGCGATCTTTGCGAATGCAACTTGGTGGTTGTGGAGGTGGCGAAACGACATAATATTCGAAAGGAAAGGACCTCCTCCAGGTTTGAGAATTTTTGTCAACATCAAAGCACTGGAATATGCCAGGATTATAGAGAGAGCGTCAATTATGGGGTGGGGTAATGCCAGAGAAGAGAGATACATTAAGTGATATAGGCATTGTGAAGGATGGGTCAAATGAAATTCAGATGGATTGGTGAAGCAAGTAAATGGCATGGCTGCGGCTAGAGGCGTAGTACGGGACGAGGATGGCAAATGGATCAAAAGGAAGGTACATAATATAGGGATATGCCCAGTACCAATGGCGGAACTTTGGGGAGTCTACTTGGGACTCTCGACTTGCTGGGATTTGGTGTATCGTAAGGTCGAAGTTGAGATGTATTCCTTGACGGCAGAAGGCATCTTGAGAAAGAGGGTGAATCGATCTCACCCGCTTGCTAGTCGGGCACAAGAGTGTCATGGCTTCCTTAGTAGGAACTGGGCAATCCGGTTTCGGCACATCTACCGCGAAGCTAACGCTGTAGCAAATTATCTTGCTGATTATGCTTTCAATTTCCTTGTTGGTGTTCATGAGCTCGATACACCCCTTGGGGGTTTGATATCTTTGCTTGATAACGATGATAGAGGTGTTGCTATGCCTCGGATGATTGCCGTGTAGGCTGTTTTTGTTTTGGGAGGTTCTCCCTTTTCACGAAATTGTTTTTTTACCATATAATATTAATGTAACACCCTTCTATAAGAACATATGATGGATTTTTCCCCTTATGACAATAAATTTAATAATATATACACCTAGTAAATATGACATATGTTATTAGTAAAATACTAGTATAATCCTCGTGCTTTGTACGGAGGGTTTTAAAAAATTTTTTTTTATTATAGTAATTAATACTTTATTTAAAAATTTATAATTAAATAAATACATTTCATTTATCTCTCATAAAGTTTACTTATTATATTTTTGATCAATTAAAATTGAGTTGTAAAGCAAAACATTCACTCAATTTATTATATTAGGAAACATATAAATGTGAGATTTTTTAATTAAAATTGAAATGGCTATAGAATGATCAAATACCAATTGATTGAATATTTACAATTTTTAGTTAGTCATTTTATTATGAACTATATGATAAAAAAAATATTCTAATTTAATTAGAAAAGAGATTGATATAATGAGTCATATAAAGGAGATATTATAAGAGTATAAATAATATTAATTTGTGAATGCGTGAGAAAATGACACGTGTTATTAAATGTATGAGTGAATGACACGTGTTATCAAACACTTTTGTTTTAATATAGTATATAAATTTGATTTAAAAAATTATAATTAAAGAAGTACATTTCATTTATTTCTCATAAAATTTAATTGTTTTAATTTTCGATGAATTAAATTGAGCTGTAAAGCAAAAAATTCACTCAATTAATTATATTAGGAAACATAAAAATGTGAGTTTTTTCTAATTAAAATTAAAATGACTATAAAATGATCAAATACCAATTGATTGGATATTTGCCATTTTTAGTTACCTATATTTTACTATGAATTATATGATAACAAAAGATTCTAAGTTAATTAGGAAAGAGATGAATATAATTAGTTATATAATAGAGATATTATAAGAACATAAATAATAATTAATTTGTGAATGCGTGAGAAAATGACACGTGTCATTAAATGTATGAGTGCATGACACATAACATCAAACGCCTTTGCTTTATCATAGAACTAGTGTAATTCTCGTGCTTTGCACGCTATTTATTTTTAAAATATATCGTGAATTTATTTTGATAATAATATATTCTAACAATTATAATTAAAACTATATAGATCTTTGGTTTAAAATAATGTAATATATTATAATTTTTGGTAATTTTAAAAATAAGTTTGAAGAAAAAGCTACATAATCGAGTACATTAATCAATGAATATATAAGGAATTTTTTTTTGAAAATTAAAATGTATTTAGAAGTAAAAATATTAATTAGGTAAAGATTGTCTTTTTTAGATGAGTAATATTTTATTTTATCTTGATTTATGTTGTATATGGGTATGCGTAGTATAATGTATCAAGTTTGAAGAGCGCTCCGACGGTTAGATTCGGATTGGTGATGTCCCGAAGTAGGGTATAAACGCAATTTGTTTTATGAAGGGGTTTTGGCTAAGTATAGAATTGTGTGTTCTTGGAGATTGATTTGGGATTGCGTGACTTTGTAGATTCATATTATTAGAGTTTTATCATCTTAGCTAGAAGTAGACATGACTTTGTACGTGAGTAAGTATTTTCGAAACGTTTAGGATTTAGTAGTAGCGTTTTAGTTGACCTTAGTTAGTCTTGATGGAGAGTTTGAAAGTTGAGAATCTTTCAAACTCAGTAGATCCTTTCGTCTTAGAATTTGACATTATGTCTTTGATTTTTAGTAGAAGTTCATGAGACTTCATGGAGCCTTTGAAGTTTTTTTGGATCTCAGGGGTAAAACCGTCTTTTTATAAAAAGGGTCGGTTCAATACGTTTTTTAGATTTTTGTTGATAACCTAGAAGTTGGAAACTTTTTGATGTTGGATAAGTTATATTGATACAAGTTCATGTTATGATGGTTGAGATTATACTCATATAGAGTCAAAGAATATCGTTGATGTAATAACCGAAAATTTTAAACTCAGTTAAATCCGGATCCTCCCTTAAATAAAATAAAATGACATTTAATTTCTATCATTTTATGTGAGCTTGATTCACATAAAATAATAGTTTATGTAACCGGAGATAATTCATATAAAACGAAGAATGATCCCGTACGAGTAACGGAGAATTGCTTTAGCTTTGTTTCTTTAGTGGAAGAGCAGGCCCATTCAGTAACCTTCTGCCGGCCCAATAAACCCTTAAACCTTATTAATTAAAAATCTAACTAAACCTAACCTTGTTTTACCCTAATCCACCGCCTAATCCATCCCTTACCTTCATATGCTGCACGTTGGAGAGTGGAGACATCACGCCGCCGCCTCGAGCCTCTCCGGTACTGTCACGACGGTAAGATCTCGCTTCTCTCTCGAGTCTTCTCTCCCTCCCTTCTGCACAGCCGCATTCTAACCTTTCAGCAACCACCAGACCTCCGTAAGTACGAGCCATTCGGGACGGGAGAAACACCAACCTTCGACCGGGGTAACGAACCAGGCGGAAGAGACGAGCCTCGCGACCAACAGCCGACGCCCGACCTCGCTTCCCTATCGTCTTCTGCACCGGCCAACGGGAATGTAAACCAC
Organism: Fagopyrum homotropicum; assembly: GCA_033239125.1. Classification (NCBI taxonomy): domain Eukaryota; kingdom Viridiplantae; phylum Streptophyta; class Magnoliopsida; order Caryophyllales; family Polygonaceae; genus Fagopyrum; species Fagopyrum homotropicum. The sequence continues at coordinate 24,999,859 of BSWB01000007.1, read as the reverse complement.
CGCTTTTGCGTGTGACGAGCCGCTGCACGCCTCACCGGAAGGCTGGCTCCTGTCTACACCATTAGAACGAAGGTAAATAGCCTCCTAGCGCATCCCTCTCCCTTCATTCTATTCCGTGTGAGTAACCAACTGAAGCCGGCCCCTTTCGGATCCTGCAGTGACTAACCAAGACATGCGGGAGTCCTTTCGAGCCAACGTACGAACCCCGGTCCAGGACATTTCAGCAGCTGTAACACCGGAACTTAGACGGCCTGTGTAGGTACACATATTCTCATACACTGCGGTATATACATCGACATAGAATTTGTAAATGTTGTGTGCTATGTATATATATGTTTATAAGAGGATAGAGACATGTAAGCCTACTGTTATTACAGTGAGATAAGTAAAGATAGGTATGCTAGGTAGGAGTAATGTTTTGTACGTGTGGATGTATAGGCTTATATAGGAGTTGTGTATGCCGAGTATATATATACGTATATATATGTAGGTATATATCTAGGTGTATATAGAAGTATGTATATATGTCATATGTAGATATATATATGGGTTTACGTATATAAGTGCGAGTTTGGGAGATATGAAATTATGTATATCTGGGTACACGAGTAGTTATAAATAAGTGGGTTAAGGAGAAAGGTTAAAGTATGTATGACGGTATAAAATATGTATTAGAGTAGATAGTAACCGAGGAGGAGGAGTGTTGTCCTTTTCGAGTTGATTCGGGTTTTGAACTTATAACCTCTAAGTAAGCTATCCGAGAGAAACAATTTTGGAAAACAAGTTCTAAAAGAAATTAGTAGGATTTAAGAATAAACTTGGAGAATTTTCGGCACTAAGGGTAAAATGGTCTTTTACCGTAAGAGAGCCTTTTTCCGTAATTCCTCCGTATGAGGTTGTACATCTGGATGTGATTTTGATCCACATGTCTTGTTTGACAGACGTTTGAGTTACCACGAGTGCAGACCGTTTTGAGACTTGATAGAGTGTGTTTTGACTCAGGTAAGTCCTTGCGATTTACTTAGCCGGTTTCTGGATATTAGTTGAGTGATAATGGTGGTGTGTGCAATGTGTGTTTATAATAACAACTCGATAGGACGACGGTTATTATTCTGTTTTAAGGCCCAAGTGTATGTATAACGGGCCGTGACATCACTGCCCCAGCTCTGACAAGAGACTGGGAGGTTCTCTATACCCAAACTAGGCAGGTACAAGGTGAGATGCATCGGATCCATTCCTGATGGTTACACGGGGGCGGAGGCGAGGTTTGAGAATCCCTCGTGTCACAAAATAAGTATCATTAGTAAGAGTGAATAACTTAAATGAAGATAATAAATGGACTTGTTTGAAAGAATGATGGGTGTTTATTCTTTTATGTGTGTGTGTGCTGTTATTATTCTCCTAATGTTTGGATAACTAGCTAATGGTTTCTTTTGTTGTGTGTTTTTTAGATTTACCGCAGGTTAGAACAGCAGCTGAGTGATCCGGAAGTAGTGGTCAGCCGGGTCTCCGTACTTCTTAGAATGGGGTTTGGGTTATTGTTTGTCGTTCTTCCTTGTTGTTGAGACAGTTGATCTTTTTCCCTTTGTTTAAGTACTATAGGTTGCTAGACCTTGTTGCATTCATTCTTTTTAAAAATGCTATTTCATGAATTTCGGTTTTTCTTATTTGTATCTTGTTGCAAGATCCTAGTAATATTGTTGTCAAACTGAGGTCGGGACCCATTGTGAGGTCCTAACCAGTAATGCTCCGAGTTTTGAGAATTCGGGGTTTTACAACATGGTATCAGAGCTCTAGGTTGGCAACAATGACACTTGAAATCTTCTGAAAGACCGAATAAGTATTAAGCAGAACCCGAAAGGGATCTGAGTTTTAAAAAGAGAAATTTTGGTTTTCAAATGCATGCATAGTCTGTTTGGGAATAGAAAAGTACGGCTGACCACCAGTACTACCGCGGATCTCAGTATGCTTAGGATGGACTTTAGGTTTTTACTGTAGTTGGACTTATTAGCTAGTTTATAATTATAGTTGTTATTCCTCGCGCAGATGGCACGTACTAGAGCTACGCTAGCTACGGGTCGAGGTAGAGGTCGTCCACCTCTCCCTCCAGCTGGACCAGGTAGGGGAGATAGGACCCCTATAGTTAGAGGACGCGGCCGTGGAGGTAGACCTCCACTAGCACGAGGTCGAGCTCCTCGAGAGGATCCACCAGTAGTGATCATGTCAGATGCTGGAGTGGAGGAGGTGGCTGAGAGTGTAGGCCCCGAGGTCAGGAATGAGACCTTGTTGCTAGGTCTGGAGCGCAGAGAGTACCGAGCATACGTCGAGCGTATGGAGGAGGCGATACGTTGATAGAGCTCCTACTGGGTCTATAGCACCGAGGCCGGATGAGTGGTTGAAGGCTTTCAACTCTCAGAAAGTCCCCTCATTCAGTTGATAGATAGGGTTAGAGGTAGAGCACTGGATTGGACAGGTAGAGACTGCACTAGAGGCGATACGTTGCCCATAGGATCGACAGGTGGATTTGGTGCAGACATGTTTTACTGAGGATGCTCATTCCTGGTGGCGGACCATACGTAGTCGAGTCACCAGTTGGGAGCAGATGAGGAGCATTGTTAGAGACAAATACTGCCCTGTCTCGTTGAGGAGAGAGAGATTTCAGGACTTCATTGAGGCAGGATTTGAGGATATTCCTATTGCTGCTGCCATCAAGAAGTTCCAGAAGGAACTGACTCTACTTGGACCAGCTGCACCTCTTGAGGAGCAGCATGTGTATCTCTTTTCACAGAGATTGAGAGAGAGCACTCGTTCCTATCTGGTAGGATTTCGCTGCGAGACTCTGTCACACTATCAGGATAGGGCTTCTGCATATGAGAGAGATAGACCGGTCCAGAGGAGAGCTGCTCAGTCAGACAGGCCGGATAAGAGGCAGATGACAAGTTATGCTAGTGGTAGTACAAGAGTAGCTGTTTTTGGACGGGGACAGACTCAGGGGCGACATAGTCATACCGTTACTAGTCAGACTTCAGCTGGGGGTTTACAGTGCCACAACCATAGTGGCTATGGACACATCCGATCGAACTGCACGAAGCCGTTAGTGACCTGATTCCAGTGCGGCAAGGTTGGACATAGGGTTGTATTCTGCCGCCAGGGCAAGGCTCCATCTTAGCAGGGTTCTTCCCCTACAGGTCTATCAGGGAGTGTACAAAGGCAGCCACAGTACCGAGCTCCGAGTCAGCAGCAGCAGTACCGAGCCCCAAGTCAGTAGTAGTCTTACAAGGCTCTAAGACACACATCTTCACAAAGCTCTATGCAGGGATCAGGTCGGGGTAGAGGACGTGGCAGTGTAGTTGATACCAGAGGAACTCAGACACAAGTGTTTGAGCTGAGGAGTGCTGATAAGCCAGAGGCACCGACTGCCACAGGTACGATCCAAATCTATGACTTATCCGTACGAGTTTTATTTGATACGGGTGCTACACACTCCTTCATATCTGATGCATGCGTAGATAGGTTGTCCTTAGCTACTGTAGAGGGAATACCTTTTATGATAGGCTTACCTGATGGGAGTAAGGTAAGAGAGACTAGAGAGATCTATGGATGTCCTGTTCATATGGGAGATCGAGACTGGCTAGTAAATTTTCTAGTCATGCCCTTAGCTCACGAGGATGTGATTTTAGGGATAGATTGGATGAAGAGACACGGAGCAATCTTAGACATTGGTAGGAGGACAATGACCGTTGCCACTGAGGAGGGTCGTAGAGTGATATTCCGAGGTTGGGACCTTAGAAAGTCCGGCACAGTTATCAGTGCAGTGAGAGCAGCGAGACTGATAGCACAGGGTTGCGAGGCCTTCTGGTGTTATGCCATGAAGGAAAGCAAGAGTCTGACCATAGAGGAGATACTCGTTGCATTCGAGTTCGCAGAGGTATTCAGTGACGACCTGCCAGGACTACCCCCACAGAGGAGCGTTGACTTCAGCATTTGAGTTAGAGCCGGGCACGAGATCGATCTCGAAGGCCCCGTACCATATGGCACCGACAGAGCTCCTTGAGTTGAAAAAACAGTTAGAGGAGTTAGCAGAGAAGGGCTTCATACGCCCTAGTGTGTCTCCTTGGGGCACGCCAGTATTATTTGTGAAGAAGAAGGACGGATCGATGAGGCTGTGCATAGACTACAGAGAGTTGAACAAAGTAACCATCAAGAACAAGTATCCACTGCCGCGCATAGATGATCTGTTGGACCAGTTGCATGGAGCGTCCGTATTTTCAAGGATAGACTTGAGGTCCGGTTATCACCAGCTGCGGGTGAGAGATCAGGACATACCTAAGACGGCATTCTGGACTAGGTATGGTCATTATGAGTTCGTAGTGATGCCTTTTGGGCTCACTAATGCACCAACGGTGTTCATGGAGTTGATGAATGGGATATTCATTGACTTCTTAAACCAGTTTGTAGTGGTCTTCATTGACGACATCCTAGTTTACTCTAGGAGTCGAGAGGAGCATGCTGGACACTTGAGGACAGTATTGCAGATTCTGCAGGATAGCCAGTTGTATGCTAAGCTATCCAAGTGTGAGTTTTGGATGTCAGAGGTGGCTTTCCTAGGCCACGTGGTGACTACTGAGGGTATTAAAGTCGATCCGGCGAAGATCGAGTCAGTATCTTCTTGGCAACCTCCTAAGAATGTTAAGGAGGTTCGCAGCTTTCTAGGTTTGACAGGTTATTACAGCCGGTTTGTGGAAGGGTTCTCCCTGATTGCCCGACCACTTACATGCCTTCTGAGGAAGACTACTCGGTTTGTCTGGTCTGAGCCGTGTCAACAGAGTTTTGAGGAGTTGAAGAGGAGATTGACGTCTGTTCTGATTTTAGCACAACCTGAGAGTACAGATGACTTTGTGGTATACAGTGACGCATCCAAGCTAGGCTTGGGGTGTGTTTTGATGCAGAGGGGTAAGGTCATAGCCTATGCGTCTCGACAGTTGAAGACGTATGAGGAGAACTACACCACACATGATCTAGAGTTGGCTGCAGTAGTCCATGCTCTTAAGATCTAGCGTCACTATCTCTATGGGGCGACATGTCAGATCTTCACAGACCATAGGAGTCTGAAGTATATATTCACTCAGAGGGAGTTGAATAACCGCCAGAGGCGGTGGTTAGAGTTGATCAAGGACTTCAACCTTGAGATTCTTTACCACCCCGGAAAGGCGAATGTGGTAGCTGACGCTTTGAGCCGGAAGACGCCTAGGGAGAGGGCAATAGCCCGGTTGACAATACAACCACAGTTGCAGAGAGACTTGTCTTGGTTGGAGATAGAGATTCAGTTTCCCGATACAGATAGTGTTCGCTCCAAACGGTGTGTGCAAGCTTTAAATTTATAACCCTAGACTTAAGCTTAAAACAAGGATGCGAACCCGCAGTGTACGGGTCAATCGTAGTAAAAGCAAGAAAATTCCAGGGGTCGATCACAGGGACTCGGTGAAACAAAGTCAATACGGTGTGCTATATCAATTCTAACCACAAGAGCAATTAACACAATCAAAGATGAATAAGAAGTCAATAAAGCAAACATGCAATTCTAGGGATTAAAGCATCTAGTTGTGGTTCCAACTCAAGATCTATAGATAAGCGGACAAAGCTGAGATTTTTGCGTGGGGAAGGTGTTTCTAAAGTGGAGTAGATCACCGGGTAAGTCTCACTACACATTAATCCTAAACTGTAACTCCTATTACCGGGTAAGTCTCAAGGAATCAAGATAAAGAACTATAACCTCAAACTAACACACCATCTAAGGGAATAGAATCAACCTTTACCGGGTAAGTCTCAGGCTAACTCACAAAGATGGGATGGAAACACACTCAAACCCCAATAAAGGACAAACCTTTATTACCTACACTTATGATCGTTAATACACAAACTAAGGAATTACCGGGTAAGTCTCATCCTAAGCTTGCTTTGAACCAGGAAAGGTGTAATAAGAACAGGATTTGGCAAACTCTAACACTTAACTCTCAGTTATGGATCAGATAAGTCACCTCGGTCAGCCAGTTTCCACCCCGGCCGAGGTGTTCATCGACTGAACGAGATGCTTAGGGTTAAGGTTAAAGACTCGAACTTTCAGGATCCTACTGGAATCTAAGATTATTCTATCATTGTTTTTCCCACAACCTTCAGCCAATCACCCTAGAATCACACAAGGAAATTAGCCACTCATCATCATAATGAAGGTATTAAAATATATGGGAAGAAGGTGAATATTTGAACAAAGAAGAATTTAATGAAAAGACTTCAATAACTGAATCAAATATCACAACAAAGCGTTCCTTGGATAGCAATCCAAAAAGACAAGACAACAATTGAGGGAATTGAAGACAATCTTACAAAACCCTTCAATAAAGCTATAAAAGCTATGGACTTCAATCTTCCTTCAACCTTCAAAAAGGTTCTTCAACTCTCCCAACTTGGAGTATGCTGCTGCTGCTGCGTGCTGTAAACCCTGATCGACGGTATAGCGTGATGTCGGAATTGTGGAAATCCAACCCTTTTTATAGGAAAATAACCCTCCAAAGATAATAAATCTTAGAAAAAGATATTCTCCCATAAATATAGGTAAAATATAAGATCTTCTTCCTTCCAGGAGCCAAGCCCAAAAATATAAGATCACCTTCCAAAGATAAAAGATCTCAGCCAAGAATAAAATATTCTCGCCGCGTCCTAGGTATTTGCCTCGGTCGAGTCGGCGTCTCTGGATCACCTCGGTCGAGGTGAATCTGTGGTCAACCGAGGTGACTCACAACTGAATGTGAAATCTCTCAAAACTGGTCCAAAGTAAATCTTTAATCCATGGCTATGCTCCCTGGATGTAGCTCCAAATGACTAATGACTCCTTTTGCTCCTTTTTGATGCAAAACGTACCATATTACCTGCAATTACAACGAAACTAGGTGTAGACCTCGATTCTCGCAAAGGTAGATGAAATGGTAATAGAATCACATATTATACATACAAACATGCAGATTTTTGAAGATAAAACGTCCAAACAAACCCCAAAATATAGACTATAATTCATGCTATCAAAATACCCCATACTTAGCCCTTGCTTGTCCCCAAGCAAGTTCCGCATATAGAAGACAAGATAGAATGGATTATAAGTCAATAAAATCAATGAAAAAGTCTTTCAAAAACATTTTATGGTGTGCAACTATCATAGATCACTCTAAGAGAGTACTTCTTGGAAATTAAAAACTCAATATGCTCAAAACATTTTATAAATATAGAAAAGTTGTTCATCTTTGCATAAAATCATAGAATGCATAATAATTCATAATTATCAAAATTAATCATGTATAATCCAGTTTAAACCACTAAGTCAATCAACAAGCTCAAGGTCTCAAGGGCTTCCCAAAAGAAAAGGTCAAGAAACGTGTAGGGTAGGGATGTATGTAAGGTAATGTGGTGATAGAATCCGGGAAAAGGATGAACTTCACTTCCACTTTGACTTGCAACATCTTCCACCAATAAGCTTTGCTTATTCCACCTTTTTTTTCTTTTTACTTTACTTTTTGGGATGCATGGACAGAGGTGCACAATAACCGAAGCCTAGGAAATCTGCAATCATCAATTTCTCGAGATGCATCAAACCCTTGATGCACATACCATGACCCGTTAGGAATATCGCTCAATCCGACTTTGGCAAGACACAAACACCCGGCTATGTGAATGGTGCCGAGTTACTCATCTTCATGATTGACTTCCCCAAACCTATTATTACTTTCTAGCACTTTCACTTCCAGCCAACTTCTCAACTTTAACTTCACTTGCTTTCACCACTTCGCTTGCTTCCAAATTCCCGGATAGGTAAAGGGAGGCAAAATGTATATGAGGGGCTAAGCATGATCAAGAAGAAGAAGAGAGAAGAATGAATTGCCTTGGTCTTTCCAGGAAGAAAGTGAGAGAACTTATCTTGTGGTGTCAACCTTCAAATTCAACATAATTTGGATAAAAACAAAGTATTAAACATGCCAATAATTTCAAACAAAGCATTTAGCAACTTAATCATATTATAAAACCTTTCAAACACATAAAGAATTTAAAACCATTCAGTAAACAAGATCTTCACTGAGGTCATATCCAGATAAGTAACACAAAAATCGTTTTCGAAAACTCTCAGTTAACCCACCTCGGTCGAGGTGTTCTTGGTTCAACCGAGGTGAAGCACCTCGTTTGGCCAGAACTGATTCGGTCGAGGTCAAAAATTTTTTTTTAAAAACCATTTTTTTCAGTTTCGACGTTTTTCTCAATCAAATAACCTGTATGCATGTATGTAATATCAGATAATCATATAAAGGCAATGAAGCATAAATACGAAAATATCCGATAAATAAAATACATCAAAGGTGTCAAATACATCACGTAGTCACGTAGTCAAATAACAAACACCCCATACTTGAGACACACTGTCCCAGTGGGTATAATAAAAGGTCTAATTATGAGAGTACTCACCGGATAAAAGCCGAACTGCATAAAAGAAAATAAAGAAAATCCAGCAGCTCCTCAATAGTCTCGATCCGGTGGTGGTGGTGGTATGTAGGGATACAGAGTCGGATCGTAAGGATGGCCCATGATGCGCTCGAACTGCAGCTGAGCCATGATGTGCTGATGATGCTGCCGCTCCTGCATCTCGCGGATATCCAGCGAAAGTGCAGCATATGTGTCGATAACCTGATCCGTCAGGTCATCAATCCGTCGGTGAGCAGCTCTATCCCTCACTCCATGCCTCCTGCGTCTAGCAGGTCTGACTGGAGAAGTCTCAGCTGGCGCCGGCTCAGTGTCCTCCTCGTCGTCCAGATCTATAATAGGTGGCGCGCTCGTCCCAGCTGTATATGTCCCTGTGTCCATCGGGACGCCACCTCCTCTCTCATCTACTGTGTCCTCATCGTCGTCGTCGTCCTCAGCCTCCTCCTCCTCCTCAGCTGCAGCAGGGGCAGCTGCTGCCTCTCTGTAATCCTCCATCAGTGGAGCCCATGCTGTCTGCCAGTAGTGTGGATCAAAAACTGAGAACTGTGCAGACCACCTGATGCCCTGAGGTGCAGTCAGCTCCCATGGCATAGCGATGTAAGGTGTAGTCAAACCACGGGGAACTAGAATCCTCCGTGTGATCATCTCCTGAAGTCCGAGCGGCTTGGCAGCCGCCACCATAGTACACCTACTCAGATCCATATCCTGATAAGTAGCGATATGGGTCACTATCCCTCCACAGCATATATCTCCCTTCCCTTTGGCCTTGATCCTGTGCAGATCCTCTGCCAGCATCAATCCAAAGTCAGGGTATCCACCTGTAACCATGCAGTACAAAGCAAAGAGCTCCCCCTGTCGGACCTTCTGGGGCGTCTCAGTACGCGCCAGAAGCGTCTCGCTGAAGATCCTGTGGGCTAATCGAAAAGCAAGATGGAAGATAAGCTTCTCCCTGGAATCACCAGGGCGCCACCTATCTGCATGCTCCACAACATGAGCAATCTGACCCCAGAACTCTCTAGCTACGGCTCGGGTCGGGAAGTTTACAGCAGTGGGGGCAGGGAAGCCAAAAATATCTCTCCAGTGGTCTAGAGGTACTAAATAGTTCCGGTTCATCAACCGGTACTTCACAACTCTCTCTGTGGGGAGGTAAGTGAAGGAGCTGACAAACTCAAGGGTCGGCTCTAAGTAGGCTGGGGCTCGGATCTCAGTAAACTGATCCAGCCCTACGGTGGTGATCATCCTCCTAAGCTCTCCATCTACGTGGAGACAGTCAAAGGCAGAAATGTCCAGGAATCTAGGTGCGATCACTGGACGGCTAGCAATGCGCTCGTAATCTACAAGGTGTCTCTCGTGGATCACCGGTATAGAAGGTCGGGATGAGGAAGAAGAAGGGGAAGGAGAGGATCTATCTCTAAGGGCTAACAATCTGTCAGAACTCATCTTCAATCAATACTGTCAGACTACCTCGGTCGACTGACAAACTCCAAGAATCACCTCGACCGAGGTGCAGGTCGACTGGACCGAGGCGAAGACAGTCGTGATTCCACTCTCAGAAATTCAGTTCTTTTCCCCCTAAAATCACTACAGATGCTTCCTAAGGGGTACTTAAGCTTTTCCTCAACAGATTCAAGGGCAACCAAAGCCCAAATTGCAGTAAACGAGCGAGTTAGGGTTTCGGTTATTTTTACCTCGTTCCGGCCAATGCACTCGATTTTCTTGCAGATTCGTTGTTGCAATCGACTCCTCTACCCTTCAATCTCGATTTGGAAGCAGAAAATGTCGAAAACAAGCAAGATCTTAGATGAGCGAGGTGCGTCTGTTCGCCGCGGTCGAGGAGGATAAAAAGGTGAAAAGTAAATTTTTTTCCTTTTTATACTGTTACTGGATCTGCTGTCACCTCGGTCGAGATGGTCTCGACTGGACCGAGGTGGTACGGACCGAGGCGGTTCTGCAGAAACCCTAGTCGCCTCGGTTGCTCAAGAATCAACTCGGTCGAGGTGCTCTGACAGTAACCGAGGTGTTTCTGTCTTCTCAGAATCTCGAACTTCTGTCCTTCCAGTTGTGCTCCTCCTTAGATATTCCCTGTTGTCTGTCCAGAACGCCAAAAACAAAGCAAAGCAAAGCAAAAACAAGAACTATCTAATCTAGACTAGAAAACGGGAAAAGAAAGCAATACCTTGGGTTGCCTCCCAAGAAGCGCTTGATTTAAGGTCGCTAGCTGGACCATGATGCGTCTCAAACGAGGTATATCGTTGCAACCTCCTCAACCGGCGTTTCCGGTTGGTACTTCTTAAGTCTATGACCGTTGACCTTGAAACTTCCGCTAGTTTCTCCCCATATCTCAACTGCACCATGAGGGAAAACATGTTTCACAACGTAAGGTCCGGTCCATCTAGATTTCAACTTACCTGGAAAAAGACGGAGGCGGGAGTTGAAGAGTAGAACTAAGTCTCCTTCGTTAAGCTCCTTTGGAATGATACGCTTGTCATGCCATCTCTTCGTCCTTTCCTTGTAGATTTTGGCATTCTCATAGGCGTTCAACCGCAGCTCTTCCAGCTCGTTAAGTTCCAATAGTCGCTTTTCACCAGCCTCCTTGATGTCAAAGTTCAACCATTTGATAGCCTAATACGCCTTGTGCTCCAATTCAACGGGCAAATGGCAAGACTTCCCATATACCAAATTATAAGGAGTGGTACCTATGGGAGTCTTGAATGCGGTCCTGTACGCCCAAAGAGCATCGTCCAACTTCATGGACCAATCCTTCCTCGTTCTAGAGACGGTCTTCTCCAAAATTGCCTTGATTTCTCTATTCGAAATCTCGACTTGTCCACTAGTTTGAGGGTGATAGGCAGTTGATACCTTGTGGGTTACCCCATACTTCGATAGAAGTGCTTTAAACTTCCGGTTGATGAAATGCGTTCCTCCATCGCTAATGATGATGCGTGGAGTTCCAAATCGTGGAAAGATAGTTCTATTCAAGAACTTCACAACCACCTTGGCGTCGTTAGTGGGAGAAGCGATGGCTTCAACCCATCTAGAGACGTAATCAACTGCAAGGAGAATGTAGAGGTTTCCTCCGGAGGATGGGAAAGGTCCCATGAAGTCAATCCCCCATACATCAAAGATTTCCACTTCTTGGATGTTATTAAGTGGCATCCCGTTCCTCCTTGATAAGTTCCCTATTCTTTGACATGCATCACAAGAGACAACAAAAGATTGCACGTCCTTAAATAACGTAGGCCAAAAGAAACCGGAACGCAATATCTTAGCGCATGTTTTATCGGTGCTAGCATGCCCCCCACAAGGAAGTGAATGACAATGCTTTATGACACTATTAACTTCATCTTCCGGAATGCATCTTCGAAGCATCCCATCCGGTCCGCGCTTGAATAGCAGCGGCTCATCCCAGTAATAATGTCGTACTTCCTTGAAGAATCTTTTCTTTTGAGAGTACGTCAATCCGGGTGGTGTTTCCTGGCAAACAAGATAATTCACAATATCAGCATACCAAGGACCTTTATTATCAGAAAATTGGTGGATGGAATGATCCACCAACAATGGATGAATATCAGAGGAGGGAGTAAGAAGTTTGCTATTCTTGGAAATCTCAGTTTGAATTATTCCGCCATCGACCTCGGTCGAGGCGCATAGGTGTTGACCGAGATGTTCTTCGGTCGCCTCGCTCAGTCCAGAAAGTGCCTCGGTCGAGGTACTGCTACTGGATCTGAGACTGGAGATCTTCGTCTCCTGGATTAGCTTCTCAGTTTTAGCTCATGGATCTTCTTCCAGTGCTTTTAAGCTCCGTATATCTGCATCACAAGAAGCATCTATACCTTCCTCCATTAAACTGAAACTTATAACTCTTTCGAGTGGATCGTTAATAAGGATAGAGCTCACCAATTCTCTTGATTCTTCTTCATCGTAGATGTTGAAGATATCATCAGTTAGTTGCTCCCCCTTCATGGCTGCAAGTAGTGCAAACTCCACCTCATCGCCACCAACGTTGAATTTCAACTTGGCGTTCTTGCAATCCACGTTGCAACCCGAAGTTGCTAGAAACGGTCTCCCGAGAATAATAGGTACTGGATAATCTGCGGGAATGTCAAGTACAACAAAATCTATAGGTAGATAGAAGTTACCTAACTTGACCGGAACGTCTTCCAAGATGCCCACGGGATGGGTAATGGAGCGATCCGCCATGTAAAGTCGAATCTTGACCGGTTTGGGCTCTCCAAGACCGATCTTAGTGCACAACTCCAGCGGAATGATGCTCACGCTGGCTCCTAGATCACAAAGGGCTTCACAAGTGACATCCCCAACTTGAATGGGAATGCAAAATGAGCCGGGATCTCTCAACTTAGGCGGCATCTTTTCCTTCATGATCTTGATAAGCTCCGAAGATTTAGATGTCATCCTAACTTCACCAACATCCTCCAGCTTCCTCTTCCTTGATAAGATTTCTTTTAAGAACTTCCCATAGGCGGGCATACCTAAAATAGCATCAAGGAAAGGGATATTAATATGTAGCTTATTCATCAAGTCAAGAAACTTACCAAAGTGCTTGTCTAGATGTGCTCTGGCTCTGGACTGAGGGAATGGAAGTGGTGGCTTATATGCAGGGGGTGGAACATAAGTTTCTGTCGTTCCTCCGGCTTTCTGTTGCTCCGCCTCGGTTGGCATCTCGGTCGAGGTGTTCTTCGACTGGATCTGGACCGAGGTGGTCTGCGTCGAGCGAGGTACTGGATCTGCAGTTTTGAGTCCACTCCTCGTCGTTATGGCCATGCACTGGCCCTTAGGGTTAGCTTCCGTCTTCGCTGGAAGCTTCCCTGGATCTCTTGGCGCTTCATTCGCCCTATTAGCAAGTTGTTGTTCGAAGGACTTTTGGGCCCTCGAAAATGAAGTCATAGAATTCTCCATAGCGCTAAGCTTGATCAAGATTGCCTCCAGAACTGCGTCTTTCTTTTCTGGCTGAGACGAACTTGATCCTTGCCCTTGGCTTTTCAATGGAGTAGAAGAAGAAGAAGAAGGGGGAGAGAGGAAAGGGTTAGAGGAATCATTAGAATTGGAGTTTGAATGATTGTTACCGTGATTTTGGTTATTCGCCCTCCAGTTGTTGCTATTGGATCCTCTATTGTTGTTGTTGTAGTTGTTGTTTCGGGAACCGTTGTTGTTGTTGTTACGGTACCCGTTATTGTTGTTGTTCCTTTTCCCTTGCTCTTCCTTCTTAGTTTGAGCCATCAAGAGCTCCTTTAATTGCTTGACGTCGTTTTTCAATGACGTGAGTTGATTGTTGTTGGATTGAGTCTCTTGAAAGTTGACTCTTTTAACTCCACCTTCAGCTCCTTGGTGGGTATATTTCTCCATGTGCAAGGCTTGCTTCTCAATGAAGTCCCAAGCCTCATCAATCGCCATGTCCATGAAGGTACCGGCGGAGAGTAGTTGGAGATTGAACTGGGTGCTTCCGTCCAGCCCTTTGAAGTAGATCTCCAACAACTCGATTTTTGGAATCCCATGATGTGGGCAATCCAAAAGGATATCCTTGAACCGCTCCCAAGACTTGGACAAGCTCTCCTTGTCCTTCATGATGAAAGCATTGATCTTCCCTCTCATTTCGGCGGTCTTTGAGGGGGGAAAGAATTTGGTTAAGAATTCCGTGGTCATCTCCTCCCATGTGCTGATTTTTCCTGGAGGAAGAGATTGATACCAAGTAAGAGCTCTATCTTTTAAAGAAAAGTAAAAAGGTCTTAGCTTGTAGTTGTTATTCTCAATTCTGGGAGGTCGCAAGGTTTCCATCAAGATCTCGTAGTTTTGAAGATGTTGATGCGGCGAGCCTTTCTCTAGCCCTCCGAATTGGCATTGGCGGATCATGGCTAAAACTTGCGGTCGAAGTTCGTAGTCATGATCTGCTGGATCTCCTAGGTTCACTCCTGGACGCCTCAGTTGTTGATTAGGGTCCATCCTTTGACCTAGGGTTTGTGGAATTCCTGCAAGAAGAACATCTCGGACTGGCATCCGAGGTAGAAGTACATCGGCCGGGGCGTCTGGTACTGGAATCTGCCTCGGTCGAGGGTCAACAGGAGGATCTTCCCTCGGTCGAAGTAGAATCTGGTCCCGAATGACAGCAATCTCAGCTTCGATTGCTGCAGTCCTGGTGCGATTCTCCTCTTTCTCTTGCATGAGTTCTTCCTTGCTGAGGCGCAGCAGCTCTTGCGTCTCTCTCAATTGGGCCGCAAGATCGCGATCGTCTTGTTGGGCCATCTTCGCTTCTCTTAAGCGTCGCTTGTATGTCTTTTCTGGTTCGGGATCGTAAGGAACGATTTCCTTCCCAGTGCGGGTTCTTCGCATGTACCTAAGAAAGAACCTGCAAAAGTCACTCAAGTAGAGTGGTTAGACAAAACGGGGCAAATGCCCCAAGAGTAAACCGTACCGGCTCGGTCTAGACCAAGTCCCCGGCAACGGCGCCAAAAACTTGTTCGCTCCAAACGGTGTGTGCAAGCTTTAAATTTATAACCCTAGACTTAAGCTTAAAACAAGGATGCGAACCCGCAGTGTACGGGTCAATCGTAGTAAAAGCAAGAAAATTCCAGGGGTCGATCACAGGGACTCGGTGAAACAAAGTCAATACGGTGTGCTATATCAATTCTAACCACAAGAGCAATTAACACAATCAAAGATAAATAAGAAGTCAATAAAGCAAACATGCAATTCTAGGGATTAAAGCATCTAGTTGTGGTTCCAACTCAAGATCTATAGATAAGCGGACAAAGCTGAGATTTTTGCGTGGGGAAGGTGTTTCTAAAGTGGAGTAGATCACCGGGTAAGTCTCACTACACATTAATCCTAAACCGTAACTCCTATTACCGGGTAAGTCTCAAGGAATCAAGATAAAGAACTATAACCTCAAACTAACACACCATCTAAGGGAATAGAATCAACCTTTACCGGGTAAGTCTCAGGCTAACTCACAAAGATGGGATGGAAACACACTCAAACCCCAATAAAGGACAAACCTTTATTACCTACACTTATGATCGTTAATACACAAACTAAGGAATTACCGGGTAAGTCTCATCCTAAGCTTGCTTTGAACCAGGAAAGGTGTAATAAGAACAGGATTTGGCAAACTCTAACACTTAACTCTCAGTTATGGATCAGATAAGTCACCTCGGTCAGCCAGTTTCCACCCCGGCCGAGGTGTTCATCGACTGAACGAGATGCTTAGGGTTAAGGTTAAAGACTCGAACTTTCAGGATCCTACTGGAATCTAAGATTATTCTATCATTGTTTTTCCCACAACCTTCAGCCAATCACCCTAGAATCACACAAGGAAATTAGCCACTCATCATCATAATGAAGGTATTAAAATATATGGGAAGAAGGTGAATATTTGAACAAAGAAGAATTTAATGAAAAGACTTCAATAACTGAATCAAATATCACAACAAAGCGTTCCTTGGATAGCAATCCAAAAAGACAAGACAACAATTGAGGGAATTGAAGACAATCTTACAAAACCCTTCAATAAAGCTATAAAAGCTATGGACTTCAATCTTCCTTCAACCTTCAAAAAGGTTCTTCAACTCTCCCAACTTGGAGTATGCTGCTGCTGCTGCGTGCTGTAAACCCTGATCGACGGTATAGCGTGATGTCGGAATTGTGGAAATCCAACCCTTTTTATAGGAAAATAACCCTCCAAAGATAATAAATCTTAGAAAAAGATATTCTCCCATAAATATAGGTAAAATATAAGATCTTCTTCCTTCCAGGAGCCAAGCCCAAAAATATAAGATCACCTTCCAAAGATAAAAGATCTCAGCCAAGAATAAAATATTCTCGCCGCGTCCTAGGTATTCGCCTCGGTCGAGTCGGCGTCTCTGGATCACCTCGGTCGAGGTGAATCTGTGGTCAACCGAGGTGACTCACAACTGAATGTGAAATCTCTCAAAACTGGTCCAAAGTAAATCTTTAATCCATGGCTATGCTCCCTGGATGTAGCTCCAAATGACTAATGACTCCTTTTGCTCCTTTTTGATGCAAAACGTACCATATTACCTGCAATTACAACGAAACTAGGTATAGACCTCGATTCTCGCAAAGGTAGATGAAATGGTAATAGAATCACATATTATACATACAAACATGCAGATTTTTGAAGATAAAACGTCCAAACAAACCCCAAAATATAGACTATAATTCATGCTATCAGATAGTCAGTTGGCTACTTTGGAGTTACTTCCTGATTTGTTGGATGAGATCCGACAGAAGCAGGAGACTTGCCCGACTTTGACCAGGATTCGAGACAGGATGTCTCGAGATGATGCACCACAGTTCACCATTGGAGCTGATGGAGTGATGAGACGTCAGGACCGCGTGTGTATACCGTCAGATAGAGAGTTGAGGCAGAGGATATTAGGTGAGGCTCATGCTACCCCATACTCAGTACATCCTGGAGCGAGTAAGATGTACAAGGATGTGAGATGGTCCTTCTGGTGGGGTGGTTTGAAGCCTGATGTGGCTCGGTATGTAGCTCAGTGTGCGACCTGCCAGCAGGTCAAGATTGAGCATCGTAGGTCCGGAGGAGAGCTCCACCCACTTCTAGTACCACAGTGGAAGTGGGAAGATATATCTATGGATTTTGTCACAGGATTGAGACTCAGCAGAGGTTTTGATGCTATTTGGGTAGTGGTAGACCGTTTGACGAAGACCGCACGTTTCATTCCGATTAAAGAAACGTGGCCGGTAATTCGTCTAGCAAAGGAGTTCACCAGGCACATTGTGAGATTTCATGGAGTACCGAGGACTATCGTCTCCGACAGAGATGGACGTTTCACCTCGAGGTTTTGGCAATAGGTACATACTGCTTTGGAGACGAGTCTCCACTTTACCACCTCCTACCACCCACAGACGGACGGTCAGTCTGAGAGGACCATCCAGACATTAGAAGACATGTTGCGGGCTTGTGTACTAGATTGGGGACAGGTATGGCCAGATCATCTTCCACTAGTAGAGTTTTCGTATAATAACAGCTGTCACGCATCTATTGGGATGGCCCCTTATGAGGCTTTGTACGGGCGAAGATGTCGCACGCCATTATGCTGGGATGAGCCTAGCAGAGCTGATGGAGTAGCTCCAGATCAGATACAGGATGACATCGCTCGGATTGCCCTGGTCCGGGAGCGGATGTTAGCAGCTCAGAGTCGTCAGAAGTCCTACGCCGGCAAGAGGCGTCGACCCTTGGAGTTTAGGGTGGGTGCTCAGGTGTGGTTGAGAGTGTCACCTACGAGAGGAGTCAGACGTTTCGGCATTAAGGGGAAGCTGAGTCCCCGATATGTCAGGCCTTTTGAGATCTTAGAGAGAGTTGGAGAGATGGTTTACAGATTAGCACTACCGCCGAGACTAGAGGGTGTCCATCCGGTCTTCCATGTATCTCAGTTGAGAGAGTACATCCCGGATCCGAGACATTTCATCAGCCATGAGGATCTGATAGTTGAACCTGCCCATACATTTGTAGAGTACCCAGTAGCTGTCTTGGAGCGCAGTACTAGACATCTGCGGTCCAAGGAGATACCTATGTTGAGGATCCAGTGGTCTAGACGAGGAGCTGATGAGGCCACTTGGGAGACCGAGGAGAGTATTAGACGTAACTATCCCGAGTTCTTTGCGGGGTTAGGGGTTACTTCTGTATCGACGAGTTAGTACTCAGATGTTGTGTTGTTTGACCATTCATGTTTTTATATCAAATTGGGTGATTATGTTTTATGTGATGCATGTCTGATTATGATGATTGAGTAGTTGCATGGTAGAAAACGAAAATTTTATGAAAATAAGATATACAAAGAAAGTCGTCTGATTAGGTACATCATTCTAAGTTTCGGGACGAAACTTCTTTTAAGAGGGCACTGATGTAATAACAGAAAATTTTAAACTCAGTTAAATCCGGATCCTCCCTTAAATAAAATATAATGACATTTAATTTCTATCATTTTATGTGAGCTTGATTCACATAAAATGATAGTTTATGTAACCGGAGATAATTCATATAAAACGAAGAATGATCCCGTACGAGTAACGGAGAATTGCTTCAGCTTTGTTTCTTTAATGGAAGAGCAGGCCCATTAAGTAGCCTTCTGCCGGCCCAATAAACCCTAAAACCTTATTAATTAAAAATCTAACTAAACCTAACCTTGTTTTACCCTAATCTACCGCCCAATCCATCCCTTACCTTCATACACTGCACGTTGGAGAGTGGAGACATCACGCCGCCGCCTCGAGCCTCTCCGGGACCGTCACGACGGTAAGATCTCGCTTCTCTCTCGAGCCTTCTCTCCCTCCCTTCTGCACAGCCGCATTCTAACCTTTCAGCAACCACCAGACCTCCATAAGTACGAGCCATTCGGGATGGGAGAAACACCAACCTTCGACCGGGGTAAACGAACCGGGCGGAAGAGACGAGCCTCGCGACCAACAGCCGACGCCTGCCCTTGCTTCCCTATCGTCTTCTGCACCGGCCGCCGGGAACGCCAACCACCGCTTCTGCGTGTGACGAGCCGCTACACGCCTCACCGGAAGGCTGGCTCCTGTCTGCACTATTGGAACGAAGGTAAACAGCCTCCTAGCGCATCCCTCTCCCTTCATTCTATTCCGTGTGAGTAACCAACTGAAGCCGGCCCCTTTCGGATCCTACAGTGACTAACCAAGACGTACGGGAGTCCTTTCGAGCCAACGTACGAACCCCGGTCCAGGACATTTCAGCAGCCGTAACACCGGAACTTAGACGGCCTGTGTAGGTACACATATTCTCATACACTGTGGTATATATATCGACATAGAATTTGTAAAGGTTGTGTGCTGAGTATATATATGTTTATAAGAGGATAGAGACATGTAGGCCTACTGTTATTACAGTGAGATAAGTAAAGATAGGTATGCTAGGTAGGAGTAATGTTGTGTACGTGTGGATGTATAGGCTTATATAGGAGTTGTGTATGCCGAGTATATATATACGTATATATATGTAGGTATATATCTAGGTGTATGTACAAGTATGTATATATGTCATATGTAGATATATATATATATATATATATATATATATATATATATATATATATATATATATATATATATATATATATATATATATATATATATATATATATATATATATATGGGTTTACGTATATAAGTGCGAGTTTGGGAGATATGAAATTATGTAGGACATATGTGGGTACACGAGTAGTTATAAATAAGTGGGTTAAGGAGAAAGGTTCAAGTTACTAATTTTCAGCCTTCATCATTGTGGGATTGGTACTGTGGATTCAACAGTAAGTCCTCCCCCTCTCGTTCTTCTTCTGCAGTCCTTTTCTTTTCCTTCTCCTTCTCCTTCTCCTTCTTGGAAAGAATCAAGATTGAGTCTTGATTCTAGGTATACCATGTGTCCTCTGTGATTTAAGTAAATCCAAGGCTTTGTGGTTTGTTGTTATGTAAGAACCACACAGGAGACTAGAGCCGTTGTGGAAGAGATGTTGTTCGTCAAAGGACTTCGACGTTTGTCCCTAGAGTTGTGCCGCACTCATGCGTGTGCAGAACCGCACCCGTGCTTTTTCCTAAGACGACGCCCCCGCGCCTCCCTTACCCGCAGTCACGCCTTACCTCCAGTAGGTACCGTCTTTGTGGTATGTCACTTCCTGCCTTGCTTCCTTATCATTCCTTGAGTTAGATTATGCTAGGCTGGACCGAGATGAACTAGTGTGAATGACAGTTAGTGGTTTGTGGTTTCCTAAGGGTTTGGATGAGGTTTTAACACTCTTGAGTTAGTTGTGTTGTTGTGGATCCATGAGGATCTCGAGACTAGGATTAGTACATCCTAGCAAGGGATTGTGATTTGGATAAGATCATTGAGACTAGAAGTAAGAACCTTCTAGCAAGTTGTAGTGTGACCTTGTAGAGATCAATGAGACTAGAAGTAAAGACTTCTAGCATGTTGGTTAGATTTTAATACGGGATGCCTTGTCTGAGCAGGCATAGATTCCTTTCCTGTGGAAAGCTGAGCGTTGTCGTAACTGAGTTACCTTTGATACATCCAATTGGCCCAAGAACATGCTAGGACGACCCTATATGTTAATTGGCCCAAGTATATGATAATTAGGCGGTGACAACTTATCCAGTTCTACAGGAGATTAGGAGGTTCTCTGCGACAAGTCCAGGCAGGTAAACTGTGAGATGCATTGGATCCATTCTAGTGGGTATAAGGGGACAGACGCGAGTTTTGCGAGATTCTTGTGTCACAGAAGAAGTTGACTTAGAAAAGTGGATAACCTAATGAAAGATAATAAATGAATGTGGGTGATAGCATGTTTGTGTGTTTTACTTACATATGTGTGTATGTATTGTTATAACTATTCTGATGCTTAGAATGTTATCTAACGGTTTATCCGTTGTGTATATGTCTTGCATGTTAGGGATGCTGCCGAGTGATCCAGTCGGAGTTGTCAAACGGGGGGTCCCGTACATTATAGGACGGGATATGGATTTATATTTCCTATTGTCATTTCAGTTATCATTTTAGAACTCGGCTGAGAGTCTATAGTTTTTATAATTATTAAACCTTTTGGATACTTTATTTATTTTAGAGTTTTCATTTATTTGTGCCTTGTTACAAGATCCGGTGAAATTGTTGTCAAGTTAAGGGTCAAGATCCATTGTGAAGTCCTAGCCCGTAGCATCCCGAGTTCCTAAAATTTAGGGTATTACAATATGGTATTAGAGAAGGTTGACAACAATGGCACTCGCAATCTTCAAAAGGTCGAATAGATAAATAAATAGATACTGAAAGGGGTCTGAGTTTTTTTAAATGAATTTGATTTTAAATTGATAAGTCATTATGGGATAGAATATACCCGGGGGGGGGGGGGACCACCACTACTTCTGCGGATCTTCGCATCTTAGCTTATATGTTGGATCTAGCTTCTGTGTTGAAGTATACTTGTTTTTCCTGGACTTTAAGTATAGCAGTTATAACCTAGTCTTATACATAATATGTCCTTATTGCAAATGGAACGTACTAGAGCTACATCGGCTGTAGGACTAGGAAGAGGTCGACCACCTATTCCTCCTACAGTCCGTGTACAAGGACGTACAGGCAGACCCCCAGTAGCTAGAGGTCGGGGACGAGTCCCCATCGCTGATCCACCAATGGCCGACGCTATGACGAAGAGGTTGTTGAGAGCATTGTTCCCGAGGGTAGGAATGAGACCGTTTCTAGGTCGGAGCACGGAGAGCGCAACCGGACGAGTCGAGTCGAGTGTCTATCACGGTGTCTGAGTATCGAGAGTACGTCCAGAGGGTCAAGGAGGCCATTAGGACAAGGGGGACCCGCCCCAACACCACCAGTAGTTGCGAGAAAGTTGAGGTTTCGTCGAGAGTGGCACGGGTGATAACTACACCGGTTAGAGCTGTTGATGCTGACATGGATCAAGTTGGGCCGAGGTCACCGAGACCGGATTCTTGGTTAAAGGCTTTTAACTAGCTGAAGGTACCCTCTTTCGAAGGAAAGGCAGGGTTAGTGGTAGAGCACTTGCTAGGTCATGTGTAGACGGCACTTGAATCGATCCGTTGCCTAGAGGATCGACGAGTTGAGTTGGTCCAGGCCTTGTTCCGAGTCCAGGTGCACTACTAGTGGAGGACGACTCGTAATAAGGTCATAGGGTTTGATCAGATGATGGAGCTCATTAGAGAGCGTTACTGCCCCACAACTTTGAGGAGAGACAGACTACAAGATTTCCTTGAGGCCGGGTTTGAGGATGTTCCCATTGCGGAGACAATCAGGAAGTTCCAAGAGGGGATGTCTTAGTTGGGTCCTTCCATACCTCCAGAGGACTAGCACGTGTATTTGTTTTCCCGGAGGCTGAGAGAGACTACCCGTTCTTATCTTGTGGGATTCCGCTGTGACTCCCTAATGGACTATCAGGACCGAGCCTCGGCATATGAGAGAGTCCGACAAGTTCAGAGGATAACTACTCAAGAAGGAGGACCTAAGAAGAGGCAGAGGACTGGGTCAGCCTATACAAGAGCTGAAGCAGCAGGATTTGGGCGTAGTTAGACACAGGGACGCCCTAGCTTCCAACAGTCAGCACAGGGGTCGGATAGAGGACGAAAGTGTCATAACCGTGGAGGTGCTGGTCACATGATAACCGAGTATAAGAAGTCACCAGTGAATTGCTTTACATGTGGCAAGCTCGTACATAGAGCACTATATTTCCGTCAGGTTAAGGCGTCATCACAATAGGGTTCTTCGCCTCCTAGCATTGTAGGAGACGGGTAAAGGCCGCCTCAGTATCAATCACATGGTCAGTAGTAGAGGACCCAAGGTTACCCCGTTCCCTAGGGTTCCGCTCCGGACAGAGCAGGGGTAGAGGGTGTGGTGGAGGCACCACGAACACAAGAGGTTTTCATGCCAAAGTCTTTAAGCTGAGGAGTGCAGAGAAGCCAACAGCACCAGCGACTACAAGTATCATTCATATTAATGGTTTTCCTGTCAAAGTACTTTTTGATACGAGTACTACGCAATTATTTGTATCTAATGCATGTGCGGATAGACTGACCTTAGATACAGTAGAGGGGAGACCCTTTATTATAGGGTTACCCGACGGGGGGTAAGATTAGAGATATTTGGGAAGTTCGCGATTGTCCCATCCGGTTGGGAGGTCGCGATTGGCTAGCTAATTTCTTGGTCATGTACTTGGTACATGAAGAAATCATTTTGGGTATGGATTGGATGGACAAACACCGAGCAGTGTTGGATATTGGTAAGAGGATTGTGATAGTCACCACGGAGGCAAGAATTGTGATGATTTTCCGAGGGTGGGACCTCCAGAAGACAAGTACAGTCATCAGCACAGTCCGAGCTACGAGACTTATTGGACAGGTTTATGAGACCTTCTGGTGTTATGCCATGAAGGATAGTACGAGTCCAGTGTTAGAGGATATTCCGGTTGCGAGCGAGTTCACAAACATATTCAGTGAGCCACCAGGGTTGTCACTGTAGAGGAGTGTAGACTTTAGCATTGAGTTAGAACCCGGGACGAGAACAATCTCGAAGGCACCATGCTGCATGGCGCTTATTGAGATGCTTGAGTTGAAGAAGCAACTCGAGGAGGTAGTTGAGAAAGGCTTCGTCCGCCCTAGTGTATCTTTTTGGGCCGCACCAGTAATCTTCTAAGGAAGAATGACGAATCTATGAGGTTATGCATCGACTACCGAGAGCTTAACAAGGTGACTATCAAGAATAAGTATCCGATTGTAACACCCCGAATCCGCGGCACTCGAGGCGTTGCGGGTTGGTACCTCACAACGGGTCCCGATACTTAGCTAGACAACAATTTCACCGGATCTTCCAATAAGGCACAAATATAGGTCAAAACTGAAATACATTTTTATGCAATAAAAAGAAAAACCCGAAAGAATACAACAAAGTACTTCAGCCGAAAATACAACCCAAAGACCAAACGCCATACACGCGACATACAATATATAATGAATACAAAACTCAACACGACCTCAATCAAAACCCACTCCTTAAATGTACGGAACCCCGACTACCCACTCTTCCGGATCTCTCGGCCGCATTCCTAACCTGCAAGGCAATCTACAATAATCGGTATAAAATTGTTAGCTAATATTCGAAGCATTAGAAGCAAGGTGAAGGCACATACATACATACATCAACATGACACATAACATGCTCAAAACACACAAGTCCGGTTATTATCTTTTTTTATTAGGTCATATCCCGTTCTAATTCAACTTCTTTTGTGACACGAGAATCTCCCGAAACTCGCCTTGGTCCCCACTTACCGCATGGAACGGTACGGATGCATCTGACCGTCTAACCACACGGGCTAGTCGCCAAGAACCTCCTAACTCTACGCAAGAGCTAGACAAGTTGTCACCGCCCGTTATCATACACTTGGGCCAAATAATATATAATGGTCGGTAATCCTATTCCGGTTTATAAGTTATAAAGAAAGCAATAAAACACACACCACCAAACATGCATCGAATCTAATACATAGAATACGAGCTAAGTAAGTCCGGAGACTTACCTCGTCCCAAACGCTAACTCACAAAACGCTCTCGCTTCCTTTGGGAAGAAGCACACAATCTGCTCACAAAAAGATATCTATCAAAACCCGCTCAACTCAAGAAGTCTTAGACTTCTACACAAATGATCTACGCAAGATCATTTGACTCTCATTCTAGGACCGCATCCTAGAATCCCTCATGCTCACACCACACTTAACACAAGCTAGAAGTCCTAAGGCTTCTAAACCATCGGATCTCGCAAGATCATAGCTCACAATGCAACTAGGATAACATGCCTAGCCCAAACAAACTCATAGATAACAACTTGTCTAGCTCTTGCATAGAGTTAGGAGGTTCTTGGCAACTAGCCCGTGTGGTTAGACGGTCGGATGCATCCGTACCATTCCATGCAGTAAGTGGGGACCGAGGCGAGTTTTGGGAGATTCTCGTGTCACAAAAGAAGTTGAATTAGAACGGGATATGACCTAATAATAAAAAGATAATAACTGGACTTGTGTGTTTTGAGCATGTTAAGTGTCATGTTGATGTATGTGTGTATGTGCCTTCATCTTGCTTCTAATGCTGCGAATATTAGCTAACGGTTTATACCGATTGTTGTAGATTGTCTTGCAGGTTAGGAATGCGGCCGAGAGATCCGGAAGAGTGGGCAGCCGGGGTTTCGTACATTTTAGGAGTGTGTTTTGGTTGAGGTCATGTTGAGTTTTGTATTCATTATATATTGTATGTCGCGTGTATGGGGTTTGGTCTTTGGGTTGTATTTTCGGCTGAAGTCCTTTGTTGTATTCTTTCGGGTTTTTCTTTTCATTGCATAAAAATGTATTTCAGTTTTGGCCTTTATTTGTGCCTTGTTGCAAGATCCGGTGAGATTGTTGTCAAGCTAAGGGTCGTGACGCATTGTGAATGTCCCAACTCGTAGCGCCCCGAGTCCCGTGGATTCGGGGTGTTACATCGATGCCCCGTATCGACGATTTGCTAGACCGGTTGCATGGAGCTACAGTATTCTCGCGGATAGATCTGAGGTCAGGATATCACCAGCTGAGGGTGAGAAAGCAGGATGTGCCTAAGATGGTATTTCGGACCAGGTATGGACACTATGAGTTTGTAGTGATGCAATTCGGGCTCACGAATGCGCCCACCATCTTCATGGAGTTGATGAACGACATCTTCATCGACTTCCTAGACCAATTTGTGGTGGCCTCATCGACAATATTCTGGTGTAATCTCGTAGCAGAGAGGAGCATGCATGGCACTTGAGGATTGTACTCCGAGTCCTGAAGGATAGAGATCTTTACGTAAGCTCTCTAAGTGTGAGTTTTGGATGCCTGAGGTGGCCTTCCTTGGTCACATAGTGTCCGCCGAGGGGATCAAGGTTGATCCGGCGAAGATTGAGTCTGTTGCATCATGGCCGCCTCCTAGGAATGTCAAGAAAGTAGGCAGTTTCCTAGGTCTGGCGGGCTACTACCGCAGGTTTGTGGAGGGGTTTTCAGTGATCGCCAGACCACTTACTGCCTTGCTGAGGAAGTCTACCAGATTTGTTTGGTCAGAGCCGTGCCTGCAGAGTTTCAAGGAGGCAAAGAGGAGGTTGACCTCTGCTCCTATCTTAGCGCAGCCGGAGGGCATTGATGATTTTGTAGTTATAGCAACGCATCCAAGCTGGGCTTGGGATGTGTCTTGACGCAGAGAGGTAGTTTTATATCATACGCATCTAAGACAGTTGCAGACGTATAAGAAGAACTACCCTATCCACGATCTTGAGTTAGCTGCGGTGATTCATACTCTAAAGATCTGTCGGCACTATTTGTACGAAGCTATGTGCCGAATTCTCAGAACTCGGAGCATTACTGGTTAGGACCTCACAATGGGTCCAGACCTCAGTTTGACAACAATATTACTAGGATCTTGCAACAAGACACAAATAAGAAAAACCGAAATTCATGAAATAGTATTTTTAAAAAGAATGAATGCAACAAGGTCTAGCAGCCTATAGTACTTAAACAAAGGGAAAAGATCAACTGTCTCAACAACAAGGAAGAACGACAAACATCAACCCAAATCCCATTCTAAGAAGTACGGAGACCCGGCTGACCACTACATCCGGATCACTCAGCTGCTATTCTAACCTGCGGTAAATCTAAAAAAAACACAACAAAAGAAACCATTAGCTAGTTATCTAAACATTAGGAGAATAATAACAGCACACACATAAAAGAATAAACACCCATCATGCTTTCAAACAAGTCCATTTATTATCTTCATTTAAGTTATTCACTCTTACTAATGATACTTATTTTGTGACACGAGGGATTCCCAAACCTCGCCTCCGTCCCCGTGTAACCATCAGGAATGGATCCGATGCATCTCACCTTGTACCTGCCTGGTCTGGGTATAGAGAACCTCCCAGTCTCCTATCAAAGCTGGGCAATGATGTCACGGCCCGTTATACATACACTTGGGCCTTAAAACATAATAATAACCTTCGTCCTATCGAGTTGTTATTATAAACACACATTGCACACACCACCATTATCACTCAACTAATATCCAGAAACCGGCTAAGTAAGTCGCAAGGACTTACCTGAGTCAAAACACACTCTATCAAGTCTCAAAACGGTCCGCACTCGTGGTAACTCAAACGCCTGTCAAACAAGGCATGTGGATCAAAATCACTTCCAGATGTACAACCTCATGCGGAGGAATTACGGAAAAAGGCTCTCTTACGGTAAAAGACCATTTTACCCTTAGTGCCGAAAATTCTCCAAGTTTATTCTTAAATCCTACTAATTTCTTTTAGAACTTGTTTTCCAAAATTGTTTCTCTCGGATAGCTTACTTAGAGGTTATAAGTTCAAAACCCGAATCAACTCGAAAAGGACAACACTCCTCCTCCTCCTCGGTTACTTCTCTTTCTCCACGTGTGTCCACGTTACTAATTTTCAGTAAGTCCTTTTCTTCTCTTTCTCCTCTATAAGAGGAAAGAACAGCCGATGGTTACAACAGTAAGTCCTCCCCCTCTCGTTCTTCTTCTGCAGTCCTTTTCTTTTCCTTCTCCTTCTCCTTCTCCTTCTCCTTCTCCTTCTTGGAAAGAATCAAGATTGAGTCTTGATTCTAGGTATACCATGTGTCCAAGTTACTAATTTTCAGGAAAGAACAGCCGATGGTTACAACAGTAAGTCCTTTTTTTCCTCTTATAGAGGATCCGATCTTCCTTATGCGTAGACTCTCTTCTTAAGTAACTCCGGATCCTCTATAAGAGGAAGGAGAAGGACTTACTGTTGAATCCACAGTACCAATCCCACGATGATGAAGGCTGAAAATTAGTAACTTGAACATATGAAGCACAAGTGGAGAAAGATAAGAATGGAAGGTAGGAGGAAGGAGAAGGAGTTACTTAAGAAGAGAGTCTACGCATAAGGAAGATCGGATCCTCTATAAGAGGAAAGAACAACCGATGGTTACAACAGATTGCACACAATTTGTCATAAAACCCGCACCCACGACAAGACTATGCCGCGACCGCGGGCTCCTGAGCCGCATGTGCGTAGACTCTCTTTCGGCACCACTTAAGTGATTCCGAAAGGAATCTCATGGATCCAAACCGTAGCGGAAATTCCGGTTGTTACACTCATGTGTTGAACTTATACATGATTATGCCAAAAACATAACCAAGCCACGGTGTGAGGTTAGTCTTCCACATAGACTAAGTCAATGCATAATGAATGTTATATATATGAACGAGACATGAGTAAAAGAATATATGATATAACATGATCACTTTGGAAATACTCAAAAGGGTTAAATAGCCACATGCTTCAAAATCATCATTATACTAAAAAGAGTTCAAGTCATCATGTCTCAAATACTCAATATCATCTAAAAAGCTATCAAACCAATACCCAAATAACTCATCATACTCAAAAGATTTTCAAACCAATACCATCTCAAATAACTCATCATACTCAAAAGAGTTTCAAAATCAACAACATTTCAAATAAACTCATCATCATGTCAAACCGGTGTATAATGTAACCAATGGTCCATTGACCGAAATGGGATAACAAGATAAATCCTTACCCCTTTCTCAAATCCATTGCTAGAAAATATCCAAATTATAATACAAAAACATGCTCGAACATTTTCATTTTAGAAACCGTATTCAAATCACGAGTGTTATTTTTTCTTTAAAAATATGTTCAACCCACGTTGAACACAAAGATGCCTCCTAACCCCAACCATTGGATGAGAACGACAATCACGGATTGTAACAGCTAGTTTTCGCTGTCACCGGCCCGCGGTGACAGTGATCGCTCCAGCGGCAAGTCTTAGTTGTCACCGCCCCCGCGGTGACAGTGAGCCACCCCTGCGGCTAGCCGCGGTCGCAGCAGGGCAAACCGCCCATGCGGTTTTATCTCAAATCGTCCCGATCTGTTTTATTCCATTTTTATTCCCTTCCATAGATAGAAGATTCGATCTTCTATCTTATGGGCCGACTTTCCTATCTTCTTCCTAACCCAAAATGCCTTTCCTTCTATCTTTTCATCCTTCTCTATAAAATCCCGCCTTCTTTCCGTTTTTCCGCCTCTTGCATATGTTTCCTTCAACCCTAAGAGTTGCAACCGTTTGTCCTTCATGTGACCTTGCTGAACGTGTAAGTTCATCCTTCTTTGTTTCTTCCTCACGTTCATATGTTGTTGCATGTCGTTCCCTTCTGTTTCACTTTCTTTCTTCGTTCTTATCTTTTCTTCTTCCCTAAGAATCAAGTTTGAACCTTGATTCTCGTTGGCATCCCTATTGTTGATTCGTTGTTGTTCTCATGCTCTTGTAGTTGAGTCTTGACGTGTGTGTGTGGATTGAGAGAAGCAAGCCTTGGGTGTCTTGCTGTGTTCCTTGCTGACGAAGGATTCGACAACACTTGTTGTCATGCCGTCGCCCCCGCACCTCTGTCGTTCCTCCACGCGGGAAGTGGCCAGAGCCGCCCCTACTCACACCACACTACATTGCACCCCACCAACAGCAACACACAAACACTCCTAGTAGACTTAACAACTCAACACTATACCGAAATGTAAATAAATACAACCCCTCCTCCAAAATATGAAACATCAGGAGATCAAGATAGCTTACTAACTACAGCAAGGAAAGGTGACATGCTTGTGGTTGAGTGAGGGGAGGAGGCGGAGAAGGTGCACCCAGGCGCGACAACGACTCCCTAGGCGCACTCGCGGATCTAGATAGCCCGACAACGGAGGATGGCTGAAGCTGTTGTAACTGCATAACTATAGGGTGCTGACTAGGAGGGCAGCCCCGGTGTTGGTCGTCCACGTCTCGAAGAGGAAGGGTCGTCCTTCTAATGTGCAACTGAGAAGAAACTGAAGGTCTCCCATTGTTGTAGCTCTTGTGGTACAGAAAAGACGAAGTGGGTCTGTTGGTGCGGCGTGCAAGGGAAGCGAAGGACCTCCGGGAGGCGGCGTGCAGCGACGGCGAACACAACACCGGACTGAGGTCCCAGGGAGAAGGCCGTAAGAATGGAGTGGTGGTTAGGGCGTGCGTGCAGTCGGCCGTGTAGATGAATGCGGAGATATGGTTAAGGAAAGAGAAATGGGTTGTTGAGGAGAGAGAGAGAGAGAGAGGTAGGAGTAAATGTGGGCTATGGTTGGTTTGCGTAAAGGATGGAGCAAATCTTGCTGTAAAATGAGGGTAGGAGTAAATGTGTGGGCCCACTCTCTTCATGGGCATAAATATACAATATTAGAAAAGAGGGGACCACACTAATTATTATATAAATAGGTATCATCCTATATAATGGAGAATGAAAGAAAAGGATTTGTTTGGCTAATTTAATTAGTAGGTATTACATAAAATAATATATATATAATTTGGTAACTTTAGGTATAAAAAATGCCAACATAAAATGGTAGGCGTAAGAGATAGGTGATATATAAAACTATACCACATGAAATAATGTAACCTATATTATCAAGAGTCCCAAAAATAAAATAAAATAAAAAGATATGGAAAAGTTCAAACCGATCGAGTTTCGGTTTGAATCAAAATATATATATATATATATATATATATATATATATATATAGTCGGAAATCGAATTTTCGGGTATTACATCAATTCCCCCTTAAAATAAGTTTCGTCCCGAAACTTGGAGAGGAGGCGTCACTCTTTTATTCTTGAGAAACAAAAACAATATCGTTCTACTCTAATCATAGAAGAATCACCCAAAGTTCATATAAATGCATACATATGAAACTTATCACTTAAACATGCAACAGACATAAAACCCAAACACTCGACTATGAAGACAAACACATAATCAAAAGTCACCTAAGTATGGGTCTAAGCACTAACCCGAAAATCTTGAGGTTGCGACTAACTCAAAATGAAACTCAGGACAATTACTCCTCATACTATCCTTTAGTGTTGGTGGTAATGCTAGTTGATATGCTAC
This sequence comes from Fagopyrum homotropicum, assembly GCA_033239125.1. Classification (NCBI taxonomy): domain Eukaryota; kingdom Viridiplantae; phylum Streptophyta; class Magnoliopsida; order Caryophyllales; family Polygonaceae; genus Fagopyrum; species Fagopyrum homotropicum. Next base: position 24,968,779 of record BSWB01000007.1, on the reverse strand, counting down.
CTCCCCGAATCGCTCTAATATTTCAAAATGTCCGACGTATCGGAGACTCAGCTTCCCTTTAATGTTGAAGTGCAAGACGCCTCGTGTCGCTAACACTCTCAACCAAACCTACGCACATACTCTAAACTCCAGAGGTCGACGCCTCTTATCGGCATAAGATTTTTGACAACTTTGTGCTGGCAACATACTCTATTTAATCAAAGCTACTCGAGCGATGTCACCCTGTATGTGCTATGGAGCTACTTCATTAGCTCCACTAGACTCATCCCAGCATCACGATGTACGGCATTTTTGCCCATACAAAGCCTCATAGGAAGCTATCCCTGACGATGCATGTCAGTTGTTATTATATGTAAACTCAACCAAAGGGAAGTGGTCTGACCACACCTTTCCCCAATCCAACACACAAGCTCGCAAAATATCCTTAAGTATCTGGATGATCCTCTCTGACTGACCGTCAATCTAAGGGTGATAAGTTGTGGTAAAGTGGAGACTCTCCCCCGAAGCCGTATGCACATACTACCCCAAAACCTCGAGGTGAAACATTTGTATCTATCGAAAACGATAGTCCTCAATGCTCCATGGAGTCTCACAATCTGTCTAGTGAAATCCTCAGCCAAACGACTCACCGGCCACGTCTCCTTGATAGGAATAAAGCGTGCGGTCTTTGTCATTCGATCAACTACTACCCATATAAATCGAAGCTCCTCCTAGGTCGTAGTTCTTTGACAATATTCATGGATATGTCCTCCCACTTCCATTGCGGCCTTGGAAATGGGTGAATCTCTCCTCCGGACCTACGATGCTCAATCTTGACCTGTTGACAGGTCACACATTGATCCACGTATCTAACCACATCGGGTTTCAGACCACCCCACCAAAAAGAACGTCTCACATCCTTATATATGTTACTAATACTAGAGTGTACTGAGTAAAGTGTAGCAAGAGCCTCGCCAAGAATCCTCTGTCTCCACTCGCCGTTAGATGGCACACAAATAGGCTCTTGACGTCTCATCACTCCCTCAACACCAATAGTGAACTGTCGTGCCTCATATCGAGACATCCTGTCTCGCATCCTAGTCAAAGTCGGACAAGTCTCCTGTTTCTGTCGGATCTCACCCAACAGATCAGGAAGTAACTCCAAAGTAGTCAACTGACGAGCTGTATCTGGAAACTAAATCTCTACCTCCAACCAAGCCAAATCTCTCTGTAACTGTGGCTGTGCCGCCGACAAGGCTATCACCCTCTCCCGAGGCGTCTTATGGCTCAAAGCGTCAACTACTACATTCGCCTTTCTGGGGTGGTAGAGTATCTCAAAATCAAAATCCTTGATCAACTCTAACCACCGCCTCTGGCGGTTATTCAACTCCCATTGAGTGAATATATATTTCAGACTCTTATGGTCTATGAAGATCTGACATGTCGCCTCATAGAGATAGTGACGCCAGATCTTAAGAGCATGGATTACTACAGCTAACTCTAGGTCGTGTGTGGGGTAGTTCTCCTCCTACGTCTTCAACTACCGAGACGCATAGGCTATGACCTTACCCCTCTGCATCAAAACACACCCCAAGCCCAGTTTGGATGTGTCACTGTAAACCACAAAGTCATCTGTACCCTTTGTGTATAAAGATCAGATGCATCATGCATATGATTTTCTCAAAAATCAAATTCCTCGCATCGCATTTATTATGTTTTCCTTATACTCATGTCGTTTTACCTTCTTTTAAATCTTTACCACCAGTAGGATAGTTAAATCCCTTTGAGTTTCCTCGTATACGCCTTACGGACCACGTTGGTTGGTCTTCTTACTTTCATCAACTCTTATGTCATCAGTCCAGCTTAAATTTTCATTGGAGTACCTCCATTTCTCATAAAACTTTTATATATACACTTTTTGGTAATCATCTTATTGGGGTAATACCGGATCCATATAACAACCTTTAGTCATTCAACTTTACTCCTTCTCATGTCTGTTCTAGCCAACATGTAGATTCCATCTGCAATCACCTCACAACTCGACCACACATTTCACCAAGGCTTTAAATCATACTCTCTATGTTTGTGCCTCCTTTGTAATTCCAATTATTCTATGTCACATCTTTAATCACAAGGGTTTCCCCTGTCAATCTAGACAGTTTGACCCCACCTTTTCTCGGAGGAGCACCATCAGTCCTACTTGTGTGGAATGCTAAGACATAGAACATGTTCACAATCATCTATTTCTTCTTACTCTTCTAGTTCTTCTTACAGGGATCCCTTCATACTAACTTTGATATGTATCTTTTCTTAGTCAGTAGTAAGTAACTACTCATAACAATTCCCTTTACACCATTACTATCATCAATGGTCATTACCGACCGTCAAGAGCTTCTCTTTAATTTCTTTATTAGAGTTATCATATTGGACTCATTCAATGTTACCATCAAGGCTACTAGTACTTGTATTGATTTAACTTTACCATTGTCGTCGTTGATCTCTGGAATAAATTCACCAGATGTCGGTAAATTTCCTTTATAACCTTGTGGTTATTCTTCTTATCTGTCAACCAACCATCACTAGTTAGCCAGAACGTGTAAATTCTCTGTTGTTACCAATTAGTTTGTAGTTGACCTTCTATAAGATCGTAGACTTACTTTTCTTCTATCTCTTTTGAGGTTTGATATACAAGGTGAAAATATATCTCTTCCATTTATTTTCCTTAGCTCCTTCTACAAATTACACTCCTATAAGAGTACTATACTCTTACGAGTCTAGTTGTATCTTCGTCTCCCGTCAACAAACTTATCAATTCATCTACGATAACTTGTAGGCATTTCTCCATGATTCTTTTTACCCGGGTTAGTGTCCACTTACGATTCTCTGCTATGACCCACCAGTGTTATTAACTTAAATCCCTTCGTGAGTAAGAAGTTATCAGAGATCCTCTTTTTCCCCAAGAGTATTCTCCTACACCCTCCTTCCTTGGGGTGCTGCTTGTACTTCTGCCTTTATAGAATTCCGGTCTTTGTTGTATCCCGATCCTTGTTGTAATTCTTGTGTGTTCTAGGAGGTCACACCACTTCCATGTTGGTGAAATCGGCCTTCCCCTTTCTAGCAACCTGTAAGCTTTCATTTTGCGGCTCTTTAATTCTTCGTATTGGGATGAACAATGTATCTTATCTTGACTCCTACGCTTATGAATGTCTCGGTTTCCCATCTTGATTGTGGTGGCAAATAGCTTGTCGAGAGTGATCATATTCCACTTTGCTTCTAGCCTCAAACTTCCACCTTCTGGTCCGTCGGTAAGCTTAGTTTCAATGCCTCTTGTCTGGATCGCTACTATATTTCACCTTGACCTTCATGTCTATTTGTGTTTCTGAAGGCATCCCCTTTGTTTGTAACGTTGCTTTACACCATCTTGGAAGAACCTATGGGTTGTCTCTTCCAATTTGTATATTTGCCGGTCATCCAACGCGTTGTCGGAACTACTCTCATGTATATTCTTCATTTGATATTATTGAGTTGACTCGGGATTCCCTTCTTGTCATCATAGTTGATGTTGTCTTTTAGTCTTCACTTTTCCGTCTCGATGTTCCTCAACAAGCTCGAAGGAGTTGTCCGCCTTTCGTCTACCCTAATGCACATAAGATGTGCATATTAATCCTCACATTGACACCCTTCAAAATCTACTTAGATGTGTCAATGGGGTGAGAAACTCATTATGTTATCTCCGTTAAGGACGAAACATAACTATAATTTCTACTAATCTTCGGCATATATTTATCTATATCACATATCTTTATAATCAAGCTAATAAGTCAACATAAAGTAAAACCTAAAGTCCATACTAAGCATACTGAGATCCGCGGTAGTAGTGGTGGTCAGCCGTACTATCTATCCCCAACCAGACTATGCATGCATTTGAAAACCAAAAGTTCTTTTTAAAACTCAGATCCCTTTTCGGGTTCTGCTCAAGTACTTATTCGGTCTTTCAGAAGATTTCAAGTGTCATTGTTGCCAACCTAGAGCTCTGATACCATGTTGTAACACCCCGAATTCTCAGAACTCGGGACGTTACTGGTTAGGACCTCACAATGGGTCCCGACACTCAGTTTGACAACAATATTACTAGGATCTTGCAACAAGACACAAATAAGAAAAACCGAAATTCATGAAATAGTATTTTTAAAGGAATGAATGCATTAAGGTCTAGCAGCCTAAAGTCCTTAAACAAAGGAAAAGACCAATTGTCTTAACAAAAGGAAAGAATGACCAGATAACAACCCAAACCCCCACTCTAAGGAGTACGGAGACCCGGCTGACCACTACTTCCGTATCACTCAACTGATGCTCTAACCTGCAGTAAATCTAAAAACATAACAAAACAACCATTAGCTAGTTATCTAAACATTAGAAGAATAATAACAGTACACACACACGTAAAATGATAAACACTCAACATGCTTTCAAACAATCCATTTATTATCTTCATTTAAGTCATTCACTCTAATGATACTTATTTTGTGACACGAGGGATTCCCTAACCTCGCCTCCGCCCCCGTGTACCCATCAGGAGTGGATCTGATGCATCTCACCGTGTACCTGTATGGTCTGGGTATAGAGAACCTCCCAGTCTCCTGGCAGAGCTGGGCAGTGATGTCACGGCCCGTTATACATACACTTGGGCCTTAACACATAACAACGATGGTCATCCTAACAAGTTGTTATTATAACAAACATTGTACACACACCACTATTATCACTCAACTAATATCCAGAAACCAGCTAAGTAAGTCGCAAGGACTTACCTGAATCAAACCACAGCTCTCACAATCTCAACTCGGTCTGTAACCGTAAAAACTCAAACGCATGTCATACAAGGCACGTGGATCAAAATACATCCCATAATCTTAGAAGTCTATAACTTCTAAGATGTACAAACTCATCAAGAGAGGAAAAGACTAAAAAAAATGCCCTCCTAAGGTAAAATGATAATTTTACCCCTGATCCCGAAACTCCAAAAATAATCTATACCTTAGTTCCAAATTCTTCTTTGGAACCTATTTCGATAATTTAGTTCTCAAAAGATAGTTTACTAAAGATTTATAAAGTTAACCAAAAATCTAGATTTTCATAAGAGTCGCTAAGGTCCGACTTTGGCTTAAGATATGAGGCTCGAATAAACATATAAAAATTCCGAAATAAATCTCTAGATCCTCTATGGTATGCATACTACTCATAGGAGCAAAGATATCTCAAAAACACTCAACAACAACTCCTACAAAAATCTCCAAAGATGGTTCCAAAATCCAGAAATCTATACTTAGCCAATTTCTGAATTCTTTCCCAAACAACCCAACTAGCCTACTTTGAGCTCCTATAGATCCAGATCCGACCGTTGGATCGGTCCCAACTTTTGATACAACAAACAATGTATAACCATCTACTAACTATCAAAATTTGAACGGTGGATGATCATTATAAAGCATTGAAACCTATCCCCAAAGTCAGCAGTCTCAAACATCAAATCTAGAAGAAAAACGACTACATAAGGCCGATCTAGAGTTTGATTCCTATTGTCCACTGATCATCAACTATCACCAACTCACACCACACTACATTGCACCCCACCAACAGCAACACACAAACACTCCTAGTAGACTTAACAACTCAACACTATACCGAAATGTAAATAAATACAACCCCTCCTCCAAAATATGAAACATCAGGAGATCAAGATAGCTTACTAACTACAGCAAGGAAAGGTGACATGCTTGTGGTTGAGTGAGGGGAGGAGGCGGAGAAGGTGCACCCAGGCGCGACAACGACTCCCTAGGCGCACTCGCGGATCTAGATAGCCCGACAACGGAGGATGGCTGAAGCTGTTGTAACTGCATAACTATAGGGTGCTGACTAGGAGGGCAGCCCCGGTGTTGGTCGTCCACGTCTCGAAGAGGAAGGGTCGTCCTTCTAATGTGCAACTGAGAAGAAACTGAAGGTCTCCCATTGTTGTAGCTCTTGTGGTACAGAAAAGACGAAGTGGGTCTGTTGGTGCGGCGTGCAAGGGAAGCGAAGGACCTCCGGGAGGCGGCGTGCAGCGACGGCGAACACAACACCGGACTGAGGTCCCAGGGAGAAGGCCGTAAGAATGGAGTGGTGGTTAGGGCGTGCGTGCAGTCGGCCGTGTAGATGAATGCGGAGATATGGTTAAGGAAAGAGAAATGGGTTGTTGAGGAGAGAGAGAGAGAGAGAGGTAGGAGTAAATGTGGGCTATGGTTGGTTTGCGTAAAGGATGGAGCAAATCTTGCTGTAAAATGAGGGTAGGAGTAAATGTGTGGGCCCACTCTCTTCATGGGCATAAATATACAATATTAGAAAAGAGGGGACCACACTAATTATTATATAAATAGGTATCATCCTATATAATGGAGAATGAAAGAAAAGGATTTGTTTGGCTAATTTAATTAGTAGGTATTACATAAAATAATATATATATAATTTGGTAACTTTAGGTATAAAAAATGCCAACATAAAATGGTAGGCGTAAGAGATAGGTGATATATAAAACTATACCACATGAAATAATGTAACCTATATTATCAAGAGTCCCAAAAATAAAATAAAATAAAAAGATATGGAAAAGTTCAAACCGATCGAGTTCCGGTTTGAATCAAAATATATATATATATATATATATATATATATATAGTCGGAAATCGAATTTTCGGGTATTACAGCTCATAAGCTGAGCGTACTTATTCTTACGTTGAAAACCTTTAATTATAGTTAGGTGTGTCAACTGAACGAGGATCTCATACTGTTATCTCCGTGAAGGACATACTATAACTATGAATTTTACTAATCTTCGGCATATGCTTATCTACATCACTTATCATTATAATCAAGCTAAAAAGTCCAAAGAGAGTAACAACCTAAAGTCCATACTAAGCATACTGAGATCCGCGGTAGTAGTGGTGGTCAGCCGTACTTTTCTATCCCCAACCAGTCAATGTATGCATTTGAAAACCAAAAGTTCTTTTTAAAACTCAGATCCCTTTTCGGGTTCTGCTTAATTACTTATTCGGTCTTTTAGAAGATTTCAAGTGTCATTGTTGCCAATCTAGAGCTCTGATACCATGTTGTAACACCCCGAATTCTCGGAACCCGGGATATTACTGGTTAGGACCTCACAATGGGTCCCGATCTCAGTTTGACAACAATATTACTAGGATCTTGCAACAAGACACAAATAAGAAAAACCGAAAGTCATAAAAATGTATTTTTAACAGGATGAATGCAACAAAGTCTAACAGCCTATAGTACCTAAACGATGGAAAAGACTAATTGTCTTAACAAGAGGAAAGAACAACAAAGCAACAATCCAAACCCCCACTCTAAGGAGTATGGAGACCCGGCTGACCACTGCTTCCGGATTACTCAGCTGCTGTTCTAACCTGCGGTAAAACTAAAAACACAACAAAACAACCATTAGCTAGTTATCTAAACATTAGGAGACTAATAATAGCACACACACACATAAAATAATAAACACTCATCATGCTTTTAAACAATCCATTTATTATCTTCATTTAAGTCATTCACTCTAATGATACTTATTTTGTGACACGAGGGATTCCCAAACCTCGCCTCCGCCCCCGTGTACCCATCAGGAGTGGATCCGATGCATCTCACCGTGTAACTGTATGGTCTGGGTATAGAGAACCTCCCAGTATCCTGGCAGAGTTGGGCAGTGATGTCACGGCCCGTTATACATACACTTGGGCCTTAACACATAATAACCACGGTCGTCCTAACAAGTTATTATTCTTATTATAACACACATTGCACACACAACCATCATCACCCAACTAATATCCAGAAACCAGCTAAGTAAGTCGCAAGGACTTACCTCGATCAAATATCACTTTCCCAAATCTCAACTCAGTCCGTACCCGTGGTAGCTCAAACGCCTGTTAAACAAGGCATGTGTATCAACATTTCATCCCATACTCTTAGAAGTTGATAACTTCTAAGAGGTACAAATCTCAAGAGGAATGTTTACGAAAACAACTCTCTTAGGTTAAAGGACTATTTTACTCCTGATTCTCAAAAATCTAAGATTTTCCGATAAATTACTTCCAACTCTCCTTTAGAGCCTATTCCCATATTCCAGTTCTTACGGAAGAATTTAGTACCGTAGTACAGGAGTTATACAAAATCCTAAATTTTTCCTGAAACGATCATTAAAGTCCGATTTGAGTTAAGATCCAAGGTTTAGATTAAAAGTTAAGAATTTCCGGAAGCACTCTCTAGTTTCTCTAATATATCTATACCAATCATAGGCAAAGGTCTCTCAAGAAAAACAACCATAACTCCCATATAACCTCTAAGGTTGGCTAGAAACCACAATTCTATACTAAGTCAAATATTTTCCTGTTTCAAAAACAGCTCAAGTGCTCTACTTCGGGACTTTATAAAACTTAATCCAACCGTTAACTTTCTCCCAACTTTTAACACGTTAAACTATAAGTATTCATCTACGACATATCAAAATTTCAACGGTGGATTCTCGATTTAAACCCTAGAAATTATGTCATAAAGTCAGCAGGTCGAAACTTCAAACAAAAGGTGTACAGGAGGTCTTATGTTCGATTCCCTCTATCAACATGTGCTCTTATTTATCCTACTTAGAGGTCTCCAGTTCGAGTCCCATGGACCACAAAAGAAATTGTATCCCTCACCCTCACACATCTCAGTTTATTCATTCTCTGCACCACCGTTTGGACTAACCAAATAACTCTCTGTACGTACAAAGTTGCAACAGGAAACAAGGTGCTCAACACTTTACCGGCAGCAGGGTGGTGGTCCAAGTCCCTTGGTTGTTGGTCCGTAAACGAGATGGTGAGGGAGTTCCGGGTTCACGCTATAGGGATCCTTGGTGTACTGGATGCACTGCCACAACACAAGTCACTACTCACTATCACTGTTATGGAGGAGGGCTCGTGGAGGGAAGAATGGGTCACAATCGGACTCACCTTGCTACTGAGGGAGTGTAGCGCTGGTCTAGAAGGTCTATAGTGGGGTCTGTAGCGCCGGTTGGCTCAGATCGGCTGCACAAAAACGTCCCCGCTCAGCAACAAGGTAATGCAGAAGAGAGAGAAGTAGGGCGTTACTGCCCGTTCAGTAAGAGAGGAAAAGGAAACAACAGCCCCGGCTTACCCTTGGAGACGTTCAGTCCTTGGAGCGCAGAGGCGGGCTGGTTCGCTGGCTGTAGAAAACAGGGAGCAACTCGGCGTGACACCCAGGCGGCCTGTGCAGAAGTCGGGAGCAGCAGCAGCCAGGCGGCCTGTGCAGAAGTCGGGAGCAGCCTCTTTCTGACTCCGGTGAAGGCGAGGCGAACGATCAACGCAGGAAGGGAGGCAGCGGCGTGAGCAGTTGGGCGGCAGAGAGATAGTGTTTAGCGTAGAATAGGATTAGGGAAGCTGATTAGAGTAGGTTAAGGTTAATTAGGGTTTGGTTGAGTTTGGGCCGGATGAAGGTCATGGGCCAGATATTTGGGCTTGCTCATTTAACTAAACAAAAAGGCTGAAGGAATAGTTATTCGCTCGGAACCGTTAAAGTACGGAATTATTTACGGAATCATTCATGGAATTATTTATGTTATCATTTTATGTGAATCAAGGTCACATAAAATGATAGAATTTAAAAAATCGTTTTCTTCTATTTATAAGAATTAAGGTTGGCGGATCGGAATCCGGTTTGACCGGGTATTAAAAGGAAATTAAATTTTCCGGGTATTACAATTGAATATCTCTAAGATTACAACCCATGATATTATATAAGTGTTTAGGAGGTGGTCCCCTTTCCCAAGAATTCAAATGGGCCATTATAAATCAAAATTCAACTTGGTCATTGAAAACACATGGATCGAGAGTTTTATAAATTAAGTAATAAATGCCTACTCCATATAAAACTAACAGTTATTTAGTCACTACATCTTGGTCATCCTTGCTACAAGGAGTCTTCAAACTTGGACCGCTACATGGTTTCAATTCCTTAACAAAGTTAAGTCTCACGGTATTTTCCGATTTATCCTTGGGCTCCATGATAGACTCATATAGAGAGGTACTCGACCTTAGGAGGCGCAGGACTTGATGAGGGCATTCCTTTGGACCTTCAATGATGGTTTGATGGGATTTCTTCCGAGTGCTTAAGGATAAGAGGTTGATTGATGATGCTTTACATGCTAGCCACCAATGCTCGGCTTAAATGTTTCTTCTTGCTCGTTTTGAGCCGATTTATCTACAATGACACATGAATAATGAAGTAGACATCTAATTGATAATTTAAGCTCAAATTAAGGTATAAATGCCTACTTCATGCCAAACTAAGACAAACAAACCTAAAAACACATCTAGAAAACTAGCATAAAAACATGCTATCAATAACCACTTGGATGTATGTAGCCCTCTTTCGCTCACTCACCTAATAGTTATTTAGTCACTACATCTTGGTCATCCTTGTTGCAAGGAGTCTTCAAACTTGGACCACTACATGGTTTCAATTCCTTAACAAAGTTAAGTCTCATGGGGCTTAATTATACAACTTGTTATTGCATCTTCAATCAAGAAGTGAAAATGATTAGTCAATTTCAACAAAGGTCGGGGCATGTTATGAACCAAGGGAATCACCTCCGGTTCAGGTCTTGTTGCCCTACTCTTTCAAATGAGAATGTTATAACTCTCTTTAGGGTAATACTAAGCATCGTCAAAACTCGACTTCTCTAAGTTGGTATGTCCTAGCATGACACGAAGCAACGGTAATATCTAGGTTAAGGTATGGAGCCCTTATTTTGGTACAGAGTGTCATGTATTGACGGACTCTATAAAAAACTTGAACTAAGAATATTATAATAAAAATGTAGTAATAAAATTTGTGGTGAATAAACATTATTTGAGATAAGTATAAACAAAATATATGAATTGATAGTGTAATATATGTGAACTAATTTAACAAAAGTGTTGAGTTGTTGGTATAAAATTGAACTAAAAGTGTAATACCTATGTTTTTTTTGGGACAAAAATATTCTTTTATTTATAAAAACAAAGGGTAATTTTTCCTTAGAATATCATCATTGTTCATATTGTGTGCACTAATATTCTATTAACTAACGGTTTATATTTTACCGACGTATGAAAGAAGCTGTTTAACATGAATGAGTCCCTAGGTTTATACAAGGGTTAGTTTACAAAGGTAGATATTAGGTTTAGTAACCTGATTTCATATTCTATAAGATTTATTTGTATATTTTCAACAAATTAAGGAAAATTTGTAAATTATATTCCTTTAAATATCTTTCTTGTATAGATTTTAATGTTGTTATTAATTAATAAATTTTATATTTATATTTTTATATGTTAATCAGTTTTGAAATAAATATATGTGTATATCTTATATTAATTTTAATATCACAAATTGAATAAAAAAAATATTTAAAAAATTAAGGTATATCATACTATGAAAGTTTATGCAGTAATTGTTTGTAGTTTAAGAAGAGAGAATATTATGTTAACGAATGAAATGGGCCGAGAAAGATGAATATGGTCGCTATAACCATCACAAATACAGAATGGAGCGGCCCGGCCCAAAATGAACTCCATCAGAAATTTCAAAAAAAATGAACGGAAGCCACTCAAAGTTATCAGAGCCAGGTTTCGATCCTGGGACCTGTGGGTTATGGGCCCACCACGCTTCCGCTGCGCCACTCTGATTTGTTGATTATTATTGGTCCCGTGTTTTTTTATTACGTTTTTATCTTTGTAATTGCTACTCCATAAATTAAAATTAAATTGGTTCGGTCCCGACGTACAATCGACTTACACGTCGCATTTTTAAAAATAAATATGTGACCGTGCAAATAACTTTGTTTTTATTCAAAAAATCACCTTTTATATTTGTATTTTCCGTGATTCACTTCTTTCTAAAATAGCTCATCTTATAAAACTATTTCATCGAATTATTATTTTCTATACTTTTATTTTTATTATTTAAACACAGCCTTTAATCTACTATATGTAATAGTGTAATACTCAAACTGGAATGATTTTTGTTATTTAATATAACTTTTTAATATAATGATATATTTATAGTATTTTTTTAATAAATATGAATTTTGAAATATTCCTTATCTACTACATCTTTTTTTACTTACAATTTATGAAATTGTGGAGGAAAAAATAGGACTATAGAAAAGTTATGCGTAATTATGCGGATTTCACTACGTCTTTGATTGTCTTCCAGACATCACCTCAGCCGGTTTCAAATTAGGGTTTTGAGTGGATTCCCGATTGCCGTTGGGAAGGAGATAGCCTGAGCTTATACAATTGGATTAAGTGTTACGGATTAGGTACTCGATGAGAAAATTACCGATATAGAATTATTGATCATTTGGATTTTTTGAATATAAGCGTCAGTATTTGATCGAATTTCCTTATTTTTGTATATACCAATCTAGTTTTCTTATTGTATCAATTCCGGTTGTTGTACTGGATGAGAATTTTTTATGAATACAATTAATCTTAATTGGATTTCAAAATAAACATATTATTTATTGACTGTCATATTAGTTCAAACTCCAAAGCTATAAGCAAAGATTTATACTCTTACCAATCTATTATATGTGATAAAAGTTTTAAAGGAAATAATACGTATTATTTATGGATAGAATCGTTCTTATATAAGAATATTACATTTTATATAAGGATTGTCATATTAGTTCACAATGACAAATGATTGGATGCAATCTTCATTTTGGATTATAAGTTATAACATATATAAATTTTATATACCATTATTCGAAGGAGGAGAAACCGCATTGAGGTTATTAAAAATGCGAATGGTGATTGGATTTTGGACCCTACAAGGATAGAAAATGAAGCTTTATCTTTCTTCAAAGCTCTTTATGCACCAACAGTGGCACTGGATAGTCCCTCTAGGCGAATCATTGTTGGCTTTCCCTCGGTCCCTAGGTCCCTAGGTCCGAGGTTGATACTCTCGATAGCCCCGTCTCGGAGGAAGTAGTTGTGGTTGCGGGTAAATCTATGGGCGCATGGAAGACACCAGGGCTGGATGGTTACCAACCGGGGTTCTACCAACAGTGTTGAAGCACGGTGGGAAACTCCCTGTTCAGATCTATTGATAATTTTTGGCAAACAAACATGCTCCCAGATGGCCTTAATGATACCCTTATTGTCGTTATCCCTAATGTATCGGTTCCGAAAAGTCTGTCGCAATTCCGTCCAATTAGCCTCTGCAACGTAGCGTACAAGTTAATCAAGAAGATTATGTTCCAAAGGCAGCAAGAGTTGACAAAGCAGTGGGTTGGCCCCACCCAAAGCAGCTTCATCCCAGGCCAGCTTATTGAGAACAACGTAGTTATTGTCTAGGAAACCGTTGATTCCATTATGCGCAAAGGATCAAGGAAACGATGGATGCTGATTAAGCTAGATCTTGAAAAGGCTTATGATAAACTTAATCTTCCCGTTTGGTTTGAACTCCGAAATCGGAAATGGAATGGAAACGAATCTAGTCCATGCGTATATCATTGTTCATGGAAGTTTTTGGAATCATTCCTTGTGGTTTGAAGTAATTGGAGTAGAGTTTGATTACTTTTTATACCCTATAGGGTTATAAAATGTGGGAAATCAAGTGCAATTTGCCTTAAGCCACAAAGAATGATTCCATACAGTTTTATGAATAAGGATATAGATATGGACTAAATTCGTTTCCATTCCGTTTTCGTTTCCGGAGTTGGAAACAAACGGACCCTTAGTTCTAAAACTCTAACTATACACTATTAAAATTGAATCAAATGTAGGCCCACTCTTAAGTGTGCGACTCCCGGGTCCTCGAATTTATGTATTCGTTTCCATTCCGTTTCCGTTTCCGGAGTTGGAAACAAACGGACCCTTAGTTCTAAAACTCTAACTATACACTATTAAAATTGATTGAAATGTAGGCCCACTCTTAAGTGTGCGACTCCCAGGTCCTCGAATTTATGTATTCGTTTCCATTCCGTTTCCTTTTTTGGAGTTGGAAACAAACGGACCCTTAGTTCTAAAACTCTAACTATACACTATTAAAATTGAATCAAATGTAGGCCCACTCTTAAGTGTGCGACTCCCGGGTCTTCGAATTTATGTTTCTTAAAGCCTAATTTTGATTCAAAAAATTCAAATTAATTAAAAGTGATCAACACTTTAGTGACCAATATAGACCAAGATTCAGTTCTTAGTAATGATATTTTTGTAGTTTTTTTAAATTATAAATAAAGGCGTAAAATGATACATAGTGGATCTAGAGATCCAACCCCTAGGGACTTGGGTAAGTTTTTCTTTTTCTTTTTCTTATTAGTTAACTATAGTGTAATCTTTTTTCTATTTCTTAAAAAATAAAAAAATAATTCAAAATAATACCAAATATCAACATTGAACCCACAATAATACCAACTTTAAAAATTAATAAGAGCGACACAAACTATCAACATACTAAAAATAAAACGACTTGTATTTCCGGCATAAAACTTGACTCCAGCGATGATGTTACAACCGGTTTCTTACCTGACATCTAAAACTGGGATTAATTTTATGACATGGATTTTATTTTATTTTTAAATCATATTAATAATCATTCAATGCACCAAAAAATTTAAATTAAGTTTAAATAATAATAATAATAGTAATAATAATATTTATTAAAATGATTTATTTTGACTTTTTTTGCTAACCGTTTTTGCAAATTTTCCCCCATACATTTTAGATATTATTTTTATATAAAAAAAAAACTCTTTTAACTTAGTCTAAAAAGGTAAATTTTCTTTAGGGGTTAAGTTAAAAGATGAAATTTTAAAAAACAATTTGATTAATTTTTTTTTTTTAAATTTTATAAATTTATTTTTACACAAAATTCTGAAAATAAATATGATAACAATAATTACCGAAAAAGTGATTATTTGTTTTAAGTTTTAAAAATCATATATTTATATTTTAAGCATATAAATAAAAATTAAATATTTTTTATAAATAAAAATCACATCGCACAACTCACCCTAATTTTGATGGGATGTAAAAAATTGTTGTCACGTCATTCGTAGGGTTAGAATTTTTTACATAGAAATAAGACTGTCACTTTTTGTAAATATATTAATAGTTTGTATCGTTTTCAGTAAATTTTAAAGTTGGTATTATTTTGAAATATTGTTTCAAAATTTAATTGTGTATTTTTTATTATAAACAAAAGGTCACACTAATCATTTGATACACTAACAAAATTTAATAGGCTAACATGTAAAAAAAGCAAATTAAGAACATTGGTCAACTTTCATATAAATCAAACAAAATTTCTAAATCCGAACACGAATAACATAAGTGTCCAAGTCAATATTATTGATTACTATATCTTTACTATACTAAAAGTGAGAGTTGCCCTAATGAATAGGGACTTTCCTGTTTTGCTCTTTGACCCCTAATTTTTTCATTTTTGCCCCTGCTTATTTATTTTAATCACATAACTGCCATATCTATCTGTTTACTTTGTTACACGTATCTCTAGCATGTCAATTCTTCCATATGCCACGTTTCCACCGCTTCTACCGCTTTCACCACTAATTATTTTTATGTTATCGAAAGACAACATAAGCCCTACTCCATCCATAACTTTCATGGTCATCGCCACTCAACTCTCTCCCTCCCTTTACAAACTTCCCCTTGACCTCCTGATTCAGGACTCTTGGCTACGCGCTTTTCTAGCGTCCATTCCGGCCGGGTTTCTATTTCCGCCAAGAGCAGAAGGGTGATTAATACAAGGTGGAGTTTGAGCGGTACTGTATCACTTCTTCGTTATCTTAAGCAACAGTTATAGATCTGAGTCTTGCCTAGATGTTTCGTGCTTCCATTTGTCCTATTTAAGGTTTTGAAGGCCATCAATTTCGTAGGCAACATGTATAGGGCTTCCAAGTGCTCCAATCTATTGTTCATGATAATTTCATTATCTTCTCTTTCTTCATCCAGCTCTTCAATCTTTCGTAAAACTCCTCTTTAATTCTTCTTAATCGCATTCCCTTTTTCTTTTTCTTTTTCTTCTTGGATTGCTTTTGAGGGATTGAAGCACAAAGTTTTTGAGGTTTCTTTGTCCGATCTTCAAAATGACGAAGACAAATTTTTTAGGAAGATTTGCGTGAGGGCCGATGATGTTCAAGGAAGAGATGTCTTGACTAACTTCTAGGGGCCCGTCGGATATCATCGATTCCACTTCCTCACTCTGATTGGGAAGCTTCATTCTAAAAATTATTTTGCTGCCTTTGATCATTCAATACCCGATTTGTGTTGATTATTTGCTCTTTGATATTTCTTCTCGTTGTAGGCTTGCACCTCGTAAGCTCTTTTCTTTCTCCAGATAATTGCTTCCAGTTGCTATTTCTTTGATAATTTCTTGTTCTTTTTTCTGTTTAGCACATTTCGGTTGATTTGAAGATGACTACTCTTTATTCTCAAGGATCTAACTTGTTTTGAACTTTCTTTTTTCAAATTGAATCGAATAACTCTTCTGCATTTTATTTTTATAATCGACGCTATTGATTGTGGCGTTCCATTTTCGTTACCTTCTGAGATCTGCTTGCTTGAGTAGAAGTTTTTGCAAAGGGTTGACACCTTTCTTCACTCCACATATGTGTTTAACTTTTGCTATATATGATGTTTGCAAAGATTGTTCAAATAGGTGTTGTGTTATTATTCACAATTTAGCTGTTTGTTCGGTGATGTATGGTTTTGATTGGGAGGATTTTGTGCTTGATTGTCCGATCTATCATGTATTTGCTCTAGCATGGTTTTGATATGGATGCCTTATTGTCGGTGGAAGAGCTTTCTATTATATGAAATCTAATTACACGCTTTACTTGCCGAAATCAGTCTGAAGTACTAGAAACTTATTTGGATGAACATCATCTTTGCTCACCACTAGAAGTTTGTGCTGAACTGTAATTTACAAACTTAGCGATTGAATTACCAGTAGATATATTTACAATTGAGGGTTGGGAACATCTATCTGGTTGCTCATCTATTGGCTTTGCATAATTATTCCAAACATTAAGTTTTTGAAAAATAGATTCATAATTCTAGCCCTTTTTTGGATATTATTTGTTTATCTAAAGATATTGTCCATCTTAGATTCCGTAGTTACACAAATCTCATTATCAATGATTTTCTAATTAATTTTTAAGTTGCCAATTTTCTTCAGTTTTGCAATAGTTCTATGTTTTCTTCAATGAATCTAGAGTAATTGAATGAACTTTCATTTGATTGATAGCGTGTGTCCAATGTGAAACTTATTTAAAAGGATCAATTTTGTGTACTTTCTAAACCTGGTTGAAGATTACTATCTTCAATGCGTGATTGTTCGTTGATTTTTTTTATCTCGTCTCAAGAGATTAAAAGCTCATATATTTCTGATACTGTGATGTGTACATACAGGTACATGCTATCATAGGGGGAAATGACTTTGGAAATAGTACATTTTCAAAGGTTACACTAAAATCACACTAAGATAATAATGCAATTTCAAAAGTGTAGTTTCTCCCCTTCTTAGCTTTAGCTAACTTCTCAAATAAGCTCACACTAAGATCTTTCCATGGAACTTCCTTCCAAATGAGTAATTCTCAATCTAAACTTCTAGGAATGACGTGAATGGGTGGAGGCTCCTTAGATATCTCTCCCTTAAGGTTAGACAAAAACCTTGAAGAACTAGGGCGAGGTCTTGTAGATTGCAATCAAAACAATCGATGACAATAGGCTTTCTTGGGTAAGAATCTTGGCCGAGATTTTGTGAATTTGACCGAGATTTCTTCTCTAGAGTGATACTTCGCTTTTCTATGCCGCGGTTCCGTCCGAATAATGGTAGTATTCCCTGCACCATATTCCTCCGGCATTCCTAACACATAAACTTCGTGTATATTCTTCTTCTTGATATCCTCAACTTGCAATCCTACAAAAAAACCCCACTCTCTTCCTCATGGATAACGGTGCAAGATTAAGGTTTGAAAGAAACAATGTATCAACAAATTCATGATAGTGCAAAGTATACAACACTCGATATAACCTTAAACTTTTATCAACAATCTCATGCTCAACGTATGTCCTATTGGGATCTAACAAAGCCATGGCTTGACAAGGCACCACACAAGGCTCTTTATGCTTTTCCCTAGGGGTATTAAGAGGCTTTAAGTATGGACTCAAAGGCAAATCAGAAGATAGATCACTAGAACATGGTTCTAAAGAATAACCTAAGGATGAGAGTAACAACTTAGATTCATGATCATCATAATCAACTTTAGTTATCAAATCAAAGTCGTGCTCATAGGTTCCCACGTACACTAGTCTTAGCATGTGACACAATAATAGATTCTGATTTTAATAAATCAAAATGATCATGCATAGAAGTAGAAGGTTTAAAATCGCTAACCTTTGTAGTTTTATCATTCTTGACCAATGGTGGTTCTTTCCGGGACTGGAGAATTCCTGATTCTAATGTGATCAACTGGTTACCCAAATTTTCCAATGTATTTCTCATTTCCTTTACAGGTTCATCAATCCTATTCGAGAGTTTCCAGTTCTGAATGACTTGTGGTTCCACCCTTGGAAGAAACTCCTCGTTCCTTACAAATCTTGGCTGGAATCTTGGTAGGATGGATCGAGATTTTGGGGCCGAGATTCTGGACTGAGATGTTTAACTTTCCTAGTTCCTCTACGCTCCGGGGACTGGGACGTCTAGTTTGTTCATCCTCTCCTGGGACATTGATCATACCTAGGATAATCCCTCTCATCCTTAAATTCCTAAAATTCAATAAACTTCAGAGCGTTAGGTATGTTATAATATTGACTTGAATATCTCATACCTTGCTCATGAAAGACTGTTGGGGAACTCTGGGACTGAAGTTTGATATGGAACACGTGAACACGCATTATCCTCATTCATTGATCTCCGTTGAGGAACGTAAGTATCAAAACTCAACTGGGACAAATCTCGGTCGAAATCCGGGCGAGATTTCTCTTTGGGGATGAGATTTGGTGCTGGAACGAGGTTCTAGTGTCTCCACTTTCTCGGTGAAGTTTGCAAGAGAACCCATGAGTTGCTTCATCATGTCCTGGCCTTGGGATGGTTTATTCCACATCCTTGTGCCCTTTTATGCATCTTGGATCTAGACATCTACACAAATACGCAAAGTAACAACAAACTCATGAAGTTAGTGAAAACGAAGGTTCCTTACTTGTCTTCTCCCGCACTCACACTTTGTTCTGAATCTCAAGCTAATTTGATGTAATTGCCTTGGATGTATTAATGCTTCTTTACCAATTGATGGACTAGCTACAAACTAGAACTTCCTTGGATGTCTCAAGTAGTCAACTTGGTTCGGAAGAAGGTTTGGAAGTTAGTAAAGAAACTCCTGCTGCAGGTCTCTTCACACAATTGACACAAAGTGGAAATAATATTGCAAGTAGACACAACTAGTATGATAGAAATAATAGATACTAACTAACACACCCAAAGAAATTGACTCAATGTGTTTAGAGTAGAAAAGAGGCAAAAAATAAGCACACACGCGATTAAGAAGAGAGCTTTACTTACCTTGCACTTGAGAAACTGGAGAGACAGTTAGCCGGTTAGGGTTAAGTATTGACAGTAGAAAATCTTGGGTTACAAGAGTTCTTAACCGTTAAGAGATTCTTCAACCTTATCATTTTGTTTCGATTATTTCAAAGTCAAGCCGGACTTTGATTGGTTTGGACTTTTTCCGTCGCCTTATCATTTTATTTGACATTAGGTTCTTGATTCTTCAACCTTTTTATCATTTTATGTGAGGACTCTACTCACATAAAATACGCAATCGATCTATCTCTTCTGAACTCGTTAAAAGAGTTCTTAACCGTTAAGAGAGGCCATCCAGGCCCGTCATGTACCCGCCCAGTATTGAGCTGCATCATTTCACGTTCCTTGGTCTTCCTCCTTCCATTCTGATGCCAAACCCTAGAAACCCCTCCCTTCTTCCTCCACCCTTGTCTCACGTAACCTACATCCTCCCTTGGACATTAGTAGGAGCAACGGCGGCCTCCTCCTTAGACAACAAGTAGAGTTGGTCGGCAATGGACTCCGCCGCAGGAATAGTCTTCCTCCGTCTTCGAGCCAACAACCGGGAGTGGTCTTCTCCTCCCTTGTTTCAACCAACCTGGAAAACGGCCTCGCGAGCCTCCTCTGTCATGCTAGACCGAGACGAGTCCCTCCGGTACACCTCCACCCTTCATCTTGTCGACATCATCAGCCAGCAACCGACACATCTGCATGCAGCGAGCAAACGGAAGTCTCGTGTCTTGTGCTCAGACAGGCCACGAGCCCGTCCCTTCTAGCCGCGGGTGTGCTATGCCTATGCACCCGCGATCGCGCATTGGCCCAGCCGCGCTCGTGCCCAACTTGAGCAGCCGCGGGTGCGCTTAGTGATATGAACACTCCCACCTTCGTCCTCGTGCACACAAGCATGTTGATCCTGGCTAGTCGGCAGCCTTGGAAGATAACTAGAGGAGATGATGCATTTTGAGTTTTAAGAAGTAACAAGTAGTCAAATTCGGGTCCAGATTTGGGCAGTTGAGATCATACTCGGACGGAATCGAGTGATATTGTTGACGAGACTTGACCTGGTTCAGGTTAGTCATTGGGGCTTACTTAGCTGCAGTCTTATATTGGTTTAATGACATGTGTAGTGTTTGTTATAAGTGTTTATAGTATGATAACTAGATTAGTATAACCGACTTATATATGGCCCAAGTGTAACAAGCGGTGGCATGATCTGCTCAGCTCTTGAGGGAGACTGGGAGGTTCTCCGCGACTAGGCCAAACATGGTATACAGGGAGGGTAATGAACCACTCCACATGGTATACGGGGAGGTGTGCCGAACCAATCCTGTTGGATAAAGGGACGGAGGTGAGAGTCTTGGACTTCTCGTGACACAAGCATAAATTGGAATTAATAGTGTATGACTTAATGAAAGATGATACATGAATTTTGTTTGAGCATGTTATGTGTTTCATTCTGCATTGTGTGTGTTTGTGCTTGTGTTATTCTTTTAATATGTAAGTTGTTAGCTAACGGTTTATTAGATATTATGGATGCTTTGTAGGTATATAAAGTTACAGAGAGATCCAGAGCGGATGGTCAACCGGGTCCACGTACTCATATAGATGGGGACGGGAGAGTCTTCAATTTTTGCATGCACAGTATATTGATATTTCCATCTTGTAAGGTTGTCACATGTTATATATTCATTCAAATATAATTTGTAGTTTTCAAAGTGCTTATTTACATTTGTGCCTTGTTGTAAGATCTAGTAAAGTTGTTGTCAAAATAAGGTCTAGACCCATTGGGAGGTCTTAACTAGTAGCTGCATGAGTTTTGAGAATTTGGGATGTTAAAACATAGTATCAGAGCCAGATTGACAACAATGACACTTGCAATCTTCTGAACCGAATGTAGGAAATAACTAGAACATGAAAGAGGTTTGAAAATTTCAAAATGAGTTTCTATTTTTTTTAAATCATATGCATAGTCGGGTTGTTGGGTTAGTAGTACGTCGGACCACCATCACTCTTCGTGGATCTCTGCAACTTAGTATTATAGGTGAAATATTATATGCACTTACAGTATTGTGAATTAATGTATGTTATATGTTAGTACCTTAAAGGATATTTTATATCCCTTAGTTAGAATATTATGATGCTATCATCGCCTCGTGATAAAACATTAGTAGAGGGTGAAGTGTTTCAATACAAATATAGTGGACTCAGACCTCGGATTGGGTATTATGTTCTAGCAGAAACTTTGGTGGTTCCTATAAATCTTTTGAGAACGGGTGTGAAAAAGGTGAAGACTACCGGATGACATTAACAACCAAGAAAATTAAATGAGAAAGAAATTCTGAGTGGACTCAAATAGCGTGATAGAAAGCCGTACAAAGCACTTAGCGGTATGAAGACAGGAGTTGTAATTTGAAGAAGCATGTAAGGACTTCCAAGTGCTCAGATTGGAGATAGTAATATTGGAACAAAAATCAAGCACGGTGGAGTACAAAAACGCTTGACGGGTTAAATGACATTGCAATCAAGGTGAATGCCTCCATAGAAAATTACGGGCATGAGAGTCCAAATGAGATAGGGTGTCGACCCATATATGAAGAATTATAGGCACACGAAATGGAAATTTACGGTTGAGTTTAAAGGCGAAAGGTAGATTTCATAAGCGTGGAGACGGTTTGACTTCTCTGGAGATACGAGAACTTTGAAAGAAATCATGATGCAAGTATAGAAAAGGGTAAAAGTCATGTAGTAGAGTCAACGGATTTTCATTGAAGCAATGTTACAAAACAACACTAGTGAAGGAATAAGTGTGCGTGAGAAAGACCTGGGTGGATGTTCGCTCCAAAAGGTGTATGCAAGCTTTAAAATTTATAACCCAAGAAGTATGCTTGAACAATATGCGAACCCGCAGTGTACGGATCGATTGTAATAAAAAACAAGAATTCCAGGGGTCAAACACATGGACTATGGTGAAACAAAGCACGAAATCGGTAGTCAAATATTGCTAAAAACTAAAAGCAATTAAAGCAATCAAAGATGATGTATAAGTCAAGTAAGGGGAAATGCGGATTCTAGGGATTAAAGAATCTAGTTGTGGTTCCGACTCAAGATCTCAAAGGATAACACGGACAAAGCTGAGGTTTGCAAAGGGAAGGTGGTTCTAAGGTGGGAATAGATTACCGGGTAAGTCTCACTACTCACTATCCCAAACCAAAGCTCCTATTACCGGGTAAGTCTCAAGGTACTAAGGAAAGGAACTATAATCTCAAACCAACACACCACCCAAGGGAATAGAATCAACCTTTACCGGGTAAGTCTCAGGCGAACTCACAAAAATGGAATGAAGGCACACTCAAACCCCAATAAAGGATAAACCTTTATTACCTACACTCATGATTTTAGGTAAACAAATAAAGGAATCACCGGGTAAGTCTCATCCTAGGCTTGCATTGAACCAGGAAAGATGTAATAAGGAAAGGATTTGGCAAACTTAAACTCTTAACTCAGAATAGGTTCAGGAAAGGTCACCTCGTTCAGTCTGTTTCCACCCCGGCCGAGATGTTCAAGGACTGAGCGAGGTGTTCTAGGGTTAAGGTAAAGACTCGAGCTTTCAGGGTCCTGCTGGGAATAAGATCATTCTATCATCGTCTTTCCCACAACTTTCAGCCAATCACCCTAGAATCGCATAAGAAACTTAGCCAACAATCATCATGATAACAATAATCAATTTAATGGAAAAGGAATCAATATTCGAACAAGAAAACCTTAAGAAAAAGGTCTCAATAACTGAATCAAATAATCAACAAACAAGCGTTCCTCAGTCACGAATCAACAAAGACAACAAACCAAAAGTAATCTAAGAAAGTCTTACAAACTCCTTCAAAAGCCAACTTCAACTATGATTTCTTCCTTCCTTGGACTTCAATCCTTCAATACTTCCTTCAATTCTTCCTTCAAACCTCCAGAAAATCCCTCAATTGTCGGATGCCCTAAGCTGGTTTAACTTGTGGAAAATCCAACTCTTTATATAGGAGAATTATCTTTCAAAGATAATAATATCTTAAAAAGATAGTTTCCTATAAAATATATCTCTATCTCTTAAAGTAAATCAGCCAAAAATAATATCTTCCTTCCAGAAATCCAGCCAAAAATATAAAATATCTTCTTTCCAAAAATAAAAGATCTCAGCCAAAAATAAAGATCTCGCCGGCGACAAGGTGTTCGCCTCGGTCGGGACGCTCCTCAAGATCACCTCATCGAGGTGGTACTGTAGCTGACCGAGGTGAATCTCAACTGAATGTAAAATCTCTCGAATCTGGTCCAAAGTCAATCTTCTTAATCATTTTCATGCTTCCTAAGGTCTTCTCAAAGCTCCAGAATGTAGTTCCAATGACTCCTTAACTTCCTTAGCTCCATTTCGATGCAAAACGTGCCATTTTACCTATAATTACAACGAAACTAGGTGTAGACCTCGATTCCCGTAAAGGTAGACAAAACAACAATATAATCGCAGAATATACATCCATACATGTAGATTTATGAAGATAAAACGTCTGAACTAGCCCCAAAATATAGACTATAATACATGTTATCATTGGAGTCAAGAGGCCACAATGACCTCTCACTTATCATAAGACTTAAGTCACCAATATATACGGTCCATACAAGAGAAACTGCGAGTGATGAGAATGAAGGTCATAGGAATCGCAAAGACGCGCTTCAAGGTATCGTGGAAGTTTTGAAAAGACTATTGATGTTGGAGGGATGAACAACTGGACTCGAGAAATGGAGTTATCTCATAAAGGAGCAGGAGGTGTGGAATGTAGAACAAGATAAAGGAGTATAAATGGATGAACCCGAGTAAGTAGTCCTTTGCAACGAAATTCAATGTCAGAAGAGATAAGAGAAGGGTAAGTCCATAATCTTGGGGTAAGTCAACTATAAACTAACCGGTGATAGTTGAGAGCATACACGTGTCGGTTGGTCATTGACGAGTTATTGGCAGATTGGAGGAAGTAAATGTGATTGCGGATTTATAGAGTAACTTTATCCATACCTTGGAAGAATTTCCTCAGGTGGTCAACGACGACCCTCTTGGATCATTTGAGTCAGTAGGAATGGATATGTGTAAGAATAAATAGGAGAGTAAGAAGAATAAATAGGAGGGTACTTAATACTTCTTCCAAATGGAACTGATGGTGTGTTTTAACAAGCGAGAGTTGGGTACATCATTCTGACTCACGGAATACGCCATTATGACTAATGGGTGACAACTGAATAACATGATTCACAGCGGCGGTGCAAGAGTACAATTTCTGACGTTCACACCTTGGTAGAGTGGGGTGTCGCGTTTAAGGCGATGTTAGTTGGAGGATACATCTCGATTGGAACGGGCATGATATAAGTTATGCTGAGTGACTTAAGATTTTTATATGGATCTCGTGTCACCTCGACAAAATAGACACAAAATGGCGTATATATAAAGAGTTTATCGAGAGAAGAGTGGTACTCTATTATAGATCCAAGACAAGCATGATGACCTCGTCATATGTCGATTGATGAGTAGTTTTTAGAAACTGAGTACATAAATGGTGTACCTTGGAATCATTTTCCGACGGATTGAAAAAGAGTTGATGACAGTAACATATTATTCAACGTGGACCGGGAAAGTTGCATGAGAAAATTGAAAGGGAGTAACCAACATATTTTAGATAAGGATTTGTAAGTTGGTGAAGCGACAAGATCATCACTAAACAATGCGATGACAAAAAGGATCCTTTGAGTAGATCATACGTATAATGTTTTATATTTGAATAGTATCGATGTGCATTTTGAGTAAAAAGTGATATTAATGGGCAGATAATCCATTGTGGATATAGTACAAATTAGCGGATGAATCTATATCTATTATACTTACTAAAACAGAGCACGGGTTGATGACGTGGCGCGCTGTGGACGCAGGATTTTTGAAATTGAGCTCCCACAATTAAAGCCAATAAATCTTTATTTTTTACACTATTTTTTAAACCATAAAATCTTTTATTATTAAAATAATAATTTTATAGAAACCAAATCTATTATACTTACTAAAACAGAGCACGGGTTGATGACGTGGCGCGCTGTGGACGCAGGATTTTTGAAATTGAGCTCCCACAATTAAAGCCAATAAATCTTTATTTTTTACACTATTTTTTAAACCATAAAATCTATTATTATTAAAATAATAATTTTATAGAAACCAAATCTATTATCTATTATCTATCTATATACTAAAGCAGCCCGTAAACTTCCACGTGGCACAGTTTCGTGCAGCCACCTCATCAAATTTACACGTGTCAATTTTTTGTTAGTCCCGGTCCCACCATATTAAACCTAATTATTTTAAATATTTAATTTATGAATTATTTTAAATATTTTACTAACTAATATTTGTTTTATTCTCTCATATTATTAATTGATATTTAATTATTTGTAGCTTAAAAATCAAAATAGTTAAGATTTGCAATCTAATTTTAAAGATATTAATGTTTTGTCAACAGATATTTTTTAATTTATAATTGAACTTTATACTTTCTTAAACTTATAAATTTTGTTTTAAATTTAATTTTGTTTTGTTTACTTATATTTTTCAATTGAACTAATAAACTTTATTTTTTTATATAAAATTTTAAAGATATTAATATATATTTTATATTTTTAATTTTCAATTGAACTTCATTTTTATCTAAACTTATAAACTATTTTTTTTTAAATAATTCTTTTAAATGATTAAAAAAAATACTTCTTAATTTTTTTTAGAATAAATTTTTTCCTATAATTAAAAGAATTCGTATTTTTAGAATAAGTGTTTTTTCATTTTCGATTTTATTATTTTTTGAAAACAATTGTAGATATTTTTAAAATAATTTGTATAAAAACTCATAATTTCATATTAAAAAAAGATATGGAAAAAAATCGAATTTTTTTCCCAAAAATGTTAAATTCAATTCTATTATACTTATTAAAACAGAGCACGGGTTGATGACGTGGCGCGCTGTGGACGCAGGATTTTTAAAATTGAGCTCCCACAATTAAAGCCAATAAATCTTTATTTTTTACACTATTTTTTAAACCATAAAATCTTTTATTATTAAAATAATAATTTTATAGAAACCAAATCTATTATACTTACTAAAACAAAGCACGGGTTGATGACGTGGCGCGTTGTGGACGCAGGATTAGATTAGAGAAGTATACAAAACAAAAGCACGTAAAAAAAATCTATTTCACAATATTCTTTCTCATTTTTTTCAAAACCTGCACAAGGTGCGGGTATTATACTAGTACTTACTAAAACAGAGCACGGGTTGATGACGTGGCGCGCTGTGGACGCAGAATTTTTGAAATTGAGCTCCCACAATTAAAGCAAATAAATCTTTATTTTTTACACTATTTTTTAAACCATAAAATCTTTTATTATTAAAATAATAATTTTATAGAAACCAAATCTATTATACTTACTAAAACAGAGCACGGGTTGATGACGTGGCGCGCTGTGGACGCAGGATTTTTGAAATTGAGCTCCCACAATTAAAGCCAATAAATCTTTATTTTTTACACTATTTTTTAAACCATAAAATCTTTTATTATTAAAATAATAATTTTATAGAAACCAAATCTATTATACTTACTAAAACAGAGCACAGGTTGATGACGTGGCGCGCTGTGCACGCAGGATTTTTGAAATTGAGCTCCCACAATTAAAGCCAATAATTATTTATTTTTTACAGTATTTTTTAAACCATAAAATCTTTTATTATTAAAATAATAATTTTATAGAAACCAAATATATTATACTTACTAAAACAGAGCACGGGTTGATGATGTGGCGTGCTGTGGACACATGATTAGATTAGAGAAGTATACAAAACAAAAGCACGTAAAAAAAATCTATTTCACAATATTCTTTCTCATTTTTTTCAAATCCCGCACAAGGTGCGGGTATTATACTAGTATACTACTAAAGTAGACTACACTGATGCTGACGTGGCGGCTTCACGTTTTTTTTCGGATTAAATTTTTTTTTTAAATCATGAATTAAGCCAAAAAAAATCTTTTTTTACTAAAACAAAATCTAAAACAAATCTTTCTTTTACCAACCTTCTAATAAATTATCTACTGATAATATTGGCTCAACGTAAACCCAAGACTTCCTCTATACGTTTTACGTGTATCCTCCAACTATAAATGTAGATAACTCCATTCATTTTTTTTCTACTGATCATATTTCTCTTCATCTTTTTCAGGTTGTCGTCGGATATTTCAAAGCTGCTTCGGCTCACTTTTCAGGTTATTCAATAGTTTAGATTTCTTTTATTCATTCATTGATTTATTCTCCTCTCTTTTTTTTTTTTTGCACTCTATCGTCCGTCGAATGAAACAAAGTTATGTTCTACATGTAAATCTTTCAATTGGATTTTATATTGTTTTGTAAAAACCTTCAATCCAATGAATAGAGCTTTAATTATAAATGTTCTCCCTTTTGTATCTCCTGTTGCTCCTCCACCGTCTATAGCTCCCGCTCCCGATTATCTTGACCTTCAATTTTATAGATTCGAAGCAATGGCGATCCATGATCCATAATCGGATTGATCCTCCTGTATCTCCTGTTGCTCCTCCACCGGGTATAGATCTCGCTCCCGACTCTCTCGACCTTCGATTTTACAGATTCGAAGCAATGGCGATCCATGATCAGATTGATCCTCTTGTATCACCTATTGCTCCTCCACCGTCTATAGAACCCGCTCCCGATTCTCTCAACCTTCGATTTTACAGATTCGAAGCAATGGCTATCCATGATCAGATTGATCCTCCTGTATCTCCTGTTACAAATTCGTTTCTTTCAACAGTGCAGGTTTTTACAATTGTTATTAAATCAAAAATCAATTTTAAATATTGATGTGGTAACTATTGATCTAAAATCTCCAACCTCTTTGATTTGCTGCTATGATTGTTCCTTTTTCTTAAAAGTAATTATGTTTAATTATGGTATTTGGTGGATCTTTGTTCGGCATATTGATCTTCGTTCGGCATATTGATCTTCCTATGCTAATTATAAAAACTGAAGGTTTTTATATTTTTACTTCAAAATCAATTTTTAATACTTTTGTTTAACTCTCTTGCAGAATATGTTTTCAAATGATGTTTTAAATTATCCTATACTTTGCAGGTTTTATCAAAAATTATCTATACTTTCCGGGTTTCATAAAAAAAAAGAGAGAAACAATTAACCATTCAAGAAGCCAAATTATATATCACTTTTATCATATTATTTAAAATGTCTATTGTTCATCAAGTAATTTTGTATGTTTGTATCTATATATACTACTAAAGTACACTACATTAATGTTGACGTGGTGCCCATACGTTTTTTCTTGGATTAAATTGTTTACTAAATAAATAAATATATACTATTGAAGTACACTACACTAATGCTAACGTGAGGCCCCACGTTTATTTTGGATTAAATTTTTTACTAAATAAATAATCAAGCCAATAAATATTTTTTTACTAAAACAAAATCTAAAAAAATCTTTTTTTAACTAATCTTTTAGAAAATTAGTCAAAAATAAGAAATTTTATAAATAAATAAATCTACAAACCTAATAATATCTACTGTTGACGTTGACGTTGGTTGATCGTAAACCCTAAACTTCTTCTATACGTTTTACGTATCCTCCAACTATATATTCAGATAATATCCCATTCTATTCCATTCGGCTTTTGATTATTTTAGATTTTTGTACCGATTTTAGTTCAGCCATTTGTATTAGAGTATGTTATTTTTAAATTATACGATTCTATTTTTCTACTGATTTCTTAAACAAATTTATGTTGATTTACATTCTATATTATCGTTTATTTAAATCGATTTTTTTAGTTGACTTTTAATCAATTGTTTGATCGTTTAGCAACTATTATATGATTTTGACTTTTTTTTGTACCGATTTTTAATGTGGTTTCGTATCATATTCTTTTTTTTTTTACAAATTATATTTTCCTATTCACCTACTTTGATCGATTTCGTATCATTTTTTTATAAAAGTTTTATTAGCATAAAATAAAAAATTATCAATATGCAACTACATGGTCTCAACAATGTATAATATAGTTAAAATTGTAAAATGAAAAACTATTTTATTAAAAAAACCCGCACAAGGTGCGGGGCATGAACTAGTTAAACTTTAATGAGGGATGAGGATCAATTGACGGTGATGAGAGTTCACCTTGTGTCTAGTATCATCGTTCCGGATACATCACTTTAAGATCTTTGAAGCAAAGTAAGAAGCTCGAGGTTAAGTTAATGATACATTAGAGATCTATAAAATAATATGATGACGACAAGTGAATGTAGAAGAATGACCACCATATTTTTTGATTATTGAGTTATATCAAGTTTAAAACTCGAGAAGAAGTACATGATGATTCATTAATTGATGAGCGGTATGACTGGGCCATATTAAGGAGACTAGACCAAGTTATTTGTCTGACAAAGAGCATTAGACACTTATTAAAGTGCCGTGAGATGTCTAAGATCATCGCCTTAGAGTTGATAGACGGAATTTGTCGGAAGGTTGGAAGCAAGCAAGTTCATGAGACTTCATAGAGCCTTTGAAGTTTTTTTGGATCTCAGGGGTAAAACCGTCTTTTTTATAAAAAGGGTCGGTTCAATACATTTTTTAGATTTTTGTTGATAACCTAGAAGTTGGAAACTTTTTGATGTTGGATAAGTTATATTGATACAAGTTCATGTTATGATGGTTGAGATTATACTCATATAGAGTCAAAGAATATCGTTGATGTAATAACCGAAAATTTTAAACTCAGTTAAATCCGGATCCTCCCTTAAATAAAATAAAATGACATTTAATTTCTATCATTTTATGTAGCTTGATTCACATAAAATGATAGTTTATGTAACCGGAGATAATTCATATAAAACGAAGAATGATCCCGTACGAGTAACGGAGAATTGCTTCAGCTTTGTTTCTTTAGTGGAAGAGCAGGCCCATTCAGTAACCTTCTGCCGGCCCAATAAACCCTTAAACCTTATTAATTAAAAATCTAACTAAACCTAACCTTGTTTTACCCTAATCTACCGCCTAATCCATCCCTTACCTTCATATGTTGCACGTTGGAGAGTGGAGACATCACGCCGCCACCTTGAGCCTCTCCGGGACCGTCACGACGGTAAGATCTCGCTTCTCTCTCGAGTCTTCTCTCCCTCCCTTCTGCACAGCCGCATTCTAACCTTTCAGCAACCACCAGACCTCCGTAAGTACGAGCCATTCGGGACGGGAGAAACACCAACCTTCGACCGGGGTAACGAACCGGGCGGAAGAGACGAGCCTCGCGACCAACAGCCGACGCCCACCCTCGCTTCCCTATCGTCTTCTGCACCGGCCAACGGGAATGCCAACCACCGCTTTTGCGTGTGACGAGCCGCTGCACGCCTCACCGGAAGGCTGGCTCCTGTCTGCACCATTAGAACGAAGGTAAATAGCCTCCTAGCGCATCCCTCTCCCTTCATTCTATTCCGTGTGAGTAACCAACTGAAGGCGGCCCCTTTCGGATCCTGCAGTGACTAACCAAGACGTGCGGGAGTCCTTTCGAGCCAACGTACGAACCCCGGTCCAGGACATTTCAGCAGCCGTAACACCGGAACTTAGACGGCCTGTGTAGGTACACATATTCTCATACACTGCGGTATATACATCGACATAGAATTTGTAAAGGTTGTGTGCTGAGTATATATATGTTTATAAGAGGATAGAGACATGTAGGCCTACTGTTATTACAATGAGATAAGTAAAGATAGGTATGCTAGGTAGGAGTAATGTTGTGTACGTGTGGATGTATAGGCTTATATAGGAGTTGTGTATGCCGAGTATATATATACGTATATATATGTAGGTATATATCTAGGTGTATATAGAAGTATGTATATATGTCATATGTATATATATATATATATATATATATATATATATATATATATATATGGGTTTACGTATATAAGTGCAAGTTTGGGAGATATGAAATTATGTATATGTGGGTACACGAGTAGTTATAAATAAGTGGGTTAAGGAGAAAGGTTATAGTATGTATGACGGTATAAAATATGTATTAGAGTAGATAGTAACCGAGGAGGAGGACTGTTGTCCTTTTCGAGTTGATTCGGGTTTTGAACTTATAACCTCTAAGTAAGCTATCCGAGAGAAACAATTTTGGAAAACAAGTTCTAAAAGAAATTAGTAGGATTTAAGAATAAACTTGGAGAATTTTCGGCACTAAGGGTAAAATGGTCTTTTACCGTAAGAGAGCCTTTTTCCGTAATTCCTCCGTATGAGGTTGTGCATTTGGATGTGATTTTGATCCACATGCCTTGTTTGACAGGCATTTGAGTTACCACGAGTGCGGACCGTTTTGAGACTTGATAGAGTGTGTTTTGACTCAGGTAAGTCCTTGCGATTTACTTAGCCGGTTTCTGGATATTAGTTGAGTGATAATGGTGGTGTGTGCAATGTGTGTTTATAATAACAACTCGATAGGACAACGGTTATTATTCTGTTTTAAGGCCCAAGTGTATATAACGGGCCGTGACATCACTGCCCAGCTCTGACAAGAGACTGGGAGGTTCTCTATACCCAAACCAGGCAGGTACAAGGTGAGATGCATCGGATCCATTCTTGATGGTTACACGGGGGCGGAGACGAGGTTTGGGAATCCCTCGTGTCACAAAATAAGTATCATTA
Organism: Fagopyrum homotropicum; assembly: GCA_033239125.1. Lineage (NCBI taxonomy): Eukaryota > Viridiplantae > Streptophyta > Magnoliopsida > Caryophyllales > Polygonaceae > Fagopyrum > Fagopyrum homotropicum. The sequence continues at coordinate 24,936,329 of BSWB01000007.1, read as the reverse complement.
GTAAGAGTGAATAACTTAAATGAAGATAATAAATGGACTTGTTTGAAAGAATGATGGGTGTTTATTCTTTTATGTGTGTGTGCTGTTATTATTCTCCTAATGTTTAAATAGCTAGCTAATGGTTTCTTTTGTTGTGTGTTTTTTAGATTTACCGCAGGTTAGAACAGCAGCTGAGTGATCCGGAAGTAGTTGTCAGTCGGGTCTCCGTACTTCTTAGAATGGGGTTTGGGTTGCTGTTTGTCGTTCTTCCTTGTTGTTGAGACAGTTGATCTTTTTCCCTTTGTTTAAGTACTATAGGCTGCTAGACCTTGTTGCATTCATTCTTTTTAAAAATACTATTTCATGAATTTCGGTTTTTCTTATTTGTGTCTTGTTGCAAGATCCTAATAATATTGTTGTCAAACTGAGGTCGGGACCCATTGTGAGGTCCTAACCAGTAATGCTCCGAGTTTTGAGAATTCGGGGTTTTACAACATGGTATCAGAGCTCTAGGTTGGCAACAATGGCACTTGAAATCTTCTGAAAGACCGAATAAGTATTAAGCAGAACCCGAAAGGGATCTGAGTTTTAAAAAGAGAACTTTTGGTTTTCAAATGCATGCATAGTCTGGTTGGGAATAGAAAAGTACGGCTGACCACCAGTACTACCGCGGATCTCAGTATGCTTAGGATGGACTTTAGGTTTTTACTGTAGTTGGACTTATTAGCTAGTTTATAATTATAGTTGTTATTCTTCGCGCATATGGCATGTACTAGAGCTACGCTAGCTACTGGTCGAGGTAGAGGTCGTCCACCTCTTCCTCCAGCTGGACCAGGTAGGGGAGATAGGACCCCTATAGTTAGAGGACGCGGCCGTGGAGGTAGACCTCCACTAGCACGAGGTCGAGCTCCTCGAGAGGATCCACCAGCAGTGATCATGCCAGATGCTGGAGTGGAGGAGGTGGCTGAGAGTATAGGCCCCGAGGTCAGGAATGAGACCTTGTTGCTAGGTCTGGAGCGCAGAGAGTACCGAGCATACGTCGAGCGTATGGAGGAGGCTGCTAGAACAGAGAGACTTACCTAGGTACCTCCAGTACCGGCTAGGTCCGTACAGGTGACACAGGGAGCACCTCAGGTGCCGGCTGTACCTGAGAGGAGAGTTGTGGCTGATAGAGCTCCTACTGGGTCTATAGCACCGAGGCCGGATGAGTGGTTGAAGGCTTTCAACTCTCAGAAAGTCCCCTCATTCAGTGGATAGATAGGGTTAGAGGTAGAGCACTGGATTGGACAGGTAGAGACTGCATTAGAGGCGATACGTTGCCCATAGGATCGACAAGTGGATTTGGTGCAGACATGTTTTACTGAGGATGCTCATTCCTGGTGGCGGACCATACGTAGTCGAGTCACCAGTTGGGAGCAGATGAGGAGCATTATTAGAGATAGATATTGCCTTGTCTCGTTGAGGAGAGAGAGATTTCAGGACTTCATTGAGGCAGGATTTGAGGATATTCCGATTGCTGTTGCCATCAAGAAGTTCCAGAAGGAACTGACTCTACTTGGACCAGCTGCACCTCCTGAGGAGCAGCATGTGTATCTCTTTGCGCGGAGATTGAGAGAGAGCACTCGTTCCTATCTGGTAGGATTTCGCTGCGAGACTCTGTCAGACTATCAGGATAGGGCTTCTGCATATGAGAGAGATAGACCGGTCCAGAGGAGAGCTGCTCAGTCAGACAGGCCGGATAAGAGGCAGATGACAGGATATGCTAGTGGTAGTACAAGAGTAGCTGTTTTTGGACGGGGACAGACTCAGGGGCGACATAGTCATACTGCTACTGGTCAGACTTCAGCTGGGGGTTTACAGTGCCACAACCATAGTGGCTATGGACAAATCCGATCGAACTGCACGAAGCCGTTAGTGACCTGATTCCAGTGCGGCAAGGTTGGACATAGGGTTGTATTTTGCCGCCAGGGCAAGGCTCCATCTCAGCAGGGTTCTTCCCCTGCAGGTCTATGAGGGAGTGTACAAAGGCAGCCACAGTACTGAGCTCCGAGTCAGCAGCAGCAGTACCGAGCCCCAGGTCAGCAGTAGTCTTACAAGGCTCCAGGACACAGATCTTCACAGAGCTCTATGCAGGGATCAGGTCGGGGCAGAGGATGTGGCAGTGTAGCTGATACTAAAGGAACTCAGACACGAGTGTTTGAGCTAAGGAGTGCTGATAAGCCAGAGGCACCGACTGCCACAGGTACGATCCAGATCTATGACTTACCCGTACGAGTTTTATTTGATATGGGTGCTACACACTCCTTCATATCTGATGCATGCGTAGATAGGTTATCCTTAGCTACTGTAGAGGGGATACCTTTTATGATAGGCTTACCTGATGGGAGTAAGGTAAGAGGGACTAGAGAGATCTATAGATGTCCTGTTCATATGGGAGATCGAGACTGGCTAGTAAAATTTCTAGTCATGCCCTTAGCTCATGAGGATGTGATTTTAGGGATAGATTGGATGAAGAGACACGGAGCAGTCTTAGACATTGGTAGGAAGACAGTGACCGTTGCCACTGAGGAGGGTCATAAAGTGATATTCCGAGGTTGGGACCTCGGAAAGTCCGGCATAGTTATCAGTGCAGTGAGAGCAGCGAGACTGATAGCACAGGGTTGCGAGGCCTTCTGGTGTTATGCCATGAAGGAAAGCAAGAGTCTGACCATAGAGGAGATACCCGTTGCATTCGAGTTCGCAGAGGTATTCAGTGACGACCTGCCAGGACTACCCCCACAGAGGAGCGTTGACTTCAGCATTTGAGTTAGAGCCGGGCACGAGATCGATCTCGAAGGCCCCGTACCATATGACACCGACAAAGCTGCTTGAGTTAAAAAAACAGTTAGAGGAGTTAGCAGAGAAGGGATTCATACGCCCTAGTGTGTCTCCTTGGGGCGCGCCAGTATTATTTGTGAAGAAGAAGGACGGATCGATGAGGCTGTGCATAGACTACAGAGAGTTGAACAAAGTAACCATCAAGAACAAGTATCCACTGCCGCGCATAGATGATCTATTAGACCAGTTGCATGGAGCGTCCGTATTTTCGAGGATAGACTTGAGGTCCGGTTATCACCAGCTGCGGGTGAGAGATCAGGACATACCTAAGACGGCATTCCGGACTAGGTATGGTCATTATGAGTTCGTAGTGATGCCTTTTGGGCTCACTAATGCACCAACGGTGTTCATGGAGTTGATGAATGGGATATTCATTGACTTCTTAGACCAGTTTGTAGTGGTCTTCATTGAAGACATCCTAGTTTACTCTAGGAGTCGAGAGGAGCATGCTGGACACTTGAGGACAGTATTGCAGATTCTGCAGGATAGCCAGTTGTATGCTAAGCTATCCAAGTGTGAGTTTTGGATGTCAGAGGTGGCTTTCCTAGGCCACGTGGTGACTACTGAGGGTATTAAAGTCGATCCGGCGAAGATCGAGTCAGTATCTTCTTGGCAACCTCCTAAGAATGTTAAGGAGGTTCGCAGCTTTCTAGGTTTGACAAGTTATTACAGCCGGTTTGTGGAAGGGTTCTCCCTGATTGCTCGACCACTTACATACCTTCTGAGGAAGACTACTCGGTTTGTCTGGTCTGAGCCGTGTCAGTAGAGTTTTGAGGAGTTGAAGAGGAGATTGATGTCTGCTCCGATTTTAGCACAACCTGAGAGTACAGATGACTTTGTGGTATACAGTGACGCATCCAAGCTAAGCTTGGGGTGTGTTTTGATGCAGAGGGGTAAGGTCATAGCCTATGTGTCTCGAGAGTTGAAGACGTATGAGGAGAACTACACCACACATGATCTAGAGTTGGCTGCAGTAGTCCATGCTCTTAAGATCTGGCGTCACTATCTCTATGGGGCGACATGTCAGATCTTCACAGACCATAAGAGTCTGAAGTATATATTTACTCAGAGGGAGTTGAATAACCGCCAGAGGCGGTGGTTAGAGTTGATCAAGGACTTCAACCTTGAGATTCTTTACCACCCCGGAAAGGCAAATGTGGTAGCTGACGCTTTGAGCCGGAAGACACCTAGGGAGAGGGCAATAGCCCGGTTGACAATACAACCACAGTTGTAGAGAGACTTGGCCATGTTGGAGATAGAGATTCAGTTTCCCGATACAGATAGTCAGTTGGCTACTTTGGAGTTACTTCCTGATTTATTGGATGAGATCCGACAGAAGCAGGAAACTTGCCAGACTTTGAACAGGATTCGAGATAAGATGTCTCGAGATGAGGCACCACAGTTCACCATTGATGCTGATGGAGTGATGAGACGTCAGGACCGCGTGTGTATACCGTCAGATAGAGAGTTGAGGCAGAGGATATTAGGTGAGGCTCATGCTACCCCATACTCAGTACATCCTGGAGCGAGTAAGATGTACAAGGATGTGAGACGGTCCTTCTGGTGGGGTGGTTTGGAGCCTGATGTGGCTCGGTATGTAGCTCAGTGTGCGACCTGCTAACAGGTCAAGATTGAGCATCGTAGGTCCAGAGGAGAGCTCCACCCACTTCTAGTACCACAGTGGAAGTGGGAAGATATATCTATAGATTTTGTCACAGGATTGAGACTCAGCAGAGGTTTTGATGCTATTTGGGTAGTGGTAGACCGTCTGACGAAGACCGCACGTTTCATTCTGATTAAAGAAATGTGGCCGGTAATTCGTCTAGCAAAGGAGTTCACCAGGCACATTGTGAGATTTCATGGAGTACCGAGGACTATCGTCTCCGACAGAGATGGACGTTTCACCTCGAGGTTTTGGCAACAGGTACATACTGCTTTGGAGACGAGTCTCCACTTTACCACCGCCTACCACCCACAGACGGACGGTCAGTCTGAGAGGACCATCCAAACATTAGAAGACATGTTGCGGGCTTGTGTACTAGATTGGGGACATGTATGGCCAGATCATCTTCCACTAGTAGAGTTTTCGTATAATAACAGCTGGCACGCATCTATTGGGATGGCCCCTTATGAGGCTTTGTACGGGCAAAGATGTCGCACGCCATTATGCTGGGATGAGCCTAGCAGAGCTGATGGAGTAGCTCCAGATCAGATACAAGATGACATCGCTCGGATTGCCCTGGTCCGGGAGCGGATGTTAGCAGCTCAGAGTCGTCAGAAGTCCTACGCCGGCAAGAGGCGTCGACCCTTGGAGTTTAGGGTGGGTGCTCAGGTGTGGTTGAGAGTGTCACCTACGAGAGGAGTCAGGCGTTTCGGCATTAAGGGGAAGCTGAGTCCCCGATATGTCGGGCCTTTTGAGATCTTAGAGAGAGTTGGAGAGGTGGCTTACAGATTAGCACTACCGCCGAGACTAGAGGGTGTCCATCCGGTCTTCCATGTATCTCAGTTGAGAGAGTACATCCCGGATCCGAGACATTTCATCAGCCACGAGGATCTGATAGTTGAACCTGACCATACATTTGTAGAGTACCCAGTAGCTGTCTTGGAGCGCAGTACTAGACATCTGCGGTCCAAGGAGATACCTATGTTGAGGATCCAGTGGTCTAGACAAGGAGCTAATGAGGCAACTTGGGAGACCGAGGAGAGTATTAGACGTAACTATCCCGAGTTCTTTGCAGGGTTAGGGGTTACTTCTGTATCGACGAGTTAGTACTCGGATGTTGTGTTGTTTAACCATTCATGTTTTTATATCAAATTGGGTGATTATGTTTTATGTGATGCATGTCTGATTATGATGATTGAGTAGTTGCATGGTAGAAAACGAAAATTTTATGAAAATAAGATATACAAAGAAAGTCGTCTGATTAGGTACATCATTCTAAGTTTCGGGACAAAACTTCTTTTAAGAGGGCACTGATGTAATAACAGAAAATTTTAAACTCAGTTAAATCCGGATCCTCCCTTAAATAAAATATAATGACATTTAATTTCTATCATTTTATGTGAGCTTGATTCACATAAAATGATTGTTTATGTAACCAGAGATACTTCATATAAAACGAAGAATGATCCCGTACGAGTAACAGAGAATTGCTTCAGCTTTGTTTCTTTAATGGAAGAGGAGGCCCATTAAGTATCCTTCTGCCGGCCCAATAAACCCTAAAACCTTATTAATTAAAAATCTAACTAAACCTAACCTTGTTTTCCCCTAATCTACCGCCCAATCCATCCCTTACCTTCATACACTGCACGTTGGAGAGTGGAGACATCACGCCGCCGCCTCGAGCCTCTCCGGGACCGTCACGACGGTAAGATCTCGCTTCTCTCTCGAGCCTTCTCTCCCTCCCTTCTGCACAGCCGCATTCTAACCTTTCAGCAACAACCAGACCTCCGTAAGTACGAGCCATTCGGGACGGGAGAAACACCAACCTTCGACCGGGGTAAACGAACCGGGTGGAAGAGACGAGCCTCACGACCAACAGCCGACGCCCGCCCTTGCTTCCCTATCGTCTTCTGCACCGGCCGCCGGGAACGCCAACCACCGCTTCTGCGTGTGACGAGCCCCTACACGCCTCACCGGAAGGCTGGCTCCTGTCTGCACTATTGGAACGAAGGTAAACAACCTCCTAGCGCATCCCTCTCCCTTCATTCTATTCCGTGTGAGTAACCAACTGAAGCCGGCCCCTTTCGGATCCTGCAGTGACTAACCAAGACGTACGGGAGTCCTTTCGAGCCAACGTACGAACACCGGTCCAGGACATTTCAGCAGCCGTAACACCGGAACTTAGACGGCCTGTGTAGGTACACATATTCTCATACACTGTGGTATATATATCGACATAGAATTTGTAAAGGTTGTGTGCTGAGTATATATATGTTTATAAGAGGATAGAGACATGTAGGCCTACTGTTATTACAGTGAGATAAGTAAAGATAGGTATGCTAGGTAGGAGTAATGTTGTGTACGTGTGGATGTATAGGCTTATATAGGAGTTGTGTATGCCGAGTATATATATACGTATATATATGTAGGTATATATCTAGGTGTATGTACAAGTATGTATATATGTCATATGTAGATATATATATATATGGGTTTACGTATATAAGTGCGAGTTTGGGAGATATGAAATTATGTAGCATATGTGGGTACACGAGTAGTTATAAATAAGTGGTTTAAGGAGAAAGGTTCAAGTTACTAATTTTCAGCCTTCATCATTGTGGGATTGGTACTGTGGATTCAACAGTAAGTCCTCCCCCTCTCGTTCTTCTTATGTAGTCCTTTTCTTTTCCTTCTCCTTCTCCTTCTCCTTCTTGGAAAGAATCAAGATTGAGTCTTGATTCTAGGTATACCATGTGTCCTCTGTGATTTAAGTAAATCCAAGGCTTTGTGGTTTGTTGTTATGTGAGAACCACACAGGAGACTAGAGCCGTTGTGGAAGAGATGTTGTTCGTCAAAGGACTTCGATGTTTGTCCCTAGAGTTGTGCCGCACTCATGCGTGTGCAGAACCGCACCCGTGCTTTTTCCTAAGACGACGCCCCCGCGCCTCCCTTACCCGCAGTCACGCCTTACCTCCAGTAGGTACCGTCTTTGTGGTATGTCACTTCCTGCCTTGCTTCCTTATCATTCCTTGAGTTAGATTATGCTAGGCTGGACCGAGATGAACTAGTGTGAATGACAGTTAGTGGTTTGTGGTTTCCTAAGGGTTTGGATGAGGTTTTAACACTCTTGAGTTAGTTGTGTTGTTGTGGATCCATGAGGATCTCGAGACTAGGATTAGTACATCCTAGCAAGGGATTGTGATTTGGATAAGATCATTGAGACTAGAAGTAAGAATCTTCTAGCAAGTTGTAGTGTGACCTTGTAGAGATCAATTAGACTAGAAGGAAAGACTTCTAGCATGTTGGTTAGATTTTAATACGGGATGCCTTGTCTGAGCAGACATAGATTCCTTTCCTGTGGAAAGCTGAGCGTTGTCGTAACTGAGTTACCTTTGATACATCCAATTGGCCAAGAACATGCTAGGACGACCCTATATGTTAATTGGCCCAAGTATATGATAATTAGGCGGTGACAACTTATCCAGTTCTACAGGAGATTAGGAGGTTCTCTGCGACAAGTCCAGGCAGGTAAACTGTGAGATGCATTGGATCCATTCTAGTGGGTATAAGGGGACATACGCGAGTTTTGCGAGATTCTTGTGTCACAGAAAAAGTTGACTTAGAAAAGTGGATAACCTAATGAAAGATAATAAATGAATGTGGGTGATAGCATGTTTGTGTGTTTTACTTACTTATGTGTGTATGTATTGTTATAACTATTCTGATGCTTAGAATGTTATCTAACGGTTTATCCGTTGTGTATATGTCTTGCATGTTAGAGATGCTGCCGAGTGATCCAGTCGGAGTTGTCAAACGGGGGGTCCCGTACATTATAGGACGGGATATGGATTTATATTTCCTATTGTCATTTCAGTTATCGTTTTAGAACTCGGCTGAGAGTCTATAGTTTTTATAATTATTAAACCTTTTGGATACTTTATTTATTTTAGAGTTTTCATTTATTTGTGCCTTGTTACAAGATCCGGTGAAATTGTTGTCAAGGTAAGGGTCAAGATCCATTGTGAAGTCCTAGCCCGTAGCATCCCGAGTTCCTAAAATTTAGGGTATTACAATATGGTATTAGAGAAGGTTGACAACAATGGCACTCACAATCTTCAAAAGGTCGAATAGATAAATAAATAGATACTGAAAGGGGTTTGAGTTTTTTTAAATGAATTTGATTTTAAATTGATAAGTCATTATGGGATAGAATATACCGGGGGGGGGGGGACCACCACTACTTCTGCGGATCTTCGCATCTTAGCTTATATGTTGGATCTAGCTTCTGTGTTGAAGTATACTTGTTTTTCCTGGACTTTAAGTATAGTAGTTATAACCTAGTCTTATACATAATATGTCCTTATTGCAAATGGCACGTACTAGAGCTACATCGGCCGTAGGACTAGGAAGAGGTCGACCACCTATTCCTCCTACAGTCCGTGTACAAGGACGTACAGGCAGACCCCCAGTAGCTAGAGGTCGGGGACGAGTCCCCATCGCTGATCCACCAATGGCCGACGCTATGGCCGAAGAGGTTGTTGAGAGCATTGTTCCCGAGGGTAGGAATGAGACCGTTGCTAGGTCGGAGCACGGAGAGCGCAACCGGCCGAGTCGAGTCGAGTGTCTATCACGGTGTCTGAGTATCGAGAGTATGTCTAGAGGGTCAAGGAGGCCATTAGGACAAGGGGGACCCGCCCCAACACCACCAGTAGTTGCGAGAAAGTTGAGGTTTCGCCGAGAGTGGCACGGGTGATAACTACACCAGTTAGAGCTGTTGATGCTGACATGGATCAAGTTGGGCTGAGGTCACCGATACCGGATTCTTGGTTAAAGGCTTTTAACTAGCTGAAGGTACCCTCTTTCGAATGAAAGGCAGGGTTAGTGGTAGAGCACTTGCTAGGTCATGTGCAGACGGCACTTGAATCGATCCGTTGCCTAGAGGATCGACGAGTTGAGTTGGTCCAGGCCTTGTTCCGAGTCCAGGTGCACTACTGGTGGAGGACGACTCGTAACAAGGTCATAGGGTTTGATCAGATGATGGAGCTCATTAGAGAGCGTTACTGCCCCACAACTTTGAGGAGAGACAAACTACAAGATTTCCTTGAGGCCGGGTTTGAGGATGTTCCCATTGCGGAGACAATCAGGAAGTTCCAAGAGGGGATGTCTTAGTTGGGTCCTTCCACACCTCCAGAGGACTAGCACGTGTATTTATTTTCCCGGAGGCTGAGAGAGACTACCCGTTCTTATCTTGTGGGATTCCGCTGTGACTCCCTAATGGACTATCAGGACCAAGCCTCGGCATATGAGAGAGTCCGACAAGTTCAGAGGATAACTACTCAAGAAGGAGGACCTAAGAAGAGGCAGAGGACTGGGTCAGCCTATACAAGAGCTCGAGCAGCAGGATTTGGGCGTAGTTAGACACAGGGACGCGCTAGCTTCCAACAGTCAGCACAGGGGTCGGATAGAGGACGAAAGTGTCATAACCGTGGAGGTGCTGGTCACATGATAACCGAGTATAAGAAGTCACCAGTGAATTGCTTTACATGTGGCAAGCTCGTACATAGAGCACTATATTTCCGTCAGGTTAAGGCGTCATCACAGTAGGGTTCTTCGCCTCCTAGCATTGTAGGAGACAGGTAAAGGCCGCCTCAATATCAATCACATGGTCAGTAGTAGAGGACCCAAGGTTACCCCGTTCCCTAGGGTTCCGCTGCGGACAGAGCAGGGGTAGAGGGTGTGGTGGAGGCACCACGAACACAAGAGGTTTTCATGCCAAAGTCTTTAAGATGAGGAGTGCAGATAAGCCAACAGCACCAGCAACTACAAGTATCATTCATATTAATGGTTTTCCTGTCAAAGTACTTTTTGATACGAGTACTACGCAATTATTTATATCTAATGCATGTGCGGATAGACTGACCTTAGATACAGTAGAGGGGAGACCCTTTATTATAGGGTTACCCGACGGGGGGTAAGATTAGAGATACTCGGGAAGTTCGCGATTGTCCCATCCGGTTGGGAGGTCGCGATTGGCTAGCTAATTTCTTGGTCATGTACTTGGTACATGAAGAAATCATTTTTGGTATGGATTGGATGGACAAACACCGAGCAATGCTGGATATTGGTAAGAGGATTGTGATAGTCACCACGGAGACAAGAATTGTGATGATTTTCCGAGGGTGGGACCTCCGGAAGACAAGTACAGTCATCAGCACAGTCCGAGCTGTGAGACTTATTGGACAGGTTTATGAGACCTTTTGGTGTTATGCCATGAAGGATAGTACGAGTCCAGTGTTAGAGGATATTCCGGTTGCGAGTGAGTTCACAAACATATTCAGTGAGCCACCAGGGTTGTCACTGTAGAGGAGTGTAGACTTTAGCATTGAGTTAGAACCCGGGACGAGAGCAATCTCGAAGGCACCATGCTGCATGACGCTTATTGAGATGCTTGAGTTGAAGAAGCAACTCGAGGAGGTAGTTGAGAAAGGCTTCATCCGCCCTAGTGTATCTTTTTGGGCCGCACCAGTAATCTTCTAAGGAAGAATGACGAATCTATGAGGTTATGCATCGACTACCGAGAGCTTAACAAGGTGACTATCAAGAATAAGTATCCGATTGTAACACCCCGAATCCGCGGGACTCGGGGCGTTGCGGGTTGGTACCTCACAATGGGTCCCGATACTTAGCTAGACAACAATTTCACCGGATCTTCCAATAAGGCACAAATATATGTCAAAACTGAAATACATTTTTATGCAATAAAAAGAAAAACCCGAAAGAATACAACAAAGTACTTCAGCCGAAAATACAACCCAAAGACCAAACGCCATACACGCGACATACAATATATAATGAATACAAAACTCAACACGACCTCAATCAAAACCCACTCCTTAAATGTACGGAACCCCGACTACCCACTCTTCCGGATCTCTCGGCCGCATTCCTAACCTGCAAGGCAATCTACAACAATCGGTATAAAACTGTTAGCTAATATTCGTAGCATTAGAAGCAAGGTGAAGGCACATACACACATACATCAACATGACACATAACATGCTCAAAACACACAAGTCCAGTTATTATCTTTTTTTATTAGATCATATCCCGTTCTAATTCAACTTCTTTTGTGACACGAGAATCTCCCGAAACTCGCCTTGGTCCCCACTTACCGCATGGAACGGTACGGATGCATCTGACCGTCTAACCACACGGGCTAGTCGCCAAGAACCTCTTAACTCTACGCAAGAGCTAGACAAGTTGTCACCGCCCGTTATCATACACTTGGGCCAAATAATATATAATGGTCGGTAATCCTATTCCGGTTTATAAGTTATAAAGAAAGCAATAAAACACACACCACCAAACACGCATCGAATCTAATACATAGAATACGAGCTAAGTAAGTCCGGAGACTTACCTCGTCCCAAACGCTAACTCACAAAACGCTCTCGCTTCCTTTGGGAAGAAGCACACAATCTGCTCACAAAAAGATATCTATCAAAACCCGCTCAACTCAAGAAGTCTTAGACTTCTACACAAATGATCTATGCAAGATCATTTGACTCTCATTCTAGGACCACATCCTAGAATCCCTCATGCTCACACCACACTTAACACAAGCTAGAAGTCCTAAGGCTTCTAAACCATCGGATCTCGCAAGATCATAGCTCACAATGCAACTAGGATAACATGCCTAGCCCAAACAAACTCATAGATAACAACTTGTCTAGCTCTTGCGTAGAGTTAGGAGGTTCTTGGCAACTAGCCCATGTGGTTAGACGGTCGGATGCATCCGTACCGTTCCATGCGGTAAGTGGGGACCGAGGCGAGTTTTGAGAGATTCTCGTGTCACAAAAGAAGTTGAATTAGAACGGGATATGACCTAATAATAAAAAGATAATAACTGGACTTGTGTGTTTTGAGCATGTTAAGTGTCATGTTGATGTATGTGTGTATGTGCCTTCATCTTGTTTCTAATGCTGCGAATATTAGCTAACGGTTTTATACCAATTGTTGTAGATTGTCTTGCAGGTTAGGAATGCGGCCGAGAGATCCGGAAGAGTGGGCAGCCGGGGTTTCGTACATTTTAGGAGTGTGTTTTGGTTGAGGTCGTGTTGAGTTTTGTATTCATTATATATTGTATGTCACGTGTATGGGGTTTGGTCTTTGGGTTGTATTTTCGGTGGAAGTCCTTTGTTGTATTCTTTCGGGTTTTTCTTTTCATTGCATAAAAATGTATTTCAGTTTTGGCCTTTATTTGTGCCTTGTTGCAAGATCTGGTGAGATTGTTGTCAAGCTAAGGGTCGTGACGCATTGTGAATGTCCCAATCCGTAGCGCCCCGAGTCCCGTGGATTCGGGGTGTTACATCGATGCCCCGTATCGACGATTTGCTAGACTGGTTGCATGGAGCTACAGTATTCTCGCGGATAGATCTGTGGTCACGATATCACCAGCTGAGGGTGAGAAAGCAGGATGTGCCTAAGATGGTATTTCGGACCAGGTATGGACACTATGAGTTTGTAGTGATGCAATTCGGGCTCACGAATGCGCCCACCATCTTCATGGAGTTGATGAACGGCATCTTCATCGACTTCCTAGACCAATTTGAAGTGGCCTCATCGACAATATTCTGGTGTAATCTCGTAGCAGAGAGGAGCATGCATGGCACTTGAGGATTGTACTCCGAGTCTTGAAGGATAGAGATCTTTACGTAAGCTCTCTAAGTGTGAGTTTTGGATGCCTGAGGTGGCCTTCCTTGGTCACATAGTTTCCGCCGAGGGGATCAAGGTTGATCCGGCGAAGATTGAGTCCGTTGCATCATGGCCGCCTCCTAGGAATGTCAAGAAAGTAGGCAGTTTCCTAGGTCTGGCGGGCTACTACCGCAGGTTTGTGGAGGGGTTTTCAGTGATCGCCAGACCACTTACTGCCTTGCTGAGGAAGTCTACCAGATTTGTTTGGTCAGAGCCGTGCCTGCAGAGTTTCAAGGAGGCAAAGAGGAGGTTGACCTCTGCTCCTATCTTAGTGCAGCCGGAGGGCATTGATGATTTTGTAGTTATAGCAACGCATCCAAGCTGGGCTTGGGATGTGTCTTGACGCAGAGAGGTAGTTTTATAGCATACGCATCTAAGACAGTTGCAGACGTATAAGAAGAACTACCCTATCCACGATCTTGAGTTAGCTGCGGTGATTCATACTCTAAAGATCTGTCGGCACTATTTGTACGAAGCTATGTGCCGAATTCTCAGAAATCGGAGCATTACTGGTTAGGACCTCACAATGGGTCCCGACCTCAGTTTGACAACAATATTACTAGGATTTTGCAACAAGACACAAATAAGAAAAACCGAAATTCATGAAATAGTATTTTTAAAAAGAATGAATGCAACAAGGTCTAGCAGCCTATAGTACTTAAACAAAGGGAAAAAGATCAACTGTCTCAACAACAAGGAAGAACGACAAACATCAACCCAAACCCCATTCTAAGAAGTACGGAGACCCGGCTGACCACTACATCCGGATTACTCAGCTGTTGTTCTAACCTGCGGTAAATCTAAAAAAAACACAACAAAAGAAACCATTAGCTAGTTATCTAAACATTAGGAGAATAATAACAACACACACATAAAAGAATAAACACCCATCATGCTTTCAAACAAGTCCATTTATTATCTTCATTTAAGTTATTCACTCTTACTAATGATACTTATTTTGTGACACGAGGGATTCCCAAACCTCGCCTCCGCCCCTGTGTAACCATCAGGAATGGATCTGATGCATCTCACCTTGTACCTGCCTGGTCTGGGTATAGAGAACCTCCCAGTCTCCTATCAAATTTGGGCAGTGATATCACGGCCCGTTATACATACACTTGGGCCTTAAAACATAATAATAACCTTCGTCCTATCGAGTTGTTATTATAAACACACATTGCACACACCACCATTATCACTCAACTAATATCCAGAAACCGGCTAAGTAAGTCGCAAGGACTTACCTGAGTCAAAATACACTCTATCAAGTCTCAAAACGGTCCGCACTCGTGGTAACTCAAACGCCTGTCAAGGCATGTAGATCAAAATCACATCCAGATGTACAACCTCATGCGGAGGAATTACGGAAAAAGGCTCTCTTACGGTAAAAGACCATTTTACCCTTAGTGCCGAAAATTCTCCAAGTTTATTCTTAAATCCTACTAATTTCTTTTAGAACTTGTTTTCCAAAATTGTTTCTCTCGGATAGCTTACTTAGAGGTTATAAGTTCAAAACCCGAATCAACTCGAAAAGGACAACACTCCTCCTCCTCCTCGGTTACTTCTCTTTCTCCACGTGTGTCCAAGTTACTAATTTTCAGTAAGTCCTTTTCTTCTCTTTCTCCTCTATAAGAGGAAAGAACAACCGATGGTTACAACAGTAAGTCCTCCCCCTCTCGTTCTTCTTCTGCAGTCCTTTTCTTTTCCTTCTCCTTCTCCTTCTCCTTCTCCTTCTTGGAAAGAATCAAGATTGAGTCTTGATTCTAGGTATACCATGTGTCCAAGTTACTAATTTTCAGGAAAGAACAGCCGATGGTTACAACAGTAAGTCCTTTTCTTTCCTCTTATAGAGGATCCGATCTTCCTTATGCGTAGACTCTCTTCTTAAGTAACTCCGGATCCTCTATAAGAGGAAGGAGAAGGACTTACTGTTGAATCCACAGTACCAATCCCACGATGATGAAGGCTGAAAATTAGTAACTTGGACATATGAAGCACAAGTGGAGAAAGAGAAGAATGGAAGGTAGGAGGAAGGAGAAGGAGTTACTTAAGAAGAGAGTCTACGCATAAGGAAGATCGGATCCTCTATAAGAGGAAAGAACAGCCGATGGTTACAACAGATTGCATACAATTTGTCATAAAACCCGCACCCACGGCAAGACTATGCCGCGACCGCGGGCTCCTGAGCCGCATGTCCGTAGACTCTCTTTCGGCACCACTTAAGTGATTCCGAAAGGAGTCTCATGGATCCAAACCGTAGCGGAAATTCCGGTTGTTACACTCATGTGTTGAACTTATACATGATTATGCCAAAAACATAACCAACCCACGGTGTGAGGTTAGTCTTCCACATAGACTAAGTCAATGCATAATGAATGTTATATATATGAACAAGACATGAGTAAAAGAATATATGATATAACATGATCACTTTGGAAATACTCAAAAGGGTTAAATAACCACATGCTTCAGAATCATCATAATACTAAAAAGAGTTCAAGTCATCATGTCTCAAATACTCAATATCATCTCAAAAGCTATCAAACCAATACCATCCCAAATAACTCATCATACTCAAAAGATTTTCAAACCAATACCATCCCAAATAACTCATCATACTCAAAAGAGTTTCAAAATCAACAACATTTCAAATAAACTCATCATCATGTCAAACCGGTGTATAATGTAACCAATGGTCCATTGACCTAAATGGGATAACAAGATAAATCCTTACCCCTTTCTCAAATCCATTGCTAGAAAATATCCAAATTATAATACAAAAACATGCTCGAACATTTTCATTTTAGAAACCGTATTCAAATCACGAGTGTTATTTTTTCTTTAAAAATATGTTCAACCCACGTTGAACACAAAGATGCCTCCTAACCCCAACCATTGGATGAGAACGACAATCACGGATTGTAACAGCCAGTTTTCTCTGTCACCGGCCCGCGGCGACAGTGATCGCTCTAGCGGCAAGTCTTAGTTGTCACCGCCCCCACGGTGACAGTGAGCCACCCCTGCGGCTAGCCGCGGTCGCGGCAGGGCAAACCGCCCATGTGGTTTTGTCCCAAATTGTCCCGATCTGTTTTATTCCATTTTTATTCCCTTCCATAGATAGAAGATTCGATCTTCTATCTTATGGGCCGACTTTCCTATCTTCTTCCTAACCCAGAATGCCTTTCCTTCTATCTTTTCATCCTTCTCTATAAAATCCCGCCTTCTTTCCGTTTTTCCGCCTCTTGCATACGTTTCCGTCAACCCTAAGAGTTGCAACCGTTTGTCCTTCATGTGACCTTGCTGAACGTGTAAGTTCGTCCTTCTTTGTTTCTTCCTCACGTTCATATGTTGTTGCATGCCGTTCCCTTCTGTTTTACTTTCTTTCTTCGTTCTTATCTTTTCTTCTTCCCCAAGAATCAAGTTTGAACCTTGATTCTCGTTGGCATCCCTATTGTTGATTCGTTGTTGTTCTCATGCTCTTGCAGTTGAGTCTTGACGTGTGTGTGTGTATTGAGAGAAGCAAGCCTTGGGTGTCTTGCTGTGTTCCTTGCTGACGAAGGATTCGACAACACTTGTTGTCACGCCGCCGCCCCCGCGCCTCTGTCGTTCCTCCACGCGGGAAGTGGTCAGAGCCGCCCCTACGCCTTGTCCAGCCTCCCCTGCGGTTTCCTCTGTAATATCTCCGTCTATGGTGAGCTTCTTCCCTTTCTTGCTTCCCTCGTTCCTTCCTTGGTTTGTTCTTGATGTTGTTACCCCTGAGAGTGTTGTAAGAATAAGGTTGCGACCTTAGCTTGTAGAGATCTCTTAGAGATCATCGAGAATAGAATTTATAGACTTTTAGCAATTGTTTCGTTCCTGATTCGTGATGCCTTGTGTGAATAGGCTTTCCTTTCTCCTTTCCTGAGAGAAACTGAGTTGTTCTCTAACCGTTTGAGTTACCTTCGAGTGAGGTAAGTCCCTGGACTTACTTAGATTCATTCCGTATATTGGTTTGAGTGTTTTGACTTGTTTGCGTTGTTATTGTTGTTATAACAGATAACCGGAATAGGAATAACCTTTTATACCGTAATTGACCCAAGTGTATGATAACCGGGCGGTGACCACTTGTCTAGTTCTACAAGAGACTCGAATGTACTCTTGCAACCCTGACCTGCAGGTAACGGATAGTACTGATCTATTCCTGTTGGTAAACGGTAGCAGAGGTGAGTTTCGGGAGATTCTCGTGTGACAAAAGAAGTTGATTTAGTAATGGATCACTTAATGAAATATAATAACTGGTTGAGTGCGAGCAAGCTGTATGTTTACTTTATCTTATGTGTGTTTGTGCCCTTATGTTCTTTCTGATATTTAGAATGTTAGCTAACGATTTATACCGATGTTGTAGATGCCTTGCAAGATATAAGTGCTGCGGAGTGATCCGGACGGTGTGATCAGCCGGGGTTCCCGTACATTATAGGACGGGATCGGGTTTATGTTTCAGTTGTTGTTTTCCTTTTGTTTTTAACTCGGTTGTGTAACACCCCAAATTTTACAACTTAGGGCGTTACTGGTTAGGACCGCACAGTGGGTCCCGACCTTAGTTTGACAACAACTTAACAAGATCTTTCAACAAGGCACAGATAAGGAAAAACCAGAAATCATAAAATAGTTCTTAATAATGCATGAATGTGACCAGATCAACTACAGCCGGAAAACGTAATATAACAAAGTACGAAAGGAAACAAGGTTCAACTGTAAAACCCACAAATGCAGAAACTGTAAAACGTCCTAAAGTACGACACCCCGGCTGACCACTACCATCTGGATCACTCGGCATCTGCTCTAACCTGTGGCAAATCTAAACAACATATCAACAGTTAGCTAACTATCCAAATATAAGCAAAATGATAACAGCACAAGCATACGCAAAAACAAAAATAAACAAACATCATGCAGGCACTCAACCGTTTGTTATCTATTATTTAAATGATTCACATTATTCAATTTAAGTTGTGGCACGAGAATTATTATTAATTTTCGCCTCCGTTCCTTATCCAACTGGTGTAGGTCTAGCTGACTTCCACTGGTAGCATCACTACAAACCAAGTATGGACTAGTCCCGAAAGAAACCCCCAGCGCCCGCAAGCTACTGAGCAGAATGCCACCGCCCGTTACTCTTAGGCCAATATATAGGTCGGTAATTATATATCACAACCTATCTCCTTAAACATTTCAATCACACACCACCATCATCATTTATACTCATATTTAGAAGTCAGCTAAGTAAGCTCAAAGGACTTACCTGTTATAACGCTCGACTCTTTGTAAACCACTCGTTCTGTAACTGTAGCAACTCAGTTGCCTGCCAAAGGCGATAAGTGTATTAGCACACTCTCACGTAGATAGAAGTCTAAAACTTCTAAGATCGAATAAGGTATTAAGACATACTAGTTACAGTATTAGTTTAGGGTAAAATGACCATTTTACCCTTGGTTCCGATTTTCTCGAAAACCCTAAAATTCATGTCTAAACTCCTATTTGAGGTTCTAAATTTATATTCTAACTCTTAAAATTTTATTTGGTTCCAAACTGACATTTTTCCTAGGTTTCTATTTTCCGGAAGAATCGTAAAGGTCTAACTTCGGTTCTAAATATAAAATTCTTAACAACTTATAATAATTCCGAATTAAATCTCTAGATCATCTATGAGGTTCTATATAACCTTAGGAGGAAGAATTCCTCAAAACTGTTCAGCCGATATTTTTATAAAAATTCACAAAGTTGACTACTTCACTCAAAATTCCCATACTTAGCCAAAAACTTAAGTTTACCAAAACTGCTCAACTACCTAACTTCGGGAGCTCATAACTTCTAATCCGACCGTTCATTTCTTCCCAAATTTTAATATGCTAAACTACATATATCCATCTACAACATATCCAAAATTCAACGGTGGATCTTTATCCAAACGTTCAATAATTGGCCGACAAGATAGGTAGTTTATAACCTAAAAGCTGAAGGAATAAATTGGATTTTACAGCAGCCCCTTATGTCTATCATTTTATTTATAAACTCCAGCAGCTACCTATTACTATATTAACCATGCTCGAGGTCGACTACAGCAGTTCATCAATCTAACATTAAGAAATCGGTATACATACATAAGGTTATACAATAATTTCTAGAGGCGAGAATTGGACTGCAGAAGAGAGGGCTCGATCACCTCTTCAACCGTTACTGGGCTGGGGCGTCTTCAAACGGTTCCGGGTGACCTTCTGGCTCCCTCGGCGTGACAGCTCAGGAGGAGAAGAGTGAGGGTTCGGCTTGGTCTGTTGCTGCAGCGATTGGAGAGCTCTTCCTAGCCTCGCTGTTGTCACGGAATAATCGATATGAAGGTTTTCATCACAGGTACGGAGATGTGAGTACTCATGATCGATCCATTAAAGAGATGAAGCCGAGTGGTATATAGATCTTTACCGAAATAGACAGAGGAAGATTGCGTTCAGTCCGATCCAGAGGAGCAACGCCGGACGCTGATGAGTTGCAAGTGTGCAGAAGGCGGTTTGGTGGATCCGTTGCTTCGTCTGGCGATTGGGAAGGGATTGTGTGCAGTGTTGTACGACGTTTCTGGGTTGCTAAAGGAATGTAACTGCTGGAGAGGCGATAATTCAGGCGTTTAATGTAGTAGGAGAGAGAGAGTAGTTAAGAAGGAGATTGGAAGCGTAACAGCCGGCTGCTGCTGCTCCTTCCTGTGGCTGGGCCGAAGTAGCTGCTTCATCATCTCCTCCAGTAGCTGGGCTGGCACAGATTCTGGGCTGCGCATTGGGCTGGAGCGGACAAGGCAGCGGGCTGGAGCTGGGCTAGCAAATGCTGGACAAGCAAGGTAGTGGCCGACTGGGCTGAACTAGAGCTGCGGCTGGGCTCTTTAAATTAACGAGTTTCTGGCCGGACAAGATCCCGACACATAAATATACGGACTAGACGGATATGGAGTTGGTTATAGTTTAAGATCGGTTAAGAATTCTATCATTTTATGCGGAAGTAAGCTACATAAAATGATAAACTACTTAAAAGATTCTATCATTTTATGTGAATGAATCTACATAAAATAATAAATCCTATAATAATATGTCTAACTAAGAAGACGGATATGGGTCAACTGATTGAGATCTATTTTGTAACGGAAATAGACGGAATAAAAATTCCGGATTTTACATCAGTACCCCCTTAAAATAAGTTTCGTCCCGAAACTTGGAATAAGGTACCTACCCCATACCTTTCCCTTCAAGAGTTATATTCTAGCACGCAACTACTCACGTCATCAAGCACATAGACATAAACAATTATGTAAACATATAATCACAGTAGTCATATAAGGTATCGTCTCGGTACTAACCCGTCGGTACTGAGGTGGCGGCTAACTCCGCAAAGAACTCAGGGTAGTTACGTCTAATACTCTCCTCTATCTCCCAGATAGCCTCATCAGCTCCTCGTCTAGACCACTGAATCCTCAGCATCGGTATCTCCTTAGAACGTAGGCGCCTAATGCTACGTTCTAGGACGGCTACTGGGTACTCCACAAAAGTGTGGTCTGGCTCGACTATCAGATCCTCATGACTGATGACGTGTCTAGGATCCGGTATGTACTCTCGCAGCTGAGATACATGAAAAACTGGGTGTACTCCCTCTAATCTCGGTGGCAGTGCTAGTCGGTAAGCAACCTCTCCGACTCTCTCTACGATCTCAAATGGGCCGACATACCGGGGACTCAGCTTCCCCTTAATGCCGAAACGTCTAACTCCTCTCGTAGGTGACACTCTCAACCACACTTGTGCACCTACTCTAAACTCCAAAGGTCGACGCCTTTTGTTGGCGTAGGACTTCTGACGACTCTGAGCTGCTAACATCCTCTCCCGGACTAAGGCAATCCGGGTGATGTCATCCTGTATCTGGTCTGGTACTACTCCATCAGCCTTGCTAGGCTCATCCCAACACAACGGTGTACGACATCTCCGTCCGTACAAAGCCTCATAAGGTGCCATCCCAATAGAAGCATGCCAACTGTTATTATATGAAAACTCTACCAGTGGGAGGTGATCTGGCCATACCTGTCCCCAATCTAGCACACATGCCCGCAACATGTCCTCTAGGGTCTGAATGGTCCTCTCGGACTGACCGTCTGTCTGCGGGTGGTAGGCAGTGGTAAAGTGAAGACTCGTCCCCAGAGCAGTATGTACCTGCTGCCAAAACCTCGAGGTAAAACGTCCATCCCTGTTGGAGACGATAGTCCTCGGTACTCCATGGAGTCTCACAATATGCCTGGTGAACTCCTCTGCTAGACGACTTACCGGCCATGTTTCCTTAATCGGAATGAAACGTGCGGTCTTCGTCAGACGGTCTACCACTACCCAAATGGCATCAAAACCTCTGCTGAGCCTCAATCCGGTAACAAAATCCATAGAAATATCTTCCCACTTCCACTGTGGTACTGGAAGTGGGTGGAGCTCTCCTCCGGATCTCCGATGCTCAATCTTGACCTGCTGACAGGTCGCACACTGGGCTACATATCGGGCCACATCGGGCTTCAAACCACCCCACCAGAAGGAACGTCTCACGTCCTTATACATCTTACTCGCTCCTGGATGTACGGAGTAAGGGGTAGCATGAGCCTCACCTAATATCCTCTGTCTCAACTCAATGTCTGATGGCACACATATACGATCCTGCCGTCTCATCACTCCATCGGCACCAGTAGTGAATTGAGGTGCTCATCTCGTGACATCCGGTCTCGGATCCGGGTCAACATCGGACAGGTCTCCTGCTTCTGTCGGATCTCACTCAACAAGTCAGGAAGTAACTCTAAGGTGGCTAACTGATGAGCTGTATCGGGGAACTGGATCTCTACCTCCAAACAAGCTAAGTCTCTCTGTAACTGTGGCTGTACTGTCAACCGAGCTATCGCCTTCTCCCGAGGCGTCTTCCGACTCAAAGCGTCAGCAACTACATTCGCCTTTCCGGGGTGGTAGAGAATCTCAAGGTCAAAATCCTTGATCAACTCTAGCCACCGTCTCTGGCGGTTATTCAACTCCCGCTGAGTGAATATGTACTTCAGACTCTTATGGTCTGTGAAGATCTGACAGGTCGCTCCATAGAGATAATGACGCCAGATCTTCAGAGCATGAACTACAACAGCTAACTCTAGGTCGTGAGTGGGGTAGTTCTCCTCATACGTCTTCAGCTGTCGAGACGCATACGCTATGACCTTACCCCTCTGCATCAAGACACACCCCAAGCCCAGCTTGGATGCGTCACTGTACACTACAAAGTCCTTTGTACCCTCAGGCTGTGCTAAGATCGGAGCAGACGTCAATCTCCTCTTCAGCTCCTCAAAACTCTGCTGACACGGCTCAGACCAGACGAACCGAGTAGTCTTCCTTAGGAGAGAAGTAAGTGGTCGGGCGATCAGAGAAAACCCTTCCACAAACCGACGGTAATAACCTGCCAATCCAAGGAAGCTGCGAACCTCCTTAACATTCTTCGGAGGTTGCCAAGAGGACACTGACTCAATCTTCGCTGGGTCAACCTTAATCCCCTCAGCAGTCACTACATGGCCTAGGAAAGCCACCTCTGACATCCAAAACTCACACTTGGATAGCTTAGCATATAGCTGGCTATCCTGTAGAATCTGTAACACTGTCCTCAAGTGTCCGGCATGCTCCTCTCGACTTCTAGAGTAAACTAGAATGTCGTCAATGAAGACCACTACAAACTGGTCTAAGAAGTCGATGAAAATCCCATTCATCAACTCCATAAATACTGCTGGCGCATTAGTGAGCCCGAATGGCATCACTACAAACTCATAATGACCATACCTAGTCCGGAATGCCGTCTTAGGTATGTCCTGATCTCTCACCCTCAGCTGGTGATAACCCGATCTCAAATCTATCCTCGAGAACACTGACGCTCCATGTAGCTGGTCCAGCAGATCATCTATGCGAGGCAGTGGATACTTATTCTTGATGGTGACCTTGTTCAACTCCCTGTAGTCGATACACAGTCTCATCGATCCATCCTTCTTCCTCACAAACAATACTGGTGCGCCCCAGGGGGAAACACTAGGGCGTATGAAGCCCTTCTCTGCTAACTCCTCTAACTGCTTCTTCAGCTCAAGCAACTCTATCGGGGCCATGCGGTACGGGGCCTTCGAGATCGGTCTCGTGCCCGGCTCTAACTCGATGCTAAAGTCCACACTCCTCTGTGGAGGTAGCCCTGGTAAGTCGTCACTGAATACCCCTGCAAACTCGCAGGCCACTGGTATCTCCTCTACTGTCAGGCTCTTGCGCTCCTTCATGGCATAACACCAGAAGGCCTCGCAACCCTGTGCTATCAATCTGGCTGCTCTCACTGCGCTGATAACTGTGCCGGACTTTCCGAGGTCCCAACCTCGGAATATCACTCTGTGACCCTCCTCCGTGGCGACAGTCACAGTCCTCCTACCAATATCCAAGACTGCTCCATGCCGAGTCATCCAATCCATCCCCAGTATCACGTCCTCATGGGCTAAGGGCATAACTAGAAAATCTACTAACCAAATCCGGCCTCCCAGGTGAATAGGGCAGTCATAAATCTCTCGAGATCCTCTAACCTTACCCCCATCTGGTAACCCAACCACAAAAGGTACACCCTCTATTGTAGCTAAGGACAACCTATCTACACATGCATCTGATATAAATGAGTGCGTATCACCCGTATCAAATAAAACTCTCACAGGTAAGTCATGGATCCAAATAGTACATGTGGTCGCAGGTGCTGCAGGCTGCTCCGTGTTCCTCAGCTCGAACACCCTCGATGGTCCTCCTCGGGTGTCAGTGGTACTACTACGTCCCCTGCCACGGCCTGATCCCTGTGCCGTACTGTATGAAGCAGGATGTCCTGGAGCCCGGTACTGCTGCTGCTGCTGACTCGGAGCTCGGTACTGAGGAGGTCTCTGTACACTCCTCTCAGCACCTGCGGGAGAAGATCCCTGCTGAGAAGGAGCCTTGCCCTGACGGCAAAAAGTAGCTCTGTGTCCCGGCTTCCCACAAGTGAAGCAAGTGATAGGTGGTTTCGGGCAATCTGCCTTAATGTGATCACGGCCACCACAGTTAAAGCACTGTCGATCTCCACCGGGAGTCCGAACTGTAGAGTGGTAGCTGGACCTCTCCTGAGTCTGTCCTCGACCATAACCTGCTACTGCTGCACTGCTACCAGCATGTCCTGTCCTCTGCCGCTTATCCGGCCCACTAGACTGAGCTGCTTTCCTAGAAGCTGGCCTATCTCTCTCATAAGCAGAGGCCCTATCCTGATAATCAGACAAGGTCTCAAAGCGGAATCCAGCCAGGTAGGATCGGGTACTCTCTCTCAACCTCCTGGAGAAAAGGTAAACATGCTGCTCTTCTGGAGGTGCAGATGGTCCAAGTAAGGTCAATTCCTTCTGAAATTTCTTTATAGCTGCAGCAATCGGGATATCTTCAAATCCCGCCTCAATGAAATCCTGGAATCTCTCTCTCCTCAGCGAAACTGGACAGTACCTGTCTCTAACAATGTTCCTCATCTTCTCCCAGTTGGTGACTCGGCCACGAATGGTACGCCACCATGAATGAGCATCATTTGTGAAACAGGTCTGTATCAAATCTACCTGTCGATCCTCAGGGCAACGTATTGCCTCCAAAGCAGTCTCAATCTTCCCTATCCAGTGCTCCACCTCTAGCCCTATCTCTCCGCTGAATGAGGGGACCTTCTGAGAGTTGAAAGCCTTCAACCACTCATCCGGTCTCGGTGCTCTGGACCCAGTAGGTGCTCTATCAGCATCAGCCCTCCTCTCAGATACAGCCGGCACCTGAGACACTCCCTGTGTCACCTGAGCTGACCTAGCCGGTACCACCGGTGGTACCTGAGTAAGCCTCTCAACTCTGGCAGCTTCCTCCCTGCGCTCAACATAGGCTCTGAACTCCCTATACTCCGATGCTCCAATAGAAACACGTCCCGACTCAGTAGAACGTGCTCCTTGCGCTCCAGACCTAGCGGCGGTCTCAGGCTTGACCTCGGGGCCTACACTCTCAGCTACTTCTTCTACAGCAACCTCTGGTATGCTTGCTGCAGGTGGGTCATCTCGAGGAACTCGTCCTCGACCTCTCCCTAGTGGAGGTCTACCCCCACGCCCACGCCCTCTAGCAGCAGGGGTGCTATCAGCTCGATCCTGTCTGACTGGGGGAAGGGGGGACGACCCCTACCTCGGTCAGTCACCTGTGCAGCCTTAGTACGTGCCATCTGCACAAATAGTAATAGCTACAGTTATAAACTAGCTAATCTATCATAATAGTACAAGTCTATAATTATTCTAAGAATACCGAGATCTGCAGAGGTAGTGGTGGTCATCCGTACTTTCTATCCCAACCCGACTCTGTATGCATTTTAAAACCAAAATTCTCTTTGGAAAACTCAGACCCTTTTCGGGTTCTGTTTATTTACTTATATGACCTTTTTAGAAGATTCAAGTGCCATTGTTGCCAACCTGGCTCTGATACCATGTTGTAACACCCCAAATTTTACAACTTAGGGCGTTACTGGTTAGGACCGCACAGTGGGTCCCGACCTTAGTTTGACAACAACTTAACAAGATCTTGCAACAAGGCACAGATAAGGAAAAACCAGAAATCATAAAATAGTTCTTAATAATGCATGAATGTGACCAAATCAACTACAGCCGGAAAACGTAATATAACAAAGTACGAAAGGAAACAAGGTTCAACTGTAAAACCCACAAATGCAGAAACTGTAAAACGTCCTAAAGTACGACACCCCGGCTGACCACTACCATCTGGATCACTCGGCATCTGCTCTAACCTGTGGCAAATCTAAACAACATATCAACAGTTAGCTAACTATCCAAATATAAGCAAAATGATAACAGCACAAGCACACGCAGAAACAAAAATAAACAAACATCATGTTGGCACTCAACCGTTTGTTATCTATTATTTAAATGATTCACATTATTCAATTTAAGTTGTGGCACAAGAATTATTATTAATTCTCGCCTCCGTTCCTTATCCAACTGGTGTAGGTCTAGCTGACTTCCACTGGTAGCATCACTACAAACCAAGTATGGACTAGTCCCGAAAGAAACCCCCAGCGCCCGCAAGCTACTGAGCAGAATGCCACCGCCCGTTACTCTTAGGCCAATATATAGGTCGGTAATTATATATTACAACCTATCTCCTTAAACATTTCAATCACACACCACCATCATCATTTATACTCATATTTAGAAGTCAGCTAAGTAAGCCCAAAGGACTTACCTGTTATAACGCTCGACTCTTTGTAAACCACTCGTTCTATAACTGTAGCAACTCAGTTGCCTGCCAAAGGCGATAAGTGTATTAGCACACTCTCACGTAGATAGAAGTCTAAAACTTCTAAGATCGAATAAGGTATTAAGACATACTAGTTACAGTATTAGTTTAGGGTAAAATGACCATTTTACCCTTGGTTCCGATTTTCTCGAAAACCCTAAAATTCATGTCTAAACTCCTATTTGAGGTTCCAAATTTATATTCTAACTCTTAAAATTTATTTGGTTCCAAACTGACATTTTTCCTAGGTTTCTATTTTCCGGAAGAATCGTAAAGGTCTAATTTCGGTTCTAAATATAAAATTCTTAACAGCTTATAATAATTCCGAATTAAATCTCTAGATCATCTATGAGGTTCTATCTAACCTTAGGAGGAAGAATTCCTCAAAACTGTTCAGCCGATATTTTTATAAAAATTCACAAAGTTGACTACTTCACTCAAAATTCCCATACTTAGCCAAAAACTTAAGTTTACCAAAACTGCTCAACTACCTAACTTCGGGAGCTCATAACTTCTAATCCGACCGTTCATTTCTTCCCAAATTTTAATATGCTAAACTACATATATCCATCTACAACATATCCAAAATTCAACGGTGGATCTTTATCCAAACGTTCAATAATTGGCCGACAAGATAGGCAGTTTATAACCTAAAAGCTGAAGGAATAAATTGGATTTTACAGCAGCCCCTTATGTCTATCATTTTATTTATAAACTCCAGCAGCTACCTATTACTATATTAACCATGCTCGAGGTCGACTACAACAGTTCATCAATCTAACATTAAGAAATCGGTATACATACATAAGGTTATACAATAATTTCTAGAGGCGAGAATTGGACTGCAGAAGAGAGGGCTCACCTCTTCAACCGTTACTGGGCTGGGGCGTCTTCAAACGGTTCCGGGTGACCTTCTGGCTCCCTCGGCGTGACAGCTCAGGAGGAGAAGAGTGAGGGTTCGGCTTGGTCTGTTGCTGCAGCGATTGGAGAGCTCTTCCTAGCCTCGCTGTTGTCACGGAATAATCGATATGAAGGTTTTCATCACAGGTACGGAGATGTGAGTACTCATGATCGATCCATTAAAGAGATGAAGCCGAGTGGTATATAGATCTTTACTGAAATAGACAGAGGAAGATTGCGTTCAGTCCGATCCAGAGGAGCAACGCCGGACGCTGATGAGTTGCAAGTGTGCAGAAGGCGGTTTGGTGGATCCGTTGCTTCGTCTGGCGATTGGGAAGGGATTGTGTGCAGTGTTGTACGACGTTTCTGGGTTGCTAAAGGAATGTAACTGCTGGAGAGGCGATAATTCAGGCGTTTAATGTAGTAAGAGAGAGAGAGTAGTTAAGAAGGAGATTGGAAGCGTAACAGCCGGCTGCTGCTGCTCCTTCCTGTGGTTGGGCCGAAGTAGCTGCTTCATCATCTCCTCCAGTAGCTGGGCTGGCACAGATTCTGGGCTGCGCATTGGGCTGGAGCGGACAAGGCAGCGGGCTGGAGCTGGGCTAGCAGATGCTGGACAAGCAAGGCAGTGGCCGACTGGGCTGAACTAGAGTTGCGGCTGGGCTCTTTAAATTAACGAGTTTCTGGCCGGACAAGATCCCGACACATAAATATACGGACTAGACGGATATGGAGTTGGTTATAGTTTAAGATCGGTTAAGAATTCTATCATTTTATGCGGAAGTAAGCTACATAAAATGATAAACTACTTAAACGATTCTATCATTTTATGTGAATGAATCTACATAAAATAATAAATCCTATAATAATATGTCTAACTAAGCAGACGGATATGGGTCAACTGATTGAGATCTATTTTGTAACGGAAATAGACGGAATAAAAATTCCGGATTTTACAGGTTGCGGGTGTTTTACACTTTCCTTTGTTTAAACCTTTGGTTTTATATTGAGTTTTGGTTTTCATTTGTTTGTACCTTGTTGTAAGATCCGATGTTGCCGTTGCTAATCTGAGGGTCGGCACCCATTGTGAGGTCCTAGCCCGTAGCGCTTCGAGTTCCAGAACTTGGGGTATTACACGTATAAGGTGAAATCCTTGCCACCCACAATGGATGGTTACAACCTCAACCCACACAAACCAAGATTCCTACCACTGGTACGAATGGCCCGCCTAAAACCCCCTAGGAGCGTAAAATCATGAAAACAAAACGGTTGGAAAATTTGCCGTTGTGGTCATAGACCAAATCTTCTCTCTCATAATAACAAGACCAATTGCCCGTTGTGGCCGAAGAGCAAATCATTTCGCGTATCAATATGGAAAAATACCGCTTAGGTCAAAGTCCAAATCATTTGAAATCCTCAATACCAATAATCCGGTTCTTTTCAAAATATATCAAATACACTTTATTTAAAAATACCACAAGCCAAGATAAAACACGTCACCGCCAATATTGAAAAATCAACTCAAGTCAAGACATTCTCAAAATCTTCCAAAGTCCATTTATAAACTCATTACTTATACTCAATCAAAGACAACATCAAACACTTTCTTTAAACACCACAATGCATATATCATAAGTATCAAAACCAATATCTTTCAAATTGAGAAACCATACATGTAACCAGATAATGACTTAAACTTAATCATGCACATATAATAATAAGCTCACAAGTAATTGTCTCGATAAATCTTACCCAACGGACTTAAAGCCAAAACGACAACGTCAAATTCACAAACAACCTAAAAAAGTAAAGGATCACACAATCAACATATATTCCATATCATTATCACATACGCCATCTAATAGGTGTAGAAGTGACATACTATGTCCTAGGGGTGGACATAAATTCCGGTTAATCCCCTCCCGTCCCGATCCCGCCGGAATTTGAAAAAAAAAAGAAAGAAAGTGTATCCCGTCTCATGAAAAATTTACGGGACGGGATGCAGGACGAAAACTTCTCATCCTTGTTAATCCCGTCCCATCCCGCATATATATACAAATAATACTTTATTTTTATATAAATATTATATAGATATATTAAATATATAAATTATAATTTTATACTGATAAGAATTATAAAAGTAATAAAATACTACAAGCATGTTATCTTTTGTAAATTATCTGTTGTGATTGACATGTAAAACAAATGTTATCATTAGTGTACTGCAATGCTAGATTTTTTGAATGTGAACCGGTAAGGCACACTTTGGTGTAACTTGTATTCGTTTTGAATGTACAACCCACTAATGTAGGCCTCTTGAATCGGTAATTCGGTGTCAAGTTTTTTTTGATCATTTGTGTCTTTAAATTTGAGAGAGCACAACAACAAATGTTGAATATAACCGGTACATAATTCTTGCGGGATTAGGCCCGTCCCATGTGGGACAAGGCTCGCGTGGGACGAAGAAAAAAAGCTGTAAATCCCGTCCCGTCCCGCTTATAATTTGCGGGACGGGATGCGGGACAACGACCCCAATCCCGTCCCATGCCCAACCCTACTTAATTCCAACTTGAGTTTGAGTTGTACTTCACTTAGGGTTTGTCGAAACCCGTTCATCCAAATGATTAAGTACCTAGAATGTCCAACTAGGCATATCAATCCAATATCCAACAAATAACTCATAACATCTAATGACGTTTCCAACAAAGGTTTCAAGAATACTCACGTAGCGACGACGGAACGAAAGTCAATTGACGGTCATCGAACTTTGACTTGAGCTAAACCTTCTCCAAATGTGTTTCCGAAGCTAAACCATAACAACTAAACAAGTTTAACTCTATTTTCTAATTTGGCTCATAAAACGAATATATGTATACATATATAAACATAGTTTAAAACTCATAATTATAAACTCGGGTTAAAAACCATAAACATATTTTTTGGGGGCAAATAATACAAATCCAAAAGTTTGGGCCCTTTTCAGATATAAAACTTGACTAAAATTTGTAAAAACTTTTTCCATGAATATTTCTCTAAAAATAAAAACCTGGGCAATTTATGTAAATAAAGTTTGGATTTTCTGCAATTACTAAACCGATATTAGCAAAATCATAGAACATGGCCGTAAAACGTAAAAAAGTTGGGTGGTTTTGTGTAATAGACCTGACTGCAATTAAACGGAAAGGGCTCGGTTGTTTCTCCAGCATCGGCAAGGCGGCACTAGTGGCCCTTCTCTTCGGTGGTGGTGCTCCTCGACCTCACCAGGGTGGTGGCTTCCTGACGGTGGCGACAACAGCGGCCTCCCGGTGGTGGCTTCGTCTGTGATCCCTATAGAGAGAGAAGAGGGGAGAGATCAAGAGAGGAGATGGCTGGAGTTGACAGTGAGTGTGTGGGAGGATATGTTGGTAGGAGAAGAGAGGAGTTGTAGGGTGGAGGGAGATGAAGATGAGTTATAGAGGGTTGAAGGTTAGCGGGGACAAAGAAAAAGGAGACAAATAAAAGAGTGAGATGAGGGATCTACTAGTGGTTGTAGGTGATGGTGATGTTCGAGGAGTTCGAGGGTGCTAAAGGGAGGAGAAAGAGAGAAGTGGTGGAGGAGACAAAGAGAGGTGAATCAAATACGAGAGAGAAAAGATCATGTTAAACCGGTGTATAACGTAACCAATGGTCCATTGACCGAAATGGGGTAACAAGGTATATCCCTTCTCCTTTCTCAAATCCATCGCAAGAAATCATCCTCAGGCATTTTTGCTTTAGAAACCGTTCACGAGTGTTAAATTTTTTGTAAAACATGTTCAACTCACATTGAACATAAAGGTACCTCCTAACCCTAACCTTGGCCCGTCCAAACCAAGATTTCTACCAATAGTAAGCATGATCCGCCTAAACCAAGGAGCGTAAAATCATCAAAACCAAATGGTTGACAAGTTTGCCGTTGTGGTCGTAGACCAAATTAAATCATCTCTCTCATAATAATAAGGCAAATTTTCCGTTGTGGTCAAATAACAAATCATCTCTCGTATCAATATGGAATCATGCCGCTTAGGTCAAAGACCAAATCATATGAAATCCTCAATACCAATAATCCGTTTCTTTTCAAAATTGTTTCCAATACAATCTCTTAAAAAATACCACAAGCCAAGATAAAACACGTCACTTCCAATATCGGCAAATCAACTCACACTAAGACATTCTCATAAGCTTTCAAAGTCCATTTATCAAACTCATTTCTTATACTCAATCAAAGACAACATCGAACGCTTTCTTTAAACACCACAATGCATGAATCATAAGTATCCAAAACCAATGTCTTTCAAATCGAAAAACCATGCATGTAACAAGATAATGACTGAAACTTAATCATGCTTATGTAAAAAGCTCACAAGTACTTGCCTCGATAAATCTTACTCAACGGACTTAAAGCCAAAACGACAACGTCAAACTCACAAACAACCTAGAAAAGTAAAGGATCACACAATCAACATATATTTTGTATCATTATCACATACACCATCTAGTAAGTGTAGAAGTGATATACTTAATCCCAACTTGAGTTTGGGTTGTGCTTCACTTAGGGTTTGTCGAAACCCGTTTATCCAAATGAATAAGTACCTAGAATGTCCAACTAGACATATCAATCTAATATTCAAATCATAATTCATAATATGTAATGAAGTTTCCAACAAAGGTTTCAAGAATACTCACGTAGCGACGATGGAACGAAAGTCGACCGATGGTTATCGAACTTTAACTTGAGCTAAACCTTCTTCAAAGGTGTTTCCGAACCTAAACCATAACAACTAAACAAGTTTAACTCTATTTTCTAAACTTGGGTCATAAAACGTAAAATATATATAAACATAGTTCAAAACTCATAATTATAAACTCGGGTTAAAAACCGTAAAATATATTTTCTAGGGGCAAATAATGCAAATTCAAAAGCTTGGCCCCAATTGTATTAAACAACTTGGCTAAAATTTGTAAATACTTTTTCCAAGGGTATTTTGCAAAAACAAAAAATATGATCTATTTATGTAAATAAAAGTTTCGGCCATTTTCTGCAATTACTGAACCGGGGACATATTAGCAAAACCACAAAACATGAGCCGTAAAACATCATAATATTTGGGTGCTTTGTGTAATATACCGTTTATCTTTGGGGGCCCGATTGCAATTAAACGAAAATGGCTTGGTTGTTTCTCTAACGTCGGTAGGGCGGCACTAGCGGCTCTTCTCCTCGGCGGCGGTGCTCCTCGATAACACTAGGACAGTGGCTTCCCAGCAGTGGTGACGGAAGCGTCTTCCCGGTGGTGGCTTCGTCTATGATCCTGATAAAGAGATAAGAGGGGGAGAGATCGAGAGAGGATATGGTTGGAGCTACTAGTGAGTGTGTGAGAGGCTCTAATGGGATGAGAAGAGAGGAGTTGTAGGGTGGAGGGCGATGAAGATGAGTTACAGAGGGTTGGATGTTATAGGAGACAGAAAAAAATAGAGAAAATAAGGAGTGAGACAAGGAGACTATTGGTGGCTGGAGGTGATGGTGAAGCTTGAGGAGTTTGAGGGTGTAGAAGGGAGGAGAAAGAGAGATAGTGGTGGAAGTGACAGAGATAGGTGAAGGAAAGACAAGGGAGAACAGATGAGGAAGGCTTTCTTGGGAGGAGGAAATGCAGAAGAGAGGAGAGTGTGATAGGTTGCTGCTTGTGGGAGGGAAGCAAGACTGAGAGGTGAGGGAAACGAGAGAAAGATCTCGAGGGTGATGAGGTGTAGGAGGAAGGTAGGAGGGGAAGCGAGAGGTTGGTAGTGACAAGGACATGAGTCGCTGTAGGGATAGAGAGGCTGGAGTAGCTTGGGCATTTGTAACAAGAAGGGTGTTATAACACCCCCAAATTCTAGGAACTCGGAGCGTTACGGGCTAGGATCTTATAATGGGTCCCGACCCTCAGAGTAACAACAATATCACTGGATCTTGTAACAAGGCACAAATAAATAAAAACCAAAATAGATAAAATATGAAAAGGTATAACAAGGGAAAAGCGGAAGACTCTCAACTGAGTTCAACAACAAACTGAAAAGACATCAACAATAATAAACCCCAATCCCGTCCTATAATGTACGGGAACCCGACTGACCACTTCGTCCGGATCACTCAACAACATCTCTAACCTGCAGGGCATCTACAACGACGGTATAAACCGTTAGCTAACATTCTACATATCAGAATAACAGTAAAGGCACAAACACATATAACATATAAACATATAGCATGCTCACACATAACCGGTTATTATCTTTCAATAAGTTATCCAGATTACTAATTCAACTTAGGTTGTGACACAAGAATCTCCCGAAACTCGCCCCTGTTTCCGTTACCGACATGAATAGATCATATGCATTTATCCGTTACCTGTGAGCCTGGTCGCAAAAGCACCTTCCTGTCTCCTATAGAACTGGACAAGTGGTCACCACCCAATTATAATACACTTGGGCCAATTACTATATAAGGTCGTCCTAGTTTGGTTTTCCGTTATAACAATAAAGTAAACAAACACCACCAATATAGTCAAAGGTAACTCAAGAATCAGCTAACTGCTCAGTTTCCTATAGGAAAGGATCTATGCCTGCTCATACAAGGTATCACGAATAAGAAACTATTCCAAGTGCTATAAGTCTACACACTTCTAGTCTCATTGACCTCTACAAGGTCTACAACAGCGTGCTAGAAGGTTCCTACTTCTAGTCTCAATAATCTCTAAAAGATCTCCACCATGCTAGGAAGCACGATTCCTAGTCTCAAGATCCTCAAGGAACAACATCAACAACACAAGCTCAAGGGTTCTCAAACCATAGCCAACTCATCAGAAACCAAAAGCCACTAACTGGCATTCACCCTAGTTCATCTAGGGCCAACCTAGCATGAGATAACTCCAAGAAAGGATATGGAAGCAAGGATGGAAGCGACTTACCAAAGACGGTAGTTACTGCAGAGAAGGCACGGATGAACAAAGGCGCCCGCTGGCCGCAGATGCCGCGGGGGCGGCGAATGAGATGAGGCCGCGAGGGCGGTCAACTTCCTGATACGAACGTGTAAGCTTCTTCGACTACAGACCGATAGCAAGGCCGGCTTAAGCTTTCTCTTCTAACTTCACACAACGACACTCAACAAAAGGAGCCTGGAGCACATACGCAACAAGCAATGAAGGCCAAACAAGAATCAAGACTCGATCATGATTCATGCCAAGAAGAAGAAGGAAGAAGAAAGATGTAGAAACGAGGCTCAGGAACAAAAAAGGAATGAAAGAGATCAAGAACTTACAAGATTTTTATAGGGGTTCACACAGAAAGGCTGCAGCTTGCCTCAAGGTTGAAGAAGACAAGAAAGCAAGAAAAAGAATTCGAAAGAGAAGATGGGAATATAAAAGGCACGAATGGGGACAGAAAGGAAGGTCAACAACTAGGTTAAACGATAGAGGAAACACGACCCAAAAGATAGAAGATCGGATCTTCTAAGAAATGAAGAAAAAGATAGAAAAGGTTAAAACATATCGTGTACAATCTAGGGTCAGTCGCACCCGCGGCTTTGCCACGCCGCGACCGCGGCAAGAACGGTTGTCCGCGACCGCGGACCATCTTCACCGCGGGGGCGGTAACGTGCAAAATCGGGATGTTATTAGTGTAGCAGGGAGGCAACGAGAAGACGGGTTAGGGAGGTAGAGGGATTGTAGGCACTACAAAAAAAAATACTTTTGCGACGGTTTTTTGCGACTGCATTCTCTACCGTCGCCATTGGTAGGGTTTTTGCGACGGCACAGCGACGGTGCATACAACTGCCGTTAGGTTTGCGTTGAAAAGCTCATAGAGTCGCCAATTGCAAATTTACTTGCGACGGCGGATGTATGCCGTCGCAAAAAAACTTACCTTTGGCGTCGAATATGATTTGCTGCCGCAAACATGCTTACCTTTTGCGCCGGGTATAATTTACCGTCGCAATAAAGAACCTTTTTATTGTTTTATCCCTATAAAAAACTTCAATTATAATTTCTATAAGGCAAAAAAACAAATCTGTAAACTTGATATTTAAGAGGGTCGAGTCATCTAGCCCTAAAAATAAACCTACGAAGGCTAGGATTTGGCAATCTGAAGAGTTGTTCATCGCGATCCTGTGCGAAGTTCAATCAAGGTAACCCTGCAAAGAGCTCGAGCAGACTCGCGCAGGTTCACAAAAGGCAGGCACAACAATCTCTCCCCAAACAAGGTATGAATCAGATTTCGAATTTCTGTGAGTTTATTTCGATGTTGCTTTAGAGGGAAAACCAATTTCCTCGTCTGGTTGGTGATATGAAATAAAGTGGGTGCTATCAAGGAGTTTGATTGAGTTATTCAGGTTTTTTATGGACCTTATGGTCTATATTGCAAATTGTTCTTCTTTTCCTTGGTTGCCCACCACCTGTTTGGGTTAGTTCCAGCTGTAGAAACTTGTAAGATCTACTACAATGAAAGATCTATCCATGTCCCACCTAATGAGATCGGACTCTTCTATATGAGATGTGTTTGAAAGGATTTTGAGATGAATCGTAGAATAAGCAAATCAGCTTCTATTTCAGGATATGATTTATACGCTTGTGTGGTGCTTCATACTTTTTGTGTATCTAAATAAACAGCTTGGACTTGCTAGCAGCAACAAAGACAAAATGAAAGCTTGTCTATCTAAATAAACAGCTATGGACTCCATACTAAACAATTCTAAAATATAATTGCAGTTAGAGTGGGATATTCTTGCTGTCTAAACATACAGGAAACACAAGGAATTGCTTCTACTGCATAAAACTTGCATCAGAAAAACACAGAGACAAGCAAGACTTAGTATCATCCGAGCAAGAGTATACAGCGGCAGGAAAAAGGCATTTCGTGTTTATAATATTAGTGACTTTATTTTAGGGATCATTTTGAACCCAACATCTTCAATTAACAAGTGAGACAATATTCAACTTAATTATGTAGATAGGATTACACTGAATACTGGAGTACTTACTATCATAGAAAGCTGGTTTATTTAGTTAGTATGTGGCTTACCTTGGCTGGCTGTATCCTTAACCATAGCAAATGATTTTGTTCGTGTTTTGTCTGAGCAGCTTCTCTTGAGATACATTTATCTTTCCTTACCGTGTCAACTGTAATTATTTTTTCCCTTGTTCAGCAAGGATTTCAGGCATGAAGTTAATTTGTTGGTTAAGCTTCGCCATCCTCATATAGTACAATTTCTTGGAGCTTTTACGGAAAAGAAGCCTTTGATGCTGATGAAGTGTTTATCAAAAATGAGTTTATTGGAGAGTAATGCCAAAAAAGTCTGTCGCTAATGAAGTTGTTTAAGAAGAAAATTCAAGTGAAAACGTTTAAATATTTTTTTTTTTTGAAAGGTTCATATATTATAGTAGCAAAAGGGATTTACTATGGGTGATGATGGTAATTTTCAGGGGCAAAAATGAATTAGGGACGAATATGAAGTTGCTCAACAAGTATTTTTCTTTTTGGGACGAGTATGAATTATGTACGTTTGGTGATGATGATAACTTTCAATATGGGATATGTTATATTGCACTTTTATTATTTGATTGCTCTTTAATTTATTTGAAATTATTGCATAATAAAATAGTATGAAATTCAATTCAAGTGTAATAGTATGAAATTTAATTGAAATTATTGCATAATAAAATAGTATGAAATTTAATATTTGCGTCAGCAACAAAACCGCGTAAATTTTGAATAATGTAGCTGTTATAATTTTTGCGACCGGGAACAACCATCACAATAAACAGACCGTCAGCCATTATTTTTCTTGCGACGGCTACGTGCCGCCACAGAAGTTTGATAAAAACACGTCATCGTTTTTGCGACGGCATCATCCGTCGCTAAATTTGAAATAATTGCTGGCAATCGGCACTTTTTGCGATGGCAAAAGCCGTCGCCAAGCCGTCGCAAGCCATTTAGCGACGGTAAATCACCGTTGTAAATTTCTTTTACGACGGCCAAGTTGGCGACGGCGCTTTTGCCGACGCAACGCCGTCGCAAAAAGGTTGATGTCGTCGCAAAAGGGCTTTTTGCCGTCGCAAACATCCGTCGCAAAAGTATTTTTTTTTTTGTAGTGAGGCTAGGTGCACGGTTAGCATGGGAGGCAAGGAAGTAATCGTTGCTTGGTGCCCGATGGTGTGGAGGTGTCGGGGAGGAAGAACTAATGGCGTTAGGAGGCATCACGGAAGCCCGGGAAGGGTGGCAATGGTGTCATGTGGTAAGACGGGACGTTGGGGAGGTTGGTGCTAGCACCAGAAGGGCATGCCATGATTAGCAAGGCGGTGAGGCCCGATGGCTTCAGATGTCTAGTGGCCGGGGAAACGGCATGAGATGGTGTTGGATGATGAGGAAGAAGGAAAGAAAGAGAAGGAAAAAAAAACTCGATAAAAATATCCGTAACAGAAGTTTCTGATCGGAATATTTTTCAAACTTTTCAATAAAAACAATTACGGAAAAATATATGTAAAATATATATTCGTAAAGTATAATTTACAATATAAAATATTCTCGTAAAATATTTGTGATATTAAATAATAAAAAATATGGAAAATATTTATATAAATGCACCTTATATTAAGGGAGTTTCACTCAATTTCTATTAACCGATACAAATCATCATCAACAAATTCTTCTTCCGCACAATTAGTGTAGAAACCCTAATTGAGAACTGATGTGGTGTAAACTAACATATAAAAACATGGCCGTAAGTGCATGGTATTGCAAATGTAACATATGATAAAATCAAGGTCGTATACACAAAGATTCAAGTATGGTTCATCGATTATCAATCAATAGAGTCTAGGATTTAATAAGGTAATAAAGTGGTGATCAAAGATCAATACAACTCATTGAAAAACATGGCATATAAGAATCAAATGATAAGTAACAAAGTTAGATAAAAACTAGGTTCAGGGGTTAATCCTCCCAAACCGATGTTAACTATCTCATTCAAGTGTTCAATTCAATCAAAGAAGGGAAGTCTTCATGTAAGGTGTGTCCATCAAATAATCCTAATACTCTTGTGAATCTCATAAGATAACTCAAATAAAGTCCAAACACAAACGATAAGCATCACAATGATCATGCTATTTTCCAAACATCATCTAAATCAAAATCAACAAATTTATGGATAGATAATAGAAAGAAATTAAGAAATAATGCGAGAAGAATCAAAAAAAACAAAGTTACATAGTGAAAGTTATCCTGAAATTGCTTGGAGAAAATTAAGAACAAGAAATCAAATGGGGAGAAAGCTACAAAACTGTCTAATTTGATTTAATTTAAAATGTAAATTGTGTTGGAAAAATAATGGAATATCTCTAAAATTACAAACCATGATATTATATAAGTGTTTAGGAGGTGGTCCCCTTTCCCAAGAATTCAAATGGGCCATTATAAATCGAAATTCAACTTGGCCATTGAAAACACATGGATTGAGAGTTGCAAATCTCGACCGACTTTCATGTGCAAGTAGGGAACTCAGTTTGGCTCTTGCCAACTCGGTCTGGGCAATCTGGAACTCGATCCAAGACTTCTCCAAAACTCGGCCTGGGGCACTTAGGAGTATCCCTTGGCTTCTTGTTGCCCGGTATTTTCCGATTTATCCTTGGGCTCCATGATAGACTCATATAGAGAGGTACTCGACCTTAGGAGACGCAGGACTTGATGAGGGCATTCCTTTGGACCTTCAATGATGGTTTGATGGGATTTCTTCCGAGTGCTTAAGGATAAGAGGTTGATTGATGATGCTTTACATGCTAGCCACCAATGCTCGGCTTAAATGTTTCTTCTTGCTCGTTTTGAGCCGATTTATCTACAATGACACATGAATAATGAAGTAGACATCTAATTGATAATTTAAGCTCAAATTAAGGTATAAATGCCTACTTCATGCCAAACTAAGACAAACAAACCTAAAAACACATCTAGAAAACTAGCATAAAAACATGCTATCAATAACCACTTGGATGTATGTAGCCCTCTTTCGCTCACTCACCTAATAGTTATTTAGTCACTACATCTTGGTCATCCTTGTTGCAAGGAGTCTTCAAACTTGGACCACTACATGGTTTCAATTCCTTAACAAAGTTAAGTCTCATGGGGCTTAATTATACAACTTGTTATTGCATCTTCAATCAAGAAGTGAAAATGATTAGTCAATTTCAACAAAGGTCGGGGCATGTTATGAACCAAGGGAATCACCTCCGGTTCAGGTCTTGTTGCCCTACTCTTTCAAATGAGAATGTTATAACTCTCTTTAGGGTAATACTAAGCATCGTCAAAACTCGACTTCTCTAAGTTGGTATGTCCTAGCATGACACGAAGCAACGGTAATATCTAGGTTAAGGTATGGAGCCCTTATTTTGGTACAGAGTGTCATGTATTGACGGACTCTATAAAAAACTTGAACTAAGAATATTATAATAAAAATGTAGTAATAAAATTTGTGGTGAATAAACATTATTTGAGATAAGTATAAACAAAATATATGAATTGATAGTGTAATATATGTGAACTAATTTAACAAAAGTGTTGAGTTGTTGGTATAAAATTGAACTAAAAGTGTAATACCTATGTTTTTTTTGGGACAAAAATATTCTTTTATTTATAAAAACAAAGGGTAATTTTTCCTTAGAATATCATCATTGTTCATATTGTGTGCACTAATATTCTATTAACTAACGGTTTATATTTTACCGACGTATGAAAGAAGCTGTTTAACATGAATGAGTCCCTAGGTTTATACAAGGGTTAGTTTACAAAGGTAGATATTAGGTTTAGTAACCTGATTTCATATTCTATAAGATTTATTTGTATATTTTCAACAAATTAAGGAAAATTTGTAAATTATATTCCTTTAAATATCTTTCTTGTATAGATTTTAATGTTGTTATTAATTAATAAATTTTATATTTATATTTTTATATGTTAATCAGTTTTGAAATAAATATATGTGTATATCTTATATTAATTTTAATATCACAAATTGAATAAAAAAAATATTTAAAAAATTAAGGTATATCATACTATGAAAGTTTATGCAGTAATTGTTTGTAGTTTAAGAAGAGAGAATATTATGTTAACGAATGAAATGGGCCGAGAAAGATGAATATGGTCGCTATAACCATCACAAATACAGAATGGAGCGGCCCGGCCCAAAATGAACTCCATCAGAAATTTCAAAAAAAATGAACGGAAGCCACTCAAAGTTATCAGAGCCAGGTTTCGATCCTGGGACCTGTGGGTTATGGGCCCACCACGCTTCCGCTGCGCCACTCTGATTTGTTGATTATTATTGGTCCCGTGTTTTTTTATTACGTTTTTATCTTTGTAATTGCTACTCCATAAATTAAAATTAAATTGGTTCGGTCCCGACGTACAATCGACTTACACGTCGCATTTTTAAAAATAAATATGTGACCGTGCAAATAACTTTGTTTTTATTCAAAAAATCACCTTTTATATTTGTATTTTCCGTGATTCACTTCTTTCTAAAATAGCTCATCTTATAAAACTATTTCATCGAATTATTATTTTCTATACTTTTATTTTTATTATTTAAACACAGCCTTTAATCTACTATATGTAATAGTGTAATACTCAAACTGGAATGATTTTTGTTATTTAATATAACTTTTTAATATAATGATATATTTATAGTATTTTTTTAATAAATATGAATTTTGAAATATTCCTTATCTACTACATCTTTTTTTACTTACAATTTATGAAATTGTGGAGGAAAAAATAGGACTATAGAAAAGTTATGCGTAATTATGCGGATTTCACTACGTCTTTGATTGTCTTCCAGACATCACCTCAGCCGGTTTCAAATTAGGGTTTTGAGTGGATTCCCGATTGCCGTTGGGAAGGAGATAGCCTGAGCTTATACAATTGGATTAAGTGTTACGGATTAGGTACTCGATGAGAAAATTACCGATATAGAATTATTGATCATTTGGATTTTTTGAATATAAGCGTCAGTATTTGATCGAATTTCCTTATTTTTGTATATACCAATCTAGTTTTCTTATTGTATCAATTCCGGTTGTTGTACTGGATGAGAATTTTTTATGAATACAATTAATCTTAATTGGATTTCAAAATAAACATATTATTTATTGACTGTCATATTAGTTCAAACTCCAAAGCTATAAGCAAAGATTTATACTCTTACCAATCTATTATATGTGATAAAAGTTTTAAAGGAAATAATACGTATTATTTATGGATAGAATCGTTCTTATATAAGAATATTACATTTTATATAAGGATTGTCATATTAGTTCACAATGACAAATGATTGGATGCAATCTTCATTTTGGATTATAAGTTATAACATATATAAATTTTATATACCATTATTCGAAGGAGGAGAAACCGCATTGAGGTTATTAAAAATGCGAATGGTGATTGGATTTTGGACCCTACAAGGATAGAAAATGAAGCTTTATCTTTCTTCAAAGCTCTTTATGCACCAACAGTGGCACTGGATAGTCCCTCTAGGCGAATCATTGTTGGCTTTCCCTCGGTCCCTAGGTCCCTAGGTCCGAGGTTGATACTCTCGATAGCCCCGTCTCGGAGGAAGTAGTTGTGGTTGCGGGTAAATCTATGGGCGCATGGAAGACACCAGGGCTGGATGGTTACCAACCGGGGTTCTACCAACAGTGTTGAAGCACGGTGGGAAACTCCCTGTTCAGATCTATTGATAATTTTTGGCAAACAAACATGCTCCCAGATGGCCTTAATGATACCCTTATTGTCGTTATCCCTAATGTATCGGTTCCGAAAAGTCTGTCGCAATTCCGTCCAATTAGCCTCTGCAACGTAGCGTACAAGTTAATCAAGAAGATTATGTTCCAAAGGCAGCAAGAGTTGACAAAGCAGTGGGTTGGCCCCACCCAAAGCAGCTTCATCCCAGGCCAGCTTATTGAGAACAACGTAGTTATTGTCTAGGAAACCGTTGATTCCATTATGCGCAAAGGATCAAGGAAACGATGGATGCTGATTAAGCTAGATCTTGAAAAGGCTTATGATAAACTTAATCTTCCCGTTTGGTTTGAACTCCGAAATCGGAAATGGAATGGAAACGAATCTAGTCCATGCGTATATCATTGTTCATGGAAGTTTTTGGAATCATTCCTTGTGGTTTGAAGTAATTGGAGTAGAGTTTGATTACTTTTTATACCCTATAGGGTTATAAAATGTGGGAAATCAAGTGCAATTTGCCTTAAGCCACAAAGAATGATTCCATACAGTTTTATGAATAAGGATATAGATATGGACTAAATTCGTTTCCATTCCGTTTTCGTTTCCGGAGTTGGAAACAAACGGACCCTTAGTTCTAAAACTCTAACTATACACTATTAAAATTGAATCAAATGTAGGCCCACTCTTAAGTGTGCGACTCCCGGGTCCTCGAATTTATGTATTCGTTTCCATTCCGTTTCCGTTTCCGGAGTTGGAAACAAACGGACCCTTAGTTCTAAAACTCTAACTATACACTATTAAAATTGATTGAAATGTAGGCCCACTCTTAAGTGTGCGACTCCCAGGTCCTCGAATTTATGTATTCGTTTCCATTCCGTTTCCTTTTTTGGAGTTGGAAACAAACGGACCCTTAGTTCTAAAACTCTAACTATACACTATTAAAATTGAATCAAATGTAGGCCCACTCTTAAGTGTGCGACTCCCGGGTCTTCGAATTTATGTTTCTTAAAGCCTAATTTTGATTCAAAAAATTCAAATTAATTAAAAGTGATCAACACTTTAGTGACCAATATAGACCAAGATTCAGTTCTTAGTAATGATATTTTTGTAGTTTTTTTAAATTATAAATAAAGGCGTAAAATGATACATAGTGGATCTAGAGATCCAACCCCTAGGGACTTGGGTAAGTTTTTCTTTTTCTTTTTCTTATTAGTTAACTATAGTGTAATCTTTTTTCTATTTCTTAAAAAATAAAAAAATAATTCAAAATAATACCAAATATCAACATTGAACCCACAATAATACCAACTTTAAAAATTAATAAGAGCGACACAAACTATCAACATACTAAAAATAAAACGACTTGTATTTCCGGCATAAAACTTGACTCCAGCGATGATGTTACAACCGGTTTCTTACCTGACATCTAAAACTGGGATTAATTTTATGACATGGATTTTATTTTATTTTTAAATCATATTAATAATCATTCAATGCACCAAAAAATTTAAATTAAGTTTAAATAATAATAATAATAGTAATAATAATATTTATTAAAATGATTTATTTTGACTTTTTTTGCTAACCGTTTTTGCAAATTTTCCCCCATACATTTTAGATATTATTTTTATATAAAAAAAAAAAATCTTTTAACTTAGTCTAAAAAGGTAAATTTTCTTTAGGGGTTAAGTTAAAAGATGAAATTTTAAAAAACAATTTGATTAATTTTTTTTTTAAAAAAATTTTATAAATTTATTTTTACACAAAATTCTGAAAATAAATATGATAACAATAATTACCGAAAAAGTGATTATTTGTTTTAAGTTTTAAAAATCATATATTTATATTTTAAGCATATAAATAAAAATTAAATATTTTTTATAAATAAAAATCACATCGCACAACTCACCCTAATTTTGATGGG
Organism: Fagopyrum homotropicum; assembly: GCA_033239125.1. Lineage (NCBI taxonomy): Eukaryota > Viridiplantae > Streptophyta > Magnoliopsida > Caryophyllales > Polygonaceae > Fagopyrum > Fagopyrum homotropicum. Next base: position 24,892,087 of record BSWB01000007.1, on the reverse strand, counting down.
ATGTAAAAAATTGTTGTCACGTCATTCGTAGGGTTAGAATTTTTTACATAGAAATAAGACTGTCACTTTTTGTAAATATATTAATAGTTTGTATCGTTTTCAGTAAATTTCAAAGTTGGTATTATTTTGAAATATTGTTTCAAAATTTAATTGTGTATTTTTTATTATAAACAAAAGGTCACACTAATCATTTGATACACTAACAAAATTTAATAGGCTAACATGTAAAAAAAGCAAATTAAGAACATTGGTCAACTTTCATATAAATCAAACAAAATTTCTAAATCCGAACACGAATAACATAAGTGTCCAAGTCAATATTATTGATTACTATATCTTTACTATACTAAAAGTGAGAGTTGCCCTAATGAATAGGGACTTTCCTGTTTTGCTCTTTGACCCCTAATTTTTTCATTTTTGCCCCTGCTTATTTATTTTAATCACATAACTGCCATATCTATCTGTTTACTTTGTTACACGTATCTCTAGCATGTCAATTCTTCCATATGCCACGTTTCCACCGCTTCTACCGCTTTCACCACTAATTATTTTTATGTTATCGAAAGACAACATAAGCCCTACTCCATCCATAACTTTCATGGTCATCGCCACTCAACTCTCTCCCTCCCTTTACAAACTTCCCCTTGACCTCCTGATTCAGGACTCTTGGCTACGCGCTTTTCTAGCGTCCATTCCGGCCGGGTTTCTATTTCCGCCAAGAGCAGAAGGGTGATTAATACAAGGTGGAGTTTGAGCGGTACTGTATCACTTCTTCGTTATCTTAAGCAACAGTTATAGATCTGAGTCTTGCCTAGATGTTTCGTGCTTCCATTTGTCCTATTTAAGGTTTTGAAGGCCATCAATTTCGTAGGCAACATGTATAGGGCTTCCAAGTGCTCCAATCTATTGTTCATGATAATTTCATTATCTTCTCTTTCTTCATCCAGCTCTTCAATCTTTCGTAAAACTCCTCTTTAATTCTTCTTAATCGCATTCCCTTTTTCTTTTTCTTTTTCTTCTTGGATTGCTTTTGAGGGATTGAAGCACAAAGTTTTTGAGGTTTCTTTGTCCGATCTTCAAAATGACGAAGACAAATTTTTTAGGAAGATTTGCGTGAGGGCCGATGATGTTCAAGGAAGAGATGTCTTGACTAACTTCTAGGGGCCCGTCGGATATCATCGATTCCACTTCCTCACTCTGATTGGGAAGCTTCATTCTAAAAATTATTTTGCTGCCTTTGATCATTCAATACCCGATTTGTGTTGATTATTTGCTCTTTGATATTTCTTCTCGTTGTAGGCTTGCACCTCGTAAGCTCTTTTCTTTCTCCAGATAATTGCTTCCAGTTGCTATTTCTTTGATAATTTCTTGTTCTTTTTTCTGTTTAGCACATTTCGGTTGATTTGAAGATGACTACTCTTTATTCTCAAGGATCTAACTTGTTTTGAACTTTCTTTTTTCAAATTGAATCGAATAACTCTTCTGCATTTTATTTTTATAATCGACGCTATTGATTGTGGCGTTCCATTTTCGTTACCTTCTGAGATCTGCTTGCTTGAGTAGAAGTTTTTGCAAAGGGTTGACACCTTTCTTCACTCCACATATGTGTTTAACTTTTGCTATATATGATGTTTGCAAAGATTGTTCAAATAGGTGTTGTGTTATTATTCACAATTTAGCTGTTTGTTCGGTGATGTATGGTTTTGATTGGGAGGATTTTGTGCTTGATTGTCCGATCTATCATGTATTTGCTCTAGCATGGTTTTGATATGGATGCCTTATTGTCGGTGGAAGAGCTTTCTATTATATGAAATCTAATTACACGCTTTACTTGCCGAAATCAGTCTGAAGTACTAGAAACTTATTTGGATGAACATCATCTTTGCTCACCACTAGAAGTTTGTGCTGAACTGTAATTTACAAACTTAGCGATTGAATTACCAGTAGATATATTTACAATTGAGGGTTGGGAACATCTATCTGGTTGCTCATCTATTGGCTTTGCATAATTATTCCAAACATTAAGTTTTTGAAAAATAGATTCATAATTCTAGCCCTTTTTTGGATATTATTTGTTTATCTAAAGATATTGTCCATCTTAGATTCCGTAGTTACACAAATCTCATTATCAATGATTTTCTAATTAATTTGTAAGTTGCCAATTTTCTTCAGTTTTGCAATAGTTCTATGTTTTCTTCAATGAATCTAGAGTAATTGAATGAACTTTCATTTGATTGATAGCGTGTGTCCAATGTGAAACTTATTTAAAAGGATCAATTTTGTGTACTTTCTAAACCTGGTTGAAGATTACTATCTTCAATGCGTGATTGTTCGTTGATTTTTTTTATCTCGTCTCAAGAGATTAAAAGCTCATATATTTCTGATACTGTGATGTGTACATACAGGTACATGCTATCATAGGGGGAAATGACTTTGGAAATAGTACATTTTCAAAGGTTACACTAAAATCACACTAAGATAATAATGCAATTTCAAAAGTGTAGTTTCTCCCCTTCTTAGCTTTAGCTAACTTCTCAAATAAGCTCACACTAAGATCTTTCCATGGAACTTCCTTCCAAATGAGTAATTCTCAATCTAAACTTCTAGGAATGACGTGAATGGGTGGAGGCTCCTTAGATATCTCTCCCTTAAGGTTAGACAAAAACCTTGAAGAACTAGGGCGAGGTCTTGTAGATTGCAATCAAAACAATCGATGACAATAGGCTTTCTTGGGTAAGAATCTTGGCCGAGATTTTGTGAATTTGACCGAGATTTCTTCTCTAGAGTGATACTTCGCTTTTCTATGCCGCGGTTCCGTCCGAATAATGGTAGTATTCCCTGCACCATATTCCTCCGGCATTCCTAACACATAAACTTCGTGTATATTCTTCTTCTTGATATCCTCAACTTGCAATCCTACAAAAAAACCCCACTCTCTTCCTCATGGATAACGGTGCAAGATTAAGGTTTGAAAGAAACAATGTATCAACAAATTCATGATAGTGCAAAGTATACAACACTCGATATAACCTTAAACTTTTATCAACAATCTCATGCTCAACGTATGTCCTATTGGGATCTAACAAAGCCATGGCTTGACAAGGCACCACACAAGGCTCTTTATGCTTTTCCCTAGGGGTATTAAGAGGCTTTAAGTATGGACTCAAAGGCAAATCAGAAGATAGATCACTAGAACATGGTTCTAAAGAATAACCTAAGGATGAGAGTAACAACTTAGATTCATGATCATCATAATCAACTTTAGTTATCAAATCAAAGTCGTGCTCATAGGTTCCCACGTACACTAGTCTTAGCATGTGACACAATAATAGATTCTGATTTTAATAAATCAAAATGATCATGCATAGAAGTAGAAGGTTTAAAATCGCTAACCTTTGTAGTTTTATCATTCTTGACCAATGGTGGTTCTTTCCGGGACTGGAGAATTCCTGATTCTAATGTGATCAACTGGTTACCCAAATTTTCCAATGTATTTCTCATTTCCTTTACAGGTTCATCAATCATATTCGAGAGTTTCCAGTTCTGAATGACTTGTGGTTCCACCCTTGGAAGAAACTCCTCGTTCCTTACAAATCTTGGCTGGAATCTTGGTAGGATGGATCGAGATTTTGGGGCCGAGATTCTGGACTGAGATGTTTAACTTTCCTAGTTCCTCTACGCTCCGGGGACTGGGACGTCTAGTTTGTTCATCCTCTCCTGGGACATTGATCATACCTAGGATAATCCCTCTCATCCTTAAATTCCTAAAATTCAATAAACTTCAGAGCGTTAGGTATGTTATAATATTGACTTGAATATCTCATACCTTGCTCATGAAAGACTGTTGGGGAACTCTGGGACTGAAGTTTGATATGGAACACGTGAACACGCATTATCCTCATTCATTGATCTCCGTTGAGGAACGTAAGTATCAAAACTCAACTGGGACAAATCTCGGTCGAAATCCGGGCGAGATTTCTCTTTGGGGATGAGATTTGGTGCTGGAACGAGGTTCTAGTGTCTCCACTTTCTCGGTGAAGTTTGCAAGAGAACCCATGAGTTGCTTCATCATGTCCTGGCCTTGGGATGGTTTATTCCACATCCTTGTGCCCTTTTATGCATCTTGGATCTAGACATCTACACAAATACGCAAAGTAACAACAAACTCATGAAGTTAGTGAAAACGAAGGTTCCTTACTTGTCTTCTCCCGCACTCACACTTTGTTCTGAATCTCAAGCTAATTTGATGTAATTGCCTTGGATGTATTAATGCTTCTTTACCAATTGATGGACTAGCTACAAACTAGAACTTCCTTGGATGTCTCAAGTAGTCAACTTGGTTCGGAAGAAGGTTTGGAAGTTAGTAAAGAAACTCCTGCTGCAGGTCTCTTCACACAATTGACACAAAGTGGAAATAATATTGCAAGTAGACACAACTAGTATGATAGAAATAATAGATACTAACTAACACACCCAAAGAAATTGACTCAATGTGTTTAGAGTAGAAAAGAGGCAAAAAATAAGCACACACGCGATTAAGAAGAGAGCTTTACTTACCTTGCACTTGAGAAACTGGAGAGACAGTTAGCCGGTTAGGGTTAAGTATTGACAGTAGAAAATCTTGGGTTACAAGAGTTCTTAACCGTTAAGAGATTCTTCAACCTTATCATTTTGTTTCGATTATTTCAAAGTCAAGCCGGACTTTGATTGGTTTGGACTTTTTCCGTCGCCTTATCATTTTATTTGACATTAGGTTCTTGATTCTTCAACCTTTTTATCATTTTATGTGAGGACTCTACTCACATAAAATACGCAATCGATCTATCTCTTCTGAACTCGTTAAAAGAGTTCTTAACCGTTAAGAGAGGCCATCCAGGCCCGTCATGTACCCGCCCAGTATTGAGCTGCATCATTTCACGTTCCCTGGTCTTCCTCCTTCCATTCTGATGCCAAACCCTAGAAACCCCTCCCTTCTTCCTCCACCCTTGTCTCACGTAACCTACATCCTCCCTTGGACATTAGTAGGAGCAACGGCGGCCTCCTCCTTAGACAACAAGTAGAGTTGGTCGGCAATGGACTCCGCCGCAGGAATAGTCTTCCTCCGTCTTCGAGCCAACAACCGGGAGTGGTCTTCTCCTCCCTTGTTTCAACCAACCTGGAAAACGGCCTCGCGAGCCTCCTCTGTCATGCTAGACCGAGACGAGTCCCTCCGGTACACCTCCACCCTTCATCTTGTCGACATCATCAGCCAGCAACCGACACATCTACATGCAGCGAGCAAACGGAAGTCTCGTGTCTTGTGCTCAGACAGGCCACGAGCCCGTCCCTTCTGGCCGCGGGTGTGCTATGCCTATGCACCCGCGATCGCGCATTGGCCCAGCCGCGCTCGTGCCCAACTTGAGCAGCCGCGGGTGCGCTTAGTGATATGAACACTCCCACCTTCGTCCTCGTGCACACAAGCATGTTGATCCTGGCTAGTCGGCAGCCTTGGAAGATAACTAGAGGAGATGATGCATTTTGAGTTTTAAGAAGTAACAAGTAGTCAAATTCGGGTCCAGATTTGGGCAGTTGAGATCATACTCGGACGGAATCGAGTGATATTGTTGACGAGACTTGACCTGGTTCAGGTTAGTCATTGGGGCTTACTTAGCTGCAGTCTTATATTGGTTTAATGACATGTGTAGTGTTTGTTATAAGTGTTTATAGTATGATAACTAGATTAGTATAACCGACTTATATATGGCCCAAGTGTAACAAGCGGTGGCATGATCTGCTCAGCTCTTGAGGGAGACTGGGAGGTTCTCCGCGACTAGGCCAAACATGGTATACAGGGAGGGTAATGAACCACTCCACATGGTATACGGGGAGGTGTGCCGAACCAATCCTGTTGGATAAAGGGACGGAGGTGAGAGTCTTGGACTTCTCGTGACACAAGCATAAATTGGAATTAATAGTGTATGACTTAATGAAAGATGATACATGAATTTTGTTTGAGCATGTTATGTGTTTCATTCTGCATTGTGTGTGTTTGTGCTTGTGTTATTCTTTTAATATGTAAGTTGTTAGCTAACGGTTTATTAGATATTATGGATGCTTTGTAGGTATATAAAGTTACAGAGAGATCCAGAGCGGATGGTCAACCGGGTCCACGTACTCATATAGATGGGGACGGGAGAGTCTTCAATTTTTGCATGCACAGTATATTGATATTTCCATCTTGTAAGGTTGTCACATGTTATATATTCATTCAAATATAATTTGTAGTTTTCAAAGTGCTTATTTACATTTGTGCCTTGTTGTAAGATCTAGTAAAGTTGTTGTCAAAATAAGGTCTAGACCCATTGGGAGGTCTTAACTAGTAGCTGCATGAGTTTTGAGAATTTGGGATGTTAAAACATAGTATCAGAGCCAGATTGACAACAATGACACTTGCAATCTTCTGAACCGAATGTAGGAAATAACTAGAACATGAAAGAGGTTTGAAAATTTCAAAATGAGTTTCTATTTTTTTTAAATCATATGCATAGTCGGGTTGTTGGGTTAGTAGTACGTCGGACCACCATCACTCTTCGTGGATCTCTGCAACTTAGTATTATAGGTGAAATATTATATGCACTTACAGTATTGTGAATTAATGTATGTTATATGTTAGTACCTTAAAGGATATTTTATATCCCTTAGTTAGAATATTATGATGCTATCATCGCCTCGTGATAAAACATTAGTAGAGGGTGAAGTGTTTCAATACAAATATAGTGGACTCAGACCTCGGATTGGGTATTATGTTCTAGCAGAAACTTTGGTGGTTCCTATAAATCTTTTGAGAACGGGTGTGAAAAAGGTGAAGACTACCGGATGACATTAACAACCAAGAAAATTAAATGAGAAAGAAATTCTGAGTGGACTCAAATAGCGTGATAGAAAGCCGTACAAAGCACTTAGCGGTATGAAGACAGGAGTTGTAATTTGAAGAAGCATGTAAGGACTTCCAAGTGCTCAGATTGGAGATAGTAATATTGGAACAAAAATCAAGCACGGTGGAGTACAAAAACGCTTGACGGGTTAAATGACATTGCAATCAAGGTGAATGCCTCCATAGAAAATTACGGGCATGAGAGTCCAAATGAGATAGGGTGTCGACCCATATATGAAGAATTATAGGCACACGAAATGGAAATTTACGGTTGAGTTTAAAGGCGAAAGGTAGATTTCATAAGCGTGGAGACGGTTTGACTTCTCTGGAGATACGAGAACTTTGAAAGAAATCATGATGCAAGTATAGAAAAGGGTAAAAGTCATGTAGTAGAGTCAACGGATTTTCATTGAAGCAATGTTACAAAACAACACTAGTGAAGGAATAAGTGTGCGTGAGAAAGACCTGGGTGGATGTTCGCTCCAAAAGGTGTATGCAAGCTTTAAAATTTATAACCCAAGAAGTATGCTTGAACAATATGCGAACCCGCAGTGTACGGATCGATTGTAATAAAAAACAAGAATTCCAGGGGTCAAACACATGGACTATGGTGAAACAAAGCACGAAATCGGTAGTCAAATATTGCTAAAAACTAAAAGCAATTAAAGCAATCAAAGATGATGTATAAGTCAAGTAAGGGGAAATGCGGATTCTAGGGATTAAAGAATCTAGTTGTGGTTCCGACTCAAGATCTCAAAGGATAACACGGACAAAGCTGAGGTTTGCAAAGGGAAGGTGGTTCTAAGGTGGGAATAGATTACCGGGTAAGTCTCACTACTCACTATCCCAAACCAAAGCTCCTATTACCGGGTAAGTCTCAAGGTACTAAGGAAAGGAACTATAATCTCAAACCAACACACCACCCAAGGGAATAGAATCAACCTTTACCGGGTAAGTCTCAGGCGAACTCACAAAAATGGAATGAAGGCACACTCAAACCCCAATAAAGGATAAACCTTTATTACCTACACTCATGATTTTAGGTAAACAAATAAAGGAATCACCGGGTAAGTCTCATCCTAGGCTTGCATTGAACCAGGAAAGATGTAATAAGGAAAGGATTTGGCAAACTTAAACTCTTAACTCAGAATAGGTTCAGGAAAGGTCACCTCGTTCAGTCTGTTTCCACCCCGGCCGAGATGTTCAAGGACTGAGCGAGGTGTTCTAGGGTTAAGGTAAAGACTCGAGCTTTCAGGGTCCTGCTGGGAATAAGATCATTCTATCATCGTCTTTCCCACAACTTTCAGCCAATCACCCTAGAATCGCATAAGAAACTTAGCCAACAATCATCATGATAACAATAATCAATTTAATGGAAAAGGAATCAATATTCGAACAAGAAAACCTTAAGAAAAAGGTCTCAATAACTGAATCAAATAATCAACAAACAAGCGTTCCTCAGTCACGAATCAACAAAGACAACAAACCAAAAGTAATCTAAGAAAGTCTTACAAACTCCTTCAAAAGCCAACTTCAACTATGATTTCTTCCTTCCTTGGACTTCAATCCTTCAATACTTCCTTCAATTCTTCCTTCAAACCTCCAGAAAATCCCTCAATTGTCGGATGCCCTAAGCTGGTTTAACTTGTGGAAAATCCAACTCTTTATATAGGAGAATTATCTTTCAAAGATAATAATATCTTAAAAAGATAGTTTCCTATAAAATATATCTCTATCTCTTAAAGTAAATCAGCCAAAAATAATATCTTCCTTCCAGAAATCCAGCCAAAAATATAAAATATCTTCTTTCCAAAAATAAAAGATCTCAGCCAAAAATAAAGATCTCGCCGGCGACAAGGTGTTCGCCTCGGTCGGGACGCTCCTCAAGATCACCTCATCGAGGTGGTACTGTAGCTGACCGAGGTGAATCTCAACTGAATGTAAAATCTCTCGAATCTGGTCCAAAGTCAATCTTCTTAATCATTTTCATGCTTCCTAAGGTCTTCTCAAAGCTCCAGAATGTAGTTCCAATGACTCCTTAACTTCCTTAGCTCCATTTCGATGCAAAACGTGCCATTTTACCTATAATTACAACGAAACTAGGTGTAGACCTCGATTCCCGTAAAGGTAGACAAAACAACAATATAATCGCAGAATATACATCCATACATGTAGATTTATGAAGATAAAACGTCTGAACTAGCCCCAAAATATAGACTATAATACATGTTATCATTGGAGTCAAGAGGCCACAATGACCTCTCACTTATCATAAGACTTAAGTCACCAATATATACGGTCCATACAAGAGAAACTGCGAGTGATGAGAATGAAGGTCATAGGAATCGCAAAGACGCGCTTCAAGGTATCGTGGAAGTTTTGAAAAGACTATTGATGTTGGAGGGATGAACAACTGGACTCGAGAAATGGAGTTATCTCATAAAGGAGCAGGAGGTGTGGAATGTAGAACAAGATAAAGGAGTATAAATGGATGAACCCGAGTAAGTAGTCCTTTGCAACGAAATTCAATGTCAGAAGAGATAAGAGAAGGGTAAGTCCATAATCTTGGGGTAAGTCAACTATAAACTAACCGGTGATAGTTGAGAGCATACACGTGTCGGTTGGTCATTGACGAGTTATTGGCAGATTGGAGGAAGTAAATGTGATTGCGGATTTATAGAGTAACTTTATCCATACCTTGGAAGAATTTCCTCAGGTGGTCAACGACGACCCTCTTGGATCATTTGAGTCAGTAGGAATGGATATGTGTAAGAATAAATAGGAGAGTAAGAAGAATAAATAGGAGGGTACTTAATACTTCTTCCAAATGGAACTGATGGTGTGTTTTAACAAGCGAGAGTTGGGTACATCATTCTGACTCACGGAATACGCCATTATGACTAATGGGTGACAACTGAATAACATGATTCACAGCGGCGGTGCAAGAGTACAATTTCTGACGTTCACACCTTGGTAGAGTGGGGTGTCGCGTTTAAGGCGATGTTAGTTGGAGGATACATCTCGATTGGAACGGGCATGATATAAGTTATGCTGAGTGACTTAAGATTTTTATATGGATCTCGTGTCACCTCGACAAAATAGACACAAAATGGCGTATATATAAAGAGTTTATCGAGAGAAGAGTGGTACTCTATTATAGATCCAAGACAAGCATGATGACCTCGTCATATGTCGATTGATGAGTAGTTTTTAGAAACTGAGTACATAAATGGTGTACCTTGGAATCATTTTCCGACGGATTGAAAAAGAGTTGATGACAGTAACATATTATTCAACGTGGACCGGGAAAGTTGCATGAGAAAATTGAAAGGGAGTAACCAACATATTTTAGATAAGGATTTGTAAGTTGGTGAAGCGACAAGATCATCACTAAACAATGCGATGACAAAAAGGATCCTTTGAGTAGATCATACGTATAATGTTTTATATTTGAATAGTATCGATGTGCATTTTGAGTAAAAAGTGATATTAATGGGCAGATAATCCATTGTGGATATAGTACAAATTAGCGGATGAATCTATATCTATTATACTTACTAAAACAGAGCACGGGTTGATGACGTGGCGCGCTGTGGACGCAGGATTTTTGAAATTGAGCTCCCACAATTAAAGCCAATAAATCTTTATTTTTTACACTATTTTTTAAACCATAAAATCTTTTATTATTAAAATAATAATTTTATAGAAACCAAATCTATTATACTTACTAAAACAGAGCACGGGTTGATGACGTGGCGCGCTGTGGACGCAGGATTTTTGAAATTGAGCTCCCACAATTAAAGCCAATAAATCTTTATTTTTTACACTATTTTTTAAACCATAAAATCTATTATTATTAAAATAATAATTTTATAGAAACCAAATCTATTATCTATTATCTATCTATATACTAAAGCAGCCCGTAAACTTCCACGTGGCACAGTTTCGTGCAGCCACCTCATCAAATTTACACGTGTCAATTTTTTGTTAGTCCCGGTCCCACCATATTAAACCTAATTATTTTAAATATTTAATTTATGAATTATTTTAAATATTTTACTAACTAATATTTGTTTTATTCTCTCATATTATTAATTGATATTTAATTATTTGTAGCTTAAAAATCAAAATAGTTAAGATTTGCAATCTAATTTTAAAGATATTAATGTTTTGTCAACAGATATTTTTTAATTTATAATTGAACTTTATACTTTCTTAAACTTATAAATTTTGTTTTAAATTTAATTTTGTTTTGTTTACTTATATTTTTCAATTGAACTAATAAACTTTATTTTTTTATATAAAATTTTAAAGATATTAATATATTTTTTATATTTTTAATTTTCAATTGAACTTCATTTTTATCTAAACTTATAAACTATTTTTTTTTAAATAATTCTTTTAAATGATTAAAAAAAATACTTCTTAATTTTTTTTAGAATAAATTTTTTCCTATAATTAAAAGAATTCGTATTTTTAGAATAAGTGTTTTTTCATTTTCGATTTTATTATTTTTTGAAAACAATTGCAGATATCTTTAAAATAATTTGTATAAAAACTCATAATTTCATATTAAAAAAAGATATGGAAAAAAATCGAATTTTTTTCCCAAAAATGTTAAATTCAATTCTATTATACTTACTAAAACAGAGCACGGGTTGATGACGTGGCGCGCTGTGGACGCAGGATTTTTAAAATTGAGCTCCCACAATTAAAGCCAATAAATCTTTATTTTTTACACTATTTTTTAAACCATAAAATCTTTTATTATTAAAATAATAATTTTATAGAAACCAAATCTATTATACTTACTAAAACAAAGCACGGGTTGATGACGTGGCGCGTTGTGGACGCAGGATTAGATTAGAGAAGTATACAAAACAAAAGCACGTAAAAAAAATCTATTTCACAATATTCTTTCTCATTTTTTTCAAAACCTGCACAAGGTGCGGGTATTATACTAGTACTTACTAAAACAGAGCACGGGTTGATGACGTGGCGCGCTGTGGACGCAGAATTTTTGAAATTGAGCTCCCACAATTAAAGCCAATAAATCTTTATTTTTTACACTATTTTTTAAACCATAAAATCTTTTATTATTAAAATAATAATTTTATAGAAACCAAATCTATTATACTTACTAAAACAGAGCACGGGTTGATGACGTGGCGCGCTGTGGACGCAGGATTTTTGAAATTGAGCTCCCACAATTAAAGCCAATAAATCTTTATTTTTTACACTATTTTTTAAACCATAAAATCTTTTATTATTAAAATAATAATTTTATAGAAACCAAATCTATTATACTTACTAAAACAGAGCACAGGTTGATGACGTGGCGCGCTGTGCACGCAGGATTTTTGAAATTGAGCTCCCACAATTAAAGCCAATAATTATTTATTTTTTACAGTATTTTTTAAACCATAAAATCTTTTATTATTAAAATAATAATTTTATAGAAACCAAATATATTATACTTACTAAAACAGAGCACGGGTTGATGATGTGGCGTGCTGTGGACACATGATTAGATTAGAGAAGTATACAAAACAAAAGCACGTAAAAAAAATCTATTTCACAATATTCTTTCTCATTTTTTTCAAATCCCGCACAAGGTGCGGGTATTATACTAGTATACTACTAAAGTAGACTACACTGATGCTGACGTGGCGGCTTCACGTTTTTTTTCGGATTAAATTTTTTTTTTAAATCATGAATTAAGCCAAAAAAAATCTTTTTTTACTAAAACAAAATCTAAAACAAATCTTTCTTTTACCAACCTTCTAATAAATTATCTACTGATAATATTGGCTCAACGTAAACCCAAGACTTCCTCTATACGTTTTACGTGTATCCTCCAACTATAAATGTAGATAACTCCATTCATTTTTTTTCTACTGATCATATTTCTCTTCATCTTTTTCAGGTTGTCGTCGGATATTTCAAAGCTGCTTCGGCTCACTTTTCAGGTTATTCAATAGTTTAGATTTCTTTTATTCATTCATTGATTTATTCTCCTCTCTTTTTTTTTTTGCACTCTATCGTCCGTCGAATGAAACAAAGTTATGTTCTACATGTAAATCTTTCAATTGGATTTTATATTGTTTTGTAAAAACCTTCAATCCAATGAATAGAGCTTTAATTATAAATGTTCTCCCTTTTGTATCTCCTGTTGCTCCTCCACCGTCTATAGCTCCCGCTCCCGATTATCTTGACCTTCAATTTTATAGATTCGAAGCAATGGCGATCCATGATCCATAATCGGATTGATCCTCCTGTATCTCCTGTTGCTCCTCCACCGGGTATAGATCTCGCTCCCGACTCTCTCGACCTTCGATTTTACAGATTCGAAGCAATGGCGATCCATGATCAGATTGATCCTCTTGTATCACCTATTGCTCCTCCACCGTCTATAGAACCCGCTCCCGATTCTCTCAACCTTCGATTTTACAGATTCGAAGCAATGGCTATCCATGATCAGATTGATCCTCCTGTATCTCCTGTTACAAATTCGTTTCTTTCAACAGTGCAGGTTTTTACAATTGTTATTAAATCAAAAATCAATTTTAAATATTGATGTGGTAACTATTGATCTAAAATCTCCAACCTCTTTGATTTGCTGCTATGATTGTTCCTTTTTCTTAAAAGTAATTATGTTTAATTATGGTATTTGGTGGATCTTTGTTCGGCATATTGATCTTCGTTCGGCATATTGATCTTCCTATGCTAATTATAAAAACTGAAGGTTTTTATATTTTTACTTCAAAATCAATTTTTAATACTTTTGTTTAACTCTCTTGCAGAATATGTTTTCAAATGATGTTTTAAATTATCCTATACTTTGCAGGTTTTATCAAAAATTATCTATACTTTCCGGGTTTCATAAAAAAAAAGAGAGAAACAATTAACCATTCAAGAAGCCAAATTATATATCACTTTTATCATATTATTTAAAATGTCTATTGTTCATCAAGTAATTTTGTATGTTTGTATCTATATATACTACTAAAGTACACTACATTAATGTTGACGTGGTGCCCATACGTTTTTTCTTGGATTAAATTGTTTACTAAATAAATAAATATATACTATTGAAGTACACTACACTAATGCTAACGTGAGGCCCCACGTTTATTTTGGATTAAATTTTTTACTAAATAAATAATCAAGCCAATAAATATTTTTTTACTAAAACAAAATCTAAAAAAATCTTTTTTTAACTAATCTTTTAGAAAATTAGTCAAAAATAAGAAATTTTATAAATAAATAAATCTACAAACCTAATAATATCTACTGTTGACGTTGACGTTGGTTGATCGTAAACCCTAAACTTCTTCTATACGTTTTACGTATCCTCCAACTATATATTCAGATAATATCCCATTCTATTCCATTCGGCTTTTGATTATTTTAGATTTTTGTACCGATTTTAGTTCAGCCATTTGTATTAGAGTATGTTATTTTTAAATTATACGATTCTATTTTTCTACTGATTTCTTAAACAAATTTATGTTGATTTACATTCTATATTATCGTTTATTTAAATCGATTTTTTTAGTTGACTTTTAATCAATTGTTTGATCGTTTAGCAATTATTATATGATTTTGACTTTTTTTGTACCGATTTTTAATGTGGTTTCGTATCATATTCTTTTTTTTTTTACAAATTATATTTTCCTATTCACCTACTTTGATCGATTTCGTATCATTTTTTTATAAAAGTTTTATTAGCATAAAATAAAAAATTATCAATATGCAACTACATGGTCTCAACAATGTATAATATAGTTAAAATTGTAAAATGAAAAACTATTTTATTAAAAAAACCCGCACAAGGTGCGGGGCATGAACTAGTTAAACTTTAATGAGGGATGAGGATCAATTGACGGTGATGAGAGTTCACCTTGTGTCTAGTATCATCGTTCCGGATACATCACTTTAAGATCTTTGAAGCAAAGTAAGAAGCTCGAGGTTAAGTTAATGATACATTAGAGATCTATAAAATAATATGATGACGACAAGTGAATGTAGAAGAATGACCACCATATTTTTTGATTATTGAGTTATATCAAGTTTAAAACTCGAGAAGAAGTACATGATGATTCATTAATTGATGAGCGGTATGACTGGGCCATATTAAGGAGACTAGACCAAGTTATTTGTCTGACAAAGAGCATTAGACACTTATTAAAGTGCCGTGAGATGTCTAAGATCATCGCCTTAGAGTTGATAGACGGAATTTGTCGGAAGGTTGGAAGCAAGCAAGTTCATGAGACTTCATAGAGCCTTTGAAGTTTTTTTGGATCTCAGGGGTAAAACCGTCTTTTTTATAAAAAGGGTCGGTTCAATACATTTTTTAGATTTTTGTTGATAACCTAGAAGTTGGAAACTTTTTGATGTTGGATAAGTTATATTGATACAAGTTCATGTTATGATGGTTGAGATTATACTCATATAGAGTCAAAGAATATCGTTGATGTAATAACCGAAAATTTTAAACTCAGTTAAATCCGGATCCTCCCTTAAATAAAATAAAATGACATTTAATTTCTATCATTTTATGTGAGCTTGATTCACATAAAATGATAGTTTATGTAACCGGAGATAATTCATATAAAACGAAGAATGATCCCGTACGAGTAACGGAGAATTGCTTCAGCTTTGTTTCTTTAGTGGAAGAGCAGGCCCATTCAGTAACCTTCTGCCGGCCCAATAAACCCTTAAACCTTATTAATTAAAAATCTAACTAAACCTAACCTTGTTTTACCCTAATCTACCGCCTAATCCATCCCTTACCTTCATATGTTGCACGTTGGAGAGTGGAGACATCACGCCGCCACCTTGAGCCTCTCCGGGACCGTCACGACGGTAAGATCTCGCTTCTCTCTCGAGTCTTCTCTCCCTCCCTTCTGCACAGCCGCATTCTAACCTTTCAGCAACCACCAGACCTCCGTAAGTACGAGCCATTCGGGACGGGAGAAACACCAACCTTCGACCGGGGTAACGAACCGGGCGGAAGAGACGAGCCTCGCGACCAACAGCCGACGCCCACCCTCGCTTCCCTATCGTCTTCTGCACCGGCCAACGGGAATGCCAACCACCGCTTTTGCGTGTGACGAGCCGCTGCACGCCTCACCGGAAGGCTGGCTCCTGTCTGCACCATTAGAACGAAGGTAAATAGCCTCCTAGCGCATCCCTCTCCCTTCATTCTATTCCGTGTGAGTAACCAACTGAAGGCGGCCCCTTTCGGATCCTGCAGTGACTAACCAAGACGTGCGGGAGTCCTTTCGAGCCAACGTACGAACCCCGGTCCAGGACATTTCAGCAGCCGTAACACCGGAACTTAGACGGCCTGTGTAGGTACACATATTCTCATACACTGCGGTATATACATCGACATAGAATTTGTAAAGGTTGTGTGCTGAGTATATATATGTTTATAAGAGGATAGAGACATGTAGGCCTACTGTTATTACAATGAGATAAGTAAAGATAGGTATGCTAGGTAGGAGTAATGTTGTGTACGTGTGGATGTATAGGCTTATATAGGAGTTGTGTATGCCGAGTATATATATACGTATATATATGTAGGTATATATCTAGGTGTATATAGAAGTATGTATATATGTCATATGTATATATATATATATATATATATATATATATATATATATATATATATATATATATATATATATATATATATATATATATATATATATATATATATATATATATATATATGGGTTTACGTATATAAGTGCAAGTTTGGGAGATATGAAATTATGTATATGTGGGTACACGAGTAGTTATAAATAAGTGGGTTAAGGAGAAAGGTTATAGTATGTATGACGGTATAAAATATGTATTAGAGTAGATAGTAACCGAGGAGGAGGACTGTTGTCCTTTTCGAGTTGATTCGGGTTTTGAACTTATAACCTCTAAGTAAGCTATCCGAGAGAAACAATTTTGGAAAACAAGTTCTAAAAGAAATTAGTAGGATTTAAGAATAAACTTGGAGAATTTTCGGCACTAAGGGTAAAATGGTCTTTTACCGTAAGAGAGCCTTTTTCCGTAATTCCTCCGTATGAGGTTGTGCATTTGGATGTGATTTTGATCCACATGCCTTGTTTGACAGGCATTTGAGTTACCACGAGTGCGGACCGTTTTGAGACTTGATAGAGTGTGTTTTGACTCAGGTAAGTCCTTGCGATTTACTTAGCCGGTTTCTGGATATTAGTTGAGTGATAATGGTGGTGTGTGCAATGTGTGTTTATAATAACAACTCGATAGGACAACGGTTATTATTCTGTTTTAAGGCCCAAGTGTATATAACGGGCCGTGACATCACTGCCCAGCTCTGACAAGAGACTGGGAGGTTCTCTATACCCAAACCAGGCAGGTACAAGGTGAGATGCATCGGATCCATTCTTGATGGTTACACGGGGGCGGAGACGAGGTTTGGGAATCCCTCGTGTCACAAAATAAGTATCATTAGTAAGAGTGAATAACTTAAATGAAGATAATAAATGGACTTGTTTGAAAGAATGATGGGTGTTTATTCTTTTATGTGTGTGTGCTGTTATTATTCTCCTAATGTTTAAATAGCTAGCTAATGGTTTCTTTTGTTGTGTGTTTTTTAGATTTACCGCAGGTTAGAACAGCAGCTGAGTGATCCGGAAGTAGTTGTCAGTCGGGTCTCCGTACTTCTTAGAATGGGGTTTGGGTTGCTGTTTGTCGTTCTTCCTTGTTGTTGAGACAGTTGATCTTTTTCCCTTTGTTTAAGTACTATAGGCTGCTAGACCTTGTTGCATTCATTCTTTTTAAAAATACTATTTCATGAATTTCGGTTTTTCTTATTTGTGTCTTGTTGCAAGATCCTAATAATATTGTTGTCAAACTGAGGTCGGGACCCATTGTGAGGTCCTAACCAGTAATGCTCCGAGTTTTGAGAATTCGGGGTTTTACAACATGGTATCAGAGCTCTAGGTTGGCAACAATGGCACTTGAAATCTTCTGAAAGACCGAATAAGTATTAAGCAGAACCCGAAAGGGATCTGAGTTTTAAAAAGAGAACTTTTGGTTTTCAAATGCATGCATAGTCTGGTTGGGAATAGAAAAGTACGGCTGACCACCAGTACTACCGCGGATCTCAGTATGCTTAGGATGGACTTTAGGTTTTTACTGTAGTTGGACTTATTAGCTAGTTTATAATTATAGTTGTTATTCTTCGCGCATATGGCATGTACTAGAGCTACGCTAGCTACTGGTCGAGGTAGAGGTCGTCCACCTCTTCCTCCAGCTGGACCAGGTAGGGGAGATAGGACCCCTATAGTTAGAGGACGCGGCCGTGGAGGTAGACCTCCACTAGCACGAGGTCGAGCTCCTCGAGAGGATCCACCAGCAGTGATCATGCCAGATGCTGGAGTGGAGGAGGTGGCTGAGAGTATAGGCCCCGAGGTCAGGAATGAGACCTTGTTGCTAGGTCTGGAGCGCAGAGAGTACCGAGCATACGTCGAGCGTATGGAGGAGGCTGCTAGAACAGAGAGACTTACCTAGGTACCTCCAGTACCGGCTAGGTCCGTACAGGTGACACAGGGAGCACCTCAGGTGCCGGCTGTACCTGAGAGGAGAGTTGTGGCTGATAGAGCTCCTACTGGGTCTATAGCACCGAGGCCGGATGAGTGGTTGAAGGCTTTCAACTCTCAGAAAGTCCCCTCATTCAGTGGATAGATAGGGTTAGAGGTAGAGCACTGGATTGGACAGGTAGAGACTGCATTAGAGGCGATACGTTGCCCATAGGATCGACAAGTGGATTTGGTGCAGACATGTTTTACTGAGGATGCTCATTCCTGGTGGCGGACCATACGTAGTCGAGTCACCAGTTGGGAGCAGATGAGGAGCATTATTAGAGATAGATATTGCCTTGTCTCGTTGAGGAGAGAGAGATTTCAGGACTTCATTGAGGCAGGATTTGAGGATATTCCGATTGCTGTTGCCATCAAGAAGTTCCAGAAGGAACTGACTCTACTTGGACCAGCTGCACCTCCTGAGGAGCAGCATGTGTATCTCTTTGCGCGGAGATTGAGAGAGAGCACTCGTTCCTATCTGGTAGGATTTCGCTGCGAGACTCTGTCAGACTATCAGGATAGGGCTTCTGCATATGAGAGAGATAGACCGGTCCAGAGGAGAGCTGCTCAGTCAGACAGGCCGGATAAGAGGCAGATGACAGGATATGCTAGTGGTAGTACAAGAGTAGCTGTTTTTGGACGGGGACAGACTCAGGGGCGACATAGTCATACTGCTACTGGTCAGACTTCAGCTGGGGGTTTACAGTGCCACAACCATAGTGGCTATGGACAAATCCGATCGAACTGCACGAAGCCGTTAGTGACCTGATTCCAGTGCGGCAAGGTTGGACATAGGGTTGTATTTTGCCGCCAGGGCAAGGCTCCATCTCAGCAGGGTTCTTCCCCTGCAGGTCTATGAGGGAGTGTACAAAGGCAGCCACAGTACTGAGCTCCGAGTCAGCAGCAGCAGTACCGAGCCCCAGGTCAGCAGTAGTCTTACAAGGCTCCAGGACACAGATCTTCACAGAGCTCTATGCAGGGATCAGGTCGGGGCAGAGGATGTGGCAGTGTAGCTGATACTAAAGGAACTCAGACACGAGTGTTTGAGCTAAGGAGTGCTGATAAGCCAGAGGCACCGACTGCCACAGGTACGATCCAGATCTATGACTTACCCGTACGAGTTTTATTTGATATGGGTGCTACACACTCCTTCATATCTGATGCATGCGTAGATAGGTTATCCTTAGCTACTGTAGAGGGGATACCTTTTATGATAGGCTTACCTGATGGGAGTAAGGTAAGAGGGACTAGAGAGATCTATAGATGTCCTGTTCATATGGGAGATCGAGACTGGCTAGTAAAATTTCTAGTCATGCCCTTAGCTCATGAGGATGTGATTTTAGGGATAGATTGGATGAAGAGACACGGAGCAGTCTTAGACATTGGTAGGAAGACAGTGACCGTTGCCACTGAGGAGGGTCATAAAGTGATATTCCGAGGTTGGGACCTCGGAAAGTCCGGCATAGTTATCAGTGCAGTGAGAGCAGCGAGACTGATAGCACAGGGTTGCGAGGCCTTCTGGTGTTATGCCATGAAGGAAAGCAAGAGTCTGACCATAGAGGAGATACCCGTTGCATTCGAGTTCGCAGAGGTATTCAGTGACGACCTGCCAGGACTACCCCCACAGAGGAGCGTTGACTTCAGCATTTGAGTTAGAGCCGGGCACGAGATCGATCTCGAAGGCCCCGTACCATATGACACCGACAAAGCTGCTTGAGTTAAAAAAACAGTTAGAGGAGTTAGCAGAGAAGGGATTCATACGCCCTAGTGTGTCTCCTTGGGGCGCGCCAGTATTATTTGTGAAGAAGAAGGACGGATCGATGAGGCTGTGCATAGACTACAGAGAGTTGAACAAAGTAACCATCAAGAACAAGTATCCACTGCCGCGCATAGATGATCTATTAGACCAGTTGCATGGAGCGTCCGTATTTTCGAGGATAGACTTGAGGTCCGGTTATCACCAGCTGCGGGTGAGAGATCAGGACATACCTAAGACGGCATTCCGGACTAGGTATGGTCATTATGAGTTCGTAGTGATGCCTTTTGGGCTCACTAATGCACCAACGGTGTTCATGGAGTTGATGAATGGGATATTCATTGACTTCTTAGACCAGTTTGTAGTGGTCTTCATTGAAGACATCCTAGTTTACTCTAGGAGTCGAGAGGAGCATGCTGGACACTTGAGGACAGTATTGCAGATTCTGCAGGATAGCCAGTTGTATGCTAAGCTATCCAAGTGTGAGTTTTGGATGTCAGAGGTGGCTTTCCTAGGCCACGTGGTGACTACTGAGGGTATTAAAGTCGATCCGGCGAAGATCGAGTCAGTATCTTCTTGGCAACCTCCTAAGAATGTTAAGGAGGTTCGCAGCTTTCTAGGTTTGACAAGTTATTACAGCCGGTTTGTGGAAGGGTTCTCCCTGATTGCTCGACCACTTACATACCTTCTGAGGAAGACTACTCGGTTTGTCTGGTCTGAGCCGTGTCAGTAGAGTTTTGAGGAGTTGAAGAGGAGATTGATGTCTGCTCCGATTTTAGCACAACCTGAGAGTACAGATGACTTTGTGGTATACAGTGACGCATCCAAGCTAAGCTTGGGGTGTGTTTTGATGCAGAGGGGTAAGGTCATAGCCTATGTGTCTCGAGAGTTGAAGACGTATGAGGAGAACTACACCACACATGATCTAGAGTTGGCTGCAGTAGTCCATGCTCTTAAGATCTGGCGTCACTATCTCTATGGGGCGACATGTCAGATCTTCACAGACCATAAGAGTCTGAAGTATATATTTACTCAGAGGGAGTTGAATAACCGCCAGAGGCGGTGGTTAGAGTTGATCAAGGACTTCAACCTTGAGATTCTTTACCACCCCGGAAAGGCAAATGTGGTAGCTGACGCTTTGAGCCGGAAGACACCTAGGGAGAGGGCAATAGCCCGGTTGACAATACAACCACAGTTGTAGAGAGACTTGGCCATGTTGGAGATAGAGATTCAGTTTCCCGATACAGATAGTCAGTTGGCTACTTTGGAGTTACTTCCTGATTTATTGGATGAGATCCGACAGAAGCAGGAAACTTGCCAGACTTTGAACAGGATTCGAGATAAGATGTCTCGAGATGAGGCACCACAGTTCACCATTGATGCTGATGGAGTGATGAGACGTCAGGACCGCGTGTGTATACCGTCAGATAGAGAGTTGAGGCAGAGGATATTAGGTGAGGCTCATGCTACCCCATACTCACTACATCCTGGAGCGAGTAAGATGTACAAGGATGTGAGACGGTCCTTCTGGTGGGGTGGTTTGGAGCCTGATGTGGCTCGGTATGTAGCTCAGTGTGCGACCTGCTAACAGGTCAAGATTGAGCATCGTAGGTCCAGAGGAGAGCTCCACCCACTTCTAGTACCACAGTGGAAGTGGGAAGATATATCTATAGATTTTGTCACAGGATTGAGACTCAGCAGAGGTTTTGATGCTATTTGGGTAGTGGTAGACCGTCTGACGAAGACCGCACGTTTCATTCTGATTAAAGAAATGTGGCCGGTAATTCGTCTAGCAAAGGAGTTCACCAGGCACATTGTGAGATTTCATGGAGTACCGAGGACTATCGTCTCCGACAGAGATGGACGTTTCACCTCGAGGTTTTGGCAACAGGTACATACTGCTTTGGAGACGAGTCTCCACTTTACCACCGCCTACCACCCACAGACGGACGGTCAGTCTGAGAGGACCATCCAAACATTAGAAGACATGTTGCGGGCTTGTGTACTAGATTGGGGACATGTATGGCCAGATCATCTTCCACTAGTAGAGTTTTCGTATAATAACAGCTGGCACGCATCTATTGGGATGACCCCTTATGAGGCTTTGTACGGGCAAAGATGTCGCACGCCATTATGCTGGGATGAGCCTAGCAGAGCTGATGGAGTAGCTCCAGATCAGATACAAGATGACATCGCTCGGATTGCCCTGGTCCGGGAGCGGATGTTAGCAGCTCAGAGTCGTCAGAAGTCCTACGCCGGCAAGAGGCGTCGACCCTTGGAGTTTAGGGTGGGTGCTCAGGTGTGGTTGAGAGTGTCACCTACGAGAGGAGTCAGGCGTTTCGGCATTAAGGGGAAGCTGAGTCCCCGATATGTCGGGCCTTTTGAGATCTTAGAGAGAGTTGGAGAGGTGGCTTACAGATTAGCACTACCGCCGAGACTAGAGGGTGTCCATCCGGTCTTCCATGTATCTCAGTTGAGAGAGTACATCCCGGATCCGAGACATTTCATCAGCCACGAGGATCTGATAGTTGAACCTGACCATACATTTGTAGAGTACCCAGTAGCTGTCTTGGAGCGCAGTACTAGACATCTGCGGTCCAAGGAGATACCTATGTTGAGGATCCAGTGGTCTAGACAAGGAGCTAATGAGGCAACTTGGGAGACCGAGGAGAGTATTAGACGTAACTATCCCGAGTTCTTTGCAGGGTTAGGGGTTACTTCTGTATCGACGAGTTAGTACTCGGATGTTGTGTTGTTTAACCATTCATGTTTTTATATCAAATTGGGTGATTATGTTTTATGTGATGCATGTCTGATTATGATGATTGAGTAGTTGCATGGTAGAAAACGAAAATTTTATGAAAATAAGATATACAAAGAAAGTCGTCTGATTAGGTACATCATTCTAAGTTTCGGGACAAAACTTCTTTTAAGAGGGCACTGATGTAATAACAGAAAATTTTAAACTCAGTTAAATCCGGATCCTCCCTTAAATAAAATATAATGACATTTAATTTCTATCATTTTATGTGAGCTTGATTCACATAAAATGATTGTTTATGTAACCAGAGATACTTCATATAAAACGAAGAATGATCCCGTACGAGTAACAGAGAATTGCTTCAGCTTTGTTTCTTTAATGGAAGAGGAGGCCCATTAAGTATCCTTCTGCCGGCCCAATAAACCCTAAAACCTTATTAATTAAAAATCTAACTAAACCTAACCTTGTTTTCCCCTAATCTACCGCCCAATCCATCCCTTACCTTCATACACTGCACGTTGGAGAGTGGAGACATCACGCCGCCGCCTCGAGCCTCTCCGGGACCGTCACGACGGTAAGATCTCGCTTCTCTCTCGAGCCTTCTCTCCCTCCCTTCTGCACAGCCGCATTCTAACCTTTCAGCAACCACCAGACCTCCGTAAGTACGAGCCATTCGGGACGGGAGAAACACCAACCTTCGACCGGGGTAAACGAACCGGGTGGAAGAGACGAGCCTCACGACCAACAGCCGACGCCCGCCCTTGCTTCCCTATCGTCTTCTGCACCGGCCGCCGGGAACGCCAACCACCGCTTCTGCGTGTGACGAGCCCCTACACGCCTCACCGGAAGGCTGGCTCCTGTCTGCACTATTGGAACGAAGGTAAACAACCTCCTAGCGCATCCCTCTCCCTTCATTCTATTCCGTGTGAGTAACCAACTGAAGCCGGCCCCTTTCGGATCCTGCAGTGACTAACCAAGACGTACGGGAGTCCTTTCGAGCCAACGTACGAACACCGGTCCAGGACATTTCAGCAGCCGTAACACCGGAACTTAGACGGCCTGTGTAGGTACACATATTCTCATACACTGTGGTATATATATCGACATAGAATTTGTAAAGGTTGTGTGCTGAGTATATATATGTTTATAAGAGGATAGAGACATGTAGGCCTACTGTTATTACAGTGAGATAAGTAAAGATAGGTATGCTAGGTAGGAGTAATGTTGTGTACGTGTGGATGTATAGGCTTATATAGGAGTTGTGTATGCCGAGTATATATATACGTATATATATGTAGGTATATATCTAGGTGTATGTACAAGTATGTATATATGTCATATGTAGATATATATATATATGGGTTTACGTATATAAGTGCGAGTTTGGGAGATATGAAATTATGTAGCATATGTGGGTACACGAGTAGTTATAAATAAGTGGTTTAAGGAGAAAGGTTCAAGTTACTAATTTTCAGCCTTCATCATTGTGGGATTGGTACTGTGGATTCAACAGTAAGTCCTCCCCCTCTCGTTCTTCTTATGTAGTCCTTTTCTTTTCCTTCTCCTTCTCCTTCTCCTTCTTGGAAAGAATCAAGATTGAGTCTTGATTCTAGGTATACCATGTGTCCTCTGTGATTTAAGTAAATCCAAGGCTTTGTGGTTTGTTGTTATGTGAGAACCACACAGGAGACTAGAGCCGTTGTGGAAGAGATGTTGTTCGTCAAAGGACTTCGATGTTTGTCCCTAGAGTTGTGCCGCACTCATGCGTGTGCAGAACCGCACCCGTGCTTTTTCCTAAGACGACGCCCCCGCGCCTCCCTTACCCGCAGTCACGCCTTACCTCCAGTAGGTACCGTCTTTGTGGTATGTCACTTCCTGCCTTGCTTCCTTATCATTCCTTGAGTTAGATTATGCTAGGCTGGACCGAGATGAACTAGTGTGAATGACAGTTAGTGGTTTGTGGTTTCCTAAGGGTTTGGATGAGGTTTTAACACTCTTGAGTTAGTTGTGTTGTTGTGGATCCATGAGGATCTCGAGACTAGGATTAGTACATCCTAGCAAGGGATTGTGATTTGGATAAGATCATTGAGACTAGAAGTAAGAATCTTCTAGCAAGTTGTAGTGTGACCTTGTAGAGATCAATTAGACTAGAAGGAAAGACTTCTAGCATGTTGGTTAGATTTTAATACGGGATGCCTTGTCTGAGCAGACATAGATTCCTTTCCTGTGGAAAGCTGAGCGTTGTCGTAACTGAGTTACCTTTGATACATCCAATTGGCCAAGAACATGCTAGGACGACCCTATATGTTAATTGGCCCAAGTATATGATAATTAGGCGGTGACAACTTATCCAGTTCTACAGGAGATTAGGAGGTTCTCTGCGACAAGTCCAGGCAGGTAAACTGTGAGATGCATTGGATCCATTCTAGTGGGTATAAGGGGACATACGCGAGTTTTGCGAGATTCTTGTGTCACAGAAGAAGTTGACTTAGAAAAGTGGATAACCTAATGAAAGATAATAAATGAATGTGGGTGATAGCATGTTTGTGTGTTTTACTTACTTATGTGTGTATGTATTGTTATAACTATTCTGATGCTTAGAATGTTATCTAACGGTTTATCCGTTGTGTATATGTCTTGCATGTTAGAGATGCTGCCGAGTGATCCAGTCGGAGTTGTCAAACGGGGGGTCCCGTATATTATAGGACGGGATATGGATTTATATTTCCTATTGTCATTTCAGTTATCGTTTTAGAACTCGGCTGAGAGTCTATAGTTTTTATAATTATTAAACCTTTTGGATACTTTATTTATTTTAGAGTTTTCATTTATTTGTGCCTTGTTACAAGATCCGGTGAAATTGTTGTCAAGGTAAGGGTCAAGATCCATTGTGAAGTCCTAGCCCGTAGCATCCCGAGTTCCTAAAATTTAGGGTATTACAATATGGTATTAGAGAAGGTTGACAACAATGGCACTCACAATCTTCAAAAGGTCGAATAGATAAATAAATAGATACTGAAAGGGGTTTGAGTTTTTTTAAATGAATTTGATTTTAAATTGATAAGTCATTATGGGATAGAATATACCGGGGGGGGGGACCACCACTACTTCTGCGGATCTTCGCATCTTAGCTTATATGTTGGATCTAGCTTCTGTGTTGAAGTATACTTGTTTTTCCTGGACTTTAAGTATAGTAGTTATAACCTAGTCTTATACATAATATGTCCTTATTGCAAATGGCACGTACTAGAGCTACATCGGCCGTAGGACTAGGAAGAGGTCGACCACCTATTCCTCCTACAGTCCGTGTACAAGGACGTACAGGCAGACCCCCAGTAGCTAGAGGTCGGGGACGAGTCCCCATCGCTGATCCACCAATGGCCGACGCTATGGCCGAAGAGGTTGTTGAGAGCATTGTTCCCGAGGGTAGGAATGAGACCGTTGCTAGGTCGGAGCACGGAGAGCGCAACCGGCCGAGTCGAGTCGAGTGTCTATCACGGTGTCTGAGTATCGAGAGTATGTCTAGAGGGTCAAGGAGGCCATTAGGACAAGGGGGACCCGCCCCAACACCACCAGTAGTTGCGAGAAAGTTGAGGTTTCGCCGAGAGTGGCACGGGTGATAACTACACCAGTTAGAGCTGTTGATGCTGACATGGATCAAGTTGGGCTGAGGTCACCGATACCGGATTCTTGGTTAAAGGCTTTTAACTAGCTGAAGGTACCCTCTTTCGAATGAAAGGCAGGGTTAGTGGTAGAGCACTTGCTAGGTCATGTGCAGACGGCACTTGAATCGATCCGTTGCCTAGAGGATCGACGAGTTGAGTTGGTCCAGGCCTTGTTCCGAGTCCAGGTGCACTACTGGTGGAGGACGACTCGTAACAAGGTCATAGGGTTTGATCAGATGATGGAGCTCATTAGAGAGCGTTACTGCCCCACAACTTTGAGGAGAGACAAACTACAAGATTTCCTTGAGGCCGGGTTTGAGGATGTTCCCATTGCGGAGACAATCAGGAAGTTCCAAGAGGGGATGTCTTAGTTGGGTCCTTCCACACCTCCAGAGGACTAGCACGTGTATTTATTTTCCCGGAGGCTGAGAGAGACTACCCGTTCTTATCTTGTGGGATTCCGCTGTGACTCCCTAATGGACTATCAGGACCAAGCCTCGGCATATGAGAGAGTCCGACAAGTTCAGAGGATAACTACTCAAGAAGGAGGACCTAAGAAGAGGCAGAGGACTGGGTCAGCCTATACAAGAGCTCGAGCAGCAGGATTTGGGCGTAGTTAGACACAGGGACGCGCTAGCTTCCAACAGTCAGCACAGGGGTCGGATAGAGGACGAAAGTGTCATAACCGTGGAGGTGCTGGTCACATGATAACCGAGTATAAGAAGTCACCAGTGAATTGCTTTACATGTGGCAAGCTCGTACATAGAGCACTATATTTCCGTCAGGTTAAGGCGTCATCACAGTAGGGTTCTTCGCCTCCTAGCATTGTAGGAGACAGGTAAAGGCCGCCTCAGTATCAATCACATGGTCAGTAGTAGAGGACCCAAGGTTACCCCGTTCCCTAGGGTTCCGCTGCGGACAGAGCAGGGGTAGAGGGTGTGGTGGAGGCACCACGAACACAAGAGGTTTTCATGCCAAAGTCTTTAAGATGAGGAGTGCAGAGAAGCCAACAGCACCAGCAACTACAAGTATCATTCATATTAATGGTTTTCCTGTCAAAGTACTTTTTGATACGAGTACTACGCAATTATTTATATCTAATGCATGTGCGGATAGACTGACCTTAGATACAGTAGAGGGGAGACCCTTTATTATAGGGTTACCCGACGGGGGGTAAGATTAGAGATACTCGGGAAGTTCGCGATTGTCCCATCCGGTTGGGAGGTCGCGATTGGCTAGCTAATTTCTTGGTCATGTACTTGGTACATGAAGAAATCATTTTTGGTATGGATTGGATGGACAAACACCGAGCAATGCTGGATATTGGTAAGAGGATTGTGATAGTCACCACGGAGACAAGAATTGTGATGATTTTCCGAGGGTGGGACCTCCGGAAGACAAGTACAGTCATCAGCACAGTCCGAGCTGTGAGACTTATTGGACAGGTTTATGAGACCTTTTGGTGTTATGCCATGAAGGATAGTACGAGTCCAGTGTTAGAGGATATTCCGGTTGCGAGTGAGTTCACAAACATATTCAGTGAGCCACCAGGGTTGTCACTGTAGAGGAGTGTAGACTTTAGCATTGAGTTAGAACCCGGGACGAGAGCAATCTCGAAGGCACCATGCTGCATGACGCTTATTGAGATGCTTGAGTTGAAGAAGCAACTCGAGGAGGTAGTTGAGAAAGGCTTCATCCGCCCTAGTGTATCTTTTTGGGCCGCACCAGTAATCTTCTAAGGAAGAATGACGAATCTATGAGGTTATGCATCGACTACCGAGAGCTTAACAAGGTGACTATCAAGAATAAGTATCCGATTGTAACACCCCGAATCCGCGGGACTCGGGGCGTTGCGGGTTGGTACCTCACAATGGGTCCCGATACTTAGCTAGACAACAATTTCACCGGATCTTCCAATAAGGCACAAATATATGTCAAAACTGAAATACATTTTTATGCAATAAAAAGAAAAACCCGAAAGAATACAACAAAGTACTTCAGCCGAAAATACAACCCAAAGACCAAACGCCATACACGCGACATACAATATATAATGAATACAAAACTCAACACGACCTCAATCAAAACCCACTCCTTAAATGTACGGAACCCCGACTACCCACTCTTCCGGATCTCTCGGCCGCATTCCTAACCTGCAAGGCAATCTACAACAATCGGTATAAAACTGTTAGCTAATATTCGTAGCATTAGAAGCAAGGTGAAGGCACATACACACATACATCAACATGACACATAACATGCTCAAAACACACAAGTCCAGTTATTATCTTTTTTTATTAGATCATATCCCGTTCTAATTCAACTTCTTTTGTGACACGAGAATCTCCCGAAACTCGCCTTGGTCCCCACTTACCGCATGGAACGGTACGGATGCATCTGACCGTCTAACCACACGGGCTAGTCGCCAAGAACCTCTTAACTCTACGCAAGAGCTAGACAAGTTGTCACCGCCCGTTATCATACACTTGGGCCAAATAATATATAATGGTCGGTAATCCTATTCCGGTTTATAAGTTATAAAGAAAGCAATAAAACACACACCACCAAACACGCATCGAATCTAATACATAGAATACGAGCTAAGTAAGTCCGGAGACTTACCTCGTCCCAAACGCTAACTCACAAAACGCTCTCGCTTCCTTTGGGAAGAAGCACACAATCTGCTCACAAAAAGATATCTATCAAAACCCGCTCAACTCAAGAAGTCTTAGACTTCTACACAAATGATCTATGCAAGATCATTTGACTCTCATTCTAGGACCACATCCTAGAATCCCTCATGCTCACACCACACTTAACACAAGCTAGAAGTCCTAAGGCTTCTAAACCATCGGATCTCGCAAGATCATAGCTCACAATGCAACTAGGATAACATGCCTAGCCCAAACAAACTCATAGATAACAACTTGTCTAGCTCTTGCGTAGAGTTAGGAGGTTCTTGGCAACTAGCCCATGTGGTTAGACGGTCGGATGCATCCGTACCGTTCCATGCGGTAAGTGGGGACCGAGGCGAGTTTTGAGAGATTCTCGTGTCACAAAAGAAGTTGAATTAGAACGGGATATGACCTAATAATAAAAAGATAATAACTGGACTTGTGTGTTTTGAGCATGTTAAGTGTCATGTTGATGTATGTGTGTATGTGCCTTCATCTTGTTTCTAATGCTGCGAATATTAGCTAACGGTTTTATACCAATTGTTGTAGATTGTCTTGCAGGTTAGGAATGCGGCCGAGAGATCCGGAAGAGTGGGCAGCCGGGGTTTCGTACATTTTAGGAGTGTGTTTTGGTTGAGGTCGTGTTGAGTTTTGTATTCATTATATATTGTATGTCACGTGTATGGGGTTTGGTCTTTGGGTTGTATTTTCGGTGGAAGTCCTTTGTTGTATTCTTTCGGGTTTTTCTTTTCATTGCATAAAAATGTATTTCAGTTTTGGCCTTTATTTGTGCCTTGTTGCAAGATCTGGTGAGATTGTTGTCAAGCTAAGGGTCGTGACGCATTGTGAATGTCCCAATCCGTAGCGCCCCGAGTCCCGTGGATTCGGGGTGTTACATCGATGCCCCGTATCGACGATTTGCTAGACTGGTTGCATGGAGCTACAGTATTCTCGCGGATAGATCTGTGGTCACGATATCACCAGCTGAGGGTGAGAAAGCAGGATGTGCCTAAGATGGTATTTCGGACCAGGTATGGACACTATGAGTTTGTAGTGATGCAATTCGGGCTCACGAATGCGCCCACCATCTTCATGGAGTTGATGAACGGCATCTTCATCGACTTCCTAGACCAATTTGAAGTGGCCTCATCGACAATATTCTGGTGTAATCTCGTAGCAGAGAGGAGCATGCATGGCACTTGAGGATTGTACTCCGAGTCTTGAAGGATAGAGATCTTTACGTAAGCTCTCTAAGTGTGAGTTTTGGATGCCTGAGGTGGCCTTCCTTGGTCACATAGTTTCCGCCGAGGGGATCAAGGTTGATCCGGCGAAGATTGAGTCCGTTGCATCATGGCCGCCTCCTAGGAATGTCAAGAAAGTAGGCAGTTTCCTAGGTCTGGCGGGCTACTACCGCAGGTTTGTGGAGGGGTTTTCAGTGATCGCCAGACCACTTACTGCCTTGCTGAGGAAGTCTACCAGATTTGTTTGGTCAGAGCCGTGCCTGCAGAGTTTCAAG
Source organism: Fagopyrum homotropicum (assembly GCA_033239125.1). NCBI lineage: Eukaryota > Viridiplantae > Streptophyta > Magnoliopsida > Caryophyllales > Polygonaceae > Fagopyrum > Fagopyrum homotropicum. The sequence continues at coordinate 24,861,171 of BSWB01000007.1, read as the reverse complement.
GAGGCAAAGAGGAGGTTGACCTCTGCTCCTATCTTAGTGCAGCCGGAGGGCATTGATGATTTTGTAGTTATAGCAACGCATCCAAGCTGGGCTTGGGATGTGTCTTGACGCAGAGAGGTAGTTTTATAGCATACGCATCTAAGACAGTTGCAGACGTATAAGAAGAACTACCCTATCCACGATCTTGAGTTAGCTGCGGTGATTCATACTCTAAAGATCTGTCGGCACTATTTGTACGAAGCTATGTGCCGAATTCTCAGAAATCGGAGCATTACTGGTTAGGACCTCACAATGGGTCCCGACCTCAGTTTGACAACAATATTACTAGGATTTTGCAACAAGACACAAATAAGAAAAACCGAAATTCATGAAATAGTATTTTTAAAAAGAATGAATGCAACAAGGTCTAGCAGCCTATAGTACTTAAACAAAGGGAAAAAGATCAACTGTCTCAACAACAAGGAAGAACGACAAACATCAACCCAAACCCCATTCTAAGAAGTACGGAGACCCGGCTGACCACTACATCCGGATTACTCAGCTGTTGTTCTAACCTGCGGTAAATCTAAAAAAAACACAACAAAAGAAACCATTAGCTAGTTATCTAAACATTAGGAGAATAATAACAACACACACATAAAAGAATAAACACCCATCATGCTTTCAAACAAGTCCATTTATTATCTTCATTTAAGTTATTCACTCTTACTAATGATACTTATTTTGTGACACGAGGGATTCCCAAACCTCGCCTCCGCCCCTGTGTAACCATCAGGAATGGATCTGATGCATCTCACCTTGTACCTGCCTGGTCTGGGTATAGAGAACCTCCCAGTCTCCTATCAAATTTGGGCAGTGATATCACGGCCCGTTATACATACACTTGGGCCTTAAAACATAATAATAACCTTCGTCCTATCGAGTTGTTATTATAAACACACATTGCACACACCACCATTATCACTCAACTAATATCCAGAAACCGGCTAAGTAAGTCGCAAGGACTTACCTGAGTCAAAATACACTCTATCAAGTCTCAAAACGGTCCGCACTCGTGGTAACTCAAACGCCTGTCAAGGCATGTAGATCAAAATCACATCCAGATGTACAACCTCATGCGGAGGAATTACGGAAAAAGGCTCTCTTACGGTAAAAGACCATTTTACCCTTAGTGCCGAAAATTCTCCAAGTTTATTCTTAAATCCTACTAATTTCTTTTAGAACTTGTTTTCCAAAATTGTTTCTCTCGGATAGCTTACTTAGAGGTTATAAGTTCAAAACCCGAATCAACTCGAAAAGGACAACACTCCTCCTCCTCCTCGGTTACTTCTCTTTCTCCACGTGTGTCCAAGTTACTAATTTTCAGTAAGTCCTTTTCTTCTCTTTCTCCTCTATAAGAGGAAAGAACAACCGATGGTTACAACAGTAAGTCCTCCCCCTCTCGTTCTTCTTCTGCAGTCCTTTTCTTTTCCTTCTCCTTCTCCTTCTCCTTCTCCTTCTTGGAAAGAATCAAGATTGAGTCTTGATTCTAGGTATACCATGTGTCCAAGTTACTAATTTTCAGGAAAGAACAGCCGATGGTTACAACAGTAAGTCCTTTTCTTTCCTCTTATAGAGGATCCGATCTTCCTTATGCGTAGACTCTCTTCTTAAGTAACTCCGGATCCTCTATAAGAGGAAGGAGAAGGACTTACTGTTGAATCCACAGTACCAATCCCACGATGATGAAGGCTGAAAATTAGTAACTTGGACATATGAAGCACAAGTGGAGAAAGAGAAGAATGGAAGGTAGGAGGAAGGAGAAGGAGTTACTTAAGAAGAGAGTCTACGCATAAGGAAGATCGGATCCTCTATAAGAGGAAAGAACAGCCGATGGTTACAACAGATTGCATACAATTTGTCATAAAACCCGCACCCACGGCAAGACTATGCCGCGACCGCGGGCTCCTGAGCCGCATGTCCGTAGACTCTCTTTCGGCACCACTTAAGTGATTCCGAAAGGAGTCTCATGGATCCAAACCGTAGCGGAAATTCCGGTTGTTACACTCATGTGTTGAACTTATACATGATTATGCCAAAAACATAACCAACCCACGGTGTGAGGTTAGTCTTCCACATAGACTAAGTCAATGCATAATGAATGTTATATATATGAACAAGACATGAGTAAAAGAATATATGATATAACATGATCACTTTGGAAATACTCAAAAGGGTTAAATAACCACATGCTTCAGAATCATCATAATACTAAAAAGAGTTCAAGTCATCATGTCTCAAATACTCAATATCATCTCAAAAGCTATCAAACCAATACCATCCCAAATAACTCATCATACTCAAAAGATTTTCAAACCAATACCATCCCAAATAACTCATCATACTCAAAAGAGTTTCAAAATCAACAACATTTCAAATAAACTCATCATCATGTCAAACCGGTGTATAATGTAACCAATGGTCCATTGACCTAAATGGGATAACAAGATAAATCCTTACCCCTTTCTCAAATCCATTGCTAGAAAATATCCAAATTATAATACAAAAACATGCTCGAACATTTTCATTTTAGAAACCGTATTCAAATCACGAGTGTTATTTTTTCTTTAAAAATATGTTCAACCCACGTTGAACACAAAGATGCCTCCTAACCCCAACCATTGGATGAGAACGACAATCACGGATTGTAACAGCCAGTTTTCTCTGTCACCGGCCCGCGGCGACAGTGATCGCTCTAGCGGCAAGTCTTAGCTGTCACCGCCCCCACGGTGACAGTGAGCCACCCCTGCGGCTAGCCGCGGTCGCGGCAGGGCAAACCGCCCATGTGGTTTTGTCCCAAATTGTCCCGATCTGTTTTATTCCATTTTTATTCCCTTCCATAGATAGAAGATTCGATCTTCTATCTTATGGGCCGACTTTCCTATCTTCTTCCTAACCCAGAATGCCTTTCCTTCTATCTTTTCATCCTTCTCTATAAAATCCCGCCTTCTTTCCGTTTTTCCGCCTCTTGCATACGTTTCCGTCAACCCTAAGAGTTGCAACCGTTTGTCCTTCATGTGACCTTGCTGAACGTGTAAGTTCGTCCTTCTTTGTTTCTTCCTCACGTTCATATGTTGTTGCATGCCGTTCCCTTCTGTTTTACTTTCTTTCTTCGTTCTTATCTTTTCTTCTTCCCCAAGAATCAAGTTTGAACCTTGATTCTCGTTGGCATCCCTATTGTTGATTCGTTGTTGTTCTCATGCTCTTGCATTTGAGTCTTGACGTGTGTGTGTGTATTGAGAGAAGCAAGCCTTGGGTGTCTTGCTGTGTTCCTTGCTGACGAAGGATTCGACAACACTTGTTGTCACGCCGCCGCCCCCGCGCCTCTGTCGTTCCTCCACGCGGGAAGTGGTCAGAGCCGCCCCTACGCCTTGTCCAGCCTCCCCTGCGGTTTCCTCTGTAATATCTCCGTCTATGGTGAGCTTCTTCCCTTTCTTGCTTCCCTCGTTCCTTCCTTGGTTTGTTCTTGATGTTGTTACCCCTGAGAGTGTTGTAAGAATAAGGTTGCGACCTTAGCTTGTAGAGATCTCTTAGAGATCATCGAGAATAGAATTTATAGACTTTTAGCAATTGTTTCGTTCCTGATTCGTGATGCCTTGTGTGAATAGGCTTTCCTTTCTCCTTTCCTGAGAGAAACTGAGTTGTTCTCTAACCGTTTGAGTTACCTTCGAGTGAGGTAAGTCCCTGGACTTACTTAGATTCATTCCGTATATTGGTTTGAGTGTTTTGACTTGTTTGCGTTGTTATTGTTGTTATAACAGATAACCGGAATAGGAATAACCTTTTATACCGTAATTGACCCAAGTGTATGATAACCGGGCGGTGACCACTTGTCTAGTTCTACAAGAGACTCGAATGTACTCTTGCAACCCTGACCTGCAGGTAACGGATAGTACTGATCTATTCCTGTTGGTAAACGGTAGCAGAGGTGAGTTTCGGGAGATTCTCGTGTGACAAAAGAAGTTGATTTAGTAATGGATCACTTAATGAAATATAATAACTGGTTGAGTGCGAGCAAGCTGTATGTTTACTTTATCTTATGTGTGTTTGTGCCCTTATGTTCTTTCTGATATTTAGAATGTTAGCTAACGATTTATACCGATGTTGTAGATGCCTTGCAAGATATAAGTGCTGCGGAGTGATCCGGACGGTGTGATCAGCCGGGGTTCCCGTACATTATAGGACGGGATCGGGTTTATGTTTCAGTTGTTGTTTTCCTTTTGTTTTTAACTCGGTTGTGTAACACCCCAAATTTTACAACTTAGGGCGTTACTGGTTAGGACCGCACAGTGGGTCCCGACCTTAGTTTGACAACAACTTAACAAGATCTTTCAACAAGGCACAGATAAGGAAAAACCAGAAATCATAAAATAGTTCTTAATAATGCATGAATGTGACCAGATCAACTACAGCCGGAAAACGTAATATAACAAAGTACGAAAGGAAACAAGGTTCAACTATAAAACCCACAAATGCAGAAACTGTAAAACGTCCTAAAGTACGACACCCCGGCTGACCACTACCATCTGGATCACTCGGCATCTGCTCTAACCTGTGGCAAATCTAAACAACATATCAACAGTTAGCTAACTATCCAAATATAAGCAAAATGATAACAGCACAAGCATACGCAAAAACAAAAATAAACAAACATCATGCAGGCACTCAACCGTTTGTTATCTATTATTTAAATGATTCACATTATTCAATTTAAGTTGTGGCACGAGAATTATTATTAATTTTCGCCTCCGTTCCTTATCCAACTGGTGTAGGTCTAGCTGACTTCCACTGGTAGCATCACTACAAACCAAGTATGGACTAGTCCCGAAAGAAACCCCCAGCGCCCGCAAGCTACTGAGCAGAATGCCACCGCCCGTTACTCTTAGGCCAATATATAGGTCGGTAATTATATATCACAACCTATCTCCTTAAACATTTCAATCACACACCACCATCATCATTTATACTCATATTTAGAAGTCAGCTAAGTAAGCTCAAAGGACTTACCTGTTATAACGCTCGACTCTTTGTAAACCACTCGTTCTGTAACTGTAGCAACTCAGTTGCCTGCCAAAGGTGATAAGTGTATTAGCACACTCTCACGTAGATAGAAGTCTAAAACTTCTAAGATCGAATAAGGTATTAAGACATACTAGTTACAGTATTAGTTTAGGGTAAAATGACCATTTTACCCTTGGTTCCGATTTTCTCGAAAACCCTAAAATTCATGTCTAAACTCCTATTTGAGGTTCTAAATTTATATTCTAACTCTTAAAATTTTATTTGGTTCCAAACTGACATTTTTCCTAGGTTTCTATTTTCCGGAAGAATCGTAAAGGTCTAACTTCGGTTCTAAATATAAAATTCTTAACAACTTATAATAATTCCGAATTAAATCTCTAGATCATCTATGAGGTTCTATATAACCTTAGGAGGAAGAATTCCTCAAAACTGTTCAGCCGATATTTTTATAAAAATTCACAAAGTTGACTACTTCACTCAAAATTCCCATACTTAGCCAAAAACTTAAGTTTACCAAAACTGCTCAACTACCTAACTTCGGGAGCTCATAACTTCTAATCCGACCGTTCATTTCTTCCCAAATTTTAATATGCTAAACTACATATATCCATCTACAACATATCCAAAATTCAACGGTGGATCTTTATCCAAACGTTCAATAATTGGCCGACAAGATAGGTAGTTTATAACCTAAAAGCTGAAGGAATAAATTGGATTTTACAGCAGCCCCTTATGTCTATCATTTTATTTATAAACTCCAGCAGCTACCTATTACTATATTAACCATGCTCGAGGTCGACTACAGCAGTTCATCAATCTAACATTAAGAAATCGGTATACATACATAAGGTTATACAATAATTTCTAGAGGCGAGAATTGGACTGCAGAAGAGAGGGCTCGATCACCTCTTCAACCGTTACTGGGCTGGGGCGTCTTCAAACGGTTCCGGGTGACCTTCTGGCTCCCTCGGCGTGACAGCTCAGGAGGAGAAGAGTGAGGGTTCGGCTTGGTCTGTTGCTGCAGCGATTGGAGAGCTCTTCCTAGCCTCGCTGTTGTCACGGAATAATCGATATGAAGGTTTTCATCACAGGTACGGAGATGTGAGTACTCATGATCGATCCATTAAAGAGATGAAGCCGAGTGGTATATAGATCTTTACCGAAATAGACAGAGGAAGATTGCGTTCAGTCCGATCCAGAGGAGCAACGCCGGACGCTGATGAGTTGCAAGTGTGCAGAAGGCGGTTTGGTGGATCCGTTGCTTCGTCTGGCGATTGGGAAGGGATTGTGTGCAGTGTTGTACGACGTTTCTGGGTTGCTAAAGGAATGTAACTGCTGGAGAGGCGATAATTCAGGCGTTTAATGTAGTAGGAGAGAGAGAGTAGTTAAGAAGGAGATTGGAAGCGTAACAGCCGGCTGCTGCTGCTCCTTCCTGTGGCTGGGCCGAAGTAGCTGCTTCATCATCTCCTCCAGTAGCTGGGCTGGCACAGATTCTGGGCTGCGCATTGGGCTGGAGCGGACAAGGCAGCGGGCTGGAGCTGGGCTAGCAAATGCTGGACAAGCAAGGTAGTGGCCGACTGGGCTGAACTAGAGCTGCGGCTGGGCTCTTTAAATTAACGAGTTTCTGGCCGGACAAGATCCCGACACATAAATATACGGACTAGACGGATATGGAGTTGGTTATAGTTTAAGATCGGTTAAGAATTCTATCATTTTATGCGGAAGTAAGCTACATAAAATGATAAACTACTTAAAAGATTCTATCATTTTATGTGAATGAATCTACATAAAATAATAAATCCTATAATAATATGTCTAACTAAGCAGACGGATATGGGTCAACTGATTGAGATCTATTTTGTAACGGAAATAGACGGAATAAAAATTCCGGATTTTACATCAGTACCCCCTTAAAATAAGTTTCGTCCCGAAACTTGGAATAAGGTACCTACCCCATACCTTTCCCTTCAAGAGTTATATTCTAGCACGCAACTACTCACGTCATCAAGCACATAGACATAAACAATTATGTAAACATATAATCACAGTAGTCATATAAGGTATCGTCTCGGTACTAACCCGTCGGTACTGAGGTGGCGGCTAACTCCGCAAAGAACTCAGGGTAGTTACGTCTAATACTCTCCTCTATCTCCCAGATAGCCTCATCAGCTCCTCGTCTAGACCACTGAATCCTCAGCATCGGTATCTCCTTAGAACGTAGGCGCCTAATGCTACGTTCTAGGACGGCTACTGGGTACTCCACAAAAGTGCGGTCTGGCTCGACTATCAGATCCTCATGACTGATGACGTGTCTAGGATCCGGTATGTACTCTCGCAGCTGAGATACATGAAAAACTGGGTGTACTCCCTCTAATCTCGGTGGCAGTGCTAGTCGGTAAGCAACCTCTCCGACTCTCTCTACGATCTCAAATGGGCCGACATACCGGGGACTCAGCTTCCCCTTAATGCCGAAACGTCTAACTCCTCTCGTAGGTGACACTCTCAACCACACTTGTGCACCTACTCTAAACTCCAAAGGTCGACGCCTTTTGTTGGCGTAGGACTTCTGACGACTCTGAGCTGCTAACATCCTCTCCCGGACTAAGGCAATCCGGGTGATGTCATCCTGTATCTGGTCTGGTACTACTCCATCAGCCTTGCTAGGCTCATCCCAACACAACGGTGTACGACATCTCCGTCCGTACAAAGCCTCATAAGGTGCCATCCCAATAGAAGCATGCCAACTGTTATTATATGAAAACTCTACCAGTGGGAGGTGATCTGGCCATACCTGTCCCCAATCTAGCACACATGCCCGCAACATGTCCTCTAGGGTCTGAATGGTCCTCTCGGACTGACCGTCTGTCTGCGGGTGGTAGGCAGTGGTAAAGTGAAGACTCGTCCCCAGAGCAGTATGTACCTGCTGCCAAAACCTCGAGGTAAAACGTCCATCCCTGTTGGAGACGATAGTCCTCGGTACTCCATGGAGTCTCACAATATGCCTGGTGAACTCCTCTGCTAGACGACTTACCGGCCATGTTTCCTTAATCGGAATGAAACGTGCGGTCTTCGTCAGACGGTCTACCACTACCCAAATGGCATCAAAACCTCTGCTGAGCCTCAATCCGGTAACAAAATCCATAGAAATATCTTCCCACTTCCACTGTGGTACTGGAAGTGGGTGGAGCTCTCCTCCGGATCTCCGATGCTCAATCTTGACCTGCTGACAGGTCGCACACTGGGCTACATATCGGGCCACATCGGGCTTCAAACCACCCCACCAGAAGGAACGTCTCACGTCCTTATACATCTTACTCGCTCCTGGATGTACGGAGTAAGGGGTAGCATGAGCCTCACCTAATATCCTCTGTCTCAACTCAATGTCTGATGGCACACATATACGATCCTGCCGTCTCATCACTCCATCGGCACCAGTAGTGAATTGAGGTGCTCATCTCGTGACATCCGGTCTCGGATCCGGGTCAACATCGGACAGGTCTCCTGCTTCTGTCGGATCTCACTCAACAAGTCAGGAAGTAACTCTAAGGTGGCTAACTGATGAGCTGTATCGGGGAACTGGATCTCTACCTCCAAACAAGCTAAGTCTCTCTGTAACTGTGGCTGTACTGTCAACCGAGCTATCGCCTTCTCCCGAGGCGTCTTCCGACTCAAAGCGTCAGCAACTACATTCGCCTTTCCGGGGTGGTAGAGAATCTCAAGGTCAAAATCCTTGATCAACTCTAGCCACCGTCTCTGGCGGTTATTCAACTCCCGCTGAGTGAATATGTACTTCAGACTCTTATGGTCTGTGAAGATCTGACAGGTCGCTCCATAGAGATAATGACGCCAGATCTTCAGAGCATGAACTACAACAGCTAACTCTAGGTCGTGAGTGGGGTAGTTCTCCTCATACGTCTTCAGCTGTCGAGACGCATACGCTATGAACTTACCCCTCTGCATCAAGACACACCCCAAGCCCAGCTTGGATGCGTCACTGTACACTACAAAGTCCTCTGTACCCTCAGGCTGTGCTAAGATCGGAGCAGACGTCAATCTCCTCTTCAGCTCCTCAAAACTCTGCTGACACGGCTCAGACCAGACGAACCGAGTAGTCTTCCTTAGGAGAGAAGTAAGTGGTCGGGCGATCAGAGAAAACCCTTCCACAAACCGACGGTAATAACCTGCCAATCCAAGGAAGCTGCGAACCTCCTTAACATTCTTCGGAGGTTGCCAAGAGGACACTGACTCAATCTTCGCTGGGTCAACCTTAATCCCCTCAGCAGTCACTACATGGCCTAGGAAAGCCACCTCTGACATCCAGAACTCACACTTGGATAGCTTAGCATATAGCTGGCTATCCTGTAGAATCTGTAACACTGTCCTCAAGTGTCCGGCATGCTCCTCTCGACTTCTAGAGTAAACTAGAATGTCGTCAATGAAGACCACTACAAACTGGTCTAAGAAGTCGATGAAAATCCCATTCATCAACTCCATAAATACTGCTGGCGCATTAGTGAGCCCGAATGGCATCACTACAAACTCATAATGACCATACCTAGTCCGGAATGCCGTCTTAGGTATGTCCTGATCTCTCACCCTCAGCTGGTGATAACCCGATCTCAAATCTATCCTCGAGAACACTGACGCTCCATGTAGCTGGTCCAGCAGATCATCTATGCGAGGCAGTGGATACTTATTCTTGATGGTGACCTTGTTCAACTCCCTGTAGTCGATACACAGTCTCATCGATCCATCCTTCTTCCTCACAAACAATACTGGTGCGCCCCAGGGGGAAACACTAGGGCGTATGAAGCCCTTCTCTGCTAACTCCTCTAACTGCTTCTTCAGCTCAAGCAACTCTATCGGGGCCATGCGGTACGGGGCCTTCGAGATCGGTCTCGTGCCCGGCTCTAACTCGATGCTAAAGTCCACACTCCTCTGTGGAGGTAGCCCTGGTAAGTCGTCACTGAATACCCCTGCAAACTCGCAGGCCACTGGTATCTCCTCTACTGTCAGGCTCTTGCGCTCCTTCATGGCATAACACCAGAAGGCCTCGCAACCCTGTGCTATCAATCTGGCTGCTCTCACTGCGCTGATAACTGTGCCGGACTTTCCGAGGTCCCAACCTCGGAATATCACTCTGTGACCCTCCTCCGTGGCGACAGTCACAGTCCTCCTACCAATATCCAAGACTGCTCCATGCCGAGTCATCCAATCCATCCCCAGTATCACGTCCTCATGGGCTAAGGGCATAACTAGAAAATCTACTAACCAAATCCGGCCTCCCAGGTGAATAGGGCAGTCATAAATCTCTCGAGATCCTCTAACCTTACCCCCATCTGGTAACCCAACCACAAAAGGTACACCCTCTATTGTAGCTAAGGACAACCTATCTACACATGCATCTGATATAAATGAGTGCGTATCACCCGTATCAAATAAAACTCTCACAGGTAAGTCATGGATCCAAATAGTACATGTGGTCGCAGGTGTTGCAGGCTGCTCCGTGTTCCTCAGCTCGAACACCCTCGATGGTCCTCCTCGGGTGTCAGTGGTACTACCACGTCCCCTGCCACGGCCTGATCCCTGTGCCGTACTGTATGAAGCAGGATGTCCTGGAGCCCGGTACTGCTGCTGCTGCTGACTCGGAGCTCGGTACTGAGGAGGTCTCTGTACACTCCTCTCAGCACCTGCGGGAGAAGATCCCTGCTGAGAAGGAGCCTTGCCCTGACGGCAAAAAGTAGCTCTGTGTCCCGGCTTCCCACAAGTGAAGCAAGTGATAGGTGGTTTCGGGCAATCTGCCTTAATGTGATCACGGCCACCACAGTTAAAGCACTGTCGATCTCCACCGGGAGTCCGAACTGTAGAGTGGTAGCTGGACCTCTCCTGAGTCTGTCCTCGACCATAACCTGCTACTGCTGCACTGCTACCAGCATGTCCTGTCCTCTGCCGCTTATCCGGCCCACTAGACTGAGCTGCTTTCCTAGAAGCTGGCCTATCTCTCTCATAAGTAGAGGCCCTATCCTGATAATCAGACAAGGTCTCAAAGCGGAATCCAGCCAGGTAGGATCGGGTACTCTCTCTCAACCTCCTGGAGAAAAGGTAAACATGCTGCTCTTCTGGAGGTGCAGATGGTCCAAGTAAGGTCAATTCCTTCTGAAATTTCTTTATAGCTGCAGCAATCGGGATATCTTCAAATCCCGCCTCAATGAAATCCTGGAATCTCTCTCTCCTCAGCGAAACTGGACAGTACCTGTCTCTAACAATGTTCCTCATCTTCTCCCAGTTGGTGACTCGGCCACGAATGGTACGCCACCATGAATGAGCATCATTTGTGAAACAGGTCTGTATCAAATCTACCTGTCGATCCTCAGGGCAACGTATTGCCTCCAAAGCAGTCTCAATCTTCCCTATCCAGTGCTCCACCTCTAGCCCTATCTCTCCGCTGAATGAGGGGACCTTCTGAGAGTTGAAAGCCTTCAACCACTCATCCGGTCTCGGTGCTCTGGACCCAGTAGGTGCTCTATCAGCATCAGCCCTCCTCTCAGATACAGCCGGCACCTGAGACACTCCCTGTGTCACCTGAGCTGACCTAGCCGGTACCACCGGTGGTACCTGAGTAAGCCTCTCAACTCTGGCAGCTTCCTCCCTGCGCTCAACATAGGCTCTGAACTCCCTATACTCCGATGCTCCAATAGAAACACGTCCCGACTCAGTAGAACGTGCTCCTTGCGCTCCAGACCTAGCGGCGGTCTCAGGCTTGACCTCGGGGCCTACACTCTCAGCTACTTCTTCTACAGCAACCTCTGGTATGCTTGCTGCAGGTGGGTCATCTCGAGGAACTCGTCCTCGACCTCTCCCTAGTGGAGGTCTACCCCCACGCCCACGCCCTCTAGCAGCAGGGGTGCTATCAGCTCGATCCTGTCTGACTGGGGGAAGGGGGGACGACCCCTACCTCGGTCAGTCACCTGTGCAGCCTTAGTACGTGCCATCTGCACAAATAGTAATAGCTACAGTTATAAACTAGCTAATCTATCATAATAGTACAAGTCTATAATTATTCTAAGAATACCGAGATCTGCAGAGGTAGTGGTGGTCATCCGTACTTTCTATCCCAACCCGACTCTGTATGCATTTTAAAACCAAAATTCTCTTTGGAAAACTCAGACCCTTTTCGGGTTCTGTTTATTTACTTATATGACCTTTTTAGAAGATTCAAGTGCCATTGTTGCCAACCTGGCTCTGATACCATGTTGTAACACCCCAAATTTTACAACTTAGGGCGTTACTGGTTAGGACCGCACAGTGGGTCCCGACCTTAGTTTGACAACAACTTAACAAGATCTTGCAACAAGGCACAGATAAGGAAAAACCAGAAATCATAAAATAGTTCTTAATAATGCATGAATGTGACCAAATCAACTACAGCCGGAAAACGTAATATAACAAAGTACGAAAGGAAACAAGGTTCAACTGTAAAACCCACAAATGCAGAAACTGTAAAACGTCCTAAAGTACGACACCCCGGCTGACCACTACCATCTGGATCACTCGGCATCTGCTCTAACCTGTGGCAAATCTAAACAACATATCAACAGTTAGCTAACTATCCAAATATAAGCAAAATGATAACAGCACAAGCACACGCAGAAACAAAAATAAACAAACATCATGTTGGCACTCAACCGTTTGTTATCTATTATTTAAATGATTCACATTATTCAATTTAAGTTGTGGCACAAGAATTATTATTAATTCTCGCCTCCGTTCCTTATCCAACTGGTGTAGGTCTAGCTGACTTCCACTGGTAGCATCACTACAAACCAAGTATGGACTAGTCCCGAAAGAAACCCCCAGCGCCCGCAAGCTACTGAGCAGAATGCCACCGCCCGTTACTCTTAGGCCAATATATAGGTCGGTAATTATATATTACAACCTATCTCCTTAAACATTTCAATCACACACCACCATCATCATTTATACTCATATTTAGAAGTCAGCTAAGTAAGCCCAAAGGACTTACCTGTTATAACGCTCGACTCTTTGTAAACCACTCGTTCTATAACTGTAGCAACTCAGTTGCCTGCCAAAGGCGATAAGTGTATTAGCACACTCTCACGTAGATAGAAGTCTAAAACTTCTAAGATCGAATAAGGTATTAAGACATACTAGTTACAGTATTAGTTTAGGGTAAAATGACCATTTTACCCTTGGTTCCGATTTTCTCGAAAACCCTAAAATTCATGTCTAAACTCCTATTTGAGGTTCTAAATTTATATTCTAACTCTTAAAATTTATTTGGTTCCAAACTGACATTTTTCCTAGGTTTCTATTTTCCGGAAGAATCGTAAAGGTCTAATTTCGGTTCTAAATATAAAATTCTTAACAGCTTATAATAATTCCGAATTAAATCTCTAGATCATCTATGAGGTTCTATCTAACCTTAGGAGGAAGAATTCCTCAAAACTGTTCAGCCGATATTTTTATAAAAATTCACAAAGTTGACTACTTCACTCAAAATTCCCATACTTAGCCAAAAACTTAAGTTTACCAAAACTGCTCAACTACCTAACTTCGGGAGCTCATAACTTCTAATCCGACCGTTCATTTCTTCCCAAATTTTAATATGCTAAACTACATATATCCATCTACAACATATCCAAAATTCAACGGTGGATCTTTATCCAAACGTTCAATAATTGGCCGACAAGATAGGCAGTTTATAACCTAAAAGCTGAAGGAATAAATTGGATTTTACAGCAGCCCCTTATGTCTATCATTTTATTTATAAACTCCAGCAGCTACCTATTACTATATTAACCATGCTCGAGGTCGACTACAACAGTTCATCAATCTAACATTAAGAAATCGGTATACATACATAAGGTTATACAATAATTTCTAGAGGCGAGAATTGGACTGCAGAAGAGAGGGCTCACCTCTTCAACCGTTACTGGGCTGGGGCGTCTTCAAACGGTTCCGGGTGACCTTCTGGCTCCCTCGGCGTGACAGCTCAGGAGGAGAAGAGTGAGGGTTCGGCTTGGTCTGTTGCTGCAGCGATTGGAGAGCTCTTCCTAGCCTCGCTGTTGTCACGGAATAATCGATATGAAGGTTTTCATCACAGGTACGGAGATGTGAGTACTCATGATCGATCCATTAAAGAGATGAAGCCGAGTGGTATATAGATCTTTACCGAAATAGACAGAGGAAGATTGCGTTCAGTCCGATCCAGAGGAGCAACGCCGGACGCTGATGAGTTGCAAGTGTGCAGAAGGCGGTTTGGTGGATCCGTTGCTTCGTCTGGCGATTGGGAAGGGATTGTGTGCAGTGTTGTACGACGTTTCTGGGTTGCTAAAGGAATGTAACTGCTGGAGAGGCGATAATTCAGGCGTTTAATGTAGTAAGAGAGAGAGAGTAGTTAAGAAGGAGATTGGAAGCGTAACAGCCGGCTGCTGCTGCTCCTTCCTGTGGTTGGGCCGAAGTAGCTGCTTCATCATCTCCTCCAGTAGCTGGGCTGGCACAGATTCTGGGCTGCGCATTGGGCTGGAGCGGACAAGGCAGCGGGCTGGAGCTGGGCTAGCAGATGCTGGACAAGCAAGGCAGTGGCCGACTGGGCTGAACTAGAGTTGCGGCTGGGCTCTTTAAATTAACGAGTTTCTGGCCGGACAAGATCCCGACACATAAATATACGGACTAGACGGATATGGAGTTGGTTATAGTTTAAGATCGGTTAAGAATTCTATCATTTTATGCGGAAGTAAGCTACATAAAATGATAAACTACTTAAACGATTCTATCATTTTATGTGAATGAATCTACATAAAATAATAAATCCTATAATAATATGTCTAACTAAGCAGACGGATATGGGTCAACTGATTGAGATCTATTTTGTAACGGAAATAGACGGAATAAAAATTCCGGATTTTACAGGTTGCGGGTGTTTTACACTTTCCTTTGTTTAAACCTTTGGTTTTATATTGAGTTTTGGTTTTCATTTGTTTGTACCTTGTTGTAAGATCCGATGTTGCCGTTGCTAATCTGAGGGTCGGCACCCATTGTGAGGTCCTAGCCCGTAGCGCTTCGAGTTCCAGAACTTGGGGTATTACACGTATAAGGTGAAATCCTTGCCACCCACAATGGATGGTTACAACCTCAACCCACACAAACCAAGATTCCTACCACTGGTACGAATGGCCCGCCTAAAACCCCCTAGGAGCGTAAAATCATGAAAACAAAACGGTTGGAAAATTTGCCGTTGTGGTCATAGACCAAATCTTCTCTCTCATAATAACAAGACCAATTGCCCGTTGTGGCCGAAGAGCAAATCATTTCGCGTATCAATATGGAAAAATACCGCTTAGGTCAAAGTCCAAATCATTTGAAATCCTCAATACCAATAATCCGGTTCTTTTCAAAATATATCAAATACACTTTATTTAAAAATACCACAAGCCAAGATAAAACACGTCACCGCCAATATTGAAAAATCAACTCAAGTCAAGACATTCTCAAAATCTTCCAAAGTCCATTTATAAACTCATTACTTATACTCAATCAAAGACAACATCAAACACTTTCTTTAAACACCACAATGCATATATCATAAGTATCAAAACCAATATCTTTCAAATTGAGAAACCATACATGTAACCAGATAATGACTTAAACTTAATCATGCACATATAATAATAAGCTCACAAGTAATTGTCTCGATAAATCTTACCCAACGGACTTAAAGCCAAAACGACAACGTCAAACTCACAAACAACCTAAAAAAGTAAAGGATCACACAATCAACATATATTCCATATCATTATCACATACGCCATCTAATAGGTGTAGAAGTGACATACTATGTCCTAGGGGTGGACATAAATTCCGGTTAATCCCCTCCCGTCCCGATCCCGCCGGAATTTGAAAAAAAAAAGAAAGAAAGTGTATCCCGTCTCATGAAAAATTTACGGGACGGGATGCAGGACGAAAACTTCTCATCCTTGTTAATCCCGTCCCATCCCGCATATATATACAAATAATACTTTATTTTTATATAAATATTATATAGATATATTAAATATATAAATTATAATTTTATACTGATAAGAATTATAAAAGTAATAAAATACTACAAGCATGTTATCTTTTGTAAATTATCTGTTGTGATTGACATGTAAAACAAATGTTATCATTAGTGTACTGCAATGCTAGATTTTTTGAATGTGAACCGGTAAGGCACACTTTGGTGTAACTTGTATTCGTTTTGAATGTACAACCCACTAATGTAGGCCTCTTGAATCGGTAATTCGGTGTCAAGTTTTTTTTGATCATTTGTGTCTTTAAATTTGAGAGAGCACAACAACAAATGTTGAATATAACCGGTACATAATTCTTGCGGGATTAGGCCCGTCCCATGTGGGACAAGGCTCGCGTGGGACGAAGAAAAAAAGCTGTAAATCCCGTCCCGTCCCGCTTATAATTTGCGGGACGGGATGCGGGACAACGACCCCAATCCCGTCCCATGCCCAACCCTACTTAATTCCAACTTGAGTTTGAGTTGTACTTCACTTAGGGTTTGTCGAAACCCGTTCATCCAAATGATTAAGTACCTAGAATGTCCAACTAGGCATATCAATCCAATATCCAACAAATAACTCATAACATCTAATGACGTTTCCAACAAAGGTTTCAAGAATACTCACGTAGCGACGACGGAACGAAAGTCAATTGACGGTCATCGAACTTTGACTTGAGCTAAACCTTCTCCAAATGTGTTTCCGAAGCTAAACCATAACAACTAAACAAGTTTAACTCTATTTTCTAATTTGGCTCATAAAACGAATATATGTATACATATATAAACATAGTTTAAAACTCATAATTATAAACTCGGGTTAAAAACCATAAACATATTTTTTGGGGGCAAATAATACAAATCCAAAAGTTTGGGCCCTTTTCAGATATAAAACTTGACTAAAATTTGTAAAAACTTTTTCCATGAATATTTCTCTAAAAATAAAAACCTGGGCAATTTATGTAAATAAAGTTTGGATTTTCTGCAATTACTAAACCGATATTAGCAAAATCATAGAACATGGCCGTAAAACGTAAAAAAGTTGGGTGGTTTTGTGTAATAGACCTGACTGCAATTAAACGGAAAGGGCTCGGTTGTTTCTCCAGCATCGGCAAGGCGGCACTAGTGGCCCTTCTCTTCGGTGGTGGTGCTCCTCGACCTCACCAGGGTGGTGGCTTCCTGACGGTGGCGACAACAGCGGCCTCCCGGTGGTGGCTTCGTCTGTGATCCCTATAGAGAGAGAAGAGGGGAGAGATCAAGAGAGGAGATGGCTGGAGTTGACAGTGAGTGTGTGGGAGGATATGTTGGTAGGAGAAGAGAGGAGTTGTAGGGTGGAGGGAGATGAAGATGAGTTATAGAGGGTTGAAGGTTAGCGGGGACAAAGAAAAAGGAGACAAATAAAAGAGTGAGATGAGGGATCTACTAGTGGTTGTAGGTGATGGTGATGTTCGAGGAGTTCGAGGGTGCTAAAGGGAGGAGAAAGAGAGAAGTGGTGGAGGAGACAAAGAGAGGTGAATCAAATACGAGAGAGAAAAGATCATGTTAAACCGGTGTATAACGTAACCAATGGTCCATTGACCGAAATGGGGTAACAAGGTATATCCCTTCTCCTTTCTCAAATCCATCGCAAGAAATCATCCTCAGGCATTTTTGCTTTAGAAACCGTTCACGAGTGTTAAATTTTTTGTAAAACATGTTCAACCCACATTGAACATAAAGGTACCTCCTAACCCTAACCTTGGCCCGTCCAAACCAAGATTTCTACCAATAGTAAGCATGATCCGCCTAAACCAAGGAGCGTAAAATCATCAAAACCAAATGGTTGACAAGTTTGCCGTTGTGGTCGTAGACCAAATTAAATCATCTCTCTCATAATAATAAGGCAAATTTTCCGTTGTGGTCAAATAACAAATCATCTCTCGTATCAATATGGAATCATGCCGCTTAGGTCAAAGACCAAATCATATGAAATCCTCAATACCAATAATCCGTTTCTTTTCAAAATTGTTTCCAATACAATCTCTTAAAAAATACCACAAGCCAAGATAAAACACGTCACTTCCAATATCGGCAAATCAACTCACACTAAGACATTCTCATAAGCTTTCAAAGTCCATTTATCAAACTCATTTCTTATACTCAATCAAAGACAACATCGAACGCTTTCTTTAAACACCACAATGCATGAATCATAAGTATCCAAAACCAATGTCTTTCAAATCGAAAAACCATGCATGTAACAAGATAATGACTGAAACTTAATCATGCTTATGTAAAAAGCTCACAAGTACTTGCCTCGATAAATCTTACTCAACGGACTTAAAGCCAAAACGACAACGTCAAACTCACAAACAACCTAGAAAAGTAAAGGATCACACAATCAACATATATTTTGTATCATTATCACATACACCATCTAGTAAGTGTAGAAGTGATATACTTAATCCCAACTTGAGTTTGGGTTGTGCTTCACTTAGGGTTTGTCGAAACCCGTTTATCCAAATGAATAAGTACCTAGAATGTCCAACTAGACATATCAATCTAATATTCAAATCATAATTCATAATATGTAATGAAGTTTCCAACAAAGGTTTCAAGAATACTCACGTAGCGACGATGGAACGAAAGTCGACCGATGGTTATCGAACTTTAACTTGAGCTAAACCTTCTTCAAAGGTGTTTCCGAACCTAAACCATAACAACTAAACAAGTTTAACTCTATTTTCTAAACTTGGGTCATAAAACGTAAAATATATATAAACATAGTTCAAAACTCATAATTATAAACTCGGGTTAAAAACCGTAAAATATATTTTCTAGGGGCAAATAATGCAAATTCAAAAGCTTGGCCCCAATTGTATTAAACAACTTGGCTAAAATTTGTAAATACTTTTTCCAAGGGTATTTTGCAAAAACAAAAAATATGATCTATTTATGTAAATAAAAGTTTCGGCCATTTTCTGCAATTACTGAACCGGGGACATATTAGCAAAACCACAAAACATGAGCCGTAAAACATCATAATATTTGGGTGCTTTGTGTAATATACCGTTTATCTTTGGGGGCCCGATTGCAATTAAACGAAAATGACTTGGTTGTTTCTCTAACGTCGGTAGGGCGGCACTAGCGGCTCTTCTCCTCGGCGGCGGTGCTCCTCGATAACACTAGGACAGTGGCTTCCCAGCAGTGGTGACGGAAGCGTCTTCCCGGTGGTGGCTTCGTCTATGATCCTGATAAAGAGATAAGAGGGGGAGAGATCGAGAGAGGATATGGTTGGAGCTACTAGTGAGTGTGTGAGAGGCTCTAATGGGATGAGAAGAGAGGAGTTGTAGGGTGGAGGGCGATGAAGATGAGTTACAGAGGGTTGGATGTTATAGGAGACAGAAAAAAATAGAGAAAATAAGGAGTGAGACAAGGAGACTATTGGTGGCTGGAGGTGATGGTGAAGCTTGAGGAGTTTGAGGGTGTAGAAGGGAGGAGAAAGAGAGATAGTGGTGGAAGTGACAGAGATAGGTGAAGGAAAGACAAGGGAGAACAGATGAGGAAGGCTTTCTTGGGAGGAGGAAATGCAGAAGAGAGGAGAGTGTGATAGGTTGCTGCTTGTGGGAGGGAAGCAAGACTGAGAGGTGAGGGAAACGAGAGAAAGATCTCGAGGGTGATGAGGTGTAGGAGGAAGGTAGGAGGGGAAGCGAGAGGTTGGTAGTGACAAGGACATGAGTCGCTGTAGGGATAGAGAGGCTGGAGTAGCTTGGGCATTTGTAACAAGAAGGGTGTTATAACACCCCCAAATTCTAGGAACTCGGAGCGTTACGGGCTAGGATCTTATAATGGGTCCCGACCCTCAGAGTAACAACAATATCACTGGATCTTGTAACAAGGCACAAATAAATAAAAACCAAAATAGATAAAATATGAAAAGGTATAACAAGGGAAAAGCGGAAGACTCTCAACTGAGTTCAACAACAAACTGAAAAGACATCAACAATAATAAACCCCAATCCCGTCCTATAATGTACGGGAACCCGACTGACCACTTCGTCCGGATCACTCAACAACATCTCTAACCTGCAGGGCATCTACAACGACGGTATAAACCGTTAGCTAACATTCTACATATCAGAATAACAGTAAAGGCACAAACACATATAACATATAAACATATAGCATGCTCACACATAACCGGTTATTATCTTTTAATAAGTTATCCAGATTACTAATTCAACTTAGGTTGTGACACAAGAATCTCCCGAAACTCGCCCCTGTTTCCGTTACCGACATGAATAGATCATATGCATTTATCCGTTACCTGTGAGCCTGGTCGCAAAAGCACCTTCCTGTCTCCTATAGAACTGGACAAGTGGTCACCACCCAATTATAATACACTTGGGCCAATTACTATATAAGGTCGTCCTAGTTTGGTTTTCCGTTATAACAATAAAGTAAACAAACACCACCAATATAGTCAAAGGTAACTCAAGAATCAGCTAACTGCTCAGTTTCCTATAGGAAAGGATCTATGCCTGCTCATACAAGGTATCACGAATAAGAAACTATTCCAAGTGCTATAAGTCTACACACTTCTAGTCTCATTGACCTCTACAAGGTCTACAACAGCGTGCTAGAAGGTTCCTACTTCTAGTCTCAATAATCTCTAAAAGATCTCCACCATGCTAGGAAGCACGATTCCTAGTCTCAAGATCCTCAAGGAACAACATCAACAACACAAGCTCAAGGGTTCTCAAACCATAGCCAACTCATCAGAAACCAAAAGCCACTAACTGGCATTCACCCTAGTTCATCTAGGGCCAACCTAGCATGAGATAACTCCAAGAAAGGATATGGAAGCAAGGATGGAAGCGACTTACCAAAGACGGTAGTTACTGCAGAGAAGGCACGGATGAACAAAGGCGCCCGCTGGCCGCAGATGCCGCGGGGGCGGCGAATGAGATGAGGCCGCGAGGGCGGTCAACTTCCTGATACGAACGTGTAAGCTTCTTCGACTACAGACCGATAGCAAGGCCGGCTTAAGCTTTCTCTTCTAACTTCACACAACGACACTCAACAAAAGGAGCCTGGAGCACATACGCAACAAGCAATGAAGGCCAAACAAGAATCAAGACTCGATCATGATTCATGCCAAGAAGAAGAAGGAAGAAGAAAGATGTAGAAACGAGGCTCAGGAGCAAAAAAGGAATGAAAGAGATCAAGAACTTACAAGATTTTTATAGGGGTTCACACAGAAAGGCTGCAGCTTGCCTCAAGGTTGAAGAAGACAAGAAAGCAAGAAAAAGAATTCGAAAGAGAAGATGGGAATATAAAAGGCACGAATGGGGACAGAAAGGAAGGTCAACAACTAGGTTAAACGATAGAGGAAACACGACCCAAAAGATAGAAGATCGGATCTTCTAAGAAATGAAGAAAAAGATAGAAAAGGTTAAAACATATCGTGTACAATCTAGGGTCAGTCGCACCCGCGGCTTTGCCACGCCGCGACCGCGGCAAGAACGGTTGTCCGCGACCGCGGACCATCTTCACCGCGGGGGCGGTAACGTGCAAAATCGGGATGTTATTAGTGTAGCAGGGAGGCAACGAGAAGACGGGTTAGGGAGGTAGAGGGATTGTAGGCACTACAAAAAAAAATACTTTTGCGACGGTTTTTTGCGACTGCATTCTCTACCGTCGCCATTGGTAGGGTTTTTGCGACGGCACAGCGACGGTGCATACAACTGCCGTTAGGTTTGCGTTGAAAAGCTCATAGAGTCGCCAATTGCAAATTTACTTGCGACGGCGGATGTATGCCGTCGCAAAAAAACTTACCTTTGGCGTCGAATATGATTTGCTGTCGCAAACATGCTTACCTTTTGCGCCGGGTATAATTTACCGTCGCAATAAAGAACCTTTTTATTGTTTTATCCCTATAAAAAACTTCAATTATAATTTCTATAAGGCAAAAAAACAAATCTGTAAACTTGATATTTAAGAGGGTCGAGTCATCTAGCCCTAAAAATAAACCTACGAAGGCTAGGATTTGGCAATCTGAAGAGTTGTTCATCGCGATCCTGTGCGAAGTTCAATCAAGGTAACCCTGCAAAGAGCTCGAGCAGACTCGCGCAGGTTCACAAAAGGCAGGCACAACAATCTCTCCCCAAACAAGGTATGAATCAGATTTCGAATTTCTGTGAGTTTATTTCGATGTTGCTTTAGAGGGAAAACCAATTTCCTCGTCTGGTTGGTGATATGAAATAAAGTGGGTGCTATCAAGGAGTTTGATTGAGTTATTCAGGTTTTTTATGGACCTTATGGTCTATATTGCAAATTGTTCTTCTTTTCCTTGGTTGCCCACCACCTGTTTGGGTTAGTTCCAGCTGTAGAAACTTGTAAGATCTACTACAATGAAAGATCTATCCATGTCCCACCTAATGAGATCGGACTCTTCTATATGAGATGTGTTTGAAAGGATTTTGAGATGAATCGTAGAATAAGCAAATCAGCTTCTATTTCAGGATATGATTTATACGCTTGTGTGGTGCTTCATACTTTTTGTGTATCTAAATAAACAGCTTGGACTTGCTAGCAGCAACAAAGACAAAATGAAAGCTTGTCTATCTAAATAAACAGCTATGGACTCCATACTAAACAATTCTAAAATATAATTGCAGTTAGAGTGGGATATTCTTGCTGTCTAAACATACAGGAAACACAAGGAATTGCTTCTACTGCATAAAACTTGCATCAGAAAAACACAGAGACAAGCAAGACTTAGTATCATCCGAGCAAGAGTATACAGCGGCAGGAAAAAGGCATTTCGTGTTTATAATATTAGTGACTTTATTTTAGGGATCATTTTGAACCCAACATCTTCAATTAACAAGTGAGACAATATTCAACTTAATTATGTAGATAGGATTACACTGAATACTGGAGTACTTACTATCATAGAAAGCTGGTTTATTTAGTTAGTATGTGGCTTACCTTGGCTGGCTGTATCCTTAACCATAGCAAATGATTTTGTTCGTGTTTTGTCTGAGCAGCTTCTCTTGAGATACATTTATCTTTCCTTACCGTGTCAACTGTAATTATTTTTTCCCTTGTTCAGCAAGGATTTCAGGCATGAAGTTAATTTGTTGGTTAAGCTTCGCCATCCTCATATAGTACAATTTCTTGGAGCTTTTACGGAAAAGAAGCCTTTGATGCTGATGAAGTGTTTATCAAAAATGAGTTTATTGGAGAGTAATGCCAAAAAAGTCTGTCGCTAATGAAGTTGTTTAAGAAGAAAATTCAAGTGAAAACGTTTAAATATTTTTTTTTTTTGAAAGGTTCATATATTATAGTAGCAAAAGGGATTTACTATGGGTGATGATGGTAATTTTCAGGGGCAAAAATGAATTAGGGACGAATATGAAGTTGCTCAACAAGTATTTTTCTTTTTGGGACGAGTATGAATTATGTACGTTTGGTGATGATGATAACTTTCAATATGGGATATGTTATATTGCACTTTTATTATTTGATTGCTCTTTAATTTATTTGAAATTATTGCATAATAAAATAGTATGAAATTCAATTCAAGTGTAATAGTATGAAATTTAATTGAAATTATTGCATAATAAAATAGTATGAAATTTAATATTTGCGTCAGCAACAAAACCGCGTAAATTTTGAATAATGTAGCTGTTATAATTTTTGCGACCGGGAACAACCATCACAATAAACAGACCGTCAGCCATTATTTTTCTTGCGACGGCTACGTGCCGCCACAGAAGTTTGATAAAAACACGTCATCGTTTTTGCGACGGCATCATCCGTCGCTAAATTTGAAATAATTGCTGGCAATCGGCACTTTTTGCGATGGCAAAAGCCGTCGCCAAGCCGTCGCAAGCCATTTAGCGACGGTAAATCACCGTTGTAAATTTCTTTTACGACGGCCAAGTTGGCGACGGCGCTTTTGCCGACGCAACGCCGTCGCAAAAAGGTTGATGTCGTCGCAAAAGGGCTTTTTGCCGTCGCAAACATCCGTCGCAAAAGTATTTTTTTTTTGTAGTGAGGCTAGGTGCACGGTTAGCATGGGAGGCAAGGAAGTAATCGTTGCTTGGTGCCCGATGGTGTGGAGGTGTCGGGGAGGAAGAACTAATGGCGTTAGGAGGCATCACGGAAGCCCGGGAAGGGTGGCAATGGTGTCATGTGGTAAGACGGGACGTTGGGGAGGTTGGTGCTAGCACCAGAAGGGCATGCCATGATTAGCAAGGCGGTGAGGCCCGATGGCTTCAGATGTCTAGTGGCCGGGGAAACGGCATGAGATGGTGTTGGATGATGAGGAAGAAGGAAAGAAAGAGAAGGAAAAAAAAACTCGATAAAAATATCCGTAACAGAAGTTTCTGATCGGAATATTTTTCAAACTTTTCAATAAAAACAATTACGGAAAAATATATGTAAAATATATATTCGTAAAGTATAATTTACAATATAAAATATTCTCGTAAAATATTTGTGATATTAAATAATAAAAAATATGGAAAATATTTATATAAATGCACCTTATATTAAGGGAGTTTCACTCAATTTCTATTAACCGATACAAATCATCATCAACAAATTCTTCTTCCGCACAATTAGTGTAGAAACCCTAATTGAGAACTGATGTGGTGTAAACTAACATATAAAAACATGGCCGTAAGTGCATGGTATTGCAAATGTAACATATGATAAAATCAAGGTCGTATACACAAAGATTCAAGTATGGTTCATCGATTATCAATCAATAGAGTCTAGGATTTAATAAGGTAATAAAGTGGTGATCAAAGATCAATACAACTCATTGAAAAACATGGCATATAAGAATCAAATGATAAGTAACAAAGTTAGATAAAAACTAGGTTCAGGGGTTAATCCTCCCAAACCGATGTTAACTATCTCATTCAAGTGTTCAATTCAATCAAAGAAGGGAAGCCTTCATGTAAGGTGTGTCCATCAAATAATCCTAATACTCTTGTGAATCTCATAAGATAACTCAAATAAAGTCCAAACACAAACGATAAGCATCACAATGATCATGCTATTTTCCAAACATCATCTAAATCAAAATCAACAAATTTATGGATAGATAATAGAGAGAAATTAAGAAATAATGCGAGAAGAATCAAAAAAAACAAAGTTACATAGTGAAAGTTATCCTGAAATTGCTTGGAGAAAATTAAGAACAAGAAATCAAATGGGGAGAAAGCTACAAAACTGTCTAATTTGATTTAATTTAAAATGTAAATTGTGTTGGAAAAATAATGGAATATCTCTAAAATTACAAACCATGATATTATATAAGTGTTTAGGAGGTGGTCCCCTTTCCCAAGAATTCAAATGGGCCATTATAAATCGAAATTCAACTTGGCCATTGAAAACACATGGATTGAGAGTTGCAAATCTCGACCGACTTTCATGTGCAAGTAGGGAACTCAGTTTGGCTCTTGCCAACTCGGTCTGGGCAATCTGGAACTCGATCCAAGACTTCTCCAAAACTCGGCCTGGGGCACTTAGGAGTATCCCTTGGCTTCTTGTTGCCCGGTATTTTCCGATTTATCCTTGGGCTCCATGATAGACTCATATAGAGAGGTACTCGACCTTAGGAGACGCAGGACTTGATGAGGGCATTCCTTTGGACCTTCAATGATGGTTTGATGGGATTTCTTCCGAGTGCTTAAGGATAAGAGGTTGATTGATGATGCTTTACATGCTAGCCACCAATGCTCGGCTTAAATGTTTCTTCTTGCTCGTTTTGAGCCGATTTATCTACAATGACACATGAATAATGAAGTAGACATCTAATTGATAATTTAAGCTCAAATTAAGGTATAAATGCCTACTTCATGCCAAACTAAGACAAACAAACCTAAAAACACATCTAGAAAACTAGCATAAAAACATGCTATCAATAACCACTTGGATGTATGTAGCCCTCTTTCGCTCACTCACCTAATAGTTATTTAGTCACTACATCTTGGTCATCCTTGTTGCAAGGAGTCTTCAAACTTGGACCACTACATGGTTTCAATTCCTTAACAAAGTTAAGTCTCATGGGGCTTAATTATACAACTTGTTATTGCATCTTCAATCAAGAAGTGAAAATGATTAGTCAATTTCAACAAAGGTCGGGGCATGTTATGAACCAAGGGAATCACCTCCGGTTCAGGTCTTGTTGCCCTACTCTTTCAAATGAGAATGTTATAACTCTCTTTAGGGTAATACTAAGCATCGTCAAAACTCGACTTCTCTAAGTTGGTATGTCCTAGCATGACACGAAGCAACGGTAATATCTAGGTTAAGGTATGGAGCCCTTATTTTGGTACAGAGTGTCATGTATTGACGGACTCTATAAAAAACTTGAACTAAGAATATTATAATAAAAATGTAGTAATAAAATTTGTGGTGAATAAACATTATTTGAGATAAGTATAAACAAAATATATGAATTGATAGTGTAATATATGTGAACTAATTTAACAAAAGTGTTGAGTTGTTGGTATAAAATTGAACTAAAAGTGTAATACCTATGTTTTTTTTGGGACAAAAATATTCTTTTATTTATAAAAACAAAGGGTAATTTTTCCTTAGAATATCATCATTGTTCATATTGTGTGCACTAATATTCTATTAACTAACGGTTTATATTTTACCGACGTATGAAAGAAGCTGTTTAACATGAATGAGTCCCTAGGTTTATACAAGGGTTAGTTTACAAAGGTAGATATTAGGTTTAGTAACCTGATTTCATATTCTATAAGATTTATTTGTATATTTTCAACAAATTAAGGAAAATTTGTAAATTATATTCCTTTAAATATCTTTCTTGTATAGATTTTAATGTTGTTATTAATTAATAAATTTTATATTTATATTTTTATATGTTAATCAGTTTTGAAATAAATATATGTGTATATCTTATATTAATTTTAATATCACAAATTGAATAAAAAAAATATTTAAAAAATTAAGGTATATCATACTATGAAAGTTTATGCAGTAATTGTTTGTAGTTTAAGAAGAGAGAATATTATGTTAACGAATGAAATGGGCCGAGAAAGATGAATATGGTCGCTATAACCATCACAAATACAGAATGGAGCGGCCCGGCCCAAAATGAACTCCATCAGAAATTTCAAAAAAAATGAACGGAAGCCACTCAAAGTTATCAGAGCCAGGTTTCGATCCTGGGACCTGTGGGTTATGGGCCCACCACGCTTCCGCTGCGCCACTCTGATTTGTTGATTATTATTGGTCCCGTGTTTTTTTATTACGTTTTTATCTTTGTAATTGCTACTCCATAAATTAAAATTAAATTGGTTCGGTCCCGACGTACAATCGACTTACACGTCGCATTTTTAAAAATAAATATGTGACCGTGCAAATAACTTTGTTTTTATTCAAAAAATCACCTTTTATATTTGTATTTTCCGTGATTCACTTCTTTCTAAAATAGCTCATCTTATAAAACTATTTCATCGAATTATTATTTTCTATACTTTTATTTTTATTATTTAAACACAGCCTTTAATCTACTATATGTAATAGTGTAATACTCAAACTGGAATGATTTTTGTTATTTAATATAACTTTTTAATATAATGATATATTTATAGTATTTTTTTAATAAATATGAATTTTGAAATATTCCTTATCTACTACATCTTTTTTTACTTACAATTTATGAAATTGTGGAGGAAAAAATAGGACTATAGAAAAGTTATGCGTAATTATGCGGATTTCACTACGTCTTTGATTGTCTTCCAGACATCACCTCAGCCGGTTTCAAATTAGGGTTTTGAGTGGATTCCCGATTGCCGTTGGGAAGGAGATAGCCTGAGCTTATACAATTGGATTAAGTGTTACGGATTAGGTACTCGATGAGAAAATTACCGATATAGAATTATTGATCATTTGGATTTTTTGAATATAAGCGTCAGTATTTGATCGAATTTCCTTATTTTTGTATATACCAATCTAGTTTTCTTATTGTATCAATTCCGGTTGTTGTACTGGATGAGAATTTTTTATGAATACAATTAATCTTAATTGGATTTCAAAATAAACATATTATTTATTGACTGTCATATTAGTTCAAACTCCAAAGCTATAAGCAAAGATTTATACTCTTACCAATCTATTATATGTGATAAAAGTTTTAAAGGAAATAATACGTATTATTTATGGATAGAATCGTTCTTATATAAGAATATTACATTTTATATAAGGATTGTCATATTAGTTCACAATGACAAATGATTGGATGCAATCTTCATTTTGGATTATAAGTTATAACATATATAAATTTTATATACCATTATTCGAAGGAGGAGAAACCGCATTGAGGTTATTAAAAATGCGAATGGTGATTGGATTTTGGACCCTACAAGGATAGAAAATGAAGCTTTATCTTTCTTCAAAGCTCTTTATGCACCAACAGTGGCACTGGATAGTCCCTCTAGGCGAATCATTGTTGGCTTTCCCTTGGTCCCTAGGTCCCTAGGTCCGAGGTTGATACTCTCGATAGCCCCGTCTCGGAGGAAGTAGTTGTGGTTGCGGGTAAATCTATGGGCGCATGGAAGACACCAGGGCTGGATGGTTACCAACCGGGGTTCTACCAACAGTGTTGAAGCACGGTGGGAAACTCCCTGTTCAGATCTATTGATAATTTTTGGCAAACAAACATGCTCCCAGATGGCCTTAATGATACCCTTATTGTCGTTATCCCTAATGTATCGGTTCCGAAAAGTCTGTCGCAATTCCGTCCAATTAGCCTCTGCAACGTAGCGTACAAGTTAATCAAGAAGATTATGTTCCAAAGGCTGCAAGAGTTGACAAAGCAGTGGGTTGGCCCCACCCAAAGCAGCTTCATCCCAGGCCAGCTTATTGAGAACAACGTAGTTATTGTCTAGGAAACCGTTGATTCCATTATGCGCAAAGGATCAAGGAAACGATGGATGCTGATTAAGCTAGATCTTGAAAAGGCTTATGATAAACTTAATCTTCCCGTTTGGTTTGAACTCCGAAATCGGAAATGGAATGGAAACGAATCTAGTCCATGCGTATATCATTGTTCATGGAAGTTTTTGGAATCATTCCTTGTGGTTTGAAGTAATTGGAGTAGAGTTTGATTACTTTTTATACCCTATAGGGTTATAAAATGTGGGAAATCAAGTGCAATTTGCCTTAAGCCACAAAGAATGATTCCATACAGTTTTATGAATAAGGATATAGATATGGACTAAATTCGTTTCCATTCCGTTTTCGTTTCCGGAGTTGGAAACAAACGGACCCTTAGTTCTAAAACTCTAACTATACACTATTAAAATTGAATCAAATGTAGGCCCACTCTTAAGTGTGCGACTCCCGGGTCCTCGAATTTATGTATTCGTTTCCATTCCGTTTCCGTTTCCGGAGTTGGAAACAAACGGACCCTTAGTTCTAAAACTCTAACTATACACTATTAAAATTGATTGAAATGTAGGCCCACTCTTAAGTGTGCGACTCCCAGGTCCTCGAATTTATGTATTCGTTTCCATTCCGTTTCCTTTTTTGGAGTTGGAAACAAACGGACCCTTAGTTCTAAAACTCTAACTATACACTATTAAAATTGAATCAAATGTAGGCCCACTCTTAAGTGTGCGACTCCCGGGTCTTCGAATTTATGTTTCTTAAAGCCTAATTTTGATTCAAAAAATTCAAATTAATTAAAAGTGATCAACACTTTAGTGACCAATATAGACCAAGATTCAGTTCTTAGTAATGATATTTTTGTAGTTTTTTTAAATTATAAATAAAGGCGTAAAATGATACATAGTGGATCTAGAGATCCAACCCCTAGGGACTTGGGTAAGTTTTTCTTTTTCTTTTTCTTATTAGTTAACTATAGTGTAATCTTTTTTCTATTTCTTAAAAAATAAAAAAATAATTCAAAATAATACCAAATATCAACATTGAACCCACAATAATACCAACTTTAAAAATTAATAAGAGCGACACAAACTATCAACATACTAAAAATAAAACGACTTGTATTTCCGGCATAAAACTTGACTCCAGCGATGATGTTACAACCGGTTTCTTACCTGACATCTAAAACTGGGATTAATTTTATGACATGGATTTTATTTTATTTTTAAATCATATTAATAATCATTCAATGCACCAAAAAATTTAAATTAAGTTTAAATAATAATAATAATAGTAATAATAATATTTATTAAAATGATTTATTTTGACTTTTTTTGCTAACCGTTTTTGCAAATTTTCCCCCATACATTTTAGATATTATTTTTATATAAAAAAAAAAACTCTTTTAACTTAGTCTAAAAAGGTAAATTTTCTTTAGGGGTTAAGTTAAAAGATGAAATTTTAAAAAACAATTTGATTAATTTTTTTTTTAAAAAAATTTTATAAATTTATTTTTACACAAAATTCTGAAAATAAATATGATAACAATAATTACCGAAAAAGTGATTATTTGTTTTAAGTTTTAAAAATCATATATTTATATTTTAAGCATATAAATAAAAATTAAATATTTTTTATAAATAAAAATCACATCGCACAACTCACCCTAATTTTGATGGGATGTAAAAAATTGTTGTCACGTCATTCGTAGGGTTAGAATTTTTTACATAGAAATAAGACTGTCACTTTTTGTAAATATATTAATAGTTTGTATCGTTTTCAGTAAATTTCAAAGTTGGTATTATTTTGAAATATTGTTTCAAAATTTAATTGTGTATTTTTTATTATAAACAAAAGGTCACACTAATCATTTGATACACTAACAAAATTTAATAGGCTAACATGTAAAAAAAGCAAATTAAGAACATTGGTCAACTTTCATATAAATCAAACAAAATTTCTAAATCCGAACACGAATAACATAAGTGTCCAAGTCAATATTATTGATTACTATATCTTTACTATACTAAAAGTGAGAGTTGCCCTAATGAATAGGGACTTTCCTGTTTTGCTCTTTGACCCCTAATTTTTTCGTTTTTGCCCCTGCTTATTTATTTTAATCACATAACTGCCATATCTATCTGTTTACTTTGTTACACGTATCTCTAGCATGTCAATTCTTCCATATGCCACGTTTCCACCGCTTCTACCGCTTTCACCACTAATTATTTTTATGTTATCGAAAGACAACATAAGCCCTACTCCATCCATAACTTTCATGGTCATTGCCACTCAACTCTCTCCCTCCCTTTACAAACTTCCCCTTGACCTCCTGATTCAGGACTCTTGGCTACGCGCTTTTCTAGCGTCCATTCCGGCCGGGTTTCTATTTCCGCCAAGAGCAGAAGGGTGATTAATACAAGGTGGAGTTTGAGCGGTACTGTATCACTTCTTCGTTATCTTAAGCAACAGTTATAGATCTGAGTCTTGCCTAGATGTTTCGTGCTTCCATTTGTCCCATTTAAGGTTTTGAAGGCCATCAATTTCGTAGGCAACATGTATAGGGCTTCCAAGTGCTCCAATCTATTGTTCATGATAATTTCATTATCTTCTCTTTCTTCATCCAGCTCTTCAATCTTTCGTAAAACTCCTCTTTAATTCTTCTTAATCGCATTCCCTTTTTCTTTTTCTTTTTCTTCTTGGATTGCTTTTGAGGGATTGAAGCACAAAGTTTTTGAGGTTTCTTTGTCCGATCTTCAAAATGACGAAGACAAATTTTTTAGGAAAATTTGCGTGAGGGCCGATGATGTTCAAGGAAGAGATGTCTTGACTAACTTCTAGGGGCCCGTCGGATATCATCGATTCCACTTCCTCACTCTGATTGGGAAGCTTCATTCTAAAAATTATTTTGCTGCCTTTGATCATTCAATACCCGATTTGTGTTGATTATTTGCTCTTTGATATTTCTTCTCGTTGTAGGCTTGCACCTCGTAAGCTCTTTTCTTTCTCCAGATAATTGCTTCCAGTTGCTATTTCTTTGATAATTTCTTGTTCTTTTTTCTGTTTAGCACATTTCGGTTGATTTGAAGATGACTACTCTTTATTCTCAAGGATCTAACTTGTTTTGAACTTTCTTTTTTCAAATTGAATCGAATAACTCTTCTGCATTTTATTTTTATAATCGACGCTATTGATTGTGGCGTTCCATTTTCGTTACCTTCTGAGATCTGCTTGCTTGAGTAGAAGTTTTTGCAAAGGGTTGACACCTTTCTTCACTCCACATATGTGTTTAACTTTTGCTATATATGATGTTTGCAAAGATTGTTCAAATAGGTGTTGTGTTATTATTCA
Organism: Fagopyrum homotropicum; assembly: GCA_033239125.1. Classification (NCBI taxonomy): domain Eukaryota; kingdom Viridiplantae; phylum Streptophyta; class Magnoliopsida; order Caryophyllales; family Polygonaceae; genus Fagopyrum; species Fagopyrum homotropicum. The sequence goes on along the minus strand of BSWB01000007.1, from coordinate 24,828,767 downwards.
CAATTTAGCTGTTTGTTCGGTGATGTATGGTTTTGATTGGGAGGATTTTGTGCTTGATTGTCCGATCTATCATGTATTTGCTCTAGCATGGTTTTGATATGGATGCCTTATTGTCGGTGGAAGAGCTTTCTATTATATGAAATCTAATTACACGCTTTACTTGCCGAAATCAGTCTGAAGTACTAGAAACTTATTTGGATGAACATCATCTTTGCTCACCACTAGAAGTTTGTGCTGAACTGTAATTTACAAACTTAGCGATTGAATTACCAGTAGATATATTTACAATTGAGGGTTGGGAACATCTATCTGGTTGCTCATCTATTGGCTTTGCATAATCATTCCAAACATTAAGTTTTTGAAAAATAGATTCATAATTCTAGCCCTTTTTTGGATATTATTTGTTTATCTAAAGATATTGTCCATCTTAGATTCCGTAGTTACACAAATCTCATTATCAATGATTTTCTAATTAATTTGTAAGTTGCCAATTTTCTTCAGTTTTGCAATAGTTCTATGTTTTCTTCAATGAATCTAGAGTAATTGAATGAACTTTCATTTGATTGATAGCGTGTGTCCAATGTGAAACTTATTTAAAAGGATCAATTTTGTGTACTTTCTAAACCTGGTTGAAGATTACTATCTTCAATGCGTGATTGTTCGTTGATTTTTTTTATCTCGTCTCAAGAGATTAAAAGCTCATATATTTCTGATACTGTGATGTGTACATACAGGTACATGCTATCATAGGGGGAAATGACTTTGGAAATAGTACATTTTCAAAGGTTACACTAAAATCACACTAAGATAATAATGCAATTTCAAAAGTGTAGTTTCTCCCCTTCTTAGCTTTAGCTAACTTCTCAAATAAGCTCACACTAAGATCTTTCCATGGAACTTCCTTCCAAATGAGTAATTCTCAATCTAAACTTCTAGGAATGACGTGAATGGGTGGAGGCTCCTTAGATATCTCTCCCTTAAGGTTAGACAAAAACCTTGAAGAACTAGGGCGAGGTCTTGTAGATTGCAATCAAAACAATCGATGACAATAGGCTATCTTGGGTAAGAATCTTGGCCGAGATTTCGTGAATTTGACCGAGATTTCTTCTCTAGAGTGATACTTCGCTTTTCTATGCCGCGGTTCCGTCCGAATAATGGTAGTATTCCCTGCACCATATTCCTCCGGCATTCCTAACACATAAACTTCGTGTATATTCTTCTTCTTGATATCCTCAACTTGCAATCCTACAAAAAACCCCACTCTCTTCCTCATGGATAACGGTGCAAGATTAAGGTTTGAAAGAAACAATGTATCAACAAATTCATGATAGTGCAAAGTATACAACACTCGATATAACCTTAAACTTTTATCAACAATCTCATGCTCAACGTATGTCCTATTGGGATCTAACAAAGCCATGGCTTGACAAGGCACCACACAAGGCTCTTTATGCTTTTCCCTAGGGGTATTAAGAGGCTTTAAGTATGGACTCAAAGGCAAATCAGAAGATAGATCACTAGAACATGGTTCTAAAGAATAACCTAAGGATGAGAGTAACAACTTAGATTCATGATCATCATAATCAACTTTAGTTATCAAATCAAAGTCGTGCTCATAGGTTCCCACGTACACTAGTCTTAGCATGTGACACAATAATAGATTCTGATTTTAATAAATCAAAATGATCATGCATAGAAGTAGAAGGTTTAAAATCGCTAACCTTTGTAGTTTTATCATTCTTGACCAATGGTGGTTCTTTCCGGGACTGGAGAATTCCTGATTCTAATGTGATCAATTGGTTACCCAAATTTTCCAATGTATTTCTCATTTCCTTTACAGGTTCATCAATCCTATTCGAGGGTTTCCAGTTCTGAATGACTTGTGGTTCCACCCTTGGAAGAAACTCCTCGTTCCTTACAAATCTTGGCTGGAATCTTGGTAGGATGGATCGAGATTTTGGGGCCGAGATTCTGGACTGAGATGTTTAACTTTCCTAGTTCCTCTACGCTCCGGGGACTGGGACGTCTAGTTTGTTCATCCTCTCCTGGGACATTGATCATACCTAGGATAATCCCTCTCATCCTTAAATTCCTAAAATTCAATAAACTTCAGAGCGTTAGGTATGTTATAATATTGACTTGAATATCTCATACCTTGCTCATGAAAGACTGTTGGGGAACTCTGGGACTGAAGTTTGATATGGAACACGTGAACACGCATTATCCTCATTCATTGATCTCCGTTGAGGAACGTAAGTATCAAAACTCAACTGGGACAAATCTCGGTCGAAATCCGGGCGAGATTTCTCTTTGGGGATGAGATTTGGTGCTGGAACGAGGTTCTAGTGTCTCCACTTTCTCGGTGAAGTTTGCAAGAGAACCCATGAGTTGCTTCATCATGTCCTGGCCTTGGGATGGTTTATTCCACATCCTTGTGCCCTTTTATGCATCTTGGATCTAGACATCTACACAAATACGCAAAGTAACAACAAACTCATGAAGTTAGTGAAAACGAAGGTTCCTTACTTGTCTTCTCCCGCACTCACACTTTGTTCTGAATCTCAAGCTAATTTGATGTAATTGCCTTGAATGTATTAATGCTTCTTTACCAATTGATGGACTAGCTACAAACTAGAACTTCCTTGGATGTCTCAAGTAGTCAACTTGGTTCGGAAGAAGGTTTGGAAGTTAGTAAAGAAACTCCTGCTGCAGGTCTCTTCACACAATTGACACAAAGTGGAAATAATATTGCAAGTAGACACAACTAGTATGATAGAAATAATAGATACTAACTAACACACCCAAAGAAATTGACTCAATGTGTTTAGAGTAGAAAAGAGGCAAAAAATAAGCACACACGCGATTAAGAAGAGAGCTTTACTTACCTTGCACTTGAGAAACTGGAGAGACAGTTAGCCGGTTAGGGTTAAGTATTGACAGTAGAAAATCTTGGGTTACAAGAGTTCTTAACCGTTAAGAGATTCTTCAACCTTATCATTTTGTTTCGATTATTTCAAAGTCAAGCCGGACTTTGATTGGTTTGGACTTTTTCCGTCGCCTTATCATTTTATTTGACATTAGGTTCTTGATTCTTCAACCTTTTTATCATTTTATGTGAGGACTCTACTCACATAAAATACGCAATCGATCTATCTCTTCTGAACTCGTTAAAAGAGTTCTTAACCGTTAAGAGAGGCCATCCAGGCCCGTCATGTACCCGCCCAGTATTGAGCTGCATCATTTCACGTTCCCTAGTCTTCCTCCTTCCATTCTGATGCCAAACCCTAGAAACCCCTCCCTTCTTCCTCCACCCTTGTCTCACGTAACCTACATCCTCCCTTGGACATTAGTAGGAGCAACGGCGGCCTCCTCCTTAGACAACAAGTAGAGTTGGTCGGCAATGGACTCCGCCGCAGGAATAGTCTTCCTCCGTCTTCGAGCCAACAACCGGGAGTGGTCTTCTCCTCCCTTGTTTCAACCAACCTGGAAAACGGCCTCGCGAGCCTCCTCTGTCATGCTAGACCGAGACGAGTCCCTCCGGTACACCTCCACCCTTCATCTTGTCGACATCATCAGCCAGCAACCGACACATCTGCATGCAGCGAGCAAACGGAAGTCTCGTGTCTTGTGCTCAGACAGGCCACGAGCCCGTCCCTTCTGGCCGCGGGTGTGCTATGCCTATGCACCCGCGATCGCGCATTGGCCCAGCCGCGCTCGTGCCCAACTTGAGCAGCCGCGGGTGCGCTTAGTGATATGAACACTCCCACCTTCGTCCTCGTGCACACAAGCATGTTGATCCTGGCTAGTCGGCAGCCTTGGAAGATAACTAGAGGAGATGATGCATTTTGAGTTTTAAGAAGTAACAAGTAGTCAACTTCGGGTCCAGATTTGGGCAGTTGAGATCATACTCGGACGGAATCGAGTGATATTGTTGACGAGACTTGACCTGGTTCAGGTTAGTCATTGGGGCTTACTTAGCTGCAGTCTTATATTGGTTTAATGACATGTGTAGTGTTTGTTATAAGTGTTTATAGTATGATAACTAGATTAGTATAACCGACTTATATATGGCCCAAGTGTAACAAGCGGTGGCATGATCTGCTCAGCTCTTGAGGGAGACTGGGAGGTTCTCCGCGACTAGGCCAAACATGGTATACAGGGAGGGTAATGAACCACTCCACATGGTATACGGGGAGGTGTGCCGAACCAATCCTGTTGGATAAAGGGACGGAGGTGAGAGTCTTGGACTTCTCGTGACACAAGCATAAATTGGAATTAATAGTGTATGACTTAATGAAAGATGATACATGAATTTTGTTTGAGCATGTTATGTGTTTCATTCTGCATTGTGTGTGTTTGTGCTTGTGTTATTCTTTTAATATGTAAGTTGTTAGCTAACGGTTTATTAGATATTATGGATGCTTTGTAGGTATATAAAGTTACAGAGAGATCCAGAGCGGATGGTCAACCGGGTCCACGTACTCATATAGATGGGGACGGGAGAGTCTTCAATTTTTGCATGCACAGTATATCGATATTTCCATCTTGTAAGGTTGTCACATGTTATATATTCATTCAAATATAATTTGTAGTTTTCAAAGTGCTTATTTACATTTGTGCCTTGTTGTAAGATCTAGTAAAGTTGTTGTCAAAATAAGGTCTAGACCCATTGGGAGGTCTTAACTAGTAGCTGCATGAGTTTTGAGAATTTGGGATGTTAAAACATAGTATCAGAGCCAGATTGACAACAATGACACTTGCAATCTTCTGAACCGAATGTAGGAAATAACTAGAACATGAAAGAGGTTTGAAAATTTCAAAATGAGTTTCTATTTTTTTTAAATCATATGCATAGTCGGGTTGTTGGGTTAGTAGTACGTCGGACCACCATCACTCTTCGTGGATCTCTGCAACTTAGTATTATAGGTGAAATATTATATGCACTTACAGTATTGTGAATTAATGTATGTTATATGTTAGTACCTTAAAGGATATTTTATATCCCTTAGTTAGAATATTATGATGCTATCATCGCCTCGTGATAAAACATTAGTAGAGGGTGAAGTGTTTCAATACAAATATAGTGGACTCAGACCTCGGATTGGGTATTATGTTCTAGCAGAAACTTTGGTGGTTCCTATAAATCTTTTGAGAACGGGTGTGAAAAAGGTGAAGACTACCGGATGACATTAACAACCAAGAAAATTAAATGAGAAAGAAATTCTGAGTGGACTCAAATAGCGTGATAGAAAGCCGTACAAAGCACTTAGCGGTATGAAGACAGGAGTTGTAATTTGAAGAAGCATGTAAGGACTTCCAAGTGCTCAGATTGGAGATAGTAATATTGGAACAAAAATCAAGCACGGTGGAGTACAAAAACGCTTGACGGGTTAAATGACATTGCAATCAAGGTGAATGCCTCCATAGAAAATTACGGGCATGAGAGTCCAAATGAGATAGGGTGTCGACCCATATATGAAGAATTATAGGCACACGAAATGGAAATTTACGGTTGAGTTTAAAGGCGAAAGGTAGATTTCATAAGCGTGGAGACGGTTTGACTTCTCTGGAGATACGAGAACTTTGAAAGAAATCATGATGCAAGTATAGAAAAGGGTAAAAGTCATGTAGTAGAGTCAACGGATTTTCATTGAAGCAATGTTACAAAACAACACTAGTGAAGGAATAAGTGTGCGTGAGAAAGACCTGGGTGGATGTTCGCTCCAAAAGGTGTATGCAAGCTTTAAAATTTATAACCCAAGAAGTATGCTTGAACAATATGCGAACCCGCAGTGTACGGATCGATTGTAATAAAAAACAAGAATTCCAGGGGTCAAACACATGGACTATGGTGAAACAAAGCACGAAATCGGTAGTCAAATATTGCTAAAAACTAAAAGCAATTAAAGCAATCAAAGATGATGTATAAGTCAAGTAAGGGGAAATGCGGATTCTAGGGATTAAAGCATCTAGTTGTGGTTCCGACTCAAGATCTCAAAGGATAACACGGACAAAGCTGAGGTTTGCAAAGGGAAGGTGGTTCTAAGGTGGGAATAGATTACCGGACCGGGTAAGTCTCACTACTCACTATCCCAAACCAAAGCTCCTATTACCGGGTAAGTCTCAAGGTACTAAGGAAAGGAACTATAATCTCAAACCAACACACCACCCAAGGGAATAGAATCAACCTTTACCGGGTAAGTCTCAGGCGAACTCACAAAAATGGAATGAAGGCACACTCAAACCCCAATAAAGGATAAACCTTTATTACCTACACTCATGATTTTAGGTAAACAAATAAAGGAATCACCGGGTAAGTCTCATCCTAGGCTTGCATTGAACCAGGAAAGATGTAATAAGGAAAGGATTTGGCAAACTTAAACTCTTAACTCAGAATAGGTTCAGGAAAGGTCACCTCGTTCAGTCTGTTTCCACCCCGGCCGAGATGTTCAAGGACTGAGCGAGGTGTTCTAGGGTTAAGGTAAAGACTCGAGCTTTCAGGGTCCTGCTGGGAATAAGATCATTCTATCATCGTCTTTCCCACAACTTTCAGCCAATCACCCTAGAATCGCATAAGAAACTTAGCCAACAATCATCATGATAACAATAATCAATTTAATGGAAAAGGAATCAATATTCGAACAAGAAAACCTTAAGAAAAAGGTCTCAATAACTGAATCAAATAATCAACAAACAAGCGTTCCTCAGTCACGAATCAACAAAGACAACAAACCAAAAGTAATCTAAGAAAGTCTTACAAACTCCTTCAAAAGCCAACTTCAACTATGATTTCTTCCTTCCTTGGACTTCAATCCTTCAATACTTCCTTCAATTCTTCCTTCAAACCTCCAGAAAATCCCTCAATTGCCGGATGCCCTAAGCTGGTTGAACTTGTGGAAAATCCAACTCTTTATATAGGAGAATTATCTTTCAAAGATAATAATATCTTAAAAAGGTAGTTTCCTATAAAATATATCTCTATCTCTTAAAGTAAATCAGCCAAAAATAATATCTTCCTTCCAGAAATCCAGCCAAAAATATAAAATATCTTCTTTCCAAAAATAAAAGATCTCATCCAAAAATAAAGATCTCGCCGGCGACAAGGTGTTCGCCTCGGTCGGGACGCTCCTCAAGATCACCTCATCGAGGTGGTACTGTAGCTGACCGAGGTGAATCTCAACTGAATATAAAATCTCTCGAATATGGTCCAAAGTCAATCTTGTTAATCATTTTCATGCTTCCTGAGGTCTTCTCAAAGCTCCAGAATGTAGTTCCAATGACTCCTTAGCTTCCTTAGCTCCATTTCGATGCAAAACGTGCCATTTTACCCATAATTACAACGAAACTAGGTGTAGACCTCGATTCCCGCAAAGGTAGACAAAACAACAATATAATCGCAGAATATACATCCATACATGTAGATTTATGAAGATAAAACGTCTGAACTAGCCCCAAAATATAGACTATAATACATGTTATCATTGGAGTCAAGAGGCCACGATGACCTCTCACTTATCATAAGACTTAAGTCACCAATATATACGGTCCATACAAGAGAAACCGCGGGTGATGAGAATGAAGGTCATAGGAATCGCAAAGACGCGCTTCAAGGTATCGTGGAAGTTTTGAAAAGACTATTGATGTTGGAGGGATGAACAACTGGACTCGAGAAATGGAGTTATCTCATAAAGGAACAGGAGGTGTGGAATGTAGAACAAGATAAAGGAGTATAAATGGATGAACCCGAGTAAGTAGTCCTTTGCAATGAAATTCAATGTCAGAAGAGATAAGAGAAGGGTAAGTCCATAATCTTGGGGTAAGTCAACTATAAACTAACCGGTGATAGTTGAGAGCATACACGTGTCGGTTGGTCATTGACGAGTTATCGGCAGATTGGAGGAAGTAAATGTGATTGCGGATTTATAGAGTAACTTTATCCATACCTTGGAAGAATTTCCTCAGGTGGTCAACGACGACCCTCTTGGATCATTTGAGTCAGTAGGAATGGATATGTGTAAGAATAAATAGGAGAGTAAGAAGAATAAATAGGAGGGTACTTAATACTTCTTCCAAATGGAACTGATGGTGTGTTTTAACAAGCGAGAGTTGGGTACATCATTCTGACTCACGGAATACGCCATTATGACTAATGGGTGACAACTGAATAACATGATTCACAGCGGCGGTGCAAGAGTACAATTTCTGACGTTCACACCTTGGTAGAGTGGGGTGTCGCGTTTAAGGCGATGTTAGTTGGAGGATACATCTCGATTGGAACGGGCATGATATAAGTTATGCTGAGTGACTTAAGATTTTTATATGGATCTGGTGTCACCTCGACAAAATAGACACAAAATGGCGTATATATAAAGAGTTTATCGAGAGAAGAGTGGTACTCTATTATAGATCCAAGACAAGCATGATGACCTCGTCATATGTCGATTGATGAGTAGTTTTTAGAAACTGAGTACATAAATGGTGTACCTTGGAATCATTTTCCGACGGATTGAAAAAGAGTTGACGACAGTAACATATTATTCAACGTGGACCGGGAAAGTTGCATGAGAAAATTGAAAGGGAGTAACCAACATATTTTAGATAAGGATTTGTAAGTTGGTGAAGCGACAAGATCATCAGTAAACAATGCGATGACAAAAAGGATCCTTTGAGTAGATCATACGTATAATGTTTTATATTTGAATAGTATCGATGTGCATTTTGAGTAAAAAGTGATATTAATGGGCAGATAATCCATTGTGGATATAGTACAAATTAGCGGATGAATCTATATCTATTATACTTACTAAAACAGAGCACGGGTTGATGACGTGGCGCGCTGTGGACGCAGAATTTTTGAAATTGAGCTCCCACAATTAAAGCCAATAAATCTTTATTTTTTACACTATTTTTTAAACCATAAAATCTTTTATTATTAAAATAATAATTTTATAGAAACCAAATCTATTATACTTACTAAAACAGAGCACGGGTTGATGACGTGGCGCGTTGTGGACGCAAGATTTTTGAAATTGAGCTCCCACAATTAAAGCCAATAAATCTTTATTTTTTACACTATTTTTTAAACCATAAAATCTTTTATTATTAAAATAATAATTTTATAGAAACCAAATCTATTATACTTACTAAAACAGAGCACAGGTTGATGACGTGGCGCGCTGTGCACGCAGGATTTTTGAAATTGAGCTCCCACAATTAAAGCCAATAATTATTTATTTTTTACAGTATTTTTTAAACCATAAAATCTTTTATTATTAAAATAATAATTTTATAGAAACCAAATATATTATACTTACTAAAACAGAGCACGGGTTGATGATGTGGCGTGCTGTGGACACATGATTAGATTAGAGAAGTATACAAAACAAAAGCACGTAAAAAAAATCTATTTCACAATATTCTTTCTCATTTTTTTCAAATCCCGCACAAGGTGCGGGTATTATACTAGTATACTACTAAAGTAGACTACACTGATGCTGACGTGGCGGCTTCACGTTTTTTTTCGGATTAAATTTTTTTTTAAATCATGAATTAAGCCAAAAAAAATCTTTTTTTACTAAAACAAAATCTAAAACAAATCTTTCTTTTACCAACCTTCTAATAAATTATCTACTGATAATATTGGCTCAACGTAAACCCAAGACTTCCTCTATACGTTTTACGTGTATCCTCCAACTATAAATGTAGATAACTCCATTCATTTTTTTTCTACTGATCATATTTCTCTTCATCTTTTTCAGGTTGTCGTCGGATATTTCAAAGCTGCTTCGGCTCACTTTTCAGGTTATTCAATAGTTTAGATTTCTTTTATTCATTCATTGATTTATTCTCCTCTCTTTTTTTTTTTGCACTCTATCGTCCGTCGAATGAAACAAAGTTATGTTCTACATGTAAATCTTTCAATTGGATTTTATATTGTTTTGTAAAAACCTTCAATCCAATGAATAGAGCTTTAATTATAAATGTTCTCCCTTTTGTATCTCCTGTTGCTCCTCCACCGTCTATAGCTCCCGCTCCCGATTATCTTGACCTTCAATTTTATAGATTCGAAGCAATGGCGATCCATGATCCATAATCGGATTGATCCTCCTGTATCTCCTGTTGCTCCTCCACCGGGTATAGATCTCGCTCCCGACTCTCTCGACCTTCGATTTTACAGATTCGAAGCAATGGCGATCCATGATCAGATTGATCCTCTTGTATCACCTATTGCTCCTCCACCGTCTATAGAACCCGCTCCCGATTCTCTCAACCTTCGATTTTACAGATTCGAAGCAATGGCTATCCATGATCAGATTGATCCTCCTGTATCTCCTGTTACAAATTCGTTTCTTTCAACAGTGCAGGTTTTTACAATTGTTATTAAATCAAAAATCAATTTTAAATATTGATGTGGTAACTATTGATCTAAAATCTCCAACCTCTTTGATTTGCTGCTATGATTGTTCCTTTTTCTTAAAAGTAATTATGTTTAATTATGGTATTTGGTGGATCTTTGTTCGGCATATTGATCTTCCTATGCTAATTATAAAAACTGAAGGTTTTTATATTTTTACTTCAAAATCAATTTTTAATACTTTTGTTTAACTCTCTTGCAGAATATGTTTTCAAATGATGTTTTAAATTATCCTATACTTTGCAGGTTTTATCAAAAATTATCTATACTTTCCGGGTTTCATAAAAAAAAAGAGAGAAACAATTAACCATTCAAGAAGCCAAATTATATATCACTTTTATCATATTATTTAAAATGTCTATTGTTCATCAAGTAATTTTGTATGTTTGTATCTATATATACTACTAAAGTACACTACATTAATGTTGACGTGGTGCCCATACGTTTTTTCTTGGATTAAATTGTTTACTAAATAAATAAATATATACTATTGAAGTACACTACACTAATGCTAACGTGAGGCCCCACGTTTATTTTGGATTAAATTTTTTACTAAATAAATAATCAAGCCAATAAATATTTTTTTACTAAAACAAAATCTAAAAAAATCTTTTTTTAACTAATCTTTTAGAAAATTAGTCAAAAATAAGAAATTTTATAAATAAATAAATCTACAAACCTAATAATATCTACTGTTGACGTTGACGTTGGTTGATCGTAAACCCTAAACTTCTTCTATACGTTTTACGTATCCTCCAACTATATATTCAGATAATATCCCATTCTATTCCATTCGGCTTTTGATTATTTTAGATTTTTGTACCGATTTTAGTTCAGCCATTTGTATTAGAGTATGTTATTTTTAAATTATACGATTCTATTTTTCTACTGATTTCTTAAACAAATTTATGTTGATTTACATTCTATATTATCGTTTATTTAAATCGATTTTTTTAGTTGACTTTTAATCAATTGTTTGATCGTTTAGCAATTATTATATGATTTTGACTTTTTTTGTACCGATTTTTAATGTGGTTTCGTATCATATTCTTTTTTTTTTTTTACAAATTATATTTTCCTATTCACCTACTTTGATCGATTTCGTATCATTTTTTTATAAAAGTTTTATTAGCATAAAATAAAAAATTATCAATATGCGACTACATGGTCTCAACAATGTATAATATAGTTAAAATTGTAAAATGAAAAACTATTTTATTAAAAAAACCCGCACAAGGTGCGGGGCATGAACTAGTTAAACTTTAATGAGGGATGAGGATCAATTGACGGTGATGAGAGTTCACCTTGTGTCTAGTATCATCGTTCCGGATACATCACTTTAAGATCTTTGAAGCAAAGTAAGAAGCTCGAGGTTAAGTTAATGATACATTAGAGATCTATAAAATAATATGATGACGACAAGTGAATGTAGAAGAATGACCACCATATTTTTTGATTATTGAGTTATATCAAGTTTAAAACTCGAGAAGAAGTACATGATGATTCATTAATTGATGAGCGGTATGACTGGGCCATATTAAGGAGACTAGACCAAGTTATTTGTCTGACAAAGAGCATTAGACACTTATTAAAGTGCCGTGAGATGTCTAAGATCATCGCCTTAGAGTTGATAGACGGAATTTGTCGGAAGGTTGGAAGCAAGCAAGTTCGGCAAAAGGAAGAGTGTATTTATAGTTTATTTATAGTAGAGACATCAAAGGACTTGGAAGTGAGTTGAGAAAAGAGACTATTTGAGATCTTAAAGCGGGTGAGGAAGTTATGTTTTGACTAACGCTTCTAACCATACTAGAGATCATATCTCCAGCTTTCCACGGGTCACAGTGAGAGAATACATACCAGACCTAAGGTAGGTCATCAACTATGAGGATCGGACCACCGAACATGATCATAGCTGGTAGGGTACCCGGTAGCTATTCTAAAGCGTTGTACCAGACGCTTACGATATCAATACATGTAGAAATTTATGAGTCGACGAAAAGCTGATGAGGCTACTTGGGATATTGAGGATAGCAAGAGGCGTAACCATTCAGAGATCTATGCAGGGTTAACTGCAACCTTTGGACCGACGAGTTAGTACTCGGCCCTATATATGCGTGATATTATTTGACTACTTGTTAATTTCATGCTTGAGTGCTTAGTTGATGATGTGTGTTTAATTTTCAGCGTGTCATATGTGGGATACTTATATGTGGAGAAAAGGGTAGAAAACGACGAGACTTTTGGATGGTGATTGAATACATCGGATTTGTGCCTTAAAAGTTGACCTTATGTTTGTCTTCTTTTAAGTTTTGGGACGAAACTTATTTTAAAGGGGAACTGATGTAATAACTGGAAATTTTATTTGTGAGTCAAACCAAACTTCGACCGGTTTGAAAATTTTCCATCGCCTTATCATTTTATGTGAAACTAGGTTCTTGATTCCAACCTTTTTATCATTTTATGTGAGGACTCTACTCACATAAAATACGCAATCAATCTATATCTTCTTAACCCGTTAAAAGAGTTCTTAACCGTTAAGAGAGGCCATACGGGCCCGTCATGTACCAACCCAATAATGAGCTGCATCATGTCACGTTCCCAAGTCTTCCTCCTTCCATTCAGATACCAAACCCTAGAAACCCCTCCCTTCTTCTCCAGCCTTGCCTCACGTAACCTACATCCTCCCTTAAACAACAATAAGAGCAACAACGGTCTCCTCCTTTGACAACAAGTAGCGGTGGTCGGCACTGGACTCTGCCGTAGGAAGAGGCGTCCTCCGTCTTCGATCCAACAACCAGGAGTGGTATTCTTCTCCCTTGTTTCCACCGGCATGGACAACGTCCTTGCGAGTCTCCTCTGTCAAGCTAGACCGAGATGAGTCCCTCTAGCACAACTCCTCCCTTCAACATGTCGACAATATCAGCCAGCAATCGACGCATCTGCACGCAATGAGCCAACGGGAGTCTCGTGTCTTCTACGCAGACAAGCCGCGGGTGTGCCATGCCCATGGACCCACGGTCGCGCATTGGCCCAGCCACGGTCGCGCCCAGTTTGAGAAGCCACGGGTGCGCCCTACCTACACCGCGGGTGCGCCCAATGACAGGAACCAGACTCCCACCTTCGTCCTTGTGCAACCAAGCACGTCGAGCCTGGATAGTCGGAAACCTTGGAAGATAGCTAGAGGAGTTGATGCATTTCCGAGTTTTAAGAAGTGACAAGCAGTCAACTTTGGGTCCAAATTTGGGCAGTTGAGATCATACTCAGAATGGATCGAGTTAAATTGTTGACGGACTTGACCTGGTTCAAGTAAATCCTTTGGGCTTACTTAGCTGCAATCTTATATTGGTTGAATGACATGAGTGGTGTTTGTTTTATGTGTTTATAGTATGACAACTGGATTAGTATAACGAACTTATATTTGGCCAAATTGTAACAGACGGTGCCATCATCTGCTCAACTCCTGAGGGAGACTGAGAGGTTCTCCGTGACTAGGTCAGACATGGTACACGGGGAGGGTATTGAACCAATCCACATGGTATACGGGGAGGTGCACCGAACCACTCCTGTTGGATAAATAGACGAAGGAGAGAGTCTTAGACTTCTCGTGCCACACTAATAAATTGGAATTAAGAGTGTATGACCTAATAAAAGATAATAAATGAATTCTGTGTGAGCATGCTATGTGTTTCATTCTACATTGTGTGTGTTTATGATTGTGTTGTTCTTCTAATATGTAGATTGCTAGCTAATGGTTTATCCGATATTGTAGATGCTTTGTAGGTACAGAAAGTTGCAGAGAGATCCGGAGTGGATGGTCATCCAGATCCACGTACACATTTAGATGGGGACGGGAGAGTCTTCAATTTTTGCATGCACAACATATCGATATTTTTGTTTTTAAGGTTGTCACATGTTATATATTCATGCAAATATAATTTATAGCTTTCAAAGTGCTTATTTACATTTGTGCCCTATTGTAAGATCTAGTAAAGTTGTTGTCAAACTAAAGTCGGGACCCATTATAAGGTCCTAACTAGTAGCTCCCCGAGTTTTGAGAATTTGGGATGTTACATCAAAAGGCAAGGTTTTTGTGATGGAAACTGGTTGGGGCTCGGGGTAAGCTTTTTCTTGGATGTCATCCTAATATTAACACACTTGGATCGTAGTAACTCTCGTTTGAATGGCTTCACCAAAACTTTAGGTTATACTTGATGATATAAATATAAGATGAAGTCAAGAGAGGATCTTTGATATGATATGAACGTGTATCCAAGGTTGGGGATGGATATAATGTTGCCGGATATAAGATTTGGTTGAATTTTGTTGAGATATTTGGTTAGGTTTGAAGATATGATATGATCTCACCTACGAGATAAGATCTCAACAATAAGATACTCCATATATCTCTTTCCATCCTTTTTTGCAGCTTGATATAACATCTCTTTGAAGATATGTTCCAAATATAACTTTGGATCTGATTAGATTTCAAGATAAACTCTCGATCTTTCCGTTAGAGAAAATCTCGGGCTATCTTCTAGAAATCTCGGTTGAGATTTTATGCACGGGGCCGAGATTTTGCATCTGGGCACTGGAATCTCGGTTGAGGTTTCACTGTTGGGTAATGACTGGCTTATTTTTGGCTATGGATTTCGCTCTTTTCCAATAAAGACAAGACAATGCACGTTAACCTCAAATAATCTCAAAAGAGATGGCAAACACAAAAGACTCGATTTTTATGTGACTCAAAGAAGACTCAAATAAAAATACTTGAACATTTGGTGTAGGGTTGAGTTAGGCTTCAATCTGTTAGCTCTGATATCACTTTGATGCGTGGTTGATTCAACAATTTCCGATCTAGATTGAAAGTCAACGAATCGAACAACAATGGCAAATCTCGGTCAATATAAGGAAATCTTGGATGAGATTTGCATATGAACAGGCCGAGATTTTGTTAAACTGAGAATGTAGAATTATGGATGATAATGAAAGATAAGAAGATGATTAATGCAATGAAATATGATAAGTATAGGAAGATCGGACTAATTATAAGACTTGCAAAGAACCTTGACCAATTATGTGTCAAAACCTTAAACAAAGAATTACCTTAACCCTTCCTTCTTTAACCTTACATAAGCCTTCTAAATAAGACAAGCACAAGGAGAGACTAGTTTGACTAGTAACACCAATCTTCAACAAGTTAACACACACAAGAACAATCTAGCGAGGATTCACAACTTTCAATCAAAAACTCTTTTTTTAATTGAAGAAATGATAAAATGCAAAATCCGTGAATGAAGCCACAAGTGTCTCATAATAACGTGAAAATCAAATTCAAATCTAAGCTTCCTATGAATCTCACCCTCTAAGACTATTTATAGGATAGATTTCTCTAAAAGATAAGAAATCTAATCTAAAAGACAATCCTAAAAGATAGGATTAAAAACCAGACAAATACCTTTAGGTTGTTTGAGAGCTTAAATGTATTAAAATAATAAAAGATAAGTAGAGGATAATAATCCTCAGATTGAGATTCTGCTCGATGACACGCAACATAAGGAAATCTCGGTCTCGACTTGTAAATCTCGGGCGAGATTTTAGACTATTGACCGAGATTTTGCTTCTTCCATGCAATTCTCCATTCTACCGGACTTTCCCATGTTTGAAGCTTGCTAGCAACCTCTCCTTGGGTGACTCTTGCTCTTGACCTAGTGATGGTTCCATGTTTAGTTGGAAGTATCAAGGATGTTCCCACATCAAAAAATCTCGGGTAAGAATCTCGGGCGAGATTCTAGCTACTGGCCGAGATTTGTGAAACTTCAAACAAAAGAACGTGAGTTTGATGGAATGATAATGGATAGATAAGAAGATGATATTATGAAATGAATTTGATGGAAATATAGGAAGATACGGACCAAGTTATTCTCGCAAAGAACCTTGACCAATTATGTGCCAAAACCCCTTAACGAAGAGCTTACCTTAACTCTCCCTTCTTTAACCTTACACAAGCCTTCTAAATAAGACAAGCACAAGGAGGGACAATAATTGATCAAGAGCACCAACCTTTAAGAAGATTAACACACACAAGCACAACCTAACAAAGACTCACAACGATTCAACCAGAGACTCTCTCTTTTGATTGAATAGGAATGAATAAAACACAAATTTCGTAAGCGAAGCAACGAGTATCTCACAATATTGTGGAAATAATATAAATTAAATCTACCTAATAATCTCACCCTCTAAGGATATTTACAAGGGATATTTTTCTACAAAAGATAAGAAATCTAACTAAAAGATAATCCTAACAATAAGAATCAACAAATAACTTTGGAATGTTTTAGAGCCTTAAAAGTATTAAAATAATAAAAGATATTTATAACTAATAAGATCACAACCGGATCTTATGTATCTCGACATGCGCCAAATCTTGGTCAAATTGTGTAAATCTCGGGCGGTATTTTGGTCCTCGTGGCCGAGATTTCTTCTCTGGAATGCTTTCCTCGTCCTAGCCACCTTCTATGCTTGCTTGATCATCTTGGCCCTTGTATGATCCTTCCACAGTAGCCATCAACGTCACTAAAGAACACCTATGTATTAGTGAAGTTTCTTTAAGTGCACATATTGTCAACAAGCTAGCAACTTTTTCATGGATGGTCTTTGCTCTTACTCTAGTGATAACTCCTTCCATGATAAGACACATAGATTATAATGTCAAGTTATAAAAAAAACATATATTATGGTGATCCTCACCAAAAATCAATAAATTTTAAATTTGCACAAACTTTATCAGAAATTAAATCCTTTTGAACGAAATTTCATCTGTATCTTTATTTATTCACATAATTATGACATTGTCATTATACTTATCAGAATGAATCCTATATCAATATATAAATGTATAATTCAAGAATAAGTAATTGGTAGGTTTACGTAAATATATTAGATCCCGCCTTAAAAAATATTAGCTTTTGGAAAAAATATATAACTTAAGGCTGATTATCTATAAATATAAAATACCATTATTATCCCTCAAGTTAATTAGAAAAGGAAAATTACAATTCATTCAAAAAAAGAAGGAAACATAAGAAAGAATATCATAAACATAAGTATACTCGAGTAAAGAAAGTAAAAGATGAAAAGCCTAATAACAATGAAGAATATGCATCAAAATAGAAAACTATATATACAACAATATATTTTTATTAAAAAAAACTCCTGAAATTTGTATGATACATAAATTTTTTATTAATTATAGAACAATTTATAATATAACAAAACACAGTTAAGTGTAAAATTTAGGGCCCGTTTGTTTCCAACTCCGGAAACGGAAACGGAATGAAAACGAATTTAGTCCATATCTATATCTTTATTCATGAAATTGTATGAAATCATTCGCTGTGGTTTAAGACAAAATGCACTTGATTTTTCACATTTTGTTACACTATATGGTATCAAAAGTAATCAAATTCTACTCCAATTACTTCAAACCAAAAGGAATGATTCAAAAAATTTTCATGAATAATAATATACGTATGGACTAGATTCGTTTCCATTCCGTTTTTTATTCCGAAGTTAAAACCAAACGGGCCTTAATCTAGTGCGTCATACCAATTTGATTACCAGTAATAGATATGAAGTGGGGATTGTTTGAAATTAATGTCGCAAAGTAGGCTTCCAATTTAAGCAAAGAAAGTGAGTAGGAGGGATGAAGTGGGATTTTCCGATGACGACGTCGTTTGAGGTCCTCAGCCTGCCGACTCCTTGTCTCCCTCCTTCACACGTGTCGTTCATACATGAGCTCTCATTTCATTTTTTACGATAATAATTTACGACAAAAAATCACAAACCTATTAAAATTTTTTGTTATTGATTAAATTCAGATAAGACTCAAACACGAATTTTAAAATTAAAATTATCATTTGTGTGAACCCAACGACATAGTTAAATGTGAATTTTATTATAACCTATGAAATGCAATCAAAACGATGATCCAATTTTGTGTCTCAAAATTAGCTTATTATGTGTCCCACCATCTAAAAACTACGATTATTGTAGCACTTATGGATTAATATTAAATGAGATTTAGTCTATCACAATTAACATTCTAATTAAAACATTGAAAACAATTTATTTAACAAAATTATTATGGACGACGAACTATTTACAAACTAGTAAGCCTAAAGGGTAAAATGGGGTTATGTATGTTTTGAAATATGAGTATATAAAGGGCTCTAAGTTAATAATAAATATAAAATAGGTCCCTCTAATTTATATAAAAAAAATTTATTAAAATAAAAAGAGGATATTAAGAAAAATAAAATTTATTTCTCTCCATTAATTAAGCAACTAATTATTATAAAAAGAGAAAGTAAATATATTTCTCTCTCCATTTATTAAGGGAATTAAAATATCTCCTTTTATTAAGGAACTCAAAATATTTTTGGGAAAGTTCGTCCTTTCCAACTTGCGTTCATCCATGGCGACGATATTGAATCAATCTTGATTTTCGTAGCAACATATGTACATAATCTCAAAGACTCCAAATATATGTACATATATAGTTAGTTAGTAACATTTTCGCAGCAAAATATGTACATAATCACTAGAGACTGCAAACATATGTGCATGCAAACACAAAAACTGTACATATTCTAATCGACATCATGTTATATATACACACAAAATATGTTTGTGTATCATCAAAACCCTATCCAAATGTACACAAACTACATATTTGGTACATATATAGTTAGTTAGTAATATTTTCGTACATAATCAGGATATATGTACACAATACATGTTTGTATTTCATCAAATCTCAACCACCTAACATACCTAAACTATAACTTTGATGCATATATAGTTAGTCTATTACAAATTCTTATGCCACAAAACACAATCTATGCCACAAACATATGATAAAACATAAGCTACTTACAAAAGCACGTGCAAATCCATAAGTTCCTCATTTTTCAGTGTTTTTTGGACATTTCATTACTTCAAGATCCAGTAAAAAAACCATGAAAATGTTATCAAGTTTGACTTAACAGTTAACGGATGAAATTTTTAGGTTTTGAATTTATCAATCTTTCACAAAAGTAGGTCTTTTAATATGCCTTTATGTAGATTGAAGATTAAGAATGCAACTATGAAGATGTGTGTGAAAGACCTCGTCTTCTTCGAAGGTTCGAATGAAATTGACAGATAAAGTATACCTGGATTTTTCGATTGATTTTAGACAAACCAAAAACCGAAAATGGCGAGTCTTCTCATGCTTGAAGAAGTGTTGAAGAAGTGTAGAAGATTAAGATGGGCGTTGAAGACGACAGATCGAGACGGAGAACATAAAAAATGGCGAGTCTTCTCGTGCTTCTCTTTTATAGAATAATGCGCTAGGTTTGGTTCCATAAATTAAGTAGAAGTTGGAAAGACGCTCAACTCAATTTTTGCAAATCTCATATATTCCGTTACCCATTTTTAATAAACAATTTTGTTTTTGTTTTTGTAATAAATATATCCTAATTTATTAAGTATCCTAAACTGTTGTATTAACTGCCAAATTTAATATCCATTTATTCCCTCTATTTATCTTTTTTAAAAATTCCCAAATGGTAGGGGCCTAGTTTGATTTTTAGAAAAAAAAGTTACCCTACTACCTTAATCTTCTCAAGTCTAAATGCATTTTAGCGATGTTGAAAATATTAAACTTGAATGCATCCTGATAACAATGAAATCCTAAATAAAAAGCGAGCTTATGACACTGACTATTCTTCTTCCTCTTATCTCTCCCCACTATTCTTCTTCCGGCGATACAAAAGCGATTTTGGCAAATGTTAACCAATTGATCCCCATAAAAGAACGGATGACGATAAACGCACGCTCGATGTCAACGCGGTCAAACTTAATTCTCACCTTTTTTCGTTTTTAAATTTTTTTTTTCTGAATTTTGGTTTGATTATTTATTTATTTATTTTATTTTATTGTTTAATCTTAAATTAGGTTCAATTAATTAAAACTATTTACAATTGGTGTTGAAATGTGGTTGAAAATGATTGAAAATAAAATCGAAAAATTGTAATAGAGAGAAGTGGGTAGAAGGATAGCCATTGGGAGGATGAGCCCAACTTCAGCGCGTCCCGACAACGCTGAAGTTGGACTCTTGGATTTAGCATGCACTATGGTTGAAGTCATGCAAGTGAGTAGACACGCCTATATTGTTTTGGGCGCGTGTGTTCACCGTGACTTCTCCAGTAATTGTTAGTTTCGGATACAAATAATTTACTATTAGTGTATGAGTAGTGTAATAAGAATTTACGATTAGTGTACAACTAGTAGTTGATGTGTAGATTACGTGTATGAAGTGTTGACTACCAGAGCGCTCGACTATTTATTGATTTTTTTATACTGTTCTAAAGCTACAAAAGATGTCGACTTGGCCTTGTGCCTGTGACATCCGTACACCGAGTATATCGTCGTATTGCATATTCCACCGAACCTGCAATTGACTCTACCACCCACCCTACCACTGACTCTAACACCGACCCTATCACCCAACATATTACCGAGTTAGGTGACCCCTCAAACATTTTTACATCTTATTCTCTTGGATCACTTCCCCACAACCTACCCCATGCACCTAGCTTCGCCTCGACACCTTCCTCACTCCTACTCACTCCCTCACATCCATTCATGCTCACGATTCCACATCACATGTTGGTTTGGATGTTGATCCTACACCTGTACGGCCAAACATAGGTGTCCTAAGGATCCCGGACTTATTGACCGATATGCAAACCATCGGCGCCATCCTATATGGATGGGAGAGGTACATTGGAAAATATCGAGTTCTCAAAATTTATTGTTTTATTATTTGTTATATTATTTAAGGTCTTTATCCATCAAAATGAAGGTCGTGACCGAGGTGATGAAGACACATCATCGTATAGAGTAGGTCAGACAATCTGCCACATGACATCGTGAGGAGACATCAAGTGTGAGCCTCAGGTCTCACAAATAAATACAAGACATGTTGTAGTGTACGGAGTGACGACCGAACACGGGGAAAGAGATGTCTCGCTTTGACGAATTAATTAAGAAGCTAAAATAAAGGAAATAAATAAACTACATATGTACATGCAATAAAGAATGCAAACAAAAACCAGAAAACCCAAGATCGAGAGACTTGTTCGACCAAACTAGTTAGGTAGACTGGGCTAAAACGTTAGTTTGAAACTATAAATCAATGTATAAACAACCAGATACTAAATCAAGTGAAAGCTCGAATTTGGAAACGCTACTCGCTTGATCTTTATTTGGGACATTGCTCGAGTTCTTTGTAAAACAAGTTATAAAATAGAGGAGAAAGCAAGGAAAACATTTTGGATATTTATAAAAAAAACTCGAAATTAGATAGTAAAGAGGATGAAAAACAAATGATAAGAAAAATAAAATAATGCATTTCCAAAATCCAAATCACCACGACATACATATAAGACATCTCAATTGGAAGTTCCACAATATAGAATGTAAGTCATAGTTATGTAAAAGACAATGTCGTACGATTGTCTTGTGGTGAGGTCTTTGCTTGGTATACATCAATGCTATCACCTATTGATGTTATGTACCCAAGACGACACCTTATCTTCACATCGTACTCAGAATGGAGGTATGAAAGTTAGACTATCACGTGAAGCCATCATAACCTTGAAGAAAATATAGGAAATGAATACTCCAAATACTACCGTAACTTATGCAAACAAACATCCCATATATAGAATCAATGCAACATCATAAATCAATGAAGTTGGGCTCACTAGACCTTATAAAAGACAAAATTAGCTAAACATATCTGAAACAATCTCTAACCCTTTATTAATGATTGAAAGAAAGGATTGGTTGATCGACCTATAGAGCAATCAAGCGACCTCTATCACAAACGAGGGTAGAACTCTTCGAAAATGCAAACAAAGAATATATCTAACCTAATTGATGAAGCGTCTTATTTATAGGGTCAAATGATAACCTAAAGCCCTAGTTCTACTCGATCCTATCTTCTAATAAGATAAGATTAAAAAAAAACTAAAAGATAAAATGTCCAACTAGATGGGCCAAAGGTCTAGCCGAACTAAAAGGAGAAAAATACAAGAAGATAATCTAAGAGAGACAAATGTAGTTTTGCCATAGGTCTAGCCGAACTAAAAGCGTCTTATTTACAGTTCCGGGGAGAATTCGTAAAGCTCCGTTTCCATCGAGAATTGAATGGAGTTTTGCCATATTTCTCCCAGATAATCTAAGAGAGACAAATGTAGTTGTGGACGATGTTGCTGAACCAAGGCCCTTGACACCAGACTTGGAATATTTGAAAACATTAAAACCTAGCTCGAAACAAGAGAGCGGGGAAGAAGCAAGAGATGCAGATTCTCCCGATGATGCTTCCTCCTCATATTCACTAGAATTCACCCCCAATGAACCGGAACAAAACAAGCATATATAACGACCTCTTGGACCAAAGATGTGAGCTTGGGCCTAAATATCTCTAGTGCATTCCTTGTATCAACGTACGGGAGGTCATTTCAAGTCACGTGAAGAAGGACCTAATGGAGGTCAAGCAACTTGTATGTTGTCCGAACACTTTTGCACGTTTCTTGATGTTTTTCACTTCACTCTTGGATCTTAACTATATTTGTCTTGACCTTGATTTCTTTTATCACAGGAAAATCATTAGTGTTCATGAGACCATTCTACATGTGTATCATGTGTATCAGACCTTGATTTATTTGCTCGATTGTGAATTTATTCCCAATTCCCGTTCCTATGTGGTCCAACGATCAAGGACACTGAGCTCCATGGCCGCTTTTGGGCTTTGAGGATTTCGATCCTGAAGACCCTGTTTGGTTTTATGGAGATTGAGGTTTCTCCACGTGCAACTAGATGAGATAAGGACAAATGACATGAGGTTCATGCCGTACAATGACCAAGTCTTAGATTTTTATGGCGAATACACGGTCTCCAAATATAGAGGTGACATTCACATTATTGACATCGAGGAGCCATACATACCAAATCGAGTATTCTGATAATTCGTCCATCTTCAGACAATGTCCCTTCCTCCCATACCTTTTTTTGTCTTAGTATTGGCCCACTATAGGTAGATGATGTGGGTATAAATTACATTACCGCCACATGCATGATCGTTGGGCGACCCACAAATATGATATGTCCCGTATATTTTTAAATGCCTTTGAGATAACGATTATTCCATGAGTTGTATCATACAACTACATGCCATGGTTTAGCGATTGTGGTTACCTATGTTTTTTTCATCCTAGGTCTACTGCTCGAGCTCCTCTTGTCGACCGTCCTTCACCGGTACACGTCTTTAATTCCCGTGTAAGTAAATTATAACTTTATCATGTATCGGTTCATTTTTTTAATTTTTAAATTTCTAAGAACTTTGACTATGTCACAACATGTGCACATACATGCCAATAGGATCCGATGTCTAGTCTCCATGGAGGAGATGTGAGAAGATTTGTAGAGGTATTTGGACAAGGTAGTTGACTCGGTTCCCCTTATCACCCCGTCATAGGTCCGAGCATCGCATTAGAGTCACTAGTGAATCGTATAGTTTTTGATGACTTTATACATGAATATTCCAAATCAAACATTTTACTCGGCGACATTGAATTCATATGCATGATTTATTTATTGTTAATTATGTGTTGTTTATTTATTTATCAACAACAAACACATAAACCTTCAATATATATATTAATGCTTTCATCCCTTAAAGGAAAAGGCTCCTTCCAACCATCGAAACTAGGATCATGATATTTGCCTACAAATAAATGGCAAATGAAGTAAGAGTGCATCATCTTTTAACCTAGCACGTACATTGATACGAGGATTAATGTTTTAGATAACGATTAAACAAAAAGTGTGGGAATAAAAGTGAAAGAAGATTAAATCCTTACCTCCATATAATGTGTTCCTCCACCAATCCATGCTATCGTAAGGATTTCGGTAGGGTGCCCTTGGTTTGGCTTGGTTTGAACTATTGGTATAAGCATGTCAGTGTGTTCGTTCCAAGATAGACGAGTTCAATTTGGTGATATATTACAGTTGCCAAATCAAGAATAAACATCTCCATCCAACAACTACGTGGGCAAGGTTCGGGTAACGTGTATAAATTTTGATGAGGACCTTTAGCGGAGGTGGACACTCGCCTACAAATAACAAAAAAAAAACAATTAGTTCACATAATTATACTGCATAATGGAGAATATCTATAAAATAATACATGCGATACATGCGTTTTTTAGACCATTTTCATTTCCAACAGCTCAAAAAACAAATCATTATCGACGGTCAAGTAGTAACCATTGTCCGAGCATCCCGAAACTAATACAATGAGTCAGTAACCACAATTACCGTCTCCAAGAACAAACATTGTTGCAATGACATTAACATAAATATATGGATCTCACCCACACCTCACTTGTAAGATCCATCATGTCCTTTTCCACGAGTCTTACTAGAACTAGGCAGTCGACCTCGGGGATAACTAATATGAGTCAAGTCAATTTTATCACCCTCATCTCAGACTTTCTCATCGTAAGTCCCTCTATCCCGCCTTGAACCTTGGGCACGTCCCCGTGGATGACCACATGATGCTAGTTGGGAACTAGATCCATACTCAAATGAACTCAGTACTCTATTTATTGATAGACTACTTGTAGGTCTACCCTTAGCCTTGATGCATATCGGCTCTTGCTTTGTAATGCTCTTGGGATCCATCAAGTCATTGCATGTAGTATCCAATCGTGCAATCTATTTATTGGACAACGGATTTGTGTCCATAATATCTTTGAAGTTGTTTAAGGACATGATGTGCAGGTCAATTGAAATCGTGTCATCGTTGTCTTGGATTTGTTTGATGGGAGCCCACCAAATTTAATTCCAAAAATGATGGATTTGATTCAAACAATTTGTATTATCCTTTAGTTTATTGGTCTTATCATATGTCTCCAACAATATCCCAAAACACTCGTTAGTGACTCTATCACCGAGTAAGTCAAATATTAGGATGCAAACTGACAACCGAATCCTATCCCGAGAACTCTCGAATGAAGCTTGTACATTACAAATCTGATTATTGATCATGAAGTCGATGTTCAGAGCGAACATATGAAATCCTAATATACTTGTACCAATGCATCTTTCAACAAGTTGTGCGCAAACTAAAGTTATATTAAAACGAATATAAACAATATTACCAAACCAAATATATGGAGTAAGGTTTTAAATATCTAAAATCGTACTTATTTGTTTTCCTCGTGTCAAAATGAGCATACATGTTACACCAAACTTGAACTATAATATTACAACAATGGCTCAAAATAGGTGATAGCTAGAATTGAATGGGTGGTTGGTGCAATAATATGAGGACTTGTTGATAACATCCATTTTAGCGTCCTTTTCCACCATAATTTTTGTTCATCCCTTAAACCTTTTGGGCATATTTTCCCTTTTGTGTTTTAGAGATCTTCCGATATGTTAATGGATTGTAGACATTCTAAACGTTTACGAAGCTAAATGGACATATTTACAAAAGAATGTTCTCAACACTCTAAAGATCTCCTTGCGGTCAAGGAAGTCGGGGTTAGGATGAAACTAATTGAGATCCGAGAGTAAAGATTGAGGAGATGCTCGAGGATTTGGAGACGGTCGACCGACAACCAAAAAATTTGTCAATCACATGAACAATTTTCAATGGTGAAGTCATCCGGTTCATTTCCGAGGGATCGGCCAACTGGGCCCACCGATCGGCCGACCGGTTCCACAACGATTCGCTTATTGGTATTATTTTATTTTTCCAGCTTCCTACCTTTTAGTTATTCTATTTGGACAAATTATCTCTTTTTAAGTCAAAAATAGGGTTTGGTAGATTCTAGATCACAAACCCAAGGAGGATTAGGATATCCGTCCTCCGTATCAATAAGACTTTTAAGCCATTGGGTTTGGTACAATTACAATTTCATAGATATGTAGAAATTTATATCGTCGGTCGGACAACCACCCTACAATGATCAACCAACCAATCTTTTTCTCCTCGATTAATAATGATTTGAATTCAAACACGGTATGTCTTGCAAAATTTATTCGTTCTAGGGTATGGGGAGCCCGACTGCATTGAGTAATGACGTTGATGATGATCTATATTCCTTAATGTTTTTATACAAAAGTTATGGTAGTTTTGGGTTGTCCTTTGCAGAATGGGAGAGTCAAGCAAGGATCACTTTATTACTATTTGCTCTTCCACGTTTTGATGAATTATGCAAGATTTGAGTCACTCAAACCTTTCATATTCCGCTCATTGCGAGAGCTGAGTGGAGTTATCCCTAGTGTAAAATGATTTGTATTTTATTATGGAATTATTATAATCAATTGAGATTATATATGTATGTTGTGGTGATCTTGATCTTGGTTGGAACTCTTTTATTAATCTTCGATACATCTAACCCTACTTGCGAAATTACTGATTTTGGATCAAGTAGCGACCAATTCCTCCCTCTCTTTTATGTCTACGATACTTCTCTCGAATTTTTTGAACCAATCGGCCGACCCGTCCACTAATTTTTTCTTCACATTTTCATTATTTATGATTTCATTTCTTTTTCTTTCGCTTTTGCGTTTCCCTCGACCGTCTAGTCTCCATCGATCGACCAACTGATCTTTGTGTTTTACGCTTTGTTTCCGTTTTAGTTTTTATATTGATTTTATTATTAATTTGTCAAATCATTTCATTTCTTTTCCATGTTCGATCTTGATCACATTACTACAATCAGGTCTTGTAAGAATTTGTGAGATCTAAGGCTTACATTTTAACCCTCATCATTTGTTTAAAGTCAATCCTTGTCAGGATGTTGACAAATATACCCCAAAAGGCTTGCAATTAAACAAATATACCCCAGAAGGTTCTCATGCTCAACGAGATTCATATAATATTTTTATAGTAGTCGTGGGGTATGGTTGGCTCAGAGGTTCTTAGCTTTGTGTAGAAGTGGTGGATGGGGAAGATCGACATAGCTATTGTAAACAAAGAATTATCTCCCTAATACCGAAGTGAAGAACCCAATTTATGGAAAAGTAGTGACCCACTAGTTTGTGTAATGTTCTATGCAAGACCATCTCTAAAGTGTTTGCAAACTAGTTAAGGGTTTAGCTACTAGATTAGACATGAACAAAATGCATTTGTTAGAGGGTGACCTCATCTTTGAATAGAGTTTCCTAGAGGCGGTTATGAGGAGGACGGGGTGTCTTGAATGATACCAAGTCTTTCCTTTCTTTGTTTAGTTCATTTGAGCTTCGCTTCATTCCTCGATCCGGGAATAAGATGGTTGATGCTCTAGCAATAAGTGTCCCATTACATGGTTTTTTTTTTGTGAGAAGGAGAGTCAGTAAAACCAATAGGTAATTCGAAAGAAAAACAAGCTAAGAAATCCGTCGCACTATTTGCCTCGTGGAAGGCATGACGAGTTCGGATAATCCCATCTCACTTTAAAAAGTCCTGACACATATGTACCAAACTACCAAGAGGGTGATGTCGGAGAATGGGATTTTGTAAGAAAGTAATACCCAACTGTGAGTCTGTTTCTAGAATAACATTTCGGTATTCACTCTCTCATCCAACCTTAAACCATGAAACATTTTTCCATAGCTCATCCATGGAAACCGAACATAGTCCAATGTAACCCCAAAAACCTACAACCACTTTCTGTCATGATCCCTAAGGAAACCTCCACCACCAGCGAACAAGTCGGCACGTCGCGCTCCATCCGAATTAATTTTAATATAAGAAGGAGGAGGATGCTCCCAACGAACTTGAAAAACATAAGGCTACAACAACCTTGTAGCGCTTGTGTGGGACTTTCATGCCTTGAGGAACTCGAATGTGTAATAACGAATATGAGAGCTTCGATTCCCTTGCTCCAAGTTATCCTCTTAAATCTTATTATTTCTCCATTTCCACATCCACCAAATAACAACTGCAAAAACCTCATCCCATTAACAATTATCAGTAAAATACCGAGTTGAGGAAAGGTTACCTAACAACCATCTTGCGAAAGGACTGATGTAGAAACTATCCGAATATAAATCCGCTTGTAATTGACTCCACATATGTATAACAATTGACTCCACATATGTATAACAATGAGGCAATCCCAAAATAAATGAGAAAGTGTTTATGTTTCAACCAAACATGAAGAACACCCGCTATTAACGTCAATGTGATGCTGAACCCGTTCGTCCGCCGATAAAATACCTCCATCTAGTAGGTTTCACGTAAACGTACGAGCTCGATTATGAATATGAAGCGTCCAAAGATGTTGGTAGAGGTGACAATTAATAGAAAGATAATTCTGGTCATGATTTAACAAAAGATATGTCAAAAAGACCGTATAAGATCCATCTGAAGAAGCATCCCACGTGATTTCATCAACAAAGCAATTGTTTGTTGGAGGGCTGGATTGGATAAATTCTATGAACAACAACAAAAAGTTGGAGGGAAGTGAGGCGCACAAGGACGTAGTTGAACCACCATTACGGAAGATCATCGAGGTTCCACCCAAATGTAGCGTCCAACAATGTCGGACAAAAATATTAAAGGATATTCAAATGAATCACCACCAATAAGCATGTCCCATGGAGGCTGATCCACAAGCCAATTGTCATCCCAAAACCAAATGTCAATACCGTCGCCAAGGATCCAACGACACCCATAAAATACAACAGTACAAAGAGCCGTCTGAATAGCCAACCAAGTGTGGGAAGGTGTTGTATTGGGTATATTGGATTGCCTAATATACTTACTACGAAGGACATCAAAACATAAACTCCCATCACTCTTCCAAAATTTCCACCCTAATTTACCATGAGTAGACTTGTTGAGAAGATACATGTTACAAATGAGTTTATCAAATACTCTCACAAACACCATCTGGGATCGATAAGGTAGCCACAAAATACACATGAATAGAAGTCAACACAAATTGAGCTAAGGTGACCCGGTCAACAAAGCTTAAGGTTTTACTATGCCAACCACTTAAGCGTGTAGTCATCTTATCCAAGAGGGAAAAGAACGTCTCTTTAGAGATCTTTCCTTGTAGAATATGAACATTAAGGTAATTTCCAAGATTACGAGTCACCGCAATACCACTCAGAGTGAATTGAGATTGTGATATTATTATAATGGTTTGATTTATTATTGCATATATGTTTGTGAATTGAGATTGTGATATTGCTTCTTTTCAAAGTATTTCATTCCCACCTTTTATTAATTTTCAAAAAAAGTGGTGTTTATAATTACTTTAGATAAAACAACTAAAGAACCAAAAGTGAATGGCGTTTTGTTGGATCTATTGAAAAGTACTTGGCTTAAGGGATTGGTACTTACCTTTTACTTCGAGGATTTCTAACTATCGTAGAAAGTTCCGGTCTCTGTACCTTTTCTAACCGAAGAGCCACAAGCGAAGGTTTCTCTTGGTCTTTTCAAGATTTCTAAGTTCTTAAAGGCTTATCCTATACTTGCCGAACCTCCGGATCGTGGGCCACTTTAGATAGTTACATGTAATATTCATATATATGAATGTTCATAAGTCTCGTATATGCAATATTACTTTAATTCATTATTACAGGTATTCTTGTTTTCTTATATCACATCCCTCCATTATTTGCCTACAACAATTATTGATTTCCCTTATTTCCCCTTTTTATCTTTGTTTTACCAAAAAACATTGTTTTCTTTCTTCCTACTTTGATTTAGGATAATTGTCTATTAATTACGTCCAAAACAGATGTGGTTCTTGTGAATTCTATACCCGAATATACTACATCTAATCTTGTATCCTTGTGGGGGAGGTTATTTTGACCATTAGGTAAAACTTCCACTATCAAGATTTTGGCGCAATTGTTGGGGACTGCAAGTAGTTTTTGTCTTTCTAACATTCAGTTATTCTAGTTTTCTTGTGACACGAATCCTGGTTGGTGCCGATAAATCGGGTCCGTAGGAACAAATTGGGGAGTCCACTTTTTTGTAATAAGACAGAGGTCAAATACCACATCAGTAAGAATCGTGGGTAATTAAACCTCATTTTGGAAGTGGGTCATGTAATACTGGTTGCCAAGATCAATCCATTGGACATTATCACCACACTTCCATAACTTCTTAATCTTCCTATCCATTACAAGAAAAACCATTGGATAATGAAGCACTTTAAAAACAATGGAGTTAGTCCGTCGAGATTCGAGAGAATCGGATAAACCCTTAGCAACGGTAATCACCGGGTTTCCATCAACACCAAACGGATAAGTCACAATGATCATATCTTTAAGAACTTGCCCTGTATCTGGAGAATCCTGGACAACATAATGGTCACTACCGATGACAGATTTCCAAGTCTTCACTAGTGTTGGAGACTTAGCAATATCAAACGTAATAGGAGAATGATTCTCAGTCATAGAGGGAGGCATCATAGGAGAATGTACATCGACTATAGGAGGATGTAAGAGCCTAGTTGCTGAGTTGTGATAGGGTGAGCTGAGGACCCAAATTCAGCCGCCCCTGCGCCACCTTGCAGCCACCCCTGCGCCACCAATTAGTCGCCCCTGCGCCACCTGCATCAACAAGGGTCTTCTCTTGGTTCTGCAGGTGTGTGTGTTCTTCTAGGCTTTCCTTAGGATGCCTTTGCTCCCTCCTTTCCTAGTGTGAGAGTATAGGGTCATGCTAGAGGTGTGAGGATGTGTTTGATTGAGGTTATGATCGGTTTATGCCTTGTATGGATTTTGAGGCT
This sequence comes from Fagopyrum homotropicum, assembly GCA_033239125.1. Classification (NCBI taxonomy): domain Eukaryota; kingdom Viridiplantae; phylum Streptophyta; class Magnoliopsida; order Caryophyllales; family Polygonaceae; genus Fagopyrum; species Fagopyrum homotropicum. The sequence continues at coordinate 24,797,501 of BSWB01000007.1, read as the reverse complement.
CATTGGGTTATGAGTTAGGTTGACGATGATCCTATGGATCCCTTTGGGTCTAGGTGTAACCCTTGTGCTGTTAGGAGATTGATATATCTCTTTATGCCTTGTTTATAGGTTGTGTTGTCCCTCTAGTGTAGAGGTGATCATGGTTGAGTTTGATCGAGGTTGAGGTAAGTCCGTAGGACTTACTTAGCTGTCATCCTTATATTGGGTGTTTGCATGAGTGGTGTATGGTTTATATGATTGCTATGATAGCATGAGATGTCGTTTATACCAACCTATGTTTTATTGATTGCCCCGTATGTTGATAGCATGAATTATAGTCTGTATTTTGGGACTTGTTTAGACGTTTTATCTTCAATAATCTGCATGTTTAGATGTATATTATGTGATTATATTGTCGTTTCATCCACCTTTGCGAAAATCGAGGTCTACACCAAGTTTCATTGTAATCGTAGGTAAAATGACACGTTTTGCATCAAAATGGAGCTAAAGGAGCTAAGGAGTCATTGGAGCTACATTCAGGAGCTTAAGTAAGAATCCAGGAAGCATGAAATTGAATTAAAGATTTACTTTGGACCAGATTTGAGAGATTTCACATTCAGTTTAGAGCCACCTCGGTCAGCTACAGTACCATCTCGACCGAGGTGATCTAGAGGAGCGTCCCGACCGAGGCGAACACCTTGGACGCGGCGAGATATATTTTATTCTTGGCTGATATCTTTTATTTTTGGAAGGAGAGATCTTATATTTTTAGGCTGGATTTCTGGAAGGAAGATCATATATTTTAGGGATTTATTTATGAGAGATAGATATATTTTATTAGGAAAATATCTTTCTAAGATATCTTATCTTTGGAGGGTAGTTTTTCTATATAAAGGGTTAGATTTTCCACAATTCAACCATCTTCGGATCACCGCATGCTTAGACAAGCCTAGAGGGCTGATAGCATCCATCAATTGAAGAACTTTTGGAAGGTTGAAGGAAGATTGAAGGAAGGAAGTTGATAGCTTTTATAGCTTTTGTGAAGGGTTTTGTAAGACTTTCTTAGATTCCCTTATTGTTGATTGTCTTATTGGATTGTGATCCAAGGAACGCTTGTTTGTTTGATAATTGATTTAGTTATTGAAGCCTTGTTCTTAAGGTTTTTGTGTTCAGTTATTCACTTTCTTCCCTTATATTTGATTATTACTTTCATGATGATGATTGACTAATTTCTTTGTGTGATTCTAGGGTGATTGGTTGAAGGTTGTGGGAAAAACAATGATAGAATAATCTTAAATCACAGTAGGACCCTAAAAGCTCGAGTCTTTATCCTTAATCCTAGAACATCTCGTTGAATCGATGAACATCTCGGCCGGGGTGGAATTCGTCTGACCGAGGTGACCTTTCTGATCCAAAACTGAGAGTTAAGTGTTAGAGTTTGCCAAATCCTATTCTTATTGCACCTTTCCTGGTTCAATGCAAGCTTAGGATGAGACTTACCCGGTAATTCCTTTGTTTGTTTACCTAAGATCATAAGTGTAGGTAATAAAGGTTTATCCTTTATTGGGGTTTGAGTGTGCTTTCATTCCATCTTTTTGAGTTAGCCTGAGACTTACCCGGTAAAGGTTGATTCTATTCCCTTAGTTGGAGTGTTAGTTTGAGGTTATAGTTCTTTTCCTTAATTCCTTGAGACTTACCCGGTAATAGGAGTTACGGTTTGGGATTAGAGAGTAGTGAGACTTACCCAGTGATCTATTCCACTTTAGTAACACCTTCCCTTTGCAAAATCTCAGCTTTGTCCGCTTATCTTTAGATCTTGAGTTGGAACCACAACTAGATGCTTTAATCCCTAGAATTGCATATTTCCTTAATTGACTTTTTATCATCTTTGATTGCTTTAATCGCTTTTGTGGTTAGTAATTACATAGACAACCTACACTTGCTTTGTTTCACTAAGTCCCTGAGATCGACACCCCGGAATTTCTTGCTTTTTACTACGATTGACCCGTACACTGCGGGTTCGCATCCTTGTTTTAAGCTTAAGTCTTGGGTTATAAATTTAAAGCTTGCACACACCGTTTGGAGCGAACAAGCATTTGGCACCGTTGCCGGGGACTTGGTCTAGACCAAGCCGGTTGAGGTTGTCGTTCAGGGCTATTGCCCTTGTTGCTATTAACTACTCTTTCTATGAGTTTTGTAGTTTTCAGGATTTCCGATGACTACATTCGATGCAGCCTGGATAGCAAGACAAAGTGCTAGGGCGGACCATTATGAATACTTGGAAGAGAAATACTCCTTTTATTGGTTTAACAATGAAAGGGAAAGAGAAAAGGCCATTGAGAAGGAGCTTGCGATATGGGATGAGATGAATGTCCCTAGAAAGATTTACGAGCAACCTCTTGAAGATTCTCTTGAATCAAAATTGGAGAAGATGATGAAGAAGTTAGAGGAGTTCAAGGAAAGTACCCTATCATATGCTAAGCCAAAAGAGGAGCATAAGGAAGTACTACAAGTTTCAAGCATTCCTCCAATCGAACCAGAAGTTTCTCCTGAAGCTTTTGAGGAAGAGGAAAATGTTGAAGATCTCGATCCAACTGTTGAGACTTCGGCCGAGGTGAAAGAGAGATCGACCGAGGTGGAAGAGAGATCGGCCGAGATGGAAGAAGAATCTGTAGAACTGGAAGATGCAGAGAACCTTGGCCAAATTATTGAGATTGGGGCCAAGTTGGAAGAAATATCAGCTGAGTTGTGAGAGATTTCATGTGTGGATTATCAACCTAACATGAAACTTGTCCCAAGCTTTGGAGAACTTTATAAGGTGCCTTCTCTTACCCCCTTTGAAATTCCTACTAAAGTTCTAGATTTCTTCAGGAATGCACCGAAGGGTTGGAGGTCTCTTCCGAAAGAACCTCCTAAGATCAAGATGAAACCTCCTTTGAAATTGTTGAAAGAAGATGCTCCTTGGACTGAAAGGAGTGGAGCTAGCAAGCACTTCACCACTAAGGCAATGAAGTGTTATTTGTTCAAGTATGGGGTCACTCACGTGACAAATACCTTGTACTATCCCCAAGCTGGAGATGGGGGAGCTAAGTGGATTCTCGAGAAGATGATATCCCGATCCAGGAAAGGATGGGACGCAAGGCTAGATTATGTCCCATTGAAGTGCAGGAAAGCTAGAAGGATTCCGGTGAGAATCAAACCATACAAGCTTGTACGTGGGAGATCTTACCATTTGCCGGTGAAATTAGGAACCGGAACCTTTTTGAAAGAGTTTTATGATGGATGTGAAGAGCACTCCAAGGTGTTCGAGGTACATTTAGTTATTCTATGGAGAAAGGTCTAGCTAGCGACCTTAAATCAAGCGCTTCTTGGGAGGCAACCCAAGGTATTGCTTTCTTTTCCCTTCTCTAGTTTAGTTTAGATAGTTTGCTTTGCTTTGCTTTGTTTTTGGCATCCTAGACAGAAACCAGGTACTTTCTAAGAAGGATTACAGCTCAGGAGCTACATTGGAAGGATAGAAGTTCGAGAAATTGAGAAGACGGAGCTTGACTGAGATACGTCTCGGTTGCTATCACAGTACCTCAACCGAGATGCTCTTGGTCAACCGAGGCGATTAGGTCTGACATCCGCTCTGACACCTCGGTCCGCCCGGAAACACCTCGACCGATCTGATGAGGATTGATGCATTTCTGGAGCTTATTTTCTTATTCTGCAACTCAGCTATGTCCGGTGAGTTTTCTGATTTTAGACTTTTATTTGACCCATTGGGACAATGTGTCCCAAGTATGGGGTATGTGGATCTTATTATGCTTTACATGGCTTTATGTGTTTATCTGAGACTACATGCATGCATATAGGTTATTTGATTAAAAAAAACGTCAAAAACTGGTTAAGAAAAAAAATTTTATGACCTCGACCGATGTGACTCTGACCAATCGAGGTGCAGTACCTCGGTTGACTTAGAACATCTCGACCGAGGTGTTTTAACTGAGAGAGTTTTCGAAACGATTTTGTGCTTCTTATTTGGATATGACCTCAGTGAAGATTTTGTTTGCAGTCTGGTTTTAAAATCTTTATATGTTTGAAAGGTTTTATGATATGTTTAAGTTGATAAATGCTTTGTTTGAAATTTGTGACATGTTTAATACTTTGTTTTTATCCAAATTATGTTGAATTTGAAGGTTGACACCACATGATGAGTTCTCTCACTTTCTTCCTGGGAAGACCAAGGCAATTCATTCTCTTCTCTTCTTCTTCTTGATCATGCTTAGCCCCTCATATACATATTTGCCTCCCTTTACCTATCCGGGAATTTGGAAGCAAGCAAAAGTGAAAAGAAAGTGAAAGAAAAGTTGAGATGTTGGCTGAAAGTTAGAAAGAAACAAATAGGTTTGGGGAAGTCAATCATGATGATGAGTAACTCGGCACCATTCACATAGCCGGGTGTTTGTGTCTTGCCAAATTCGGATTGAGTGATATTCCTAACGGGTCATGGTATGTGCATCATGGGTTTGAGGCATCTCGAGAAATTGATGATTGCTGATTTTCTAGGCTTCGGTTATTGTGCACCTCTGTCCATGCATCCCAAAAAGTAAAGTAAAAAAAGTAAATAAGCAAAGCTTATTGGTGGAAGATGTTAAAGTTCAAAAGGAAGTGAAGTAAAGATCCCTTTTCCCGGATTCTAGCACCACATTCCCTATATACATCCCACCCTAACACGTTTCTTGACCTTCTTTTGAAAGCCCTTGAGACCTCGAGCTTGTTGATTGACTTAGTGGTTTAAACTGGATTATACATGATTAATTTCGATAATTATGATTTATTATGCATTCTATGATTTTATGCAAAGATGAACAACTTTCCTATATTTATAAAATGTTTTGATCATATTTTGATTTTAAAGTCCATGAAGCATTCTCTTAGAGTGATCTATGATTGTAGCACACCATTAAAATGTTTTGGAAGACTTTTTCATTGATCTTTATGACTTATAATCCATTCTATCTTGTATTCAAGATTTGGAACTTGCTTGGGGACAAGTAAGGGACAACTATGAGGTATTTTGATAGCATGAATTATAGTCTATATTTTGGGACTTGTTTAGACGTTTTATCTTCAATAATCTGCATGTTTGGATGTATATTATGTGATTATATTGTCGTTTCATCTACCTTTGCGGGAATCGAGGTCTACACTAAGTTTCGTTGTAATCGTAGGTAAAATGGCACGTTTTGCATCAAAATGGAGCTAAAGGAGCTAAGGAGTCATTGGAGCTACATTCAGGAGCTTAAGGAAGAATCCAAGAAGCATGGAATTGAATTAAAGATTTACTTTGGACCAGATTTGAGAGATTTCACATTCAGTTTAGAGCCACCTCGGTCAGCTACAATACCATCTCGACCGAGGCGATCTAGAGGAGCGTCCCGACCGAGGCGAACACCTAGGACGCGGCGAGATATTTTATTCTTGGCTGAGATCTTTTATTTTTGGAAGGAGAGATCTTATATTTTTCGGCTGGATTTCTGGAAGGAAGATCATATATTTTAGGGATTTATTTATGAGAGATAGATAAATTTTATTAGGAAAGTATCTTTCTAAGATATCTTATCTTTGGAGGGTAGTTTTCCTATATAAAGGGTTGGATTTTCCACAATTCAACCATCTTCGGATCACCGCATGCTTAGACAAGGCTAGAGGGCTGATAGCATCCAGCAATTGAAGAACTTTTGGAAGGTTGAAGGAAGGAAGTTGATTGCTTTTATAGCTTTTGTGAATGGTTTTGTAAGACTTTCTTAGATTCCCTTCTTGTTGATTGTGTTATTGGATTGTGATCCAAGGAACGCTTGTTTGTTTGATAATTGATTCAGTTATTGAAGCCTTGTTCTTAAGGTTTTTGTGTTCAATTATTCACTTTCTTCCCTTATATTTGATTATTACTTTCATGATGATGATTGGCTTATTTCTTTGTATGATTCTAGGGTGATTGGCTGAAGGTTGTGGGAAAAACAATGATAGAATAATCTTAAATCACAGTAGGACCCTGAAAGCTCGAGTCTTTATCCTTAACCCTAGAACATCTCGTTCAGTCGATGAACATCTCGGCCGGGGTGGAATTCGTCTGACCGAGGTGACCTTTCTGATCCGAAACTGAGAGTTAAGTGTTAGAGTTTGTCAAATCCTATTCTTATTACACCTTTCCTGGTTCAATGCAAGCTTAGGATGAGACTTACCCGGTAATTCCTTTGTTTGTTTACCTAAGATCATAAGTGTAGGTAATAAAGGTTTATCCTTTATTGGGGTTTGAGTGTGCTTTCATTCCATCTTTGTGAGTTAGCCTGAGACTTACTCGGTAAAGGTTGATTCTATTCCCTTAGTTGGAGTGTTAGTTTGAGGTTATAGTTCATTTCCTTAATTCCTTGAGACTTACCCGGTAATAGGAGTTACGGTTTGGGATTAGAGAGTAGTGAGACTTACCCGGTAATCTATTCCACTTTAGTAACACCTTCCCTTTGCAAAATCTCAGCTTTGTCCGCTTATCTTTAGATCTTGAGTTGGAACCACAACTAGATGCTTTAATCCCTAGAATTGCATATTTCCTTAATTGACTTTTTTATCATCTTTGATTGCTTTAATCACTTTTGTGGTTAGTAATTACATAGACAACCTACACTTGCTTTGTTTCACTAAGTCCCTGAGATCGACACCCCGGAATTTCTTGCTTTTTACTACGATTGACCCGTACACTGCGGGTTCGCATCCTTGTTTTAAGCTTAAGTCTTGGGTTATAAATTTAAAGCTTGAACACACCGTTTGGAGCGAACATATGCGTGGTTGTGATAACCTTTCCCCTTCATCCCGCCGTGGAGTCGGGGAGGTTCTCTAATGTCAGGCCAAACTGACTTTACATGAAGGGCACAATCCACTCCCACAGGGTACACGGATTGTGTGACTGATACTTATGCAGCTGGCTAGCAGGCTCATAGGCGAGGATGTATCGGTCCTCGTGTCACATAGTTTCATATATATTTATATATACGATTTTAGTGAATGACCATTATATTGAGATGATAAAACGGGTAAATGTGTGAAAGCATGTTGATGTATTTATCTTCCTTGCTTGTGTTTATGCTTATGCATTACTCTATATATGTGTATGGATAGCTAATGGTTTATTACCATGTTGTAGATGCCCCACAGGATAGGCATGCTGTTGGGTGATCTAGCAGAGTGGTAGGCCGAGGACGTCTCGTACATAGGTTGTTGTGGGCTTTTGAGTTTGTTTACCTTTCCCTCATGTGTGAGGATGATCTTTTGTTACCTCTTGTGTGAGGGTTTTGTGTTTTAATACTCGGCTATGTTGTCTTACCTTTTCCTTGTCCATGTGCTCGGATCTTGCACCTTCTTCTCAACAGTTCCATGAGGCTTTCACATGACCTCCAGCATCTCATCACACATGACATCAACAAGATCTAGCACCCAAAAACACAAAAGAAAAACAAAGCACACCAAAAACAAAAGCAAAAACGAAAACGAAAGAGAAAAGGGAAAGAGTTGTTACCCTTGGGTTGCCTCCCAAGAAGCGCTTCTTTTAGGTCATTAGCTTGACCAAACTCCGAGGATGTGTCAATCCACCTCGAATACCATGGTTTGCTTGAGGAGTCCAAGCAACCATCGCTTTCCGGCATCCATGATGACAAGCAAGGGCCACTTGATGCCCAAATAAGCTTTAAGTTCTCTCTTCACCGGCAAGTAGTAGACTCCTTCATCACCGCTCCCTTGATGATAGTATGGAGTTGTAACCATAGGTTCCACCCCATACTTAGACAATTGGTACTCCGCGGTCACACCGGTGAGATGCTTGCCATCCTCATCCTCTATGATCCAAAGAAGGCCAGTTCTTGGAAAGAATTCTTCATTGAGGTGTTTCATAACCATCATGGATCCATCATGCTTGCCTCCATCATTCAACATGGGAGACTCCTTAGGAAAGGGACTCCAATCTTCGTGTGTACTCCGCGCACGCAAGAAAGGATTGGAAGGAGTTGAAGTTAACTTAGGGCTCTCCCTCGTGAGCTCTTCAAGTGTGGTTCCGGGGTTGATGGCAAGGATGTCCGGGGGTGAGAATACATCATTGCACTCCTCCAAAGGTGAAGGAGGTGGAGGTAAGCCTTGAAGGATGGTAGGATCTCCTAGCATAAGAGCATGCCTAATCTCCTCAATCTCCCTCTTCATTTGTTCTTCTCTCTCGATATTCAATCTTCTTGCATCCTCCAGGGCCAAATCCCTTAGCCACAATTGCTCCCGAGCTTCATTCAACTCTTCCTCAAGGTCTCTATTGGTTATGGTTGAATCGGGTAGTTCTTGGATCTCCTCATGGTGAACCTCCTCTTGTTGAAATACTTCCGCTTCAAGCACCACGTGTGCACTCGAAATGGAAGAAAGGTTGCTTTCTAGATTATCCATCTTCCTCAACATTTCTTCTAGCATTGACTCCAATCGATCATTGTGAGGTTGATGGCGAGGTTCCACATAAGGCAATGTAGTCATGTGAGCTTGATCATGGGACTCATGATAGGCATTAAACTCCTCCCAATACTCAAACTCATCATGGAGAGGTCCTAGATCTTGGCTTTTCATCCACTCCTCATACTCCATGTTGTCAAGGTCGTCTTGGAAGTACAATCCGTCCATGGCAAACATGAAAAGGCAAAGACAAAAACAACACAAGATCAAAAGTAACAAGAAAGATAAACACTAAAAACGATCAAAAGCAAATGACTTAATCTAGACCTAGTCCCCGGCAACGGCGCCAAAAACTTGTTACACTAGGAAATAACACAAAAAGCTTTACATTTATAAACTCGATCTAATCTCCTAAACTACCTAGCGAAACCCGCAGTGTACGGATCGTTATGTAGGAAGGAAAGTATTCCGAGGTCGAACACAAGGACTGAGGCGAAATCAAGTCATTCAATGATCAAAGATAGTGCAAATCTAGTCTAAGAAAAGAGAAAGAAATAAAGAAATGAAAATGAAGATATTTTTGGTTGGGTTTTTGTGGTGATCAAGCAAAGATCACAAATCAAGCAAGGTAATAAAACAAAATAACAACTCAAGCTAGCAAACAAACAAATGACACAAACACTAGATATGAGATCAAAGAGAGAAAAATGGATTCTAGAGGTCAAGATTTCCGGTTATGGCATTGACTCAAGATTCTAAAGATTCTAAGGACAACGCTGCGGTGTTGGGAAAGGGTGTTTCTCTAATGGAAGCAATTACCGGGTAAGTCTCATGCTTGACTAAACCCGCACCAAACTCCTATTACCGGGTAAGTCTCAAGGAGGTAAAGTTGAGAATTCTACACAAACCGGACACTACTTAAGGGGCAAACCTCTCCTTACCGGGTAAGTCTCGGAAAAGGTAAGTCTCAAGCAATAATCCTAGCACACTCAATTCAATAGCGGCTTGTGAGGCTCACTACTACCTAGAGTTCATCATCTTAGGTATCTAAGATCGGAAATCACCGGGTAGGTCTCTTTCCTCACTTAGTTTGCTAGCATTAGGTCACCCTAAGCTATATCATGCTCAACAAACACTAGGATTTCAACAATCTAACATCCTAACATACATATTCATCAATTAAAGAGCAACAGAAGGAAAAATCGGGTGGATCATAGCAAAAATCGGCCGATTTACTATGAAGAACAGGTCGATTTTTATGTCTGAGTTAGGTTTTGTGCATACGAATCATCCTAAACTAACATATAAGTCCATTCTATCATCACCCAAGCCATAACCATCAATCCATCACTCCAAAATCACAACAAACTAGCCAATAACATGCATTTCAAGATCCAAAATCATCATACAAGCATACATGGAATCCATAGCAAGAAGATGAAGTAAAGAAATGAAAGCAATGAAACTTAGCTGGATTTGAGCTCAAAACAAGTCTTTCAACACACCAAATGTAGCTCCAAGTCAGATCTTACAATCCTTCAACAAGCTTCTTCACAAAAATCACTCAAATCTCACTACGAAATTGAAATCTACACTAATCTCCCTCAAGAACACCCACAAGGGTGTCTTGAAGAGAGCTCCCAATTGGAAGATTCTTTTTGAAGATGCTAGAAGGGTCCAAAGGAAAGAGAAGAGTCCATAAATCAGCCTGCAAGACCACTTATATTCTCCACCAAGAGCAAGGCCGGACAAGAGATCGTGGGACACGTGGCTTAAGCTGTCAAAGGCCCAAAAATCGACCCAGTAGGAAAAATCGGCCGATTTTCCTGGGTGTAGGTCGATTTTCTTCAACAGAGACTTGTTATGATCATCTAGCCATGAGTTGCTCCATTGCTTGCACCAACAAGGGTCCTTGTGTCCTTCATTGCTCCAATTATGTTCCTTCAAGGTCTCGGATATGTACCACCATGAGGCTTGATCCTCGAATGTATCGATTAATGTCCAAAAGATCCCCGAAATACCTACAAAACCGACAAAAGCTCGTGTAGACGTCTTTTCTAGAAATATGCACGAAATGAGCGCAAACGTCTTAAACTAATGTCAAACCGTGCATGAATAACGGGAAAAACTATCTAATTGTATGCCTATACTAACGTCATAAATCACGTTATCAATGCCATTGATGCATGAAGAAGTTATATTAGGTATAGATTGGATGCGTAGACACCATGTGGTTTTGGATGTTGGTAGACGGATTGTTACAGTCTCTACCGAGATTGGTCAGATTGAGGTCTTCCGAGGTTGGGACCTTGGGAAGACAGGTTCGGTCATCAGCGCCGTACGAGCAACTAGATTGATTACAAAGGGATGTGATGCCTTTTGGTGCTACGCCGTGAAGGATGGAGCGAGTTCGGCTTTGGAGGACATTCCAGTGGTCTGGGAGTTTGCAGATGTGTTTGTTGAGCCGTCGAGCTTGCCGCCTCAGAGGAGTGTGGACTTCAGCATAGAGTTAGAGCCTGGAACGAGACCCATCTCGAAGGCCCCATACCGTATGACACATGTCGAGATGTTGGAGCTGAAGAAGCAACTCGAGGAGTTGGCTGAGAAGGGCTTCATACGCCCTAGTGTTTAACCATGGGGTGCATCTGTACTCTTCGTGTGGAAAAAGGACGGATCTTTACGGTTATGCATTGATTACAAAGAGCTGAACAAGGTGACCATCAAGAACAAGTATCCATTGCCTCGTAATGATGATCTACTTGATCAGCTTCAGGGAGCTACAATTTTCTCCCGGATTGATTTACGCTCACGATATCACCAGTTGAGGGTGAGAGAGCAGGATGTACACAGGACGGCATTTCGTACCCGTTATGGACACTACAAGTTTGTAGTGATGCCATTCGGGCTGACGAATGCCCCAACAGTTTATATGGAGTTGATGAACACTATATTCATCGAATTCCTTGATCAGTTCGTGGTGCTCTTTATTGATGACATTTTGGAGAGGAGCATGCCGGTCATCTGAGTACGGTTTTGCAGATTTTGAGGGATAGAGAGTTGTATGCCAAGCTCTCTAAGTGCGAGTTTTGGATGTCTGAGGTTGCTTTCCTTGGGCATATCGTCTCCGCCGACGGGATTATGGTTGATCCGGCGAAGATTGAGTCTGTTGCTGCATGGACGACAACGACGAACGTCAAGGAAGTGTGTAGTTTTCTTGACCTATCCGGTTATTACAGACGCTTTGTGGAGGGCTTTTCTGTGATTGCCTGTTCATTGACGAGTCTTCTAAGGAAGACCACCAGGTTTGTGTGGACCGACCAGTGTGCCCAGAGTTGAAGAGGCGTTTGACTTCTGCTCCTGTCTTGGCACAACCTGAAGGTTCTGATGATTTTATGGTCTACAGTGATGCATCCAAGCTAGGCTTGGGATGTGTGTTGATGTAGAGAGGCACAGTGATTTCTTATGCATCTAGACAGCTGAAGACGTATGAGGAGAACTACCCGACTCATGATCTGGAGTTGGCAACGGTAGTCCATGCCTTGAAGATCTGGAGACATTACCTATATGGTGCTACATGCCAGATCTTCACAGACCATAAGAGTGTGAAGTACATTTTCACGCAGCAGGAGTTGACAAAACCGCCAGCGTCGATGACTTGAGTTGATCAAGGACTTTGACCTTGAGATTTTGTATCATCCTGGAAAGGCAAATGTTGTAGATGATGCCTTGAGCAGGAAGACGCCTCGAGAGAAGGCGATTCCAGATAGATAGTGCAGCCTCAGCTTTAGAGGGATCTAGATTGGCTAGAGTTGGACATATAGTTTCCTGATGAAGATGCCCAGTTATATGCTTTAGAGGTTTTACCTGGTCTGTTGGATGAGATCCAGCAGAAGCAAAGGACCTGCCCGACCTTGACGAGGATCAGAGAGAGGATGTCTCGTGGAGAGGCACCACAATTTTCCATTGGGGCTGATGAAGTGATGAGGCGACATGATCGCATTTGTGTTCCTGCTGATGCAGAGTTGAGGCAGAGGATCTTACAAGAGACTCACTGTACACCTTACTCTATACATTGTTCGTGATAGCATGAATTATAGTCTATATTTTGGGGTTTGTTTGGACATTTTATCTTTCATAATCTGCATGTCTGTATGTATATTGTGTGAGTATATTACCATTTCATCTACCTTTGCGGGAATCGAGGTCTACACCTAGTTTTATTGTAATCGTAGGTAAAATGGCACGTTTTGCATCAAAAAGGAGCAAAAGGAGCTATGGAGTCATTGAAGCTACATTGAGGAACATGAGGAACCATCCAGGAAGCATGGCCATAGATTCAAGATTCACTTTGGACCAGTTTTGAGAGATTTCACATTCAGTTATGACTCACCTCGGTTGACCACAGATTCATCTCGACCGAGGTGATCCAGGGAAGTCGACTCGACCGAGGCGAATACCTAGTACGCGGCGAGAATATTTTATTCTTGGCTGAGATCTTTTATCTTTGGAAAGTGATCTTATATTTTTGGGCTTGACTCCTGGAAGGAAGAAGATATATTAGATATTATATTTTTACCTATTTTTATGGGAATAGATCTTTTCTAAGATATCTTATCTTTGGAGGGTTATTTTCCTATAAAAAGGGTTGGATTTCCACAAATCCAAGGGCTCGCATACCACATCCCGCTTACACCGAAAAATCCGCATTCAGTTGGGAATCACGCAGCAGCCATACTCCAGTTGGGAGATTTGAAGAACCTTTTTGAAGGTTGAAGGAAGATTGAAGATTGTAGCTTTTATAGCTTTTGGAAAGTTTTCTTGTAAGATTACCTTAGATTCTCTTCCTTGTTGTTTTGTCTTGTTGGATTTATATCCAAGGAACGCTTTTGTTGTGATATTTGATTCAGTTATTGAAGTCTTTTCATTAAATTCTTCTTGTTCAAATATTCACCTTCTTCCCATATATTTGATTAATACTTTCATGGTGATGATGCGTGGCTAATTTCCTTGTGTGATTCTAGGGTGATTGGCTGAAGGTTGTGGGAAAAACAATGATAGAATAATCTTAGATTTCAGTAGGACCTTGAAAGTTCGAGTCTTTAACCTTAACCCTAAGCATCTCGCTCAATCAATGAACATCTCGGCCGGGGTGGAATTTGGCTGACCGGGGTGACTTACCTGATCCGAAACTGAGAGTTAAGTGTTAGAGTTTGCCAAATCCTATTCTTATTGCACCTTTCCTGGTTCAATACAAGCTTAGGATGAGACTTACCCGGTAATTCCTTTGTTTGTGTACCAAAGATCATAAGTGTAGGTAATAAAGGTCTATCCTTTATTGGGGTTTGAGTGTGCTTCCATCCCATCTTTGTGAGTTAGCCTGAGACTTACCCGGTAAAGGTTGATTCTATTCCCTTAGATGGTGTGTTAGTTTGAGGTTATAGTTCTTTATCTTAATTCCTTGAGACTTACCCGGTAATAGGAGTTACGGTTTAGGATTAGTGAGTAGTGAGACTTACCCGGTGATCTATTCCACTTTAGTAACACCTTCCCCATGCAAAAACCTCAGCTTTGTCCGCTTATCTTTAGATCTTGAGTTGGAACCACAACTAGATGCTTTAATCCCTAGAATTGCATGTTTGCTTTATTGACTTCTATTTCATCTTTGATTGTTTTAATTGCCTTTGTGGTTAGTATTTACACATAAGCATACCGTAATTGGACTTTGTTTCACTAAGTCCCTGTGATCGACCCCTGGAATTCCTTGCTTTTACTACGATTGACCCGTACACTGCGGGTTCGCATCCTGTTTTAAGCTTACGTCTAGGGTTATAAATTTAAAGCTTGCACACACCGTTTGGAGCGAACAAGTTTTTGGCGCCGTTGCCGGGGACTTGGTCTAGACCGAGCCGGTACGGTTTGCTTTTGGGGCACTTGCCCCCGTGTCTACTAACCACTCTACTTGAGTGACTTTTGCAAGTTCCTTTTTAGGTATATGCGAAGAACCCGCAGTGGGAAGGAAATCGTTCCTTACGATCCCGAACCAGAAAAGACATACAAGCGACGCTTAAGAGAAGCGAAGATGGCCCACCAAGACAATCGCGATCTTGAGGCCGAGTTGAAAGAGGCGTTAGAGCTGCTACGCCTCAGCAGGGAAGAGCTAAGGCGAGAGAAGGAAGAAACTCGCACCAGGACTGAAGCAATCGAAGCAGATATGGTAGCCATACGAGACCAAATTCTACTTCGACCGAGGGAAGACCCAGTCCCAGATCCTCGACCGATGCAGGATCCAATTGCTGACCCTCGACCGAGGCAGGTCCCAGTACCTGACGCCCCGGCCGAGGTACTTCCACCTCGGATGCCAGTCCGAGATGTTCTTCTTGCAGGAATCCCACGAACCCTAGGTCAAAGGATGGACCCTAATCAACAACTGAGGCGTCCAGGAGTTAATCTAGGAAATCCAGCGGACCATGACTACGAACTTCGACCGCAAGTTCTATCCATGATTCTCCAATGCCAATTCGGAGGGATGGATAAGGAATCAACATCTTCAAAACTATGAGATCTTGATGGAAACCTTGAGACCTTCAAGGATTGAAAATAACAACTACAAGCTAAGACCTTTTTAGTTTTCTTTAAAAGATAGAGCTCTTACTTGGTATCAATCTCTTCCTCCTGGAAAAATCAGCACATGGGAGGAGATGACTACGGAATTCTTAACGAAATTCTTTCCCCCCTCGAAGACCGCTGAAATGAGAGGGAAGATCAACGCTTTCATTATGAAGGACAAGGAGAGCTTGTCCAAGTCATGGGAGCGGTTCAAGGACATTCTTTTGGATTGCCCACATCATGGGATTCCAAAGTTAGAGTTATTGGAGATATACTTCAAGGGACTGGACGGAAGCACCTAGTTCAACCTCCAACTACTCTCCGCCGGTACCTTCATGGACATGGTGATTGACGAGGCTTGGGACTTCATCGAGAAGCAAGCCTTGCACATGGAGAAATACACCCACCAAGGAGCTGAATGTGGAGTTAAAAGTGTTAATTTCCAAGAAACTCAGCCCAACAACAATCAACTCAAGTCTTTGAAGAATGACGTGAAGCAATTGAAGGAACTCTTGGTCGCTCAAACCAAGAAGGAAGAGCAAGGGCAAAGGAACAACAACAACAGATACCGTAACAACAACAACGGTTCCCAGAACAACAATTACAACAACAACAACAATAGAGGGTCCAATAGCAATAATTGGAGGGCGAACAACCAAAATAACGGTAACAATCATTCAAACACCAACTCTAACGATTCCTCTAACCCTTTCCTCTCTTCCCCTTCTTCTTCTTCTTCTACTCCATTAAAAAGCCAGGGGCAAGGATTAAGTTCGTCTCAGCCGGAAAAGAAAGACGCAGTTCTGGAGGCTATCTTGATCAAGCTCAACGCTATGGAGACTTCTATGACTTCATTTTCGAAGGCCCAAAAAGCCTTTGAACAACAACTTGCAAGTAGGGCGAATGAAGCGCCAAGAGATCCAGGGAAACTTCCAACAAGGACGGAAAGCAACCCTAAGGGCCAGATCATGGCCATAACTACGAGGAGTGGACTGAAAACTGCAGATCCAGTGCCTCGGTCGGTGCCAGTACCGACGAAGACCACCTCGGTCCAGATACAGTCGAAGAACACTTCGGCCGAGATACCAACCGAGGTGGAGCCATAGAGAGCGGAGGGGAAAACTGAAGTTTATGTTCCACCTCCTGCATACAAACCACCACTTCCATTCCCCCAGTCAAGGGCCATAGCACATCTAGACAAGCACTTTGGTAAGTTCCTTGACTTGATGAATAAGCTGCATATTAACATTCCTTTCCTTGATGCTATTCTAGGAATGCCCGCCTATGGGAAGTTCTTGAAGGAGATCCTATCAAGGAAAAGGAAGCTGGAAGACTTTGGTGAAGTTAGGATGACATCTAAATCCTCGGAGCTCATACAAATCATGAAGGAAAAGATGCCACCTAAATAGAGATCCCGGCTCATTTTGCATTCCCATTCAAGTTGGGGATGTCACTTGTGAAGCCCTTTGTGATCTAGGAGCCATCGTGAGCATCATCTCGCTGGAGCTATGTGTGAAGATCGGACTTGGAGAGCCCAAGCCGGTCAAGATTCGACTTTATATGGCGGATCGCTCCATCACCCATCCCGTGGGCATCCTGGAGGACGTTCCGGTCAAGTTAGGTAACTTCTATCTACCTATAGATTTTGTTGTACTTGACATTCCCGCAGATTATCCTGTTCCTATTATTCTCGGGATGCCATTTCTAGCAACTTTGGGTTGCAAGGTGGATTGCAAGAATGCCAAGTTGAAATTCAACATTGGTGGCGATGAGGTGGAGTTCGCATTGCTTGCAGCCATGAAAGGGGAGCAGCTAACTGATGATATCTTCAACATCTACGATGAAGAAGAGTCAAGAGAATTGGTGAGCTCTATTCTTATTAACGATCCACTCGAAAGAGTTATTAGCTTCAGTTTAATGGAGGAAGGTATAGATGCTTCTTGTGATGCAGATATACGGAGCTTAAAGACACTGGAAGAGGATCCAGGAGCTAAAACTGAGAAGCTAACCCAGGAGACGAAGATCTCCAATTTCGGTTCCAGTTGCAGTACCTCGACCGAGGCACTCCCTGGACTGAGCGAGGCGACTGAAGAACATCTCGGTCAACGCCTATGCGCCTCGACCGAGGTCGATGGCGAGATGATGTCAACTGAGACTACTGAGAATAATAAACTTCTTACTCCCTTCTCTGACATTCATCCTCAGTTGGCGGAACATTCTATCCACCAGCTTTCTGATAATAACGGACCTTGGTACGCTGATATTGTGAATTATCTTGTTTGCCAGGAAGTCCCGCCCGGATTGACGTACTCTCAAAAGAAAAGATTTTTCAAGGAGGTACGCCACTATTACTGGGACGAGCCGCTGCTATTCAAGCGCGGGCCGGATGGAATGCTTCGAAGATGCATTCCGGAAGATGAAGTTAATAGCGTTATATGGCATTGCCACTCACTTCCTTGTGGAGGACATGCTAGATAAAACATGCGCTAAGGTATTGCGTTCCGGTTTCTTTTGGCCTACATTATTTAAGGATGTACAATCTTTTGTTGTCTCTTGTGATGCATGCCAAAGAACAGGAAATTTATCAAGGAGGAACGAGATGCCGCTTAACAACATCCAAGAGGTAGAAATCTTTGATGTATGGGGGATCGACTTCATGGGACCTTTCCCATCCTCCGGAGGAAACCTCTATATTCTTCTCGCGGTTGATTACGTCTCTAGATGGGTTGAAGCCATTGCTTCTCCCACTAACGACGCCAAGGTGGTTGTGAAGTTCTTGAATAGAAGCATCTTCCCACGGTTTGGAACTCCACGCATCATCATCAGCGATGGAGGAACGCATTTCATCAACCGGAAGTTCAAGGCACTTCTATCGAAGTATGGGGTAACCCACAAGGTATCAACCCCTTATCACCCTCAAACTAGTGGACAGGTCGAGATCTCGAATAGAGAAATCAAAGCAATTTTGGAGAAGACCGTCTCTAGGACGAGGAAGGATTGGTCCATGAAATTGGACGATGCTCTTTGGGCGTACAGGACCGCATTTAAGACTCTCATAGGTACCACCCCCTATAAGTCTTGCCATTTGCCCGTTGAATTGGAACACAAAGAATATTGGGCGATCAAATGGTTAAATTTTGACATTAAGGAGGCCGGCGAGAAGCGACTATTGGAACTCAACGAGCTGGAGGAGCTGCGTTTGAACGCTTATGAGAATGCCAAAATCTATAAGGAAAGGGCGAAGAGATGGCATGACAAGCGTATCGTCCCAAAGGAGCTTAACGAAGGAGACCTAGTTCTACTCTTCAACTCCCGCCTCCGCCTTTTTCCAGGTAAGTTAAAATCAAGATGGACCGGACCTTATATTGTGAAACATGTTTTTCCTCATGGTGCAGTTGAAATATGGGGCGAGACTAGCGGAAGCTTCAAGATCAACGGTCATAGATTTAAGAAGTACCAACCGGAAACTCCGGTTGAGGAGGTTGCACCAATATACCTCATTTGAGACGCATTATGGTCCAGCTAGCGACCTTAAACCAAGCGCTTCTTGGGAGGCAACCCAAGGTATTGCTTTCTTTTCCCGTTTTCTAGTCTAGTTTAGATAGTTTTTGCTTTTGCTTTGCTTTGTTTTGTTTTGGCGTTCTAGACAGATAACAGGAGACATCTAAGGAAGGAGCATAACTGGGAGGACAGAAGTTCGAGAATTTGAGAAGACGGAGTCTGACTGAGGCATCTCGGTTGCTATCAGAGCACCTCGACCGAGATGATTCTTGAGCAACCGAGGCGACTAGGGCTTTCTGAAGAACCACCTTGGTCCGTACCACCTCGGTCCAGTCGAGACCATCTCAACCGAGGTGACAGCAGTCCAGAAAAGGGTATAAAAGGCGGAAGATTTCTCTCTCCTCGCTTTACTCTTTCCCCTCGACCGCGGTGACAGTTCACCTCGCTTCTCCGATTTCTTGCTCGTTTTCGATGATTTTTGTCTCCAAACTACGATTGAAGGATAGAGGATCGTGTTGCAAGTACAGATCTGCAGAAAATTGAACCGATTCGGCCGAAACGAGGTAAAACGAACCGAAACCCTAACCTCTCCGTTTCGCTTCGATTTGGGCTTTGGTTGCCCCTGCATTTGTTGAGGAAAGGCTTAAGTACCCCATAGGAAGCAGTTGTAGTGATTTTTGGGGGAAAAGAACTGAATTTTTTGAAGAAATTAGATCCAGTTCACCGCCTCGGTCCAGTCGAGCTGCGCCTCGGCCGAGGTGATTCTTGAGTGACGTCAGTTGACCGAGGTGACCTGACAGTTTGATTTTTTGAAAATGAGTTCTGACCGCCGCCTTACCCTCACGGATAGATCCTCACCATCCCCTTCTTCCTCTTCTTCCCGACCTTACCGCCCGGTGATCCATGAGCGACACCGGGTGGATTATGAGCGTATTTGTGGCCGTCCAGTGATTGCACCACGTTTCATGGACGTGTCTGCTTTTGATTGCCTCCAGGTAGACGGAGACCTTAGGAGGATGATTTCTACAGTTGGGTTGGATCAGTTTACTGAGATCCGAGCCCCAGCCTACTTGGAGCCGACCCTAGAGTTCGTTAGCTCCTTCACCTACCTTCCCACAGAGCGTTCTGTGAAGTACCGGTTGATGAACCGGAACTTCATAGTTCAACTAGAGTACTGACGAGAGATTTTTGGCTTTCCTGAGCCCACCGCTGTTGACTTCCCTTCCCGATCTGTAGCTAGGGAGTTTTGGGGACAGATTGCCCACATTACTGAGCATGCAGACAGATGGCGCCCTAGAGATTCCAGGGAGAAGGTCATGTTCCACCTAGCCTTTAGGTTAGCCCACCGGATCTTCAGTGAGACACTTCTGGCGCGTACTGAGACGTTCCAGAAGATCCGACAGGGAGAGCTTTTCAGTTTATACTGTATGGTTACTGGGGGTATCCCGGACTTTGGCTTGATGTTGGCAGAGGATCTGCACAACATCAAGGCCAAGGCGAAGGGAGACATCTGTTGCAGAGGGCTTGTCACCCATATAGCTAGGTATCAGGACATGGATCTCAGTGCTTGTACGATGGTGGCGGCTGCCAAGCCGCTTGGATTACAGGAGATGATCACTCGGCGGATTCTAGTTCCCCGAGGTCTGAGGACGCCGTACGTAGCTATGCCGTGAGAGCTGACTGCGCCACAGGGGATCAGGTGGTCTGCCCAGTTCACCGTTTATAACCCATATTATTGGCAGACTGCTTGGGCTCCACTGATGGAGGATTATATAGAGGCAGCAGCTGTCCCAGCTGAGGAGGAGGAGGCTGATGATGAGGAGACAGTTGATGAGAGAGAGGGTGGAGTCCCGATGGATACAGGGACAGATACTGCAGGGACGAGCGCACCACCAGTTATAGATCTGGATGAGGAGGACACTGAGCCTGCACCTGCTGCATCACCTGCTAGACCTGCTAGGCGGAGGACACACCGACGCAGGGATCCAGATGCTCACAGACGGATTGATGACCTGACGGATCAGGTTATTAACTCATATGCTACTTTGTCACTGGATATCCGCGAGATGCAGGAGCGGCAGCACTACCAGCACATGATGGCCCAGATCCAGTTTGAGCACGTCATGGGCTATCCGTTCGACCCGACCAGTATCCGTACGTGCCACCACCACCACCACCGGATCGTGACTACTGACAGCTGCAGGATTTTCTTTATTATTTTTATGCAGTTCAGCTATTTATCCGGTGAGTATTTTTATCCTTTAGACTTATTTTGACCCACTGGGACAGTGTGTCCCAAGTATGGGGTGTTTATGTGATATTTGACACTTATGTATGACTCTACTTGATCAGATATGTGATATTTTATGCTTCAGTTGCTTCTATATGTTTATCTGAGATTGCATGCATACTTACAGGTTATTTGATTGAGAAAAACGTCGAAACCAAAAGAAAACTGGTTTTTTTTAAAAAAAAATTTGGACCTCGACCGGGGCAGTTCTGGCCGAACGAGGCGTTTCACCTCGGTTGACCTACGAACACCTCGACCGAGATGGGTTAACTGAGAGTTTTCGAAAACGATTTTTGTGCTTCTTATCTGGATATGATCTCAGTGAAGATCTTGTTTACTGGCTGGTTTTAAATTCTTTATGTGTTTGAAAGGTTTTATAATATGCTTAAGTTGCTAAATGCTTTGTGTGAAATTATTGGCGTGTTTAATACCTTGTTTTTATCTAAATTATGTTGAATTTGAAGGTTGACACCACATTATGAGTTCTCTCACTTTCTTCTTGGAAAGACCAAGGCAATTCATTCTTCTCTCTTCTTCTTCTTGATCATGCTTAGCCCCTCATATACATTTTGCCTCCCTTTACCTATCCAGGAATTTGGAAGCAAGCGAAGTGGTGAAGGCAAGTGAAGTTAAAGTTGAGAAGTTGGCTGGAAGTTAAAGTGTTAGAAAGTAATAATAGGTTTGGGGAAGTCAATCATGAAGATGAGTAACTCAGCACCATTCACATAGCCGGGTGTTTGTGTCTTGCCAAAGTCGGATTGAGCGATATTCCTAACGGGTCATGGTATGTGCATCAAGGGTTTGATGCATCTCAAGAAATTGATGATTGCTGATTTCCTAGGCTTCGGTTATTGTGCACATCTGTCCATGCATCCCAAAAAGTAAAGTAAAAGAAAAAGTGTGAAATAAGCAAAGCTTATTGGTGGAAGATGTAGCAAGTCAAAGTGAAGTGAAGTTCATCCTTTTCCCGGATTCTAGCACCACATTACCTTACATACATCCCTACCCTACACGTTTCTTGACCTTTCTTTTGGGAAGCCCTTGAGACCTTGAGTTTGTTGATTGACTTAGTGGTTTAAACTGGATTATACATGATTAATTTTGATAATTATGATTTATTATGCATTCTATGATTTTGTGCAAAGATGAACAGCTTTTCTATATTTATAAAATGTTTTGATCATATTTTGATTTTAAATTCCATGAAGTATTCTCTTAGAGTGATCTATGATAGCTGCACACCATAAAATGTTTTTGAAAGACTTTTCATTGATTTTCTTGACTATTAATCCATTATATCTTGTCTTTTATATGCGGAACTTGCTTGGGGACAAGCAAGGGCTAAGTATAGGGTATTTTGATAGCATGAATTATAGTCTATATTTTGGGGTTTGTTTGGACGTTTTATCTTTCATAATCTGCATGTCTGTATGTATATTGTGTGAGTATATTACCATTTCATCTACCTTTGCGGGAATCGAGGTCTACACCTAGTTTTATTGTAATCGTAGATAAAATGGCACGTTTTGCATCAAAAAGGAGCAAAAGGAGCTATGGAGTCATTGGAGCTACATTTAGAAACATGAGGAACCATCCAGGAAGCATGGCCATAGATTCGAGATTCACTTTGGACCAGTTTTAAGAGATTTCACATTCAGTTATGACTCACCTCGGTTGACCACAGATTCATCTCGACCGAGGTGATCCAGGGAAGTCGACTCGGCCGAGGCGAATACCTAGGACGCGGCGAGAATATTTTATTCTTGGCTGAGATCTTTTATCTTTGGAAAGTGATCTTATATTTTTGGGCTTGGCTCCTGGAAGGAAGAAGATATATTAGATCTTATATTTTACCTATTTTTATGGGAAGAGATCTTTTCTAAGATATCTTATCTTTGGAGGGTTATTTTCCTATAAAAAGGGTTGGATTTCCACAAATCCAAGGGCTCGCATACCACATCCCGCTTACACCGAAAAATCCGCATTCAGTTGGGAATCACGCAGCAGCCATACTCCAGTTGGGAGATTTGAAGAACCTTTTTGAAGGTTGAAGGAAGATTGAAGATTGTAGCTTTTATAGCTTTTGGAAGGTTTTCTTGTAAGATTACCTTAGATTCTCTTCCTTGTTGTTTTGTCTTGTTGGATTTATATCCAAGGAACGCTTTTGTTGTGATATTTGATTCAGTTATTGAAGTTTTTTCATTAAATTCTTCTTGTTCAAATGTTCACCTTCTTCCCATATATTTTATTAATACTTTCATGATGATGATGAGTGGCTAATTTCCTTGTGTGATTCTAGGGTGATTGGCTGAAGGTTGTGGGAAAAACAATGATAGAATAATCTTAGATTCCAGTAGGACCCTGAAAGTTCGAGTCTTTAACCTTAACCCTAAGCATCTCGCTCAGTCAATGAACATCTCGGCCGGGGTGGAATTTGGTTGACCGAGGTGACTTACCTGATCCGAAACTGAGAGTTAAGTGTTAGAGTTTGCCAAATCCTATTCTTATTGCACCTTTCCTGGTTCAATACAAGCTTAGGATGAGACTTACCCGGTAATTCCTTTGTTTGTGTACCAAAGATCATAAGTGTAGGTAATAAAGGTCTATCCTTTATTTGGGTTTGAGTGTGCTTCCATCCCATCTTTGTGAGTTAGCCTGAGACTTACCCGGTAAAGGTTGATTCTATTCCCTTAGATGGTGTGTTAGTTTGAGGTTATAGTTCTTTATCTTAATTCCTTGAGACTTACCCGGTAATAGGAGTTACGGTTTAGGATTAGTGAGTAGTGAGACTTACCCGGTGATCTATTCCACTTTAGTAACACCTTCCCCATGCAAAAACCTCAGCTTTGTCCGCTTATCTTTAGATCTTGAGTTGGAACCACAACTAGATGCTTTAATCCCTAGAATTGCATGTTTGCTTTATTGACTTCTATTTCATCTTTGATTGTTTTAATTGCCTTTGTGGTTAGTATTTATACATAAGCATACCGTAATTGGACTTTGTTTCACTAAGTCCCTGTGATCGACCCCTGGAATTCCTTGCTTTTACTACGATTGACCCATACACTGCGGGTTCGCATCCTGTTTTAAGCTTACGTCTAGGGTTATAAATTTAAAGCTTGCACACACCGTTTGGAGCGAACAGTTCGCCTCTAAACGTGCGTGCAAATAAGTTTTAATTATAAAACTGAAACAAAAGAAAGCGAACCCGCAGTGTATGGATCGGCGTAGTTAAGCAAGTATTCCAGAGTATCTAACTAAGGAATTTGGGGAGTCAAATTCAGTTTCGATAAAATCGAGCAAGTAAAAGTATAAAAGCTTTGCAAATATTGGGGAAAACAGCAACCCTAAAGATCCAGGTATCTAATTGTGGCAATCGATTCAAGATATACTATAGATGCATGGACAGAGTTGAGATTGCAAAGGTATAACTAAAGTAAGGTAATGTGCGGTGAAATTCCAAAACCCTATATGTCTAACCCAAAGACTCTCTCTATAAAGGTTGTTGAGGCTGTAGTATAGAAAGTATCTAAAGGTAAGAATTAATCTCAAATACCCATGCTCAAACCTATGGAATCAAAGATAAACTAAAACGGTTAAGGTTGTGACACTCAAAACCGAAATAGAGGATGTTGAGTCTTACTACTACCTAGAAAAGGCAAGTCAAGGCTAAGTTAAAGCAAATCTTTAACTTTGGATTAAAGCAAAAGCAAGGGTCGTAAAACAGAGAAAATCACGGCTGGATCTTGAGATTCCATGGTCGTGGAACTCAAGAACAGCCCGTAATTTAGGGTGTCGACGAGTTCTCTCACACTCTCAAGGTCCAATCAAGTTACGATCGATCTATCATCATCTAAGCCACAACTATCAACCCTTCACCTTAGAATTGCTAAAGAGTTATAGCCAATAATCATCATTATGATATCAATAATCAAATTAAGAAGAATGAAAGATGAAAACCTTCAAAAACTCAATAACAAATCAAAGTCAATCTCGAATCCAAATAACAAAAGTAGTATGTTTATGAATTCAGAAAATGGAATAAGAAATCATCACAATGATCTAGAGAAACCACAAAGAACGGGATGTCAATCCGTTCTCCAATGAAAACACTAGAATATCCAAAAGTACACAATCTTCGAAATCACGTTTCTCACAAATCTCCAATCCTCAAGGTCGAAATGAAACCCTAAGGCTGCCGTCTCCAAAGCTCTCACGAGGGTCTGAGCGAAGGTCCTCGAAACTCTCTTCTCAAGCCTTCTTATAGGCGAAAATAGGGTTACGGGAAAGCCCAATAACGTTGCTGACGTGGCAAATATGACACGTCACAAAAATCACCAAAATCACGGTCATGAACAACTTTCCACGGTCGTGGTTTAGACCGTGTAACTTTTTGTTGTGCTCTAAACTCACTTCCACGATCATGTTGCCAAATCCACGGCCGTAATTTAGGGCGTGGACTTCCAAACGTCTTCTCCACGACCGTAATTCAGGGCGTGGACTTCCAAACTCTTTGTTTTTGCCTTTGTTTCGTGACATTCTTCATTTATGCTCCTTCCTTAGCCTCTCTAATGCATCTCTTTGCCATCGAGCATGATGAAATACTCCTTTCCTTTCTCATTTTGCTCCAATCCAAGCCTCTATTCACCTAAAAACAAAACAAAGCTAGTGTAGATCTCTATATCGAAAGTGGGTGAATAAGCTCACAATTGCTTCAAACTCATATCTAAGAACACAATAAAGAGGGAAAAATAACTAAAACAAGTGCCTAAAATATAGTCATATTTCATGCTAACATACATCCAAGTCGAGTAAGATGTACCATGATGTGAGACGTTCATATTGGTGGGGAGGGCTGAAGCTCGATGTAGCCAGATTTGTGGCTCAGTGTGCGACCTGTCAGTAGGTCAAGATAGAGCATTGCAGACCTGGAGGTGAGCTCCATCCACTGCCAATACCGCAGTGGAAGTGGGAGGACGTCTCCATGGACTTTGTGACGGGATTGAGGCCCAATAGGAGTTTTGATGCCATCTAGGTTGTGGTTGATAGATTAACGAAGACGGCACGTTTCATTTCTATCAGAGAGACGTGGCTAGTGAGCAGATTGGCTAAGGAGTACACTAGACAGATAGTGAGACTCCATGGTGTGCCGAGGACGATCGTTTCTGATCGAGGTGGAAGGTTTACCTCAAGGTTTTGGCAGCAAATTCAGACTGCTTTAGGGATGAGTCTACACTTCACGACTGCGTTTCACCCCCAGACCGATGGTCAGTCTGAGAGGACCATCCAGACCTTGGAGGATATGCTGTGAACTTGTGTCTTGGATTGGGGTCAGGGATGGTCTGATTACCTCCTACTTATTGAGTTCTCATACAACAACAAGTGGCATGCATCTATTGGGATGGCTCCTTATGAGGCACTGTATGGACGTAGGTGTCGTACACCTTTATGCTGGGATGAGCCTAGCAGTATCAGTAGGATAGCGCCAGAGCACATTCAGGATGATATGGCTTGAGTAGCGCTGATCGGAGAGAGGATGCTGGCTGCACAGAGTCGCCAGAAGTCATACGCAGACAAGAGGCGTCGGCCTCTAGAGTTCAGAGTAGGAGCTCCTGTCTGGTTGAGAGTATCTTCGACGCGTGGCGTTAGACGTTTTGGCATAAAGGGGAAGTTGAGTCCCCGATATGTCGGTCCTTTTGAGATATTGGATAGAGTTGGGAGGGCAGCCTACAGATTAGCTTTGCCTCCGAGGTTAGAGGGTGTTCACCTTGTGTTTCATGTGTCTCAATTGAGAGAGTACATACCAGATCCGAGGCACGTTGTGAGTTATAATGATTTGGTGGTAGAGCCAGACCACACCTTGGCCGAGCATACTATTGCAGTCTTAGAGCGAGGTGTGAGACGCCTGTGTTCGAAATACATTCCTATGATGAGGATACAGTGGTCTAGACGTGGATCTGAGGAGGCTACATGGGAGACTGAGGATAGTATCTAGAGGAACTATCCAGAGTTTTATGCCGAGATAGATGCACCTAGGGTCGATGATTAGATCTTAGTGCTATCTTGGTGAGTATGTGATTATGTGCGTATGTGCTTACATGCCTTGATGTGTTTACTCCATGCTAGTTATGATGTGCTTTATGATAGATCTTGCTATGTTAGCATGATGTATGTTATAGCTGGAGATGATCATTCCCTCCATGCTATTTGAGTACAATATATGTTTATAGTTGGAGATGGTTCTTTCCTCCATGTTCTGAGTTGATTAGGATTCAGCTGGAGATGGTTCTTTCCTCCATGCTACCTTGATAGACATAGTTTTAGTGGATATGTGATTCCTCCATGCGATGTATATGTTTATGTTTTGGCTAGAGATGTGCTTCCTCTATGCCTTGTGATGTGATATGGCGAGAGATGTGATTCCTCTACGCCTTTGGGTAGCGTTATGGCCCTGTTTTCTAGAGTTAATGATTCCTCTATGTTTATGCTTGAGGTTATAGATTTGTATAGGTTCTGACTTTCTGAGCGGAGATGTGATACCTCCTATAGTGAGAGCGAGTTATACCTCGGCTTATGGGTCCGAGAGGTTTTGGGATCTTGCAAGTTTCGGGATGAAACTTATTTTTAGGGGGGTGAGATGTAAGAGCCTAGTTGTTGAGTTGCTGAGAGGGTGAGCTGAGGACCCAAATTCAGCCTATTCCGCCCCTGCGTGACCTTGGATCCGCCCCTGCGGTTTGCCTGGGCCGCCCCTACGGCTCACAAAGTACGCCTCTGCGGCTCTGTGTACTACAACCGTCTTCTTTGACTCTTTGACCCGTGCTTTACCCTTTTTACCTCCTTTATATACTTCATCTTCTCCCTTTGATGAGGGTTTACCATTCTCAGCTCCATCTCTCTCTCCATACGTACATCTTCTTCTCTCTTCTCCCTTGGATCACCTTTGTTGATCTTTTCTTGAGTTTTGTGAGTTTGTGAGAGATTTTGCATAGTTTTTCTTGGCTTTGGTGTTGATGATGTTGTTGTGCGTTGTTGAGCCAGCTTGAGGTGTTGATGGTGTGGTGTTAATCTTCTGGAGAGCTTGTATGGTAAGCTTCCATGGCCTTTCTTCTTCCTTTCCCCTTTTCTTCATCTTTTCCCTCTTTCCTTAGCATTGTTTGGATTCCTCAGGTTTTGATCTTGCTCCAGCCTTAATTGGCTTATGTTGATGTATATATATGTGTGTGTTCCTGTATATATGTGTGTTGGTTGAAGAAGAAGTGAAGGAATCGAAGGAAGGAGTGAAGAAGGAGCTGAAGTGGTGTCTTCTGCACACCAGCCGCCCCTGCGCCACCTTGCAGCCGCCCCTACGCCGGCCAGTGATCCGCCCCTACGCCACCAGTGAGCCGCCCCTGCGCCACCTGCATCAACAAGGGTCTTCTCTTGGTTCTGCAGGTGTGTGTGTGCTTTTAGGCTTTCCTTAGGATGGCTTTGTTCCCTCCTTTCCTAGTATGAGAGTATAGGGTCATGTTAGAGGTGTGAGGATGTGTTTGGTTGAGGTTATGATCAGTTTATGTCTTGTATGGCTTTTGAAGCTCATTGGGTTGTGAGTTAGGTTGAGGATGATCCTATGGATCCCTTTGGGTCTAGGTGTGACCCTTGTGCTGTTAGAAGATTGATATATCTCTTTATGCCTCGTTTATAGGTTGTGTTGTCCCTCTAGTGTAGAGGTGATCGTGGTTGAGTTTGATCGAGGTTGAGGTAAGTCCGTAGGACTTACTTAGTTGTCATCCTTATATTGGATGTTTGCATGAGTGGTGTATGGTTTATATGATTGCTATGTTAGCATGAGATGTCGTTTATACCGACCTATGTTTTATTGATTGCCCCGTATGCGTGGTTGTGATAACCTTTCCCCTTCATCCCGCCGTGGAGTCTTGGAGGTTCTCTGATGTCAGGCCAGACTGACTTTACAGGAAGGGCGCAATCCACTCCCAAAGGGTACACGGATTGTGTGACCGATACTTGTGCAGCTGGCTAGCAGGCTCAGAGGCGAGGATATATCGGTCCTCGTGTCACATAGTTTCATATATATTTATATATACGATTTGAGTGAATGACCATTATATTGAAATGATAAAACGGGTAAATGTGTGAAAGCATGTTGATGTATTTATCTTCCTTGCTTGTGTTTGTGCTTATGCATTACTCTATATATGTGTATGGATAGCTAATGGTTTATTACCATGTTGTAGATGCCCCACAGGATAGGCATGTTGCTGGGTGATCTAGCAGAGTGGCAGGCCGAGGATGTCTCGTACATAGGTTGATGTGGGTTTTTGAGTTTATTTACCTTTCCCTCATGCGTGAGGATGATCTTTTGTTACCTCTTGTGTGAGGGTGTTGTGTTTTAATACTCGGCTATGTTGTCTTACCTTTTGGTTGTATAGTTTTTTTTACAGTTTTATGCATTTGTTTTATATATGTCAGTGCCGTGTTGTAAGGTCCAGTGAACTTGTTGTCAGGTTAGGGTCAAGATCCATTGTGAGATCCTAACTTAATGTGGCACTCCGAGTCCCGCGGATTCGGGGTGTTGCAGAGGAGACACCACATAGTTGCCCACAACAAAAGTAAACATTGTCGGTGTAGTAGTCATGGGTCCGGTTTAGGAAAAACTGCCCAATCGGTGGTTTAGGTTTGCCAGCTTGGCCAAACCGCCGTCGGCGGTTTATGTTTAGGTTTGTCGTTTTGAAAAATCTAAACCGGCGGTTTAATCACCGATTTTGTTAGTTTTTTTTAACTGTTTGGTCCAGTTTGTCATTTTTTTTTTAACAAACCTGCAAACCGACAGTTTAGTTTAAATCTAAACAACCGGTTTGGTTTTTCCGGATTTAGGTTTAGAACACATGTCCGGTTTAGGGCCCATATTTAGTGTAATATGCGCAATAGGGTTCACCAAATTGGGTGGTGGAATAATAGCAGTTGATTCAGTCGAGTAAACCATGAAACCAACCCACCCGACGAGACGTCGGGGGAGATACCACTCGGCGGTGATGGGTGTGGGTCTGGAGGATCAACCTCCATCAGACCCATTAAATGGGCCTGAATAGGTCTTTGATGGTCGAATATTTCTAATGTACTATTCTTAAAGAAAAAGAAGTTAATATAGTTTTGGTTCATATTTTTCAAAAAAAGAATTTCATTTTTTTTTTTGAAAACGGAAAGCGGTTAGGAATGAATTATCTTCTCGAGGTAGTCCATCCTAAAGCATCCTTGCGGATGAGAACATTAAGTTCGGGGTCGTCAGAAAGGGGTGTGTTGGGGTTCGAAATTCCCAAATGGGTCAATCGGTCAACAACACAGTTGATTTCTCTGAACACATGTCTGACCTCGACTTCCTCAAAGAAGCGAAGATCTAGTATGGAGTCGGATATAATCATCTCGATCTCCCAGGGACAACTCCAAAGACCTTGGAGTGCCTTGATAACACAAAGGTTATCACCCTCAATTTCGATCTTTTTTATATTTAATCTTATTGCCTCTTTTAGTCCAGCTTTCAGCGCAAAAGCTTCTGCTTTAACTACGGAGTTAAAGTTATTTTTCTTAGCGCCCAAGCTAATAACATCACCGCAATGATTTCGTATAACAAAACCAATGGAGGTTATTCCTGAATCGAGTTTTGATTCATCAAAGTTGAGTTTGTGGAACCCAGATTTTGGTTTATCCCATTTAATATTATTTTTCTTTCTTGTGTTGGGTGAGTTGTTCTTTTGAATATATTTAAAATCATAGTCATCATCATCGGCCTTATGATTTTTCCAATTCTGAACTAGGTTTTTAATGAAATTTAGGATTTTATGATCCGATCCGATTGCATCATTGTTAAATATGATTTTATTTCTGAAGAACCAAATACTCCACCATATGGTTGCAAGTCGGGAAAAATTAGAAAGCCCGATCTTATTTTTAATTTCCAACAAGAATTCGTGAGGTCTTTTGTTTTCCGTGTTAATGGTACTAAGAATGGTGATGATATTTGAGTCAAATTTTGCGATTATATTTTTGCTATAGGGGCAATCAATAAGAAGATGTACAAGATCCTCGAGTTGATGATTACAAAATTCGCAGTTTTTAGGAACTGCGATTCTTCTTTCGTTAAGTTTTGTTTTTGTTGGGATACCGTTTCTAGAGATTTTCCATATGAAATTTTTAATTTTGGGTTGAGTGTCTAATTACAAAAAAAAAATTTATATTGAGATGACCGCATGTCAATACTTATATAATGTTATCTTATCAAGAATGTGATTACATGATAAAGAAACTATAACATTAATTTGTATTCTAATAGTTTCAAAAAAGTTATAAAGTAAATAAGTGGTTTTCTAAAAAGAACATATAGTTCAGTATTATATATTATATAGTTTACATGAATAAGAAAGCTTCGCTATAAATATAACTTCATACAACTTTATTTAAGTATTTCATCAGCAACAGATATTTTAAGGCCCATTTTGATACGCCCCCGGATGGCGATGCCATCCGTGTTCCGGCTAGAAGGACCCGCACATTTTGGAAGACCGTTATTATTATTCGGCTATTTAATAATAAGTCTTTTTATATTCGGAACTTTAATTCCGGAACTTAATTCCGTGAATTGAATTCCGACCTTTCATATTTTAGGCTTTTCATATTCGGAACTTAATTCCGACTTTAATTCAGTCATTTATATTTGGACTCTTTGTATGGCCTCCATCCACTATATAAGGATGGCTTGGCTCATTTGTAAAAGATATGTCTAAGTTGAATACTAAGTATTGAGAAGGAAAACCCTCTTACTTAGTTTAGGCATCACTTCCTCTTCCATCATCTTTAAAGTTCTTATCTTGGATCTAGTCTTTGATCCAAGCCTCCACATTCGAGGATCCTTTCCAAGGATCAACCAAACGCTTCCGCCACCCAAACTCATAGTTTGATTCATCTCGAACAATCAAGAAGGAGTAGTTGAAGTTTCTCCTCGATCTAGATCACCCGTATTTCTATCATTGGTATCAGAGCTCGGGATCGAGGTCAAGTTCTTTACTTGTGTTCTTGATTGTTCTTCATCAAATTTTTTTTTCTTAAGTGTTCTTCGAAGATCTTCAACTGTTCTTCGGCGTTCTTCGAAGATCTTCAACCGTTCTTCAGTGTTCTTCATCGTTCATCATGTTCTATGATGATTCTGATTCTTATGATGAGGATGAAGAATGGTTACCTCCTCCACCGAAGGCCAAGCAAACCACACGGAGGTACCGACGGAGACAATATTATGAGGACGAGGAGTGGTTGCCTCCTCCGGACCCACCAAGGCCCCACCGACGGTTCCTACTCTCCAAGAGGAGTGGTTGCCTCCTCCAAATCCACCAAGGCCTAAAGAGAGCATCCATGGGTATCCAAATGAACACCGACAACGTGTTGCCATTTTAGCCAAAGAGAATGTCGCTCTAAAGCATGAGATAGAAGCTTTGAAGGCACAAATGGTTTCTCTCATGACGGCCGCCCAACAAGAACAACCGTTGTGTGATGTTCCATTAGAAGAGGCAAAGGAAGAAATCATCATTCCCGAGGTATCCCCGATCATCCCAATTCATCTTGTCAATCCGTTATGTGGAGAATATTTTGAAGATGACAAAGATGAGATCATCATCAAGGGTGAAGAAGCCATCAACCATGACAATGACACATTTATGTTGTTGGACTACAAATTCGAGCCGGTTGACCCGAGGTTTGATTTTGTTTTGTCTCATGACATATTTACCGGCTTACCCTTGCTTCTTTCCGGCATGCCTCCGACGTACAATGTCATAAGCTTAAAGGGCATGGAAGAAAAACTCACCGGCGAGGCCATCCTCATGTACTACAAGTTTGAGCCTCCCGATTTCAACAAGCTTGGGGCCCCCAACATCCTTGTGAAAGACTACAAGTCGAAGCCGCCCGACTCCGACATTATGCATCTAAGGTTGATTTTCAAGGGTCTTGTTCTTCAAGTGACTCCTTTCTTTTTTTACGGTGAAACGAGGACGTTTCACATTTAAGATGAGGAGAATGATACGCCCCCGGATGGCGATGCCATCCGTGTTCCGGCTAGAAGGACCAGCACATTTTGGAAGACCGTTATTATTATTCGGCTATTTAATAATAAGTCTTTTTGTTTTCTGAACTTTAATTCCGGAACTTATTTCCGTGAATTGAATTCCGACCTTTCATATTTTAGGCTTTTCATATTCGGAACTTAATTCCGACTTTAATTCAGTCATTTATATTTGGACTCTTTGTATGGCCTCCATCCACTATATAAGGATGGCTTGGCTCATTTGTAAAAGATATGTCTAAGTTGAATACTAAGTATTGAGAAGGAAAACCCTCTTACTTAGTTTAGGCATCACTTCCTCTTCCATCATCTTTAAAGTTCTTATCTTGGATACAGTCTTTGATCCAAGCCTCCACATTCGAGGATCCTTTCCAAGGATCAACCAAACGCTTCCGCCACCCAAACTCATAGTTTGATTCATCTCGAACAATCAAGAAGGAGTAGTTGAAGTTTCTCCTCGATCTAGATCACCCGTATTTCTATCACATTTGATTTTAACTCATAAAATAAAAATAGAATGAAAACGAACCTACTTCATATATATATATATATATTGTTTATTAAATTTTTTTAAAATTATTTCTTTTGATTTAAAGTAATTGAAGTAAAATTTAATTAATTTTAATACCCTATAGGAAACAAAATGAAAAAAATAAATGCATTTTGCATGAAATCCCAAAGAATGATTAAAAAATTCACGAACAAGATACATATACGGCTTATATTCATTTTCATTTCGTTTCAGTTTCCAGAGTTTCAGCTAAACGGGGCTTAATAAGTAATTGATGAACAAGGTGTGAAAATTTAGTACCCATTTAAAATTGTTAAAAATTATCACTCTAAATACAATATTATCGAATGAATCAACAATCACATAAGTCATTTAACCATAAAAAAAACATAAATATTTTCATTTATTTTTTTTATTATCCACCGTTTCTATCGTATGAAAAAAAAAAAAGAGGCAAAGATGCGATAAGACTGGCTCCGATGTGGGATTTGTGTATAAATAGATTGGAGGTGGGTAGGTTGGTGGGAGTTCCCTATTGAATTCTCTTTTGTTGGATCATTTTTCTCTACTTTTCCACATTGTCTTTCTGCTATCTATTTCGACTGTACGCTAGCTATAGCTTCAAAGTTCAAACAAAACACTTGAATCTGAGAGAATGGGAAGGCAACCGTGTTGCGACAAGGTGGGGCTGAAGCAAGGGCCGTGGACGGCGGACGAGGACAAGAAACTCATCTCCTTCATCCTCACTCACGGCCAATGTTGCTGGCGAGCTCTTCCTAAGCTCGCCGGCTTGCTTAGGTGCGGAAAGAGTTGTAGACTGAGGTGGACGAATTACCTCCGCCCTGACCTTAAGAGAGGCTTGCTTTCTGAGTATGAAGAGAATATGGTCATTGATCTTCATGCTAAGCTTGGCAACAGGTTCATTATACTCTTTATTCATCTCAAACACAAATACTTCATCATTCAACTCCCACTTTAAGACCATAGCAAAATCAAACAGACAAACTTAATCGCAGAAATAAAGGTGCAACTTTAGTGAAATTAGAGGACCATTCTCTTTGGCCTGCACATCAATTTTGTCCCTCCTTTTGTCTTCACTTTTCACATAATATATATATATATATATATATATATATATATATATATATATATATATATATTGACTCATATGTAAACCGTTCTTACCATGTCAACATGTAAACACCGAATATAAGTGACTATACCACCGA
Organism: Fagopyrum homotropicum; assembly: GCA_033239125.1. NCBI lineage: Eukaryota > Viridiplantae > Streptophyta > Magnoliopsida > Caryophyllales > Polygonaceae > Fagopyrum > Fagopyrum homotropicum. Next base: position 24,762,819 of record BSWB01000007.1, on the reverse strand, counting down.
ATATATGAATTAGTCCGACGAATATATCTTCCACTAATCACACGATTTTTTTCCCCTTCAATATCACATAATCTCAGCCATCTATTTAACCATCTAACGAATACAATTTGTTCTCATTTTTTTTTCTCTCTATATATATTTGGTTCGTGTGAGGAGGTTTTTTGTGGAGAAGAGGGGTGAAAAGAAAACTTTGCTCCTTTTTTACTATCGACTTTAATTTTTCGGACGACGGAGTTTATTTTTTTTGTAAGTTTAAAAAAATGAAGTATTGTTTTGTTTATATTTTATATAAAATGAACATTGATGTTAAATTAAAATGAACTCATAGTATTAAAAAAAATTTATGTTCACTTCTCTTTATAAGGAGTCTCCACACCGGAACCAAAACACATACACAAAAAAAAAACAAATTAAGGTTCCGTTTGGAATTGTTAAAAAATACTTCCTGAAAACAAAATATTACCGAATCAATAAAATATCATGCTTATTAGCAATTAAAATAAAATCATTTAATGCATAAAAGTAAAATGATATCATGCATTTTGATCATTTCTTTCCCCTTAACCGTTCCGTTTTACTTCTTAATTACCGGTTTGGATATGTATTTCATTCGTATGACATAAAACAGTCTACCTAATCAATACTCCTAAGATTAGAATATTTGTTCACTTCATAACTTAACTAGTCATTTTCTCGTTAGAATAGGGACAAACACTACAAGTGAATAGGAGTAAAAAAGTTGAATACAACTTCTTGATACTTTTAGACTTAACAACATATATCACCATCTAATTATAGATTCATATTACAAGTAAAACAACACTAATTTTGATGTCACAATTTTAATTTTTCATTCCAAATCTTACAAAGTCAAATTTTGCTTTTGAATAATATTATTTATGTTCAAGTTCTTTTGTGTATAACTTGTTCCAGGTGGTCTAAAATTGCCTCTCATCTTCCTGGACGAACCGACAATGAGATCAAGAATTACTGGAACACTCATATCAAGAAGAAGCTCAAGAAGATGGGGATTGACCCTCAAACCCACAAACCCATTTCCGAATTACAACAAGAACAACAACATCAACAGAACCCGTTGTCAACATTACCCATTAGTAGTTCCAACACGAAACCTCAAGAACCGCAAAATAGTGACCGGATTCTCTCCTTTGAGGATTGCTACACAAATATAGTGGAACCCATTGATAGCTTTAATGTTGATGAAGTTCTACTCAATGAACCAATGGTCACTAATCCCAACCCATCATGCATTGCTTCGACTATTTCATCATCATCATCGTCATCATCTAGTTCTTCATCCTCTTCCGGGTATTCACTGGTTTTCCAGGAACTGCAGAACATTCCGGATTTTGACTGGGGTTATTATGATGAAAGTTACTATAACACTAGTGGTAATACTTTGATCAACAATGGAACATCAACAGAAGGGTTTTTATGGGATGATGATGAATTAAGCAACTGGGATTTGCCAATTATTAGTGATGATTGTGTGGAGATTGATCCTCTTGTTCAGCTGATCAACAAGTATGCAGAATCATGTTCAACTGAAGAACAGCAAACTTGGAACTTCTAATATTGTATTGTATGTATGACAAAAAGGTTGCAATTTACACGCGTATTAGAAAGTGGATAGGGACACCTTGACACTAGGTTAAGTTATTGGTCTAAGTTTTAAGTCATATATAGATTTTATGGTTTTTTTGTTCCTATGATACTCATACCTACCACATAAATGATACGAAAGACGGATAGTAAGGCCAATAGGAAAGAGCTCATTTTAGTAGTCTTCTAGCCTTCTTTCCTAAGTTTGAAAAATAAGAGATTGTGAACGGGATGTGTGTACAAGTGTAAAATATCAATCTTTATCATAATATTGTGTTTGCTTGGACTAGCTACATGCATGTATTGATAATTTTGTAAATTTCCGCCATAGGTTAGAAGTTAGCGAGTGCGTCAATGAGATGGAAATTTTGTCATCCGTGGAAAGTTCTCATCATCTCGAGTTAAATGGAGATGTGACATGTATTTGGTGAAAATATATTCCCGTACGTGGCTAAGGACGGTATAAATGTATTTGCCCGGCTCCTCGCTTCAATCTGTCGGAAAACCACATCAGAATATCCATCAAGCAAACCCGTCGGAAAAAGCATACGAATAAAATTCATAAATTCTTAAAATGAATATGTTTGTTTAAATAAGTCCCCAGCCACTATAAGGTATTGATTAAATTAACAAAGTGTACCAGAGAATATTCACAAAAAAAACGTAAAATTATAATTTAAAAAATAAATAGAGATGGAGAATTTCGACAGGATAAAATTATAATTTAAAAATAAATAGAGATGGCGAATTCCGACAGGTTGGGATAGAATAACATCCAATTTTTAAACGGATATGAGGACGATGACAAGAAAAAGTAAACGACTCCGCCCAGAATTGAACCCACATGAACCCCTAATTTAAAGGTTCATAACGTACCATATATACGTATGTTATATTAGCTTTTATTTTATTTTATTTTATTTATGTATTATCTATGCGAGATAAAATATTAATCTCAACCATACCCTATGAATATAATAAACCTAATACAGTATTATCATAACTCCTACATAAAAGTTCGCTGTATTTACTAATCCAAAATTAATTGATTAATAACTGGTTCTGACTAAACTTAACACCACAATCCCAAAAGTTAGCCTATCATTTCAACAATTAATAACTGGTCCAAAATATTTTTCAATGCTAGGCCAATCATTTGTTGCAAGATAGTTTGAAATCTCGCACCAAAACCCTTTGGAACATCCATTCTAACAACTGGAGGGTCAACAACAACAATCGGTATGACAACTGGGGGATCAACATCCATATTGGGTATGTTTCTTGGGCGTCCACGACCCCGTTCTGCATTTCGAGTTCCTCTACCTCTTACGTTATCCATAAGAGGATATAACTAACAAGATCAACTGACCGTTCATTAAAAAAGTATAGGAGAGAGCATGGAGAGCTTCGGCCCTAACTCAAACACTAACTCAATCATACCCAACTCAACCAAAACTCAAATCTTACCTTTGATACCAACTTCTGTAACGCCCCCGAAATGGGATGTAGCGCTACAACGCCAAGAGCCCGGACAAGGACTCCATAAGGCTTAAAAAAAGAATGGAGATATAACATAAAACAATGGGCATACAAGCTTGCCAAGATATAGGTATAAAAACCAACCATCATCCATGACGTCAACCATAAAAGGGTTCGAAAAACAACAACAACAACAATCGGGTCAAACTAGAGGTCACAACATCACAGTTTAGAGAGACAAACCACCAACCCAAAAGATATAAAGTCAAAGCTAGGAATAAGTCCTAGAGAAACAAGGTCACTCTAGCTCAACCCAACAAAGACTCCCACTAGGATCTTTGATCTTCATGCTCCTGAATTGATCTTGTACCTAATTATGTAAAAAACATAACCAGTCCCACTGTGGTGGGGTTATCTTCCACATAAACTAAGCCGATACATAAGCAATGTAATATATGAACTCGACAAGTATAAAATCATATATAGTATCACATGATTATGTATAGGAAAACTCACAAGAGTTCAAAACCAACATGTTTCAAATTTGCTTATAATACTAAAAAGAGTTTCAAAACCAACACGCTTTACATATGCTCATAATACTCAAACGAGTTTCAAATTAAAACCAACACGTTTCAAATATGCTCATGATACTCAAAAGAGTTTCAAAACCAGCATGCTTATAATACTCAAAAGAGTTTCAAAGCCAATACGCTTTATTTATGTTGATAATACTCAATTGACCGAAATCTCATCTCCTTTCTCAAATCCGTCACCAAAAATCCTTCCAAAAACAATAGTATGAAAACGTGCTCTAGCATTTTTTCTTTAAAAACCGTATACAAATCACAAGTGTTGTATTTTCTTTTAAAACATGTTCAACCCACGTTAAACACGAAAGTACCTCTTAACCCCGACCATGAGATGATCATGGCAATCACGGATCAGGTGCAACACTCGCCACCCACAATGACCGGACACAACCTTGTCCCACACAAACCAAGATTCCCACTACTAGTGAGCATGACTTGCTTAAACCGAGGATCTTAAAATCATAAAAAACTTATAGGCTGGCAAATTTTTCGTTGAGGTGATAGATCAAATCATCTCTCATAATAACAAGGAATTGCCCGTTGTGATTAAAGACCAAATCATCTCTCGTATCAATATGACAAAAGCCGCTTAGGTTAAAAATCAAATCATCTCAAATCCTAAATACCAATAATCCGATACTTTTTAAAATATCACAAATACAAGGTAAAACATTGGCAAAATGTAACTCAAACCAAAGGCAACGTCAAAAGATTTCATAATTAAACAATAAACTCTTTGTTTAAAACACTATGAATGCATAGTCCATACCACCAACGTCAACATTTTTCAAAGTCATAAATCATGCATTTTCTTAAAACACCACAAAAGCAAGTCTCACAATGCATGGTTCATAAAATGCCAAAATCAACATCTTTCAAAACCTCAAACCATGCATTTCCTTAAAAATCACAAAAGTAAATCTCACACAATGCATGGTTCGTAAATACCAAAATCAACATCTTTCAAAACATCAAATAATGCATGTAACAAAATAAATGATGTTAAACTTAAACATGCTCATATAAAAGTCCACAAGTACTTGTCTCAATAAATCTTACTCAACGCACTTAAAGCCAAAACAACAACGTCAATAAAACTCGACAATCTCGGAAACGACCTAAACAAGCAAAAGGTCACACAATCAACATATATAATATAATGATCATCACAAACACCGTCTAATAAGTGTAAGAGTGAATTACTTAACCCAATTCGATTTTAGATTGTACTTCACTTAAGATTTATCGAAACCCGTCAATCTAAATGATCACGTCCCTAAAATATCCATGCCATTGTGTTTTATACATCTTCATTATTCATTTAATAAACCTTAGGGAACCCATGTTTATATACCAAATACATTCTTAGTGTCTTAGAGATTGTAATCCTTGCTAATTTAGATTTACATCGACTAATTGTTTCATTTGTTTGCGTTAAAAAAAATAATGGAAAGTTGGATAACATATATAGGTAACCTCATGTTTAACTATATCATATTAAAATAAAAAATTAATTAAATTATGTAAAATCCGAAATTATGAGTTTGGGGTTGGCTGCTGCAAAGAAAACAAGAAATTAAGGGCACATTTTGTTCAAACTTCGGAAACGAAAACGAAACGAAAACGAATTTAGTTCATATGTATATCTTTATTCATGAAATGTTATGGAATCATTCCTTGTAGTTTCATGCAAAATGCATTTGTCTCCGCACATTTTGTTTTCTATAGGGTATGAAAAGTAATCAAATTCAACTCCAATTAATTAAAACCACAAGGAACGATTCCAAAAACTTTCATGAACAAGGGTATACATATAGATTAGATTCATTTTCATTCCGTTTTCGATTTTAAAGTTAAAACCAAACGGGACCTAAAATATGCCGTTCAGAAATCGCAGTAGATGGAAGATGTATGATATTGACAATTATGTACGTAGAATCTGGCCCTTTACTTTACCTACTTGTATAAATTACATTGCACAAGTGCATCATTAATGTAGACTGTAGTAAAGTCTTGGTGATGCAGATTGCAGAATTGTGTGCATAAAGTTAAATTGTTAAGCTTATTTTTCTCCCTGTCACAATCGAGGATTATAATCACACTACTCACTACACCATAATAATTCTATAACTTAAGGGTATGTTTGGTATCAGACCTTTTTTACATTATACGAATGTACTAGATGGAGATTGTTGAAAATTCTTTCTTGTACCCACATATTATAGATTCTTGTATAAATATAACCTCCAAATATAATACAATCTCTAAACCCATCTAATACCGAATCTCCCAAACATAATTCAAACAATTTCAATCTAGGCAATCTAAATGAATCTCCTACAATCCAATATCAAACATGCCTTAATTTTAATCGATTTTTATCACTCAATTTAATGGTCTTAAAATAATATTTGAATAACCTATAATAATCTCTTCACAAAACACACCTCTACTTCTTAGATGATTTATTGTCATAGATATATCGGATTTTTAAACATTTTAGCTTTTTTTTCCTATAAAACCTACTGAATAATTTAACAGATTCAGGATTACAACTAATATAGTAATCTACTAGGATTTAATTAACCTGATTCGAACATAATATGATATCTACTTAATTGCTTCAATTGAAAAAAATATATGGAAAAATTTAGAAAGTATTATCCAATTCATAATGTTTACGGTTTACTTTTTCCGGTACAGTTGTGCGGCAGCGTGTGCGGCTGACACGTGTCCAATTTTTTTTATTTATTTTCCTCTCCAAAAACGATTGAATTTTTTTTCCAGAAACGAATGAATTATTTTTTGAACTACCATGTTATAAATTCTGCACTATTTTCTTATAACTTTGAAGTTTGAACTATTCTCATGTAATTCATGAACTATTACTTTTTAATATATTATATCAAATTATTTATAAATTAATCGTTTATATGTTATGAACTAATAATTCATGAACTATCATTTTATAAGTTATGCACTATCATTTATAAGTTTTGCATTGTGAAGTATATACTATTCTATTATAATTCATAAACTATATTTTTATAAGTTATGAACTTTCATTTTCATTTGTCTCGGAAAAAAAACAATTTTGACACATGTCGACCGCGTGTGCAGCCGCACAACCGTACCGGAATAGTGAACCGGGTGCCCCATAATGTTGTATCATTATGGCCGGAAAGTTGTTATGTAAAAGAAAGTGTGGCCTTATTATTTGTGTTTTTATGATGGGTTAGTTTATGTAAATTTTGTTTATTAAATTTTAATATGCGCTTTTTGCGTAATTTGTAGTCTTTTTGTGTAAGTATTCTTGTAAGCTTTTCCGTGAAGTTATTTGGCGTACTATAGTTTGTATACGTGTTGTGTAAGTTTTGCATGTTAGTTTAGGTAATTATATATTGAGTTATTTGGTCTGACCTAGTCTGTGTAATATTGTGTAATTCTATTGGTTATTCCACGTAATTAGTCGTTGTATAATTGTTTATACATTAGTTCGTGAAAATTTTCTTTGAAAGAATTTGATGAGGTAGCCTCTTCTTTATAGGGCTATGCAAAATCGGACCGGACCGGGAAATCGGACCGGACCGGTCCGGACTTACGGTCCGGTCTACGGTCCAGGTTTTTTGGAAAATCCGGGTTACGGTCCGGTCCGATTTTGGACCGTAAAAACCGTAACCTGGGTTGGACCGTAAACTACAAATTTCCGGTCCGGTCCAGTTCGGTCCAATCCGGTCCATTCCGGTCCGGTTTTGGACCGAAAAACCTTACCAAAATTGTACAATTAAGGTACAAACCGGTCCAATTCGGTCCGGTCCGGTCCGCAATATTCAAAATTGCACAATTTATGTACAAACCGGTCCAACCCGGAACCGGACCGGTTCGGACCGGACCGTTACGGTCCGGTCCCGGTCCGTTCTACGGTCCAAGATTTTCTTAATTTACGGTCCACCGGTCCGGTCCGGTCTGGACCGTATGCACATCCCTACTTTTTTATTTATTTTTGTTTTGTAGACCCTCAAACTTTACCACTCTAATTGACTTATCACTATTACTCTATTAAGAGTATATTTACTTAACGAGTTTATGCTAAGTACTCTTAATAGAGTAAATATGAAAAAAGGCCTAGTTAGTGAATTTGACCATTTTCTTTAATTATTCGTGTAACTAATTAGCGTGTGTTCGTTTGTGTAAGTCTTTATTCGTGTAAATTTTTATGTGTGAACTTTGGTTACATGTTATCTTATGTAATTGGTTAATGTACTATTTTGTGTAAATATATGTGTGTTAGTTTATGTAAATTTGATTGTGTTTTAGTGTGGTTAATTGATTTTTTTGGTGGAATGTGTGGTTAATTGATGTGTGTTAGCTATGTTGTTTAAGCTTTTTTTTCGTAGATTTTTATGTGTTTTTGGGATTTTTTCCCCCTAAATTACTTTAAAAAAATTATGAGATTAGTAACAAAACAAAAGTAATTCCGGTAATATGAAGTCATCAAGATTCGGAGCAGACCCGTTGTTTCAAACATCGAGTTTGAAAGAAGAACCAGTAGATTAATACCACGACTTAGGTTGAGATTTTTTTTATTAACAAACCGCAACATGTGATTCTAGGGTGATGGATGGTCCATAGTGTGGGAGAAGGAAGAAAGAAGGCTCCCATTGTAGAGGAGAAGAAGATCACACATTCCATAGATTTTAGAGTGAGTTTGAGAGATTTGTAATGAGGAGACTTGTAAGAGATTGTTGGATCTGTTTGAACCAACTCTTGGAGACTTGTAAGCTTGATTTAAACTCTTTATTCAGCTTGGTTTTTGCTTTCAATTGCTTTACCTCTCTTTATCTAGCTATGACATGCATGTGTGTTGATATGATGATGAATGATCTTGAGATGATTGTTGTTGGCTAAGTGACATGTGATTCTAGGGTGAGGGAAGAGACTTACCAGGTGATTCCCGCTCTTAGGTATAGAAGATGATGAACACTAGGTAGTAGTGAGCAAAAAAAAGTCGCTATTGGATTGAGTGTGCTAGGATCGTTGCTTAGGACTTGCTTTTCCGAGACTAACCCGGTAAGGAGAGGTTTGACCCTTAGGTAGTCATCCGGTTTGTGTAGAATTCCCAACCTTAGGTTCCTTGAGACTCTCCCGGTAATAGGACCTTGGTGCGGGATTAGTGAAGCATGAGACTTACCAGGTGATTGTTCCCATTAGTGAAACATTCTTTTCCAACGCACCGCAACTTGCCATAGGTTGATTAGAATCTTGAGTCCATGCCATAACCAGAAGTCCAAATCTCTAGAATCCGCTTTTCATAATTTGATCTTATTTCCAGTGTTGTTGTTTGTTTGATTGTCTTGTATGATTTGTGATCTTGAATTGGTCACCATAAAACTCATCCAAATACATATGATTTTCATTTCTTTATTCCCTTCTCTTTTCTTAGTCTAGACTTGCACTATCAATGATCATTGCATGATTCAATTTCACCTCAGTCTTTGTGTTCGACCTCGAATGCTTTCCTTTCTACGAAACTACCCATACACTGTGGGTTCCCTAGGAGTTTAGGAGAATAGATCGAGTTATAAATTGTAAGACCTTTGTGTGCATGTTTTGGGCGAACAAGTTCTTGGCACTCTTGCCTCGGATTTGTGTCGTACATTTCTAGTGTAATAAGTTTTTGGTGTCGTTGTCGGGGACTAGGTCTAAATTGAATCATTTGTGTGATTGTTTAAAGTTTAGGTCTTTCTTTTGCTTGTGATCTTGTTTGGTTTGTGTCTTTGATTTTTCAAGAAATCTCCCGTTCTTCAGGTGCATGCGACGATCTCATGACAAGACTTTAGCTCCATTCGATCCAGAACCGGAGAAGACCCTTAAGACGAGATCCAAAGGTACCAAGAAGAAGAAGGAGATGGAGGAAGCAAACATTAGGGATGAGTTGAATGAAGCTTTAGAGAAAATAAGGCTTTGGGATGAAGATTTGGAAAATGAGAGGAGACTTGCAAATGAGAGGCAAGAAGCTACTAGGAGGGAAATTGAGGAAATTAGGCAAGCTCTTGTACAAAGGGAGCTTAATCCTCGTCAACAATCGCCTCCACCACCGCCTCAACCAACGGTACATGTTCGGGTTGAGCCTATTATTATTGAGGAGCCACAAACACTTGGTCAACGCATGGATCCGGCTCAAAGAGTACACCGTTCGGGTGTCAATTTAGGAGATCTTGCAGCTCATGACTATGAGCTTCGCCCTCAAGTGCTACAAATGATCTGACACAATCAATTTGGAGGGATGGAAGGAAAGTTACCGCATTAACACCTTATGAACTACGAGATCTTGATGGAGACTCTAAGACCGCCTAGATTGGAGAGAAACAACCATAAGCTTAGGACTTTCTCCTTCTCACTTAAGGATAAAGCCTTAGCTTGGTATCAATCCTTACCACTAAGACGAGTGGATACTTGGGAGGAGATGACAACCGAGTTTCTAACAAAGTTCTTCCTGCCTTCCAAGACAACCGAACTCAGAGGGAAGATAAATGCCTTCACAATGAAAGATAAAGAAAGCCTTTTTAAATCTTGGGAGAGATTCAAGGATCTCCTCCTAGATTGTCCACACCATGGAATTCCGAAGATAAAGCTATTGGAGATATATTTCCAGAGGCTTGATGAGGATATTCAATTCAAGCTCCAATCGCTTTTCGGACGGACATTAATGGAGAAGAATGTAGATAAGGCTTAAGAATTCGTAGAAAAACAAGCATTGGTGATAGAAAAATACTCCCATAGGAAGAGTGATGGGAGGAAACCGGGAGCTTATGAAGTTAGTGAAGTGACCATGAGCAACTACAAGCTTGATGGAATAAACAACGAGTTAAAGTCCTTGAGGGAGTTGTGTGCTACAAATTTGAAGAACCAAGCAACTCCTCAAGTGCAAGTACAAGCTCAAACAAATTTGGCTTCCAAGGAGAACGACGTGAACTACATGGGAAGGGAAACTTTAATGGGGGTATCAAGGCCCAAGGAATTACAACAACCGGAACTTCAACAACTACCGCCCCAACCACAACTATCATGAGTTCTCCTACTCAAACCCGGATGGTGTTTTAAACCCTCCCGCTTCAACAAGCCAAGCACCACCACCGAAGGCTTCACTAGAACCTCCACATGGTTTTGCTCAACCCCCTAAAGATAGGACCGAGATGATGTTCGAACAATTGCTAGGGAGGTTGAGTGGTCTTGAGAGTACCGTGGCATCAATTTTCAAGGCTCAAAAGGTGCTAGAAGCCCAAGTATTCCAAAAGGTGTGTGAGACACAAAGAGATCCGAGGAAGCTTCCCGGAAGGACCGAGGACAACCCAAGAGGGAAAGTATTAGCCATCACCACGAGGAGTGGACTGAGCACAAATGAACCCTTGCCCAAGGGTGTAGACAAGGGGAAACAAGTCATGGTGGAAGAAGAAACAAGGCAAGATGAAGGAGGCAAGAAAAAGAAGGATGAGCCAATTTATGTGTCACCTCCTCCATACAAGCCACCACTCCCGTTTCCTCAATCACGAGCAAGAGCTCGTTTAGACAAGCATTTCGTTAAATTCCTTGAACTTATGTCTAAATTACATATTAAAATTCTGTTCATGGATGCAATTCTAGCGGACTATCCCGTTCCGTTGGACATCCCGACGGACTATCCCGTTCCCATCATCTTGGGAAGGCCATTTCTAGCCACATCCGGATGTATTGTAGATTGCAAGGATGGAACCCTCTCGTTCAACATAGGAGAGGAGCACATTAAGTTCAAATTATCAAAAATGGTGGAGGGGCCAACTTTAGGTGAAGATGTCTTCGACATTGATGATGAAGAGGAGTCTAGAGAAGTTGTGAGCTCCATCTTGATCAAGGATCCCTTAGACAAGGTTCTTAGCATGAGCATCATGGAATAAGGAGTTGAGGAGAATTGCAATGAATAGATCCAAGCCTTGGATGCACTAGAAGAGGAACCAAGTGTTGAATTTGAAGTAATTGAAGAGGAGAGCAAGGTTGCCACTGATCTCGGTTCGAAGCAGCTCATCTCGGCCGAAATGGGTTATGGAGCCAACCGAAATTTTATAACAGGGGCTCACCTCGACCCAGATCTCGGTCTAGATCATCATGCGGCATCCGAGACCACTGAACTTCTAGAAGAAGGTCCTATTTTTGTTGATGAAGCTTCAAGATATCTTGGGGAGTCTTCAATGACTTTGGAATCATCAAAGGTTGAGCTATATGGGTCACATCCCACTGATAAAGGTCCTCCTAAACTTGATCTAAAACCTCTCCCTTCTCATTTGAAGTATGATTTTCTTGGTTCGAATTCTACCTATTATGTGATTGTGAATGCATCTTTGAGTGATGATGAGCTTGATAAGCTATTGACTGAATTGAAATTGCATAGGAGAGCTATAGGTTACACCATTGATGACCTTGTTGGCATTAAATCATCCTTGTGCATGCATAAAATCTTAATGGAAGATGGCCATAAACTATCTATTGAACCTCAAAGGAGATTGAACCCAATTATGAAAGAAGTAGTCAAGAAGGAGATCCTAAAATTGCTAGATGCAGGAATCATTTCCCGATTTCGGATAGTAAGTGGGATAGTCCCGTACATGTAGTGTCTAAGAAGGGTGCTATGACCGTAGTAACTAATGAGAACAATGAACTTATCCCGACTAGGACGATAACGGGTTGGAGGATGTGTATTGACTATAGGAAGCTTAATGTGACCTCTAGGAAAGATCACTTCCTCTTTCCCTTTATTGACCAAATGCTAGAAAGGTTAGCTCAACATTCTCAGTTTTGTTATCTAGACGGTTATAGCGGGTTTTTCCAAATTCCTATTCACCCGGATGACCAAGAGAAAACTACATTTGCCTATCTATAGGGAACATTTGCATATAGGAGGATGCCATATGGGTTGTGTAATGCACACGCCACCTTTCAAAGGTGTATGATGGCCCTTGTTTTTTACTATATTGAGAATATGATGGAAGTGTTTATGGATGACTTCTTGGTTTATGGCTCTTCATTTGATCATTGCCTTGCTAACTTATCTTTGGTGTTGAAGAGATGTGAGGAAACTAACCTTGTGTTGAATTAAGAGAAATTTCATTTCATGGTTAGTGAAGGTATAATGTTGGGACATTTGGTTTCACACCGTGGCATTGAGGTTGATAGAGCTAAAATCGAGACAATAGAGAAGTCGACGGCCGATCTCGCCCTAGAGATAAATAGGTGCAAAAAAAAAAAAAATGTGAATGAGGTCGGCTGAATAGTGAGGGTCAATCGACCAAATGAGTTTAAGACATAAGGATGTTTATTTTGTTGAAACCAAACGAGAGAAAATTTGGAAAAATGTGAGAAAGTAAAAAAAAATGACTCTATCTTAATAACCAAAACTTGATGACTTTGTTGTTAGACTAACTTGTTCATGTCAATTGATCGAATGATCTGAAGTTAAGTAGTGTTTCAAGTTTTCTATGAAATTCGGAATGATACAGTACTATGATAATATCAATGTTGTCGATATATTCTCTAATATGGTTCAACACAACTAGCGCACCAAACATGTCGAAATTGTATTCAATTTCACCTAGGCGAAGGTAGCTTTAAGACGGTTACGTGTGTTTCATGTCCCGTCCAGCCATTTCATCTCGGCGAAGGTAGCTTTAAGACGGTTGCGTGTGTTTCATGTACATCCGAACATACTGCACGGATGTTTTCACTAAGGGTCTCTCTTCTATTCCAAGACTTAATGTTCCTGAATACCTATGTAAATTAAGATTTGTCTATTTTTCATAATCACTTAGGAATGTTCTCGATCACAAACTACTTTTGTTGGCTAATTTGTATGCTCGTGATTCACTATTATTTCTTCACAAGTTGACCTATTTTATCTTTAGGTTTAGCCATCGGTTTTCCATCAAGAAAGTTCCGCTCTCAACTTTAAGGTAAGGGTGAGTTGACTTGCAAATTATTATAATCTAGTGTATATAAATCTAAGTTATAGAAAAAACTAATAAATTTCATTTGTTGTTTAAAAAATACCATAAACTATGTTTGATTGTACTTAATTAATATAAATTCTCACGTAATGATTTACATCAACTATTTGTCTTATATATTAGATTATTTTATTATTAATAAAAATGAATTTTATTGATATTTTTTATTATAAAACACTAGTCATTCAATAACCTTATATTTATTCGAGTGGCTCATTTAAACATCCATTTAAACACTAAACTATTTTATTTTATTATAGTTTATATGATATTTCTAGTGTTTATCAACAAGCAAATACACCCTAAATGAATTTTATGTGTGAAGAAACTCACACCCGAAATAGGGAATGACAATAAACTTTTTTATCAAACTTATTTTCATATATTTCACATGTATAATGCATTGAGCTCATTTTTTTTGTTGTCTTGTTCTTCGGGTTCCTATGTTGCAGTGTGTAGAATTTAGTTATCGGAAAATTGTTTTCTTTATTGACTTCATATTGTTTATATAACATAAAATGTATGGATAAAACACAAACTATCTCTAACACTCTCCTCAAACTGGATGTATGATTGAACAACTCTAAACTATAATAGTAGAAAATTTTTAGTTTTAGACAATCTTTTTTACTTGCCTTTGAAGATAGTGAGTTTTGAGCTAAAATTGTCGATGGAGTGAAGAGATGTAATGAGGACATGATGAATATCCCTTCTTTGTTCTTTGTTTTGTTGGTGATAATAGCACGCCGGTAGGTATGTGATGACATAAATTATGACCTTAGTATAGACATGTATATATGTAGTTTGTTCCCTTATTTTGCATGCATAAGACATGAATATCCATAGCATTTGAGCTTATATTTGCATACTTTGCTAGAATAGATGTCTATACGGATTCCTGTTGCATTTGTAGGTAAATTGACAGATTTTGGAGCAAAAACGGAACATATAAGGACAAGGCATCAAGGTGGAGTATTCTGGAGCATAAAAGGAAGCTAGGACATCACCAAAGGATGAGAGAAAAAAAAAAGAAGACCCGTTACATATTACAAATCTCGGCCCGATTTGTGAAGAATCTCATCCGAGATTGTTAATGGACTCATCCGAGATTTAGTGTATATTCGGCCCATGGCCCAAAGCTTCAAAACCCTAGGTTTTCTTATAAGTTAAGCATGGCTGCAACAATCAAGAGGATGGTGAAGACGCAAGATTACAATACATTGAGTCATATTGGAGTTACACAACATCAACGTTAGTAACAACACTTTGGATTGAGAGAGATTTGTGAAGATTCGTTGAAAGAAATACTTAGTTTTAGATTTCATTGCTTTTAGAGACAAGATTGAATCTTTGTTGTTGGTTTGATACATATTTTGGATATTGAAGACACCTTGCTAAGTATTTCTTACTTTTCTTTTGGTTTATGAGTTTTTTGATTTCATATATCTTTCTTGATTTGAATATTTGTGTTGTTGGCTAAAACCCCTGCAATTCTAGGGTGATTGGTTGATGGTTGTGGTTTAAATGATGATAGACCGAGCCTTTAAGTTTAGATTGGACCTTGAAAGTTGGTTTAACCTTCGTAGAGACGAATCTCGGTTTGCACTTTAGGAATCTCGACCGAGATTTTCCCTTTAACTGCCCGATATTTCTTTTGTTGATCCGTTTTTTGTTACATCTTTATGCTTAGGCTATAGATTTCCCAAATCCTAGCCTTGTTGAGCCTTTCAAGCTTACATCCATGCTTGGGAAGAGACTTACCATGTGATTCCCTTTCTTGGTTACCAAAGATGATGAGTTCTAGATAATATAGGATTCAAAACCCTTTATAAGGTTTGAGTGTGCCTTCTTCTTTCCTGAGTGACCTTACCTGAGACTTACCGGGTAAAGGTTAGTTCTTGACCCTCAGGTTGAGTTGTTGGTTTGAGATTATAGTTTTTTTCCTTGGAGCCTTGAAAATTACCCGGTGATAGGAGGTTTGATTTGGGATAGTGGATAGTGAGACCTCCCCCGTGATTTTTGCCACCTTAGAAACACCTTTCTTTAGCGATCCCAACTTTGTCCAAGTTTATAAAATTCTTGAATCGAAAACCATAATTGGGTACTTTGATCTCTAGAATCTGCATTTCCCCGATTATCATATATTTATACTATTGTTTTTTTGTCTCTTTTGTTCTTTAGTATTAAGCAAAGTCTATTCTATTATTGATGTTCATCACTTGATTTCACCATAGTCCATGTGATCGACCTTGGAATATTTATTTTTGTTGCGATTGATCTGTACTGTTGAGGAAAAATGTATATAAATTCCCAAAACATTATTTCATTTATTTTTCATGATATTTTTAGTTTGACCCTATTTTTTACCCTCTTGATTCGAAATAATATTAATACAAAATATTAAGGGTTTTTATTAATTGGACTGCACCCGAATTTCAAGGGTTGCCTACGTATCTCTTTAAAGAGAATCAAGTCTTACGTAGTTCAGAGGTGTTTTCACGCATCAGAGAATCGAGCCTAAACCCACCTTCTAGGAAGGGTTGCCTAGACATAATTCAACTATCATTTGCGTAATATTTAATTTTAATCATGCATCAAAGGGATAAAATTAAACCCACCTTCTATGAAGGGTTGCTTAATTCTCCTAATATCATGTGCATAATTAGGTTATGTTTATTTTATTTTATTTTGTGTTTATTTTATGTGACTGAATTTAGCGCGTTATTTGTTTACGCTAAATTTTATATGTATCCTATGTTAGGAATTAAGTTGAACGTAGTTCTCAAAATTAATAATGATTTTTTTATACAACATTAATTTAAGAGATTTTTGACCTTTTATATATATTTGAAAGTCATTTTTTAATGTGATTGAACAAAACCAATTTCGAGTTAAGTTTCCTACGTAGTCCATTTTATGGACATCAAATCACACGTAGTTCTTTTTGATAAATTTAATTTTAAGTCCAAAGTTTGAATTTAATTATACTTTACTTGGACGGGGCGACTGAATCCAATTTAATTTCATATCGGATTTCCTACGTAGCTCGGAACGAGCATCAAGCCATAACGTAGTTCTACCTATTACTTAAACAATATATTTACTTGTTCTTGACCTTGGACTTGTACCCATTTTATAACAAAGTTAAAGTTAGGTTTATGTAATAAACATGAACACTTTGCATGCATGCATGCAAAATTGCTTCTTTTTTAATTAAAACAAATTGGTAATCAAAATTAATTTACTCCCCATTAAAATAGGAGGCTGATAATTTTTTTCAATAATCTCAAATGTAAAAACGGATTTGCCTATATTATTCAAGGAAACAAAAATATATTTGTTTATTTTCGAATCTTGTAGGATTAATTTATTTCCTTGTTTGTAAGATTCTTTTAAACAAAATCCTGAGATTTATTATCCTTTAAAACCTTTCCATCACTATTTTTTTTTTCCTATCCACATTATACGTGCAACAACTTTTTCTTCCTTTTTTTGTTGTATATGTCTTCCTCCTTATTTCTTTACTTCATAAATGCTATCTTTCAGTACGTCTTATTACTTCTCTTTCAACAATGAAGATGGTGAATGAGTCTCTTTCAACGCAAGCGAATTTGAATAATCCGATTTTACGCCAACTTCTAAACGGATCATAGTAAGGCAAAAAGGTTGTCCCAAGTTAGCATGTATTCACAGAGCAATGAAAGCACATTCGATCGCGTTTCCATCCGACTACAGGTTTGTAGTGGCGGAATCCATCGATTCCATCCGACTACGGGTTTGTAGTGGTGGAATTCATCGATTCCGACCGACTACGGGTTTGTAGTGGCGGAATCCATCGATTCCGACCGACTACGGGTTTGTAGTGGCGGAATCCATCGATTCCGTCCGACTACGGGTTTGTAGTGGCGGAATCCATCGATTCCGTCCGACTACGAGTCGCTTGCGCCGAATGGTTTATTGCAGACTTGCTTTGCATGCATTTGTGCTTTCATCCTCGAATTCAGTATACCCTACACATAATGGTGAATGTTTGATTCATAACAGCAAAGTTTAAATGACTTGCTCCCTGTACTTCTCAAGTCCTAGGCGGGGATGGTGTAACAGTGAGTAACAATCACAGTACAAATGAAAGATAAAAAAATGTATATGATATTATCCCTTGTAGTACTTGTCTGTTTCAATTCAATCTCTCTTTTCTTATCAATATCCCCATATCCAAATGGTTTTGTGAATATTAACTTGTGTCTGCTTTGCTATATACAGAGAAACCAAATCATGAGAATAAACTATTCATGAATGCATACTATAAAATTGTCTGAGTTTGATTGAAAATCAAATTTTACGAATGAGTTTTCAAACCAAATCATATAAGAGGCAAGTAAGGAAAACGATCTAACAAAATCACTCTTACTCGATACTTTAATCAAATTTCGGGAAGAAAGAAAAGCGACTGCCAATATCACCGTCATATAAGAGGCAAGTAAGGAAAACGATCTAACAAAATCACTCTTACTCGATACTTTAATCAAATTTCGGGAAGAAAGAAAAGCGACTGCCAATATCACCGTCGTTCTCTTCTGCAGTATCTTCACCCGTTTGCTTTCCTTCGTTTCTTTCTTTGTCTGTACTGTTCAAAACTTCTTCTGATTTTTTTTTGTTATTTTTTCCTGTCAATCCCCCCAATATCTCCTTCTAAATATATTTATACTAATTTTCTTTACAGTTTTTTTTTAACTGTCAAAATCAGTTTAACTGCTAAAATTTCAACGGGAGGTTACAACTACAATTTACTTACCCTTTTATCCCTTTTTTTTTAATTTGCTCAATTCTTTTTTATTTCACACCTTCATAATTAATATGTGACTCATATTTATATTGTACACTTGTGAAAATAAAAAAGTCCATCATTTGTTTATATTGATGGCTTTAATTTGAATAATATAGCCTACTTTTATATTTGGAGGATAAATAAAATGACTTAATTAAATTTATTTCATAAAGTAAATAAATTTAATTTTTTTAATTTTCATAAAGTATATTTTATGAAATTTCATGGCCAAACACGTACACTGTGGGTTTGTTTATTTGCTTTGACTTTTATTTCAAGTATATATTTAAGAATTTATCGTTCATATATACACACGTCTGAGAATGAACCATATGGACCTATATGCATGTAGGTTGACGTCCTAGGGTGCTGATAGGTTTAGAGCGGCGACGATAGCACATCGCTAGGGTGGCGATAGTTGTACGCCGTTAGGTTCGGCCCTAGGACACATGTAGGTTGACGTCCTAGGGAGTTGATATGAAAAGATGTAGTGAGGACTTGATGAATCTTCCTTCCTTATTTGGTCTTTGTTGTGTTGACTTCAATATAGCACCGGTAGGTTGAGTCCTATGGCGCAGGTAGGGTGATGTCCTAAGGAGTTGATAAGAAGAGATGAAATGAGGACTTAATGGACCTTTCTCCTTTCTTTGGTCTTTGTTTTGTTTGCGTTACAAAGGTGCCATTAGTTTGGCGATAATAGCACGCCAGTTGGTTTGGCCCTAGGGTGCCGGTAGGTTGGTATAATAGGGTTTTGATGCAATGTGTAACACCCCAAATCCGCAGGACTCGGAGTGCTACGGGGTTAAGGTCTCACAATGGGTCATGATCCTAGCATGACAACAAGTTCACTGGATCTTACAAAAAAGCACAAATAAATATAAAACATCCTTTATAAAACTAAAACATTTGATAACATAATACATACAAAACCCCACAATCGAGTATAAAAAATCCACAACATATATACAACATAACCCAAAAGCCTACATTCTAGATGTACGAAAATCCTCGATTGATCACTCCTCCAGAATAACGTTATATAATCAAATCATTTTTATAAATGTGACACGAGAAGTATATCATTCTCGCCTCAGGGTACAGTAGCCATCCTGGAGTGGCATCCGACACACACCCCCGTAGGCCATATGAATTGGGGAGGTGACGTATCCGGTCCGTATACCAAGTATGGCATGACCACATAGAACCTCTCAGTCTCTCTCAAGATGAAAGGGGAAGGTTATCACTGCCACTACAAGGTGGTTAATCATACGTCGGTAATAATCAATATCGCATACTATAAAGCATATAACAATCACCACTCATGCATACATCCTATATAGGAATCCACCTAAGTAAGTCCTACGGACTTACCTCAATCTCAAGACACTCTCAACCACGATCAAACCTCCATTTCCCGTAGGAATGCACTGCCTAATAACAAGGCATAAAGAGGTGTCAAACCTCCTATCAATCAAAGGGATCACACCTAGACCCAAGGGATCCATAAGGATCATAAACATTGTATAAACCTCAAATATCATACTAAACCTTAAAGCCATATCAGGGCATACATCCACCTCATGATATCATCATCAAACTCTCATGCATAAACTCTAGCATGATTCTAAACCAAAGCCAAAAATAAGGAAGGAAAAGAACTTACCAGCACTTGGTAAGTTCTGAGGAGAGGCACACCCGCGGAAAAGGATAGGTGCGGGGGCGGTGACACTGTCCAACGAGGCCGCTAGGGTGATGACACACGGCCGCAGGGGCGGCACTGGCAGGGTGCGGGGCGGAAAACCCCTAAGAGGACAGCTTACACAAGCTGTTTGACCGATCCATACTCAACCCTCACCACTCCTCCTTAGGGAGTAACCAAGGCTAAAAGCCAAACATAAAAGCATATGATCACACATCCGAAACATCCATACATAATGGAAATGGGTCGGTTTATGGGTGGAAGTTCCAATTCCGTAAACTCTCATCCACCCCGCCCACCACCCGCCTAACACTTCACCGTCACCCACCCACCCATCACCCACCGGGTGTTCGGGTGGTTCGGGTAAAATAACCGGGTGTGTATTGTGTAGTATATCTTTTAGTTTTAAACAATGTATTAAGTAAATTTATATTTTAAAGTAACACAAATATAAATCTATTAAATTATGGAACATTATCTGTAACACCCCAAATTTTACAACTTAGGGAGTTACTGGTTAGGACCGCACAGTGGGTCCCGACCTTAGTTTGACAACAACTTAACGAGATCTTACAACAAGGCACAGATAAGGAAAATCAGAAATCATAAAATAGTTCTTAATAATGCATGAATGTGACCAGATCGACTACAGCCGGAAAACGGAATATAACAAGGTACGAAAGGAAACAATGTTCAACTGTAAAACCCACAAATGCATAAACTGTAAAACGTCCTAAAGTACGACACCCCGGCTGACCACTACCATCTGGATCACTCGGCATCTGCTCTAACCTGTGTCAAGTCTAAACAACATATCAACAGTTAGCTAACTATCCAAATATAAGCAAAATGATAACAACACAAGCACACGCAGAAACAAAAGTAAACAAACATCATGCTGGCACTCAACCGTTTATTATCTATTATTTAAATGATTCACATTATTCAATTTAAGTTGTGGCACGAGAATTATTATTAGTTCTCGCCTCCGTTCCTTATCCAACTGGTGTAGGTCTAGCTGACTTCCACTGGTAGCATCACTACAAACCACGTATGGACTAGTCCCGAAAGAAACCCCCAGCGCCAGCCAGCTACTGAGCAGAATGCCACCGCCCGTTACTCTAAGGCCAAAATATAGGTCGGTAATTATATATCACAACCTATCTCTCTAAACATTTCATTCACACACCACCATCATCATTTATACTCATATTTAGAAGTCAGCTAAGTAAGCCCAAAGGACTTACTTGTTATAACGCTCGACTCTTTATAAACCACTCGCTCTGTAAACTGTAACCACTCGGTTTCCTGTCAAAGGCGATAAGTGTATTAGCACACTCTCACGTAGATAGAAGTCTAAAACTTCTAAGATCGAATAAGGTATTAAGACATACTAGTTACAGTATTAGTTTAGGGTAAAATGACCATTTTACCCTTGGTTCCGATTTTCTCGAAAACCCTAAAATTCATGTCCAAACTCCTATTTGAGGTTCTAGATTTATTTTCTAACTCCTAAAATTTTATTTGGTTCCAAACTGACATTTTTCCTATGTTTCTATTTTCCGGAAGAATAGTAAAGGTCTAACTTCGGTTCTAAATATAAAATTCTTAACAGCTTATAATAATTCCGAATTAAATCTCTATATCATCTATGAGGTTCTATCTAACCTTAGGAGGAAAAATTTCTCTAAACTGTTCAGCCATTAATTTTATAATAATTCACAAAGTTGGCTACTTCACTCAAAATTCCTATACTTAGCCAAAAACTTAAGTTTACCAAAACTGCTCAACTACCTAACTTCGGGAGCTCATAACTTTCAATCCGACCGTTCATTTCTTCCCAAATATTAATATGCTAAACTACATATATCCCTCTACCACATATCCAAAATTCAACGGTGGATCTTTATCCAAACGTTCAATAATTGGCCGACAAGATAGGCAGTTTATAAGTCAAAAGCTGAAGGCATGAAAATGGATTTTACAGCAGCCCTTTATTTCCACCATTTTAATTATAAACTCAGCAGCTACCTATTACTATCTTGACTATGCTCAAGGCCGAATTACAGCAGTTCATCAATCTAACATTAAGGAAATGGGTATGCATACATAAGATTATACAATAACTTCTAGAGACGAGAATTGGACTGCAGAAGAGAGGGCTCACCTCTTCAACCGTTACTGGGCTGAGATTAGACGTGGTTCGGTCTACTGTTGTTCCACAACGACTCTAGTTCGTCTCTTCTGTATAAAAGGGGAAGGCCGGGTTAGGATTAGAAGCAGAAACGGGAAAGTGAACCAAGACGGTTGCTTACGCAGAGGGAGATCCGTAGCCGATGAAAGTCTAGCCTTTCGAGGAGATGTGGAGCTGCTTGATGTCCAGACGACTGTAGGGGCTGAGTACTTGTCGCTGGCTCGGTTGTGCAACAGAAGGCTAGATCGGGTCCTTGCTGGCTGGACAGTGATCTTCCGTCCGGTTTCAGGAGAGCAAGGTTGTTACGTGCAGAAGGTTTTTGTGCAGAAGTGCTGTGTGCCGAGGGTGGAACGTTGCTGGCGCCAAGTCTGTACTAGCTGGAACGTGAGGAAGAGCAGTTACGTTGGAGATTTCGATCAGCAGGAGAGGGAAATGTGGTTTCTGAATGTGGACGTGAAATGGGAGGAAGGTGAGCAGCTGTATGCGTGATTGTAGGCTGAACAAAACGGGATTTCCTCCTAAAATTTTGCAGCTGTTACGTTTTATTTTAAGAGGGCCATAAATGTTGTTGATTAACTCCTCCTAGCTGGCACGGATTGCTGTTGGGCTGAAGAAGGTGAAGCATCAGTTCCTTCCTGGGCTGAAGCTGGCAAGCTGGCGTTGGGCTGGAAGGCTGGCAAGCTGAGCAGGCGGACAGCAGGTCTTCTGGGCTGGACGCGTGAAGCAGCTGGACGGAGTTGGGCTGAAGGTTGGCGCTGGACAAGGCAGCAGTGGGCTGCTTCTGGGCTGGAGCGGACAAGGCAGCGGGCTGGAGCAGCGCTGGGCCGGAGGGGCGCTGGACTGGGCTGCTGGCGCTGGATCCGCTGGCTGAATTATATGTTAACAGATGGGCTAAAATGGCTGCATCTGGGCTCCTTAATTTAGCGAGTTTCTGGCTGGACAAGATCCCGATATATAAATATACGGACTAGGCGGATAGGGAGTTTATTTTAGTTTAAGATCGGCTCAGAATTCTATCATTTTATGCGGAAGTAATCTACATAAAATGATAAACTATATTAAAGATTCTATCATTTTATGTGAAGGAATCTACATAAAATGATAAATCCTATAATAATATGTCTAACTAAGTAGACGGATATGGGTCAACTGATCGAGATCTATTTAATAACGGAAATAGACGGAATAAAAATTCCGGATTTTACATTATCCAACATTACAAACCAACGTGGAAAATGAATTCCAATTTACATACAAGAAACGTAAATCAACATATATTACAATTAAACTCCTTTAGAGTTCGATGTAGCGAACCTTAAATAATACAAAGATAAGGAAAACAATAATTAGAACATCAAATTTAAAATGAATTAAGTTTTGAATGTAAAAAGTATACACTATACATACTTTGTTTTAAGATTTCATGGCAAAGTCTTCCACAACAACATCCTCTAATATAGTATCAACAATTTGTGAATCGGACACAAAACCTAAATTAGGGGAAAATATCATAATAGATATCAAAAGCAAAAAAAATAACAAAAGATAAATAATATAAATAATATGGTCACCGGCATAGTTGCTCCCAATCCAACTTTGTAAGCACATTAGAGACATGGAGCCTAGAACGATAAGGACTCACCACTTCTCCACCCATACTTAAAGCACTTTCAGAAGCCACCGTGGATACATGAATAGCCAAAATGTCCTTTGCGATCTTTGGACACTTTACAATTTTTGAAAACTTAAGAACGTCAAAATCTTTACTATCAGGTAATACAACTTCTTGAAAATAATAGTCCAACTTATGGCTAAAAGGTCCGAAAATTTCGGACTGGCATGATATAGGGAGACAATACGCACAAGCTTCGCAAAATGTAATGGCACCCATGATTAACTAATGACACATCTTGCAAAGAAGCTGCCTTAATCCAAAATTATCAAACTAAAACAGTAATCCAAACGCATGGTAAGAACTAAGAAGATGTATGAAAATAAAACAGTTATCCAAACACATGATTAACTAATGACACTCTTGTCTCTTGATAATTTAAGGTACTTATATTTTTATAATTTTAATAATTTATATTGGTAGAATTTTGAGTTTTTTTTATTTTTATTTTATTAAATACTTTATACGGGTGATGCGGGGCGGATATGAGGCGGGTGGTGGATGGTTCGGGTGGTAGGTGGTTGTACCTACACCCATACTCACCCCACCACCTGTCAACCGCCCACCACCCAGAATTCTTCGAGTATTCACTCATGAATACGGATCGGTTGGATCGGGTGGTTGTTCACCCATTTTCAATCCCTTTATTATCCTCACAAGATCAAATCTTGTGGAAATCCCAAGAAAAGGAAAAGAAAGAGAGAAAGAAGGTATGAAGAAGAAGAGATGCTTACCCTCTTCTGTGGCTGAACCAGAACGACGACACCCAAAGCTCTAAGCCCTTCAATAGACTACAACAACCTCAACAACCATCAGCACAACAACAACATCAAACACCTTTGCAAATTGAGGAAGAACCAAAGATTAAGACAAGAAGAGATCAAAGAGAAGAAGGAAGAGAAGAGGAAGAACGTGAGGAGATGAAGGAGAAATGAAAACCCTCATCTAAAGGAAGAGAACAAAGCTTATGAAGAAAGAGAGACGGAAAGCACAAGTCAAGAGAGTCAAAGAAGGCGGCGCCCGACATCAAAACCGTGGGGCGGAACACTAGAGCCGCGGGGGCGGCGCCGTACTTGCGGCTAGGCTAAGGCGCAGGGGCGGGGACCCCTAAAAAACTAAGGTTATTACACAATGGGGACTTGATGGACTATCCTCCCTTATTTGGTCTTTGTTTTGTTTGCGCGAGTAGGTTGACGATATTAGCATACCGGTAGGTTCGGCCCTAGGGCACCAGTAGATTGACATCCTATTTAGGGTGGCGGTAAGAGCACACCAGTAGAGTCGCCTAGGGTGCCGGTAGGTTGACGTGATAGCTGTTGCATCCATCACCAACGGTGATGGTGGCACCGCTAGGGTTTGTGTTTTAGGGTTTGTTTAGGTGGAAGCGTGTTGAGGGATCATAGGCTCTTGTATCATGTAAAATTTAATAATCGAAAAGGTGTTTTCTTTATTAACTTTATATCGTTTATATAACATAAATGTAAGAATATAATGGTAAAATACATATAACTTTAACATAACCCTAAAACTTTCTCGAGAAAATTGGTGTAGAAGGGCCCTTTTTGTATCCATGATACAAAATAGGCCCTTCTAATTTTCTTCCAAAAAATAAATCAAAATGAAATTATAAATCAGCTTTAATAAGGTAGCTATTTAAGGGCAAATTAGTAATGTAGCATAATTAGCCCTTTTCTTTTTTCTTTTCATACTCCCCAATTTCAAGTTGGAAGCTGTGTATTTAGGAAAGTGATACTGACGGTGGGCCATTCAATAATGCGAAGGCTAACAATGGCTAATATTCATTCTCCAAATTTTATATTTCTTGCTGAAGATAGTTTCATGGGAGAAGTCGCCAACTTGTCTAGCATGAGTCGCATGACTACTTCACGCGGCCCATATGTATCCTCTGTGTTTTAAGTATTCCAAATTCTCTGAACATTATAAGTATTCCAAATTCTCTGAACATTATACCATTTTAATGGCTTCGGTTTTGCTTAAGACCGAAAACAGTTGAGGATCGTTTTCACTAAAATTCATAGTAAAAACCGCCATTGTTGATCTGTAACTACATGGCCTTAATTTTGAAATTATCCATTTCTGTGAAATTTATGTATTCGAATCAACATTGATGAAAGATGATGTACATAATTTTAAGCAGATACATAAAAATCAACGCCACATGAATTTAACAACTACATAATATTAGCAAATACATAAATTATGTTCGTCACCTTCGTCATTACTGACACATAAATTTAACAACTACATAATATTAGCAGATACATAAATTATGTTCGTCACCTTCATCATTACTGACACTCAGCACATAAAAATCAACGCCACATAAATTTAACAACTACATAATATTTAGCAGATACATAAATTATGTTCGTCACCTTCGTCATTACTGACACATAAATTTAACAACTACATAATATTAGCAGATACATAAATTATGTTCGTCACCTTCATCATTACTGAGATACATAATTCATGTATCTGCTAATATTATGTAGTTGTTAAATTTATGTAGGGGACCACATTTACAAGGAAAGTATATTTGATATCCTAACAACATCCTAATTTGTAGGGGACCACGTTTACAAGGAAAGTGTATTTGATATCCTAACAACATCCTAATTTGTAGGGGACCACATTAAATAACCATATTTATTTAAAAAATTGTCACATCATATTAATTTGTAGGGGACCACATTAAATAACCATATTTATTTAAAAAATTGCCACATCATATTTTTTATTTCCAGCAGGGTATCAATTTATTTGGGAATTAATCTTTATCATAAAATTACTAGGGGCCTACTTTATCTACATTTTTACAAAAAAGACTAGTTAATCTACATTAATACATAATTAGCCTACTTCCCCTTTTATCTCAACTTTCTCTAACTTAGTGTACCAATTATGCATTCTTCTTTTTCTAAGCTCTTAATAATCCTAGCTCATATAACAAGTGCATTCATTCTAGTTTTGTTCAAGTCTCTACAATATATATATATATATATATATATATATATATATATATATATATGGAGTTAGGTTCATGTGAGAACAAGTGTTACGGTAAGAAATAAGAACGAATCTTAAGCGTCGGATTAATTACATCCAATGGTTATGATTAGTTATTAAATTTAGATAATAATTTAGAGATAATTCACTTTCCCCCGTTAGATAATGAAATATAGCATTTTCCTAATATAAGCTAAATCTTATTACGGCTCACTATTTGCCACTTTAATCTTTCATCCTACTGGAAAAAAAATCAAGTTGCACGATTAATAAAAAAATCATTGGGTGTATGTTTATTGAATTTGAACTCATAGAACTTAAACGTGCAACATATATTATGTTCAATAGGTTGATTTTTATTAATAAGAATAGTCACTCGTGTTATATAAATATGAATGTAAATGTGCATGATATTTTAAATGAACTTAACGTGCAAGTTAAGTTCATTTAACTTGCATGATCTTCACTTGTCACTCCTGTTTATACTGTGTTTCTTACATGTGTTACATTTGCACGTATATGTGCAAATGAACCGATACGTTAAGTTCATTTAACTTGCATGATCTTCACTTGTCACTCGTGTTTATACTGTGTTTCATACATGTGTTACATTTGCACGTATATGTGCAAATGAACTGATAACTTAGTCGTGCTTGAGAATCATATGAATATGAACAATTACATGTGCACCACTGCACGTTACTAGTTAACTTAGTCGTGCTTGAAAAAGCACAAATAACTTAACTCAACCGACAAGAGTAGCAAAAAAAAAAAATGTCAAAAAGTAATCGTGCTTGAAACTAAACGTGCAACCAAATTCATATGAACAAGATAGTGCATTAGATATTAAGGAGGGACAATACTCAGTAACATAAATAATATAAATAATAAAGATATAATAACATAGTGCATGATATATTGAGTAAATGTGATTGGTAAGAAACATTTGCACGAATATCTATTAATAAACATATAAATCACGCGTTGTAACTAAAGAAATAAAACATTGTTTCCTTAATTATATATACGTGTACGTGTATATTACCATATGCACGTTTATATTAAATTAGCAATCGAAAATTGCCTAAATCGAACGTTAAATCTCCATCCCTTTATTTATCTAACGATCTATAAGTGTTCTTATTTCTTACCGTAACATATGTTTTCACCGGATCCTGATATATATATATATATATATATATATATATATATATATATATATATATATATTTACTTTATAATACTAAAACATAAATGTTTTAGACCAATTGTCATCCTAAGAGCATGAACACTAGTGAGTTTTTAAGGTGGGTTTTACACATTGTTTTTCATTTCTCTTTCTAAACATCATCTAAAGAACTACACATTTTATTATTCACAGTATTGATTTTTTAATTCGGTTTTTTGGCTTTGTACTTACTTCCATAATATTATAAAAAAGAACCAAATCTCACAAATTTTGCACCTCATTTAGCAAAAAGATGTTATTATATATTAACCAATACTCTTTCCCCCATTTTTTAGCAATTGCTTAGCAAGCAACCAAACATCCTTCTCTCTTCCATTTCTTAACTCAAATGTCACTTTTATCTAGAAATCAATATTATTATATGCTAAGGAACCACTAGTGTAGGTGCTCTAACAATCCTAACATTGCACCACCAGTGGCCGATCTAGGGGTGGGCTCGGCTGGGCCGTCACCCACCACAGCCCAATATTTTTTTATTAGTAGTACTCTTAAAAATAATTATTTATTTCTATAAATAGAGGTTTCCGGAAGATTAAAACCTCGTACCCTGCTTTCCCTATACCCTATCTCTCTCCTACAGTCTGAATAGCCGTGCGGCCCGTGCTCTTCGCCTCAACAATTCCTGCAAAGTTCCTGCAAAGTTCTGCAGCCTTAGGCCCTTAGTGTTGTCCTTTCAAATTGTTTCAATTTGGTATGTTTTATATATTTATGTTGTATCTATCCTTACTTTATTTAATTAAATGTTTACTTAGATTATTTAATTACTGTTTAGTATAGTAATAATCTATATATATAGTTAATGATCTTATTAATTTATTTTATTTAATTAAGTGTTTAGTATTTACTTTTTCTAAATATATAGTTTCATCCTCTTATTTTATTATTTTAATTGATATTTTTTTTATCGTATTCAATAATCAAGTTAGTGTTTTATATTTTTTGTCTTTATTATATGATAAAGTTTTATAGTATCTACTAATTGTTTAACAAATTGTAGTTTTATAAATTAACAATTAAAAATTTAATTATTAAATTAATTTCGATGAACTTATTATGTTAATTTATTGGAGAATGACCGTAATTGTTTTAAATTTTTTACAGATTAATTATGTCTTCACAACCACCAAAGAAAAAAGTGAAGTCCACATTGTATTCTTTCTTCAAACCCAAAGAATAAACTCCGGCACATGAAAATCATCAGTCTCCTCCTGTTGATAATCAAGTAAGTCAACGCTCTACTACTCCGGATGAAATCGACCAGTCTCCTCTTTCTGATATATCTTTTGAGCTAGTTCGTGATCCGGGAATAAGAAAAAAAAATGTGATTGACCTCTTGATAAAAGAGACGAGATTAGGAGAAAGTATTTGATGCATGGACCGTATCAACCAAAATTTGCAAAGTATGAGGTTAACGATCTCGTCGTTTTCAATATAGTTGGTTTAAAGAATTTAATTGGTTAGAGTATTCACCTACTACACATATGTGTTATTGCTTTCCATGCTTTCTTTTTGCGGACAATACAAATTCTTCTTCTTCTTTAGTAAACGGTGGATTTAACAAATAGAAGAGAGTTCATCAAGGAGCCGAATGTGTATTTTTGAAAAATGTTGGAAAATCAACATCTCCTCATTACAAATGTGTTGTATTGTATATGCTGAATCTTTGATGAAGCCAGTTGGTCATATCGATACGGTAATGCAGAGGGTGAGTAGAGTAGAAGTGATAAAAACCGATTGAGACTTAAAACTACAATCATGGTTGTGCAACGATTGGCATTGCAGGGTTGTGCTTTTAGGGGTCATAATGAGTCGGAACTTTCTACGAATCGTGGAAATGTAATCGAATGGGTGGATTTTTTTAGCAAAATGGGTACTAGAAGTCAATGATGTTGTACTGAATAATGCACCTGGAAATGCCATATATATTTCTTCTGAAATTCAAAAAGAGGTGTTGGCAATCATGACAAACAAAGTGCGTTATATGATCCGTGAGGAAGTTGGAGATGCATATTTTTCTATACTCGTCGATGAAGCACAAGATGAATCGGGACTGGAGCAAATGGATATCATCTTGAGGTTTGTAAACCTCACTGGTATTTTGACAGAACGTTTTTTTGCTATCAGACGGGTTCTAGAGACTTCTTCAGAAACACTTTATAAAGAGATATGTAATGTCCTATCTACTTACAATCTTCAAATTGACAAATCGAGAGGTCAAGGGTATGATGGTGCTAGTAACATGTCAGGACAATTTAATGGATTGAAGGCACTACTTCTCAATGATTGTGAATATGCATACTTTGTCCATTGTTTCACTCATAGATTGCAATTGACGTTAGTGGCTGCTGCAAAGAAGTGTGATCCAATTTGGAGGTTCTTTTCTTTCTTGGATAATGTTATTAATATTGTCAAGTCGTCTCCTAAACGCAACACAGAGTTACAAGCATTTCATAGAAGTGAAACTGATGATATGTTAGAAAGTGGAGATTTAGTTTCTGGACAAGGAGCTAATCAAGCAACATCCTTACAACGTGCAGGTTTTACTCGTAAAAAATCTTATCTTATATATAACAATATTAATATGTGTCTATCAAGATTTAGCTAAACATTTGATATTTTTATAATGTGTAGGATCTACCCGATGGAGTTCTCATTTTCGGTCTATTGCAAGTGTACTTAAAATGTTTTCTTCAACTTGTAAAGTGCTTGAGAATATAAGTGAGAATGGTCCAAACTCCAAGGCTCGAGTAGAAGCTAGTGGTGCTCTAGATCAGTTGATGACTTTTGAGTTTGCATTTAGTTTGCACTTAATGATGGAAGTTATGGAAATTACCAACTTTCTTTGTCAGGTATTTCAACAAGAATCTATCGACATACTAAGTGCTCTTCAACATCTTTCCACTGCAAAAACACTTCTTCAAGATCTACGTGATAAAGGATGAGAGAAATTACTTCAAAAAGTGAAAGAGTTTTGCTTAAAACACGAAGTACAAGTACTTGACATGAGTAGTAAAGTTGGACGTGGTGCGAAACAAATAACTCTTGAGTATTGTTATCATGTTGAGCATTTTAATCAATCTATAGACTTTCAGTTGTCCGAGTTAAACTCAAGGTTTAATGAGACCACTATCAGACTACTTCAATTGAGTGTAGCCTTGGATCCACAAGATTGTTTTCATTCGTTCAAGGCAGATGATGTCTACAAACTTGCAGTAGAGTTCTATCCTAGAGATTTTGAAGAACATGAAAGAAATCTTTTGAAGAGTGAGTTGCCCTACTATCGTGCTTTTATTGTCTCCAATTCAGAGTTTCAAGTACCCACACTTGCAAAATTAATGGAGAAGTTGGTGGAAAGAAAAAAAAGATGAACAGTTCAAAATGATAAACAAATTGATTCATCTTGTGTTAACTTTACCGGTTTCTACTGCAACTATAGAGAGAGCGTTTTCAGCAATGAAACATGTGAAGACCGACATCCGTAACAAAATGGAAGATGAGTTTCTTTGTGATGCTTTGACGATCTATATTGAAAGAGAATTTGTGAGTAAAGTTGACATCGATTCGATATCGATGATTTTGCTAAGGCAAAAAATCGTCGCGTTTGTTTTACTTTCTAGTTTAATGTATAATAAATTAATTGTTTAGATACTTTATAATATTTATATATATATTACAATTATGAAGTTTATATATTTTACGTCTTTCGTGTTGAATTTCGCCCATCCCTAATATTTTTCTGGCTCCGCCCCTGTGCACCACCTCAGATTACGCCCCATGTTGTCTTTAAATTACGCCACCTATATTTACATATTTTGTAATTGTAGTTCTCTTCAAATTAAGATAACAAATGAAATCATCGTCTAAGAAAATTATATATTTTTATAAGATATGATTCTATTTGCTTGACGACTTTCTGCAATTAAAGGAGTAATTTTATTTATTATCATATTTTATTTTCAAATTTATCTATTACTTTTATGTTACCTAACTAAATTTATGCATTTTCTCGTTTTAAAAACTAATAATCATATTATTTATTACTACATTATCTATTTTAAGATTTATGTACCAATTATATATGTTCATGCCGGATTAGATTTAGGTATGAGTCGGTTTCGCCTTGGATCCCTTTCAAATTGGATTCGAATGGGTCGATTATCGGTTTAGATTGGATCAAGTTGATTTGAATTTGGAGTTGTGCATTTCAATAAATTTTCAGTTTGATTCGAGTCAAGTAGAAGTTCAGCTAAACATTAACAAAATATATCCTTCCGTACTCTATAAACATATATGCATACAAAACCCTATACTTCCAAAAATTGTCAACCTCCTCCATTTTGCTGTCGGTCGTGACACAGTTACAAGGTTGTGAAATGCAATTGCGTAGGTGAGCCAACATCATCATGATTGTGTCAAAATAACGTGTATGCACGAACAATGTGAAATATATGACTTCAAATATCAAATATTATAGACAAGTTTAAAAAATATATTTTATCAAGAAAAAAAACAAACAAAAAACTAAAATTACTTTTTTAATTAAAAAAAATACATGAAAGAATGACAATAAAAAGTAAAACGCGACCATTTACAACTAATATTGAGGAGATAAAAAAAATAAAAATAAGTAAAAAAGCAGAAAATAAAAACAAGTAAAAGAGGAGATAAAAAAAATTGGAGATAAAAATAATCAATGTGGCAAACACTCTTTTGTTTAATAGATTAACTAAACATAATTATTATGGGGCCCAAAAAAATAGAAAACCTGTGTTGTTGGGCCGAATGACACCACTTGTTGGACGGGCCTAATTATAGAAATACCACGCAAACACGAATAAATTTATGTATTTATGTGTTTTATTACACACAAATATATATATATATATATATATATATATATATATATATATATATATATATATATATATATATATATATATATATATATATATATATATATAGGGTGTGGTTCCCATGAGAACACCCCCTAACGTGAGAATATGAGAACAATCGTACACCGTTGGATGTGATTATTAAGGGTTGAGATTTAGAGTAGATATCAAAAATATTAATAACTACGAATAATAATAATTAGGAATTCAACAATAACTACGAATAATCCACTCAACCAACAATAACTACGAATAATATATTAAACGATATGGCACATTCGTAACAAAACTAATAATAATTACGAATCTGTTCTCATGTTCTCACGTTAGGGGGTGTTCTCATAGGATCTATACTCTATATATATATATATATATATATATATATATATATATATATATATATATATATATATATATATATTTGTGTGCGGATTAGGGTTTTTTGACAAACTGAATTGTCAATTCTCGTGTAAATGTAGACATGGGTCGCAAACCTAAACTTAAACCGTAAAAATTCAAACCGGCGGTTTTGGTTAAACCTAAACCGTCAGTTTGGTCGGCGGTTAACCGGCGGTTTTGGTTAAACCTAAACCGCCAGTTTGGTCGGCGGTTAACCGACGGTTTGATCTCCAAACCGCCGGTTTGGTCCATTTTTTTTTAAGAAAAAAAATAGTCAAACCGGCGGCTAAACCGCGGGTTTGGGGTAAACCGCAAACCCACGGTTTGGCCAAACAGACAAACCTAAATCGCCGATTTGGTCCTGTTCACAAACCGCCGGTTTGACGGTTTGGTTCAAACCGGACCCATGTCTATGTAAATGTATCCTCAAGTATACCGACATAGCTTAACTAAACTCCTTTTCGAGAATCTCCCAATTCAAACAAGTCGAATGAGTGAGGGAACAAGTTACCAACTAAAGTTATATATGCAAATTAGCATGAAACATCATGATAGAACTTGACATAAGCTTCGGATATGATTTCGCTATCTTGAATGATCGATACACCAATCAACAACGATCTCTATGTTTTTTGCTAGGGATACTCCTAGTTTGCATGAGATCACACAATGAGTAATTGGTTGGAGATCAATCCCTTTCGAGAAGCAAATATGACTAACTGAGCAAGTAGAGCACTCAACAGCTTGCTAATTGGGAAAGCATGGATTTTTATATGGATGGTTTTGCCGCATTTGGAGATGTTGAAATGTTGTCTCTATCAAATTTCAACACCAACCACAATATATGCTTTTTTATGAAGAGAATAAAAGTGAAACTTATGAGGTGAATTTGACATCAATACAACCACCACTTTCACAAGGAGTGACGTCAATAATACCTTAACTTGTGCCCTAATTAAAAAAAAAAAGGAATTTTAGACGTACCGGCAAAAAACACTATTAGTAGTCACGCACGCGAAGTGCGTAGTTTCGCTTTTCGCATTTGAGTTCAAACTACGCTTTTGACAAGCGTAGTTGGAGAGCCGTCCTGAGCCGGTTGGAGCCGATGAATATTTTTTTAATTAACTCCAACTACGCTATTGGTAAGCGTAGTTGAAGTGTTTTTTTAATTCAACTTTGGTAATGAGAACCAAAGTTAAAGTTCTTTTTTATAAAAAAAAAATTCACTCCAACTACGCTTGTTACGCTAAGAAGGTGACACGCAAAAAGCCTTAAATTTATACTCGATATATTTCTCCTAACTCCTAGCGAACCCGCAGTGTACGGGACGTTTTGTAGTAGGGATAGTATTCCGAGGTCGAACACAAAGACTGAGGTGAAACGGAATCGATTAGTGACTAAGGATAGTGTTGATCTAGGCTAAGAAAAGAGAAAGAAATAAAGAAATGAAAATCTCAATGTTTTTGGGTTGGGTTTGTGGTGATCAATCAAATATCACAATGATATAAGGTGGCAAAACAAACTAAGAAATCAAGCTAAAACACAAATAAACAAGGCAAACACGAAATATGTGATCAAAAAGAGAAAAGCGGATTCTAGGGGTTGGAAATTCCGGTTATGGCATTGGACTCAAGCTTCTAATCATCCTTGGATAAACTATGGTATGTTGGGAAGGAATGTTTCTCAAGTGGGGTCAATTACCGGGTAGGTCTCATGATCCACTAATCCCGCACCTAAGGTCCTATCACCGGGTAAGTCTCTAGGAGCCTAAGGTAGGGATGTCTACACAAACCGGATGGTTATCTAGGGATCTAACCTCTCCTTACCGGGTAAGTCTCGGGAAGGCAAGTCCTAAACACTTATCCTAGCACATTCAGTCCAATAGCGGCTTGTGAGGCTCACGACTACCTAGAATTCGTCATCTTTGGTATCTAAGAGCAAGAATCACCGGGTAAGTCTCTTCTAACTCTTAGTTGCTAACACTAGGTCACCCTAGGATAGGTTTAGCTCAGCAAACACTAGGATTTCAACAATCTAACATCCTAGCACTTAGATTCATCAAAACAAGCAAGTCAGACAAAATTACGGGTAGTTCATCAAGAACCACGGCCGTGGAATGTACAGAACAAGCCGTGGTTTACAACAGAGGCTAGGTTCGAGCAAACAATTCATCCAAAGGTACATCTAAGTCCATTCTATCATAGTCCAAGCCATAACCATCTTTCCCTTACCCTAGAATCGCATCTATTTAGCCAACAACATGCATCATCACAATCAAAGTCATCAAGCATAAAATCATGGAATCCATATCAAGAGGATGAAATGAAAGGGAGATGAAACAAGTGGAACAAGAAATCCAAGCTGAATATGAGTTTAAGAAAGACTTACAACCCTTCAAAAGAAGGTTCAATCGATTCTTACAAAACCTTGCAAAACGTCTTCACAAAACTCACTCAAAACTATCAAAAACTAAGAATGGTGTGTTCTTCTCTTCTTCTCCAATGGAACCTTTTCTTCTCCTCCAAGAGTAGCTCCAACCCTATCTTCCAATAAGAGAATATTGTTGTTGAGAGTGTGGGAGAGAATGGAGTGATGGGGTCTGTCTCTAACAGCCTGCAGGACCACCTTATATCCTCAACAAATTGCAAGAGTCGGCCATGAAGATCGAGGGACAACTGTCACAACTGTCTGGGGAAAACCACGGCCCATTTCCACGCCCGTGGAAGTCCCAGTGGCCGTGGTTTTGGTGCCTCAGCTTGTTTTGGATCATCAAGCCACGATTTGGTGCAAGGCATGCACCAACAAGGTCCCAAGTGTCCCCCTTAGCTCCTAGCTTGCTTCCCAATGAGTCCGAAGGTGTGTCATCTCGAGGAACGATCCTCAAATGTATCGATTAAGCTCCTAAATCTCCCAAAATAACTACAAAGCATGCAAAAGTCCGTGTAGACGTCTATCTCGACAAAATACATGAATCGAGTGCAAACGTCGTGAACTAGTGCTAAACCATGCATGAATGAGCGGAAAAACTATCTAAATGAGTGCCTAAACCTAAGTCATAAATCATGTTATCAACGCTTGCCAATAGCGTAGTTAGAGTATTTTTTTAATCCAACTACGCTTGTCAATAGCGTAGTTGTAGTTTTTTTTAAAAAAATTCAACTTCAATTACGGTTATCATAAGCGTATTTCATCGACTCCTATCGGCTTCGCATCGACTCCAACTACGCACGCCACAAGCGTAGCTAGATTCTTGAGCTGAAAAACAAAACTACGCGTTTCGCGTGCGTAGTTTATGTTACCAATAGCGATTTTCACCGGTACCTCTATCATCCACCTTAAAAAATTGATGGGTATTTTAGTGTCTGTTTAGTTGGAGTGGTGGAATATAAATGAAATGGAATCGGTTAAAGAGAAGGGAAGGAAATGAAAATGATTAGATTGCTTCCATGTGTTAAAAGACCTATAAATAAACATACTTTTTGATTGATTCGGAATTATTCTGTTACGGGAAATTATTCTTAGCGTTTTCAGACGAGCGCTTAGTGTTCAATCAATTCCGCACTTTGAGTATGAAAGCGAAATTGGATTTAATTAATTCCGCATTTGAGACTCGAAAGTAAAATTGAGTAATTTATAAATAATGTATATGGGTTCATCTAACATGTAATAACAACTGTTTAAGTGTTTAACATACATATTAATGGGTCTTTTTGTTCTACTTATGACAACAAAAACGGAAATACGCCGAATCTAGTGTATTTTCTATACAAAACTGTTTTCGTTCTCAATTTTGGTTTTATGTAGGCTTTCAAAATTAATTCTATCTTAAGTAAACCATATGAAATAGTTGCAGGACATTAATGAATAAATATGTATATTGTTGATTCGTTTCAATTCCGTCTCATTTTTCTTTCTCTATACAACCAAATGAGGGGTACTAGTCGTACTAGATATCAAATCAAGGTTTATAATAACAACACTTTAATTATAAAACTCAAATTTGAGTTTAATATAAAATTATTTGGTAGGTGGGTAATGGAAAAACATTAACTTCTGACAAGATAATTGGATCACAACGATTCCTCTTATCAAAATAGTCCGAAAAATCAAATTTAATCAACACTTATACTAAAGTTAAGCCACTTCATTAAATATAACGAATGAGATGTCACCAAAATTGAAAATGAACTACAAAATCAGTTTCGGAAATGCTCGACAAGGAGTCTTGTTGGCTCCCTAACTACTCATGCGAATGAATATGGAAAATGGATACCCAACCAAAAATTAAAAACTTCATGTGGAAAATTACAAGAAATGGTATCCCTACAAAAGCAAAACTTGACGAAAGAAGAATTTCGGTTACCAAACACTGTGAATTCTGCAACGATCAACTCGAAGACCTAGTACACCTACTTATTGATTGCCTCTACAACAAAAATGTGATTGCAAAAAACAAAAAAGCACACGAACTCTTGTTGGAAATTAAAAAAAAAATCGTGATAATCAACTCTACACGCCTAGCAACTATACGATGGAGTACTTCAAGAAACAAAATCAATTTTAATAATGATGAAATTGATTGGTTCAAAACATCTTAAATTTCATCAAAGCCGATTTCATAACCGGAAAACCCAAATTACGGATGAGGACAACTACGAATTTAAACATATTCAAAAGAACAACATATCCATCATAAGGAATAAAAGTATCATTAAATGGGACAAACCAAAACCTAGATGTCACAAACTCAACTTTGATGGATCAAAACTCGACTAGGGTATAACATCTATTGCTTTGTTATATGAAATCATAACAATGAAACTATTAGCTTAGACACTAGGAAAAATAGCTCAAATGGGACAAACCAAAATCTAGATGTCACAAACTCAATTTTGATGGATCAAAACTCGACTAGGGTATAACATCTATTGGCTTTGTTATATGAAATCATATGGGACACTAGGAAAAATAACTTTAACTCCATAATTAAAGTAGAAGTCTTCGTGTTGAAAGCTAGACTAAAAGAAGCAATCAGTTTAAATATTAAAAAGATCGAAACTGAGGGTGATAACTTATGTGTTGTCAAGGCACCCCAATGACTTTGGAGCCATCCCTAGGAGATCGAGATGATCTTATCCAACTCCAGACTGGATCTTCGCTTCTTTGAGGAAGTCCAAGTCAGACATGTGTTTAGAAAAATCAATTGTGTTGTTGACCGATTGATCCATTTGGAAATTTCGAACTCCAACACACCCTTTTTTGTCAATCCCGAGCTTTGTGTTATCATCCGAAATGATGCTTTAGGATGGACTACATTTGGCGAGTTTTGGAAGATTCTCGTGTCACAAAAAGAAGTTGAATTAGTGATCTGGATAACCTAAAGAAAGATAATAACCGGATGTTGTGTGAGCATGCTATGTGTTTTATGTTACCTTATGTGTGTATGTGATATTATTGTCATTCTGATATTTGGAGTGTTAGCAAACGGTTTGTCCGCCATTGTAGATGTCTTGCAATTAAGAGTTGTAGAGAGATCCAGAGTGGATGGTCAACCGGGTCCACGTACTCGTATAGATGGGAAGGGAGAGTCTTTCCGTTTCTGCATGCATCTTTTCTTGTTGTTATGTTTGTAAGGTTGACCCATGTATACATTCATCATTTCAACCTTAACTGATTTCACTTTGTTTCACTACGTTTGTGTCTTGTTGTAAGATATAGTAATATTGTTGTCAAAATTGAGGTCGGGACCCAATGTGAGGTCCTAACCAGTAGCTCCCCGAGAATTTGGAGTGTTACACTACCTCTAGAAGATAGTTTGTCCTAACCAATTTCCGTTAAAAAAGAAAGCTTTATTGTACTAAGGGCTCGTTTGATATGCTATCAATTTACCTAATCATAAAACAAAGATACTTTATGTAGTATACCTATGAACTGTGATAATAAAGCTGCCAATCTTGTATTCCATGAAAGGACAAAACATATCAGGCTTGATTGTAATTATGTAAGAGATGAAGTACAAAGAGGTTTCATTTCTACAACTTATGTTAGATCATCACTTTAGTTGCCATATATCTTTACCAAGGCACTTGGAGAGCATTAGCATTCCTTCCTTACTTTCAAGCTTGAACTGCTTCCACCTTGTCCAGCTTGAGGGGGGGGGTATGGACACATTATGTAAATATAGAAATAAGTGGTCCAGTTTGTAATAAACAGAAATAAAGAGCTACTCTTCGTCTATATGAGGAAGCAATGTAACAATGATTGAGCAATGAATTTAGTTGATAATTATGTTCACTATTTCTCTTACTTCTCTCTTAAAATGGTATTATAGCAAGATTGCTCGCTTCTGTGATCAAGATCTCTCTATAGACTTGATTAATTCCGTGTTCAAGGGTTTCTATTCTCACTTCTGAGAAGAATTCATGATGCGGGGATAAGCCGCAGTTCCCGATCTAGATTTAAAGTCCTTAACTGGGATAAAATCGGGTTGTTCTATAGAATAAATCGGCCGATTTATATGAAGAACAAGTCGATTTTCTTGGAAACTCATAAAACGGATTAGTGAACGATATGGAAAGAAAAGAAGATGAATATGGAATGATAAATGATTAATATAGGAAAATAGGACTATTATAAGACTTGCTATGAACCTTGAACTCGATGGATCAAAACCCTTAACAAAGAATTACCTTTCACCCTTCCTTCTTTAACCTTACACAAGCCTTCTAGATAAGACAAGCACAAGGAGGGACTAGTTTGACTTGTAGTACCAACCTTCAACAAGATTAACACACACAAGAACAACCTAGCAAAGATTCACAACTTTTCAACCAAAAACTCTCCTTTTGATTGAATAGGAATGAAAAATGCAAACCCCGTGAGCGAAGTCACAAGTATCTCACAATAATGTGGAAAATATAATCACAACTCAACTATCTAACAATCTCCCCCTCTAAGGCTATTTATAAGGGAGATTAAACCTACTAAGACT
The DNA here is from genome assembly GCA_033239125.1 of Fagopyrum homotropicum. Taxonomy (NCBI): domain Eukaryota; kingdom Viridiplantae; phylum Streptophyta; class Magnoliopsida; order Caryophyllales; family Polygonaceae; genus Fagopyrum; species Fagopyrum homotropicum. The sequence continues at coordinate 24,722,136 of BSWB01000007.1, read as the reverse complement.
AGGATAAACTAAAAAGATAATCTAGGAAAGATATCTTTTAAAAGATATAAAATATAAAATCTAAAAAGATAGAATCTAAATAATCCCTTAAGATAGTTTGAGAGATTTAAGGAATTATTACAAGATATAATTGCCAAAAGATAAAGATCATGGCCGGATCTTCTAGATAAGTTGGAAAGGAGAAATATCGACTTGTAGAAGAAGAGATCGACCGATTTTTCTTACATGTGACTCGATTTTCTTGTAATAAGAAAATCGACCGTTTCTCATTACTGTGGATCGATTTCTTCATATCCAAATACCCTTGATCTTCCTTGAAAATGTCTTGTCTTGGATCCCTCTAGCTCTTGACCTAGTGATGAGTCCTTATATGGAAAGTGTCGAAGATGGTCCCACATCAAGTCATGACGACAAACAAGAACTCAAATAATGGAGACAAACACGGTGGATGCAATACCAATGATTCATTATACTTGTCTACTTCGGATAATCCAGGTATGTAGCTAGTATTGATGGTGTTGATTTCTCTTCTTGGAAAAGAAGTATCAAGATAGCCGTGGGAGCTAAGCTGAAGCTAGGCTTCATTGGTGGATCTTGCTTAAAGCTTGTTGATGATGAAGAGAAGATTGCTCGATGGATTCGAGCGGATTATATGATCCGGTGTTGGATCGTACATTCTATGAAGAATGATATATCAGAGGACTTTACCTATGTCAAATCTGCCAAGCAATTGTGGGAGGAGATAGTCGAGAGATTTGAGGCATCTAATGCACCTCTTGTTTATCAAATTTACAAAAATTTAGCTAATATCAAACAAGAAAAACAGAGTGTTGTTGTCTATTACTCAAAAGTGAAGAAGTTATGGGATGAGTTACAATCTATAGATGGATTACCAGTTTGTCAATGCACTGGAATATTACATTGTTCTTGTGAAATACTCAAGAAACTTTGAAAAAGGGAGGCTAAAGGGAAGATGATGCAGTTCTTGATGGGATTAAGTGATCAATCCGATCACATCGGATCCAATATCTTGTCCTTGGATCCATTACCTACTGTAAATAGTGCTTTTCATATGGTGGTTCAGGTGGAAAAGTAGAGGGAAATCACTTCAATTCCTTCATCTCAGGCACTGATTTTCACTGAAGCTTTAGCTGTTAATCGACAAATTCCTTCTAGACAAGCGGGAGGAAGTAGAAAAGATTTCAAGAAAGACTGAAATGATAGAAAATGTGATCATTGTCATGAGAAGGGACATCTTAAAGAGAGTTGTTTCAAACTCATTGTATATCCACATTAGTTCAAAGGCAATAAGAGCACTAAGCAAGGAAACTACCAGGTTCACCAACAAGGTCGAAGGCATGGATCTTTTGTTGCAAATGCTATAGAGAAGATAGTGGCTAATTCCCCTCTTGATGGATCTGATGAAGTTCATGTTGGACAGAATAAGCTTGACGATTCTCTTGTTAATGTTGTGTTTCAAGAAATTGTGAAATTAATGCAGAATAATACTTCTGTACCAGGAAATGCTAATTTTGCAGGTAACATGAAAACCTTATTAGCTCATTCATCATCCATATCTTATGATTGGATCATAGATTCAGGAGCTTTATATCACATCTCTTATTGTCGAGATTTATTTTCTGGTTTAACCTTGCTCACAAAACCAGTGCTCATTGGTTTACCTGATGGATCCATCAAGAAGGCGCTCTACACTAGGACTATTATTTTGTCTCCCAGTCTTACTCTTCATCATGTATTATACATGCCAAAGTTTAAACGCAACCTATTGTATGTGCTTCGACTTGTAGAAAAATCTAATTCTGAGATTTATTTTACATCTCACCATTGTATATTTCAGGACCATATTAGTAAAGTTGTTCTAGCAACTGGTTCCAAGGAGGGTGGTCTTTACAAGATTTCCTTACCTACACAAGAAACTACAAATAGTTATAGTGTTTCTTCTGCTCATGGAGTTTCACATATTGATAATAAGCATACTACTCTATTTGCTAGACTTGGTCATTCTTTTTTGTCTAAGATGACTCATCTAAAGTTTTGTAATACTTCTGCATCTCACACTTTGGATTGTACTACTTGTGTTTTGGCTAAACAACACATATTGCCTTTTCCACATAGTATTGCTCATGCTAAATCATGCTTTGATTTCATTAACATGGATATATGGGGTCATTATCATACACCTTCCTTATGTGGTGCTAAATACTTCGTTACTATTGTGGATGATCATTCAAGATGTACATGGACATATCTTATGAATGATAAAACACAAATTTACAGTATTAATTATGGTTTCCTTGCTTATGTTAAAAACAGTTTGGTTGTGCTGTTAAAAGTTTCAGGTCAGATAATGGATCTGAATTCTTGCAACACAGTTTGGCTTCTCTATTCCATGCCAATGGCATCATTCATCAAAGGTTTGTGGCTTATGTGCCTCAACAAAATGCCAGAGTAGAGAGAAAACACATGCACCTTTTAGAGACTGCTCGTGCCCTTGGATTAAATGTTGCTTTGCCACTGAATTTTTAGGGAGGATGTATTGGCCGCTACTTATCTCATCAACCTATTACCTTCTTCTATATTGGATTGGAAAGTTCCTTTTGAACTTCTGCATCAAACCAAGGCTTCTTATGAGCATCTTAAGGTGTTTGGATGTTTGTGTCATGCCTTACTTCCTTTTCGAGACAAGTTTCAAGCAGTTTCTAGATCTTGTGTCTTTATTGGATATCCACCAGGACAGAAAGGTTTCAAAGTATTTGACTTAAATACTAAGAAAATTTAGGTTGCTCGACATGTCACATTTCATGAATTTACCTTTCCTTTTAAAACCACCTTATCTCCCTCTCCTTCACCTCTACAAAAATTTCCTTTAGTTTCACCTTCTATTGCTCATGATTTTCAACCTCCAGTTCATGATTATAGTTCTTCCTTATAACCACAAAATTCAAATTCGTCCCCTTCTTTCAATACTCCTATCCTTGTGCCTTTTGATCAACCTACCACTTCTCATTCTACTTCATCCACTCCTCTACATATTCCTATCCATGACAGTGGCTTTTCTCCCACCATTACTCAGCATCAAAGACCATCTCGTGTTATAACCAAACTAGTTAAAATTCACGATTACATTTGTGCCTCTACTCAATGTATTTCTCCATCAAGATCCAATGTCATTTCTTCTATGCACAAGAATCATGATGAAGCTTATGTTCAGTCCTTTTGTTACATGCTTTCTGCCTTTGAACCATCCCATTATAATCAAGCAAAGAATGACCCTATATGGGTTGCAGCAATGGAAAAGGAATTAAGTGCTCTGGAGCTCAATCAGACTTGGATTCTTACGGATCTTCCTTCTGGACATAAGGCCATTGGATCCAAATGGGTTTATAAGGTGAAATATATGTAACACCCCAAATTTTACAACTCGGGGAGTTACTGGTTAGGACCGCACAGTGGGTCCCGACCTTAGTTTGACAACAACTTAACAAGATCTTACAACAAGGCACAGATAAGGAAAAACCGGAAATCATAAATTCAGTCTTAACAATGTATGAATGTGACCAGAACAACCAACAGCCGGAAAACATAAGATAACAAAGTACGGAAAGAAGGAAAAGAACCAAGGTCCAATTGGAAATCCCACAAATAAAGAAACTGCATCACATGCTAAAAGTACGACACCCGGCTGACCACTACCATCCGGATCACTCGGCATCTGCTCTAACTTGTGGTAAGTCTACACAACATAACAACCGTTAGCTAACTATCCAAATATAAGTAGAATAACAACATCACAAACACAAGCAGAAACAAAAATAAACAAACATCATGCTGGAACTCAACCGTTTATTATCTATTATTTAGGTGATTCATCTTATTAAATTTTACAGTTGTGGCACGAGAGCTATTAACAGTTCTCGCCTCCGTTCCTTATCCAACTGGGTGTAGGTCTAGCTGACCTCCGCCGGTAGCATCACTACAAACCGAGTATGGACTAGTCCCTAAAGAAACCCCCACCGCCCGCAAGCTAACTGAGCAGAATGCCACCGCCCGTTACTCTTAGGCCAAGTATAGGTCGGTAAATATCTATCACAACCTATAAATCTAAACATCTCAATCACACACCACTGTCATCATTCATGCTCATATTTATAAGTCAGCTAAGTAAGCCCAAAGGACTTACCTGTTATAAAGCTCGACTCTTTGTAAACCAAACTCGCTCTGTAAACTGTAGCAACTCAGTTGCCTGCCAAAGGAGATAAGTGCATTAGCACACTCCAACGTAATTAGAAGTCTAATACTTCTAAGATAGAAGATCGTAATAGGACATAACTAATTACAGCTCTAATTTATGGAAAAATGACCATTTTACCCTTAGTCCCGAAACTTCCAAATTTTCCGAAATTCATGTCTAAACTCCTATTTGAGACTCTAAAGTCATATTCCAACTCCTAAAGTTTAGTTTGGTTACAAACTGTCACTTTTCTTATTTCCCTATTTTCCAAAAGGTCGTAAAGGTCTAACTTCGGTTTCAAATATAAAATTCGTAAAAGCTTATAAAAATTCCAAAAAAAATTCTCTAGATCATCTATGATGTTCCATCTACCCTTAGGAGCAAGAATTTCTCAAAACTGTTCATCCATTGTTTTTATAAAAATTCTCAAAGTTGGCTACTACACTTACAATTTCTATACTTAACCAAAAATCCAAAGTTTACAAAAACTGCTTAACTACTCAACTTCGGAAGCCTATAACTTCTAATCCGACCGTTCATTCCTTCTCAAATTTTAACATACTAAACTACATATATCCATCTATCATCTATTAAAATTTCAACGGTGGATCTTCATTGTAACTCCTTAACATTGGTCGACAAAATGGGAAGTTTCTAACTTAAAAACTGAAGGAAAAGAGTTGTATTTACAGCAGTCCTTTGTTTCTACCATTATGTTTATATAACTCAGCAGCTACCCATTACTAACCTAACCCATGTTCAAGGCCGAACTACAACAACACATCAATCCAGTCCTAAAGAATCGGTACACATACACAAGATCATACATTAGCCTTTCCGTTACCTCTATACAAAAGGCTTTCTAAGGCTGCTGCACTTGCTGTTTAAGCAATGTTCTATCTCGTTCTGGCCGGACTAGGGATGCCTCAGGTATTGGCGCCTCCTCTTCTGCTTCCACGTGACACATACAACTCTTGGCTCCAACTGATGCTCGATTCAAGAGGTGTAAGGGGAGAAACCGAATGATTAGGATTATATCTTTTGTTGTATATGATCAGAAGGAAAAGAGATGTTGTTTACTTGTGTTTACTGTTAGATCTGAATAGGAAGAGGGGTCCGACTAGACACACGTGCAGGTGTGTGAAGCACTCTCCTCGTCTAGCTACTCAGGAATGTCGTATGTAGAATACTGTTGTCCGGCTGTTCGCTGCTGCGCCTTCGTCTGATGATAGGGAGTCGGGAGAGCTAGAGGTGGCATGCTGCTGCAAAGAAAAATGGTTGATGAATCTGGACAACTTGTAGGATAGCGTTCGAGAGATTTGAGGGAAGAAAATAAATGCAGAAGAAGAAAGAAATAACGCAGAAGAGGAAGGAAATAATGCAGAAGAGAAGAGGGTTGGATTTGTGGAGATACGTTGGTGATAAGCGGTTATAGAAGAGGAGAGAGCGAGATTCTGTCTCCTCATGTAGCTGGGGTGAAGAAGGTTGCGGGTTGCTGCTTTACTGGGCCAGAATGAGGTTACAGTGGGCTGGAGTTCCGGGTTCAGCGAGCAGGCTAGCACTCCCTCCTTGCTGTTGTCATGGGCTGGGCAAGATGGGTGCTGGACTGAAGAAGCGTGGGCTGAAGCTGGCAAGCTGCTGGGCGCTGGGCAATTTGGGCTGTCAACAGCCTGTCTGGGCTTGTCACAGACTCGTCACAGCCTTGTCTGGCCTTGTCACAGCTTCGTCACAGACTTGTCCAGGCCTTGTCACAGCTTCGTCACAGACTTGTCTGGGCCTTGTCACAGCTTCGTCACAGACTTGTCAACGACGAGTCATATTCTAAATTAGGGTTTGGGGCTAAACTTATTATTTTATGTGCAGTCAAGGGATCGGAACTGGTAGGCTACGGAATAGACGGATACGGATCATGTTATGGTTTAGGATTGGTTATAATAATCCTATCATTTTATGTGAAGGTAAGCTACATAAAATGATAAAATTTTATAAAGATCCTATCATTTTATGTGAAGGGAAGCTACCTAAAATGATAAATTTTATAATAATGTGTCTAACTAAGTAGATGGATATGGGTCAACTGATCGAGCTCGGGTTTGTTACAGAAATAAACGGAATAAAAATTCCGGATATTACATCAGTACCCCCTTAAAATAAGTTTCGTCCCGAAACTTAGAATAAGGTATCTACCCAAACATTTCCCCTCAAGAGTTATATTCTAGCATGCAAACTACTCACGCCATTAAGCACATAAACATAAACAATCATTTAAACATATAATCACAGAAATCATATAAAGTATCGTCTCAGTACTAACCCGTCGGTACTGAGGTAGCGGCTAACTCTGCAAAGAACTCAGGGTAGTTACGTCTAATACTCTCCTCTATCTCCCAGGTAGCCTCATCAGCTCCTCGTCTAGACCACTGGATCCTCAGCATCGGTATCTCCTTAGAACGCAGGCGCCTAATACTACGCTCTAGGACGGCTAATGGATACTCCACAAAAGTGTGGTCTGGCTCGACTATCAGATCCTCATGACTGATGACGTGTCAAGGATCCGGTATGTACTCTCTCAACTGAGATACATGAAAAACTGGGTGGACTCCTTCCAAACTCGGTGGCAGTGCTAGTCGGTAGGCAACCTCTCCGACTCTCTCTAAGATCTCAAATGGACCGACATATCGGGGACTCAGCTTCCCCATAATGCCGAAACGTCTAACTCCTCTCGTAGGTGACACTCTCAACCACACATGTGCACCTACTCTAAACTCCAAAGGTCGACGCCTTTTGTCGGCGTAGGACTTCTGACGACTCTGAGCTGCTAACATCCTCTCCCGGACTAAGGCAATCCGGGCGATGTCATCCTGTATCTGGTCTGGTACTACCCCATCAGCCTTGCTAGGCTCATCCCAGCACAACGGTGTACGACATCTCCGCCCGTACAAAGCCTCATAAGGTGCCATCCCAATGGACGCGTGCCAGCTGTTATTATATGAGAACTATACCAGTGGGAGATGATCTGGCCATACCTGTCCCCAATCTAGTACACATGCCTACAACATGTCCTCTAAGGTCTGAATGGTCCTCTCAGACTGACCGTCTGTCTGTGGGTGATAGGCAGTGGTAAAGTGGAGACTCGTCCCCAGAGCAGTATGTACCTGCTGCCAAAATCTCGAGGTAAAACGTCCATCCCTGTCGGAGACGATAGTCCTCGGTACTCCGTGGAGTCTCACAATGTGTCTGGTGAACTCCTCCGCTAGACGACTTACCGGCCACGTTTCCTTAATTGGAATGAAACGTGCGGTCTTCGTCAGACGGTCTACCACTACCCAAATGGCATCAAAACCTCTACTGAGCCTCAACCCTGTGACGAAATCCATAGATATATCCTCCCACTTCCAATGTGGTACTGGAAGTGGGTGGAGCTCTCCTCCGGACCTACGATGCTCAATCTTGACCTGTTGACAGGTCGCACACTAGGCTACATACCGAGCCACATCAGGCTTCAAACCACCCCACCAGAAGGAACGTCTCACGTCCTTATACATCTTACTCGCTCCTGGATGTACGGAGTAAGGGGTAGCATGAGACTCACCTAGTATCCTCTGTCTCAACTCACTGTCCGATGGCACACAGATACGGTCCTGACGTCTCATCACTCCATCGGCACCAATAGTGAACTAAGGTGCCTCATCTCGTGACATCCGGTCTCGGATCCGGGTCAAAGTCGGACAAGTCTCCTGCTTCTGTCGGATCTCACCCAACAGGTCAGAAAGTAACTCTAAGGTGGATAATTGATGAGCTGTATCGGGGAACTGGATCTCTACCTCCAACCAAGCTAAGTCTCTCTGTAACTGTGGCTGTACTGTCAACCGAGCTATCGCCTTCTCCCGAGGCGTCTTCCAACTAAAAGCGTCAGCAACTACATTCGCCTTCCCGGGGTGGTAGAGAATCTCAAGGTCGAAATCCTTGATCAACTCTAGCCACCGCCTCTGGCGGTTATTCAACTCCCGGTGAGTGAATATGTACTTCAGACTCTTATGGCCTGTGAAGATCTGACAGGTCACTCCATAGAGATAATGACGCCAGATCTTAAGAGCATGTACTACCGCAGCTAACTCCAGGTCATGGGTAGGGTAGTTCTCCTCATACGTCTTCAGCTGTCGAGACGCATACGCTATGACCTTACCCCTCTGCATCAAGACACACCCCAAGCCCAGCTTGGATGCGTCACTATAGACTACAAAATCCTCTGTACCCTCTGGCTGTGCTAAGATCGGAGCAGACGTCAATCTCCTCTTCAGCTCCTCAAAGCTCTGCTGACACGACTCAGACTAGACGAACCGAGTAGTCTTCCTCAGGAGACAAGTAAGTGGTCGGGCGATCAGGGAAAACCCTTCCACAAACCGACGGTAATAACCTGCCAATTCAAGGAAGCTGCGAACCTCCTTAACATTCTTCAGAGGTTGCCAAGAAGACACTGACTCAATCTTCGCCGGGTCGACCTTAATCCCATCAACAGTCACTACATGGCCTAGGAAAGCCACCTCTGACATCTAGAACTCACACTTGGATAGCTTAGCATATAGCTGGCTATCCTGTAGAATCTGTAACACTGTCCTCAAGTGTCCGGCATGCTCCTCTCGACTTCTAGAGTAAACTAGAATGTCGTCAATGAAGACCACTACAAACTGGTCTAAGAAGTCGATGAAAATCCCATTCATCAACTCCATAAATACTGCTGACGCATTATTGAGCCCGAATGGCATCACTACAAACTCATAGTGGCCATACCTAGTCCGGAATGCCGTCTTAGGTATGTCCTGGTCTCTCACTCTCAGTTGGTGATAACCCGATCTCAAATCTATCCTCGAGAACACTGACGCTCCCTGCAGCTGGTCCAACAGATCATCTATGCGAGGCAGTGGATACTTATTCTTGATGGTGACCTTATTCAACTCCCGGTAGTCAATACACAGCCTCATCGATCCATCCTTCTTCCTCACAAATAATACTGGTGCGCCCCAGGGAGAAACACTAGGGCGTATGAAGCCCTTCTCTGCTAACTCCTCTAACTGCTTCTTCAGCTCAAGCAGCTCTATCGGGGCCATGCGGTACGGGGCCTTTGAGATCGGTCTCGTGCCCGGCTCTAACTCAATGCTAAAATCAACACTCCTCTGTGGAGGTAGCCCTGGTAAGTCGTCACTGAATACCTCTGCAAACTCGCATGCAACTAGTATCTCCTCTACTGTCAGGCTCTTGCGCTCCTTCATGGCATAACACCAGAAGGCCTCGCAACCCTGTGCTATCAATCTGGCTGCTCTCACTGCGCTGATAACTGTGCCGGACTTTCCGAGGTCCCAACCTCGGAATATCACTCTGTGACCCTCCTCAGTGGCGACAATCACTGTTCTCCTACCAATATCTAAGACGGCTCCATGTCTAGTCATCCAATCTATCCCCAATATCACGTCCTCATGTGCTAAAGGCATGACTAGAAAATTTACTAACCAAATCCGGCCTCCCAGATGAATAGGGCAGTCATAAATCTCTCGGGATCCTCTAACCTTACCCCCATCTGGTAACCCAACCACAAAAGGTACACCCTCTACTGTAGCTAAGGAAAACCTATCTACGCATGCATCTGATATAAAGGAGTGCGTAGCACCCGTATCAAATAAAACTCGCACAGGTAAGTCATGGATCCAAATAGTACATGTGGTCGCAGGTGTTGTAGGCTGCTCAGTGCTCCTCAGCTCGAACACTCTCGATGGTCCTCCTCTGGTGTCAGTGGTACTACCACGTCCCCTGCCACGACCTGATCCCTGTGCCGTACTGTATGAAGCAGGATGTCCTGGAGCCCGGTATTGTTGCTGCTGCTGACTTGGAGCTCGGTACTGAGGAGGTCTCTGTACACTCTTCTCAGCACCTGCAGGAGAAGATCCCTGCTGTGAAGGGGCCCTACCTTGACGGCAGAAAATAGCTCTGTGTCCCGGCTTCCCACAAGTGAAGCAAGTGGTAGGTGGTCTCTGGCAATCTGTCTTAATGTGATCGCGGCTACCACAGTTAAAGCACTATCGATCTCTACTGGGAGTCTGAATTGTAGAGCGGTAGCTGGACCTCCCCTGAGTCTGTCCTCGACCATAACCTGCTACTGCTGCACTGCTACCAGCATGTCCTGTCCTCTGCCGCTTATCCGGCCCACTAGACTGAACTGCTTTCCTCGAAGCTGGCCTATCTCTCTCATAAGCAGAGGCCCTATCTTGATAATCAGACAAAGTCTCACAGCGGAATCCAGCCAGATATGATCGGGTACTCTCTCTCAATCTCCTGGAGAAAAGGTAAACATGCTGCTCTTCTGGAGGTGCAGCTGGTCCAAGTAAGGTCAACTCTTTCTGAAACTTCTTTATGGCTGCAGCAATCGGGATATCCTCAAATCCCGCCTCAATGAAATCCTGGAATCACTCCCTCCTCAGCGAAACAGGACAGTACCTGTCCCTAACAATGTTCCTCATCTGCTCCCAACTGGTGACTCGGCTACGAATGGTACGCCACCATGAATGAGCATCATCTGTGAAACAGGTCTGCACCAAATCCACCTGTCGATCCTCGGGGCAACGTATTGCCTCCAAAGCAGTCTCTATCTTCCCTATCCAGTGCTCCACCTCTAGCCCTATTTCTCCACTGAATGAGGGAACCTTCTGAGAGTTGAAAGCCTTCAACCACTCATCCGGTCTCGGTGCTCTAGACCCAGCAGGCGCTCTATCAACATTAGCTCTCCTCTCAGGTACAGCCAGCACCTGAGATACTCCCTGTGTCACCTGAGCTGACCTAGCCGGTACCACCGGTGGTACCTGGGTAAGCCTCTCAACTCTGGCAGCTTCCTCCATACACTCGACGTATGCTCGGTACTCCCTATACTCAGATGCTCCAATTGAAACACGTCCTGACTCAGTCGAACGTGCTCCCTGCGCTCCAGACCTAGCGGCGGTCTCATGCCTGACCTCGGGGCCTACACTCTCAACTACCTCTTCCACAGCAGCCTCTGGTATGCTTGCTGTAGGTGGATCCTCTCGAGGAACTCGTCCTCGACCTCTCCCTAGTGGAGGTCTACCCCCACGACCACGCCCTCTAATAGCAGGGGTGCTATTAGCTCGATCCTGTCTGACTAGGGGAAAGGGGGGACGACCCCTACCTCGGTCAGTCGCTGGTGTAGCCCTAGTACGTGCCATCTGCACGAACAGTAACAACTACAGTTATAATCTAACTAATCTATCATAAACAGTAAAAGTCTATAATACTAATACTAAGAATACCGAGATCCGCGGAGGTAGTGGTGGTCGTCCGTACTTTCTATCCCAACCCGACTATGTATGCATTTTAAAACCAAAATCTTCTTTGGAAAACTCAGACCCCTTTCGGGTTCTGTTTATTTACTTATATGACCTTTTTAGAAGATTTCAAGTGTCATTGTTGCCAACCTAGAGCTCTGATACCATGTTGTAACACCCCAAATTTTACAACTCGGGGAGTTACTGGTTAGGACCGCACAGTGGGTCCCGACCTTAGTTTGACAACAACTTAACAAGATCTTACAACAAGGCACAGATAAGGAAAAACCGGAAATCATAAATTCAGTCTTAACAATGTATGAATGTGACCAGAACAACCAACAGCCGGAAAACATAAGATAACAAAGTACGGAAAGAAGGAAAAGAACCAAGGTCCAACTGGAAATCCCACAAATAAAGAAACTACATCACATCCTAAAAGTACGACACCCGGCTGACCACTACCATCCGGATCACTCGGCATCTGCTCTAACCTGTGGTAAGTCTACACAACATAACAACCGTTAGCTAACTATCCAAATATAAGTAGAATAACAACAGCACAAACACAAGTAGAAACAAAAATAAACAAACATCATGCTGGCACTCAACCGTTTATTATCTATTATTTAGGTGATTCATCTTATTAAATTTTACAGTTGTGGCACGAGAGCTATTAACAGTTCTCGCCTCCGTTCCTTATCCAACTGGGTGTAGGTCTAGCTGACCTCCGCCGGTAGCATCACTACAAACCGTGTATGGACTAGTCCCTAAAGAAACCCCCAGCGCCCGCAAGCTAACTGAGCAGAATGCCACCGCCCGTTACTCTTAGGCCAAGTATAACTCAGCAGCTACCCATTACTAACCTAACCCATGTTCAAGGCCGAACTACAACAACACATCAATCCAGTCCTAAAGAATCGGTACACATACACAAGATCATACATTAGCCTTTCCGTTACCTCTATACAGAAGGCTTTCAAAGGCTGTTGCACTTGCTGTTTAAGCAAGGTTCTATCTCGTTCTGGCCGGACTAGGGATGCCTCAGGTATTGGCGCCTCCTCTTCTGCTTCCACGTGACACAGACAACTCTTGGCTCCAACTGATGCTCGATTCAAGAGGTGTAAGGGGAGAAACCGAATGATTAGGATTATATCTTTTGTTGTATATGATCAGAAGGAAAAGAGATGTTGCTCACTTGTGTTTACAGTTAGATCTGAATAGGAAGAGGGGTCCGACTAGACACACGTTTGTTGCAGGTGTGTGAAGCACTCTCCTCGTCTGGCTACTCAGGAATGTTGTATGCATAATACTGCTGTCCGGCTGTTCGCTACTGCGCCTTCGTCTGATGATAGGGAGTCGGGAGAGCTAGAGGTGGCATGCTGCTGCAGAGAAAAATGGTCGATGAATCTGGACAGCTTGTAGGATAGCGTTCGAGAGATTTGAGGGAAGAAATTAATAAATGCAGAAGAGGAAAGAAATAACACAGAAGAGGAAGGAAATAACGCAGAAGAGGAGAGGGCTGGATTTGTGGAGATACGTTGGAGAAAAGCGGTTACAGAAGAGGAGAGAGCGAGATTCTGTCTCCTCATGTAGTTGGGCTGAAGAAGGCTGCGGGTTGCTGCTTTACTGGGCCAGAACGAGGTTACAGTGGGCTGGAGTTCCGGGTTCAGCGAGTAGGCTAGCACTCCCTCCTTGCTGTTGTCATGGGCTGGGCAAGATGGGCGCTGGACTGAAGAAGCGCTGGGCTGAAGCTGGCAAGCTGCTGGGCGCTGGGCAATCTGGGCTATCAACAGCCTGTCTGGGCTTGTCACAGACTCGTCACAGCCTTGTCTGGCCTTGTCACAGCTTCGTCACAGACTTGTCCAGGCCTTGTCACAGCTTCGTCACAGACTTGTCTGGGCCTTGTCACAGCTTCGTCACAGACTTGTCAACGACGAGTCATATTCTAAATTAGGGTTTGGGGCTAAACTTATTATTTTATGTGAAGTCAAGGGATCGGAACTGGTAGGCTACGGAATAGACGGATACGGATCATGTTATAGTTTAGGATTGGTTATAATAATCCTATCATTTTATGTGAAGGTAAGCTACATAAAATGATAAAATTTTATAAAGATCCTATCATTTTATGTGAAGGGAAGCTACCTAAAATGATACATTTTATAATAATGTGTCTAACTAAGTAGACGGATATGGGTCAACTGATCGAGATCGGGTTTGTTACAGAAATAAACGGAATAAAAATTTCGGATATTACAATATAATCCAGATGGTTCAGTGGAGAGGTATAAAGCTCGACTTGTAGCTAAGGGTTATAATCAGGTGAAAGACAAAGATTATAAACACACTTTCTTCCTTGATGCTAAATTTACTACTGTCAGAATGCTTCTGGCCATTGCTTCACTTCAGTCCTGGCCTTTACACCAATTGGACATCAATAATGAATTTTTGCATGGATTCCTAGATGAAGAGGTATACATGACTCCTCCTCTTGGATATAATAAGGCTTTACCTGGACAGGTTTGTCATCTTAAAAGATCTTTATATGGATTGAAGCAAGCTAGTCGGCAATGGAATGTTCAACTCACCAAGTGTTTACTTAGTCTTAGTTTTGTTCAGTCTCACCATGATTACTCTCTCTTTATTAAACATTGCTCCACTGGCATAGTTGTTGCACTAGTCTATGTGGATGATATGCTCTTGATTAGAGACCTTCCTCATGAAATTACAACAGTCAAAGCTGCCCTGATATAGCTTTCACTAATAAAGATCTAGGCCTTGCTAGATTTTTCCTAGGCATGGAAATTTTCAAAAATGATTCAGGGCTCTTTCTTAATCAAAGAAAATGCATTTTGGACATTCTTCAGGACTTTGGCATGGAGGACTGTAAACCTGCATTATTTTCGATGTAGAAAAATTTGAAACTCACTCCAGATTGTGGAGAAGTGATTCCTAACTCAGAATCCTATAGGAGATTGGTTGGTCGATTGCTCTACCTTACTCTTACACGTCCAGATATTACCTACACATTCATCAGCTGATTCAATTTTTAGGCTGAATTGGCATTTAGGGCCTTTTACACTATAGAGTTAAAATTTAGGGCCCTACCAATTACAAATTGAAAAATAGGGCTCCTACTTTACTAGACTAATTCATAAATAGGACAAAAAATGGACAAAAGTGAGTGATGAGTGATGTGACTGCTGATTGTGACACTTTTGATTGACATTTGGAGGGAATTTTGGGCAAAAAAAACGCAGCCCTTTGCCCAGAAAAAATCCGCTTACCCAAAAATCTGCTTACCCAGCTAATGTCACAATCATACCCAAAAATAAATTTGTCAAAGTACATAAACATACTCGAAAACAACATACCCAATAAATCAAATATTAATATAAACAATATCCATAAATTGGATAATATTCTATATTTCTACCAAATTTAAACATCACTTAATACAAAATCCATACCCAATTTAAATTTGTCATACCCAAAATTTTCAAAACTCGATATTGTACACAAACATCAATATCAAATGACATTTGGTCATTACCAAAAAATTCGCTTGAACATTGATCATTATAACACATTTTGGGTAACCATAAAACATATCCACGATATCACTTTAAATATAACACATTTTGGGTAACTATAAAACATATCCAACATTATAACACATTTTGGGTAAGTGTTTTGTAAGATATTGATATGTTTGGGTAAGTGGTTTGTTCGTATTGTTGTCAATGTAGTAGATCGAGCATGGTAAGTGCATATCCTAATTTTGAGATCGGAATTTTGGGTAATCAAACATAAATCGTCATTCAACACAAAAAAATAAATAACACATCTAACATACCCAAAAAATAACAACTCAGTTTCTTCATACAATACCCAAAAAATAAATAACACACCTAACATATGAACGATTAAGTGGGAGTCTCCCTCACTTTATTTAAAAAGTCAAAAAGTATGAATAGTAAACATCCCATCAATATTTAAATATTGTGTAGTACCATCATTTCAATTATGTCCTATTTCCCTAGGTTTAGGCCTAATTTTTATTGTTTTCTCTAGAAGCCCACTTTACAAAAGCAATATATAAAGGGCCCCATTTCCCTAATTTATTCCAATTTTTATCTTCTCCTCGCCTTCCACATTGGCATGTTGCTATGTACTTGCTCAGATATTTGAAGCACACAGTTGGCCATGCTTTATCTTATCCATCTAATTCTACTCTCACTCTCAAATTCTCAATGCCTATAGTGATGCAGATTGGGGATCTTGTGCATTCACTTGTCGATCTGTCACTGGCTACTGTGTTTTCCTTGGTTCTTTCTTGATTTTCTGGAAAGCTAAGAAGCAAAAGACTGTCACTAAATCTTCTACTGAAAGTGAATATAGAGCTATGTCAACCACTGCAAGTGAGCTGGTATGGCTTCATGGTCTTCTGTCTGATTTTCACATTTATGTCCCATTGCCTATACCTATGAACTGTAATAATAAAGCTGCCAACACTAGTACAGATATGCATTTCCATCTCGTTTGAAAAACGTTATGTAAACTGTTTGATGGCGTTTTCAAACGCCATGGGCTAACGCCGTCTTTATAGACGTCATACTTTTGTCCACAATTTGAGGACGTTTTGGAAAACGCCATGATATATAAATTTAATGACGTTTGTTAACGTCCTTAGATTGCATTTTAATGGCGTTTGACAAACGTCATACACCTGATATTTCATGACGTTTAAAAGTCGTCTTAAGTTCTATCTTCAGGTCGTTTAATACCATTAATTTTTATTAGCCTGTTTTCATTACACATCCAAATAACTACTTTCATGCACACAAAATCCACCCAACATTCTAATATCACAAAATCTGAATGATAGAATCTATATTGCATAATAAAAGATGACAATTCTTACATAAATATTCTCGATGAACACAATTTTTGACCATTACAAAAGTTGTTCCACAATTCTCAAAATCAAAACATAGTATACCAAGTGTTTTCATGATCTTGCTAGCGAGTTTGATCACCAAGCGAGATACTTCATTTATCACCTATGACAACATTCTGCAATATAAGTGGCAAGGCAAGCATATTTCTCAATCATTTCTGAAAATTGAAAGAGCAAGGAAACAAAGAATATTGAATAAGTCAGAAGCTCTTACTGCGAAAAGAACTCAAGGTTGTCCCCATTTGTCGGAAGGAAAAGTTTCAAAAAGCCAGCCCCTTCAAAGCAAGAATTATTTCATGGGTTATCGAGTAGGGGACTGCCAGTTAAAACCTTTAAATAAGAATAAAGGGCATAAAGTGAACGGATACAAATTATAGCCTTGACATAAACAAAGCTGTAGAAAAAATAATTCTAAAAATATAACAACCTGGAGAGTTACCTAAATTCAGACCAAATCTGATGGGCAGAACCTGGTAGAAAGAACCTTCTA
Organism: Fagopyrum homotropicum; assembly: GCA_033239125.1. NCBI lineage: Eukaryota > Viridiplantae > Streptophyta > Magnoliopsida > Caryophyllales > Polygonaceae > Fagopyrum > Fagopyrum homotropicum. The sequence goes on along the minus strand of BSWB01000007.1, from coordinate 24,705,103 downwards.
CAAGATCGAACAAGGAATGTAACTGCCTCGAAATGCCTCTGCTTTATCAGGAATTAGGAATCATCCCTATTAAACACCTTCAAATCTCATAAGGAGGAGATTGATTACAGAAGAACAACTATGAAAACAATATCATAACAGAATTCAGAGTACACAACTAAGCTTCACTGGAGCCAAGGGGAGAATGATAAACTTCAACTTAGAACTCAATAAACAAAAGATAGTGGTAGCCTGTAGAGGGGATACTAGTTATCATTATAAACAAAATTTCACTCACATCCAAAAACCAATTTGTCATTTCTGGGCTTAGTAAAAGAAAATTCGGGATTTATTTCATTTTGATTTTTACATCAAAAGTAGATGAAAATGGCTATTCTTACCTTCTTAGTAGCGAGATAATCATCTCGCTTTCGACAAAACACGCACCTGGAAACAATACATAAAGATAAATGTATAATGATCATAATCATACTATCATACATCAATTACTTCCGTTTTCCCCAAAACTTAACAAGTAGATTACCCAAAATGGCGAGTGAAAGCAACAACCGTTATCCGGTCCTTCCACAAATCAGTGATTACAAACTGAATTCCCCTTCAGATCGAGCAATATTATCTCATATAAAACTTCTATGGTGCTCGAAGTAACTCCTGTTACAGAAATCAGATGATTGAAGAGCTCCATAGTCTTCTAGGGTTCATAAGGATGACATATACAAAATAAAAAGAGACATGAGGTCAGAAGAAGAAGAAGAAGAAGAAGAAGAAGAAGAAGAAGAAGAAGAAGAAGGGACCCAAATTGGGACTCTCCAACAAATTAGATTGGGATAGTAGATTTAATTGAAGAGAAGAATGGAAGAAAATCGTACTTGACTGAACACGCCGTCGAAGAAGAAGATGTCCAAACCTAGATATTGCAAGGTTAAAAGTAACCTGTGCCGAAAGTTGATGTTGCGACCAATCGAAGCATCACAGTGGAGTAAATAGGATCGTGATCGCCTTCTCTTGCAAGGAGGACGCCGATCCATCTGATGAACCCTAGGTTAATGGAAGCAAGAGGAATAGAAAATGGCGATCCGAAGAGAGGAAGGCCAAAAGGGCTGCCAAGAAGAACGAGAAGTAAAGATTTGATATAGAACCGGCCGCGTACTATAAGATAAATTAGGGTTTAAGGCGGTTCTTTTTAAAACTTAACTTTTAAAATTTGGCTTAAATTTTTTGTAAACAAAGTACGCCAAAATTTTATGACGTTTGAAAAATGTCATAATATTTGGATGACATTTATAGTATAAACGTCATTGTAAAGAAAACGCCATCAAAACTTTTATGACGTTTGAAAAACGTCATATAATGTTATGGCGTTTCACAAATGTCATCTACAATTTGGAAAAAAACAAATTAAATGACAATACTTTGGCAAAACGTCATTTTAAAGAATTTGGATGACATTTATAGTAAAAACGTCATCTTTTAAATATCATTGTAATGTCAGTTTGTAGTAGTGCAATTCTGTGTTCCATGAAAGGGCAAAACATATCAGGCTTGATTGTAATTATGTAAGAGATGAAGTACAAATAGGTTTCATTTCTACAACTTATGTTAGATCATCACTTCAGCTGCCAAATATCTTTACCAAGGCACTTGAAGAGCATTAGCATTCCTTCCTTACTGTCAAGCTTGAACTGCTTCCACCTTGTCCAGCTTGAGGGGGATATGGACGCATTATGTGAATATAGAAATAAGTGGTCCAGTTTGTAATAAACAGAAATAAAAAGCTACTTTTCGTCTATAAGAGGAAGCAATGTAACAATGATTGAGCAATGAATTCACTTAATAATTCTGTTCAATATTTCTCTTACTTCTCTCTTAATAGTAATTGAAGTACAACCATAAAATGTTTTAGATACCATTATAGTCATGGAAACTATAACAAAATAAAAGGATATGTTAAAATTTACTTAGAAAGATATTTGAAATTGGATAAAATTATTTATTATTATATTTTTGATAAAAAAATTATAAAAATAAAAATTACATGCGGTGAAATGCACGAAATAATATGTGACATAAAGATGTATACTTTAACATTAGTATATAGAAGAAGACCTTGATTCCAAAACTTAAAGGAGATTGTGTATGATCCATCCTAAGATATTCTAAACTAATTTCACAAGTAAATGTTTTTATAATACCTTTTGTATACTTAATTATATATTCAACAAATTTTAGTTAACTTTTTTTATATATATATAATTTACGATCTATAATACATTCATAAACATATTTATATGCTTTACTAAAGCAGGCGACATAATGTTGACGTGACGGCCTCACGTTTTTTCTCAGTTTATATCTTTTACTAAATTAAAATATTTAGCCAAAAAATCTTTTTAAAGAAAAACAATATCTAAATTATAAATATTTAATTTTCTAAAGTTATGATATTGATTGTTGAATTTCTCCTGTACTAACGTAAACTTCTCAAATACACTTCTCAAATATACTTAACGTAAACTTTTCAAATACACTTCTCACATTATTTTTACTATATATATATATATATGTGTGCGCGCGCGCGCGCGCGAAACGCACATTCTCATAAGCCAATACACTTTTCTTATTTTCCATTATAATCTTCAAAATTCTACATTTTTCAATTTCAATTCTATTATTTATTGATCATGTTTCGTCGTCTTTTTCAGGTTACGACGATTTCAAGATATTTTTCAAGTTACTATTTTATTGCTTTGTCGTATTTTTTCAAGTTAATATCGCACCATCTAATAAGCAAAAGTTAGTATATTGATATTGTTTTTAAAATTTTTCATGTTTTGTCGTATTGTTCATGTTATATCTAAGAAGCATCGACCTATTTTCCATGTTTGACCGTATTTATTTAAAAAAATTTTGATCAGATTTCGATCGGCCTAAACATCATCTCATAAGCAACATACTCTTTTTTAACATTTTGATTAGATTCGTTTTTTTAATGCCAAAATTTTTAAAATTTTGATCAGCTTTTGTTCGGCCTAAACATCATCTAATAAGCAACAGACAGTTTTTAAAATTTTTGATCAAATTTGTTTTTTTTAATTATCCATATTTTGTTTTTGTTTTTATTTTTAAAAATATTTTTCACAAAAATTAAATTCTCTTTTTTTCACAAAAATTTCGTTGATGATAAATTAAAAGATTTGTAGATCGTTTTTTCATAAAGGAGATTCGTTTTTATCTTTAATATTTTTTTTTAACATAATTTTTTTTCAACAAAATTTTGATCAGATTTGATTTTTAATGTCGATTTTTTTAAAAAAATTGATCAGATTTCGATCGGACTAAACACCATCTCATAAGCAACAAACTGTTTTAAGAAAATTTGATTAGATTTATTTTTTAAAATATCGATATTTTGTTTTTGATCGGACTAGATCATCTCATAAGCAACAAACTATTTTAAAAAAATTTGATTAGATATTTTTTAAAATATCTATATTTTATTTTTGTTTTTTTTACAAATATGTTTTACATGCCGAAATATCTAAAGAGATTTTGTAAGTTAAAAATTATATTCTCTTTTTTTTTTCTTTATAAAATTTATGTTAGTGATAAGCTTACAAAAATATTTATTTTAATTATTTTATAAATATATAATTAGTTATTACATATATAAATCAATTACATTTTATTCATAAAATATCATATATAAATATTGAACTAGTTTGGATGAAAGTCTCATTCAAAGGGAGATTTTGTGGAGGTTCCAATATGCTCAGAAATCGTCCGTCCACATTCTAAGATGAAACAACTCTTTTATTTAGTTTTTGCTTACTGACATATTAACGTAATTGTTTCTCTGATTTTCTATTTCAGTTTTGTTAATTTTCACCAAGGCACCGATATGTATTGTTTCGTAAGAGGGTATTGAGCTATGGATGATCATGGTTCATGAAAATATGGTCTTTGATTATCTGGCAATTGTTGAGATTTTACGGAGGATGAAGAAGATACTTGGCAAGTATAGTATATTGATCGGTAATATTGTGGGCATAGTTTTGTTTGAAAACCATATATGGTGTTGGGTTTAGGGGTGAGCATCTCCGAATATTCGATCTGAAGGCTCGGATATCCGATCCGACAAACTCTAAAAAGTCCGATCCGAGAAGACCCGGATATCCGACAGTTTTATTCGGACGGATATCCGATTTGAAGATCCGATCCGGACATTTATTTTTAGACTAGTTGGATATATCCAATCCGATCCGACTTTTTCCTCTAAACCCCGATCAGTATTCAATCCGATGATCCGAACATATGTTCGGATCGGATCAGACTGGGATCACCAATTGACAGATATCTTTGGATTCGAATTTTTTGGATCGGATCTTCGGATTAGTCGGATCGGATATTTTTGCTCAGCAAACATGTAAATTTTGTTGATACATGGTTGAAAATTGGAATAGCAGCCGGAGAACGTAACTCAATATAGGACAGTAAAGCGATCACATAAAATATCAAAGAAACATTTCTTATTCATCTACATCCAACTCTCTCGCTGAAATAAATAATTTTCATAATAAAATCGTGAGAGTGATAAGACAACAAGGCATTTTAATGTACTTAAGTATCCTTGATAACGAGAATTTTTTTTTTAAGATTACGTTTGATTAAATTTGACTACCTTGTTAAGCATACTTAATTGGATTGCTAGATACACTAACGCCCCGGATTTAGATATTCGGAAAGACAATGATGTGAACTACACAATGTGTTTATTAGAATTAGTCTGACAACAACTTTATTATTGAACATTTCTACAAAACACGACAAAACAATAAAATGTATCGGATTTTTCATTATAAATAGTTGTAATAACATGCACTTTAAACCATGTAAGTAAAAATGAGACAAACACTGAAACAACCTTAACGACCAAATCAACAATAATAAAAGATAAGGACCAACAAGTACACGACATTCTCAAAACCTAAGGCATACGCGGGTCCGGCTTATCACCAACTCTGAGAAGTTTATCTGAAACATGCCTAGAACCTAAATCTTATCCTAAAAATCAACAACATAGAAAATCATTAGCTAGCATCCCAAAGTTAGAGCTAAAGCTCAAAAATCAGTTCAAACTTGTACGCGTCATATGAGGAACGTCAAAACAAAATACTAATATTATACAATCAAGTTCACCTCATATAAATATCACAATTAATCCTATAAATCAAACAAGGAATGCACAAGTTATGGTTCATCAAGTCAAACTATATAACTTCCTAACATTAGCATATTATGGAAAAATCACCAAAAACATCAATAGATAGTCTAAGCATAATAAATGATAAGAAAGAGTATGTACACTAAATCACTTAACTTGTAAACGTGTTTACTATATAGAGGTAGTAAACCCAGTAGTATAAGTACTTAGAACGTATAAGTAAAACTATAGTGGTATTCATGTATTAACATAAACGTACTAATAGTAAAAAAGATGATAATGCTCGTGATGATAATGATTATGATGATCTGCAGATAATGCAATGCAATGAATGTATCATCTATCATCTCTCGGCAACGCATGGTAACAGAACGCTCTCTCAAGTCAACATGTGCCCCTCTAGCGTACTAATTGTTATGAAGATCTGCAATCTCGTCTCACATTTCAAATATCCACCTTTTTTCCGGCTCGATATCTACTAGCACACCGTTCAAAACATTTATGCAATTTTTTATATATGGAAGGGAATCTCACCACGTCGCACAATATAGCATGGGACATCACTCCCTCATCGAGGTCGTCAACCCATGACCGTGCCAATAGTTACTAGTTGTAAAATAATTTAAAACCAAATCTTAATCCTAGTTATAAAAAAAATCTTTATCCTAGTTATAAAAGGTAAAAATGTCTAAGTCGACGAGCATGTGTCGACTCGATCGGACACATGCTCGTCAACTCGATTTGAGGAGACACCGACTCGATCAAGTCCAAAACACAATGTCATGGGTGTGTCATCATATGCAGGTCAAGTGAGCTCAATCAACTCGATTAAAGGTATTGACCAACTCGATCTCTAGGAGTAGAAATAACACTTTTTTTTTATTTTACCGACCCTTCGGCATTTAGTTTATCCAATCTTTCCAGTAAGTACCCTAAAAGATACTACAACGACTTCGACTAACGCCTTGCAACTACTCTAAACAATTGTCACTGAGATAAGACAAGCAGGGGATAAAACAAATCCTGGATTCTCATCTTCAACCTTTCTTCTTCACGAATCCGTCTCATTTCGTATTAGTTTTGTATGTTCCCCAACTAGGTTCCGAGCACGAGGATCCACGGCGTTTATTATGATGTTTTTTTTTCTTGAGGTTGGAGGTAGGATGATGGTCAAGTTTTAAGGATGAAAAACGGATTGAGAATGAAGGTAGATTTCCGATATGAATGGCAAGATATTTGGCTCTCATATTGGATCTTCCCAACTCGAGCATTTTTTCCCTTGAAATTTCTCTTTGGGATTAAAAACTTATTAGTATTTTAATTCTCTCGCCTCAAGAACAATACTAAGAACATCTTCATCCCAGAAATTGTGAGTTTCTTAAACCATTTCTTATCTTAAAAATAAAAATAAATGTCAGATTGTATTATAGAACCAAGGTGATGAGTGGAGAGAAGTATCTCAAATAAGAAATTCAATCCGACAAGTTTTCTGCCCAACTCCACAAATCAAGATGATTTTAGATTTTATTTTTACTTTTTTGCATAAATGTAGGGAGGTAAGTGGCTCTTTCATAATTTATATATAACAAAAATAATTGAAGAAACTTTGGTGAATTTTGGGATAGAGGAGAGTGGTTCTTAAAATATTTTTATGAATTGAAAATAAATAAAAATGTCAGATAAGAAACAATTTTAAGTATTTGGGATAAAGATGCTCTAAGCCTCTCACCTTAAAACGTGAAAACTAAACATCTCATTTAAAATTTAATTTTTGTTTTTGAGCAAACAACACTATGAAAGCACAAAATCTAAAATCACTTTATTGATTTTAGATATCTGTGAATGGGGAATGTGTAAGGCTTTACATAGCTTCAACACTCAACCTAAAAATCGGGTCTTGTTTCTCTAGAATTACTCCAGGTGAAGTTCAAAAAATCCTATAGAAATAATCAAACTCAATTAAAGGTAATTGAAAATTAAAAAGATTTGGAGAGAGAATGAACTTAATCCAACCATTGGATCATCATTTAATGGCCCAGATTCATTCAATTCTAGGTAGAGTTTTTTTCAAGAACTTCACCGTAACTAAACACCTAAAAATCTTCTATTAATGAGAAAAAATCAAAGATTTTAACAAAAGAAATGGAAAGGAATTTCAAGTTTTTTCCAATTTATCTAAGCAAGTAATTAGCTAACATTGGTTTTATTCTAAGGTGACTTATGGAGCTCCTTTAACCCCTTGATCAATACTTCAAGAAGGAGAAATGTGTAGTTTGGAATGTCCCTATTGAAGGAGAAGAGGACCCTTCAGCTAGCTTGGCCTTCATTTAGTGTAAGTGGAGAAGTCTTCAATTTTGGGTAGATTGTTGACTTATTGACCTTGACGTGATTGACACACATTAGTATGCATAATATGTGTATCCAATATTGCATTAAATTGGGCTTGGAGTGAATGAGCATATGACTTGCATAACCATCTTGCATGGCATGGTCAAAAGTTAATACAAGTATCGTAGTTGTGACTTTGTTGGATCATTTTCACCCTTGAATTTGAGTATAGTGCAAAATTGTAGTATTTGAAAACACATTTAAAAGTAGTACTCATGGACTTCTATTTCCAAATATAGCCTTAGATATAGGTGTTTTATTAAGCGTGTATAAACTTGGTAGCTTAGATGGAACGAGCGAAAGTTAGTATGAATCGGGCATGCTTGGGGTGAGTGTTGTCAACTTGGTTTTGGCCATTCTCAGCTTAGTATCAAGCATGAACACCAATACATAAGAACTATTGATCTCTTCAAATGTGGCTTCCACAGGCTGATGAGACATGACGTCTTGGTCAATCGTAGTCATTGGCTCCTAAGCAATTAGTAGCGAACGTACTAGTGTCGGAATGATGACAGTGGTTCCTTTGTCGGGGAGGATACCATTAGTTTTGGATGATTCGTTCTTGGAGTTGCTCAAGAGTTCTCTTTTTTTTACAAGACCCTAGATTCCTCGAAAATCATCTACAATGTATCGATTAAGGCTTGATGAAGGGTATGCTAAGCTTTTATCCCAAATTTGAAAGCCATATAGCAAAGCTCAACATTTCACTTAAACGGCTAGGACATGGATGATGAAAATTGGCCCAACAACTAGATGACTTGTTTATTACAACACATAGATCATTCACCTAATAATACTCAGTTGAGTAGCGTTTATCTAAACTGCCTAACATTAGCTTTCATCTAAGTGGTAACTTAGAGACAAGTTATTTATTAAGTATTATGGCATATGACCTAACAATTTGTAGATAAATTTTAGTTTGTGTATATTTAAATAAATTGAAGTACATTGTGTATACTTAAAACGAAAAAACTTAACAGAAACAAAAACATGATAAGGATGGTTATAGAGATGGGGAAGATTTTTCTTTCTACAAACGAGATGGGCAGCCCTCACCCCCACATTGTCATTGTACTTATTAGTAACTACAAATAGAACATAAGAAATAGAATATTTCTTTTCAAAAGAACAAATGAATAGAGTTCATAGTAATACTCTATAGTCAACCACCAAAAATTGGTCATTCATTCACCGCAAATTTAGAGGATGCCCAAAATACAAAAAGCTTACGTCGAATCTTGACATTTTGTACATGTTCACATAAATTGAAAACCCACATTTTGTACATGTTCACAGCTAAATCATGTAGGTCCCGTTTGAATTAAACTCCGAAACGAAAACAGAATGAAAATGAATCTAGAACACATATGCACCTGTTCATAAGTTTTTTTTTTAAATTCTTCTCGTGTAAAATGCATTTACTTCTCCTATTTTGTTTCCATGTAAGTATCAAAAGTAATCAAGTTATATTCCAATTAGTTCAAAGTACAAGAAATGATTTTAAAAAGTTTAATGAACAAGGATATACGTATCGATTAGACGTTTCTATTCCGTTTCCGTTTTCGGAGTTTAAAACAAACGGGCCGTAATTTTCTCAAAAATTAACATAAAATGCAATTAGCCAATTGCAAACCCACATTTGCTACAATTTAACAACTTTTAGATGAGCCCAACATATGAACTTCTGTTGGGCTACAAGGTTTATGCATCATAGTTTATCAATTTTTAATACAGCCCAAGTAAGACATTACCTTATACTTGGTCTATGTAAACATGCTCCACGACATTATATTTGCTTAACATTTACAAACAGTGGAAACATGAATTTTGCATACAGGAACTTGGGCATTACCAATTGAAGGAACTCTGCCTGTTTTAACAGGCCACAGCACTTACACAGCAACACTATTGAGTATCTGTATAGCTTACTATCTCCTACCATAGCTAATCATGCTGTATAGCCTGTGTACATAAGTATTTAGCTATGACTTGTGTGTCCATCACTTAATTTGCACCGCTCACTTCCTTCTTCCTACGTGCCCCTGCTTAAACGTAAACCAAGTACATGGAACATGCCAATGAGAATGACATAGAAACGTCGGGGAGGAAGCAGAATCACGCTTACAGAAGCTGCAATTCATAACAAGAGGTAATTTGCTGCAACATGAATTCTGAGCGTAATATTTTCACAGAAAAACATCACTGACAAGAGATGCAAGGAGATGAATACAGTTATACAGAGCTTAGAGAGAGTAATTCTGCGTTACCGAGGTGTCCTACAGAAACTAATCTAGTGTACTGGCAGCAGAAGGTCTACAAACTGCACGTTTGTGGTGCATTCAATCTATATAAGTCAAGTATATCAAGTTAATCCTAACAGGATATGTTGGTAGGCAAGAGAATCTCATGATAACCACATTCATCTGTATAGGAACTACTAGCAAGAGGAGAAACCGAAGGAAAGGCATCCCTCTAAAATGAGATACTTCATCAGCTGAAATAAGAGTTTGTTTAGTTAGTTTTCAAATTGATTTTTGTTGATAATTTGTGGGCCCAGGAATGAACAGTGGGAGGAGTGAATATTGCTTATAAACAAAGCACCGAACACAATTAAGAAAGGGCTTACTAAGATACAGGTCAAGCTTAGATTACTGAATAGGCAGCAGCAGTTTGATGACATCTCCAAGGATCTCTTTCATGACTCATAAATAAGGGGGAAGTGAACAAGAGTAGTAGAGACTATGGGAACAAGAACAGGTATAAGTGTACTAATATTGCATCTTTAAGTAATGTAATATGGCTAAACTAACAAGCCAAAGGAATTAATCAGACTGGGTACATGGTGGGCAATAATATGAGCCTGCTATAACTAATGCTAAGCACTACTTAAAGAGACAAACTGAACCATGGCAGTATGACTGGGGGAGATATAAAGGGAGGGGAGAAAATACTGTCGGTAAAGGAGATTAGATAGCAAAAAAAAAGCTGGGTGGTTCAATTCCTGTGAAAATGCCTTCAACTAATCTGGAGACAACAAAACAGATGTGCTACTTGTAACAAGTGATCACAATAAAAAAAAAAACATTTCTCCATAGCCACTTTATTCCAAGAGACCGGGAATATTTTCAAGAAGGGGAGCAACAAGGTTAAAGGCTATCACAATTCACTAGTCTACAGCAATTGCATTGAATTGAACCTTTTCTTCAATGGAAAATACTTACCAGTAGAGCTCTTAGTCCAGAGGGCACGACCATCAGTACCAGTTAGGTGTCTATCGTCAAGTCGTTTCCATGTTTTGATGGACTTAACTATCCCCCAACTTCCTTTCTCTGTTTTCTCTAAACCAACTTCGACTACCCTTGCCCTCCTTGACCAACCAGCCTTTCCATATGCATGATACCCAAAGCCACCGGCATAGCAAAGATTTATACCAGTTAGCTCACCACAAAAGTCATTGAGATGATCATGGCCCACAAAAACAGCTTTCACGTCCCCTGATTCTACCATTGTTGTAAAGAAACCGGAATTAATAGAAGCTGAGCTAATTCCCTCCTGTCTCACTCCCGTGAAATTTGATGAGTCAAAGTCTGCATATTCAGGCAAGGGAATGTGGAAGTACACAAGTCCTGGTGCAGGATCTTTTTGAGGATTTGGTGCACTCATATATGATTTCTGCAATGGAGCAAACCTTGCACGGATTAAATTTAGAAGGAAAAAAGAACAATTCCATGAAAAATATGATTCTAAACAATCGTTGACATAACCAAACAAATATGAATTTGAGATAATTTAAGTTTTCACAAACAACAAAAAATATATAGTGTCCCCTTTATCAATTTCGTATTGGTTCGACTTGGGAAACGTGCGAGGTTTTCACTAGATTTTCAGGTGAATTGGGCACAAGAAAATTTTCCAGAAAGGGAAACCACGCTAGTTTGGAGTGCCCAAGTAACATAATGTCATATATCAATTCATGGCCAATCAAGACATAACCAAAAAATGAAGAAAGTGAAGGAAATGTTTCAGGATCAGTACCCGCAGCTTCATAGAGGTGCGCTGAAACCAATACTGCTGTGAGGCTTTGATCCAACCATATCCAGAAATGGAGGAAACAGTTGAGTAGTCTCCACTATCGAGAAAATAGAGATTGAGAATAGACTTGTTATGCAAGTCCGACCCCTCAGCACCAAACACCTCAAGGTTGTAGTTTCCAAATCCATCAATCAGATCCATATCAACCGGATTCAACTGAGACAAGGTGTTTTTCATCCCAGTTATATATTTCATTACTCCTTTCCTTGACAAGGTAGACTCTTGATCATGGTTACCAAGTACTGCAGCCCAAGGAATGTTGGATGATACTGCTGGTGCAAATGCCGCATTCATGGACTTCACGGGATCAGTAGCATCAAACCCAAATATATTGTCACCTATTAAATAAAAATCAGCTCGAATTACCTTCAATGGAAACTACACAAAAACAAAATGAACTAAGGGTCTCCAAACTTGGTCTATTCAGCTGAGTAATTATAACAATAATGGGGAGCTTAAACAACATAGTCTATAAACAAGAGATGCCATTAGATAGGTAATATCCAGTTAATTGATTAGCATGTAGCAACATTAGGAAAATAAAATTGTTTGTTTACATCAGCATTTTAGGGGTGACATGTAGGATACGTAGTATGCCATATTATGCCTAGCCAGTTCAGTTAATACCAATTATCAACTCCATTAGAGAAGTTTAAATCCTTATTTATGGAACTACATTGTTGAGTCGTCATATATCTAAAGATATATACATCATCGTATAATTAATTATGGTAGGTCAATCGTTAAAAACAATATCAGCATTAAAAAACATATTCTTAAGATGGAAGTTGCTAATCAATCCCAGATCAGACTAGGAAACAACAAATACAAAACAAGATAAGTATATCCACAAAAATAAAAGAATATCCTAAATCAATCAATATACAATTACCAAAACTTCAACAGTAATAACTCGCACAGTTTACAAAGTATTGAAGATTCAACAATGAAAACGGTCATCAGATCTTTTTCGCACATGATATAAATCCATGCTGTGATAAAAGGCTGATTACACTAAACGCAGTGCTAATTGACAAAGAATCAATTATTCAAACACCTTGTACGCACAAATGGAGGAGAAGCAGTACCTGTGAAGACAATTAGATCAGGATTCTCAGCGAGAATCATACGCTCGATAAAAGCGGTGGTATTGAGGTCAGAGCAGCCATGGACCTGAGACGGCAAAACGTCCAAGCAATCTGTGGTCTTACCATTAGCGAAGTGCATATCAGCCACCTGCAAGATCTTGAACTTGCCATTTTTGTTGAACCGCAGCAGCTTCGATTGACTAGTACCAGAAGCACGGACAAGATTGCAAACAGCAAAGAGTAATAGCACCAATAACAAGATGTTTTTCAAAGAGCGAGGAAGAGAAAATAAACAAGAAGATCGGACATAGAAGTTCGCCATTTGTGTTATTCTTTCTGCAAAATCTACAGTGGTTGGGATGACAATTGGGCGGTGGCCATTGTTGGAGGATTAAATAGGGTTCTGGCACGTTCAGTGATATATATGTGGGGTTTACAACAAGTGAATGGACTTCATTACTTCAACGAAGAGAGTTTGGTTGGGAGTTGTGATATTATTGCATTGAAATGTGAGTCCAATAATTTGAGCCCTTATCATATAAAATAATAATTTCCATATTTCATGATTTTAAGTAATTTTTATCTTTTCGAGGTTTCGTGTTTTGAAGCTGAGATTCTAGTTTCCAAACACAAATAAATTATATGGCAGTTTTGTGTCGTAAGAGGTTTCATATATACACCCCTAATTATCTAATTAAACACTGAAATTGAGGTAAATATGAATCAAATCAATCATCACAGTGATTTGAATGATAATTTGACAAAAACTTTATTTTACTTTACAATGTTTACATGTATACGTGTATATATTATAAACTTTTTAGCCCCAATTGAGCTTTTCTAAGTGAGTTCACATATTATATATATATAAAAAGCTAATTGAGTTCACATATTTTATATATATATATATATATATATATATATATATTTTGACTATAACACATTTTCTTTAATAATTTAACTCGGATGTCTTTGATTAACCGGGTATAAAAACAAATCAAATATATAAATTAATATTATTACAATAGGTCCAAATCGAACCGAAAAAAAAAGAAGATTTTTTGTGAAACCTTGGACTAAAAACCAAACCTATAAATATCGGTTGATTTGGACCAAAAAGCCGAAAATTTGAAAATATTTTGACCGAAAATTGAACCTAATAGAGACAATTTCGATTTTGAAGCTAAACGAACCTAAAATTTAATACGCTATAAACATTAAAATAATTAAATAAAAAGAACAATAAAAATCAAGTATAATCATTATTCATCCATCCTTCCAAAATATATAACAAATATGAAATATTCAAATTGAATAATGAAATCGCAATGTAAAAAAACGAGAATAACCCTTGAAAATTCATAAATCCACACTCTTCTAAAACATAAAGATGTTACCCGCCAGCAAAAAAATTTTCAAAAACCAGCCCTAACGAAGTTACGCGTTAGCAATTGTCTAAATGTTAACCCAATAAACTGCCGGTGATGTATATATATTCTTATTTTATGAGTGTAACATATGTTCTCACTTGTTTCATCACGATCTTAGCGGTTTTTCATCCAAAAAATATAAATTTCGTCTTGTCCCACCAAAAATATCCGGGAAAAAATATTTCTAATTAGTCAGAAGAATCATTAAGTGTTACTGAAACACAATGTTGAATATTTTTAATTACTCGAATCACTTATGAGATTAGTTAATAATAAGAATTAATAACCGTTCAATTTTATAAATTATTCTAACTAAGATTAATTAATCAATAAAATTATTGACCGTAAAAAAAGTAATTGTACCCTTAATACATAATTATATGGATAAAATTAAAATTAATATTCAAAGTTAAAGTCAAGAAACACATCAAATATCAGTCAACAAACAAAATCAAAATCTAAGTAGTTTGTGTCTGAAAGATCAAAATCAAATTAAGGATTTAAGGTTGTTATATAATCGATTAATCACTTTCATTATTGGTGAGTATTTATAATTTTAGATTCGTCTCTTATGTGGTGGATTCAAGTTTTTGTGTGTTCCAAAACCAAGAAAAACGGGTTTAAGGGGAATTTATTAAAATTGTCGATCTAAACTATCGCACCACCACGTTCAGATGTTACGAATCAATGAATGGACCTAAACGGATTGTATCCCTGCACATAGATTATATAATTTATATCCTCATTTTTTAAAATATTATTTATTATTCTTGATAATTTACGAAAAATTTAAATTTAGTTTCTTTTTATTTACGTTTCATATACGTATATTTTTAATTTGAAAATTTATGTAGACTTATATTTTTAATCTGAAAGTTTATATCTTTAATTTATATTATATATTTATATATTATATTCATTGTATTATATATATATATATATATATATATATATATATATATATATATATATATATTATGTTGAATAAAACATACAGTTACATTATTCATTGTATTAAATTTTTATATGTTCAATTTATATATATATAAATATACATGTTTCATATTATTATTAAATATATATATATATATATATATATATATATATATATATATATATATATATAATATGTACAATCTTCAATTTAAATATGTTTTTTATATCTTATATATATTGACATGGTCATTAAAAATAGGGGCAGCATTAAAAATAAAAATACAAATTCAAAAAGTAAAGTACTGAGGCAGCAGAGAGTGGACGCTTGGAGGTTAATCAAATCAGTCAGTCTAATCAAAATTTAGGGTGCATTATTTTGGGGTGTAATTAAGTTGGGGCTTTAGTAACCCCAAATTTATGTAAAAAAACGTCCAGCATTTCATATTTTTTTATTATTTTTCACTTTATACCCCTCTCGTTTTTGTCCTACTTGTTCCGTAAGCGTAAAATACTGTCGAGTTCAGATTTGTTCATTCATTTTTTTGATGATGGGATAGCCTATTAAATATAGGGATATATATTCCGATGATATTAGGGATCATGACATTTTGCTGAAAGTTAATCATGATCGGTACGTTTGTATCATAAACGTGTTGTTAATGTTATCGGGTCGTACGAGGTCACACCATAACGAGCATGAGAACTGAATCAATTAATGAGAGAATCACCATATAGAAAAATATGATGGAGAAGGATATATTTCGTAAAAGCACAGAATATATTATCGAGTTTGTAATTAATAATAGATTCGGGTTATTTATTTATTAATTACTAAAATATATATCTTATAATTTAAGGTTGGGCTTTTTAATAGTTAAAAAGCCCAAGCCTAATTTTATATATTTGATCGAGCGATTGATATTTCTTTCCTTTCGATCTCTCAAAAGTTTCATCCTTTGTTCTAGCAAATCGAAGGTTAAGGCAATCCTTGTTCAGGGCTCGGGTGGACTAACTAGAAGGAGTTTTTTAACACGGTATTCATTTTCTCCCTTATCTAATATATTATGCATGCGATCCGTGTTTAGATGTTTAGGAAATTGTTAAGATGTTTAGCAAATTTTTTCCTGAAATTCCGTTTTTACACGTCAGAGCCTCTTGCATAAATTGATTAGATTAAATTCCTACAGTGGTATCAGAGCCTCTTGCATAAATTGATTAGATTAAATTAAAAAGATCATGTTTAATGCATGTATTGATTGTTTTCTTTCAATTATGAAAGAGATTGTTTGTATGGATTAATTTACATAAGGTGTAAAATTTGGATACTTAATGATCTTTAAGCAAAAGTAAAAGAGGTTATATATTTCAGTTTACAGCATGCGGCATTCTAATATAATTCATAATAATGATTAAGCTTAATGACTCTGAAATGATGATTAACTATTGATCATGCGGCATTCTATTTTAGCTTTTAGGGTTTTAGATTTTTTTTAATTACCTAATATGATTAGTTAATTATCTAAATAATAATATTAGTTTCTAAAAGATATTATATATGATATTCTATCTAGATATATAAGATTTATCAAGTTGGAAATAAATAAATTTGATTTTGTTAAGATATGAGATATTTTAACATAGTTAAATTATACCCTAAAATAAAAAGATAAGATTTAATTGCTAAAAGATATTATATGAGATATTCTATCTAGATAAATATGATTTATCAAGTTGGAAATAAATAAATTTAATTTTGTTAAGATATGAGATATTTAACTTAGTTAAATTATATCTTAAAATTAAAAGATATTATATGAGATATTCTATGTAGATAAATATGATTTATTCTCTTTATGGAAAATTGTTTATTTTGTATGAGGTCTTAATTTAGAAATTTTCTAAATTTTGAGTAGTTACTAAAATAATAAATATGTCTAATCTTATCAATAATCTAACATTAGAAATGTTTAAATATTAGAAAGTTACTAATATTAAAAAGTTACCATAAATAGAAAGATACTAATTTTGAAAAGGTTCTGAATTTAGAAAATTTACCCCTTTAGCATTTTAATGATTAATATATGATATTAATATCATACGCAATATGATTGATTAAAACAATACCGGAAAGGAGTTTCTAGTTCTTTTTTTCTCTTTATGTAATAAAGTGATTGTTATGTGCTTATGTGTATATTTCATTTAAATATCATATATGCTATGCTTGTATGTATGTGTACGGTGATATGTTCGTGTAGGCTTTACTAGTATGGCCTCAATCTTAGGATAGTTAAATACGATCTGCGTATCGTTATTGTTTTTTTGTACACGATCTGCTTATCATTATGTATTTTTGTAATTTTCGATTTTCGCAAGAGTTATTTTAAATTCATTATACAAGAAGACCAAAGTTTTAAGAAACCCGAAGGATGGAGATCCATGAAGGTCCAAGAATGAAGATTCTTTTTTAGGGGCCATACTAGGAACCATTTTTTTAATGCGTTATTGGATGCCTTAAATTCCCACTTGTATGCTTGCTTGTTATTTTGCTACGAGTTCGCTTTAAAATAACAACCTCGCATGCTTAAAACGTCCCTTAAAAGAATATTGAGAATCGCCTTTCCATATCATAACCGATCCCTATCTAGGAATTTGTAGGATAGGTTCTGTCAAAGCGGGGTGTCCTTACTTTGGCCTAAATACATTGCTGGTATGCTCATACTAAGGGGAATGCTGCTTTGATATGGTTAACTCAACAAAAGACCAAAAGATAAAGTTTTGGATTTTGAGGCATAAGGGTGAGTTCACATGAGATGTGTTCCCATCAACCAAGAATTATAAGGAGTTATAATTAGTTAAGGATTTTACTTACCTTGATTATACGAGACTTAGGGCAGTGCCAAATTACGCTAAGTTTCATATATGATAGGATCTTGGATCATTTTTGCTCACTAAGGGAATTGATAATATGAGTAACAATGTGCAAAACCTTAATTGTTTATAATTGTTATAACAATACATAGTTTTTGCAAAATCGATCACATCTAATCTGCATCTTATTATTTCCATGTTTTTGTAGTCCACAATGTCAAACGATAACCTCAAATTTTCTTTACGTTCCATACTCGACAAAAAGAAATTGAACGATCATAACTTCCTTGATTGGGAGAGAAATTTGAGAATTATTCTCAGGTCGGAGAACCAAGAAGATGTCTTGGAATATCCAATCCCTGAAATCACATTGGATTCATCTGATGAGGACATTGTGACATATAAGTCAGCCACAGAAAAATCACGCTATGTCACGTGTTTAATGTTGGATGCGATGGAACCAGGTCTTAAACAGAGGTTTGAAGACATGGACGCATATACAATCATGTCTAACCTCTAAGATCTCTTTAAGGAGCAGACTAGGCTTGAAAGGTACTCGACCTTGACAGCCATCCTGCATTGCAAATTAGAGAAAGGTAAACCAGTCGGACCACATGTTTTCAACATGATTGGCTTGTTTGACAAGATGGCCCGACTAGGTAGCGCATTCAACTTAGAGATAGCCACGGATATGATCTTAAACTCTCTTCATGATGGGTTCATGCATTTTAGATCGGCGTATCATATGAATGATATGAACAAGACGCTGAATGAGCTACATATCATGCTCAAGAATGCTGAGCAAAACATGATTGTTCACCCGACGAAGGAAGTTTTGATGGTCAGGAACAAGGGATTTAAGAAGGGGCCAAAACATCAGCAAAAGGAGAAGCGCAAGCAAGTTGTGCAACCCATGATTTCACCCCCAAAGGTGAAAAAAGATACGGAGCATGAGTGCTTTTACTGCAAGGTCAAGGGGCACTGGAAGAGAAACTGCCCCAAATACTTGGAAGATAAGAAGTAGAGGAATGTCTCCACTTCAGGTATTCATGTTATTGAAATTTTGTCAACTACTTCTATTTTATGGGTATTGGATACCGGATGTGTTTCTCACATTACTTCGAATGTGCAGGCACTAAGAAATAGAATGACGCTACGGAAGGGAGAGACGGATCTACGGGTCGGTAATGGAGCAAGAGTTGTTGCTGTTTCCATTGGAGATTTTTGCTTGTCTTTACCTTCCGGCTTAGAGATAGAACATAATAACTGTTATTTTGTTCCATGCATTACTAAGAACTTAATTTTAATTTTAGTTTTGAACCGTGAAGGTTATACATTTACTATTACTGATCACATGGTGATGAAGATTTACAGGAATGGTATTTATTATGGTTGCGCGAACATAAGTAGTAATGGACTATACATGTTAGACCTCAAAACTAAAATATATTACATTAATACAAAAAGGCAAAAATCGAAGGAAACAAACGAAGCAAACATATGACATTGTCGATTGGGTCACATAGGCATAAAGCGCATTAAGGAACTCCAAGCAGTTGAATTACTTAAACCATTTGATTTGAAATCATTTGAAACATGCGAGTCGTGCCTAATGGAAAAGATGACAAGGTCACCTTTCACTAGTAAGAGTGAACAGACTTCTGAACTTCTAGCCTCATCCATACGGATGTATGTGGACCTATGATTAAAGAGGCTAGGTCTGGTTATCGATACTTCATTATATTTACTGATGATTTTAGTAGATACGGGTATATCTATTTAATGAAACAGAAATCGGAATCCTTTGAAAAGTTAAAGGAATTCCATAATGAAGTAGAAAGACAAACATGCAAGAAGATAAGAGTACTTCGATCAAATCTAGGGGGCGAATATCTGAGCTATGAATTCGATCATCATTTGAGGAGTTGTGGAATTGTGACATAACTCACTCCCCCGGGCACTCCACAATTAAATGGTGTGTCTGAGAGGAGGAACAGGACTCCGTCACGTTCAGTTGACAAGACACCATATGAGATATGGACAAGAAAGATTCCTCACTTGTCATTTCTGAGGGTCTGGGGGTGTGAAGCTTATGTAAAGCGTTTACAATCTGATAAACTAGCACCAAAATCAGAAAAATGTTACTTCTTAGGATATCCAAAGAAAACCAAGGGGTATGACTTCTACCATCTCATAGAGAACAAAGTGTTTGTTGTCATGATAGTGTCTTTTTGGCAAATGAATTCTTTTCCAATAATCTAAGTGGGAGAAAAGTTCAAATTAATGAGATTAATTGTGAGTAAGAAACGCAACAATACGAGGACATGCAAGATGTTGAGGAATTTGACTATTTTGATGATCCTCTTACAAGGCAAGTTAATCTAGTTCAAGAAGCAATTCCTACAACAGATCAGACTTAAGAGGAACCACATATTGATGTGGAGAACTCTACAAATGAGGAACTGCATAATGATGTAGGAAATCATACGGCTGAAATCTCTCCTATTGTTGGCCCAAACTGGAGATCAAATAGGATAAGACAATAACCTACACATTTTGATGACTATGTGTTGCATGCCGAGATCAAAGTGCTCCTCATGGAGCATAACGAACCCGAGACCTATAAGCAAGTAGTGACGGATAAAAACTCCGAAAAGTGGTTCGAAGCCATGAGATCCAAAATGGAATCCATGTCAGAAAATCAAGTTTGGGACTTGATTGATTTGCCTGATGGGGTAAAACCTATTGGCTGCAAATTGGTTTTTAAAGTAAAGACATACAAGGATGAAAATGTCTTTGTTTATAAGGCAAGGTTGGTTGCCAAGGGATTTAAGCAAATTCATGGTATTGACTATGAAGAGACATTTGCCCCGGTCGTCATGATCTGGTCCATTAGGATAGTCCTACCGATTGACGCATTTTATGATAATGAAATATGGCAAATGGATGTCAAGGCCGCATTTCTAAATGGATATTGAGAAGAGGATGTATATATGATGCAACCTGAGGGTTTTGGGGATCCGGAATATCCTAGGAATGTTTGCAAGCTTAAGAAGACCATTTATGGACTGAAGCAAACATCCCGGAGTTGAAATCTTCAATTTGATGAAGTGATCAAACAGTTTGATTTCATCAGATGTGAAGAAGAACCATGCGTTTACAAAAGGTTGAGTGGGAGCAAGGTGACTTTCCTAATCCTGTATGTGGATAACATACTGCTCATTGGGAATGACATTCCGATGCTGGAAACATTAAAGGGATGGCTTAAGAAGCATTTCTCAATGAAAGATCTAGGGGAGGCCGGGTACATACTAGGCATTAGGATCTATAGAGATAGATCTAGAAGGCTCATTTGTCTCAATCAAGGAACTTATATAGATAAGTCCTACAGAGATTCAAGATGGCAGATTCCAAGAAAGGATATCTACCTATGCAACATGGGATCCATCTCAACAAGACCCAGTGTCCTAAGACACCTAGTGAGATTGAGAGGATGAGCAAGGTTCCCTATGTATCTGGTATAGGATCCATCATGTATGCAATGACCTGTACTCGACCAGATATTGCATATGCTTTGAGTATGTGTAGCAAGTATCGGTCGAACCCCGGTGACATTCACTGGCAAGTTGCGAAGAACATCCTAAAGTACTTGCGAAGGACTAAGGATGATCTATTGGTATATGGAGGTGATGATGAGTTAGGCATCAAGGGCTATACCGATGCTAGCTAGTTTCCAAATTGACAGAGATGGCTTTGAGTCGTAGTCTGGATACGTCTTCATTTTGAATGGAAGAGCGGTAAAATGGAAAAGCCAAAAGCAGGACACGGTTGCGGACTCAACCACAAAGGCAGAATACATTGTTGTGGGAGAAGCGGCTAAGGAAGCGATCTAGATTAGGCAGTTTATAGCTGAGCTCGGCGTTGTCCCTAGCGTGACAAGGACAATTGACGTCTATTGTGACAACAATGGCGCGATTGCTTAAGCGAAGGAACCTAGCTCGAGTTCTAAATCCAGACGTTCTGCGGAAGTATCACATGATCAGGCACTATGTTGATCGGGGTGATGTAAGGGTGTGCAAGGTGCACACAGATGATAACATTGCAGATCCACTGACTAAACCCATGAATAGGCCTAAGCATGATAGTCATACTCGGGTCAAAGGGCTCAAACACGTTAGAGAATTCTTTTGAACTTTTATGTTTGGATTAAGAAACGTTTGTTTTTGTCATGAAGTTTATGATTGATTTATATATGAGTTTTCATATTCTTATTTGATTATTACTTGAATATCAAATAAATTATTCATATAATTTATTAATTATCAAATGTGCTTATTGGAAAAGTTCCGGCGAATGAAACCACATTAAGTGAACTGAAATTATTAAATTGAAAGGATCAGTGGTCTGAATCGTTAACCCTGGATACAAATGATTCTAAAGTAGACCATATTGTGAGCGTATGATGAACGTGGGCTTCCTAGTTCATAGGATATCGAGATGTCCAGTCGCTTACATAGATGAGTATGGTGATACTCATCGGACAGACCGATCCTATGACTCTCATGACTTATTGAGGAGTTATAGCAATTATCATTA
This sequence comes from Fagopyrum homotropicum, assembly GCA_033239125.1. NCBI lineage: Eukaryota > Viridiplantae > Streptophyta > Magnoliopsida > Caryophyllales > Polygonaceae > Fagopyrum > Fagopyrum homotropicum. The sequence goes on along the minus strand of BSWB01000007.1, from coordinate 24,682,484 downwards.
TCAGTGAGTTCCTTAACATGAGCTTGATATAACTTTCATTTAAAGGATGACATATCTTAGACGATGTCAAACGCTGACCGTAACAGGCAATTATAAAGGCAGTAATCAGGGTGGCCAAAATTTGAGTGGGAGTTATAGTCGTTGCAATATTGGATTAATCCTCCTATACCGGCATACTTTGATGTGCTGGGAAGGATTGATGTCTCCGGCCACTTGAAGAGTGAGAACTGTGTAAACGCATGACCATGCTCAGATTTGATCTGTACTGACAGTTTGATCTCAGGAGTTCAAGAAACATATCTGATGGTACAGATGGTTTTCATCACATAGTCAGATAAGGACATTAAGCGATAAGGGAATTTTAACATTGCACACTTGTATGAAAGTACAAATGGGAGACTGAAGAAATTGTGTCCTTTATGCAAGGTGCAATTATTGATGATGAGATAGGACATTCAATATAGGGATATATATAACCCGATGATATTAGGGGTCATGATGTTTTGCTAGAAGCTAACCATGATCGGTAAGTTTATATGATAAACGTGTTGCTAATATTATCGGGTTCTACGAGATCACATCATAACGAGTAGGAGAACTGGATCAATTAATGAGAGAATCACCATATAGGAATATATGATGGAGAAGGATATATTTCGTAGGAGCACAAAATATATTATCGAGTTTGTAATTAATAATAGATAAGGGATTATTTATTTATTAATCACTAAAATATAATCTTATAATTTAAGGTCGGGCTTTTTAATAGTTAAAAAGCTCAACCCTAACTTGATATATTTGATCGATCGATTGATACGTATGAGAAGTCAGCCATGAATTTCACGTGAAATATCAGCCGTATTCTTCCCTTTCAATCTCTCTCAAAAGCTTCATCCTTTGTTCTAGCAATCGAAGGTTAAGGCGATCCTTGTTCAGTCTCGGGTGGACCAACTAGAGGAGTAACACTTGGGACCTTACATATACTTAAAGGAGTTTTTGAACACGCATCAAAAGGTATTCATTTTCTCCCTTATCTAATCAATTATGCATGCGATCATTGTATAGATGTTTAGGAAATTGTTTCGTGAAATTCCAATTTTACACATCTAAAATCCCTACAATAAGACGTGCCGGTTAAATTTTCTAATCATCGTTCGAACTACACAATGTGCGTGCGTAGTTTTGATTTTCGCCTTAAGTTATAACTACACGTATGGTGTGCGTGGTATTTAATTTTTTCTATATAAATTTTTTTGTAAACATTCTCAGACGACTATAAGACAAAATAAATGACGAAAAGTTAAATACACCAACTTTAATTTACTAACGCATAAATGATCTCAATCCGTGAGCGCCTAAATTGAGATAAAAAAAATATGTTTCTTTTTAAATAGTTCCAATTAATCTATTAAAAACGATTATTCATTAAACTTTCAAAATAAGTTTTGTTAACCATAATCTATCTCAATGCATTTGAATTTATTTTATAAATTTCATCCCCATTATTCTTTTCAGATCCATAAACTAACTCTATCGAACGAGTCGTATAAGTCGTGTGTATTAATTTGTACGAAAAAAAATCTATAGTTAAAGTGGTTTTTTCAAAAAACAATTTGCAAAACATGACGTCCAGATTTTTTTCTTTCTAAAAATAAAATAAAATTGGCCGCCGGTTGATGACGTCGGCGCCCAGATTGAAAAAAAAAATTTAAACAGCGTCTACACCTTATAAATTAGATGAGTTGGCTAAGTAGGCAAATTATGTAATAGTGTGTACAAACTAGGCCCATTTTGTTTCATTTTAACAAACTAGGCCCCTCTATATTTTATTAAAAAGATTAATCCCATATAATATAGAAGATTCTGTAGATTTGCTAAATATTTCTATCGTAATTAGGCGTATTAATTATCTTAATTAAAAACATTAATAGTTATTGACATCCGTTAAACAAGGAAATAAATCGTGGAAAATCTCCATTAATTTGGGGATATCAATCAAACGAGCCATTATAGAGAAAATTCGGACGTCATTATTGTTGCAACCGAGTTTATGATCTTGAGTTCTTCAAAATGGAAGTCATTGTTTCTTCTCTTGATTTCTTCATAATTGTTGAGAGAGCTCGATCATATACATAAGACGGAGACAATCTGATACATATTGACTGTGTCATTCGAAGTTTGTTGATATAGATCGATCTGTTACATAATACGGTGGCAATCAACTACATTATTTGCTTTATTTAAATAACTCGTACATAATGATTATCAACAAATATTTATCAACAACTATGTGTGATGCATAACTAGTACATGATATTTATTAGCAACTACATATGATACATAATGTTTGTTTTGGCAAAATCGGGTACATAATCTTGTAATATGTCGCTATAAACTTACATCCGAGTTAGAAAATGTACTTGTTTTGTAGTCGGAGAAGACAATAACTTGTGAAGAGGTTTTGAGCGGTCTTCAATGGAGATGGATATAACCGACCTTCAATAACCTTCAATGCAGCGGGATAGAAACGATAACTTGCATCGGCTTCAATGGAGAATAAAATAGAGACGAAATGGAAGGGAGAAAGATGATATCTAGAAGGAAGAAAGATGAGACCTTGAATCTTCCTTCAATGGAGATGAAAATGAGAGTAAAGCAGCGGTGATTGTGTTTGTGATTGACGAATGTAACCACTCATATATAGATTGCGAGAATCTCTCCCATTCAGTTTCTTTTTTTTTCAAATCAGTTTCAATATTTAAGGTAGTTTATTATTATGGATTTATTAAATGCCCAATTATCTCCCTAATTTATCTCCTTAATACTTTTATTTATCTTTTTATTTTTGTTAGATATTATTAGGGGCCTAGTTAATCTACAATAAACAAAAAGGGCCCTATTTCACCAATTATCTCTTATAAATTTGAACGCCATATATACAACGCACCGTTGTATATTATCCTCAGAGTTTCATATTCATTCCTTCATGAAAGAATTTGGCCTACTAGGCTCTTTTTGGTTTTTGTTAAAGAAATTATACCCCATATTTTTATACCACTTTCATTTAATGTTAGGTAAAACTAATTAACTCATCTATTAAAAAAAAATGTTTGTTATTTGTTATTTGTTATTTAAGTGTAAGTTTTAATTTTTAAAAGCTGAATTTGTTTTTTTATTTTCTTTTATTAATTTTTTTTCTTTTTTATTTTTATTACTTATTATTATTTTGTGGAATGAAGAATATTTCACATACCGGAATTTTCACATACCGGAATTTGACATACCAGAACTTTCACATACCGATATTTCCAATACCGGAATTTCACATACCGGAATTTTCAGATACCGGAATTTCACATTCCGGTATGAACTTCCGGTATGAAAAATTTCGTTATGAACTTCCGGTATGAACTTCCGGTATAAAAATTTTGGTATGAACTTCCGGTATGAAAAACTTCGTTATGAACTTCAGGTATGAACTTTCGGTATGAACTTCCGGTATAAAAAATTTCGGTATAAACTTCCGGTATGAAAAACTTCGTTATGAACTTCCGGTATGAAAAACTTCGTTATGAACTTCCGATATGAACTTTCGGTATGAACTTCCGGTATAAAAAATTTCGGTATAAACTTCCGGTATGTAAAATATCTGGTATGTAAATGTCCGGTATATAAAATGTACGGTATGTTAATGTCCGGTATGTAAATGTCCGGTATGAAAACAGAAAATAAAAAGGGAAATAAAATAAAAAACAAATTCAGTAATTAAAATCAAAATTTACATAACAAACATCAAATATTCTTTTTTTAATAGAAGGGTTAATTAGTTTTACCTTACTATTAAATAAAAATGGTAAAAAAAATTTATGGGGTATATTTACTAAATAAAAAACTAGAAAAAACCTAATTAGTATACAATAAAATAAAAAAATCTACTTACCTAATTAACCCTTCCTTCATTGTCTTTATCGGTTCCTCTAGTTTCTCTAGTCTAAGTTGAATTATCAATATTTATGTGACTTGTTTATTCAGTTTTAACATACTTTTGTAAATTTGTTTACTAATACAAAGTAAACAATTTCACTTTAAGCACTCCAAATCTACTTTTACTATATTTAGAACATCAGCAATGACATGAATTTAGAACTCAGAAAAAAAAAAATTGTCACTCATCTACCATCAACATTCATAAACCACAATTTATAACATCAACAAACCAACTTTGAATGTTTTACATTTTTTTTCCTCTAATTCCTTTTACAAAGCACTTTAAATCTGCCCTCATAAGCCATTAACGATCGAATTTGAACCCAATCAACCCAAATGGGCATTTCAAAAGGCTGGATAACTAGGTTGGTTTTGATCGGGTTGATTTTGTTTCCTGTGCTAAGGTAGGATGACGACGACGACAGAACCGTTGTCTTCACGTTGACAGTAAGTCAGTAAACGCATGATCACTACATGATGTATTCAACCGATATATGTCGATCATGTTGATTTTGTTTCCTGTACTAGGGTAGGATGGAAAACAATGGACATGTTGTCTTCACATTGACAGTAAGCATATGATCGAGTCTACGTGAAGTATTCATCTGGGATACAGACCGGTGATTAGGATAAGCATACTATTTGCATTAACAAAAGTAGGGGTGGGCATGGGAGGGACGGGACGGGATAGGAGTCGTCCCGCGTCCCGTGTCCCGTCCCGTAAATAACTTGCAGGATGGAACGGGACGGGATTTGTGACATTTTTTCTTTGTCTCGCGCGGGTCTTGTCCTACATGGCACAGGATGGGACGAATCCCGCAAAAATTATGCATCAATTATATTCAGTATATATACATGTTTTCTCTCATGTTTAAAGACACAAATAATCGGAAATAAAAAACTCGATACCTAATTATCGTTTCATGCCGCCTGCATTAGTAATTAATACATTAATTGAAAACAAATTCATGTTACATCAAGGTGTCTTACCGATTCACATTCAAAAAATAACAACAGATAATTTATAGAAAATTACATATATTTAACTATCGATTACAATTGTGAAAATACACAAATACAAGGGAGATGGAACGGACTAGAGCAAGGGCGGTGATGGAACGGACCTGAGCAAGGCAGCGAATGACTAAATCAAAGGAGAGCAGAAACTCTAGTATTTTAGATCCAACCAAATGAGTCGTAAAGAATTAGTAAATGACTGATGAAAAACTATCGATCTAATAATTTTGAAAATATAAAAATACTTTTAAAAATAATATTTTTAAAAATTATAATTTATGTATAATATTTATATAAATATAAAAATATTATATATATATATATATATATATATATATATATATATATATATATAGTATAGATCCTATGAGAACACCCCTAACGTGAGAACATGAGAACAGATTCATAATTATTATTAGTTTTGTTACGAATGTGTCATATCGTTTAATGTATTATTCGTAGTTATTGTTTGTTGAGTGGATTATTCGTAGTTATTGTTGGATTCGTAATTATTATTATTCGTAATTATTATTATTTTTGATATATACTCTAAATCTTAACCCTTAATACTCACATCCAACGGTGTACGATTGTTCTCATGTTCTCACGTTAGAGGATGTTCTCATGGGAACCACACCCTATATATATATATATATATATATATATATATATATATATATATATATATATGGGATGGGACGGGATTAACCGGGATGGGAAGTCTTCGTCGCGCGTCTCGTCCCGTAAATTTTTCACGGGACGAGACGGGATACACATTTTTTTTTCAAATCCCGCCGGAATCGGGACGGAAACGGAACAGAACCGGAACGGAATTAACCGGGATTTATGCCCACCCATAAATAAAAGAGCAGGTATGGTTCGCCATTTCTAGGTCGATCCTTTGTATAAGAAAGATATATATTTGAGGAGAAAGCTTGATTTGACTGGATTTTTTTTACTATTTTAGCTTCTTTTTTAATTATAATTAATCTTATTACAACTTCACGTATAATATATTGTCAAATACTCCCTTCAAGTTGGGGTGTGATGGTTGAAAACACCCAACTTGAAAAAAGGAGATTGTGAAATTGCTTGTGACCAAGGGCCTTCGTAATCATGTCGGCAAGTTGAGAGAAAGACTACACATAACGTGTAACAATTAATATATGATTGAACTTGGTTGCGAATAATGTGACAGTCAATCTATATATGTTTTATGGAACATGGGATTAGCATCAAAATGTAGGGTAACTTGATTGTTACGTACACTAAAGATTTACCGGGCGAGAAAGAGAGACACCAAGAGATCGGATGGGTGATTTGAGCCAAATCAGGTTGTTATTACCATGGATCAATATTTCGATCCGCTGAAGAACGGGAAACATAAGCTTCTTCTTTGTTTTCCAAGATTTTCCAAGATATGGAAAGTGTTCAAGAAAAATACTGAATCCAGTGAGAGACTTGCAAGTGAAATATCTTGTATATAAAAAGCATACAGATCGAGCTAATATAGTACCAAAGGGAAATGTCTTGTACATAAAGAACATATATTTAATATCCGGAATTTTTATTCCGTTTATTTCTGTAACAAACCCGATCTCGATCAGTTGACCCATATCCGTCTACTTAGTTAGACACATTATTATAAAATTTATCATTTTATGTAGCTTCCCTTCACATAAAATGATAGGATCTTTATAAAATTTTATCATTTTATGTAGCTTACCTTCACATAAAATGATAGGATTATTATAACCAATCCTAAACTATAACATGATCCGTATCCGTCTATTCCGTAGCCTACCAGTTCCGATCCCTTGACTTCACATAAAATAATAAGTTTAGCCCCAAACCCTAATTTAGAATATGACTCGTCGTTGACAAGTCTGTGACGAAGCTGTGACAAGGTCTGGACAAGTCTGTGACGAAGCTGTGACAAGGTCTGGACAAGTCTGTGACGAAGCTGTGACAAGGCCAGACAAGTCTGTGACGAGTCTGTGACGAGTCTGTGACAAGGCCATACAAGTCTGTGACGAGTCTGTGACAAGCCCAGAAGCCGTCATCAGCTTGCCCAGCGCCCAGTGTCCGCCTCAACCCAGCAGCGCCATCTTGCCCAGCCCATACCTTTACCTTGTTTCAGTCCAGCTCTTCCTTACTTCAGCCCAACCCTATGACGCGGCCCAGCAGCTGGAGAAGGCCAAGCGGATCTCAGAATTTACTCCTCTCTCCTATCTTACGTAACTGGAAATTAGGAGCAAATCTTTTCCCCTAAATGCACAAGATCACGCCGGCCTTCACTCCTTCTTCCCACGATCTGCTGAGCGAGATTTGACGATCGGTTTACCTCAACTGCTCCAGGATCACGTGCAGCCCCATCGATCTACAGAAGCACGCCCAGTCTACGCAGATCCCTTGCATCCTAATCAGCACCATCGATATACAGAAGCACGCCCAGTCTGCTGAGCGAGATTTGACGATCGGTCCGTCCTTCTGTACGAGATCCATTGCATCCTCCCTTCTTGAGCACATGTATCCTCTTCACTCTTCATCTTTCTGTCACCAACCAGCACAAACCGACGCCATCCTTCTGCACGCAATGGTCTTCCCTGCTTGTTGTTGAGCCATTGGGTAAGCACAACAGACCAAGGCGCCCCTCCTCCCTCCTTGTCGAGATTATAGTGAGTATGACATGCTCTTCCTTCCCTCCGTTTATATATATATATGCGTAGCTGCTGCTAAGCCATCCTAGAACCCATACTTTGCAGCCAAAGGAGCAATTACAAGGAGCTGTTACTTCTTTTTCAGCTTTCCAACATTTACGAGCAGTCAACTTCGGGTCCAATTTTGGGTAAGCTATACTCTTCCTTTTTGGCTAGTTTTAGGATATGTTATAGATGGTATTTTAAAGTAAATCATACTAAAATTTCAGAGGAATCCATGTTATGGTTTGAGAGATATGGGGTTTCAAAGTTCAGTTTTATAAATGTGCTGAGTTGAGAAAAACAGCATGGGATGCTGTTTTGTGAGATAGTTTTGAATAGGCTTTTGATCTCTGTTAGGCTTGAATTTTTGATATGATATAGTTGACATCTTGTTGTAGATCATATTAAAATTTGGGAAGAATCAGAGTTACGGTTTGAGAGTTATTGTGTTTCAAAGTTGACGTTTTTATATATGTGCTGAGTGTTGGGGAAAACAGCAAGTGATGCTGTTTTGTGAGATGATTTTGAATAAGCTCTTGATATTCGTTGGGCTTGAATTTTGGATATGATATAGTTTACATATTGTTGTAGAACATATTAAAATTTGAGAGGCATCCAGCGAGTGGTTTGGGATGTATGATTTTTCAAAGATTGAGTCGTAAGCAGTTTTTCGGTGGTGCTGAAATTCGGTTTTGTGAGATAGTTTTAAATAGGATTTTGATCTCGTTTGCGGCTGAATTTTGGATATATTATAGATAAGATTTTATAGTAGAACATATCAAAATTTGGGATAAATCCAGTGAGTGGTTTAGGAGTTATGATTTTTCAAAGTGTACTCAGATTTTGGCTAAGTATAGGAAACTTCAAGTGTTGTAACCAACTTTGGAATTTTTATAAAAATGACGGATGAACAGTTTTGAGAAATTCTTGCTCCTAAGGGTAGAGGGAACATCATAGATGATCTAGAGAATTGTTTTGGAATTTTTATAAGCTTTTACGAATTTTATATTTGAAACCGAAGTTGGACCTTTACGATCTTTCGGAAAATAGGAAATAAGAAAAGTGACAGTTTGTAACCAAACTAAACTTTAGGACTTAGAATATGACTTTATAGTCTCAAATAGAAGTTTAGACTTGAGTTTTGGAAATTCTGGGAGTTTCGGGACCAAGGGTAAAATAGTCATTTTACCATAAATTAGTACTGTAATTGGTTATGTCCTATTACGATCTTCTATCTTAGAAGTCTTAGACTTCTAATTACGTGGGAGTGTGCTAATGCACTTATCTCCTTTGGCAGGCAACTGAGTTGCTACAGTTTACAGAGCGAGTTTGGTTTACAGAGAGTCGAGATTTATAACAGGTAAGTCCTTTGGGCTTACTTAGCTGACTTCTAAATATGAGCATGAATGATGATAGTGGTGTGTGATTGAGATGTTTAGAGTTATAGGTTGTGATAGATATTTACCGACCTATACTTGGCCTAAGAGTAACGGGCGGTGGCATTCTGCTCAGTTAGCTTGCGGGCGCTGGGGGTTTCTTTAGGGACTAGTCCATACTCGGTTTGTAGTGATGCTACCGGCGGAGGTCAGCTAGACCTACACCCAGTTGGATAAGGAACGGAGGCGAGAACTGTTAATAGCTCCCGTGCCACAACTGTAAAATTGAATAAGATGAATCACCTAATTAATAGATAATAAACGGTTGAGTTCCAGCATGATGTTTGTTTATTTTGTTTCTATGTGTGTTTGTGCTGTTGTTATTCTACTTATATTTGGATTGTTAGCTAACGGTTTATCCGTGTTGTAGATTTGTAGAGATAGACAGTTGCAGAGTGATCCGGATCGGATGGTCAGCCGGGTCCACGTACTCATTAGATGGGGACGGGGGAGTCTTCCATACGTCATGCATGTTATGTATCTTTATATATGTTTGTAAGACTGTCACATGTGTACTTTCATACCAGTAAAAATATTATATTTTGGAAATTGTTTTTAATTACATTTGTGCCTTGTTGTAAGATCTTAGTGAAGTTGTTGTTAAACCAAGGTCGGGACCCATTGTGAGGTCCTAACCAGTAGCTCCCTGAGTTCTCAGAATTTGGGGTGTTACAATCTCGAGTTAATCTAATTGGTTTTACAGACTCGTATTATACAGTCAGTAAAGATAACAAGAAGTCGACTACATCTCTTTATTTTGCATGGGTTGACAACTATATGTCTTACGAAAATCACAACAACAATTAGTTGTTGTCTTGTCTTCAAATGAAGCTTGCTTAGCAGACTTGATCTTCTTCTTCTTCTTTTTTTTTTTTTTGAAAAGTTATTGTATTGCATCAGAAAAGAGAATATACAAGGGTCACTTAGACAGTAGGGGTACAGAAACAAGAGACAAAAGACAAAGACCAATGGCAGTAGCCTAGATTACAGGTGAATACCGAGGAGCTTGGCCCAGTACAAGGTGGGAGCGGATCTTTCCTTCCAATGGTGAGAGAAGTGGTTTTTTGTAGCTTGGATGATGTTATGTGCACAGGTGGCTTCATGGGTGACTTTATGGTTGTAGATGAGATCATTTCTTGCCTTCCAAACAAAGTAGACCAGATTTGTGATAGTGGCAATTCTGATGTTGAAGATGAGGTTATGCTTGTGAGGTTTGACGTTGTTGAGCCAGATCCAAAGATTGTCCTTGTAAGAGTATGGAGGAGGGGTAAGTGTCCATCTGGAGACAAGATCCAAGGTGATAGATGCGAACCTGCACTTGTGGAAGAGGTGATCTTCATCCTCAGGCAAGGTCCCGCACAGATGGCAAGTGTCACACTGAATAATGTTCCAATGGCGTAGCTTTGTGAGGGTGGGGAGCTTATTATGAGCCGCGATCCAGGATATGAAGCTACTCTTAGGTGAGTTTGTGGCCTTCCATATGTTACTGAACATGAGATTGTGCTGAGGAGAGAGGGGTTTAGCATATAGAAGGTTATAGGCTGCTGAGGTAGAAAATTTCCCATTCGGTCTTAGCGTGGTGGTGGAGAATGGTTGACCATTTGGGGCGGTTTGAATAGCCAAGATCTCATCTCTTGTTTTTAAAATGTAGTTCCAATTGTGGATGAATTTGTAGCTTGGAGTGCAGGTCCAAATGGAGTGGTACTTGAGTATGTTGCAACGGACCCAATTAGACCAAAGATCATGCTCAGGAGGGTGAGAATTGAGTTCGAAGATAAGCTTGGAGATGCAGGCCTTGTTCCAAGATAAGAGTTCCTTGAAGCCCAGTCCACCATTCGATTTAGAGGTACAGACGGTATTCCAAGCAACAAGAGCACGAGAACTAGAAGCAATACCAGACCACAAGTAGGATCTCAAAGCGCTGGTGATTCTCGAAATAACAGACTGGGGAATGGGAAGCGTGGAACACCAATGGTACTGAAGCGGGATGAGGATGGAGGAAATGAGTTATTGCCGTCCGGCATATGAGAGATTCCTAGCATTCCAGGAGTTGATTTTCAAGGTGATCTTGTTGATGAGAGGAATGTAGTCAGCATGTCTAAGCCTCTTGCTTCCGTTGGGGATACCGAGATAGGTGAAAGGTAAGGATCCGAGGGAAAGACCAGAGCCAGCTGAAAAGTTACTGAGTTCATGATGTGGAACGCCCCCAAGGAAAAGGGAAGATTTGCTTGGATTGAGGTGCAGTCTCGAATAGTATCCAAAATGGGCGAGGGTGTTCTTCAGAATGTTTATAGAGCCTAAGTCACCCCTGCAAAAAAGAAGAATATCGTCAGCAAAGCATAGGTGGGTTATGCGGGGCGCGGAGCATTTGGGGTGGGGGTTGAAGTTTGGGTTGGCTGAGTTGGTGTTGATCATAGCAGACAGGACCTCCAGGGCAATGACAAAGAGCCCGGGAGAGAGAGGGCAGCCTTGGCGGAGACCCCTAGACCCCTTGAAGTGCCCCTTAAGGGATCCATTAATGTTGATAGAGAAGGTAGGGCGTGAAATACAAGAATCAACAAGTTTGATGAACATGTCAGGGAACCCCATACGCCCAAGGCAGTTGATGATGAACTGGTGGTCGATCGTATCGAAAGCTTTGGATATGTCAACCTTCACAGCACACCTAGGGGAGATGTGACGTTGATTGTAGCTTTTGAAGAGCTCTTGGGCGATAAGAATATTGTGCTTAATAGATCTCCCTCTGATGAATGCACCTTGGTAGTTGCCAATGATAGATGGTAGGGCGTTGTTCAATTTGTCTGCGAGAATTTTGGCGATGACTTTGTATGTGGTGTTGCAACAGGAGATGGGTCTGAAATCAGAAGGGAGGGTGGGGTTTGAAATTTTTGCAAGGAAATGGAGGTGTGGTTGAAGTGTCTGGGGAGGATACCGGAATTGAAAAACTCAGGGATGGCATTAGTGAAGTCGGCTCCAATAATCTCCCAGGTTTTTTTGAAGAATAGTGCGTTGAATCCGTCGGGTCCTGGAGCTTTAAGGTCACCGATATCAAAGAGAGCTGCTTTAATAACATCAGGGGTAACCACACGAGAAATAACCTCTAGAGAATCAGGAGGAACGGTGGGCAAAATGCAGTCTGGGAAGAAATTGTGCGGGTTTTGGACGGTTGAGGGGTTAAGGATGCTAGAAAAGTGGGAGGTTAGGATATGGGAGATCTCCATCAGATCGTGGGTATGAGTACCGGAAGGGTCCGAATGAAGAGAGATACTTTTAATATCATTTGAAGCCCTTCTAGCGGTGATGCTCTTGAAGAAAATCGACTGCACTTATCTCCAAATTTGATCCAAGCCTCCTTAGAGAGTTGTCCGAGCATGATTCTTTGCTGGTCCATATATGAGGTAAGCAGGCCCATAGTGTTGCGCTCCAAGTTGATGAGGGTGGAGTCCAGTGGGGAGGCTTGTAGGCTATTCTGGGTGGTTTCGAGGGAATTTTTTAGGTTAATAATGGTGGAGTGCAACACCACAATTTTGACGTTGGTGAAGCGCTTCAGTACCGGTTTGAGCCGGCGGAGCTTTTGTGAGAGAACGGGGAGGTGGTCGGCATCCGAAGATCCCGAAGGGAGCGACCAGGAAGAGGCAACCATTGATAAGAAGTTTTCGTGTAGAGCCTAGGCGTTATTGAATCTGAACTGGCGGTGGTAGGCATATGGTTTAGGGTTGAGAGAGAGAATGACTGGAGAGTGATCTGAGATGTTCGGGTTGTCGAAGAATGCAGTTGAGTTGGGGAAGACAAGGTTCCAGGCGGGGTTAACGACGATCCGATCAAGCTTGCACCAAATTCTATTTGGGTTCTGCTTGTTGTTCCAAGTAAGCTTGCAACCGGAGAAGTCGAGATCGGATAGGGAGTTCATGGCGAAGCAATAGGACAACTCACTGGATTGCAGACTAGTGGGAGGAGGGTTTTCCGAGATCTTTTCGTCGGGGTTGAGGGTGGTATTGAAGTCACCCAGGAGGACCCAGGGGGAGCCCCGGCACAATTGGTTTATGGTGGCGATGGCATCCCAGAGCGGCTTACGGTCGTCAGCATGGTTGTGGGCGTATATGAAGGAGCAGTTGAAAGCCGAAGGGGTAGTACCCGCCTGAATTGTAGAGATTGAGCAGTGAATTATTTGGTTGTCGATGAGAACCGTTGAGAGGTTAAGGGAGGAAGGGTTCCACAAAACCCAGATCCAGCATCAGAAGTCCGGGGAGTAATTATAGATGTGGTTCCAGTTGGGAATGAGGGAGGAGAGGGTGTTCAGCTTAGTGTCAATGAGCTTGGTTTCTATGATGGCTATTATATCAAGTTGATGGTTCTTAACCACATCGCGGATAGCTTGGTGTTTATAGGGGTGATTCAAGCCCCGAATGTTCCATGAATAAGCGTTAAGATGCATGAGGACCATTGGTGTAGCTTCCAGTATCCTTGATATTGGAAGGGAGCTTTTGGAGGGAGGTAGAGAGGGGCGTCGGAGGGGGGTTTGAGTGATGAGTGGTGGAAGGGAGTTCAGCACAGTTAGTAGTAGTAGACTGGGAACCAGAATCAGGAGAAGTACCGATCATAGTGGAATCCCGATGGAGGAGAGAGGTGATTTGAGGGGGAAGGCTAGAGATAGCTGGGTGGGTGATAGTTGGAGGCGGCATTCCAGAGTTAAGTAGTGGGATAGAGGGGCTGGAAGAAGCTATGTTGGGGGCAAGTTTAGGGTTTGGGTTTAAGGAGGGAGGAGGGTGGAGGAGTTGTGATTCATGGGGGGTGGGGAGGAGGGGCTCCATGTTAGAGGGAGGAGGATTGTGGGCAATTTGCTATTTTTGAAGGTTACGTGGTGCATGGGCAGGAGGGGGGTGGTGGGGCTTAGAAAACTTGCAACGGTGGCCAAAGATTTGGCATGAGGAGCAATGAACAGGCAGCCACTCATAGGAAATTTTCTGGAGGATTTTCTCACCTTCAGGGACAACAAAGGTAACTTCACGTAACAATGGCTTGTTGGCGTGAATCTCAACAAGGATACGAGCGTATCCGAGTCTCTCCTGGTAAGCCGAGCAGGTATCAGTGAGTATCGGGATACCAATGGCTGAACCAATCTTCGCAAGCATCTTTGGGGACCAGAACCTATAGTCGAGATCATGGAGCGAGGCCCAAACCGGTACGGAGGTGAGGTTGGAGAAGTCGAGTGCCATGCCATGATACCACCTTTTGAGTAGTAAGGAGGTGTTGCCATTTATAATCCAGGGACGACCCAGAAGAATGGTATTAAGGTCTTCCTCTGATGCAAATTGAAACACGAAGATACCATTTTCGTTTCTTAGGATCTTGGGCTTGGCAATGTGATTCCAGGAGAGGCCGGCAAAGTTATTCATACGTTGGTAGGCCAAGGGGCTACCGAGAGGGAAGCCAACCAGGGACAAGTTCCATTTGAATATCGTGTCAGACACATCATCACTGGAGAAGTGAATAATGCCACTTTCGAGACCAGGGGAGTAGTCAAGTTGGACATGGTTCCCAGGCAAGCAGTTAATGAGTGTGTTTTTAAAAGTGACCTTTGGGTTTTCCTGAAGAAGGGGGACTGGGTAGGAGGGGTAGGTAGGGTATGTGGAAGGTCGCAAGGGCCATGGAGAGTAGCAGGGATCGTGACGGGATGGTGATCGTCAGGTGCGAGGTTGGGCTGCACAGGGCACATCACAACACCAGGGGGGCAGCGTCGTCACTAGATTGGTTGTTGCTCATGACAGTGACCCCAGCGTTGATAAGGGAGGGGGAGGAGAGTCATTTCGAATGGCCGCAGCAGTAGGGTTAGAGATGTGAACAGTGGCATGCAGGGGGGAGGGTATTACATTGCTGATGGGGACGTTCACCAAGCATAAGTTCTTAGGGAGATCAGGAGACATTTTATCCGAAAGAATGGGAGGGCTGGGTAGAGGGGGGAAGGAGACTGGAGAGGATAACTCAGGGACCGGTGGGGTGGTTGGGTTTGCTAATCTGGCATTGTTGGTTCGAATTAGCTCCTCAGGAACAGCCTCAAAAGGACTCGGCGGATCAGAGGCGGGTTTTGGGTTGAGTTTAGGACTGAGATGGAATTCTGAAATTTTCACTGATAGTTTCCTGTTACGTTTAGAGCCGCCCATCAGGCTGAGAATGGGCGGGGGGGTTGGGTGGGGAAAGGGGTAGGTGGGGGTCGCGGCCGGGGGGCCACCGATGGGGGGGAGGCAGAGCCTGCCTCCGGTGAGGGTAAGAGGGAGAGTATTTTAGTGAGAGCGTTTTTCAAAAAAAAAAAAAATGGTATCTTCTTCTTCTTCTTCTTTGTCTTTTCTATTTTTTATGGTTTTGGATATATTTTTTAGTTGTTTGAATCTTTCGTTTCCTTTCGTATAAGGTTTGTTCAAATCAGTAATTTTGGTCCATGGATTGGGTTGGTTCTCCCATTCTAAGATATCGTAGAGTAGGTCATTGACCGAATTGTGTCACCAACTATTGTTTGTTCATAATGTTCTTGAGTTTTTAAGGCAAGATCGTTCTAGATCTGACCAAAGTTTGTTTGAAAAAAATTTATTTAGTTTATCACCGATTATTGCTGATAAAATACGGTTACGCGTGTAATATGCATAGTTGTGTGTTTTCTTTTATGGTGAACTACGACTATGCATATTACATGCGTAATTGTGTGTATTTTTCATTATCAACAATTATGCATGTAGTATGTGTAGTTGAATGTGTAGTTGGATTTTTTTTTCGGTGAACTACAATTACGCATGTTAATCGGCTCACATCGGTTTGATATCAACTAATCTGCTATACCATACATGTAGTCATAACCCTAATACAAAAATCAAAACTACGCACACAAGTTGCGTATTTATCTTCATCTTGTCTTCCTTGAAGGTTATAGCGGACGGTGTTGAATAAAGATTTTCGTGTGGACGTTTAAAAAGTAACAAGTAACGACCCATAGAAATATGGCTTTGGTTTACGTGTTGAGCACTTTTTTAAGTATGGCATTACGGAATATTGTCGGCATGACACAAGTCATTTTTTCCCCTAGTTGTTGTCTCTCCCTAAAGGACACTTTTTTCGTTCAAATTTTTTGTTGTGTTAATTCAAATTATATTATACTATACATTTTTGAGCTAATAGTATAAAATTTTGATAATTTTCTTCTAGTTTCCCTCCTTTTCTTTTTCTAACGGGCATTTTTTCTAATTATTTATTTTGTTAGTTCAAATTATAATGTACTAATGTTTTATATATTTTTTCAAAAAATTTCATAAGTTTAAAATAATGCATGTACTAATACTAATAGTATAAGTATTTTGAACTTTCAAATTTGAGTATTACTAATTCGGTTGTAGTTCAAGCATTGTAATTTATTCTAGAAAAAAATGTATAAAAATATAACTAGTAAATTAATAAAATAATACGATGAACTAATTATAATATATATCAATTTAAATAAGTTGAACTAAAATTATGAAAAGATAATAATTGTTATAAATTTTCTCATAACCGCGTTACCTTTGTTTAAAATATGGAACCAATGCAGTCATATTTTCAATTTTTTGCAGATTACTTGCACATGCCTTCTCAAGATACATACGAAAGTGTTTAGCTTATGAGCATGTAGCTTCCCGATATAAATAAAATAACAAACCCAAACATAGTAAAAATTCGTGAAAACAATCGCAAGCCGCAAGCTTCCGACAACATTATAAGATGAGCAAACAAGCTGAAAAGATTGACGTGTAGTTTAATGAATCGGCTTCTATTCATATTCTCATGTCCTTCCAGCAACATCACAATAGTCTTCAAAGGTACGACCCCGCTCGCCTCATTAGCGTCCATCAACAACATACTCTCCTCCGATACCAGGTTCCGGAACTCGATTTTACCTTTGGACAACGGCAACCTCCTCCACGAACCCGAAACACCATACTCCTCCAACACCCAAAACTCGATGTTTCTTCCGGTGAATATCATGACCAATAACATGCCTCGGAATTTAAAAAGCACCAGTCGGACGGAGCCGTTCCTCCGCGAGTTGAATGCTCGCGGAAGTGTCATTGTATCGAACTCCTCTCTTTCGCAATCGAACATTAACAACATGTGGTCCTTGTAGGTGGATAAGATCCAATGAATGGTTCCGTTCATGAAGAGGCTCTTTTCCGAGATGACTTTGCTTGGCGGAATGCGAGTGGTGGAAACCGCCTTCTTCCAAACCATGTCTTGGGGTGAGAATAGTTGGTAATGGAGTAGCTCATTAGTCATCCAAAGTCTAATAACCCGGAAATCGCTTTTCCGGGTATGAAACCCTAACCCTAGAGAGTATTCATGATGACTGCACTCGAAAGGCGGGTTAGGAATCTTGATATACTTGCGGATCGTAGGGTTCCAAAGGATTATGGGGGAAGAGGGGTTTTGTATGGGGGAGGTGAGACAAACAACGCCATGGATGATATCGATGAAGATGAATGATCGGAAGGGAAAGCGTTTAAACGGAAGGAATTCGTAGCCGGTGAGGCCACGTTGATGTGGATGAGAGAAAGCATATGAGTTAACCTCGCCGGTTCGCTTGAACACGAGGTAGGATTTCTGAGCTGCTGGTACGGAGTTGTTGTGCAGGTGATGGGCTATGAAGGAAGGAGATGAGATTATTGAGTTCCATGAATTGCAGACGCATCGCATTCTACAGACGCTTTTCACCGGAGTTTTCGTGAAGATTTCTACTAACAAGTCGTCGGGGATGTAACTGGATTTTAATCTAGGGTTTTGATTAGAATAAGGCATCTTCTTGATTGATAGAGATCGTACTCCCAAATCTCGATTTCTGCAAAACTGGAATGTATAACAGAATCACAGGCACAAAAAGGCTGGATCTTTACGAATCCAATCAAGCAGAAGTAGTTGATCGATAAAGAGAATTTTGGAGTAAAGGATAGAGATAGTACCAGGTCGGGGCGATTGAGGTTCAATTATATCTATTGGGCGCCGCTTTTCTCCGATGGTTCGGGATCCGGTTCAAGTGTGCGCTGAACTTCCGAGCTAATTTAGTCCAATCAAATCACAATAATATTATATGATACTAAATAGGTATGATTATTTTTTTTAATTTATATCTTTTATATATTAGTATTTTTGATATTCGATAAAAATCAAATATTAAAAGTAGCTTTACTATTTGAAAAACTAGTTTTCAATTATATTTCCCTAACTATTATAATGAAAAGTTATATTTATATTTCCCTATTTTTAGAAAGGTAATATCTAATTCATATTATACAAACCAACTTGAATTATTTGTTTTCATGTATTCCTTTCTCAATCGATTAAAACTTAATTTTCTATATATCCTTGTTTCATATTGTATGATTGTCTCATTCACTCTTTTAATTTTTGATCGATCTTGACATTGTGCATGTTATGCCCTTGATGTTATTTCTGTCTTGAAACTTATGACATAAATTTGTAATTTAATATTGTTTTTTTAGGTAGTTGATCGATGAAATGTTAGAGAGAGAACCACAACGATATTCTTTTGACACATTTTATTAAGGTTGGACTTGTGGTTTAGGAGTAGATTATATAGGAAAAAACTTCATTTTGAAATCCCTTCATGCAAGGTTTCTAGGGGATTCAAATTTAGCATCCCATTTCAAATGTTTCCAATGACAAGTTTCTCCTTCTTTTTCCTCTTTTGATGATATGAGTCTTCCTACTAGTGATGAGAAGAGTTTTCCTAGGAAGGTGTCTTTCCCACCACCTCTCCCATCGAAGGATCCAAGTTTGTTAACCTTGTACGAAGGACTCGAACCCCATAACCCCGTCGAAGAGGTATGTTCTTCGGTCCCTTTCAATCTACTTGTTAGGTTTTCGTGGTTTGATGATCAGTCCCCGAATCTTCTTTTAATTCTTGTTTCACCTTTCGGTATGGAATCTTTGCTTGAATTGGTTAAGGTCTCATTCAATTTCAATTTCCATTGTTGTTTCTTTACTAGGGTTTTGTTCTATTTCATTCTAGTATTTGATAACATCCATTTTAACATATTTTTTACTATCATTTGTATCCATATCTTGAGTATATAGGTTAGATTTTAATTATTTTATTGCATAATTTCTTCACTTTGTTGCTTCCTAATTCGGTATCGAATCTTAGTTGTTTTGATTGTTTAATTGTAAAACAAATAGAAAACACACAAAAGAACATAATGCAAATTTAAGAGAGAGGATCAACCGGCACAAACACTATAATCGGCTGCTTGAGACAAAAGGTAAAGAAATAAATGTGAGTGAATAACATAAACCACGTAGGGAGAAAAACACACCCAAATCGGCCAACCTACTAGGGCAAATTGGTTGATTGGTCAAAGAACTATAAATCATCGTAGAACAGCAATAAGGGGAAATTAGGAGGTTTGCTTTGCTTGATCCAATATCAGGTATATCGAATATAACCGAATTATATTTCCAATGATTAATAAAATCATTCTACAATCCAAAATTACCACAACTTTACACATCAAATCTCAATTAATAATAATCCAATCCAAACATCATATATATCATGATAGAAAGTGAGCATTTTGACGCAACTCTCACATCATGTTGAATATTAATAGTGACAATCATGCAACTCTCACATCTTGCAAGTCCCTGAAGCACAAATAGGGCCAAATGTAAATCTATACGCAACTCTCATATCTTGAATAGAAGAACATTAAACTACCATAACACATGAATTAAGACATATAATCATAAGGATAAAGATCATTATCAACATCACATATTATCCATGCAAGTCGGGCTCTTCAAACCCTAGACGAGAAAAATTAGCAAACATAACTTACAAATTTTCACTTTTATTAATTGCATGGAGGTCCGATTTGGCTTAGAGGTCAGCCGACTTGCGTACAAATTCGTCTCTTTGACATTTTCAAATGAACATTTTGATAATCAAGCTAATGACTGAAAAAGCTTTATGGGAAGAAATTCTAACATTGCGCTCCTAAGTTTTTAGGCTAATCCTACCTAACACTATCTCTAAGGAATAATATAATAAAACTCTAAATCCGATCTTCCAAGAAACAATATCTTTGGAGGGAAGATTGAAATTATATCAGGAAAGCTAAAATCATCCAATATATGATACATGGTGGACTAGTCGCCCGATCTAGTGGGTAGTGTTGACCGATTTGTTGCAAAATGCTTCGTACCGGAAGAAATGGTCAAGAACTCGGAAATGTATGGAGATTGGCTGCTTTGTATGTGATGGTCCACTAATCACTCTTTTTTCTCGACAAATCTTTCTTTCTTCACTCTCGAATCTCAATCAATTCAGTCTTGTCTTCGACTTCCTTGATCATAGGAAGAACCTTAGTGTGTCCTCTATTAATTTCATTTTAGCTCCCGAAATGCATAGAATGCCTACAAGATCATGAACGTATAATTATATCTCCAATACACAAAAGAGAAGGAAATATACTATAACACAATGTAAACCTACACTATATATGCTCAAAAGATAGATAAGAATGAGGGTGAGAAAGACGCTAAAAATGAATGTTATATATTATCCACTCTTTCGTAGAAAGACTATACAAAAATAACAATAGATTGTCCTATGTGAAGGGCATTGACAAAAAGGTCTAAACTTTTGTCAAGCCTTCTATATAGTTTCTCCTACAACCATTATAAAACTAGTTGGTTTAGATCTCAACTACTTCAGTGCCCGCACCTTGTGCGGGTTTTGTTTAAATAAAAAGTATTATATTTTTAATTTTATACATTATGTATTGGATATTAATCTATAAAAAATATTTAAGACTAAAAAAAATCATTTCATTCAAACTTAGTCATTTTTATTAACTAATACGACTAATTGTATAGATAATTATCAATTTTAAATTTATATTGTTATAACTAAGTAATTAAGTCAAATAAATTACTTATGATATTTATTGTTAAAAATTTTTAAATGTACGTTGAAAAATTTGTAGCATGTGGGAAGTATCAACAACAATTTTGTTGGATAAGATTTATAAACTAAAATAAATTATGTCATGATATATAAAAACATACGGATGTATCAACAACAATTTTCTTGAATTATAATAGACGAATTTATTTATTTGGATTGGATTAATAAAAATTATGTTATTAAATTTCGAAACTAAAAATTAAATACAATAATTAACTTAAAAAATTATATTTTGAAAATTAAAAATAAGGTAAAGAAAATGATATAAAATTTTAAAATGTACATATATTAATTTTTTTTTGAAAAATTATAAAAACCAAGTTTCAAAATATGAAGAAGATTTCAAAATCTCGTTTGTTAAAAATTTGAAGATTTAGTTTGTTAGCAATATCTTATGTTTTTTTTTTATTTTAAAATTTTGTTAGATATATTTAACAAATTTGTTAATAAGCAAAACAAATTCTTACGTGGCAATTTTAAAATGTGATGTGGCATTGCTGATTGTTTATTTGTATTTTTAGAATTTATTTTATAAAAGAAAAAATGGCAAATATGTAAATACCTTGTGACATATCTGTAAATATATTGAAAAAAGTTCTAAGTGGCGTACCGTGATCGACATGCGGCCTTAGGGGGTTCTGTTTTAGTATGTTATATAGATTCGACTATTTTTCTAGGTGGAAAGAATTTATTCATAAAAGCTTCATACAAGTGGTTGCAAGTAGTTATAGAATTAGAAGATAGTGATCGATACTAGTAAGAGGCTTTTCCGGGTCAAAAGAACTTCATGTCAGGAAGTCTAATGGTATTATTAGTGGAGAGATTGTCTACTCGCAAAGTCAAAAAATGTCTCCATATGCCTCACAAGCTCTCAACTCGTGTACTTTTTTTATGCATTTGCTACAAACAAATTAATCAAACTAATATGAAGTTAACAATAAGGAGTAATAAATTCAAGAGTTACAACTCCTCTAAGGGGTTGTAACTGGTAGACAACATTTAAGCTCCGAGATTGGCTGGATTGTTTATCTCATTAGCGCATGTGCAACCTTAGCGGTAACTCTAGTAGTCTCGGTAGCCTCGACATCTTCTAAGACTCTTCTTTCTCTAGCCTTTGTGTCTTTTAACTCTTAGTTGCATCTCATCAAACATATGGCACATTATCATTGGCTCAAACAACTTTGCAAAAGGTGGACGAGTCGATTGAGTAACAGGTCGAGTCGACCAAGCAACGTTCGGATAAGGTCACTAGGGTGAAACAAAATTCAGCTGATATAAAATTCAACAATTCATATACAAAACCATAAATTAACATATTATCGGGTATATTCATCCTTAGATACAGAGGTTTTAGCTAGACATGAACTTGGAATGAAAACAATTAACTTGAATGCATATTCGAACAGTAGAAACAATAAGAAATGAAACAAAATAACAAACTCGCATTCAACATGTATCACAAACTTGCGAAGTTCACAAATGCAAGGAAACAACTAAACGTTCAGCAAACACACTAGAGCAATTCAAGCAAAACAATTGCTGAGGTCTCGGTCCAAACCGGGCAGTAAAAAAGTTGTAAGATAGGGTTTCTCTCTCGGGAAACGAACCTTCAAACAACCCTAAAATTATTTATTTATAGGTCCCATAAACCGGCCCATATATTAGATAAAAAAAACCCACCTGAATAAACATTTGTTTGAACGAATATTGTCAGGACTCCAACCTAAAATGTTATTGCACGGACATGGGGTGTTGCAGCCACATATTAAGGTCAATCTTTCCACAAATATGAAATTTGAGAACTTAACCATAACTTTTCTGTCCAAACCACAACAATGTATGATAGTAACTTTTTTTATTTTCAATTTTTTTGTTGTGGGGGGTATCTTTTTTCTGTAGAATTTTTCTAACTTCAATTTTAGAAAACACGACCTAAAATTTACGTAATTTAACAATTTTATTACAGGACATGAATATTGCCTCATGTCATGTCAAAATAGGTGTTAACAATAAAACCAAAGCACTCCCTCACAAGTATTTCAGTAATTTATAGTTTTACGCTCAGTAGTACTCTATGTATGAATATGCTCCACAGCATTTTATTTGCTAATATACAAACAGTGAAAATTGGAATCTATATCATTATGCAACATGAATTGCACTTCATGTGTGTATAGAGCTGTCTTCTGCGACGATCAATTTATTTGTACTGCCGACTTCCTTCTTCTTACGCACCCTTTGAGCTCTTGGTCCAGAGGGCAAGACGGTCGATACCAGTCAAGTGTTCATCGTCGAGTCGCTTCCATGATCTGATTGTCTTGACTATCCCCCAACTTCCGTTATCCATTTTCTCTAAATCAACTTCCACAACCCTAGCCCTCCTTGACCAGCCAGCCAGTCCATATGCATGGTATCCGAAGCCACCGGCGTAGCAGAGGTTTATGCCGGTTAACTCACCACAGAAGTCGTTGAGATGATCATGACCGACAAAAACAGCCTTAACGTCCCCTGACTCTACCATTGTTGTGAAGAAACCGGAATTTATAGAAGCTGAACTAATGGGATCCTGTTTCACGCCTGTGAAATTTGATGAGTCGAACTCTGCGTATTCAGGTAAGGGAATGTGGAAGTACGCGAGTGCTGGAGCTGGATCTTCTTGCGGATTTGGTGCACTCATATATGATTCCTGCATAATGATTGTTTCTAAAAATAAATATGATTGTGGGTAAAATTACGAAAAATTATCCGTTAAATAATCCTTATAATCGAAGTTTCATGGGATTACAAAATTCTCATAATCTAAGTCTACTCTCCATAATCTAATTCTACTATAATTATTTCTCCCATTTAATTCTAAAAAATCTTAATTCCCTTAATTTACGATCTTACCAAGGGGAGATATCACTTATAACAAGGGAAAGGCCATAGTTTCCAATTTGACATTAGTTTTTAAAGAGTAAATTCATACAACTAACAAAATGCAGAAAGTGAAGCAAATGTTTGGAGATGATTACCCTCAGCTTCAGAGAGGTACGCTGAAACCAATACTGTTGGGAGGCTTTGATCCAGCCATATCCAGGAACAGAGGGAACAGTTGAGTAGTCACCGCTATCGAGCAAGAAGAGATTGAGAATCGACTTGTTATGAAACTCCGACCCCTCGACACCAAACACCTCTAGGTTATAGTTTCCAAATCCATCAATCGGATCCATATCAGTTGGATTCATCCGAGACAAGGTGTTCTTCATACCAGTTATATACTTCATTACTTGCTGCCTTGACAAGGTAGATTGTTGATCATGGTTTCCTAGTACTGCAGCCCATGGAATGTTGGATGATACTGCTGGCCCAAATGCCGCATTCATCGACTTCATGGGATGAAATGTTTGAGATCCAAATATATTGTCACCTATGAAACATAAACCAACTTCCAGTTTAAATTACAAATTCAGTGAAGAAAACAGTGGCAGGCACAGATTCACAAAAAATGTGTTTTTTTGTTGACAGAATCATTTAAACAAACACGTTGAATGCACTATTAAAAAACACAAAGGGATAAAATGCAGTACCAGTGAAGACGATGAGATCGGGTTTCTCAGCACGAATCATACGCTCAATAAACGCGGTGGTATTGAGGTCAGAGCAACCGTTAACCTGCGAAGGCAAAACATTCAAGCAAGCTGTGGTCGTTCCATTATCGTAGTGCATATCGGCGACCTGCAAGATCTTGAACTTGCCATTTTTTTTGAACCTCAGACGAGCATTAGATGCAGGGACAAGATCGCAAACAGCAAAGAGTAATAGCACGAAGAGCAAGATGTTCTTCAACGAAGAAGATCCGAGATAGAAATCTGCCATATGTGTTTTTCTGTCTAAACTTATAATGGTTGGATTGACAATTGGATGATTGCCATTGTTGGATCCTGGAGGATTAAATAGGAGTTGGAAAACGAGTTGGCGTTCTGGACTTGTGATCGAAGTCTTTAAAAACGTATAATTTAGCTTAGTTTTTTAAAGCCAAAAGTGTTTACGCGTGAGAATGATAATTTTAATGCTTGAAGTAGCAGACGCTGCACAAGTCCAGAACGCAGTCTACGCAGACGGGTTGACTTCATTGACTTCATACATAATTGCATTTCCTCTTTGTCTAAACGGTCGGTTGGTATCAACTCCGAAAACGGAAACGGAAACGGAATGAAAACGAATTTAATGAACAAGTGTATACATATGAACTAGATTCGTTTCCATTCCGTTTCCATTCCGTTTCCGATTCCGGAGTTCAAACCAAACAGGCCCTAAATATAACCAATAAACGTTTCAGACAAGCCGGGCATAACGATTCACAAATCCGGGCCGACCCGTCCATCCTGTCCGTTCGTCCGGACAAAAATATGAGTATCGGAAGCTAGTTTGGTCCATTCGGACTTAGTCTGTATTCTAGTGGGACGGGTATGAAAAACATTTTGGTATGCAGGCCAACCGAAATGTTTCTCAGACGGGTACGAGAAACATTTCGGATAACTTAAATGTAACGGTACTTGTTGTTTTTCAAGTATTTGGATTTATTCATTTTTGTGTGTTGATGGTTGTTGAACTCATTGGTAGTGCACTATGTAGATATAATTAGATTGAAAGTTTGTGCTAAGTACATTATATTACTTGTTTTGAACGATAAATTCCGGAAAAAATGCACAAGTACATACGGGTCATCTGAGCCGGATCGACAGCCCACCAGCTTTTTACATTGGTGAACATGAACAGTGTTTGTGAACCGGACAAGCTGGACCGGGTCAGCCCAACCTCAACCCACTTTTGTGCATGTCTATTGAAAACCTACCATCATATATTATATTATTTATATCTAATTATTATGAAAAAAATAACTGAAGTGATCTCAACTTGTTCTTAAAACAAAAAGTAGTCTCTTTTTAATAAAATTATAAAACCAACAACCTGTAAACAAAAAAATAACTACATTTAAATACTATACAAATATTACAAGTTACGAATGTATAACTCAAAACAATTCCATCATTGAAAACTTGAAAACAGAATAAAATATAGAAAATAACTTTATCAATGAAATTACACAAAATCAACCGAAATTTATAAAACATTCAAAATACAGATTTTTTAACATATAAACTAAAAATAATTCAAAGTATAAAAGCTACATAAATTAGTACAAGTTATTCGTATAACTTAAAATAAGAGAAAATCTAGCTTAATAGTGTTTAGCATTTGTCTTGCCCTCAATATTTTTTAATCGGGTTGATCCGTTTTCAACTTAAATATAACTAAATCTATTTATGTAATTGTTCATAAGTAAGGAAAATAATAAAGAAAAATAATCAAATAATATATTTACAAGCTATATAATTCTATAAAAAGAAAAGGATTTACTTCCGCTAATTTCAAATATGTTTTATTGCAAGCTAGACAACACGAGGTTGGATCTCATGCATCTCACGGTATACTTATATGGATTGCTCGTAGAGAAACTCTTCTACCCATATCATAGTGGGGACAACGATATCATGATGTAATAATGTTGTCATATTCAAGTTGTTTTTCAGAATTCGCAAAGCACACACTCCTAACATACCACACGTAAGTGGCCCGAAGATCTAGTCAAATCGAAAACACGTCTCATTATCACACATGATCTTCTAGAAACTTCTAAAAATGTTTTTAGGGCTAAAATGGGTTAGTCGAAATGTATTTTCAAGACTAGTCCGGATTTTTAGATAAATTATGATTTTACCCCCCAACTTTTCTCAAGCTTACAAAACTGGACGAAAAAACTCTAGACCTCGAGTTATAGTCTTATAACATGATGTAAACGATAATCGAACTACTATGAGCTTTGAAAGTGTCCCGGGCTTTCAAAATCAAATAAGAAGCCATTTTGCTTCCAATGCAAAACTAGTCTAAGGCTCTACTTTGGCCTTCCATATCTACCTTTAAATGTCTCGTAAAACCTATGAGAAATTTTCGGGGATACTATGTCAAACCAACTATTAGCCGAAATGAAACATCTAAATTTCTTCCCTAAAATCTTATACAAATCCTTAAAGTTGCTTCCACGGTTAACATTCTCACACTTATATTACATCACAATTATGGGCACAAAACTAGGTATCGAACCATGTTTAACAAACTATAACTTTCAATCAAAGCATTAGATTGTAATGATTCAACTCTACACCAAATTAAGTTGTAACCTTAGGGCCCGTTTGTTATAAACTCCGAAAATGGAAACGGAATGGAAATGAATCTAGTCCATATATGCACATTGTTCATGTTTTTGGAATCATTCCTTGTGGTATTATGCAAAAACTCCTATTTTGTTTCCCTATAGGGTATCAAAAGTAATCAAATTATACTCCAATTAGTTCAAACAAAAAGGAATGATTTCAAAAAAATTCATGAACAAGGATATACGTATGGACTAGATCCGTTTTCATTCCGTTTTCGTTTTCGGAGTTTTAAACAAACGGACCCTTAGTATATATCAAAAGTTGAACCGTTAACGTTTAGCCTAACTCATCCAAATGAGAGCTTAAATTCAGTGTCTCCACAGTGCATAAAAAGTAGGTAAATATAGTTTTCTCCTACCAACTTCTAAAGTTTACAACTATAGATGTAAGTGTGGGATATACTTAAAATTTAGTTGGGTTCCACTATGTTATAACAACTATAACTTATTAGAAACTCAACCGTAAATAATGAGTCTAATTTTCTTAAAATCTCTCCCCAAAAAAAGTGCTTGACAAGTTATAAAAACTAAGGGGAAAAAAGCTTGTGCTAGGATCTGAAATTACCGTCGATTTAAAATGATGAATAGAGTTCAAAAGTTGTTTGTTGTTGGTGGTGGTGGTGTGTTTGATAAGAGAGGGAGAAGGGGAGCATCTTGTTGCTCCCTATTGCTCTCAATTTGTCGGCTCGTGTAGCCTTGGTTGTGCATCTGCAACGGGAAGGAAGAAGTTCTCTTGTTGCATTTTTCGAATACTGAGAAGAAGGAAGGAAGAAGATGGTGAAGGCTTCATTTGCTTGTGATAGGCTTTTGATTTGCAAGGGGGTGACTACAAAGTGAAGGAGGGGAGGAAATATGAATGAATAAGATCAACAAAACATAAAAAAGTAAACTATGAGTTTGGCCAAATAAGGCAAAATAACATTTTGCATGAAATAGTAGGGAAAAAACTTCGTTCTTCTCTTACTCTTGCAAGAGTAAGAGAAGAACGAAGTTTTGAAGTTTTGAAGTTATGAAGTTAGCACGAGATGTGCGAGAAGTATATGATGGATTGAGGATTAAAACCTCCGTTTGTCAGATTGATGTTGCAAAAGGAAATGAAGTATAAGTTTCTACACCTAGTTGAAGAAAGAATGTGTGTTGTACAAGCTACTCCAAAGGACAATGAGTTCACCCATATGATGGGATACCATGGAAAGCAAAGAAGATAAGATCGATTTATTTTGAGTCTTGTAGTTAGGACCTTTATGGTTATACATAAATATGAGACCTTAGCAGAAACGTGTACCACCATGCCTTCAAGTGAAAAGAGGGGATTAAGTTGAAAGACTACTTAACTACGTCTCCAAGAGTCTAAATATTCAAGCAAATCATTCGCCTTCTAAAGATGATGGATCTTCGAGAGAGAACGGTCATCGTTATAGCCGAAGACGGAGCAATACATGTGCCAAAAAATATTTATGATATTAAAATATTAATAAAAATATGAAGAAAAAAATATTTATATAAAACACGCCTTATTTTGGGTGTGTTTCATCATTCCCCCCTTAAAAAAAGTTTCGTCCCAAAACTAGAACTCGAAAAGTGAGGGGTAGCACTCCCTCCTCATTGATTTAGTTTCCCAAGTAGATGCATCGGTACCATACCGAGACCATAGAATTTTCTCCAACGGTATCTCTTTGATCCTCAACTTCTTAGGCTCATACTCGAGAATTTGCACCGGGTTCCTCATTATATATTATCTTTCTTAAACTTGATATCGTCGTGCCTGAGGACATGCTTGGGATCCGGAACATACTTCCTCAACCGGGACACATGGAAGACGTTATGTACTTGACTCACAGATGGCGTTCATGCCACTCGATATGCCGAATGTCCAATCCTCTCGATAATCTCAAAGGTCCCACATTACAAGGACTCAACTTTCCTCTCAACTTTCCTTTCGGATCTTTCTCACTACAACATTTTCATCTTGTTTTTCCCTAATCGTCTCCACAAATGATCTTGCTCTTGCCAAACCAAACCTCAATGTCAAGTTTCATCAATTCTTGTCATCTTTTCTTGTGATGATCTTTTACTAAGAACGTCAACAAAACTGACTTTTTTAAGATGATTAAAGTCTCAAAATCACAGTGTTTGATCACTTTAGACATTTTCTCTATCTCATATTTAATTCTTTTCGATTGAGAAAGTACCTTCAACTCTTTTGACCTGTGAAAATTAACATCTCACCCCTTGTCAAACTTGAGGGAAAAACTTTGCTGCAAGTTCCAAGTAAGGAGTGAAGTATTTTACTTCACACTGCTTCAACTAGCAAGACACGTATGTTATTACTTTTGCATTTGCATCTAGTCTAAATCAAGACCTTGTCATGGAGAATCACTGTAAACTTACAAACTTATTATACCTTGAGGTTGTCTAAACAGTTGCATCAATGAATCTTCTCTTGAGTTCTTACCAACTCTTTTGACACTTGTCATCCCACTCGAACGTCTTTGTCTTCCGAAGCAAGTTGGTCATCGGTTGAGCTATCTTAGCTAGATGATCCTTCTACTAATCTTCAATAGTAACCGGCAAGACCATGAAACCTTCTAACTTCTTCCACATTCTCTGGTGGTTAACATCCCTGGCAGGGCCGGCCGTAGTATTGGGTTTTGTGAGCCACAACCCAGGGCACTAGCGTATGGGGCACCAACATATTGTAATTCTTTATTTATTTAAATTGGTATGGAAGTCTTCTATTATTTACCAATGCATCAACCAATAAATGATGTGATAAATTGCTTTTACTCATCTCCTTCAATTGATTGTTTTTGTAGTTTTTTAAATCTTTTTACTAAAATCAATACTTATTAGACCTTTTATCTCAATCTCCCTACATCTTTTATTTAACATATATATATATATATATATATATATATATATATATAACACTCACAAATCCGTACTCAAAGTTGACTCTATATGTTCTTATTCTTTTATTGTGATTAAGAAAATTTTTTGACTTACAGTCATTATAGATTTTTTTTTAAGACACACATGCAAGCTAGATTGGTATGGAGTTCTTCTCAATTTTCTTTGATGATATAATACCTAAGTTTTCACATAGAATATTTAATTTATTATTAAATTAAATGTTTTTCCATAATTCACATCACTAAATGTTAACTCGGACCACCGGAGAACAATACATCGCTCAGGGCACAAAAATATCAAGGACCGTTCATGATCCCTTGACAACCACTATCTTACGTGGATCAACCTTCACACCTTCTACTAATCTTCGAAGTTAAACCCTGAACATCTTGGGTATGGTTTGGTTCCTTTAACCGGATTAACTTGGACTATTCAATAACCCACATTAACCCGATCAAGGTGATGATGTCCGAAACTAAATTTATAGCGTACAAATTTTACGAGAATTTACGGGTATCACACTGCTAAATGGGCGCATACATCGCGTGGCATTTTTATGAAAAAGGTCATTCTGTTCGGTGGAGACGGTGATGAAATTGAAAAAAAAAAAGGGAAATTTCGGATGGTGCCCCTGTGGTTTGGGGTTTTTCGAATTTTTCCCAAAGGTTTTTTTTAGTTCGGATGGTGCCCTTGTGTTTTAATATTTTCTAAAAAATGCCCAATTCCGTTTAAATTTTAAAGGTATGTCAACAAAAATATTTTTTTATAATGAGAAAAAATTCTTTTTAAAAAAAATGATTAAAGAGGCTAAACATTTTATACATAGGTCTTTTTTAAAAAATTATTTTAAGTTGACATCCCTTTATAATTTAAATAGAGTTGGGTATTTTTCGAAAAATATTAAAAACACAAGGACACCATCGAACTAAAAAAAATTTGGATAAAATACAAAAAATACCAAACCAAAGAGACATCATCCGAAATTTCTAAAAAAAAAAAAAAAAGAAAAAGGAAAATAAGAAAATAGTATTTTTTACAATTCAATAATTAAAATCCTGCAACTGCAACTGCAACAGAGCTATTGGGCCAAATTAATATTGCGCTGTTCCATTACATGGGCCTTGATGGGCCGCTTTATAACTAATGATGTACAACCCCGCTTCCGGTGACCTTTATAGTTTTCAATGATTTTGAATGAGTTTTACACTAAGAAAAAAATTCAATCGTGAGAAAAAAAAACATATTTTAAAACTAATTTGGTCAATAGATCATAAAATATAATGAAATATAAAATCTAAATTTCAAAACAGATAACGTTGTTTAAAAGTGATCATATTATGTATTATAATGATATCATAATTTCCCTGGAAATTATTATCATAATATTTTTAATTTATAAATCTAATTTTATCTCAATGGATATTGTATTTCTTGGACGTTAATTCCCATGTCTGTAAATGGCCGGTTTTTTATTTTTTATATGACTTCTAAAGTAAAATACGTGTGATTCGTCCAACGAGAGGTAGTCCACACTAAAGACATCTAGTTTGCAAGTAATTTGTAGGTTTTATTTCCAAGTAATTTGTGGGTTTTATTTCAAATATATATTTATATAATATCAATTCAATGCCAACAACTTGGGCAGAATTTCTTGTGCCTCGAAATGGATAATTGTGTGGTAGAATATATGCATAAGGAGAATATTGAGTTGATTAAATCTGCAGGCTTTGCATTGGCCCATTGGTACCCATCAATTTCACTATCGTATATATGATCGAGATAATCCACTTTTTTCAGCATTACGAATTTCCCATATAATAATATGAAAATGGTTTATGAAAATTTTCGGTCGTCAGAGTGCGCCTCCGCGGCACATCCAGAGTGCGCCTCCGGGGCACATCCAGAGTCCGCCCCAGAGGCATACTCTGGATGCGCCCCAGAGGCATACTTTGGATGTGCCCCAGAGGCACATCCAAAATACGCCCGTGTTGCCTCTCGTGTCTAATCGAATAACAACCCCGTTATAAGTTATATTAAAATGAGATAATGTAAAACTTCGACTAACCTCTACAAAGTGTGTGTTGTTTAAGACACACGTTATCGTACGGATCACCGTAGGCGGGCCTTGATTAGGTGTGCTAGCTATCATAGGAAGGAATGTTGACGCGCTATTATCAAGGATAACTAGGGCTATCTTATAGTATGTGTCGGCAGCACACCCAATCATAGGCAACTCCATCCAATATCTACGTGGGCATGGAGCATTTTTAGTCCATTTAACATTCTTAAGCACATTTATATTTATGGTGAATACGGTGCACTGCATAGATTCACATGTATAATCATGTTATATATATATATATATATATATATATATATATATATATATATATATATATATATATATATATATATATATATATATATATATAGTACAGATCCTATGAGAACACCCCCTAACGTGAGAACATGAGAACAGATTCGTAATTATTATTAGTTTTGTTACGAAGGTGTCATATCGTTTGATGTATTATTCGTAGTTATTGTTGGTTGAGTGGATTATTCGTAGTTATTGTTGGATTCCTAATTATTATTATTCGTAGTTATTATTAATTATGATATCTACTCTAAATCTCAACCCTTAATACTCACCATCCAACGATGTACGATTGTTCTCATGTTCTCACGTTAGGGGTGTTCTCATGGGAACCACACCCTATATATATATATATATATATATATATATATATATATATATATATATATATATATATATATATATATATATATATATTATCATAATTTTATTAAATTTTATAAAATTAAATACTCACCTTTGAATATATTGTTCTTCTTAAGTTCAACTCCATAAGTATCTTATTCCTTATTACTAAGAAATCTTCATTTGGAAAGCCCAAAACAAAAGCAATAGATTTGTATTTGCAATTACCTTCACCTAACACATTCATGGCTCCATTCACATATGGTTCCATGAATTTTCGGAATTCCCCTTCTTTCCAAGGATATTTTCCATCATCATGTGTAACCTCAGGTGTAGCATCTACATCAATTGGTTCCTTTCCTTTACGACGTAGCTGACTAGATGGAGTGGAGAAAAAAATTCAAGAAAATCGAGATAAAAGATGAAGAACACGGTAAACAATAGAATGAACAATGAACTAATAAGGATAAATATGTAATGCATAAAAACAAGAGTAAAGAAAACTAACTCTCCAAGTGTAGCATCCGCATTCTTTACTTTTTTTCCCCTTTGAACCTCGGGCTAAGTCTAGGTGTAGCCTCTCCGTCATCCGGATCCACCACTCTCTCGGAACGGGGACGTCCAAGACCATGACTTGTCGAATGCTCAAACGAACTTTACTCTCTTCTTGTTGATCTCATGGTTGGTGGTCTTCCCTTGGTTCAGACCTTTTGTGTTGACTTTTTCATCGTGGTACTTCCCTGATTCTCGATGTCCTCGAGGCAAAATGTCATCTTCTCCATCTCATCGGGGGTGAGCGTGTTAGAGTCCATTCTTTCTTTGAATCTGTTCAACGACACTAGGCTCGGATTGATGGGATCACCACCACCACCACCACCACCACCACTACCACCACTACCACCATCATCATCATCCATGTCACCATTGAGAAATATAATTGGAATCCAATGAACTTGCTTCCAAAATAGGTGGATCTGATTCAATGTTATAGCTCTCCTTGCCCGGATCGCTATGGTAAAGTCATGCACACATGGCACTCCATGAGCTTCCCTCCAATAACTATCCCGACATACAATATCATCTCTTGTCCTCCTAGATTTGGTGAAGTTATCCCACAAGAGCGTGAAACACTCATTTGTGACATAGTCTCGAAGCAAGTCAAACATCGGTATACGCACCTTCCGAGGAATCCTCACCCGTGACATCTCTAACGAAGCTTGTTTGAGTAATTTGAGTAATTTGTTTTGCCATACATTCATCTCCCCTCTTTTCTTCTTTGAAGCTGTACTTTTGAATTTGGAACCTAGTTATCCTTCACCCCGTGAGTCTCTTCTTCTTAATCGTCTATCTTATGTTATTATACTCCTCGCTTGATTTTTTTTATTGTAGAGATTGTTGTAACTTGGTATGTACACCAATTGTTTGATAAAATTACAAGTTGATTCATTATTTTTTTTGTTGTTGTGTTGTGTTAATTCATAGTTCATCCAAGAAATAATAGCAGATGAAGTTGTGAGTGAAGCTTGGGGACATCATTAACTGAATGCCCGGGAATTCAGATGAATTAGTTCTCGGATATTGCTTGGTGCATGCCATAAAGTTCATAATGTAGATATTGGTGAGCAAGTAATAGTTGCTGTTGGAGATTGCACATTCAGACTCTCAAAACTTACATTGTTTGATCAAAGGTGTTTGTCAAAATGAAGGTTGAGATGATGTTGTAAGATTGAGAATGTTACTGAAGCAAAAGGGATAGCTAAGATGTCGGGTTGTAGTTGGATAAAATTGAGAATCAACTTTATGAATTTCATGTTGGTGATGACTTGAATCTTTAGTTCTTTAGAGCTATGTAGCCTATTTAGTTTGTGAAGCAAAGAGTTGATGGAGGAGTACGTACCAGATGACAATAGATTATAACATATATAGCATGTTCCATTGCTGCCGGTTTTGTGATTTTGAGTATCAAGGATTATACTTGTATAGTTTGAAGGTGATAAAAGAGTTTGTAATTACTTCAGCTTTTTTTCTTCTTCTGTTTTCTTGCTGAATTATTTTGCTAAACTTTTAACGGTCTCAATTATTTTGTACGGTCTCAATTATTTTGCACGGTCTCAATTATTTTGCTAAACTCTTGTTGAATTAATGCCCAACTTTTAACGGTCTCAATTTGAGATGATGTTAAGATATTAATGTCCATTTTTGATTGAGACGTGAACTTTATTTTGGATTTTACGTAAAATATATAGAGTCGCAACGGGTTAGGTTAAACTCGACGCTCGGCCCTTTTATCGGGCGCAAAGAAAATCTGTCGACTGGGCGCAACTAGAGTGTGCTTCTGGGGCACATCCTGAATCCGCCCCAGAGGCGCATTCTGGATGCGCCCCAGATGCATACTCTGGCTGCGCCCCAGAGGCGCACTATGGAGGCGCCCCAAATGCAGAATCCACCCGTGTTGTCTCCTTTGTCTGATCGAATAGCAACCCCGTAATCGATTCAACCTAAAACTAATCTGATTCGACTTACTCAAATATGAAATCTTCGTACTTGAACATGACACTAATGATCCAATTATCACCCGTGGACACAATCTTCATTCTAGTCAAATTTAGATATCCCAAAGAAGTAAGGGAAAATAAAATAAAATTTACTTACAAATAGATTAAGGAAATATTCGGAATCGACCCGCTTAAAACCGATTTATCTCGTAGTAATAAATGACCCGAAATAACACCATCCAAATTAAATGTCGTGATAGCCCGAAGCAATCCATTCATATTTGAACCAAAGTAACCCGAAACCCCGACCCGAATGACCCAATTACACGAAGTAACCCGATAAGATACAATATGATAATTTGAAGTAACCCGACCTGAAATGACCCGAAAGTCTTGTATATTTGAATACAAATAGAGTAATAGGGATGTCAGTGGGTCGGATATTGGTCGGGGAGTACCCAATTCATCCCCATACCCGTTTAATATAATGGCCCCCGTCCTCATCCCCATCCCCGTTCGGGTATTGAGAATTGTCCCCATCTCCATACCCGTCGGATATTCGTCCCCATCGGGGAATCCCCGTCCCCGTTTAATTTCTCCATTTTAAAGCCTTTTTGGTTTTCCCCGTAAAAATCTCCATCCCCGTTTAACTTTTAGGAGTTTGACAAAACAATATTGACTCGGATAATAAATGTGAAATTATACTATAAAATACAAAATTGTTATTTTGTTTAACTATATAAATAAATAAAAAACACTAGTAAAGAAAAGAAAGAAGAAAATTTTACTTTTTTTAAAAAAATACAAATTTGGCAAAGTAAAGTTATAGCGTCTATACATTAGGTTTCGTTCGGTCAAGTAAGATCGAGACCCGTAGTACAAACTTGTGTAAACTAAATTAATTATATGTTAACATTTAGATTACGATCTTAAGAAAAAGTGTTATATTATTTTATCATTTTAATTTTACGGTTTAGGATTTAGATTGCACATCAAGACACATAAAAAAACACAGCATGTAGTGGGATGTGCATTTGATCATCATGATTTGACGTTCACGACGTATTCAAAATTTTCAAGAGGTGTTATCCTCATATGATCGAAAACCAAATTAATATAGGTTAACATTAGTATAATTTACACATATAATTATCAAATAAATATTTAAGGTTAAAATACATTTTGTGTAAGTAGGAATGAGTAATCTTAAAGTACAAAAGTTTATATAGCTTGAAATTATACTAATGATTTGACGTTCACGACGTATTTAAAATTTTCAAGAGGTGTTATCCTCATATGATCGAAAACCAAATTAATATAGGTTAGCATTAGTATAATTTACACATATAATTATCAAATAAATATTTAAGGTTAAAATACATTTTGTGTAAGTAGGAATGAGTAATCTTAAAGTACAAGAGTTTATATAGCTTGAAATTATAGTAATGATTTGACGTTCACGACGTATTTAAAATTTCAAGAGGTGTTATCCTCATATGATCGAAAACCAAATTAATATAGATTAGCATTAGTATAATTTACACATGTAATTATCAAATAAATATTTAAGGTTAAAATACATTTTGTGTAAGTAGGAATGAGTAATCTTAAAGTACAAAAGTTTATATAGCTTGAAATTATAGTAATGATCGTCAATTTTTGAATTAAATATGAAACTAGAAAGAAATTGTAATATAAATATAATTTGTTTATATATGTATCTCCAACATATTCTCCGTCGGGGATCCCCATCGGGTTACCCGTCGGGGATCCCCATCTGATTACCCGTCGGGGATCCCTAACGGGTTCGGGTTCGAATCGGGGAGCGGGGCGAATACCGCTATCTTCATCCCCGTCCCCATCCCCAAGCGGAGAATCAAAGTTTTCCCCATCCCCGTCCCCATCCCCATTTAAAATCCCCATCCCCGTCCCCATGACGGGTAATACCCGCGAATTTCGGGTAATCCCCACCCCATTTATACCCCTATAGAGTAATTTAGGTTACACTATAATTTAGAGATAAATTGATAATTAATTACATTATTTAGTAAAAAAAAAAAAGATAAAATTTACTTACAAATAGGGTATTGCAAACTAGAATAAGTCTAGTCTAGTCTAGTCTATGAATGAAATGATATTACAAACAAATATAAGTAGAAAAAAATAAAATTGTATGATCCAAATTAAATGGATATAGATCAAATGGATTAGTTGGATATCCGGATTAAACAGACTAGTCAATATCCCGATCCAATTTAAGTCAATTTTAATTCTACAAATTTGGTTAAAGTCATTCGGATCACCAAATCATTATCGCGGATAATTATCCGATCTAATTAAAAAGTTGATTTGGATACCATGTTTTAGAATTTGGATCAAACGGATAATTAGTCGTATATAAAACCGGATCTAGTAATCCATGTCGTATGTGGATCAAGATTCCTATTACATTGAATCCGTATATCCGGACAAAATTAATATCTTAGCATAAATTTTAATGGCAAAAATGTTTATCTTAGATCTACCCGCCCTAACTAGGTAACCCGAATTCAACCAGACAAATTGTCCGACCCAAACCGACCCGAATCAAGATATTAAGCAATCAAACTAGTTTTACCCAACCCAACATCAACCCAAACATAAATTGGTCTCACTTCGAGCCCAAATTTCCCCACTTCAAATAGCATTGCTACCCGAATGCATTAAAAACCCGAAGTAAACCGACCTAATGAGCCGATAATTGAACTAAACCGATCCGTTATGCCCCGAGAATTGAAAACTGAGGTTATCCAATAACCCGTTTCAACTCAAACAATCGATACCGGACTCAAACCGACCCGAAACATACCGCTTGATAACCAAGCCTTTTTTATCGTTTTAACCGACCCGATTACAACCCGAACAAGTCGTGAACCGATGAGAACCCGACCCGTTGGCAACATTTTACTCATAACACACGATATAACTAACTAAAATCAATATATTGAACTTTTTTTTTAAACGGAAAGCGGTTAGGACAAACTATCTTCTAGAGGAACTCCATCCTAAAGCATCCTTGCGGATGAGAACGCGAAGTTCGGGGTTGTCCGAAAATGGTGTGTTGGGGTTTAAAATTTCCAAATGGGTCAATCGGTCAGCAATATAGTTAATTTCTCTAAATACATGTTTGACCTAGACTTCTTCAAAGAAGCGAAGATCCAGTTTGGAGTCGGATATAATCATCTCGATCTCCCAAGGACAACACCAAAGTCCGTGGAGTGCTTTAATATCACATAAGCTATCACCCTCAATTTCAATCTTTTTAATATTTAGCCTTATAGCTTCTTTAAGCCTGTCTTTTAGCGCAAATTGAGCTTTGATCCATCAAAGTTTAGTTTGTGGAACCCATATTTTGGTTTGTCCCATTTAATTTTTTTTCTTTATTAAGTTGGGGAGGTTGTTCTTTTAAGTGTTCTTTTAAGCATGCTTAAAATCGTAGTCGTCATCATTTGTCTTGTATTTCTTCCAATTTTGAATTTGTTTTTAATGAAATTTAGGATGTTGTGATCCGAGGCGATAACTTCATTGTTAAAAATGATCTTGTTTATGAAGAACCAAATACTCCATTAAATGGTTGCAAGACATGAAAATTTAGTAAGCCCGTTTACTATAAGGACACTCCATAAGAAAGTGTATAGTATACTTGAGTTGGTGATTGCATAGTTTACAGTTTGTTGGAACCACTATTCTTCTTTCCTTAAGTTTAGTTTTAATAAAAATCTCCTTTCTTGAGATCTTCCAAAAGAATAAGAAGTTTTTAATTTTTAGTTGAGTGTCTATATTCCAAATCCAATCACATGATAGTCACAAAGTCAACCAAATTTCTTTATTAATCAATTCCGAAGCCAATATATTGGACTTTGAGATCAATAAGTTGATTGTTGGTACGAATTTAGAAAATTCAGCATATAAATTTGATGATATAATTGCTCTATTATTAGTTGATTTTAATACGAAACATTATTGAATATGTATATCGAACTTTTAGTGAAGGTACGCTCGTACCTTTTAGTCACCACTTTATATTTTTGGTGAAAATACCCTCTCAATCGATACCACACATTTTTTTGGTGAATATGACTAACATTAGCCCATCAAGACTCAGCAAAGTAGATAACTAGATACACCTAGCTATAGCTACTAGTTAGGGATGGACATTTCTGGATATTCGATCCGACAATCTTAAAAGAGTTCGATCCGAGAGGACTCGGATATCCGACAGTTATATCCGGACGGATATCCGATTCCGATCCGGGTATTTATTTTTGGACTAGTCGGATATATCCGATCCGATCCTATACGACTTTTTCCTCCAAACTCCGAGCTGTATCTGATCCGATGATCCAAAAAATATGTCGGATCGGATCGGACTCGGACCACCAATTGCCGGATATTTTCGGATTTGAATTTTTTCGGTCGGATCTTCGGAATAGTGATCGGATTAGTCGGATTGAATATTTTTGTTCACCCCTCCTACTAGTGGCTCTATCTAACCATAGTCTAAAAGGAAAGGAGAAAGAGAAACTGGCTAGAGACTCTATTACACAATTCGCTAGGGTTCGGCGTCC
Organism: Fagopyrum homotropicum; assembly: GCA_033239125.1. Lineage (NCBI taxonomy): Eukaryota > Viridiplantae > Streptophyta > Magnoliopsida > Caryophyllales > Polygonaceae > Fagopyrum > Fagopyrum homotropicum. The sequence continues at coordinate 24,642,345 of BSWB01000007.1, read as the reverse complement.
AGATCAGTATTTTCAAAACCTTGAACTGGAGATCGGATCAGCCTGGTACATTACAGTCCAGAAGTTGAAACCCAATTGAGTTTGACTGAATTTGATCGAACCAGACTAGACCAGGCCAAAAGTTAATTGATATTATTATCATATATGATGTATGTATATGTGAATCGAATTGTAAATGTAGTTAATAAGAATTGATAATAAAAAATAAAAAAAAATAAGTTCATAAAACACATAATAATTCATAAATAAGTTTTAGCAAAATATCATTACAAATGGCTCAATTCATAACAAAAACCAGATCGGGACTAAACTGTGATGTACCCAAACCGAATAAATGATCACACTCTGAAACGGTTTCTGTAGTAACTCGTGGATAACTATGATCTCACACCATCTACCAACCACTGATGATGCCCCACAAATTAATAGAAGGGACAATACAAACAACGATATTGTCACAAACCCACACAATAAACCACCATTCTAGTCCCTCGAGACCCGTCGGCACATGCAAACTCCCCCACTCATCTAACCGAACCGTGGGTGTTCAATTTGACCCGACCATCCTCAGTTTCATCCACGACGTCATAATGTATTAACGGTGTGGCTTTGGGATGCTCTCGTTATCGCTTAAAAATTATGAGCAAAGTCATGACCCTAATGTGCGATAAACAAACTAAGGTGGCCTAGAGACTTCTCCCGTAACATCTTATTAGTTTTCCACCTCCAAGTTCACCACCATACAAGTTGTAACTTTAGCCGAAAGTAAAGTAAAAGTGTATTGAGGTATACAAGTTTGCAATACGGGCATTCTCATATAAATTCCAAGATTTATGGTAAGTTGGATGCCACTAACCTAGGCAATGCAAGAGTGCAATTTAGGAGCCCCATTATCCAAAACGAAAGCCTTTGTTTTTATGAGGCTAACTCATTGACAAAGGAGACATTAGAAACTGGATGTGTTGACATTCAGTTTGACAGAACAACATCTACCCCTTTGAACCTCCTTCGTAATCAAATGACTTAGACACTCACTATATAAGAGAAAAAGTAAGTGGATATAGGGTTGCCTTGACAGATACCATAAAAAGGGACAAACATGTTATCACATCCTCGTTCTAAACCACATTCATCAACGTGCAATATTGAATGCATGACATAATCCATGTTGTCGCATGGAGTGACTAATCTCCTACACGAGAACAATGTTATCCTCAACCGAACATTCAAACAATAAAATTTTTTAATGGGTCCAAATAATCTGCAACAATAAGTGTTGCAACTAGTTCATAACCATCTTGTTTATCATATTTTAAGCGATATTACAAAGGTATATAGGACGAAATTACTCCATCCTCCATGTTTTTAATACCTTTGGAATAAGAACAATATTAAGAGATACATTCATATCCTCCGAAAGAACATCATGATGAAAAAGGTCTAGAATAAGACGGAGCTCGTTTAGGTTCGCAACCTTAAAATGTACCAAATTCTTGAGACATCTCTCACAACCTCTCCTACGTCCACTCAAGGTAATAAAACAAATCTTTTTTCTTGTTTTCAATATGAAAAAAAAAAGTCTTCGACGTATTTGCGGGTTAGTCTCGATTCCGGGGGAACATAAACAAAAGAGGGTTATGATACGAGAATAGTGGAGGTAGGTGCCGCACACTAGCCTCATGTCACAACAAACGACCATCTTGGTTCGTAAAGACCCGAACAAGGTGCTTTGCAATGTGATTATGGGCAGATCTGTTCATATCCGGTAGTTCACGCGGTCCGCCGGAAAAAAGGACGGGTATGAATATAAGAGGAAGTCCGACCAGACCAAGAGGTCAAGCCCGTCAGGCCGGATCCGGACGCCTATATAGGTCTCTCGGCCCGGATAAAAAATAAATATAACACCCACGTACCTAAAAAAGGGAAAGTATATATACAATATTTAATATAATTATAATTAATTTAATAGCTATTACATAAAGTATCTTATAAATATTTTATTTTTAAACAAAACCTATATTACCAAACAATTTTTTTAAATATTTTTAATACAATAAAAAAATATAAACGGGTATCCGCAGGCCCCGCGGTTACGACAACCATTATAGGCCTGTCAGCGGGCCCGTCCCGATCGAGTCTGTTTAAACGGGCAAAAAAGTATTATAAAGTACGGCTCGAGTCCTGTCCAACCTTGGATATGAACATCGTGACCCATATCTATTAGCATCGTCGTAGTAGCCCGTCTTTGAAAATATGTGATCCTAAAACTAGTCTTTCGGATCCACCAATCATCCCTCCGGATAAAAGGATGCAATTGAAGTCCTCGCCCATAAAAATTGGGTGGCAAATTGGGTGAGCAATGATTTTAACCGATTCCAAAAAACTCGTCTTCTCAGTAGGGTAGGAGGGGTGGATAAAAGGATACAATTGAAGTCCCCACCCATAAAAATCGGGTGGCGAATTGGGTGAAAATAACTTTAACCGATTCTAAAAAACTACTCTTCTTTGTAGGGTAGGAGGGGATATATACCAATATTAATTCAAAAATATTATAGATTTTGTTTAAGACATATATGTACCATTATGTCATCTAGATAACCTAGATTGACTTATTAACTTTATTTCAAATGATTCAAACCTTGCCAACTGAGCCATTTGCCTTGAGATGATAGTTGTGAGTGAAGTTTAGCTTTGAGAAGACCTTGAGTGGCCCCTCCCGCTCCATGGGTTTAAAAAAGAGCTTTTGAATATGAGAAATGACTCAAATCAACAACTATGGTGAATAATACAATTAACATGGACCTAAGATACTCACATGAATCATCAAATAAATTAGATGTGCTCTCACATTGAACACCAAGTAACATGATCAAATACTTATGGTGAATAATACACTAGGAAATAAAATCATGCTCTCACCTTTAACATATCATAACTCAATCTCTAACATCTTAACAATGTGTCTAATGTAGATGTGTAGTTCTCAGTTGCCAAGGTTCTAATTATCACTCAACAAGGGAAACAATTCTCAAATTAGTGCTCGCATCTCTAAGTTTACACATATAGGAAAAGACTAATATTCCAAGCATAATCATCTTCAAACACTTAAAGACTACATTCATATCATGGCAAATCAACCATAGATTGGGGCTTTTACTCCTAACCCTGAAAAGTGATTTAGCTACTCATGAAGAAAATACAAATAATAATTAAAATAAAACATGCTTTTGAAAATTAATAAATAAAGAAGAAATGCAAATGAAAATTGAAATGAAAACTTAACTTAAATAACCTACTTCAATCTTCAATGTCTTACAAACTTGCTTCAAATCTTTAAGGGCTCGTTTGGTATGACAGTAAGAACGGAGTTGGAATCACGAATCGGAATGAAATAGAGAATTGTAATCATTCATTCTTGATACTTGGTGTTTGGTATGATGTCGCAATGGAAGGATTCCTGAAACATGTTATTTGATTTTACATGAACTATGGAACGAGAAATTATATGATGTTTCTTGGTATATGTGTATATGTTTATATTGTAAATATACGTTATTTTATAATCACCATTTAATAAAAATGAAGACTAGGTAATGACTTAAAATACGAGCATAAACCAAACGTCAATTTAAATAAATAGGTATATCATTTCTTCTATAGAAATCAATTTTGTCTAATTGAACCAATTATATTTTTTCGAGCACTTTCCGGTGACATATCTTCTTGACCGAAATATTCGTATCATAGTCAATTATTTAATATAAATCTTTTGTAAAAAAGAATATTTCTTCTCCAAAATAGGTGAAATACAAATCAAACTAATGGATCGGTGGATATTTTTATAACAAAATATTATTAATTTTATTTTATAAAATTAAATAAGGGAGTATATATATATATATATATATATATATATATATAGAGTGTGTTTTTAATTAAAAAGGGTAATATATTGAATCAATGATATTCGCCTTTAATTTATGTAATCAAGTTTTCATTAGATTTGAAATGAGTCAAATCATAAAATCATATTCATTTCGGTTCTAAGTATTACCAAACATAGAGTATGCGTATGACTCATTCCGACTCAAATTCCTGATTTTATAAAAACTGTATCAAACGAGTCCTTAAATAAACAAAAGAGAAAACTAACTAGTAGAAATTTGAGAGTAATTGTGGAAACTAACTAGAATCCTTAAGGACAAATCTCGCAAAAAAAAAAGGATAATTGTTACAAATGAAGAGCGGAGGGTAATTATGTCAATCTAGTGGATCTTTGTAAAATATAAATGGACATTTGAGGAGTACAAATGATCCTTTGTAGAAAATGAACATTTTATTACCGGTACAAATTACACAAATGTCTAAAGAAAAGTCTGAAAAGTGTAAAGACCGGTTAGGACCGACCGGTCCTTACCAGTCCAAGGTATTAGAGGTAAAGATCGATCTACTGGCAGGTCTTTGCCTTAGTTATGATGCACCTGTCGATACCGATCCCATACCCTTACCTTCTTCATAAGTTTTATAAGTTTGATAAGGTTTGTAAGTTTTATAAATTTGATAAATTTTGATAAATTAGTAATGAGGTTTCTTAGGTGTCACGTGGGATGCTTAAAACCTAGACGTGGAGGGTATGTCTAACAAAAGGTCAAAGCATTGGGCAAGCAGTTGAGATTGGACGATGTCAATTTAAGTCACACCGCATCACACTTTTCACCAAGCATTCACAACCACGATTTTACGCATCTCATATATACTTTTTTTATTGCCTTTAATTAGATTGAGTAATCGGCCAGTGTGGATCTCTCTGTTTTTACGGATATTTTGCAACTTTTAAATGATCTAACATCAAGTTATTCCAACTTAAATTCACATACACGTACACTTGTCAAAGAGGTTATTGTAATTTCCGTGTTAAAATGTCTCACGTCGACAATATATTACTACGTGAACCTAACGTTTTAGGGTTATTCTTCCTACTAAACCGTGAAAACGGGGTGGAAGTATGAAATTCTGAAAGTTTGTGTTGGTTCACCGTCAACTAGTCCAGAATAGTTGTACTTAGAGTAGGGGTGGACATATCCGGATATCCGATCCGATAATCTTATAAAAGTCCGATCCGTGAACACCCGAATATCCGACAGTTTTCCGATCTGAAGATCCGAAAAATATGTCCGGATCGGATCGGACTCGGATCACCAATTGTCGCATATTTTCGGATTCGGATTTTTCCAGATCAGAACTTCTGATTAGCGGATCGAAGATTTTTGCTCCCTTGACTTAGAAAGTTACTCTTCCTATTACCATTTGATTTCAGTATGAAACCCAAAAGCTTGTGTGTAGATTTACCACGTATTAGATCCGTCAGATATAAAAAATTATAAGGTAACATGTGGTGTGTTGGATAAGTTGGTAAGTATGAGTCGACATTGTGGCAATTGACTATAAGTTGGTAAATTGTGTAAGCACGTTGGAAGCAACGTAGAATGCAAGAAAGTGACATTTGTGGTCCATCTGAAAATCCACTAAAATGGATGGCAACTACAATGTCGTGTTTGCTGATATGAACCCCAAAGGCTTCCTTTCCATCCAAACCATATCTTCATATTATGGATGCCATATTGACAGCCTTTTCCCCATACAGCCTTTCCTCCTCCCATGCCCTTTCCCACCATTCATCTTTCTCTTTTATTCCACAAAGTGTTTCATAATCTTCTTACTACTCTTGCTTTTTGTTATTCCCTTTATTCTATTTTCTTTCTACACGTTTCTCCTTTAATCCACTACAAAATACAAATACTCCTTTCCTTTTGTTACAAAAATAAATTACTTTTTATATCTCGTCTTGTGGGTAGTGATACTTGATCCAAACGTATACGCATCTTAGGTTTGAGTTTATAAGGGGTAATTTATCAGAGATTTGTTAGGATGAAGTCTCCAACCGCCCAATGATATGTTTTGTTAGGTGAATTTTTGGACTGATGATGAAATATCAGGTGTTGGTAATATGAGTACGTTTACCGGAAAGGTCAAACACAACAAACTAAGGAGTCCAATCATCTTCGTCTTATGTATGGTCCAAACACTTAATTGAATTTTAACATATTTTTGTTTTGAGATGATTTGATTTGATTTGAACCGGACGTTTCACGTAATTAGATGAAGTCGCTTTGCCTAAGAAAGAGGGGTATAAAGGTTAGCACAATAAGGCTTCCTCGTAAAATAAAAATGGCAATATGAGTAGTAGTTTTTATTATCAAAGAGAGAATATTTATACCTCATGTACTAAAAGGTGAATGTTGTTTGTTGTTGTTTCATCATAAACGTTGATCTGATGGTAGTCTTCGATGATGTAAGACTTGTTTGGTTGCTAATGAGAATTATTAACATGAAGAGTTCTCGTGATTTTTTTTGTCATCCGAATGAACTTACAATTCTTTATAATGATATTTACTTTGTCATTAGTAGATCTTCGCTCATTTATCAACTAAATGTTAAAAAAAATTACATGATAAATTGATAATCTTTATGAGAGGGAGATATTTTTAAATGCTTGGTCTTGGGTTCAAATTCTATAACCTTGTTAAAATATGTTTTTAATAATAAAAAAAACTGGCCTTTGGAATGGATAAGCGGCTCATACGGACTCGTTACATGTCCGGACACAACATATGCCAGACTCAGGCCGCACTCAACGGTCCATTCAGGCCAACTTTGATATTCATAAACGTCTAATTATATTAATCGATCTAGTCAACCGGGCATATTGACCGTGAGTTATCCACTTATGTAGGTCTAATTTAGTAGCCCATTTATTAACAACTCTAAACTCGGAAACAAATACCTATTTATGCATGATTTTAGTTGTTAGATTCATACATTTCACGTTTCATTTGATATAGTGTATAGAAAACATTCATATTGCATATATATTATGTCTACTTCGGTTTATTTCGTATTTTTATAAGTTTGAGGCCATTTATGAACATAATTGTTATAATAAGACAATAAATCTATGTATACTGATACGATAGGCCAAGGACCGAGCGAGACGAGCTCTTCCTAGGCCTTTAAGCGAGGTCCTGGCCGGGTAAGCGGGGAAACATATTTTGGGCCCATGGACTAATGACCCCGGGGTGACAGGGGGTGTGGGGGGAGGAGCCCCCCGCGGTACGGGTTGTATCTATTTCGTTATAAATAAATAGGTTTAGGGTTGTATTCTTTTATCCACGAAAGTATATTGAAAACCCTAGCTGCAAGGTTTGTGCAGCAAAACCACAAAACGTTTTGTCTTCTCTCTATTCCCTAAGTAACTCGTTGAAAATCACAACAACTGGTATAAGAGCAAGGATGTCGATGGGTTCCGTTGCAAAATTTGAGGTTCCGCGATTCAACGAAACTGGCAACTTCGGTCTTTGGCAGCGACGAGTTAAGGATCTGCAAACGCAGCAGGGGATGTTGAAGGAGAAAAAACCGGAGTCGTTGAAAGACGGCGATTGGGAGGAGATGCAGGAGAGGGCAACGTCGGTCATTCGACTCTGTTTTGTAGACGAGGTAATATACCATGTTATTGATCTCAAATCTTGTCAAGCGATTTGGACTCAATTGGAGAAACGATATATGTCAAAATCTCTGTCTAGCAAATTGTATCTCAAACAGAAATTGTATGGGTTGAAAATGGTGGAAGGTTCTGACTTGGTGAAACACGTGAATCTCTTCAATCAAATTATTGGGGATCTGGCTCGGGTGGATGTAAAACTTGAAGATGAAGATAAAGCTATGATCTGGTTGTGTTCTCTACCCTCTTCATATGAGAATCTGGTGATGACGCTGACGTGTGGGAAAGATGAGATAAGTCTTGATACTATGTCAACAAGGTTGTTTTCACAAGCCGAACGACGACAGCATACTAGTGAGAGTTCTCAAAGTGAAGGGTTGTATGTTAGAGGTTGACAGGATGGATGGAGGACGAAAGAGAAGCAAGAAGGAAGCAACAAGCAATCCAGGTCTAAGTGCAAGGGTAAAAATCCAGTAACTTGTTACTTCTGTAAAGAGGAGGGTCACTTGAAACGTGATTGTCCTGCCAAGAAGAAAAAGTACGAAGATAAGAAGTCAGAGGAATCTTCAAAATCAGCAAACGTGGTGCAGAAAGATGACTCATACGGTGCAGATTCTGATATGCTCTATGTGACGTCAGACAACTACTCAGATGTATGGATCATGGATATGGAATGTTCGTTTCACATGACTCCGAATAGAGATTGGTTTGAGACGTACAAGTTTGGAACTTTTGGCTCCGTCCGATTAGGAGACAACAAGGCTTGTGATGTTGTTGGCATTGGGCAGATAAAGGTAAGGATGCACGATGATGTGATCTGAACATTGACTGACGTGCGTCATATTAAAAGAAAAATCTGATTTCCTTGGGGACTTTGCATGTGAAAGAGTTTTTCGTTTCAAAATAGAAAAAGAATGTGTAAAGGTGAGCAAGGGGGGCAATGAGAGTTGTGAAGGGGAAGATTACATCGGATATAATCTACCGGTTGGTAGGGAGTACCGTTGCAGGTGGAGTTGCAGCCGTGGTTTCTGAAGCAGATTACACAAATCTGTGGCATATGCGCCTGGGTCATATTGGCAAAAGGGGGATGATTGAGCTTCACAAGCGAGGCCTCTTGGATGGTGTGAAGAGTTGTAAGATCGACTTTTGCAAGTTTTACGTGATGGGAAAACAATTCAAGGTGTCTTTTAAGATAGGTCAGCACAACACAAGTGGAATTCTTGATTATGTGCATTCTGATGTGTGGGGACCAACTCAGGTGTCGTCACTAGGAGGATCTAGGTATTACGTCACTTTCATTGATGATTATTTAAAGAAGGACTGGGTGTATTTTCTAAAGCATAATTTTGAGGTCTTCAGCAAGTTCAAGCTATAGAAGGCAAAAGTGAAAAATTAGACAGGGAGAAAAGTGAAGTATTTGAGATCTGATAATGGGACAGAGTACACGGATTCTCAGTTTCATAGTTTTTGTGGTGAGCATGGCATTCAGAGGCATTATACAGTACGGAAGACACCACAACAGAATGGTGTTTCTGAGAGGATGAATCGTTCCATTGCAGAAAAAGCGCGGTGTCTTAGATTGAATGCAGGGCTTCCAAAGCAATTTTAGGCATAGACAGTGAGTATGGCGGTCTATTTGATAAATAGATCACCCCGGACTTCTCTTGACGGGAAGATTTCAAAAAAGGTATGGACTGGTTAAGATTTAGACTTATCAAATCTAAAGATTTTTGGTAGTCCAACATATGTTTTGATTCCAGGTGATGAGCAAACAAGTTGGATGCAAAGTCTAAGAAGTGCATCTTTCTAGGCTATGAGAAAGGTGTGAAGGGTTTCAAGTTTTGGGATCCTGTTACAAAGAAACGGATGATCAGTCGAGATGTTGTATTTGATGAGCAGGCAATGCTTTTACAGGACAAGGAAGTTGAGAAACCTGCAATTATAGAGACTGAATCTAGATCAGCAGTGGAGGTGGAGCTTTCTGAATCTAGCACACCTACACCAACAGGTGATGAGCATGATATAGATCAGCAACAGGTAGAGAGTCTTGTTTTTAGCAGAAGCAGACACATCACAAGGGCTCCTGTTAGATATGGTTTTGAGGAGATGGTTAATTATGCTTTATTCATTGGTGGAGATGATCCATCCAACTTTCGAGAGCCTATTCATATTCAGGAGAAATAAGGATGGGTAGGTGTTATGGCTGAGGAGATGGAATCTCTTCATAAGAACAAGACGTGGGAGCTGGTTCCTCTTACAACAGGAAAGAGGGCAATAAGATGCAAATGGGTGTTCAAGAAGAAACAAGGCATCTCAGAGAAAGAAGGCATAAGGTACAAGGCACGACTAGTAGCAAAGGGTTACTCACATAAGAAGGGGATTGATTATGACGAGATTTTTTTGCCTGTGGTGCGACACACGTCTATCATACTAGTGTTGGCACTGGTAGCTAGCTGGGATTTGCATCTAGAACAGATGGATGTGAAAACAGCTTTCCTTCATGGTGATTTGGAGGAGGAGATCTACATGGATCAACCAGAGGGTTTTGTCTAGTCGGAAGAGGAGAAACTTGTATGCAAGTTGACAAAGTCATTGTATGGTCTGAAGCAGCCTCCTAGGCAATGGTACAAGAGGTTTGACTCTTACATGCTTCGGATAGGCTACTAGAGATGTGAGTATGATTGTTGTGTTTATGTGAGATATTTGGATGATGGATCTCCCTTATACTTGCTATTATATGTTGATGACATGCTAATTGCTGGAAAGAATGTTGATGATATTGTTGAGTTGAAGACCTTGTTGAGCAAGGAATTTTGACATGAAGGATCTTGGTGTTGCAATTAAGATCTTTGATATGGAGATTCGTAGGGAGAGAAGTTCTGGGAGGTTATGGTTGTCTCAGAAGACTTACATTGAGAAAGTGCTTGACAGATTCGATATGGCCAACTCCAAATCTGCCAGCACTCCTCTAGTGAATCACTTCAAACTCTCCTCAACTCACTGTCCGAGTTCTGGTGAAGAAATCAAAGATATGTCCAAAGTTCCTTATGCAAGTGCAGTTGGCTGCTTGATGTATGCTATGGTGTGTACAAGACCTGATTTGGCCCAAGTTGTTAGCCAAGTGAGCAAGTATATGTCTAATCATGGGAGAGAACACTAGGCGGCCGTCAAGTGGATTCTCAAGTATTTGAGGGGTACTGTTGACCGTGGAATTATGTTTGGTGGCCAGGAAGGTGATCCTTCCATTGTAGGGTATGTTAATTCAAACTATGCTGGTGATCTTGACAACTAGAGGTCCACTACAAGGTATGTCTTTACTCTTGTTGGAGGGTCTATATGCTGGAAATCAGTTTTGCAGTCTGTAGTAGCCTTGTCTACAACTGAGGCAGAGTACATGGCTTTAGTAGAGGCAACTAAGAAGGCTCTATGGATTAGAGGAATTTTGGAGGAACTGAGTGTTGAGCGAGGTGGAGTTGAGGTACATTATGATAGTCAAAGTGCTATATATCTGGCTAAAAATCAGGGGTACCATGCTCGAACTTAACATATTGATGTGAGATTTCACAAGATTAGAGAGCTAGTAGCTTCTAGTGAGATCATCTTGGAGAAGGTACACACTTCTTAGAATGCAGCTGATATGATGACCAAACCGGTTACCGTAGACAAATTCAAGCATTACTTGGATTTGGTTCATGTCACTTGTTGTTAGATGAAGTGAGAAAGCCCCATGTCAAGAGAAACAAGAAGGATCTGGCATACAAGGTCTTGGAGTTGTATGTGTGTTTCCATTTTTTGTATTTGATTATGTTGTCTAGGTGGAGATTGTTATAATAAGACAATAAATCTAGGTATACTGATACGATGGGCCACGGACCGAGCGAGACGAGTTCTTCTTAGGCCTTCGAGCGAGGTCTTGGCCGGGTAAGCGGGGAAACATATTTTTGGCCCATGGACTAATGGGCCCGGGTGACAGGGGGTGTGGGGGGCGGAGCCCCCCGCGGTACGGGTTCTATCTATTTCGTTATAAATAGATAGGTTTATGGTTGTATTCTTTTATCCACGAAAGTATATTGAAAACCCTAGCTGCAAGGTTTGTGCAGCAAAACCACAAAACATTTTGTCTTCTCTCTATTCCCTAAGTAACTCATTGAAAATCACAACAACATAATCGTATGAAAATATACCAAAGAACGAGGATTCAATCTACTCTAGAGTCGGGAACTACATGGAAACATCAATATTGACTAAAGAGTTACACTACAAAAAAACTATACTTTTGCGACGGCTGTTTGCGACGGCAAAAAACTGTTTTGCGACGGCGACCACCAATTCGCGACGGCGTTGCGTCGGCAAAGACGCCGACGCGAAGATGTCCGACGCAAAACCTTTTGCGATGGTCATTTACCGTCACAAATTAGTTTGCGACGGTGTGGTGTCGGCAACAAGCGTCGCAAAAAAGGGTCCGTCGGCGCTAAATTTAAGTTTCACGACGGTTTACGCTGTCGCCAAAAAGCGAAGATGTGTAATTTTTTAAGTATTTGCGACGGTAAGCGCCGTCGCAAAAAAATAATAAATGACAAACTGAAATATAATTGTGACGGCTAGCTCCCGTCGCAAATAGTATAACGGCTACATTATTTAAAACCTGTGATGGTACCTTGTTAATGCAAATGTTACCCCTTATTGAGTGTTAGCTTATGTTAACTGAAAAGCCTCCCATCAAGTAATCAAATTCTTTCGGGAGGATTTACTGCGAATCCAATTCCAAGCATTACACAATACACAATAGTGTTTTTCAACTCTAACCTTCCACAATGAAGTTAAGAAAACAAGTTCCATGAGTTGGTACATGTAGCCATGCATTGTTCTGGTGTAAAGAAAAGGAAATAACAAAGCTAACACGGGAGGATTTGAGAAACTGGATTTTTTACTTCTAGCTTTAAACATTTGTATACACTTCAAGGAAGAAGAAGAATCTTGCCAATGTGTTTGCTGCTTTCCAAGAGCTGGTGGGCTTCTGCTGCCTCAGACAACAAGTCTAACCTTACCCGTTATGATTGCAGGCCAGACGTTCTTCTCCACCTCGTTCACTATGGCTGCTTTGTTTTCAAGAGTTCTGTAGCGCAACCCAGCCACTGCAATAAAACAATCCATCCATTAAAAGATAGATCATCATGATACGAAATGTCGTTTTTAGCAGAATTACTATTAAACATAAAGAAGTAAAGAATATAAGGATACAATTAAATTAAGTAAAATGCAATTTTTACAACACAACGAGTGTCTAACATATTACTAAAACCGACATTAACTGAAAAAAGCCACACTGGAGTAAGAGGGTAACCTACAAAACATCCCACCTTAAATACACAATATGAAATGATACCAGCTTTCCTACAGTCTTAGACCACGCTCCTAAGGCATAATGCAGCGTTTAAAGTCAGGCTCTTAGGCAGACATGTTCATGTCAAAAAAGTAAGAAACTGGATGACTGGAAACAGGAAAAAAAAACAATAATTTAGACAAGAAACTAACCGTTAGCTTTGATTTTTGGTCCACAAGTAGATCAATATCAGACTTCACTTGCATTAGCTACATATATTTCTCACACAAGTAAACATTGATACTAAGATAGTCATTCAATTCACACTCCATTCAGTATGTACACTAGCTATGTCATTTTCCCACGCAAAGAGGTATTCATAGTAAAAAATCCTTCAAACCTGTTTCCTAAGAATATCTCTTGAATCTGACGATAATATTTTTTCCCTCTTTGTCTTGGACTTCAGTCCCATCAGAAACCCTCCGACTTCCAGAAAAGTTGCTCTGACCATCAACATGCTTGCTTTTCCTGTAAAAAAAAAAATCATTGCAACATATTAGTTGCTCAGCAAGAAAGTGTATATTCATTTGGGGGAGAAAAACAAGAAATCATATTTTTAAGGGACAAGAGAAAATTTTCATAGGTTCAAATTCTAAGAGAGACACAGCAAAAGATTTTGCATATAAGAAAATGCACTTGGTGTCTAGGACTGACAAATAAAAATAGTTAACTAGAAGTGCGGTTAACATTGACTTCAAACAGACGCATTATAGTACAGTAGCATATTGGAACCTACATCAAACCAATTTCCAAGTTTAGAAAATAATTACAAGATTGAGACAATAATAAGGAAAGGAAATTTTCAATGGTTAGAATTTAGGGGGAAAAAACAATGAATAAAAGCACTAACCGTCTTCGTCTGAAGGACAAGACAGGACTACACCCTGCAAATGTACAGAAAGAGAACAAAACAAATGTCAAACTACGAGATAGTTAGTGATGCAAAGATTTTTTAATTGCTAAAGAAAGAGCCACACATATGACATATCTCATAGCTTTATTTAAAACAAGAATAAAGATTCAAAGAGTTCCCGAAAGCAAGTCAAGAGAAAAACTTGCAGCATTAAGCACAACCTTCAAGCCATCTTAAATTATTCTTCAAGATGATCATTTTGAATCTGTTAATAGTAAATGTAGTCTACTTCTTCAGGATATAAGTCTATCCGTGTAGCCTAGCAAATATGCACCTTCTTCATTTATTCAGTTCAATTCTTTCCTTAAGCCTTCAACCAATGCTATTGCTTGCAATAGTTCTTCTATGGCTTTCCAGCCAATCTGCTGCTATAACTATCCCTCCATAGTCTCTTATGCAAAAGAAAATGTTGGTAACTCTTCTCCTCTTATAACCATCACTATTAAATTTATAATAGCTAAAAGGCGGCTTTTCCAGAAAAAAAGGCCATGCACCTCTCCCCTTCCTCACATCTCATACATGGCCTCTCTTTCCATCCTAACCCAACTTCCAACTTTCAAGGCCTAACCCAAAGCAAAATTCAAACCCAAGTCCCCAAGTATCTCCTACGTCGAAGACATTGAAGCTCTCCAACAAACTGCAACTCTATCAGAATACCAAGAAAATTTATTGGTAGCAGACAACAATGATGACCAAGGTGGTGGTGGACTGGTGGTGCCCGGCCAGGGCGGTAACTTTACTTCCACAGTAACCTAGCACTCACAATTAGGACTCGAGTTCCAACACAATAATTTCAAAAACTTAATTCCACTCTCCAAACCCATACTTGAATATAAACTACCTTACTTGTCCGGCAAACATCAGTAAAATTAAGTCTTTATACCACAGAAAAAGTTCTTTTCACAGTGTCTTACACGAGAAAAGGTAAAAGGAGATTATCAAGCTTGTCATGTTTTTTATATAAAAAATGCGCATAGGAATGCAAATCCATTGCCTTTGCACAAAATGAAATCTACAGATAAAGTTGGGAAAAAATAAAGTAGCAATGTGATGTCAATGACATACTAGATCATGTGAAGACCCTTTTAGTTCAGCTAAAACAGAAGCAGAATCTGCCCTTATTGGACAGTTGAAAACCTGAAACAGCAAAAGGAAAATGCAGTGATTTTAAACAAACTGTATCATCAAAAAAATATATGTACTTCTATAGCAGTACTATACCGCAAAACCAGCAAATATAAGACCACTTTCCACTACATCTCTCTCCAAGCTTCTGGCTTCACTGACCTACATGATGCCTAAAAAAAAAGTTGAATGTCACATGATTGAAAATTTAAGTGGATTCTGAGGGTAAAATAAGACACAACATCCTTCATCATAAGAAAAAAGAAGGGTGGATTTGTAAAACTCGTTAAATTATGAGAAAAAGGTGATTTGGACAGGGTTGTGTTTACAACCTATAACTTATAACAGATCCACCAATGCATGCTGAATAGAAATAAAACTGAACCAATAACGTAGTCATTTCTGAAATATTCTTACTGTCATATCTGGAAGGGGTTTGAAAGCAAGTGCAAGATCACCCTAGATCCTTGCCGAGTGTACTTTTTATAGGTGTCAATGTATGTTGCTGGCAGATCAACTAACTTATCTTGGATAGTTTCTGGTGCACCCTGTAGAAAAACATAATTTGACACTTCTAAGACAACAAAGACAACAAATAATCTGAAAGTCACATTGCACACAAACATTTTCCACAAAACACACTCCCTCACTAGTACAGAAGCCACAGCACTAAAAAGAAACTTAAAATACTGCACCTTTGCCCTCACCATATTTGCAAACAAATGTCCTTCGGTTCGTTGACAAAGACTCTGTACCACATGATTACCTTTTTAACCCCCTGTATACATACTTAAAATAGCACATAATTTTATAAGCTGCTTATGGAAGATGAAATACCCTCACTCCCTCAGCTGTCTTATGCTTGAATTTGCAATATCATATCTAGCCATAAGAACACCACTCTATTTAGTATTTACCAAGTTAATGAAAGCTTACAAATAACCTAATTATATATAATTAAGAGTGGCGGACAGAATGTAACCTTCACAAAAGCAAAAAAGTCTTCCTGAACACGTGCAATGATTGACATACGCTTCAAGTGGGATGCAAAATGATACCTCTGAATAATCTGAACACCGTTACCACTTCCCCTACATCACAATAATTAAAAAGTCAAATTTTGGCACACGAAACTCCATTCAAGTTGGTAACAATGTTGTATGAATAATTCTTGACTATATTATAAATAAGAGTTAGCGAGAATAGTCAACTAGGAATCGTTATCTGTTTCACTTCATTCTTGAATCAGAAATGATAGAAGTGTACCTCACTAATTTATAATCACTGAGACCTAGCAGAAAGGAAGAAATATCTAATAACCAATTAGGATACCAGCAGACTGAATTTTCATTTTCTTACTTTTTTGGCATTGCCTTCTCATCAGATCTGTAAGTCCATTCAATCCCCTTCAGTGCAGCCTTCTCGAGAGGATCACCAACCTACATGAAAAATTAGAATGAACTTGTCAAACCAATAATCATTGAACTCGAGTCTTAGCTACGGCGTACAAGTAGTCTGAAATGCTAGTATCATTTTAACAAGATAAAACTGGATCATTTTCATTGTGAAATACTATAAAAGAAAATTTTGCCCCCACTTACCAATTTGTTATCGACAAACACTAACGAATGACAAGAAGCAAGGATTTCCGATGCACGACTTGACACTTTTTTGGCATCTAACTCTAATTCTGCACTCTCAGTTGCTCCAACAACACTGCAGAACTCCTGAGACACAAAAGATAAATTACACGAGAGGATATGCAACTATGCAAGTACCTTGCAGACATATAAAAGGAAAATATCCTACCATGTCATATGATGTAAGTGTTCCGGTCTTGTCAAAACAACAGATATCGACATGAAAAGACCAAAAGTAAAAAAGACTGAATAAATTGTTTTACTGGAGTGTGCAATATCAGTCTCATTTTATCTTTTAATTGACCAGCACTTCCATTTAGCTTACTTATACTTCCTAATTCCTATATTAACTACATTGAAAAATTCAAACCCCGCACACCAATCTTTACAATTTGCAAAATGTGCACACTTTGGCAAATTTGGACACTATCATTCAATAGTTGCTCCCTTTATTGTTTGGCTGATGATAAATTCAAAGACTAGAGATAAGAAAGTGTATCACAAAACTTCAGTTGAGGAGTTACCTTCGACTGAGGAGCAACAATGGTGGAAGGGGTTCGTCGGATTGAGGAGCACCTATGGAAGAATCAAGGAACAGATGAAGAGGTAAACTAATCTGAAACTCAAAGTCCAACAAGCGAAGAAGGATTGGAATCATAAACAACAAAAATCACCAACAAACCATGGAAGAGGTGAAGATGATACCTTCGGTCGAGGGTAGAGGGTCGAGGGTCGAGGTGCGGCAACAGGGACGAAGGCAATGTTTACGGACCATTGATTTAGGGCTAATATGATTTTTCTGTATCCAAAAGAAAAAGGTAAAAAAAATTTTTTTTTTTAAGGACCTCAATATTTTTTATTTTGGCGCTCATCTTTGAGCCGGATTTTTGCGACGGTGATCAATAGCCGACGCGAATGCAAATGTTTTTGCGTCGGCACTCTACAACTGTCGCAAATCGATGTACTATTCGCGACGGAAATGAACCGTGGTCGCAAAATAAACGACCACATTAAACGCCGACGCAATGCCGTCGCAAAATCTGCTCATTGGCGTCGGAAAACCCTTCCCGTCGCAAACCTCCGTCGCAAAACAAATTATTTTTTGTAGTGTTAAGAGTCGAGTAGAGATCATTGGCGTTTGATCAAGATTTATAATTGTGTCTGGGAGATTCCGGATTTCGACCATCTTACCTTTTGGATTTTGACATTTATGTCACCCACAAAAGTTGTAGATTTTCAAAAAATCTTCGAAAGTTGTTCTCGTGGATCTTGTAGTTGTAACACTCCAAATCCGCAGGACTCCAAGCGCTACGGGTTAGGATCTCATAATGGATCTTGACCCAAGTCTGACAAGTTCTTTGGATCTTACAACAAGGCACAAATAAATATAAAACCAAATTCATAAAACTGCATGATCATATATCAAAACATATACAAAACCACACTCGAGTACAAAACGGCAACATCATATACATATGGGTACATAAACATCCCAAAACTCTCGCATCCTAATGTACGGAAGTCCTTGGCCGATCACCCACCTGGATCACTCCGCAGTCTTCATATCCTGCAGAATATCTACAACATGGTATAAATCTGTTAGCTAAGAGTTCATGAATAAGAATGGTAGCAATAGCACATACAAACTCATCATCACATCACAATATGCAATGTTCACACACATATCCATTTATTATCTTCATTACGTTATACTATTACTAATTCAACTTATTTTGTGGTACGAGGAGCACCTAGAACCTCGCCTCTGTCCCCTTTAACCACACAGGTTTGGAATCGGGAATCAAGCCTTCCCCTGGTGGACTGGTTGTAGAGAACCCACACACTCTCGGCGAGCTTCGGACAAGTTGTCACGACCCGGTTATAATGCACTTGGGCCAATAATATACATATATGGTCGTCCTAGTCCGGTTAGGTTATTAATGCAACATTCATATGCACAAACACCACTATCACAATCACTCAAACTCATAAACGCTCGGTAAGTAAGCATGAAGGACTTACCTGACACAAGGTAAACCTCAACCACGTGGTCACAATTTTCCCTCGAGGAAACGATCAGTGCCTGTGTAGCAAGGCACACATAATATCAAACATTATCCAAGGCTAGGATATTCCACCTCCTACAAACCACGATCATACCCAAAACATAACTCATAACAAACCTTGATAACTCATCACAACTCACAAAAGCCTAAGGCATAGCCTCAACATACAACACTCACAAGCTCTCACAACTCAGCTATACACAAGGGAAAGGAAGGACACATACCACACTTGGTATGCCCTGGACAAAGGCGCACCTCCGTAAACGAAAAGGCGCATGAGCGGTCACACGCCGCAGGGGCGGTGACACAGTTCAGCCACGGGAACAACGCTGACAAGGTGCGGGGACGACCAACACTGCAGAGGGCGATTTCTTGACTTTGCCTCGATATCTCGCTCGATCTCTTCGCTTCTTCTAGTGCCAAAGACCACCATCGTCATAATCATAATAGGTTGTTGATTTCTTGACTTTTCTTCCAGTAAGTAGTGAATCAACAACCCATAGATTTCTTGACTTTTCTTCCATTTTCTTAACTTAAATTATAGAATTATCATGAATTTATAACCCTTCAAATAATTTTTATAAGTTTACCAAACTAAACTTATCACACAATGATGATATAAACAACAACACACAAGTGATTCTCCTAATATAACAGTATGGTTTTATGCTATATCAGTGGATGACATGTTCAATCACAATGTCAATGCACAAGGGCGGTATCGACGAAACTTAATTTCTTTTTTATTGATTACTATTAAATTAATATTAATTTAGTGTTAAAAAACTTATATTAAATAGATATACGTAATTAAAGAAAGGAGAGTTTCTAATTGGGGAAGGATATACTTATGAGCAACTACTCAATCACCATTCATGACTCTTCAAAGCTTCAAAAGATTCCAACTTTGCGACCTTTTGGGATGCAATTTCTTATTAATTCATAGATCTTTCATAACCATCAATCATCTGTCACGTATATAATATATTGACTTTGTTAACTAAATTAATAAGGAAAAAAATAACACAAAAGTGTCATAGACTATTTAATTGACAACATATATCTATTGAAAGATAAATATAACATAAAAACATATTATTCTTTGATAAATAAGAATATTATCTAATTATTTTGGATTGATTTATATTTGATTTATTCATATAATTTTTATTATTTGTATCAAATTGTCTTTTTAATGCTTTACAGAGGTCTTATGATTAAGGTGATCTTTTTCACGAAAAGTTATCATATACCTTTGAGCCTACTACCATCAACTTATCGTCCGTCCGGAAAAACGGGTGGATATGACACATCACGTAAACCCATTTGGATTGTTGAGTCCGGTCCACCAAACCCGTCAATGAGTACAGACAAGGGTACATGCCCGTTCCAAAAGCCCATTTATTTTTAAAATAAATATATATATTAAATTTAAAAGTGAATTATAGAAATCAAACCTCAAACCTCAATGTAAGGTTCAAACGTTCACAACCATGGAGCTACTTTAATTTATGCGTAATAATTTTATTTATTTTGTATTTAATATAAAAAAAATCCTTTTTTAGAAAACAATACGGTACCTGCCGGCCCAAGGTGGGTATGGACAAGATCTTAGACCCGAATTTCAGACTCGGTTCGTGTCCGGCTCGAAAAAATGGACAAAAAAAAAAAATTCTCCAAATCCAGGTTTGCCCAGGTCTATTGTTGTTGTATTGATATACATGTGTGTTGCTCATTGATGATATAAATGTTTCCAATCTTCCGCGTTTGTTTGTCTACCTACGCTTTGACTGTGTCGCTGTGAGGTGTATTAAAAGACACAAAGAACAATTGAATGTACGGTTTATAAAAAGTTAAAGATATAATCTTATTACCTTTATTTAGTTTATATTTGATTTTATTTCTATAATTTTTTCCTACTCTCTTAAATTGAATTCACGTTATAATTATATTTTTTCTCCCAAAGCTATCATAATCAAATCCAATTCATTTTTAAAAAAAGAAAAACAAAATAGGGAGTGTAAGAGCTTGGTTTGTAGCTGATCTCAAATCTTCTACATTAATAAAGTAATTAATTAAAATAATCATCTTGTTAGAATTAAACCTAGCATGCTTGCATATGTCATGCATGCCTTCTTGTTGTGAAGACGTCTACTCTAAGCTATTATTAAGCTATTTTATATGGGTGTTGAAAAGTCATTTTTGTTGTAATTTGATTGCTTTTAAAGCTCTTATTTACTTAGACTTTTGTGGATTGTGTTCAAGAACACTTAGAATTAGAGAGGAATGAACAAGAAGAGTAGATTTCTTGCTTGCTCTTGGTGCACTTGTTACAATGGGTGAATGCCTCTATTTATAGGCAAAGTGAAGGTGAATTTCCTAATAGAAAATTAGGAGGGTAAAGAAGGTGAACAATTCACCTTGTACAATTCACCACAAAATATCTAACAATAATTCACTCTAGAATTCTCCTAGCAATCATGTTAGTAGACATACAAGTATTTGTAAATTATACTTGTAGAATGTATGTCTAACATGTATTTGTGATATTCCATAACACTCCCCCTTGAATGTTCACCTTCTTCCATTATCAAACTTGAGCGGTTGTTGTTGACTCCATACTCATTATACGCTTGGGTGAAGCTGCCTCATTAAAAACCTTGTCAGGAAAAACCCAATGGGATAAAAACCTGATCGAAGGAAAAAAGAGTGCAGCGCGTATAATGCTCCCCCTGATTTCAACATATGTCTCGGAGTCTACACATTCCAATCTTGCGCACAAGCTCTTCAAATTTCTTCGGGCACAATGATTTTGTGAACAAGTCAGCAAGATTGTCACTGGAACGGATTTGTTGAATATCAGCTTCCCCGGTTTCCTCCAGCTCACGAGTGGAGAAGAACTTTGGCAATATATGCTTTGTACGATCTCCCTTGATATGTCCTTTCTTCATCTGAGCAATGCATGCTGAATTATCTTCGTACAAGATGGTTGGTTCTTTAGTGATAGGTTTCATCCCACATTCCTTTTGTATGAACCCGATCATTGCCCGTAGGGACACACACTCTCTTCCAGCTTCATACAAAGCGATCAACTCTGCGTGATTTGAGGAAGTGGCGGTAATTGTTTGTTTTGTTGACTTCCATGAAATTGTTGTTCCTCCATATGTGAATACGTATCCGTTTTGGGATTTGGCCTTGTGTGGATCAGACAAATATCCTGCATCTGCATATCCAACCAAAGTGGCATCTTCTTTGTATTGATAAAATAGACCAAGGTCATGTGTACCTCGAAGGTAGCGGAATATACGTTTGATGTCATTCCAATGTCTTCTTGTAGGTGCACAACTGTACCTAGACAACAAATTTACAGCAAAGGCAATATCTGGTCTTGTATTGTTAGTCAAATACATTAAAGCACCAATTGCACTTAAATATGGCACTTCTGGGCCAAGGATTTCTTCATCCTCTTCTCGAGGTCGGAACTCATCGTTTTCCACATTAAGGGATCGAACAACCATGGGTGAGCTTAAAGGATGTGCTTTGTCCATGTAAAATCTTTTCAAGATTTTCTCAGTGTAATTAGATTGATGGATAAAGATTCCATCTCTTATGTGCTCAATTTGCAAGCCAAGACAAAGCTTAGTCTTTCCGAGATCTTTCATCTCGAATTCTTTCATCAAATACTTTGCAGTTTCTTCAAGCTCGTTGGAAGTTCCAACGATATTTAAATCGTCAACATATACTGCGATTATAGCAAATCCACTTTTGGATCGCTTGATGAAAACGCATGGACATATAATGTTGTTCTTATATCCCTCCTTGAGAAGATATTCACTAAGACGATTGTACCACATTCGTCCTGATTGTTTTAATCCATACAAGGATCTTCTCAATTTTATGGAAAACATTTCTCGTGGCTTTGAGGAGTTGGCCTCAGGCAATTTTAGTCCTTGTGGGACTTTCATGTAGATGTCGGTATCAAGTGACCCATATAAATATGCAGTCACGACATCCATAAGGCGCATATGTAGTTTTTCAAAGACAGTCAGACCAATTAGGAATCTAAATGTGGTCGCATCAATTACTGGCGAATATGTTTCATCATAATCGATTCCTGGAATTTGAGAAAAACCTTGGGCTACAAGTCTCGCCTTATATCTCACAATTTCGTTTTTCTCATTTCGTTTTCTTACGAAAACCCATTTATAGCCGACTGGTTTTACACCCTTTGGTGTATGAACTACAGGCCCAAAAACTTCACGTTTTTCAAGTGATTTTAATTCTGTTTGAACTGCCTCTTTCCATTTTGGCCAATCCTTTCTACGACGACATTCATCAACTGATTTTGGCTCAATGTCGTCATCTTCAATTGCGATATCATTAGCCACAGAATAGGCAAATATATCATCAACAATGATATCCTTTCTATTCCATTGTATCCTTGTATCGACATAATTTATAGCAATTTCATAGTTGTCGATTCTTTCATCAAGGATATTATCTTTATTTGGGATGTTTTCATCCTCATTTTCTTTGTCTTTCTCATGTTCCTCATTTGATTCATTCACTATAGCCTCTCCTGCTATACCATTTTGGTTCCTTGCTTTTCTCGGTTTTAAATCTTTTGAACCAAGTGGTCTACCACGTTTTCGACGTGTTGTAGACTCATTCGCAATGGACACATTTGGTTGTCCAATGGGTACATCAATTCTTGCAGGAGCATTTGCTGCAGGAACATGTGACTTTACCACCTTTTTAGTGTCTGTAAATGCATCTGGTAATTGATTTGCAACACCTTGTAAGTGAATGATTCGTTGAACTTCTTGTTCACACATTTTTGTTCTTGGATCAAGGTGTGATAATAGTGTTGCATTCCACGTAATTTCTTTCAAACTTGGGTCCACTTTCTTCTTTTCTCCCCCTAAGATTGGGAATGTATTTTCATCAAAATGACAATCAGCAAACCTTGCTGTAAACAAATCACCCGTTGTTGGTTCAAGATATCTAATGATCGAGGGGGATTCAAAACCAACATATATTCCCAATCTTCTTTGTGGACCCATCTTTGTACGTTGTGGTGGAGCAATAGGAACATAAACTGCACATCCAAATATTTTTAGATGTGATATATTAGGCTCCTTACCAAACACTAATTGCAATGGGGATTGTTCATGGTTTGCACTTGGTCTTAATCGGACCAAGGCTGCAGCATGCAAAATCGCATGTCCCCAAGCAGATGGTGGTAATTTAGATTTCATCAATAATGGTCTAGCAATTAATTGCAATCTCTTTATCAATGATTCAGCAAGACCATTTTGTGTATGAACATGAGCTACTGGATGTTCCACATCAATCCCAATTGACATGCAAAAGTCATTGAATGTTTGGGATGTAAATTCTCCTGCATTGTCAAGCCGGATTTTCTTTATCGTATAGTCCGGAAATTGAGCTCTCAATCGGATTATTTGAGCAAGGAGTTTAGCAAATGCCGCATTTCTAGTTGATAATAGACTTACATGTGACCATCTTGTAGATGCGTCAATTAACACCATAAAGTATCGAAATGGGCCACACGGTGGAGCAATTGGTCCACATATATCTCCTTGTATTCTTTCCAAAAATGCAGGAGTCTCACTTGTAACCTTACTTTTAGAAGGTCTAATTATTAGCTTTCCAAGTGAGCAAGCCGCACAATTAATATGACTTGGCGGCAGAGCTTTCATGTTCTTTAGTGGGTGTCCAAGTGAACCCTTTATAATTTTGTGCATCATCGTTGATCCTGGGTGACCCAATCGGTCATGCCAAAGTGTAAATTCATCTCGGTCATCCGACCTTTTCTTAGATATCACATTAGCCTCAACCGGATAAATATATGTCTCATATAATCCGGAGGCTTGTCCTGACATTTTCTCAAGGATCTGTTTCTTATCACATTCATGTGTTGTGATGCACAAATATTCTCTCCCATTTTCATTCATGGTTTCCATATGAAACCCATTTTGACGCACGTCCTTAAAGCTCAATAAATTTCTTCGAGATTTACTCAAATATAATGCGTCTTTTATTACTATTTTTGTTCCTTTTGGGAGTAGAACAAGAGCTCTTCCCGAGCCTTCGATGAGTTTAGCCACACCAGATATGGTATTCACATTTCCCTTAAAGGGTTTCAATTGTGTGAAATACTCTTTATTTCTCAAGATGGTATGTGTGGTGGCACTGTCCACAAGACATTGCTCCTTCTCATCGGGTCTTTCCTTAGAAGGTTCCATGTATTCTATAAAGAGGGAAACATTACTAAGTCAAGCCGTTAATAAAGATAAAACTTCTTATTATACATCAGGATAAGCATATTTTACATAGTCCTACTAGATCTTAAAGAAAAAAAACATTACATGACATTTCATGGCATTACATCATATTATACAATATTATACAATAAAGGATGATTTCATAAGTTCTTAAACCAATGCTTCAGTCCAAGGCACATGCATCATCATTCTCAAAGTTGAGAAAGTGAGAGACATCTAGGCTGGTCATGGGTGAACTACCAACATCTTTGTTTTCAACAAAATTGGTTTCATTAGCCTTTTCTTTGTTTCTTTCAGCTTGGTAAGCATCCACCAAATGTGATGCGGTACGGCATATTTTTGCCCAATGACCAGCTTTGCCACATCTGTAGCAGACAGTTCTTGGCTTATGAGAGGGCTCCTTTTTACCCGTCTGGACCTTTCGCTTTTCATTCCCATAGTTACCTCGATTATCATGGCGGCCATTATTATAACCTTGCCAACGACCACGACCGCGACCACCACGACCACCACGGCCATCACGACCACCTTGATCTCCACGACCTCGGTCACGGTTATTATAGTTCCGTGACTATTGCCCACGTTCTTTGCGATTTTTGTTTTTGTCATCGGATGTCTTTTCAGTGGCGTTGACATCCGGAGCTGCTACTGATCCAGTGGGTCTGAGATTATGGTTTCTCATTAAGAGCTCATTATTCTTTTCAGCCACTAATAATACTTTCAAGAGGTCTGAGTACCTCTTGAAGCCTCTTTCTCGGTATTGTTGTTGCAACAATACATTTGTGGCATGCATAGTAGAGAATGTTCTCTCTAGCATTTCTTCTTGAGTGATCATATGACCACATAGCCTCAATTGGGAGGTGATCCTGTGGATAGCACTGTTGTAATCAGATATGGACTTATAGTCCTGGAACCTTAAGTTGTTCCATTCATATAGAGCTTGTGGGAAAAGGACTTCCTTTTGGTGTCCATATCTTTCTTTCAAACTTTCCCACAACTCTTTAGGATCCTCCACAAATAAGTATTCGGTCTTGAGGCTCTCATGAATGTGGTGGCGGAGGAATACAATTGCTTTTGCCTTCTCTTGTGGAGTGGCATCATTGTTCTCCTCAATTGTTTTTTCAAGGCCATTCGCCTTAAGATGGGTCACCGCATCTACCTTCCATTCAAGGTATTTTTGCCCCGATAAGTCAAGAATGTCAAAGTCTCTTTTTGCAATATTTGCCATTTGGTTACTACATAAACATATAAATCAAGTATATAAAGTAAGTAAAAAATGCAGAATTATAAAATTGTTAGTACATGTTAGCCGTATGTTAGTCATGTGTTAGTAATATGTTAGACATAAACATAAGCAAATAAATAGTTAATAGTCACTTGTGTTAGTAGTCCGTCACGTGCAGTCCTTGTGTCATTGTCCGTCAAGTACAATCATGTAAGTCATAGTCAATGGTCTTAATAGGAATGTCGTGTAAGTCATAGTCATAGTCTTATTAGTCATTAATAATCCATGAAGAGTAGTCATGTAAGTCATATCAATAGTCCGAAAAATGGTTAATTATGTATCATACATTGTGATCATAGGGTTAAATTAGTCTAGTGGAAAAATTGTAAAAACCGATTCCTTTTATCCTCTTTAATCTCCATCCATTCATTTTACTTTCATTTTCACTTTCACTTTCACCATCCTTATCTCCTTCTTCCTTAACTCCATTTTCATTATTCAAGCTCAAAGAGAAAAAACCATGGCCGATGATGAGATTACTAGTCGGCTTGTTGCTAATAACAACCGATTTTTAATCGAGCTTTTCATTTGTCTTGTCCTTATTTATATCATCGTCATTATCATAATCATTATTTTGATGGGAAACCTTCGTTCATAAACCAAGTGGTGGGAACCAAGAAGTTTGTGGGGCTTTGTCAAAAAAAAGGTAAGCAAATCTTAATTTTGTTTCTATCTTAGCGTAAATCCAAAAAACCATAATTTTATTTTGACAAAAGTTATTTTAGATCTCAGGTTAAAATAACGAGTTTCTGATGTAGAGGTTCCCGAATTTGGGCAACTACAGAGCATACTCCTCGAATTTAGTTAGTTTACAAATACTTGAGTTTTTTTGATGTAGAAGATCCGCGAAGGGCAACTACAAAGCATAATCCTCAAGTAGATTTTATGTAATAGTTTTGTGTAATGAAAGACCAAGGAATGTTTAAGAAACATACCTTAATGGTAGCAAAAAAAAACTCAGTTGGAAGTTAGAACCTCGTGCTGATAACGTGTTGTAATTTGATTGCTTTTAAAGCTCTTATTTACTTAGACTTTTGTGGATTGTGTTCAAGAACACTTAGAATTAGAGAGGAATGAACAAGAAGAGTAGATTTCTTGCTTGCTCTTGGTGCACTTGTTACAATGGGTGAATGCCTCTATTTATAGGCAAAGTGAAGGTGAATTTCCTAATAGAAAATTAGGAGGGTAAAGAAGGTGAACAATTCACCTTGTACAATTCACCACAAAATATCTAACAATAATTCACTCTAGAATTCTCCTAGCAATCATGTTAGTAGACATACAAGTATTTGTAAATTATACTTGTAGAATGTATGTCTAACATGTATTTGTGATATTCCATAACAATTTTTGTATTATTGTATATTTTTTTACCATTCAATCATCTTGAAGCTACATAATACAGTACGGTTTATGAGGAAAAACGTTTATTTAAGTAAAAATAATAATAATAAACATAAATATAAACTACGTGTTTATTTAGCGGAAAATCGTATTTGATTGCCAAATGTAATATTGGTTAGGTTCCGATACACCCTTGGACATATACATACGTAGCAGTATTTTTAATGTAAAATAATATTAAAATAATTTCACAACGGTCAAATATATTAAAATAATATCAACGGTCAAAAATATTATAAAATAATCCTTGCGTGAAGGCGCAAGAAGGGCGTCAGTTTGTTGGTTGCATTGTTTATTAATGACGTCAGCGGTTAAAATAATATAATTGCCAATCTATTATTGTTGGTTATATTTGTTACAATATACACTGATACACATGAGGTTGGGAACTTGGGATCCTCATAATTACTATACTGCTCTTTTAAATTGATGTTTTAAATATATAATTAAATAAGTGTAAGACTAAATATTAATAAATGATAAATATATAATGAAATTTCAATTAATTTTTGTAAAAATTGGCCAAATATGCTCATTTCTATTTTCATTAGTCGTGCCTCGTGCGTACCCTTCAATTTTTACCACTTTTATTAATTTGAAGTTGGAAGGTAAAAGGTTTGATTAGCGGTACATTCGTATAGATGGTTGGGTTGGACCGGACTAAATTTTTTGGGGCGACAGGGATCTGCTATAATCACGTATAAATTGATACGATTTATTTATACGTTATTATACCATATCAATGTCGCCCAGAAAATTTAGTCTGGTCCAACTCAGCTGTCTAAGTCTCTCACACGGACCCTTCTTTCGCTCCCCACTAAAATCTCGGGCCCTACTTGCTCAAGGTGGATACGGGTAACCCGATCGGGTTTATGCATTTTAGCCTACACAAGTACAAAAGTACAAGGGCATATTGAAGTATGAGTACATAGTAGGTGGTTAGGAAAGTAGGAAGAATGGACGATTAAGTACAGATGTACAATTTGATCTATTTGAAACTTGAAAGCAACCTAAATAAAGGCGGGTTTATGCATTTTAGGCTACACAACTACACGTAACAAAAGCGTACAAAGACATTTTTTATTTTCCTCGACTAAACTTTTTGCAAATGGTTTTCTCTTCTTCTTCTTTCCTAAAATCAACGGAAAAAGGAAAATATATTATAATGTACGTTTTTACCCTCCCCCACCCTATACAGCTATGAAGCATTATTGTTATTGAGTAAAATAAGTACTACGGTGTACTGCATAATAAATATAATGGATCTGTTTGATAAACTATGATTACGTAGACGAATTAAGAGATAAAGAGAATTTATATAGACGAAGAATTAAGGAAATTTAAAAGAATAAACATAAAAATAAGTAAAATGATTGTTAGATGAAATAAATTAGTTTGATATTTGCATAAAACAAAACTAGTATATTAAAACTTTGCAAGAATAAAATAAAAGTTAAAACTAAAAAAAAAGTAAACTTATACAAAAATTATAAATCAATACAACAAAAAATTTGTAGAAAAGTATGTGACGGATATATGACATTTTGTATATCCATACCACAAATATTATTCTTCACCTAAATAGAGGCCTTTAAAATTACCCTTTGCATTAAAAATTGTAGAAAATAGGAAATAATGTTGAGATTTTGATGACAATTTTTGTTATTTGATTTTTATATTTAAACTTTTTCTTTCTTTTTAAAATAAATAAAATATTGTGACCTGCCGACCTGCTAATACCATTTCCTACCGAAGACGACTTTTAGGGTGTGGACTGGCCTGTGTATGCTCGTGCCTTGTTGCACCTTCTTACGTTAACAATGGCACCTATTTTTGCATTTATTTAACTTTGATTTATAAAGGTTATTTGATTAAAGTTATATAATTTATGTTAGCTTGTTTTTATATTTTTCTGAATTATGAAAAATTCAAATACAAGTTTTATAAAAATTCTATTCGTTCATGGTTTCTTGTTCCAGTTCTGATTCCTGGAATGGGCTTTAGCCATTTCATTCTATTTTAATCCCCACTTCCTTGATAAAGTCACATAAATAATTTAATATTTCCTTTTATATATATAAATACAAATAAAAAAACTCAAACAAAATTTTATTTTCATGTTTTAAACATTTAAATAAATATTTAAGATAAAATGCATAATGTAATGGGTTTCAAACCATCCCCTCAATTCTCACCAATATTTATTTTAATTTACGTAAATAATTTTTTTAATTCATACTACGTTTCAGTTATAATGTATCGATGCTCATTTAAACTAAAATAAATATTTTATGTTTATTGTTTAGACTTTAAGAGAGTTAAAATTCACATTGGACAGTTTTTAATGGACTTTTTTTTATTTTACAGTCCCCAAAAAACAAATTCTTGTTTTTTGTATAAAAATATTAAAAATAAAATAACCGAGATCATGTCATTAAACTGTTTTAAGGCACACAGACGTTACAGACGTAATCGATTTTTTTAACATCTAAATAACTGATTTTGGTACTTAGTATTTTTTAATACTGAAATGGCAATGGCAATTTTTAACGTTCAAAATGTCCAATTTTATATTATAGTTACTCCCATTTTATGGAGAATGGAAAATATTTCAAATTATGATCTTGCACTACGGATAATTTTTATAACTAAGCCTTTTTGAAAAACTATAGTAGTAACTAGGCTTTTTAATGTTTCAATTAAGTAAATATACCACAACCTTTTCTATTTATTTTCAAACTCTACACACTCTTCTCTCAAGAGTTACATTTACTAAACACAAAACTAGAAAAAGCCTAATAAATCAAATTGTTTCCTTATAAACTGCAAAGTAAATACTCAAACTCATTTTTCCTTAAGAAAACGTGAGTGTGCAGAGGAAGATGTAAAAGGAATGAGATGAAGTATTTAATAAGAAAAACTACTTCAATAAATGTTGTAAATATTTTGGAAGATATTTGTAAATAAAACTCTTAAAATTGATATATTATTTATTTTTATTTATGAATTTATAAAAGTATAAATTTTCACTATCATAGATAACTTGAACAGTTGTTATTGAACGTGTTTGGTAAAGAAATGAAGGTTATTTTATAAAGTAAATATAATAGTTGAAATCATTTCTACTAAAAATATGCAATTATTACGGATGAAATATATTTTTTATATCCTCTTCTCCGTATCACCAGATGCACGTGTTGTGTTATATGTCATTGAACTACTAGATGAAGGAACAATCATACCAATGTCACTAAACTTAATGTGTAAGTAAAAGCTTATCGTGTATCGAGTCACCAGATTTCGCGGTGACACACTCACACGTTAGTAGTGATGGAGGTTTAACTCAATAGACTAGTTAGTTATTTCAAAAACAAATAAAATATAGATCACTAGTAGAATCGATATCATAACTATTTATCATAAATGTTATAGCCGTGTGATCTGTGTCAGCTCATACACTCTTTATTTTAAAAAAAAAAATCTTTTTATTTTTCACTTGTATTTATAATTGTTATAAAATTTTCTTCTATCCATATTATGGAAATCTTTTTTCATGGATAAAAAATTTAATCCGAGAACAAAGATACGAGAACATTTATTAAATAAAAAGACTACTTTAATAAATATTATAAAGTTTTGGACGAAATTTGTAGACAAAACTGAAAATGGATGATTTTATATAAAAAATATTTTCTGATATTATTTAAAAAAAAAAAATCGTATTTAACGGATGAATTTAGAACTTTTAATATATGTAATGTAACTTCAGAAAAATAGCCAAAATTACATGCAATTTTTGGTAATTTACCAAAATTGGAATCTCCGTGATAGAAATAGTCTACTACAAGTCTCCATCTTCCACCTCTATATAAACTCAACCCAAACCTCCCATTCTCTTCAGGTCTCTGCAATCTCCCATTACTGATTTGAAAGAAGAAGAAGAAGAAGAAGAAGCTCATTATTCTCTTATCAACTGCCATTCCTCTATCATGTCGCTTATCAACGATCTCTTGAACCTCGACCTCTCCGACTCTACCGAGAAGATCATCGCTGAATACATATGGTCAGTTCTTCTTCTTCATCTATCATGGAGTTTTCATTTCAACATCCTTGAACAATTACTAATCGTTCTTTTGAAAAACAGGGTTGGTGGATCTGGAACAGACCTAAGGAGCAAAGCAAGGGTAATTGGTTTTATTTTTTAATGTTAAAAAGTTTATTTATGTTTCCCGGTCACCGGAGATTCACCGGCGGCTCACCGGAGTTCGAGGATTGATTTTTTTTTAAATTTGGTTGTATTTAGACACTGAATGGGCCTGTAAGTGATCCGAAAGAGCTACCCAAGTGGAACTATGATGGTTCCAGTACAGGACAAGCCCCTGGTGAAGACAGTGAAGTTATCCTTTAGTAAGTTTGTCTTCTCTTCTTTCTTTCTGGTTATCACTTCGGTGCAAGATCTCAGTAGGATAATTTAATCTTCTTCTTTTTAAATTCTTATGGTGATAGCTCTAGTTCTTGCTGTGGTCCTTCAAATTTGCATGCTTTACATTCAAGAATTCTAATTCCAATTGGTTTCTGATAGTCCCCAGGCCATTTTCAAGGACCCATTCAGGAGAGGAAACAACATCCTTGTAAGTTCTTCACATATTCGATCGATTCGGTTTCGGTTTTGGTCCTGATTTTGAACCATGTAGGTTATGTGTGACACTTACACGCCACAAGGAGAGCCTATCCCAACCAACAAGAGGGCCAAGGCTGCAGAGATCTTCA
Source organism: Fagopyrum homotropicum (assembly GCA_033239125.1). Classification (NCBI taxonomy): domain Eukaryota; kingdom Viridiplantae; phylum Streptophyta; class Magnoliopsida; order Caryophyllales; family Polygonaceae; genus Fagopyrum; species Fagopyrum homotropicum. The sequence continues at coordinate 24,609,893 of BSWB01000007.1, read as the reverse complement.
GTCACCCCGACGTCGCCGCTGAAGTGCCCTGGTAACTTTTCTTACCAAATTTTCAGCTGAAATTTAAAATATGTTTATTTTGTTGAATTGAATGAAAATATGTTTGAATATAGGTTCGGGATTGAGCAAGAGTACACCTTACTTCAAAAGGACGTTAAGTGGCCCCTTGGGTGGCCTCTAGGAGGGTTCCCTGGTCCACAGGTGACTTTCTTCGTCTTTAGTCTCGTTGAATGGTAGATCCGATCCTCCTTCAATTGATTATTGAATTTGACTTTGTATGAACAGGGACCGTACTACTGTGCTATTGGCTCCGATAAGGCTTTTGGAAGAGACGTCGTCGATGCTCATTACAAAGCATGTTTATACGCCGGAATCAACATCAGCGGAATCAACGGCGAGGTCATGCCCGGCCAGGTGAAACAATCTGACAGAAAAATTACCGGGTTTTCTGTAATTGTAAACTAATTTGAATATATTTCTGTCCTGCAGTGGGAATTCCAAGTTGGTCCATCGGTCGGAATCTCTGCCGGAGACGAGATTTGGATTGCTCGTTATATTTTGGAGGTACGGACTTTTACGAGTTTAACTCAGTAGACTCGAAACTAGACTCAGTTTAATGATTCTTTCTACTTGTGTTGCAGAGGATCACTGAGATTGCTGGAGTTGTTCTCTCTTTGGACCCGAAGCCTATTCCGGTACGGATATTTTATGATCAGGTTAATCTGATCCGGTTATACGTCTTGTTTCCGCTAACCATTCGTGTGTTGATGATAGGGTGACTGGAATGGCGCCGGAGCTCACACCAACTATAGTACAAAGTCCATGAGGGAAGACGGTGGGTACGAGATAATCAAGTCGGCTATTGAGAAGCTCGGACTCCGGCACAAGGAGCACATTGCTGCTTACGGTGAAGGAAACGAACGTCGTTTGACAGGGCGACACGAGACCGCGGGCATTGACACTTTCCTATGGGTAAACAACCAACCGAGCGCTCTTACTTACATAATTCACTAAAATTTCATCATAAAACCAATTGACAATGAATGCAGGGTGTTGCGAACCGCGGTGCATCAATTCGTGTGGGGCGTGATACGGAGAAGAACGGAAAAGGGTATTTCGAGGACAGGAGGCCAGCGTCGAACATGGATCCGTACGTGGTGACTGCGATGATTGCGGAGACTACCCTCCTTTGGAAGCCATGAGCATTGAGAGTTCTCTTTTTATGTCATAAAAAAATGAAGTGATCCATTTTGGATGTTGGTTTTGTTGTTGTTGTTGGCAATTAATAACCATTTCAGTTGTTATGTAATGAAATGGGTATTTGATCATGTTTATAAATGTGACGAGGCTTATCAGCTCCACTCCACAATTAATATCCGGTTGTTCAAAATTGCATATTTATAAGAATAATAACAAATATGCGGTGAAGAATGAGAAAGTGAAAATCATAGGCATTTAATTTGGACTAATAGGAAAGCACGATGAAGATTCTCCGGCCTTATGGTCCTTGTAGGATTGAAGGTGACGCTTCAAAAACTATGTCACAATTTTTGTTACACGTTGTTGTCACTAACTATGTGTGAACAAGAAGAATACATCACAAATTTATGATTGAGGAATCCATTTATTTTCCTTTAAAAAATCAATTTTATGTACGGTTTTAACGTAGATATTGGTCTTTAAAAAGTCCATATGTAGTTTGCGTAGTAGAATTCAATTACGCACTGCACTTACGTATTACAAATAAAGTTACTCGGGAATCATTTGCCGTGCATAATAAAAACACCATACAATTTTAAATTTTGAGTTATTTAATGTTCCAAAATATTTACCACCAATTTTTTTTTTATAAAAAATTGGCTAATTAGTCAACTAGGAAAAGGAGAACCACAAGTCCTAAAGAACCACATTGTGGCTAGCTAGTAGCTATGATCATGATATGATTTGAAGAGTAGGCGAATTCATTTGGTACTTGGTGTGCATTATTTGACAAAGCTAGTTCATATCTTACCCCTTGTGCGAATATTTTAAATATTGATGGATCTTGACAGGCGGATCTCGGAAGATCTGTCTGTGAATAGAGAAGTGAGAAGAAAGACGGAAGGGGGGAGACTTATATAAACAAGGAATAGTGAAAACCAAAGTTGTTGAAATAACAGTTATTGAAACAAATTAAGGAATGAATAAACAATAGCAAAATGAGTGTGATGATTGAAAACGTAGGGGATATTTAGACGAAGCAGATTTGAAAATTCTGAATCTTCAAATTATCTCAACCTTGAAAAAGATGAAGAAATATAATTAATATTGGAAGACAAAAACTATCAGAATAAAGATGAGGTGTAATCTCAGATGTATGTTAATTCATAGAATAAAGTGTTTGCCTACTCTCATAATACATATGATTTCAGCGTACAGAAGCTTAAATCAATGCGATCAAGCCAAGTAACCCACCCCTTTTACATTCCTTATACCCGGTGTACTACGTCACCTACATAGTCAGGGTACGACTCATATAATAATCTAAAGACATTTATCTTTATAAGTTTAATAATTACATCACGTGGTATACGATTACGCTCAAAAATAACCATATTTCGAGCATGCCATATAAAATAGACCGTTGTAGCCAATGCAAATCTCATGGCAGCTACCTTTCGGTGTTTGGTCTTCCTTCTCGTACGGAGCCATCTCAACGTAATATCGATAGTATTCAGTCCCGATGCCATGTTAAACAAGCTTCGAATCTCCCTCCAGATGAACTTAGAATATCGACATTTGAAGAATAAATGATCATGTGATTCTTCATCCAGTTGGCAGAGATGACATATCGGATCAACTTGTAGGAATGTCATCCAATCACGAGTTGGCAATCGCTTAATGGCCGCCATCCATGTTATACATGCATGTCTTGGTGTGATTCTGCTATCCCATATTACACTATCCCATGCAACTTTATCTCCTCTACTCCGAATAAGATGATACGCTTTGGTGACCTTAAATTTTCCACCCGTTGATAGCTGCTCCAGTATGGTATCCATATCATCATCTTCATTACTATTTTGTTTCATAAGATCTCTGCTGCGTATGATAGCCTTAATCAAACCTGAATCTCTTCGGTGAGGGAGCCAATCTTGCGCCTCAATTACTTGAAGATATCGATGGTGGACCCACTTAATCCACAAGCTATCTCTCCCTTCATGTATATGACAATAGTGCTTGCACATATATGCAACATTCCAGGCTCGTATGTCCAGTAGACCGAGTCCACCTTCTTGTTTGGGCTTGCAAATCTTTTCCCAGGCAACTCGAGGTCTTGACCATAAAAATTGCCGCGTTATTCGTACTAAACGATCTATCACAACTCCTGGAAGTGGCAACATCGATAGCCAGAAACTCTCCACTCCTTGAAGTACTGATGATATGAGCTCAATTCTCCCAGCAAATGACAAATGCTTTTTGATCCAGTTTGAAATGTACTTGCTTATCCTATCCAATAATGGCGTATATTCAACAGATCTCAGCATGTGCGGCGCCATTGGAATCCCAAGGTATCGGAAAGGGAAAGTTCCCATGCAGAATCCAGTAATCCTTCGTAAATCTTCTTGTTCCTCACTTGATATTGATGCCACGAACATGGATGATTTGCCCAAGTTTACTTTCAGTCCGCTCATTCCTCCAAAACGATGCAATGTGCTCATCAAAATCTCCACTGAAGGCTTATCTCCCCTGCAAAATAAAACGATGTCATCGGCATAAGCTAAATGTGCTAACCTGAGTTCCTTGCAATGTTGGTGGAATCTGAAGCGTGTTTGGTTCGTATTTGCCTTAAGCAGTCTAGAAAACATCTCCATGCAGCATACAAAGACCAATGGTGATATCGAATCTCCTTGCCGAAGTCCCCGCTTGCCCTTAAAGAATCTAGATTTTGGTATTATTTTAATTTGATAAAACGTACAGAAGTCTATAACGTGATATACTTAACTTTTTGGATTAATTTTTTAAAAGATTAGTTAAAAAAATTTGTTTTCGATTTTTTTTTTTAAAAAAATTACTTGTATTAGAAAGGGATAAAAGAATGTACAGGAACTTCCAGTGAAAAGCAAAGACAAGAAGCATAATAACACACAGCGGAGTAACAGAGGGGAAGTTAGGGGAGGTGAATTCCCAGCATTTTCGCCCATGAGATAGAGTCAGGAGAGCGGGCTTTCCAGTGCATTGAGGTGTGGATCTTTATAGCGGAGATGACTTCATTCGCGCAGTTGACAACAGGGGTAAAGGTTTGTTGAAACATCAACAGGTTCCGGGCCTTCCACGTGAAATAGATGAAGGCCGAAATAGAGGAAATACAGAGGCATTCCTTAAGATTGTTTTTGTTCCTTCTATGGCCACCAAGCCAGGACCAAATGTTGTGAAGGTAAGGAGGAGGGTAAGGGATACGGTTCCATCTGGATATGATATCCAAGACGAGGGAAGAATAACTGCATCGAGCCCAAAGGTGGTCCTCATCTTCCGGGTAGGTTCGGCAGAGGACGCAGGTGGGGTTAACGGTGGGGTTCCAACGCAACAGCTTGGTAAGAGTGGGAAGCTTTTTATGACAGGCGATCCATGTTATGAAGCTACATTTGGGGATATTCAAGTCCGACCAAATGGCTTTGAAGGGGCTTGCAGGAGTTGTAGGGGTAGGGTCTCTAAGGAGGGCATTGGATTTCTTGATAGAGAAGCCTCCAAAGAAGATAGAGTGGTAAGGGATACCTTTGGCATCAAGTCCAACAATGATATCATCTCGAACTTTGAGGATAGAACTCCACGCGTGACTATGGTTGCCATTCGACCTAAAGCTCCAGATCGTACAGCCTTTGAGAACGTTCTGCGTAATCTAGTTGCACCAAATGTTGTCGGCATTTGAGTCGAGATCAAAGATCAGTCTGGAAAGACAGGCCCTATTCCATGCAAGAAGCTCTTTGAAGCCTAAACCACCATGACTTTTAGGGGAGCAGATGGTATCCCAAGCAACAAGAGCGCGCCTGCTGGAGTCAGAACCCGTCCAGAGGAAAGACCGGAGCAGGCTAAGAATCTTGTCCATGACCTTGTTAGGGATAATGAGGACCGAACACCAGAAAGAATGGAGAGACATCATGATGTTGGAGGTGACTTGTAACCAGCCAACATACGAGAGTTGTTTGGAACTCCAGGAATGAATTTTTCTAGTGATCTTCAGAATAAGGGGTTGGTAATCAACAACATTTAATCTTCTGCTTCCCACAGGAATACCCAGGTAGTGGAATGGGAGGGTACCAAGCGCCAGTCCGGAAGCTCTGAGAATACTGTCGATTTCATGTTGGTTAAGTCCACCAAGGAGGATGGTAGACTTATTGAGATTAACATGAAGTCCCGAGATGGTGCCAAAGTAGTCCAAAGTCCTCATGATGATGTTGATCGAGGGGAGATCACCCCTACTAAATAACATGAGATCATCTGCAAAACATAAGTGAGTGATGAGCGGATTATTACACTTAGGGTGAGTGTTGAAGTTTGGATCTGCAGTGTTGGCCTTGAGCAAGGAGGATAGAACTTCCATGGCAATGATGAAGAGAGGGGGGGAAAGAGGACAACCTTGTCTAAGTCCTCTAGAGCCTTTGAAATGTCCCTTGAGAGCACCATTTATGTTAATGGAGAAAGAAGTAGTAGTAATGCACTCTTTGATCATGGAGGTGAAGTTATCAGGGAAACCCATTAGTCGAAGACAGTGGATGATGAACTCATGGCTAATGGAGTCAAAAGCTTTAGTAATATCAATCTTCATAGCACATCTTGGGGAAATATTCTTTTGATTGTACTTCCTGAGAAGTTCATTACACACAAAGATGTTGTGCTTGATGTTCCTGCCTTTGATGAATGCACTTTGGTATGAGCCAATTAGTGAGGGAAGAACCTCATTAATTCTTGAAGAGAGGATCTTTGCAATAGTTTTGTAGGTTATGTTGCAGCATGAGATGGGTCGATAGTCAGATGGGTAGCGAGGGTTCTCTGATTTGGCAATTAGGGAGATAGAGGAGTGGTTGATGAGTTTGAGCATCTTACCGGATGCAAATAAATCTTGGATGGCAAGAGTGAAGTCATGTTTGATGATATTCCAGGTTGATTTGTAAAAGTAAGCATTGAAACCGTCTGGACCTGGAGCCTTATTATCCCCCATACCGAAGAGAGTCTTTCTGATCTCCTCGTCAGTGACCGGCCTAACAATAGTAATAAGATCAGGAGACGTAAGGTTTGGGAGGCTAATGGTGGGGAGCGCAGGATAGGTATGGGGCGGGGTAGGGTTAAGGATGTTGGTGAAGTGATGAATGAGGATAGAGGCAATTTGGTCAGGGTTATTGGTGGTGATGTTGTTATGATCAGTGAGGGAGATGATCTTATTGAAAGTTCTTTTGGATTTTACGCTCTTAAAGAAATAAGAACTGCACTGATCACCATGCTTAAACCACTTGGCCTTTGCAAGCTGGGCCAGCGTAGTGTTGAGGTTGCTAAGGGATGAGTTGAGAGAGAGGGTGGCTTTTTTTCCTTCTCGAGGAGATCAGGGTTTAGAGGGTCTTTTTGGAGGTTTTCCTAGTAGCTATGAAGACTGTGATGCTGCTCTTGAATGGATTTGTGAATGTCTTCAAGTTTCACACTGGGGTACTTCCTAAGCATGGGTTTGAGATGCTTGAGCTTTTTGACAAGACGGAACATTGGGTTACCCGGGGAGTAGCGACTCCAGGCAATGGAGACGTTAGAAATAAAGTTCTCGTGGGAAGCCCATGCATTATTGAATCTAAATTAGGGTGAGGCATTTTTGTGTTGGTTGTCAAGGAAGAGAATGGCAGGCGAGTGATCGGATAGATTGGGTTGGTCAAAGAGGGCGTAAGAGTTGGGGTAAGCAGAGAGCCAAGCCTCATTAGAGACAACACGATCAAGCTTGCACCAAGTGGTATGATTAGTTTGTTTATTGTTCCACGTGAACTTGTTGCCCGTAAAAGGAAGGTCAGCAAGGTAGTTCCGGTTGAAGCAGTCAGCGAGTTCGGTGGAGGGTTGTGAAAGGGAGTTTGCACATCTTGAGATTTTTTCACCTGGGGATAAGGTGGTGTTGAAATCACCTAATAGGGCCCAAGGGGTAGTGGGGTTGAGGGACTAGATGGTGGTGATAGTGGTCCAAAGATTGGAGCGTTTGTGGGGGTCATTGTGACCATAGATGAAGGAGCACTCAAAGAGGGAGGGTAGGTTGGTTGAGTTTGCAATGCAAGCTATACGGCAGTGGATCAATTGATCAGTAATGATCATTGGAGAAAGGAAAATGATGGAAGGGTTCCACCAGATCCACAGTCTACAGTTGGTACAATGGGGAGAGTTGGAGATGTAACTCCAGTTTGAAAGGAGGTGGGAGGATATGCGGTCCTCATTACACTTCTTGAGGCGAGTTTCGATGATCGTAATCAGGGCGAGGTTATGTCTCTTGACAATTGTTTGGATAGTTCTTTGCTTATTGGGGTGATTTAGACCCCGAATATTCCAGGCACATAAGCTTACATTCATTGAGTAACCTGCGTAGCATCAGGACAGTCCTTGTTGTCCGATGGAGGGAGAGTGAACTGGGAAGGGGGGAGGTGAGGATGGGGATGGGAGGGGCATCCATAGGAGGGGATGAGGGGGAGGCAAGATAAATATGGGATGGTTTATTTGTCGGCAGCGAGGCTAAGGAGGGGAGAGGTAGAATAGAGGATTTGTCAATAACCGCCAAGGAACCGTCAAGGGCAGTTGCAAGGGTTTTGTGGGTGGATACGGTTTGTGTTTTTAAGGGGGGATGGGAAGGGCCATTGATCATAAGCGAAGAATCAGGAGTGGGAAGAAGGGGTTCAGAGTTAGGGTTGTGGATGGTTCGAGGAATACTTCGAACAGGTTTATGTAAAGGGTGGGCCGGAACTGGTGGTTTGGAAGCCCTACAGCTATGGCCAAAGACCATGCATTTTTTGCAATGTTCCAGGAGCCAGTCGAAAGAGATCTTTTGAATGATGGTCTCATCGTTGGGGCCTTTGAGAGTTGTTCGCCACTTAGCGTGCGTGCAAATAAGCTTTAAATTTATAAAACTAGAATCAAGCAAGCGAACCCGCAGTGTACGGATCAACGTAGTTAAGCAAGAATTCCAGAGTATCGAACACAGGGATTTGGGGGGTTAAATCCAGTTGTAGATTATCAAGCAAGTAAATGTAAGAGCTTTGCAAATTATTGGGAAAACAACAATCCTAAAGATCCAGGAATCCAGCTGTGGCAATCGATTCAAGATATACTAATGATATAAGGACAGAGTTGAGATATGCAAAGGTATGCTAATGTAAGGTAATCGTACGGTGAAGTTCCAAAAACCTTATATGATTCACCTACAAGAAACTCTCTATAAAGGTTGTTGAGGCTTCAGTATAGAAGGGTTCTAAAGGCAAGAATTAATGTCAAATACCCAAACTTGTAATCCAAGGATCAAGACTAACTAAACCGATTAAGGTTGTGACACTCAGAATCGAGGTAGAGGTTGTTGAGGCTTCACTACCACCTAGAAAAGGCAAGCCAAGACTAAGTTAAAGCAAATCTTTAACTTTGGATTAAAGTAAAAGCAGGTTCGTAAACTTAAGGGAAATTACGGGTGGATCTTGAGATTCCACGGCCGTGGAACTCAAGAACAAACCGTGATTTAGGGTTCGTCGACGATTCTCTCTAACTCTCAGGGTCTAATCTGTTTACGATCGATCTATCATCATCTAAGCCACAACTATCAACCCTTCACCCTAGAATTGTTAAGGGTTTCTAGCCAACAATCATCATTATGATATCAAATTCAAAGATTAAAAGATTGAAAGATGAAAACTTCCGAAAACTTTCAATAAACTTCAAACCAATCTCAATGTCACAATCAAGAATGAATATTGTCAATAGATTCAGAATAAAGCAAACAATCACAATCTTAGGAAAGAAAGAAGAACGGGATGTCAATCCGTCTTCCAAATCAAACCTAAACAAGAAGAGAATTCTTCTTGCAACAATCTTCCAAAAACTTCGATATTCCGTCAATCCGGAAATCTCCACAGCAATCTCCACCAAAAGTGCGAGATTAGGGCAACTCTAAGGAAAGGGCAAAATACGTCTTTTGCAAGAACTGCCAAAAATCTCCAAAATGAAGGTGCAAGCGTAACTCTAAAACGAGGTCGCAAAACGCATCTAAGCGGGGTTAAGCGAGGATGACGGAATCTCCCTTCGTCCGTCTTTTTATAGGGTAAGATAAAATATCGGCCCGGCCCAATCTTCAAAAGATCGTGGCTTCAAAATGTGGCAAAAAAGATCGCCAAGATCACGGTCGTGGAAGGTTCCACGACCGTAATTTAGAGCGTGGGAATCAACACGGTTTGAACCATGGATTCCACAACCGTAAAAGCTCCTGGAATGAATCACGCTTCTCATGCAGGGTTCCACGGCCGTGGAACTGAACGTGGTTTGTAGTACGGCCGTATTTTAGAGCGTGGTTTAGGGCAAGAACGTGATTCCTCCCTAGCCTCGTGCATTCCTGAAGTTGACATCCATTTTGCTCCTAAGAATGCCCTCAATCCATGGACACACTCAATCAACTCATCTTTGCTCGATTCCGTTCGGAAATGGCTCTCAATCACCTATAATCAACATAAAGCTAGTGTAGACATCCATATCGATAATATAGGCTAACTAGCTCACAAATGCAACAATGCTAAATCAAAGACTATCAATATGAATCAAATACACTTAGAAAACGTGCCTAAAATATCACAATATTTCATACTAACAAGAGTGACTTCGCGAAGAAGGGGCTTGGATGCTTCAATCTCGACCAGGATCCTAGCAAATCCTATGCGGTCTTGGTGCGCGGAGCTTGAATCGGTAAGGAGCAGAAAGCCTATGGCCGACCCAATACGAGCAAGCAAGTGGGGAGGACAAGAAGCGGTAGTCTAGGTCATACAGGGTAGCCCAAACAGGTATGGAGCCCAGGCTGGAGTAGTCTAAAGCGAGACCATGGAACCATCTCTTGAGGAGGAGAGTGCAAGATCCAGAGACAATCCATGGGTTGCCTTGGAGAATGGCGTTGAGGTCTTCCTCCGAGTCAAAATGGAACACGAAAACTCCCTTCTCATTACGCAGGATTTTGGGGGGTTTGATGTAGTTCCAGGAGGAGGAGACGAAGGCACTCATATTTTTGAAGCTGATGGGGGGTCCAAGGGGGAATCCAACAAGCGACTTGTTCCACTTGGCCGAGACTTCGGATATGTCATCATTTGTGAAGCTTATGGTGCCGTTCTCGAGCCCCAGGTGGAAAGAAAGCGGCACATGCTTTCCAGTGTTGTGTTTCGAGACAATATCCAAAAAGGAAGGTACTTTTGCATGGGGGGTAGCGTTGCTAGGCATGCATGCTTCTTGAATGCATGAGGGGGAACTAGGAGACGGGACTGTTGAGCTCCCCGAATTAATGGAAGGATCCGGAAGGTCGGGATTGGGAGAGCTAACCGTCTGGGGGTTGGAGGGAGGGAGGGGGTCGTCATTAACCATCGGCGTAGGAGCAAGGGAGGGGGTTGGTTGGGTGATAGCACTGGAGTTATTGACAGCAGTAGGAGGAGGGGAGCCACCAAGGGAGGCGGCCGGCTGGGGGAAGGGAGGGAAGAGGGCTTCAGTGAGGATCGGTGGAGGGAGGTAAGATGGTTCCTTTGCGAGCCGCTGGTTATTTGATATGATAAGGTCTTCTGGGATGGCTTCGAACGGGCTGGGCGGGGAGGATGGAGGGCTGGGCTTGGCCGGACGAGTGGAAGAGTTCAGTTGGGGGAGTTGAGAGAGCTTGACAGAGAGTTTACGATTTCGATTTTGTTTTAGTAAAAAAAAATTTATTGACTTAATTCTTGATTTTATAAAATATTTAATCCGAGAAAATTTGTGGGGCGTCACGTCAGCATTAGTGTAGTGTACTTTAGTTGTATATATAGATATAAATGATCGATTAGGTTAGATTCAGGCTAGGTTATCTCAGATTTGTATGAGTTAATGAGCCGTATCACTTCGAGTCATGTGAGTAAAGATATATGAAATATTTTGATCGGATTCGGATGAAGTTTAAAATGACTTCACGGTTCAATAAATAAAAATCATTAATTAAATTATAGGATAAGATTTTCCGACAAAATAAGGCTATTTAAATTTATATAAAGAAAATAATGCTACAAAATACAAGTTGACCAATAACCATGTCTATAAACTTAGGGTTTAGTATGCGTACATAAATCAGATTGAAAGACCTAATCCGATTTTTGAACCATGGTGTTTGATTTGGATTATAAATCTAAACTTTGGATTGTAAGTACATCGATTTTATTAAATAATGGTTACTTTTTCAACGATAAACAGATAACTTAAAATACTGTGAAAAAGTAAGTTGAAATTACTCAAAATTCGTACAACTTTTTTTCCAAAAATCAGGTAACGTTGGAATCGCTCATTCTGATACTTGTTTTACTAAAGACCCGATTTAAGTGATCTCGAAAACGATTTCCCCTTATAAATTTAAGTAATTTGGCATTTGATGTTAATATATTTGTATGAAAATAAAATGTCGATTTGGGTAGGGTAGTTGAATCGGATGATGTAAAATGGAAATATGAAATCCAGAATGCAATGGGCTGATTATAAACGGTGGGCCCAAAATAGGCCAATCTATTCCAAATGTTAAATGGGTCCATTATTTTGGACAAACCAATATAGGACCTCATCATTGCCAATTTTTCATAATCCCCTCTTTTTTGGGTCCAAATGAAAGACCAAATTTTCAGTTTAAATTACTTAGATGCTCTATTAAATATAATCATATTTTTTTAGTATAATTTTTTTTTATAAAAAATATCTACATATAAATAATTATTATTTTTAATAAATACTCTGTAGGAATGTGGTATGGGGTATTTCGGATTTTGCCCAATAATTTTTTCAAGTTCGGATTATGCCTTGCAGTTTTGAAAATTTCCGAAATTTGCCCCTAGAGTTAATACTTACTAACTCAGGTTAAATATCTTAGGTTAATGTTTAAAAAAAACAAAAAAAAAAAAAAATTGCTGGCTTGATCGACAGTTTTGACAATCTTCGAATGCGCTTCTTCTTGCTCGATTCTTCTGTCTGTGAATCTCAACATTAGATTCATAATTCCCTCGTTTTTTCGATCTCTCCCATGGTTCCAATTTTGGATTTGAATTACATAAATTAAAAATTGATTGAGGCATCTCCTTCGCTAGGGTTCTTGGCGTTGGTGGCCTTCTTGGCCATGGCGAGGAAGAAGCGGCCAAGCGACTCCATTCCGGCGGCCTACGAGCCTTCCCCTAGGACTAGAGATTACTATCTCCATGATTCAACTCTTGAACCGCCTGCGCTAAGTGCTCGAAAGACCAAGGCTTTGATGCACCTCTTTGCATCGACTAAGCCCTCGCCAAGTGTGAACCTGGACTTAGGTCAATGCGGTGCCCAGGTAGGTGTTGACAACCCTAAACACTTGGAATCAATGGCCTTAACCACTGGAGAAGCTTCCAACCTTCTGTCGGATAAATTTGCGATAGAGCAACCGCCCTTGCTTCTCAAGCCAGGATTAGAACAATTGTGCCTCGTTGAGATGTCTAATGCATCTGTTATGTCGGACCTGCTTTCTCTTGTTCTTCACAAATGCCCTGCCAATTATGAACCTCTGTTAACTGATGAATGTTGGAACAAAATAACTCTTGAAGAGTTGGTGTATGATGATGAAAGTCGACGGAAAGGAGGGAATATCAATGTTGCCGGAATTGTTGATACAATGGAAACACTTGATGTACTGTTAATACAAGGAAGATCAATGCAGGCAACCCCTCTCTGAAACCAATTTAGGTTTGTACCTACCCTTTGGATCTTATTCCTATGTCTAACCCACCTCATTTATATGTTGACAGTAATGTTGCTTGTCTTCTTGTGAACACCTAAGCTCATGATGCTTTAACCAAGCTTGTTACAGTGGATGTTCCGTCCGAAGCGAGGACATGATCATGGTGGCTGAACATGCTATTGAAGAGATATATAAACTTGACAACAATTTTAAACCCTAATCCCTTCAACAAAAGCAAACTTTTTTTTTTTTTAAACTGTAACCTAAGTTATATTAACCTTGGTTAGTAAGAACTAACTACAATGGGGAAATTCCAGAAATTTTCAAAATTGAAGGGCATAATCCGAACTTGAAAAACCTATTGGGCAAAATTCGGAATGCCCCATATCACAGGGATACCAACCGGAATTTTCCTTATTACTTTGTGTTTGATATGATGGTGGAATGAAATGTTCTTGAGACATATTATTTGATTTTATATGAATTAAAGAACGAGGAATCCGAATCATATCATATTTGATGATATATGTGTATATTTATAATATAATTATATAATATTTTTTAATCTATATTTAAGAAAAATTAAAGACAAATAATAATTTAAAATATATTTTTTTACAGATAATAATTTAAAATATAAGCATGAACCAATCGTCAACCTAAATAAATATGTATAAAAAATTTTCTATAAAATCTACTTTGTCGAATTGAGTCAGTTATTTTTGAGCACTTTTCCATGACATATCATCTAACCAAATACCAATATTATAGTTCTTTGTTTAATTAATAAAAAAAATTTGTAAAATTTAATAAGTGGTATAATATTTGTATAATGAACATATATAAATATTGTTTTAAATTTGAAATGAGTAATATATTGAAATAGATGATACCTATCTATAATGTATGAAATCAAATTATTCTTTAGAGTTGAAATGAGTCATTCTATGGAATCATTTTCATTGCGATTTTAAGTCTTACCAAACACAGGTATGGATATGACTATTTTCGATTCTGAATTCCGATTACATGAGAATGGTACCAAAGGAGCCCTAAATGATTTAAGCCAATATTCACTTGTTTACCTTCTATGAAACTATATCAAAATAGTAAATTACAAATCTTTTGACAAAATTAAATTGCAAACCTTTGATGTACGAGTCTCACCATTACACATGTTTTCTTCATCCCAAGGTCACTATAAAAATGAAGGATTTTTTCCATCAAAACATAACCCATTATATTTTTTTTAGAGTCGGACTGAAGCATCCATAAATCTGTCATCGCTCAAAATGTTACAATTTTTTGAAAATCCTATAGTAGATTGTATAAGCAAAATTCAATAATGTAGTAATATCTTCAAGACTTCAACAAATACATTGTAATGAAGTCCAATTTTAGCAATAATTTCGACATTGTCGAGGTGGTTGAGACATGCGCTGAAATAAATAAATTGTTCAAAGGGGCACAATATAAAACCAAAATCATGGTATGTCGAAAATGGGGTTCAATAAACTCATTTGAAAAATACCTAATCACTGATTTCATTGTTTCGGATATCAAGATAAAATATTATATAATGAGTGCTCTCAACATACAAAACATTGCCCTTTAATCCTATATATTTACTCTTAACATAAATAATTTTTTTGACATCGTATTTGCATGGAGACCTTATATATTATTCAGTAAAGAGAAACATGTCTCATTATTTCATCACTAGGTTAGAAGAATGAAGTGTATATATACCCTGAAAAATGTTAGTGTTGTACGAAATACTGTTTTTATCAGGAGTTGTAAGGATAACTTTCACTTGGTTAAATTGAAAGACAATACTATTGTGAATAAAACTGAATGTCAACTTGATGGGTTTTTTGCCCTATTCTATTCTTTTTTTTTAAGAAATTACGTTATCCGCCAAAAAATTCTTCATTGACAAATTATACTTTATGGGACAAAAAATATTAACAATTGCTGAAGCTACTAAATGTTCCCAATTTGTTTAATTTCGATATGGTGTGTTGTGTTACTAAAGGTCCCCTATTTGTATAACACAAAGATGGAAGATTAATATACAAAAAGAACATTAAAACCAAGAAAATGAAAAAAAAAAAAAATTTAGTCTCGTGCATATGATTTTCTAGTCATATATTAAAATTTGGTTAAGTGGGAGACACTCGACATATCCAACCAATTACATCATCGTATAAAAAGATCCACTATATATTCGTGAGGCGCAATCAATCTATGATTTAAAAAGTTAAATGTACAAGTAGCAGTGTAGTCGGCTACATTATTGGCCTCACGAAAGACGTGATAAATCTAGAACCCCATTTTTTTCTCTAATAAAAACTTGGCACAAATGTTTTGAACGAAGATGAGTTGACAAGATAAAATGTGTTTACTGGGTAGAATCGTCACGAGTTAGAAGTCTGTTTCAAAGACCTCCTTCTTGTATCGGTTTTTCCAACTCCACAATAAAAACCGTAAGCACCCCAATATTATATTATTGTTACAAAAGACGTTAACACCCACAAATAAATCGGAATAATTTAGTATCGTAACATACCCAATAACTTAATTTAACCGCTCCATCCTTCCCTCGAACTTACTCAAAACCTAAAAATAGCATTCAAATTAAAATAATAACTCGAAACATCAAATGTACTCAAAACCTAAATCACTAAGTTTATCTTCAAATTTTGTATTGAGCTCCTCAGATAATCAGATTTACTCCAAATATTGATTCATCATTGTTTTGTCCATGGTTTAGCACGACTGTACGAGCAATGCACCGTTTTCTCCCACGATAAAAGGAACAAAAAATAAAAATAAAAATTAAAATAAAAATAAAAATAAATTAACAAATAATGGTGGTCTGGCCTCGGGTATATATAAATTGACGCTGATAAACCCTCACTTCCAGCGCATTTCACCAGCCAAATTCCCGTCTCTTGCCTCCTCTCTCTCTCACTCTAGCACTTTGCATACTTCAACTTCCTCTCTCTTCAATCAATCAATGGCAGATCCAGAGCACAGAGAAGAAGATGAGAACGCTCCTGCCGAGGATGAAGACACCGGCGCTCAGGTCGCTCCCATCGTTAAGCTCGAGGAGGTCGCTGTCTCAACCGGCGAAGAGGATGAAGACGCCATCCTTGATCTGTAATATTTTCTACCCGCTTCTTTCCCTTTCGATTGTTGATCAATTTTGTTCAGATCCTTCTTCTAGTCTTGAGTTTTGGCTCTTCTTTTTTACGATCTGAAATTGGACTTGATTTTTCTTTGGTGATAGAAAATCGAAGCTTTACCGATTTGATAAGGATGGGAATCAGTGGAAGGAGAGAGGAGCTGGTTCAGTCAAGCTTTTGAAGCACAAGGTTACTGGCAAGGTTCGCCTTGTCATGCGCCAATCTAAAACCTTGAAGATCTGTGCTAATCATCTCAGTTAGTTTCTTCTTTCTCTCCCTTTCTTCAGATTAAGTTTGTAATATATGACCGTGAATGTGCGGATTCTAATTTTTGTCTATGATTAATTTCTTGCAGTCCTTTCCAGCATGACGGTGCAGGAGCACGCAGGGAACGAGAAGTCTTGTTTATGGCACGCCTCTGATTTCTCTGATGGAGAGTTGAAGGACGAGCTCTTTTGCATTAGATTTGCATCAGTTGAGAGTGAGTATTTCCATGTGTTCTTTGTATCTCTTTGTTGAATTGATATGGAAAACTTTGACAATTAAATTGGAAAGTCCAATCGAACAAAGGTATTAAGTTGAAAGTTGTACTTCTCTTCGTTGGGTTGTATCTATGCTTCATCTCAATCGCTAATGTTTGTGTTATTGATGCCTATTGCTTACTCTGATGATGAACAAAGGACTTACAAAGATGTTTTCAAGAGCCTAGCGTTCTTGTATGTTAAACATGAAAGTTATTAGTCATGCTTTCCTAGAATCTTTGTCATTTCAAGGGGAAAGTTTTAAGCTAGTCCTGTTCATGTTCTTATTGATCGAATCCATTCTATGTTTGTGCGATATATGATATAGTGAAAATTGGGAATCAATTCAAAGTGTTAAACCCATACAAATGACTCTAGGTTAGATTTAGAACACAAGGAATGGACAATTTTTAGGGAAAAAGCCCAAAAAAATGTACACTCTTAGGGAACTAAACTCCACTAGCTACCAGGAGAACTTCTCTGGCCTTAGGCCTCAGCCTTCTGCCCTTCCAGAATCACTGATTTCCTGGATATCTAGGAATAAACCATATGCGTTAAATATAGCTAATTGCCTCCCAGCCCGAACTAAACTCCACTAGCCACCAATTACTATTTTAGCATCAACTATCCATGTGCTTAACAATATAGTTTTGGAAGGCTTACAGATTGTATGTTTGATCATCATTAGATTAACTTAAAATATTTGTTTCTTGATTGAAGTATTTGTGCTGGTATGGGTAAGTTACTAAGTGAAGAAATAAGAGTTTGTATTGGATTTTGCCTAGGAATCCCGATGCATGCTGCATATTTTACCACCTGTGGATCTATCTATTGTGTATTTTAAAATTTTGACTAAGTTAATACTCCATTTATTGGTTTAATGACATTGATATCCATGTTTTGGACACAATGGCTCAATCCAAATAGCAATGGAGAGGCTAGTTGTTATTGTTAGTTAAGATAATTGTTTCAAGTCTGTTTCCATCTACTCACAATTTACTATCGGCACTTTTAAAGCACGGATGTCAAGGAAACTACCTTACCTGTTTTTGACAGAGTGGCTCAATGTGAGCACCGATTCAAATGTTAGTGATCATTGTGTTTGATGGCATTTTATTAGAAAAACAAAAAGAGGAACAAGGTTTCTTTAGCCTTTACTATCTAGAAAACAGTTTAAGGGTCTGGTTGCCTATTAAACTGAAGTTTCTGTAGCTCTTATTTGATGTAGATGTGTGTATACTTGGTCCAGTAGAAATGGCAGGGAAAGAATGCTGCCGTGCTGCTTATATCTTTGACTGATGTTGCTAGTATTTGCTTAAACAATCTGCTCCGTTGAACTTAATTGTGTTGACCTATCTATCTAAATGAATAAACTAGTGCTCTTTATTACGTCTTGATCTTCATACTTCACCACACATTTGTGTTGCTGACATATGCGCTGATGATGCTTTCATTGCAGATTGCAAAAGTTTCATGGAGAAGTTCCAAGAGGTTGCCGAGTCCCAAAAACCGGAAACCGAAAGCACAGAAACAGCTGAGGCTGCTGAGCTTTTAATGAACCTAAAAGTCGAAGAGAAGAGCAGTGGGGAGAGAGCCGTAGATGATGCCCCTGCTGCTGTCAAGGTATCTTCCGAGCCTAAAAAGGAAGAATCTGATAAGAAAACCGAGGAAACTGCTGCTTGAGTGTTGTGTGGTATCATGGAGTTGTGTCGACAAAACCATGTTCAGAGTCTGCTAATAGATCGAGGTCAGTGGAAGTCATTTTTAACCTCATTAGCTCCATGCATTTCAAGCATTAGCTATTCTGATGAGGGAATTTGGTCAATGAATTTGGGTTCGCCTTCCAATTTTGGAGTCGGGTTGTACTATTTTGGGTTTGTTTTCGGTTGCTGTCAAATGTCAATGGTCTGCTGGTTGTTGAGTTCTTTTCTTTGTCAACAATAGGATGAAAAATGGTTGATACTTTTCATTGCTTGTATAAGTTGTCTTGTTTTGAGCATGATTGTCGAGTCTAGTTCATCAATGTGTTGCGGAACTTGCAGGTGGAGATTTTACCAGGCATATCGGTTTGCTATACCATAAACTTTTTATAGTGCAATATCATTCAAACCAAATTGATGTGTTGGAATCTTAAAATATCATTATAGCATGTGTTGTTAGGCAGTGACTCACCGACTCTTCTATATAACAACCCTAATACGAGTATTCAAATCTTAAATCCATCAAACTCCCAAATCTTAGAGGAAGTCTGTGAGGTACTGAGATTGCAATTTTATAACTTCAATTGATAGAACGTAACAACATAAAATGATACATTAAAACAACTAGATTAGTACCTTACTCTGTGCAAGAGTAAGGTAAAAAATTAACTAAATTATGTTATAATCTAACTAAATTAACTATAATTATGGTATGATCAATGACAAATTTAAATAAACTTTCTTTGTAGTTCTCTTAATATAATATCTCTATAATATAAAAAACTTGTAATTATGTTATTAACTAAATTAACTATTTATTTGTGTGATAACTTGTATAATATAGTTATAATGATAGTATAACAGCTTTCATTTATAGAATTTTATGTAGAAAATATTAAATAGTTCAATTTTGTAGTAAATACACGCGTGTATATATACACACAAACTAGGCGTGTTATTACGCGCTTTGGTTATTAAGTAGCACAAACTTTGTAAATCGATTACGGAAATCTAATTAACCACGATTACGGAAATCTAATTCGGTTATTAACCTGGTATATTATTACGAAGAAGTTACAATGAGAATAAAATAAATTACATAAAATAAATCATTATATTAAAAAAACATCCACAATGAGTAAAAATTATGTACATTTTGTAAAAATTTTATCAAATGCCAATAAACTACACATTATCTGAAAACATAACCCATAACCTATAATAACCTACAATTAGCTAAGTTGAAGTAAAGTTTGCGAAAAAATTATAGCTAAGCAACCTAAAAAGTAATATTAGAAATTCAAATTTAACAGACGTCAAATTTGAACCCTAAGTAGTATGCTTGAATACTCTAGAAGGCTAATGAGGCAAATACGGAAAATAGAAGTTACAAGGTGAAAAAATATTGTAACTAATTACAACACAATAACACACCTCCTTAAATATGACCTTTCGTCAATCTAGGGAAACTTAAGGATTATATTATTGAAAGAGTTCATGGAAGTCCCTTGTTTTGCTCTACGCCACATACAAGTAACAATTTGAGCTTCAAGCTTGTTCTCCGGTATCCAATTCGTCAGTGGTTCAGACCTTGTTAATTTAGCTCCCTAATGAGATATGTTGGTGTAGGAACCTGTAATACGATAGTTAAACTGTATGCAGTATAATGATGAGGTTCAGAATTTCATACCACCGCAGTGCGTATGTTGAACAGAGTCGAGATCGGAATCTCTTTCCTTAATTCTAAAAACACCCCATATTACGACGGTTACCGGTGTTTAAGAATCCAGGTTACCGGTGTTTAAGAATCCAAGATACAACTGCTGCTCGAATCCGTTCTTCGTAATAGAACCGGAAGCCTACGAACCAGAAGTGCGTTGCACTCTTAAGATCAGAAAAGCTTGCAAGCTTGAAGAGAGAAGAGAGAAGAGAGAATGATTGTTGGTGTGTTGAAATGAGAGGAAGAGCTCTCTATTTATAGGAGCTCGAGGAGTTGGATTGGGCTATGGGCCTCGAAGCCCATTGACCAGCCCAAAACCGGAGCCAATAGGAGATTGACACTTGTCCGCAATCCATGACTTTCGGATTCACATTTGAAGCCACGATTTTAGGGGTCAACTGAAGACCATAACCGCCCACTATTGTAGGAGTTGTTGGCTGATCCGTTGGATTGGATTTTCGGATATCCAATCCGGTCCGGTCCGCTGATCCGTTGCACAGATGGGCCTGGACCAAGGCCTTCCTCATCTGGACTGTTGGACTTCGAGTTGGGTCAACCCAAAAATAATATAGGTGGCCAGCCCAGATTATAATTAGGTCCACCCGCCCTGCAACACAGCACGACTCGGACTCGACTCGGCACGACACGACCACGAGCTCGAGCTCGAGCTCGGCTCGAGCTCGACCAAGTAGTGACTATGATGTCTTGAACCACCCGGGCTTTTATGTAAACCGAGACAACAACTATCACACATTTTCATTTTCTCGCAGAATGTTTGGTTCTCTGGTTGTGTTCATTTTGGCCTTGAACATCCCTGGTTTATTCATGAGTGAATTTGGAGAATTCAGCCTCACCTTATTCTCCTAGACACGGCCTCATGTCACACTCACAAGGTGATTGACCATAAAGAGTATCTTTCATACTCCCCCTTTGTTTCAGGGCAATGGAATCATTAAAAGTCAAGCTTAACCTTAACTCATACAGTTTGCACTGTCTATCATCCTTAGGAACTGGGTAGAGACAGTGTTCCACTCGACTCAACTTGGTTAGGTTTTCCCCTTGAACCTACGTCATGGGATCTCCAGTCACGTAGGTAGGGTTTTCCTTCAAGCATCCTCTTTCGTAATAGGCTTTAAACCCATTCCTTTTGATGATTTTAAAACTTGGTCTCTTGACAAACCCTTAGTAAATGGATCCGCTAGGTTGTCAGCTGATTTGATATAGTCTATCGAGACTATATCTGTTGAGATCACTTTTCTAATGGACTTATGTCGTCGTCTAATATGACGTGACTTTCCATTGTATAAAACGCTCAGTGCCCGAGCTATAGCCGATTGACTAGCACAGTGTACACATAATGCCGGCACTGGCTTTTTCCACATCGGAATATCTTCCAAGAAGTTCCGAAGCCACTCAGCTTCTTCTGCTGCTTTGTCTAACGCAATGAACTCAGACTCCATTGTGAATCTGGCCAATAACGTCTGTTTGGAAGATTTCCAAGACACTGCTGCACCACCAAGTGTAAACACATATCCACTTGTGGATTTTGAGTTTCTAGAGTCGGATATCCAGTTTGCGTCACTGTATCCTTCTAGAACTGCCGATTAGTTACTATTAGTGCAGCCCATAACTTTGAGTATAACGGAAATAGTTCAATAATCTAGTTATCCCTTTTCAGTGTTTATGTCCTAGGTTACTTGTATAGCGACTTAGTACATTAATTGAGTGCGCTAAGTCAGGGCGTGTACAATTGGTTAAGTACATAAGACTCCCAATTACACGTGCATACTCAAGTTGTGACACTGAGTCCTCCACATTTTTGGTCAGGTGGAGTTGAGGATCCACAGGACTCTTCGCTGTTCCACTCGAGTAGTTCTTGAACCTCTCAAGGATCTTTTCAACATAATGAGCTTGGGACAGGGTAATACCTTCGGAGTGTCTAGTGATTTTAATTCCTAGAATAACATCCGCTAATCCCATATCTTTCATGTCAAACTAACCCCTGAGTAAATTCTTAGTTCGGTTGATCATGTCTTTGTTGCTTCCAATGATAAGTATATCATCGACATATAGACAAAACAAGACATATCCCGTAGGAGTATTTTTGATATATATGCACTTGTCGCATTCATTAATGCTGAAACCATTCGACATCATTACGTTGTCAAATTTTTCATGTCACTGCTTAGGAGCTTGTTTGAGTCCATAAAGGGACTTTACAAGTCTACACACCTTGTGTTCTTGTCCAGACACAACATACCCTTCAGGTTGTTTTATGTAGATCTCCTCTTCTAAATCTCCGTTTAGAAAGACAGTTTTTACATCCATTTGATGGAATTCTAGGTTTCGCAATGCCGCTATTGCTATTAACATTCTTATAGAAGTTATTCTTCTAACTGGAGAATAGGTTTCAAAGAAATCCAACCCTTCTTTTTGTCGGAATCCTTGCACTACAAGCCTAGCCTTGTACTTCTCGATTGAACCATCGGTTTTCAACTTGGTTTTGAAAATCCATTAGCACCCAAGTGCTTTACACCCTTTTGGTAAGTCAACTAACTCGCATGTATGGTTTTGCATAATGGAGTCAATCTCACTTTTGATTGCTTCCTTTCAAGAAGGTGCGTCAGGTGTAGACATGGCTTCTGTGTAACTTCTTGGTTTTTTCTCCATGAGAAATGCCGTTATGAAGTCATTCCAAACGATTTTTCTATTCGAGTTCTTTTGCTTCTTCGAGGTTCTTCCTCGACTATTTCATTTCCAGAAGTGTCTTCTTCCCTTTGTTCACGAGTTCGTTTTGGATTTTCTTTATCCTTACACGGAAACACGTTTTCAAAGAAAGAAGCATTTCTAGATTCTATTATTGTATTAACATATATATCTGATATATCTGATTTATGTACCAGAAATCGATAAGCACTACTGTTGTGTGTAGATCCTATGAAAATACAATCAATCATTTTTGGTCCGATGGTGACCTTTTTACGAGGTGGTATAGCCACTTTTGCTAGGCACCCCCACACTTTGAGATATTTGTACGATGATACTTTACCTTTCCAAAGTTCATATGGCGTTTTGTCAGTTACCTTATGAGGTATTTTGTTGAGGATGTAATTGGTAGTAAACAAAGCTTCCCCCCACATATTCAGGGGTAACCCAGAATCCTGCAACAAAGCGTTCATCATCTCTTTCAGAGTTTGGTTCTTTCATTCCGCAACTCCGTTAGATTCAGGTGAATAGGGAGCAGTTATTTGATGAAGTATCCCATGTTCTCTACAGAACGCGTTGAAAGGTTCATCGTACTCGCCTCCTCTATCACTTCGTACGACTTTGATTGTCTTACTAAGTTGGTTTTCAACTTCCAACTTGTATTCCTTGAATTTTTCCAACGCCTCATCCTTGCTTCTTAGTAAGTAGATATAACAATATCTTGTACAGTCGTCAATAAATGTGATGAAGCACTTTTTACCTCCTCTAGTTTGTATAAACTTTAAATCACACAAATCAGTGTGAATTAAGCCTAGAGGTTATGTGGTTCTCTCCACTTGTGGAGATGGCGTTTTTGTGAGTTTTGTCTGTACGCAGACTTCACATTTGTCTTTGTTTAATTTGCATTTTGGAATTATGTTTAAAATCATCAGTCTTTGGATAGACTTATAATTTACATGTTCTAATCGTTCATGCCAAATTATGAAAGACTCAACAACATAAGCAATAGTAGTTTTATTCATTGAACCATCGGTTACAACTTTTGGGATGACTGTCATTACACACATTTTGAACAGTCCATCCTTGACATACCCTTTGTCTACATAAATTCCATTCTTCATGAGAGTGAGCTGATAAGAAACAAGCTTCACGGAGAATCCATGCTTACTGAGCAAAGCACCGGAAATCAGGTTCTTCCGGATGTCGGGCACGTGCATGACATTGGTGAGAGTCAACTCCTTCTCAGATGTCATCTTCAGCACTATCTTGCCGTGTCCTTCGACCTTTGAGGTGGACGAATTCCCCATAAACAGGTGCGCATCCTGCTTATTCTTCTAATAGGTGGAAAACATCCCCTTGTCAAAACAGATATGGCGGGTAGCACCAATGTTATACCACCATTCCATCGGGTTGCTGCCGACCATGTAGATGTCACAACACATAGATCAACATCAGTTAACCCATCCTCAGCAATGTGGGCCTTTGCTTTGCCCTTGCTTTTGTTTGAGTCACCCTTGTTCCGACAGTCGTCAGATTTTTGACCTATTTTTCCACAAGCGTGACACTTGCCGGCGAACTTCTTCTTTGCCGGTTGCTTGTTGGGGACCTTGGGCTGAAACTTCCGTTTCTTGTCCTTCGGTTCAGTCAGATGAGCTTTCTCTGTCTTTTCCCCTTCGGTGATCTTGCGGTTGCTAGATTCAATCCGCAACTTGACCATGAAATCTTCCACAGTCATTTCCTTTCGCTTGTGCAAAAGGTAGCTCTTGAAATCCTTCCAAGATGGAGGGAGTTTTTCGATGAATGCTACTACCTGAAATCTTTCACAAATATTCATCCCTTCAGCAAGATTTCATGGGCTAAAAGTTGTAACTTCTCAGCTTGCTCCATGACCGGCTTGTTGTCTACCATTTGGAAGTCCTTGAACTTCTGAACAACGAACTTTTTATGTGCTGCATCCTCATATTTGTACTTCTTTTGTAAGGCAAACCAGAGCTTCCTAGAAGTGTCGACTTTGATGTATACTTGATACAGTGAGTCGGACAGGCGGCTAAGTATTCACCCTTTGCATGCATAGTCATTGTCCACAGCCACAGGGGCGGCCCTTGCCCCACCCTCCAAAAAAAAAATCGTTTTAAAATGGGTTGTGGCTTCTCGTTTATAAATTTTATTCTACGATTTATTAATTTTTTAAATATCACTATTCTTGTGTTATATTTAAATGTTGTTTTGGATCTTTCGCCGAAGTAAACGAAACTTCAAAAGAATTTCCTATTTGAGGCTCGGAATGAAATAATTCACCTAAATGTACGAGATTTATTATTTGAAGTAGAAGCGCGGTCTTAGACCGCACTATTATTTGTAAAACGCGTTGTCGAGGACAACGTTTTAATATCTGAAATAAAGATAATAAAAACACAAATAGAGGTGCGGTCCTAGACTGCGGCTATAGTGTAACGTTTTGAAAGAAAAAAAAACTAAAGAGGCGCGGTTATAGACGCGCCTATAGGGCAACTATTTTAAAAAAAAAAAAATTCCCCCCCCCCTTTTAAAATCCTGCGGCCGCCACTAATTGTCCAGATCAGCTTGGAAGGATACCTCTTTATCCTCGGTTACGTATCTGTCCAATTTGTTCATGGTTAAGAAGAACTTCTTCTTTTGTCAGGTTTTAAAATTCATTCCATCGAACTTGTCTGGCAGCAATCCCGCGCTCAGAGAGCCAGGCATTGATACTGTCTGAGGGACATGTTGTTGACCAACCTATACACCACTTGGAAGTGGATTAGTCCTGGTCGGTGGGTTTGGCAAGCTAGCTGGTGGTAGACCACTCCCAAAATGAATACGGGACGTCTGCTCACCCCCATTCGCAGCATCAGTCAGCATTCTTAGGATACTATCATCATCGGTAGTGTTTGGATCCACATGAGTGTTTGGATCCTTGGTGGTTTCCTTTGTGTTATCAGCCTTTTCAGTGACACAAAAACAACCACGGTCAATATTTCAATTTTTTGATCGGAAATCGAAACTCAAAAACCGAGGTTTAAAAATTCGGGTATAAGTCCGTACAAGAACATACTTGTTTTCGATTTAATATTTAAATCGAATTCAGGTTTAAAAACAAAATCGGTTTTTTGTTTTAAAATGAATTTTGAAAACTGAATTTAAAATTCAATTTTTAAAAATAATTCCGGTAGATAACCCGTTTTGACTATTCCGGCGCCTTATCTGCAACACTTAATAAACGGTTAGTGCATAACAGTTTAACAAGGTTTTTAGAATTAAGACTGTAGGAACCTGTAATACGATAGTTAAACTGTATGCAGTATAACGATAAGATTCAGAATTTCATACCACCGCAGTGGGTATGTTGAGCAGAGTCGAGATCAGAATCTCTTTCCTTAATTCTGAAAACACCCCGTATTACGACGGTTACCGGTGTTTAAGAATCCCAAGATACAACTGCTGTTCGAATTCGTTCTTCGTAATTGAACCGGAAGCCTACGAACCAGTAGTGCGTTGCACTCTTGAGATCAGAAAAGCTCGCAAGCTTGAAGAGAGAGAAGAGAGAATGATTGTTGGTGTGTTGTAATGAGAGGAAGAGCTCTCTATTTATAGGAGGTGGAGGAGTTGGATTGGGCTATGGGCCTCGAAGCCCATTGACCAGCCCAAAATCGGAGCCAATAGGAGACTGACACTTGTCCGCAATCCATGACTTTCGGATTCACATTTGAAGCCACAATTTTAGGGGTCAACTGAAGACCATAACCGCCCACTATTGTAGGAGTTGTTGGCTGATCCGTTGGACTGGATTTTCGGATATCCAATCCGGTCCGGTCCGCTGATCCGTTGCACAGATGGGCCCGGACCAAGGCCTTCCTCATCTGGACTGTTGGACTTCGAGTTGGGTCGGCCCAAAAATAATATAGGTGGCCAGCCCAAATTATAATTTGGTCCACCCGTCCTGCAGCACAGCACAGCACGACTCGGACTCGAGCTCGAGCTCGGCTCGGCGCGCGCGTGGTGGTTTGCCTACGCCGTTTCCCATTGAAAATGGGTAGTGACCCAAGGTCACATGCCTTAGAGAAAACTTGCCCCTTATATCCTACTCCCTTTTACCTCCATATAGTCGATGTGGGACTCACCCAATTTTTGACTATTTTTCCCAAGTTATTGCCTATCACGCAACCAACTTTGGGCATCCATTTCTCATTCAAACGGAACTCAAATTTAACGTATGAATATACCACAAGCAAGAGTTCGCGGAAGTGAAGCCAACACTCTCACTTTCCGGTGTTGATAGTGGCCGGAGCCCACCAGAAATGAGCCCGGAAAAGTGCCCGACGCACACATGTGTTAAACCATGTTTAATTCATTCTTTTAATAAATTTAGTTCCAACAGTTGGATGTAGACACACAACGGGACAATGACCCATGGATGGGTTGGACCACCTCATCTTCCCACGGTCCCACCACAACCATGGAACATGGTATAAGCTGATAAGAACACTAATTGTTGTTGCTGATAGGAGATGAATATTTATATATAAGATCGTACGGATTAATAGACTATCTTAAGCCCTAGATACTCTCCCATCGACTAATGATAAGATATGAAGATATCTCTTCAAATTATCGTTGACATGCCCTTCAAGTGAAGCATCCTTGATGAAGCTGTAACTTGAAACGGGTGACGAAGCAGTGGTTTCGTTAAAATGTCAGCTAGTTGATCATCTGTTGATAATGGATCCAAAGCTGACTTTGAGCTTGCCTTTTCTAACCTTCTCACGAACATTATGATATTCTAGGATGTTGTGATTCATTCTTAAATGAAAAACAAGATTTGAAAAAGAGACGTGGCTCCCAAATTGTCATAGTACACAACAAGAGATAGACTCAATGGCCGATGTAGTTCAGGTACAGGTTGAGTAACCCATATAATCGCTGATGTTGTATCAACCACTGCTTTATACTCACTCATGGTGTTGTGTTGGATCGAAAATTTGATACCATATAACTTGATAAGAACACTTATTATTATTACCAATAGGAGATGAATATTTATACATCAGATTATGCAGATTACTAGACTATCTTAAGCTCTAGCATCTCTCCAACTGAATAATAATAACATATGAAGATATTTTCTAATATTATCACTGGCATGCCCCTCAAGTAAAGAAACCTTGGTGAACCCGTAACTTGCATAAGAGAGATGAAATCGGTCACGAAGCAGTGATTTCGTTCAAATGTCAGTTAGTTGATCATCCGTTGACAACGGATACAAAGCTTACTCTGAGCTTGCCTTTTCTAACCTGCTCACAAAAAAAATGATATGCTAGGGCGATGCGCTTCATTTTTGAGTGAAAAACGGGAGTTGTAGAAAGAGATGTGGCTCCTATTTTGTCACAGTACACAACAGGAGATAGACTTGATCAATTTTGTAGTTCATGTAAAGGTGAGTAATTCATAATCTTCGATGTTGTATCAACCACTGCTTTATACTCAGTCATGGTGTTGTGTTGAATCGAAAATCTAATACTATATAAGCTTTTGACTCGATGGCTGATGTAGTTCAAGAAAAAGTTGAGTAACCTAGGGTTGTTCATTCCCGGATATCCGATCTGTTCGGATATCCGGGAGTTTTTTTAGGATAAAATTGATATCCGGATCTGAAAGTATAAATGGATTCGGATATCCAGTACGGGATATCCAAAATATCTGATTATACTGAAATTGTGAGGTTTTCAGAATTTGGATTGTTTTTTTTATAAAACATGTATTGTTTTTAAGAAGAAAATTCAAGCAAAATACAACAGTAATAAAATAATTCAAATTAATATATTCAACATAAGTTGAAAGTTTACAAATCACAACAAACAAGTTAAAAGCCTCAAAATACACCAATAAATTGTTTTACGAGTCAATCGGGACAATTCTCAAAGACCCGTCAAACGACCAACCTTACCCGAGTTTAGGGTTTTGCTCCGATTCTCTCTTTGGTCATTTCCTTATTGTCCTCTAGTGTTTTAACTAAGTTTTGGCCCGGTCGACTCCCCCATGTCGTACGACCGCACCTCTCTACTTCTATTTTCTAGTTTCTTTTGTGATCCTTTATATTTGTTTATATTCAGTCTACTAATTTTCTTGGTTTTGGTTTCTTAATTAATTTGTGAAACTGAGGCATCATCTTTCATGTGTTCGATCTTAACTTGCTACACTACAATGAATCTTGTAAGTATTTGCAAGACCTGAGGTTCACACTTCCGCCCTCATCAAATTGGTGTCGTTGTCAGGGAAAGATTTAAATTTAAACCTTTTATCTTTTTTAATCTTTTTTCTCTTTCAATGTGCAGAGGAAGAAGTACAAAGAAGTCTCTTACGCCGGCAAACCCGGAACCTGAAACAATATTAGCCTCAAGACGCATAAGGTCTGCCGACCCTCCTAGTCACGCGAAAAAACACTTTTGATCATCAAAGTGCAACCAACCCGCCCACAAGGGCCACCACTACAACAATGATATCCAACGATGGAATAACCTCCGTTAACGCAACTGCTACAATTGCTCAAATGCAACAACAAATGATCGTTATACGCCAACTTGTTGACGACTTCCAAGAAAGAGCACGAGCCGCTCAACATATGACTAAAATAATTTTTTTTGTTATTGATGGGTGACACATACTCAACTCTCTCTCTCTCTCTATATATATATATATAGAGAGAGAGGGGGGGGGGTGCGGTTTCATGGGAACAACCTTATCGTGTAATCATGAGAACAATTTTAGACCGTCGGATCGTGAGTATTAAGGGTCGAGATTTATGGTACATATCATAATTATTAGATAAATAATATTCTAAAACTAATAATAACTACGAATAATCCATTCAACCAACAATAATTATAAATAATGCATTAAACGATATGACACCTTCGTAGCAAAACTAATAATAACTACGAATTGTTGTCATGATTACACGATAAGGTTTGTTCTCATAGGATCTATACTATATATATATATAGAGAGAGAGAGAGAGAGAGAGATAACTACTATTATAGTAGGGGTTAAGAACCTATGTAAGTCGTCGGATTAATGAACGATGCTCCATACTAAATGACTACCATAAACATTCCTAAGGAGAAAGAATTTGGCCAAATAAACCCTTTTCTATTTCCATTAGGTTTGTGTACCCCTTTATCACTCTCATTAAATTGAAGTTGGGGGTAAGAGGTTTGACTGGGGATACATTTACTAAACATATTTATACCATGTGCCTAGTTACTAAAGAGAAATCTCAAAAATGATACTTAACTAATTTGGCCATAAATATATTAGTAAATTAGGAACAAAATAATATAATTATGGATGCTTTCAATCGATTAATTTTTAGACGTTCAATACATCAGAAACGATCATTAGTTAAATTCGTGCAACAAAACACTAACGGTTGTTAGTTACATACTAACAATCGTTAACCAATGAAAAAAAAAACAAAAGGAACAAGTTAACGATCATTAGATCTACGCTAACGATCGTTAGTTAAAAAATTGTAGGCTAACGCTCGTTAGCTATTATAATTTTTTTTTGTTATGATCGTTACATTTATTTTTTCCTTATATCAAATCGTGTATGGCTAACGATCGTTAGCCTATGTACATAGGGCGGGAGGGAGAGCCTAGGAATCAAAGTTTTGTTTTTTAAATGCTTGTTCATAAGAAACAAGGTAACAAACGTGTTTATACAAAAAACATAACGATTGTTACTTTGATTTGATGTAATTGTTAATCAAACAAGGTAAATACTTGCATTTAAATTAGTTATTTGTTACCTTAAACAACATTGGGTAAATAAACTCTTTTTACCTAGAAGATTATTATATAAACCCTTTTGTTTTATACGAAATAAACTTAGCCTCTTGTATTTATAAAAAAAATTAATTGACTAATTTTGATTTACCCAATCTCCTAAATTTTGATTTACCAAATCTACCCCAGTTCAAAAGACAAATTTGGTAGTTTGTACTTTCCATACTAAGAAGATACTATACATTTTTATGTATGATAATAAATTTAATGTTCGTTATAAAAAAATAACTCAACAGTATTACACACAATTAAAACCTAGTGAGATGAACAAGTGTTCATATTCAACACACGTGTACGAGTAAACCTTAAACACATTTTGAACGAATAAAAAGAGAAGGCACGAGATGAGTAAACGCTAGTGCGATGAACACGTATACACAAACATGATTTCATGAGCCTTAACGTTCATATTCAACACGAGTTTAAAATGAACCATAACGTTCATATTCCACACGGGTAAACCATGAATACACTGTACACAAGCTGAAAAGAGAAGGCACGAGATAAATGAACGCTGGTGAGATGAACACATGTGCTCGAACATGCTTTCATGAACCTTAACGTTCATATTCAATACGAGTTTAAAATGGAAACAATTTTTTATTTTCTGAAGATCTTCCTTGTTACATAATTGACAATCCTACATTATTCTGATTCATTTTGCCTAATAACTACTTATGAATGAATGTGAGATGTTCATATATTAATTAAACGTCTCTTAGAGGTTCTCATTCCTCTTCGTAAGAATGATTCTCTCCGAAACCCAGCCCTATATATATATATATATATATATATATATATATATATATATATATATATATATATATATATATATATATATATATATCAAAACCCTAAATGTCAATAAAGAAAATCGTCTTCTTCTAATTCTTCCATTGCAAGTAATGTCTCCTCTAACATGATAGGGGGGACAAATTTATGATACCAACTTTGTGAACAAAAGAAAGCTTCCACCACTTATGGTTACAAAGAAGTACGGAATTTATCAAGAACACGTCTGTAATAACCGAAAATTTTAAGTCCCGGTAAAGTGAAATTAAACAAAGTCCGATGAGACCATTGTAAATAAATAAATAAGTAAAATAAAACGAGTTCGTTCTATCATTTTATGTGACCTAAATTCACATAAAATGATAATTTAAATGACCGGAAATAATTTTACGTTGTTAAAATTAAAATAATTTTTTTTTATTACGAGATTTAATTCCGTATTATATAAAGTAGATAATACGGAATTTAAATCCCGTATTATATTAGTTCCGTATATAAGTGACAAGCCCGAATTTTCCGTCCTAAAGATGGGCCGGATATGAGCCCACCTACCAGCCCAAATTGTAACCCTAAGCTAATCCCACAATTAACCTAACCCTTTTTCCTAATCCTACCACTAATCCTGCCGCATCTTCCCTCTCCTACCTACCTGCTGCACACTGCAACTCACGCCTCTCCCTTCCTCTTGCAAAACCGACGAACAGCAGCCGCCGTTGCCGCCCTCCCTGCAGCCGGAGCGTCGCCACCGAACGCTTGCCTTCCGTCGACCGCGGCAGGAGACTCCGGTAAGCTTACCCGCCGCCTCTTCCTCGTTACCTTTCGTCTGTTTTTCGGCCCTGAACCGCTGCTTGTGCAGTACCCTGCCCTGTCCTCCGGTTGGACTGCCGCCGCATCAAGCTTCTCCGGTCGACAGTGAAGGTAAGGCCGCCTTCTTCCCTAGCCCACTGCCGAACTTGTGTTGTAAGGGCTTAAACCGCCTCTCCCTCCGTTTCAGCAGCGCCGGAGACAAGTGAGTGGTGCACTGCGGGAGACGTCCGAACCAGGTCCAGCACGCCCAGTCGCGTCGTTCCGTCCCCAACAGCAGCCGGCTCGGACCAGCTACGGTCCGGCAGTGGTGAGCCTCTTCCCCTTCCCCTATTCTCCTCTCTTCTACTGTCCGATGTTGTTTCCGGTGTTAAACCTCGCTTTGTTTGAAAAGGAAACTGCAATGCTAAATACGAGTAAGTGTAGGTATGTATGTGTGTTAATCAGTAGAGTAGAGGTGAGTATACGTTATATTTGTGCAGGTTAGTAGAGTTGAATACAGTGGCTGGATGTAAGTTGAGGGAAGGTGCTGAGAGTTAGAAGTATATATATAAGTATATATATATATATATATATACATATATATATACACATGTATATATATAGGTGTGTGTGTGGGTATATTATACGAGTGCAAGTTTGGAAGTTTCGAAATTATGTAGATATATACCGATTAGTTACAAAGTTATTCGGGTTAGAGATATGAATCGCGTAAGCTAAGCATACATAAACTTAGATAATTAAATATAAAAGAATGAGTAAAATATTCGGGTATACGGATTCATATGTTTTTACGAGTTAGTTGAGTTGGCGTTCTACTATTTTAGGAAGTTCGGAATTGGAATAAAGTAAAATCTATAAGTTTATATATGATGACCTAAGTAAGAAAGAAGAGTGAATTCGAGTACGGATATATGTATACTTATTTTAGATAAGAAATTAAGAGTACCGAAGAGTTATATACTTATACCTATGGATAGATATGCACGGCGTTAAGAGTAAATATATATATATATATATATATATATATATATATATATATATATATACATAAATACAGTTGTATAAGCTAGTGTAGGCGTATAGATAAATTTCGGAATAAACTTGAAAGTAGTAAGATTGAGAGCAAAATAGTCTTTTGCCGTAAGAGAGTTTTCCGTAATTCCTTTGAGTGAGGTTGGACGTTTGAATGAGACTCTGATCCACATGCCTTCGTTGACAGGCGCTTGAGTTACCACGAGTACGGATTATCTGAAGAGTGTTAGAGTATTTTGACTCAGGTAAGTCCTTGCGACTTACTTAGCCGGTTTCTGAGTGTTAGTTGAGTGATAGTAGTGGTGTGTGCTATTGCTTGATTTAATAATAATAACTTGCTAGGACGACTGTTATTATTTTTACGTAAGGCCCAAGTGTATGTATAACGGGCCGTGACATCACTGCCCAGCTCTGACAGGAGACTGGGAGGTTCTCTATACCCAGACCATACAGGTACAAGGTGAGATGCATCGGATCCATTCCTGATGGTTACACGGGGGCGGAGGCGAGGTTTGGGAATCCCTCGTGTCACAAAATAAGTATCATTAGAGTGAATGAGTAATTTAAAGAAAGATAATAAAACGGACTTGTTTGGAAGCATGTTGAGTGTTTATATTTACCTGAGTGTGTTTGTGCTACCATTACTCTGCTAATATTTAGGTAACTAGCTAACGGTGATTGTTGTTGTTGTTTTAGATTTACCGCAGGTTAGATCAGCAGCTGAGTGATCCGGAAGTAGTGGTCAGCCGGGTCTCCGTACTCCTTAGAGTGGGGTTGGGGTTGTTTGTCTTTCCTTTCTTTTGGTTAAGACAGTTGTTCTTTTCTTTTGTTTAAGTACCGTAGGCTGCTAGACAGTGTTGCATTCATTACTATAAAAACATGAGTTTATGAATTTCGGTTTCTTTATTTGTGTCTTGTTGCAAGATCCTAGTATTGTTGTTGTCAAACTGAGGTCGGGACCCATTGTGAGGTCCTAACCAGTAATACTCCGAGTTCTGAGAATTCGGGGTGTTACAACATGGTATCAGAGCTCTAGGTTGGCAACAATGGCACTTGAAATCTTCTGAAAGACCGAATAAGTTTTAAGCAGAACCCGAAAAGGGATCTGAGTTTAAAAAGAAAACTTTTGGTTTTAAATGCATGCATAGTCTGGTTGGGAATAGAAAAGTACGGCTGACCACCACTACTACCGCGGATCTCAGTGTGCTTAGTTGGACTTTAGGTTACTGTAGTTGGACTTTTGGACTTTCAGCTAGTAGTAATTATAGTTTTTATTCTTGTACAGATGGCACGTACTAGAGCTACGCTAGCTACTGGTCGAGGCAGAGGTCGTCCACCTCTCCCTCCAGCTGGACCAGGTAGGGGAGATAGGGCCCCTACAGTTAGAGGACGCGGCCGTGGAGGTAGACCCCCACTAGCCCGAGGTCGAGGTCGAGCTCCACGAGAGGATCCCCCAGCAGTGATCATGCCAGAGGTTGGAGTGGAGGAAGTAGCTGAGAGTGTTGGTCCTGAGGTCAGGAATGAGACCGTTGCTAGGTCTGGAGCACAAAGAGCACGGTCGACAGAGTCAGGGCGTGTTTCCATTGGAGCGACTGAGTACAGAGAGTACCGAGCCTACGTTGAGCGTAGGGAAGCGGCTGCTAGGACAGAGAGACTTACCCAGGTACCACCAGTACCGGCTAGATCTGTCCAGGTGACACAGGAAGCGCCTCAGGTGCCAGCTGTACCTGAGAGGAGAGTTGTGGCTGATAGAGCGCCTACTGGGACCAGAGCACCCAGGCCAGATGAGTGGTTGAAGGCTTTCAACTCTCAGAAGGTCCCCTCATATAATGGAGAGATAGGATTGGAGGTAGAGCACTGGATTGGGCAGGTAGAGACTGCGTTAGAGGCGATACGCTGCCCAGAAGATCGACAGGTAGACTTGGTGCAGACTTGCTTCACTGGAGATGCTCATTCCTGGTGGCGGACCATGCGTAGTCGAGTCACCACTTGGGAGCAGATGAGGAGCATTGTTAGAGACCGATACTGCCCTGTTTCGTTGAGGAGAGAGAGATTCCAGGACTTCATTGAGGCTGGATTTGAGGACGTTCCGATCGCTGCTGCCATCAAGAAGTTCCAGAAGGAACTGACACTGCTTGGACCAGCTGCACCTCCTGAGGAGCAGCATGTCTATCTCTTTTCCCGGAGATTGAGAGAGAGCACTCGGTCTTATCTGGCAGGATTTCGCTGTGAGACTCTGTCAGACTATCAGGATAGAGCATCTGCGTATGAGAGAGACAGACCAGGGTCTAGGAGAGCTGCTCAGTCTGACAGGCCGGATAAGCGGCAGAGGACAGGTTACGCCAGTGGTAGTTCAGGAGTGGCTGCTTTTGGACGGGGACAGACTCAGGGGCGACAGAGCCATACAGCTACTGGTCAGACTTCAGCTGGTAGCTTGCAGTGCCACAACTGCAATAGTTATGGACATATCCGATCGAACTGCACGAAGCCAGCAGTGACTTGCTTCCAGTGTGGCAAGGTTGGACATAGAGCTGCATTCTGCCGTCAGGGCAAGGCTCCATCTCAGCAGGGTTCTTCTCCTGCAGGCTTATCAGGGAGTGTACAGAGACCGCCACAGTACCGGACTCCGAGTCAGCAGCAGCAGTACAGAGCTCCTAGTCAGCAGCAGTCTTACAAAGCTCCAGGACACACCCCACCACAGAGTTCTATGCAGGGATCAGGTCGGGGTAGAGGACGTGGTAGTGTGGCTGATACTAGAGGAGCTCAGGCACGAGTGTTTGAGTTGAGAGATGCTGATCAGCCAGATGCACCTACTGCCACAGGTACGATCCAGATTCATGACTTACCTGTTCGAGTTTTATTTGATACGGGTGCTACACATTCCTTCATATCTGATGCATGCGTAGATAGGTTGTCCTTAGCTACTGTAGAGGGGATACCTTTTACGATAGGCTTACCTGATGAGAGTAAGGTAAGAGGGACTAGAGAGATCTTTGGATGTCCTGTTCGCATGGGAGATCGAGACTGGCTAGTTAATCTCCTAGTCATGCCCTTAGCTCATGAGGATGTCATTTTAGGGATAGACTGGATGAGGAAACACGGAGCAGTCTTAGACATTGGTAAGAGGACAGTGACCGTTGCCACGGAGGAGGGCCATAGAGTAATATTCCGAGGTTGGGACCTCGGAAAGTCAGGTACAGTTATCAGTGCAGTGAGAGCAGCGAGACTGATAGCCCAGGGTTGCGAAGCCTTCTGGTGCTATGCCATGAAGGAAAGCAAGAGCCTGACTATAGAGGAGATACCAGTTGCATGCGAGTTTGCAGAGGTATTCAGTGATGACCTGCCAGGGCTACCCCCACAGAGGAGCGTTGATTTCAGCATTGACTTGGAGCCGGGCACGAGACCTATCTCGAAGGCCCCGTACCGTATGGCACCTATAGAGCTGCTTGAGCTGAAGAAGCAGTTAGAGGAGCTGGCAGAGAAGGGTTTTATACGCCCCAGTGTGTCTCCTTGGGGTGCGCCAGTGTTGTTTGTGAAGAAGAAGGATGGATCGATGAGGCTGTGCATAGACTACAGAGAACTGAACAAAGTAACCATCAAGAACAAGTATCCACTGCCACGCATAGATGATCTGTTGGACCAGCTGCATGGAGCGTCCGTGTTCTCGAGGATAGACTTGAGGTCAGGTTACCACCAGTTGAGGGTGAGAGATCAGGACATACCTAAGACGGCATTCCGGACTAGGTATGGTCATTATGAGTTCGTAGTGATGCCATTCGGGCTCACTAATGCACCAGCAGTGTTCATGGAGTTGATGAATGGGATATTCATTGACTTCTTAGACCAGTTTGTAGTGGTCTTCATTGACGACATCCTAGTCTACTCTAGGAGTCGGGAGGAGCATGCCGGACACTTGAGGACAATACTGCAGATTCTACAGGATAGCCAGCTATATGCTAAGCTATCCAAGTGCGAGTTCTGGATGTCAGAGGTGGCTTTCTTAGGTCACGTAGTGACTGCTGAGGGTATTAAGGTCGATCCGGCGAAGATCGAGTCAGTATCTTCTTGGCAACCTCCTAAGAATGTTAAGGAGGTTCGCAGCTTTTTGGGTCTAGCAGGTTACTACCGCCGGTTTGTGGAAGGGTTCTCTTTGATTGCCCGACCACTTACTTGTCTTCTGAGGAAGACCACTCGGTTTGTCTGGTCTGAGCCGTGTCAGCAGAGTTTTGAGGAGTTGAAAAGGAGATTGACGTCCGCTCCGATTTTAGCACAACCTGAAGGTATTGACGACTTTGTGGTATACAGCGATGCATCCAAGCTAGGCTTGGGGTGTGTTTTGATGCAGAGGGGTAAGGTCATAGCATATGTGTCTCGCCAGTTGAAGACGTATGAAGAGAACTACCCAACACATGATCTAGAGTTGGCTGCAGTAGTGCATGCTCTTAAGATCTGGCGACACTACCTCTATGGGGCGACCTGTCAGATCTTTACAGACCACAAGAGTCTGAAGTACATATTCACTCAGCGAGAGTTGAATAACCGCCAGAGGCGGTGGTTAGAGTTGATCAAGGACTTCGACCTTGAGATCCTTTACCACCCCGGAAAGGCGAATGTGGTAGCTGATGCTTTGAGCCGGAAGACGCCTAGAGAGAGGGCGATAGCCCGGTTGACAGTACAGCCACAGTTGCAGAGGGACTTGGCTTGGTTGGAGATAGAGGTTCAGTTTCCCGATACCGATGGTCAGTTGTCTACCATGGAGTTACGTCCTGATCTGTTGGATGAGATCCGACAGAAGCAGGAGACTTGCCCCACTTTGATCAGGATCCGGGACAGGATGTCTCGAGATGAGGCCCCACAGTTTACTATTGGTGCAGATGGAGTGATGAGACGTCAGGATCGCGTTTGTGTACCGTCAGACAGTGAGTTGAGACAGAGGATACTAGGTGAGGCTCATGCTACCCCATACTCAGTACATCCTGGAGCGAGTAAGATGTACAAGGATGTGAGACGGTCCTTCTGGTGGGGCGGTTTGAAGCCCGATGTGACTCGATATGTAGCTCAGTGCGCGACCTGCCAACAGGTTAAGATTGAGCACCGTAGGTTTGGAGGAGAGCTCCACCCACTTCCAGTACCCCAGTGGAAGTGGGAGGACATATCTATGGATTTTGTCACTGGTTTGAGACTCAGCAGAGGATTTGATGCTATTTGGGTAGTGGTAGACCGCCTGACGAAGACCGCCCGTTTCATTCCGATTAAGGAAACGTGGCCGGTGAGTCGTCTGGCTGAGGAGTTCACTAGGCACATTGTGAGACTCCATGGGGTACCGAGGACTATCGTCTCTGACAGAGATGGACGTTTTACCTCTAGATTTTGGTAGCAGGTACATACTGCTTTGGGGACGAGTCTCCACTTCACTACCGCCTATCACCCACAGACAGACGGGCAGTCTGAGAGGACCATTCAGACCTTAGAGGACATGCTTCGGGCGTGTGTACTTGATTGGGGACAGGTATGGCCAGATCATCTTCCACTGGTAGAGTTTTCGTATAACAATAGCTGGCACGCATCTATTGGGATGGCTCCTTATGAGGCTTTGTACGGTCGGAGATGTCGTACACCTTTATGTTGGGATGAGCCTAGCAGAGTTGATGGAGTAGCTCCAGATCAGGTACAGGATGACATCGCTCGGATTGCCCTAGTCCGAGAGCGGATGTTAGCAGCTCAGAGTCGTCAGAAGTCCTACGCCGACAAGAGGCGTCGACCCTTGGAGTTTAGAGTGGGTGCTCAGGTGTGGTTGAGAGTATCACCTACGAGAGGAGTCAGGCGTTTCGGCATTAAGGGAAAGCTGAGTCCCCGATATGTCGGACCTTTTGAGATCCTGGAGAGAGTTGGGGAGGTGGCCTACCGACTAGCACTACCACCGAGACTAGAGAGTATCCATCCGGTCTTTCATGTATCTCAGTTGAGAGAGTACATTCCGGACCCGAGACACATCATCAGCCATGAGGATCTGACAGTTGAGCCTGACCATACATTTGTAGAGTACCCAGTGGCTGTCTTGGAACGCAGCACCAGACGTCTGCGATCCAAGGATGCTGAGGATTCAGTGGTCTAGGAGAGGAGCTGATGAGGCCACTTGGGAGACTGAGGAGAGTGTTAGACGTAACTACCCCGAGTTCTTTGCGGGGTTAGAGGTTACTTCTGTTTGACGAGTTAGTACTCGGATGTTGTGTTGTTTGACCTTTCAGGTTTTCATATTGTTTTGAGTGTTCTGCTTCTCTTTCGTGATACTTGTTTGTTTGATGCCTGAGTAGCTGCTTGGTAGAAAACAAAGAAGTCGAGCAAACTAAAATATACCGAAAGAAATGTGTGAGTAAGGGAAATAATTTAAGTTTCGGGACGAAACTTCCTTTAAGGGGGCACTGATGTAATAACCGAAAATTTTAAGTCCCGGTAAAGTGAAATTAAACAAAGTCCGATGAGACCATTGTAAATAAATAAATAAGTAAAATAAAACGAGTTCGTTCTATCATTTTATGTGAGCTAAATTCACATAAAATGATAATTTAAATGACCGGAAATAATTTTACGTTGTTAAAATTAAAATAATTTTTTTTTATTACGAGATTTAATTCCGTATTATATAAAGTAGATAATACGGAATTTAAATCCCGTATTATATTAGTTCCGTATATAAGTGACAAGCCCGAATTTTCCGTCCTAAAGATGGGCCGGATATGAGCCCACCTACCAGCCCAAATTGTAACCCTAAGCTAATCCCACAATTAACCTAACCCTTTTTCCTAATCCTACCACTAATCCTGCCGCATCTTCCCTCTCCTACCTACCTGCTGCACACTGCAACTCACGCCTCTCCCTTCCTCTTGCAAAACCGACGAACAGCAGCCGCCGTTGCCGCCCTCCCTGCAGCCGGAGCGTCGCCACCGAACGCTTGCCTTCCGTCGACCGCGGCAGGAGACTCCGGTAAGCTTACCCGCCGCCTCTTCCTCGTTACCTTTCGTCTGTTTTTCGGCCCTGAACCGCTGCTTGTGCAGTACCCTGCCCTGTCCTCCGGTTGGACTGCCGCCGCATCAAGCTTCTCCGGTCGACAGTGAAGGTAAGGCCGCCTTCTTCCCTAGCCCACTGCCGAACTTGTGTTGTAAGGGCTGAAACCGCCTCTCCCTCCGTTTCAGCAGCGCCGGAGACAAGTGAGTGGTGCACTGCG
This sequence comes from Fagopyrum homotropicum, assembly GCA_033239125.1. Taxonomy (NCBI): domain Eukaryota; kingdom Viridiplantae; phylum Streptophyta; class Magnoliopsida; order Caryophyllales; family Polygonaceae; genus Fagopyrum; species Fagopyrum homotropicum. Next base: position 24,569,400 of record BSWB01000007.1, on the reverse strand, counting down.
GGAGACGTCCGAACCAGGTCCAGCACGCCCAGTCGCGTCGTTCCGTCCCCAACAGCAGCCGGCTCGGACCAGCTACGGTCCGGCAGTGGTGAGCCTCTTCCCCTTCCCCTATTCTCCTCTCTTCTACTGTCCGATGTTGTTTCCGGTGTTAAACCTCGCTTTGTTTGAAAAGGAAACTGCAGTGCTAAATACGAGTAAGTGTAGGTATGTATGTGTGTTAATCAGTAGAGTAGAGGTGAGTATACGTTATATTTGTGCAGGTTAGTAGAGTTGAACACAGTGGCTGGATGTAAGTTGAGGGAAGGTGCTGAGAGTTAGAAGTATATATATAAGTATATATATATATATATATACATATATATATACACATGTATATATATATAGGTGTGTGTGTGTGGGTATATTATACGAGTGCAAGTTTGGAAGTTTCGAAATTATGTAGATATATACCGATTAGTTACAAAGTTATTCGGGTTAGAGATATGAATCGCGTAAGCTAAGCATACATAAACTTAGATAATTAAATATAAAAGAATGAGTAAAATATTCGGGTATACGGATTCATATGTTTTTACGAGTTAGTTGAGTTGGCGTTCTACTATTTTAGGAAGTTCGGAATTGGAATAAAGTAAAATCTATAAGTTTATATATGATGACCTAAGTAAGAAAGAAGAGTGAATTCGAGTACGGATATATGTATACTTATTTTAGATAAGAAATTAAGAGTACCGAAGAGTTATATACTTATACCTATGGATAGATATGCACGGCGTTAAGAGTAAATATATATATATATATATATATATATATATATATATATATATATATATATACATAAATACAGTTGTATAAGCTAGTGTAGGCGTATAGATAAATTTCGGAATAAACTTGAAAGTAGTAAGATTGAGAGCAAAATAGTCTTTTGTCGTAAGAGAGTTTTCCGTAATTCCTTTGAGTGAGGTTGGACGTTTGAATGAGACTCTGATCCACATGCCTTCGTTGACAGGCGCTTGAGTTACCACGAGTACGGATTATCTGAAGAGTGTTAGAGTATTTTGACTCAGGTAAGTCCTTGCGACTTACTTAGCCGGTTTCTGAGTGTTAGTTGAGTGATAGTAGTGGTGTGTGCTATTGCTTGATTTAATAATAATAACTTGCTAGGACGACTGTTATTATTTTTACGTAAGGCCCAAGTGTATGTATAACGGGCCGTGACATCACTGCCCAGCTCTGACAGGAGACTGGGAGGTTCTCTATACCCAGACCATACAGGTACAAGGTGAGATGCATCGGATCCATTCCTGATGGTTACACGGGGGCGGAGACGAGGTTTGGGAATCCCTCGTGTCACAAAATAAGTATCATTAGAGTGAATGAGTAATTTAAAGAAAGATAATAAAACGGACTTGTTTGGAAGCATGTTGAGTGTTTATATTTACCTGAGTGTGTTTGTGCTACCATTACTCTGCTAATATTTAGGTAACTAGCTAACGGTGATTGTTGTTGTTGTTTTAGATTTACCGCAGGTTAGATCAGCAGCTGAGTGATCCGGAAGTAGTGGTCAGCCGGGTCTCCGTACTCCTTAGAGTGGGGTTGGGGTTGTTTGTCTTTCCTTTCTTTTGGTTAAGACAGTTGTTCTTTTCTTTTGTTTAAGTACCGTAGGCTGCTAGACAGTGTTGCATTCATTACTATAAAAACATGAGTTTATGAATTTCGGTTTCTTTATTTGTGTCTTGTTGCAAGATCCTAGTATTGTTGTTGTCAAACTGAGGTCGGGACCCATTGTGAGGTCCTAACCAGTAATACTCCGAGTTCTGAGAATTCGGGGTGTTACAACGTCCCCCAACACTAAAGGTGGATTCACAAGCATAATAGAAACATGAATAACTAGTACATTTTTAGCCATCTTTGACAAAATAAGATATCTTTTTTGGTTATCCTTCCTCAAATGTTGCACATTGAAGATAATAGATTGATTTTGACACGATTACTCTAAATACAATTCCAATTTAGACTTGTTATCAACATTATGAGAACTCATCTCCATTTGAAACTCTAGATTCAGCAACTCAAAATATTCAATAAGTCCGTCACTTTGACTACAATCATGCAAGCTCATGCTTGAATTATGATTGAATAAACTCTCTTGTTGCTTGTTTACTTGAGACATAGTAGAAGCATACATCTTACGCATATCGTCAATAGTAACTTTGATGTTCAACTACAAGAGGCTATCTTCGACTGCATCAAGCATCCTCCTCACAAAGAAAGTCAGCATACTTCAATTTACGATAAACATCAAGAAACATGAAAATTAAGACTTTTACTTTTCAAGTTGTCAAATGCTTTCTTAAACTTTACAGTAGATTGAAACGTTAAAGATGTGGAGTTCCACCTTGTCTCGACATCCGAGGTAGAAGATTTTTACTTTTCAACTTCTCATCTACGATACACTCTTTGAATTTAAGTCGTATGGAAGAAGATCTCGCATATCTCACAAGAATACGGATTATAACAATAGAAATATTCATCCTTTTAAACCATCTTTGACAACCAAATTCAAGATATGACAAACACATATCAAGTTATCAAATGTTCTGTAACTTTCCTATTGTTGTTAACTACGCGTATGGTATGCTTATTCGTAGAGAATTTTAAAATTCTAACCCTTGCTGGTCAACTGCAACTACATGTAACCGTGTTTTATTTTTATTTTTTTAAAGTTAACTAAAATTATAAACATAGTATTTTATTTTATTTTTGAAAAAGTTAACCTACAATTATACAATCTACAAGCGTAATTTAATTTGTTTAACTAGACAAACCGTACACTCGCCCAGCTCCCATAAGAAAGAGTTGACATCGTAGGCCATAAATACACCCAAAGTCCCAACGCTCACAACGGTAAACTGCAACCATGGCATCCCATTGGCTTCCGCCGATCACCCATCATTCTCTCCTTCTCCTTCCTCGCAAACACCTCCCATTCTCCACTATTCCCTGGTACTCCCTCCCGCCGGAACCACCACCAACATCATCGCCACCTCCCGGCCACCACGACCCACTCCTCACATCCCTGTCCGAAGCTATCAAATCCTCCGATTCAAAACCCCTCAAACGCCTCCTTCCATCTCTCAAACCCCACCACGTCATCTCCCTCATCAACAACTCCAACCCTCTATCTCTCCCACCTCTTTCCCTCTTCAATTTCTTCACATTCCTCTCCTCACATCCCTCCTTCCGGCTCACCCTCCATTGCTACTCCTCCATGGCCCATCTCCTCGCCTCCCACAACCTCTTCCCCCAATCCCACTCTCTCATCTCCTTCGTCGTGTCTCGTAAAGGTAAGGACTCTGCTCTTTCAGTCTTCACTGCTCTGTACGAATCCAATCTCTCCCGTCAGTCCAATTTCTTGTATAAATCGTTGATGGATGCTTATTTGGAATCCGGGTTTGTTTCCGATGCGATTCAGTGCGTTAGGTTGATTAGGAAGCATGGGTTACAATTACCGTTTGCGCCTTGTGCTCGGCTTTTTGATGTTTTGGTCAAGAATCGGTCTAGTGTTGCGGCTTGGGGGTTTTATATGGAGCTTTTAGATGGCGGATTTCCTCCTACTGTGAAAAGTTTCAATGTGTTGATGCATAAGTTTTGTAAGGAGGGTAACGTTAAAGATGCCCACCACGTGTTTGATGAAATTACTAGGCGTGGTTTGAGCTTAACGGTTGTTAATTTCAATACTTTGATCAATGGGCATTGTAAATTGCGTGATTTGGAAGAGGGTTTTAGGTTGAAGGGAGTTATGGAGGGGATGGGAGTGGAGCCTGATGTTTTTACGTACAGTGTGTTGATTGATGGGCTTTGCAAGGAAGGTAAGTTGGGGGATGCTAATAAGTTGTTTGATGAAATGCGCCAAAGAGGTTTGGCTGCGAATGATGTCGTGTTCACCACTTTGATCAATGGGTATTGTAAAAATGGGAGGCCTGACTTAGGCTTGAAAATATATGGTCAAATGCTGAAGGAAGGCATTGCTCCAGACATGGTAATGTATAATTCTCTTATATTCGGTCTTTGCAGAGGAGGAGATTTAGGAAGAGCGATGAACCTGGTGGATGAGATGGTTGATAAAGGACTTAAGCTTGACAAATTCACTTACACTACTCTTATAGACGGGAGTTGTAAGGAAAGCGATCTAGAAATGGCTATGGAGCTCAAAGCAAGGATGACTGAGGACGGGATTCCTCTTGACGACGTGACTTTTACTGCCCTTATATCTGGTTTTTGTAAGGCAGGTCTTGTTGTTCAGGCAGAAAGAACCCTGAGGGAAATGCTGGGAGGGGGTTTTAAACCGGACATTATTACGTATACTATGATCATTGATGGATTTTGTAAGAAAGGTGATACTAAGATGGGCTTCAAGTTACTTGAGGAGATGTGGAATAAAGGCCATGTACCTGGTGTCGTGACATATAATGTTTTGATGAATGGACTGTGCAAGCAAGGACAGATGAAGAATGCTAACATGCTGTTAAATGCTATGCTTAATCTAGGGGTGGTTCCGGATGATATCACTTACAATATTCTGTTGGATGGACATTGTAGGCATGGTATTAATCCTGAGGATTTGGAACGTTTGCGTGGTGAGAAAGGGCTTATTCAGGATTATGCTTCATATATGTCACTTATGAGTGAAATCGGAAAATCCTCCAAATTATCATGAGAGGAAGTTTAGCATCAAAATTGCTTCTCATGCAGCGCAACCTCTAAAGTATGATGTTGATTCTGCGGGTATAAATGATTCAAAACTGATTGATTTTGTCCATGTTTCTTCTGTTGACTTGATTCTTTCTGAATGTATTGCTTGGTTTAACTTTAACTGAAGAACCTGTGGCGTGGAATGAGGAAAAGCCGTATAACTAAAAACGAGTACTGTACAGGACTCGGTTCCAGATCAAGCTCGTATCAGGTTGTATGCTTGTATAGCCAGGTAACACTAACTTTTCATACTTCTCCATCTATGCTATATGTTTCAACGTAAGTATTGCATTTCTGATATTAATCACTTGCTTGTTGATCTCTTTTGTATATGTAGAAGGTTTTGATCTCTTTCGCAACAGAGTTCAACTGATCAACCCGGTTGCATAGCTGAAGCACTTGTGCACTGTCAACGTCAACCACCCTTGAAAGTGCACATACGATTCGAGCTGAGAGTATCCAGATTGATTTTAGCTTTGCCCAGATGAGCAGCCTGAGCTTGAACTTGCCCTACAAAGCTTCTGGTATTACGAATTCAAGATAAGAGAAGGAAAACATAATTTGATTCATGGGAAATTCCGGTTGGTACCCCTGTGGTATGGGGTATTCCGAAATTTGCCCACGAGTTTTTCAAAGTTCGGATTTTGCCACTAAGTTTTACAATTTTCCGACATTTGCCCAAAACTATCAAATCATCTGACCATGGTTAATGAAATGTTACTGTGCAGAAAAAAAAATTTTCAGGCTGTCCTCTCTCTTTTCAATTCTCATTCCTCATCTTCCTCAATCGATATTTGTTTCCCTCTTCTTCCTCGTCCACTCTCTCTCTTCTATCTCTCTTTTGTGAATTGAAGGTCGTCGGATCGTAGTAGTTGATACATTGATGATTCATGGATTCCGTCTTTTCCCATTTGCTGACATCGTCGAAACTATAAGTGACCCCATCGCCGAAACTGCAAATTGTTGAAGAAGCAAACATGAGTCCAATCTAATATTAGGATGTAAGGAAAGCAGTAAACAATATAGGAAATTTGGGTTGTGGTTACCTTACACGCATGTCTCGCTTGAGATTCTCCATACTTGTTCTACTCGGGGGTGGAAATCAAAGCATCGAACATAAATCAGATGGGAGGAGAGCTAGAACCATATCGTATTGGCATTTCAAACGGGGATTCGGGGTGAAGAGAATGGATCCAAACCCGGCCAATTCCTAATCTTTGGAATCGTCAATTTTTTCCGACGACATTCGATTTACAAAAGAGGTATTGGATGAGGAAGAAGAGACGAGCATATATCGATTTTTCCAGGTTTTGTCTTTCTCTCTTTAATTCTAGACGTTTGTTAATTACTATCCTAATTTCAAGATGTAGCAATCTTCAATTGCATATGCAAAAGCAAAAATAATCATATGCCTTGTCTTCTCAAATGTTTGGGAAATGAAGTACCTTGGAATTTTTGTTGTATGGGCTACAGAATTTGCCCAAGATGTGCCTTTAGGTTTATAGATTGTTTGCATAATCTTTCTTATGTAGATTTGTGTTTGGGGTTGTGTTGTTGTAGGGTTAGTGATATGTGCAAGGAATCTGGAAGGTGGACTATCAACACTAAGGAAGATGAAGAATGTTAATTTAAGTTCACTTGGGTTCCAAGCGTTAGACACGAGGGAGAACCTTCAAGAAGATGAAGAATGTGATTTTTTTGTTGGTTCATTAACCATGTTTAGAGGATTTGTTAGTTTTGGGCAAATGTCAAAAAATTGCAAAACTGAAGGGTAAAATTCGAACACTGAAAAATTTGTGGGCAAATTGCGGAATACCCCAGACCACAGGACTATCAACCGGAATTTCTCTTGATTCATTTCATTTCATTTTTCGTGTGATTATGTGCACATATGTTGCACTATACTAGTCACTAGAGAGTAGAGACTCTTGTACACGAGTATATGTACTCGGGCCTTTATGGGCCGATGTATGTTGGGCTTGTGTGTAATGGTTCATAGTTTATGTATTTGTCTTTTCGTTTGGTTAGATGCGGGAAAGTGTGAAAATGTTAAATTAAATTGAGGAAGTGGAGATGTTATTTTCAAAAATGGTGAAACTAGAACTTACCTATACTTACAATTTTCATATTTTGTAACGTGTTGAATTCTAAGAAATTTATCTTCTTGAAATTTACTTTTACCAAATGCATATATTTAACCCCAATTTATGGGTTAGATATTCTTGACTTTTTTTAGTGTCAACCAAATGACAGATAATATATGCAACACTAAACCCATATTATCAAGTACTCTGATAATATGTCCAAAGTTTTATATATTAAAAAAGCTATAGTGAATTGATGATATTTTTATTGAAAAAAAAAATGTACATATTTCATGCAAAAATTTGAAATTAACTTAAGTCGTTAAGGAAATGGAGAAATCCGAATGCACCAAGGAATTTTGGTGGGTCAAATAACGTGGTATTCACACGGAAGGGTATAACCTTGCAAATAAACTTGTTGTGGAGTGGTCCACAAAGCTTGTACACGTCTAGTTAGGTTAACACTTTACTATATTCTTGTAGATCGATTACAGATAATGCCTTTTATTCTTTATAATTCCACCTTGTGAACAAACTTTCTTGTCCTCCGTAGTCATGGGTTCGGTTTAGAGTAAACCGTCGAACCGACGGTTTTCAAACTGACTGAAACTGCTGGTCAATGGTTTAGATTTGTCATTTCAACAAACCTAAACGGGCGGTTAAACCGTCTAACCAAACCGACTGTTTAACCGCCGGTTTGGTAAGATTTTTATTTTTAAAAGGAATAAACCGCCGATTTAAGGACTAGACTAGCGGTTAACCGCTAGTTTGGTCTAGTTTACCAAAAAAAAAATTACTTTTTTTTTTAACAAACCGCCGGTTTAGTTTTTTCCGATTTAGGTTTAGCCTTGGCCAAACCGAAACTGGCGGTTTTAGACGTTTTAGGTTTAGGACACATGTCTAGTCCTTTGTGTTATTCCCCTACATAGTATCAAAACTAATCAAATTATATTCCAATTACTTTAAACCACAAAAAATATAATATGGACTAGTTTTATTTCCATTCCATTTATTTTCGGGTTAATACCAAGACGCCCCTGAATATGAATCGAACACGGAGATCTAAAATTAATGTATTTTGAATAGTACCACGTCGTGATGACGTCATTGATAATGGTGAAAGTAAGAAAAATGGAAGAGACGGCGGATTTAAGGAAAGAAGTTTCCGTGTGAGTCTGTATGGTAATCTTGGATGAGCTGTCTACTGCAATGATACATTAATGGTCGTTTTGTTTGGGTTTCACAAGTCACAAGTTTAGGTTGGCAACCATCAAAGTCTACGTTTATGGCACTCATCACAACTCACAATAACTTTGCTTATGGAAACGTTGTATTACCCAATCAACAACTATATTTCATTTTAAAAGCATCCACACAAGTGTTCCAATCCTTACCATAAGGGCACTTTCACTCTTCTAAAATCATTTCAAAATGCTTCAAAACAAAACTCCATTATATTTTTTTATAACCTCCATATTTTTAGTTCATGCTTGGCAAAAATCAATGTAGTTTGTAGACTTTATTAACATAAAAAAGCTATTGTAGGCAAATCTAATTAAATAATGAAATGAAACACAATTTATTCTTAGCCCAAGCTTCTTTGTAGGCCTCTCTCGAGCATGCAAACAAGTCGGCATGCTTTAATATATAAAAAGAGGGTCAACGTCAACAAAGTAAAAGTTGATATGCTGATTTTTATTTTTATTTTTTTGAAAATGGAGAGCGATTTGGACCGTGTGGAAATGGAGAGCGGTTCAATCATTAGACGGCGCGTCGTCTAATGGGTCGAAAAGACGAAAAAGATCAGTAGATAGACTAACCGTAATGATAGGCTCTGTTGCAGTTCAAATCTGAGGCGTTCATAGTTGTTACCCAGACTTTCTATATGTGTACTTTCTTCGAGGATGAAAGCTTAGTTTGTTGGATCATCCTGCTTTCCCTTTGAAGATGAACATTTATGCTAAATTTTGATCTAGACAACAATTGATATAATCTTTTTTTAAAATAATTTTTTAGGGATTCGTATATCAATAATATTATATTTATAAACTTACATTGATACATATATATTTATTTTTATTAGCATATTATCTCGATCTTCTAGTTGAAGTGAGGTTATATATTATTGGTGTGTGATTATAATTAAATGTAGCTAGTTTATATCTCGTGTCTTGCACGGATATTTGTTAATAAAATAATTTGAAAGTTGTGTGTGTTGGGTGGGTGGGGGCCTTCAGGGAAAAAAAAGAAGTGATATTTGTATGATTATAATCAAATGTAACTAGTTTATATCCCGTGTCTTGCACGTGTATTTGTTAATAAAATGATTTGAAAGTTGTGTATGTTAGTGATATAAACCAAAATTTTCTTTACGTATATAATTGATTCAATATAAGGACATAAAAATATTTAGCGACCCACAAAATCGTAGGACAACGATTGACAAAACCATCAACCTTAGTATCTAATCGATGTGTGATAACAAAATTCCTCAAAAAATTTAACGTAAATAGATTAGATTGATAATCTTATAAAACAAAAACGGTTTAACAAAAGATAATATTAATCGATAATCAAAAGAAAGAAGATAATATCATATATATTTTAATTATAAAAAATTTATCCAAAAAATAGATTGCTTCCGACAATAAGAAGTAAAGTGAAATCTTTCCAATAACAAATCATTAATTTAATAACAAAATATTATCTGCCTTAAAAAATAGTTTAAAAAATAGATATTTATTGGCTAAAAAATTATGGGATCTTCATTTCAAAATACTACTTCCATAACGCGGCACGTCAACAAAGCTTGTGCTCTATATTAGTATGTATAATAGATGTGTAGTGGTTAATTTTGTCCATTATTCACTTTTGCGGCCCTCTGCATATTATCTATTTTCTATTTTTTCTAGTAAAAAAATTATAATACTTGGTCATAACATTTTGAGATATATGTTTAAGGTAGGTTGGCACGTAAGATAGGTGTGCACATTCTTTTTCCTTGTTAGCAAGTTGTGCTAAAGAGCAAATAAATATTAAAATAGACAGTTAAGTGATGTAGATGAGAGAATGCATAGGTCCAACACAAGTCTTTGGCGTGTTTTATGAGACCTTGTTTAGTCAACTATCGAACACTAAATTGTATCCCCACTTGACATGCACTATGTTTCACTGACTAAGATATCAACTGTGGAAACATTCTCCGATCTCCATTTTTCACGCGTAATTTATCTCGAATCGATCTCATAACTCGAAAATATTGTACAATGATTTATCGTACATCCGTCAATACTATTTCTTAGAACATATAAATCGGAAAAAGGATAACTTAGTTTCTAAAAAAGTCAAATTATCTTTTTATATCCGACGGATCTAAAATAAAGTGAAAATACACACAAGTCTTCAGGGCTTCGTATTATAACTAATTGACAATTGGAGGAGCAATTCTATAACTTATATGTTAGGTACACGTATTAATATATTGTCGATGTGTGATATTTTCACACTAAACGAGTAATAATAAAAGATGGGAAAGGGAGAGTAGAAGAAGTCCAAGAAATGGAGCTACAATAGAGAAATTAAATGATGGTATCGACCCTAGTGCATATATTGTTGGGAGTTTGGTGAAGACGTAAGAAAGGGAGGGAGGGCCCTTCCTAGAAAGGGCATGTTCATGTTCATGCATGCATTTGCATTTTTGTGTTTACCTAAGAGCCTTGCTATTTACGCCCATTAATTGTCAAAATCAAATTGATTTTGACATTAATGTTCAAATTAAGAAAAGGTAATGACTATTGTTGATTAGACTAGTTATGATGCTTAGTCCATTTGAATTTTTATAATTGTATTCAAATTGAATAATTTAAAAGACAAATATTACGTTTAATTTCAACTAATGTGTTACTAGATTAATAATTCATGAATATCTTTTTTTTAACTTTAATATGAAATAATTTATATAATTTTCGAACAATATATTTCAAAGAAGAATGTCCGGAATATAAGACGAGTTTTGGTTCCATGTTTCAATTTAACAAATGCAGTTTGTTTTTCACTATTCGCGTTCCGCTTGATTCCGTTAATCATGTAAAATAACCTGAACATATAAGGCGGATAGAGACTTAAGGGCTCGTTTGTTACAATTTCTATGAAATCAGGAATCATAACGAGTCATACTTATACAACGTGCTTGGTAAGACTTGAAATCAGAATGTAAATTATTTTCATGAAATGACTCATTCCAACTCTACATAAAAACTCGAATAAAATTAAAGGTGAGTATCATTCATTCCAATATATTACCCATTTAAATTTGAAACCACGTCCATATATTTTCATTATACATATATTTTATTCAATTATTTATACAAAATAAATAATATAAAAAGCTTTATCCATCAACTAATTTGAATCATATTTCAAAAAGAATTGAAATTTTTTTTACCAAAAACTAATAAATTAAATAATTGACTATTATACGTATATTTCAATCAAGATGATATGTCATCGGAAAGTGTTGAAAAGAATATAGTTATTTGAACTAAACAAAGTAAATTTTATAGAATAAATTATATACCAATTTATTTAAGTTGATATTTGGTTTATACTTATATTTTAAGTCACCGTTGATCTTTATTTTTACTAAATATAGATTAAAAATAGTTTATACTGACATTATAAATATACACATATATCATCAAATATCATACGATTTAGCGTTCAATAATTCATATAAAAATCAAATAACATGTTTCAAGAATCCTTATTTCCAACATCAAAGGAACACCGTGTATCAGGAATGATTGATTCTAACTATTTACTGCATTCTGATTCCTGCTTCCAACCCCATTCTATCGTCATGCCAAACGAGTCCTAGTTATAATAGTAAATAACATGTTTCATATTATTTAAGTTTTTGAAAAAACTTTTAATTAACAATAAAAATTAATAATCATAATAAGTATTAATAATACAAACTAATAATAATGGTTAATAACAAAAAAAAAAACCAAGCTGATGCATCAATTTTAATGGCCAATTTTTATAAATGTTCGTCACCTGTCAAATCATACACGCTTGATGACAGTAAATTATAAACAACTGTCACAATTTATTTTTGATTTTGATGAAAAATGGGCGTAAATAAGATAGCCCTAAAAGAAGAAGAAGTGCGGAAACGAAATTAAATTTAACTAATTTCGAATTTGGGGTCCGAAGGTGAAATTGAGTTTAATTATTCCAAACTTGAGATTAATTATGAGTAATGTTAATCGCCGCGGATGGAAAACATCAAGAAGGCGAAGCATGCGGGCTGCGCATGCACCTGGATTGGGGTGCATGCGCAGCTCGCATGCGTCCGAGCCCTTGGTGCATGCGGTTCATGAAGCGCAAGCACCTGGGGCGCAAGCACCTGGGGCGCAAGACAATTACATATTATTTTGGTTAAAGGGTTTAAGTATCAACAAATTCGTTGTCGTCCAGCGGTTAAGATATCTAGCTTTCACCCAGGAGATCCAGATTCGACTCTCGGTAACGCATACCCGTGTTTGATTCCCGACAACGGAGATTTTTATATTTGCTTTTTATAATTTGTTATAATAAAATGAGAGTGTATGCGCCCCAAGCCCTCGGCGCATGCGGACTCTACCTTTGTGAGGCGTTTGTCCGCCATAATATTAAGTTTGTTAATTAAACAAAGACGGGCATGTTAGGTTTGGTTTATCAAATTTAACCGAACCGAGGGATTTTGGTCTAGACCTAACCGACAACCGATAATTTAGGTTCGGTTTTAGGTTTGCATATTTTAGAAAATAGGTTTAAGTTCGGTTATTGAGTAATAACCGCAAACCGATGATTTAAACCGAAAATTCAACTTTTAATTAATTAATTTTTTAAAAGAGAAGACATACTCATATTTGTTATCTTTATCAGAATAAATGAGAAGGACTACATTTGTACTTTATATTGTAGTTTTTTTTAATAGTATTCAAATGTTTGTACAAACCTAATCCGAAACCTTATAATAGGTATGACTTTTGGTTCTAATATTACTAATTTTTGGTTTTAGGTTCAAGACGAAACCAAACTTACTTTTATAGGTTCAGTTATCTGTTCAATTTTTAGGAAAATTGATTTTAGGTTCTATTTAATTTATCACGGTTCGGTTCGATTTTAAACTACGCACGCACAATCCTAATTACACATTTTATTTATGTTGTTAAATTTGATTAATTAAGTATTACGAATTTTAGTAAGTACGAGTAAAGTTAAGTAATTATATATTCAAATCAGTAAAGTTAACTAATTATACATATTAATAAAATTAATCAACATTCAGTAATAAGATAAATAAAAAAATATAAAAAAATAACAATTGCTTTGTATTACCACTGTCGTCAACATTCAAGTTAAAATTCATGAAACATTACTGACATTTGCAGTGAGTCGTAATATTACATCATTTGCAGTAGTATTTTGGGGCGCAAATAAGCTAGCCCTTACCTAATGCATTTTGGCGTCACATCCAACTCCATCCCTAATAAACGCGTCTTCCCTTCCCTTGGGCCTCCCCTAATTATCTTGCTAAATTCAAAACACCACTCCATCTCGATCATACACATAGTCGATGCACCAATTTTCTATTGCAATGACTTTACGGGATTTTATTCTCACGGCGATGCATTTATTATAGACCAATCTGACGCACATTCACAAATTTACTATATATCAACATGTGGTTGCCCATCACGTATGTTCCTAAAAACGTCAAAAAATAACGTTGAACATCTAGACATGAACCTAGAATATGGTAGGGAAAATCACAATTCCAAAATTGAATTTTAAAAAAATAAGCCCATGTAAACCCATATTTACTTGGATTCATCTATTTATATTTTAGTAATTTTTAAACCTAAATAAACTCGATAAAAAAATAAAACTTATCTACAAATAAACTTTCAAAAAATTAAAACCAAAGTTTATAAATTAAATAAAACCAATACCAAACAAAATGTCCTTAATGCCAATCACTTATTTTTGACAAATGATTTACTATATATTAATATATATGTAAGATAAGAAAAGGAGACGATATTATTGTTAAATGCGAGGAAGCAAGTTCCCTGTGAGTTTCTTCTATGTCACCTCTACTCATCATCCCCATTCATAATTACCACATACTACATAGGGAGGTGTGATGTCTTTAGACCCTATCATCAACTCAACACCTTCTTCACTTTAACTATCATTACCATTATTATTATTTTCAAATTTTAAAAAATAAAAAAAAATATCAAACAAAAAATTATTATAAACTTTAAAAATTACTATTTAATACACAAATTATTTCACATTAAATTAATTTTAAAATTTTTGCCAAATTTTAATACAAAATCGTCCATATATTTTTAAACTATACAAACCCTATATTTTATATTCTTTCAAAAATCACCCATTTTATTTTTGTATATTTAACGAATTAGGTAAGGTAGTTTATTCATTAATAAAATTTAAGTAGTATTAAAAATAAAATTTTGGTTAATAAAACCATGTTTGTCGTCATTATTGTGTTATGGGTAGTTTGAGGAAAAATATTCATGATACTAACCTTTATTATATAATTTGTTAGGTATAAAAAAATAATATGGGTGGTTTTTGAAAGAATATATAATGTAGGGATAAATTTGTGTGATTTGAAAAATTATGGACAATTTTTGCAATAAAATTGGTCATAAATTCACCCCGTATCAAAATTGGTTTAATGTGAAATAGTTTGATACCAACTAATAATTTTTAAAGTTTTTTTTTTTATCATTTTTAGTTCATACCTCACAATTTATATTATTCTTGTTCATTTTTTCTATAAAATTTGATACATTGACTTCTATGGTTATTAACTCATGGTTATTTATTTATTTATTTATTTATTATGTAGTATTAAATATATTGTTAGTACGTTTGTATTTATAATAGAACTTATTAAAATATTATTTTACATAATAAAAGGTAGAACGGAGGTGAGAGGAAAAAAAGTTTTCTTTACCACCATAAAAATATAAATTTGTCCTCCTCAAAAAAAATTTTTCTTAAGCAAATTATATCTAAATTATTTACATAATGAAATCAACACAATTGATAAAATTAATTAAATAATCAAATGTAACATTTCATGATTATTTTGAATATCTTTAAAAGTTTAAAATGAAATAAATATCATGGTGTATGACACTTGCTATATTAAGTAAAGTGTCAACATCTATTCGCCATTTTAATATTGAAATTGGATTATGTTATACGGTCTTTGAATTTAACGGTATTATCAAGAGGTAATTAAATAAAGAGATAAAAAAAAATGTATTACTTGGGCAAAAACTAAGAATACATGTATATATTATTTGTACATGGACAAATAACAAATAAAATAATAATCTCTCCCTTTCTTTTTTATCTTACAAAGCGTTGCCTTTACTTCCCCTACGCATCAAAAGGAGCAAGCAAAAACCAACACAACACCGCTCGACTTATGATCTGCTACAATCGGCTCTACCGAAACCCACTCTACGCTTAACAAGATCATACTCCACCCAATAATCCTGCTGGTGAAAATTCCCAATTATATTCCCCGGAACTCCAAGCAAATCTGAACGTCCGATCCCGACACAGTGGATCCCACCTCCAACGTCTGCCAACACCCTGTGCTTCTCTACAATCACCTCCACCCCCTTATCGAACACCATCACCATATCCCCTATCAACCCTCCGATTATAATCGGGTTCCCATCAAAACACATGTCCAACGCGCCGCCGTACACGTAGTCTTTCTTCATCCTGGGACCCACCAATCTCGCTACCTCCTCTCTCACCTTATTATACGCTTCTTCTACCAAAAAAGTATACTCTGTGCCCGAGTCTATAAATGTCTGACCCGACCCGCCTTCATCGGGTAGGAAAACCGATCCGGATATATTAAGTTTCTTCGACCCGATTCTTATCCCTGTTAGCCCGACCGTGTAGGCTAACGGGTCAAAGTTCGGCATTCTTCGCTCCCGTTCACCGAAGCTTAGCAGGTTAACGTATCGGAATGAGTGTGAATTCGGGTTGTCACCCAAGTAGAACGACCCGACTTGAACAGGTCGGGTCGGAACACAATACGAGAACTTGGATATTCTGGCTTGGGAAACGAAGGATAACCGACCAACATTCATTCCCAAAATGCCCTCGCCTTGAGCCTGACCAGGATCCGACGTGGCAGCGCAGCCGAGGATTAAAGGAGGGGTAATTTGGGTAGTAGAAAAAGTGATTTTTTCCCTAACCAAATTGCCCTCAGCGTAGGTCCCATCAGCGTAGAAGTAGGAGTAGTGACAAAGGCGGTTTTGGTCACAGTCAGTAGGGAGGGTAAAATCGGGAATTCGAGGCTTACAAACGGGGTGGTTACAAGGAAGAACAGAGAAGGAAGAGGAAAGAGAGGGGTCAAACGACGTCGTTCTGGGCTTGATTCTTTTCTTATCATGGCATTGAATCCAGGACAGCTGGCTGCCGGTGTCTAAGACCATTTCCTGAGCTTGCGGTGGGGTCCCTATAGGAAGAGAGACGATGAGAGCCATTGAATACCTGAATCTTGATTTGTAGTTGTACGGTCCTGACGTCGGCAGCGGTGGTGATGGTCGACGGCTGGGATTCGATATCAGAGATGAGTATAAAGAAGAGTGTGAAGATGATCGTCGGACTGATTTGAGCTTCAGGGAAAGAGAAAAGGGTTCATTTTGTGGTGGATTTCGAGTTGAAATCGAGAGGGAGAGAAAGGAGAAGAAGATGAAGAAGAAAGTAAGATTGGATTTGGTGGGCGCCATTGCAGAGATTGAAGAAGTGGGATGAAAATTGGAAGAAGAGGAGGTATTTATATGATAAAATTTTTGTAA
The DNA here is from genome assembly GCA_033239125.1 of Fagopyrum homotropicum. Lineage (NCBI taxonomy): Eukaryota > Viridiplantae > Streptophyta > Magnoliopsida > Caryophyllales > Polygonaceae > Fagopyrum > Fagopyrum homotropicum. The sequence goes on along the minus strand of BSWB01000007.1, from coordinate 24,552,647 downwards.
TTCAAAAATAAAAATGGAAGAGAATATTATATTTGGTTTGATATTTTGGAAGAATGGAAAAAAGACGACAGAAGAGTTAGCGGCAGAAAAAGGGAAACGCGTAATCTTTAATAAAAAAAAGAGGGTGGGTGGGTGAGTCAGTACAGTCGAGTGAAAGTGTAGATGCAAATGTTTCTTCTTTCTTTTTTAGGATTCAGCTTTTGTGAGTTGTTAAATTACGGGTTACAAGGGCTGTTTTGGTAATGGTCCAGTTTGGCAATAGCATCAAATTAAGGGATTAAAATTGTTAGAATTAAAAAAAATAAAGTTTGTGATCGTTTGGTGAGAAAATGAATGATTAAAATATGAAATAATTTGGTTTATTAGGTTTTTTCTACCTTTGTGTTTAGTAAATGTAGTCTTTGAGAGAAGAGTGTGTAGAGTTTGAGAATAAATACAAAAAGTTGAGCTATATTTACTTAATTGAAATATTAAAAAGCCTAGTTACTACTCTAATTTTTCAAAAAGGTCTAGTTACCAAAATTGCCCTTAAAATATTTAGATTATTGATATTATGAAAATCAAATTATGTTAGAGTATGGGCCTAGTATATTGGTTTGTTAGTTTATGTTTTGTTAGCTTATATTTTGAAATTATCTTTTAGTATTAGTTTATTATTTATTTCTCTTTATATTTTTATTTATAAACATTGTTTGATCAATGGAATAAGACGAGCCTTCAGTTCACAAATCTACAAGCTTTCGATTCACAAATCTCTTCATGGTATCAAAGCACTTTCCTTAACCTATGCTTCCGCACAAAACAAAACCCTAGTTGCGCCGTCATCGCCGTCGTCATCACGGCGGTGATGGCGGCGGTATCACGTAAGACTTTGGCCGCGGTATCAGAGTACACTTTGTCTGCGGTATTAGAAAATACTTTGCCCTCTTCTCCTAAACACAAAACTTACCTTAGAGCGCTAATCTACCTACGTCCTAGGATCCAAAACTTACCTTAGGGCGCTAATCTACCTGCGTTCTAGGACCCTATGACGCTAATCAACCTGCGTCCTAGGATCGAAAACTTATCTTAGGGCGTTAATCTACATGCGTCCTAGGACCCTATAACGCTAATCAACCTGTATCCTAGGGCCCAAAACTTACCTTAAGGCGCTAATTTACCCTAGGGTCCTAGGACGCTAATCAACCTGCATCCTAGGGCCTAAAACTTACCTTAGGACGCTAATCAACCTGCGTCCTAGGGCCCAAAACTTAATCAATTTGACAATTTGCGTCAGGGTCCCACCCACCGGCGTCAATACAAAGACCAATGATGACCCACCAGCGTCAATACAAAGACCGAAGATGAAGGAAGGAGTTACATCAAGCTGCTCTTCTTCAAGTTTCTACTGTTCAAGCTTGGAGTTGTTGGATCCAGCTTGAGGGGGAGTGTTAGAGTATGGGCCTAGTATATTGGATCATATGTAGGGCTTATCCTTTATTTGTTAGTTTATCTTTTGTTAGTTTATCTTTTGAAATTATCTTTTAGTATTATTTTATTATTTATTTCTCTTTATATTTTTATTTATAAATATTGTTTGATCAATGGAATAAGACGAGCCTTCAGTTCACAAATCTCCAAGCTTTCGATTCACAAATCTCTTCAGATTATAAGAACTTTGTAATACTATAAAATTTTGATTATAAGAATTATTGAGGCTAAAATCTCTTTCACTATTTTTTTTGTTAATTTTTATTTTTAGTTTTTCCATCTCTTTCATTTACAAATAATTTTAACAGGTACTTTTTTGTAATTTTACCTACAATCATATTCATTTTATCAAACACTCATTTCACTTATTTTAATACTCACTATCTTAAACAATTTCATCTCCTTAATTGTTCATCAAAATAATTTTCTTCAACTTTATTTACATAATCTTACGTTACCAAACAAACTCAAGGTCTAATCGATATTTGAATTATGGATTTAAAGGGGATTTCCTAATTTTTGCCATCTAAGGTCATGTTTATAATACCATTTAAAAATCGAGATTTTAAACACTTTTATTTTCTTTATCCGTCACCTTATAAAAAAACTAATATAAATATATTTGTTATCCGAGCATCTTCATTTAAGATCTTCCAAATATTAAAATATCCAACATTTATAAACTAAATAGATTTTTAATAATATTTGAGGTTAAATTATGAAAATTAAGATATTAAATTATCCATCTTCCTTTTTCAAGACAGTCAAACAATTTATCTATCTTCCTTTTCATCTCATTTATCTAAAAATATTTATATATTTGAGGTTAAGTTAAAAATTACTGAAGCTAAAATCTCATTTTATCCATCTTCCTTTTTCATCTCACTTATCTACAAAAATATTTAAACACATACTTTTTCGTAATTTTACCCACAATCACATTCATTTTACAAAACAGTCAAACAATTTCATCTCTTTAATTATTTGTCTAAATAATTTTCTTCACCTACAACTTCATTTACGTAATCTTACCTTACCAAATGGACTCAAATGGAAAGACACTTTAATTTAAAGATCTTCGTTATTTTTTTTAAATTTTTTTAATTAGATAATAATCCAACTTTTTTCAACAACGTCTCAAGCTTCTATTGATAGATATACCACAAGAAGAATGTGAATATTAACGGGATGAAATTTTTAAATACAATGAGTGTTTCTTTGAATTGTAAGTACAATGAGTTTCATCCTTCTTAAACCGTAGTTTCTGTATTTTGAAAATGTGTTTGAATGTGGTAACTATTTTATTCTTCATCTGCAATATGAGTTTTTATTATCAACGACATATTCATGAATCGCCGAAAAAATTTACGAGTTCAATGAACTTAGAGTACTTAAAATTCAAGTATTTATATAATAATTTAAAGTTTATAAAAGCAGCATGTATGGACTTATTATATGATATCACATTTTGGCACCTATAGATGCAACATAATTTTGGTTGGTATGGTTATGGACTTATGGTCCGTCTTTGATTCCTCATCCCATGCTATGTATGTTCCCTATAATAATTTAATGCCATTTATTCTTTCTGTTTTTAGATCAAACATATTTTTTTCTCCTTATTTTTACTAGACCATGACAATAACAACATTAAATGGTTATCGCTATTCGTACCACGGTTTCGTGCTATATGCACTTGGGTAGGCTACGTGATGCCTAACCGTAATCCTTTTTCCTTAGTATTTTTATCGGAATTTTTTATATGGGCAACTACGCGTACGTCATGCGTAGTCGTAGTAGGGATTACGACTACCATGACGTACGCATAGCCATTTTTCTATATTTTTTGAACGAAATCAACTTATTGCTACGCGTACGCCAGACGTAGCCGGACCACAGGTGTAAATAACACGAAACATGTGGTACGAATATCAAGCTAGGCATTAAATATAGCTGTAATTTTATTTTAATCTAAGTGATCATTATAATATGACAGGTTGATGTAAAACATGGTTGTAATTTTATTTTAATCAAAGTGATCATCATTATATAACACTTTGATGTAAAACATGACTGTTATTTAATTTTATTTTAAGTAATGGTGTATGACAGATTCCGAGTTTGAATAATCATGCCGTTATGTAGGAAGAAACTTATAATTTTAGGATTTCTTTCAAGTAAGATCATAAACATCCGCTTTATTAACTAATCAAACTAAGGGCCCGTTTGGTTGCAACTCCGAAAACGGAAACGGAATGAAAACGAATAAGGGTATACATATGCAAAATTCTATGGAATCATTCCTTGTGTTTATATGCAAAATGCACTTTTCTCCCCCATATTTTGTTACCCTATAGGGTATCAAAAGTAATCAAATTCAACTTCAATTACTTCAAATCACAAAGAATGATTCCAACAACTTTCATGAATAAGGGTATACATATGGACTAGATTCGTTTCCATTCCGTTTCCGATTTCGGAGTTCAAACCAAACGGGCCCTAAATAGGTAAAAAGCATGAGGGGAAAAAATGTTCATTTCCTCAAATGTGACCCAACTTTTAGTTTGAGTTTATAAAGAAAGTGTTTGGGATGAAATTCTAAACAACTCAAATTTGGAAATTATAGATAGTTTCATTGGTATACCTCTCTCTGTGAAAAATTAATTATTATTTTTTACTTTGTTCGCTTCAGTTTAAGGTGATTTTTAAAAATACCTTTAAGCCAAGATGATTGTCCATACCTTTAATTTGATTAAATTAACATAAAATAGACAAAATACCTTTGATTTGAGTAAAAACAACATTATATTTGTATACGCAGGTCGGACTCGGTTAGTCGGCAAGCTAAAATTAAAAATAATAGGCCAGAATCTCCATTTCAAGCTAAAATAATTGTCTATACCCGTATTTTTTTCTCCATAGAGTGGACCGGACAGGCGAACCAACCCGAATTTATACTGACCGACTAAATTTCAAAACTTGGGTAAAGGCTAGGGGTGTTATACGAGCTAAAATAATGCTCATATAGTGTTATTTTAGCCGAACGAGCCGAGCATTGACATGCTCAAGCTCGATTCGTTTATAAACGAGCCGAGCTTTTGACAAGCCGAACGCGCCGAATCCAAGTAGCTTGTTTCATGTAGCCCTAGTAAAGGCTGAGCAATAACATGTGTAGAGAAACCAATTTCAAGTTCACAACTAGAGAACAAATTTATCAGCCAGCATTCCTTGCTAAATATAAGAGTATACAGACAAAATAGGTCTAAAAAATCGCCATGTTTATGAGCAATCTGCATCTTGGAGCTGCATTTAGAGAAAGTTTCTCCATCTCAAAGTTCATAGATTGATTACAACTGAAAATTCCTGAAGGCAGAATGGGAAAGACAACTCAACCTACCCTCCAGATTATTGCGTGTATCAAAAATCCACAAACGAGTAGCTTACTTCTTCAACTGTGCACTGCACTGCGCCATGATCTTTGAGGCTCTTGTGATCGGATCAGTCATGTAGAAGTTTTCAACCGCAGCCTTAAACGGATCACCGATGTTCATCTTTTGAGACGTCTCGGGTTTTATCAACGCAGATAATGTAGCCGGCTCTCTTTCATCCATGCTCACCAAGTTTGGAGCTACAATACTCATACGGGACCTGATGTCAACAAGCGATTCATAAGGTAGAGTAACACCCGCGACCTCGGATAGAGCCCTAACTATTTTCCAGTCATCTCTTGCATCACCAACCGTGGGGACAGCTGGGATAGTCTCCTGGGTTGTGCCTTCGGTGTTTACGTATGTTGCTTGCTTTTCAGTGAATGCTGATGATGGCAGAATTACATTGGCACGGTATACGCCTTTGTCACCATGGTGGCCTTGGTAGACCACGAAAGCATCACCCGAGAGCTTGTCCAAGTTAATTTCATCAGCACCCATCAAGTACACAAATTTTGCAGTTTCGAGTGCTTTGTCAGATTCTGACACCAGACCGAGATCCAGGGCAGCAGCTTGTGCAGCATTCAGAAGCAATACATTGAGGCCATTCCAGTCGGATTTCACGACATTTTCATTCTTCCTTGCAATAGCTTCAACAGCTGAGAAGATAGCATATTGGTCCTCCCGCTCAAACAGGCCAGAGCCCACGATAATAGCAGGGTTCTTTGCGTTCTTCAGAGCTGAACAGAAAGGATGACGACCATCAGCAATTTCCGCAAGAGTTTTAGGGCTATCTCCAAGGTGTTGATAATCGTAGTTGAATTCAGTAGGAGGACCAATATATGCAACCTTGGCATGATTTGAACGGACAGCCTTCCTGATTCTTGCATTTACCAATGCACCTTCCACTCTTGGCTGAAAGTCAGAAACCATGTCAGGCTTTATGCAAAATTGATGGTAAGAACATTCCACAATCCCAGTGATTTATAAATAATTTGCAGCAGGATAATTAACTGAAAAATATTGCTCATAAGAAAAAAAAACTGCTCATTGTATAAGAGAGAAGCAACGAAATGACACATCCTTAAAAATTATATTCCTCTTGTATAGAACTTCTCATTGAGCATCAGACATTTAAATGAAGGCACAAACAAACATCAGTGCAAGCTTATACTTCCCAAGCATAGAAAAAACTTTTGTTTTAACTGAAAAATCATATAAAACTCAGGAGTCTGCCAAGTGCATCTCCGGAAGGAGTTAGCAAAGGTTAGGAAACAAAGAGATTCCCACAATCGCACTTTATTGAAGTTAGAGAACTGGGACTAACTTTCTGCTAATTTGTGATGATGATATGAAGTAGACTTGTACAAATGCATGATCGGGCCGGGCTAAATTAAAATTTCTGCCCAAAATGCCTGACCTGCCATGTCCAGGCCTCCAACGCTGCCCACACACATCTAAACTTGGGTGGGCTGTATATACCTTATTCCATGATTCATCAATTTACGCCTAGATTTATCATACAAAAACTAACTAAAATAAAGCAATTCAACATAAAATTGCTAATCAATTATTCTGCATTACAAACGAGTTCAACAAACGAAAAAACTACAAGAAAATTGCAATCCACGTACATGAAAAAATCAATAAGTATAGTTGCATTCAAATCATCCGTTACTTTACAAACGAGCGAAATGGAGTTAGGAGAGGCTTAGCGGGTGACGGAAGTTTTAGGGTTTTATCATTTATATATATATACACGGGTTGGGCTGCGTTTGGGGCCAAACTGGTTGCCCATGAGCAATAACATGTGCATGATGCAACACTCACCAATCACCGAATTGACTTATTTTCAAGACTAGAGAGAGAAGAAAACCAAACATTTAATTATGCAGCTAAAATTTGGCGCCTAGGGGAAATATCTCTTGGTTTACCTTGTTACTAAATGCAATGATTTGTTACTACGATCCAGTGTTCTAGAACAATGAATTGGAAACTGATAGCATGCAGAAGATGGCGCTAGAGACAGTGACTTATTGAGACATTACCTGGGTGCCAACCAAGAGGAATACATCAGCCTTTTCTAGACCACTGATGCTACTATTCAAAAGATATCCGGATCGAAGATCAGCTTGTGTATATTTTCCATTTCCTTCACATGAAACATTCTCTGATCCCATTTTGTTCAGTAGATCTTTAAGTGCAAGCATGGACTCAGCATCTGACAGCTTGCCAGCAATTCCAACAATTTCCTCAGGCTTGACCTGATGCATAACCTCAGCAACAACGGCAAGGGCATCACGCCAGCTAACTGCTTTGAAACGTCCATCAGCACCGCGTATCATTGGATCGTTTAACCTCTGCCTCTTCAGACCATCATAACAGAAACGTGTTTTATCTGATATCCACTCTTCATTTATATCCTGCAACAATTTAGTGCGCAAGAATTTGGAATGAAAAACAGATTTCGGACTTCAAATATATTCTAGACTGATTATGAAAAACGAACTAGCAATGTAGGAAAATGCTGGTTTCAACTTGTTGGTGAAAATAAGCAGTCAACACTCCTCCATAATACTAAAAAAGATGCACAAACAGAACGGAGTGAAAAGGTAAGAGAACGCAAAACTACTTGAGGACAAACCCATACCTCGTTCAAACGGGGAACAATGCGCATAACCTCCGGACCCCTACTATCAATGCGAATGTTGGATCCAATTGCATCTGTAACATCAATACTTTCTGTTCCCTTCAATTCCCAATTTCGGGCCTTGAATGCAAAAGGCTTAGAGGTAAGTGCACCTACAGGACAAATATCAATAACATTGCCAGAAAGCTCGCTTGTCATGACCTTTTCCACATAGGTCCCAATCTCCTCTCCAGTACCACGACCCAACATGCCAAGATCCTGAACTCCAGCCACCTCACTGGCAAACCTAACACACCTGTCATCCAACAAGTTTATGCAAGAAAATTTAGCTGGTTGCCGCTTCCGGTTATGAGATGGGAAAAGTACAAATACAAGCACTCAAGCAGTAACCATATTTTGACATGATTACATGAGTCACGTGACATACTAAAACTTGCCATACATGATCAATTATCAACCAAGTTCTGCAATGCCATTGTTCAAATTGCAAGAGAATGCACCACAAGCACTGCTACTAAGTTAATTAGGAAAATCAGATAAGGGGTAGAATGGGCTAGAAGCCTAGAACAAGTTTTAGTTAGAACTGTGAGGAATGAAATGCTATAGTTGCAGCTAAGTGAATATGAGTGATATTTAAGATAAACTAGGATAGCCCTTCATTCTAAGCATCAAGAATATATATTTGATGATTGGCTTTTTCCATAGGGCTAATTAATCAGGCTTTGCCAACTAGTTGGAGGTATACTCCAAAAGGAATCATCCTTTGGCTTTGTTTTATCTCTTAGGTGTTGTGTTCTTGTATTTTGTGAGTCCAATTGTGTCTCTAGTCTAAATCCTATCTTAAGTCTTAACATGCACATAAAACCAGGGTTTGGGGAAGTATATAGATCTTACTACTACATTTACAAAAAAAACTTATATTAATGGAACAAAAGTTACAAAAGTGTTCATAAACATAGGAAATAGGAGAAGAACAAACTTAAAGACCCCAATACTGTAAACTCAAGCACAACTGGTCCACAGTGTTCAAACACATAACAAAGCAAAGGAGCAAAATAATCAGCAAACATCTGATAATCACAGCAGCAAGATCCACATTTGTGATGGAAGTGATACAATCAGATAAATATTAACAAGCTGGTATGATATACTGCTGTATTAACGTGAATGATAGTACCTGCAAGACACTTTTGTGGACAACGCAAAATCAACAGATGTGACTTATTGGTTAACAAAAATATATGAAGTGATGACAAAGGAGGGCAGCACAACTAGTGACTAGTCCATAGTCATACTGGATAGAGAAGAGGGTAGATCATAGAAGATTGAACACTATAATGATACTAATAGGTAAGGAGGAAGGGAGTGAATTCAGAAAACAGGGTATCATTTGTATCCCTTTTAATGCATTATAAAGGAGCTTTCCACGGAGAGCAAGAAATTTCCAGTTTTTTTTTGTAATACCCATATGAGGCCATCACCCACATTAAAAGATACTCAAGTCACATAGCTTACTTACAAATACAGTGTCTACCTTTTTTTAGTTTGTATCAATTTCAGTAGGAGAAGGAAATGTGATGTCTTAGTTGAAATTCTTTTCTAATCTTCACTGTTTATTCTTCTGGAACAGCACACCCTTTTACATAAAAAAAATGAAAAGCATAATACTAATAGTACATTATCACATTTCAAGCTACGAAGGTTACACACTGGTCTCACAGAATAGCACGTGAAGTAATCCAAGAATTACCAACCATAGGAGCATAGAAATATTGTTTTCCACAATAAGTTCAATGGTTACCCTTTTACTAATACAAGAAATCCCTCTTACATAAAACATTCTATGGGAGAACAAAAGTATATTAACTTTATTAAGTAAGCCAAAACATTCAAATGTTCTGAACAACATGAAGCCCCTGTTCCGAAAGGATGGGAAACAGATAAGAAAGAATTCTTGAAGTTAGATTCAGACATCCATCATCAACACACACCGCACGTTCTCTCCAATTCTCCATGTTTATTGCTTACCTCACTAATCTTTTGATCATTTTTAAGTAAAATATTTACAAACCTAAATTGTTCACCCTTATTAAAGATCTTTTGAATTCCTCTCCAAAATACCTTTGTTCCATAAAAAAAAAAAAAAGAGTATGAAAATAAAAACTGACCTTGTACATTGAATACATCGAGTCATCACAGTCTTTACTAGGGGACCTAAGTTCTTATCCACCACAGATCTTTTCATGTCAATGAATCGACCCCTATCAGATCCAAATGCCATAGACTGATCTTGAAGATCACACTCTCCACCCTGATCACATATGGGACAATCTAGAGGGTGATTCATTAGGAGGAATTCCATCACTCCTTCTCGTGCCTTTTTGGCCACTGGTGTGTCGGTTTTGATCTTCATACCTACAATTTAACAAAAAGAAACACAAGTCACACATAAGAATTATCAAACGGGATAACCAAATTACCATGAAAACTCTAAAAAGTATCATGAATTTCATTTGATCCAGCCGCATAAAAGAAGGTGAAGAGCTATATTAATGAACAATATAAATTTAATCATAAAAAATATCTTTAGCAAGCACTCAAAATCATATGTGAGAATTGAGTATGAAAGAGATTCAAAAAAAAAAATGAATTGATGATAGATTTAGAATGAAGAATCAACTAATAGCATTGGTAATAAACCAAGCAAAGCTGCGGGGCTGAATCAAGAAAATATTAAGAAAGATCAGCTCAACACACCTTAATAACTTTGAGTTATAGTGCAAGTTTAAAATCATGCTAAATATTTATGTTGTAGTCAACTTGCTTGATAAATTAATTTTCACTGAATTTGGGAAATCAGCCTGTGATTGACAAGCAGTATGAAGAACAATGAATGAGAAAATTACCAAAAGGGTGAAAAGGATATTGAGTTAAACAGTGAGCACAAGTAATTAACAGTTAAATGTGTAAACTATATTGAAGTTTGAAAGTTTCTCAATGAACTGTGCTAGTAAAAGGGAAAATATAGAATCTATTTTTCCCATCTAGAACAAATTTCGAGAATGCATCCATCCTTTAATACATTAAGAAAACAGAAACACAAAATCTGCAAGATACCCAAACCGAGAATAATGAACAGCCTGAGAAGATACAACTAACCTCATAAGAGAAGAAAAAAAACAGAAGCATTAGGTCCTGTGCAATGTCGGAAAAAGCTTAAAAAGAATTCATGAAGCCAATGACAATGGCGCAATGCCCGACCTAAATCATAGATAGACCTAGTTTCAGAAGGCCAGAAATCTCCTATGAACTCCCTCTATTGAAATCATTGAACAAACTAGAGGTAAACTCGTATCAACCTGAAGAGTGATCAATTCCTTGAAACTACATTTCGAAATACAAAATTTATTCAGTTCCCATATAGCTCTAAAAAAGAAATTGAGTTCCCAGACATCAGCCGATCCGAAATTTCAACCTAAACAACTTAAAAACAAGCCATTAGCAGCACGTCCGACAATCCAGGTGAAATTAAATTCTTAAATTAACTATCCAAGGAGCGATGGAGGTGAAGAAATTACCAGGCAGCGCAGGCATAGCACAAGAAGCAACAGGCTTGGGGGACTTCTCCACCTCGACAAGGCACATACGACAGTTTCCAGCGATGGATAGGCGATCGTGATAACAGAACCTAGGAATGTCAACGCCGGCGACCTCACAAGCCTGGAGGACGGTGAAGCCTTTAGGGATTTTGACAGCGTATCCATCGACGAATACTTCGATGGCGTCTTCGGGGTTGGAGAAGTGAACTCTAGCTCCGGCGACGGGAGGACGAGGAGGAGGAGGAGGGGGTGGATCTGGGGTGGGGTCTGCAGGAGCTGCGGCTTCAGGGCTCTTGAGGTCGGAGGTGGAGACGATGGATCTCGTGAAAGAGGTGGAGAGTGAGGATCGTTGGAGGAATCCTTTCCTCACCACCTTCGACGCCACAATCGCGAATCCCATTTCTATCTCTCTTTCAGACTCCTCACTTTCTCTCTCTACCTTGAGAGCGTTGCAATGGCGATGGCTGGTTACAGCGATGTCTGTTTGGGGGATTGGAAAATGGGCCTTTGCAGAAAGGGCATGTGGTAGCCACATTCCCCATTTGGCCCAATCCAGTTTACTACTGCTTGGAAAGAGTGATTTTAAAAATCAAATTAATAAACAAAGTTAATTAATTTATTTTAATTAAGTGAGCATGATTATATTAAAAAAATATATTTCAATTAGAATTACTTCACAAGTTCAATTAATTTAAATTATCATAAAATATGAATTATATAACAAATTTAGCAGTTGATTCAAGTAGTTATAGTGCGGCATTACGGAGTAATTTGAACCATTAATGGACTTGATCCACGTCATTTATTGATTTAGGAGATGCACGGTGGTAATTTTGTAAATTTTATCAAGTACGGTGCTATTTTTTCCTTATGAAAATTTGTTTTAGAAAATGAAGATGTAGTGACATTTTTGTAATTTTTATGAAAAATGTAACAATTATTATCTCAATTCATAATTTTAGTTCAATTTGTTTAAAATTTATATGCAATCAGTTTTAATGTTTTTATATTTAGTTTCATGTATTGTTTTATTAATTTATCAGTTATGTTCTTATGACCTTTTGTACTTATACATGTTTATAATAATAAAATACAATATTTGAACTAACAAAACACAATGTTCGAACGGATACCCAAAACTTGAAATGATATTATTAACGTTTTTTAGTTATGGTTATTAAAATACTTTTATAATAATATTTGTTAGTTTAAAGTTTTTTATACAATTAGTTCAAATCGAATGTTGTATTAGTTCAAACATTTTATATTATTAGTTCATGCATTATTTTGAACTTATGAAAACAAATTTGTAAAAATGTATGAAACATTAGTACAATATAATATGAACTAACATAACAAATAATTTGGACGAAATATTTAAAAAAAATTGAATGAAAAAAAGTATGTTAGATAAAGAAGAAGAATGAAAAAAAATAGAAAAATAAATTTCAAACTTTATACTATTAGTTCAAATAGAGTTGCATTATGTTGAACTTAGAAGAATTTTTTTATAGAAATGTATGACCATTTGAACTAGCAATGTAGGAAAATGTTGGCGTGCTATGTTCATAATATAATCCTATCCAAAGCAATCTCCAATCTCACTCCGACTTTTCGGCTTTATAATAAAATACCCACCTATGATCATTTACGTGTTTTTGGGTGCTTATGTTTTCCAAACTTAAGTGCTAAATCTCCTCACAAATTGTCTCCCCGCTCCACTCGTGTTTTCATAGGATATTCCTCGAACCATAGAGGGTATTTTTGCTTAACACTCGATAATTTCAAGGTAATCTTGTCCCATCACGTTATCTTTGATGAGAATAATCTCCCGTTCCAAACCCGTTGTCCACCTACCACTTCCCAGCCTAACCTGTATGAGTTGTCGTTTGTCATACAAACCTTACTTTTGCGCTCCCATACTGAAAGTCCACGTCCTAGCCGTGACATGTGTTGATGTTATAAATCCGTCTCTTCAGCCAACACAACAACCCACTACTCCTTCTCCCTCACTCCGGCCCAACAACCCACCTTTATTTGTCCATTCCCAGCCAAAGCCCTCCGGCCCAGTCTCTTGAGGTTGTAACCCAACCTGTTAGTCCAACCCAACCAGGCCTCACAATTGATTTGGCAAGTCGTTCTTTGACCGGCAACCTATAATGTGAACCAAATCGAATGCACCCGGTTGCGCTCGGGTATTGTTAAACCAAACCCAAAATACGCTTTGCATACCCAATCCATTTCACCCATATCTAAATCTCCGACCCAAGATTTGTAGGACCCGCATTGACACTTTGTAATGACGGAAGAATATATAGTGTTAATTATAAATGGAACATGAGAACTTGGCCCTTGCTCTTGTGATTTTAATGTCATTCGATATGTGGTGTTTAAACATAAGTACAAGGCAGACGGGACTTTGGCACGCTATAAAGCCCGCCTGGTGGTGAATGGAAAAAGTCAACAACACGGAATTGACTTTGACTAGACTTTCAGTCCTGTTGTCAAACCTGCTACCATCCGCACAATTGTTAGCATTGTTATCTTTAAATGTTGGCCTACACATCAGCTGGACGTGAAAAATGCTTTCTTACATGACACTTTGCAGAAACTATCTGCATGCATCAACCAACAGGTTTTCGTGATCCAACCAACTTAATGACGTTTGTCTTCTGTTTCGTTCCTATATGGCTTCAAGCAGCCCCGGACTTGGTATCAGCGTTTCGCCTCTTATCTTCACAGGTATTCACTTCATTGTTTGTTTATAGTGGTATGCCTAGCACGACCTATCTAATGTTATATGTTGATGATATAGTTCTGACAACTTCATCAGATGACCTTATGCGCTCTATATGACCGCCTACCGTCATAATTTGATATGATTGATCTTTGCGCACTTCACTATTTCCTTGGGATTTCCGCTACACGCTCATCCTCGGGTATGTTCCTTCCCCAGCGCAAATATGTTATTGAAATCTTGGATAAAGTTGGGATGAAATGACAACTTGCAAGCCTGCCACGACGCCTGTTGATATTAAGGCCAATTTGAGGGCTACGACTTCTTCCCCTATTTCAGATCCGATCCTATCGAAGTCTCGCATGGGTATTACAATATCTCATGTTCACTCACCTTGATATATTCAGCCTGTGTCGTGCAACAAGTGTGCTTATTCATGCATGATCCCCGAGATCACCAGATATATTCAAAAAACACTTAACAAACCTAGCTAAGTCCCTGAAACATGTTGGCTTCATGGCCTACCATCCGAATTACGCCTACACACCTTCTAACAACAACCTTGTAAAAGTGATAACATTTCGGATGTATATTTGTCTTCTAATCAGTGTCAAAGAACTAAACACGTTTGTTTTTTTTATAGTGAAAACATTTACTTTATTTTAACCACTATAATTTATTTCAAATTTTACAATTAGCATAATAGTTTTTTTCCCCCCACTTTTCATTTTCTCAGATTTCAGTAGGAACTAAAATAGAGCTTCACATTGGTTTCAATTAGTAAGTGTAAAAATAAAAATTAAAATTAAAAACAACACCAACCATCTTAATGCTTCTTATGAGATAGCGACATGGCTTGATGAACCAAAATATGCATTCATCAGATATGATCAAGCGAGTCCACCGTTCAAGGCTCAATGAACCAAAATTTATTTGTCACTACTAACAAGTCACAATACGAACATAGCAGCACAACAATGATAAATAGATCCTTGCTGCTATCTCCTAAGTCAGTACATTTAAGCTTTTAATTCTAATTGATACCTAAGTAGTCAAAGTACAAAAAAAGTAATAAAAAAAACAAAAACAAACAAACAAAACCAACTATGAATGGCATCACAGTAGCCAGAAAGACCTGCCTGCATAGAATTTACCATAAATACCAGCAAGCACAAACAAAAATACTTCTTCAAAACTGATTTTGGAACCCTAGAAACCAAAGTCTGATTCTGCCCGCTTAAGCACAGCTCCTACTCGCCTGAAAAACTCAGGTTCCTTCTCTTTTATGTCGTCTAACGTTCTTGATTCATGTTCATCGGCCTGGTAATCGACAAGATATAGCAGCAAATAAGTTCATACATTGTTCGGGTGTAAAAGTCGAGTAGTTTATCTCATAGATGACATAATATACCCAAAGGAGCAACATGGTCCTAACATATCTTTATAATATATGAAAGGCAGCTTCCAGGATAAAACAACGCAGAAAGCCAACATCTAATGCACTCCTAGTCCTAAATAAAACTATAATTTTTAACTCTTACGCCCCGTTTGGTTGTAACTCCAGACAGGGAAATGGAAGGAAAACAAATCTAGTTTATATATATACACTCTTATTCATTAAGGGCTTGCTTGGTTCCAACTCCGGAAACGGAAACGGAATGGAAACGAATTTAGTCCATATGTATATCCTTATCATGAAATTTTATGGAATCATTCCTTATGGTTTAATGCAATATGCACTTGCTTCCCCACATTTTGTTTCCCTATAGGATATCAAAAGTAATCAAACTCTACTCCAATTACTTCAAACCACAAGGAATGATTCCAAAAATTTTCATGAACAGGGCATACGCATACGCATGGACTAGATTCGTTTCCATTCCGTTTCCGATTCCGGAGTTAAAACCAAACGGACCCTGACTATCTTGGAATCATTCCTTGTGGTACAGTATTCTTGCAGACAGAATTTTGTTTACAAAATATTATCCTGAGAAATAAAAAACAAGTGACTTCTGCTTAATTAGGGTGTCATTCCCTCTGCTATCTTTAATGTCATTAAGCAAACATTCCACTCATATTACAAGGGTGCAAAGGAGCACGTAGCGGATGCTCAAATGGAAATAGTTCAAGAAATAGTACAATGTCAAAGATAACATTACCTCTCCAAATTTAAAAAGAATCAAGTTCGCCACTGTAGCAGGCTTTGCAGAATCCCACCTACATTATTTCAACAATGTACTCGTTACTCGTTAGAACTTATGCAAGCAATTAAAGGCCCCCCTACAGACTTTGTTACGAAACAGAAGTTTGACTTCAGATCATGACTAATATTTTTTCAGTTCTATATTAGTCCAGACTTTTTGCTTACTGCTTAGTTATTTGCTTGGTTAGGTGCTTCATTCATGACTTGCAGAAATAACTTGAGAAAGCTACCATACCTTACTAGCATCAACTCATTAACAGACCGCCACATTGCACGCCCCAAGTCTTTCATAGAATCGTCTCGTGCACTTCGCCCATGCCATAATTCTTTTACAACATACATCACCTCTTCTACATCTACCTTAAATACAAGAAAAATCACTTGTCACACACACCATAATTAAATAAAAGAGAATAGACCACAAAAGTAGCATAGAAGTGGTGGAGTATTTTGGAAGAATATAACAACTTCAGTAACTTGAATCTAATGATATAAGTGATCTACAAAATGACAGCTAATGGTTTTTCCCGTGATTATAAATGACTGTAAACTGCAAATACAATTCTAGGCGGTAAATAAATTTCAGGGGAATGACTATACCTGAACTCCAGTGGATGTCCCATACAGCAGTTCTTCATGTTCAATGAGGCGTTGATGGAGGAGATGGTAGTGATCCATATTCAAGCTCACCACAGGCTCTGTTTCAACTTGATATCCTGCAAGTTGAGTTGTAACGTACGAAGCCATGACCAGCCCAAAAATCGCAGGAATAGATCCTAATACTGGTATAATCCGAACCCTAAACCCAGGGACTATCTGCTCATACAAAAATGCAATGTTAGGACATGCAGATACAAAAATCACATCATTCTTCTATTTTTGAGTAAGCAGGACGAACGGCACTATTAAATTTGCAGTAACAGTTTCAGTAAGTCTCATAAGAAAAAAAGTAATTTATTCCTTTGATATTTTAGTCGTACAAAAATTATAAATGCTCCCTTTCGGAATCACTCTATTTTAACTCTAAGTCCCCACCTCCTGCGTATGGCATGCATACCTGGATAACTGAATATTATTAAATTGGGACCTAGGATCTCTTAATCCACCGATTTTAATCTCTTTATAACTCTCGTCCACACCCAGAGACCCTATGCTTTCTACCAGTACCATCAGTGGTATGAGTGACCCATAAAGCAAATAGTTAGAAACTTAGACTACCAAAAAGGTGTGACATAAATCAAATCCCATCGATGTTAATTTCTTAATTCAACGATTTAATCTCTTTATGAATCCTGGAAATCCTGATTTGAACCCGGTGGAGTTCTTATAACACTCTATGGGTAGAGTTGATAAAAATGCACTAAAATATTTATAAAACAATAGAAGAAAAAAGAAATTAACAATAAAAAGAGTAACTATTTATAAAACCTGGAAAATAAAATCATCATGAACATATTTTTAGTAATTGAGATCTTATATACTCCACCGAGTCCCAATCCTGGAAAGTTCTACTTCCATATGTATATTTTTCTGTATAACATTTTCAATTGGAATAATGGATTAGAAAAAACTACCATCATGGTCATGGTTCTCATGGACCAGTTAGAGCTAGTCAAGGTTCTTACTTGATAATCTGAAGGATTTTCTTCATCTCCACTTGGGCCCTTGAATGGAAGTAGCTTTACTTTTGGCTTCTCTAAGGAAAAAACAACTGGAATTCCACCTTCAATACCATGATCTTTTCTTAAACGGTGTCTGACCTGTACATATAGTTGCCATCATACACTGGATGCCAAGTGCCAACAATCAAATGATATGGCATGTATAAACACAAATCTTTGTATACATAAATGCCAACAGCAAGAAGAGTGCCACTCTATGTAGTTAAAGAGAAGAATATATTTCAAGGAGTTACAAAAAAAAAAACAGTAAAATAATACTATCTGAACAGGATGATGCAACTTATGTGCAAATACATCTCTCAGAAAGCAACAGATATAGTGAATCAAATAAGCATGTGTCCGGATGTAAACAGTTCAAGCAAATTTACACTGGGAATTAGGGAGCAAGAAATTCAATGCAGAAAAGTAGGAAGGAGTGACTTAAAAAGATATTTATAACTGAAGCATTACAGATCGTGAAAGGGGATCATTTGTGGACTCCCGAAGATCAGCCACACGTATTCGAGTTGGATCTGCTCTAGCACCAGCACCTGTTGCTGACAGAACTTTCAAACCTCTACGCACACATGCAGCAAGAAGAGCAACCTACCATATAAACCTCATAGTTAGAGAAAAAGATAAATTAATCGGACAAGTTCATATTTTGTAGCTTGTCTAAATGAACAACTTCTATACCAAATGAACAAAACCAATCAAAGATCAGCCTCGTCTCCACAGCATTTTTAGTTCAAACAAATCACCAGAAAGCAAATTCTCAAGTGGTCCCAAATTATCTATAAGTAATAACTATATTGTGCTCAAATCCTAACCCTAATTGCCTGTGCATCATGGCGAAGGAAACTTTTTCCAGAACAAACGAGCAGCATTTTCTTGAAGCAGTATCAATTTTTCAATAAACAGGCCAGAGTACCAATGGTTAACATAGAAAAGCTGGATCAGCATTATCATGAACTACAAGAACCAATCAATTATTAGGTGACCCTATAATCATGGCATCAAAAACGTGAAATATCATGCTTAGATGAATATAAGTATTCTAGTTAACTACTGCTCACTTGCTCAGCAAGCATGCATGATAATTGATAAGATGCCAAATGAGCCACCGCCAAAAATACACATCCAAAGTTATGCAACTTTTTAGAACCAAATTCTCAGCTCACAGACTATATATATAAGCACACAAAGCTCCTACTACAACGCATAACAATGTCTAAAAAGAAGGGATTCCACCTCTCAGGAAGGAAATTTTAAGGAATTATATATGAATCATAGAAGATGCAAGATTCTGCCCAGGGATTCAGCAAAGGCAGCCATTAGTTATCACAATGATTCACAACATTCTGCAGAAATAGAGTTACACTGCAACGGATACCATTCAAACCTCTGCCTAATCAATATTTCTAAGTGGCACGATAAGCATATTAACCAGCTAGAAACCGTGTAACTACCTTTGTATCAATATTATCAATGCAATCCAAGACGAAATCTGGCTTGCCTGATAGAATTTCTTCTTCAGAAGATGCATCATATAACATCACCCGAGCATCTATTTGGCATTCAGGGAAGATCGAGGAAAAATGCTTCTTAAGACATACAGCCTTTGGAATACCAACATCGTCCCTTGTTGCAACAGCATGTCTGTTGAGAGATGAAAGTGAAACCTAAAAGCAAAACCAATTATTTCATATCTTTTTACTCACAAAGTCATGCATAAATAATGAAAATGAGGATCATAGTGGCATGTATTTCCAGGCACTGCTTGTCTGCTTCTATTTTGTCTTTGCTCATCACCAACAGGCAGATTTCCCAATAGGAACATGTGAAAAAAGTTCCACCGTGGAAACATAACAAATTAACCACTGTAAAATAGGCTGAAATTTTTAATTGACTTATTTCAAGATAAATACAAACTGCAGCATTACCCACTACTTTTAGCATCAATGAGCTCAACTTCAGCTACACTATGCAACAACCATATATAGAAACGCTGTTTAAATTTAAGAAATATTTAGTATTCAACTTAACAACAGCATGCCTAAAAACAAATTCAAAAGAGTGGAAGCCAAAAAAAAAATATTTCTAGACATCATCATTGTGAAACACAAAGGAAAAATGTATTGATTGCATGATCGACGGAGAGGCAAAGGACTCATATTAGAACCTGATCGAAATCCACAAGAAGAAGTCTTCCAACCCCAGATCTCAAAAGCATAGATGCTGCATGACTGCCCACGCCACCAAGGCCAATGACAACCACATATGATCCTGTTACTTTCTGTTGACAATCACTTCCAAAGAACTGGATATTCCTGAATTAAAAAAAATGATCATAACAGTATCGAAAATAAGTACAAGGACTTAGTTTGATACTTCATGTTCACTAACATTACATTAGAATTTGGATCTTAGGTGCAATCTTGGATCTAGATACAAACAATAGAAGTTCATTATACCTTACTTTGGATAAAACAATTTTTGTCTTACTAGCTCCGTAGTAAACGTCACTGTCATCCTGTTCTTGGGGTAATTGAACTAAGTTTTTAGGCCAATTATTTTATTTTAGGGACAAGAACAAGATCCTGCCACCGAGCAATGATCTACTTGCTATTCTTTGGCATCATAGAACTGAACATAATTATAAGAGTCTTAGTGAAGTCTGTCATTTTGTGTTAAGTTTGTCATAAGATCAACTGGTCTACCTAGGTTCTTTATGGGTTCATGAAGTTAGTGATTCTGAAGGTGTGCTATTGCTATAACTCAGTTGCAATTGCAAGACAGGATATTCGATCCCATATCGATCATATCACATGTTGATGTGGAGTTTATGTTTGCTGACAACTCTTGAGCTAGCTTTTGGGTAAGTCCTCGTCCATAAGTTTTGTATCACGTAATTTTATAATTGGTTTGCGACAACTCCGACTAGTAATTTCCTTTTTCGTCTTTTCTTACGAAATCTAAGTATTTAGTTTATTAAGGAACAGTTACAAGAGTAAAAACTGTGAAGCAATAACTAAAAAAAGTTCCAAAAGAAATAAGAGAATTACAGAAAATCACCAACTTAAAATACCTGGTCAGTTGCTCAGAAACTATCTCATCTTGTAAAATGGCTCGACTATCTTCAACACAGTTCGCAATATCTGCTACCACAAAATTAGTCTAGTCTTTAAGGAATCTATGAAAGATCATAATTTAAAATCAATGGGTGAATATTAAATCTTATAAGCTATTAAATAGAAAGAAAAACTAATCTCACTAGAGAGAGAGAGATGGATGACACTATTTTCCTTACAACTACAACAGAAAAGCAAAAAATATGTTTCATAGATATATAATTTTCAAGATTGACAAACATAAACCAAGTTTGAAGACAAAGAACTTAAGGGTCTTCAACAAAATGCTTACATCTTTAGGATATTAGACTATACCCTGAATTTCCTCATAATACTACAAAAAATAGACATAGAGATTGTCAATGAGAAAGCAAGATTTGTCATTTGCAGGTCACCTTTCTTTGTTGTTCATAATAGAAGGAATAGTTGGCTCAGATAATGTAAAGTACTCGTTACTAATTCCCACTTAAATCAAATTATTAACTCATGTAGGACTACCCAACATGAAGCATATCCAGAGACAACGCAAAAGTGTATATAAAACAACAGAAATGACTACACAAGCTTACCAATAGATTGAGTTGTCTTTTGTTGAAAACCATCAGCTTCAATTTTTCTAGAAATTTACACAACAAATTGCATGAAGATTAGAACATTATGATATCAAATTTCATCTGAAATAAGTATTTTCATCATAAATTATCAAATTGGCAAAATATTTTTCATAATAATCCTTGCTTGAATCCACATAATAACCTTAACCAAAATAGTTTCTGAAACTAATGTTTTTCAAACAAACTCTCAAGGCAAGAAGTTGAAAACATGTGACACTTGTATTTCAATTCCATCACTGTGGACAGATGTGACACCTGCATTTCAATTCCATCACCGTGGACAGATATAGATAGCTGTCTTTTCATTTAAATAATGGCATGTTTGTGCTTGGTTACAAAAATTCACCTGACCTAGTCCTGTTTTACCAAACCCAGCCAAGCAGCCACAAAATGCAACATCTAAATGCTCCCAAAGACAGTGACAAACTATTTGAATCATCAACAAGGAAAATCAAACATGATATCATATATACAATATAATCAGTAAAAGGCTCTCACACATTATAATTATACACAGAAATTCCACAGATTTCCAAAAAAATCGCTGTGTTGACACTATGTTCGGTTGTGCTCGTGAAACTACAAATATATCCAAACATAACACCTGAATATCATGCCCAAACATCCCCAGCAAGATAGAATGGAAAAAGTAAGCAGTCCTTATTATGCTTGCAGTGGGTAACCTACTGCTGGCCACTACAAACTCGTAAGTGCTCAATAGGCAAGACAAACTGACAAAACCAGTCCTTAATATGCTTGCAGTGGGTAAAAAGGAGAAAAGACATGAACATTATACACCTGGATGCTCCATATTTTGGACCACTTCGTATAATTCGGGTGTAAAATCAATTTCTTTATATACAACCAAGGGCTCCACTTTGACTTCGAGAGGAAACAAATATTCCAGATAATCTCAGGATCCGTTTGGTATTGATATCTAGATATCACATATGGGTATCCATATAAAAAAATCTCATACCTAGTGTTTGGAATACAAGTATACTGGCATCAATTCCATATCTTGATATTCTCAAATACACATTTTCTCCTTTTTTTTTTCTTCTAGTATACTCCAAAAACTATCTTATATTCTTCCTCTTCAGGACCTATATCTTGATACCGATATTGATTCATTGAAACATGCCCTCAATCGAACTAGGCTCAGTTTCATAAATGGCGAAAAAAATGCATTGACAATCAACTTCAATGGCCTGAACAAAACTCCTAGGTAAAACTCGTAAGAACAATTGCAGGTAACTAAGAACTAGAATCTAAAACCGGTACTGCTAGGGCACATTCAGCGACAGATTTTCAGTTATCCCTGAAATTGTGAAGAGCTGAAAAGTACCTGTTGAGAAGCTTGAGGAGCGCAACAGTGGAGATAGACCCAACAACAGCACCAACACCGACCAAAGCCGCAAGCTTGAGTCGGTCCTCCATGTTCAGCAAGCAAGAGCCCCGGCACAGAACTAAAAGCGGCGGGATTTCCCTGCTGGTGTATGTGTTTGACGATTTTTTTTTAGTTTTTTTAAAACGGAAATCGTTAAAAAAGAACTATCTTCTGACTCAGTTAGGGCGTGTTTAGTAAAATTGCGGTTTGCGGTTGCGGTTGTGGTCACGGTTGTGGTTATAAACGAGTGGTTTTTAAGATTCGTGGTTCGTAGAAAAACTCCATTGACGTGTTTAGTTAAATGGTTCGAAATAAGTTTTAATTCTAGTTAAATACCAAAATACCCCTACAAAATTAAAAGCAAAAGGCCATAATAAAAATAAGGCTCCTCTTCTTCCTCACTATGCAAATCTTCCATTGCTGTAAGGATAGAAAGAAATCCAGTTTCAAAATATTCCTATCTTCTCAATCAATTACTTGCCCAAATCCAGTTTTTTCCCCAAATACATAAAGAAATCACAAATAGAGCAGAAATAGGAAGAACCTAATTCCACAAAGAAATCCCCAATTACAGCCATGGAAGATTTCAAAATATTCATTTGTAAATGCAAATGAAGGTTCGAGCCATTCACAAACGGGACTCCACGACTGCGGTTTGAGGCTTTGAGCCATTCGCATCCATGACTGTGGTTCAGTGGAGCTCTGTAAATGCAGATGAAGGTTGAAGACAGGACCAAGGTTGCGATTAGTCAAGCTGATGGCAAACCCTAACCAGGGAGTTGTGCATCGATACGAAGAAAGGATAGAAGAGAATGAGAGAAGGGCAGGAATGGTATAGCTATTTGAGAAACTCTCAAAACCTTCCAGGAGGAGCTTCCAAAATTTGAGTTTTCAAAACCCATAAACCACAACCACAATGGTTACAGAAAACCACAAAACTCAAACTAAACACCACTCATTTTTTGCAACCACAACCATAAAACTAAAAGAAACCCAATAAAACTATAACTAAACAGACCCTTAGTCCATCCTAAATTATAAGGATCATAAAGTAAGTAAAACTAATTAACATTTCTATTAAAAAAGACTTCTATTAAAAGAAAAAGAATATTTGATGTTTGTTACGTAAATTTTGATTTTAATTACTGAATTTGATTTTTATTTTATTTTATTTTATTTTTCTTTTTATTTTCTGTTTTAATACCGAACATTTACATACCGGACATTTTATATACCGGACATTTTACATACCGGAAGTTCATAACGAAATTATTCATAACGGAAGTTCATACCGAAATTTTTTATGCCGGAAGTTCATACCGTATGTTCATACCGAAATTTTTTATACCCGAAGTTCATACCGATATTTTTTATATCGGAAGTTCATACCCGAAGTTCATACTGAAATTTTTTATACCGGAAGTTCATACCGAAATTTTTTATACCGGAAGTTCATACTGAAAGTTCATACCGAAAGTTCATACCGGAAGTTCATAACGAAATTTTTCATACCGGAATTCATACCGAAATTTTTTATACCTGAAGTTCATACCGGAAGTTCATACCGAAAGTTCATACCGGAAGTTCATACCGAAAGTTCATACCGGAAGTTCATAACGAAGTTTTTCATACCGGAAGTTCATACCGAAATTTTTTATACCGGAAGTTTATACCGGAAGCTCATACCGAAAGTTCATACCGAAAGTTCATACCGTTCATACCGGAAGTTCATAACAAAGTTTTTCATACCGGAAGTTCATACCGAAATTTTTTATACCGGAAGTTCATACCGAAATTTTTTATACCGGAAGTTAATACCGAAAGTTCGTACCGGATGTTCATAACGAAAATTTTCATACCGGAAGTTCATACCGAAATTTTTTTATACCGGAAGTTTATACCGGATGTCAATGATGTTTACACTAGTGAATTTACAACCTTTAATCGCTCACGGTGATGCCGACAGTGGTATTGATCGTCTCTGGACAAAGAAGAAGGTTATACCATTTTTAGAGACATTTTTGTTGCTTCAAGGTTGATACCTGAATGTTGCATTTTTGCTCATACCATTTTTATAACTTCCGGTATGTAATTCTTAATTATAAACTATGACATAAAATCAGTTTGTTTGGTATAACTTCCAGTATGATATGATAACTTCTGGTGTGATAACTTCCGGTATGATATGATAACTTCCGGTATGATATGATAACTTCCACTATGATAACTTCCGGTATGATAACTTCCGGTATGTGAACTTCTTGTATGTGAAACTCCGGTATCTGAAACTCCTGGATGCATTCCAAAAAAATAAAAATAAATAAATAAAGAAAATAAAAAAGACAAAAAAAAAATAAATAAAAAAATAAATTCCGGTATGATAACTTCCGATATGATATGATAACTTCCGGTATGATATGATACCTTCTGGTATGATAACTTCCGGTATGTGAACTTCCGGTATGTGAAGCTCCAGTATGTGAAATTCCGGTATGTAAAATTCCGATATCTGAAAATTCTAGTATGTGAAAATTCCGGTATGTAAAAATTATGATATGTTGAAATTCCGGTATGTAAAATTCCGGTATGTGAAATTCCGATATTGGAAATTCCGGTATGTGAAAATTCCGGTCTGTGAAAATTCCGGTATGTAAAAAATTCTTCATTCCAGAAAATTAAAAAAATAAAGAAAATAAAAAAGAGAAAATAAATTAATAAAAAAAAATAAAAAAACAAATTCAATTTTTAAAAATTAAAACTTACACTTAATAACAAATAACAAAGAGCCTAGTAGGCCAAATTCTTTCTATTTTTTGACAATACTTATATACGCCCAAAATACCTATATCAATCGTATTAATTTTAATTTACTATCACTTTTTAACACTTTTAAGTAAGTATATAACAAGTTGACGCATTCCAAATACAACACCAATATACAAATCCTTTTATTTTTATTTTTTTTGTTTGCCAAATTTTTTAAAAAGTATCATTCATGTATCATTTAATTTTTTTTATTCATTGTCGGTGACTATGAAAAAATATATTATTTGAGTTTGTCTACCGTTAAAAAGGGCTTTAATATTTACACACCAAACTATGATTGGTGATTGACATTGATGTATGTGATTGGTTAATTTGGGCGGTACATGTAATGTTGACTCAAAGTGCTTTAACATGACAATACTTATTTACGTCCCAAAATACTTCTATGAATTGTACAAATGTCAATTCACGATCACTTTTCACAATTTTTGAGTCATTATAACAAGTTGACGCACTCCAAATGCAACAACAATATACAAATACTTTCATTTTTATTTTTTTGTTTGCCAAATTTGTTAAAAAGCATCATCCATGTATCACGATTTTTTTTTAATTCATTGTCGATGACTATGCAAAATATATAATTTGAGTTTGTTTACCGTTTAAAAAACTAAAACATAATATATTTGTAATTTTACATAATGCGTTTTTGGGTGCAAAATATATAATTTGAGTTTATTTTTATTATTTTTTTGTTTGTCAAATTTGTTAAAACATATATCAGAGTGAACGTTAACTCATTTACACAATGAGTTAACGTTGTTGCATTTGGATTGCGTCAACTTGTTATACTGACTCAAAAGTGGTGAAAAGTGATCATGTATTGATATTTGTACGATTATAAGTACTTTGGGACGTAAATAAGTATTGTCATGTTAAAACACTTTGAGTCAACTTTGCATGTACCACCCAAATTGACTAATCGCATCCATTAATATCAATCATTAATCATGTTTTGGGGTGTAAATATTAAAGCCCATGTTAAAACACTAGATTTTTTTCTCATCTAGATTTTTTTTTTTGGGCTAAACACAATCACCTAAGTGATTTTTGTCAAAAAAAAATCTAGGGTTTACAAAAAAAAAACTCACTATTCAAAAAAAATTTCAACTCTCTTTTTGAAGGCTTTTGTAGATGGGCCCACCAAAGTAACGAATATTTCTTCTTCATTTATTTCTATTTGATTATATCTTTTTGTTTTTATATGATATAGTGTGTGTTTGGTAGAAATAAAATAAACACTAGTGTGTGTTTTGTAGTATTTTTGGTAGTGTTCTGTGTTTTAGGTAGTGTTTCGGTTTTTAAAAAACTGTAACGTGTTTGGTACGGCTAGTGTTTTGTTTTGGTAGTGTTTGTGTACAAAATTACAATTTAACCCTCACTTTTATAAAAATTACAGCAGTTCCTTCCTTTCCCACAGTTAGGTTTTCTGACAATTTATTATAGAATGAGAAGTTTGCACTTCATTTGATCCATTCAAAGCTATTTGCACTAGTTTTTAAACATGACCTCGATCTATACTAGAATTCACGAGCTGATCCTAAGAAAGAATAGTAATGCTCAAGATTTACAATAAGAATTGGAAGGCAAACCACGACCAAGATAACCCGAGTGCACTGCCAAAGATCTCAATCACAAGAATCTTCACAAACAGGGACGACTTTTGAGCATCTGACAATGCGCAGCTACTTCCAATGATCCCCCACACAACCTGCCACACCCATTGAAGAACTGTAAAAGAGGTCCAAAATAAACAACAAATTAAATGTCAATGAATCAAAGATACATCTATCTAGCATCATCATGCCACTCTTCTCCGCCCATCCTCAACCGGGAACAATTTAAACAAATTTCATATCATAATAAGAGTAAATACTAAAATAATCTTCATACAACACTTCCACATGTGCTATCACATTTCTTCCAACTAATGTAGATCAATTAAAATCTCAAAGCACATAGTTAGATAGCCATTGTCTACTATTCTTTGAACAACAACAAAAACTGAAGTTTAAATCCTACGGATCATAAACAGGTCAATACAAGGGCTTTAATTCTCTAAGTACCTACTTGTTGCTTTCTTGCCAAGTACATTATTTGTATACAAAGCATTAACATTCAAAATTAATCGATACCAGCAGGGTAGCAAGCCAGTATAGAGACAAGAACTGAACTATTATTGTTTTCAAGAAAATCTAAAAATCAACAAATACCATTAACATCCAAGCTTATCGACATAAATATAATATCAGAAGGAGGAAGTATAAATTCGGCAAATTCGAACTACAAACTTCAGGTCACTGTAAATTCGAACAACTTCAAATTAGGGCACACAGCGAAATTCGAACAACAACTTTAGGGCATTGTAAATTCGAATGAAGATGGGAGAACAAGATAGGTTAAACACAAACAAGTATCAATCAATTTAGAATGAAGATGGGAGAACAAGTTATGGCACTGTAAATTCGAACTGAACAAGTACGAGTTGGGTCGATGGAACCAGTTAGGGCATTCGTTGTTTTAGGGCACTATAAATTCAAATAAAGAAGTTTGGAGAACGAGTAATACGAACCTATCGCTGGAGTGAAGAGGTAGTCACCGGAGTCTCAGCAAGTTGGGTCTAATGAAGAGGGAGGCGGTGTCACCGTCGACAAGCAACGATTGGTATATTTATTGAGGTGAGAGTGTATGCTATTTATACTTGGTAATTGAACGTAATTGTGATGAAAAGTGGGGATATTATTGTCTTTTTCATTGTAAAAACACTAGCTGAAACTAAAACACTTCATTTTTCTAGTGTTTCAAAAACACTACATAAACACACTTGCACTAGTGTTTTTATACATGCCAAACAACTAGTAAAATGTCAAACACTAGTAAACACTAGTGTTTTGTGTGTGCCAAACACACACATAATCGTTAAACTATAATGGTTATATTTTCAAAAAAAAGTTTTTTTAAAAAAGTTATACCAACGTTCATATTTTTTCCCTCTATATGTAGACATCCATTGTGACATATTTTGACACACTTCAAAAAGCCTCATTTCTCTTATTTGCCTCTTCAAAATAGTAAGAAATTGTGTTCCTTTGTTCAATTTCTGGAAAATATGAATTCATACAATCCTCATCGGTCCTCGATAAATTTCAACGATTTTGATCCTTCTTTTATCAATCGTCCTCAATTTTTTCAATTTCTTGCAAATGTAGGAGGAATTTTTTCATCACAACAACCAATTTCACAAGCAATAACCCAACCACCTTACCAAATTTTTTCCCCTAACTCTCAAAACTATGAGAACTCTCCACAAGTTTTTCAAGGAAGCAATAGCCAAACGATCAGTGATGAAGAAGATATTGTTCCAAAGATACAACATATCCCTCTAGAATCAGTATTGCCACCTCCATTAGGCAACCGAAATCATCCAATTCCGGTAACATCAAACAACCGTGATTGGTCTGTCAAAGAAGAAGAAACTCTAATTGAGGCCTACTTTACCAACTGCACATAATCCAATATTGGCAAAGATAAGAAATTTGCTGATCTTTGGAAAAATATACATCACTCATATGAAGCGGCTCATCAACATCAACCACATGAGATTTCGGAGCGGAATTTGAACATGTTGACGATTCATTGGAAACTGATGAGTGTTGATTTACTCATTTGGGTTGGTGCTTTGGAAGAAGCTGGTCTAATAATGGGAAGTGGGTACAATGAAGTTGATGTTACAAAAAATGTCCATCAAATATTTCGAAGGTCTTGCCAAGGTGCACCAAGGAATTTCAAATATCAAAGTGTTTGGGAGATGGTGAACAAGTATCCAAAGTGGAGAAAGTTCATGAGGTGGGGTTTGAATAAGGAAGAAAGGAGGAAAGTTGATGCTGAGCACAAGGCGGAAAATAATCTCGAATATAGCAGCGGTATTGGCAAGAGAAGTAGGGACGATGCTAGCGGTAACTTTGTATATGCAGGTATAAGTCATCAAGATGGTGAAGAAAGCCAATGCTAGAAGAAAAGAAAAAGGAATGGCAAAAGAAGATTTATCCAAAATGGGTGAGCAGATTAAGGCTTACAATGATCAACGGGTTTTGAGATAGCTCTAAAACAAGAGAAATTTGAGTTGAAAGGCAAAAGGAAATGAGAAGACAAAGACAATTGGAATTAGAGAAGATAAATCTTTAACTTCAACGAGAGATAATGAAGGGTGGGAAGCAGAAACAAAATTTTGATATGTTACAAGTGCTGTTGTCTAAGACATCACTGACCCCAAGAGAAGACAAGCTAAATAGAGAAATTGTTCATGAATCTTGACGATTACATCTAATTGCTCTAAGTCAAGATGAAAGAGAAACTGAAGAAGTCAAAAGAGTGATTTTAACTATTTACTAGTTTAATTTGATGTTTGTTATAAGTATTACTCTTCTTTTAAGTTCTTTTAATTTGAAGTCTTTTTTTCATTGTCATATTTATGTGTCAGTGAATGATCAAATCTATGTCATAGTCATCTTACCACAAAGAAATGTGTGTAAGTGATTAATCACATTTATGTCATAGTCATATTATCACAATGAAATGTGTGTCAGTGAATGATCACATTTATGTCATAGTCATCTTATCACAATGAAATGTGTGCAAGTGAATGATCACATCTATGTCATAGTCGATCATGACAAATAAAGACATTGACCAAGAATCTCTTCATGATAAATAATGACATTGCATTGTCGTATCTAAATGTGTATGTTGATTAATTCATCCTGTATAAGAGCACTATCTAAATGAGTTTCAATATCAACTTAAAACATTCATTGAAAAGAACTCATCCACAAAAATAATGTTATTTCAAAGAAGCTCTTCAAGCTCTTCATCAAATAGTGATGAAGAAATCCCCATAATTATTGACAACTTTGTCAATAATCACTTATCATCTATATTATTTCCATCACCGCCACCTCAAACACAACTCAATAATGATGATGTTAAAGTTGTGGTTCAGATGGATATAAATCGTGAAGAAGGGCATAATCAGTTGTTTAGAGACTACTTTCCGGATCTTGCAGTATACAATCAAAATCAATTTCGGAGGAGGTTTCAAATGAAGAGGCCTTTGTTTTACAAGATTGTGAATAAATTGGTGGAAAATGACGAGTTTTTTCAGCAAAGACAAAATGCAATCGGGAAATTGGGGTTATCTGGACTCCAAAAATACACTACAACAATGAGAATATTAGCGTGTGGGATGGCTCCCGACGCGGTTCATGAGTACTTGAGTATGGGTCAAACAACTGCACGAAAATGTCTACAAAAATTTTGTGAAGTAGTCACTAGTACAAAAACCCCCTCCAGACCTCGCTTACGTTGGAGCGGTTTGAAAGAACCGTGATAAAAGGTATTAAAGACTCGGACCCCGGTTCGTATATTAAACATGTTGAAATAATGAAGTTGGACCCCGGTTATTATTTTAAACGTGTTAAAATAATGAACCGGACCCCGGTTGTTAAATAACCGTGGTATAATAACCTATCTGAACGACACCGTTTTAACCTTAATCAGGAAAAGAACACTCGATCTCCTTCCCTAACCTGTCGATCCCGTAATTCCTCCTTCGTGTTCAACCGGCGACTGCACCTCGAATCTGACTCTCCAACAAAGGACAGGCGAAGAGCTGCTGTGAATTGAAGCTCACTGAACTCGTAAGGTATGAATTCTTTGTGTATTTCACACTGACTGGTAACTAACTTCTACAAGAATCATTTTTGTCTCACACAACACTATTATTCGAAGTCGAAGTGAATTTAGGGTTTAGGGTTTTTCTGGCATGGATTTTTTGAAGAGGCTTATCCCGATGTTCGAATCGAGAGTGCCTTGGCTGGCTGAAGAGAATCGCAATTCACTACTAATTGTGCAAGAGGTTGCAGCTAACTCAGCAAATCAAATCCCAAACGATTTCATCTACAAACAAGGATTTCCTCAGCCCATCGATTCCTCAATCCCTTACTTGGATCAAGTCGTAATTGATCTCAATCTCCTTTCATCGTCGACCGATGAATTGCACAGGCTTAGATCGGCTCTCGTCTCCACCGGCTGCTTCCAGGTTCGTTTTCTGTCAATTTAACGCCGCGATCAACAATTTCTATCTTCGTCACTTTTTCCTTTTTAAATCTCTGTAGCGCGTATAGAGTCTTGTTCGATTGTGTCTGTTAATCTACTTTGATTTATGATGAAAATTAAAAACACAAATCCCATTCAACCCCACTGCTTACAGAAACACCTACTCCGGCGAGTTTGCGGCATGGCCAATTGCGCCTCCAAGCTACAACCTCTTTTCCCCTAGCTTCTAAGGGTGCATAGATGCCAACCACATTGTTTTGGATGATCTGCAGCATTGAATTCATATCTGCGTTGCTATACTTAATTTTCTATCATGTGTTCTATAGCCATGATTGTTTATTCACATTTGATTTTCCAAGTCTTAAAGACTAAAATTAGTAATTGTTTGTGCAGGAACTTGACCTTAATTACCAAATAGAGAGGAGCTAGCTACTTTAAAAACGTTGCAGGATCTAGATCATATGCTTAAGAAGTAATGATGGTTTTATGAACTTCAAAATTCACTTTTATGCAACAGTATTGATGTCTTGTTGTCTAGGTATGAGGCTATTGAAAAGATCGAGGAATCATTTTCCACTTTGAAGGTTACTGAGTTTGAAGGAAACTGTATTCGATTGTCACTGAAGACATACATTCCACATGTTGAGGGCTTGATGCACCATCAAAAGCTGACAGATAATGTTGATCCCTCTGAGCTGAATCATGAACTGCAAATTGAAGTCATGAATGTAGGCATGCAGCTAAAAAATGCTGAGGTACATCAACACGGCATTGAATTTGATGCTCTTTCCTTTCTAAAAAGACAATATGCGGCCTACAATTACTTTTAAGAGAAACTGCAGACACATTCCACTTTGATTTGTATCTATTTATCTTTTCCTGTCACATTTTTATTTGGAACAATTATTTTCTTGCAGATTTTTCCAAATGATGTATACCTAGGTGATATACTGGAGGCTTTGAATTCTTTCAGGTCTATTTCTTCATCAATAGTTTCCAGAGCACTGTTAGATCACACTTTTGTTGTCTGATTACTTTGTTATTGACCCACAAAGATCTCTAATATGACTTGCTTGCATTTAGCTTTCTTGTTTAGTAGTGGTAAAGTAAATTAATAATCCTTATTTAGAAAACTAATCAAAATATGGTTGCATTTTAAGTCTCTAACTACCGCGCATGTGTCTCCTTGGAAAATCTGGAAAGCTAGAAAAGGTTGATTTGCTCACTTCATAGAGATGCTACTATGTTGCCATGTTGAGTGGTTAGGTGAGCAACGAGAACGTACATGTAGGCAAGAAAAAGGCAAAAGGTTATTAGTGAGTTTATACCAACTTGAATTTAAACACTAACCTAAGTTTAAAATGTGATAATGTTCAACTTCTTTAAAAAATAAACGAGATTGAATCAAGAATTTTGGTCTGAATCTGAGAACCCGACCAATATAAAAATTATATAGTGTTATTTTTGAAAATTAATTGCGTTCTGACCCTAAAATTTAACTTATTTTTAAAATATGTGCATATTTAACCCTTTTAAAAAGTGAATGGGTATGAGCTGAACCTAAATAGTTTGTTTCATATGACAATCATATAACGTTATTCAGCCAAACAAGTCGAGCTTTGAAATGTTCATTTATAAACAAGTCGAGTCCGAGCCTAAATTTTTGTTATACTCAGGTTGGTCTTTCTTCATCCAACCTTGTGGAAGTTGTTGCTGCTGCTGTCTGGTTTGTTGGCCCAGTCTTTGCTGCTCTCACTGGCCTTGTCTTCAAAGAAGGTATATTATATTTTGCTTATTCAACAGAATAAGATGGTTGTTTTGCATTTATTAACGAATCACATGCCTTAATGCCTCCTGTCATAAAGCATCCAAAGATAAAAGAGCATACTTCTCTGCTTCGTAGCCTTCATAGTTCCATTTAGTAGTTGCTTCAATTTATCTAAGGAACCATTAAGTTTGTCATTACTTTTGCTGGCTTGTATTGATTAAGTGATATTTTCTCATTTTGCTTGATTTTGAAAGATAACTAAAACTGATTACACTTGCAGCTTGCAGCATGTGATTTTTAGGGCCTATATAAGTGTTATTATGATGGTCTCATACATAAGTTAAAATCTGATGCTGCATTTTACAGCAAATAGTACATAACTTAAATTTATAAAGCAAGTTTTATATCCTATAATGCTAATTCTAACTAACATTTAAGATAATCCTACAAAATCTTAAAGCAAGTTTTATATCCTATATAAGTGTTATTATGATGGTCTCATACATATGTTTCCTTCATTTTATACTTATAATTTTGCAACTCATTCTTTCCAATTAATTGCAGCTTACACTTGCAGCTTGTAGCATGTGATTTGTTGTGATTTTTTGTCATTGCCTATTTGATATCTTGTGAGAATTATCTTAGTTGTTCAACTGACAACTTGTTAAGAGGTTGGTGGAGAATGAATAATATTATATTATGTAATATCTGAATCTCTGTTGTCGTTGCATTGTCACTAGCAGCACACAAGGTTATGTTGTGCCAGTTTCATGTCATGGTTACTGAAATCATATCATATATATATATAGTAGTGCATAAGGTTTCATTTTTTGTCATTGCCTATATGTTTCCTTCATTTTATACTTATAATTTTGCAACTCATTCTTTCCAATTAATTGCAGCTTACACTTGCAGCTTGCAGCATGTGATTTTTTGTGATTTTTAGCTGAAAATCAGTCTTGGCTACCTATCTTTGGCTACACTATAGTTGGCTTTTCTTTTGGTGTAAGCTGTTCGCTTATGTCAAGGGGCGCGATCCTCGTCTCTTAAAGCAAAAAAATGGTGTTATATCAGTTAGGAACTTAGGATTTTATCATCTGCCATTGTTAATGTAATGTGCAATTCCTTGATGAACTGGTCTACTGAATAACTCATTCCTGTAGTTGGCTTTGCTTTTGGTGTAAGTAGATCAACATGAGAGAAGTTCATAAGGCTTGCTGTAGATATATGTTGTTGAGTACCAGGATGGGGTTAAAGAATTCATAAGGCTTGCTGTAGAAAATGCTAAGAACTCTGACATGCTTCCATGCCCTTGTACAAAATGCTACATTTTAAAATATTGATATGTAAAATTGTTGATATATGTTGTTGCTTACTTTTGTTGTTTATTGTTTAATTGTTTAGTATTTTAAAGGCTCACCGAAGATGTATGACAAAGACCATCTTCATGAACTGCACAAGGAGTGACTCGAGTTTGTGGAACCTCTCATTCAAGAATGCATCGACATTGACTGACTTGCGTAGCTAGCTTAGTTTTCCATTAAGAGACCATCGGTAAAAAGTGTTTGCTATCTTTTGTTAAACATATATAATATACTATCAGAACGAAGAACGGTAGAAACATGGTTTGTTTTTTGATGTTACTTTCGGATTATATGATTGAAATATTAATTACATGATAAGTTTGCTTATGTATTTAGCTTAATATTAATTTATTTACTGATTAATTATTTTTCGGTTAAGTACAATACGCATTGGGTAATTTAATCAGGTGCCAAATCAGCTAATTTTCATATTAAATATAATTAATTACGGTTAAAAAATTACCACGGTTTTATGTAAAAACCGGGGAATAAAAATTTAAAAACTGGTAAAAATAACCCGGTTATTATATTAAAACCGAGGTCCGCAAATTACCAAATTTTACCGACTTTTACCCCGGTTTTTTAAAATAACCGGGGTAAAAGTGGGACCCAGGTTATTTTAAAAAAACCGGGGTCCGACTTTTACCCCGGTTATTTTAAAAAACCGGGGTCCGAAAATGACCCCGGTTTTTTTATAATAACCGGGGTCCGACTTTTACCCCGGTTTTTTAAAATAACCGGGGTCCGACTTTTTACCCCGGTTATTAAAAAACCGGAGTCCGAAAATTTTAACTCGGTGACATTTACCGGGGTGCGAACTGTCGGACCTCGCTCCCGTTAACCACGCTTCCATAACTGGGTTCCCATGTACAAAATAACCGGGGTCTAGGGGGTATTTGTACTAGTGAGTAATCAAGGAATTTGAAGCTGAGTATTTACAAAGTCCTACGTACGGATGAAGACCTACGAAATATCCTCTACAAAAATGAACAACGAGGATTTCCAAGCATGATCGGCAATATTGATTGTATGCATTGAGAGTGGAAGAATTGCCCTAATGCATGGAAAGATCAATATTGCGGACGAAACAAGCACAACCCTTATTCTGGAAGCCATGGATTTGACATTCTTTTTTCAGTATTCCAGGTTCGTGCAATGACCTTAATGTAATTTACTGTTCACTAGTATTTAATGATGTTTTGCAAGGTCCGACACCTCTTGTGAAATTTGACGTCAATGGTCATGAATACAACATGCATACTACCTAGCTGATGATATTTACCTTAGTTGGACTACGTTTGTGCAAGGGCTTATTCATAATAATAATAAAATAAATATTATTATTCAATTAGTATAAAATTAAATAATAAAAATAATTAAGAGTTTTGTAATATCTTAATAATAATTATTTGATTAGTTATTACTTATTAAATAGTAAATAAGAAATTGGAAAAATATAGAAGAGAGAATGTGATGGGGTAGGTAAAAAAAGTAGGAGAGAAGGTTGTGAGAGAATTTTTAATTTGTTGTTGGTGGGATGAGGAAAAAACTTGGGTGAGTTGGTTAAATATATATTTTTGTCTAATGTAGCATCAAATAGGTTCATTTGTTTATTGAGTGATAAACTAGGCCCCTTTTATCTATTTATAAAGATTACTTGAAATAGTTAAAATATTATGAGAAAAATAGAGGAGTTTAGTTTGTATCAGCAATACAAACCAAGACTATAGACTCATTTTTCTCAAAAAAAAGTTTGGAGAACATTGATGATGTGGATGAGAGGTAAATGAAGAGAGAGAGTGTTGAGATTTTTTTTCCTTATTGTTATGATTGTGTTAATATGTTGTGTGACCAATCGGTTGACCGGTATATACAAATCGTCTGATTTGTGTGTGCATATTTCTTACGTGATTTATGTTATTCGCTTACGTAAAATTTTCTGGCTTCTAACTTGATTGGTTGGTTTCTTTGTTTCTATTGGCCAATCCGTTTCATCTATTACTCTATTCTTTTGTGTGTTTATTATTTGGTTTTATGATAATTTGTCAAATCATTACTTTGTTTTCCTAATGATCGATCATAACCCTTTTACTACAATCAAGTCTTGTATTATTTGTAAGATATGAGGCTCATGTTTCAACTCTTGTCACATGACAACACAACAACAATGGCAATAAAGGAGAGATAGGGTTTGTATCAAATGATCCAATATTAGGGAGATTGGGAGTAACAAATATTGTAATCCAACAAAATAAAAACATTCTAGAATCCAAATCACTACAACGTTTACAATGCAATTCCAATATCAATTAAAAAATTTTATCCAAAAACCATATATATATCGTGCTATGAAGAAAATAATGTTGCGCAACTCTCGCATCTTGTAGAATATGAAAAGTATCAATTACATAGCTCTTGCAAATAACACTTTGAGGCACAAATAGCTAGGTTAAAAGTAAATTTATATGGTGCCCTTGGCAACAAGCATGTATGAACCATTTCACGAATTATGTGTCTGGATAATCCAAAGTCTCGATAGTTAGCTTTCGGTCTTCCGGTCAAAAAACAACGTCGATGAAGACGTGTAGGTGCACTATTACGCGTTGAAGATTGTAATTTTTCATGAATTTCCCATTTCTCATTATAGGGAATATCTAAGACGGAACTCTTGAATGAAAATTGGATAATCAAACTAACGGATAAAACAACTTATTTATAGGGAATATCTAACATAATTCTCATAGGATTCTAGGCTAATCCTTCAAAGTTTTATCTCTAAGGAATAAAATAATAAAAACTTAAATCCTATTTGCAAACAAATATTATCTCTAATAGAATTAGAATATAAGATTATAGGAACGAAAAGATAAACGTCCAAAAGACCAAAACACATGTTGTTAGTGGGACCAGTTGGCCGATTGGTATGGTCAAGTCGGTCGATTTTCGACTATAGAAGGCTTGACTCGTAGCAAAGCGCATCATTTTTGAAGAGAAAGTCAAATGCTCGAAAATGTTTGGACCGATCGACAAATTGATAGGGGAGTTGTTGGCCGATTAATGTTCCGTCTCGATAAATTAAATTTTCATTTTTTCACTCTCGGATATCAATCAATTCAATCTTGACATTGACTTCCTTGATCGTATGGAGAACCTTAGGGCCCGTTTGATTCCAACTCCGGAAACGGAAACGAGGTCATATGTATACCCTTATTCATGAAATTTTATGGAATCATTCCTTGTGGTTTAAAGTAATTGTAGTAGGGAAACAAAATGGAGGATACATATACATTTTACAGGCAACCACTAGGAATGATTCAAAAGAATATTCATGAATAAGGTAATCATATGGACTAAGTTCATTTCCATTCCGTTTCCGTTTCCGGAGTTATAACTAAACGAGGGCTTAATGTATTGTAGACGTTATTATGATAATAACTCCATTTTTGGATCCTAGAAAGACTAAAATACCTACAATATCATGAACAACAAGTAGATCTAAAAAAAAAAAAGACAAAATGAAAAAAATATTATAATATGATGCAAATCTACTTTATAGTGAATTAAACTTAAATTATATGTAAACCTACATTGCTTTTAGTGAATTATACCCGACTCTTTGGATTGGCTGTTGATTCTCTGTGAACCTACATTGTTTTTATTGGATTGAACCCGACGCTTGAGGTCCCCGGGATATAGGTCTATGACCGATTTTTTTGTGAACCTTCATTGTTTCTAGTGGATTAAAATTGGCTCTATCTTGAGATCCCTAGAAACGGTCGACTGAACCTCATAAACAAATCTTATTTGGTTGATCAATTGTTTCCTCCATCTCTTAACTTCAGTTTGTGTATCGATCCGGAAAAGCATTTTCACGACCCAACTCTTATAACTCGTTGGGTAGTGTGAAAGTGCACTACACCCGATAAGGCTAGGATTGCGAGCCAAATTGAGGCTAACCGCTCTGATACTATGAGAAAGTCCGATACAGACGGACCGATAGAGCGGGGTTGTGTGCAATTGTGCATACGAGCACACATGCGTATTAGGTTTAAAATCAATTGCCGTGAACCAAAATTTGGTTCATGCAATCGCTTTTTTTTTAGTTTTCTTGCACGTAACGAAGTACAAAACGTGCATTGAAATTGCATAGTAAAACGAGTCGTACAACTTCAATATTAATCCAACCTTGTAATCATGTTAATTAGAAGATCAAACATGTTCTATATAAAATAACCTCAAAACTCAACCGTATAATTTGATGAAAGTAAACAAAATGATTTATACAATCTTCAGTATTGTGTTAGCCAAGTCACATACAAAACCCTTTAGCTTCAGACTTATTCATGATCCGAAGCCTCTTGCACGACGACACAAACATCTCCCACGGCACATCTCCGACGAGCATCCAATCGCCGTCTTTATCTTCATAGCTCGGCGCATAATCCGACTGACTATAGCCTTCAGTCTCCGAATACTGTCCGATTTTCACCTTGAACATGCCTTCCAAGACTAGTATCAACTCATTATAGCTCCCATAAGCCTTTAGATCAATCTTTCTCAGATATGGAGCTCCATCCATGTTTACTTTCACAAACAACCCGGATCCGGATCCGGACCCGTTTCCACTTTTCTCCAATTCAGAATTGCTCTTCTTCCTGTAAGATTGGATTGGTGGCCATCCAACTATCTGTGCCCTGGAACATTAATACACAAACTAACGTAAGTTCTCAGTCTATATTCAAAATCGGATCAATCAATCCGTCCGAATATTAGGGTTCATGAGGACTTACTTTGAGGAAGGAGGATGAGTACTCGGATCGCTGTCCAACTCATAAGAAGATCTCTTCTTGCTAGTGACGCTAGTACAAGTGGTCGTCGGTTGCTCCGGCGCGTCGCTCCCCGGAAGGGCTAAACTCAACTCGGTTGCCTTGAGATTGAGATTGTTATCGTAGCTTGATGCCTCCATGGCCGTCGTCTTCTTCGTCTTCAACTCAAAACAAAATTAATCTTCTTGGCTTGCGATTCAATTTTAGAAGGCGTAAGGAGAGTTGTGTTGGCTTGCTATTGATATTGATGGAAGGCAAAGGCAAAGGCAATATATATAATATATATAAGTATAATAGAAGTTGAGGGAGACAAAATAAAACACAAATCTGAGTATTTAAATTATGAAAGGTGCATGTGTAGGTAGGTCCCGTGCATCGTGTAATCATATCAACCATAGCCTTTTAACATATTGTCGCCACTAACATCACAACATCAATCATACCAACTTTTGATAATTTAGCTTTAGTCACGTAATTTTCTAAAACATTTAAATTAATCACTTATACCAATGCATGTCGGTTAGATAACTTAAGGTTACGAAGATGAGAGTGAAGATGAAGAAAATAAAAGAAAGGTAGATTATGGAGATTAAAAGAATTAAATTATAAAAAATTTGTAATTTTATAACATTTTGATTTTATGGAATATAAAGATGGTTGATGCTAAAATTTTATTAGTTTTGCAAGCACTCATTTAACTTATTTTTATATTCATTCTCTTAAACAATTTCATCTCCTTAATTCCTCATTAAAATAGTTTTTTTCAACCCCTTCTTCTTCTACGTAATCTTACATTACCAAACGGAACTAGTACAAATAAGTGAAATGAAATTATGTAGATAAAATTAAAGACGAAGAAAATTAAGAAGATGATATGGTTTAACGTGATGAACATAAAAATAAGTTAAATGAGAGTAAAAACTTAAAATAAGAGGGTAATAATGAGATTTGAAGCTCAATAATTCGACTATGATAATCGTTATAATCAAAGCTCACTGGAATTACAAAACTTTGTAATCTCGTCCCCTGTCTTACAACCAAACAAACGTAGTACAAATGAATCTTTTGTTTTGCAATTTACTTAAATTGTGAAGATTTTTATGGAAGATAGTTCCGAATGTATTCATAATTTGTAGGGCGTAAAAAGGACATGTTTAAAGTGCGATGTTTACGTGTGAGACGTAATCGACACACGTGTGAGTGATGGGATACCGAGTGGGCAAGAGGGTTTGTAAGTGACGATGACAGTGGGAGTGTCTAAAACTACATAATGAAGATGACAGCCCACCAAACTCTTGTCAATTCCTGCTCTTTTGTTAGGAGACAATACAAAGGTCAAGATAAGAAAGCATGGCCACTTGTAGGACATCCTTCAGTATGGACCGTTGGATCATCATAAAAGGTCACATCGAGTGAATCACACAAAACCGTCGGCTGCT
Source organism: Fagopyrum homotropicum (assembly GCA_033239125.1). Classification (NCBI taxonomy): domain Eukaryota; kingdom Viridiplantae; phylum Streptophyta; class Magnoliopsida; order Caryophyllales; family Polygonaceae; genus Fagopyrum; species Fagopyrum homotropicum. The sequence goes on along the minus strand of BSWB01000007.1, from coordinate 24,511,427 downwards.
TTATAAAACTACGCGTTTCATTTTCTTCTATTAAATAATTGTATGTTGATACACTTGGTTGATTCGGTCAGACGACGGGTCGCCTAGGGTTTGAAGGATCCAATAAGAAATGTAGATTTTAAACGTAGGCATAATTTGGTCCGTAATATTTTGTGTGATGTGTTTAGGAGAGTGGAGTCTCGCTTAATAAGGAGACGTATGTGTCCTTCTTGAATGACCCTCGTGAGGGAAGATTTCACATTAAGGCCGACGGATGTCTTAGTGTTTGGATGGGGTGGGTGAAAAACATGCTTGTGTTGATTTGATTGAGTTTTCACTTGTGTTTTTTGGTAGTGGGATTTTGTGGTGGATAAGACGACGTTTAATGCAACTTCTTATAAGGTGGTCAAACATGAGAGAACTTGTATTGAAAACCAACAACTGTTCTTCCGTTTGTTTTTTACACTTTTGGTTTTCCTGTGCCCGATGCTATTGAAATTTTCAAGAATGTGCAGTCTTGCACGACAACATTACGTCTCCTAGGTCTTCTAATGTTGTTTTTAGGAGGATCGGATTCGCTATTCAGAAAGGGTTGACGGACAACAAGTTGTGCCGTCTTCTTTCTAGCTCGATATATATATATATATATATATATCGAGCTATAGATCCTATGAGAACACCCCTAACGTGTATACATGAGAACATATTCGTAATTATTATTAGTTTTGTTACGAAGGTGTCATACCGTTTAATGTATTATTCGTAGTTATTGTTGGATTTCTAATTATTATTATTGATAGTTATTATTAATTATGATATCTACTCTAAATCTCAACCCTTAATACTCACCATTCAACGGTGTACGATTGTTTTCATGCATACACGGTAGGGGTGTTCTCATGGGAACCACGTCCACTATATATATATATATATATATGTATATAAGTATTAAGATTTAAAATAAAAATACTAATACTGATTCTTCTAATGTACTTTGGTCGTTTTTATTTTAATTTGGTATGTTATTTTTTTCTGATCTATTATATGGCGTATCATCTAGTCCATCAACCCATATTATTATAGCATATAGAAAAAATTGTGTGGGCAAGGGAGCATGTCCATGTGAATGTTCATTGGAAATGAAAGTTTAGTGATTTGTATAAGGGGCATCTTACCACATGTGGGGTTTTGGTTAGACGTCTAATGAGGAATCATAATCATCGATTCAATGTCCAGTGATCATGTTGAGACATTGCTGTAGCCTATGTGGGCTCAAAATTTTATGTGATCTCAAAATTCTGATTATTCTACTATTATAATCAACTCAAAATATCTATAATTCATTAATGTTAGGTACACCTCAACTACCCAACTTTTTTAGTTTAGATAGTACTTATCTCTAGCTAATCATTCCGTTCTACAATTATAGGTTTAATGCTGGTTCGAGCTATTATTGCCCATATAAATTTTAATGTTATTATTTCTTCATAAAAAGATACTACATTTCTTATTTCATATCTTAAAATGTGTTTTCATATACCATTTTACAAAACCTAATATTTCATGAAGTTAGACTTTCAAAGCAGTCACATTTCAACCCAAAAACATCATATTGTTTTAATCGAACATAAATGGTAGCAAAATATAAAGTGTGATTTAGTGCATGAGAAATGGGGGGTATGATCATTCAATTTGGTCTCAGTAACCAATATTAAGATTCGACAAAAGATCAGTAATACAAAATTGATCATCTCAACAGCTAACAGGCATCATAAAACAGGTTACTTATAACTTGCTTCTGGTTTAAGTATGAAACGGTTAACCATGGTTGTTAAGCAAGCTCTACGTCTGACTCGTCTAGTCCTTCGCTGTACAACTCAAATTCGTCTTCACTCCATCTGCACACCAACTGAAGCTTGAAGGTCGCCATTTGGATCCCAAGCAAACGCTGAGAGCATATATCATCATACATCAGTATAAGCAAAAGAACAATCTGTGAGCTATTCTATACTACTGATTAACAAATACTAGGATGTGGCAGCACACATGGCATCACAGGAATCACAAGCCGGTTGCGTGAAGGATAACTCAAGTGATAGTTTGTACTTTAAGAACATGGGCTACATATGTTTTTGCATCTTCAAAACAACTCTTCATGAAAATTCTTTGAGAACATATTTTATCAGACGTGGAAATAAAGAATTTGGAGGAAGATGTAGGCTGCAGCATGCACCAAATTGCTAGTCAATTTAAATAAGACAGAATCCCCCAATCCCGACTGTACGGACAATGGAGTTGTATTAGAAGAAAAATATGAACTTCTTACAAGTATGCGAGCTGCCTCTGGAGATATAGGCTTCCCCTCTTCACACACAACATAATCAGAAACAAGCTCAACAGAACCTGCAAAACAGATGAACTTCAATTTAACAATTTGAGGATATAATTTGATTCAATCACTAAGATACTAAAACCAGAGTAATGTCCATATACCTTTATTTAGACGAACAGGCAACCCTTGCTTTCGTAAGAAAGGTTCCATCTCATGGGTGAACTGGTCCAAAGGACCCTCCTTAAGCTCCACCTGTAATAAAAAATTTGGAATCAGCAAATATAATGACAAGTCTAATATAAACTTGGAAACTTTAACATAAATATAAACAGCAAGACATTTTCTATGCAAGGAACTTTAAAATTTCAGTTAAGAGGAAAAAGATCTGACACATTTCAAAGTTGTTGATTTCTTTAAGTTAAAGCAAGAAACTTAAAACAAATGGTCTCCATTATATACATGTTATTTTGTTTCATAACATTTGCAGAGATAGATATGATAGCTATAAGCAGATTATATCACTCCATGCAACTGGCAAATACTGAAAAAAATAGTTGGTGTCTGCCACTAACAAAGTGATAGATTTTGAAGATATGATCTCAAGATCATATAGCTTATAAACTGAAATAGTTTTAAGACTTTTATCAAATGCCAAATATCACTTAGTGGGAGGGTACACTATTAACATACCATCTCTTTTGCAATGCTTCCTGTCCTTGCGAAATCATGAACTTCATAACTTTCAAATAATCTGCAAAATGACAAACAAAACTTAGACACATTTTCAAATAATAAAACTTCTGTGAAGACTTATAAGTTAGAGACAGTCATATTGAACTGAGCCTATATGCCTAAAAAATAATCCATGAAAAAGAACTGGGCACTACTTTTCTCTACAAAGAATAACATGTTCTAGAAAAGAAAAAGGTAGTTAAGAAAATCGGCAAAATGCAATCCAATGTCCATTTTTTAGATAAAACATAGTAGCGATCCTATATGTTGCACTTTTTGTTTGAGTGTAGTGAGGGAGAAAAGAAGTTCTCGAAACTCACTGCTAGCACATTCTAATTAGAGGATATACTATCAACCTTGAATGACACATCAAGTACGAAATCTCATGTGCAATTTTGGAGTAACAAAATACATGGTAGCCAAGAACTTAACAGTGGCAGGATGATACTAATACTTCTTCAGTTTGCTAAACCCTGTTGTCATAAGCATATTAAGGAGAACAATTGAACACAACACAGAGCTCTCGAGGCATTCACACAGGAAACCGTTGTCTATCACTGACATAAGTGAAAAACTACAAATCCCAATCACACCAAAGACTTACTTGTGAACCTCTTCGTTTGGCATATTTGTAAGAAGAAGGCCCGAGTCTCCACGAAGCAGCTGAAGAAAATGAGTGAAAGATAGCAACCAATGAGTGAAAAAACATGGACAGACCATGAAAACAAAGATGGAAGTTTCTGCAGCAGAAATTTATTTACCTTGGAAACTTTATAAATCTTAGGCTTGATCTCATCAGCAACAGAACGGCCAAGAGCAATCTGCATAACTTTGTTTGATCCTAGGAAGAATCTAAAAAATAACAAAGCAAACATAATTCAGGGGAACAAGGAACAACATAGCCTAAAAGTCAGAAACCATCAATTCAGTAGGACTTTCTGAATAAACTATAACTTTGGTGGAGATTGAAGATAAAAGACCCAACAATTAAAGCTAGCTTCGATAATCAATTGAAAATTCATGTGCCATCATATCTCATGACATGTGATTCCCAGTCAAGGGGAGAGACTATTGTTTATTAGTTATTACACCCGATGCTCTTTAAGTCTTGACTATTTAGCATTAGCACGTGTTTTGATAAGAATTCTTCCACAATGAATTATTAGTTGCAGCATTCTGCTCTTTCTGTACTGATGCAATAAGCGCAGCAAAGTTCATGTCACTATAGATTGATCAAAACACCAAAGCGAAGCTTATACCTGCTAGTATTCTTAAGCTGGTCTCTGAACTCCTTGAACTTAAGATTTCTCATGTTCTCAAAAGTAAAAACATAAATAGATGAATATTTATCAACTGCTTCCCTAATTGATTCAACAACTGCCTCCTTGTGTTCTCTCCCCTTCTTCTTTGTCTTAGACAAAGTCACTGCAATAGCAAGCAGGTAATATATTACTTCCAATGTCATTCAATTAGGATTCGCAGCAATCTGGCTAGCTACATATATTAGAAGCCTGATCAGCGAAGAGCCAAAACCGTTATGTCAAATACTTTACAAGTTTATACCAATATCAGCAAAACGTTACTTCATCCAACCTCTGAGACAAAATATCGGGGGTAAAAAGATACTAATTGTACTCAAAGGTCGAAGCAGAAAAGGAGACAAGTTCAAACAAAGAACAAATGAAAGTGAACGATTGTTCTAAGGCTGTGGAATTGCAAGAACATTGAAGAACTTACCGGCTCGGTTACGCTTCGACTTCGGCATTGCTTAGGGTTTGGAAGCTCGGCTGCGCCTGTCGTGAAAGCCTGATTTTGAAGATGGAAGCTTTTTTCTAAAAGCAGGCTTCAGCGTCTCGAAGAGATTTAGGGTTTTATTCGTTTTAACGGTGCTCGCGCAGCCCTCGACGCCCTGCACTTTTATACGGAGTAGTCCGTTAGTAGACACGGTAAATAAGAAAAATAGAGGTATTTCAAGTACACGTGAACGTAAACCGCATTCGCAATGCTTAGTCGTGTCGAATGTGTGTAAATTTTTTATCTGATATGATATTATCTTTAAAAAATAGTCGTTGTGTAATGGTGATAATCTAATTTTGACCGTTGTTATAATCATTGTGATTCAAATGTTATGTATGTTTAGTTATATATATCAAGAGTTAAAAAGAAGTGGATCAACATTTACAAATTCTCCAAAAAAACGGTACCGGAAATGACACACAAGACGATGAACAGATGTTGATTCCGTTCGATGATACAAAATTTAATTAGGCACACGAATTTCTTTCACATTTTGAGGTAAGGATATTTTAACTTATTGTAAGTTGATGATTAAACTAAAAAACAAAAATTCTTATTTTATTTTTCAATTAGAGTCTACCGAATTATTTACCTGATGAAGGGATCAATTATTCTCGTATGTTTGAAATTCACAGCTTTTTTTACAATCGAGAGATCGTGGTTGATTGGGCACGTTTCATGGATATACTATGAATACGATGTTAGTCACAAATAGGTCGTGGATAAATGTTAGGGGATTCGTTACGTTTCAATTGACATACAAACGTTTCAGTTGACATACAAACCTTTCAGAAATCCTCGAAAGAAGAAAGAAGTTGATCCTAATATCGAGTCGTCATCTAGTTGAGCACGCGAATTGAAAAAAGACGAGTGTTATTTGAGTTTGAGGGCGTACAAAGCGAAGTTGATAAATGAAAGTTACATATTATATGTGGAGTGCACAACCATACACTTCCCGAGAAGTTAAATGGAAATATATATGTTGGTCGATTGACACCCACACAGTGTCGGAAGGTGTGACATGAACTTGGGTCGGGTTTCAAGTCGAGGAATATTTTGAAGTCACTTCAGTTGGATGACCCCCACAATGTCACCACTATAAGACAAGTATACAATATTAGATTGAAGATTAGGATGCTAGAAGCTGAAGGACGAGGCTCACACCAACAAGCACTCCGTACACTACAATAACATCGTTACTATGTGAATGTGAGGAGATGTCCGCGGTTAGATAAAGTTTCAGATTTTTTTTTATCATGCATCATGATTCCAAACATCTCCTCAACTTATTTCCTTATGTCATCATCATGGACACGACATTCATGACGAACGAGTAAGTTTAAATATCCATTACTTTTACGAATCTTTATATATTACATGCATATTTGCTTTCAAGTCCAATGAAAACTAGAGTCTTGATTATGTGCTCTCTATAGGTACAAGATGTCGTTGTTGGAGATTGTCGGAATTACTAGCACGAGATTGACGTTCGCAATAGCATTTGTTTTCATGTCAAAGGAAAACGCAAATCACTATGAGCGGACATTAGGGAGACTCCGACATGTATGCAAAAATATTACGTCGGGGGTTATTATGACGGATAGAAAGATTGGACTTATAAGTGCACTAGGTGTCGTTTTCTTGGATGTGAAGCACATGATTTGCACATTTCATGTCAAGTGAAATATTCAAAATAGATCTTGGGCAGTAACACGATTAAAGCAAGCACAAACGGTTTTTACATCACACTAAAATGTCTTGTTTGAATTCATATCAACATGTAAGAACTAAAGGAAAACTACCAAAATATAGTATTCGTTCAACAAGGAGAGCACCAAGTGGGTTCGACCATGGTTCAAGGTCGGCTCGTTCACGTCCTCGGGGTCGCCCACCAAAATTGTAATAGCTAGGATTTCCGAATTCTAATTAATGTTGATTAACTTAATCAGTGATAGTAATTGACATATAACTCGCGAAGATTGCGTAAGTGTTGAGTATAAGTCCCACCGTTATGTTCCTGGCGTAATTTTGGGCTTATGGTAAAATTTTCACTTTTTCCCCCGGGTAATTATTTTTGCCCTCCGGTATTATTTGGAGCATTTGGGAGCTCCAATTAATAAAAATGCAGTTGAGAGAAATGATCAGGACATCAGACTTGTCCTAGATATGAAATAACATGGAAAGGCAAAACAGCCAAAAGAGTCGTTATTTCGTTTCTTAACGGCTAAGAAAGACGGCTTAGGAATACACGTTTTCCGAGACAATTGTAAAATAATTATCCCTACAATATTCAAGATTTATTATTCCAATTTCGAGAAGTTTGGAGAAGGGGGTTCAACCCGCCATTGGATCGGTTAAAGAATAATTATCGACTTTGCTAAAGGATAATTATCAACTTCACTATAAATAGCGGAAAATTGTTTATTAATTCATTTCCTTTCACGTTTCCTCGTAAAAGCTCTAATTTCTCTCAAACTTCAAACTCAGATCTACCCTCCGTTTCTAATCCGATTTCAATTGAGTTTCTCGATTCCTCTCTTCATTCTCTTCATATCGGTACCATGTTTCTGCATTTCCGAGTAGATAAGGACCTGTTCGAGCATATATGTCAACAAGACAGTTTTGTCGCTCAGATTCCGGTGAATTTGATGTTGTACATGCGTAGCCTGCGTCATTGTGATTCCGAATCTTCTTTCAGATCGTCAATCGGGTTAGTAACGAATAAGTTATGAATTTATTCGTTTTCCGTACTGCGATTTGACCTAAATTGACCTTAGGCTTTTCAAAATGGATAATTAGAAATTCAATTATGATCATTATATTATTCTGGTGTTTATGGGTTGTTTGTTTGATGAAATCTGATGACAGGTGGGTTTAGAAATGGCCTGCGGACAAAACGTTATTCTGGTGAAATTTAATTAATTAATTAAAGGTTAACTAATTAAATTAGGATTAAATTTGAGATTGAGGAATACTGATTAGATGCATGTTAGGTGTCAGAATGAGTTGAGGATCATGATGATGTTATGGATATCGGTTATGACTTTAAGGTTTAGTATGTGTACGAGTATGATGAGATGTTATGTTGAGGATATGCCTTAGGCATTTATGAATGTGTTGAGAATCTGAGGTTTAGATTTGAGATATAGGTTGGTTGTGGTTAGTGAGACGAGTCTCCTAACCTTTGCAGTATGTGATTGTGTGTACCTTGCTATTGCACGCGTTGATTACTTCCCCAAGGGGAAGTGTGACGTGGTACATGTTACGAGTATATCAGGTAAGTCCATAGGACTTACTTAGCGTGCAGTTTTGTATTGTATGATTGTGATGGGTGTGTGTGTTCATATAATTGTGCATTTATAACCTAAACCGAACTAGGATGACCATTTATTACATTTATTTGGTCCAAGTGTATTATAACGGGCGGTAATCACCGGTCTCCGCCTGCTGGTTAGGAGGAGGTGCTTGGAAGCCAGTAACACAGGGGGGACGAGTGACGATCACCCCCAATGCAAACCCTTGTGTTAACGGGGAAAGGGACGAGGTTCTTTAGGTTCCTCATGTTACAAAAGAAGTTGAAGTAGTATTGAAATAACGTAATGAAAGATAATAAATGAATGTGTGTGGCATTGCATGTATGAGATGTTGATGTGTGGTTGTGCTATTACCTTCATGCTTTTCATTGTTGTAGCTAACGGTTTCATACCGTGTTGTAGATGATCTGCAGGTTAGGAAGACTGCAGGATTAGATAGATGGTGTGGCCAGCCGAGGACTTCTGTACATTAGGATGCGCGGGATATGGGATCTTTTGTATCAGATGTTGTGGTTTGATGTTTTGTACTCGTCTCTGAGTTTGTAAACTCTTTTTATGTATCATATACAACTTTTATGTATTTGGTTTTAATCTACCTGTGCCTTATTATAAGATCTAGTGAACTTGTTGTCAAGCTAGGGTCAGGATCCATTGTGAGATCTTAGCCCAATGTGACACTCCAAGTCCCGTGGATTTGGGGTGTTACAGAGTTGGTATCAGAGCCTTAGGTTGACAACAATGGCATTTGCTATCTGCAATAAAGGTAGAATGGATAAATAAACAAAACCCACATGGGGTCTGAGTTTTTAAAGGATTTTGGTTTTAAAGCGAGTACAAATATTTTGGGATAGTATGTATAGAAGTCGTCACCCATCTGAGGATCTCGACAATGTAGATATATATATATATAGATATCTTTTATGTGCTGATGTGTATGCATGTAATAATGAGTATTATATATATATATATATATCGATACATATGACATATATATATATATATATATATATATATATATATATATATATATATACAACCTTATAAGTTAGGAGTGTATATTCTACATATGGCTAAGACTAGAGCAGTATCTGTAGTGGGACGAGATAGGGGTACACCCCCTCTTCCTCCAGTAGCGTCAAGTCAGGGACCAATATCCGCTGTTGTGTTGCTTATGGCAAAGAACGAGTTTGAAGAGGTTGATCGTGTCTCAATGAGTAGATTCGAGTTTCAAGAGTATATGCAGCAAGTATATAAGGCGGTGACAGTGGGTAGACCTACACTGGATTTACCAACATCTGTAAGATCAACTGAACCTTCTAGATTAAAGAAGAAACAACGGGTTGAATCAGTGAAAGACGAGGTTCGATCTTCGGGTTGCAAAACCAGCCCTTCTTGTGGACGTCCGAGTACTTCTCGTTTCAAACGGACTTTTGGTGTGACGAGGACCTGTTACATCTGTGGGAAGCCTGAACATATACGATCACAGTGTCCAAGAACATCAGTGACTTGCTTTACGTGTGCTAGACAGGGTCATAGAGTTGTCTTCTGTAAGCAAACTGGAGTGGCATCGCGACAGGGTTTTACTTCTGCTAGTGTGACTGGAGGTGGTCAGAAGACACCTCAGCAGCAGATGCGGGGACAACAGAGAGTCCCAGATCATCCTTTTACTCAAGGATCCGTTCTCAGGCTGAGTAGAGGTAAGGGTCGTGGTAGGAGTACCACGGATACTAGAAGAGATCAAGGTAGAGCCTTTGAGCTGGACAGTGTAGAGGAGCCACCCGTACTAGTAGCAGGGATGAGACGTATGTGTCTCAACTGTGGTTATCCAAATCATGTGCGCTCTGAGTGCCCCATGGCACCGATAGCTTGCTTCACCTGTGGTGAACTAGGCCATCTGGCCCCTTTCTGTCAGCAAGGTAGTGTTTCTTCTCATCAAGACCTTCCTCTTTCCGATGCAGAAAGAGTGAAAGTGGAGGCTATGGCGATGACCTCAGTGATACCTGCGAAGCATAGGTCTGAGATTGAGTAATGATATACAGTAGAGTTTCGGGCGTTAGCTGTTATAGGTACCATTCTTGTTAATGGTTTACCTAGTGGAGTTTTGTTTGTTGTGAGTGCTATGCACATCTTGTCTTTCGATGCATGCGTTAATAGTTAACTGTGGATACAGTAGAAGATAGATCTTCCTTTATAGGATTACGAGTTACGGGTCTTAGGTATCCGCGAGATATGTGGTTGTTCCCTTTGTTCAGGGACTTGTGTATGGCTTGAAGACTTCTTTGTCATGCCTTATATAGGTGCATGAGAAGGTCTTTATGTGTGTGGTGGACGAATAGTTATCATGTTGCTTTAGATAGCAGTAGGAGGACTATTATAGTCTCTATTGAGATCAACTAAGTAGAGATTTTCCGAGGTTATGACCTTTGAGGAGGTGAGTTGTCTTTAGTGCCGTATGAGCCGCGAGGTTGATAACACCAGAGGGTGATGTTTTTTTTATGTTGTGCCATGAAGGAAAGAGATAGTTCCACGCTGAAGAGTATTCCAGTGGTATATGATCTTATAGATGTAACGCCCCGAATTCTGAGAACTCGGGGAGCTACTGGTTAGGACCTCACAATGGGTCCCGACCATAGTTTGACAACAATTTAACTTGGATCTTACAACAAGGCACAAAAGTATTTAAAACATTTGAAAACTTTAAATAGTATATACTGAATAATACGTATCAGCCTTACAAAACAAAGGTACTAGAACGACACATAAGAAAAACAGAAGACATCCCCGTCCCCAACTAAATAAGTACGTGGACCCGACTGACCATTCTCTCCGGATCTCTCCACAACTGTCTTAACCTGCAAGGCATCTACAAGCGGTATAAAACCGTTAGCTAACATTCTATGCATAAGTATAAAGGTAAGAGCACAAACACACAACATACACAATCAACAGGCAACAATCAATTCTTTTATTATCTTTAATTAGGTGATATGTCATTACTAATGATACTTAGTTTGTGACACGAGGGATTCCCAAACCTCGTCCCTGTCCCCGTTTACCAACGCGGAATGGTACTAATGCATTTGACCGTCTACCGGACTGGGCTGGTCGCAGGGAACCTCCTAGACTCTCGCAAGAGCTAGGCAGATGATGTCACGACCCGTTATCATACACTTGGGTCAATTACGTAAATAATAAGGTCGGCCTAATCCGGTTTCGTTGTTTATCATAACTAACAAACACCACTCATACACATTACACTCATACAAGAAGCCAGCTAAGTAAGTCCGTGGACTTACCTGAATCAGATCTCGACTTTCTAATTCGCAAATCGATATGTATAGTTGGAATTCAGTGGCCTGTCAAAGGAGGCAAGTGTGTCAGCACACTTTCTAGGTGATTAGAAGTCTAAGACTTCTAAGATAGTAGGTCTTAATAGAACGGAATTGATTACAGTATGAATTTATGGTAAAATGACTATTTTACCCTTGGTCTCGAAACTTCCAAAAATTCCTTAATTTATGTCTAAACTCTTATTTGCGACTAAAGAGTCATATTCTAACTCCTAAAGATGAGTTTGGTTACAAACTGACAATTTACCCATTTCCTTATTTTCGGAAAGATCATTAAGGTCCAACTTCGGCTTCAAATATAAAATTCGAATAATCTTATAAAAATTCCAAAATAATTCCCTAGATCATCTATGATATCTCATCTACTCCTAGGAGCAAGAATTTCTTAAAACTGTTCAACCATCACTTCTACAAAAATTTCCAAAGTTGGTTACAACACTTAACCAACAGCACATTGTCTTAACTTTGAAAAATCATAACTCCTAAATTACTCGCTGGATTTATCCCCAATTTTGATATGTTCTACTATAAAATATTATCTATAATATATCCAAAATTCAGCTGCAAAGGAGATCAAAATCCTGTTTAAAACTATCTCACAAAACCGAATTTCAGCACAACAGAAAACTGCTTACGACTCAATCTTTGAAAATTCATAATTCCCAAACCACTTGCTGGATGCCTCCCAAATTTTAATATGTTCTACAACAATATGTCAACTATATCATATCCAAAATTCAGCCAAAAATAATGAGTTTAGCATACCTAAATCTGGTCACAAAGTTGGCTGCTCGCCAATATAGAAAACTGAGAAACTGCAACAGCTCAACTACTCTAATTTGGGACCTTATAACTTTTAATCCGACCGTTCATTTGTTCCCAAATTTTAACACGGTAAACTATGTATATCTATGATCTATTAAAAATTCAACGGTGGATCTTCAACCAATCGTTTTAACATTGATTCACAGCAGTAGGTAATCTTCCACTTCAAAACTGAAAGGAATAACTAAAATAAATCCTTTACAGCAGTCCCTTATTCTCTTCTATCCAGAACACTCACTCCAATCTATCCTAACGGGTCTTATAATAGAAGACATCACTGTCAAAAGGAAAGAACGGAAGTGCTTACTCACTACTTGCAAGTTGTTGAAGAAATCGTGCACTAACGATCTCCCACTGACCTTGGCTTCAGAAAACTCTGATGACAGGGATAAAACGAAGCTGGCTGCTGTACGCTTGATCTAAGAAGACTCGAGTCTTCAGCATAGAGAAGACACGATTAGTAGCCAATCCTAGTGCACACAGATAAGGAGAATTGTTATTAGACTCACCTATGCAGAGATAAGCTTCCAAATGAACGTGAATGTCAATCTTGCTGTTGGGACCTTGGTGGTATTGCTCCTCTCTGAAAGTGAATCGATCTTCTGTACGCAGCAGTGAAGAAGGCAAGAGGGAGGCTGCTACGTGAATGAAGGCCATCAAGGGAGAGCATTGATTTCAGCCGTTACATTCAGCGTTCACAAGGGCTGGAGAGGAGCTGTGCATACTGGGCTGAGAGGAGCTGTGCATACTGGGCTGAGAGGAGCTGTGCATACTGGGCTGGAGAGGAGCTGTGTATACTGGGCTGGAGGGGCTGTCAATGGGCTCGTAACCAGCCTCTCCTGGACTGCTGCAGGCTGGGCTCGAAGTCACACTGCTGGGCTGTTGTGGGTAAGCAAACTGGCTGAGCTTAAGGTAGGAGTAGTGGGCTGAAACATGCTAGAAAAGTGGGCTGAATTACTTGTCAAAAATCTGTCAAAACTCGTCATGGCCTTGTCAGGCCCATGAATGAGTTTGTCACAGATTTGTCGGGTTTTGTCATGGCCTCGTCTCAGCTTAGTCATGGTCTCGTCACAGCTTGTCAAAACTCGTCTAAAGTCATCGGTAAGAATGAATTATAATAACTCGGGTTTGATATAAATCTATCATTTATGTGAATAAAATTCTACATAAAATAATAGATAATTATAAGGATTAAAGCTTGATATAATTTTATCATTTTATGTGAATTAAATTCTACATAAAATAATGAATTATAATAACTAGGGTTTAGTATAAATCTATAATTTAGGTGAATAAAATTCTACATAAAATAATGGATAATTATAGGGATTAGAGCTTGATATAATTTTATCATTTTATGTGAATTAGCTTCTACATAAAATGATAAAATTTGTGAAGAAGGAATTGCTAGATAGAATGGAAAACCGTCAACGGCTCGAAGTCCGATTTGATTCGGAATTAAACGGAAATAAAAATTCCGGATATTACAATAGACGTGTTACCGAACCGTCTAATCTATCGCCTCAGCGGAATGAGGACTTTTATATTGCATTAAAGTATGGTACGAGACTGGTTGGGAGAAGGCATATGAGGTATATGACTTGTTGAGTTTTTAGAAATTGAAGAAGCAATTTGAAGAGTGGTTTGAGACGGGCTCCGTTCGCCCGAGCACATTCATTGCTACGTATGGACGACTTGTTGGATCAACTAAGAGAAGCAATTGTGTTTTTAAGATTTCCGTATGCTTAGGATATCATCAGCTAAGGATGAGAGAGCAGAGTGGGCATAGGACAACATTCCATACCCGTTATGGACACTACGAGTTGTAGTGCTGTCAATAGAGTTGAGGAACGTCCTAGTAGTCGTTATAGGAGTTGATGAACAATGTCTTCATCTACTTCCTTGATCAGTTGGTGGTAGACCTTATTGATGATATTTGGTGTACTCTCACAACGGAAAGGAACGTACCGGTTATTTGAGGACGGTTTTGTAGAATCCGAGGGATAGAAGCTAGTGTGCTATGCTCCCTAAATGTGAATTGAGATACCAGAAGTAACCTTCAAGGTCATGTTGTTCCGCCAGTAGGATCATGATTGATGTGACGAGGAGTAAGTATGAAGTCTTATGGATGATACTGATGAACGTTAAGGGAATGCGTAGTTCTCGGCCCAGCCGATTGCTACCAACGCTTTGAGGAAGGATTCAATGTGATTGTGCATCCATTTATGAGTCTTTTAAGGAAGACCACCATAATTGTGTGGTTGAAGTAGTATGTCGAAGCTCTGAAGAGTAGAGAAAGCATTTGACCTCTGCTTCTATTCGGTGATAATCAGAAGATTCTGGGAATCACGTGACTACGGTGCTGAGAACGTATGAGGAGAAATGCCCGATGTTCGCCACTTAGCGTGCGTGCAAATAAGCTTTAAATTTATAAAACTAGAAATCAAGCAAGCGAACCCGCAGTGTACGGATCGATATAGTTGAGCAAGAATTTTAGAGTATCGAACACAGGGATTTGGGGAGTTAAATCCAATTATAGGTTATCAAGCAAGTAAATATATGAGCTTTTCGAATTATTGGGATAACAACAATCCTAAAGATCCAGGAATCCAGCTGTGGCAATCGATTCAAGATATACTAATGATATAAGGATAGAGTTGAGATGTGCAAAGGTATGCTAATGTAAGGTAATCGTACGGTGAAGTTCCAAAAACCTTATATGACTCACCTAGAAGACACTCTCTATAAAGGTTGTTGAGGCTTCAGTATAGAAAGGTTCTAAAGATAAGAATTAATGTCAAATATCCAAACTTGTAATCCAAGGATCAAGACTAACTTAACCGATTAAGATTGTGACACTCACAATCGAGGTAGAGGTTGTTGAGGCTTCACTACCACCTAGAAAAGGCAAGCCAAGACTAAGTTAAAGCAAATCTTTAACTTTGGATTAAAGTAAAAGCAAGTTCGTAACTTAACACAAAATTACGGGTAGTTCTTGAGTTCCACGGCCGTGGAAGCTCAAGAACAGACCGTGGATTAGGGTTGTCGTCGATTCTCTCTAACTCTCAGGGTCCAATCTGTTTACGATCGATCTATCATCATCTAAGCCACAACTATCAACCCTTCACCTTAGAATTGTTAAGGGTTTTTAGCCAATAACAGTCATATTGATATCAAATTCAAGGGTTAAGAGATTGAAAGATGAAAACTTCCGAAAACCTTCAATAACTTTCAAATCAATCTCAAAGTCACAATCAAGAACAATAATTGTCACTAGATTCGGAATAACACAAACAAAACACAAATCTTAGATAAAAAGGAAGAACGGGATGTCAATCCGTCTTCTAAATCAAACCTAAGCAAGAAGCTAAATCTCCTTGCGAACAATCTTCCGAATCTTCAATCTTCCGTCAATCCGGAAATCCCAATGACAAAGCGCAAAAATCTCTCAAACGCAATCTCCGCCAAATGCGAAATTAGGGCAATTCCAAGCGCAAGCGTAAGATGCGTCTATGCATAAGCGAAGGTGACGAAATCTCTCTTCGTCCGTCCTTATATAGTGTAAGATAAAATATCGA
This sequence comes from Fagopyrum homotropicum, assembly GCA_033239125.1. NCBI lineage: Eukaryota > Viridiplantae > Streptophyta > Magnoliopsida > Caryophyllales > Polygonaceae > Fagopyrum > Fagopyrum homotropicum. The sequence goes on along the minus strand of BSWB01000007.1, from coordinate 24,495,520 downwards.
CCCGGCCCAATTGCGTAGGAGATCGTGGCTTAAAGTGTGGCGAAAAAGATCGCCAAGATCACGGTCGTGGAAGGGTTCCACGGCCGTAATTTAGAGCGTGGAAATCAACACGGTTTGACATAGCTTCTCCACGGCCGTAGAAGTTGCTGGAATGAACCACGCTTCTCTTGCCATGGTTCCACGGCCGTGGACTTGAACGTGGAAAGTGGTACGGCCGTATTTTAGAGCGTGGTTTAGGGCTAGAACGTGATTCTTCCTTAGCCTCGTGCATCCTTCAAGTTGACACTCCCTTAGCTCCTAGGAATGCTCTCAATCCATGGACATGTTCCATCAACTCCATCCTTGCTCAATTCCGTTCGAAAATAGCTCTCAATTACCTATAATCAACATAAAGCTTGTGTAGATCTCTATATCGACATTATAGACAAACTAGCTCACAAATGCATCAATGCTCAATCAATGACTATCAATATGAATCAAATACACTTAGAAAACGTGCCTAAAATATCACAATATTTCATGCTAACAAATAACCCCATACTTGCTACTTGCTTGTCCCGAAGCAAGGTCTTTTAAAAGCTTTAAAACAAGAGTTAGGATGAAATATGTATACCTTCTCAAAGCAATACTTCTTTTGGATGAATGTGCCTTCTAAACAATAGATCATTCTCAAATCTTGCTTCAATCATTTATAAGACTTTCATATACTTAATCAAAGAGTAAAGAGTAAAGAAAGCTCATGAATCAATCAAACTTCCATACAAACATCATAACCTTCAAACATTATCAAAATCAATCATAAGAAACTTCAATTTAGATCACCAAGTCATATAACATTCTTTTGATCTTAAAGACTTTCAAAGAAAAAGGTCTAGAATGTGGAAAAGGAAGGAAACTTTAAGGAATGTGGTGCATGAATCCGGGAAAGTGGACAACTACTCTTTTCTTCTTCTCTTGCGGTTTCCGCAACACCTTCAACTTAGAGCTTCGCTCTCTTCTTTTCATTTTTCGACTTTACTTTTGGAGTTATGAATAGAGGTGCACAAAAACTGAAGCCTAGGAGATTGGCGTTTCTCAATTTTTATGAGATGCCTCAAACCCTTAGCGCACATACCATAATCCGCTAGGAATATCGCTCAATCCGACTTTGGCAAGACACAAACACCCGGCTATGTGAATGGTGGCGAGTTACTCATCATCATGATTGACTTCCCCAAACCTATAATTTCTTTCTATTCCTTTGAATGCAAAGTATTGCTTTCATGGCCCTCCCACATCATACATGCCTTTTTCAATCAACTCCTCCAAATTCCCGGATAGGTAAAGGAGGTCAATATTTCAATAAGGGGCTAAATGATCAAAGAAAGAAGAAAGAAAAATCGAATTGCCTTAATCATCTCAACAAGAAGCATAAGAACTTATAGTGTGATTTCAACTTCAATTCCTCAACATGATTTAAATAACATTCATCGCATTATGAAACTTGCAAAAGAGGTATAATCAACTCATTCAATTTCTTTTCAATTCACTATTCGTTTAAGCATGCAATTGTCATCAAACTCAATTCACAAGTAGCGATTATCATAGAAATCATCTCAATTCCTTAGAAGCACAAAATTTTCAAAATTTTTCAATTTTTATGGGTTTTTCAAACTCTTTTTTCATGCAATGCAATAATGAAACGTGTAACAATATAATGAACATGCAAGATAGTCTCGAATAGAAGCAATCATAGTGAGTAAGAGTTATTACAAACTTTTAGTCACACCCCATCCTATACTTGGAACAAACATTGTCCCTAATGTTCAAATGAAAGAAAGAAAAGAAGAAAAGGAAGAAAGAAAAAGAAAGAAAAGAAAAAGAAACTCACAAAATGGCGGTGGAGCGGCTAAAACTGTCGGTCATGCATATCATCACTGCGGTGGAGGCGGAGGCGGGAATGGAGAGAAGCTAGGGTCATAGTGCCGCCCGAATTGCTGGCGGTAGACGTCTCTCATCATATGGTCGAGGTCGTCCATGCGTCCATCTCTAGCATCGGCTCGGATCTCCAATGCTCCCACTATCTCTGAAAGACCGGTGGCCCAATCTGGCATCTGCTCATACCATCCCGGGGCCTGGCTGTACCACCCTGGGGCATTGGACGGTGCTGGTGCTGGTGGCGGTGGCTGCTGTGCGGACCATGGAGGTGGAGCTCCGTACCATGCAGGAGGTGTCTCCATCCATGTGGGCCTCTCGCTCACGCTGGCGCGGCGAGAAGATGAACCTGAAGCTCTGGCTGGACGTGGAGAACGTATGGGCACATCAGAAGCAATGTCCGGCTGATCCGGAGACGTGCGAAACTCCTGCTCTGCTCCTCCTCCACCCTCAAACTGATCTCTCATCTCCTCCTCCTCAACTACGGGCGGTGGTGGGACATATGGAGGAGCTGCAATCCTGTTCGCATGCATAGCTGCGAACGTAGCCTTCCAATTATGGCGTCCAGCCATAATGGAGTACTCCGGGAGCCACTCAATACCCCTCCCCGTCCTGCTCTCCCAAGGCATAGCTGCGTAAGGCGGACCTCTATGGGTAGGGAAGATAAGGCCTCTAGTCATGAAGGCCTGGAGTCCTAGGGGTACAGCTGGTATGCGTGTGCATGTAGAAAAATCAACCCCCAATATCCTAGCAAGGTGGGTGACTATCCCATCATAACCAATGTTGCCCGCCCTCTTGTTCTTAAGCTTGCTCATCGTAGCAGCTAAGAGGGTGGCGCAGTCAGCAAGGCGCCCATACAGCATAGAGTACAACAGAAAGAGCTCATCCGTCTTTATCTTCTGAGGCGTCTCCGTCCTAGGGAAGAGACACTCAGAAAGAACATGGTGAGCAATCTTCAAGGCTAAGTGATACATCAACTTAGCCTTGGTATCAGCTGGTTGCCAGCGGTCCTCGCTGGCGTAAATCATAGCAACCTCCTCCCAAAAATCTTTGGCGTAAACGCCACTAGGAAAACAACCATTGAAGGTCTCTTGGAACCCAAAGAAGGCTCCAAACTCTCGGATGGTAAAATCATAGTTTCTTTCCATAAGACGGAAAGAAACGGTCCTATCCACATGTCTGTGCTTAAACGACGTCACAACCTCTCTCGTAATCTCCTCATAAGCGTCCTCTCGGATAGCCGAGAAGACGATAAGACCGGCTCTATCCAAGAGCCAAGTAAGGTCATCTATGATGTTAAGAGGAGCTAGATCCTCCAACAAAAGGTACCTACGTCCTATCACAACCCTCTTATGGATCCTCTCGAGTGCATCGAGATGATCCTCGTAAATGGTAGGTACTCTAGGGCTAGGAGGTGCGGGTGATGAAGGTGATGATGGAGGTGAAGGGGAAGAAGGTGGTGGTGCTCTAGAGGATGAAGAGGAAGAGGGATTACCCTTCCTCTTTTTGTTCTTATCCTTCTCATTCTTCTTCTCCTTAATCCTCCCAGAAACTCTCCTCACAAAATCCATTAATGTTCAAAACCACGGTCTGTTCTTGGTGTTCCACGGCCGTGGAATTGCCAAAGACCGTGATTCGTCTCGTTCTTTCGCAAATCTCAGCAAACAACAGTCAAACTCAGCAATCAGGCAGCCCTAATCTAATTCCTTCCAATTTCAATCAGTTCTCCTATAATTTCTAGCAAAAACGAACCCAAATTGACGAAGATAGAGAAGAGCGAAAAAAACCTAGGTTTCGGATTTTAAAATCCGAATTCCGCGTTCTTTGGTGATTTGCCGCTCGATTCGTTTCTTGGATCTCGTTGGTGGTCGAATTTGCTTTAGTTTGGGTCGAAGAATCATTGAAAACGATTAACGAACGGAGATTTGAGGTGAAGGGCGTGGAATCGGCGAAGAGGGTCGTGGAATTGGGTTTTTTTTGGTGTGTTTTTGTGAAGAACGTGGTTTATATAGTGGCCGGCAAAATTTTTGAAAACCACGGTCTGTCGGGGGGTTCCACGGCCGTGGAAATGTACGGAACCGTGATTTTTGTAATTTTTCAAAGGCTTTTGGAAATTACGGTCACTGTAGCTGTCACGACCGTGGTTTAAACCGTGGAACTCTATGTAATGCTCCAAAGTCCAAGTTTCGTCACTTTTCTTCAAAATTACTCTTCCCCTTTCCTTTTCCACCGTTCCTACATCCAAAAACACGAACATACCGGAAGGAATCGAATGCAAAACAAAGCAAAAACGTCTAAACTAAGCTAAACTATGAATCGAAAACAAAAACGTAAATGCAATACCTTAGGTTGCCTCCCAAGAAGCGCTTTGTTTAAGGTCCGTAGCTAGACCAAACTCGCACTTATTCGAGTGCGGTGGGCGCAAACTCTTCAGCTTGGAGTTCCGGCGTATACTTCTTGAGTCGTTGACCGTTCACCTTAAAGCTTCCGCCCGCTTCACCCCATACTTCAACTGCACCATGGGGGAAAATACGTTTGATTAGAAAAGGTCTGGTCCAACGAGATTTAAGCTAACCTGGAAAGAGACGAAGCCTTGAATTGAAGAGGAGAACTTGATCTCCTTCTTTGAAGTCCTTTGGAATGATATGCTTATCATGCCAACGCTTTGCTCTCTCCTTATAAATCTTGGCGTTCTCATAGGCATTCAAGCGGAGTTCTTCCAGCTCATTAAGGTCCAAGAGACGCTTCTCTCCCGCTTCCTTCATGCTGAAATTCAACTATTTGATAGCCCAAAACGCCTTGTGCTCCAACTCTACCGGTAAGTGACAAGACTTCCCATACACAAGGTTGTATGGTGTGGTTCCTATGGGAGTCTTGTACGCAGTCCGGTACGCCCATAATGCATCATCAAGCTTCAAGGACCAATCCTTCCTAGTCCTTGAAACCGTCTTCTCTAGGATTCCTTTGATCTCCCGATTTGAGATCTCAACTTGTCCACTAGTTTGTGGATGATAAGGGGTGGCGATCTTGTGAGTAACCCCATACTTAGCTAGAAGAGCTTCAAAGCGCCGGGCAATGAAGTGAGAACCTCCATCACTAATGATAGTCCTTGGTGTCCCGAATCGTGGAAAGATGGTCTTGTTGAAGAACTTAACCACCACCATGGCATCATTGGTGGGAGAGGCAATTGCTTCCACCCATCTAGAAACGTAATCCACCGCCAAAAGTATGTATTGGTTTCCACAAGATGATGGGAATTGTCCCATGAAATCAACTCCCCAAACATCGAAAATCTCCACCTCTTGGATGTTATTGAGAGGCATCTCATTCCTCCTAGAGATATTTCCTGTTCTTTGACAAGCATCGCAGCAGGAAACAAAGGATTGTACATCTCTAAATAAAGTAGGCTAAAAAAATCTTGATTGCAATACCTTAGCGCTAGTCTTGTTCGAACTAGCGTGTCCTCCACATGGTAGTGAATGACAATGGCGGATGACACTTTGCATCTCATCTTCCGGCACACATCGCCGAATGATGCCATCTGTACCTCTCTTGAAGAGGAGAGGTTCATTCCAAAAGTATTCCCGGACATCCTTAAAGAACTTCTTTCTTTGTGCGTAGGATAATCCGGGTGGTATCTCCTGACAAACCAAATAGTTAACAAAATCAGCAAACCATGGTTCGTTACCTTTGGAGATCACATCGATGCACTCCTCAATGATGTGTAGGTGTTCGTCCGGGAAGGAGTTATCTATAGGTAAATGGTCGTCCTCTAGATGTGTTAGGCGACTCAAATGATCCGCAACAGAATTTTCCGAACCTTTCTTGTCGCGGATCTCTAGATCAAATTCTTGTAGGAGAAGAATCCATCTAAAGCCTTGGCTTCGCATCTTTCTTTGCAAGGAGGTACCGGATCGCAGCATGATCCGTGTAGACAATCACCTTTGCACCTACAAGATAAGAACGAAACTTGTCAATAGCATAAACAATGGCTAAAAGTTCTTTTTCCGTAGTGGCGTAGTTGAGCTGCGCTTCATCTAGCATCTTGCTAGCATAGTATATGGCATGGGTTCGCCCTTCCTTTCGTTGTCCAAGAACAGCTCCTATAGCTACGTCACTAGCATCGCACATAACCTCAAAGGGAAGAGTCCAATCCGGAGGTTGGATAATAGGTGCTGAAATTAGAGCTTCCCGGATCATGTTAAACGCATCCAAACATTCCTGCGAAAACTCAAAAACTGCATCCTTCATCAATAGATTAGTTAGCGGTTTTGGTATTTTAGAGAAGTCTTTTATGAAGCGTCTATAGAATCCAGCATGTCCTAGGAAACTTCTTATCCCTTTCACCGAAGTTGGGGGAGGAAGCTTCTCTATAGTCTCTATTTTCGCCTTATCCACCTCTATCCGTCTACTAGAGATTAGGTGTCCTAATACAATTCCTTCCTTTACCATAAATTGACACTTCTCCCAATTAAGAACTAGGTTAGTGTCTTCACACCTTTGTAACACAAGAGCAAGGTTAGAAAGGCAATTGTCAAAAGAGGAACCGTATACGGAGAAGTCATCCATGAAGACTTCCATGATTTCCTCAATGTATTCGGAGAAGATGGCCATCATGCACCTTTGAAAGGTGGCTAGGGCATTGCAAAGCCCGAATGACATTATCCTATAAGCGAACGTACCCCATGGGCACGTGAATGTGGTCTTCTCTTGATCATCCGGGTGTATCGGAATCTGAAAGAAACCACTATAACCGTCAAGATAGAAAAAGTGAGAATGTTGCGCTAACCTTTCAAGCATTTGATCGATGAAGGGTAGTGGGAAGTGATCCTTCCTCGTCGCGTTGTTAAGCTTGCGGTAGTCTATGCACATCCGCCATCCCGTTACGATTCGGGTAGGAATGAGTTCGTTATTCTTGTCGGTGATGACCGTCATTCCTCCCTTCTTCGGAACTACTTGAACCTGACTCACCCACTTACTATCGGAGATAGGGTAGATGATACCTGCATCAAGAAGTTTAAGAATTTCCTTCTTGACAACCTCCTTCATGGTCGGATTCAACCGCCTTTGAGGTTGTCTTGAAGTCCTAAAGTCTTCCTCCATTAATATTTTATGCATGCATAGGGAGGGTTTGATTCCTACTAAGTCTTCTATAGTATAGCCTAAAGCTTTCCTATGTTTCCTAAGGACAGCCATAAGCTTACTATGTTCATCTATGGTTAGATCGAAACTAACAATAACCGGATAAGTAGAGTTAGGTCCTAGAAAAGCGTACCTTAGATGAGCAGGAAGTGGCTTTAGTTCTATTGCTTTCGGAGCTTCCAATGGCGCTTGAGGAGCATCCGATGCCTCCTTAGGAGTGTCTAAGGGTGTAGAAGGTGTGGGAGAAGAATCAAAAGAAGTTGAAGAAGTGGCACGATCACCCTCTTCCACGGCCTGAATCACGGTTTCCATGCATCCTCCACGGTCGTGGTTTAGGGCGTGGAAGGGAAATACGGTTGCTCTGTTTCCTCCACGACCGTGTAACCCTCTGGAGTGAGCCACGCTTTGGTTGGTGAAATCCACGGTCGTGGAATATAGTGTATGGCCGTGGATTCTCACGTTCTCTGCTTCGTCGTGGAGTTTCTCAAACTCCTCTTCACACACTTCCTCTTGTGCTTCTAAGGCTTCAATTGCCTCATTGCACTCCTCTTCTTCCCCTACATTCGTTAGACTCATAGCAATAACCTTTTGCAAAGGATCTTTGAAAAGAATCGCACTTACCTCCTCTCTAGACAACCCCTCTTCATCTTGGATATTGAATATATCCTCATCGAAGATTGGCTCCTTCATTAGAGTGGAAAGAACGAACTCTACCTTCTCTTCTCCTATGTCAAAGGCGAGTCTAGCATTCTTGCAATCGACTATGCAGCCGGAAGTTGCAAGAAACGGTCTTCCGAGTATGATCGGGACCGGACTATCTGCAGGAATGTCAAGCACAACAAAATCAATGGGAACAAAGAATTTACCTAGCTTGACTGGGACGTCCTCTACAATACCGATGGGGCGAGTGATAGATCGATCCGCCATGTACAACGTCATCTTCACCGGTTTAGGGTCGCCTAAACCGATCTTCCTACATAAAGCAAGTGGTATTATGCTCACACTTGCTCCTAAGTCACATAATGCATCATATGTGACATCTCCCACTCCTATGGGAATACAAAATGACCCCGGATCCTTTAACTTTGGGGGCATTTTCTCCTTCATGGTCTTAATGAGATCCGAAGAATCCGAACTCATCTTAACCTCTCCAAAATCTTCTAGCTTCCTCTTGTTGGAGAGGAGCTCTTTTAAGAACTTGCCATAAGCCGGCATACCTACAATAGCATCAATGAAAGGTATATTAATATGCAGCTTGCTCATGAGTTCTATAAACTTACCAAATTGTTTATCTAGGCGTGCTCTCGCTCTAGATTGAGGGAATGGTAGGGGAGGTTTGTAAGCCGGAGGAGGAACGTAGATATCTTTCTTCTCCTTCCCTTTCTCTTTGTCTTTCTCTACGGAGACTTCAACAAACTTAGGTTGCGGATCGGTGGTAGTCACTCCGCTCCTAGTTGTGATTGCCATCACCCTTCCCTTAGGGTTGTCCTCCGTCTTTCCTGGAAGTTTCCCTTGATTCCTAGGAACTTCCTCCGCATGGCTGAACATTTGGTTTTCTAAAACCTTTTGGGCTTTATCAACCTTAGAAATTTGCTCATCAACCTTAATGATGCGGTTCTCCAAACCTTGAAGCTTTCCCAAAATCGTTTCCAACATGGGATCGGGCTTCTCCTTCCCCGAAGTGTTTCCTCCATTAGATGTTTGCCCCTGACTTTTCAAAGGAGTAGAGGAAGAGGAAGGTGGAGTTAGTGAATTCGAATTGAAAGGATAAGAGTTACCGGAGTTTTGTTGATTGGAGCGCCAGTTGTTGTTGTTTAAACCCCTATTGTTATTCCAATTATTGTTCCGGTTGTTGTTGTTGTCATTCCAATTATTCCGGTTGTTGTTCCGGTTATTGTTGTTGCGGTTGGTATTCTCACCACCGTTGTTGTTGTTGCTCAAGTAGCCAACATCTTTCCCTTGGTGTTTTGGGAAGTTGGTCTTGATAGCCTCCTTCAACTCTTTGATCTCATTGTTGAGGGAGAAAATCTAATTTTGAGCTTCATGTGTGAGCTTTGCTCCTTGCTCCACACGATTTCCTTCTACCTTCCGGTGAGAATACTTCTCTATGACTCTTGCTTGCTTCTCAATGAAGTCCCAAGCGTCATCTTCTCTCATGTCCATGAATGTACCACATGAGAGGGATTGGAGCTTGAATTATGTCTCCACATCTAGCCCCTTATAGTATATCTCTAGCAATGCAAGCTTGGATATGCCATGATGAGGACAATCCAAGAGCAAATCCTGAAACCTTTCCCAAGATTGAAACAAACTTTCGTTAGATCTCATGGAAAATGCATTAATCTTACCTCTAAGTTCCGCCGTTTTGGATGGCGGAAAGAACTTAGTGAGGAACTCCGCGGAAAGATCTTCCCATGTGTCTAGTTTCCCACTAGGAAGAGCTTGATACCAAGACAATGCTTTCCCCTTCAAGGAGAAGAAGAAAGGCTTGAGCTTATAGTTGTTGGTAGTAGCGTTCTTCGGCCTCATTGTCTCCATCATACACTCAAAGTTTTGCAAGTGTTGGTGTGGAGATTCAGCGCTTGTCCCGCCAAATTGGTTTTGGTGAACAAGAGCAATGACTTGAGGGTTGAAGCTAAACCCTTGTACATCATCAACATCAAAGTTCACACCTAGACGGCGTGGTTGCTGCGTTGGATCCATTCTTTGGCCAAGAGTTCTTGGCTCATCATCTACACGTTGAATCCTAGCATTCCTAGGTGGAACACGGCGATTAGCAGCTGCCCGTGGATGGAACGGATTCACATTGATCGTCGGATCAATTTCCTCTAGCGGTGGCATGGAGGAATCGCTATCGTCAGCGGATGAATGACCCCTATTCGACCTCAAGGATCTCCTTGAGGATTTCTTGCTCCCCTTATTCTTAAGGTTGCTTAGCTCTATCCTCATCTGGAACATCATATCTTTTAGATCGTCAACTTGAGATTGATGACGATCCATTTCATCTCGGCGAATCTTCTCATTCCATTGGAGTTGAGCTTCTTTCTCCTCTAACTCCGATTGAAGATCACGTTCGTGCTCTTCAGCCATTTTCTTTTCCTTACGCTTTTGCCTTAAAGTTCTCTCAAGCTCTTGATCAAGAGGCAAGAGGTCTCCGGTGTTCCTAGACCTGCGCATGCACTTGAAAAGATATCAAATAACAAGGGAGAAGCTCCCAAACTTGACAACCGATAACCGAATTCGGCCTAAACCAAATCCCCGGCAACGGCGCCAAAAACTTGTTCGCCACTTAGCGTGCGTGCAAATAAGCTTTAAATTTATAAAACTAGAAATCAAGCAAGCGAACCCGCAGTGTACGGATCGATATAGTTGAGCAAGAATTCCAGAGTATCGAACACAGGGATTTGGGGGGTTAAATCCAATTATAGGTTATCAAGCAAGTAAATATATGAGCTTTTCGAATTATTGGGAAAACAACAATCCTAAAGATCCAGGAATCCAGCTGTGGCAATCGATTCAAGATATACTAATGATATAAGGATAGAGTTGAGATGTGCAAAGGTATGCTAATGTAAGGTAATCGTACGGTGAAGTTCCAAAAACCTTATATAACTCACCTACAAGACACTCTCTATAAAGGTTGTTGAGGCTTCAGTATAGAAAGGTTCTAAAGATAAGAATTAATGTCAAATACTCAAACTTGTAATCCAAGGATCAAGACTAACTTAACCGATTAAGGTTGTGACACTCACAATCGAGGTAGAGGTTGTTGAGGTTTCACTACCACCTAGAAAAGGCAAGCCAAGACTAAGTTAAAGCAAATCTTTAACTTTGGATTAAAGTAAAAGCAAGTTCGTAACTTAACACAAAATTACGGGTAGTTCTTGAGTTCCACGACCGTGGAAGCTCAAGAACAGACCGTGGATTAGGGTTGTCGTCGATTCTCTCTAACTCTCAGGGTCCAATCTGTTTACGATCGATCTATCATCATCTAAGCCACAACCATCAACCCTTCACCTTAGAATTGTTAAAGGTTTTTAGCCAATAACAGTCATATTGATATCAAATTTAAGGGTTAAGAGATTGAAAGATGAAAACTTCCGAAAACCTTCAATAACTTTCAAATCAATCTCAAAGTCACAATCAAGAACAATAATCGTCACTAGATTCGGAATAACACAAACAAAACACAAATCTTAGATAAGAAGGAAGAACGGGATGTCAACCCGTCTTCTAAATCAAACCTAAGCAAGAAGCGAAATCTCCTTGCGAACAATCTTTCGAATCTTCGATCTTCCGTCAATCCGGAAATCCCAATGACAAAGCGCAAAAATCTCTCAAACGCAATCTCCGCCAAATGCGAAATTAGGGCAATTCCAAGCGCAAGCGTAAGATGCGTCTATGCGTAAGCGAAGGTGACGGAATCTCTCTTCGTCCGTCCTTATATAGTGTAAGATAAAATATTGGCCCGGCCCAATTGCGTAGGAGATCGTGGCTTAAAGTGTGGCGAAAAAGATCGCCAAGATCACGGTCGTGGAAGGGTTCCACGGCCGTAATTTAGAGCGTGGAAATCAACACGGTTTGACATAGCTTCTCCACGGCCGTAGAAGTTGCTGGAATGAACCACGCTTCTCTTGCCATGGTTCCACGGCCGTGGACTTGAACGTGGAAAGTGGTACGGCCGTATTTTAGAGCGTGGTTTAGGGCTAGAACGTGATTCTTCCTTAGCCTCGTGCATCCTTCAAGTTGACACTCCCTTAGCTCCTAGGAATGCTCTCAATCCATGGACATGTTCCATCAACTCCATCCTTGCTCAATTCCGTTCGGAAATAGCTCTCAATTACCTATAATCAACATAAAGCTTGTGTAGATCTCTATATCGACATTATAGACAAACTAGCTCACAAATGCATCAATGTTCAATCAATGACTATCAATATGAATCAAATACACTTAGAAAACGTGCCTAAAATATCACAATATTTCATACTAACACCCGACTCATGATTTCGAGTTAGTAGTGGTAGTTCAAGTTCCAAGATTTGAAGACAATACCTGTGTGACATTTCGTGTCAGAGTTTAACAGATCATAGGAGGTTGAAGCATATTTTTATGCAATAAAGGTTGAATAGCTGCCAGCGTCGATGGTTTGAGTTGATCAAGGACGTTGACCTTGAGATTTGTACCATTCTGGCAAGGAGAATGTGGTCACTGATGCCTTGAATAAGAAGACGCCTCGAGAGAAGGCGATTGTTGGAATTGTTGTACAGTCTCGGTTTCAAAATGATCTAGCTTGGTTAGAGTTGGACCTACAACTGCTGATAAGGACGTTAGTTTCATGTTTAGGGATTTTACCTGGTTTGTTGGATGAGGTCCAACAAAAACAAGGGACTTGCCTGACCTTGAGAGAACTTGATGGAAGGATGCCTCATGGTGAGGCACCACAGTTCTTTAATGGAACATAAGGAGTATGAGGCGCCGCAACTGTGTCAGTATAACCGCTTATGCGGATTCGAGTGGAGAAGATTACAATACACTCATAGTACACCTTCTTTAGTACATCCATGTACGAATAAGAGGTACCACGAAGTAGTAAATCAGGTTAAAGTGTTACTAACCTGGAAATGAGCTCATCCACTACCAGTGCTGCAGTGGAAGTGAGAGGACTTTTCTGTGGACTTGTGATGGGATTGAGACCCAGTAAGAGTTTTGGTGTTATCCAGATTATTAGTAATAGATTTACGAAGGCGACACGTTCCATCTCTACAAAGAGACGTGGCCAGTGAATGAAGTAACAAAGGAGTACACTAGACAGATGGTGGGACTCCATAAGTGTACCGAGGACGATCGACTATGATTGTAGTAGATGGTTTACTTTGAGGTTTTGATAGCAGATTCAGACTGCTTGGGGAACGCGTCCACATATCATGATTGAGTTTTACCTCAGATAGACGGTTAGTCTGAGAGAACCCTCCAGATCATAAAGGACATGTTGTGAGCTTGTGGGATGGATTGGGAACAGGGACGATATGTTTATCTCCCACTCGTTGAGTTCTTATGCCACCACCATTGGTATGCATCTATAGGGATGGCCCCTATGAGGCATTGTGTAGACATAGGTGTCATACACCTTTATGCTGGGAGGAGCCTAGCAATACCAGTGGGATAGCGCCAGAATAGATTCAGGATGATATGGCTCGAATAACGCTGATCAGAGAGAGGATGTTGACTGCACAAAGTCGCCAGAAGTTGTATGCATATAGGAAGCGTCGACCTCTAGAGTTTAGGATAAGAGCTCATGTCTGGTTGAGAGTAACTCTGAAGCGAGGCGTCAGACGTTTTGGCATAAAGGGGAAGCCGAGTCTCCGATATGTCAGTCCTTTCAAGATACTGGATAGAGTTGGGAGAGCAGTGCACAGATTGGCTTTGCCACCGAAGTTAGAGGGTGTTCACCCTATATTTCATGTGTCTCAGCTGAGGGACTACATACTAGACCTGAGGCACATTGTGAGTTATGATGATCTAGTGGTTGAACTGGACCACACTTTTGCAGAACAACCTTTTGTAGTTCTAGAAAGAGAGGTGTGAGACGCCTGCATTCGAAGGATATTCCTATGATGAGGATACAATGGTCGAGACAAGGACCGGATGAGGCTACCTGGGAGACAGAGAATAGTATCCAAAGGAGCTATCCAGAGTTCTATGCGGAGTTGGAGGCACCCGTAGGATCCACGAGTAGATCTTAGTGCCTTTTTGGTGAGTGCTTGTATGTTATGTGCTTGTGTGATATGATGTTTTTCGTGCTAGCTTTGATATGTGTATCTGATCCGTTGGATCTTGTTTGCTAGCACGATATAGGTATAGTTGGAGATGGTTCTTTCCTCCATGCTATTGTAATATGTTTAGGATTAACTGGAGATGGTTCTTTCCTCCATGCTATTATTGATGGACATAGTGTGAGTGGAGACGGTTTTCCTCCACATAGTTGTGTTACGAGTACGATTGGCTGGAGACGGCTTTCCTCCATGCCTTGTGACGTGGTTAGTAGTTGGCTAGAGATGATTTTTCCTCTATGCCTTTGGATAGCGTTATGATCTTGTTGCTGGAGTTGGTGATTCCTCCTTGCTGTGTTTTGAGGTTATAGAGTGTTATAGGTTAATACGTTTGAAGGAGATGTGATACCTCCGATAGAGAGAGTGTCTATACCTCGGCGTATGGGTCCGAGAGGATTTAGGAATTGTTCAAGTTTCGGGACGAAACTTTTTCTTAACGGGTGTGTGATTTAATAGCTACGATTTCCGAATTCTAATTAATGTTGATTAACTTAATCAGTGATAGTATTGACATATAACTCGCGAAGATTGCGTAAGTGTTGAGTATAAGTCCCACCATTATGTTCCTGGCGTAATTTTGGGCTCATGGTGAAATTTTCACTTTTTACCCCGGGTAATTATTTTTACCCTCCGGTATTATTTGAAGCATTTGGGAGCTCCAATTAATAAAAATGCAGTTGAGAGAAATGATCAGGACATCGTACATGTCCTAGATATGAAATAACATGGAAAGGCAAAACGGCCAAAAGAGTCGTTATTTCGTTTCTTAACGCGTAAGAAAGACGGCTTAGGAATACACGTTTTCCGAAGCAATTGTGGAATAATTATCCCTACAATATTCAATACTTATTGTTCCAATTTCGAGAAGTTTGGAGAAGGGGGTTCAACCCGTCATTGGATCGGTTAAAAGATAATTATCGACTTCGCTAAATGATAATTATCGACTTCATAAATAGCGGAAAATCGTTTATTAATTCGTTTCCTTTCACGTTTCCTCGTAAAAGCTCTGATTTCTCTCAAACTTCAAACTCAGATCTACTCTCCGTTTCTAATCCGATTTCAATTCCGTTTGAGTTTCTGGATTCCTCTCTTCATATCGGTACCAAGTTTCTGCATTTCTGAGCAGATAAGGACCTAGTCGAGCATATATGTCACCAGAACAGTTCCGTCACTCAGATTCCGGTGAATTTGATGTTGTACATGCGTAGCCTTTGTCGTTGTGATTCCGAATCTTCTTTCAGATCGTCAATCGGGTTAGTAACGAATAAGTTATGAATTTATTCGTTTTCCGTACTGCGATTTGGCCTAAATTGACCTTAGGCTTTTCAAAATGGATAATTAGAAATTCAATTATGATCATTATATTATTCTGGTGTTTATGGGTTGTTTGTTTGATGAAATCTGATGACAGGTGGGTTTAGAAATGGCCTGCGGGCAAAACATTATTCTGGTAAAATTTAATTAATTAATTAAAGGTTAACTAATTAAATTAGGATTAAATTTGAGATTGAGGAATAGTGCTTAGATGCATGCTAGGTGTCAGAATGAGTTGAGGATGATGATGATGATGTTATGGATATCGGTTATGGCTTTAAGGTTTAGTATGTGTACGAGTATGATGAGATGTTATGTTGAGGATATGCCTTAGGTATTTATGAATGTATTGAGCATCTGAGGTTTAGATTTGAGATATAGGTTGGTTGTGGTTAGTGAGATGAGTCTCCTAACCTTTGTAGTATGTGATTGTGTGTGCCTTGCTATTGTAAGCGTTAATTACTTCCCCAAGGGGAAGCTGTGACGTGGTACATGTTACGAGTATATCAGGTAAGTCCATAGGACTTACTTAGCGTGCAGTTGTGGATTGTATGATTGTGATGGTTGTGTGTTCATATGATTGTGCATTTATAACCTAAACCGGACTAGGATGACCATTTATTACATTTATTTGGCCCAAGTGTATTATAACGGGCGGTAACCACCGGTCTCTGCCTGCTGGTTAGGAGGAGGTGCCTAGAAGCCAGTAACACAGGGGGGCGAGTGACGATCACCCCCAATGCAAACTCCTGTGTTAACGTGGAAAGGGACGAGGTTCTTTAGGTTCCTCGTGTTACAAAAGAAGTTGAAGTAGTAATGGAATAACGTAATGAAAGATAATAAATGAATGTGTGTGACATTGCATGTATGAGATGTTGATGTGTGGTTGTGCTATTACCTTCATGCTTTTCATTGCTGTAGCTAACGGTTTTATACCGTGTTGTAGATGATCGGCAGGTTAGGAAGACTGCAGGGTGAGACAGATGGTGTGGCCAGCCGAGGACTTCTGTACATTAGGATGTACGGGATATGGGATCTTTTGTATCAGAGGTCGTGGTTTGATGTTTTGTACTCGGCTCTGAGTTTGTAAACTCTTTTGATGTATCATATACAGCTTTTATGTATTTGGTTTTAATCTACATGTGTCTTGTTGTAAGATCCAGTGAACTTGTTGTCAGGCTAGGATCAGGATCCATTGTGAGATCCTAGCCCAATGTGACACTCCAAGTCCCGTGGATTTGGGGTGTTACAAAAATCAGGCCAACAAATTGAAGTTAAGGTTGGAGAGACTGAATCAGGTCAATGTGCTGAAGTTAAGGTTGAAGAGCCCGAACAAAAAGTAACTAACTCTGTGTAGTAAACCATGTGACAAGAAAACTATCTCCTGAAGGTCTAAGGTTTATCGCAAGGATGGTCAGACCCATAAGTTCATGAAATCGTTCATCCTCTCGACTTTGGATGTAAAAGTCGTTGAACATTGTGGAATTAGAGCCCTTGGTGTGATTTCTGGATATTTTGAGGAGGATTATTTGATCGTAAGGAAGAAGTTGGTCACAAAGTTGTTCATGAGAAATGACTTATATGCAATTGTGAGTATCTCTTTTATTCTTTAACCATTTTTTGTTCATGAAACCATTCATTCGTTGACCTTTATTCGTTTTATGGCAACATGCATCTTTTATCTTGTCTATTGATGAAAGGTCTCACACAACGAAGATATGCGGTCACGTGGGGGTGCGTAGTGTCAATAGAGCATCCCCATTAATCATCAAGCCCATGATAATAACAATGTCGTGGAGACTAATGATCATCTCACTCCATGGAAGGTGAAACTACTAGTCTCTAGATGTCATCTCTCCAAGAATGCATGGATAAGTGCATGATCAACACCGGTGAGTTAGACATCGAGTAGATCAGTCACACAACTCTGTAATGCGAGCCTAAACTACGATGTGGGATCCTCTCTAATCCCAATCTGATATCCACCTAATCAATAGGTTGATATGGTCCAACCACTTGAGTGTACGTAGTAACCGGCTTCTTGAAATCCTTCTTCATAAACAAATTTAGATTCAATTAAACATTTCATTAATTTATATTGTAAGATAATTTGTTACAAATATGATCTAGTTATCTACCTCACTCATTCAACTACCGCGAACCCGGTGACCATATAGAGATCTTTTAAAACTACAGACTTGACGAGGAGAGGAAAGTATGTACCCTGAAGGTGGAGCCATATATACTTCTTCACCAAGGAATCCGTGAAAAAAAGCATTGTTTATATATATTTAAGAAAAACTTACACAAAAATATCTTTAATAATTAGTTTTTTTGGCAATAAATTACCCTTCATAACTTTTTAGCATAATACTATCCCCAATTTTCATATATTTGAAATAAATCACCACTTATATATTTTTTGGCATAAAACCACCCTTGTATATTTTTGGCATAAAATCACACACACACTCACACACACACACATAACTTATTAGTCATTCTTTGATTTGTTTTAACTGCATAAAAAAAATTCTTTCTTTTTTCAAGTGTCAGCTTCAACAATCGAATTTGATTTGTATTTGATTTGAATACGTCGATTATTGTTAAATCTTGTCTAATATAATTCTAAGATAAAATTAACAATTTTTAGATATATTTATTCACCTCTTTACATTTTTTTAAAATTTGTATGACACATTCCTTTTCAGACACAAATAACATGTTTACATCGAGTTAGAAGGAATACGGGCAACATGTTGTGCCGCAAATCCTTTTTGAATAGGGAATCCGATTCTCCTAAGAACAACATCAGAAGATCTAGGAGATATAACGTTGTCATGCAAGACCCGTTGCACCCTCTTGGGAATTTTGATAGCATCGGGCGCAAGGAAACCAAAAGTGTCCAAAGCGAACGAAAGAAACACATGTTGGTTTTCAATACAAGCTCTCTCATGTTTGGCCACCTCAGCAGAAGCCGCATTAAGCGCCGCCTTACCCACCTCAAAAGGCGCACTACCCAAACAAACAAGTGGAGAAACTCCAGTCAAATCGATGCAGTCATGTTTTCCACACGCCCATCCAAACACCAAGACATCCGTTGGTCTCAACGTGGACCTTCCCTCACGTGGGTCACTCAAGAAGGGCAAGTCACACAAGCGCCTTCTTCTTAACCGAGACCCTCACCCTCCTAAACACATTACACAACACATCACGGACCAAATCATGCCTATATTTGAAACCAAAGAGCTCTTTACAATGAACTGCATGCTCCCCAAAAGTATCTAGAATTCTCCGACAATTGGGCATAGGACAAATCTCATCAAGCGGGTATAAAGGAATCATAAGACAATACTTAAGAACCGAATGATACTCAATCGGGGACATACATTGCCCAAGTCCATCAATGGGTATGGCAAGAAGGAAATCTTGGCTATGTGTGGATTGAAGACACTTGAAAACCGCTTTTTGTCTAAGGGTCAAATCAAAAGTAACCTCCATCTCCTGCACGATCTTACCAAAAAGAGCACTCACCAAAGCGTGTTGGGCTTTAGGGGGGACGGTGTTCTTGACAGTAAAGACAGAAAGATCGAAACCAGGAATAAAAGTCTAAAGATTGCCCAAAACTTCATAAAACTCAGACCCATTTCTAAAACTCCACTGTCCCGCAAAATGTGGTCTTAGAGCTCCCAAGAATGGGTCCTATAGGCAACAAAGCAAAGGAAGACGTCTCCATAGCAGAGTATAGATCAAGCCCCCCCCCTCCCCAAATCGAATAAACAAAGAAGCAAGCCGCCACTAAAGATCTCCAAAAAAGGGCCCCCCACAAACCACAATATCCTCGACTGATCTACGAAGCCCAACATCAAAATAAGTTGTTGCACTATCCCAATGCTCCGGATGACAAGTCCTCGGGCCAAAATACATCTTAGCAACACCAATACAAGAAAGAAACGGGAGAAGCTCACTCTGTGGGTCCCTCAATTGTGGAAGAAGATGCATCAACTCAACCGCCTTAACAACTCTCTTCGTAACAAGATCTCTAACAAACTCCTCATCTCTACTTACTGCCCCACCTAGCAACTTAACACTCTACACCGGTCTTGCAATGTCATGTGGAAATAATCCATCTCTAAGTTTCGACCCATCGCATGAAGGCCAAAAGAGCTCAGTTTTGCGAACATTCAACATGAGGCCTAAACCCGGACCAAATCACGAATGATATCGAGTGCTCTAGCCACCTCCTCAGACCCACCAATAATGGTACCATCATTAAGATACCAAGCATGTAGAATAGTCTTGCAACTGTCTCAGATTCTATGAAGAAGCGGGTGCAAGACAAGAGAGAAGTCGCCCCAACTTTCATTACATATATTGTTAAGAGAACTTATGTTTTTGTTAGATATCAAAAGATTATCTACTATAATAAAACTTGGTGATGTAAAATGCTATTTATGTTATTTACTATAATAAAATTTGAGTTAAAGATACGCGAAGGAGCCTATTCCGACTTATGGATCGCCCAATAAATCCGATCCATATAGGCATAAATGGCTTTAGACTCTTTAACCTTATAATTACATTTTATGGCTTTAGACTCTTTAACCTTATAATTACATCAAATAGATCCGTATCGAAACTTTATATTATCATTCAATCATTTTAAAAAATGCATTATTGCGAAATAAGGTTTTATTAGTGGAAGATCTCATTATGTTTATATGCTCATTCAACAACGATCAGCATTCCAAGGAGAAAGGGAAGCATTTGTTGACAAACCACGAAAGTGTATACATATGAAAATGATAAATGTTTATCCAGCATGATAATTTGATAAATTTTAAAACTAAGCTTGCTACTGTCTAATGTACAACAAGCATAGATCTCCATGTAAAGATCTTGAACGCAGGAGGATAATACAAGTTTCATTTGGTAACAGTTTAAACCAATAGAACTATGCAAATGCAACAGTCACTGCAATTAAGAGAGATCTTATACCCTTCAAATTATCACTCCTCAAATCCTTACTTCCAGGATGAACCGCCTAACCTGATGACCTCTTCAGCGCTGCTGTCCCGTATGGACACTCTTTCGCTGCCCGACTCACGTTTCTCACCCAGATCACCATACATATCCTTCAGCTTGGCCAAATTGGCAGACGCATTCATCCTGTCCTTGTTCTCACCCCTTTGTGCGATGGGTCGGTCATACGGATCTGCAGGTGCTTGCAAGCTTCTGCTTCGGCTCCTGCTTCTGCTCCGGCTCCTACGAGAACTTTCTTTGTACCTGCTGCTTTCTCTTTCGGTTGATCTACGCCTTCTTTCATAGTCATGCCTCCTGTCTCTCTCGTAATCTCTATCGCGGCTTCTCTCCCTCTCCCTATCACGGTCTCTACCTCTGTCCCTATCTCTTTCCCTGTCTCTTTCTTTTTCTCTTTCCCTGTCTCTTTCTCTGTACCTTTCCCTGTCACTGTCCCGGTCTCTATCGCGACTCTGACTACGATGTCTAGAAGGTGAATTTCGTGAATCTTCCCCATTGCTTCTATCAAAGGATGAAGGTTGTGCAGCACGGCGTACAGGAGAGGAGTCTCTAGTTGAAGCGCGATGAGGTGCGCGTTGACCAAATGAAACAGAAAGAGCAGCTTTAACAGATGGAGGCCTACGAGCAGTGTCATCTGACCCAAGACGATTATTGTCTCCCGTGACACCAGAATGCTTGCTAGGAAGGTTCATCTTTTCTAGATTGGAAGCAATTTGCCGCACTACAGGCACTGGTACACGAGGGAACAGAGTATCAAAGTAATACTGCAATATAGACAAGCCAGTGTTAATCCAGACGCATCAAAGCAGTACTGCAATAGAAATTATGAACAGGCTAGCCAAAGCTCAGAGGTCAATATAGGCGCCACATGCGTAATACATGGTACTTTCCATTCAAAAAATTCATTATCAATCTTTTAAGGTTTATGCCAAAAACAGAAATCGTGTAAACAACCATTAATTAACAGCAAATATTGCTCTACAAGGAAAGATCCACTAAGCAGAAAACGGCTTACGTGAAACCATGAACAAATAGAATCCAAGTAAATGCATAAAGACGTGTGACGAACGCTGCACGAAGTCGGATATCCTGATTAGAACTTAAAGACACACAGGTAAGCGAAAACACACAACAATGCAACATTCCTGATTTTTTCTCATATATATTTTTAGTTGACTTCTATTCCTTACTTCTCGTGGATACGTATATCTACAACAAGGATTCTGTCTTCTCATTATGGGCATCATTCTTCTGCAAAGAATACTTTGGAGGAAAAGAAACAAAAGGTTTCTGACCATCATTGCGATAACTCGTTGCTTTCAGTCAGGGGTATATCAAGGTTAGTGGATAGCATGCGTGACCGCAACACTCTCCACCTGATCCCAAAAAGAAAGCAGATCATAGAAGTTTCCATACTTGGTCCAAGAAGACGCTGTCCAGAAGCATGCTTGTTTTATGCAGGAAAATACAACATCATAACATTGAGTATATAATACATATGAACGATTTGAAAAAATACTTTATGATATGTAATAGAAATGTAGCATGCTTGTTATTCAGAAAATATAACAATTACTATTGTAAGAAAGGAAGAATATAGTAATATCTAGTACAGGGTAAAACAGTTGCAAAGAAGAGTTTTTTCACTTTTTTTTGCCTTTCAAATTCCTTTTCTTATACTGGTGAGAGGAAAAAAGAATAGTGTGGACACCAGATTCAGCAACACATACTATTCTTTTGGAAGGAAAAAGAATAGATGCTTGCTAGTTGCTACACAACTGACTTCTCTATTAACATTTTCATAAAACACACAGAATGATGTGTCAACACGGTGATATATCCAAACTTTAATCATACAAGATCACAAGAAAGTGCATCAATTTGATTAAGCTATCAACATATACACAAATCAGGGTCCGGGAAAGACAAACCCACAAGTTTCATGCTCGAGATGTTAGCTGTTAGTACTACATTAAATAGGACAGACCATAGGCTTCAACCTCACATCATAACCAGAAAACAAACAAGACATTCAACATAAACGCATTCAGCTAATACAGGATTAATGAATCTCGCAGTCCACTGTATACTGACCTGTCCAAGAAGTAAATCTCGCACGTACACACCCATTGTGGTCATTTTCCCACTGGATCCAGGAGAAAATTCCTACAGAGTGCAACACAAAAGAGGCCAAAGATTAATCCTTTGCGGACAGCAAGGACTTTTTGCTTTCTAAAAGACAAATAAGAATTGCATTCCAATAAGAGAATTCAAATCGAGAATGCAGAAATAACCTCATCATCTTTAATATATGGCTCACACCAACTCCATAATGTTTTTGGATCTGCAAGGTATCGGAGATATAGGAACCCAACCTGCAAAGCAAAAACTTGTACATTCCATAAATAAATTTCACAACTACAAGACGTAAAAATCAGGTCAGAAGACATTGATACTAACAGCTCTGATATAAGGAGAGTCAGGATGCTTAAGAAGGCCGTGCATTTGCTTAACGGTGAGCTTCATGGTGAAAAACTTATAAAGAAGGCAAAACGCAGTGGAAGGACCTCTGCAATTGCCGGTCATCCATGGCTCCACATGATCAACTTGGTTGTAAATCTCGTCAATAACCTCATGGTAGGTCTTCAAACGGTATAGCTCCTTGAAATAATCCGAAGAAAGGATATTCATACAGAGAACCTTCTCTAATAGAGAATCAAGCGGTCTTCCACAAGTCTTTATATCCGCCATCTACCCAAACAATCAATTCAAACCCAATTTACAAAATTAGGGTTAGAAAAAAACGGAGCGGGGATCTGATGGGTAGAGGAAATCAAGAATTTATGTGTTTTGACAAGAAAATAATAGACTAATTCAAAATTGGGAAAGGGTTTGAGCTTAAGGGCTGGGAATCTGCAAGAAATTGAGATTACAAGAAAGCCAAAAAATTAGAAACTTTTAGCAGAGAAACTTACAATCGGAGAGTTCGGTTTGCTGTTGACGGAGAGATTTGAATGATGAATTGTAAACCCTAGAGAAGGAAGAAAAAGAGTAAAGTTTTGGTGGAGCTTGGAAGCCCTAGAAGGCGGAGAGGAGAGCAGGCGAGGCCGCGAGGAGGTGAACGACGTGAGCCTGAGCCTGAGCCTCGAAATGGAATATAGAAATCGTGGGAAAGCCGAATTCCATTATTTGGATCCGATCCTTTCCTCTCTTCAAAAGGTTGTTAAATATCCTAATTTTTCAAAATTATGTTATTTATGTACAATATAATACTATCATAATACTAAATCGTAATAAGACTATTTTATGCTTGAATTCAAAGATAAAATAAGGATGCCGTTTTATGTCTATAATTAATATCATAATTTTTTAATTTAAAATAAATTTTATATATCTATTTTACAAATATTAACATATTATTTTACATAAAGTTTTTTAATAATATAATTTATTTCCAAAATTTACAAAAACAACTATATATATTAATTTTGGTAGACGATACAAGGGTAAGCGAACAGGAGGGTCAGCCTCTCGAGACTGAACGTCCTAGAGCATCCTTTCGGATGAGGTTTTCAACTTCGTTTGGCAGAGGGTCGACGCAAACACCCGGGTTATGTCCAAGTAGCGCCAACCTATAACAACATTGCTGATTTCCCTAAAAATGAGAAGAATCGTACTTTGAGCGAAGCCAGAAATCATTAGGGATATATCTGAGATGATCATGTCTGTTTCTCAGGGTGGTTTCTAAATATGGTTGATCGAGTTAATGAGCACGAAGTTGTCTCCCTCAATCTCATTGGATAGAATCCCGAGACTATTAGCCTTTTGGAGGCCCTCCCGAAGGGCAAACGCTTCAGCTTCAAGGATAGAGTTTGCCTGATATATTCCTTTTTCAACAGCAATTGTCCTTGTTGTGTTATTTCTAATGATAAATCCAAATGCAAATTGATCCGAAGAATTTTTTGAAGCGTCAAAATTGATTTTGACGGATGTTCCGATTGGTCTTTGCCATTTGATTCTTTTTGTTTTCCTTCTCTGAGTCGATAGTT
The DNA here is from genome assembly GCA_033239125.1 of Fagopyrum homotropicum. NCBI lineage: Eukaryota > Viridiplantae > Streptophyta > Magnoliopsida > Caryophyllales > Polygonaceae > Fagopyrum > Fagopyrum homotropicum. The sequence continues at coordinate 24,471,228 of BSWB01000007.1, read as the reverse complement.
TTTTATTGTTACATGGTAATTTTGGATTGGTCTTATCCCATTCATTTATTTGGTTTTGTACTAGATGTTTTAGGTTTTGGGGTGCCGTTTGTTTATTAAAAACAATTTGGTTTTTGAGCAACCAAATTTGCCACCAAATTATCACTAGATGACGTAGTTCTTTTGGGGAAATAATTCCTTTTAGTTCCATGATGACGTCGAATATTTTCCAATTTGTAATGTCACTGTTTTGGATACACGTTGTGATTTTATCGTTGTCAATCGATTGAAGAGTATATGGACATTTAAAGAAGAGATGTTTTGCACTTCGAAAGGGTGATTACAAAGTTCACAGTGCATTGGTACCGGTATTTGTTGCTTGTCTAGGTTTTCTTTTGTCGGGATCCCATCAAGTGCTAATTTCCATAAAAAAATTTTGACTTTAGGCATTATGTTAATATTTCATATCCATGTTTTATCATGTGTTACCCCTACTTTTCGTAACTGGATTGTTTCCAATGCAGATTTGGTAGAGAACCATCCTTTATCATCTACATTCCAATATATTCTGTCTTGTATTGCATTTATCGGCATATTATAGTTTTTAATTTTTGCAATAATGTTATTTGGTAAGGTAGCATGAAGTCCGTTCAAGAATACATTGTTCCATTTTTTTATCTTTGATGTAGTTAGCAACCAATGTTGAATCGTCTATCAAAGTTTTATCGATATCTATGTCCTGTAGTGGGTGATTTGTAATCCATCGGTCTTTTCAGAATCTTATTGTTTTTCCATCACCCACACGCCATCTAGTAGTACTTTCAAATTCTTCTTTTAGTCTCATAAGTTTCTTCCATTGCCACGAAGTGGTTTTACCACATGAATAATTCCAAAGGCAGGAGCCTTTTAAGTATTTTTCATTAATGACTTTAACCCATATATTCTCGGGTGCGACCATTATTTTTCATAATAATTTCATTTGGAGGGCCTTATTCATATCTTCTGCTCTCCTAATTTCGGTTCCCCCTAATGATCTGGATTTGCATATCTTGTCTCAACTAATTAATGGACGAAAATTTGGTCCTTTATTCTAAAAGAAATTCCTATTGATCTGATCCAATTCTTATGGATACTTGCTGGTAGCATAAATGCTTGCATTAGATAGCTTGGTTTTGCATTTAGGTTCACTTTTATTAAGGTGGTTCTTCCCTCTTGAGAAAGAGATGATGCTTTCCATTTTGTGAGTTGTTGTTTTGATTTCTGAATAACAGAATTAAAGATTTCCTTATTTTCTCTTCCGTTAATAATTGGACATCCGAGGAATTGTTCTAGGTTTGTTGATGCCATGATACCAAGTTGTGATTGAATTCTTCTTTTGTTAGTAGGGTCGACATTTGCCGTAGTTTGGAAAGCCGATTTGTGGTAGTTGATTACCTGACCAGAGACTGCACTATATTTTGTAAGAACTGCAAGTATTTTGTTACTTGTCTCTGCCGAGGTCTTTGTGAAGATGATAATGTCGTCTACAAATGCTAGAAATGGGATGATTTTTCCACTTCTCGTAATCGGAAATCCAATGAATTTTGGATTTTCATTGCTAGTTTTTTGTATATTCCTTGCCAACACTTCCGCTCCCAAATTGAACAGAAGTGGTGATAATGGATCTCCTTGACGCAAGCCTCTTTCCGGGAGAATAACGTTGTTGGAGAGTCATTAATTAGAATTGAGTATGAAACCGTGGAGATGCATTCTTCGATCCCTAAATCTTTCTCCAAATCCAAATTTTCTAAGAATGGCCTTAAGGAAGCATCATTCTACTTTATCGTAAGCCTTTTCCATGTCGAGTTTAATTGCCATGAATCCTTCTTTTCCTTTCTTAATTCTAAACCCATGAAAGACGACGCTAATATTGGTTTGACGTTGTCATAATTTTTCTCATAATATTTTTTAAAAAAAATTATAACTAAGAAATAAATTTTTTTAACTAAAAATAATTTTAAATGAAAATTTTAAATTTTGATTACGGTGGGAGAGTTTGCCTAAACAAAAGGGTTGAATGCTATACAAATCACACATTTCCTGACAATTTGACTAAGATTGTGTATAATATCTGTTTTTATCAGTAAAAACATCTGATACATGGGTCATTGACCTACTAATATTACTCATAGACAAGCGCTAGATACCGGCCGTCCGATCCGGCCGCGAAAACGGGTAGATATAACACTTAACACATGTTTGTTCATGTCGTTGAGCCCGACAAGCCCGTCGGGTGGGTACGACAAACATAAACGTTAGTTTGGCCGATGAGCCAAGCCCATCGGGTACGACAAACATAAAAGTTTGTTCGGGCCACTCCCGTCGGGTGGTACGACAAACATAAAAGTTTGTCCAGATCGATGAGTCCAGCCCATTTAAAAAAAAACCCAAGTACAAATATCTGCTCCTTTTATTTTCTCAAAACCCTAAATACAATTCTCACTTGTACTCTCAAAACAAAGGAGATTCATCATCCGCTCTTATGTTGTCACTTCTTAGCTATCTTGTGCAAACCATGTTGAAGATTGATGAAATTTATCCATTTTCCCTCCGATTCGGCAAAACTTTTCATCCCTTCGAGGGTTCGGCTCACTTCGACCTTCTCCTCCATTCAACATCCCATATATGTTGTCTATTCATTAAGTCATGTCACACTAAATTTAATTTAATTTGGTTAATCAATATCCTGAAATTTTTAATTCAAATGCTAATAAAACTCTTAACATTTTAACATACATAACATATAATTAATTTGTTGACATTATATCAATAAATTCACTTATATTTACTTTAATCTGATTAGTATTTTAACAATTCTTATTTCTTATTATGGCAACTTACATTCAAATCGATACTTTCTCAAAAAAAATAATCAAATTTACATTACAGTTGATTGGCACAAACATATCCCGATCTTCCCCCAAAATAAGTAGTAATAATAATAATTTTGAATGTAGGAATGGAACAAATTTATTTACGACAATAAGAAGCTTGAGAGGTTCGGAAAGACCCGTAGTTTTAAACCATTATTAAAAATGGTTTTCTTGGACATTTGACACTCGCTCCATATAATATAATTATTTTTTTTAAAATTCAAATCATGGTTTAAAACTATGATTTTAAATTAAAAATTTTAACTAAAATTCAAGGATTTAAACTACGGTTTTCGTGGACAAATAACGATCAAAGTTGTCTTCTTCCGGTTTTGTTAATTTATGTAGTTGGATAAGCAACTTATATATTTATGTGAGTTGGATAATTAACAATTTACTTTAGATATTCATGATCAAAATCGTCTTCATTTAGTTTCGGATTTTTTAATTTATGTGGATTGGATAAGCAACTTATATATTCATGATCAAAGTTTGAAAAATTTAAATATTATAATATGTAAGGAAAACTAAACTCCTTTTCTTGGTAAAAATACATGATTAATTTGTCATTCCTATTCTCACGCAGTTGTCTTCTTTCTTCCTCTACCTCGTCTTCCACCTCTCCGCTCTTCTCTAGATCCTCTAGATGATGTATCTTCAATAACCGTTGATAAGGGTCATAAGATTGTGGTTCACCTAGATCATTATGTGCAACATGATCTCTATACTGAGCATAACGTGGTATAAGTGAAGATGGAAATATATTCGATCGGTCCGAGGTCAGTGGGTCCGAGAAACCATCAACAAAGATTGCAAACTATATGAAGTGAAACCCGGTACTTTTGTTTAAACATCAAATTATAATTCAACATAAAGCTACACATAAACTAATAATTAATATAACATAACCTATAATGAAACATTAACATTAAACATACCATCTAACTTTAACTTTACATGAAACAAAAACATTTACTTTAAACATGCAATAATCAATTTTTAAATCACCTCTAAACTTAAACCTAAACCCAATACTAGTTGTTATCATGAAACTCCTTTATAAAACCATTTTTTAAACTCCTCTTCATGTGAAGACAATGAATTTGTCCCTATCACCGAGTTGAAAAGAAGGTTAAACTTCACATTCTTATTGTTTCTTCATTTTTCTGATATCCACTTTTTTTGTTTCGGATTCAATAAGGTCTTATCTTCAACATTTTTATTTCCATTTCCTGAGCTCTTATCTCTAACTATACTTTTTCTTTAACTCCATAAAAGTGTCAAGTAATGTTGAATTGCCGATGATTTTGATATGTCATACTTACCGCTCTCTTTCCCGCCCTCTTCAAACTACTCCGATAAGATGAACAAATACATTTTTTGGGGTTCCACCTTCTCTTGATGAAGTTGCAAGATTGAAGCCTAATGTGTATGATCCAAACTCATTCACCATTGTCCTTTTCAAGTTCTTCCCTCGTTTGGAAGACGATGGTTGGATATATAATTTTAAATTTGGTACTTGCAATTCCCTTTGAAGGGATATAGTTTCATATACAAAACACTAGCATTCACAAGTTAATTTTTTTATTTTTATTTTTTTGGAAGTGGTTCTTGCACTAGTTTTGATGTAATAGGTGACAACTAGGTTTTCACGGTGTTGGATTGATTAGTTCCCTAGATATCACATTTGCTTCATGTTTGGGATTACTTTCCATCAATTTTATAACTTTCATAAGGATTCGTGATTGATTGAAATCAACGTTGATATGGGAATACAAGGCTGTTTATGAAGTATAAGAGAGAAGGAGCATGACGAGGTTTGAACCATCGACTCGCTCTTGAAATTTCTTGTACTGTGCGTTTAGTATTTGACTGTCTTGGTTAGTTCTGATGTTTTTGTGTTGTACTGATAGGCCTGATATTATCACCTTTTCACCTAGTCTAACCTAGAGCGACTCGGATCAAGTCCAAATGGTTCGATGAAAGTCAAATCCATTCTTTCAAACTCGCACGATGCAGATCATAACCGCCTTTTGAACTAGCTCACGTTATAAGGACCTTATATGGACAAACTCGCAAACTGTGCATCAAGTCTAGTACTACATACATCACGGTAAAGCATTACATTACTGTTTACAAGCTGGAAAACAACAAAGCCAGAATCTATGTAGCCCACAGTGATGTGAACACCACGAGTTTCAGCTCCGAAAGGCAACAAAGTTTACACAGACTCCAAATACATTCTCAAGATTAACAGCACTCATGGTTACTATCTATACGCATTTGAGCAAAACCCATATACAGAAGAAGAAAACATACTTGGGTTTTAACAGCCAAGCTTTTGATACAGAACAACACACTGCTTCACATTACCAGCATCTTTTTTACAAATCAGCTTTCAGGCATGGTGGTGGTGGCGGTGATCTTGTCGATGGGCATGGCGAGCTGAGTAGGCAGAAATAGCTGATCCAGTGATGCCAATCGAGTGCTTTGCTAGCTTTGCACTTTTACTCAACCCCAACCAGATTGTCCAAAGGAACCCGATCCAGCCTGTCGTAGAAACATGTCAATGTCAAAATTTGTTTTCAGAATATGATGCAGTTGATGAGTTATGCATTTCAAGAGGACACAAGAAGTCTCATTCATTAATTCTGGTAACCAAGCTGACAGATATAGCAAAATAACCATCCAACAAAGAGAATAAGCCATTGGTATTCATATATCTGTCCCTTACCAATGATTCATACTCTAAAATATGCAACAAATTAAAAATAAATAAATAAAGTACTAAATCATAACAAAACAGGTACAGTTTGGATTTTGTAAGATAACAAGGGTTCTTTTGGCTTTGCAGTGCACTTCCAAGTTTTTTTTTTCCTTTTCAGTAAAAACCCACAAAAATAAAATTCATAACATATTCATCAAACAATAAGCTTCAGCTTTGCGCAGAAGTCTATCAACCTATCACCTATATGATGGAGATCAACAAGGCTCACTAATGCACCGATAGCTTAAAGTGTATAATGATTCCTCAATTTGCCAGATTAGATAAATCATACTCCCTGAGTAGTAAGATATACAAGGGACAAACATGTACATCATGGCTTCCACTTGGTTACGGGGTTGAAAAGAGATAGTTATCATGAATACCATCAATAAGAAGATGTTTTTCCTTTGTCCTGCAACATTATGATTTTTCTCTCTTCTCCCCCTCCCCCCTCAAACATTGCTATTATCCTTCATGCAAAAATGCCCAAAATTTGCAGTGGCTAGCAACGATGCCATCACAATGCACTACAATTCCCTCTCTGCCCTCAATTTTGACTCTTAAATAATGCTGGCAAATTTGTGGCAATCAAGGTTCCCATAACTATAAAATTATGTATGATGTATCATATTGATAAAATCTGATATCTGAAACAACTTCCTGAGAAGCCAAATCAAGATAACTCAAATCTAACAGAAAAAACAATTTATAAGATACACAGAACTGATGCCACCAGATAGTAATAATAGTATCAGCTAAACCCATACCTGCAGTTACGAGGACAGCAATAATTGCTGATATTGTTGAAACAGAAATGACAAAAACAGCAATTGACAATGCCCCAATATAGATGGCTGCAACACAAGAAAAGAAAATGGCCAGAAAACCACCAGCAGCAGCTAAAGACACCAGAAGTGATATAACAACAGCATTAAGAGTTGCAGTGAGAAAGAACAGCATAAACACCAACAATCCCGTAAGAGTAAGGAGAGAAATTGCTCCAACCTGCAGAAGTTTTGACAATGGACATCAGTAACAATCCAAGGTCTTTGAATGGCAAGCCACGCAAGATCATGAAACGGAAACCAACATTTCATAATTAGATAGACAATAATCCAATAGCACAATACTATGGAAGTGAAGAACCCGTAATTCAAAGAACAATAGTTCATGGCATACTGAATAGATGTTTTAACATACATTTGAGCCTCTAAGAACATAACAATGTTCACACAAGTATTCACTTATCCAGAAACCGTAACTGGAAACCTCCTTGAGACCAAGGAGAACCCAAAATTCTTATAATATAAATGTGCCACCACAAATTTCAGACCAAGTGTAACCATATTTAAAATAAAAGTGTAATTTTGATGCTTTCATGAAAACTTTTGGTTTGGTGAAGTACAGAGCTGATAATCAAGCCTTTGGCCCCATTATCTTTGATAGAGGAAAGGAAACAATAAGTTAGTCGATTTGTTCGGGGTGAAATTAAAAAGACGCCAAGAAAGGACAAAATTGACTACACAGGCACCAGAGGGAGCAATAATATGGAGAAATGCAGAATCAAGCAAATTCCAATTCTAATAAGGTGGTATGAAACAAGAGATTGCAATCAAATTCCTACAAAATCAAATTTCCTTTGCCAAGACAACTTTCAATTCACCACGGGATTCGACATACATGAAGAAGAAAATGTAACAACTCCGAAGCAAAATCGAAATTAAAAGGACGATCATGGAACCGAAATGATGCGAGAGAGAAGAGAGCTCACAGAGAGAACGAGGAGAGAACGAAGCGGGCTGCCCCGACGGGACCAACGGAGGATGCTGATTCCTGCGGTTTTAGAAGAATCACGAAGGCGAGGGAAGTCGCGACGGAGACAAGTCTTGGTACGATAGAGGAAAGAGGTGCCTGAGAGATCGCTGATCGGCTCCGGACAGAAGATTGACCAGAGAAGCTCCTTGACAACAGCCAACACGTTGTCCGAGTCCTTGACGGGATTCTCCTCCGTTTCCGGTGCCGATTTCCTCCTATCCGTAGACTCTCCGTTCGATCTAGGGTGTTCAAACGACTCCTCCATTCTCGCAGCTTCTTCTTCTACAACGTGATTGCGCGATTTGCAGAAAACCAGTCACTCCCTCGCTCGCTGTCCGTATTATTGATTGGGGATAGCCTTTTTCTTTTCTTTTATAAAAAAACTGTTTTGACCATCAGTTGGCTGCCGACTGGCTTTTGATTGAATCTTTTTTTGGATCGGTTTATTCCTTTTTCTTTTAATTTTCTTCTTTCTTAATTGGGCTCTCGCTCTCCGTGTGTGGTTTCCTCCACATGCCGACAAATCTGATTCTAATCAGATGACGACTTGCACCCCAATCCCACGATTACATCTAGATTCTCGAGTGACAATCAATTCACAATTAAAAAAAAATTCAGATTAGGCATTAAATTTAGGATAATTAGCATAACATGCAGAAAATTATATGTTAAAAAATCATGTTTTATATAACGAAATTGGTAATGACACTGAGTCACGGAAAAATTACTAAAGACAATGACTATGACGATACCAATATCTTTGACTTCATCACAAAATGATAACGCTGAAAATTTTCAACTTTGGCCTAGGGTGTCGGTGACCACGTTGAAACCTTTTCAAGTGATTCGCTATTGTTGCCACTCTCTTCTTCTTCCGTTTTTTTTTGTTTAACGGTCGATGATACCAATAGTGATGTGCCCAAGCCCCATCAAAAGATACTTGTTGTCCCAATTGAGTTAGTTCACGAGGAGATGAATCTTCAAGCTAAGGAGCTTCAACTAGAGCTTAAGAAAAGACTTACATGCCTCAAAAATCCTAGTCCAACCTCTCTTGAGCTACTCACTCTTCTCAAGACTCATCCACGTACATAATATTATTGTTATTATTATTGTTTTAATGACATTATAGGACAATAATTTGTCAATTTTAATTGTCAAAAGTAGTCAAGCTTAACATCCAAATAGAAGTTACTTGACTTCTAATTAGAAAGAGTAGTGATGTCTTATTATTATTATTAACAACCTTGACATTCAAGTAGCATCCGAGATCCTCTCTAACAAATATATGTGACTTACCCTGTAACACCACTTAAATAATGACACGTTTCATCTAATTAAGAAATAAATATTAAATAAAATATAAATTTATATAAAGAAGAAGATAAATTTCTTGGTTAAGTTATCCGATTCATCCTCCTTGCCTCCCACTAGGGGTGTCAATGGGCCGGATTTGGGGCGGAGAGTACCCTATTCATCCCCATCCCCGGTTAGTTCAATGATCCCCGTCCCCATCCCCATTCGGGTATTGAAAACTTTCCCCATCCCGTCGGATATTCGTTCTCATCGGGGAATCCCCATCCCCGTTTAATTTTTCCATTTTAAAGTTTTATGGGTTTTCCCACAAAATTCGCCGTCCCCGTCGGATATTCGTTCCATTGGGGAATTACCCATCTATGTTTAGGTATTAAATATACTAACTAATAATGTAATATCTTGAATTGTTAATTCAGTATCGTTTTTTTAATTATTATTTTATGTGTCTTAGGCTATTGCATTGGGAAATACTGTCCCCGTTTAGGTATTGTGTGTATATATTAGATTTTGTTCGTTCAAGGAGGAACTCTAGGTTCAAGATTCGTAGTATAAATCAATACTAGTGTATTACCCGCACTTTGTGCGGGTTCAGTTTTAATAAATATTTAATACTTATAAATTTATATGTATATTTTTGTAAAATAAAATTCCGAAAATGAAATTATAATCAATATTATGATTTTAATTCTCTTTTAAGTATTTATCTCTTCTAATTAATTATATTTTTAAATTGGTTTGTTAAGATATGCTTGTTGGTAAAGAAAATTCGTAAAAAATTAAAAACTATTTTTATACACATATTTATTTAAATATTTTATATAAATTTAGAAATCAACTTTCAATTTATATTAACATTTAAGAATCACTTTTTTTATAACAAATTTTAGGTTTCGAGAAACCTGGCGTTGACACGTGGCAATAGAGGCTTCTGCTTTAATAGATATAAGATAAACTAAAATAATTATATTTTACTAATATTTAGACCACGGTTTGGGTTACTATCATGCTTATGTCAAATCATCTCCTTAGATCAAAGGATTTATGTGTAGATGGTTTTATGTTATTTGTTAGATCCTTATAATTTGTTTGACAAAGTATCCTTTCGAATGGTATGTAAGAGGCCCCTAGTTGTATCTTTTATCCATTTGACATGGTGGTATGTTGCATATAAGATCTTCTTTATTTCCATGATTTACTTGGTTGCTTTTATTTGTGCCTAGATTTGACTTGATTGGTACGGTGACAATACTTACCTTGTTTAAGTATTATGATGGTATGATACACACTATGCATGTGGTGCTTCGTGCTACATCTAGGAGAAGGTTTAGTTTGATGTTATGATTTTTGTGGCTTCATTTGAGACCTAGGAGCCTAGTTTTGATATCTTTTATAAAGTGACGACCTAGAAGCCTAGTATCTTCTATAGAGTGACATTATAGTGGTTGGCAAAACTTTCCATCTAGGATACATTACGTCTTGTGATGCTTTATATTGCTTGTAGAATGTATATATCATGTGATCAAGGATAGAAAGATCGACACACAAATTGATTACGCAGTTCGGGTGTTAAAATCCTACTCTGCGGAACCTCAAGAGGGGAGGTCCGATCCCGGCATTTACTAGCCATTCAGGATGATTACAATATAGGTTCGATTACAATAGTGCACGCAAGATCAATATGTAAAAGAACTATATCTAGAACATGTGAGAACAAAAGATAAACGAAGAACAAGGTTTCGAAATAGCCCTTGGAAGGCTACGCAAAGCTTTCTGTCAAGCTTTGCAATCTTCAATTGGAAGATCTTCTTCTGGAGAGGTGTAGGTGAGGATGAACGTCTCAAACCCTAGCGAACCACCTCCGACTTCTCTTTGATTGCTCTCTCTCTCTTTTCTCTCAGAGGAGCTCTCTATTTCTTCTTTCAGCGGCTAGGGCTGCAATCTCACACACTTAGGTTTAGATGAGGTAAGCGGTATCTTTTATACCTCCTCCTCATAGTCCAAACACACCGTTTCATTTAGGCGGTTCTGAACCAAGCCAAACTCTGAAGATAAACATCACCTGCTTGAACCCGGTCCAACCAGTAATACAAGACGCTGTCCAGAAGACAACACCACAAGCAACAAAGCCACCTACTCAGATCAGACATAAAGAAGCAACGCGTGCCACAAGTTCCCAGTGAATCCAAGCCACCAGGGTTCAATGAACCGGCAACTGGGACCACACCAGTAAGCTACAACAAGTATCAACAACCTCAGTCTCATCATACTAGATTTAGGAACTAATACAAATCAAAGCTATTGTGTGCACATATGTAATCTATCATATACAAACATGAATCACAAACTTAACAATTGCCCTCTTGATTCATGTTAACCCATCATCTAGATCACCAATAGTAAATGGGGAGGCACTCTCATCCGTCATCAGTTCAGTGCTAGTTATCTTTAGGGAACATCCCACAAGTGAAGGGAATTCCTGCAAAAGATAAACTTGTCAGCAGAAACAATTTTAGTACCAAAATCAGCAGGGTCAATATCTCCTTTGATTTTCTTAACCTCAAAGTGTTTCTTTTCTATCTCATCCCTAACAAAATGATATCTAACATCAATGTGTTTAGACCTCTCATGATATACAGGATCTTTACAAAGATATAGGGCACGTTGGCTGTCAATGTTTAAAATAGGAATACAAGGTTTGCGTTGTATTTCAGTAATTAACCCTTTTAACCATATGGCTTCTTTTGATGCTTCAACTGCAGCTATATACTCAGCTTCAGTGGATGACAAAGCTACAATAGATTGTTGTTGTGACTTCCAAGATATGCAGTTATTAGTCCAAGTGTAGTAGTAAGCAGTAGTGGATTTTCTAGTGTCCTTATTACTAGCATAATCTGAATCTACAAAACCAATAACATCATGACTCGAAGAATGTTCAGCAAAGCACAAACTTAACTTCTTAGTACCAGCAAGATATCTTAAGCAATATTTCATAGCAGTCCAATGTTCCAATCCAGGGTTAGACATGAATCTACGTAGAACACTTATAGCAAAAGATAGATCAGGTCTAGTGCACAACATAGCATACATCACAGAACTAACAGCTACATCATAAGGAATATTAGACATCTTTTTCAGCTCACTGGGGGGATCAGGACAATACTTCTTGGTTAGATCTAAGTGCCCTCCTAAGGGCATAGGTGTAGGTTTAGAGTTTCCCATGTTGAACCTATCTAGAACTTTCTGTATATAGTCACATTGAGAAAGCCAGATTTTTCTTTTAACCCTATTTCTTATGATCTGTATACCAAGGATTTTCTGTGCAGCCCCAATATCTTTCATGTCAAAATGCATTTTAAAGTCTCTTTTTACATTGCTAATGATAACTTTTGATTTACACATAATCAGAATATCATCCACATATAAAAGAACTTAAAGAGCATTTTGAGTAGAAATATTTTTGAAATACAGGCAATAATCATATTTGCTTCTCAGGAAGCCCACATTCTTCATACAAATGTCAAACTTAATGTTCCACTGTCTAGGTGATTGTTTTAAGCCATACAGAGATTTCTTAAGCAAACAAACATGCTCAGATTTATTTTTATCAACAAAGCCTTTAGGTTGACTCATGTAAATGGTTTCATTCAGATCACCATGTAAGAAAGCAGTTTTAACATCCATCTGTTCAATGTCTCAGTCATATACAGTGGCTATAGCAAGCAGTAATCTCAAGGTCTTATACTTAACTACTGGAGCAAAAATATCTGTGTAATCTATTCCTTCTCTTTGGATAAAGCCTTTGGCAACCAACCTAGCTTTATACCTAGGAGGATCACTATGTTTTATACCTTCTTTTAGTTTATACATCCACCTACATTGAACTAATTTCACATTTTCTGGCCTAGGTACCATGATCCAAGTATTATTCGAATTCATGGACTCAATCTCCTCATTCATGGCTTGGTTCCAGTTTTTGGCATTAGGACATTTTATGGCTTGTTCATATGTGTCAGGGGTGTAGTAATTCTCTATCACATTTGTTGTTAAGAAGGCATAATCAACTATGTTTACCTCATTTGTTAGCATGATATACTCAACATTATTAGCATATTTCTTATTAGAGATTTTAAGTCTAGGAGCCCTGTCCCTGGTTAACTGGTAGTGACCATGAAAGTCAAAACGACTCAGGTCTTTATGTCTATCATTCGACTTGAGTTGGTATGAAATTCCCTCCTCATTATCAGCACTGTGGGCACTAGTACCCGAGTCGCCTTGACTTCTATGGTCACAACCATTAATAGATTCAAGGTTTGTATTAGGAATTTCATTATTTTCATTACTGTCTATCCCTAATTGTTGAGAGTTATAATAATTTCTGTCATCCTCATTATTTTCCTCCCCTAATTGTTGAGTATTATCATCATTATTATTTTCATCAACATTAATGTCTAATTGAGGGGTGTTAATATTACTGGAGCTTTCAGTTTGATAATGTCCTATGTCAAACTCTTCTTCATCATTTTCATTTATGTGAGGTTGATCATTATGATTATAGAAGGTTTTGGATGTGCTAGGAATATCTATACCATCATTCTTTTCAGAACTATGGATCACAACAGTTTCAAATTTTGATTTGAAGTGAAATTCTTCTTCATTAAAGGTTACACTTCTAGAGTTAATGACTTTATATCCATGAGGTTGTATAAGGAGTAATTTGTATCCCTTAACACCTTCTGGATACCCTAACATAACAACTTTTAAGGCCCTAGGATGTAACTTTCCTTGGGAGATCTGGGAATAGGCAGTACAACCAAAAGGTTTTAAGTGATTTAAGTTTGGTTTCTTACCAGTCCACATTTCCTGAGATGTCTTAAAGTCTATAACTGAGGAAGGGGATCTATTTATGAGGTAGGTAGCAGTCACTATGGCTTCCCCCCACATAGAATGTTTCATCCCTGAACTAATGAGCATACATCTAGTCTTTTCAAGAAGTGTTCTATTCATTCTTTCAGCTGTACCATTTTGTTGTGGAGTTCCAGGTATAGTAAGGTGTCTTTTAATTCCTTGGTTTTTGCAGTAATTATTAAACTCAGAGTTGTAAAATTCAAGTCCATTATCTGTTCTGAGGCATTTTTGGGTATAACCAGATTGGTTTTCTACAGCTTGTTTCCATTCTTTAAAATACTCAAAAGCTTCATTTTTATTTTTCAGAAGATAGGTCCAAACTTTCCTAGAGTGATCTATGAAAGAGATGAAATATCTCTTTCCTCCTATGGTGTCAACCTGTGCAGGTCCCCATAGGTCAGAGTGGACATATTCTAAAGGTTTTTGAGCTTTATAGGATGAGTTATTAAAACTTTGTTTATTCTTTTTACCTAAGATACAATTTTCATAAAAAACAATATCTACAAGTTCCTTTTCCAATATGCCTTGTTTGTACAGATTTTTAAGGCCAGTATTTCCAATATGTCCAAGCCTATTGTGCCAATTTTTAGTGTGACTTAAGGTCATTTTAGTATTAGCAGTGGTAAGAATCAAATTAGGTGCATTGATAACTTGATATAACCCACCCTTTTTGATGCTTTTTATAAGAGTAGTACCATTCCTTATTACTTCCCTTATCCCATTACTAGTATTAATTTGACAGTTTAAATCATCTAAGGCAGATTCACTCATTAAATTCCTTCTAAGTTGTGGAACCCATCTAACATTTTGGAGAACTCTAATTTTTCCATCAAACATGCATATAAGTACATTTCCTACCCCTCTAATAGCCAAGGCAATATTATCCCCTAACATAACTTCTCCACCATCAAATTCATGCAGAGAGCTAAATAAGGATTTATCAAATGAAGCATGCATAGTACAACCAGAAGGTCCAGTTTTAACTTTTTCAAATAAAGACACTTTTCCATCAAGGTTTTTATTATTCTTATCATCATCTCTCTTTTTCTTCCTACATTCATTTGCATAATGTCCAGGTTTTTCACAGTAATAACATTTCTTGTTATTTTTGTCAAAATCAGAAGGTCCAGTTTTATCTTTTTCATATTTTTCCTTCTTCTTGTTTTTAAAGTGTTTAGGATTTCCTTTAGCCATAAAAACTTCAGGTTTGACATCTGATTTCTTCTCAGTTTTACTTTTAAAAACTTTTAAGGTATCATTCTTTTCAGTTATAGCTTCTATAATCTTTTCTTGAGTGATATTATCTGAACTATACTGAATGGCATCTCTCAAAGTATCAAACTGGGCAGGTAAAGATGCTAACAACAAGACAACAAGGTGGGTTTCTTTTATTTCATCATCACATCTAGCCAAGTCCTGATTCATTCTTAAGAATTTATCTAAGTTTTCATTAAGAGTCAGGTTTGTGTCCATTTTGAAGGTAAAGAGTCTATGCAATAATGAGATCCTAAAGGGCAATGATTTTTTCAAATATAATTTTTCTAGGGCACCCCATAGAGATTTAGCAGAGGTGTAACTTACAACCTGACGAGCCACGTCGTCAGTTAACCTAATCATGATCTCAGCATGGGCCTGCTCACTCATCTCCTTTTTCTTTTCCTCAGACATCATGGCCAGGTAGTCTCTAGTGATGGCTTTGAGGCATTTCTCTTTGGTGAGAATGACCCTCAATTTCACCTGCCACATGGTGAAGTCACCACTCCCATAGAATGGCTTCATCCTTATTGTGGAGTCTGTCATGTTTCTTCCAATCCTGAAAACTACAAACAAAAAAGTTAATGTTTGTGTGAATGGAGAAAACAAAAACAGGCAGATCTCACAACCTAAGGGATAACAGAACACACAAGTAAAGGCAACCAAGAACAATCGAGTGTGAAACCAGATCTTTCAACACAAAGATAAACAACACAGCGGAAGGCAAGATCAGATACACATGAATATCAACATGAATCAAATTTTTTAAAAAAGAAAAGAATATCACAGAAGCTCTGATACCAATCTGTAGAATGTATTTATCATGTGATCAAGGATAGAAAGATCGACACACAAATTGATTACGCAGTTCGGGTGTTAAAACCCTACTCTGCGGAACCTCAAGAGGGGAGGTCCGATCCCGGCGTTTACTAGGCATTCGGGATGATTACAATATAGGTTCGATTACAATAGTGCACGCAAGATCAATATGTAAAAGAACTATATCTAGAACATGTGAGAACAAAAGATAAACGAAGAACAAGGTTTCGAAATAGCCCCTGGAAGGCTACGCAAAGCTTTTTGCCAAGCTTTGCAATCTTCAATTGGAAGATCTTCTTCTGGAGAGGTGTAGGTGAGGATGAACGTCTCAAACCCTAGCGAACCACCTCCGACTTCTCTTCGATCGCTCTCTCTCTATTTTCTCTCAAATGAGCTCTCTCTTTCTTCTTTCAGCGGCTAGGGCTGCAATCTCACACGCTTAGGTTTAGATGAGGTAAACGGTATCTTTTATACCTCCTCCTCAAAGTCCAAATGCACCGTTTCATTTAGGCGGTTCTGAACCAAGCCAAACTCTGAAGATAAACATCACCTGCTTGAACCCGGTCCAACCAGTAACACAATACGCTGTCCAGAAGACAACACCACAAGCAACAAAGCCACCTACTCAGATCAGACATAAAGAAGCAACACGTGCCACAGCTTCCCATTGAATCCAAGCCACCAGGGTTCAATGAACCGGCAACTAGGACCACACCAGTAAGCTACAACAAGTATCAGCAACCTCAGTCTCATCATACTAGATTTAGGAACTAATACAAATCAATGCTATTGCGTGCACATATGTAATCTATCCTATACAAACATGAATCACAAAGTTAACATTGCTAGTATGATGTCCTTTAATGCTTAGACTTCGAGAGTTAGTATTGGATGAATGAATACTCATTACTCAAGTAGTATATTGATTATGAAACATACTTTGCATTATTTATCCCCTTTAATGATTTGATCACACACTTTAGCTTGTGAGCATCGGTTTGGGAGGATTAATCCCCTAACCCAACCTTTTTCCTTATTGTTTACCCTTTTCTTTACTTTATGATTGGGATACTTGTTATATGATTACCCCTTCCTTTCTATTGAGTCATGATTACCCCTTCTTACTTGTTTGTTTCTTTACACTACTTTGCATGAATGATGATACACATTACTTAATTCTCTATGGAATTCTACCTTGATTCATACACATTACTTAATTCTCTATGGAATTCTACCTTGATGTGATGAATCATGTACTACACTGACAATACTCATGTCCTTGGAGTTCCCTACATGCTTTTTATTATATCTAGTACCTTCATTACATTGTCTTATTTGCATTATGTACATGTCATCGTGACCATTATTTCAACCATTGTATATTTTTTATGATATATAATTAACATATAGATTTACATTTACTCATACGTTTAAAAGTACTTCTATTAACTATTTTGATAAATCAATATAGTTACCGCGTTTGCAATTAATTTCCGTGGTTTAGTGTACTTCCTTTTTCTTATAATCTTACTTGGAATATTTTATTTATGTTTTCGGTGATTATGCCGTAATGTTTTAGCATGAGATTATATGATTTGATATGCCTAACATTGACAATATGCATTTGTCGTTTGTTTTATGATGTCTTTGGTTATTTATATGTTGGTAAGCATGATATATTATTAGTATTTCGGTATTAGGCGTCCCTCATATGATACATACAATTTTATTTTTATTCTTGAGGCCCAATTAAAAATTTTTGCCCCTAGCTAATGGGCTTTAAATTGTTTTTGTTTAAATATAAGTTTTAAGTATGTTTCGTAGAGGAAGTTCTCTGAGTTAGTGATCAGTCGAATCCACGTGTGCGTGCCTTGTGATATTGAAAAGGTTGTTGTTCTTCGTAGTCCTATCATATAATAACTTTGAGATTAGGCCATTAAGGTTATTTCGGTACGGTAATTGTGATATTACTTTGCATGGTTTGAAGTTCATATTACTAACACTACTTTGTAAATTCATGTCGAATGTATTTTTATGTTTTTTTTGCTCTTGTTAAAAGGTGTGATGGTAAGTTTATTTTTGGACTAACTCTGATGAACCCACGTGAAATCCTCAATTGATACCTTGTATTTTAAAATTTAGGCCTTACAACATGATATTAGCGCTTAAGTTGACAATATGTTTGGAAAATTCACACGTTTCCGACTCACACCGTATATATAATCAGGTATTTTGTTGCGCACTCACACACTAACAAAACCTCACTTTGTACGTGGACTCACACTATATAGTATTATTAAACTCTCTTGTATTACAAATATACAAACATCATTACATGTATATATATATAGGACACTGTTCAGATGTGGATGATAATTTACGGTACGGGCGTGCGGCCGAACAAACAGCCGACACGTGTCCCAATTTTTTTTTTTTTTTCAGAAACGAATGAAAATTTGTTTGAACTACCATGTTATAATTTATGCACTATTCTCCTATAAACTTTGAACTATTCCCATATAATTCATGAACTATTACTTTTTAATATACTATATCAAATTATTTAAAAATTAATCGTTTATATGTTATGAACTATTCAATTGTAATTCATGAACTATCATTTTATAAGTTATGCACTATCCTTTATAAATTTTGCACTTTCAACTATTCTATTATAATTCATGAACTATTCTATTATAATCCATGAACTATCCCATAATAAGTTTTGAACTATTACTTTCACTCCTTTATAAATTTTGCACTTTGAACTATTTTATTATATTTCATGAACTATTCTATTATAATTCATGAACTATCCCATAATAAGTTTTGAACTACTACTTTCACTCCTTTATAAATTTTGCATTATGAACTATTCTATTATAATTCATGAACTATCCTTATATAAGTTATGAACTATTTCTTAATAAGTTTTGAACTATTATTTTCACTCGTTTCGGAAAAAAAAAATTCGGGACACGCGTCGACTGTACGTTCAGCCGCACGCCCGTACTGGAAAAAAAAACTTGTTCGCTCCAAACGGTGTGTGCATGCTTTAAATTTATAACCGAGGAAATAAGCTTAAACAAGGATGCGAACATGCAGTGTACGGGTCAATCGTAGTAAAAGCAAGAAATTCCAGGGGTCGATCACAAGGACTTAGTGAAACAAAATAGGTATAAGTAGTCTATGTAATTACTAACCACGAAAGCAATTAAAGCAATCAAAGATAAGAAGTCAATTAAAGGAATATGCAATTCTAGAGATTAAAGCATCTAGTTGTGGTTCCAACTCAAGGTCTAAATATAAGCGGACAAAGCTGAGATTTTTGCAAGGGAAGGTGTTTCTAAAGCGGAGTAGATCACCGGGTAAGTCTCACTACTCACAATCCCAAACCATAACTCCTATTACCGGGTAAGTCTCAAGGAATCAAGGTAAAGAACTATAACCTCAAACCAACACACCACCTAAGGAAATAGAATTAACCTTTACCGGGTAAGTCTCAGGCTAACTCACAAAGCTGGAATGAAGGCACACTCAAACCCCAATAAAGGATAAACCTTTATTACCTACACTTATGATCTTAGGTAAACAAACAAAGGAATTACCGGGTAAGTCTCATTCTAGGCTTGCATTGAACCAGAAAAGGTATAATAAGAATAGGATTTGGCAAACTCCAACACTTAACTCTCAGTTTTGGATCAAAGGTCACCTCGGTCAGACGAATTCCACCTCGGCCGGGGTGTTCATCGGCTGAACGAGATGTTCTAGGGTTAAGGTTAAAGACTCGAGCTTTCAGGGTCCTACTGTGATTAAGATCATTCTATCATCGTCTTTCCCACAACCTTCAGCCAATCACCCTAGAATCGCACAAAGAAATTAGCCACTCATCATCATGAAAGCAATAATCAAATATATGGGAAGAAAGTGAATATTTGAACACAAAGACTTAAATAAAAATACTTCAATAACTGAATCAAATATCACACAAATAAGCGTTCCTTGGATCACAAATCCAACAAGACAAATCAACAAGAAGGGAATCTAAGAAAGTCTTACAAAACCCTTCACAAAATCTATAAAAAGCTATCAATCCTTCCTAGATTGATCTTCAATCTTTCTTCCTTCAAACACTCCTGGAAAAATCCCTTAATCCCTGAATGCTTTCAGCTCTCTAAGCATGTATAAGCATGGTTAAACTTGTGGAAAATCTAACCCTTTTTATAGGAAAATTGCCTCTCCAAAGATAAAATATCTTCGAAAGATATTTTCCATAAAATAGGTAAAAATATATCAGCTGAATATCTTCTTCCTTCCAGAAATCCAGCCCAAAAATATAAGATCTTCTTTCCATAATTAAAAGATCTCAGCCAAATAAAATATATCTCGCCGCATCCAAGGTGTTCGCCTCGGTCGGGGCGTTCTTCAAAATCACCTCGGTCGAGGTGATACTGTAGCCGACCGAGGTGAATCACAACTGAATGTGAAATCTCTTAAATCTGGTCCAAAGTAAATCTTAAATCCATTTTCATGCTTCCTGGGTCTTTCCTTAAACTCCTGAATGTAGCTCCAATGATTCCTTAGCTCCTTTAGCTCTATTTTAGTCCAAAACGTGTCGTTTTACCTGCGATTACAACGAAACTTGGTGTAGACCTTGATTCCCGCAAAGGTAGATGAAATAACAATATAATCACAGAATATATATCCAAACATGCAGATTATTGAAGATAAAATGTCTAAACAAGTCCCAAAATATAGACTATAATTCATGCTATCAAAATACCACATACTTAGCCCTTGCTTGTCCCCAAGCAAGTTCCAAATCTAAAATACAAGATAGAATGGATTATAAGTCAATAAAATCAATGAAAAGCTTTTCAAAACATTTTTGGTGGTGTGCTCCACTCATAGATCATCCTAAGAGAATGCTTCATGGAATTTAAAATCAAAATATGATCAAAACATTTTATGAATATAAGAAAGTCATTCATCTTTGCATAAAATCATAGAATGCATAATAAATCATCATTATTGAAATTAATCATGTATATCCAGTTTAAACAACTAAGTCAATCAACAAGCTCGATGTCTCAAGGGCTTCCCAAAAGAAAGGTCAAGAAACGTGTATGGTAGGGATGTATAGAAGGTAATGTGGTGCTAGAATCCGGGAATAGGATCTTTTTTCACTTTACTTGAACTTCAACGTCCTCCACCAATAAGCTTTGCTTATTTCACACTTTTTTTCTTTTTTACTTTACTTTTTGGGATGCATGGACAGAGGTGCACAATAACCGAAGCCTGGGAGATTAGCAATCATCAATTTCTTGAGATGCATCAAACCCTTGATGCACATACCATGACCCGTTAGGAATATCGCTCAATCCGACTTTGGCAAGACACAAACACCCGACTATGTGAATGGTGCCGAGTTACTCATCATCATGATTGACTTCCCCAAACCTATTTGTTTCTTTCTAAACTTTCAGCCAACATCTCAACTTTTCTTTCACTTTACTTGCGTTCACCACTTGCTTCCAAATTCCCGGATAGGTAAAGGGAGGCAAATATATATGAGGGGCTAAGCGTGATCAAGAAGAAGAAGAGAAGAGAATGAATTGTCTTGGTCTTTCCAGAAAGAAAGTGAGAGAACTCATCATGTGGTGTCAACCTTCAAATTCAACATAATTTGGATAAAAACAAAGTATTAAACATGCCAAAATTTCAAAGAAAGCATTTAGCAACTTAAGCACATTATAAAATCTTTCAAACATATAAAGATTTTAAAACCAATCTATAGACAAAATCTTCACTGAGATCATATCCAGAGAAGAAGCACAAAAATTAATTTTGAAAACCTTTCAGTTAAACCACCTCGGTTGAGATGTTCTAAGTCAACCGAGGTGAATCACCTCGTTCGGCCAGAACCATCCCGGTCGAGGTCAAAAAAATTTTTAACCTGTTTTTCGACGTTTTTCTCAATCAAATAACCTGTATGTATGCATGTAGTCTCAGATAAACACATAGAGCCAAATAAGATCGTAATCAAAGATCAAGAGAGTCATACAAGTACCCCATACTTGGAACACATTGTCCCAATGGGTCAAATATAAGTCAGAAGAACAAAATACTCACCAGACATGGCTGAACTGCATAAAAAAATAAGAAACAGCTCCCATATAAGATCATCTCGGTTGGCGAAGAACATCTCGGTCGAGGTATTCTGACAGCATCCAAGACGTGTCTCAGTCAAGCTCCGTTTTCTCAATCTCTTGAACTTCTGTCCCTCCAATGTTGCTCCTGGGTTGTATTCCTTCCTTAGAAAGTACCTGTTGTCTGTCTAGGACGCCAAAAACAAAGCAAAGCAAAGCAAAAGCAAACTATCTAAAACTAGACTAGAAAAAGAAAAAGAAAGCAATACCTTGGGTTGCCTCCCAAGAAGCGCTTGATTTAAGGTCGCTAGCTGGACCGTACGTCGTCCTTAAACAAGGTATAATGGTGCAATCTCCTCAACCTGAACTTCCGGTTGGTATTTCTTAAGTCTACGACCATTGACCTTGAAGTTTCCACTTGTTTCTCCCCAAATCTCAACTGCACCATAAGGGAAAACATGTTTCACAACGTAAGGTCATGTCCATCTAGATTTCAACTTACCTGGAAAGAGGCGAAGGTGGGAGTTGAAGAGTAGAACTAAGTCTCCTTCTTTGAACTCCTTAGGAATGATACGCTTGTCATGCCATTTCTTCGTCCTTTCTTTGTAGATCTTGACATTCTCATAAGCGTTCAAACGCAGCTCCTCCAGCTCGTTGATGTCCAATAACCGCTTCTCGCCGGCTTTTTTGATGTCAAGGTTCAACCATCTGATCGCCCAATAAGCTTTGTGTTCTAGCTCGACGGGCAAGTGACAAGACTTCCCATCCAGATTATAAGGGGTGGTGCCAATGGGAGTCTTGAATGCAGTCCTGTAGGCCCAAAGAGCGTCGTCCAACTTCATGGACCAATCCTTCCTCGTCCTAGAGACGGTCTTCTCCAAGATTGCCTTAATTTCTCTATTTGAGATCTCGACCTGTCCACTAGTTTGAGGGTGATAAGGGGTTGCTACCTTGTGGGTTACCCCATACTTCGATAGAAGTGCCTTGAACTTTCGGTTGATGAAATGTGTCCCTCCATCGCTGATTATGATGCGTGGAGTCCCAAAACGTGGAAAGATAGTTCTATTGAAGAACTTCACAACCACCTTGGCGTCATTAGTGGGAGAGGCTATGGCTTCCACCCATCCAGAGACGTAATCGACAGCTAGGAGGATGTAAAGGTTTCCTCCGGATGATGGGAAGGGTCCCATGAAGTCAACTCCCCATACATCAAAGATCTCAACCTCCTGGATGTTGTTGAGCGGCATCTCGTTTCTCCTAGATAAGTTCCCTGTTCTTTGGCATGCATCACAAGAAACAACAAACGTTTGCACATCTTTAGACATTGTAGGCCAAAAGAAACCGGAACGTAATATCTTGGCGCATGTTTTGTGAGCGCTAGCATGCCCTCCACAAGGAAGTGAATGACAGTGTCGTATGACACTAGTAACTTCATCTTCCGGAATGCATTTTCGAAGCATCCCATCCGGACCTCTCTTGAATAGTAGAGGTTTGTCCCAATAGTAATGGCGTACGTCTTTAAAGAATTTCTTCCTTTGAGAGTACGTCAATCCGGGTGGTATTTCTTGACAAACAAGATAGTTAACAATGTCAGCATACCAAGGTTCTTTCTTTTCAGAGGTTTGGTGGAGAAAATGCTCCACCAATTGTGAATGAGATTCAAAAAAGGGAGTAGAAAGTTCGTTATTCTCAGTTGACTTCTCCTTGCTTGCAACCTCGGTCGAGGTGCAGAGTGGGTGACCGAGATGTTCTTCAGCTAAGAACACCTTGCTTGGTCCAGAAGGTGCCTCGGTCGAGGTACTACAACTGGGACCAAAACTATAGATCTTCTTCTCCTGGATCAGTTTTTCAAATTTAGCTCCTGGATCTTCTTCCAGTGCCTTTAAGCTCCGTATATCTGCATCACAAGAAGGATCTATTCCTTCCTCTATTAAGCCAAAGCTAATAACTTTTTCAAGTGGATCATTAATAAGGATAGAGCTCACCAGTTCTCTCGATTCTTCTTCATCATAGATGTTGAAGATATCATCTTCCAGCCGCTCTCCTTTTATTGCAACAAGCAATGCAAACTCCACTTCATCTCCGCGAATGTTGAACTTCAACTTGGCGTTCTTACAATCCACATTGCAACCCGAAGTTGCTAGAAATGGTCTCCCGAGAATGATAGGAACATGATAATCTGCGGGAATGTCAAGTACTACAAAGTCTATAGGTAAGTAGAAGTTACCTAACTTAACCGGAACGTCTTCCAAAATACCCACGGGATGGGTAATGGAGCGATCCGCCATGTATAGCCTTATCTTCACCGGCTTGGGCTCTCCAAGGCCGATCTTCATGCATAGCTCCAGCGGAATGATGCTCACACTGGCTCCTAGATCACACAAGGCTTCACGCTGGCGTCCTTGACGGCTTCAATTAACATCACTATATATATATATATATAGTGATGTTAATTGAAGCCGTCAAGGACGCCGGCGGAGGCGGTGTCCGCATGCGCGAGGACTGGCGCGCATGCGGACTCCGAGTGCGCGCGGTCACGCACACTCGGAGTCCGCATGCGCGCCAACCCTCGCGCATGCGGACTCCGCCTCCTCCGGCATTTTTTTTTTGTTTTTTTCGTTGTTTTTTTTGTTGCTTTTATGTTTTATTTTGTTTTTTTTTCAAATTAGAGTTTTATTTTGTGAATTCTCCACTTGGCTTTTTTATTATGAATTATCCATTTGAGTTTTATTTTTTTTGTTTGTATTATTATTTCATTGCACTCCCGGTAAACAAAATAAAAATATCAAGTACCACTAAAACATGATGACAACAATATATCAAAACCGCTAAAACATTATGACAACAATATATGAAAACGACTAAAACATGATGTCAACAACATATGATAACGTCTAACACATGATTACACGCCAATTTCTGAAACACTCATTTGTGACGTAATTATTCCACAAGAGCATGAAACACTCATTTGTGATGTAGTCGCGGAGCAAGTCAAATATCGGGATACGCACCTAAAAAAAAGGTTTATTACATAACGAATAAATATTTAACAATGTTTACATCAATTCAAATTTCGGGATACCCACCTCTCGTGGAATCCTCTCCCGTGACATCCCTAGAGAAGCTTGTAACTTCTGGACTTGGTCCGTGACCATAAAATGTATGCTATCACAAACCAGCTGAAATCCTCCAACACTAGAAACTAGTGTTTGCTTCAACAACTTGTGCGCGGACTCACACCTACAAAGAAAGGTTTATTACAAAAAACGAAGAAATGTTTAACAATGTAGTGAATGTTTAAATAATTTACGCATTTGTCTTTCGTGTGCCGAAATGATGATGTAGGTCAGTCCATGCTCGAACGATTGCCTCCTTGTACTGGTCAAGCCAAGTCGTCTCGAGATAGTTAATTAACCTCGGAGATGATTGCCAATAATCTCGCATTTCCAGCAAATGGCGTTGGTAGCTTCCATTGGATCTCGACTCGAACAAGGCATGACAATGGGATATGAAGAGGGCTTCCGCTTCCTTATTGCACAAAACAAGGGCCGCTCTATTAACTATGTTGTACTTTATGTGAAACGTGCACAATATATGCTTCACATCAGAAAATACTACACCCATGGCATTTATAAGATCAAGTTCACGATCAGTGGCAATCACCTCCGACGTCTTTCCGTATAACAAATAACGGACCCTCCTCAAAGTCCACTCGTAGTGATCTCTATTCTCTTGTGCCATGAACACAAAAGCAATTGCGAATGTCTTCTTGGTGCTAGTGATGCCTACGATCTCCAACAATGACATGTTGTGGATTCCACATACAACCCTCACCGTCCACTTTTATTCTTCAAATTGGGTTCCTACAAGCTCAAACAAACACATACACTTCTTCGAGTTTTTTTTCTGCTAGAACCTTGAACATGATCGGGATCTACGTCTTTTTCTTTTCTAGGTCCTCCGTGTCTATCACAACCCAATTGTAGGATACGAAAACCCCTTCTATCCAACCATAATTTTTTTAATGACCAACACCATATTCATAGCGTTTGGCACATACCGAGCTCACCCTAATAAGTTCTCTCTATCCGCAAAATATCCATGAAGCTCAAACTTTGACGAATAATCGGTACCGAGATCACGAGAATATTCCATAAGATCCTAAATAAAAATAACATAGAGTATTATTTTAAAAGTATACATCATTTTATTCTTAAATGTCTAAACTACAATTCCGATTCTTTATTCTAAAATTTCTAAACTACAATTCCGATCCTCTATTCTAACATTGTTAATTCTGTAATTTCGATTTCCTATTCTAACATTATTAATTCTATAATTTCGATTCTCTATTCTAACATTGCTAATTCTATAAAAATTAATTAGGGAAATAGGACCCCTTAAAATTATCTTTTGTAAACTAGGTCTCTATATAAAAGAAAGAAAAAGTAGGTGTGGAAACTAGAAATAGGGGCAATAATTTCTTTAATTGAAATGATGGTGATTAGATGTTTACTTTTGGTTTAAGTATCTTTTTTTTACATGTTTACCTTTATTTATTTTTTTGTTAATGTAGTTAGTTTGATAAAATTTTCAAGTCCATGAATGTTTAATTTTTTTTGGGTGACATTGTTTTCATTACCCTAATATGAATTGTAGTATTTTTCTCATTATTGGGTATATGTTTATTGTTTTTGTGGTATGTTTCTTATTGTTGAGTATGCATAAAGTGATATTTTTGGGTATGTTTTATGGTTATCCAAATTGTGTTACAAGGACCAAATGTCATTTGGTATTGATGTTTGGGTACAATATCGATTTGTGTAAATTTTGGTTATGACAAATTCAAATTGGGTATGCTTTTATACGTCTATTGACTTTGTAATATATTTCTTATTATTAAGTATATTTAAAGTGATATCGTGGGTATGTTTTATGGTTACCCAAAATGTGTTATAATGATCATATATCAAGCGAATTTTTGGGTAATGATCAAATGTCATTTGATATTGATATTTGTGTACAATATCGAGTTTTGAAAATTTTGGGTATGACAAATTTAAATTGAGTATGGATTTTGTATTAAGTTATGTTTAAATTGGGTATAAATGTAAAATATTATCCAAATTATGGATATTGTTTTATTTTGATATTTGATTTATTGGGTATCTTGTTTACGAGTATGTTTATGTACTTTGACAAATTTATTTTTGGGTATGATTGTGACATTATTTGGGTAAGCGGATTTTTGGGTAAGCGAATTTTTGGGTAAGCAAATTTTTGGGTAAGCGGGTTTTTCTGGGCAGAGGACTGTGTTTTTTTGGCCCCAAATTCCCTCCAAATGTCAATCAAAAGTGTCACAATCATCACTCACATCAGCCATCACTCATTATTCATCACTTTTGTCAACTTTTTGTCCTATTTATGAATTAATCTAGTAAAGTAGGAGCCCTATTTCTCAATTTGTAATTAGTAGACCCTAATTAAATTTCAACTCTATAAGATAAAAAGCCCTAAATGCCAATTCAGCCATTCTATAATTTCGATTCTCTATTGTAACATTGATAATTCTACTATTCCGATTCTTTATTCTTAAATGTCTAAAACTACAATTCCGATTCTCTATTCTAACATTGATAATTCTATAATTCCGACTAAATAAAACGACATAAAAGTAAAGTATAAATGAGTTTGTACACTTACTTCAAGTTGTGCGAGAATTTCTTCCAGATCACTATATTTTTCAATATCGAACGGCCTAATAGAGCTTTCACCATCGGATTCTACATCTACTTCTTCGAAAAACGACGACATTTTAACGACTTTTTTTTGTTTGTGTTGTTGAGGCTTGGATGTAAAAAATATAACGGGCAGATGATCTTTCAGTTTGTACACTTACTTCAAGTTGTGCGAGAATTTCTTTCGATCCCTTTTTTAAAAAATATAACGGGCAGAAGGACGCGGATGCGGACTCCGCATCCGCATCCTTCGTCGCGCGGGCGGACTCAGCTCCGCCTCTATGAAGGCGCGAGTCCACCGAATAGTAAGCCTGATATATATATATATATATATATATATATATATATATATATATATATATATATATATATATATATATATATATAGATTTTAGTTCAAGTGAGGAGAGAGCTTGTAGATAGGAATTAGGAGGGTTGTAAGCCATTGGATGAATTTAAATCAAAGGCTCTCACACGCTCATCATTAATGACATTTTTGTAAATTGACTTAAAATCTGAAAAAAATACGAATTAATTAGGGAAATAGGACCCCTTGAAATTCTCTTTTGCAAACTAGGTCTCTATACAAAAAGAAGAAAAAATAGGTATGGAAACTAAAAAATAGGGGTAATAATTTCTCTAATTGAAATGACGGTGATTTGATGTTTACTTTTGATTTAAGTATCTTTTTTACATGGATTGGTTTTGTAGTATATTTCTTGGGTATGGTTTTGGGTATGATTGTGAAAATAGAGGCAATATATTTCTTGACAAATTTATTTTTGGGTATGATTATGACATTATTTGGGTAAACGGGTTTTTGGGTATGCTTTTATATGTGTATTGGCTTTGTAGTATATTTATTATTATTAAGTATATTTTTAAAGTGATATCGTGGGTATGTTTTATGGTTACCCAAGCTGTGTTATAATGATCAAATTCAAGCGAATTTTTGGGTAATGATCAAATGTCATTTGATATTGATGTTTGTGTATAATATCGAGTTTTGAAAATTTTGGGTATGACAAATTTAAATTGGATATGGTTTTTGTATTAAGTGATATTTAAATTGGGTATAAATATAAAATATTATCCAATTTATGGATATGATTTTATTTTGATATTTGATTTTTTGGGTATGTTGTTTTCGAGTATGTTTATGTACTTTGACAAATTTATTTTTGGGTATGATTGTGACATTATTTGAGTAAGCGGATTTTTGGGTAATAAGTGATAAAGTAAGAATGTTGGAAATTCCTTTTTTTGATTGATGTGACATGTGAGATAGTACAACATGTCACATCCGATGAGTTGTCAAACTTTGTCCTCTTTTGTACTCTATTTCCTCTATTCTATTTTATAGGGGGTCAAAATACCAATCTCAAATAGTATGAGTCTTCTTTCTCAATTGGTTTGCTTAAAAGGCTAGTTTGCCAATTTTGCCAAAAAATACCCTTACGTTCAAAATAGTCATCGGTGTTCATACTTTTATATGTCATTGTTCATGTTTTTAAACATCAGTGTTCATAGTATTTTTATTCGTCAAAGTGTCATATCCATTTATTTTTTTTTGTTCATTTTATAATGCATAGATGTTCATTTACAATATATAACCACAAAAAATAAATAAACTCACCAGAAAACGTTAAAAGATGATCATAATATGTTATGTATGTGTCAAATTTATAGATAAGTCATTGGTGTTCATACTTTTATACGTCATTGTTCATGTTTTTATTTCTCAGTGTTCATACTTTTTATGTCATTGTTCTTGTGAATATTATAAACTATTTTTCTATAAGGCCTTTTGACGAACAGTTTGCATGCACACTAAAAGGAGCATATAAATTATTCAATTGGAGCTATTAGACCAACTCAACATATGTATATACATGTATTTTTTCAATCAAACTTATCAAACACAAAATGATTCAAACAAATTTGATTTCGAACACAAACATCAATCATAATAAAACCTAAACCTTAAGAATGGAAATCTAAACAGTGAGAATAGAAATTCGAAGAAACAAAACCTGAATCGTCTTGTATTCTCTTTGATTTCACAATTTTTTTATCTAATCGATCTCTGAATATTATAAACACGATTTTAAAGAAAAGTATAATTTTCAAAAAAATGAACATCATACTATAAACACCATACTTGTAAAAAAAATGAATACATACTTGTAAAAAAAATGAGCATCATATTTTATTAACACGATTTGAAAGAATAGTATAATTTTCAAAAAAAAATACAAAAAATATGTTTTAAAAAAATACAAAAATGAACAATTAATATAAAAAAATGAACAGTTAGTGTTGAGAAAAAATGAACATTTATTGATAAAATATGAACAATGACTCTTTTAAAAATGAACACATACTTATAAAAATACGAACACCAATTTTTATTTACAAAAAGAAAATCTGAAAAAAAAGGTGACATGACATGCCACATGTCACCCCCCTAGATCTCCTCATTCCTATCTGCAAGGGTCCTCCTCACCGGAACTGGACCCTATATATATATATATATATATATATATATATATATATATATATATATATATATATATGAGAGCTAATGTCGATTCATAATGATAGCAGGAGAACCGACATTCACAATAAAAAATACACAATTATTAAGTCCATTAATTGAACCCAATTATACTCAGATATATGAATTAGTCCACCACAATAAAAGCAGTTCTAACCTGAAGTTTTGACACAATAACCAAACTCAATACGATTTTTAACGTTTTCAGGATAATCGTTTGTACAACTTTAAAGACATTATACATTATTGGGTTGCTGGATACATTAAACACGTGGGATCGTCGGCATCTTAAGAATAACTACTTTTAGTACTAGACTCTAATTATTTGTTACAGGAACAGTTGTCAATGAGCAGGATAGAAGCCACGAACAGGCCACACCTAACGAAATGATCGTAGTTTAAGAAACATGCTGACATGTAAGATATCGAACAATCGGCAATTAAGTAAAAAAATGTTTTCTAAGCTGCACATGTTCCACTTCCACCTATATATTACAATCCCCTTACTCTTGACCTAGTATCTACAAAACTAAGACAAACAAACACCACGATGGAGTTGGTACAATCTTTCCTAAACCTCGTCTTCTTTCCTTTGATGCTTCTGAGCTTGCTCTTCCTTTTGCCTCCCTATTGGATCTTTAAGATCTCCAGCTTCCTCTTCAGATCTTTGTTTCCCGAAGATGTCAACGGCAAAGTCGTCCTCATCACCGGGGCTTCCTCCGGCATCGGCGAGGTAATCCTTTTCTTGGTAAATGATATCAATCTTGTACTCGTATCTTGATATGTAGTTTTGGTAATTAGCATGTAGCATACGAGTATGCTAGGCGAGGAGCTCGCCTAGCTCTAGCTGCGAGGAGGAAGGATCGTCTTCTTGCGGTTGCGGAAAAGGCGAGGAAGTTAGGGTCTCCTGATACTCTCATCATCTCTGCTGATGTCTCCATAGCTGAAAATTGTCAGCAAATGGTCCAACAAACCATTAATCATTTTGGAAGAGGTTACAGTTTTTAATATCTCTTCTCCAAATTTGTGCTTCCTAAATTATAATATTAATCTGGGATTTGTGATATGCATTCAGTGGATCATTTGGTGAATAACGCTGGTGTCCCTCAATCTAAATTCTTGGAAGATAACTCTGATGTCAAGGAGATGGAGTCCATCATGGTATTACAATTCTTTTCTTTTTTTTTTTAACTAGATCCGGCATCTTCGGATTCGGGTCAAACTCAGACGGGCCTTAAACTTATGCATTGTTTGAGTGCTCCATCGATCAGGATATAAACTTCTGGGGTACAGTCCACACTACAATTTCTGCAATTCCTTATTTGCGAACAAGTAAAGGGAGGATTATAGTAGTCTCATCGGCTGCATCTTGGGTCCCAACACCAAGGATAAGCATTTACAGCGTAAGCAAATATATATATATATATATAGAGTATAGAACCGCACCCTCTATATATATATATATATATGTGTGATATCGATTGTCATCGCCAACTCTTGTTTGAATTGTTTGGTTGCTAACAGGGAAGTAAAGGCGCATTGGTGAGCCTGTTTGAGGCGTTGAGGGTAGAACTAGGAAGTGATGTTAAGATAACAATAGTGACCCCCGGATTCATCGAAACCGAGATGACGACAATCAGCAAGAACTTAAGCGACAATAGTGCAGCACAGGCCAACAACGAGTGGTCTATTAATGTAGGTGGATAACCAAGTTTAGTTTAATGATAAGTATTTGTGTTAACTCTGAACCATTTGTACGGATGTACTTAGTATATGAAGAGGTCGAGGTTTCCGGTGGCGAAGGTGGAAGGATGCGCGGAGGCGATAGTAAGGAGCGCTTGCAGAGGCGATAGGTACGTGACGGAGCCCAAGTGGATGCTCGCTTCTTACTGCATCAAAATCCTTTGTCCTGAGCTTTTGGAGTCTATTCAGAGGTTTCTTATGGTTGATTTATGTAACAAGTTCATGTAGACGATGATGTATCAGATATACTGTAAGGTCACTGTCATCGTTTGGGACAGCCTTTGCTTACTTTTCGATCTAACTATATATATTTGTAGTTCTTGTAAGAGATCGATTTTTTTTTGTCAATAAAAATATCCTAACAACCTTTGATTAATAATAACAATATAATAATAATAATTACAATTATTATTATTTTATCATATCAAAGTTTAATTATTAGGAGGAAGATGAAGATACGATAATAAACTAGTATGATATATTGTTTAATTGAATGTAAAATGATTGGTTAAAGTAGCTTTTGCCACAAAGTCATCGAAATAGGCCCAATTCAACCACAAATTCTAATAAGGTGGTTTTCTTTTAATAGTTAGTTTGAATTTTTTTTTATAAAAGGTGGTTTTTGTAAAAAAAGAAAAAACTCTAATATTGTAAATATATAATATTTAATTTAATGATCATTCAAAGTTAATTAATAAATGTATAATTGATTATAGAGAAAGAAACAAATAATATGATTATGTAGTGGTGAATAATATAATTGTTTAAAGTGGAGAAATATATAGAGACAATGACGTACGATAAGTGTATTATGTTTCATTATGTAACATAAACTGACCTGATTAATTTTTGGGGATAAAGTTGTAAGCTTTACGACCGCAAGGACTTTATGAAAGGATTAATTTGCTAACTCGACTTTTTTTTAGTTTTTACTCTACTAACTAGACTTATATCATTTTTTTATTTAGTTAAAAGTATCTTATTTACCGTTCAAAATTCAAACACAACTTGTCTCAGGACTTAGGGTTTCACCTACTTCCTCTCTTTCCTCTACTTCGGGTACTTCTCTCCCACCTTGAGAAGAGCAACACACCTTAACGACACAGATGCTTAGAATATCTACAATTACAAACCAACCGCCGGTAGATCTCTAAAATACTAATATGAATTAAATAGATCGAGTTGTTAGGGATCATGTTGTTGAGTTGACATAGGGACATGTTTATGTTCAAATTCAGGACATGTTCATATTCAAACACCGGTTCAAGTATCTCGACCACCTGGACCTTCCTCTTCCAAGCCGTACCCAATTGTGCGACATACCTATTTCTAGTATGTTGTATATCAGGCAGATTCCGATAAAGACAACCATGAGGTATTGTCGTTTGACAAGGCTTGTATGAGAGAGCCTTTCTATATGAATGAGCATTTTGACATGCATATGGAGGAGCGTGTTGATGTGCATATTGATTTGCATGTTCTTGAGCCTATTGATCAATATGTTGATGTGCTTGCCATCCCACCTAGTATACTACCTGACACCGGAGCTTCCCTTATAATGTGCTCACTTATTATTTCACCCACCGAACTATATTGATTATGGGTGGTGTATAGAAATGGATATAGGTTGTCATTATTAATGTATTTGTTCACGATTATGTTTAATTCACTTTAAGTTTGATCTATTAAAAGGAATTTATGAAGACGATAAAGGTCCTCATACTACTAGAGCAACTCAAGGAGCTAATTAGGTGGTGTTAAGATATAGATGACCCTTGTCATAGTATGGCCTTTCCAGCGGAGTGGAGATTTAGACGATGTTTCATTCCGTGACGTTGATCACTCTTTAATTCACGCTTTTGTAGAGAGATGATGTAATAACCGAAAATTTTAAACTCAGTTTAAATCCGGATCCTCCCTTAAATAAAAATAAAACGATATTTAATTCATATCATTTTATGTGAGCTTGATTCACATAAAATGATAAATTATGTAACCGGAAATAATTCATATAAAACGAAGAATGATCCCGTACGAGTAACGGGTATTTGCTTCAGCTTTGTTTTCTTTAATGGAAGAGCAGGCCCATTTCAATAGCCTTATGCAAGCCCAATAAATTCTTAAACCTTATTAATTAAAATCTAACTTAACCTAAACTTGTTTTACCCTAATCTAAACTGCCTAAACCATCCCTTACCTTCATATGCCGCACGTTTGAGAGTGGAGACACCACGCCGCACGCCTGAGAGTGGAGACACCACGCCGCACGCTTGGAAATTGACACCACCACCGCCCGCCGGAGACGCCACCAAGGCTCTGCCCAGCCGGCCGTAGGAGGAGCTTTGGTAAGCCCTTACGGATATCTCCCCTCTTTAATCTCATCTTCTACCTCCTGCGCATAACTAACCGATCGACTTGTGCAACGCCGCTTCTCACGACCTTCGGCAGCGCGACTTCGACCTGTTGTACCTTCCGCCAGCCGGAGTGCCGCCACCTTCCGCAGTCTTCGATTCGTCCTAGCAGGACGGTGTGAGTCCAGTCGAAAGGTGCACTGAGTCGCCGTACCTCCCCTGAGCGTGATACCCGATCGGAACTACAGCCCAGCTCTAGTTACCAATGAGCCTCTCCTTCTTTTTTTTTACAACCTTATGTGCACTGTAGACTTTGAGAAGAATGTTGTATATAGGCTTGTTGGGTTTGCCGAGATGGTTGGCGCTGTAGACCTTGAAGGAGGAAGGTGGGTAGATGATAGCATGAATTATAGTCTATATTTTGGGGTTTGTTTTGACGTTTTATCTTTCATAACCTGCATGTTTGTATGTATATTATGTGATTATATTACCATTTCATCTACCTTTGCAAGAATCGAGGTCTACGCCTAGTTTTGTTGTAATCGTAGGTTAAATGGCACGTTTTGCATCAAAAAGGAGCAAAAGGAGCTATGGAGTTATTGGAGCTACATTAAGGAGCATAAAGGAACCATCTAGGAAGCATAGCCAAGGGTTAAAGATTCACTTTGGACCAGTTTTGAGAGATTTCACATTCAGTTGAGACTCACCTCGGTTGACCACAGATTCACCTCGACCGAGGTGATCCAGAGACGCCGACTCGACCGAGGCGAACACCTAGGACGCGGCGAGAATATTTTATTCTTGGATGAGATCTTTTAAATTTGGAAAGTGATCTTATATTTTTGGGCTTGGCTCCTGGAAGGAAAGAGATATGCAGAATCATATATTTTACCTATATTTATGGGAAAATATCTTTCTAAGATTTATTATCTTTGGAGGGTTATTTTCCTATAAAAAGGGTTGGATTTTCCAAAATCCGGCATCCGCATACAGTTGGAGATCCCGCTTACACCGAAAAATACGCAGCAGCAGCCTACTCCAGTTGGGAGAGATTCGAAGAACCTTTTTGAAGGTTGAAGGAAGATTGAAGTTCATAGCTTTTATAGCTTTATTGAAGGGTTTTGTAAGATTGTCTTCAATTCCCTCAATTGTTGTCTTGTCTTGTTGGATTATTATCCAAAGAACGCTTTGTTGTGATATTTGATTCAGTTATTGAAGTCTTTTCATTAAATTCTTCTTTGTTCAAATATTCACCTTCTTCCTATATATTTTAATACTTTCATTATGATGATGAGTGGCTAATTTCCTTGTGTGATTCTAGGGTGATTGGCTGAAGGTTGTGGGAAAAACAATGATAGAATAATCTTAGATTCCAGTAGGATCCTGAAAGTTCGAGTCTTTAACCTTAACCCTAAGCATCTCGTTCGGTTGATGAACATCTCGGCCGGGGTGGAATTCTTCTGACCGAGGTGACTTATTTGATCCGTAACTGAGAGTTAAGTGTTAGAGTTTGCCAAATCCTATTCTTATTACACCTTCCTGGTTCAAAGCAAGCTTAGGATGAGACTTACCCGGTAATTCCTTAGTTTGTGTACCAACGATCATAAGTGTAGGTAATAAAGGTTTATCCTTTATTGGGGTTTGAGTGTGCTTCCATCCCATCTTTGTGAGTTAGCCTGAGACTTACCCGGTAAAGGTTGATTCTATTCCCTTAGATGGTGTGTTAGTTTAAGGTTATAGTTCTTTATCTTGATTCCTTGAGACTTACCCGGTAATAGGAGTTGCGGTTTAGGATTAGTGTGTAGTGAGACTTACCCGGTGATCTACTCCATTTTAGAAACACCCTCCCCACGCAAAAATCTCAGCCTTGTCCGCTTATCTATAGATCTTGAGTTGGAACCACAACTAGATGCTTTAATCCCTAGAATTGCATGTTTGCTTTATTGACTCCTTATTCATCTTTGATTGTGTTAATCGCTCTTGTGGTTAGAACCAACGTAGCATACCGTGTTGACTTTGTTTCACCGAGTCCCTGTGATCGACCCCTGGAATTTTCTTGCTTTTACTACGATTGACCCGTACACTGCGGGTTCGCATCCTTGTTTTAAGCTTAAGTCTAGGGTTATAAATTTAAAGCTTGCACACACCGTTTGGAGCGAACAAGTTTTTGGCGCCGTTGCCGGGGACTTGGTCTAGACCGAGCCGGTACGGTTTGCTCTTGGGGCATTTGCCCCGTTTTGTCTAACCACTCTACTTGAGTGACTTTTGCAGGATTCTTTCTTAGGTATATGCGAAGAACCCGCACTGGGAAGGAAATCGTTCCTTACGATCCCGAACCAGAAAAGACATACAAGAGACGCTTAAGAGAAGCGAAGATGGCCCAACAAGACGATCGCGATCTTGCGGCCCAATTGAGAGAGACGCAGGAGCTGCTGCGCCTCAGCAAGGAAGAACTCATGCAAGAGAAAGAAGAGAATCGCACCAGGACTGCAGCAATCGAAGCTGAGATTGCTGTCATTCGGAACCAGATTCTACTTCGACCGAGGGAGGATCCAGTAGTTGATCCTCGACCGAGGCAGATTCCAGTACCCGACGCCCCGGCCGAGGTACTTCCACCTCGGATACCAGTCCGAGATGTTCTTCTTGCAGGAATTCCACAAACCCTAGGTCAAAGGATGGACCCTAATCAACAACTGAGGCGTCCAGGAGTGAACCTAGGAGATCCAGCAGATCATGACTACGAACTTCGACCGCAAGTTCTAGCCATGATTCGCCAATGCCAATTCGGAGGGCTAGAGAAGGAGTCGCCGCATCAACATCTTCAAAACTACGAGATCTTGATGGAGACCTTGCGACCTCCCAGAATTGAAAATAACAACTACAAGCTAAGACCTTTTTACTTTTCTTTAAAAGATAGAGCTCTTAGTTGGTATCAATCTCTCCCTCCAGGAAAAATCAGCACATGGGAGGAGATGACCACGGAATTCTTGACCAAATTCTTTCCCCCCTCAAAGACCGCTGAAATGAGAGGGAAGATCAATGCTTTCATCATGAAGGACAAGGAGAGCTTGTCCAAATCTTGGGAGCGGTTCAAGGATATCCTTTTGGATTGCCCACATCACGGGATTCCAAAGATCGAGTTGTTGGAGATCTACTTCAAAGGGCTGGACGGAAGCACCCAGTTCAATCTCCAACTACTCTCCGCCGGTACCTTCATGGACATGGCGATAGATGAGGCTTGGGACTTCATTGAGAAGCAAGCCTTGCACATGGAGAAGTATACCCACCAAGGAGCTGAAGGTGGAATTAAAAGAGTCAACTTTCAAGAGACTCAACCCAACAACAATCAACTCACGTCTTTGAAGAACGACGTGAAGCAATTGAAGGAGCTCTTGATGGCTCAAACTAAGAAGGAAGAGCAAGGGCAAAGGAACAACAACAATAACGGGTACCGTAACAACAACAACAACGGTTCCCGAAACAACAACTACAACAACAATAGAGGATCCAATAGCAACAACTGGAGGGCGAATAACCAAAATCACGGTAACAATCATTCAAACTCCAATTCTAATGATTCCTCTAACCCTTTCCTCTCTCCCCCTTCTTCTTCTTCTTCTACTCCATTGAAAAGCCAAGGGCAAGGATCAAGTTCGTCTCAGCCAGAAAAGAAAGACGCAGTTCTGGAGGCAATCTTGATCAAGCTTAGCGCTATGGAGAATTCTATGACTTCGTTTTCAAGGGCCCAAAAGTCCTTCGAACAACAACTTGCGAATAGGGCGAACGAAGCGCCAAGAGATCCAGGGAAGCTTCCAGCAAAGACGGAAACTAACCCTAAGGGCCAGTGCATGGCCATAACGACGAGGAGTGGACTCAAAACTGCAGATCCAGTACCTCGCTCGACGCAGACCACCTCGGTCCAGATCCAGTCGAAGAACACCTCGACCGAGATGCCAACCGAGGCGGAGCAACAGAAAGCAGGAGGAACGACAAAAACTTATGTTCCACCTCCTGCATATAAACCACCACTTCCATTCCCTCAGTCCAGAGCCAGAGCACATCTAGACAAGCACTTTGGTAAGTTTCTTGACTTGATGAATAAGCTACATATTAACATTCACTTCCTTGATGCCATTCTAGGTATGCCCGCCTATGGGAAGTTCTTAAAAGAAATCTTATCAAGGAAGAGGAAGCTGGAGGATGTTGGTGAAGTTAGGATGACATCTAAATCTTCGGAGCTTATAAAGATCATGAAGGAAAAGATGCCGCCTAAGTTGAGAGATCCCGGCTCATTTTGCATTCCCATTCAAGTTGGGGATGTAACTTGTGAAGCCCTTTGTGATCTAGGAGCCAGCGTGAGCATCATCCCGCTGGAGTTATGCACTAAGATCGGTCTTGGAGAGCCCAAACCGGTCAAGATTCGACTTTACATGGCGGATCGCTCCATTACCCATCCCGTGGGCATTTTGGAGGACGTTCCGGTCAAGTTAGGTAACTTCTATCTACCTATAGATTTTGTCGTACTTGACATTCCCGCAGATTATCCAGTACCTATTATTCTCGGGAGACCATTTCTAGCAACTTCGGGTTGCAACGTGGATTGCAAGAACGCCAAGTTGAAATTCAACGTTGGTGGCGATGAGGTGGAGTTTGCACTACTTGCAGCCATGAAGGGGGAGCAACTAACTGATGATATCTTCAACATCTACGATGAAGAAGAATCAAGAGAATTGGTGAGCTCTATCCTTATTAACGATCCGCTCGAAAGAGTTATAAGTTTCAGTTTAATGGAGGAAGGTATAGATGCTTCTTGTGATGCAGATATACGGAGCTTGAAGGCACTGGAAGAGGATCCAGGAGCCAAAACTGAGAAGCTGATCCAGGAGACGAAGATCTCCAGCCTCGGACCCAGTAGCAGTACCTCGACCGAGGCACTTTCTGGACAGAGCGAGGCGACTGAAGAACACATCGGTCAACGCCTAAACGCCTCGACCGAGGTCGACGGCGAGACAATGTCAACTGAGATTGCTGAGAATAACAATTCTCTCACTCCTTTCTCTGACATTCACCCACTGTTGGCGGACCATTCCCTCCACCAACTTTCTGATAATAAAGGTCCTTGGTATGCTGATTATGTGAATTATCTTGTTTGCCAGGAAATACCGCCCGGATTGACGTACTCTCAAAAGAAGAGATTCTTCAAGGAAGTACGACATTACTACTGGGATGAGCCGCTGCTATTCAAGCGCGGACCGGATGGGATGCTTCGAAGGTGCATTCCGGAAGATGAAGTTAATAGCGTCATAAGGCATTGTCATTCACTTCCTTGTGGAGGACATGCTAGCACCGATAAAACATGCGCTAAGGTATTGCGTTCCGGTTTCTTTTGGCCTACATTATTTAAGGATGTGCAATCTTTTGTTGTTTCTTGTGATGCATGCCAAAGAACATGGAACTTATCGAGGAGGAACGAGATGCCACTTAATAACATCCAAGAAGTGGAAATCTTTGATGTATGGGGGATTGACTTCATGGGACCTTTCCCATCCTCCGGGGGGAACCTCTACATTCTCCTTGCAGTTGATTACGTCTCTAGATGGGTTGAAGCCATTGCTTCTCCCACTAACGACGCCAAGGTGGTTGTGAAGTTCTTGAATAGAACTATCTTTCCACGATTTGGAACTCCACGCATCATCATCAGCGATGGAGGAACGCACTTCATCAACCGGAAGTTTAAGGCACTTCTATCGAAGTACGGGGTAACCCACAAGGTATCAACCGCTTATCACCCTCAAACTAGTGGACAGGTCGAGATCTCGAATAGAGAAATCAAGGCAATTTTGGAGAAAACCGTCTCTAGAACGAGGAAGGATTGGTCCATGAAATTGGACGATGCTCTTTGGGCGTACAGGACAGCATTCAAGACTCCCATAGGTACCACCCCTTATAATTTGGTATATGGGAAGTCTTGCCATTTGCCCGTTGAGTTGGAGCACAAGGCGTATTGGGCTATCAAATGGTTGAACTTTGACATCAAGGAGGCTGGTGAGAAACGACTATTGGAGCTTAACGAGCTGGAAGAGCTGCGGTTGAACGCCTATGAGAATGCCAAAATCTACAAGGAAAGAACGAAGAGATGGCATGACAAGCGTATCGTTCCAAAGGAGCTTAACGAGGGAGATTTAGTTCTACTCTTCAACTCCCGCCTCCGTCTTTTTCCAGGTAAGTTGAAATCTAGATGGACCGGGCCTTACGTTGTGAAACATGTTTTCCCTCATGGTGCAGTTGAGATATGGGGCGAAACTAGCGGAAATTTCAAGGTCAACGGTCATAGACTTAAGAAGTACCAACCGGAAACGCCGGTTGAGGAGGTTGCACCAATCTACCTCATTTGAGACGCATTATGGTCCAGCTAGCGACCTTAAATCAAGCGCTTCTTGGGAGGCAACCCAAGGTATTGCTTTCTTTTCCCGTTTTCTAGTCTAGATTAGATAGTTCTTGTTTTTGCTTTGCTTTGCTTTGTTTTTGGCGTTCTGGACAGACAACAGGGAATATCTAAGGAGGAGCACAACTGGAAGGACAGAAGTTCGAGATTCTGAGAAGACAGAAGGACCTCGGTCACTGTCAGAGCACCTCGACCGAGTTGATTCTTGAGCAACCGAGGCGACTAGGGCTTCTGCAGAACCGCCTCGGTCCGTACCACCTCGGTCCAGTCGAGACCATCTCGACCGAGGTGACAGCAGATCCAGTAACAGTATAAAAAGGGAAAAAATTACTTTTCACATTTTTTTACCTACCTCGACCGCGGCGACAGATCCATTTCGCTCACTCGCGATTCTTGCTCGTTTTCGACGTTTTCTGCTTCCAAACCGAGATTGAAGGGTAGAGGAATCGATTGCAACTACAGATCTGCGAGAAATTTGAGCAACTCGGCCGGAAAGAGGTAAAAACGATCGAATCCCTAAACTCGTTCGTTTACTGCAATTTGGGCTTTGGTTGCCCTTGATTCTGTTGAGGAAAATCTTAAGTACCCCGTAGGAAGCATCGGTAGTGATTTTTGGGGGAAAAGAACTGAAATTCTGAGAGTTGAAATCGCGACTGTCTTCGCCTCGGTCCAGTCGACCTGCACCTCGGTCAAGGTGATTCTTGGAGTTTGTCAGTCGACCGAGGTAGTCTGACAGTGCTGTTTGAAGATGAGTTCTGACAGATTGTTAGCCCTTAGAGATAGATCCTCTCCTTCCCCTTCTTCTTCCTCATCCCGACCTTCTATCCCGGTGATCCACGAGAGACACCGGGTAGATTATGATCGCATTGCTAGCCGTCCAGTCATCGCTCCTAGATTTCTGGACATTTCTGCCTTTGATTGTCTCCACGTTGATGGAGATCTTAGGAGGATGATCACTACCGTCGGGCTGGATCAGTTTACTGAGATCCGAGCCCCAGCCTACCTAGAGCCGACCCTCGAGTTTGTCAGCTCCTTCACTTACCTCCCCACAGAGAGGGCCGTGAAGTACCGGTTGATGAACCGGAACTACATAGTACCTCTAGACCATTGGAGAGACATTTTTGGCTTCCCTGCCCCCACTGCTGTAGACTTCCCGA
The DNA here is from genome assembly GCA_033239125.1 of Fagopyrum homotropicum. Lineage (NCBI taxonomy): Eukaryota > Viridiplantae > Streptophyta > Magnoliopsida > Caryophyllales > Polygonaceae > Fagopyrum > Fagopyrum homotropicum. The sequence continues at coordinate 24,429,320 of BSWB01000007.1, read as the reverse complement.
CCCGAGCTGTAGCTAGAGAGTTCTGGGGTCAGATCGCCCACATTACAGAGCATGCAGATAGGTGGCGCCCTGGTGATTCCAGGGCGAAGCTTATCTATCATCTAGCCTTTCGATTGACACACAGGATCTTCAGCGAGACGCTTCTGGCGCGTACTGAGACGCCCCAGAAGGTCCAACAGGGGGAGCTCTTTGCTTTATACTGCATGGTCACAGGTGGATACCCTGACTTTGGATTGATGCTGGCAGAGGATCTGCACAGGATCAAGGCCAAGGGGAAGGGAGATATATGCTGCGGAGGGATAGTGACCCATATCGCTAGGTATCAAGATATGGATCTGAGTAGGTGTACTATGGTGGCGGCTGCCAAGCCGCTCGGACTACAGGAGATGATTACTCGGAGGATTCTGGTTCCCCGAGGACTGACTACACCCTACGTCGCTATGCCATGGGAGCTGACTGCACCTCAGGGCATCAGATGGTCTGCACAGTTCTCTGTCTTTGATCCACATTTCTGGCAGACCGCTTGGGGTCCACTTATGGAGGATTACAGAGAGGGAGCAGCTGCCCCTGCTGAGGCTGAGGAGGAGGCTGAGGATGAGGACGACGATGATGATGATACAGTAGACGAGAGAGGAGGTGGCGTCCCGATGGACACAGGTACAGATACAGCTGGGACGAGCGCACCACCTATTATTGATTTGGATGATGACGAGGAGGACACTGAGCCGGCACCAGCTGAGACTTCTCCAGTCAGACCTGCTAGACGCAGGAGGCGTGGAGTGAGGGATACAGCTGCACACCGACGGATCGATGACCTGACGGATCAGGTTATCGACTCATATGCTGCACTTTCGCTGGATATCCGCGAGATGCAGGAGCGGCAGCATCATCAGCACATGATGGCTCAGCTACAGTTTGAGCGTATCATGGGCCATCCCTACGATCCGACTCAGTACCCCTACATACCACCACCACCACCGGATCGAGACTATTGAGGAGCTGCAGGATTTTATTATTATATTTTTTTTATGCAGTTCGGCTTTTATTCGGTGAGTTCTCTTGTTTAGACTTTTATTATACCCACTGGGACAGTGTGTCTCAAGTATGGGGTGTTTGTGTTATTTGACTTATATGACTACTTGATGTATTTGACTACTTTTGATGTATTATATTTCATCGGATATTTTATTTATGCATCACTTCTGCATTTATATGATTATCTGATATTACATGCATACCTACAGGTTATTTGACTGAGAAAAACGTTGAAACTGAAAAAAAAAAAAAAAAAAAAAAAAAATTTTTTTTTGACCTCGACCGGGGAGATTCTGGCCAAACGAGGCATTTCACCTCGGTTGGACCAAGAACACCTCGACCGAGGTGTGTTAACTGAGAGTTTTCGAAAACGAATTTTTGTTACTTATCTGGATATGATCTCAGTGAAGATCTTGTTTACTGACTGGTTTTGAATTCTTTATGTGTTTGAAAGGTTTTATGATATGTTTAAGTTGCTAAATGCTTTGTTTGAAATTATTGGCATGTTTAATACTTTGCTTTTATCCAAATTATGTTGAATTTGAAGGTTGACACCGCAGGTTAAGTTCTCTCACTTTCTTCTTGGAAAGACCAAGGCAATTCATTCTCTTCTTCTTCTTCTTGATCATGCTTAGCCCCTCATATACATTTTGCCTCCCTTTACCTATCCGGGAATTTGGAAGCAAGCGAAGTGGTGAAAGCAAGTGGAGTTAAAGTTGAGAAGTGGCTGGAAGTGAAAGTGTTAGAAAGCAATAATAGGTTTGGGGAAGTCAATCATGAAGATGAGTAACTCGGCACCATTCACATAGCCGGGTGTTTGTGTCTTGCCAAAGTCGGATTGAGCGATATTCCTAACGGGTCATGGTATGTGCATCAAGGGTTTGATGCATCTCGAGAAATTGATGATTGCAGATTTCCTAGGCTTCGGTTATTGTGCACCTCTGTCCATGCATCCCAAAAAGTAAAGTAAAAAAAGAAAAAAGTGTGAAATAAGCAAAGCTTATTGGTGGAAGATGTTGCAAGTCAAAGTGAAAGTGAAGTTCATCCTTTTCCCGGATTCTAGCACCACATTACCTTACATACATCCTTACCCCACACGTTTCTTGACCTTTTCTTTTGGGAAGCCCTTGAGACCTTGAGCTTGTTGATTGACTTAGCGGTTTAAACTGGATTATACATGATTAATTTCGATGATTATGATTTATTATGCATTCTATGATTTTGTGCAAAGATGAACAACTTTCCTATATTTATAAAATGTTTTGAGCATATTGAGTTTTTAAATTCCAGGAAGTATTCTCTTAGAGTGATCTATGATAGTTGCACACCATAAAATGTTTTAGAAAGACTTTTTCATTGATTTTCATGACTAATAATCCATTCTATCTTGTCTTCTATATGCAGAACTTGCTTGGGGACAAGCAAGGACTAAGTATGGGGTATTTTGATAGCATGAATTATAGTCTATATTTTGGGGTTTGTTTTGACGTTTTATCTTTCATAACCTGCATGTTTGTATGTATATTATGTGATTATATTACCATTTCATCTACCTTTGCAAGAATCGAGGTCTACGCCTAGTTTTGTTGTAATCGTAGGTTAAATGGCACGTTTTGCATCAAAAAGGAGCAAAAGGAGCTATGGAGTTATTGGAGCTACATTAAGGAGCATAAAGGAACCATCTAGGAAGCATAGCCAAGGGTTAAAGATTCACTTTGGACCAGTTTTGAGAGATTTCACATTCAGTTGAGACTCACCTCGGTTGACCACAGATTCACCTCGACCGAGGTGATCCAGAAACGCCGACTCGACCGAGGCGAACACCTAGGACGCGGCGAGAATATTTTATTCTTGGATGAGATCTTTTAAATTTGGAAAGTGATCTTATATTTTTGGGCTTGGCTCCTGGAAGGAAAGAGATATGCAGAATCATATATTTTACCTATATTTATGGGAAAATATCTTTCTAAGATTTATTATCTTTGGAGGGTTATTTTCCTATAAAAAGGGTTGGATTTTCCAAAATCCGGCATCCGCATACAGTTGGAGATCCCGCTTACACCGAAAAATACGCAGCAGCAGCCTACTCCAGTTGGGAGAGATTCGAAGAACCTTTTTGAAGGTTGAAGGAAGATTGAAGTTCATAGCTTTTATAGCTTTATTGAAGGGTTTTGTAAGATTGTCTTCAATTCCCTCAATTGTTGTCTTGTCTTGTTGGATTATTATCCAAAGAACGCTTTGTTGTGATATTTGATTCAGTTATTGAAGTCTTTTCATTAAATTCTTCTTTGTTCAAATATTCACCTTCTTCCTATATATTTTAATACTTTCATTATGATGATGAGTGGCTAATTTCCTTGTGTGATTCTAGGGTGATTGGCTGAAGGTTGTGGGAAAAACAATGATAGAATAATCTTAGATTCCAGTAGGATCCTGAAAGTTCGAGTCTTTAACCTTAACCCTAAGCATCTCGTTCGGTTGATGAACATCTCGGCCGGGGTGGAATTCTTCTGACCGAGGTGACTTATTTGATCCGTAACTGAGAGTTAAGTGTTAGAGTTTGCCAAATCCTATTCTTATTACACCTTCCTGGTTCAAAGCAAGCTTAGGATGAGACTTACCCGGTAATTCCTTAGTTTGTGTACCAACGATCATAAGTGTAGGTAATAAAGGTTTATCCTTTATTGGGGTTTGAGTGTGCTTCCATCCCATCTTTGTGAGTTAGCCTGAGACTTACCCGGTAAAGGTTGATTCTATTCCCTTAGATGGTGTGTTAGTTTAAGGTTATAGTTCTTTATCTTGATTCCTTGAGACTTACCCGGTAATAGGAGTTGTGGTTTAGGATTAGTGTGTAGTGAGACTTACCCGGTGATCTACTCCATTTTAGAAACACCCTCCCCACGCAAAAATCTCAGCCTTGTCCGCTTATCTATAGATCTTGAGTTGGAACCACAACTAGATGCTTTAATCCCTAGAATTGCATGTTTGCTTTATTGACTCCTTATTCATTTTTGATTGTGTTAATCGCTCTTGTGGTTAGAACCAACGTAGCATACCGTGTTGACTTTGTTTCACCGAGTCCCTGTGATCGACCCCTGAAATTTTCTTGCTTTTACTACGATTGACCCGTACACTGCGGGTTCGCATCCTTGTTTTAAGCTTAAGTCTAGGGTTATAAATTTAAAGCTTGCACACACCGTTTGGAGCGAACAGTAGATCTAGGTATAAGATAGCGGTTTAGTGAGAGTTTACGTGAGGGATGAAGTAGCATAGTGGGACTTTTGCAAGCTATAGTCGAAGGGGGTATAGGAGTGAGGGGGTCTCGGTTGGTTGGTGTTTGGTGCAACAATGGGCACAACTCGTTGAGGGTCACGTAAACGTGAGGTTCCGTTTGATAGACTTGTGGGAAGTGACTTAAGATTAGAGTAAATCTAGTATGGTATAGACCCTGATTTTTTATGGATTTATATATGTGGTTGAGTATATGCGAATGGTGCACTTATTTCGAATGTTCTTCGGGTTAGCACGTTAGCACAAACAACCCTAACAAGTCTCCTTACCCTCTTGATTTAGCGTAGTTGATGAAAGTTAAGTTCGGAGATCTTTGACCTAGGTTGAACAGGCATATCTTAGAGATCACGAGTTAGTGACTCTTAGAAAAAATCTAGAAGTTTGGTTAACCACTATAAATCTTTGACTGACCATCTTGGGGTAAACTAGTTTTTGAAACTAAGCTTCAAGTGGGGTTTTGGAACTAAGTTATAAATTATCCTTGGATTTCGGGATCAGGGGCAAACTAGCCTTTTTACCCTATGAGGACCTTTTTTGTAATGTCTCCTCATGAGATTGAACAACTTAGAAGTTTATAAATTCTAAGAGTTTGGGAATGTGTTTTTGATCCACCTGCCTTGTTTGACAGGCGTTTGAGTTACCACGAGTACGAACCGAGTTGAGACTTAAGAGATTTGAGATTTGATTCAGGTAAGTCCTTGCGACTTACTTAGCTGGTTTCTAGATATTAGTTGGGTGATAATGGTTGTTTGTGTGCAATGTGTGTTATAATAAAAATAACAACTTGTTAGGACGACCGTGGTTATTATGTTTTAAGGCCCAAGTGCATGTATAACGGGCCGTGACATCACTGCCCAGCTCTGCCAGGAGACTGGGAGGTTCTCTATACCTAGACCATACATGTACAAGGTGAGATGCATTGGATCCATTCCTGATGGGTACACGGGGGCGGAGGCGAGGTTTGAGAATCCCTCGTGTCACAAATTAAGTATCATTAGTATGAATGAATGACCTAAATGAAGATAATAAATGAATTGTGTGAAAGCATGATGAGTGTGTACTTTTGTGTGTGTGTGTGTGTGTGTTGTTATTATTCTTCTAATGTTTAGATAACTAGCTAATGGTTTTTTTGTTGTGTTTTTAGATTTACCGCAGGTTAGAACAACAGCTGAGTGATCAGGAAGTAGTGGTCAGCCGGGTCTCCGTACTCCTTAGAGTGGGGGTTTGGGTTGTTACTTTGTCGTTCTTTCCTTTTGTTAAGACAGTTAGTCTTTTTCCTTTGTTTAAGAACTATAGGCTGCTAGACCTTGTTGCATTCATTCCTTTAAAAATACTATTTCATGAATTTCGCTTTTTCTTATTTGTGTCTTGTTGCAAGATCCTAGTAATATTGTTGTCAAACTGAGGTCGGGACCCATTGTGAGGTCCTAACCAGTAACGTCCCGGGTTTTGAGAATTCGGGGTGTTACAACATGGTATCGGAGCTCTAGGTTGCCAACAATGTCACTTGAAATCTTTTGAAAGACCGAATAAGTACTTGAACAGAACCCGAAAAGGGATCTGAGTTTTTGAAAGAAATTTCTAGTTTTCAAATGCATGCATAGTTTGGTTGGGAATAGAAAAGTACGGCTGACCACCACTACTACCGTGGATCTCAGTATGCTTAGTATGGACTTAGGTTACACTTTAGTTGGACTTATTAGCTAGTTTATATTTATAGTTGTTATTCTTCGTGCTGATGGCACGTACTAGAGCTACGCTAGCTACTGGTCGAGGTAGAGGTCGTCCACCTCTTCCTCCAGTTGGACAAGGTAGGGGAGATAGGATTCCTATAGTTAGAGGACGCGGCCGTGAAGGTAGACCTCCATTAGCACGAGTTCGAGGTCGAGCTCCTCGAGAGGATCCACCAGCAGTGATCATACCAGATGCTGGAGTGGAGGAGGTGGCTGAGAGTGTAGGTCCCGAGGTCAGGAATGAGACCGTTGCTAGGTCTGGAGCGCAGGGAGCACGTTCGACTGAGTCAGGACGTGTTTCTATTAGAGCATCTGAGCATAGAGAGTACCGAGCATACGTCAAGCGTATGGAGGAGACTGCCAGAACAAAGAGACTTACCCAGGTACCACCAGTACCAGCTAGGTTCGTTAAGGTGACACAAGGAGTGCCTCAGGTGCCGGCTGTACCTGAGAGGAGAGTTGAGGCTGACAGAGCTCCTACTGGGTCTAGAGCACCGAGACCGGATGAGTGGTTGAAGGCTTTCAACTCTTAGAAAGTCCCCTCATTCAGTGGAGAGATAGGGTTAGAGGTGGAGCACTGGATTGGACACGTAGAGACTGCACTAGAGGTGATACGTTGCCCAAAGGATCGACAAGTGGATTTGGTGCAGCCATGTTTCACGGAGGATGCTCATTCCTGGTGGCGGACCATTCGTAGCCGAGTCACCAGTTGGGAGCAGATGAGGAGCATTATTAGAGAGAGATATTGCCCTGTCTCGTTGAGGAGAGAGAGGTTTCAGGACTTCATTGAGGCAGGATTTGAGGATATTCCGATTGCTGCTGCCATCAAAAAGTTCCAGAAGGAACTGACTCTACTTGGACCAGCTGCACCTCCTGAGGAACAACATGTGTACCTCTTTTCACGGAGATTTGAGAGAGAGCACTCGTTCATATCTGGCAGGATTTCGCTGCGAGACTCTGTCAGACTATCAGGATAGGGCATCTGCATATGAGAGAGATAGGCCAGTCCAGAGGAGAGCTGCTCAATCAGACAGGCCGGATAAGCGGCAGAGGACAGGATATGCTAGTGGCAGTACATGAGTAGCTGTTTTTGGACGGGGACAGACTCAGGGGCGACATAGCCATACCGCTACAGTTCAGGCTTCAACTGGGGGTTCATAGTGCCACAACTGTAGTGGATATGGACACATCCGATCGAACTGCACGAAGCTATTAGTGACCTACTTGCAGTGCGGCAATGTTGGGCATATAGCTGTATTTTGCCACCAGGGCAAGGCTCCATCTCAGCAGGGTTCTTCCCCTACAGGTCTATCAGGGAGTGTACAGAGGCAGCCACAATACCGAGCTCCGAGTCAGCAACAGCAGTACCGAGCCCCAGGTCAGCAGCAATCTTACAGGGCTCCAGGACACACCTCTTCACAGAGCTCTATGCAGGGATCAAGTCGGGGCAGAGGACGTGGCGGTGTAGCTGATACTAGAGGAGCTCAAGCACGGGTGTTTGAGCTGAGGAGTGCTGATCAGGCAGAGGCACCGACTACCACAGGTATGATCCAGATCCATGACTTACCCGTACGAGTTTTATTTGATACGGGGGCTACACACTCCTTCATATCTGATGCATGCGTAGATAGGTTGTCCTTAGCTACTGTAGAGGGGATACCTTTTATGATAGGCTTACCTGATGGGAGTAAGGTAAGAGGGACCCGAGAGATCTATGGATGTTCCATTCGTATGGGAGATCGAGATTGGTTAGTAGACTTTCTAGTTATGCATTTAGCTCATGAGGATGTGATTTTAGGGATAGACTGGATGACGAGACATGGAGCAGTCTTAGACATTGGTAGGAGGACAGTGACTGTTGCCACTGAGGCAGGACATAGAGTGATATTCCGAGGTTGGGACCTCGGGAAGTCTAGCACTGTTATCAGCGCAGTGAGAGCAGCGAGACTGATAACATAGGGTTGCGAGGCCTTCTGGTGTTATGCCATGAAGGAACGCAAGAGCCTGATAGTAGAGGAGATACCCGTTGCATGCGAGTTTGCAGAGGTGTTCAGTGATGACCTGCCAGGACTACCCCCACAGAGGAGCGTTGACTTCAGCATTGAGTTAGAGCCGGGCACGAGACCAATCTCGAAGGCCCCATACCGTATGGCACCGATAGAGCTGCTTGAGTTGAAGAAGTAGTTAAAGGAGCTAGCAGAGAAGGGTTTCATACGCCCTAGTGTGTCACCTTGGGGCGCGCCAGTATTATTTGTGAGGAAGAAGGACGGATCGATGAGGTTGTGCATAGACTACAAAGAGTTGAATAAAGTCACCATCAAGAACAAGTATCCACTGCCGCGCATAGATGATCTGTTGGACCAGTTGCATGGAGCGTCCGTGTTCTCGAGGATAGACTTGAGGTCAGGATATCACCAGTTGAGAGTGAGAGATCAGGACATACCTAAGACGGCATTCGGGATTAGGTATGGTCATTATGAGTTCGTAGTGATGCCATTTGGGCTCACTAATGCACCAACAGTGTTCATGGAGTTGATGAATGGAATATTCATCGACTTTTTAGACCAATTTATAGTGGTCTTCATTGAAGACATCTTGGTTTACTCTAGGTGTCGAGAGGAGCATGCCGGACACTTGAGGACAGTATTGCAGATTCTGCAGGATAGCCAGCTGTACGCTAAGCTATCCAAGTGTGAGTTTTGGATGTCAGAGGTGGCTTTCTTAGGCCACGTAGTGACTGCTGAGGGTATTAAAGTCGATCCGGCGAAGATCGAGTCAGTATCTTCTTGGCAACCTCCTAAGAATGTTAAGGAGGTTCACAACTTTCTAGGTTTGGCAGGTTATTACAGCCGGTTTATGGAAGGGTTCTCCCTGATTGCCCGACCACTTACTTGCCTTCTGAGGAAGACTACTCGGTTTGTCTGGTCTGAGCCGTGTCAGCAGAGTTTTGAGGAGCTGAAGAGGAGATTGACTTCTGCTCCGATTTTAGCACAGCCTGAGGGTATCGATGACTTTGTGGTATACAGTGACGCTTCCAAGCTAGGCTTGGGGTGTGTTCTGATACAGAGGGGTAAGGTCATAACCTATGCGTCTCGGCAGTTGAAGACGTATGAGGAGAACTACCCCACACATAATCTAGAGTTGACTGCAGTAGTCCATGCTCTTAAGATCTGGCGTCACTGTCTCTATGGGGCGACATGTTAGATCTTCACAAACCATAAGAGTCTGAAGTATATATTCACTCAGCGAGAGTTGAATAACCGCCAGAGGCGGTGGTTAGAGTTGATCAAGGACTTAGACCTTGAGATTCTCTACCACCCCGGAAAGGCGAATGTATTAGCTGATGCTTTGAGCCGAAAGACGCCTAGGGAGAGGGCGATAGCCGATTGACGGTACAGCCACAGTTGCAGAGGGATTTGGCTTGGTTGGAGATAGAGATTCAGTTTCCTGATTCAGACCGCCAGTTGGCTACCTTGGAGTTACTTCCTGATCTATTGGATGAGATCCGACAGAAGCAGGAGATTTGCCCGACTTTGATCACGATCCGAGACAGGATGTCTCGAGATGAGGCCCCACAGTTCACTATTGGTGCTGATGGAGTGATGAGACGTTAGGACCGCGTTTGTGTGCCGTCAGACAGTGAGTTGAGACAGAGGATACTAGGTGAGGCTCATGCTACCCCATACTCAGTACATCCTAGAGCGAGTAAGATGTACAAGGATGTGAGACGGTCCTTCTGGTGGGGTGGTTTGAAGACCGATGTGGCTCGGTATGTAGCTCAGTGTGCAACCTGCCAGCAGGTCAAGATTGAGCATCGCAGGTCCGGAGGAGAGCTCCACCCACTCCCAGTACGACAATGGAAGTGGGAGGATATATCTATGGATTTTGTCACAGGGTTGAGGCTCAGCAAAGGTTTTGATGCTATTTGGGTAGTGGTAGACCGTCTAACGAAGACCACACATTTTATTCCGATTAAGGAAACGTGGCCGGTAAGTCGTCTAGCTGAGGAGTTCACCAGACACATTGTGAGACTCCATGGAGTACCGAGGACTATCGTCTCCGACAGAGATGGACGTTTTACCTCGAGATTTTGGCAGCAGGTACATACTGCTTTGGGGACGAGTCTCCATTTTACCACCGCCTACCACCCACAAACCGACGGTCAGTCTGAGAGGACCATTCAGACATTAGAGGACATGTTGCGGGCTTGTGTACTAGATTGGGGACAGGTATGGCCAGATCATCTTCCACTGGTAGAGTTTTCGTATAATAACAGCTGACACGCATCTATTGGGATGACCCCTTATGAGGCTTTGTACGGGCGGAGATGTCGCACGCCATTATGCTGGGATGAGCCTAGCAAAGCTGATGGAGTAGCTCCAAATCAGATACAAGATGACATCGCCCGGATTGCCCTGGTCCGGGAGCGGATGTTAGCAGCCCAGAGTCGTCAGAAGTCATACGCCGACAAAAGGCGTCGACCTTTGGAGTTTAGGGTGAGTGCTCAGGTGTGGTTGAGAGTGTCACCTACGAGAGGAGTCAGGCGGTTCGGCATTAAGGGGAAGCTGAGTCCCCGATATGTCGGACCTTTTGAGATCTTGGAGAGAGTTGGAGAGGTGGCCTACAAATTAGCCTACTGCCGAGATTAGAGGGTGTCCATCCGGTCTTCCATGTATCTCAACTGAGAGAGTACATACCGGATCCTAGACACATCATCAGCCATGAGGATCTGATAGTTGAGCCCGACCATACATTTGTAGAGTACCCAGTAGCTGTCCTGGAGCATAGTACTAGACGTCTGCGGTCCAAGGAGATACCTATGTTGAGGATCCAGTGATCTAGACAAGGAGCTGATGAGGCCACTTGGAAGACAGAGGAGAGTATTAGACGTAATTATCCCGAGTTCTCTGCGGGGTTAGAGGTTAATTTTGTATCGACGAGTTAGTACTCGGATGTTGTGTTGTTTGACCATTCATGTTTTTATATTGGATTGGGTGATTATGTTTTATGTGATGCGTGTCTGATTATGATGATTGAGTAGTTGCATGGTAGAAAACGAAAATTTTTATGAAACTAAGATATACAAAGAAAGTCGTCGGATTAGATACATCATTCTAAGTTTCGGGACAAAACTTCTTTTAAGAGGGCACTGATGTAATAACCGAAAATTTTAAACTTAGTTTAAATCCGGATCCTCCCTTAAATAAAAATAAAACGATATTTAATTTCTATCATTTTATGTGAGCTTGATTCACATAAAATGATAAATTATGTAACCGGAAATAATTCATATAAAACGAAGAATGATCCCGTACGAGTAACGGGTATTTGCTTCAACTTTGTTTTCTTTAATGGAAGAGCAGGCCCATTTCAATAGCCTTCTACAGGCCCAATAAATTCTTAAAACTTATTAATTAAAATCTAACTGAACCTAATCTTGTTTTACCCTAATCTAAACTGCCTAAACCATCTCTTACCTTCATACGCCGCACGTCTGAGAGTGGAGACACCACGCCGCACGCCTGAGAGTGGAGACACCACGCCGCACGCCTGGAAATTGACACCACCACCGCCCGCCGGAGACGCCACCAAGGCCTTGCCCAGCCAGCCGTAGGAGGAGCTTCAGTAACCGATCAACCTGTGCAACGCCGCGTCTCACGACCTCTGGCAGCGCGACTTCGACCTGCTGTACCTTCCATCAGCCGGAGTGCCGCCACCTTCCGCAGTCTTCGATTCGTCATAGCAGGACGGTGTGAGTCTAGTCGAAAGGTGCACTGAGTCGCCGTACCTTCCCTGAGCGTGATACCCGATCGAAACTGCAGGCCAGCTCTAGTTACCAGTGAGCCGCTGCTTCTTTTTTTTACAACCTTATGTGTACAGTAGACTTTGAGAAGAATGTTGAATATAGGCTTGTTGGGTTTGCCGAGATGGTTGGCATTGAAGAGCTTGAAGGAGGAAGGTGGGTAGATCTAGGTATAAGATAGCGGTTTAGTGAGAGTTTACGTGAGGGATGGAGTAGCATAGTGGGACTTTTGCAAGCTATAGTCGAAGAGGGTATAGGAGTGAGGATGACCGAAGGTATTTCTATGGTCGTCTATACCCAATCAAAAGTAATCCCGACTTAGCACTAAGAACAAGTATAATGATTAAGTAAGGGTCGAACCCAAGAGAGTTAAGGTGTTTTAGATGCAATTATTGATTATAATGACAAGTGACACAAAGGGGGGGGGGGGGGTTGGTTGAATTGATGCACAGAAACTTATGAAAACGATAAATGCGACAGTTAAGACAATAATGGATGAATCTACACTAGGTTGATTCTAAGCATGCAATTGCTACTTTGGTACATTCCTTTTACAAGTTTTTAAGTATTTTCCCGTCTCGATCATACATATATGTTGAGCCAACCGGCATCAACACAACTTAACCTATTAAAGTTCCGTTAACCTACAAGAACAAATAACAAGTTAGCATTCAAATAAAGACTAAGGGATATAAAGAGAAGATTAAAACCGTTAAACTTATCTTTATATTAGTGTTCCTTTTTTTTAAGTAATTACAACCCGTTATTACTTAAAGTTGCTACTAGATTAAAGACCCGAACCCGGAACCTGTTAATCCTAGTTGTTTACATGCACTTTAGAACCTAAGGTGATCAATCTCAAGTAATAGTTAACATGCACTTAAACAATGGAGATCAAGGAAACACAAAGCATTACTGAATAAAAACTTATATTAAAAAGAACTTACAACCAAAGTAACAAAGCAGCTTCAAACCAACCCAATGTAGCAAGGGAGTTAGCAACTCATTATAATGAAAAAACTCAAGTCTAAAATGGATTTTTGTAAGAAAATCATGGATGATCCTAGCAATCAACCATGGACTATTTATACTACAAAAGACACTTAATTAGGAGTAAATAGCCGGCCTAAGACAGACACCTTTAATGCCATAAAGGTGGTGTAAACAACCGGAGTAAAGCTTTTGACGTTAGACCGTAGGGGCGGCCTTCAGGAACCGCAAGGGCGGTTTAGGGAGAATCGGTTGACCTTCTTCAGAACCGCTGGGGCGGCTACACAACTCCGCTGGGGCGGATCTTTAATGCACTCCAACGTCTGACCTTTCGTCTTCCTGACGTTTCTGATGTCAAGCCGCCACCAACGCAAGGGCGGTGACACAAACTCTTCACCTTTCAGCTCCCAAGGCGAGGCGCAGGCAGGGCGCAGTGGGAGGCGCAGGGGAGCTGGTCTTCGTCTCGTCAAGGCAAGTCACCGCAGGGGCGGCTACAAGGACCCGCGGGGGTGGTGGAGCAACAGAAGCTTTGCTTCTTGATTGATCTTCACTCCTAAGTGCTTATAACTCCTTCCTTAGCTTCTTTTGATCTTCTTCTTCTGGACCAAGGAGTTAGTAGCATAAACCGACACAAATGCAATAAAAAGACTCTAAAAACCACCCTAAATGATAGTGATTCTATCACCTATCAAACTCCCCCATACTTAGACCTTTTACTCGTCCCGAGTAAAACAAATGACAGCCATTACACTCAAGGTCTCAGGAAGCAAGGGAAAGAAAGAAAAATAATGGAAAGCAAGAGAAAAACCAAGAAAGAAAGAAGGAAAAGAGAGGAAATGTGAAGAAAAGAGATACTACCATCCTTATCGCTCCAAGAGTGGCCTACCCGGACAACCTTCTTATGTCTCCCCTTCTTATGTCACCAACCGCCGGAAGGGAATCCTACACTCGGTGTCGCTCATTTTGCCAAGGCGCCCTTTCGGGTTTTCACCTTGCCACTCTTTTTCTTTTTTCACTTAAACTCACATCCCTCAAGTCCAATTTTGCACCAACCTAAGGTTGGTCGGACTACCTTCTTTTTACCTAAACCGCCCTTTCGGGTTTTCGGTTTATCCAAGGATTTTCATGCCTTTTTTTTTCCAACTGATTTCAACAATGCAAAACAAATGCCAAAAACAACACAATAAACTGTACAAGCAATGATATGTCCCTCCCCCATACTTGAAGTGCACTTTGTCCTCAAAGTGAAAATAAGTCAAAGATAAATGTGGGAGAAGGGAAAAGAATGTACCACTCACTGGGGTGGTCCGGATGGACCACTAGGACTCTCCTCTGGTGGGTAAGGAAAGTGGCGGAAGAAGTGCTCCTGGCGGCGGTGAAGGGTGTCAATCCGGTCCTCTTGAGCCTCCATCCTTTCTCGAAATGAAGTCTCATAGCTAGCTTGCCAAGCTAGCTGCTGAGTCTCCAACTGTTGTTGATGAGCCGCCTGCCAAGCATCCTGACGGCGGTCAAAGTGAGTGGTCATGGAGGAGGCGAATCTGGACTGCCATGCCGTTATCTGCTCAAGCATGGACCGCTGATACTCGGTCTGCCATGCTTGGTGCTGTGTAGTCAAAGCTGCCATCTGAGCATGTAGACTCTCCATGGTCTGATTGTCGTGTCCCGCCGTCGGCATCTCCTCATCAGTGGTGTGGGCCCTGCTAGAGCCGGCTGCGTACCTCCCAACAATGTCAACCTGAGGCCGTCTGGAGGGACAAGGTCAGCCGGTACATATAGGTCGGAGAGCTCTTCTCCCAATGGGAGTCGACGGGGTAGATATGTGATGTGACTCCTATCTGCAAGGGAGATCCAGAACCGATGCTCCCCGTCTCTCCTGAGGAGCCTGCACCTCCTCAATAATCCTTCGGTGTATAAGGGTACATCCAAACCTTCTTCCAATGGAGGAAGATCCATCACTCGTGCAGCTAATAGGGATATGATTCCTCCTTCAACGATGTCGCGAGGCTCGTTTTTCCTAATCTGCTTTAGAGCGGTAAGGAAAAGATATGCCTAATCTAGCACAAACTCGTTGGGAAGACAAGCGTATAACAGTGGAAGGTCCTTAAGAGCGACCTTATTCTCTTCCTTGTGTCCACAAAAGACACTCATGAAGACTTTTGAGATGAGCCTTAAATAAGGGTGAGTGAATTTGTTGGAGTACTCACCTCCTACATGAAACTTCGACCTAGTGGCGGCCCTCCAAAATTCTAACAGATCTGGTGTCGAAATGGGTTCCATCCAGTCATCTGTAGCTGCTATGGTCACCCCTAATGCCTCATGTATTTGAGTGTAGTCCAATGTGTACTTCCTCTTGTTATACTTGAATGAAAGTCCAATACACAATTGGTCTTCCGTCTCCATTTTGAAAGTGGCTATGAACTGTCTGCTGAGGTCGGGGTGTGTTGGGGCGTTCTTTATCAGAAAATCACCCAATCCGGCATTGTTTAGAAATTCCTGCATACTCTCCAACATCCCTAGATTTTCCAAGGTGGAAATATCAAGGAACCGGGTTGCATGCACCTCCCGGCTTTGAGCAATCCTATACCAATCCTTCTCACCTTCCATCAACTTGTATTTCCTTTGTGATTCCATCTCTTGCAATTGATTAAGTAAAGGAGTTAGAAAATTCAGCAATCTGATCAAGAGACGAACCTTCTGTCGTAATATCCGCAGGGGCGGCTGCAACAGGCGCAAAAGCGGCTCGACGCAGGGGCGGGAGCTTGCAGGCGCAGGTGTGGGCGAAGAGCAGAAGGCAATTTGGTCGTTCGACGAAGGTGGTGGTGATGGGGCTTTTCCGACGTCTTCTTTGTTGTCGCAGACGTTGTCGGAGGTGGGACATTGGAGGGGGGTGAAAGGGTTGAGTGTATGTGGTGGAGATTGTTTGCGTTTGCAAAAAGGGGTGGCGATGCTAGGTTGCCGGAGGTGGCGCAAGGGTGCGACAAGGTGGTGGCGAGATTTCCCGGAGGGCGCAAGGGCGTGGGGGTGAGGTGGCTAGGTTTCGAAGAGTGAATGGAGAGGGAGTGTAGAAGGCGGTAGATGTAGGTTATTTTTAGGAAGTGTATTTTTTTTCTTTCCTTAACTGTATCGCAGGGGCGGTGTGTGTCGCCGCGGGGGCGGTGACAAGAGAGAGAGGGTACGTAGCCTCAACGACGGGGGCGGAGCTGAGGGTGCGTGTCAAGGGTGGCCGCCGCAGGGGCGTAGGGTTGGCACCGCGGGGGCGGTGACCTACGTGAGCAGACGCAGGCCCAGCGCCGGGGTGGCGCTGGCTAGGGGTGTCGCCGCAGGGGCGGTTTTCTTGACAGAAGCTCCTCTTCTTATTCCTTCGGGTTGCCTCCCGAATTAGCGCCTTTGTTTTACGTCGTTGGCTCGACGTAAGGACTCTTCCTCTATGTTTGAACATCTTCTTGCATGCCTTTTGGGTTTATAACCGTTTGCGACGGTAATCCTTCGGAGGCCCTAGTTTCAATTCTTGTAACGGCTTCCGTCATTTGACCAATCTGCTTCTCAAGGTTCTTGATGCTTGATTCTGTTTTTTGGACATGAGTAGCAAAGTGTTTAGTCAAAACTTGCAACATATATTCAGCTGAGTGATACTTACCTTGGCGGGGTTGCTGTTGTTGGTTTTGTTAATCCCTCAAACGAAAATTCTGCTGGTCAGGCCAATTTGGCATGAAATTCTGTGTATAGGGATTGTTCTTAGGTCTTTGCTGCCGTGGTTGTCCATAACCCATTGCGTTGACTTCAGCATCGTCATCTTGAACTTGTGAACACATGTCCGTTGGATGATACGGGTCAGCACAAACTCCACAAGCTTTGAGCTGTTGCGGTGTTACCATAAGTGTTAGCCTCTTCACCATTTCCTTCAATTCCGCTAGCTCGGTGGAAATCTCACTCTTCCTGGAACTCACGGCATGAACTCCTTTTATTTAGCCGGGGTCATTCCAAAGTTCCGAGTTCCTTCCGCTAGCTCCTGTATATCTTTTCCAAAGCAAGGTCAGGAGTAGAGTTTAGAATATTACCTCCGCAAGCCGCATCGACGATCCTCCTTTCATTGTCTAGCAAGCCATTGTACAAGTACAAGACTAGATCTTGAGTTGAATATCCGTGAAAAGGACAACTGGATTGGAGGCTTGCAAACCTTTCAAAGTACTCGTAGAGAGTTTTGGTTGCCTCTTGCTCGATGTTGCTTATAGCTTTCTTCAAGCTATTAGCCTTTTTAGCTGGAAAGTATTTATCCAAGAACGCTTTGTGAAGGTTCTCCCAAGTGTCAATACTCCCGGATGGAAGGTGGTAATACCAATCATCTACCGAATCTTTGAGTGTGAAGCCGAATGCCCTCATCTTGATCTGTTCTTCGGTAATGTTGGCCGGCTTCATGCTCATGCATACAGTATGGAACTTCCCAAGGTGCTTGATGGGGTCTTCACCACTTAGCCCATGGAAGGATGGAAGCAAGTGAATAAGGCTCGGCTTGAGCTCAAAGTTGACTCCTTCCCCTAGTGTCGGTATAGCGACCGCAAGAGGGTTTTGAGCCAAGGTGGACTGCGTAAGTTGACGAAGAGTAAAGTCACCCATCTCTGGTTGAAGTTGTTGTTGTCTTCGTTGCCCGGTGTGCATCCTCTCAATTTCTGGATCAAAAGAAGCAAAGCCGGAATTAGTAGCACGGGTTTGAACCATAAAAATGGTTCAAACCAATAATCAATAATAACAATAAAACACAAAAACTCCCCGGCAACGGCGCCAAAATTTGACCGAAGGTATTTCTATGGTCGTCTATACCCAATCAAAAGTAAATCCCGACTTAGCATTAAGAACAAGTATAGTGATTAAGTAAGGGTCGAATCCAAGAGAGTTAAGGTGTTTTAGATGCAATTATTGATTATAATGACAAGTGACACAAAGGGGGGGGGGGTTGGTTGAATTGATGCACAGAAACTTATGAAAACGATAAATGCGACAATTAAGACAATAATGGATGAATCTACACTAGGTTGATTCTAAGCATGCAATTGCTACTTTGGTGCATTCCTTTTACAAGTTTTTAAGTAATCTCCCGTCTCGATCATACATATGTGTTGAGCCAACCGGCATCAACACAACTTAACCTATTAAAGTTTCGTAAACCTACAAGAACAAATAACAAGTTAGCATTCAAACAAAGACTAAGGGATATAAAGAGAAGATTAAAACCGTTAAACTTATCTTTATATTTGTGTTCCTTTTCTTTAAGTAATTACAACCTGTTATTACTTAAAGTTGCTACTAGATTAAAGACCCGAACCCGGAACCTGTTAATCCTAGTTGTTTACATGCACTTTAGAACCTAAGGTGATCAATCTCAAGTAATAGTTAACATGCAATTAAACAATGAAGATCAAGGAAACACAAAGCATTACTAAATAAAAACTTATATTAAAAAGAACTTACAACCAAAGTAACAAAGCAGCTTCAAACCAACCCAATGTAGCAAGGGAGTTAGCAACTCATTATAATGAAAAAACTCAAGTCTAAAATGGATTTTTGTAAGAAAAGCATGGATGATCCTAGCAATCAACCATGTACTATTTATACTACAAAAGACACTTAATTAGGAGTAAATAGCCGGCCTAAACAGACACCTTTAATGCCATAAAGGTGGTGTAAACAGCCGGAGTAAAGCTTCTGACGTTAAACCGCAGGGGCGGCCTTCAGGAACCGCAAGGGCGGTTTAGGCAGAATCGGTTGACCTTCTTCAGAACCGCTGGGGCGGATCTTTAATGCACTTCAACGTCTGACCTTTCGTCTTCTTGAAGTTTCTGATGTCAAGCTGCCGCCAACGCAGGGGCGGTGACACAAACTCTTCACCTTCCAACTCCCAAGGCGAGGCGCAGGCAGGGCGCAGTGGGAGGCGCAGGGGAGCTGGCCTTCGTCTCGTCAAGGCAAGTCACCGCAGGGGAGGCTGCAAGGACCCGCGGGGGCGGTGGAGCAACAGAAGCTTTGCTTCTTGATCGATCTTCACTCCTACGTGCTTATAACTCCTTCCTTAGCTTCTTTTGATCTTCTTCTTCTGGACCAAGGAGTTAGTAGCATAAACCGACACAAATGCAATAAAAAGACTCTAAAAACTACCCTAAATGATAGTGATTCCATCACCTATCAGAGGGCGTCTCGGCTGGTTGGTGTTTGGTGCAACAATGGGCACAACTTGCCGAGGGTCACGTAAACGTGAGATTCCGTTTGATAGACTTGTGGGAACTGACTTAAGATTAGAGTAAATCTAGTATGGTATAGACCCTAATTTTTTTAATGGATTTATATATGTGGTTGAGTATATGCGAATGGTGTACTTATTTCGAATGTTCTTCGGGTTACCACGTTAGCACAAACAACCCTAACAAGTCTCCTTACCCTCTTGATTTAGCGTAGTTGATGAAAGTTAAGTTCGGAGATCTTTGCCCTAGGTTGAGCAGGTATATCTTAGAGATCACGAGTTAGCGACTCTTAGGAAAAATCTAGAAGTTTGGTTAACCACTATAAATCTTTGACTGACCATCTTGGGGAAAACTAGTTTTTGAAACTAAGCTTCAAGTGGGGTTTTGGAACTAAGTTATAGAGTATCATTGGTGTTCGGGAATGAAATTTCATGAATATAAATATGTATGAAATTATATAAATCTCATGAAATTAATTCTAAATATTTTTGGTGTAGTTAATTTCTTATAACTATATTCTAAAATTTTAGGTTTAAATCAATAATGAAAAGTGTTGATTAAAGAAGTCTAAACATGTTGATTAAAAGATAAAAAAGAATTGCAAAAACAATTCTTGCTCATTAATTACCAAGTCATAAATTGGTAATTAAAAAGGAAGCTAAAATTATGGGATTTTTTTTCCTTCTACGGTGATTTGGTGGACTAAACAAAATTAAAAATGGATAAATGCATTAATATTGTGTTAATGGGGTTAGTGGGAGGTTATCAAAATAACTCTTTTAAGCCTCTCCACTCCCCTATATTAAAGGAAGGAGCATCTCCCCATTTTTTTTAACGTGAACCTGCAAACAAAAACAAACGCTCATTACAGAAGCTGAAGAAGAAAGCAAGTACAAAGGAGAGAGTATGTTTGTCTTCCCTTAAAACAGTCTTCTTCTTTTTTGTTGGTTTTGATCAACAAATACTGCAAGCCATTTGTGTTTTATGGAGGTCTTATCAAATTCAAATATCGTTTTCTTCCATACAAAAAAAAAAACGATTTCAAACAATTACGATTCGATTAAACTGGATTTTAATATGAATCTAAAGAAGCATACATACATATGTTTGTTGCTTCTTTCTTCTTCATCTGATTTTGTTTCTAATGGCTTGCATATCTCCCCTTCAAATGTGTTTTTATTTAAAACCCAACTGGATTTTTGTTTGACGTCAAATGGAAGCAAATAGGAGCAAGTGTATTTCTATTTAATTTGGCTTTTAATATGAATTTAAAGAGGCATACATACATATGTTTGTTGCTTCTTTCATCTGTAAACGTAAGTTGAGTTTTTGGGGTCAAATGGGAGTACAGTTGATGAATGGAAGATGGTGTTCTAAGAAACCATGGTTCAGTTGATGTCTACATTCAGGCTATTCATTCACATAACCAAATAAAAAAAAGTGATGATCTTTCACCATATTAAAGCATGCGGTTGGTCGGAATTGATGGATTTCACTGCCGCAAAATACGTAGTTGGATGGAATCAAACGATTTCGCCGCTACAACCGAACCGCTTGGTTCAAAACTGAAGTCCGTCTATGATGTTGTTTGTCCCACGAAATGGAAGTTTAAGTCAAGAAATTTCAAAATAAAAATTACATAAGAGGGAGAACATACGATCATTGGACAAAATTTTGCTAAAAAGGAAATGAAGGAATTAAATAGTGGATTTACAGGAGCCTTAACAGAAGGAGAATGTGGACTTTACTTTTTTTTTATTATTTTTTATTATAATCAATTAATGATTTTATTCATCTTTCCATTCTAAAGGAAAGAGAATTAATAAATTTGCCTATATAAAGGAAAGAAAGAGAAATATATGGAATGAATATATAAGCCATTAATTTCCTTAAGACATATTTAATTCCCATCTAAATACATTAATAAAATTGACCCTGGAAATATCTATAATTAATTAACATCATGTTCGTTGCTTAATCTTGTGATTAACATCTTCATAAATCCATTCACGAAATAAAACCTGCATAAATAAATCTTGGTAAGGTGGTGGTTTATATAATATAACTTCAGCAAATTGAAGTGTGCTCAATGTCATATGATTACACAAGAATGGCAGCGGATTACATGAGTTAATAAAGTTGAGAAGAAGAGCATTTAAATATATTGGTGTTTCTTCAAATATTGAGACCTAGCACCAAAAAATTCATTTAAGGTGTTATTTAAAAATGAAGTGGGAAAGTGGAATTTGTAGACACAAGTTTCATGCAATTTCTCTTGAATTGTGGAAATGATCCAATAAAGTGAATTCTTCAAATTGAATCGGGGAGGAGAAAGACCATATGATATCCTCTTTAAACGTGGGTTTAGGTTTAAGTCCAAATTAATTTACAGTTCCTTTGAAATTAAATACTTTAGAAGAACTACTCGATATTATGATTTAATATTATCGAGTGCATTGAGGAATCAAATTCAAATATTAATTTCGCTGGTAGAACTACGTAAAGACTTGACGCCATTTTAAAAGGCTACGTAGGTAACTCGATATTAACTTTAAACTATTATCGGGTACAGTCGCAAATCAAATTCAAATTTTATACCAAATGAACTACGAGTGATTTGATGTCTTAAAAATAAAAGACTACGTAGGAAACTCGACTTTTAAATTATCGAGCCCAATCGCATAAATTAAATCGACTTTTAAAACAAAAAGTCAAACAAATACCCAAAACAAATTTAACACGGCGTATGATTTGATTCCGTTTATTTTTACGGATACGTAGGAAATTTGATACAAAACAAATACGTATTAAATTCAATCGCAAAATATATATATTTGACTTTTATATGAAATGAAAGTCATAAAGTTAAATTTTAATTAATCTTTTAATACAAAAGAATACGTATTAAATTCAATCGCAAAATATATTTTTGACTTTTATATCAAATGAAAGTCGTAAAATTAAATTCTAAATATATCTTTTAAGAACTACGTACGACTTGATTCCTAATAAAGGATACGTAGGAAATTTGGTAAATTAAGAACCGAATTCAGTCACAAGTTTTAAAATAAAATAAAATAAAAATTACCTCTCACTAATCTTGACCATGCGCGTGATAGCGGGATGAATTAAGCAACCCTTCCTAGAATGTGGGTTTAATTTAATCTTATGATGCATGATCGAGATATAAATACCATGCAAATGATAGTTGAATCATCGACTAGGCAACCCTTCCTAGAAGGTGGGTTTGGACATTGATTCTCTGATGCATGAAAACACCGCACGAAACTACGTGAGGCTTGATCCTCTTTAACGAGGTACATAGGCAACCCGTCTAAAAACGGGTGCAGCCCAAATCACCAAAACAAACCAAATATCGGTATTTATATAACTTAGAATCAAAAGGTCAAAAAGAGAGGGTCGAACTCAAATAAAAAAATAATAAATAAAATGTGTTTTGTAAATTTGTATTCGAATAAAACAGAAAAAAGACGTTTTGTAAATTTGCGTACATTTTTACTCAACAATTGGATTTCGGGATCAGGGGAAAAATAGCATTTTTACCCTATGAGGACCTTTTTCGTAATGTCTCCTCATGAGATTGAACAACTTAGAAGTTTATAAATTCTAAGAGTTTGGGAATGTGTTTTTGATCCACCTGCCTTGTTTGACGGGCGTTTGAGTTACCACGAGTACGAACTGAGTTGAGACTTAAGAGATTTGAGATTTGATTCAGGTAAGTCCTTACGACTTACTTAGCTGGTTTCTGGATATTATTTGGGTGATAATGGTTGTGTGTGTGCAATGTGTGTTATAATAAAAATAACAACTTGTTAGGACGACCGTGGTTATTATGTTTTAAGGCCCAAGTGCATGTATAACGGGCCGTGACATCACTGCCCAGCTCTGCCAGGAGACTGGGAGGTTCTCTATACCCAGACCATATAGGTACAAGGTGAGATGCATCGGATCCATTCTTGATGGGTACACGGGGGCGGAGGCGAGGTTTGGGAATCCCTCGTGTCACAAATTAAGTATCATTAGTATGAATGAATGACCTAAATGAAGATAATAAATGAATTGTGTGAAAGCATGATGAGTGTGTACTTTTGTGTGTGTGTGTGCTGTTATTATTCTTCTAATGTTTAGATAACTAGCTAATGGTTGTTTTGTTGTGTTTTTAGATTTACCGCAGGTTAGAACAATAGTTGAGTGATCCGGAAGTAGTGGTCAGCCGTGTCTCCGTACTCCTTAGAGTGGGGGTTTGGGTTGTTACTTTGTCGTTCTTTCCTTTTGTTAAGACAATTAGTCTTTTTCCTTTGTTTAAGAACTATAGGCTTGCATTCATTCCTTTAAAAATACTATTTCATGAATTTCGGTTTTTCTCATTTGTGTCTTATTGTAAGATCCTAGTAATATTGTTGTCAAATTGAGGTCGGAACCCATTGTGAGGTCCTAACCAGTAACGTCCCGGGTTCTGAGAATTCGGGAGGTTACAGATGATATATACCCTAAGACTAGTAATTTTCACCTTTTATGGTGTGAGATGACGATTACACTAAAAAATGTCGTCATCATCATATGCCTCAAAGTTGATGGATATGCTCTGGAGACGTCATTCACCCCCGCATCCTAGTGTTGGGTCCAGTTAGACCTAAACCGTCAAACCGGTCCAAACCGACGATTTAGGGAAAAAAACCTAAACCGGAGGTTAAACCGGCGGTTGTTTTTTTTTTTTAATTTTTTTAATTTAGTTTAAAAGGGATCGAACCGGCGATTAACCTCCGATTTGGGTAGATTTTTTTTCAAGTGATTTTAGTTTTGATAAAAAAAATTGTTTCTTATGTATTCATTTCCTAATATAATTATAAAACTGTATTTGACGTTAAATATTTTTAAAAAAATACCGGTGCAAAGCAGATGAATTACACTAGTTAAAGACTTATACGATAAACTTGGGTTTTTGATTGTTTTAACAACTTTTTTTGTACTTCTAAGTATACTTTTATAGAACTTTTATGAAACTTAAAATTATAAAAATAAATAAATGCAGTATTTGATGATTAAATTTTTTAGTGGAACTGTAAAAAAAATCATAATAATTTAATTTTAAAAATATAAATAAGGGTTAAAATACTCAATTACTAAAATAATAGTTTAAGTTAATGAAAATCTTAATTTAACAAAGTATATAACAATAATATTATAATCAAACAAAGGGAAATCTTCATGTACGAACGTTTAAAAATTTTTTTTGACATAAAATTTTTAGATTAAAATTTTGTACAATTTAATCAAATTATGCTTTCTATTTCAAATTATTTGTACTAATGAGTTATATATTTTTATAAATTCAAAGTAGAGTATGAACTAATATAGTATAAAAGTGTTTAAGTAAAAAATATTATAATAAAAATATAGAATTAAAACTTGTGTTCCATAAACATTACTTGAAAATTGTAATAACGGAATATTTTATTCCAATTATTTTCGAGTTAAACAGGACTTATACCGGTTTGGACTTTTCTTCGTTGCCTTAACGTTTTATTAGACTTTGATCTCATGTTTTTCTTCTATATTTCTATTATTTTATGTGAGGACTCTACTCACATAAAGTACGCAAATCCGATCTAGCTTTTCTTAATACGTTAGTAGAGTTTTATCCGATTTTAGAAGCCAAGTTTCAGCCCATGAAAACAATACCATTTTGGCCCGTCATGGGCAACCAGCTGGGCCCGTTAGCACTCTCCCTTCTCTCCTACGTGTTTACTCCTTCTCGCCAGCCACAACAACTGGAACCATAGCCTCCTCCTCCATTCACGTAACCGCTCAACCTTCTCCTCTTGATCATCAGCAACGCCGTTCGTTTCTCCTCCCTACACGCAACACCAATAGTCCTTCCTCTCTCCCTCCTACACTTGGCACTACAGCAAGCCCTAGGGGATCCTTTCCTTCTCTCCCTGTTTGTTCGAGACAACATGGATCTCCTCAACCCTTTGGCTTGTAGACAACAACAACCAGCAACCAACGCCTCTACACGAAGAGGGCAAACACAGTAGCTAGGACTGCCCCTCATTACTCCAGAACCGACACCCCAGGATGACTCGCTTCCCTCTTCTGTCGACTCCAGAACCGGCACCTAGGGGGCTAGTTCCCTTTTCTATCGACTCCAGCAGACCGATGATACCGACGAGCCCAGATCCGCTCAACAATAGCCTTTGTGCTTTCTTCCCCCGTGCCTTCGAGTCCCGGAATCGGGTAAGCTTATACCCTTTCTCCTTTGCACTTCCGTCCACGTAATTCATGCTTAACGAGTGCCTTTTATGTCTCAAAAGTCTACCTGTACCAGCCATAGAAGAGTAGTAAGGATAAATGCTTTTTTCGTAGTTTGCATGAAGTGACGAGCAGTCATCTTCGAGTCCGAATTTGACACCATTTGGGTTGTAGTGGATCGACTAACGATAGACTTTGTTACCGGTTTGAGACCCAGTCGAGGCTTTGACACCATTTGAGTTGTAGTGGATCGACTAACGAAGACCGCACGTTTCATCCTCATCAAGGGAAGGTGACCGGTAAGTCGATTAGCAAATGAGTTCACTAGACAGATAGTACGACTTCATGGAGTACCTAGGACTATAGTCCCTGATCGAGACGAACGGTTTACCTTGAGGTTCTGGTAGCAAGTGCATGCCGCCATAGGTACGAGTCTGTAGTTCATGACTGCTTATCATCCTTAGACCAATGGTTAGTCGAAGCGGGACCATCTAGACTCTGGAGGATATGCTGAGAGCCTGTGTGTTAGATTGAGGACAGGTGTGGCCAGATCACCTTCCCTTAGTGGAGTTTTCGTATAACAATAGTTGACACGCATCGATCAGGATGGCTCCTTATAAGGCTTTATACAGACAGAGATGTCGTACACCTCTACGTTGGGACAAGCCGAGTAGTGCTAGTGGTATAGCACCTGAGCGGATACATGACGATATGGCTCAAGTAGCGATGATCCGAGAGCGGATGTTAGCAACACAGAGTCGCCAGAAGTCTTATGCAGATAAGAGGCGCACACCTCTAGAGTTCAGAGTTGGAGCTCAGGTATGGTTGAGAGTATCCACGGCACGAGGTATTAGACGTTTCGGCGTCAAGGGGAAACTGAGTCCCAGATACGTCGGACCTTTCGAGATTCTTGAGCGAGTTGGAGAGGCAACATACAGAGTTGCTTTGCCACCAAGACTAGAGGGTGTTCACCTAGTCTTTCATGTGTCTCAATTACGGGAGTACGTACCAGACCCGAGACACATCATCAGTCATGAGGATTTAGTGGTCGAACCAGACCACACGTTCGTAGAGCATCCAATAGCTGTCTTAGAGCATAGTATGAGACGCTTGCGATCGAAGGACATACTGACGATGAAGATTCAGCGGTCGATGCGAGAAGCTGATGAGGTGACTTGGTAGACAATGGATAGTATCCAAAGGAACTATCTGGAGTTTTATGCTGAGCTGGATGTACTGTTAGCATAGTTGTTGAGTTATAGTTTTTGTTGTTGAGTTATGCTTACTCTTTTGTGACGTTTTGAGTTATATGCTCCGAGTGGGAATATATGAGTTGAGTTTGGTGTTTTCGCGTTGTTTTGTGATCTTGTGGTTCATTGTAAGTTTCGGGATGAAACTTTTTTTCAGGGGATCTAATGTAACAACCGGTTTTTGACTGTCACCGCCCCCGCGGTGACATTGGCCGCCTCAGTGACACACTATGTCTGTCACCGCCCCCGCGGTGAGAGTGGCCACCTCAACGGCTACCCGCGCTCGCGGCAAGGTCGAGCCGCGGGTGCGGTGGACCCAGATCGCGAAGATCTACTTTCCTTTTTCATTTCTATCTTGTTTCCCTCCTTAAAAGATCCAATTTTATATTTTTTGGCCGGCTTTCCTTGGATCTTCTAACCCTAAAACGTCTTTCCTATCCTTTCGATTCGTTTCCTATAAATTCCCGCCTTGTCTTCTCTTTCCCGTTTCTTGCATACATTTTCTTCAACCTCGAGCAACGCTGCAACCTTCTTCCTTGTGAATCTTGCTGAACATGAAAGTCTTCATTCCTTTGGTTCTTCTACACGTTCTTGAGCCTGCTGCATGCTTTTTCCTTCTTCTTCTTCTTCTTCTTCTTCTTCTTCTTCTTCTTCTTCCAAGGATCAAGATTGAGTCTTGATTCTTGTTTGTGTTTCGTTGTTGATACGTTTGATGTTCACATGCTCTCTTGGTTGAGTTGTGATGTGTGTGTGGATTGAGAGAAGCAAGCTTTGGCCTTGCTGAGTTCCTTGCTATCGAAGGAGTCATGACAATCGCTTCTGTCAAGTGATCACCCCCGCGCCTGCACAGACTGCCCCTACGGATCTTGCCCAGTGCCGCCCGTGCGGTGCTATCTGGCCGCCCTGCGGTTTTCTCCCAGTTGCTCCTGTCTTTGGTGAGCTGCTTCCTTCCTTGTTTCCCTCATTCCTTCCTTGAGTTATGTTGGATGTTGTTGACCCTTGTGAGACTGTAAGACTATGGTTTGTGACCCTAGATTGTGGAGATCTCTTAAGATCATCGAGACTTGAAGTTATAGACTTTTATCAACCGTTTCGTTTCTGATGTGTTATGCCTTATTTGAGCAGGCTTTCTTTCCTTTCCTTCGGGAAACTGATTTGTTCGCTGACCTTTGAGTTTATCTTTGAGTGAGGTAAGTCCCTTGGACTTACTTAGTTGAATTCCGTATATTGGTTTGAGTGTATTGGCTTGTTTGTGTTGTTGTTTATCGTTATAACGGATAACCGGGCTAGGATTGACTTTTATAACCGTAATTGGCCCAAGTGTATTATAACCGGGCGGTGACCACTTGTTCAGTTCTTCAGGAGACTAGAAGGTGCTCTTGCGACCCAGGCCCGCAGGTAACGGATAATACTGATCTAATCCTGTTGGTAGACGGAAGAGGAGGCAAGTTTCGGGGGATTCTTGTTTGACAAAAGAAGTTGAATTAGTAATGGTTAACTTAATGAAAGATAATAACCGACTGAGTGCGAGCATGCTATATGTTTATGTTACCTTATGTGTGTTTGTGCGTTTACTGTCTTTTTGATATCTAGAATGTTAGCTAATGGTTTATACCAATATTGTAGTTGCCCTGCAGGATATAGGTGCTGCTGAATGAGCCGGATGGTGTGGTAAGCCGGGGTGCCCGTATATTATAGGACGGGATCGAGTTTTATATTTCTGTTTCTACGTTCCCTTTATTTTAAACTCGGTTGCGAATCTTTGACGTTTTCCTTTGTTAAACCTTTGGTTTTATATAAGTTTTGGTTTTCATTTATTTGTGTCTTGTTGTAAGATCCGATGTTGTCGTTGCTAGTCTGAGGGTCAGGACCCATTGTGAGGTCCTAGCCCGTAACGCTTCGAGTTCTCAGAAATTGGGGTGTTACATTCTTGCAGCATTTGAGAATTAGCAAGTAACTATCCCAGAAAATGAGAAGACGAGCATTTCGAGTTATTTTTGAGACTACAACAACTCCCATGACAGTGGAGGATAACAATTAGCAAGTAACTATCCCAGAAAGATAGGGCAACAGAGATAGGGCAACAAGGGGCACGATGTTGGTGGTGGAAGTAGCGTTGACGGAACAACTAGGGGCACGATAAGATTCGATTCGCCCTATCCCCAAATCGCCAAAATCGCCCGACAATTCCTAATGCAGAAGACAACAGAAGAATGAAGTGTTTGCAACACAACAATCCCAACAAAATAATCACGTGATATGCACGTGGTTGGAATCCGCACTAGTGTTTTTGCCAAACATACATTAGTGTTTAAATACATTAAACACGAGTGTTTATAAAAATCCGTCCCTAAAAATACTAGAATGTAATAACACTAGTATTTCTTGTAATGTGTCAGACACAATCTTAGTTTTGACCTTTTGAGGATAAAGAAAACACGTGGGATTGTCACCATCTTAAGAATAACTTTGAGTACTAAACTCTAAATATTTGTGATATGAACAATTGTTGGTGAGCAGGATAGAAGCCACGAACAAGCCACATCTAACGAGAAGATCGTAGTGAATGAAACATGCAGACATCGAACAATCGGCAATCAAGTATTCGGAGTTATTTTAATATTAAAATAATATATGAGAATGGATTTGGGCAAATGATATTGAGTTTGGTGATAGTGTATATATATTAAGCTATGTATTTTCTTCATAAAGTTTAAAACATAGGTAAGTCTTTTATTCCAAATTATTTTAAATTAAATGATTTTTTTGAAAATATGTGAAAATTTTAACAATTATATAATTTGTCCCATGTATCAACGAAAAATACGACCCTATCTGTTAGAGTATTGGGATTATTTCTTAGAACATTGAGTTATCTCTTATTATTGGGCTTATATTTTGTTATTAGTTTATTATTTTATCTCTTTATGTTTCCTTATATAAACATTACATGGTCAATAAAATAGACAAACTTTCAGTTCACAAATCTCTTCATGCTATCAGAGCACTTTCCTTGACGTACGCTTCCGCACAAAACAAAACCTTACCCCTAAAATTAACCTTTTGCCGTTTTTTACGGTATCAGAGAATACTTTGGCCGTCAGTATCAAGGACTACTTGGGTCGTTGGTATCAGGGAATACTTCGGCCGTCGGTATCAGAAAATACTTTGGCCGCGACCGCGAGTATCAGAAACGACTTTGGCCGCCTTTAGCAGCCGGTATCATAAACGACTTTGGCAGCCGGTATCATAAAATACTTTGGCCGTCAGTATCAGAAACGACTTTGACTGGTATCATGACCGCCACAATTATTGGGGCGGCGGGACAAGCTAACTCCGCATACCCCTTTTCTGGTCCCTTAATCTTTGAGGGTCGTAAAGACATTGGTCTTGCAATTAATGATACTCAATGGAATACTCTCATATCTGCTTTGAACTCCTACCGTTCAAATTCGTTTCCTTGAATTCTTGATTCGGGGGCTTCTTTTCATTTACAGGTGATCGTTCATTACTTCTATCGCTCAAGCCGGTCACTACATGCCAAATTAAACTCCCTAATGGAGCTTTAGTCTCCGCTGAATACACAGTCACCTTGTGACTCAATAACTCCCTTCACTTGCCCCGAGTATTATATGTTCTAGGACTTGATTGTCATCTACTTTCTCTAAATTAGCTAACTACGGATTTGAATTGTGTTTTTATGATAACTAATAAACTTTGTGTTATACAGGACCGTACTTCGAGGCCAGTGGTTGGAGTGGGTGAAGCTCGTGATGGAATCTACTAGCTTCGCTGGATGACAAACGCTTCTCCACTCCGTTCATGTCTTACCACTATTGACACCACCACACAACATAATCGCATTGGTCATCCTTCCATCACCACAACCACCTATCCATGTGACATATGTCTCCGGGTCAAACTACCTAGATCATCTTTTCCGGTTAGCAGTTCTCATGCTTTGTCGTTATTTGAATTAGTCCATTTAGATATTTGGGGTCCTTATCGCACCCTTTCTAATTCCGGTTGTTCCTACTTTCTTACCGTTTTAGATGATTACTCCCGTTGCACCTGAGTTTATTTAATAAAGGGAAAAGCCAAAGTCGCCACTTTAATTAGAGATTTTTGTGTCATGGTTGAGACTCAATTCCACACTTGTGTCAAAACCTTTCGCGGTGAACATGCTAAAGAATTTATTTCCCTTCGACCTTTTCTTAAAGGTAAGGGTATCCATTTAGAAACCTCTTGTATCTACACACCACAACAAAATGGGAGGGTAGAACGCAAACACCGCCATATCCTTAATGTCGCTAGATCCATAATGTTTCAAGCAAATTTACCCGTCTCGCTTTGGGGAGAATGTGTTCTTACGGCATGTTACCTTATCAATCGCACCCCTACTCCCATCCTCCATCACAAAACTCCTTATGAGCTTCTTTATGACTGACTCTCCACCAAATCGTGACCATCTTCGGGTGTTTGGTTGTCTTGCTTATTGTTCCTTTATACCTCGGTCTTCAGATAAATTTCGACCTCGAGGTCAAAAATGCATTTTTATAGGATATGCATCTTCGCAAAAGGCTTGAAAAATTTTGGATCTTGATACCCAAGAAATTTTTACAACAGGGGATGCACGTTTTTACGAGAACATTTTTCCGTTCACCGAACCGAAAAATTCTCATGAACCTAGGAAGTCCATAGCAGACCCCATTGACTTTTCCCCAAATATTACCAAGAAACCTCCCGAAAAATAGACCCCACCCAAGAAAACCTCCCACATATTCCCCTCGACGCGGATCCCCCAACTATACCTACTACGGCCCCCCTAGAACCCTCTCACCTCCCTCTTGTCCCTCCACCTACCACGGGTTCCCCTGTCATCTCACCCCTACCTGTTGTTGATGCCCCCTACACCTCCCCACTAAACCCCTTCCCAATTTCTATAACTTTCCCTCCAGCATGTCCCCCACCTCCCTCTACTAATCCACATACTTCTACCCCCTATTCCCATGGACACCGGAATCCCTCAACCCATCATTCCGACTCCACCACCCGTTACTACTGCTCCAACCTAAAATCCATCCCGTCGCAGCTCCCGTACTTCAAAATCATCTATCCTTTTACGAGACTATGTTTGTCAAAAGGCAAGTCATTTTGATTCCAAATCGGGTGAAACTTCTCCTCCATTGAAATCAAGTACCCGGTATTCCATAAAGAATTCTTTATCATATGAACATTTTTCTCATGCCTATGTTACTGCTATTAACTCTGTATATCAGGAACAAGAATCAACCTTTTTTAGAGACGCGGTTGCTAACCCAAAATGGAAAAAGGCCATGCAAGATGAAATGACAACCTTACACCGCAACAACACTTGGGAATATGTTGATCTTCCTCTCGATCGTAAACCTATTGGCTCTAAATGGGTTTTTCGTATTAAATACAACTCCGATGGACAAGTTGAGCGCTATAAGGCGCGTTTGGTTGCACTCGGAAACCGTCAACAAGAAGGCATTGATTATAATGAAACTTTTGCTCCTGTTGCTAAATAAGTTACAGTTAAACTACTTCTTGCAATTGCCTCTATCTATAATTGGGAACTTCATCAAATGGACGTTCACAATGCTTTTCTTCATGAGGATCTGCATGAGGAAGTATATATGCTACCACCTCCCGGTTTTCGAACCTCGTCCCAAGTTTGCCATCTAAAGAAATCATTATATGGTCTTCGTCAAGCTCCACGGAATTGGTTCCACAAGTTCACATCTGCTCTTCTAAAATATGGTTTCTCTCTGTCTCTGGCTGATTACTCCCTTTTCACCTTCAGAAGTTCAGGTATCATCCTTCACATTTTGATATATATGGATGATCTAGTCAATTCTAGAAATAATCCTGCTACCATTCGTCGATTTAAAGACTATCTTCACGCTTGCTTTCATATGAAGGACCTTGGACCCCTTCGGTTCTTCTTAGGCATTGAAATTGTTCGTACACCGTCTCGTTTATGGTTGAACCAACAAAAATACACTCTAGATATTCTAGCTTATTCTGGTCTTCTTGGATGCAAACCCGCATCGTTTCCGATGTCTGCTGATCATGGTCTTCAATCAGATTCCTCTGCTCTACTTGATGATCTTGAGAAATATCGTCGTTTGGTTGGCCGTCTTATCTACTTGTACATCACTTGCTCTAAACTTGCATACTCGGTTCATACACTTTCTCAATTTATGGTTGCTCCGCGCCGTGGCCAATGGGATGCTGCCTTAAAGGTTCTTTGTTACCTAAAGTCAATACCTGATCAAGGTATTTTCTTATCTCGTTCTAGTGATTTGTGTATTCGTGTTTTTTGTGATTCAGATTATGCAGCTTGCCCTATCACTAGACGCTCTACTACATGCTACTTCATTCTCTTCGGTAATTCACCCATTTTTTGGAGAACCAAGAAACATGTTATGGTTTCTAGATCTTCTGCTGAGGCCGAATATAGAGCAATGGCAGCTACTACTTGTGAGCTCCTTTGGCTTCGTTCTCTACTTGTTTCACTCGGGGTTTCACACAAGGCTCCTATGCGCCTCTTTTGTGATAATCAGTCCGCCATTCATATAGCCAACAATCCGGTATTTCATGAGCGTACCAAACATATTGAGATTGATTGTCATACCATCAGGGAACAGATTCAGCGAGACATTATTCAAACACAACATGTTCCTGACACAATTTAGCTAGGTGACATTATGACTAAAGCTCTTCGACCTACTCGTTTCAACTTCTTAATTCGCAAGTTTGGAGTTGTTTCGTCCACGCCTCCCGCTTGAGGGGGAGTGTTAGAGTATTGGGCTTATCTCTTAGAGCATTGAGCTTATCTCTTATTATTGGGCTTATCTTTTATTATTGGGCTTATCCTTTGTTATTAGTTTATTATTTTATCTCTTTATGTTTTCTTATATGAACATTACATGGCCAATTAAATAAACAAGCTTTCAGTTCACAAATATCTTCACTATCGTGAAGAACAATTTAAGAATGACAAAAGGTTGAATGGACTTTAGTTTTTAGCGCAATTTATGTAAATTTTTTTCTTTCAAATTATAATTTTTTAAAAACGAAATGTGCTATTTTCTTAATTACAAGTTATACGATCCATATATACGCAAATTTAACGACATAATAACATAATCAAATAACTATAAAATTAGAAGCACGGAAAAATTAACGCCAATGAGATAGTAATAAAAACAAAAATTTTAACGGTAAAGATAAAATATCAAAATCAAAATTTATAAGCTAACGAAAAAATAACAAAGACAATATAACGAAAAAATAACAAATACAAGATAAAAAAACAAAAATAAAATTAATATCACACTAATAATAAGTTAATAATAAAGAAGAATTAATTTAAAATATAGGTTAGGAATACTTGTCGATGAGAAGGATATAATCCACGGACAAGCTACAGCTAACTTGATGATGGTTTCGAGATGATCGTATTGAAAGAAATTTGTCAATATTGTACGAGTGTATATTAAAGACTATATTTTCTCGATAAAAGTTTAAAATATAGGTAAATCTAATAATTTTTTTAAATATATTCTAAATTAAATGAAAATTTTGATGTGTGAAGAATATTAATTGTCTTATTTTCTTTCTTTTTATTACATGAAAATTGTAGATGGACAATTACAATGAATAGAAGAGAGTATTAAAATAGTAAATGAAAAGTAAAATAAATTTAATTTTACATTTACATGACTTATTGTTATATTTTTATGATTGCTAAGAACACTGTTGATTTTTTTTTGTTTCTCTCTCCTTTTCATCCAGTCCATCGAATGGAATTTAATGCTTCTAATTAGTAGATACTCCATTAAACTCCCACAATGAATTTGGTTGTTGTGTAAATCTACATCTACATTCACTCAATTTCAACCTTCAATTCCCTTTTTAAGTTTGCAAATGTGTTCCATTTCCACCACGATGGAGTTGATACAATCTTTTCTAAACCTGGTGTTGTTTCCTTTGATGTTGGTGATCTTGTTCTTGGTTTTGCCTCCCTATTGGATCTTCAAGATCTCTACCTTCCTCTTCAGATCTTTCTTCCCCGAAGATGTCAACGGCAAAGTCGTCCTCATTACTGGGGCATCCTCCGGCATCGGCGAGGTAATCCTTCTCTTATAATACGACAAACAATATCAATCTTATACTGATATCTTATTTAGTAATTTTGGTAATTAGCATGTAGCATACGAGTACGCTAGGCGAGGAGCTCGCCTAGCTCTAGCTGCGAGGAGGAAGGAACGTCTTCTTGTGGTTGCGGAAAAGGCGAGGAAGTTAGGGTCTCCGGATACTCTCATCATCTCTGCTGATGTCTCCATAGCTGAAAATTGTCAGCAAATGGTCCAACAAACCATCGATCATTTTGGAAGAGGTTACAATTTTTAATTTTATTTTCATCTCTTTCCAAATTTGTGCTAACTAAATAATATAAACTAATAGAGTAATAGTAGTTAAATAGTTTAAAAATTAAAGAGGTATACAAAAGAAAAACTCATAAAAAAAAGTCTTTTTCACAAAACTATTTTAATAAATAATTTGGGATTTGTGATATGCATTCAGTGGATCATTTGGTGAACAATGCTGGTATATCTCAAGCTAAATTCTTGGGAGATTACTCTGATGTCAAGGAGATGGAGTCCATCATGGTATTACAATTCTTATTTCTTTTACTAGATCCGACATCTTCGGACTCGGGTCAAACTCAGAGACGGCCTTAAACTTATTGTGCATTGATTACTCAATCAGGATATAAACTTCTGGGGTACAGTCCACACTACAATTTCTGCAATTCCTTATCTGCGAACAAGTAAAGGCAGGATTATAGTAGTCTCGTCGGCTGCATCTTGGGTCCCAGCACCGAGGCTAAGCATTTATAGCGTAAGCAAATATATATATATATATATATATGTGTGTGATATCCATTGTCACCACCAATTCTTGCTTGAATTGTTTGGTTGGTTGCAGGGAAGTAAAGGCGCATTGGTGAGCCTGTTTGAGGCGTTGAGGGTAGAACTAGGAAGTGATGTTAAGATAACAATAGTGAGCCCCGGAATCATCGAAACCGAGATGACGACAATCAGCAAGAACTTGAGCGACAATAGTGCAACACAGGCCAACAACGAGTGGTCTATAAATGTACGTGGATAACCAAGTTTAGTTTATAAATAATAAGCATTTGTGTTAACTCTGAATCATTTGTACGGATGTACTTAGTGTTTGAAGAGGTCGAGGTTTCCGGTGGCGAAGGTGGAAGGATGCGCAGAGGCAATAGTAAGGAGCGCCTGCAGAGGCGATAGGTACGTGACGGAGCCCAAGTGGATGCTCGCTTCTTACTGCATCAAAATCCTTTGTCCTGAACTCTTGGAGTGTGTTCAGAGGTTTTTAATGATTGATTTATGTAACAAGTTCATGTAAACCATGATGTATCAAATATATTATAAGGTCACTGTCATCGTTTGGGACAGCTTTGTTTACTTTTCGATCTAACTATACATATTTGTAGTTTCATGTGTGGTGAATAACAAAGCTATCATTACATGGCCGAAAAGATTTGTGAATTGAAAACCTTGTTTATTTCTTTGATCAAACATTGCTTATATAGATAAAAATAAAAAATATTTAAAGATAAACTAATAAAGATAAAAAGATAAACTAACAATAAAGGATAAACCAACTGTGCAAATCAATATATTAATGTCAAATTCTAACATTTCCCGTCAAGACACTAATATGTTGGGCCTTAAGACGCAGGTTGAATAGCTTCGGTAAGTTTTGGGCATTGGACGCAGGTTAATTAGGGTCCCAAGGAAAAGTTTCAGACCCTACAACACATGTAGATTAGCGAGGGTAAGTTTCGGTATGGAGTGGGTAGATTAGAATTCGAGTGTAGTTGTTTTTGGCCCTAGGACGTAGGAGTGGGCAAAGCATTCCGATCCGCCGATACGGTCCGAAAAACCCGTTGGTCCGGTCCGAAAAAACCCGAGAATTTTATATCCGTTTTGATCCGGTCCGAATCCGATCCGACCGGGAGATTTTCGCAGATCACCGGATCGAATACGGTGTAACACCCCGAATTCTCAGAACTCGGGACATTACTGGTTAGGACCTCACAATGGGTCCCGACCTTAGTTTGACAACAATATTACTAGGATCTTGCAACAAGACACAAATAAGAAAAACCGAAATTCATAAAGATGTGTTTTTAAAAGGATGAATGCAACAAGGTCTAACAGCCTATAGTACTTAAACAAAGGGAAAAGACTAACTGTCTTAACAAAAGGAAAGAACGACAAGCAACAACCCAACCCCCACTCTAAGGAGTACGGAGACCCGGCTGACCACTACTTCCGGATCACTCAGCTGCTGCTCTAACCTGTAGTAAATCTAAACAACATAACAGAACAACCGTTAGCTAGCTATCTAAACATTAGGCAAAAGAAAACAACACACACACACATCATAGCAAAAGTAAACACTCATCATGCTTTCAATCAATTCATTTATTATCTTTACTTAGGTCATTCACTCTTACTAATGATACTTATTTTGTGACACGAGGGATTCCCAAACCTCGCCTCCGCCCCCGTGTACCCATCAGGAATGGATCCGATGCATCTCACCGTGTATCTGTATGGTCTGGGTATAGAGAACCTCCCAGTCTCCTGGCAGAGCTGGGCAGTGATGTCACAGCCCGTTATACATACACTTGGGCCTTAAAACATAACAACAACGGTCGTCCTAACAAGTTGTTATTATAAACACACAACACACACACACCACTATCGTCATCCAACTAACATCCAGAAACCAACTAAGTAAGTCGCAAGGACTTACTTGAATCAGATCACAATTCTCAAATTCTCAACTCGGTCCGCAACCATAGAAACTCAAGCGCCTATCACACAAGGCACGTGGATCAAAATTACATCCCATATTCTTAGAAGTTATAAACTCCTAAGATGTACAAGCTTATGAAGAGAATTTACTAGAAAGGCCCTCTTTAGATAAAAAAAAGAGACTATTTTACCTCCGGTCTCGAAACTCCGATATTTTTCTATAACCTAGTTCAAAATTCTTTCTTGGAACTTATTTCCACCCTCTAGTTCTTGTGGAATAGTTTGGTAAGGATTTATAAGAGTTACCAAAATTCTTAGTTTACACAAAAAGTCGTTAAGGTCCGACTTTGGGCTAAGATACAAGGCTTGGATAAAAATATAAAAATTCCGAAAAAAATCCTAGATCCTCTATGATATGCATACTAAACATAGGGGTAAATATCTCTCAAAAATTCCCAACTATCACTCTCCCATAAATCTCACAAGTTGGAATAAAAGCTGAAATTCCCATACTTAGCCAAATTTTCCTCTGCTGTAAAAACAGTCCAACTGTCCTACTTTGAGTCCTTATAAGTTCTAATTCGACCGTTAACTTTCTCCCAAATTTTAACACAACAAACTACATATTTATATCTACAATATATTAAAAATTCAACGGTGGATGTTCGATCTAAGCTATCCAAAAACAGGTTTAAAGTCAGCAGTTTTAACTCACAACATGAAATTTTCCTAGGCTGAATAAGGTCCTGGGTTCGAGTCTCTCTGTTAGCAGTCTCTCATATTTACTATGACCTGAAGGTCCCCAGTTCGAATCCCACCAATCACAAGTTATGTCTGAACTATATCCTATCATCTTATGTTCCAAAACCCTCTCCCTACTGAACTCTCTTCACCTATTCTAAGTCCAGCTTACACAATCATCAACCATACTCTCATTTCCTACTCATCAAACTAAAGGAACACTCCCTATACAACACTATGGTACTGAGGTTAAAGGCTATGTCTACTCACCCGCAACAATGAAGGCACATTTTGTGGTCGATCTCCCAATGAAGAGCCCGTCGTTAGATCTCAATAGATGCCGTTTGTTACGGATGACTGCATTAGATCAAAGGAAGGGATGGTTGTCGAAAGGCTGGACTGTGTTGGCCCGCTGCTGCGCCGGACTGGACTACGCCGGGCTGCTGCTGCGTGGGCCTAGACTGCATCGGCCTGCTGCTGCTGTGTCGATTTCCAAATGTGCGAGAGTTGTTGCGGTAGAGAGGGAGTGTCACGTCTAGGAATAGATGTGCACGCAATAAGTCTTAAATTTATACTCGTTATAATTATCCTAACTCCTAGCGAACCCGCAGTGTACGGGACGTTTGTAGAAAGGTAAGTATTCCGAGGTCGAACACAAAGACTAAGGTGAAATCGAGTCAAGCAATGATCAAAAATAGTGTAAATCTAGACTAAGATAAGGTGAGGAACAAAGAAAATGGAAAACACAATGTTTTTGTTGGTTTTTGTGGTGATTAAACAAAGATCACAAGTCAAGCAAGATAATAAACAACTAACAACTCAAGCTAGCAAACGAACAAGCAAACACAAGCACAAGAATATGATCAAGAGAGAAAAGTAGATTTTAGAGGTCAAGATTTCCGGTTATGGCATTGGACTCAAGGTTCTAAGGATTCTAAGGACAAGCTGCGGTGTTTGGGAAAGAATGTTTCGCTAATGGAAGCAATTACCGGGTAGGTCTCTCACTTCACTAATCCCGCATCAAACTCCTATTACCGGGTAAGTCTCTAGGAGTTAGAGTAAGGAATTCCACACAAACTAGATACTACTTAAGGGTAACCCTCTCCTTACCGGGTAAGTCTCGGAATAGGGAAATCTCAAGCAATTATCCTAGCACACTCAATCTAATAGCGGCTTATGAGGCTCACTACTACCTAGCATTCATCATCTTAGGTATCTAAGATCGGAAATCATCGGGTAGATCTCTTCCCTCACTTAGGTTGGTAGCATTAGGTGATTCTAAGCTAAATTAGGCTTAATAAACACTAGGATTTAAACAACCAAGGACCCCAACATGCAGATTTATCAATTAAAGAGCAACAGAGAAGAAAATCGGGTGGATCATACAGAAAATCGGACGATTTAGATGAAGAACAGGTCGATTTTTGTCTCTGAAATGGGTTTCGTGCATTCAAATCATCCTAAACTAACATATAAGTCCATCCTATCATCACCCAAGCCATAACCATCAATCCATCACTCTAAAATCACAAGAAACTAGCCAATAATATGCATATCAAGATCCGAAATCATCAAACAAGCATACATGGTGTTCATAGATGAGTAATGAAAGATGAGTAAGCAAAATCAATAAATCTCAGCCAAATCTAAGTTGTAGCAAGACTTACAAACTCTAAAATGAAGATGCAAAACGTTCTTAACAATCCTTGCAATTAGTTCTTCAATCCAAGTCTACAAAATCACTCAAAATCACTCTTAGAATGGTCTTCTTGTTCTTCCTTCAATCCTTGGGAGCTTTTCTTCTTCTCCAATCTTCCTACCAAATTGATGAGCTCTGAATGAGAGTGTGGGAGAGGAGAGATGCTCAGCAACCACCTGAGGGA
The DNA here is from genome assembly GCA_033239125.1 of Fagopyrum homotropicum. Taxonomy (NCBI): domain Eukaryota; kingdom Viridiplantae; phylum Streptophyta; class Magnoliopsida; order Caryophyllales; family Polygonaceae; genus Fagopyrum; species Fagopyrum homotropicum. The sequence goes on along the minus strand of BSWB01000007.1, from coordinate 24,389,199 downwards.
CCACTTATATTCTCCACCAAGAGCAAGGACGGGCAAGAGATCGTGGGACACGTGGCTTTAAGCTGTCAAAGGCCTAAAAATCGACCCAGAGCAATAAATCGGCCGATTTAGCTGCTTGCTGGTCCGATTTTCTTCAGCAGAAACTTGTTATGCTCGTTTAGCCATGAGTTGATCCATTGCTTGCACCAATAGTGGTCTTTGTGTCCTTTGTTGCTCCAATTATGCTCCTCCAAAGCTTTGGATGTGTACCATCATGAGGCTTGGCCCTCAAATGTATCAATTAACGTCCAATAGATCCCCGAATTACCTATAAAACCGATAAAAGGTAGTGTAGACGTCTTTTCTAGAAATGTGCATGAATTGAGCGAAGACGTCATGAATCAATGCCAAAACTTGTACGAATGAATGAGAAATCTATCTAAGTGACTACCTAATCCTAAGTCATAAATCTTGTTATCAAAAATACCCCATACTTAAGGTTTGCTCGTCCCCGAGCAAATTCCCAACTATAGACTAAGAGATGACATGATTTATGTATGCAGAAAAATTGTCAAAAATCTTTTGGAGTTGTGCTTCTAATATTGGATCACCTTCATAGTCATGTTTCATGGCAATGGGCAAGCAATTATGCATCAAATAAATGAAAGTATGGAAAGACAATTACACTTAACTTGATAGCATGCAATGAAGTGTAAAGATGAAGAAGTCAAGATGATCATGAGCATATCCAATCTAAATCACTTAGTCTTACACACATGCAAGTAGGTCATAAGGACTTGCGAAATAGAAGGCCAAGAAACGTTGTGATTAGGCGGGAATTTTCTAGGCTATGTGATGCTAATCCGGGAAAGGAACTAAACAACCACAACTTCAAATTTTCTTATCAACTTCCCTCAAGTGTATATTTTTCTTCATTTTCTTTCTTTCTTTTATTTTTGAGACAATGGCATTGGTGTGCAAAAGCCGAAACCTTGGTGATTAGCCATTCTCGGGCTTTTTCTATTTTTCGAGATGCATCCACACCGGGCACACATACCAAAGCTCGTTAGAACTATCGGTTTATTTGACTTTGGCAAGGCACCAACACCCGATTATGTGAAGTGTACCGAGTTACTTGTCATTTAAACCAACGTCCCCAAACCTATATTTTTGTCTACACTTTCACAACAAATTCAGCATTCTATTCATGGCATTCTTTCATCAACACCTTCACCCCACACTTGCTTTTCACACACATCAACACACTAGCATGCTCCTATTCCCGGATGGGTCAAAAGAGGTCAATTTATATCAATGGAGGTGCTCAAACAACGTGATCAAGATGAGAAGTAGAGAAAGATGAATTGCCTCATTCATTCCTAGATGATGTGCAAGAACTAGCATGCGATTTCGATTTTCAATACTCAATTCAATCAAGGCAAACATTCATGATCACAAATCATTCATGGTTTCAAGAGAAGTACTTCAAGTCCACATATGCATCATCTATTCAACACATAAGGCTATCCATAGCCAATTCACAAGACAAGGTTCATCATTAGGGTCATATCCAAACCTTAGAAGCACTAAAAATTTTAAAATTTTCTGATTTTTTGGATTTTTGATTTATGTATGTACAATGCAAGATATAATGAAACATGTGACAATATTAAACTATCCTAGATGCTAATCATGCAAATGATTATGAAAACCCCACCCCATACTTAGAAACACATTGTCCCTAATGTGTAAACTAAATAAAGAAGTGAAAGAGAGTTCTCACAATGTAAGAGTGGTGGTGCTTTGGTATTTCGGTTCTCATTGGATGATGATGGTGGATGATCGATCAAGGATGGTAGAGAGCTCTTGATGTTCATTATGGTGTCGGAACCCGCGCTTGGCACCGCAAGCCGTCCAAGTTCCACGTCCGCTCCACCCATGCTTGATTGGAGATCATCACTTTCCTTTACAGAGGAAAAATCGGACCAGCTACCCAGGAAAATCGGCCGATTTATTGATGAACAGGCCGATTTTTCTGGGTGCTTTTCTCCTCGTCCATGTGCTTGGATCTTGTTCCTTCAACTAGTCCATGAGGCTTTCACATGACCTCCAACATCCCATAACTCATGACAATCAACAAGATCTAGCACCCAAAAACACAAAAGAAAAACAAAACACACCAAGAGTGAGATTAAACAAAAGCAAGAAAAACACAAGGAAAAATATATACCAATGGGTTGCCTCCCATTAAGCGCTTCTTTAAGGTCATTAGCTTGACCAAATTCGGGAGCGTTTCAATCAAGGTGAAGCGGGGCAATCACTTCCACCGGGGTTTCCGGGATGTACTTCTTCAATCGATGCCCATTCACTTTGAAGTCACCACAATGATCTCCTCCTATCTCTACCGCTCCATGAGGAAAGATCTTCTTCACCATATATGGCCCGGTCCATCTTGATTTGAGCTTTCCGGGGAAGAGCCGCAGCCTCGAGTTGAAGAGAAGGACAAGGTCGCCTTCACTCAACTCCTTCGGGATGAGGCGCTTGTCATGCCACCGTTTAGTCCTCTCCTTGTAGATCCGGGCATTCTCATAAGCATCCAACCGGATCTCTTCAAGAGCGTTTATGTCAAGCAACCTCTTCTCTCCCGCCTCCTTGAGATCAAAATTTAGCCACTTAATGGCCCAATAAGCTCTATGCTCCATCTCAACCGGAAGGTGGCACGACTTTCCATAGACCAACTTGTAAGGAGTGGTGCCAATTGGTGTTTTGAAGGCGGTCCTATATGCCCACAAGGCATCATCGAGCTTCATAGCCCAATCTTTTCTCGTCCTTGATACCGTCTTCTCAAGAATGGCCTTGATCTCCCGGTTGGAGATCTCCACTTGGCCACTAGTTTGGGGATGGTAAGGTGTTGCCACCTTATGAGTCACCCCATACTTGGCCAAAAGTGCTCCAAAATTCCTATTGGTGAAGTGCTTCCCTCCATCGCTTATGATCACCCTAGGTGTTCCAAACCTAGGAAAGATCACTCGGTTGAAGAACCGCACCACTACCTTGGCGTCATTTGTAGGAGAGGCGATTGCCTCCACCCATCTCGAAACATAGTCAACCGCCAATAGGATGTAGAGGTTGCCACATGAAGAAGGGAATGGCCCCATGAAGTCCACACCCCACATATCAAATATCTCTACCTCTTGGATGTTGTTCAAGGGCATCTCATTCCTCCTTGAGATGTTGCCCGTCCTTTGGCAAGCATCATAAGCTACCACAAAGCCTTGCACGTCCTTGAACAAACTTGGCCAAAAGAAGCCCGATTGTAGCACTTTCGCACATGTCTTGTGTGCACTAGCATGCCCTCCACATGGCAAGGAATGACAATGGCGGATCACACTCTCCACCTCATCCTCCGGTATGCATCTTCTAAACATCCCATCCGGCCCTCTTTTGAACAAAAGTGGCTCGCTCCAATAGTAATGCCTCACATCTTTGAAGAACTTCTTCCTTTGGGCATATGTCAAACCGGGAGGCACTTCCTCACACACTAGGTAGTTCACAATGTCGGCAAACCATGGCTCGCTTCCTCTAGACACTTGGAACAAGCACTCCTCCACCATTTGCAATTGCTCATCCCGGAATGAGTCATCAATCGGGATGTCCTCTTTTTCAAGCTCCAATGGTGGGAGTCTACTAAGGTGATCCGCCACGGAGTTCTCGGATCCCTTCTTGTCCCGGATCTCCAAATCAAACTCTTGAAGAAGAAGGATCCATCGAATCAATCTAGGCTTTGCATCCTTCTTGGTAAGGAGATAACGGATCGCAGCATGATCCGTATACACTATGACTTTCGCTCCAACGAGGTATGACCGAAACTTCTCAAAGGCATACACTACCGCTAGCAACTCTTTCTCGGTTGTGGCATAGTTAAGTTGGGCATCATCTAGCGTCTTGCTAGCATAATAAATAGCATGAGTTTTCCCATCTTTCCTTTGCCCCAAAACAGCCCCAACGGCTACATCGCTTGCATCACACATGATCTCAAACGGTAAACTCTAATCCGGAGGTTGCATGATGGGTGCGGAGATCAAGGCGTTCTTCAACCTACAAAAAGCTTCAAGGCAATCTTTGGAGAAGACAAAATCAACATCCTTCATTAGTAGGTTAGTGAGAGGCTTAGAAATTTTAGAGAAATCTTGAATGAACCTCCGGTAAAAACCGGCATGCCCTAAAAAGCTCCTTACCCCCTTCACCGAGGTAGGTGGCGGCAACTTCTCTATCGTTTCAATTTTCGCTCTATCAACCTCAATGCCACGGTTAGACACCAAGTGTCCTAACACAATACCTTCACTTACCATGAAGTGGCATTTTTCCCAATTTAAGACAAGATTTGTCTCCTCACATCTTTGTAATACTAAGGACAAGTTAGACAAGCAATCATCGAAAGAAGAACCATAAACAGAGAAATCATCCATAAATACTTCCATGATATTTTCAATGTATTCCGAAAAGATAGCCATCATACACCTTTGGAAGGTGGCGGGTGCATTACACAACCCAAATGGCATTCTCCTATATGCAAAAGTACCCCATGGACATGTAAAGGTTGTTTTCTCTTGGTCATCGGGGTGGATAGGGATTTGGAAGAATCCACTATAGCCATCTAGGTAGCAAAAATGAGAGTGTTGAGCTAATCTCTCTAGCATTTGGTCAATGAAAGGGAGAGGGAAGTGATCTTTCCTAGAGGCCATGTTCAACTTCCTATAATCAATGCACATCCTCCATCCCGTAACCGTTCTAGTGGGAATTAGTTCATTGTTCTCATTGGTTACTACGGTCATCCCACCCTTCTTAGGTACTACATGAACGGGACTAACCCACTTACTATCCGAGATAGGGTAGATAATTCCCGCATCTAGCAACTTTATGATCTCCTTCTTAACTACCTCTTTCATTATAGGATTTAACCTTCTTTGATGTTCAATAGAGGGTTTATGATTATCTTCCATCATTATCCTATGCATGCACAAAGATGGTTTGATGCCAACAAGATCATCAATGGTGTATCCTATTGCCTTTCTATGCAGTTTCAATTCATTCAACAATCTATTAAGCTCATCATCATTCAAAGATGCATTCACAATCACCGGATAAGTAGAATTTGAACCAAGGAAAGCATACTTTAAATGAGAAGGAAGAGGTTTAAGATCAAGTTGAGGAGGACCTTTTTCGGTTGGAGACGATTCATACAATGTAGGTTGAGATGATTGCAAAGCCATGGAAGCCTCCTTGAAGTCCCTTGATGATTGCTCATACTCAAGTGGTTGATGCTGAAAAGACTCAGGAAAATCGACCCAGGAAGAAAAATCGGTCGATTTTTCTGAAGGGGGGTCGATCTGAGTTTCTGTTTTGGCAAAACTGGCTGAAATTTCAGCATAAGTACAAAAATCGGCCGATTTTTGGCAGGCAGTCCGATTTTTCTGCCAGTTTCTCTCTTCTTCTAGCACTTCAAATCCCACACTTGGTAGCTCGTCCAATGCATTCAAGGCCTTGATTACTTCATTGCTACTCTCCTCAACTCCTTCTTCCATCAAGCTTGAGCTAAGAACCCTCTCAAGTGGATCCTTGAGCAAGATTGAGCTCACAACCTCCCTAGATTCCTCTTCTTCAACTATGTTGAATACATCCTCATCAAGGGTTGGCCCTTTCATCATTGTGGATAGCTTAAACTTGATGTTATCTTCTCCAATGTTGAAAGAGAGAGTTCCATTCTTGCAATCTACTAGACACCCGGAAGTAGCTAGGAAAGGTCTCCCCAAAATGATAGGAACCGGATAGTCCGCCGGGATATCCAAAACAACGAAGTCTATGGGCACATAGAACTTCCCTAATTGCACCGGGATGTCTTCCAAGATCCCAACCGGATGAGTGATTGAGCGGTCTGCCATGTAAAGAGTCATCTTGACCGGCTTTGGCTCTCCTAGCCCAACCTTGTTGCAAAGTGCAAGCGGGATGATGCTTACACTTGCCCCAAGATCACATAGGGCATCATACTTCACTTCTCCTACTCCGATTGGCACACAAAAGGATCCCGGATCCCTTAGCTTAGGAGGCATCTCCTCCTTCATCATTTGAATCAACTCCGAGGATCTCTTAGTCATCCTTATCTCCCCATACTCCTCCAACTTCCTTTTGTTGGAGAGTATTTCCTTCAAGAACTTGCCATATGCCGGCATCCCTAAAATAGCATCCATGAACGGAATGTTAATATGCAATTTAGACATTAGTTCAAGGAACTTACCAAAGTGATTGTCCAAGCGAGCTCTTGCTCGTGATTGAGGGAACGGTAGTGGTGGCTTGTATGGAGGCGGTGCCACACATCTTGGCTCTACATCCTTGCTCTTGCCTCCATCTCCTTGCGAAGTCTCTTCTTCATTCACCACTTGCTTCCCTTTAGCATTCTCCTTAGGCAAAGGATCTTTCATGCTTAACCCACTTCTTGTTGTGATGGCCAACACTTGTCCCTTTGGGTTTTCTTCGGTCCTTCCGGGAAGCTTCCCCGGATCTCTATGTGCTTCACCCGCCTTTTGGAACACTTGTGCTTCCAACACTTTTTGAGCCTTGGAAATGGAAGTCACCGTGCTCTCAAGACCGCTCAACCTTCCTAGCAATTGCTCAAACATCATTTCCGTTCTATCCTTTGGCGGTTGAGTGAATCCGGGTGGAGGTTCTTGTGAAGCTCTTGGTGGTGGAGTTGTGCTTGTAGAAGCGGGAGGGTTCAAGGCTCCATCCGGGTTAGAGTAAGAAAACCCGGGATGGTTATGGTTGGGCCGGTAATTGTTGAATTGCCGGTTGTTGTTGAAGTTCCTTGGGCCTTGGTAGTTGTTGTAGTTGCCCCTTCCCATATAGTTCACATCCTCCTCTTTGGAAGATAGGTTGGCTTGTGGAAGCACTTGAGGGGTTGCTTGGTTCTTCAAAGTTGTAGCACACAACTCCCTCAAGGACTTTAGCTCGTTGTTGATGGCGTCGAGCTTGAAGTTGCTCATGGTGACCTCACTCACCTCATATGCTCCCGCCTTTCTCCCTTCACTCTTCCTATGGGAGTACTTCTCAATCACTAGAGCTTGCTTCTCCACAAACTCCCAAGCATCATCTACATGCTTCTCCATGAAAGTCCCACCGGAAAGGGATTGAAGCTTGAATTGGCTATCTTCATCAAGTCCTTTGAAGTAGATCTCCAATAGCTCAATTTTTGGTATGCCATGGTGTGGACAATCTAGGAGAAGGTCTTTGAATCTCTCCCAAGACTTGAACAAACTCTCTCTATCCTTCATCACGAAGGCATTGATCTTCCCTCTTAATTCGGTAGTCTTGGAAGGTGGGAAGAACTTAGTCAAAAACTCGGTTGTCATCTCCTCCCAAGTACCAACTCGCCCTTGCGGAATAGATTGATACCAAGCTAAGGCCTTGTCCTTAAGAGAGAAGGAGAAAGCCCTTAGCTTATGGTTGTTGCTCTCCAATCTCGGCGGTCTAAGAGTCTCCATCAAAATCTCGTAGTTCATCAAATGTTGGTGAGGAGACTCTCCTTCCATCCCTCCAAATTGGTTATGCCGGATCATTTGTAGAACTTGAGGGCGGAGCTCGTAATCATGGGCTGCGGGATCTCCTAAGTTCACACCCGGGCGGTGTGCTCTTTGTGCCGGATCCATACGTTGCCCCAATGTTTGTGGCTCATCCATAGCAATGGGCACAACCCTAACGTTCACCGCCGGCTGCGGTTGTGGTGGAGGTGGAGGAGGTTGTTGACGGTTAAGCTCCCTTTGCACAAGTGCTTGCCTAATCTCCTCAATCTCCCTCCTAGTTGCCTCTTGCCTCTCATGGGCAAGTCTCCTTTCTTCCTCCAAGAGCTCATCTCTTAGCCTAATTTGCTCTAAGGCTTCATCCAACTCGGCTTGGAGGTTCCTACCGGCCATCTCTTTCTCTTTTCGAATGCTCTTGGATCTAGATCTAAGGGTTTTCTCCGGTTCGGGATCGAATGGAGCTAAATCCTTGCCACGAGATCTTCGCATACACCTAAAGAGTAAGAGATGTCCTGAAAAGCAAAGACACACACCAAAGAGAGATCAAAAGCAACAAGAAAGATCTACACTATAAACAATCACGAAATGACTCAATCTAGACCTAGTCCCCGGCAACGGCGCCAAAAACTTGTCACGTCTAGGAATAGATGTGCACGCAATAAGTCTTAAATTTATACTCGTTATAATTATCCTAACTCCTAGCGAACCCGCAGTGTACGGGACGTTTGTAGAAAGGTAAGTATTCTGAGGTCGAACACAAAGACTAAGGTGAAATCGAGTCAAGCAATGATCAAAAATAGTGTAAATCTAGACTAAGATAAGGTGAGGAACAAAGAAAATGGAAAACACAATGTTTTTGTTGGTTTTTGTGGTGATTAAACAAAGATCACAAGTCAAGCAAGATAATAAACAACTAACAACTCAAGCTAGCAAACGAACAAGCAAACACAAGCACAAGAATATGATCAAGAGAGAAAAGTAGATTTTAGAGGTCAAGATTTCCGGTTATGGCATTGGACTCAAGGTTCTAAGGATTCTAAGGACAAGCTGCGGTGTTTGGGAAAGAATGTTTCGCTAATGGAAGCAATTACCGGGTAGGTCTCTCACTTCACTAATCCCGCATCAAACTCCTATTACCGGGTAAGTCTCTAGGAGTTAGAGTAAGGAATTCCACACAAACTAGATACTACTTAAGGGTAACCCTCTCCTTACCGGGTAAGTCTCGGAATAGGGAAATCTCAAGCAATTATCCTAGCACACTCAATCCAATAGCGGCTTATGAGGCTCACTACTACCTAGCATTCATCATCTTAGGTATCTAAGATCGGAAATCATCGGGTAGATCTCTTCCCTCACTTAGGTTGGTAGCATTAGGTGATTCTAAGCTAAATTAGGCTTAATAAACACTAGGATTTAAACAACCAAGGACCCCAACATGCAGATTTATCAATTAAAGAGCAACAGAGAAGAAAATCGGGTGGATCATACAGAAAATCGGACGATTTAGATGAAGAACAGGTCGATTTTTGTCTTTGAAATGGGTTTCGTGCATTCAAATCATCCTAAACTAACATATAAGTCCATCCTATCATCACCCAAGCCATAACCATCAATCCATCACTCTAAAATCACAAGAAACTAGCCAATAATATGCATATCAAGATCCGAAATCATCAAACAAGCATACATGGTGTTCATAGATGAGTAATGAAAGATGAGTAAGCAAAATCAATAAATCTCAGCCAAATCTAAGTTGTAGCAAGACTTACAAACTCTAAAATGAAGATGCAAAACGTTCTTAACAATCCTTGCAATTAGTTCTTCAATCCAAGTCTACAAAATCACTCAAAATCACTCTTAGAATGGTCTTCTTGTTCTTCCTTCAATCCTTGGGAGCTTTTCTTCTTCTCCAATCTTCCTACCAAATTGATGAGCTGTGAATGAGAGTGTGGGAGAGGAGAGATGCTCAGCAACCACCTGAGGGACCACTTATATTCTCCACCAAGAGCAAGGACGGGCAAGAGATCGTGGGACACGTGGCTTTAAGCTGTCAAAGGCCTAAAAATCGACCCAGAGCAATAAATCGGCCGATTTAGCTGCTTGCTGGTCCGATTTTCTTCAGCAGAAACTTGTTATGCTCGTTTAGCCATGAGTTGATCCATTGCTTGCACCAATAGTGGTCTTTGTGTCCTTTGTTGCTCCAATTATGCTCCTCCAAAGCTTTGGATGTGTACCATCATGAGGCTTGGCCCTCAAATGTATCAATTAACGTCCAATAGATCCCCGAATTACCTATAAAACCGATAAAAGGTAGTGTAGACGTCTTTTCTAGAAATGTGCATGAATTGAGCGAAGACGTCATGAATCAATGCCAAAACTTGTACGAATGAATGAGAAATCTATCTAAGTGACTACCTAATCCTAAGTCATAAATCTTGTTATCAGGGAGGAATCAGCGAGAGAATCGTAGCAGCAATTAGGCTAGGAAAACAATAGGTTTAGGTTAATTAATTAGGGATTAGGGTAAAAAAAATATGGGTTGGGCCAGCTGGGCCGGAAATTACTATCTACTAGGCTTAGTCCGATGGGTCTGCTCATCCTACTAGATGATAGCTATTAAATGAGTCGTTAACTTATACGGAACTACTCTTCGGTTTTTAATCATACGGAAATGTTATTCAGTTTACATATTTATCATTTTATGTGAATTAAATTACATAAAATGATAGAACTTTGATAAAAATTTTATAATGTATAACATTCTCTAGAATGAGAAGAGGTTAGCGGATCGAAATCCGGTTTGATCGGGTATTAAACGGAAAATAAATTTTTCTGGTATTACATCAGTACCCCCTTAAAATAAGTTTTGTCCCGAAACTTAGAATAATGTATCTAGTCAAATGACTTTCTTTGTATAACTTGGTTTCATTAAAACCCGTTTTCTAACATGCAACTATTCAGTCATCATAAACAAACACACATCAAGAAACATAATCACTCAATCCAAGGTAAAACAAAAAAAAATCAACAACAACACAACATCCGAGTACTAACTTGTCGGTACAGAAGTAGCGGCTAACTCCTCAAGAAACTCGGGATAATTACGTCTAATACTCTTCTCTATCTCCCCAAGTGGCCTAATCAGCTCCTCGTCTAGACCACTAGATCTTCAACATCGGTATCTCTTTGGACCGTAGACGTCTAGTACTGCGCTCTAGGATAGCTAATGGGTACTCCATAAATGTATGGTCGACTAAACTATCAGATCCTCATGACTGATAACGTGTCTCGGATCCGGGATGTACTCTCTCAACTGAGATACATGGAAGACCGGATGGACACCCTCTAGTCTCGGCGGTAGTGCTAAACGGTAGGCAACCTCTCCAACTCTCTCCAAGATCTCAAAAGGTCCGACATAACGGGGACTCAGCTTCCCTTTAATGCCGAAACGCCTCACTCCTCTCGTCGGTGACACTCTCAACCACACCTGAGCACCCACCTTAAACTCCAAGGGTCGACGCCTTTTGTCGGCGTAGGACTTCTGGCGACTTTGAGCTGCTAACCTCCGCTCCCGGACTAGGGCAATCCGAGCGATGTCATCCTGTATCTGATCTGGAGCTACTTCATCAGCTCTGCTAGGCTCATCCCAACATAATGGCATGCGACATTTCCGCCCGTATAAAGCCTCATAAGGGGCCATCTCAATAGACGCGTGCCAGCTGATATTATATGAAAACTCTACCAGTGGGAGATGGTCTGGCCATACCTCTCCCCAATCTAGTACACAAGCCCGCAGCATGTCCTCTAACGTCTGGATGGTCCTCTCAAACTGACCGTTAGTGTGTGGGTGGTAAGCAATAGTAAAGTGGAGACTCGTCCCCAAAGCATTATGTACATGTTGCCAAAATCTCGAGGTGAAACGTCCATCTCTGTCGGAGACGATAGTCCTCGGTACTCCATGGAGTCTCACAATGTGTTTGGTGAACTCCTCAGCTAGACGACTTACCGGCCACGTTTCCTTAATCGGGATAAAACGTGCGGTCTTCGTCAGACGGTCTACCACTACTCACATAGCATCAAAACCTCTGCTAAGTCTCAACACTGTGACAAAATCCATAGATATGTCCTCCCACTTCCACTGTGGTACTAGAAGTGGGCGGAGCTCTCCTCCGAACCTACGATGCTCAATCTTGACCTGCTGGCAGGTCGCACACTGAGCTACATACCGAGTCACGTAGGGCCTCAAACCACCCCACCAGAAGGACCGTCTCATATCCTTGTACATCTTACTCGCTCCAGGATGGGCTGAGTATGGGGTAGCATGAGCTGCACCTAGTATCCTTTGTCTCAACTCACTATCTGACGGCACACAAACGCGGTCCTAACGTCTCATCACTCCATCAGCACCAATAGTGAACTGTGGTGCTTCATCTCGAGACATCCTGTCCCAAATTATGGTCAAAGTCGGGCAAGTCTCCTGCTTTTGTCGGATCTCATCCAAAAGATCAGGAAGTAACTCTAAAGTAGCAAACTGACTATCTATATCGGGAAACTGAATCTCTATTTCTAACCAAGCCAAGTCTTTATGCAACTGTGGCTGTAATGTCAACCGGCCTATCGCCCTCTCCCGAGGTGTCTTCCGGCTCAAAGCGTCAGCTACTAGATTCGTCTTTCAGGGGTGGTAGAGAATCTCAAGGTCAAAATCCTTGATCAACTCTAATCAGCGCCTCTGGCAATTATTCAACTCCCGCTGAGTGAATATATACTTCAGACTCTTATGGTGTGTGAAGATCTAACATGTCGCCCCATAGAGATAGTGACGCCAGATCTTAAGAGCATAGGCCACTACAGCTAACTCTAGGTTGTGTGTGGGGTAGTTCTCCTCATACGTCTTCAACTACCGAGACGCATAAGTTATGCCCTTACCCCTCTGCATCAAAACACACCCAAGCCCAGCTTGAATGTGTCACTGTATACCACAAGATTATCTGTACCCTTTGTATACAAAGATAAGATGCATATGATTTTCTCAAAAATCAAATTCCTCGCATCGCATTTATTATGTTTTCCTTATACTCATGTAGTTTTACCTTCTTTTACTCTTTACCACCAGTAGGATAGTTAAATCCCTTTGAGTTTCCTCGTATACGCCTTACGGACTACATTGGTTGGTCTTATTACTTTCATCAACTGTTATGTCATCAGTCCAGCTTGAATTTTCATTGGAGTACCTCCATTTCTCATTAAACTTTCATATATACACTTTTCGGTAATCATCCTATTGGGGTAATACCGGATCCATATAACAATCTTTAGTCATTCAACTTTACTCCTTCTCATGTCTGTTCTAGCCAACATGTAGATTCCATCTGCAATCACCTCACAACTCGACCACACATTTCGCCAAGGCTTTAAATCATACTCTCTATGTTTGTGCCTCGTCTGTAATTCCAATTATTCTATATCACTTCTTTATCACAAGGGTTTCCCTTGTCAATCTCGACAGTTTGACCACACTTTTTCTCGGAGGAGCACCATCAGTTCTACTTGTGTGGATCCCTTCATACTAACTTTGATATGTATCTTTCCTTAGTCAGTAGTAAGCAACTACTCACAACAATTCTCTTTACACCATTACTATCATCAATGGTCATTACCGACCGTCAAGAGCTTCTCTTTAATTTCTTCATTAGAGTTATCATATTGGACTCATTTAATGTTACCATCAAGGCTAATAGTACTTGCATTGATTTAACTTCACCATTTTCGTTGTTGATCTCTGGAAGAAATTCACCAGTTGTCGGTAAATTTCCTTTGTAACCTTGTGGTTATTCTTCTTATCTGTCAACCAACCATCACTAGTTAGCCAGCACGTGTAAATTCTCTGTTGTTACCAATTAGTCTGTAGTTGACCTTTTATAAGATCGTAGACTTACTTTTCTTCTATCTCCTTTGAGGTTTGATATACAAGGTGAAAATATATCTCTTCCATTTATTTTCCTTTAGCTCTTTCTACAAATTACCTTCCTATAAGAGTACTATACTCTTACGAGTCTAGTTGTATCTTCGTCTTCTGTCAACGGACTTATAAATTCTTCTACGATAACTTGTAGGCATTTCTCCATGATTCTTTTTACCCGAGTTATTGTCCACTTGTGGTTCTCTGTTATGACCCACTAGTGTTATTAACTTAAATCTCTTCGTGAGTGAGAAGTTATTAGAGACCCTCTTTTTCCCCAAGACTATTCTCCTATACCCTCTTTCTTGGGGTGTTGCTTGTACTTCCGCCTTTATAGAAATCCGGTCTTTGTTGTATCCCGATCCTTGTTGTAATTCTTGTGTGTTCTAGGGGGTCACACCACTTCCATGTTGGTGAAATCGGCCTTCCCCTTTCTAGCAACCTGTAAGCTTTCGTTTTGCGGCTCTTTAATTCTTCGTATCGGGATGGGCAATGTATCTTATCTTGACTATTCTCCTACACCCTCCTTCTTGGGGTGCTGCTTGTACTTCCGCCTTTATAGAAATCCGGTCTTTGTTGTATCCCGATCCTTGTTGTAATTCTTGTTTGTTCTAGGAGGTCACACCACTTCCATGTTGGTGAAATCGGCCTTCCCCTTTCTAGCAACCTGTAAGCTTTCGTTTTGCGCCTCTTTAATTCTTCGTATCGGGATGGGCAATGTATCTTATCTTGACTCCTACTCTTATGATTGTCTCGGTTTCCCATCTTGATTGTAGTGGAAAGTAGCTTGTCGAGAGTGATCATATTCCGCTCTGCTTCTAGCCTCAAACTTTCACCTTCTGGTCTGTAAGTAAGCTTAGATTCAATGTCTTTTTGTCTGGATTGCTACTATCTTTCACCTTGACCTTCATGCCTATTTGTGTTTCTGAAGGCATCCCCTTTGTTTGTAATGTTGCTTTACACTATCTTGAAAGAACTTATGGGTTGTCTCTTCCAATTTGTATACTTGCCGGTCATCCAACACGCTGCCGGAACTACCCTCATGTATATTCTTCATTTGATCCTATTGAGTTGACTCGGAATTCCCTTCTTGTCATTAGTTGATGTTGTCTTTCAGTCTTCACTTTTCCGTCTCGACGTTCCTCAACAAGCTCAAAGGAGTTGTCCGCCGTTCGTCTACCCTAATGCACATAAGGTGTGCATACTAATCCTCACGTTGACACCTTTCAAAATCTACTTAGATGTGTCAAAGGGGTGAGAAACTCATTATGTTATCTCCGTTAAGGACATAACATAACTATAATTTCTACTAATCTTCGGCATATACTTATCTATATCACACATCTTTATAATCAAGCTAAAAAGTCCAACTAAAGTAAAACCTAAAGTCCATACTAAGCATACTGAGATCCCCGGTAGTAGTGGTGGTCAGCCGTACTTTTCTATCCCCAACCAGACTATGCATGCATTTGAAACCAAAAGTCCTTTTTGAAACTCAGATCCCTTTTCGGGTTCTGCTCAAGTACTTATTCGGTCTTTCAAAAGATTTCAAGTGCCATTGTTGCCAACCTAGAGCTCTGATACCATTTTGTAACACCCCGAATTCTCAAAACTCGGGACATTACTGGTTAGGACCTCACAATGGGTCCCGACCTTAGTTTGACAACAACATTACTAGGATCTTGCAACAAGACACAAATAAGAAAAACCGAAATTCATAAAGATGTGTTTTTAAAAGGATGAATGCAACAAGGTCTAACAGCCTATAGTACTTAAACAAAGGGAAAAGACTAACTGTCTTAACAAAAGGAAAGAACGACAAGCAACAACCCAACCCCCACTCTTAGGAGTATGGAGACCCGGCTGACCACTATTTCCGGATCACTCAGCTGTTGCTCTAACTTGTAGTAAATCTAAACAACATAACAGAACAACCGTTAGCTAGCTATCTAAACATTAGGCAAAAGAAAATAGCACACACACACATCATAGCAAAAGTAAACACTCATCATGCTTTCAATCAATTCATTTATTATCTTTACTTAGGTCATTCACTCTTACTAATGATACTTATTTTGTGACACGAGGGATTCCCAAACCTCGCCTCCGCCCCCGTGTACCCATCAGGAATGGATCCGATGCATCTCACCGTGTAACTGTATGGTCTGGGTATAGAGAACCTCTCAGTCTCCTAGTAGAGCTGGGCAGTGATGTCACGGCCCGTTATACATACACTTGGGCCTTAAAACATAACAACAAAGGTCGTCCTAACAAGTTGTTATTATAAACACACAACACACACACCACTATCGTCATCCAACTAACATCCAGAAACCAACTAAGTAAGTCGCAAGGACTTACTTGAATCAGATCACAATTCTCAAATTCTCAACTCGGTCCGCAACCATAGAAACTCAAGCGCCTGTCACACAAGGCACGTGGATCAAAATTACATCCCATATTCTTAGAAGTTATAAAATCCTAAGATGTACAAGCTTATGAAGAGAATTTAATAGAAAGGCCCTCTTTAGATAAAAAAGACTTTTTTACCCCCGATCTCGAAACTCCGATATTTTTCTATAACCTAGTTCAAAATTCTTCCTTGGAACTTATTTCCACCCTCTAGTTCTTGTGTAATAGTTTGGTAAGGATTTATAAGAGTTACCAAAATTCTTAGTTTACACAAAAAGTCGTTAAGGTCCGACTTTGGGCTAAGATACAAGGCTTGGATAAAAATATAAAAATTCCGAAAAAATCCTAGATCCTCTATGATATGCATACTAAACATAGGGGTAAAGATCTCTCAAAAATTTCCAACTATCACTCTCCCATAAATCTCACAAGTTGGAATAAAAGCTGAAATTCTCATACTTAGCCAATTTTTCCTCTGCTGTAAAAACAGTCCAACTGTCCTACTTTGAGTCCTTATAAGTTCTAATCCGACCGTTAAATTTCTCCCAAATTTTAACACAATAAACTACATATTTATATCTACAATATATTAAAAATTCAACGGTGGATGTTCGATCTAAGCTATCCAAAACAGGTTTAAAGTCAACAGTTTCAGCTCACAACATGAAATTTTCCTAGGCTGAATTAGGTCCTGGATTCGAGTCTCTCTGTTAGCAGTCTCTCATATTTACTATCACCTGAAGGTCCCCAGTTCGAATCCCACCAATCACAAGTTATGTCTAAACTATATCCTATCATCTTATGTTCCAAAACCCTCTCCCTACTGAACTCTCTTCACCTATTCTAAGTCCAGCTTACACAATCATCAACCATACTCTCATTTCCTACTCATCAAACTAAAGGAACACTCCCTATACAACACTATGGTACTGAGGTTAAAGGCTGTGTCTACTCACCCGCAACAATGAAGGCACATTTTGTGGTCGATCTCCCAATGAAGAGTCCGTCGTTGGATCTCCATAGATGCCGTTTGTTACGGATGACTGCATTAGATCAAAGGAAGGGATGGTTATTGTCTATTCATGAGGAGAGGAGAGTGGACAGCAGGCTTAACAGCTTACCATATACTCGTTTGCAGCAGGGTGAGCGGGACGATCCGCTCCTGTCTCGTTCCCGATGGAAGCGTGCAGCGGTTGGGAGCGTAGAGGCTGGGTGCTGGCGTCCCAGCCGGTCTGTGCAGAGGACGAGTGCGGGAGTCCCAGGCTGTCTGTGCAGAGGACGAGTACGGGAGTCCCAGGCGGCTCTGCGTTGGGCGACTACTGGTTGTCGAAGGGCTGGACTGTGTTGGCCTGCTGCGCTGGACTGGACTGCGTCGGGCTGCTGCTGTGTGGGACTAGACTGCATCGGCCTGCTGCTGCTGTGTCGATTTCCAAATGTGCGAGAGTTGTTGCGGTAGAGAGGGAGGAATTAGCGAGAGAATCGTAGCAGCAATTAGGTTAGGAAAACAATAGGTTTAGGTTAATTAATTAGGGATTAGGGTAAAAAAAATATGGGTTGGGCCAGCTGGGCCAGAAATTACTATCTACTAGGCTTAGTCCGATGGGCCTGCTCATCCTACTAGATGATAGCTATTAAATGAGTCGTTAACTTATACGGAACTACTCTTCGGTTTTTAATCATACGGAAATGTAATTCAGTTTACATATTTATCATTTTATGTGAATTAAATTACATAAAATGATAGAACTTTGATAAAATTTTTATAATGTATAACATTCTCTAGAATGAGAAGAGGTTAGCGGATCGAAATCCGGTTTGATCGGGTATTAAACGGAAAATAAAATTTTCGGGTATTACATACGGATCGGGGTTTTAGGCATTCGGATATCCGGGTAAAAACGGATACCCGCGGATATCCGGATATTTTCGAATATCCGCGGATCGGTGGATATCCGCAGATCATCGGATATCCGCGGATCGACGGATCACCGGGTATCCGCGGATCGATGGATCAACGGATATCTGCGGATCACCGGATATCAAGTTTTAAAATAAATATATTACATTACATAGTACATTATATTAGTACATTTAGTACATTTTTACTAATATTATATTTGACAATTTTAATAAAATAAACAATAAATTTATACTAAAAAGGTCGTATATTATAATTTATACTAATATTTGTATTTGAAAATATATTATGTTGTTAAAATCTTTGAGTTAGACAAAATAATGAATTGATAATGTTCAATTTACAACTTATACAATATACATAGTATATTTGTATAATAGTATGTACTTAACTGCTTATGTAAATAAATGTAAAACATACACAAATTGAAAGAATGAAAGTTATTTGTTATTTTGTTTAAATAGATGAATATATTCTTTTTATAAAGTAACTATTATGATTATTTGTTTACAACTCATACATGTACATGTTGGACTCAACAATAATCTGATAATAATCTTTTATTATAAGTTACGTTGATCTTATTTAAATGAGCAAATGTTCATAATAATCTTGTCATATAAGTTGATCTCATTTTAAGATATATGTTTTATAAATATGATTATATGTTAATTTCGATAATAATCCTTTATTATAAATTGATCTCTTTTATATGAACAAACATTCATAATAATCTTTTAATATAAGTTGATCTCATTTTAAGATATATAATTTTATATATGTGAATATAAGATGGCCACAATTAATCTTATATTAGAACTTAGAAGTTAGTCTCATTTAAATGGTCAATCCCCTTTCTCGCTTCGGGTGATCTCATTTAAAGAAATATAAATTTTTATACATGTGATTATGAAATGGTCTCAATAAAAATCTTAAATTAGAACTTAGAAGTTAGTCAAAGTGAAAGTGTATGTGTTTAACTACATGTGAAAGTGTGCTTAAGCTTTAAGTTAGTAATACTCATGGTAAGTTAGTGACTCCATCTGATTCCATATTTGTTCATATACATAAATTAGGTAATTATACTAGTTCACTTAGTGTGCTTGATATTTAATTGATCTTTTAATTTTAATGTTGATAATTGATAAGTTAGTAAGATAGTAATTAATATTACTTATTTTCCTGTTTAGTTGATCTCTCAGTCATTCAAATAAAACAATCAATATTTCATGAGCATTTATACTTATTTAATTTTATATTGTCGGGCATACGCAAGGAAGTCGAGTAACGAGTAAAACCAAAGGAGTTAGCAAGCCACCTACTTCAAAGGTGCATCCGGTAAGAGAAAGTCTAAAACTTCTTCTTGTTGGGATCACTTTATTGAAATTTCGGATGAAGACTTTACTAAATGCAAATATTGTGACGCTAAGATAGGTTGTTCATCAAAAAATGGTACTACTCCTTTATTGAACCACACTAATACATGCAAGAAGCTTCCATCGAACATTGATAAGAAACAAAAGTTGCTTAGCATGAGTACAAAGACTTTTGTTCATGATAATGGAAAGATAGAAACTATTCATGTGCCATTTACATGGCAATTTAGTTAAGAGAAATGTAGAAAGTCCCTTGCTCGGATGATAATTGTGGATGAGTTTGCTTTTGTAGTTGTCGAGCGAGAGGGTTTTAGAGGTTTTTGCAATGATATGCAAACTGAATTTATAATTCCTTTACGATATATGGTTGCTAGAGATTGCGATAATATGTATAATGAGAAAATGAAAAGATTGAAAGATAATTTTCGAAAATTGTCTTCTAGAGTTTCTCTTACTACAAATGCGTGGACTTCAAGTCAGAACTTAAGTTATATGTGTCTCACTGCTCATTTCATTGATGATGATTGGACTTTGCATAAAAGAATTGTGAATTTTTGTCCTCTTGCTGACCATTATGGGCACTTGATTGGTAGAGTGGTTGAAAAATGTTTAGTTGAATGAGGAATAAAAAAAACATTATGAATGTGACCGTGGATAATTCAAGTTCCAATGATTTAGCCATTGAGTATTTGAGAAGGAAGATTAATCATTGGGGTTCTAGTGTTCTAGGAGGGAAGTATCTACATGTGATGTGTGCTTGTCATATCTTGAATTTGGTTGTCAAAGATGGTTTAAAGGAGATGGATATTTCTATTGTGAAAATCCGCACTCTTGTGAGATTTGTGAGATTTTCTCCCGCACGACTTCAGAAATTCAAAGAGTGTGTAGTGGAGGAGAATTTAGAAAGTAAAAGTCTTCTTTCCTTGGATGTTGAGACAAGGTGGAACTCCACTTATTTAATGCTTCAATCTGCTATAAAATTTAAGAAAGCATTTGACAACTTGATAATGTCTTCTACAATGATGATGATTGGAATAGAGTTGCTAGTTTGGTTTAAATTTTGAAAGTCTTCTACAATGCTACTTTTTCATTATCTGGATTTAATTATGTGACTTGTAGCCAATCTGCTCTTCAAGTATTTGGTATTTGTATGATGATTTCTAATCTTTGTAACACCGAGGAAGGCGAGAACAAGAGAATAACTATGTTCTTGTTCATTTTCATGTTTCTTGATCCATACCGAAATTGAAATACGTTGACTTTATTGTGCGGAAGATTTTGATGCGGTTAAAGCTAGTCTCTTGTATTTAAAACATCAAAGTTACCATTGATGAATTGTTTAAGATGTATGCTTCTACTTTGCCTCAAGTGAACAAGAATCAAGAGAGTTCATCCAATCATAGTTCTAGCATGGGCTTGCATGATTGTGGTCAGATTGATGGACTTATTGATTATACAACATTGTTGAATGAAGAGTTTCAAAGGGAGATGGGTTCTGATAGTGTTGATAACATCTGAGTTGGAATTGTATCTAGAGGAATCATGTCAAAGTCAATCTACGGGTTTTAGTGTGCTACAGTGGTGGAAGGACAACCAAAAGAGGTATCCTATTTTGTCAAAGATGGATAAAGATGGGCTAGCTATTCCTGTTTCTACCGTTGCTTCTGAATTTGCCTTTAATACTAGGGGACGTGTTCTTGATTCGTTTCGTACTTCTTTGTCACCAAAAATGGTGGAAGCTCTTATTTGTGCACAAAATTTGTATCGTAGATCTCTCACTCCTATCATGCTAGAAGAGACTTTACTTGCAATGGAAGAATTAGAAGAAGGTAAATTTCTATTTCTTTATTAGTATTTTTATTGGTTAAACTACTAACAAATCATTGATTATATTTTTTTGTTTTGTTTTGATATTTATAGGCTTAATAGACTTGACCTTGGAACAACCAAATATATTAATCGATGAATCTCAAGACTCTTGATCTATTATTCCACGACTTGCTACTAATGAAACTAGTAAGTTTTATCTTTTAAATCTTATAATTTACCATTAGAAGTTACTAATATAACTATCATTTTTGTTTGCTTCTTTATATTGATTTTGTAGGGTGGAAGACTTGAAAAACTTCATTTTGATCCACATTTCCACTACTTTTAATTAATTATGTTAGACCTTGCAACTTTAGAACTATGTTTTATTGGAAATATTTGATGTAATTTCGTATTTCTTTGGACTTTGGACTTTGGACTTTGGACTTTGGACTTTGATATTTGATGTTTAGATCATGAAAGACTTGTTAGTTATGTGTTTGGAGTTTTGGACTTTGGTATTTAATCTTTGTACTTTAAACTTTCGGATCAGCCGAGCCAACCAGGTCAGTCGGATCATTTGGGTTTCCTCGGATAATGCCCGACCTGATCCGGATAAATCCTATTTGGATACCAAATTTTATAATTCGGATCAAACAGATCGGCCGGATATCCGCGGATAATTATCAAACCCGATCCGGCAAAAACTCCTGGATATCCGGCCGAATTTGGATCGGACTTTCAGTGAAAAATTATACCCAGATATCCGGTCATTCGGATCGGATCGGATCGATACGATGCCCACCAGGAAGCATGTTGATTAACATCCTACGTAGTTTTTGAGTGTTTGATACCGGCGTCCAAAGTTGTTTATAACACCGGCGACCAAATTCGTTTCATATATCAATGGACAAAGTCTTCCCTAATACCGGCGGCAAAAATCTTCTTCGATATTGGCGGCCAAATTCGTTTCCGATGCGGCTGCGGTAATGACGGCGCAGTCAGGGTTTTGTTTTTTGTGGTACCATAGGTTAAGAAAAGTGTTCTAATACCATGAAGAGATTTGTGAACTGGAAAGTCCATTTATTTATTGATTAAATATTGTATATATAGATAAAAGTATTAAGATAAAAGATAAATTAACAAATAAAGGATAAGTCCAACATACTACCCATTATATTGGGCATCATACTCTAACACATCGTTAATAATAATTGGGCAATGTTTGTAACTAGGCCTTTTTGAAAAACTATAGTAGTAACTAGACTTTTTAATGTTTCAATTAAGTAAATATACCCCAACCTTTTGTATTTATTCTCAAACTCTACACACTCTTCTCTCAAGGGGTATATTTACTAAACACAAAACTAGAAAAAGCCTAATAAATCCAATTGTTTCATAATAATATGGCATAGTATTTTTGAAGTAAACTATGTTCCTGTAAAATAAGAGTCCACGAGCCCATTTTATCCAACCTTTTAAGACCTTAGATGCTATAAAAGTTGTGCTTTATACTTGAAGCGGTAGTGGTCTTAGAAAGAAGTAGTCTACATGTTGTTTTTAATGGTTCTATCCGAGGAGGGTGATTTTGAAGAATTTTGTTACACTTTTCTTTCATAATATTTTGAGTGAGTACATCTTTGTGATTTTAAAACGTCATATGATGAACTTCATTTCCTCTCCTCCTCCCTCCGCCCTGCCTCACTAGCACGACCTTCTTCTTGTCCCATCGAACAAACCCCTAAATGTTACTCTCTCTTATACGGAGGCTGCTGGAGCAACCAAATCCACATATGCACCTTTGTGTTGTGATACTCTTATCGAGTCCAAAAGAATGAGGATTTCTTTCCCGGATGGTGTGAGAGGATTAGCTATTGTCAGAAAACTGGAAGACAGATATCATCAAGGTCCTTGGGAGAAACATGGATTACCGTCTCTTAGAACGCAAAGTCTACTAATTGTGGCGTCCGACGGAGCTGATGACCATTCTAGTTCTCCGTAATGGGTATTACGCCGTTCGCTTTGACAAGGAGGAGGATTTTCTCATGGAAGGACCCTGAGGGTTTTCAATAGTGTACAAAAGTGTCGGATTTGTTGGAGCGTGAGAATTAGTTGGGACTAGATTGATGCGCCCTTGACCCCTATGTCCCAACATGAGGAAGACGAGGCACTCCGGGTTCGCTCCGATGGACCGCTCACCCGTTCACGTGCTAAGGCAATCGCCCAAGCTACCGGCTCCATCATTAGCCGCACCATTGCTTGTCACGGACCCATTGGATGCAAACCGTGTCTCTACGCCACAATGACTTGAAGCTTGTCAAGCCGGCACCGTTCCGGCGCATTTTCCGCATTATCCATAATTTAGCGTTTTGTAATAATAAGTCTTTTTATTTTCGGAATATTAATTTCCGGGACTTTATTTCCGGGTATTTATTTCCGCCCTTCGAACCAAATTCATGAGCGGCCTTAATCCGTCAATCCGGCGCCCCCTCGAGATTGTCCCATACAAGGACTTGGGAGCCTTATGTCATGCCGCCATGAAACTTCACAAGCAACAACTGGAAACGCCTCGATACTCAAGGTATAACTCTTCCACTAGTCAATACTCTTATACCACTAATTCTCGTTCTCGAGATGTTTCTAGTCCCCAAGATTCCGGAGCCGCTAAAGGATCACCACGGATGAGTCAACCCACCCGGCAAGCGGCTACCGAGAAACCATCATACCGTGGCACCGTTGCTCCACCACAAACGCCTCCGGGCCGACCCCAACAAGGATCTCAAACGGTGGCCCGCCCAAGAGAACCCGTGTGTTTCAAATGTAGCGGGTTTGGTCATGTCCAACGTGATTGCCCGAACACCAAGCGAGTGATGTTTGCCAACCCATCATATGACGATGGCGAAGAGGATTATAATGGTGATATCCTCTTGGAAGATGACCAAGATGCCGACCCATACTATGGCATGGAGCCATGCGACGACCAACTTGCTTGCGGTCCGGCACAACCAGGTAAGTTTGCTCTTGTCTCTCGTCGCATTCTTGCTATAAAAGAGCATCTCCCTATTGACCAACGCGAGAATCTCTTCCACTCTCATTGCTTGGTCAATGACACTAGTCTCTCTTTTATAATCGATGGGGGTTCGTGTTGTAATATTATCAACGAAAAAGTGGTGAAACACTTTAAGTTGCCTACAACCCCCCACCCACAACCTTACGGACTCCAATGGATTTCCGATAAGGCAAGTGACACCGTCACACAACAAGCGTGGGTGACGTTTTCTATTGGCGCCTATATTGATAAGGTCCTTTGTGATGTTATCAAAATGGACGCCACACATGTATTGTTGGGACGACCATGGCAATTTGACCGAAAAACTTTTCATGATGGTTATCTCAACCGTTACATGTTCCAATACAATGGAAAACGGATCACACTTTTGCCTATGACTCCACAGGAAATTTTAGTTGACTATGCAGAACGAAAGAGGCAACAAGTGATCGATGACACCACTACACCGCCGGCCACATCGGACCCTTCTCGTCGTTCTCCCGATGTTGTGGATGTGCCTACTTCCGGTTCCCGTAATTCCGGCCATAAGGGTAATGCTACCGAAGCAAGAGGTAGTAAGAGCATTGTCCCGACACATGCACCTCCGGTTCCTACCATTCAAGGGCGATGTGAGCCCCGAATTCTTTTGGCCCGACGACATGACTTGACACCGGTCATGGAAGGTAAGTTTCCTTGTTTCTTACTTGTCCCTTTTTGTTTATCTATTTCCCATGACCCTAGTAATGTGCCGCACGAGGTGTCCTTGTTGTTGTCCGAATTTCAGGACATCTTGACCGACAAACTACCACCCGGCTTGCCACCAATCCGAGGAATTGAGCACCAAATCGATTTGGTGCCCGGCGCGTCTTTGCCCAACCGTGCCGCTTACCGTGCAAGTCCGGAGGAGACCAAGGAGCTACAACGCCAAGTCCAAGAGCTCCTAGACCGGGGCTATGTCCGTGAGTCCTTGTCTCCATGTGCCGTGCCGGTCATACTTGTGCCCAAGAAAGACGGATCTTGGCGGATGTGCGTCGATTGCCGAGCCATAAATCAAATTACCGTCAAGTACCGCCATCCGATCCCGCGCCTTGATGATATGTTGGATGAGCTCCATGGCGCCACTATCTTCTCAAAGATCAATCTCCGGAGCGGATACCATCAAATCCGCATGGCCGAAGGTGATGAATGGAAGACGGCTTTCAAGACGAAGCATGGCCTCTACGAGTGGCTTGTCATGCCATTTGGCCTATCCAACGCACCATCCACCTTCATGCGCCTCATGAATCACGTCTTGCGCAAATTTCTGGGTATTTCCGTTGTTGTATATTTCGATGATATCTTAGTCTTTAGCAAGTCTTTGGATGCACACATCGAGCACCTTCGCCAAGTGCTCGAGTGCCTTAGGCAAGAGCAATTATATGTCAATTTGGAGAAATGTGTCTTTTTCTCGGACACCATAGTTTTTCTTGGCTATGTCGTGTCTAAGGACGGACTACGAGTGGACGAATCAAAAGTTCGCGCCATTCGGGAGTGGCCTACTCCTACTACGGCCACCATGGTTCGAGCCTTTCTCGGCTTAGCGGGTTTCTATCGACGCTTTGTCAAGGACTTTAGCTCGATAGCGGCACCGCTACATGAGCTTACTAATAAAGGTGTCACGTTTGAGTGGCGTGACACCCATGCTCGAGCGTTTGAGTCGCTCAAAGACCGTCTTTGTAATGCGCCACTACTCCAACTCCCAAACTTTTCGAAAACCTTCGAGGTGGAGTGTGACGCATCTAATGTAGGCATTGGGGGGTTCTCCTACAAGAGAATCGGCCCATTGCTTATTTTAGCGAAAAACTTTCCGGTCCCTCACTCAACTATCCAACCTAGGAACTATATGCTTTAGTTCGTTGTCTCAAAACATGGCAACACTACTTGTGGCCGAAGGAGTTCGTGATTCATTCGGATCATGCGGCTCTTTCGTATCTCAAGGGTCAAACTACCTTGAGTCGGCGCCATGCGAGTTGGGTAGAGTTTCTTGAGACCTTTCCTTATGTTATTCGACATAAGAAAGGTAAAGAGAATGTGGTAGCCGACGCCCTTTCTCGCCGATATATCCTTCTTGTGCATATGGACGCCAAGATCCATGGCTTTGCTCTTATCAAAGAGTTATATGTCACGGATCTTGACTTCAAGGATATATTTGCTCAATGCCTTGACCTCCGAGAGCATGAGTCTTTCTTTATTAACGATGGCTACTTATTCCGTGCGGGCAAACTTTGTATCCCGCGCTCGAGTATTCGTCATTTGTTGATAAAGGAGGCCCATGAGGGTCGTGGTCACTTCGGTGCTACCAAGACTCTCGCCGCTCTACAAGAGCACTTCTTTTGGCCCCGCATGCGCAAGCATGTGACACGGTTTTGCACAAGTTACATCACATGTCACCATGCAAAATCGCGCCAAGGTCCGGATGGATTGTATTCTCCTTTGCCTATACCAATGGAACCTTGGGAGGATCTTTCTATGGACTTTGTGGTTGGCCTACCCATGTCAAAACGAGGCAAAGACTCCATTTTTGTGGTAGTCGATCGTTTCTCGAAAATGGCACATTTTATTGCATGTAAGAGCACACAAAATGCTAGTGAAGTAGCTACCCTTTTCTTTGACAATGTTGTGCGCTTACATGGAATACCGCGTTCCATCCTTAGTGATCGGGACGTAAAGTTTGTGAGCCATTTTTGGAGAACCTTATGGGGGAAACTTGGAACCAACTTGTTGTTTTCAAGTAGCTATCATCCCCAAACCGATGGTCAAACGGAGGTGACCAATCGGACTCTCGGCGCTCTACTTAGAGCGACCCTTAGGAACAACCCACGCAAGTGGGAGGACTTACTTTCGATTGTGGAGTTTTCTTATAACAGGTCTCGACACTCGGCAACAAAGCTTTCACCCTTTGAAGTTGTCTACGGCCTTAATCCACACACCCCGATGGACTTCACTCCGCGTCCACTCAAAGACGGAGAACACATCACCGGAGCAAGTCGTGCCACTCACATCATTGAGCTTCATGAGCGGACTAGGACACAACTCCAACGGCGTGCCGATCAACTTGCCACACAACGCAACAAAGGGTGCCGTCCAATGTCATTCGAGCCCGGTGATCTAGTTTGGCTCCACTTAAGGAAGGAGCGTTTTCCATCCCGCCGCAAAGGCAAGCTCTCGGACCGCGGTGATGGACCATTCCGCATCTTATCCCGCCATGGCCCGAATGCTTACAAGTTGGAGCTTCCGGACGACTATGGCGTGCACCCGACGTTCAACGTCAAGGACCTTGCACCATACATTGAGCCCCTATTTGACGAAGGTGAAACGGGGACGTTTCACATCCAAGATGGGGGGACTGATGCGCCCTTGACCCCTATGTCCCAACATGAGGAAGACGAGGCACTCCGGGTTCGCTCCGATGGACCGCTCACCCGTTCACGTGCTAAGGCAATCGCCCAAGCTACCGGCTCCATCATTAGCCGCATCATTGCTTGTCACGGACCCATTGGATGCAAACCGTGTCTCTACGCCACAATGACTTGAAGCTTGTCAAGCCGGCACCGTTCCGGCACATTTTCCGCATCATCCATAATTTAGCGTTTTGTAATAATAAGTCTTTTTATTTTCGGAATATTAATTTCCGGGACTTTATTTCCGGGTATTAATTTTCCGAATTTAAGATTAGACTTTTGGTTTCGGAATTTAATTCGGAAACTTAATTCCGAACTTAAATTCTCAACCTTTCATTTTTAGGTGTTTCATTCCGGAACTTAAATTCCGACTTTATTTCCGTCATTTAATTTCCGACTCTTTGTATAGCCTTCATCCACTATATAAGGGGATGCTTGGCTCATTTGTAAAGCATGTTCAATTTGATTAAGTAAAGAGAAGTATTTTCCTCCAACTTACTTGAGCATCAATCCCTCTTCCAACCCTCTCAAAGTTCTTCTTTTGGATCTTCGATCCAAACTCAACCACATTCGAGGGTTCTTCAAGAACCAACTCAACCGACCCACTTCAAGGTTTGATCGATCAATCTAGATCGACTCAATCATACAACTTCCGCCTCCATCTCTAAGCTTCCGCAACCCATCTTCAATTGCATTCGCACTTCAACTAAGGAGTAGTTGAGCTTCAGCTTGATCTAGATCCGGAATCATTTATTGACGTGTCCAAGGACGCATCATAGATTAGTATCAATGGTGTCCTTCATGCACAATGAGTTTTCGGATGTTTCAGTATTGTGTTGCTTAGAATCATGAGCTCGACGGAATTTACTCCGCCTTATATGCGTTCTTGTGTTCATTTTTCGTTATGGTTTGCAGTCTCGTTATGGGGGTTCTGGAAGTGCAGGAACACATTGGTGTACAGCTAACTTGCTATAAGATCTTCTTCATATCCAATCAAATGTGGTGCCTCTCTAATGCGTCCCTTTGGGCTAACTAGTGGGTTCACCATGTCAAAAGGGATTGAGATCACATGTCTTAGTCGATGCCGCTAGAGGAGTGGTTTAACTTAAATTTCGATGGTGCAATTAGGGTTAAAAAGGGAGTGTCGTTGTTGGGGGCTAATTGTGGGATGAGTAGGGGAAATGAATGGGAGGATTTTGGTTTAAAATTGACTCGTCATCTATGCCGATGGCTGAACTCTGGGGGTTATGCATGGGGTTACACTTTGCATGGAGTAAGGGTATACATAGAGTACAAACGAGATTGATTTGTCACTTGTGGTCAATATCCTGAGTCAGGAGATTCCGAGCACACATTCGTTATTTAACCTAGTCTCAAGGTGTCAAGGTTTCCTACGTTGAGATTGAACTTGCCAATTTCGACACATTTATAGAGAAGAGAACGTTGTTGCGGATCATACCGCTTCTCTTGCTCTTAATGTACCACTATGTTACCATGTTCTTCATTCCCCTCCATCTAGTTTAATTTCTATTGTGAAAAACGATGTCCGAGGAGTAGTGACCCAAAGACTTATCATTTGTTTTCTTTTTTCCATTCTTCTCCGTCTCTACTACCAAAAAAAATATTTTTGCGTAAGTAAATCTTAATTGCATCAAGTTTTAGTGATGTTTTACTCAGTCGTTCCTAAATATTTTTAACTATTTATTTAATTTTAGTAGTGTGTTAGCATTTTTTGATTTTTTTAATCTGATTTTATTATCATGGATCGTTCAATCTCTATCCATGTGACTTGTGTAAGGTTATCCCACATAATCTTATAGTATTGTATGTATTCCCATTGAAGTTGAACCACCCTTTACTTTTTAAGTGATTGGTTTTTTCTAGCATTTGATAGAGTGTATATGATGAGAGCTAAAGTGTGAGCCTCAATTCTAACAAACATATTACAAGACCAACATTAGGACATGAAGTTAGGATCAAACACAGAGAAATGTAATGATTTGATGCATTAATAATGAAATCAACATATAACAAGACAAGATCCGATGACAAAGATGTCGATCGATCGATTTCACTATCGATCGATCTCAGACACTAGACTCAACAAACATGAAACTGAAGCAACTAGGGAGGCTAGAGAAGCACATCAAGCGATCGACCATAGGGGAGGACATCGATCGACCACCTCATACAAAAAACACAAATAGAAGTCGAGAGAGATTGTATTTTGTGGAACCAAATTGAGGGGTTCCGAGATCAATCTTGACAAACCAAGTAAAAATAATAATAAAGTAATTTCAAAGTCCACATCACCACAACATGCATATAAGATATATCTCAATTGAAAATTCCACAATATCGAATGTAAGTCATAGTTATGCGGGAGACAACTTCGTCCGATTTTCACGTGGTCGGGTCTTTGCTTGACATACATAACCTTGAAGAACATATAGCAAAGGAGAATCCAACACTATCATAACTCATGCAGACATACATGTAATACATAGAATCAATCCAACATCATAAGTCAACGCAGTTGGGTTCACTAGACCCTAAACTAAACGAGATACGCAAGACATATTTTATTAATCAAAGGGAAAAGTGAAGGAGGTCCGGTCGGCCGACTACCAGGGTACTAATTGGACGACCTTCCCTAGATAGGGGTGACAAAACTAGTGAAAGATGCGGAAAATAGATAAGAAAAAGAAGCTAAGACATCGAAGTGTATTTCAACTAAAATAGAGAAGCGAAAGAAGATAAGACGTTGAAGCAAATATATTGAGCGGAACCGGTCGAGCAACCTCTTGGGCCAAAGTTATGGGTGTGGTCCAAAATTGCTCTAGGATATCCCTTGCCTTGACGGGAGGTCATTTTAAGGCCATATGTAGAAGGGAAGAGGGCCGGTCGAGCAACCTATAGGGGAACTCGAGCCATTCTGCACATCTCCCCATGTTTTCTTTTTCCCACTCACTCTCGAATCTCAGTCATTTACGTCATGACTCTGAATTCTTTGAATGCAAGAAAATACTTAGTGTATATCAGGTCATTGAGCCATTATGCTATAGATGTATCATTTGTACTCTATAAATGACTAAAATGTCTACAATTGCATCAACCAAATGGTAGATCTCCAAAACACTAGCATGAAGGAAATAGATCGAGATGTTGGGGATCATGCTATTGAGCCGACATAGGGACGTGTGCATGTTTAGATACAAGAAATGCTCATGTTCAAACACCGGTTTGGGTATCCCAACACTTGGACCGTCCTCTTCTGAGCCGTCCCCAATTGTATGAAATGACTTTTTCCTAAATGTTGTATATCGGACAAAGTTTTATTAACGATGACCATGAGGTGTTATCGCTTGATCAGGCTTGTATGAGAGATCCTTTTGATGTGGAGGAGCATGTTGGCGTGCATATGGAGGGGCTTGTTGATGTATCTCTTGATTTGCATGTTCATGAGCCTAGTTATCAGTTTGTTGATGTGCCGGCCACCTACCCAATATAGTACCCGACACCGGAGCTCCCCTCATTGGAGATGTGCTCCCTTGTTATTCCACCCACCGAGCTATATGGATGGACGAGGTATGTAAATGACAATATGTATCATTATTAATATATTTTTTCATGATTAGGTTCAATTCACTTTAAGTCGATCTATTTAAAAGAATTAAGGAGACGGTAAATGTCCTTAGACGACTAGATCAAATCAATGAGCTGAGTAGGTGACCCCAAGATATAGATGGCCCTTATCATAGCATGGCCTTAGTGGAAAGACAAATGTACGTGATGTGTCATTCCACGACACTGACCATTCCTTGATTCACGCTTTTGTGTAGATATGGCATTTTGAGACCAATATCTTTCACCTTTCATGGGGTGAGATCACTGAGATGACCATTACACTACACGATGACGTCATTATCCTATGCCTCAAAGTCGATGGATATGTCCTGGAGATACCACTCATCCCCTCCTCCTAGTGGTCGTTGTTTGTTGATACATTCGGGATCTCCGAGTTTGAAGACGGTTTTCACCCCATTGCGTCTCGATCCGTATACCCCACCAACCTTCACCGCATCAATATGCCATCTTTTTTTGGTGTCAGTGTTGGTGATTGACAAGTCGACCAACCAGATTCGTCCCTACTTGATAGTCTTGATCGACTTGGTTCAAGATCATGAGATGACCAGGTGCTACACATAGTGCACCAACGTATTGGTTATCCATATAAAAAAAATATTTGTGCAAGATGCTTGGAGACGCTTGATGAGCTAACGTGAAGAATATTAGTGGTGGCACACCTCTATTGCAGGTTTGGTTTCATACATTATATTTATGTTTCAATATCTTACTATTTACGACTACCATCATGTATCTGTTTCGTAAATATTGAATTGGGCCGGATCTATGCACACTTCCCATCACTAGGTTTTGCAACGACGGAGACTCCTGGTTTACACGGATCGGTTCTTTGGGCTTCGAGACTAGCTTTCCCGAAGACGTTGACGTCGAGCATGGAGATGTTGAGGTTGATATGTGCGCAAATCGATGAGATGAGAGTCGAGGATGTCAAGTTAATGTCGTGTGAGAACCTATGACGGGTTGGATTCGTGTAGTATATCCCTCGGTCACATATCACATACCCCATACTTAGAGACACCTTTATATGGTGGTGGTCGGGGATACAAGATCTGGTTCCATCATGACAAATACAAATGGATGACTAGGCACCAGAACAAGAGCATTGTTTCTTTGGTAGGGTTGATTCCGGCTACCGTTCCGAGCATGTATCGGATGACTACATGTCATGATTCACCAACCGGGTTCACCTATTTGCGTTGTTGGGATCCGCCATCTAGAGTCCACTGATCGATCTCCCTTCTCATGTACATGTATCAAATATCAGGTATGTGTTCATTATCTTTTCCCCGTAAAATTCTAATTGAAAATTTAACCTTGATTGATTTCGTCACTTCAATATTCTCATTGGTCGTATTCGTGAGATTATCGGAGTGACTCATCCTCACTTATCTCACATTCGCAAGTCTGGATCCCACCCTGACGTGTGCGCCTCAATGAACATACTTGATTGTCAATTTCAAATTTTCAATGCACATAATGCATTAGAAATTGCACACCCACCCTGTAATACTCTTTCCTTGCATGGTCCAAACTTTCAATCCTTACTCGTGTATAGTCAATCGCTACTATTTACAATGTTTCCACAAATTTGTTGATGACTGACAACAATTTGTATATCTCTATTAAGGACTGATTCGGTAAAATTAGGTTTTTGATTGTTTTTAACAACTTTTTTTTTTTTTGTGTCTTCTTTGTTGCATCTGGTTTTTGAAAGTCTTGATGTCCGTGTAAGTTTAGTCTTGCTTGTCCCCATTCCCCACTATAAATAAATAGTTTTAATATTTTTCGTCCTAGCCGGGCGCTCCATCGAGTGGAAAATAATGCTTATTAGTTTATATATTATACAGTCTACAATGACTTTTGTTTGTTTTCAAAGTATGATGACAGTCATAATTATACACGTGTAAATCTATATCTACATTCACTCACTTTCAGCCTTCAATTTCCTTCTTACCTTGCAAACCTTAAACTCCCTTCCTATCTCTCTACAAAATTAAGACAAACAACCACCGCCATGGAGTTGGTACAATCTTTTCTAAACCTCGTCTTCTTTCCTTTGATGCTGCTGAGCTTGCTCTTCGTTTTGCCTCCCTATTGGATCTTCAAGATCTCCACCTTCCTCTTCAGATCTTTCTTCCCAGAAGACGTCACCGGCAAAGTCGTCCTCATCACCGGCGCTTCCTCCGGCATCGGCGAGGTAATCCTTCTATTATAATAACAAACACCATATCACACACTCATATACATATATATATATATATATATATATATATATATATATTGATAAGTAGTTTTGGTAATTAGCATGTAGCATACGAGTACGCTAGGCGAGGAGCTCGCCTAGCTCTAGCTGCGAGGAGGAAGGAGCGTCTTCTTGTGGTTGCGGAGACGGCGAGGAAGTTAGGGTCTCCGGATACTCTCATCATCTCTGCTGATGTTTCCATAGCTGAAAACTGTCAGCAAATGGTCCAACAAACCATTAATCATTTTGGAAGAGGTTACAATTTTTAATATCTCTTCTCCAAATTTGTGCTTCCTAAATTATAATATTAATCTAGGATTTGTGTTATGCATTCAGTTGATCATTTGGTGAATAACGCTGGTATTCCTCAATCTAAATTCTTGGGAGATTACTCCGATGTCTCTGATGTCAAGGAGATGGAGTCCATCATGGTATTAATTACGATTCTTAATTAGATCTCCCTGTAATTAATTAATTACTAGATCCGGGCTTAATTTAGTGCATTGTTTGAATAATATATCAGGATATAAACTTCTGGGGTACAGTCCACACTACAAGATTTGCAATTCCTTATCTGAGAAGAAGTAAAGGGAGAATCATAGTAGTCTCCTCAACTGCATCTTGGGTCCCATCACCAAGGCTAAGCATTTACAGTGTAAGTATAGATATATATATATATATTTGTGATGTGATTTCGATTTTGAAAACACCAATTCTTGTTTGAATTGTTTGTTCGGTTACAGGGAAGTAAAGGAGCATTGGTGAGCCTGTTTGACGTGCTGAGGGTAGAACTAGGAAGTGATGTGAAGATAACAGTAGTGAGCCCCGGATTCATCGAAACCGAAATGACCACAATCCCCAAGAACTTAAGCGACAATAGTGCAGCACAGGCCAGCAATGAGTGGTGGATGAATGTATGCAAATAACCAAGTTTAGTTTATAAATTATAAGCATTTGTGTTAACTCTGAACCATTTGTACGGATGTTCTTAGTATTTGAAGAGGTCGAAGTTTCCAGTGGCGAAGGTGGAAGGATGCGCGGAGGCGATAGTAAGGAGCGTCTGCAGAGGCGATAGGCACGTGACGGAGCCCAAGTGGATGCTCGCTTCTTACTGCATCAAAATCCTTTGTCCTGAGCTTTTGGAGTGTATGCAGAGGTTTATTATGGTTGATTTC
Source organism: Fagopyrum homotropicum (assembly GCA_033239125.1). Classification (NCBI taxonomy): domain Eukaryota; kingdom Viridiplantae; phylum Streptophyta; class Magnoliopsida; order Caryophyllales; family Polygonaceae; genus Fagopyrum; species Fagopyrum homotropicum. The sequence goes on along the minus strand of BSWB01000007.1, from coordinate 24,354,618 downwards.
TGTAAAAAGTTCACGTAGACGTTGATGTATCAGATAGTATAATAAAGTATATGATTACGTGGTTAATCATAGTACGGTCTTTGGTAATTTTAAAGTCAAGCGTCAAGTTTGTGTAACTTGTATACGCTGTTGTATGTTCTTGTCAAAAATCGATTTTACTTTCATCTCTGCAATATATTAACAACTTTTCATTTGCTTCAGTATTGTTTATGTTAACTACTTATCTACAAGAAATTAATAAATATAGACGTTAAATAAATTTGGTATGTACCATTACATTACTAAACACACTTTTATTAAATAGAGAATGCGCTAAACAATAACGTATATAACTCAATCGAAAGAAAAACTACCAATTATTTGTACTTTAGAAAATAAACTTGAAATCATCATTTTATTTTTTAATTATAAAAGGAACTAAAATTATAGAATAACAATAATTATAATTTATTTTTTATGGGTTGTTTTGTAAAAGCTTGCCCAATCCAACCTAACAATATGTTAATCTTAGTTTATAGATTAGGAAAATTTCGGATTGTGTCCTCGTAGTTTGGAGTTTTCAAATTTTATCCACAAATTTTTCTTAATTCGGATTGTGCCCTTGTGTTTTTAATATTTTTCGGAAAATGTCCAATTCCGTTTAAATCATAAACTGAAGTCAACTTAAAATACTTAAAGGAAAAAAAAAAAAAAACTTTTTAAAAACTGAGAAATAATAAATTTTTTGTTCATTCTTCTTCCCCGTCTGTTCAGCTTTCAACAATCATAGAAAACAGATGAAGCAATTTCTTGTTTTTTGATGATTGAAATTTGACAACAATTTAGTTTCTCAATAGGGTTTAAAGAGATGCCTATTTTCATTATTCTGTGTTGCTCTCATCTTCCATCTTTAAGGACACAAATTTGGTCCCATGTCGTAGCAACCTCATCACAATCCTCGTTTGCAAAAGCAAAGCACCAATTTCCAGTGCTTGATTAATCGATTTCCATTTCCACCCAAACCAACTCTTCCCTGCTTCTTCAGTTGTTCCTCCTCGGCGATTGCAAAGGTTTCGAATTCGAAGGATTTCGGTACCCCTTATTCGAATCTCCATCATCGTAACTCCTAACAAACGATTCGTTCTAAAAGTTCATTGGAATTGATTTGGAAGGTTAATAGAGTGTATCAGTTAACGAAAGCTGCTAACTTTATTGAGAGATTGATGCCGCACAATGTCAAGAGTTTACTGAGGTCCATAATGCCACACAATCTCAGGATCTGGTAACCCTCTGAGATAATGCAGTTGGTTTACTGTCAAGCTTTGTCCAGAATCTTGCAAATTTAAAGCTTAACCCTGCACAAACTCAGGAGTTTGTTGGAACAGTATGTTGAAATTGTTGGATCTTTAATCTTTCCTCCAATTTTGAGATTGTTGATTGCTTTGTATATGTTGCATGTTATAGTAGATTGTCGATTCTTCACCTTCATTCATGTTGTTAACTCCTTGCTTGGTTCTGTCTTGTGCTTTGTGGATTCAGGCTTGTCACGATGGGGAATTGTTTTTTATTTTTAATTATTTTATGTTGATGTTCGTTTATAATCTAAACGGAGTTGGGTATCATCCGAACTAAAAAAAACATGTGAGCAAAATCTGAAAACCCTAAATAATAGGGGCCACCTTTCGAAATTTCTCATATATCTATATATATCTATATATATAACTGTTAGTGGAGTACATATTTAAGGAGTTTTGTTTGGCAGCAACAAAATCTTTGAACACTGAAGAGAAAGTCAGATAAAGGAAGATAATTAGTAGAGGAAGAAGAAAAGCAAATCCACTTTATTTTGTCCAACTAGAAGCCAAAGAAGGAAAGCAAACCCACATTGTTTTGTTTACTAAATCCCTGTTCGACGAAGATTACTCCGTGAGATTGTTGTAAAACTTTGTATTTTTTGAAAGTTACGTGTGTTCGGTATAATAGATATTTGAAGAGATTAGATTTTTGAAGAGCTTTTAGGTGGTATTTGGAAAAGCTTTTTATTATAGCTTTTAAGGCATATTATCAAAAAATTTTACCCCTCTTCTACGTCTTTAACAATTTGTACTTTTTTTTTTTTCCTTTTTGGTTTTTTTATACAAATCTATTCACAAATATACTTTAACCAAACATTAATTACGCTATTTGTTAGATTTTCGAAATTTACAAAGCTATTTTAAACTCTACTAACAAATTGATACAAAAAGCTAAAGCTACTAAAAAAAACTTAGGCCCTGTTCGGCGGAGATTATTGCGTAGATTATTGTAGAGCTTTGTATTTTTTAAAGCTACATGGTGTTTGACATAATTGATTTTTTGAAGATATTAGATTTTTGATGAACTTTTTGAGGAGCTTTTTGGTGAGATTTGGAAAAACTTTATAGAATAACTTTTTAGGTAGATTATCAAATTTTGTACAATTTTATCCATCTTTTACATCTTTAACAATTTGTACACTTTTGTCTTTATTGGCTTTTTGGTAAATCTACCATACAAATCCATCCACAAATCTACTTGTGGATAGATTTTTATCAAGCCTTGTTCGGTAAATTCTAAATTTACCGAACATGGCTTAATAAAAAGACCGTTTTATTATAAGGAAATTTTTAGGAAATCTTTATTAGAAAAAAAAAAACCGTTTTATTATAAGGAAATCTTTCGGAAAATCTTTTGTAACAAAAGATAACCGGAACATAAAAACGCAAAAAAAAAATGTAACAAAAGAATCTTAAAAATTTATTTATTTAAAGCAAGAACAAATTTTGAAAAGAGATGATTGGTGTATAGAGGCCTTTTTTTTATCGTTGATACAAACTAGGTCCCTCTATTTTTTACCTAAAATTTTAAATTGAAAAATTATAAATAAAGGGGCATAAGAGTAAAATATAAGCCCTATAAAATCCTCCGGGTTTCTCACAGTCTCACAGTCATCCAAATCTAAACTCGATGATCTTCTTCAACCTTCATCCTCGGCGGTTTGTTTCTGGCTGCGTCGAAGCATTTTTCCCAATCACGTGCAACAACGATGTGGCAAGCAACGACGGCATCGGTGGTGGATATGGGCAACGACGGCGGTGGATCTAGGCCGTTTGGTACTTGATTCTTCTTTGTCTATAAAAACAATCTATTGATCGCGATTTGGGCGGTGGTGGACCTGGGTAGTAGCATCCTAACGTTGCTATTTTCATCAAGAATATTCGTCTTATTATTGATGAGGTTGTGCCCATTCCAATTACAATTGTTGGTCTAGTTCTGATGTGAATACCTTCTCGCTCTAGGGCAGTTTGGAGGTGATGGAACACCACTTATATTATATGATATAACAGGATCCGAAGATGCTTCTGAAGATATGGATTTCAAGGTATATGATTTTATTTCTATGCCTCATTTCATAAACAAGTTTCATTTTTTTTTGAAAGAATTGGGTAAAAAAGCTCTTTTTTATATGCTTTTGATTTATAGACCCCTCTAATTTTAACCCATTGTAATTGATTTTAGGTTAAAACAATCTTTCTCCCCCTCCCGTTTGCACTTCTCGCTTCTCTCCCTCCCATTTGATTCTCATACCAACGACCAATCTCTCTCTCCCATTTCGATTGTCTCTTCCAGCTATATTTCTATGACAACCAATCTCTCTCTCATTCCGATTCTAAACTTCACCAATCGATCTCCAACGATCAATCTCTCTCTCATATTTCGTTTTTTCCTCACAAACTCTATAAACCCTAACTCAACCATCACAATGGTCGATCCAAGGTTAAGGCTCAATGATTCTTGTTGTCTGATCCATTTCTAGTATGATTTGTTGATGTGTTTCTTGTGTATATTGATATGATTTATCTAGCATGAGTTTTTATTATGTTTTTATGATATGGAATTTGGTATGAGTTTCTGGTATGAGTCGAGTATGGTTTCTAGTGTGAGTTTGATATGGATTTCTGGTATGTTTGTCTAGTATGAGTTTTTGGTATGAGTTTCTGGTATGAGTCTAGTAAGGTTTCTAGTATGAGTTTGATATGGATTTTTGGTATGTTTGTTTGGTATGAGTTTCCGGTATGTTTGTCTAGTATGAGAATCTGGTATGAGTATGGTATGGCTTTTGGTATGAGTTTGATATGGGTTTCTGGTATGCTTGTCTGGTATGATTTCTGGAATGAGTTTGGTATGGTTTATGGTATGAGTTTGATATGAGTTTTTCGTATGTTTGTCTGGTATGAGTTTCTAGTTTGTTTATCTGATATGGTTTCTGGTATGAGTCTAGTATGGTTTCTAGTATGAGCTTGATATGAGTTTCTTGTATGATTTGTTGATGTGCTTCATGTGTATATAGATATGATTTTTGATATGAGTTTCTGGTATGAGTTTGATATGAGGTTCTTGATATGAATTTCTAGTATGAGTCTGGTATAGTTTCTGGTATGAGTTTGATATGATTTTTTGGTATGATTTGTTGATGTTCTTCTTGTGTATATTGATATGATTTGATTGGTATGAGCTTTGGTATATTTTTCTGGTATAGATTCTGGTATGAGTTTGATATGATTTTCTAGTATGGAATGTTGATAGAAAAGAAGATGGCGATTTTCTTGGTATGACGATTTCTTTGAAGACAAATTTTAATAAAGAAGATGAAGATTTCTTGATACTCAAATTTGGGAGGATTGTGTGCAAAAGATTATGGGGAGTGTACAAATTAGGCGTTTTCAAGATATTATGTTTCTATTTTAATCGTAACTATCATGAGAGAGAAGAATTACACAAATATGGATAGATAGGGGAAATTTGAACCCTGAAAATTTTAGGGGTATATTTACTAAACTCTTATTAGAGTAATATTGCTAAAAGGCCTAGCTAGTCATTTTAATTTTTTAATATTTTTTGGTGGTTAAATTTGTTGAATGGATATTCTTGTTATGAACAAAAAAATTGAAAAGGACGTATGAATATCGTTGTTGTATAAGTTGCAGGAAGTGAAGACGGGGTTACAACTTTCCAATTCGACATCAAGGTTACCATCACTTGCATATTTATATTTCATCTTACATTGTACCCAAGCATTTGATATGCTTTTCTAAGCTCCGATTGGAGATTATGGTCAGATGAGCCTATGTTTGGGACACAATAACACTAGGTTCAAATAAATGACAGGTGGAAGGTATTACTTTACCGGTTTTGAAGCAGGCTCTATACCAAGCACGAGATGGAAGTAAGAAAATTCTTGGTAAATTCGTTTATAATCTTCGGTTTACTTCAATTGGTTATTTTTCATGGATGGAGGAACATCTTTGTAACAACCGGAAAATTTAATCTCTGGTTTTTTCGAGTCAAACCGAAACTCAACTGGTTTGGACTTTTTCCGTTATTTTATCATGCAAGGTGATATCCAATATCGATAGTTATTTCAATCCTCTTTTTTCATGTATCATCTCCTTTCAACTCTAAATTGGTCTTGTGAGAATGCTAGATTTGTGTTTTATACATCTCATACCTAAGAAACCTTTAAGATCTTGTCAATCATTTTAAGAGCTTACCTAATGGGTCCATTATGGGCCAACTAAGCCATCATGGGGTTGCTTTCCCAATGTCGATCACCTCCAGAAAACCCTCGCAGAGGAGTGTCGTTCTTGGTTCACGTTGGCCGCCGGAAGTCAAGGCCAGCTTCCTCCTTCCTCTTCAAGCACTAGCAACAACAAGGTGGTCATCTTGGTGCAACTCCATGTTGGAATAATCAAATTCCCTAAACCGTAAACGCAAGGATCAATATCATGCTAGGGTTATTAAGGAATATATAATTTACATACCTGGTTCTATAGTAGCAATCGGATCAAACCAGTAGCAATCGGATCAAACCTTAGTGCGGAATCTACGATCCGAATGAGCGTCGCAGGTGTACAATCTTCCTCAGTCAAACCTCCTTAGGGTTTCTTTAGGTTTTCTCTCTGATGGGTAGAGAATGGAAAACGGTAGATTGATTTGACGTATTGGGAACCATAACCTAATAACGTTTATATAATGACCTAATAGAATCCCATTAAGCCTATTGGGCCAAAGCCTGGTATCCACCCATTAAGCCCATACCGCTTAATTAAAGTCTACGGGCTTTACTCGTTTGAATTACTTTTATTAGCCCGCTAATATATTTAGTCATATAATATAATTGGTTATTATAATATGTAAGCCCACTAATAATAATAATAATATTTAATAAAATCTTACAATCTCCCACTTGGGCTACATATTAAATAAATAACTATATTATCTAAAATTCTTTATGTGTACACGTAATGACTAATTTTCTGTAGACTTATTCTTTAATCAATCTGGTCCACCTCATATATCAATATGAGATCACGGCGGCTTTTGTCACATCATCGTGACTAAACCTTCCGTGTTCACCACATTAGTATATTCGATGACATAGATCAAGTATGGATGAGTGGCATGAAAATTACATGAAATGTGATCTCATAAACATGTCTATTTTCAACTGGTTCTTCTTTATTCGGAGATCAATCCAAAATGACCTTTAGTTCAAGATGTAAATGACGGCAACTTTATTATGCATAAACTATAAACATAGAACATCTAATCAAACTCCCACTAAGTCAAGGGATTACAAAACTGTCAAGCCCCATATGAGCAGTGTGCTCATGAAAAATCTTAGGAGGCAACCCCTTAGTTAACGGATCCGCAATCATGGAGTTTGTACTTATGTGTTCTATACAAATCTGCCCACTTTGAATTTTTTCCTTCAATGACAAGAACTTGATGTCAATGTGCTTCTCCTTTACAGAGCTTCTGTTGTTATTGGAGAACAAAACTACAGCCTTATTGTCACAAAATAACTTCAATGGCCTTTCAATTCCAGTAACCACACATAGACCTGTGACAAAATTACGCAACCATATCCCATGAATGGATGCTCCGAAGCAAGCCATGAACTCTGCAGTCATAGTGGAGGTAGCTACAAGTGTTTGTTTGACACTTTTCCAAGATATAGCTCCTTCAGCCAACATGAAGACATAGCCTGAGGTGGATCGTCTACTATCAATACAACCGGCAAAATCATAATCAGAATATCCAACGATCTCCAATTTGTCTGATTTCTTGTAAGTCAGCATGTAGTTCTTCGTTCTTTGCACATACCGGAGAACTCTTTTTGCTGCTTTCCAATGATCCGATTCAGGATTACTTAAGTATCTGCCCAAAAGTCCCACAATAAATGTTATGTCGGGACGGGTACAAACTTGAGCATACATTAGACTTCCTACCACTGAGGAATAGGGAACCTTTTGCATCTCCTTTATTTCAAGATCTGTTTTGGGGCACTGTTTGAGACTAAACTTGTCTCCTTTAGCTATTGGTGTATCTCCAGCTGAGCAATCTTTCATGTTAAACTTGCTTAGTACCTTTTCGATATAGCCCTTTTGTGATAACCTGAGGATACCTTGAGATCGATCTCTTAGTATCTGAATTCCTAAGACAAAAGAAGCGTCCCCAAGATCTTTCATCTCAAAATTTCTAATGAGAAATTTCTTGGTTTCGTGCAATAAGCCTATAGCATTACAAGCCAATAGTAAGTCATCAACATACAATACCAGGAAGATAGATTTACTCCCACTGAATTTGTGATACACACAATCTTCAACCTTATTCACCTCAAATTCAAAGGAGGTGATCACTTGATGAAATTTATGATTCCATTGCCTTGATGCCTGTTAAGCCCATAGATGAATTTCTTTAATTTACAAACCATAGATTTTGAATCTTTGGATTCAAAATGTTCTGGTTGAACCATATAAATGGTTTCATCAATGTTTTCATTGAGAAACGTTGTTTTCACATCCATCTGATGTAACTCTAAATCAAAATGAGCTACTAGTGCCATTATTGTCCTAAAAGGATCCTTAGATGAAACCGGATAAAAGGTCTCTTTAAAGTCAATACCTTCCTTTTGAGGGAATCCCTTTGCAACTAGACGAGCCTTATATCTTTCGATATTGCCTTTTGCATCCCTTTTGGTTTTAAATATCCATTTACAACTAATGGGTTTTGCACCTTTTGGCAACTCGAAAAGATCCCATATGTCATTATCCTTCATGGATTTCATCTCCTCTTGCATTTCTTTAATCTAGTATTGAGAGTTAGAACTTTGAAGGGCCTCAAGAAGATTGATTGGATCATCCTCTGCAATGCCTGCAGAATCTTCTTGTTCCATAAGATACGCGATGTAATCATCTGGTATCTCTCCCACAGGATCTTCTTGTTCTACTAGATATACAATGTAGTCATCCGGAATTGCAAATCTTCTTTCTCTACCGGATCTCCTTAAAGGCACTTCTTGAGGTGGTTGAATTTTCTCTATGGAAGGAACTTCATTGTTGTCTAAAACTGGAGTTGTTTCTTGAAGAGTGTCAAGAGTTGTATCCTGATCACTTTCAATAACAATATTGGGAAGAGAGATAAATTCCTCTTCCTCAGGGACAACTTTGTCAAGTGTGACGTTCCTTAGTCCTTTCCCTCCAAATTCTACATCCTCAAGAAATCTAGCATTTCCCGACTCAAAAAAATGATCGGGTAGCGGGATCATAAAATTTAAACCCACGAGAGCGTTCAACATATCCAACAAAGTAGCAACTAGTTGTTATAGAGTCCAACTTTCTTTCGTTATGCTTGTAAGGCCTTGCTTCAGTTGGACATCCCCAAATGTGTAAGTGCTTTATGTTGGGCTTTTTCCCAGTCCACATTTTATATGGGATTTTAGCTACCGATTTGCTAGGTACTCTATTAAGGATATATACTGCAGTTTTTAGCGCTTCTCCCCAAAGTGATTCAGGTAAAGAAGAATGATTAAACATACTTCTCACCATATCCAATAGTGTTCTATTCCGCCTCTCAACAACACCATTCATACTGGGTTTGCCCGGCATAGTGTACTGAGGGACAATTCCACACTCCTTTAGGAAGTTAGCAAAGGGTCCTGGACGTTGTTCTCCTGATCCATCATATCTGCCATAGTATTCTCCACCACGGTCAGATTTAACGGCTTTAATCTTCTTACCAAGTTGAAGTTCAACTTCAGCTTTGTAAGCCTTGAAAACATCCAGAGATTGAGATTTCTCACGTATCAAGTAAAGGTACCCATATCTGGAGTATTCGTCTATGAACGTTATAAAGTATTGTTGACCATTCCACGCAGTTGTAGGGAATGGACCACAAATATCCGTATGTATTAGTTCTAAGACTTCTGTACTTCTGTTGGCACCTAACTTTCTTATGTTTGTTAACTTTCCCTTGACACACCCAACACAAACTTGAAAGTTTGTTAAATCAAGGGAATCAAGAATTCCTTCTGACACAAGCCTTTGAGTTCTCTGTTTAGAGATGTGGCCTAAGCGCTTATGCCATAAGAATCCAAAATCTTCATCCAATTTTTGCTTTGTACCTCTAGAACCTGTGTGCAGGATTTCATTATGGGAAGCAATCGTTTCTAGCATATAAAGACGATCAATTAAGATACCGGTACCAACAAGATTTGAATTTAAGGAAATACTGAATTTTCCATTTCCAAAACTACAAAGGTATCCACCTTTGTCCAAACAGGAAGTAGAAATTAAATTCCGTTTAAACAACGGAGAAACAAAAGTATCCTTTAAATCCAAATAACATCCAGTACTTAAATTTAATCTAAAATGCCCTATTGCTTCCACATGAACTTTATTGTCATCGCCAACATAGATGAATCTTTCAGCATCACTTGGTGGTCGACTCCAAAGGCAACCCTGCATTGACACACAAATGTGAGTAGTAGCACCAGAATCTACCCACCACGTGTCAATAGGTACAGAAGCTAAATTAGCCTCAGAACAAACTAGAGCGAGAACTTTACCCTTTTTTTCACGCCAAGCAGCGTACTTAGGACATGCTTTCTTCATATGTCCTTCTGATAGGTGATGGAATCACTCTCATTTAGGGTAGTTTTTAGAGTCTTTTTGTTGCATTAGTGTCGGTTTATGCTACTAACTCCTTGGTCCAGAAGAAGAAGATCAAAAGAAGCTAAGGAAGGAGTTATAAGCACTTACGAGTAAAGATCGATCAAGAAGCAAAGTTTCTGTTGCTCCACCGCCCCCGCGGGCCCTTGCAGCCGCCCCTGCGGTGACTTGCCCTGACGAGACAAAGACCAGCTCCCCTGCACCTCCCACTGCGCCCTGCCTGCGCCTCGCCTTAGGGAGCTGGAAGGCGAAGAGTCTATGTCACCGCCCCTGCGCCTTGACATCGAAAACGTCAGGAAGACGAAAGGTCAGACGTTGAAGTGCATTAAAGATCTGCCCCAGCGGAGTTGTGTAGCCGCCCCAACGGTTATGAAGAAGATCAACCGATTCTGCCTAAACCGCCCCTACGAGTCCTGAAGGCCGCCCTTGCGGTTTAACGCCAGAAGTTTTACTCCGGCTGTTTACACCACCTTTATGGCATTAAAGATGGCTGTTTTAGGCCGGCTATTTTCTCCAAACTAAGTGTCTTTTGTAGTAAAAATAGTCCATGGCTGATTGCTAGAATCATCCATGCTTTTCCTCACAAAATCCATTTTAGACTTAAGTTTTTCCATTGTAATGAGTTGCTAACTCCCTTGCTACATTGGGTTGGTTTGAAGCTGCTTTGTTAGTTTGGTTGTAAGTCCTTTTAATATAAGTTTTTATTCAGTAATGCTTTGTGTTTCCTTGATCTCCATTGTTTAATTGCATGTTAACTATTACTTGAGATTGATCACCTTAGGTTCTAAAGTGCATGTAAACAACTAGGATTAATAGGTTCCGGGTTCGGGCCTTTAATCTAGTAGCAACTTTAAGTAATAACGGGTTGTAATTGCTTAAAGAAAAGGAACACAAATATAAAGATAAGTTTAACGGTTTTAATCTTCTCTTTATATCCCTTAGTCTTTGTTTGAATGCTAACTTGTTATTTGTTCTTGTAGGTTTACGGAACTTTAATAGGTTAAGTTGTGTTGATGCCGGTTGGCTCAACACATATGTATGATCGAGACGGGAGATTACTTAAAAACTTGTAAAAGGAATGCATCAAAGTAGCTATTGCATGCTTAGAATCAACCTAGTGTAGATTCATCCATTATTGTCTTACTTGTCGCATTAATCGTTTTCATAAATTTTTGTGCATCGATTCAACCAAACCCCCCCCCCCTTTGTGTCACTTGTCATTATAATCGATAATTGCATCTAAAACACCTTAACTCTCTTGGGTTCGACTATTACTTAATCACTATACTTGTTCTTAGTGCTAAGTCGGGATTTACTTTTGATTGGGTATAGACGATCATAGAAATACCTTCGGTCACCTTCCCTTTTGCAGAAAAAACAAGTGAGTTCATCACTTTGCTTCTTCCCCTTTTTCTGCACATGTGTACCAGCTGTAGTATCCTTAGCCCTCTTCTTTGATTTGTTTTGAGAGCTTGATGCAAAGTGAGCACTTTCTATCTTATCTCTTTTTATCATGTCCTCTTCTTGCACACATTGAGAAATGAGCTCATTAAGAGTCCATTTCTCCTTCTGAGTATTATAACTCACCTTAAAATGACTGAATTGTGTGGGAAGAGACAGGAAAACTAAATGCACGAGTAAATCATCATTTATCTCTAACTTTAGTGCCTTTAGTTTTCCCGCAAGATTTGACATTTCCATAATGTACTCCCTTATGTTTCTTTTTTCTTTGTACCTCATAGAAATCAGAGCAGCCAAATGGTTGCTTGTTTCTGCTTTCTCATTCTTGGCAAAATATTTCTGAATTACCTCAAAGGATTCCTTAGCATCTTTGCTCTCAGAAATAGAGCCCCGAAACGCTTCCGGAATGGAACGTTTAATGATCATAAAACACTTGTGGTTAGAGCGATCCCACTTTTCTATTTTCACTTCATTGGAGTTATCCTCATCCAAAGTGGGTCGTTCAGTCCTTAGCGCAAGGTCTAGATCCATACATCCGAGAACGATTTCCACATTCTCCTTCTAGACCTTAAAATTTATCCCATTAAGCATTGGAATTGAACTAATTTGAGCAGAAACATTAGTAGTAATTGCTGAAACTAAACATAAAAGCAAAGAAAAAAAACAATTAATCAATTAATTTTAAAAAACAAGATACCCAACAGAACTTGACATTCAGTGTTTGCACAAAACATCAATTGAAAACAGTACTCTCAATGCAACAATCAAAAATTGATAATAAATCCAATCAAACAATAGCCTTTCTTTGGACCGACTATTATTCACATGATTAACCTTTATATTTATCACTATTTATTGTCGCATGCGCTTTCATTATTTGGCCAAGCAATGACCTTCCTTTGGGCCGATCAATATCCGCATAATTAATGAAAGCACAATTGATTAATCAATATATTATCCTAAGTGTGATTTTGTTTGGCCAAATGTTAACCTTCCTTTGGGCCGATCAATATTCGCATAAACAAGTATAATCAGTAGTGTATTTAATGTTTGGCCAAATATCAATCTTCCTTTGGGCCAATTGATATCCGCATAAACAAACGATACACTAACCTTTATAATTTTAAATTAAAATAATTTTCACAACATAGACTACTTTAGTAGCATATTGTTTCAATCAATTTAATTTTTTAAAAAAACTTTAAATATATAGATCCTTAAATATATCTCGTGTAAATAAAATCCAAATATTACACTTGATAACCTTTAATCGATACAAGATATAGTAAAGAGAAAATTGGTGGAATAGGACCCTTTTTGTTTAGTGTAGATTAATTAGGCCCCTAGTAATATCCAACAAAAATATAAAGATAAATAAAAGTATTAAGGAGATAAATTAGGGAGATAATTGGGCATTTAATAAATCTGCAATAACAAACTACCTTAAATATTGAAATGAATTTGAAAAAAAAGGAAACCGAATGGGAAAGATTCTCGCAATCTATATATTAGTGGTTACATCCTCAATCACAAACACAATCACCGTTGCTTTACTCTCATTTTCATCTCCATTGGAGGACGATTCAAGGTCTCATCTTTCTCCCTTCTAGATATCATCTGTCTATCCTGCTCCATTGAAGGTTATTGAAGGTCGGTTATATCCATCTCCATTGAAGGCCGCTTGAAACCTCTTCACAAGTTATCGTCTTCTCCAACTACAAAACAGGTACATTTTCTAACTCGGATGTAAGTTTCTTGCGACATATTACAGGATTATGTACCCGATTTCGCCAAAACAAACATTATGTATCACATGTAGTTGCTAATAAATATTATGTATTAGTTATGCATCACACATAGTTGCTGATAAATATTTGCTGATAAACATTATGTGTGAGTTATTTAAATAAAGCAAATAATGTAGTTGATTGCCACCGTATTATGTAACAGATCGATCTATATCAACAAACTTTGAAGGACACAGTCAATATGTATAAGATTGTCTCCGTCTTATGTATCTGATTGAGCTCTCTCAACAATTATGAAGAAATCAAGAGGAGAAACAGTGACTTCCATTTTGAAGAACTCAAGATCATAAACTCGGTTGCAGCAACAATGTGGTCCGAATTTTCTTTGTGATGGCTCGTTTGATTGATATCCCCAAATTAATGGAGGTTGTCCACGATTTATTTCCTTGTTTAACAGCTAATTATAACTATTAATGTTTTTAATTACGATAATTAATACGCCTGATTAGGATAGAGAGATATTTAGCAAATCTACAGAATCTTCTATATTATATGGGATTAATCTTTTTACTAAAACATAGAGGGGCCTAGTTTGTTAACATGAAAAAAAATGAGCCTAGTTTGTACACACTATTACATAAGTTGCTTACTTAGCCAACTCATCCTATAGTAAACTTGTTAACCTTTTATCGATACAAGATATAGTGGAAAAGACCAAAATTTTACGTTCTTACGAACAACCACTAAGTCTAAAACAATTTGTATCACATAAAAACTTTACATCGACTAAAAAAAACTTTAATCTTTATATATAATCATACTTATTATGATGATTAAAAAAAAAGAAATCAGGAAGTTTATAAAGGAAAACCACGCAAAGATGAATCACGAACATCATTGTGACCATAATAATATATAAAAATATATATTTGATATCAACTTCCAGGCCACTACAAATATGTAACAATATATATAATACATAAAGTGTGATCTAACTTTTCAAAGCACTAAACTTTTCATATGAAACAGGTTCGAAAAAACAATACAAGGCACGCCGCATGCACAATTGCACAGTGCGAGGTAGTTTCAAAACAACATGTATACATATAAACCTAGGAAAAAAAACGAATATGGGGTTACGCAAATCTGTGTAAAACTATGTAGAACTGAAGTACATCGAATATGTCCTAATAACTTAACATGATAACGGCTCTGATACCACTTGTTGGAATAATCAAATTCCCTAAACCGTAAACGCAAGGATCAATATCATGCTAGGGTTATTAAAGAATCTAGAATTTACATACCTGGTTCCATAGTAGCAATCGGATCAAACCAGTAGCAATCGGATCAAACCTTAGTGCGGAATCTACGATCCGAATGAGCGCCGCAAGTGTACAGTCTTCCTTAGTCAAACCTCCTTAGGGTTTCTTTAGGTTTTCTCTCTGATGGGTAGAGAATGGAAAACGGTAGATTGATTTTGGGAACCATAACCTAATAACGTTTATATAATGACCTAATAGAATCCCATTAAGCCTATTGGGCCAAAGCCTGGTATCCACCCATTAAACCCATACCGCTTAATTAAAGTCTACGGGCTTTACTCATTTGAATCACTTTTATTAGTCCGCTAATATATTTAGTCATATAATATAATTGGTTATTATAATATGTAAGCCCACTAATAATAATAATAAGATTTAATAAAATCTTACACTCCAAGCAGTGACCTCTTCTGTCGATAGGGAGCAGCGATGGTTGGCATTGGAGCCCCTCGACAGTCTGCAGCTTCCTCATGTGCTCCTGGTCCGGCACACCCACAATAGGCGGACGGTAACCCTTCCTTACGAGGTCGTCACCCGGAAGCAAGGTAATCTCATCCCTCCTCTACTTCTAGTTGCAGCCTCGCGAGCCTCCCGGTCGCGGCTGAAATAACCACACCAGGGTTGCTGAGACCTTCTCCGCCCCAGTGGGTAGTGCTTCACCGCCCCTGCGGTTAGATTCCGTTGTCCTTGCGGTTCATTCTCTTCGCCCTCGCGGTAAGTCCTCAAGAACTCGAGCGCAACCAATAGCTTGGGCTCCTTCTTTCCCTTTTAAACCATCTTGGAACCCATATATTTCAGCCAAGGAGAAACTTCAAGGGGTTGTTGATGTTTTTCTCAATTTTTCAATATGACGAGCAGTCAACTTCGGGTCCAGATTTGGGTAAGCTAGACTCTTCCTTTGTTGCTGAATTTAGGATATATTATAGTGGAATTACATAGAAGAACATACTTAAATTTGAGAGGAATCCGATTAGTGGTTTAAGAGTTATGGTTTTCCAAAGTCGAGACCTCATGCAGTTTTTTTAAGTTGTGCTGAAATATTCTAGGTGTTGAGAAAAACTGCTTGTGAAGCAGTTTTGTGATGCATATTTGAACAGGTTATATACCTCTAATGAGCTTGAAGTTTTGATAAGTTGTTTAGGTATACGCATAATTGGTTGTATCATAAGTGTGGGTCGATCCAACAGTCGGATCTAGATTTACAAGGTTTCATAGTAGGCTAGTTAGGCAGTTTGGCAAAGATGCAGATTTTTGGCTAAATATGGGAGATTTTGTATTGAAGAGTCAACTTGGGATTTTTGTGTAGGATTAGTTATTGATCCTTTCTGAGATTTATTTCTTCTAGTCAGTAGAGTGCATTACATAGAAGGTTTACATATTTTATTTAGAATTTTGTAGGAGTGTTTTATGTTGAGTCAAAAGGATAGTTTGGAAGTATGTTGGAGAATTTTTTTAGGATTTGTTTAGGGTTCTTATGACCCAAGAGTAAAAAAGTCTTTTTACCCTTATGAGGGTATTTTGGCAATTTTCTTTATATGGCCTTAGTAACTTAGAAGTTGAAGACTTCTAAGAAGTTGGGATATATTTTTTTATCAACTTTCCTTTTATATCAGGAGGTTGAGTTCTTTTTTTGTGGATTGAGTTTTTGAGATATCGAGAATTGTAACTCGATTTAGGTAAGTCATTTGGGCTTACTTAGCTGCTTTCATTTATGAGTTAACCATATGAGTGTGTGCTATATGATTTATAGTATATTTACGATATTAAAATACCGACGTATTATTGGCCCAAGTAAATGGGGGGTGACATCATCTGCTCAGCTCTTGCGAGAGTTTGGGAGGTTCTCCGCGACAAGGTCAGGCGTGGTAGATAGGGAGAGTACTGATCCACTCCATGTGGTATACGGGTCGGTGCATCAAACCATTCCAGCTGGATAAAGGGACGTAGGCGAGAGTCTTAGACGTCTCGTGCTACAACCGTATTCGGATTATGAGTGTATGATGTTAATAAAGATAATAAAACGGTTCTGTGTGAAAGCATGTTGTATGTTTATTTCAAGCTTTATGTGTGCTTGTGCTTATATGTCTTCTTATATATGATTAGTTAGCTAACGTTTATCCGTGTTGTTAGATTATTTGTAGGTATAGACAATTACTGAGAGATCTGAAGCGGAAGGTCAGCCGGTTCCACGTACTCATTAGATGGGAACGGGGGAGTCTTCGTTTTGCATGCATGACGCTAATTTATTTATGTATTATAAGGATGTCATATGTAATACATTCATTGAAAATAATTAAAAAAAATTTTACAATATTTATTTACATTTGTGTCTTGTTGTAAGATCCTAAGTAAAGTCGGGACCCATTATGAGGTCATAAATAGTAGCTCCCTGAATTTTGAGAATTTGGGGTGTTACAATCTTCTTCTTCTTTTCCTGTCATGTGCAGGATTGAAAGAAAAGTGATCATTGTCTACAATTCCATGACATGCAATTGCTTATAGATTCCATCCTTTTGCTGATTTATAGTTTTTGTGTTGATATTTTCCCGCATATAATACTTGTTTTTCTGTAGCAAAACAATGTGCTACCAATCCGTTGTCATTGAATTTGATTACATTAAGAATTCAAGTCCGCAAACACACCAGTCCACCGACGCGGATCAAAGGTGCAGTCCTGCTCGCACTAGTTCGCCGTTTGTACTTGCCTGCTCGTTTGTACCGAAGTGTAGACTCGGTGACTTGCTGCAAAATGTCATCCTTGTTGCAATTGACGAAGAATGCCATGTTGGATTCAAAAAGGTCTTATTCCCTCGCCATTACTTCTCCTTCACCGATTAGGGTTTGTTTGATTTAGGTAAATGAAAGTTACATGAAGAATCTTAACATAATTCATTTCCAAAAGAAAGGAACGGCATCATGACAATGGAATAATCTTATGAAAATTAAAAATTGTTTTCAAAAGAGGAGTTGTCTAGTAGGTCGGCAACACAATTAACTTTTGGCATGATAATAATGGTCACAACACCGCCACTTAAAAAGTGGTTCAAAATGTTAATCAAATTGATATCAACACCAAAGTTAATCATTTTATAAACAATTCTAAAGAATGGAATATTAATAATGAGCTCCAAAATATTACTAACGCGGATGTTTTACACAAAATTAGGCAAATAATTATCCAAAAAACTGAAATACGAGATATATTATATTGGAGGTGTAAACTAAAATGGATTATTTAAAACCAAATTAGCTTCCGAGTAGATATTTAAGGATACATTGATTACCCCTTATAATGCGTGTGATGGATTAAGAAACTTAATATTCAACCTAAAATCGAGAACTTCCTTTGGAAAATCTCAAAAAAGGTCTTATCAACAAAAGCAAAACTTGACGAAAGAAAAATGGTGGTTACTAGGCCTTATAATTTTGTAATCATCAACTTTCAAGACTTATTCCATTTGCTTTTTGCCTGCCCTTTTTCAAACAGATCGTGGATATAATAGATAGAACAATTTCGAACAAAATAAACAACATATCATGAAAACAAAAAAGGAAATGATATTTCTAGAAATCAAAGATAAGATTTGACTAAAGAGGTTTTCATGCCTAGTAACAACATGGTGAAGCATCCGGTCTTACGAACAAAAGTATGTTATGTAACACCCCAAATTTCAAAACTCGGGGCACTACGGGTTATGACCTTACAATGGGTCATGACCCTAGCTTGACAACAATCTCACTAGATCTTACAACAATGCACAAATAAAGGAAAACCAAATAGTATAAAAAGTGCAGTAATGTCATGAACTCAATAGAAGACCGTTAACTAAATATTATACAAGGATAACAATCCAATGACACAAATGCAAAAGAAATAGACTGAAATAATAAAGACCCCTAAATCTCGTCATGCTACGTACGGGGAACTCGGCTGACCACTACCTTCCGGACCACTCGGCGGTTGCTTTATCCTGCACATATCTAAACAACATATAATACAACCGTTAGCTAACAAACTAAATATCAGGTGAACTAAAATAGCACACACACATCAATAATGAAATTATAGACACAATATGCTTGCACAGAAGTCCGATTATTTTCTTATCTTTAAGTGATTCACTTCTAATTCAACTTATGTTTATGGCACGAGAGTCTCCCGACTCTCGCCTCCATCCTCGTATACCAACAGGAGTGGTTTGATACATCTCCCTGTATACCATGTCTGGACTGGTCGCGGAGAACCTCCCACACTCATGTCAGAGCTGGGCAGTGATGATACGACCCGTTCTGCATACACTTGGGTCTTAATTAAATAAGATTGTCGTCCTATTCAAGTTATAATTAGGAGAAATACAATTCACACACTACTCTCATAGTTCACCCCAATATACAGAAAGCTATCTGAGTAAGCTCAAAGGACTTAGCTGAATCGAGTCAAAGTCTAGTTAACGAGAAGACTCGATCCTGTATGTGTAAGATCTCAACCGCCTGGTTATAAAAGAGAACTTGGATCAATAACATATCCAACATCTTAGAAGTTTTAAACTTCTAAGTTAACAACGATCATCTGAGAGAAAATACTGAACTAGCCCTATTTTTGTGAAAAGACGATTTTACCCCTAGATCCGGAAAACCGTAAAAACTCTAGGAAGACTCATAAACTTCTACTAACATCCAAAGACATGATGTTCAACTTTAAAACGAAAGGATCTACTGAGTTTGAAAGATTTTCCAACTTTCAAACTTCTTATTAAAACTAACTAAGGTCATACTTTGGTCTAAACTAAAACACTTCTACTAAATTTCAAAAAATTTGAGAAAAAAATCTAAACGTAGCATGTCATGTCTACTCCTAGCTAGGATGATCAAAATCCAAAAATACCAATCCACTTAGCCAAAAATCCCAAAATTGTCTCCAAGAACACAAAATTTCGTGCTTAGCCAAAAATCACTTCCTTTGTAAAAATTATGTTTATACCCTACTTCGGTACATCATAAATCCAAATCTAACTATTGGGTTGCTCTGAAAACTTGATACATAAAACTATCCATACCCATTTACAACATATCAAAAATTCATGTACATTAAAGATATCTAACCCATTCATATTTGGATTCAAAAACTACATGAACACAGTTTTTTCAACACGTAGAATTTTTAGCAAAATCCAGAAAAACTACTTAAGGTTCCGACTTTGAAAAATCATAACTCTTAAACTACTAGCTGGATTCTCTCAAATTATGACATGTTCTACAACAATATCCCGACTATATCATATCAAAATTTCAACCAAAAAGGAGGAGTCTTACATACCTAAATCTAGCCCTGAAGTTGGATGCTCGTCATTGTTTTGAAAACTCAGAAAAGTGAAACATATATCCATTGCTTCTCTTTGGCTGCTTTATGCGAGGCTAGAAAAGGTTGCAAGCATCCATCAGCCATATAATATATAGAGGGAAGACAAGAAAAGAAGGAGGATCCTCATTGAGTCACAAACATGAAAAAAATGAAGAACTCCCGGCCTTTGGTTCTTGGCGTAGCGCGACTGGAAGGGAAGAATTGGTTGTTGTTGCTTGTTGTGCACGTTTAAAGAAAGAGGGCACCGACTTGTTGTGCATGAAGACGATGAAGAGACGAGCATTGTTGTTGCATGTTGTGCACGAAGGCGCTGAAGAGACGAGACGAAGAGCAGGTTCGTTCCTGTGTGATGAGAGGCGATGAAGTGCAGGTTGTCTCTACCTGAAGAGACCCGAAATAAAATATATCGGAAATAAAATTGTCTCATGTGGTATATATAATTGTACTATTGAGGTGAAATCAACAATGCAACAACAAGGCAATTGTACTATTGAAGAGACGAGCCTTGTTGATGCATTGTTGAGTCAATTGTACCCCTCAACAAAGAGGCGAGCCTTCTTGTTGCATTGTTGAGCATGTAATACCCCTCTATAGTGGTATAATTATATATACCACATGAAATGATAAAATTTTAGATGATTTATGATAACAAGTATCACATAAAATGATAAGAAGATAGATTAAAAGAATATAGGCTATGGAAGCATTACTCATGGTTTTGAAAATAAGATGGAAGAAGTCCAAACCGGTCAAAGTCCAGTTTGATTCAAAATTTATCGGAAATAAAATTTTCGGGTATCACATGCTCAACAATGAGTAAATTGGACCCCTCAATAGTACAATTGCCTTTATCAAACACCAAGTTCATGATTGACTAAATACCATCATTTATGAGGATGATTATCATATTAAACAACCAGGAAGAAAAAACAACATACTGCCAAACAAAAAAAATAATATTCAATGGGAAAAACCAAAGTCTAGCTTCCAAAAACTCAAATTTGATGGATTTAACATGATTCGGGAGTGACTTCTATCGGATTTTTAATTCGAAATCATAATGGAGAGGTTGTCATTCAGGCACTTCAAGGTAGTTGAAGTTGTCTATGGGAGGTCGAGATGATTATATCAGACTTCATACTAGATCTTTGTTTTTTTATGAAGTTCATATTACGCAAGTCTTCAGAGAAATTAATTGTGTTGTTGCCTGTTTGACCCATTTGGGAATCTCAACCCCAACACCAATATTTATGATGATCCCGACTTCGTATTCTCATTCACAATGATATTTTAGGTTGGAGTACCTCTAGGAAATAACCGTTTTCTGTTATTAAAAAAACTATGAGTTCTATAGTAAGTAAAAAAGACTTTAAAAGGATAATAGATAAATTAGTATGTAGATGCTTTTTTAAAATTAAAAAAAAATATTTCAAAGAAATCCAAATGGAAAAGGTTTTTTTTCCAAAAGGATAATAAATGTTTTAGAATCCGGATGTTTTTTTCATAAAATAAAATTTTTTTTATTCAATGAAAATGAAGCCAAATATATATTAGGGGCGTGTTATATATACGATTTTCAGTTTACCTACTATGGATTAACTCCGGATGGTGCCGGCGTCCAATCCGGACGTTGTTGGATGGTGTCGGCGTCCAATCCGGACATTGTTGGATGACTCGCCTAGTATTTTTTATAAATCTCTCCCATCTCCAAATTTGCAATCTTCATGGAATCTTGCCCGATTCAATTTTAGAGTTTTCGGTTTGCTTCAATCACCTCTTTCTCTTCATTAATAGTAGAGAAACTTACATTTATTCTCTTTGATAACCAGTAGGGAAGCTTAAACTCTAATAAGGTCTGTTAATGGTGGATTAAGATCTTCTCTACTTCTTTTCTCTTTGGATTCACTGCTTTTGCTTCGAAGGCTTTCTCAAACACTGATTCCAACACTCCCCGAATCCATATTTCACCTTTCTCAAGAACCCGTTTTGAATCGATTCTAACTTGCCAAATCCATCCCTAGAAATGGAATCCAAAATTTGAGATTGATGGGAAACCTAAGAGAGAAGCAGCCACCGCATAAGATGATCGATGAGACTTGAGAGTAGTAGAAGTCGTCGATGACTCTCTTCCCCGGAAGTCGATACAAAAAACACAGAGGAGTCGATACAAAAAATAGGGCGGTAGGCCAAAAAAATTAGGTTATCGTTTTTTTAATTCTTTTGAAGGGCTCCTGCGCTCATTTGAGCGTTGTCGCAATGCGAAAACTTTAATTCTCAAGTAAATTTTAAATCCGCATATTTAGTTTTTTTAAAGTATTATTGATTTGTTAGTAAAAACTCAACCCTTTTGTACATGTAAAATACAAACATCTATGAAAGGTAGGAAGCAAATATTTTTGTAAACCCTCGGTTAATTGGTGGTGTGTTTCGAACCAAATAAAATCCTACTCAATGTTTCAGATTTTATAAACAGTCAGCTAAAAATTTGTAAAACTTAGAAAATGATTAACAAAGAAGGTGATAATCAATATTCATCTAGGGTCCTAAAATAAAAAAAATAAAAAATAGAAAGATACATGATTTAAATAATAATGTCTCAAGACTGAATGACGGAAGTTGCTCATTCGAGTTCATTATAAGTGACGAAAGTCAAAGAGAATATTGGTGAAATAAGGTACCTTTTGTATTATAAATAAAGATTAATGATTAGGATAATCAAGTCGAGAATCAAAAATATGGAAATTTAAAGATTATTCTATTGATGACACACAATATTAATACACAATTTTAATACATAATTTCAATTACACAATGTCCGTACACAAATTCAATTACACAATGTTAACACACAAAATACAAATATCATCTACATAAAATGCATTTGGCATACATATTCTACACTTCGAGGTATGTCATCCACAAGGAATACATGTTTACTACATAATTGTAACAATTATGTAAAAAAGACACAAAAATATGTATTAATAACGGATCCACAAGGAGTACACATTTACTACATAATTTTGCTGAGTTATGTAGGACGTATCTTCATCGACAACCCTCCATTGATGCTCTCGAACTGAAGATCCGACTTCTTTTACACACAACAATGGATAATAAATTATAAAAAATGGATATTGTTAAATGGCCGTAATAAATTAAGGAGATATTTTAGGAGTTGTTAGTATCTTTTTCCCTGTTTAATTAGGAAAATTGGAAAAATTAGTTATTTATTATAGAAGAGAGAAGGTTCACTTGTATGGTAATATCATTTATTATTTTCTATTTGATTTTTTCTACGTAAATTAGGGTGCCTACTTTGTTAATAGAAAATAAAAGGTAACTACTTTATACACAAAGATACGTAAAATATCTACTTAACCAACTCATCCAAAGGCGAACACAAATAGTATGGCGGGATAAAACTGAAACATCAACCATTCTACAAATTGAATATCCTCAACAACAACAAAATTATCTCCCAAGGTGTCTTTATTTTTTCTCTTAGATCTTTGTTTAATCAATATTTGCCATACTCTTGATCATAATTTTCCGGATGTCCGGTTCGACTGTTATTCATACTTGAAAAAATTTGATGAAGTAGACTCTTCTCTATAAGACTTTGTTTTGTGGATCCCTATAATCTTTATCACTCTAACTAACTTACCACTATTACTCTATTAGAAATATATTTACTTGACAAAGTTTATGATATGGGTACTCTTAATAAAGTTTTAGTAATAAAAAGCATATTTAGTCATTTTATCTTATAGTAGTAACTAGGCTTTTTAAAGTTTCAATTAAGTAAATTTACCCCAACCTTTTGTATTTATTCTCAAACTCTACACACTCTTCTCTGAAGGGGTACATTTAGTAAACACAAAACTAGAAAAAGCCTAGTAAACCAAATTGTTTCTTTCTTTCCCTCTTATTTCAAAAAATATTAGATCAAGGAATTATAAATCAACTAAAAATGAGATTTAAAATGTGAAATATTATTTTTATTAATGATAACTTTAAAGGTAAGACATTTGCTTAAGTTAGGTCCATTATCCATCCTCATGACCTAACTAATATTTGACATGTGCTTGGATTAATATCGAAGTTTGCTGATTAATCATGATTAAGCTTAGTTAATTACAGCAGTCCTAGTTATTAAAGATGCAAATTACCTTTCAAAATTGGTTACTTAACAAAATTTAACAACAACAAAAAAGTAATTAGCATATGAAAGAAGTGAGTCTAACAACTTTGTTGTTGGAGTGTATCCTTTTTTATGATGTATGACATTTGGTGAGACTTTATTTTCAGGTTGTTACTCTAAAATTGCAACACAAATTTGTAATTTATCACAATTTTTAACAAATTTGGATTTAAGGAAAATATATCAAGAAATATTTCTTTATAAATTTTTATATAAAATACAACTTCAAAAACCTATATTCTACAAAAATATATCAACGATATTACTTTGTTTTTCTAGATATATTTATTTTAATATATATTTAAATATTTATTTATTGAAAGGAAAATATGTTTAAACCATATATAGCTTAACTAAATTATTTATTTTGGAAGGGTATATAAGTTAGATCGAGATTGAATATTGAGAAATTCTGGATGGTACCCTCATGGTTTGGGATTTTTCGGATTTTGCCCAACAGTTTTTTCGAGTTGGGATGGTACCCTTAAGTTTTCGTTGTTTTCCGGATTTTGCCCAAATTCATTAAATAAATTTCAAATTCCATTAAAAATATAAAAGAAAATTAAATAAAATTGAAAAATAAATATAAAATAGAAAGAATCATTTATTTATTTTACAAATAAAGTAAAAAGTAATTTTTTTAAAACAAATCAGTATTTTATATTAATTTAAAAAATAAATAAATCAGATAATTTTTACAAAATTAAAAAAAAATCAGTATTTTATTTTATTTTAAAAATACATAAATTGGATTTGCATTATTTTAACAAAATCTAAAAACATAAGTGTTATACTCTATTTAAAAATATAAATAAAATAAGGATTCTTTTAAAAAAAAAATTTTAAATCATTTTTTTAATTTATTATTAAAATAAATAATTTAGTATTTATATTTTATTTATTTTTCAATTTTACTTTATTTTCTTTTATATTTTTTAATGGAATTTGAAAATTTTTAATAAATTTGGGAAAAATTCGAAAAATAACGTAAACTTAAGGGTACCATCCGAACTCGAAAAAACTGTTGGGCAAAATCAAAAAACCCCAAACTATGAGGGTACCATATCGATTGTAATATTTAATGACATGACAAATAAAGGTTGCGCATCATCGTATGAGAACTCCATTAAGTCGTGTATAAATAACCTTAAATTCGGGTCAATATAATCGTAATACATTATTATATGAATTCACTAGCATTCGAACCCCATAGCACGAACTTATTCTACTAATTTAAGGAAAAAAAATACTTCTGATCAAAATCATATATTTTCTTAAAAATTTTGAAAGTGTTACACTGTAAATAGTTTGTTGTTATTGTTAGAGAAATACGCTAATAATTTCTCATCAACGAAAAAATTTAATATGGTCTATAAATGTATACAAAAATAATTTTGTTCAGAATCAAATTATATTTTCAAAAACCCAAACATATGGTGTAGTTACAAAGATAGATATGATTGACATTTACATTATAAATCTATTTACAACTTTACAATAATATATTTTAAATTAATATAGCGTGGCATGATGTAATTTTAATAGATTTATTATAAATATAATAATTAAGATCGGTCACTTATTAGATAAAAGTATTACTTTATATGTTTTATATATTAAAAAAAAAATTTATAAACTTTGTGTTCAAGGTCAATATATATTTATTACAATTATACATTTCTATTCTAATATTTACAATCTTAATACTCTTCGGTTTTCAATGTTTGATATTAAGGGGAAAATCACAAATTTCAGGAAAACTAAAAGTAGAAGGTTTAATGCTAATTGATACACTATAAATTATAAATTATAAATTTGTATAAAAACACTGGTATAATGTCAAAAGTTATATGACAATAGAAAAATATAGTACTCCCTCCGATAAAAAATAAGTGTCGTTTTAGCATTATAAATTTGATCACAATTATCTGTCGATTTAAGTTTTTTAGGCCAATAAATGAACAATAATTATAAGAAATGTTCTTGAAAATTGGTGTAAATGATTAATTTTAGTTCTAAAATCTTTCTTATTGGTTTAAAAGAAGGTTGAATATTTAATAAGTGATAAGATTTAGAAAAACGGTTAATGTTCAGGTAAGGCTCTTTTATTGCGGTACGGCCGTACGGCCGTACCGCAGGGCGACACGTGTCCCGAAAAAAAAAAAAAAATTTTTTTTTTTTTTTTTTCTCTTTTCTGAAACGATTTTTTTTTTTTTTTTTTTTTTACGGAAACTAATGAAAATTTATTTGAACTACCATGTTATAATTTATGCACTATTATCCTATAAACTTTGAACTATTCCTATATAATCCATGAACTATTACTTTTTAATATAATTCATGAACTATTCTATTATAATTCATGAACTATCCCATAATAAGTTTTGAACTATTACTTTCACTCCTTTATAAATTTTTGCACTTTAAACTATTCTATTATAATTCATGAACTATTCTATTATAATTAATGAACTATCCCATAATAAGTTTTGAACTATTACTTTCACTCCTTTATAAATTTTGCACTATGAACTATTCTATTATAATTCATGAACTATGCTTTTAGAAGTTATGAACTATTACTTAATAAGTTTTGAACTATTACTTTCAATCCTTTATAAATTTTACACTATGAACTATTCTATTATAATTCATGAACTATCCTTTTATAAGTTATGAACTATTCCATAATAAGTTTTGAACTATTACTTTTACTCGTTTTAAAAATTAAAAAAAAAAAAAAAAAAATTGAACTATTACTTTTACTCGTTTAAAAAAAAAAAAAAAAAAAAAATTTTTTTTTTTTTTTTTCGGGACACGTGTCGCCCTGCGGTACGGCCGCACGGCCGTACCGCAATAATGGGCCTTACTTGAATAATACCCTTAGAAAAACTTTACTAAATTTATGTTATTTAATATTTTTCTTAAAAATTGTGTTAAAGGTTAAAATGAGAGTTAATTATGATCAGAGGGAGTATTTTGTAAATACAAATAATAAATAAAAAAAAGTAGATAAAATTATATTTGCATAAATTTAAATATTAAATGTTAAATATAATGAACTAAAATTTTGAGATTTTAATCTCAAATATTGGGAACTAGAAGGAGTATTATTTTATATTAGATTATAATAAGCATTTTACTCATAATTAATAGGTGCATTATTTGGAAAAACCTACATTTTTGTACATTTTATAGTCATAAAATATCACTAAAAACAGGGTCTTCATTAGAAAAACTATTTGCAAAAAAATCTTGCAAAACCTGTTGCTACAAGGTTTGATCAGATGACCTATTATCATATTTATTTTGTATTTATTCCTTCAAAGGGACTTGGGGAAGTGGTTAGGTGACTCAACATAATTGGATTGTGTCCGTGTGGGTGACACTTCGTAATTGCCTTAGGGGACTAAAATAGTACACGGGCAGATTATTCGGGAATTATAATATCGTCGGAATATTGTCTTCAAATAATCTCAATAACCTTGTGTTACTAAACGAGCCCATTAAGTGACAGTTTTTTTTCGTCTGAAGTTATCAGATTAATTTTTCTGCTACCAACTTAAGGGGGAGTAATTGCCGATTTGTCACTTTAGTAGCCATAGGATAGAATGGTAAGACCGGTCAAGTGGACTAACCGTTTTGATATAATGTCAAATTTAATGCGGATTGAAGTATGAAAGTCACGTGTATACGAATGTAAATGTGCATTAGGTTTAACTTGGACATATCCGATAATGGGGCGTTCAGTAATACGAGGTTATTGGGATTATTGGAGAGATTATTCTGACGATATTATAATTCCCGAATAATCCCGCCCTTGTAGGGAACGCGCCCAATGTGTGCAGATATTTTGAGAAGAAAAAAGGTACTTATACTACTCAGAGATTTGAGATGTAGAGGTCCTTCATATGTAAATTATGTAATCTTGTACAGCAAAGTATCATTGTAAACGTCTAATGTCTCCGATGAAGGGCATATGATCCATCTTTAAATCTATATGATCAGTTTTCTAATTAAGCATCAAATTTTATGACTTTGCTGTAAAATTTGCAGAAGCTAAATCCATATTTGAACATCAAAACTCTTATTAATTAAGAGAGCCGACCCTTGAAAGCATATTTTCATATATAAGAGTGACTTGTGGGTCACTTGATTTGCATGAACTCAACAGAGGTAGACAACGATTCAAACCAATCAAATTGACAAGTACAATAAATTCAACCTCATGTTAAATGAAATCAAAAAAACATGATTTTAAAATCAAATTAAAGTTTGGTATGCTATTAGTCATATCTCAATGCTGATATTATAGCCAACAGGATGCATACAGAAAGTTACAATTCTCCAAACATAAACTATTTAGTTTTAATTTCCCACAGCAAGGTGACATAATATATATACACACAAAAACAAGTTCTTCACCAACCCAAGCACCTGAAAACAGTTCAACCTAAGGAGAAGCTAGCTAGTTAGCCATGGACAAGAAACAACCAAAAGTAGCTCAAAAGGTTGTTATTTTTTTACTAGGCTCGAAATATTATTTAGGGTCGTGTGTATACGAGCGTACATGCGCATTAGGCTCAAGCCCACCAAGAGGACTAGCCCACCGACCGTATATATTGGGCTCGGAATATCCCAACTTTCGATGTGGGAAGTTATTATCTCCAACGTATAATCTTTACTGTTTTGTAGGTGTTCAAGGCCGCAAATTCACAGTCAAGTTCTGGTTCATGGAGTTCAGCAGGATCAATGGTTAAATACTTGCACTTCTTTACACAGATTTATGTAAGTACTTTAGAATTCTTATTATTGAAAGAACACATTACTGTGGTGTCTGTGCTTTAGACTCCTCCAAGATGTGCTTCAACAAAGGAAAACACGAAGCCGAAAGATTTTAAACTTCATACACAAGAGAGAGCAGTTCATCGCGCCATGTTCAATCATGTTGTGAGTATTTCTTCATATTCAATCACTGTGTGTTATATTTTAAGATTTTCATAAAACAAACTTGTTATTTCATTTTTTCCATAACTTACAGGTTGCTGCCAAGATTTATTTACATGAGCGACAGAAGAGAACCGAGAAGAAGATACTGAAGGTATGCATGCAGTAACTAAATAACATGTTATTTTTGGTAAATTTTCTAAGTACTCATGAATTTGCAGATGATAGAAGAAGAAGAGATTCGTTCGCTAAGGAAGGAGATGGTTTTTAAAGCACAATTGATGCCTTATTTTGATAAACCTTTCTTTCCTCAGAGGTAACGCGCGAGTTCTTTGTATGAAGTCCGATTATATATGTGATCTTAGTTCTAAGCTTTCTGGCAGGTCAAGTAGGGCGTTGACTGTTCCAAGAGATGGGAGTAGAAGCAATGTCTCTTATGGTTTCCAGAGATTCCAACAAGTGAAACCCATCAAGTGAACCTTATTGCATGATGATCATGCAAAGCTTTGCGACAGCCTCTTCAGTGTGACTTTGGACAGTTGAGACAAAAATAACTCTTCATTGCTTAGATCAGTAAATTTTCGCCATGTATAGAATTTCATGCTGCTTTTGGGTTTTGCCCTCACTTTTCCATGGAAAGAGTGAGTAGTTTTTGTACTACTGATGAGTTCTTTTCTTGTTTGGAGATGATAAACTATAGTGCCTTGGTATAGGTGGTGTTGCACATTTTGTAATCTTACAAATGAAAGTGTTTCATGAGTTTCTGCAAAATATGGTTGTTTTATAGTATTAAGTGCCCGTTTAGTTGGAGCGGTGGAATGGAAACGGAATGGAATTAGATAAGGGTTAGGAATGGAAATGATGAGATTACTTTCATTTGATAAAAGACCTTTAACCAAACGTATTTTTTGATTGATTCGGAATCATTCCGTTACCGGGAATGATTCCTAGAGCTTCCAAACGGGCCCTAATAGTATCGGGTAAAATAGCTAACTAGGCTTTTTACCATTATTTAACCCAATTCTTTCATCTTGAGGTGAAATTATCTATAGGGTAAAATTAGAGTCTACAAAACAAAAACCTGTAAAAAAAGGCTATTTAATCCAATTCTTTCAATAAATACAAATTTGGAAATCTGTACAAGTTGCAGGAAGTTCTCACTACAAGGAAACCATCTTCGGTTAGGGAGCTGAAACATTTAAGAATCAACTAGAGCTTTCTCAAAAGGCCTTAAGGATTCAGAAACACTTAAAATTACAGCTTCTCTTTACTGACAAATAGACACAGCAATAACACTTGGCAGATGTGTCAAAAACTCAAAATGTGCTCCATATATAAGCAAAAACTATATGAGCTTCATAGCTCTATATTATACTTCTATGATACAAGATTAATCATCTCCTTTTGTATCTCTTTTGCACTTTCTTGTGCTACATTGTCAAATAGAGAACCGCAGGTACATGTTTAAAGTTTAAACAAATCATTTAGCATATACATATACCTTAGATCAATCGGGTTAGATCTTCTACGACCAGCAACCGAAGAACCAGCTCAAAATCAGGATCTCAACCAATATACAGTTCTTAAGTGAAACGCGGCACGTGATTATCTATTTGACAGGCCTCATTCGAGCTAATCTTGGGCCAAGAGATCTGCGTCAAGAGATCAAGCTCTTTCAAGACTATCAATGCCCATTGGTAATCGAAACTATTTCAAGATTTTCTTCCTGTCTTGTATTAGAAATAGATCCCTGCCGGTTCATTTCTTCTCTGGAAATACACAATATAGTGCTGTCACTGTGCCGCAATAGTTTGGAAATATGGAACTTTATGCAGTTAAAAAGCAGTGCAAGGGTTAACTTGAATGCCTCCGTTGCAACTACAAAATCCTGATCTATACCACAAGCACCTTGTTTTCTCTATCCACGTTATAAACAGATGTAGCGATTACCAACATCAAGACATAAGATCAAATTAGGACAGATTTGCTTGATTATAACAGACAATATTAGGATGGTACTATTGTAGTGACAGAGAGCATCCACAGAACTACTTCAATGATCAATTAGAACAAACTAGACAACTACGTTTCCAGCCCACCAAACATACATGTAAGAGGGCTTTATAGAGTTTAGGGTTTGTTTGACAGGACCTTATATAAGGATCTTACAAGGGCACAACGTCTAAACACACCCTAAGCACCTTTACTTGCAAGAACGACCTGGAAAGTAAACAAATAGAGAGAGGAAAGTAGGTTTGGGGGAGTGAGGACAGAGGACCTTTTGTGCGGTAGCAGGGGCAGAGAATGTTAGGGTGGTAGACTAAAAGTGAAGGGACTTTTCCTGTTACAATAAACTCTAAATGAACAATCCATTAAAATAGTTGGCTTGTCGAGGGAGATCTTGACCAATCCTAACAAGGAACAAAATTAAGGATATGATTCCAAAGCTGGATGCATACAGCTAGGTTTAGTGATCCTAGCACCAGTCAAAACCATTTCAGACTATTCCACACACACACATGATCGTAATAACATAATACTTATGATAATGGAAAGGAACTCTAAGACTGAAGAATCACGGGAGTCGGGACAATATACTAAGCTCATAAAGGAATGATCACCTGACACGGTTTAAGATTGAATCATAGGTAAGGACAGCAACAATTCTCCGTCGCCTTTCCTTTTGGGAGTCTCCACCCCGCTTAACTACAGGTAGCTGCTTGATTTCCTTTGCCTCCATCAGATCCTTTGCCATAGCCAAATCTGTGTCTGGATAACAGGTCAAAACACCACGTTCTTGCCCACGATAATTTATCCCCCGAGTGCAAACGGAAGAAATTGGATATGCATACACCTGTAAGATATGAAGACTTATATTAACATAAGATTGACAAATTGAGCATAGAGATTATATAATATGTCTCTTCTAAGGATCTTGTTTGTCATTGTAGCCTGATGCATCATTTTGGAGCAACAGAATAAACCTTATTGAAAGGAACCCCCCTGCTACTTTCTCATCCTAGGAAAAAAGAGTATATATGAAGAGCTATCAATATAGTTACTTCAATTGAAAAGTATAGTTTCACCATTTGCAATGATAGCAAGCAATTTGATTGGACCATGATACAACATGCAGCTAACCACAATCATGCAAACATGTTGCTTGCTAGTACTTACATCTTGTAGTGTTGGTGCATTGCTATGCGCTTCACTAGAATTGTTAGACAAACACCGTCTAATATCACTATAAGTCAGGATACCCTCCAGCAGATCTTCATCATCAACAACCATGATGAAACCTTGTCTTTGTTCACGCATGTTTGCTATTGCCTCTTTTAGTGTAATGGTCGAACAAGCCTTCATATAGTTCACTGACATAGCATCGGACACCTGATAGCAAGCAGGAAAGAGAACTCTCCATTTAAACACTGAATACTTATTTTTTAAGAAAATATCATATCACTGATGTCATTAATCACACGATTCAACCTTCAGGTCTTCCAGAACATCTTCATCAGCCCCGTGAAGAGTAGAGTTTACTATGACAGATAGCTCTAAATGGTTTTCATCATAAGTATCTCTGTTAGCAATTTCCTCAGCTTCCTGTGGTGAAACAGGAGAATAGCCTTTTGCTGAATTCTTTGTTTCACGGGCTTCACTTTTGCTTCCCCGGTTTGCAATTGAGGGGACCCATATAGCCAAACCAACAGCCCCCTAAATAAGAATACAGCATATCATAATCCATGATAAGGATAACAACAGGGGAGACATATTAGACTAACAAAAAGAGGTATAGTTTAGTGAATCATCAAAACGCCTAAGACAAACATTTAGGTGGCTTTGAAAGACTAATGGTCCAGCTCTAACTAGAAAATGCAATTCCAGAACATTACAATTTTGAAAATATACTGTAACCAAATGCTCCACAAATAGGTGCAAAAGCATATAAGAATGCCTTTACATTCAGGCTTTGTGGAACACTGTAGTAGCAACAACGCTAGCAAAATGGACATATGGGGAAAGTCAACTGAAAGCAGTTGGTGTTTAAGACAATTTCTGCAAGAGCAAATGTAATTTGACAGGATTACATATTATAATTGGGATAAAATACGGATAAAAAATCACCCTTGAAGAAAAAGATGGCCTCTTAGTTGTCCATAGGGATCATTCAAGCCTAATATGAAAAAGTTACTTTCTGAAAACTAGAAAATTATTTGCAACACCACTCAAGGAAGAACATAAATTCAGAGGGAAGACTTCTTGAACAAATGGAACTCAGTTAACCCATAATAGAGACAGCAAACCATTGCTGAGATTATTTAGTTGAAGACATTTCATTTAATGGACACACATAATACATACAATGTAACAAACTAAGATTGCATATAATTACCATTAAAGGAAGTAATATCCTATAATCTTTAGTCAGCTCAAATAAAAGTAGAACAGATGTCAAGGGAACATTACAATTCGATGCCAATGTAGCTGCCATCCCAACCTGCATTTTAAGATTAAAATACAATGTCAGATAGACAAATCAGCAGAGCTAAGATAATGAATAGGACAATTCTTTTATGGCCCTTAGTGGCAGTACCAGTGCATACGCCTGTGGGTGTGCAACAGCACCAACTCCTGGGATAGTAGAGTTAATTATTTCTGCAGCTGAACCCCCAAATACAGCACCAACAGCTGCACCAATCATCAAACTTGGTGCATATAGACCGCCTACAAGCCCTGATCCCTTGCACAAAGCTGTGGCTACTACTTTGGCAGCTGCTAATTGAGCCAATAACCAGATTCCAGGCGCTGAAGCAATCTTGCCAGTGTGGAGGATTTCATCGACATTTGTGAATCCCCAGTATAGGATCCCAGGGTACTTGAGGGCTATTATGCCTGCTCCTAAACCACCCAAAGCAGGGCAAACCACGGGAGGAAGCCCAAATTTTTCCTTGATGAGCTCAAATAACTCGGTGAACCAAGCTACTAAACGAGTGAAAACAACACTGACAACACCACATAGCATACCCAAAATCAAGTACAATGGCAACTCTGCAATCCAACCATTCACATTTAATAATTAGGGAACACATAAAACCAACTACGTAAGATGCTAAAAAAGCCATCCAGTTCAAGGTGATACAAAATACTCGGGAAAAAGGATATTGTGCTTATGTGACGGCGTCAATAGACTTCCGTTGGAAGGGAAACTTCTTGAGCATCAGAAGCAATTAACATAAAAGCAATACTAAACTAACAGAGCATGCAACTTGATACATGGAAGCTAGGGAGACAACTACAAGACATGTTCAGCAAGTTGATTAATGGAGGGTTTCCTTGTCAATAACCTCCCAAACAAAATTCTCGAGATCTAGCAGAAGTACACTTGTTAGTTGCATCATGTGCTTACTAGCTATATTTACATCTCGTAGTAGCAAGCCCTCACTCTTTGCAAATTTTGGAAAGATGAAAGAAATTCTAAATATTCAATAAGATAGAGGATAGATTATCTGCTAGTATAAATTTGACGTTCTCCATAACGTGCCCCAGTTACAGGGATTCAGTGGCACAGTATCATCTATTACGGGAAAGGGCCCTGTTGCTGGGGAGCATTAATGCAATCATGTAAAAATAATGAGCCCCAAGGAATTTGTGGAAAGGTCATATGCGAATCAAGCTTGAGCTTATAAAATTGTATTGAGCAGTGAAACTAAAAAGGCAAAGGCAGTTCCTGTATCCTAACATTGAACAACCAAGGAAAAATCACAGTTCACCATCTGATTGGCATCATGCATACCATTATGTGTGCCTTGAAGCGCGAACATTGTGATGTTACAGAAGGACAAAAAATAAAGAGAAAAGAGAAAGAAGATTGTGTAAGATTATTAACCTGCAGCAGATTTAAGCTCATATGCTGGAACAGTAAAAGCTGATTTATCCCCGAGTAATTCATTAGATACAGTAGATGAGATAACTGAAGCTAGAATTATCATTGCGGTAGTAAATGGAGGTGAATTCTCAGCTTTAAGAGGTCTTAGGACTGTCTCAATTGCAAAGAAACAACCAGCAACAGCTGCATTAAAGCCTGTCAAGGAAAAAAGTGAATTATGTTTGAGAGGGGATCAAACCATTGAAAGAGCATACATAAAGTGCTTGGTGACCTTACAAGAAAAGCATTTGAAGATTGCACAACTAGCCAAACATGCTCTTTGAAGCCTGAGTTCAATCTGCTAATGCTGCTGCTATCATTACTGACAAGAAACCACATAACCTACACTAATCAAATACCCATTTATCCTTTGCAAAACTTTCTTGGTTATCTAATTTCCCTTTTGTTTGGGTTACTCAACCTTAATACCTTATATTTTTCCTATTCAGATGTATGGATAAGGGAATAGGAATTCAACATCCCTTCCTTCTACCAAATAGTAATAGGGAGAGAAGGAGGAAACAAAAAAAAAATTTCACGTGAATCATTTTGTTTCCTGCTGATACTAGCTATCACTTAACAGAGAGAGAATGAGTAGAGGAATCATAGGAATGAATAACAAACAAACATATATAAAAAGTCATTTATCAGATTAAAAATGCCACAGGGATTAACAAGCCACCCAAAAACAAAAACAAAAACAAAAACACACAGAATATCGGAACCACATATTTAATCACCTGAAGATATTCCAGCAGCTGCACCGGCTGCAACAAGAGCTATTCTCCTTTCTCTGTTGTTTTCCATCATTATGGAGCACCCATAAGCACATGACTTCCCAATATCTACACTAGGGCCCTCAGGACCCAAAGAACAACCTGTACCTAGTGTCACAGCTGCTTGAATAGCTTTTATTGTGGGGAACACACTTGAGAGCATATCAAAACCTTGACGTTCTAAAGTACTCGTTGGCCTTATCTGCTCTAATATTTCAAGTAAACCATGCATCATGCCAACAATAACACCACCGGTAACCGGTATCAGAAGTATCCTATGCCATGTGTCAGCAAGCCTCTGTATTCTTAACCAAGCAGCACCTTCTTCTGGTGTACCAGCCCATGCCCATTCATGAATTAAATGCACCTACGCATGAAAATAATGGCAATATGAACATCTGGTTCCTACATAATGCACCTCCTTGATCATGTGGAAAAAAGTGATTATGCTGAGAGCTCAATCTTTAACCAGCACAGGTATGTCCTAGATCCTCTCACTGATTGAACCGCTAGAACTAAACTAACAGATGATAAATCTAGCAGAATTCGGTTAATCTGACATAACAAAATTACTATATGCACATTATGTGGAAAATAAAAGTTCTCAATTCTAAAAATCAGCCAAATCGCAATGTTAAGACGTGATATCAATAATATTTACCCCACGATTGAAAGCGGCAACACACAATCCGGTGGCAAGGCCGAGAAGACAGCCAACAAGAAGCAAAGCCCACTCAGGAGGAGCACTATCACCTAGGGCTTCCTCCTCGCCTCTACGTGGATCACGAAGAGGATTACTCTGATGATGCTCAAGTGAGGAAGGCGAATGAGGAAACGAATGCGAACGGTGATGGAAACGAGACTGGGTATGCGAATCAACAGTTTCTACATCCTCCTTATCTCGGATCCTGTCCCTACCTCTATTAGGAGACTTGTTCCGGAGGCCGAGGCTTAATCGGTGGCCACCGCTTCTACCGCCGGAGATTCCCCGATCAACGTGCCTAACCTTAGAGATGAGATCCCTAAATCCCTTACTTCTGGCTCCACCACCGCCCTGAGTCTCCAGATCGTCGTCTTCCATTGCCGTCACCAACTTCGCCTCTTCCAGAAAGTTCGATTCGGCATCCGATAATGGTCCGTGATGCGATCTAAGCAGATGATCTTCATCTGATCCCGACATTATATTCTCCTCTAAACAGTAGATCTGAATCCCGATTCACATGTATTGGATTGGCAATTGATGATTTGATAATAGTGTGGGGGAGTTTTGTGGAGCATAAGTGCTCCGACGTTTCAACGATGAAGACCTAGAAGTATAAAACCCTTAACCCTAATTAGCTATGTCTATCACCCCCAACAAATTGAAACATGCTTGATTGCATTCTACGACTTCTACCTCTAGTCGCGCAATTACAGATTTGTAAAGAGATTTAATTTAATTTAATTTACAAGAATATTGGAATTAATCTGACGCTACCGCGGGAGGAGACACGTTTAACAGAAATTCGAGCATTTTGGTTGGTGGATCAAAATCTATTGTAGACTGCTTTATATATGTTTTAAAGTAATGATTATTTTATTGTTTTCTATATTTTTCAATCGTACGAATCATTATTGTCGTATGTATAATTATAGATTTATACAGGAACATTTTTGGTAAGATAATCCATTTAAATTAGTTAATTAAAAAAATCTCAATTTTATACACTTTAGAGTGATTATTCGAACAGTATAAAATATGAAAGTGATCATACATGTCCAATGTGCATGCGTCTTGCCTGCGGCGCATCAACATTGCGCGAGCGTCCGGAATTTTATTTTTATTTTTCAAAAATAAATAAATAAATAAAAATTTTGGCGCACGCGCAATGTGGATGCGTCCGGGCGCGCTTACTTGAACACAAAATTAAAACGTTGCGGTTTCAAAAAAAAAACTTCCCGAAAGCACATGCACATTGCGCTTGTCTGACCTACAATGTCCGCTCGAATAGCAATCCTGTTAAAAAAAAAAAAAGATGCAATCATATTAACACTAATGCGCTGGATCCAATCAAATTTCCGAAGTTAAGCGTGCTTGGACGAGAGTAGTATTAGGATGAGTGACCGCTTAGAAAAGTCCTCGTGTTCCACCCCATTTTCCTTTTAAGTTATTATACATTGTTGTAACACCCCAAGTTCTGGAAACTTGAAGTGCTACGGGGTAGGACCGCACAATAAGTCCCGACCCTGAGAGTAGCAACAGCAAACGGATCTTACAATAAGGCACAGACGAATGAAATTCAAAACTCAAAATAAAACCAAAGGTTTAAACCAAAAGAAAACACAAAACTCCACAGTCGGGTTCAAAACAAAAGGGAAACAACAAACGAAATAAAAACCCGATCTCGTCCTATAATGTACGGAAACCCCGGCTGACCACACCATCCGGATCACTCAGCAGCATCCTGAACCTGCGGAACATCTACAACAACGGTATAAAACGTTAGCTAACATTCTAGGTACAAGCAAGAGTGTAAAGGCACAAACACACATAAGGTAAAGAAAACACATAGCATGCTCACACATCAACCGGTTATTAATCATTCATTAAGGTTATCCATTACTAATTCAACTTCTTTTGTCACATGAGAATCTCCCGAAACTCGCCTCCGCTTCCGTCTACCAATAGGAATAGATCAGTAATATCCGTTACCTACGGGTCTGGGTTGCAAGAGCACATTCTAGTCTCTTGTAGAACTAGACAAGTGGTCACCGCCCGGTTATAATACACTTGAGCCAATTAAGCTTATAAAAAGGGTGAATCTTATTTCCAATTATCCGTTATAAACATGACAACAACGCAAACAAGCTAACATAACCCAACTAATACGCAAAATGAAGCTAAGTAAGTCCAAGGGACTTACCTCACATGAAGGTAACACAAAAGGCTCAGCAACAACTTAGAGAACACTCAGGAAAGCTCAGTTTCCCTCAGGAAAGGAGCAAGGAAAGCTTGTACGAACAAGAAACACGGATCGGGAACGTAACGGTTGCTAGAAGTCTATAACTTCTAGTCTTAACGATCTATAAGAGATCTCCACAAGCTAAGGACTCAACCTTAGTCTTACAGCAACTCAGGGAACAAGGAACAAGGAAAAGAACGAGGGAAAGGAAGGGAGGAAGCAGCTCACCAAAGACGGGAGCTACTGTAGAGAAACCGCAGGGGTGGTTGATCAGAGACGTAGGGGCGGCTGGACAGAGGCGCAGGGGCGGCTCTGTGCAGGTGCAAGGGCGGTTGCACTGACAGAAGGTCTGTCGGGATTCTTCTTCGACCGAACACACAACAAGGTAACCAAAGCTTGAACCTTTGGTTCCAACACGTCCGGAATCAACTCCAAGGAGCTTGAGAACAACAAAGGGTCAACAACGGAACACTCCACAAGAATCAAGGCTCATGCTTGATCCTTGGAGAAGAACGAAAGGAAGAAACCAAAACAGAAGGAGAAGGCATGCAGCGCTACAGGAATGTGAGGAAGAACTAGAAAAGATGCACTTACACGTTCAGCGAGGTTGCAGGAAGCAAAGGACGGTTGCAACTCTCTAGGGTTGAAGAAGACGATAGCAAGGAACGAGAAAAAGGAGAGAAAGAAGAGAATATATAGGGACGGGCTGGAAAGATAGACGGACAGACGTCTAGGGTTCAGAAAGAAGATAAGAAAACCGGCCCATAGGATAGAATATCGGACATTCTATCTATGGAAGGAAGATAAAAAGAATGGAAGAAAGATCGGTACAATCTATCGTAAATCCGCAGGGGCGGATCAACACAGCCGTAGGGGTGGCTGGCCGCGGGGGCGACCCTCTTCACCGCGGGGGCGGTGAAGGCAAAAACTAGGATCTTACATCAGATCCCCCTAAAAAGAAGTTTCGTCCCGAAACTTACAAAAGTCAAACGGTCACAACAACACACAGAAACAGAACTGAACTCATATATTCCCACTCGGGGCACGTAACACAAAATGTCACACATAAGCGTTCACTACGCAACAAAGGAAAAACCAAACAACAGACTAAACTAACGGTGCAACAAGCTCAGCGTAAAACTCTGGATAGTTCCTCTAGACACTATCCTTTGTCTCCCAAGTCGCCTCATCACCTCCTCACATCGACCACTGTATCTTCATCATCGGTATGTCCTTCGAACGCAAGCGCCTCGTACTACGCTCTAAGACAGCCACCGGGTGCTCTACGAACGTGTGGTCTGCCTCGATCACTAGATCCTCATGACTGACGATGTGTCTCGGGTCAGGTATGTACTCCCGTAGCTGAGACACATGGAAAACTGGGTGAACACCCTCGAGTCTCGGTGGCAACGCAAGTCTGTATGTTGTCTCTCCAACTCGCTCAAAAATCTTGAACGGTCCAACATATCTTGGACTCCGCTTCCCCTTGACACCGAAACGTCTGACGCCTCGTATCGGAGATACTCTCTACCAAACCTGAGCTCCAACTCTGAACTCCAAAGGTATGCGCCTCTTATTAGCATAAGACTTCTGTCGACTCTGTGCTGCTAACATCCGCTCTCGGATCACGACTACTCGAGCCATGTCATCTTGAATCTGCTCGGGTGCTACTCCGCTGGCACTACTAGGCTCGTCCCAACACAGCGGTGTACGACATCTCTGTCCACATAAAGCCTCATAAGGAGCCATCCTGATCGATGTGTGCCAACTGTTGTTGCACAAAAACTCTACTAAAGGAAGGTGATCTGGCCATATCTGTCCCCAATCTAACACAGGCTCGTAACATGTCCTCCAAAGTCTGGATGGTCCGCTCAGACTGACCATCGGTCTGAGGATGATAAGCAGTCATGAACTGTAGACTCGTACCTAGGGCGGCATGAACCTGCTGCCAGAACCTCGAAGTGAACCGTCCGTCTCTGTCAGAGACAATAGTCCTAGGTACTCCATGAAGTCTCACTATTTGTTTCGTAAACTCCTTTGTCAATCGACTCACCGGCCAAGTTTCCTTAATCGGAATGAAGCGTGCGGTCTTCGTCAGTCGATCTACAATGACCTAGATAGCATCAAATCCACGACTCGGTCTCAAACCAATCACAAAATCCATAGAGATGTCTTCCCACTTCCACTGAGGAACGGAGAGTGGGTGTAGCTCGCCTCCGGGTCTATGATGCTCGATCTTGACCTGCTGAGAGGTCGCACACTGAGCTACATATCTTGTCACATCTGGCTTCAGACCTCCCCACCAGAAAGAGTGTTTGACATTCTGATACATCTTACTCGTACTAGGGTGTACTGAGTAAGGTAAAGAGTGAGCCTCCTGAAGGATCCTCTGTCTCAACTCTCGATTTGACGGCACACAAACACGCTCATGTCGCCTCAAAACTCTGTCAACACCAGCTGCAAACTGTGGTGCCTCTTCTCGAGACATCTGGTCTCGGATCTGTGTCAAAGTTGGGCAACTTGCCTGCTTCTGTCGGATTTCGGCCAACAGATTAGGTACTATCTCCAAGGTGGACAACTAGCTGTCGGAATCTGGGAAGTAGATATCCATCTCTAGCCATGCCAAATCTCGCTGTAACTGTGGTCAACCTAGCGATCGCCATCTCCCGGGGAGTCTTCCTACTGAGGGCATCTGCTACCACATTAGCCTTTTCCGGGTGGTATAAGATCTCAAGATCAAAGTCCTTGATCAACTCTAGACATCTGCACTGGCGGTTATTCAACTCCCGCTGAGTGAATATGTACTTCAAACTCTTATGGTCTGTGAAAATCTGACACGTGGTTCCGTACAGAAATGTCTCCAAATTTTCAAAGCATGAACAACAACAGCTAACTCAAGATCGTGGGTAGGGTAATTCTCCTCATACGTCTTCAACTGTCGAGACGCATAAGCGATCACTTTTCCCCTCTGTATCAAAATACATCCCAAGCCCAGCTTGGATGCGTCGTTGTAAATCACAAAATCCTCAATGCCCTCTAGCAGAGCTAGGATAAGAGCAGAGGTCAACCTCTTCTTCAGCTCCTCGAAGCTCTACAGGCACTACTCGGACCATACGAACCTCGTAGACTTCCGCATCAAGGAAGTGAGCGGTCGGGCGATAACTGAAAAGCCCTCAACAAAACGTCTGTAGTAGCCTGTCAATCCTAAGAAGCTGCGAACCTCCTTCATGTTCTTAGGTGGCGGCCAAGAAGCTACTGACTCGATCTTCGCCGGATCTACCTTAATCCCTTCAGCTGAAACAATGTGACCAAGGAAGGCTACCTCGGACATCCAAAACTCGCACTTAGAGAGCTTGGTGTAGAGCTCTCTATCCTGTAAGACCTGAAGAGCGATCCTCAAGTGTCCAACATGCTCCTCTCTACTGCGGGAGTAAACCAGAATGTCGTCGATGAAGACAACTAAAAACTGGTCTAGAAAGTCGATGAAGATGCTGTTCATCAACTCCATGAAGACTGCGGGCGCATTCGTGAGCCCGAATGGCATCACTACAAACTCGTAGTGTCCATATCTGGTCCGAAACGTTGTCTTGGTTACGTCCTGCTCTCTCACTCTCAGCCGGTGACATCCTGATCTCAGATCGATCCTCGAAAACACTGAAGCTCCATGCAGCAGATCCAAAAGATCAACGATACGGGGCAATGGGTACTTGTTCTTGATCGTCACCTTGTTCAGCTCTCAGTAGTCGATACATAACCTCATTGACCCATCTTTCTTTCTTACGAAGAGAACTGGTGCGCCCCAAGGAGATACACTTGGGTGGATGAAGCCCTTCTCTGCTAACTCCTCGAGCTGTTTCTTCAACTCAAGCATCTTGATAGGCGTCATGCGGTAAAGAGCCTTAGAGATCGGTCTCATACCGGTCTCTAGATCAATGCCAAAATATACACTCCTTTGTGGAGGTAAACCTGATGGCTCTCCAAAGACGTCAGCAAACTCGCAAGCTATTGAAATCTCCTTCAAAGTTGGACTAGTACTATGCTTCATGGCATAGCACCAAAAAGCCTCACATCCCTGACTGATAAGTCTCGTAGCTTGAACTGCACTGATGACTGTACTAGTCTTCCCGAGACCCCATCCTTTGAAGATCTCAACATGGCCTGCATCTGTAGTTACCGTCACTGTCCTCTTGCCGATGTCCAAAACTGCTCGATGTCGATCCATCCAATCCATGCCCAAAATAACTTCTTCATGTACTAAGTACATGACGAAGAAGTTAGATGGCCAGTCGCGACCTCCCAATCTAATAGGGCAATCGCGAACCTCTCGTGTACCTCGTATCTTACCCCCATCGGGTAATCCTATAAAGAAGGGTCTACCCTCTACAGTAACTAAGGTCAATCTATCTACACATGCATCAGATATAAAAGAATGCGTAGCACCATTATCGAAAAGAACTCTGACAGGAAAACTATTAATGTGAATGGTACCTGTAGTTGTTGGCGCTGACGGCTCTACAACACTCCTCAACTCGTACACTCTAGCTGATGCATCTTTGATGTCTGCAGATCCACCAACATGTCCTCTACCTCTCCCCTGTCCCGGTGTGGAACCCTGAGGAGCGACAGAACCTGAAAATCTCTGTTGCTGCTGCTGCTAGTACTGAGATCTCTGTCCTCCTCCAACAACACTGGCAGGTGAAGAACCCTACTGAGATAGCACCTTGCTCTGACAGCAAAACGCAACTCTGTGTCCAGGCTTGCCACAAGAAAAGCAAGTCATTGTTGGCTTGTTGCAGTCAGCTCAAATGTGTCCAACTACTCCGCAGTTATGACACAGCCGTCCTTTGTCAGAACTCTGCTGGAAACTAGAACGTCCAGGCGTCTGACTATGCCCAAAACCACTTGCTCTAGCTCCAGCATTGGTGGATCCAGTCTTTTGTCTCTTCTCAGGGCCTCCTATCTGAGAAGCTCTCCTCTGACCCGGTCGGTCTCTCTCATAGGAAAAAGCTCTATCCTGATAGTCCGTCAAAGACTCACAACGGAAACCATTAAGATAAGAGCGTGTCGATTCTCTCAACCTTCGAGAGAAAAGGTAAACATGTTGATCCTCCGGTGGTGCGGACGGACCGAGCAACGCCAACTCATCGTGAAACTTGAGGATTATCTCAGCAATAGGCAAATCCTCGAATCCAGCCTCAAGGAAATCATGAAGACGGTCTCTCCTCATGGTTGCAGGGCAATAGCGATCCCTGGTCACTATCTTCATCTGCTCATAACTAGTGACCTTGATGCGAATTGTCCTCCACCAAGAATGAGCCTGATCCTTCAGCAGCGTCTGTGCTATGTTGACTCGACATCCCTCAAGGCAACCGATAGCCTCCATAGCAGAATCCACCTATCATAGCCACTACTCCACCTCCAAGTCAATCCTTCCCACGAAGACGGGAACCTTCAGCTGGTCGAAAGCCTTCAACCAACTGTCAGGTTTTGGCTCTTTTGCCTCAGCCGACGCTCTAACAAGCTCAACAACTC
This sequence comes from Fagopyrum homotropicum, assembly GCA_033239125.1. Classification (NCBI taxonomy): domain Eukaryota; kingdom Viridiplantae; phylum Streptophyta; class Magnoliopsida; order Caryophyllales; family Polygonaceae; genus Fagopyrum; species Fagopyrum homotropicum. The sequence continues at coordinate 24,310,385 of BSWB01000007.1, read as the reverse complement.
CAGCAGGCGGGGCAACGACTTGTGTAACTCTTTGTGAAACCTCAGCTGATCTCGTAGGAACTGGCGACACTAGTGCTGGTCCTCCAGTCCTGATAGCCTCCTCAACTCTCTGCACATAGTCGCAAAATGTAGAAGCTCCGATAGACACTCGTGCGGACTTTATTGATAGCGCTCTCTGTGCTCCAGACCTAGTAGCGGTCCCGTTCCCAGCCTCAAGAACAACACTCTCAGCAACTTCTTCAGCGAATGCCTCAGCGATAGACGGATCAGCAACTGGGGCTTGGCCCCGACCTCTAGCTTGTGGAGGTCTTCCTGCATGACCTCGTCCACGGATGGCAGGTGGAAGTGGTGGTCGACCCCTTCCTCGCCCCATAGAAAATGTAGCTCTAGTATGCGTCATCTGCTATAAGGATAGATATATAAGATTATATATATATAAGCCACGCTACAGCTAAAGTAAAACTCCAAGAAAAGCACACATAAAGGCCAACACAAAAGAACTACACTGTTGAGACCCGCGGAGGTAGTGGTGGTCGGTCGTACATCTATCCCAGACCGAAAGGTTACAAACAAAAACCCCTTTTTAAAACGTTAGACCCCTTGTGGGTTCTATTTATTTATCCATCTGACCTTTAGAAGATTTCGAGTGCCATTGTTGCCAACCTAGAGCTTTGACACCATATTGTAACACCCCAAGTTTTAGGAACTTGAAGCGCTACGGGCTAGGACCGCACAATGGGCCCCGACCCTCAGAGTAGCAACAACAAACGGATCTTACAACAAGGCACATACGAATGAAAACCAAAACTCAAAATAAAACCAAAGGTTTAAACCAAAAGAAAACACAAAACTCCACATCCGGGTTCAAAACAAAAGGAAAACAACAAACGAAACAAAAACCCGATCCCGTCCTATAATGTACGGGAACCCCGGCTGACCACACCATCCGGATCACTCAGTAGCATTCTGAACCTGCGGAACATCTACAATGACGGTATAAACCGTTAGCTAACATTCTAGGTACAAGCAAGAGTGTAAAGGCACAAACACACATAAGGTAAAGAAAACACATAACATGCTCACACATCAACCGGTTATTATCTTTTATTAAGGTTATCAATTACTAATTTAACTTCTTTTGTCACACGAGAATCTCCCGAAACTCGCCTCTGCTTCCGTCTACCAATAGGAATAGATCAGTATTATCCGTTACCTACGGGTCTGGGTTGCAAGAGCACATTTTAGTCTCCTGTAGAACTAGACAAGTGGTCACTGCCCGGTTATAATACACTTGGGCCAATTAAGGTTATAAAAAGGGTGAATCCTATTTCCAATTATCCGTATAAACATGATAACAACGCAAACAAGCCAAAACGACTCAACTAATACGTGGAATGAAGCTAAGTAAGTCCAAGGGACTTACCTCACAGGTAGGTAACACAAAAGACTCAGCAGCAACTCAGAGAACACTCAGGAAAGCTCAGTTTCCCTCAGGAAAGGAACAAGGAAAGCCTATACGAACAAGCAACACGGATCAGGAACGTAACGGTTGCTAGAAGTCTCCACAAGCTAAGAACTCAATCTTAGTCTTACAGCAACTCAGGGAACAAGGAACAACTACAAGGAACAAGGAAAAGAACGAGGGAAAGGAAGGGATGAAGCATCTCACCAAAGACGGGAGCTACTGTAGAGAAACCGCAGGGGCGGTTGATTAGAGACGCAAGGGCGGCTGGACAGAGGCGCAGGGGCGGCTCTGTGCAGGCGCAGGGGCGGTTGCACCGACAGAAGCTCTGTCGGGATTCTTCTTCAACCGAACACACAACAAGGTAACCAAAGCTTGAACCTTTGGTTCCAACACGTCCAGAATCAACTCCAGGGAGCCTGAGAACAACGAAGGGTCAACAACGGAACACTCCACAAGAATCAAGGCTCATGCTTGATCCTTGGAGAAGAAGAAAAGAGAAGAACGAAAGGAAGAAACCAAAACAGAAGGAGAAGGCATCCATCGCTACAAGCCTACAAGAACATGAGAAAGAACTAGAAAAGATGCACTTACACGTTCAGCAAGGTTGCAGGAAGCAAAGGACGGCTGCAACTCTCTAGGGTTGAAGAAGACGATAGCAAGGAACGGGAAAAAGGAGAGAAAGAAGAGAATATATAGGGACGGGCTGGAAAGATAGACGGATAGGCGTCTAGGGTTCAGAAAGAAGATAAGAAAACCGGCTCATAGGATAGAATATTAGACATTCTATCAATGGAAGAAAGATAAAAAGAACGGAAGAAAGATCGGCACGACCTGTCGTAAATCCGCAGGGGCGGATCAACACAGTCGCAGGGGCGGCTGGCCGCGGGGGCGGCCCTCTTCACCGCGGGGGCGGTGAAGGCAAAAACTAGGATCTTACAATTGTCGTACTAGCCCAGTTGGTAATGGTACATGCCCAAGATTCAAAACCCTCGAATTACCAATAGATAAAAGGATTACACATATGTATCTTGCATGATAATTTAAGTATGGGCTGAAGCGTATTCACTTTCATGAGTATATATGTATTGCATAACAAGTTTTTGTTTTTCTTATATTAGTTATTTTCTTGTGTTTGTTTAGCATCCTTAGTGTAATTTGCATCTTGCATGATAATTTAGCTTATCTTAGCTCGCATTTGTTTTATTTGAAATTTCCATAAAAGTCAATTTTTTTAAATATAACATATGCTTGTGAATAATGATTGATATGATCTTAAAGATAATTAAGTTATATCATGGTACTAGGATTGTTGATTTTAAGGCTTGTGAATAGCACATGTAAAGTGTGTTGATTATTTGCTTGAATTGTATAAGATAGTTGAATATGATATATTTTTAGAACTTTTTATTGGTTGATGTTCGGTTTAGGAAAATATGTGTTTAATCTTTAAGCTAGTCCAAAGCAATAGTGAAGTTGTGTGTTATTAGTTATGAACTCTAAACTGCTTGACCTAGAGAAGTTTACATTGATTGACGTTCATTGAATGAAAAATATCAACCCGTAAGACAAAAGGCAAATAAATTGAAAAAATATTAGAAAAAAAATCATGGTAAAAAATAAATGAAAAGTTCAAAGTTGCCTAAATGGCTAGTGCTTTTGCTCCAGTATTATTGTCAATTGTCTTGATGACGGCTTTTGCATGTACATGAATGCAAATATGTAAAGTGAATGTAAATCATGTCAAAGTGCATGCTATTTTTATTTTATTTTTATCTTGTTAGGTCAATCATGATTACAAACTCATTATAAAAATTCAAACACAAATGAACTTTGTTTTTGGTGTATATAGTTTTTATCTTTATACTCGTATGATGGACCATTACAAATCGAATGCAAGCATCATTAAAACTTGTAAGTAGTCTTGAGTTGTATTAACATTAGAAACTTGATTAGGTTTCTTGTATGAGTTATTTACCACCTTCTTTCATGTTGATTCACTTGCTTTAGTTTCAACAATCTCTAGCTTTGTCATGGCATTTTCATATCAAGGGTGATCATTCATTTGAAGTATGTACCAAAAATATTGTTTGTTTCCCTTTCCTTTTATGCTTTCTTGATGCTTTGTTTTGATTCTTGTTTGGGGCAAACAAGAGATAATATAGGGTATTTCGATAGCATGTTTTCATGCTAGAATTTAGATGTATTTATAGTTAATTTAGTGTAGTTTTACACAGTCTATACATTCTTACACTCTTTCATGAACATGTGTTTGCCAAATGAATGTTTAGTTTATTCTTTTTTGTCTTTGTAGGTGTTTCGGATCTAAAAGGCCCTTAAAAGTACAAGTCCCGCCCTTGCTTAATTGGTTGAGTTTTGCATGATCCGGCAAGCACATCCATCCTTCCATGACGAGAAACAAAGCAAGATTGTCCAAGAAAACCTCCCTCGAGTCCAAGTATTCATCCCAAAAATCCAAACAAGTATACGAGCCCAAAGAAAGCATCCCACACGTGGCTAGGATGCGAGGGGCCCTAAGGCCAACCTCGAAAAAACTAAGAACCACCATGAAGAAGAACCAAAGATCACACTACTCCAGTCCAATCCATCACTAGTCTGGCCGGGGTCCGACCAACCCATACCTGGGAAAGCCCTCAGTCCATGCCATGTGGCCCGGTCTAGGATCAGGGCAAGCCAAAATGTTGAGTCCATTTTTGGTGTGCTTGTGCGTTGATTCCTTGGGGGAACCAAACTTCTCTATAAATACATGTTAGTCCAAAAGTATTGTATCTAATCTTCATTTTTCACTTTGCACTCAAATATTCTAGTTCATCTTTAAGCTCTGAAATAAATTATCCAAATTTTTGTTTTTCTAATATTTTTTTTCTAATCTAATTTGTTTAGAAAATATAAAGAAGTGTTTAGACAATATAGATTTCGATCATGCTACAATTATTGTATTGTCTTGTTTGAGTCAAGTCAAACCACATTTTCTTCAAAATATTTTTTTTGAATCATAAAAAAATATGCGACGCTAAAAATTAAAAAAAAACTTAAATATAGTCATAGATTTATTCAACTAATATAAATGGCTACAACTCTATAAAATCTAAAAATAGGGTTGTGTACTTATCAAAAAAAAAAAAAAAAAAAAAGGGTTGTGTAGTAGTATTGACCGGACCATTAGCAGTTTCACACGATAAGTTTATCTTGTTCGGACCATATCAAGTCTATTGATCAATTCTTATATTTATTCTTTTTTAGAACACTATAGGGCTTAATACGGTCCATATCAAATTCAAACAAAACTATAATTAATTTCACTTTTTAAAAAGATTATAAAAAGTTAAATAAAATAAAATAAAAAAGTTTCAGGATTGGACCGTAATGTTATGACCCAATATTAGATTGGATCCAATAATGACGCATGATATAGGACCGTGAATGTCTGAATGAGCCTAAGCCTAACGCACGGTCGTGATTGCGTCGCATCTGTTTTGAGTGTAACATATTAATATATTATTATTAGTTCTAACCAACTTATAATTTCCCAGCTTCCCTGAAATAAGCCGTTATCAATCATTTTGTCAAATCCCATCTTTGTCATTTCCTCCATTTCATTCTCCAGATCCTCCTTCGATCTTCATCTTTCGGCAAGAAGATAGGATTGTAATTTCCCACATTCTCGATCAGATTCGAATCTTTCGCAGACACAAGTTTTCCGCCCTGCCGTTCCCGAATTGCTAGCGCTGCTATAATGGAGATCCACGATATTTTCGGCGAGTCTCCGAAACCGGCGACAGTGCCGACCAAGAGCGCGATCTATGTTTGGGGATACAACCAGCGGGGCCAGACTGGGAGGAAAGATAACGGCAAGAGCTTGAGGATTCCGACGCAGCTTCCTCCTGACCTTTTCGGTTGTCTGACGGAGAAAGGGTCGGCGACCGCCACTCGTTGGCTCGATGTTTCTTGTGGCCGTGAGCACACCGCTTCCGTCGACTCCGATGGGTCGCTCTTCACCTGGGGTTCAGATCTTCTCCTTTTTTGATTGACTCTCAACCCAGCCTTCTGTGTAACTTCGGAAACCCTAGTTTTCGATTATTGGACTTGACAATTGATTCTTCATTTCTATTTTGTCGATTTTGTCCCCTTCTATTAATCATTCGGATTCTTGGAAGATATAGTTACAATTTGGACATTGGATTTTCTTGGTCATTGGAAGTTGGAACTGTTCTGTGTACAGACATTGGTATTTTTGTGCAAATGGTAGTTTAACCCAAATTTAGGAAGTTTACTTGCTTCCTATGGATGCTATGGCTTAAAGCTTATATTTAGACAGGACAAGAGAATGTATCATAGTAATTGATAGTTAATAGACATCCAGATAGGATCTTCCAATTAAATATTAAAACTAATCTGTAAATACTTGACAAAGATCCGATCTTTTTTGTTTAAGGTTGCTGTTTCCAACCGTTAAGATGTGTGGAATTGTCCCACATATAAGTCATAGGGCCACTCTTATTGCCAATTGGTTTTAGGATGGAACCCCGGCCTATGTATAAGGTTCACTTTACGAGCATGTTTGTCTAGATCTGATGTTTTTATCTTCTTGGCTCATTTGCATTCGTCATGAATGTTCATACTTCTGTATAAGAAGTCTAAGGAGGACAACAATTGCATTCTCAGGAGCAAATGACTTTGGTCAGTTGGGGGATGGAACTGAGGAGAATACAAAATGTCCAAAGAAGGTGAAGCATTTAGAAACCGTGTTTGTTAAATCTGTATCATGTGGAGCAAATTGCACTGCTGCTATTGCTGAACCTCGTCGGAATGATGGGACCATATCTACTGGAAGACTTTGGGTCTGGGGCCAAAATCAGGTAGGTTGTGTACTTGTGTCTCTTAAGTTCGTTAATTAATGTTTTTCTTTTTTAGTCAGCAATCTCATTGATTGCAACCTTACATGTAATTTTTTATGGCAGGGTTCAGATTGCCCTCGGTTATTTTGGGGAGCTTTTGCACCAAACACGGTATGTTTCTCTTTGTTTGACAATTCAGAAGGCTTTGTTTGGTTGTCAACTTATAAACCGGTTTTCATTGAAAAATTGTGGACCAAAGCAGTGAATAGTGAGAAGTAGCAGTTTATTAATTATGAGGCAGAGGAAGACTAAGATTGGTGACATTCAGCAGTGAGAGATGAGTTTTATTTGTTAACAGTTATGGTCCTGTTCATAGTGGTCACGTTTTTGTGTGATAGACTGATAGTAGATTTAGTAGAATCATGTTTAGCTCCCTTCAGGATTATACGGATTGGAAATTGCATTAGTAGATACAAAGTTTGTTCTTAGTAAATCACTGTGAATGCTCTGGTAATATATGCACTAATGGTATTGTTTGTGTAATTAAAAGATTGTCCGTCAAGTCTCTTGTGGAGCAGTGCATGTTGTGGCTTTGTCAGAGGATGGCCTTCTGCAAGCCTGGGGTAATTATCCTCAACATCATTGATTCAAAAAGCTGTAACTTTCATCAATCTCTTGCAGTAGTTTGTTCATGTGGTTAAAATAGTATCCTCACAGCTTGCATATTAAGGGCCTGTTCCTTTCCCATATCCTGATATGGGATATGGGTATGGATATCACATAAGCGATATCCATGTTTCATAATTGAGTATATGGGTATCAAAGTGATATACCAGATATCATTACTTTACTTCTTTTTTTTTTTTTTTATCGATTTTGATATCTTTAAAAATTGACAGATATCAAGTTTCTTTTTCTCTCACGTCTACCTCTCACCCCTCCCTCCCAAGTCTCCCTCTTCTGATATACCTCGCCATCTTGCCAAACATAAGTATCAAATATCAAATATCATATATCATATATCAATCTCATACCCATATCCTGAAATCGATACCGATACCGATACCGATACCGATATCTGATATACTCATATTACGATATGGGAAAGGAACAAGCCCTAACACCTTTACGGTGATTGGTGAACTTCTGTTAGTGTTCTTTTATGCACTAGAAGACATTATGTCAACAGATTCTGTTTATGGCAATGGCATTTATCGCATTATAATAATCATAATATCATTCTGTTCTTGTCAACCAGGCTACAACGAGTATGGTCAGCTTGGAAGAGGCTTTACATGTGAAGGATTACAGGGTCCTCGGGTTATAAATGGATATGCAAAACATCTTGACGAGGCACCTGAGTTGGTGAAGATTAATCAGATTTCTTGTGGGGAGTTCCACAGTGCAGCAATCTCAGACAATGGTGATATGTAAGTGGTTTGAAGAACCTCTTTGATGAACATTTTTCCTGTATGAATTAAGAATTCTTCGAGGGGATTCTTCTAGTGAAAGATTTATTTCACGAATTTGATTTTCTTCATGCCACATGGTGAACTCTTTAGTCGCTCTATAAATTATCTAACCCAATTGCTCAGTGCATACAGAATGAGAGAAATCTTATCACCAATTACATCTTTGTTATGGTCCCCGAAATAGGATTGAATCTCAGACATGCAAAAACTCTCTTAGAATATATGGTAAAGTCAGTGAGAGGATATATGAAAGTGGATAGATCAAAGTAGACTCGTCCTTGACTAAGCCTCTTACTAGGTTTAACAAAAAATCCTCTTGGCTTAACGTTTAACCTCCTTTTGATGATAGGATTTTTCTAACCTGTGCCCTTAGAAAGATTCTCCTAAATTTAGCTGTTTAGCTTAATCTTTTTCTTATACGGTCAATTCATGTACAGGTACGGGATAATTTCCTTTGGAACTCTTAACCTGTACGAAATCGGATCGAATCTCAATAATACAGACACGCAAGAAATCTCCTACAATCCATGGGGAAGTGGTAGATAGGTTAAATTGGATTGATGGATAGATGAAAGTGTATTGGTGGATAGATGAAAGTACACACTCATACTTGACAAAGTCTCTTCCTAGGTTTAACGTATAAACCCTCTTGGTTTTACTTCTAACCTCCTTGTAATAATAATTTTGCTTATCGTAAATCTAATAGATATAATTTCTGGAATATTATTTACCTTTCAATCTTTGCTTGTCCCTTAATCCCATTGTAAAAAGAACCGTATTATCACATCCCCTCTCGACTTTGAGTTTGTCCTCAAACTCAAACTCTTGATCAATTTCTAGGAAGTGTGCACCTGGATTCCATGTCACATCCTCCTGTATCTCCATCAAACCAAAGTCTGGTCTTCCCCTCATGTCAAACTTAGCTTAAACTCGTGATTGAGCTTTTGTTAGTCAATAGGAACTCATCATTGGACTTGGGGTTAGGTGTGTTGATTTTGGGTAGTAAAGTAAGGTTACAATCCCTTGTAAAATCATTTGCTTCTACTCAAATGCCTGAGACAAAACAGCAACAATTACTAGATTTCCTGGTTGTTGCACTTCAAGGTCAACTCCTATATCCTCTTTCAATCCAACCGTGAAAAGGCTGACCACTTGTCGCGTGGTCAGACCAATTTTTCTAGCCAAACCCTTTATGCTTGAGATTTTCTATTCCTCCCCACTATGGTGCAAAATCTGTTTCCATAGCCTGTGTTGTTGCTAGAACCCTTTCCTGTTTGTAAAAAGGAGTTTGATAGTTTTACCATCAACCCTTCTAGCGCTTATTGTCGTAAAAGCCTCCAACTCGGATGCTAAATATCCATGTCAGCCATGAGACCCAACTCCGATACAAAGTTGTTGTGGTCCCGAAATAGGATCGTTTATCAGACATGTGAAAATTCTCTTAGAACATATGGCGAAAGTGATTGAGATGATAAATGCAACTCGATTGGTTTGGTGAAAGTGAAAGAAGATTGTGGGTAGATGTTAGTAGACTTGTCCTGGGCAGAGCCTCTTTGTCTAACATCACTATTGTTTAAAGACGACTGTTATAGTTGGTGTCTCTGTTATTTAACAATCACATTTACTTTTTTGGCTCAGCTATACCTGGGGTCTTGGAAATATGGGCCAACTTGGGCATTGCTCCCTACAGGCTGAAGACAAGGAGTTACTGCCCAGACGAGTCGTTGCACTAGAAGGGATCTTTATAAAGAATGTTGCATGTGGAGGTGTACATACATGTGCTGTCACTGTAAAGGGAGCACTCTATGCTTGGGGAGGTGGCCAAGTGGGTCAGTTAGGACTAGGACCACAGGCTGGATCTGCATCATTCATTTTCAAAGATTCTGAAAAGATGCTTCGAAATATTCCAGCTTTGGTTATACCGAGTGGCGTTCAACTTGTTGCTTGTGGGCATTCACACACACTTATCTCCACATCAGAGGGGAGAATCCATGGTTGGGGTTATAATAGCTATGGTCAGGCAGCAGATGAGAAATCTACTTATGCTTGGTACCCATCCCCAGTTGATTGGTAAGATATTCCACAGTTACTATTATATGTACTTACGGATATTGTATTCAATTTTTTTCCTATTCAATGACTTGATCATTGTTTCAGGTGTGTTGGATCGGTAAGGAAGTTGGCAGCTGGAGGTGGACATTCAGCTGTGCTAACTGATGCATGTTCCCTTAAAGAGCTATGTGAATTCAAGCTTGCTGACTGTGTTACTCTGGCAAATGCTGCTGAGGTTGAGGATGTGGCGTACAGAACCGACTCTCATGCCTTGATACGCCTGTGCAATAAACTAAGGTATCAATTTTCTTCTCTGGCAACATATATTAGTAATATATTGAGTAATGTTTTTCATCTTATGCGTTGTTCACTTTGCTTCAATCAAAGGTATCATCGTTGCAGAAACTGTGAACTAATGACAATACTGTAGATTTAGTAGTTCAATAGGCTAATCAATACATTCCCTGATGATCCAAAATGTTCGGAAGCCTGGTTACCGTTAGAAATTTAGTGGTCCTCACTCCTATAAACATTGAGGTCTACATTGATTTAATTTAGGAATAAGAGATCGGTCAGTACCATGTCTAGTCTTAGAGTCATCTAACTCTATAATTGTTGGCTAAAAAGTTATTCAACATGAATTGGAGTTTCCTGGATCTCTCCGCATCAATGGAATCCCGATCAATGCAGGCTTAAGAGGGCTTTAATATAAACAAAATCATCCAGTGGGTTTCCCAAATTCCTTGAAAAAACTGTATAAAAATTTTGGAAACATTATGTAGTGTGAAAATGATAATTTCATGTTGATCACGTGATAAATAATGAACTTTCAAGCAGATCATCAGGTAAATCCTTATATATTGTTCAATCAAATTGTGAATGAATCTTAAGGAGTTTGCACCACTCATTTTGGAGTAACTATCATGATCATTCTAACCCTAGACTGGTCCAAAACAATTAAATCAACTTTAGACTAAAATGAATCAATAGTCTAGGTGAGCTTCTGAATGAATGCACCACTCATCTACAAAAGCAATTCTTAATCTTAATCAGAGACCTTGATCCAGGAAAACAGCAGTTATTAGCTATTTCCTCGGAACATTTATGTCAAGCCATATAAAAGAAGAGTTTCCTTAGATTAACTCATGCTATCTCTTCTCCAATATACGGTTCAAGTGATTCTAAGATGAGATTTAATCAAATTCATTTGATATACTACACCTCATAATTAGTAGTGTCAGGTGTCCAGAACACTACAGTATAGAATTCCTTGGACTACCAAGTCATGAAGAGGAAGAGTGTGTGTGTAAGGGTTAGCCTGAGCTAGTGTGAGTTCTCACTCATAATCCTCTATGATCACCGTTGGATTAGAGGAGAATGGAGCTCGTCATCCTAGTAACTGACTCGATATATAGGCAACATTGAATATATGCACCTAAATATTTATGTGCCAATGCATGTGCACATGCTTGAAATAACCACATATAACCAAAGCGTATAAAACTAAAAATTATTGAAATAACCCAATGATTGGATCCAAAACATAATGTGCATACATTTTATTCAAGACAAACTGAAGCCACTAAAATATTTGCTCTTTCCAAAATCCCAAGCCTATAATGGCTCCAAACCGAAATTAACCCTAACCCAGTGACCTTATTCGTCAGATTTCTACCTCTTACAGTCTTACATCTACCAAGAATCTGTATATGAAAGCATCCTCTGCAACTTCCCCAGCCCACCCCCTCCCTCTTCTTTCTGGAAAAAAAATTGCTTAAAATGGACTTGTGCAGAAGCTTGATTCTGGTCTAAACGCACTTTGTATACTGTCGAGAATCCAATGCAATTAATTAAGGATGAACTGGTGAATTGCTTTTTGAATGTGCTTTTACTGATCCTTGTAAACAAACTCCGGTGATCCATTTTGATTTTAAAAGTCTGACATCTTTTGTGGTATGTTGGTTCCGTTATGCTGATTGCTGACATTACTGACTAAATCTCTGGTTCTGCATATTTTATGCATCCTTGTCTTAAATTTCTTGAATAAATTGTGCAAAATTTGCTCATATTGAATATTGTTGTGCAGGGACTACTCAAATGATGGTACTGACTACAACTCAGGAGACAAGGATCCTGGCTTTGGAACAAGCTGAAGATCCAGTTAGTCTAACTGATTCATTTCAATTGCTGACCTCATCTTGGCTATTTTTAGTGTCAAGAGATCAGAAATAAAACAATTGAAGAAATGCACATAGAACATTATTGTGCTGTAATCCTGTATGTGACCAGGATTCTGCTATATTTTTAGGACAATGTTGTAAAATTGCAAATTGTTGACTTTCTGCCGATGACAGTCACTAGTCACTACTCACTATTGTATATACTATTTCCACGAGATAATCGCGTACTATATACTATCCTTTTGACAGTCACAGTTGTATTAGCTTTAAATCTTTGTAGTCTTTATATGTTATACCGGAACATAAGGCCTTCGGCATGTACCCTTTTTATCTTGTATAAAGACATATACCTTTCTGCTGTATAACTTTTGCACATTTTGGGTAGTACCAGTTACTATGCAACCATATTTTTCTATCGATTCGGGCTGGTTTACGTCCATGGGTCTTCCGAGCAATTAACGGGCCGAGACACTATTTGATTTTTGGACATTTTCGGTGGTTCTTGACATTTCTTGCCACTATTTCACAACACAGGAAATTGTAGGATTCATCATCATTATATATAGAAGGCAGCACAAGTAGCTGCTAAGTTCAGTCATTTGAGACATTCAAACAGAAGCATTCTGTTGCTTTTCTTGCTCATTTTTCTGATATGAGATACCTTAACTGTCTCTTTCTCAGGCGAAATCTTGGAATATATACTACAAACCAAATATATATAAATACTCTTACTGCCCGTCCCTTACTCATTCGCGTTTTCTTTAAATATAAGGCACGGCCTCAGGAAGTTATCGTTCCGTCGTCTTGGTAGTCTTCATTCATTGACCGACATGGCTAAGCATCCATGGTGGCAGTACAGATTGGGTCCCACCTGCCTGATATTGATAATCAGTTGCATCTACCATTGGTTCTCTTCCTTGAAAAGCAGGTCTGTATCCAAGAACAAGTTAGGGCTTGTTTGGATGCATAATGAGTAACAGACTCGTAGCCTGTACAAACCGAAAGAGGAGACAAGAAGAGCGAAAGAGAGCGGGACAATACCCTACGGAAACAGAAGCAAGAGGGACATGATTGGAGATCATAGGCATGTAACCTGCCAGATTTTGGTCACAGCTTTGCTCAGCCTCAGCCATCTTCTCTTTGATCTGTTACCATTCATTTTAAATTATGTTCAGTTTATAGAATCCTCGCAAGTTCTTTGCACACATGCTTACCCTTTTAGCTAGTGCGTTGTTTTGGTCCTGCAATGCCTTCTCCTGCCAAAAAAACGTAAGATATGAGTTTCTTAGAAATGGGTTATATCCAAATTTTTTCATATAACTTCCCTCACAATGGGAATGTAAAATATGTCTTACCTTTTTCTGAAGCTCAGATATTGATTCATGCATAAGTTGATTCTGCAAAAGGACAACAACTTATGTTATTGCATACATTCAATAAAATCAAATGAAATACTCAGATCATTATACCTTTCGGGTCCGAAGTCTCCTCAGACCACTGTCAAGCTGTTGCTCCAAGTGCTGTAGTTCCCGTAGGCTCAGGGAATCGAGTTCATCTCCCATGTAGTTCCTGCATAAATAATACTTCTGTAAATTTTTGCATTTTCTAATCTACAATTTAAACATCTCTTCATTTTGTTATGATAAGAAAGCTCTTTACCACATTTAAAGAAGGGTTGCAATGAAAAATGAAAAATCCATGTATACAGTACATATATATACCTAAAAGTGTAGGTATATAATGGTATATTTGATGAATTACTCATAATCTATTGCAGTTACATTGTGAAAGGGGGTAAGAAACTCAAAGTCTTCAAGTAGGCAATACCTTATGTTCCTTTGTAACACTTCAAGTTTTGACACCAGCTTAGGGTATTCCATGGACCAGCATTCCTGTCAAGAATCGACTTAATTACTGCCAAACTAACCTAACCCAGAATGATCAGTAAATTTCTAAACATCCAACTAAAAACACATTAATCTTGAAAATTAAGGGTTTTAAATTTATAATGGATACTTAGTAACTTAGTATTATCTAATATTGGGTTAAATCCATCCATAGTATTTCAGCTTTAAGAGAAGTTAAATAGGCCCCTAATCACTATGAACTTTGAATAAAAGTTTAAAATGACCCTTGAACTATGAATTTAGGGTTAATGTAGTTTATCCAACAACATAAAATGAGCAATGTTCAAGATATCATTTTCAATGAAATAATCAGGCATACAGCCAAATAGTACCCTTCAAAAATCTCAAACTGCCAATTAGGGTTCTACTAGAATTCACAGGTAGCATACATGCACTCAAGATTTCATTAGCAACATTGTCATTAGATATATGTTCTATCAATAACATACAGGATCATTGTCCATACCTGGGACGGATCAGAGTTCGACGCACCAGGATGTGTTTCTGCATTACAGTACCTTTCATACCTTTCAAGAATCCGATCCATGCTGTGATATAAGATAATGAAAAAGTCAGATATACAGCCAGCAGCATAAGATGAAGAATTACTTTGCTCAATTATATCTTCCTAACCCTAGGTCAATTAATAAGAACTTACTGAAATGGTGCTCATAGATGCCATTTTATGTTGCTAAATCAAACATAATGAATCAATCATTTTAGCATAATTTCATATTCGATCATGGATTGAATACCTCACCATCCTTAATTTGATCTTTTTGATGGTATTATCATTCACAAACTGAAAAATTAGAATAGTATCATAAGTTTTACTAATGCAATACTTTATGAGCAAAACTATTCAGGTCATATCATGGAGTGAAGGTACATGATGCTGTTGAGCAAATACTTATGATACAGACGGTAAAACCCCGAACAAAGATGGTTACGAAACCTAATACAGTCGGAATATATATTTCGTAATCAAGTACAAAAATTAGGGAAGTTCTAATAAGTTCCTAATATCCTTTGATCCCTCTTAAACCTCTTCTGAACCTATAAGATTGAAATTACTCCAGTTAGTTTAAAATTTTTGTATAAATCATTTATTTGCTATGTAAATTTGAGTTTTTGTTACATGTCTGAAGCACAATACAGACAGCATACTGCAAAGACAAATCAATGATGGCTAACTCAAATACCATACTGCAAAAACAAACACAAGAAGCCTGGGTCTAAGTAAGCTAACATCCAGTTATTCCTGAAAAAATATCAATTCAAATTCAATTATTAAGTGACCTACATATTATGACCTTTTAAATACATTACCAAAATATAATCATTTTCTGACAGGGTTCAGTAATGCATGCAACAAACTATCATAAATATTCAGAACCAGATATGATTTAAAAAAACATGAAATTAAATATCATGTTTAAATCCAACACAACTTGAACTTGTAAATCCCAATATTGAAAAATAGTTCAAGCCCAATTGATGAAAACCAGACTGATTCGAAGTTAAATCACAAGAAATGCAAGACAATACATTAACAGCCTAAGAGTTCGTGATATGGACAAAAACCTAGTTAAAACGCAATCATTTTCTTACAGGGTTCAGTAATGCATGCAAAAAAATAAATTTTTAACACAAATGAACAAATAGATCACTCAAATGGAATAGTATAAATTAATAACTGGTAACAAAAATATGTAACCAAATAAGCCTATATAGCAGCTAGCCATATTATTTAGTGCAACTGAAGCATAATATATTAGTGCACTCCTTTTCATGAGCAACGTATATATATATATCTATCATTAAGGAGTATAAATTCATGAACCCTAAGTATTCATCCAAAAAGAAAATAGACAATAAAATAGTTAATGGTGTTAACATTGCCCCATGCTCCTAAAAACCCTAATTATATTTACTCAAAGTAATGAGATTTGATTAAGCAATTACGATTCACCATACTAGGTTATCATGAAATAACCATCAACCAAGAACACAGAGCTCAAGGAGGAGGTGAGGGTTTCACCCTTTAATCCTTCTTCTCCGACAAAGTTTGAGGTGGTCACCCCGTCCACTACCCAAGATTTAGATACAAATTTAGTATTATTATAATATATTAACTTAAATCAAAATTTGTATTATATATTGGATATTGGTTGCGTAGAAAGATTAATTGGCTTTTTCCCTAGACCAATCAGTGTTACGTAGTGTCTGTTAAAAACAGACCAAGCAAGAAAAGGAACGGATAATAATGGCAAACAACAACTTAGTAACATAATTGTTTTATAATTTGAAGCCAGATAATATGAAAATAGTAAGGGTATTAGTGCTTAATGTTTTCTTGCTTGATTTCTGGACTCGTTTGTTGCATGAAAAAACAAAAAATAATGATGAAATTACAAGTATTATCTCATGCTCAAAACTTACACAGAAAAGATGTATGAAGAACTCAGAAAATTAGAGGAAGATCAGTAAGTGATGTTAATTGCTATATCTCATGCTTAAGAAAACTGTAGTTTTCATCAGAAGTAGATTTAAAAGAGCATCAGTAAGTTTGATGGATACCCAGAAAAGAATTTTCACTTCTCAACAAAGTGGAAAAGTAGGGAAAGAAGATAGAGATGAGTAAGCTAGAACTGAAAAAACAAAATCAGTAAAAACCCAGAAAGAATTTGCATTGATTGTACGGTGAGGAACAAAAGTAAAGCAAAACCCAAAAATAAAATCAACATCCAAAGGTTATATTGCAGAAAATCTGAAACTTTGAGATTTGCAGTAGATCCAAAGAAGATGTGAAAGAAAGAACCTTGAAGGAGGAGAAGGGAACTCAAAGAGTTTGCCCTTGGTGGAGAAGACGATCAAGGCCACGTCAGCATCACAAAGAACTGAGATTTCATGAGCTTTCTTCAAAAGTCCAGACCTTCGCTTTGAGAATGTCACTTGTCTGCTAATTTTGTTCTCTATCCTCTTGAGTTGCACTCTTCCTCTTCCCATTTTGCTTCTTCTGCTGCAGCAAACCAAATCACAGTCCAAGAAGATTTCAGTAATAAAGAAATTGATGAGAGCCAGAAAAGATAAAGAAAAAGAAAAAACCTTTGATCAAATGAAGATATGATATGCTTGTTGGGGGTTTCTGTGGTTTAGATGTAGAGAAGAAAGGGAAGGTTTGTTATTGGTGGGTTTCTATTTATGTGTTGTTTGGTTGGGTATTGAGCATTTTTAGATAAATTACTTACTAGGTGTAGTATTTTTTGTGAGAGAGGGGGGCAGTTTGTTTGTTTCCTTCTTATACTTACTATTTATACACAAGTACAAAGGATTGGGATTGGAAGTGACAAAACTATTTGGTAAATTAGAAATTTATATGAGTGAGGTACAAAGAGGACTATTTGTTGTCAAACTCTCATTTGTTGAGACCCCTATTAGCTACTCCCACATATGTTCAACATAAATTTCCCTTTGAAGAAAATCTTTATATTTTGCAATTTTTTAATATCCCAATCTTTTGAATACTTACCAGATTCATTCTAAAGCCAAACATCTCAATATTTTTTGATGTTTTGTGACTGGACACTACCCTGTGTCTAATAAAGCAATCAAATTCCATTATTTGGTATAGAAATTGTTGTATTAACTATTAAGAATAATTGAACTGATGTGTTTGATTTTGTAAATAGATTAAGAACAGAAATTGAAGACTAACTAAGAAAAACTCATTATAATATGTATTAATGTAATCGTCTGCAAAACATCCAAAATATTTGTATCTTTGGAAAATTTAGTACAAATATAAGATTTTTACTGTTCTGCAATAGTATCTGTATGCATTTTTTTTACCAATAAGTTTTTAGACTTATTAAGTTCACAATTAGTTGACACTAGACAGTAGACGCAAAGTCTTAAGGTCGGCTAAGCCAAACGGGTAGATAACATATTTTCGCTAATCACAAACCGAACACAGGATAACGGACCTGGATCGGACCTGCTCTGATACAATGTTAATTTATCTTCTTCTATTTTTTTTTATCCGGCGGGTATAATACGTGGAGGGTATGCACGTCAAAATGAACCTACACATAAGTCTTTTGGGATTCCATCCTAAAAACAATTGGCAATGGAAGGTGTAGCTCTAGGACTTATACGTTAGGTTTACGTATTATCATATTGTCGACGTGGAGCATTTTCACACTCAACATCTCAAATTGTTTCTTTGTGTTTCATGTTCCATTTTGTTGTGTTTTGTCGGTCCGCCTTTCGCTTGTTTTTTAATTAGACATTATGTGGTTGACTACTATTTGATGGTATACTAGTTTAGGACTTGTGTCGTGCACGGGTATTTTCAATACATATAAATCGAGGTGAGAACAAATCCCGATCTTGTCTCCATTCCGACCCCTTCCCAATTCCGATGGAATATCATAAAAAATAGCAATCCTGTCCCGCTAATAAATATTTGGGAGCGGGATGAAGCTTTACTTCTTTATCCCACAGGTCCGTCCCATTCACGGTAGCAATGCCCGTGCCTAATTCTTTGCTAACAGAAAATCGTTATTAAAGTAAATTTGATTTTAATTTTAAATAATTAAATTAGAGTAATTTAAAAATGATAATTTAGTAATATATGAGTTTTAGACTTAAATAATCGATTTTCAACATATCACATCAACAAAGTGTCCTCTATGCATATACAAATGTTATATAAAATTAATAAAAGCATTTTGAATAAATCAATAGTCTATATATAAATTTCTAAGTATTTTAAAATAAGTGTTTATGACAATTGATTGTATATAAATTATACATATGAAGATTACGTCCGGTAACAATGAAATAGTGTATAGTTTAATATATTGTTAGCAATTAAATTGTATTTACACATAAATCACAATAGTAGCACGCATAATTTATACTAATCTAAATCTATTGTTCAAAAATATACAAAAGATATATCAAATTTTATTATCATTATCCACTAATCATAATCTTTAATCATAATAAGTTGTTACTTTAATAATCTTAACTAAATAAAGCCAACAATATTTAAAAATATACAAAAATATACGCAAAAAAGATTCTGCATTAGTAATTTTAAAATATATAATTTAAATAATGCAATTTAGTAAGATGTAGAAATCTATTATACTTACTAAAACAGAGCACGGGTTGATGACGTGGCGCGCTGTGGACGCAGGATTTTTGAAATTGAGCTCCCACAATTAAAGCCACTAAATCTTTATTTTTTACACTATTTTTTAAACCATAAAATCTTTTATTATTAAAATAATAATTTTATAGAAACCAAATCTATTATACTTACTAAAACAGAGCACGGGTTGATGACGTGGCGCGCTGTGGACGCAGGATTTTTAACAATCGTTTTTCTATTGTTTCATCCCTTGATTTGATTTTTAACCGTAACCCCGTGTATCTGATCTATTTTCAAGTTATTAAAAAAAAATTGACGTGTACACCTTTTTCTATGTTAATTTTATTTATTTATTGATTTTCTTCCACCCATCAGCAAATAAGTTATTTTTAGATAATAGTTATCGGACTTTGAAGTTAATTTTGAATTAAATTAAAACTTTTTAAAACTTTTTTAGCGTGTACATATTGACCGCGTTATATTAATTAAATTTTTGTTTAATTATGTTAAGTTTCTTAGCTTGTAGATCACATAAATCTTTTATAATTTTAATAATTAAAAATAAAATTAACTAATTAACTAATAGATTTATAGTCGAAAAATAATTAATTAAAATAAAAATTTTAATACACCATAAACATTATAATCCAAAAAAAAACAAAAGAGTTGTTAAATACAAAAAGAAAATTGTAAAATTAAATTGTTACCCATTGACCAAGAAAATAAATCCTCAAACTCATTACATAATCGAAAAAAAACAAAAATGTTGTTATATATATATATATAATATTATTATTATTCTATTAAGTATGTCCATAGTATAATCTCATTTAGTAAATTTATCCTTAATAAAGTAATGTTGGTAAGTCGATTATATTAGAGAAGTATACAAAACAAAAGCACGTAAAAAAACCAATTTCACAATATTCTTTCTCATTTTTTTCAAAACCCGCACAAGGTGCGGGTATTATACTAGTTTGGTTTAAATCCTCAATTTTCAGTGTGTCACGTCAACAAAGTATAGTCTACTTTATTATGTATATATAGATCAATACATTTATGCATGTCCAATGCATTAAATATCTTCCTATTAATAAAGGAGGGGGGATCTTACAAAAATTGTGATTAAGTATGCAATTGTGCGAAAGATTGTAAAATAGGATGCAACTAGTTTTGTGCCCACATCTTGTGCGGGTTTTGTCTAAATAAAAAAATGATATAGAAAATATTAAATAGATTTATAAAATAACATATAAATTATAAAATGAAAGGACATACTTAAAAATATATCAAAAATATTATTATTAGAGTATTATATTTATACCTCAATATAACTTTTAAAACTTAATTATTTATTATAAAAAATGATATAGAAAATATTAAATAGATTTATAAAATAACATATAAATGTTTAAAAAGTAAAAAGATGGTAAAATTGAACTATGTTGACTGCTGAATAAACTATAAACTATTTTTATTAAGAAACAAACAAATTAATTGTATAGATTATCATTAATATTAAAATTTTGATATTGTTATGAATAAATAATTAAAAGAAAATAATTTTTTATGATATTTAGCTATTAAAAAAATATAAAATGTACTTTGAAAAATTCATAACATATGAGATGTATCAACAACAATTTGTTGGATAAGATTTATAAACTAAAATAAATCATGTCAAGATGGATAATATAATTTTTTGAAATAAAATGCAACTACATCCTTACTTATATAAATCTAGAGGTGTAAAATTTAATTCAGGTTTTAAATTTTAAAAATGTGTAAATCTAGTTAGAATATGCCTGATATTTTCTACGCAAAATAGAATTATAATATATGAATTTATTTATTTTGAACGGATCAATATAAATTTTGTTATCAAGTGACAAATCTGTAAATAAATCAAAAAATGCTAATGGGATGACTTTAAAAATTGACTGGTGGATAAAATGCGGTTTGTTTTAGTATATAATATATATATATATTTATTAAAAAAATTAAATTAAAATAAATAAAAAACTAATTTCAAAATTAAATTAAAATAATAAATAAATAAATAAACTATGATATAAAATTCGAAATTAAAAATTAAATTCAATAATTAACTTTAAAAATTATATTTCAAAATTTAAAAATAAGAAGAAGAAAATAAAATTTTAAAATGGAGCTATATTATTTTTATAAAATTATAATAACAGAGTTTAAAAAATGTGAAGAACGTTTCATAATTTTGTTTGTTAAAATTTTGAAGATCTTGTTTGTTATCAATATCCTATGATTTTTTTTATTTTAAATATTTAATAGGTATATGTAACAAATTTGTTAATAAGTCAAACAAATGCTTACGTGGCATATTTAAAAGGTGATGTGTTATTTAAAAGGTAATGTGTCATTGCGGATTGTTTAATAATATTTTTTAAAACTTATTTTATAAAAAAAAATGGCAAATTTGTAAATATCTTGTGGCATATCTGTAAATATATTGGAAAAAATCCTAGATGGCATGTCTCAATGGTTGACATGTGGCCTTAATGGGTTCTCTTTTAGTAAGTTATATTGATTAAGGGCGCGTTCGGTGTAACTTATTAATGTAGATTTTTATGAATATTTGTAAATTTGAAAAGTGTGTTGGTGTTAGTACCATAATTATTTAAAGAGAGTAGAGTTTTGAGTAGATTTTTAGGAGGTTTATGAGAGTTTTTAGAAAGCTAATGAGAATAACTTTTGGCATATTATTGTAAAGCTTTCAAGTTTTTTTCTCCAACTTTATCTTTTTTATTTTGTCTCTTATATTATAAAATTCAATTGGCCAAATTAGATAAGTAAGTCTTTTTGAGATTTCTCTCTAATAACTAGGCTCATGGTATAAATATGTTTGGTAAATGTATCCCTAATCAAACCCTTTACCTTCCGGCTTCAATTTAATGAAAGTGGGAAAAATTAAAGAGGTACACAAACCTAATAGAAATAGAAAATGACATATTTGGCCAAATTCTTTTAATTTATTTTTAGTATCATTTTGGTATTTCAAAAATCTACCTACAAATACTAACAAAATTTCTCGTTAGGCATGAAATTGGGTCAGTTGATGGACGAGTATATCACTTTCACCAACCGTCCGACTTACTTAAACTCTTACCGACCTCACCCACCACTCACCTAACATTTCACCCGTCACCTACCCATTCATCACCCACCGGATGTTCAGGGGAAATAATTGGGTGTGTACTATTTTTTTAATTTTTAGACTTTAAAAGTATGGGTGAGCACACATACCGTGAATCCCAATCCCATTCCGGTTGCTACTTGATTCTATTTCCTTCTGGTCCTGTTTTGGTTCCGTCGCAATCTCATTCCCATCCCGGCGGGATTTGTTATGGTTCGGACTTTTGAAAAGGTTAAGTTATGTAGACCAAATCTGAAAATAGCCAAATGGACCCAATACATGTTATGGTTTCAAATTATATTTTGGATTTAAAAAAATATCTATTATATTTTGAGGATATTGTGTGATACATTATTATGGATTCTTGAAATTTTTAATGTCTTTTGTTTTAAGTATGATCTACACAAATATTTTTGTGTGTAAATTGTAAAATTTAAACACTATAAACAATTATAGGTCTGGGATTGCTCTCATCACGTCTCGTCCCGATCTCAATAAGATAGGTTCAGGCGAAATTTTTCTAAAAAACAAAAGACCCGTCTCGGTCTCGTTCCATGTATAATAGTTGGGACGATACATAGGATGACCTCAATCTCGTCTCATTCCGTGTCCACCCCTATTTACAAGTATAACTTATAAATTAACACGAATTTATCTACTAGTCCACGGAATATTATTCATCATTACAATCCAATCTTGAGATGAACTCAAATTAATATAAAACGATGCAAACAAACGCAATTTTTTAACAAACAACAAATGAAAATCAATATAAATTAGAAGTGATCGATCTAAGAAAGAAACTAGCGACAAAAGGAGTGATGTGTTCACGTTAACAGCTGAATGTGGTCGGCGCAGGATTGAGGTGTCGAAGACTCAAAGGTTTGGCGAATAGATTTTAAAAATCCCGGGGATGTGAGGGCATGCGACTTTAACTCTTTGGCTGAGTGAAGGGAAAGTATTAAAAACTAGTATATATTTTAGGTTTTTAGTGATTTTATTTATTTATATTAAAACTAGTATAGATATTAGTGAATTTTTATTTATTAATTTACTCGTGTGAAATAGGGCGGGTGAGTGACAGTTCCGATGGTGGGTGGTTGTATCTTCACCAAACCCGCCCCACCACCTATCTATTTCACCGGTCAATCACCCATCACCCGAAATTTTTTAGGTTTTCATCCGTATATTCGCTTCAGTTGACCGATTGAGTCAAGTGGTTGTGTCCATTTCCAACCCTATTTCTAGTATTACTGAATACGTCTCGAGTCTTCTTAAACAATAACCTCACTAGATTTATTTATGTATAGATGTATGCACACTTTTTCTGGTATGGATGTACGAATTTAAATTGTTCATATTTTACAACATAATAGATAATGATTTTACAAGATGTGATTATTTTTCTACGCCGCAATAACTCAGGATCAATATCATTCATATTTTCTTAAGTAATGGTTCATGAATTTAACCGTTCATTTTTACAAACAATATATAGTCGATGGCCAAAATCATTCATGCTTAGTGGACTAAATACATGACTAAGTAGTTAGTTAGTGAAAAAGGTGTGGAGTTGAATAAGTATCCACTTTTATTAATACAATGAGATAAACCAATAATTATTTTGTTGATATGATTAAGAAAGTAGGGTTGGAATAATGAAATGGTCCGTTGTTGAGGTCATCTCACGTTTTGTTCCGGTAGTATATATAGGACGGGATCAAAAATACCTTTTATTTTATATTGAATTTTGTCGGATCCTATTCAGGTTGAAATGAAGACTGGACGGGGACAAATCCATTAGTTTACCTTCGTGTTTACACATGAAAATATTCATTATATCGTAATTGATAAGAATATAAATCTAAATTTCCAGTCATCCACTATGACAAATTACACAATCTCATCAAAAAAAACATAATAATCTTTTTGTCCCAATATTTTTTGTCTGAACGGAAAGAAATTGCTATTTTTTTTTATGAAATTCCAATGGAATTGGGATGGGATCGGGTTTGTAGGATTTGTGATTTAAATGTATAATAAAAAAAACCATGAAATTATCTTAAAAATATATTTTTACCCTTTGTTAAAACTTTCATATCATATATCTAAATCGTACTTTTACCTTCTTTCGAGTATGTAAAATAAATACCTTAAAAATAGTTTAAATAGATAATTATAAAATAATTTTATAAATTAATTGTGAACTTGACACGTCACCGTTGAATTACTTATGAATTCACACGTGTCATATTTTACTACGACTTTAATATTTATAACAGATAATATATTATGAAATTAAACCACTCATAGGGTGTATATGGTAAGAGATTATTAGGAGTTATTTTAGATTATATTGAAGATATTATATTTGAGAGTTTGTTTCGTAAGAAATGGAGAATGTAGATGAGGGTATTCAAATGGTTCATATGAGTGAAAATAATCTCAAAAAATAACCCCTCTCACCCATAGTTATTGGAGATTTAATCTCTTATAATCTCCATCTAAATTAATCTTCTTAATAACTTGCATCTCTTACCAAACACACCCATAGTTATTGGGTAAAATGACTATGTATGTAGTTTTGTAACAATGAGCATAAATAGGGCCCCAAGTTTTATATGTATACAAACTAGACCCCTATAGTTTTAGGTAAAAAGATTTATTAAAAATAAATAAAAGATTGTGCCAAATTTAGGATCTTCTCTCACCTCTTAATTATAATTAATTTTCTTGCTTACGATAACTGATTATTCTTCTCTCTCCTCTTAATTATAATAAATAAATGATTTTGTCAAATTTAGACTTCAAACTCTGGATGATAGGTCCATCCTCCCACCCTTATATCAGCTGAACTAATTAAATTTTGTGTATTCTTTTGATAATACACAATTTCAATTACACAATGTTAATACATAATTTCAATTGCATAATATTCATACACAATTTCAATTACACAATGTTAATACACAATTTCATTTGATGTTAATTTATGTAGTTAACAAATTTGGTCATTTTTCAATTTCACAACTTTCATTGTTTACACAAAGTTGAGTAACTTGAGTTACATAATCAAAAAGGTGTGTTATGTACACATGTCTATCATTTACACAAGGTTTGGTTACACAATTCTGTCATTTACACAAGGTTTGGTTACACAAGTCTGTCATTTAGATAGAGTTTGGGTGGTGTTGGCATCGTCGGAGGCGGGCTAGGCGCCGCTGGCGCGACGATGGTGGTCTATTGGATGTGAGTCTTCAAGTTTTAACCGCCTACAACTAATCATTCTCGTAGCCATTTACACAGCCTTCAACAGTGGGGACTGACGCTGACATCGTCGGAGGCAGGGCTAGACGGAAATTCGTTGGAGGCGGGCTAGGCGGTGCTGCCGCGACGATGGTGGTCTACTGGAATCCTATGTCGCAGTCGGATATGATGCGCGATGGTCGCGGATGGAGAAGAAGAATACTTGAAGAAGAATTGCGATGAAGAAGAGGAAGAATACTTGAAGTAGAAGAATATTTGAAGATGAAAGTTGAAGCCGACGGTTTCAATAGACTATCGATGAAGAATCATTTCTCCTGCTTCTTTGTCTTCTTTGTGATGGAGTATTTTTGGCTTTCGAAAAATCAGTAATTGAGATATGGGTGCCCAAAAGAGATTTGGCACAATCTCCAATATTCAGTTACCAATTTCATTAAATGGTTTCCTTTTTTTGGACAGTTTAATATTTTTAATTAACTTATCCTTAATTGCCTAATTAATATCCTATTTATCATTATATTTCTCTTTATTTTTATTGATAATGGGTAAGGGCCTAGATAGTAATCAAGTTACAAAAGGCGTCTTAGTGAAATCACTGAAATATTAGACTATATGACCAAAATATTCCTAATTAACCAATTTAAAATGAGTACCTTGGTCATCAATTTTAAATATATTTTTATATTGACATTTCATTGTAGTAAACAAAATTTAAAACTTTAATTGTATAAACACCTCTTGATTTTTTTTATGATGTAATTAATTTTGTTTATTTAAATAAAAAAAATTTAAAGTTTTTTTTTTCCGGAAAATAAACATTCAAATTATATCACTAAACATAACTAAATAACTGAAATCACATTGATTTTAACCGGTTAACTAAGAAACGAAACGGGTGAAAACACATGTTCAATGACAATGAATAATATTTGACTCAATTACATTTAGGGGCCGTTTGATATCGATATCTTGAATGTATAAGGTATGGGTATCATGTTGAGTATTAAATTGAAATATGATATCTCTGTATGGTATCAAGATATGAGTATGAAGAAGAGAAAGAAACTTTGATAGATGAACCACCGGAGGTTTTGACAACTGTAGGAGTTCGGAGGTGGCTGGAAGTGGTGACTCCTTACTCCGGTCGGCGGCAATAGCAATAGGGGGTCGGCAGTGTCTATTCCGGTTGGCGGCGGCTGAAGGCGGGAGAAGGGAAGGAAGAAAAAGTTGCTCTTTTATGAGAAAAAAAAAGATTAGAAGTTGAGAATGCCGAGAGAGTGAAGGAAGCAACTGGTCACTCCCGATACCTCTATAAATATCGGCATATAAAAAAAACAGACATCAGTGTATCAATTTATTACCGATATCCTAAAATATTAAACATCGGATATGGATATAAATCATACTCATATTCATACCTTTAATCAAAATACCGATACCACTCGACCCTTATACTTATTATTTTGACATTTTTCACTAAATATGTGTGTTTGCTCTAAAGATAAGATGTCACCTTAAACTTAGTGGGTAAAGTGTTACTATAAAGTTAAGGTGTGGCTGCAAGTTAAAGGTATGATTTAAGGTATCACAATAAGATTGATGTTTGTCGTCACACATTTGAATTGTTTTTATTTAACAAATTCATTTTTTTGTGGACTTTAAAGTAACCCACTTTATATAATACAAAAGTTCGATTGAATCGTCATAAATAGGGAAGAAAATCCATTGATATTATTGGAAACTTCATTCACATTTTACTGATGTCCACCATAAAGTACAATCCATTTCTTATGTTTCATTGCTCTTTATCTTTATACTTGACATTTTACCAACAAAAATAAAATAAATTGTAAATATAAAATAAAACAAAATTTTGTGATTAAAATAAAGCACGTGGAGATTTATTAATTTTTGAGACAATTTAATCACAAAATAACTTATAAATTACGTATTTATGTTTCCTCGCTTCTCACTATCCTTTTAACTGAAATAACTAGTATATTACTCGCACTTTATGCGGAATTATATTTTAAATTTAATTTATAATAAATATTATGATATATATTAAATGTAAGGTTTAAATTGTAAAAAAAAAATTATTATGCATTAGTAATGATTGAGCATTAGTAATGATGTGTTATTTCATTCAATAATACTTTATTTCTAACAAACGAATCTCAATAACTTATTCACTTATTAAGTAATTGATTTTTTTAAATGGTTATATAATTTTTTTAAAAAAAATTATTGCTATAAATATTAGTTTTTAATTAATTAAGAAATTTAATTAAGATTTTTATTTGTTAATTGCTAAAATGACACGTGACAGTTAGAGTTCTCATGGTTAGACACGTAAAATTAGTTCTCATGGTTATATATAAAAGATTAATTATATCCTAATTACTACTCTAGTATGTGAATTATTTATTTTCACTCCAACAAAGTCGTTCGTTAGATCACTAATTATAATGATAGAATATGAACAATTAAGAATCCTAATTAAAAACACACTGAATGATCCATGTGAAACAGTGGACATAAGTATCTACCGAACGTTTAATGAAAAAAAAAAAACAATTGATTGAAAAACTTTAGGACTCGTTTGGTTTTAACTCCGGAATTGGAAACGGAATGGTAACAAATTTAGTCCATACGTATACTCTTGTTCATGAAATTTTTTGGAAGCATTCTTTGTGGTTTGAAGTATTTGGAGTAGAATTTGATTACTTTTGATACCATATAGGGTAACAAAACGTGGAAAATCAAGTGCATTTTGTCTTAAACCAAAAGGAATGATTACATGCAATTTCATGAATAAGGATATATATATATATATATATATGGACTAAATTCGTTTTCATTCCGTTTCCGGAGTTGGAAACAAACGGGCCCTTAATGTCATTCTATTTCTATAGATAATGAATAATTTAGATGTAATATTGGGGTATTTGAGGTTGAGGAACATTAGATTAAAAAAAATGAAGATTTAGTATGGTGCCCTATACATTTAACTTTTTTGGGGTTATACCCATAAAATTTACAATTGACGGATGAAATCCCTAAATTTTATATTTTTTGATAAATATACTCTTCAATTATTAATAAAGTAACATTATAAGAAATAAAAATATAAGTTATTCATTTTGAAAATTATCTACACATTAACAATTAACAATAACTGTAAACAGACAATAATTTTTTTTGCCTTAAAATGTTAAATTATAGATGATAAAAAAACATATATTTAAAAAATTATAAATATCAAGGACATTGTCTGAAAATTGAATTTTTGTTGGTAAAATTCTCAAAATGTAAAGTAAAGGTTATTATTTGAAATTTTGTAAAATACAATTTACAGTTTAGGAGGTTAGGTTATGGGTGAGTAGAGTATAGTTGGAATAAATACGTACATATGTAGTACTAGTTGTAATAGGCAGTAGACTAGTAGTGTAGAGAGTAGGAAAAGAAAAGAAAAGTGGTATTGAAAACCAGGAATGGAATCCGTACAAGTAGCTGTCGAAATCTCATTGGTGTTTGTCTGAGGAGTCATGTGTCCGTACAAGTAAGGGGGTCGTGTCAGTTCCATTACTCCTTCTCCTCTTCTCTAACGTGTTGCCCTCTCGGGGTCACACCCGTATGCCCTTTTTTCTTTTTTTTCAGATTCTGCCCTTTTTCTCATGATTTTTTTATTTTTTTTTAATGATATTTTGGGTCTTCCAATTCACATCTCTTCGAATAAATTAACTATGTTACTTAATTAATTGACTCATTTGAAAATTTCGAACTCAAACACATTTTTTTTTACGGTTTTGAACTTCGTGTTCTCGTCCACAAGAATGTTTTAGAATTGATTACCTCTATAAGATAGTCTTTCTTAACCGTTTTTCGTTTTCAAAATAAAAAAATTTACATGACGCATTAGAGATGTGGTTAGGCATGTTGTACATGTTCCATACTCGTAGTTCTGGAATGTGGATATATATGAACTCATTGGAAGCCTAAATATAATATCAGAATAAAATATATGTACATGCAATGGCGGATCCAAGGGGATAACGGGTGGTATGGTGCCCCGGCTTGCGACGTCGTTTTGCCTTAGGAAGGGAAAAAAAGAAGGAAAAAACCCTCCTTAAAACGAATTATATTACACACTGTTCTACTAGCTCATCTAGTAGAGGAAGAGAAGGAGGTACATGAAGTTGTGGGTTCGAGTTTTGGGAGCAGCAAAAAGTTCCTTTTTATTTTATGAATTTATTTAAACAAATTATTTCATTAATATAACTAATACAATAATTTTAATACAATATTTTATTAATATTTGACTTCCCTTATAAAAATTTTTTTTGTGCCCTTCCAACCAAAATTTTCTGGCTCCGCCACTGTGTACATGTATGTGACTTGTAATCTATGATCCAAAATACCACATAAAGTACTGCAAGGAGACATAATATATAAGTCTCTTAACATACCAACTATCTTGAAACTGAATATGTTGAATATACATTCACATCCGACACAACTCATGAGTCTCGTCTACCTTTGGCAACATCATCAACAGACAAAGATGCAACTCGTACAAGTGCCAAAAACTCGAGAGAATGGTCAATCCACCTTCGGTACAACCGTAAGCAAACATAAACCAAGTCCGGTACATATAAGCATTAAAAATACATCAAACTATCAAAGTATGGAGCAAAATATAAATCCGTTAAAAATAAAATACTAAGAAGTAATCATCTCTCACTCTAGTTGAAAAAGCCTCATGCAACAAGTTGTAGATAAAAGTCTTGATCAATCTCATGAGAACATCAATCAAAATTGTTTTATGATCAATCCAAGTTAGACACAACCGTCAACAAACATAACCCAAGTCCAATACATATAAGCATTAAAAATATATTAAAATTGAATCAAATACTAAGAAATAATCATCTATATCACTCTAGTGAGAAAAGTCTCATGCAACAAGTTGTAGACATGGATCTTGATCAATTTTATGAAAACATCAATCATAATTCTTTTATGGTCAAACACGTTCCAAAAGGTCCAAAACATTTCTAAAACATCAAAGATAGTAGACCGTAACAGAATAACATACATCCTCGATTTGTTTGACCAACTATTGCCATGTACGGTATGAATTAGCCAAAAACTAAAATATTTTATATACAAATGTATCCATAATATTATAAATTATATTAAATGTTTTGAATACACAAAATTTATAAAGATTTTTAGGGGTTTGTTTATTTTGACTCGAAAAACGGAATGAAAATGAATTTAATCTACTTAATTGACATTGTTTATTCACAAAATTAATCTATAATCTATAAGAGATGTTATTTTCATTTTCCTATAGGTTATCAACGTTAATCAGATTATGCTCTAATTACTTTATACCCAAAGAATGAATCTAATTTTTTTTTATAGATGAACTAAATTCGTTTTTATTTTATTTTCGTTTTTAGATAGAGAATCAATCGAGATAAATTTCTTCTACTTTTATAATAGTGTGATAAATATGTCCTCAAAAGTTATTACATATTGTAAGAGAATTCTTATTCAGTACAAACTTATTACATATAAAAAAAGAGAAGATTATATGCTTATTTTGATGAGAAAATGGTCTTTAATGTGGGTATATCACACTAACTAGCTAAAGTTACTTGCTCTTTAAATATTTCTCCAATCTTTTCACCTTTTGCCTTTTCTTAAGAATAAATACCTTTCACTATTTAATAAAATATTAGATAGGTACGTAGAGGAATTAGAACAATACAGTTGTTTTGTGTCGATAAAGTTAGGTTGTTTTTTCGTATAATTGATAACTGTCCAATTATTCTTATTATATGGGTCACTCTTTTATTACCAAATGATATATATATAGAGGTTCAGGATCCAATAAGAACGTATTTTGCCGTAAGAAATAAAAACAATTAAGGATCGTTGGATCAATGCACGGATGACTCAGATTGAAAGTCTAAATAAGGCATTGTTATATTGTGATTTATTACATGATCGTGTATATGACAATGGACATATTCATGATATATTTTTATGGAAACAAAATTGTTTTACTCTAATTAATTGGTTCACACATTAAATTCATCGTTTGATCGAGGTCAATTATTCGCACTTTTTTGCGGCGTTTTCATACGTATTTTCTGTTAACGTATTATCACAAGTGTATAACTTTATGCACGTATAGTTACAAGTGCATAACTTTATGCACATATAGTTACAAGTGCACTAATAGTCAACAAGTGCACACACATAGGTACAAGTGCCGATAACAACACGTATGCATGCACTATGCACGAAATGTGCTAATCGTGCAAGTGATTAAATATGGATATTTACCCTCTTTTTCGGTTTGATTTTGTAACGATGACAAAACAAAAAAATAAATATAGGAAGTAATAACTTAAAGATGTGAATTAAATTTGGTAGTAAATATCTACTATCTTTAAATGGTAAGAGCATATACTTATCCAAAAATACAAATGTATTTATTTTGTATACAAAAATAATATTGAATCATGAACGTCAATTTGGTTTAATCATGTGGTCGAAATTTGTTCTTATTTCTTACGACAAAACACGTTCTTACTTGATCCTATCCATATATATATATATATATATATATATATATATATATGGCTGAATTGGCATTTAGAGTCTTTTACACTATAGAGTTGAAATTTAGGACTCTACCAATTACAAATTGAGAAATAAGGCTCCTACTTTACTAGACTAATTCATAAATAGGACAAAAAGTTGACAAAAGTGATAACTAATGAGTGATGGTTGATGTGAGTGCTGACTGTGACACTTTTGATTAACATTTGGAGGAAATTTGGGGCCAAAAAAAAGCAGCCCTTTGTCTAGAAAAAATCCGCTTACCCAAAAATCTGCTTACCCAACTAATGTCACAATCATACCCAAAAATAAATTTGTCA
This sequence comes from Fagopyrum homotropicum, assembly GCA_033239125.1. Taxonomy (NCBI): domain Eukaryota; kingdom Viridiplantae; phylum Streptophyta; class Magnoliopsida; order Caryophyllales; family Polygonaceae; genus Fagopyrum; species Fagopyrum homotropicum. The sequence goes on along the minus strand of BSWB01000007.1, from coordinate 24,277,900 downwards.
AAGTACATAAACATACTCGAACACAACATACCCAATAAATCAAATATCAATATAAAACAATATTCATAAATTGGATAATATTTTATATTTATACCCAATTTAAATATCACTTAATACAAAATCCATACCCAATTTAAATTTTTCATACCCAAAATTTTCAAAACTCGATATTGTACACAAACATCAATATCAAATGACATTTGGTCATTACGCAAAAAAATTCGCTTGACACTTGATCACTATAACACATTTTGGGTAACCATAAAACATATTCACGATATCACTATAAATATAACACATTTTGGGTAACTATAAAACATATCCAATATTATAACACATTTTGGGTAAGTGTTTTGTAAGATATTGGTATGTTTGGGTAAGTGGTTTGTTCGTATGGTTGTCAATGTAGTAGATCGAACATGGTAAGTGCATATCCTAATTTTGAGATCGGAATTTTGGGTAATCAAACATAAATCGTCATACAACACAAAAAAATAAATAACACACCTAACATACCCAAAAAATAACAACCCAGTTTCGTCATACAATACCCAAAAAATAAACAACACACCTAACATATGAACGATTAAGTGGGAGTCTCCCTCACTTTATTTAAAAAACCAAAAAGTATGAATAGTAAACATCCCATCAATATTTAAATGTTGTGCAGTACCATCATTTCAATCATGTCCTATTTGCCTAGGTGTAAGCCTAATTTTTATTGTTTTCTCTAGAAGCCCATTTCACAAAAGCAATATATAGAGGGTCTCATTTCCCTAATTTATTCTATATATATATATATATATATATATATATATATATATATATATATAGAATCAGACTCTTATGTAAACAACCCTTGTAGTGTACAATGATAACAAATCTAATCCATAAGATTAGAATAATAGATGGTTAAGATTAACCATAATAAATAGGGGGGAAAATAAAAATAAAATAAATTAGAATGAGAGTGGGGAATTGACTGTGCGTGAAAATCAATTTTCACCCAATTTGCTCCATTATTGTATATAAAAAGATTTGTTACCTTATATGACCCTATAATCTCTCATTCAAATCTCCCATCATCTCTCGATAACCGATTATTTGTGAAATGACTCCAATGGAGAGAAATGACGATTCAACGATGATTAGGGTTGCTGTCGTTCGTCCAATGAAGGCACCACCGTCGTCTCCAAACCAGATTCGGCCGGCCAGTTTTCTTCGCAGATCTGGACTTGAACTCGCCATGGATCTCCCTCGAATGCCTCAGGTGACCTTCCAACATTCCTTCAGTCTCGTGCATCGCGACTCAACCGTATATGAGACCAATTTCGTCTCGCTCACCATCAATTTCGTCTCGCTCACCATCAATATTCGCCATGGCTCTCCCTCAAAAGCCTCGTTTTCCTTCATCCTCGTAGTCTCGTGTCGATATTACATCATTACCATCAACAATCTTGTTATACGACTCCAAATTTGTCACATTGCAGACCAACTGGAATCCATGGTTGTCCCCATCCTCAATAGCACAAGAGAAGCATATGTTATTGGATTTGTATTCACTGTTTATTGAGTTTTTATTCGTTTATGTATGTTAATGTATTTAGCAAAATGAGAAGTACATTGATTTTGCTTAGATTAAGATTCAATATGTTTTTGTGGTGCTTGAAACCTTCTTTGATCTGATGAACAAAATTTGTTATTCCATTGTCATATACATGAAATTATTGTACTTTAGTTTTTATTCGACACTAAATGTTGTAAATATTCGGTGGTTATATGTCTTTTATCCGGCGATTTGTGGTGGTTTGTCCGTGCATGTACGACAAGTTATTGGAAACAATTGAATAACTAAATTTTGCAACAAATATATTATATCATATGTACGAATATATTTAGTAACACTAACGAATATTTAATAGTACACTAACGAATATTTTAAGTAACATGAACGAATATCTTCGTATACGTATATGTTCGCGAATTGTCCGAAGATTGAAATATTGGTCTCTTCAGATTATGAGAGAATATTTTTCGCTATATAAATAAATAATTTATGTACCACCGATTATTAATTTCAGTTATCAATAATCGACTAAAATTTGTTGGACATGAACGAATAATATCGGTATCATGAATGAATTCTTAATAGTATATTGACGAATATTTTCATAAATATAGACGAATACTTTTGTACAATATTAACTAGAAGAATGAAGATGATAATTGAATTGATTTAGAAATGTTGTTGATATCAACTATGGTGAATGGTGAATTGAGAAATGAAAAAAGGGCAATATGAATTCACGTTGAAAATCAGAGTTGGATGTAAATGTGGAGATTTGGATAATAACAATTAGGGAGAGAATCTCTAACTGCCATATTTGACTATAATTACTATGAAAAGTGTAATGCACCATCTTTAATTGGAGAGTGGAGTAAAATATTCTCTAAAATTTGGTTTAAATAAGATCATTAGATCAAAAACAATCTTATGGTTAATGTGTGTTCTCATTGAACACTATAAGGGTTGTTTACATGTGAGCCAAACTCTCTCTCTCTCTCTCTCTATATATATATATATATATATATAGAGTTTGGTTATAATTCACAAAGAAAATCATCATAGTTACGAAACACGGTTACGGAAACGTATTAAAAAAATCTGAAAAGTTCAGCCCGACTTAGATATGCCGAGATATTTCATTTAGAAGTTATATGACCTTTATGGTTTACGATTGAGATTATTTGAGAGGTTGTTTTATATATATCATCTTCTATGTGTTAGAATTTTAGATGGGGTTATTTTGTGATTTTTTATAAAAATAATCTTTGCATGCAAGGATGTCAATAGGTCGGGTGATGGGTGGTTGTATCACTTTCATAACCCGACCTATACTAAAAAACCGTTCACACAAACCATTACTCACCCGAGAATCTTTTCATCGGAAGTCATAACGTGGGTGAATGGGTGGGTCGGGTGTTTTTCGGGTTCACCCTAAAAAGTAAGCAGTTTTTAAAACAACAAAATGTAACATAGCACGGTAATTCGGTAACTCGACTATTTAAGTGGAAAACTAGCAATTTTAAAATTATACGTCTTCTAAAAATCCGAAACAACATTAGCTTGAAAATAAGTTTGTAAATGAAAGACCCGAAGATGAAACTCACCTGTTCCACAACTGCCGCTTCGCCACCACCACTCTCACGCTCATCTCCAGGTGGATGAGAATTCCTGCTCCTTTCCCATACATGAACAACATTTGGACTTGGCTCGCATCACTCAAACCTCACAAACATCATCTCATCTCCCACATCACAATTGCAACGCTTCTCAACTTCGTTTACTTCATCTGGAAGGCTCGGAACGACCTGATCTTCAACCATGTTGTGACCCACGAAACATCTTGTGCTCACAATATCATCCTTGCAACCAAAAACCACTTCACTCACCACTAGAAGGATAGATCCACACTTACACTCTCTTGGGCTAGCACGCTTGGAATCCAACTCTTGTAATCGGTCTACTTGGCCTTGTTTATTGCTTCCTATGTCACTGTAATTGTTCTGTCCCTTTGCCCTAGATGGGCCTTGTAAATCCCTTCCTTGATTCAATATATTAACTTTTCAAAAAAAAAAGTTTGTAAATTAAAAAATGGAATTGTTTTATATAGATCTTCAACTTGATTGACATTCGGCTTTCATCAATTTCTCGGACTTGAAAAAATGCTCAAGCTTGTGCATTTAGAAAGTGAAGGAATATTTCGGTTTTAAGAATTTCGGTTTTATTTTTTGAAGGAGAGTAATATTTTTTTTTTTTTTAATTAAAGTGTTGCGTGAACATCGGGTCGGTTGGTGGGCTGGGAGGTGGGTCGGGTGATGGTTTTTAAAATCTTCACCCGGAACGGAAATTGAACCATCACTCAAATTTCAACATCGTTTTTTTGGGATTTTAACCGTCCATATAATTCGATTTATCGGATAACCATCGATTACAGTTGAGATTGTCATCCTTAATTGTACGTGACATCACGTGCAAATAAGACGTGAATGATCCAGGTGGAAGATGATAATGAAGAGAGCTCTTTCGAAATAAGCCTCGGTATCTCTAATAACCTTAAGGGTGAAAGTCATAAATATAATTTATTTCATGACACTTAAACTCTTTTAAAAACTCAACTTATAATGCCTATCCACAACTAAACACCTCCCATTTTATATCATAGACATCTATATATACTATTAAAATAGAACCCTCTTAGTCCACATGTCAACACCTTAAGCATGTCAAATATGACTTTTTGTCAAATATTTACAATTTTGCCACATTTTAATTACAATTATGCCATTATTCAATAAATAACTTAAATCAAAATTAAAATATTTTCCATCTCATTATGTCAATTCAACAAAAATAATTACATCTCATCATATCCAATAACTTAATGTTATAAAAATAATTTTTAAAAAAATATCATATACCACCTAACCGAATTTAGAGATTTCAATGGATTTTGTTTGGATTCTAGATTTTACAACATAAATCCGAACTAACATTTAAATTTTAGTGGTTACAATATGAGATATAACAATATTTTATTCAAAATATTTGTATTATCGTTAATAAAGATTTTATAATCGTTTGATTAAATCTTTTTTTAATAATAATCGATTTTAAAAAACGATTTATAAAAAAAAATTTAATTTTTTAGTTATAAGTAATTATATTAAAAAAAATAAATTCTTACGTAATTTTTTTTATTTAACAGTTTGGCAATTATTATAAAAATTAATTTTTTTTTGTTACATGATCTAATCAGATTGATATTAATATATATAACGTTTAGATTTTTTTTAAAAAAAATTGTAATTTGTTTAGATAATAATTTTTCAATTAATAATTAAATTTTTTTTTTTACAATTTATTCAAACTCAATTCCGCACAAGGTGCGGGTATTAAACTAGTTAATAACCTAAAATAAATCCCTATAACCTCAAACTAAACACATCTTATGAGAAAAGAGTGTGAATTATTGATAAGTAATTTATTTTTATAAATATGTTAATTTATAAATATGGCTTACTTATTTTTTTTTTGAAAAAATATGACGAAATAATGAAGTTAAATTTTAATGTATATCGTAAAAATGGAGGATGAACCCAAAAAGGAATATGTTTGTAGATGATAATTGAAGGGATATATTCGGATCCTTAATTAATTAGCAAAAAGGCATGGTTAATATTCGATGTTTGCATCCAAACAACCCTAAAAAGGAGGGGAGAATGTTTGCAATTTGCTATGCACACCCTTCCTTCATCTTCTTCTTCTTTCACATTACATTCCTAAAAAAGCTCTCTAAACTTCGATCCATCACATATATAATATACATATCTAGGCTTTAATCAGTGAACTACTTACATATACTTTAACTAGCTAGCTTAAACGTAACGCCACTTAATCAATCTCTCCCTTATCCCCATCAGCTTAAACTATTTCAATATATACATAAAAGATAAATTCAACGAACTTCGTGTACACACGATATACATGTCTATCATCTCATTCTCTTTATTGATAGCTCACCTATTATGTTAAAAATCGGACAATAAGACTCACCGATTCGATACCTTGTAAAAGTTCAATAAAAACATGACTATGGGTCATGGGTACGTGTACTTACAAGCGTACATAGGTTACTAAGCCAATAATTGAGGGGTTTTTTTTTGACAAATTTCAGTTTAAGGGGTTATGTTATGTAAATTATAATATTTAATGGGTGTTTTTGGCAATTCACATCAAGTAATAATTCTAACTATTTTAGTACAAATTTGAAATAAACAATAAATAAAAGTATAACAGAACAAAGCAATTGAGCTTTATGATGAAAACTCAATTAGACCAAAGCAAGCTTATAATTATAGGTAGGAATATCGATGAATAGAGTGGTCCAAATAAAATTCAAAATGAAGAATACGTACAATTTTGTGTGTATATTAGTAAATATGTGTGCATTTATTAAATATATTTAATGGTAAAATGCAATTATAAATGTATATAATCTGTACTATACGCTATACTCTTATTTAGATAGAATTGGGAATTCAATTATGTTTCATAAATTGGAAAAGTGGTCCCCTAGAATAGTATATTTATATATTTAGGAGAGACAACCTTTGTATTTATGTTAATGTTATATGGTGAATTTAGAAGAAAAAGGGGGACCATTTATGCAAATAGTTGAATTGATAAGAATGGTATCGGAACTTATATTAAAGAAAGGGAGATTAAGAATATAAGTCCAAGGAACGAGATACTCTTAACCCCTTAATTAAGCATGAAACTAGGGTTTCCTATAGCTTTTAACCCGGGACCATTTTTGATTACCATCAAAAAGCTACATTAATCACATTAAAAGAGAACAATTTGAACATTTAATGTATAGTTTATCAGATTATTCTCCCTTTAATCTTGCTCTTAATTACTACCCAAAGGGGTTCCAACGGTAGTGCATTTGTTTATACCACTTGAATTATATATATATATATTTCCATTTGGCAGTAACATCACTGATTAATTCCACTCGAAAACTATTTCAAGTAGGGTTGTTTAAAAGTTTGGATCACACGTTTGGACCGATCTAGACCGACCCGACCGATCCTAACCTTAAATGTTAAGGTGTTAGGATTAAAACGCAATCAAAAGAAAAAAAAATAAAGGGCAATTTTGGTAACTAGGCTTTTTTGAAAAACTAGAGTGGTAACTAGGCTTTTTAATGTTTCAATTAAGTAAATATACCCCAACATTTTGTATTTATTTTCAAACTCTACGCACTCTTCTCTTAAGGGTACATTTACTAAACATAAAACTAAAAAAAGCTTTGTAAACCAAATTGTTTCAAAAATAAATATGAAGATTCACTACTTATAGTTTGCCAAAAAATGTGACTATGTTTGTGGCATTGTCAATCCATAGTTTTGCACTATATTTGTGGATATAAACAAGCATAAAAAATTATTTGAAAGATAAAACCCAAAAATATAAAATATTGGGTTGATAACACTTGCCGGAATTTTTTCCGGGGACAGTAGCCTTGGAATCCCGTCAAACTCACCGTTGAGTTGGATCATCAAAAACATCAGTTCAGATTAGTAAATTAACTTCATAACCCAACTTAAGCCGGCCTTTAGTTTAACATATTTAGCCTCCGTTTGGTTATAACTCCGAAAACAAAAACGGAATGAAAATGAATTTAATCCATATGTTTACCTTATTCATAAATATTTTTCGGAATCATTTCTTGTAGTTGTACGTAAAATGTATTTGTTCCCCATTTTGTTTCCCTGTATGGTATTAAAACTAATCAAATTCTACTACATTACTTTAGACCACAATTCTATAAAATTTCATGAATATATGTATACATATAAACTAGATTCATTTTATCCCGTTTCCGTTTTTAGAGTTAGAATCAAACAGAGCCTTAGAGTTTCAATTTGGTTCAAACCGGATGCGGACCAATGAGCCACCTTATCTAGAAGATGCCTTTGGTAGAAGATTAACGAATGTATGAGATTGTTAACCTTATTTGTTGGTAAACCGTTGGTTATATTCTTGAATAGATGAGGGTTGATTACTTTTTTATAGTGGAACAAGAATCCACGTTCAAGTTGGGTCAAGTTTCTTTTTTTCTTAACGCATGCATGTAATTAATCATGCTTAGTTTTAATTTTAATTTCTATATTTGGCATATTCTTTTCCGTCATGTCATTGTCATGTTTAGCATATTAACAACAATTTGTTAGCATATATTAAAAAGGTTATTTACGTGTATGATTAATGTTTTCGCTTCGATAAAAGATTACCGAGTTTAGTATATAAGGGTTGATGGACTACTCCTATTATCAATTGGTTTTTGAGATAGAAGCCCATTAAACTCATGTGTAGGACTTGAGTCCAACGCGCATATATGCTCGGACCTGCGATGTACCACCACGTCATATTTGACCCGCCAAAAATTTTGATGGTAACAGAGCAACTCGATCTTTCGGGTCCTGACTTATTGGGTTTGTCGGCCTTAAAACTCTAGTTGCGGACGTGTACAATGATGGTCCGTCCGATTGAGCTAGCCTGCCATAAAACACGTCATCAAATGTCAACCGAGTTAAATGATGCACTTGAGGGTTGTGTGAAGGATTAATGTTCTCACATTAGTATAGACACGCACATGTGCTCGGACCTGTGATGGACCCACGTCATATATGATCCGCCGAAATATTTCAAAGGATTTTCTCATCTAGTGTATTTATTTCTATATTTTGTAAAATTGATCTATTTCTTAATATAATTTTATTTCTAAATAAAATGTTTAAGATATGGCCTTATTCGCCTGAATATATAAATAAATGACAAGCAATTTACGAAGAGATTATTTTTCTATTGGGTGGGGAGAGAGATTTGTTTCAAAACACGTTTATAATTATTTTTTTATTGGATGAATACGTTTATATATAAACATGCAAAAATCTCATTAACTCCTTTTTATTTTTGGAAAAAAATATCCTTAAGTTTGAGTTATGAAAATAAAAGAAGTTAAAGTCGAAAAAAGACGATACACATTAGTCGTAGGGTTTGTTTGCATGTAATATGAGTTTCCAGTTTGTATAGATTAGCCCAACAGTGATTGAGTAAATCCAAGGCCCTGTTTAGGTTAGGACGGCCCACACTAATTGCCCAAACACAATATATGTAATCACCAGCAGCCTCATAACCTTATTGTTTTTTTTTTAAACTAATTTGATTTACTAGACTTTTTCTAGTTTTGTGTTTAGTAGATGTACCCCTTGAGAGAAGAGTGTCTAGTGTTTGAGAATAAATATAAAAGTTTGGGGGTATATTTACTTAATTGAAACATTAAAAAGCCTACTTACTACTATAATTTTTCAAAAAGGCCTAGTTACCAAAATTGCCCTTTGTTTTTCTTATATAAGAAAAGAATTAGGACTGATTAAATACGAAAAAAATTGAGTTAAATAAACTTTCGTTCATAGTATTATGTGTATTTTGTTTTGTACACTTCTCTCATTTTATTCTATATATAATTTTCCTAGCTGAAATGAATTGGGTTAAATAGAGTATACTTACTAAATGGGTACTCTTAATAGAATAATAGTGGTAAAAGACCTAGTTAATCATTTTACCCGATTAAATACTATATGTATTCCATCATAAAGCATCATGCGGATGAGAACTTTAAGTTCCTAAACTTTAGGAAGGTGTCCCAGATGGGTTAGTATGTCAACAACTCCATTTTTTTTGATACAAGGGTAAAAAACTTAGGAGGATCAGCTTTTAGAAACCGATCGGCCTAACGCATCCTTTCGGATGAGGTCTTGAATGTTTTCTGGGATTGCATCTACATCCAGCTCTCCAATGTGTCCGTGTAAAGCAATCTTGTCCGCAACCGTGTTAATCTCCCTAAAAACATGCTGTGCGGTGAAGCTTTGGAATTTAGAAATCATAATTGAAATGTCGTTAATCATCATATCGAGTTCCCACGGGGTTTCCAAATTCGATTAATCGAATTGATAAGTGTAAGGTTATCCCCTTCAATCTCGATAGAAGTAATTCCAATCTCCTTAACCTTTTGAAGGCCAAACCGCAAAGCAAGAGCTTCTGCTTCCAAAACTGATTCGGCATTACATTTGCCGCTTCCCAGTGCAATAGGAATCACATATTGCATGATTCCGAATAATAAAACCATAAGAATACTTATTTGTTGAATTTTGTGAGGCATCAAAATTAAGTTTATAAAATTCTTCCTTAGGTTGTTTCCAATTTAATGTTTTTCTTCTTTCTTCTTTGTGATTTCGTTGTTAAGTTATTCTTGTTTTGATCCAAATTAGCTAGATCCCAACTTGCAATTTGATTAATTGCTGTGACTTTGATGTTTTGTGGGAATTTGGTTTTGTTAAACACGAACTGGTTTCGAGCCATCCACATATTCCACCATATCACAACTACCAGTTTCATTTCCTTAGTTGAAATTGAACCCTTGAGCTCACAAAGGGCCTCAGCGGTTCCTTGATTATCAAGGTCGATATTTTGTAGGCTGGTTATAACATTTTGATTATCGATAGTTGTGATCATTACCGGACATTGGAAAAAGAGGTGTTTGACACGTTCAGTATGGTGATTACAATACTCGCAATTCATGACGACCGGAATCCTTTGCCTGTCAAGATTTTGCTTTGTAGGGAGACCATTCATAGCTAGCTTCCATAAGAAATTTTTAATTTTTGGCATGATGTCCATTTTTCATATCCAAGTTTTATCAGTGGTAACTCCAACTCTCTATTTTTGAATCATCTCCAAAGATGATTTAGTCGAATACCACCCTTTATCATTTCCCGACCAATACAAGCGGTCACATATGTCACTTTTAGGGAGGTTATAATTATTAATTTTCTCCATTATGGTACTTGGCAAAATAGTGTTTAATTGATTTAATTTATGTTGGTCCCAAACATTGTTAGTAATAAACGAGGAAGTTAGTTCTGTCTGATTCACTATAATTGGGTTTGTCGTGAGTTCTTGAAGCGGTTTGTCCAATACCCATTTGTCCTTCCAAAATCTTACCGTTTTTCCGTCACCTACCCTCCAGGCAAGACCTTTATTAAACTCTTTATATAATTTAAACAAGTTCTTCCATTGCTAGGACACATTTTTTCCACATTCGTAATTCCAGAGGCATGATCCTTTTAGGTATTTTTCTTCTACAATTTTGACCCATATGTTATCCGGTTCAGCCATGATTTTCTACAACAGTTTCATTTGTAGTGCTTTATTCATGTCTTCCGTTTTCCTTATCCCCGTTCCTCCCAGGGAACGAGGCTTATAAATCTTATCCCAACTGATCAGAGGATGATGATTAGGTCCCTTATTCCAAAAGAAAAGTCTATTAATTTTGTCCAGTTCATTGTGTATGCTCACCGGCAACATGAAAGCCTGCATTAGATAACTAGGTTTTGCATTAAGGTTAACTTTTATTAGCGTTATTCTTCCTTCTTGAGATAAAGATGACGCTTTCCATTTAGTAAGTTGTTGTTTAGTTTTAATGATAACGGAATTAAATATATCTTTATTAAGCCGTCCGTTGATAATTGGACACCCTAAATATTGTTCTAAATTGATAGAAATGTTGATTCCAAGATAACCCTAAATTCTTCTTCTATTACTTTGATCAATATTAGTGGTAGTTTGAAAAACGGATTTATGGTGATTAATAAGCTGGCCAAAGATGTCACAATAATCCTTTAGTACTGAAAGCACCATATCACTTGCTTGTGTGGAAGTTTTGATGAAGATTATAATATCATCTGCAAAAGCTAAGAACGGAACTCTAGTTCCATTTTTTGAAGTAGGGAAACCAATAGATTTGGGGTTATCATTAGATATTTTTTGTAGGTTTCTAGCTAACACTTCCACCCCCAAGTTAAAAAGGAGGGGGGAAAGTGGATCGCCTTGTCCGAGTCCACGTTGCGGACATAATAAATTAGTAGGAGAGTCATTGATTAGGATAGAATAAGAGACTGTTGATATACATTCTTGTATCCAATTTCGGAAATTTTCCCCAAATCCGAATTTGACCAAAACCGCTTTAAGGAAATCCCACTCAACTTTATCATAGACTTTTTTCATGTCCAATTTAATAGCCATGTAGCATTCCTTTCCTTTTTTTTTTGATTTAAATCCATGGAAGATTTCATCCGCAATGAGCACGTTGTCATGAATTGCTCTATTTTTTACGAAGGCACTTTGTAACGGGTGAATTAGTTTTGGAAGGACTAAACTCAGTCTTTTTGCTAATATCTTCGAGATATATTTATAAACTGTTGAAACTAAGCTAATAGGTCTGTAATGTGATGTTGTTGTTGGGTTATCAATTTTTGGGAGGAGTGCTATGAACGTATGATTGAGTTGTCTAAGTATTTTACCGGTTCTATAGAAACTTTTTACCGCTCTAATAACTGTTGGGCCAACGATATGCCAATATTTCTGATAAAAACCTATTGGCATCCCGTCTGGGCCTGGCGATTTGTCTGAGTGTATATTAAACATTGCTTCCTTGATTTCATTTGTGGAAAAAGGCATTTCCAAATTCAAATTGTCCGTAATGGATATTTCTTGGCTAATAATTTGTAGTTGGTTTTGTAATTTATTCATGTCAATTGATGTAGCTTTATATCGAGTCTTGTATTCATTTACAAATTCTTCATTGATGTCAGTATCCTTAGCCAATACCTCACCATTATTTTTAGTGATCGTCGTAATTATCTTTTTATTTCTTCTTCCCGTTGCTTTCCTATGAAAAAACTTTGTGTTCTTATCTCCAAATTGTAGGCTTCTCGTTTTAGCTCGCTGCAGCCAATACTTATGTTGGTATTCTATTATGCAATCTCTTTTCTTACTCAGTCTATTGATTTTGTTATTGATATCTTGATTAAAGCGTGAAAAACTAACTTTTTGTAGTCCTTCTAACTCTTCATCCACTTTTAGCAATTGTTTGTTTATGTTGCCAAACTTTTCTCGACTCCATTGCTTTAATTTTTGCTTGAGCAGGCTAGTCTTTTTTACTAGGTTAAACATATTTGTACCTTGTATTGAGTCCTCCATACTTGCTTCACAATGTTTTCACAATCTTGTCTTAGCATCCACATTGTTTCGAATCTAAATAGTTTGTTTTTCAAACTTGTCTGGTTATTTTGAAAAAAGAAGGAGATCATGCAATGATCAGAGTTTGTGAAATCATGATTCCTGGTGTGTAGGCCAGGGTATTCTTGAATGATATCCAACGAGGTCATCACTTTATCCAATTTTTCGTATGTGTTATTATCACCTTCTTTCTTTTTCTTCCAAGTAAAGTCATTTCCTTTGGTTGGTAAATCTCTTAGGTTAAATTGATTAGAAAATTGAAGTAGTCTATCGAACCTATTATTAGTGGTTGAAGCACCTCCTTTTTTATCAGACGGTTCTAACAAATCATTAAAATCTCCCACTACAATCATCGGTGTTTTAATAGTCTCCATTTCACTTTTTAGTTGAAGCCAAAACGTATTTTTCATTTGTTCATTTGGTGGAGCATATATGAAAAAAATCATTGATTCAAACAACGTATTAGAACTAATGTGTTTCATAAAAAGAAATCTTTCTGAAGCTTTAATAATTTCTATTTTCTCTCATTTGATTTGGTATTGTTTTCACTGGAGACATAAACCCCCAACAAAACCCATGGCCGGGATGAAAAAGATTTTATCAAAACCTGCGCTCATCCATACCCTTTCATCGGGCTCGTCTTTAGTTTTGGTCTCTGCCAGCATAATCATTTGGATGTTTTCGTTTTTACATGTCAAGTTTAAATTAGTCCAAAAATTCTTTTTCTTCATGCCCCGACAATTCCAGAAGGTGATCTTCATTTAAAAAATAATAATAGTATTTGGGTGTTCAATTCCACTGTTCCGAACCCATATTCCATTCTACGTTTTTTTTCCAATATTACCAATAAGATTAACCATGTATCCATTCCAATATTACCAATAAGATTAACCATGTATCCATTTTCACATGTACTTGGTTTATAGATGAATAATCTCCATAGGTAACCCATAAATTGAGCTACTCTCAGATTTGTTAAGCCAGATTGGTAATGCCTCATGGTTACTCTAAGATGTAGTTTCGTATCACCTCTTTCCTTCGCATAATTTGGCACACTTTTTCTTGTGGGAAATTAAAAAACTTTTGGTAATTCCCCTACATTCATGTGATCGACTAACGGTAACGATTTTAGACCGATCTGTTGATGTATCTTCTTTTTTGGTCATTTTTTTATTGCATGAGACGTAGAACAAGGTACTGTCAATGAAAATCCTTGCCTGACTCTTAACCATATACATAATTTGGTCATCTTCCTGTTTTTAGAAAACTCCACATAATATACAACATCTACTGAATTGTAATAAGAATATTTACACTTTGAACTCGTCATATATTCAAAGAATAGGGCATAACGAATACATCCATCCTTCACGGACTTGCTCTCGAGATTGTGCTGTCCATGGGGGATACTTGTCCTTGCTGTTTTGTTATTTAGTTGCTCCATTTTACACTTTGGATTCCTCAGCTTGACAATCAAGTTATATATGCTAATTTCGGTTCCTGCCAACCAATCAAACTCTGCACATACATTTCCCAATATTCCTAAGATGATATTTAGTCGAGTATAATTGTGAAACTCGGATTTCGTATAAAAAATGAGACAAACTGAAGTTGTTCTCTCAATACCTCTATTGTTCAGTGTTACTATAGTTGCTAATATTTTTGGCCAGTAACGACCCACGGAATATAGTTTAAATAGGAGTAGAAAATAAACCTTTTGACTCTTGTTAGCATATACCTTAAATAGAACCATGGAGAGTATATCTTTAGTCTCAGAACTTTGTAATTTCTGGAACTTCAAACTCTGTGTAAGATCCTAGGTTTTTGCCTTCACCGTTCCTGCGGTGAAGAGGGCCGCCCCCGCGGCCAGCCGCCCCTGCGGCTGTGAGATCCGCCCCTGCGGATTTACGACAGATCATGTCGATCTTTTCTTCCGTTCTCTTATCTTCCTTCCATAGATAGAATATCTGATATTTTATCTTATGGGCCGGTTTCCTTATCTTCTTTATAAACCCTAGACGCCCTTCCTTCTTTTCTTTCCAGCTCGTTCCTATATATTCTCTTCTTTCTCCTCTTTTTCTCGTTCCTTGCTATCATCTTCAACCCTAGAGAGCTGCAGCCGTCCTTTGCTTCCCGCGACTTCGTTGAACGTGTAAGTGCATCTTTTATGATTCCTCCTCACGTTCCTTTAGCGCTGCATGCCTTCTTCTGTTTTGGTTTCTTCCTTTTGTTCTTCTCTTTTCTTTTTCTCCAAGGATCAAGCATGAGCCTTGATTATTGTGGAGTGTTCCGTTGTTGACCCTTCGTTGTTCTCAGGCTCTTTGGAGTTGAGCCTTGACGTGTTGGAGCCAAAGGTTCAAGCTTTGGTTGCCTTGCTATGAGTTTTATCGAAGAAGAAAGCCGACAACGCTTTCTGTCATGCCGCCGCCTCTGCGCATCTGTTCAGCCGCCCCTGCGGTTTCCTTGCAGTAGCTCCCGTCTTTGGTGAGTTGCTTCCTTCTTTCCTTTCCTCGCTCCTTCCTTGGTTCCTTGTGGTTGTTCCTTGTTCCCCTAAAGTTGTTGTAAGACTAAGGTTGAGCCCTTAGCATGTGTTGATCTCTTAGAGGTCGTTGAGACTAGAAGTCTTAGACTTCTAGCAACCGTTTCGTTCCTGATCCGTGTTGCTTGTTCGTATAGGCTTTCCTTGCTCCTTTACTAAGGGAAACTGAGTTTCCTTGTGTGTTCTCTGAGTTGTTGTTGAGCCTTTTGGGTGACCTTCGTGTGAGGTAAGTCCCTTGGACTTACTTAGCTTCATTCCGCGTATTAGTTGGATTGTATTGGCTTGTTTGTGTTGTTATCATGTTTATGACGGATAATTGGAAATAGGATTCACCCTTTGTTAACCTTAACGGCCCAAGTGTATTATAACCTGGCGGTGACCACTTGTCTAGTTCTACAGGAGACTAGAATGTGCTCTTGCGACCCAGACCCGTAGGTAACGGATAGTACTGATCTATTCCTATTGGTAGACGGAAGCGGAGGCGAGTTTCGAGAGATTCTTGTGTGACAAAAGAAATTGAATTAGTAATGGTTAACCTTAATAAAAGATAATAACCGGTTGATGTGTGAGCATGCTATGTGTTTACTTTACCTTATGTGTGTTTGAGCCTTTACACTCTTGCTTATACCTAGAATGTTAGCTAACGGTTTATACCGTCGTTGTAGATGTTCCGCAGGTTCAGGATGCTGCTAAGTGATCCGGATGGTGTGGTCAGCCGGGGATCTCGTACATTATAGGACGGGATTGGGTTTTTGTTTCGTTTGTTGTTTCTCTTTTGTTTTGACCCGGCTGTGGAGCTTTTGTGTTTTCTTCTGTTTGAACCTTTGGTTTTATATTGAGTTTTGGTTTTCATTCGTGTGTGCCTTGTTGTAAGATCTGTTTGCTGTTGCTACCCTGAGGGTCGGGACCCATTGTGCGGTCCTAGCCCGTAGCGCTTCAAGTTCCCAGAACTTGGGGTGTTACAATATGGTATTAGAGCTCTAGGTTGGCAACAATGGCACTCGAAATCTTCTACAGGTCGGATGGATAAATAAATAGAACCCGCAAGGGGTCTAACGTTTTCAAAAGGGGGTTTTGTTTTAACCTTTCGGTCTGGGATAAATGTACAGGCGACCACCACTACCTCCGCGGATCTTAGCAGTGTAGTTTCTTTTGTGTTGGCCTTTATGTGTGCTTTTTCTAGAGTTTTGCTTTAGCTCTAGCGTGGCCTTATATATATATAGTCTTATATATTTATCCTTATAGCAGATGACGCGTACTTGACCTACATCTGCTATGGGGCGAGGAAGGGGTCGACCACCACTTCCACCTGCCGTCCGTGGACGAGGACGTGCAGGAAGACCTCCACTAGCTAGAGGTCGGGGCCAAGCCCCAGTTGCTGATCTGCCTATCGCCGAGGCATTTGCTGAAGAGGTTGCTGAGAGCATTGTTCTTGAGGCTGAGAATAGGACCGCTGCTAGGTCCGGAGCACAGAGAGCGCCATCAACAAAGTCCGCACGAGTATCTATCGGAGCTTCTGCATTTCGCGACTATGTGCAGAGGGTTGAGGAGGCTATCAGGACTGGAGGACCAACACCAGTGCCGCTAGTTCCTGCGAGATCAGCTGAGGTTTCACAGCGAGTTACACAAGCTGTTGCCCCGCCTGTTGGAGTTGCTGAGGTTGTTAGAGCGCCGGCTGAGACAAAGGAGCCATAGCCCGACAGCTGGTTGAAGGCTTTTGATCAGCTGAAGGTTCCCATCTTCGTGGGAAGGACTGGCTTGAAGGTGGAGTAGTGGTTAAGACAGGTTGATTCTACTATGGAGGCTATCGGTTGCCTTGAGAGATATCGAGTCAACATAGCACAGACGTTGCTGAAGGATCAGGCTCATTCTTGGTGGAGGACCATTCGCAGTAAGGTCACCAGTTATGAGCAGATGAAGACAGTGATCAGGGATCGCTATTGCCCTGCAACCATGAGGAGAGACCGTCTTCGGGATTTCCTTGAGGTTGGAGTCGAGGATTTGCCTATTACGGAGATAATGCTCAAGTTTCAGGACGAGTTGGCGTTGCTAGGTCTCCGCACCACTGGAGGATCAACATGTTTACCTTTTCTCTCGAAGGTTGAGAGAATCGACACACTCTTATCTTACGGGTTTTTGTTGTGATTCTTTGACGGACTACCAGGATAGAGCTTGTGCTTATGAGAGAGACCGACCGGGTCAGAGGAAAGGTTCTCAGACAAGAGGTCCTGAGAAGAGACAAGAGACTGGATCAGCCAGTGCTAGAGCTGGAGCAGCTGGTTTTGGGCGTAGTCAGATGCCTGGATGTTCTAGCTTCCAGCAGAGTTCTGATAGAGGACGATAGTGTCATAACTGCGGAGTAGCTGGACACATCCGAGCTGACTGCAAGAAGCCAACAATGACTTGCTTTTCTTGTGGCAAGTCCGGACACAAAGCTGCGTTTTGCCGTCAGGGCAAGGCGCTATCCCAACAGGGTTCTTCACATGCTAGTGTTGCTGGAGGAGGACAGAGATCGCAGTACCAGCAGCAGCAGCAGAGAGTTTCTGGTTCTACCGCTCCTCAGGGTTCCATTCCGGGACAAGGGAGAGGTAGATGACGTGTTGGTGGATCTGCAGACACTAGAGATGCACCAGCCCGAGTTTATGAGTTGAGGAGTATTGTAGAGCCGACATCGCCAGCAGCTACAAGTACCATTCACATTAATGGTTTTCCTGTCAGAGTTCTTTTCGATACTGGTGCTACGCATTCTTTTATATCTGATGCATGTGTAGATAGGTTGGCCTTAGTTACTGTAGAGGGTAGACCCTTCTTTATAGGATTACCCGATGGGGGTAAGATACGAGGTACGCGAGAGGTTCGCGATTGCCCTATTAGATTGGGAGGTTGCGATTGTCTAGCTAACTTCTTCGTCATGTACTTAGTACACGAAGAAGTTATTCTGGGCATGGATTGGATGGATCGACATCGAGCAGTTTTGGATATCGGCAAGAGGACAGTGACAGTAACTATAGATGCAGGCCATGTTGAGATTTTTCGAGGATGGGATCTCGGAAAGACTGGTACAGTCATCAGTGCAGTTCGAGCTGCGAGGCTTATCAGTCAGGGATGTGAGGCTTTTTGGTGCTATGCCATGAAGGATAGTACTAGTCCAGCTTTAGAGGAGATTCTAGTAGCTTGCGAGTTTGCTGACGTTTTTGGAGAGCCATCAGGTTTACCTCCACAACAGAGTGTAGACTTTGGCATTGATCTAGAGCCCGGTACGAGACCGATCTCTAAGGCTCCTTATCGTATGGCGCCGATCGAGATGCTTGAGTTGAAGAAGCAGCTCGAGGAGTAAGCAGAGAAGGGCTTCATCCGCCCTAGTGTATCTCCTTGGGGCACACCAGTTCTCTTCGTCAGGAAGAAAGACAGGTCAATGAGGTTATGTATCGACTACCGAGAGCTGAACAAGACAATCAAGAACAAGTACTCTTTGCCCCGTATCGACGATCTTTTGGATCAGCTGCATGGAGCTTCAGTGTTTTTGAGGATTGATCTGAGATTTGGATATCACCAGCTGAGGGTAAGAGAGCAGGACGTAGCCAAGACAACGTTTCGGACCAAATATGGACACTACGAGTTTGTAGTGATGCCATTCGGGCTCACGAATGCACCCGCAGTCTTCATGGAGTTGATGAACAATATCTTCATCGACTTCCTAGACTAGTTTGTAGTCGTCTTCATCGACGACATTCTTGTTTACTCTCGCATCAGAGATGAGCATGCATGACACTTGAGGATTGTTCTTCAGGTCTTATAGGACAGAGAGTTGTTCGCCAAACTCTCTAAGTGTGAGTTTTGGATGTCCGAGGTAGCATTCCTTGGTCACATTGTTTCAGTTAAAGGGATCAAGGTAGATCCGGCGAAGATCGAGTCAGTAGCTTCCTGGCTGCCACCTAAGAACGTTAAGGAGGTTCGCAGTTTCTTAGGATTGACAGGATACTACAGGCGTTTTGTTGAGGGCTTTTAAGTTATTGCCCGGCCGCTCACTTCCTTGCTATGGAAGTCTACGAGGTTCGTATGGTCTGAGCAGTGCTTGTAGAGCTTCGAGGAGCTGAAGAAGAGGTTGACCTCTGCTCCTATCCTAGCTCAAGCAAAGGGCATTGAGGATTTTGTGGTTTACAACGACGCATCCAAGCTGGGCTTGGGATGTGTTCTGATGCAGAAGGGAAATGTGATCGCTTATGCGTCTCGACAGGTAAAGACGTACGAGGAGAATTACCCTACCTATGATCTTGAGTTAGCTGCTGTTGTTCACGCTTTGAAGATTTGGAGGCATTATCTGTACAGAGCTACGTGTCAGATTTTCACAGAACATAAGAGTCTGAAGTACATATTCACTCAGCGGGAGTTGAATAACCGCCAACGCAGATGGTTAGAGTTGATCAAGGACTTTGATCTTGAGATCTTATGCCACCCGGGAAAGGCTAATGTGGTAGTAGATGCCCTCAATAGGAAGACTTCCCGGGAGATGGCTATCGCTAGACTGACAGCTCAACCACAGTTACAGGGAGATTTGGCATGACTAGAGATGGATATCTACTTCCCAGATTCCGATAGCCAGTTGTCCACCTTGGAGATAGTACCTGATCTGTTGGCCGAAATCCGACAGAAGCAGGAGAGTTGCCTAGCTTTGACACAGATCCGAGACCGGATGTCTCGAGGAGAGGCACCACAATTTGTAGTTGGTGCTGACGGAGTTCTGAGACGTCAGAAGCGTGTTTGTGTGCCGTCAGATCGAGAGTTAAGACAGAGGATCCTTCAGGAGGCTCACTCTTCACCTTACTCAGTACTCCCTGGTGCGAGTAAGATATATCAGGATATCAAACGCTCTTACTGGTGGGGAGGTCTGAAGCCAGACGTCACGAGATATGTAGCTCAGTGTGTGACCTGTCAGCAGGTCAAGATCGAGCATCATAGACCAAGAGGCGAGCTACACCCACTCCCCATTCCTCAGTGAAAGTGGGAAGACATCTCTATGGATTTTGTGACTGGTTTGAGACCGAGTCGTGGTTTTGATGCTATCTGGGTCATAGTAGATCGACTGACGAAGACCGCACGCTTCATTCCGATCAAGGAAACGTGGCCGGTGAGTCGATTAGCAGAGGAGTTCACGAGACAGATAGTGAGACTTCATGGAGTACCTAGGACCATAGTCTTTGACAGAGACGGCCGGTTCACTTCGAGGTTCTAGCAGCAGGTTCATGCCGCCCTAGGTACGAGTCTACAGTTCACGACAACTTATCATCCTCAGACCGATGGTCAGTCTGAGCGGAGCATCCAGACTTTGGAGGACATGTTGCGAGCCTGTGTGTTAGACTGGGTACAGGTGTGGCCAGATCACCTTCCCTTAGTGGAGTTTTCGTACAACAACAGTTGGCACGCATCGATCAGGATGGCTCCTTATGAGGCTTTATATGGACAGAGATACCGTACACCGCTGTGTTAGGACAAGCCTAGTAGTGCTAGCGGAGTAGCACCTGAGCAGATTCAGGACGACATGGCTCGAGTAGCAGTGATCCGAGAACGGATGTTAGCAGCACAGAGTCGACAGAAGTCTTATGCTGATAAGAGGCGCATACCTCTGGAGTTCAGAGCTGGAACTCAGGTTTGGTTGAGAGTATCCCCGACACGAGGCGTCAGACGTTTCGGTGTCAAGGGGAAGCTGAGTCCCAGATATGTTGGACCGTTCGAGATTCTTGAGCGAGTTGGAGAGGTAACATACAGACTTGCGTTGCCACCAAGACTCGAGGGTGTTCACCCAGTTTTCCATGTGTCTCAGCTACGGGAGTACATACCGGACCCGAGGCACATCGTCAGTCATGAGGATCTAGTAATCGAGCCAGACCACACGTTCGTAGAGCACCCGGTGTTTGTCTTAGAGTGTGGTACGAGACACTTGCTTTCGAAGGACATCCCGATGTGGAAGATTCAGTGGTCGATGCGAGGAGCTGATGAGACAACTTGGGAGACAGTGAATAGTATCCAAAGGAACTATCCGGAGTTTTACGCTGAGCTTGTTGCACCTTTAGCTTAGTCGGTTGTTTGGTTTTTCCTTTGTTGCGTTGTGAACGCTTTTGTGTGACGTTTTATGCTACGTGCCCCGAGTGGGAATAGATGAGCTCAGTTCTGTTTTTGTGTGTTGTTGTGACCGTTGCGCTTTTCCAAGTTTCGGGACGAAACTTCTTTTTAGGGGGATCTGATGTAAGATCCTAGGTTTTTGCCTTCACCGCCCCTGCGGTGAAGAGGGCCGCCCCCGCGGCCAACCGCCCCTGCGGCTGTGAGATCCGCCCCTGCGGATTTACAACAGATCATGTTGATCTTTTCTTCCGTTCTTTTATCTTCCTTCCATAGATTGAATATCCGTTATTTTATCTTATGGACCGGTTTCCTTATCTTCTTTCTAAACCCTAGACGCCCTTCATTCTTTTCTTTCCAGCCCGTTCCTATATATTCTCTTCTTTCTCCTCTTTTTCTCGTTCCTTGCTATCATCTTCAACCCTAGAGAGTTGCAGCCGTCCTTTGCTTCCCGCGACTTCGTTGAACGTGTAAGTGCATCTATTATGATTCCTCCTCACGTTCCTTTAGCGCTGCATGCCTTCTCCTTCTGTTTTGGTTTCTTCCTTTTGTTCTTCTCTTTTCTTTTTCTCCAAGGATCAAGCATGAGCCTTGATTATTGTGGAGTGTTCCGTTGTTGACCCTTCGTTGTTCTCAGGCTCTTTGGAGTTGAGCCTTGACGTGTTGGAGCCAAAGGTTCGAGCTTTGGTTGCCTTGCTACGAGTTTTGTCGAAGAAGAAAGTCGACAGCGCTTTCTATCACACCGCCGCCCCTGCGCATCTGTTCAGCCGCCCCTGCGGTTTCCTTGCAGTAGCTCCCGTCTTTGGTGAGTTGCTTCCTTCTTTCCTTTCCTCGCTCCTTCCTTGGTTCCTTGTGGTTGTTCCTTGTTCCCCTGAAGTTGTTGTAAGACTAAGGTTGAACCCTTAGCATGTGTTGATCTCTTAGAGGTCGTTGAGACTAGAAGTCTTAGACTTATAGCAACCGTTTCGTTCCTGATCCGTGTTGCTTGCTCATACAGGCTTTCCTTGCTCCTTTACTAAGGGAAACCGAGTTTCCTTGTGTGTCCTCTGAGTTGTTGAGCCTTTTGGGTGACCTTCGTGTGAGATAAGTCCCTTGGACTTACTTAGCTTAATTCCGCGTATTAGTTGGATTGTATTGACTTGTTTGTGTTGTTATCATGTTTATAACGGATAATTGGAAATAAGATTCTCCCTTTGTTAAGCTTAACTGGCCCAAGTGTATTATAACCGGGCGGTGACCACTTGTCTAGTTCTACAGGAGACTAGAATGTGCTCTTGCGACCCAGATCCGTAGGTAACGGATAGTACTGATCTATTCCTATTGGTAGACGGAAGCGGAGGCGAGGTTCGGGAGATTCTCGTGTGACAAAAGAAGTTGAATTAGTAATGGATAACCTTAATAAAAGATAATAACCGGTTGATGTGTGAGCATGCTATGTGTTTACTTTACCTTATGTGTGTTTGGGCCTTTACATTCTTGCTTATACCTAGAATGTCAGGATGCTGCTGAGTGATCTAGATGGTGTGGTCAGCCAGGATTCTCGTATATTATAGGACGGGATTGAGTTTTTGTTTCGTTTGTTGTTTCCCTTTTGTTTTGACCCGGCTGTGGAGCTTTTTTGTTTTGTTCTGTTGAACCTTTGGTTTTATATTGAGTTTTGGTTTTCATTCGTCTGTGCCTTGTTGTAAGATCCGTTTGCTGTTGCTACTCTGAGGGTCGGGACCCATTGTGCGGTCCTAACCCGTAGCGCTTCAAGTTCCCAGAACTTGGGGTGTTACACTCTGTTCCTGGAAACCGTAGGATTTACTGTTTCCTCTTTCTCCTACTTGGCTTTCTTGTTGCCTTGTTCCTGCATTCAAATGGCTCATCCAGACCCCATTGAAAGAAAATAGCTCAGGTTTCATTTTATGATCACAAATCACAGTGGCAATAGTATGCTCTGCATGCCATAACCAAATTACAAATTCAACAGTGTCAATTAATGCCACATCAATAACATGAAGGTTTAAGAACAAGGGTGTGCAATAATTAAGCACATCAGAATCAATTAAAACTTTATCCCATAAAATATGGATAAACAATCCTACATATATAGCACGACAACTTCATCATTTCCAGAAATTCAAATTGAGAATGCAGAGCCAATCTCAATACAAGCTTACCTTTCATTCCAAAACTCTTACTCATTGTTTGAAAACTTGTATAATTAGTTAAGTTACTCGCTATCTGTTTAATATGCACAAAAATATATACACTAGCAAGAAACTTGTAATCACATGAAGACCTCAGCAGTCTAGGATTACAAGAAATAAGAATTATTTTATAGTATATTAAACATGATAGTTGATGTATAGCTAGCATAAAAAATCTGAGAATTCTGACACTTTTTTGTTCAAACTCATGCACACACTCAATTCAAACCAATTGTTTTTCATACATCATGATCTAATGAGCAACTATTCTTGTCTGCACAAAAGCAGGTATTTGAATTCTAAGGTTTGGCTAAGATTGTTCATTGTTGTCATGTTCATTTGTTCAAAATAGGAATATGCCCAATATCCTTTAGTCTTCAGGTACCTACAAAAGGTGCATAGTGGACTACATTGACTCCACTTACTCATTACAATCTCAAATTGGTACCTAACTAGGATTACGGGACTTTGTATGCTAGTTCATTCTAGGATTTTACTTTTTCAACCGTTAGTCTGTGTTAGATCTATACCCTTGGTCTGCAAGGATGGAATCTGAACCTCAAAAAGTGTTGATGCGCAAAAACCCGACACCATTTTCCCTCTCTCCTTTGAAACCCTTCGGACAAAGAAGTCCAAAAATTGTAAGCGAGCAATAACCCCCATCAACCCAGATCTAACCAACGCGGACGATACCCTTCCACAGACCACCATTACCAAGACTTTTGAGTAAAAAATTGCCTCTTATGCTTCTTCTGTACTAAGGGATCCTTCATCTTCTGAGAACCCGAGATTTTGCAGCCATATTCAGCTCGTCGAGACACGCAATATTTGAGAAAGCTTACTTTTCTCAGCGTTTTTAGATTCCGCCATCTTCTCTTCTTACGGGGTCAGTACTGCCAACCTTTCCGTCTTTGAATATGCAGTGACATGGGTTGAATCGTTATTGTTTTTGCATAATCTTTCAATATCTTGGTGAAGGTATCTCCATATCTGGGAATAACTCTGTTTTTCAGAAATTCAGTGGGTTGACGTTGGTGATTTGGGGGCGCAATGGAGTTATCAGCAGCTAGGGTTTTTGAGTGATGGTCGGAAAAGGTGTTTTCCCTAGGTGCGTGAAAAGCGCATTCTTCATTTGGGAATAGGGTTTTCTGGGATTTTATGTCAACAACTCCATTGATTTCACTTGAGATGTGATTAGTTTTTAGATTTAAATTTATTCGGTTTGATGAGTAGGTCGGCAATAAGCATTTCCATTTTCCAAGTGCATTGCCAAGATCTTTTGATGACATCAATGAAAGATGGATTATCACCATCAATAATGCTATTTTTTTTTTGAAAATGTACGTATATTAGAAAGAGATAGGGGGGAGATTACAAGCTCTATGAGAGCTGAGATGACAAGTAGCAGTTACAAGAAAGAAGAGAGTGAGGGGAAGAAAAAGTTAAGCAAGATGGATGCCAAGTCTGTTGGCATGAGAGATGAAGTCCAAGGACTTGTCCTTCCATGTGTGTGCTAGGTAATTCTTGGTAGCATTAATGGCGTTATTTGCACAGTTGATGGCTCTGGTGAAGGTATCCGTGTAGACAAGTAGGTATCGGGCTCTCCAAGTGGAGTACATAAAAGCGGTGAAGGAGCATATACAGACGCTGTCGGCAAGGTTTCTCTTGGGGTTTGGGCAGGAGGCGAGCCATTGCCAGGGCTGTTGAAGGTAGGGTGGAGGGTAGGGGGTTTTATTCCAGCGAGAGATGATATCCAGGACTAGGAAGGTGTAACTACAGCGGATCCAGATATGGTTTGCATCCTCGGGGAAGGTGTGATAGAGCTTGCAAGTGTGATTTGTGATCAGGTTCCATTTACGGAGCTTTACAAGAGTTGGTAGTCTATTGAGGCAGGCAAGCCATGCAGCTGCACTTGGGTATGTTGATGTTGAACCAGATGGCTTTTGATCTGAAGGTGGTGATAGGGTGGGTGGGTCTTCTGAAGAGGTCGTAAGCAATCTTAGAAGATAAGCGCCCATTAGTGGATGAAATAAACAAGGCGGTTGTGGCCATTGCAAAGCGACAGAAGTTCATCCCGAATCTTGATGATGCATCTCCACGAGTAGCTATGATTGCTGCAAGCAAAAGAAGTCCAAATTGTTTGGTCCTTGAGGGTGTTGCAATTAGTCCATCTAATCCAAAATGAGTCAGTGTTGATGACAAGGTCATAGAGGAGATGGGCAAAACATGCCTTGTTTCTAGAGTGGATATCTTTGAAGCCAAGGCCACCACGGTTTTTGGGCACGCAGAAGGAGTTCCAAGCAACAAGGGAGCGATGATTGGACACATTTCTAGACCAAAGGAAGGACCTGAGAAGGCCTTGGATTTTGTTGATTATGGTTGGAGGGATAAGGTAGATGGCACACGAGTAGAAGTACATGGATTGTAGTATAGAGGTAATGATTTGTACTCTACCGGCATAGTTGATGAGCTTTGCACTCCATGAATGAATGTGCTTTATGATCTTGTGAATGAGGGGTGATAGTGCTGAAGTTTTAGTTTCTTACTACCAACAGGGACACCCAAGTATTGGAGGGGGAGAGTGCCGATAGTGAGACAGGTAGCCTGGGCAAAGGAGTGATGAGCGTTGGTGGGGATGCCTCCAAGGAACATGGCCGATTTTTAGAGGTTTATTTTGAGGCCCGAGATCAAACCAAACTCCTCAAGAGTGGATTTAAGGATAAGAATGGAGGTGATATCACCACGAGAAAAAAGCAGGATATCATCGGCAAAACAGATGTGAGTGATCTTGGGGTTGCTGCATTTGGGGATGGAGGTTGAAATTTGGGTTTGTGGTGTGAGAGCTAAGCATGGCAGAAAGGTATACAAGGGCGATGACAAAGAGGGGTGGGGAGAGGGGGCAGCCTTGCCAAAGACCTCTAGAGCCCTTGAAGTGCCCTGTTCGCTCCAAACGGTGTGTGCAAGCTTTAAATTTATAACCCTAGACTTAAGCTTAAAACAAGGATGCGAACCCGCAGTGTACGGGTCAATCGTAGTAAAAGCAAGAAAATTCCAGGGGTCGATCACAGGGACTCGGTGAAACAAAGTCAATACGGTGTGCTTATGTCAATACTAACCACAAGAGCGATTAACACAATCAAAGATGAATAAGAAGTCAATAAAGCAAACATGCAATTCTAGGGATTAAAGCATCTAGTTGTGGTTCCAACTCAAGATCTATAGATAAGCGGACAAAGCTGAGATTTTTGCGTGGGGAAGGTGTTACTAAAGTGGAGTAGATTACTGGGTAAGTCTCACTACTCGCTAATCCAAAACCGTAACTCCTATTACCGGATAAGTCTCAAGGAATCAAGATAAAGAACTATAACCTCAAACTAACACACCATCTAAGGGAATAGAATCAACCTTTACCGGGTAAGTCTCAGGCTAACTCACAAAGATGGGATGAAAGCACACTCAAACCCCAATAAAGGATGAACCTTTATTACCTACACTTATGATCGTTGGTACACAAACTAAGGAATTACCGGGTAAGTCTCATCCTAAGCTTGCTTTGAACCAGGAAAGGTGTAATAAGAATAGGATTTGACAAACTCTAACACTTAACTCTCAGTTATGGATCCCATAAGTCACCTCGGTCAGCCAGTTTCCACCCCGGCCGAGATGTTCATCGACTGAACGAGGTGCTTAGGGTTAAGGTTAAAGACTCGAACTTTCAGGATCCTACTGGAATCTAAGATTATTCTATCATTGTTTTTCCCACAACCTTCAGCCAATCACCCTAGAATCACACAAGGAAATTAGCCACTCATCATCATGAAAGTATTAATCAAATATATGGGAAGAAGGTGAATATTTGAACAAAGAAGAATTTAATGAAAAGACTTCAATAACTGAATCAAATATCACAACAAGGGTTCCTTGGATAGCAATCCAACAAGCAAGACAACAAGGAAGGGAATCTAAGATAATTTTACAAAAACCCTTCAAAAACTATAAAAGCTACAATCTTCAATCTTCCTTCAACCTTCAACAAGGTTCTTCGAATCTCTCCCAAACTGGAGTGCGGCTACTGCAGGAAGTATGCGGATCTCAGCGGGGTATGCGACGTCGTATGCGAGATGTTGGATTTGTGAAAATCCAACCCTTTTTATAGGAAAATAACCCTCCAAAGATAAGATATCTTAGAAAGATCTCTTCCCATAAAAATAGGTAAAATATATGATTCTGCATATCTCTTTCCTTCCAGGAGCCAAGCCCAAAAATATAAGATCTCTTTCCAATTTTAAAAGATCTTAGCCAAGAATAAAATATTCTCGCCGCGTCCTAGGTATTCGCCTCGGTCGAGTCGGCGTCTCTGGATCACCTCGGTCGAGGTGAATCTCTGGTCAACCGAGGTGAGTCACAACTGAATGCGAATTCTCTCAAAACTGGTCCAAAGTAAATCTTTAATCCATGGCTATGCTTCCTGGATGTAGCTCTAAATGACTCATGACTCCTTTCGCTCCTTTTTGATGCAAAACGTACCAAATTACCTGCAATTACAACAAAACTAGGTGTAGACCTCGATCCTCGCAAAGGTAGATGAAATGGTAGTAAAATCACATAATGCACATGCAAACATGCAGATTATGAAAGATAAAACGTCCAAACAAACCCCAAAATATAGACTATAATTCATGCTATCAAAATACCCCATACTTAGCCCTTGCTTGTCCCCAAGCAAGTTCCTCATATAGAAGACAAGGTAGAATGGATTATAGGTCATAAAAATCAATGAAAAAGTCTTTCAAAAACATTTTATGGTGTGCAACTACCATAGATCACTCTAAGAGAGTACTTCCTGGAATTTTAAAAACTCAACATGATCAAAACATTTTATAAATATAGGAAAGTTGTTCATCTTTGCATAAAATCATAGAATGCATAATAAATCATAATTATCAAAATTAATCATGTATAATCCGATTTAAACCGCTAAGTCAATCAACAAGCTCAAGGTCTCAAGGGCTTCCCAAAAGAAAGGTCAAGAAACGTGTAGGGTAGGGATGTATGTAAGGTAATGTGGTGCTAGAATCCGGGAAAAGGATGAACTTCACTTTCACTTTGACTTGCAACATCTTCCACCAATAAGCTTCGCTTATCTCACACTTTTTTTCTTTTTACTTTACTTTTTGGGATGCATGGACAGAGGTGCACAATAACCGAAGCCTAGGAAATCTGCAATCATCAATTTCTCGAGATGCATCAAACCCTTGATGCACATACCATGACCCGTTAGGAATATCGCTCAATCCGATTTTGGCAAGACACAAACACCCGGCTATGTGAATGGTGCCGAGTTACTCATCTTCATGATTGACTTCCCCAAACCTATTATTACTTTCTAACACTTTCACTTCCAGTCACTTCTCAACTTTAACTCCACTTGCTTTCACCACTTTGCTTGCTTCCAAATTCCCGGATAGGTAAAGGGGGGCAAAATGTATATGAGGGGCTAAGCATGATCAAGAAGAAGAAGAAGAAGAGAACGAATTGCCTTGGTCTTTCCAAGAAGAAAGTGAGAGAACTTAACCTGCGGTGTCAACCTTCAAATTCAACATAATTTGGATAAAAACAAAGTATTAAACATGCCAATAATTTCAAACAAAGCATTTAGCAACTTAAACATATTATAAAACCTTTCAAACACATAAAGAATTTAAAACCAGTCAGTAAACAAGATCTTCACTGAGATCATATCCAGATAAGTAACACAAAAAATCGTTTCGAAAACTCTCAGTAACCCACCTCGGTCGAGGTGTTCTTGGTTCAACCGAGGTGAAATGCCTCGTTTGGCCAGAATCTCCCCGGTCGAGGTCAAATTTTTTTTAAACCATTTTTATTTTTCGGTTTCGACGTTTTTCTCAATCAAATAACCTGTAGGTATGCATGTAATATCAGATAATCATATAAAGGCAACTGAAGCATAAATATGAAAATATCCGATAAATAAAGTGTCATACATCAAAAGGTGGTCGGAATAACATCAAGTAGTCATATAAATACAAATACCCCATACTTGGGACACACTGTCCCAGTGGGTCAAATAAAAAGTCTAAACATGAGAGTACTGTTAGCATGAAATATTGTGATATTTTAGGCACGTTTTCTAAACGTATTTGATTCATATTGATAGTCTTTGATTGAACTTTATGCATATGTGAGCTAGTATTACCTATATTGTCGATATGGATGTCTACACTAGTTCTATGTTGATTATAGGTGATTTGGAGCTATTTCCGAACGGAATCGAGCAAAGGAGAGTTGAGTTGATTTGTCCATAGATTGAGGACATTCTTTGGAAGCAATTTGGAGTCTTAGCTTGAGGATTGCACGAATTTAGGGAAGAATCACGTTCTTGCCCTAAATTACGCCCTAAAATACGGCCGTATCATAAACCACGTTCAGAATTACGGCCGTGGATTTGGAGTCAGAAATTCATGTTCATTCCAGGGGATTACACGGCCGTGGAACATATGTTGCAAACCGTATTTGTTTCCACGCTCTAAATTACGGTCGTGGAACACTTCCACGACCGTGATCTTGGCGAATCTTTTCGCCACACTTTGAAGCCACGATCTTTTAAAGATTGGGCCGGGCCGACATTTTGCCCTACACTATAAAAAGACGGACGAAGCAAGATTCCGTCACCTTCGCTACCCCGTTTACCCTCATTCATCGCCGCTTAGACACGAGCACGTTTTGCTTAGTTTGCTTGGAAGCAATTGACATCTCTTTGGGAGATCGAAGTTCGTGTTTGGAATTCCTCTAATCTCGCACTTTTGGTGGAGATTGCTGTTGAGATCTCTGGATTTGCGGAAGATCGTAGTTCTTGGAAGATTTTGCAAGAAGATCTCTCTTCTTGTTTAGGTTTGATTTGGAAAACGGATTGACATCCCGTTTTCTCTTCTTTCCTAAGGTGGTGATTGTCTGTTTTACTTTGAATCTTTTGACATTACTTGTTCTCTTTGTGACTTTGAGATTGAATTGAAGATTATTGAAAGTTCTTGAAAGTTTTCATCTTTTTATCTTTTAATTCTTGAATTGATATCAACATGACAGTTATTGGCTAAAAACCCTTAACAATTCTAAGGTGAAGGGTTGATAGTTGTGGCTTGGATGATGATAGATCGATCGCAAACAGATTAGACCCTGAGAGTTAGAGAATTATCGCCGACAACCCTAAATTATGGGATGTTCTTGAGTCCACGGCCGTGGAACCTCAAGAACTAACCGTGATTTCCCTTAAGTCTACGAACCTGCTTTTACTTTAATCTAAAGTTAAAGATTTGCTTTAGCTTAGTTTAGACTTGTCTTTTCTAGGTGGTAGTGAAGCCTCAACAACCTCTACCTCGATTGTGAGTGTCACAACCTCAATCGGTTAAGTTAGTCTTGATCCTTGGATTATAAGTTTGGGTATTTGACACTAATTCTCGCCTCTAGAATCCTTCTATATTGAGTCTCAACAACCTGTATAGAGAGTGCCTTGTAGGTGAGTTATATAAGGTTTTTGGAACTTCACCGTACGATTACCTTACATTAGTATACTTTTGCATATCTCAACTCTGTCTTTACATCATTAAGTATATCTTGAATCGATTGCCACAGCTGGATACTTGGATCTTTAGGATTGTTGTTTTCCCAATATTTGCAAAACTCTCATATTTACTTGCTTGATAACCTGCAATCGAGTTCGTTCTCCCCAAATCCCTGTGTTCGATACTCTGGAATTCTTGCTTAACTATATCGAACCGTACACTGCGGGTTCGCTGCTTGATTCTAGTTTTATAAATTTAAAACTTATTTGCACACACCTCTAGGGGCGAACAAGTTTTTGGCGCCGTTTCCGGGGATTTGGTTTGGACCGAATCCGGTAGCCGGTTGTCAAGCTTGGGAGCTTGCTCTCGTTATTTGATATCTTTTTGAGTGCATGCGCAGGTCTAGGAACACCGCAGATCTCTTACCTCTTGATCAAGAGCTAGAGAAAACCTTGAGGCAAAAGCGCAAGGAAAAGAAGATGGCCGAAGAACATGAACGTGATCTTCAAACGGAGTTGGCGGAGAAGGAAGCTCAACTCCGATGGAATGAGACTCTCCGCCAGGATGAGATGGATCGTCATCAATCTCAAGTTAACGGTCTACAAGACATGATCTTCCAAATGAGGATAAAGATGAGTGACCTTGAGAATAAGGTAGGCAAGAAGTCCTCAAGAAGGAGATCAAGGTCTAGAAGAAAAAGCCACTCATCCGCTGATGATAGTGACTCTTCCATGCCACCGTTAGAAGAGATTGATCCCACGATCAATATGAATCCTTTCCATCCACAAGGAGCTACTAATCGCCGCATTCCACCTAGGAATGCGAGAGTCGAACGTGTGGATAATGAGCCAAGAACTCTTGGCCAGCGGATGGATCCAACACAACAACCACGCCGCTTGGGTGTGAATTTTGATGCTGAAGATATGCAAGGGTTTAGTTTTAACCCTCAAGTTATCACTCTTGTTCGCCAAAGCCAATTTGACGGTACAAGCGCTGAATCTCCACACCAACACTTGCAAAACTTTGAGTGTATGATGGAGACGATGAGACCGAAGAACGCTACTACCAACAGCTATAAGCTCAAACCTTTCTTTTTCTCTTTGAAAGGGAAAGCGTTGTCATGGTATCAAGCTCTTCCCAATGGGAAACTAGACACGTGGGAAGACCTTTCCGCGGAGTTTCTCACCAAATTCTTTCCGCCCTCCAAAACGGCGGAACTTAGAGGTAAGATTAATGCTTTTTCCATGAGACCTAACGAAAGTTTGTTTCAATCGTGGGAAAGGTTTCAGGATTTACTCTTGGATTGCCCTCATCATGGCATATCCAAGCTTGCCTTGCTGGAAATCTACTACAAAGGGCTGGATGCGGGAACGCAATTCAACCTCCAATCCCTCTCATGCGGAACATTCATGGACATGAGAGAAGATGACGCTTGGGACTTCATTGAGAAGCAAACAAGAGTCATAGAGAAGTATTCCCACCGGAAAGCGGAGGGAAATCGTGTGGAGCAAGGAGCGAAGCTCACACATGAAGCTCAAAATCAGATTTTCTCCCTCAACAATGAGATCAAAGAGTTGAGGGAGACTATCAAGACCAACTTCCCAAAGCAACAAGAGAAGGATGTTGGCTATTTGGGCAACAACAATGGCGGTGATAACACCAACCGCAACAACAATAACCGGAACAATAACCGGAACAACAATTGGAATGGAAACAACAACAACCGGAACAACAACAATTGGAACAACAATCGGGGTTCAAACAACAACAATTGGCGCTCCAATCAACAAAATTCCGGTAACTCCTATCCTTCCAATTCTAATTCGCTAACTCCACCTTCCTCTTCTTCTACTCCTTTGAAAAGCCAGGGGCAATCATCTAATGGAGGAAACAATACGGGAAAGGAGAAGTCCGATCCCATGTTGGAGACAATCTTGGGAAAGCTTCAAGGATTGGAGAACCGCCTCATCAAGGTTGACGATCAAGTCTCTAAGGTTGACAAAGCTCAAAGAGTTTTGGAAAACCAATTGTTCAACCACGCGGAAGAAGTTCCTAGAAATCAAGGGAAACTTCCAGGAAAGACGGAGGACAACCCTAAGGGAAGGGTAATGGCGATTACAACTAGGAGCGGAGTGACCACCACCGATCCGCAGCCTACGTTCGTTGAAGTCCCCGTAGAGAAGGACAAAGGAAAGGGGAAGGAGAAGGAAGATGTCTATGTTCCTCCTCCAGCTTACAAACCCCCCTACCGTTCCCTCAATCTAGAGCGCGAGCGCGCCTAGACAAACAATTCGGTAAGTTCATAGAACTCATGAGCAAGCTGCATATTAATATACCCTTCATTGATGCTATTGTAGGTATGCCGGCTTATGGCAAATTCTTGAAGGAGCTTCTCTCTAACAAGAGGAAGCTAGAAGATTTCGGTGAGGTCAAGATGAGTTCGGATTCTTCGGATCTCATCAAGACTATGAAGGAGAAAATGCCCCCTAAGTTGAAGGATCCGGGGTCATTTTGCATTCCCATTGGAGTGGGAGATGTCACATATGACGCTTTATGTGACTTGGGAGCAAGTGTGAGCATCATACCACTTGCATTGTGTAGGAAGATCGGTTTAGGCGATCCTAAACCGGTCAAGATGACGTTATACATGGCGGATCGATCCATCACTCGCCCCGTCGGTATTGTAGAAGACGTCCCGGTTAAGCTAGGTAAATTCTTTGTCCCCATTGATTTTGTCGTGCTTGACATTCCTGCAGATAGTCCGGTCCCGATTATACTCGGAAGACCGTTTCTTGCAACTTCCGGCTGCATAGTCGATTGCAAGAATGGGAGACTCGCTTTTGATATTGGAGAAGAGAAAGTAGAGTTCGTTCTTTCCACTCTAGTAAAGGAGCCAATCTTTGAGGAGGATACTTACGATATCCAAGATGAAGAAGGTTTGTCTAGGGAGGAGGTAAGCGCGATTCTCTTTAACGATCCTTTACAAAAGGTTATCACTATGAGTCTAACCAATGTAGGGGAAGAAGAAGAGTGCAAAGAGGAAATTGAAGCCTTAGAAGCACAAGAAGAGATGCATGGAGTGGAGTTTGAAAAACTCCACGATGAGGTTGAGAATGTAAGAATCCACGGTCATACCCTGTATTCCACGACCGTGGATTTCACAACCAAAATCGACCTCCATTCCAGGGGATTACACGGCCGTGGAACACATGGAGAGGCCGTAATTCTGACCGTGGAAGAGGGTGATCGGCTTACTTCTTCAACTTCTTTTGATTCTTCTCCAAACCACTCAACAACCTTAGAAACTTCTAAGGAAACGTCGGATGCCCCTCAAGGACCATTGGAAGCTCCGAAAGTGATGGAACTCAAACCACTTCCTACTCATCTAAGGTACGCTTTTCTTGGATCTAATTCTACCTTTCCGGTCATTGTTAGCTCCGAACTAAGCATAGATGAACATGAACAGCTCATGACAGTCCTTAGGAAACATAGAAAAGCCATAGGTTACACTATCGAGGACTTAGTAGGAATTAAACCCTCCCTATGTATGCACAAGATACTAATGGAGGAGGATTTTAGAACTTCAAGACAACCTCAAAGGCGGTTAAATCCGACCATGAAAGAGGTTGTCAAGAAGGAAATTCTTAAACTTCTTGATGCAGGTATCATCTATCCTATCTCCGATAGCAAATGGGTGAGTCCAGTTCAAGTAGTTCCGAAGAAGGGAGGAATGACGGTCATCACCAACAAGAACAACGAACTCATTCCTACCCGAACCGTGACTGGATGGCGAATGTGCATAGACTACCGCAAGCTCAACAACGCGACGCGGAAGGATCACTTTCCCTTGCCATTCATCGATCAAATGCTTGAAAGGTTAGCACAACATTCACATTTCTACTACCTTGACGGTTATAGTGGTTTCTTTCAGATTCCGATACATCCGGACGATCAGGAGAAGACCACATTCACATGCCCTTGGGGTACGTTCGCTTATAGGAGAATGCCATTCGGGCTTTGCAACGCCCCAGCCACCTTTCAACGGTGCATGATGGCCATCTTCTCCGAGTACGTAGAGGAAATCATGGAAGTCTTCATGGACGACTTCTCCGTATACGGTTCCTCTTTTAACGATTGCCTTTCTAACCTTTCTCTTGTTTTACAACGTTGTGAAGACACTAAACTAGTTCTTAATTGGGAGAAGTGTCAATTCATGGTTAAGGAAGGAATCGTATTAGGTCACCTAGTCTCTAGTAGAGGGATAGAAGTAGACAAAGCTAAGATAGAGACCATAGAGAAACTTCCTCCCCCAATTTCGGTGAAAGGTGTCACGCTAGGAAATAGCACAAAAAGCTTTACATTTATAAACTCGAACTAAATCCTAAACTACCTAGCGAAACCCGCAGTGTACGGGTCGTTTTGTAGAAAGGAAAGTATTCCGAGGTCGAACTCAAGGACTAAGGTGAAACTAAGTCATTCAATGACCGAAGATAGTGTGAATCTAGACTAAGAATGAGATGAGAAATAAAGAAAATGGAAAACACAATGTTTTTGGAGGGTTTTGGGTGATCAAACAAAGATCACAAATATATCAACAAAATCAAGCAACACAAAACACAAACAAAAGATGAGAGATAAGAGGTAAGGAAATGGATTCTAGAGGTTCGGAATTCCGAATATGACTATGGACTCATGTTTCTAAAGGTCTAAGGAAGGTTGTGGTTATTCGGAGTTGGGTGTTTCTCTAATGGGAGCAATTACCGGGTAAGTCTCATGCATCCACTAATCCAATCCTAAGGTCTCATCACCGGGTAAGTCTCAAAGAGCCTAAAGGATGGAATTCCACACAAACCGGCCACTACCTAAGGGTCAAACCCCTCCTTACCGGGTAAGTCTCGGAAAAGGTAAGTCTTAGGTAACGATCCTAGCACACTCAATCCAATAGCGGCTTTTTTGGCTCACTACTACCTAGAGTTCATCATCTTAGGTATCTAAGAGGGGAAATTACCGGGTAAGTCTCATTCCTCAATTAGTTTGCTAACAATAGGTTGCCCTAAGTTAGATTGAGCTCAACAAACACTAGGATTTCAACACATCTACATCCAAACATCAAGATTCAACAATATAAGAACAACAGAATAAAAACACGGGTGGATCATGCTAAACCACGGCCGTGGGAGCATGAAGAACAAGCCGTGGTTTGGTTCCGAGTTGGGATTTCGAACACAAATCGATCCTAAGCTAACATGGAAGCAATACAATCATAGTCCAAATCACAAACATTATTCCTTCACTCTAGAACCACATCTATCTAGCCAATAACATTCATTTCAAGATCAAACTTCACAATCAAAACATGCTTGCAAGTCATGGTCAAATGATGAAGAACAATCCAAAGAAAAGACATTAAAAGCATAGAATAGAAATTATCAAATCCTTACAAGGCTCCAAGAGCTAATCCAACTTGACAACAATCGAAGCTTCACTCGAATCCAATCTAATCTCGCTCTAAAACGAGAATCTACACTAATCTCTTCCAAGAACACCCCTAATAGGTGCTTGGAAGAGAGGCAACAATGGAGAAGTGTTTTGGGGAAGAAAGGTAGGTCAAAAGAGAGGAGAGAGATCCCCAATTACAGCCTGCAAAATCCTTTAAATACCCACTAAGATGCAAGAGCAATGGAAGAGAATCGTGGCCAGCTGTCAACGTGGTCCTGGCAAGAATTACGGGCATAACCACGGCCGTGGAAAGGGCCTAGACCGTGGTTTCTGACAGAAGCTTCTCCTAGGCTCGTTAAGCCATGATTTGGTGCATGGTTTGTGTTGGCAAGGTTCCATGAGTCCTCCTTAGCCCTTAGCTTGCATTCCAATGAGTCCGGAAGTGTGTCATCTCGAGGAATGATCCTCGGATGCATCGATTAGCCTCTTAAATCTCCCAAATTACCTACAAAGCAAGCAAAAGTCCGAGTAGACGTCTATCTCGACAAAATACGTGAATTGAGTGCAAAACGTCATGAACTAGTGCTAAACTGTGCATGAATGAGTGAGAAATCTATCTAAATGACGCCCTAAATCACGCAATAAATCGTGTTATCAGAATACCCCATACTTAAGGTTTGCTCGTCCCCGAGCAAATTCCCAACTATAGACTAAGAGATAACATGATTTATGTATGCAGAAAAATGGAAAAATCTTTTTGGTTTGTGCTTCTACTATTGGATCACCTTCATAGTCATGTTTCATGGTCATGGATAAGCATTCATGTATCAAATAAATGAAAGCATGGAAAGACAATTACACTTAACTTGATAGCATGCAATGAAATGTAAGGATGAAGAAGTCAAGATAATCATGAGCATATCCAATCTAAATTACTTAGCCTTACACACATGCAAGTAGGTCAAAAGGACTTGAAAAATAGAAGGCCAAGAAACGTTGTGATTAGGTGGGAATTTTCTAGGCTATGTGATGCTAATCCGGGAAAGGAACTAAACAACCACAACTTCACATTTCTTATCAACTTCCCTCAAGTGTATATTTTTCTTCATTTTCTTTTCTTTCTTTTCCTTTATTTTTGAGACAATGGCATTGGTGTACAAAAGCCGAAACCTTGGTGATTGGCCATCCTCGGGCTTTTTCTTATTTTTCGAGGTGCATCCACACCGGGCACACATACCAAAGCTCGTTAGGACTATTGGTTTATTTGACTTTGGCAAGGCACCAACACCCGATTATGTGAAGTGTACCGAGTTACTTGTCATTTAAACCGACGTCCCCAAACCTATATTTTTGGCTACACTTTCACAACAATTTCAGCACTTCATTCATGATATTCTTTTCATCAACAACTTCACCCCACACTTGCTTTTCACACACATCAACACACTAACATGCTCCTATTCCCGGATGGGTCAAAAGAGGTCAAATTTATATTCATTTGAGATGCTCAAGCAACATGATCAAGATGAGAAGTAGAGGAAGATGAATTGCCTTAATCACTCCTAATTGATGTGCAAGAACTAGCATGCAATTTCGACTTTCAAATCTCAATCAAATCAAGGCAAACATCATAATCACAAGTCATTCATGGAATTCAAGATAAGTATTTCAAGTCCACATATGCATCATCAATTAAACACACAAGGCCATCCATAGCCAATCCACAAGACAAAGTTTATCATTAGGGTCATATCCAAGCCTAGAAAGCACAAATTTTTTTTTTTTAAATTTTCTGATTTTTTTTTTTTGATTTTGAGATAATATATGTACAATGCAAACATGAAAAGAAACATGTGACAATTAAAACGAAACTATCCTAGATGCTAGTCATGCAAAGGATCATGCAAACCCCACCCCATACTTAGAAATACATTGTCCCCAATGTGGTATTCAAGTAAAGAAGAGTGTAAGAAGGTTCTCACAATGTAAAATGGTTTGCTTTCGGTATTTGGGATGAACTCGTGTGGAATAGTGGTGATGGATGATCGATCAAGCATGGTAGAGAGCTCTTCATAATCATTCCGGTATCGAGACCCGCGCCAAGGTATATGTGAGATGGGAGCTCTTCCATCTAACAAGACACCTCAAGCCGTCCAAGCCTCACGTCCGCTCCACCCATGTTTGAAAACGGAATCATCATCATCGACTTCTTTTGCAAGGCTTCTTTATTACCTACGATCTTCCACACAAACACAAAACACAAAAACACACAAAAAGCAAAAACAAAAGCAAAAATGAAAAAGAAAAGGGAAAGAGTTGTACCAATGGGTTGCCTCCCATTAAGCGCTTCTTTTAGGTCATTAGCTTGACCAAACCCCGTGGATATGTCAATCCACCTCGAATACCATGGTTTGCTTGAGGAGTCCAAGCAACCATCTTTTGCCGGAATCCATGATGACAAGCAAAGGCCACTTGATGCCCAAATAAACTTTAAGTTCTCTCTTCACCGGTGAGTAGTAGACTCCTTCATCACCGCTTCCTTGATGATAGTATGGAGTTGCAACCATAGATGCCACCCCATACTTAGGCAATTTATACTCCGCGGTCACACCGGTGAAACGCTTGTTATCCTCATCCTCTATGATCCGAAGAAAGCCGATTTTTGGAAAGAATCCTTCATTGAAGTACTTCATAGCCATCATGGATCCATCATGCTTGTCTCCATCATTCAATAATGGAGAATCCTTAGGAAAGGGGCTCCAATCTTCGTGTGTACTCCGAGCAAGCAAGAAAGGGTCGGAGGGAGCTGAAAGTGGCTTAGGATCACCTAGGAAAGCAGCTTCCACGGGCGTGGTTTGTACTCCACGGCCGTAGTTCCCTCTGTTAGCTTCCACGGCCGTGATTTGTACTCCACGGGCGTGGTTCTCTTTGTTGGCTTCATTCCTCATGTGCTCTTCGAGTGTGGTTCCGGGATTGATGGCAAGGATGTCCGGGGATGAGAGTTCTTCGTTGCACTCCTCCAAAGGTGAAGGAGGTGGAGGTGAACCTTGGAGAATGGTAGGATCTCCTAGCATAAGAGCATTCCTAATCTCCTCAATCTCCCTCCTCATTCGTTCCTCTCTCTTGGTATTCAATCTCCTTTCTTCCTTCAGGGCCAAATCCCTTAACTACAATTGCTCTCGAGCTTCATTCAACTCTTCCTCAAGGCTTCTATTGGTTATGGTTGAATCGGGCAATTCTTGGATCTCCTCATAGTGAAGCTCCTCTTGATGACAAACTTCCGTTTCAAGCTCCATGTGGGAACTAGAAATGGAAGCAAGGTTGCTCTCTAGATCATCCATCTTCCTCAACATTTCTTCTAGCATTGATTCCACTCGGTCATTGTGAGGTTGATGGTGAGGTTCCTCATGAGGTAAAGTAGTCATGTGAGCTTGATCATGGGACTCATGATAGGCATTGAACTCCTCCCAATACTCAAACTCATCATGGAGAGGTCCTAGCTCTTGGCCTTCCATCCATTCCTCATACTCCATGTTGTCAAGGTCGTCTTGGAGGTACAATCCGTCCATGGCAAACATGAAAAGGCAAAGACAAAAACACACAAGATCAAAAGTAACAAGAAAGATAAACACTAAAAACAATCAAAGGCAAATGACTTAATCTTAACCTAGTCCCCGGCAACGGCGCCAAAAACTTGTCACGCTAGGAAATAGCACAAAAAGCTTTACATTTATAAACTCGAACTAAATCCTAAACTACCTAGCGAAACCCGCAGTGTACGGATCGTTATGTAGAAAGGTAAGTATTCCGAGGTCGAACTCAAAGACTAAGGTGAAATCGAGTCAAGCAATGATCAAAAATAGTGTAAATCTAGGCTAAGACAAGATGAGGAACAAAGAAAATGGAAAACTCAATGTTTTTGTTGGTTTTTATGGTCATCAAGCAAGGGTCATAACTCATGCAAAGCAATAAATCAAACCAAACCAAAAATCAGCACAAATAAACGAGTCAAACGAGATATTGTTCAAGAGAAAAGGAAGACGGATTCTAGGGGTTGGAAATTCCGGTTATGGCATAAAACTCAAGTTATCTATTCATTCCTTGGATTGATTATGATATGTTGGGATTAAGTGTTCCTAAAATGGGATCAATTACCGGGTAAGTCTCATGATCCAACTAATCCACACCTAAGGTCTCATTACCGGTTAAGTCTCTAAGAACCTAAGGGGAGGAATTTAACACAAACCGGATAGTTTAATTAGGGATCTAACCTATCCTCACCGGGTAAGTCTCGGAAAGGGAAGTCCTAATCAACTATCCTAGCACATTTAATCCAATGGCGGCTTATTAGGCTCACCATTACCTAAGGTTTTGCTATTTTAGATTCTAAGGGCAAGGATTACCGGGTAAGTCTCTCCTAACACTTAGTCGCTACACTAGGACACCCTAGGGTAGGTTAAACTCAGCAAAAACTTAGGGTTTCAACAATTTTATGAACCTAAGATAAGATCCTTCAAACCAGGAAGAACCACGGTTTGTTCTACAGAAACCACGACCGTGGTTCTTCAAGAACTACCCGTGATTTCTAACAGTAGCTACGTTCATAAACAAAAATCATCCAAAGGTAAATCTAAGTTCGTCCTATCATAGATCTAGCCATAACCATCCTTTCCTTACCCTAGAATCACATCAATCTAGCCTACAACATTCATATTAGAAATCAAAACAAACAAGCATAGATTCATAACCTCCATTGCAAGAAAATGAGAGAAAGAAGATGAACAAATGAACTTCAAACACAATCTAAATCTGAAGATGAAATTAGAACGACTTACAACCCTTCCAAAGGAAGGTTCAAGAGTTCAAAAACTTCTAGAAATAAATCCGAAATACAAGAGCTAAGTGTGTCTTCTCCTCTCCTCTTCAATGGCAATGGTTCCTTTCTTCTTCTTCTTGCACTTTCCTTCCTAGAAAAAGTCCTTCTTCTTCTTGGAATATATTTTGTCAAAGAAAAATGGAGAATATGTGAGCTGCTCTCAAAACTACCCAAATCCCAGCTGCCTCTAACAACTATCAAGGACCACTTTTATAACCAATTCTTCATGAGCTGGCCATGAGAGTCGTGGCACAGCTGTCACGAGAATCTGGCAAAATCCACGGTCATTTCCACGGCCGTGGTTCTTCAGAGAACCGTGATTCTGTGTAGAAACTTCGCCTTGGATCATTAGGCTGTGGTTTGGTGCATGGCCTGTGTTGGCAAGGTTCCTTGAGTCTTTCTCAGCCCTTGCCTTGTGTTCTAATGAGTTTGGAAACGTGTCCTCTAAATGAGCGACCCTCAAACGTGTCGTTTTGGCTCGAAACTTCCCGAAATACCTACAAAACGCACACAAGTCCGTGTAGACGTCTATCTCGACAAAATACATGTTTTGAGTGCAAAACGTATTGGACTAGTGCTAGATAATGCATGATTGAGCGAGAATTCTACCTAAATGTGCACCTAAAACTATGCTATAAATCGTGTTATCAAAAGGGATAAGAAGTTTCCTAGGACATGCTGGATTTTATAGACGCTTCATTAAGGACTTTTCTAAGATATCAAAACCTCTCACTAATCTATTGATGAAGGATGCAGTTTTTGAGTTTTCACAGGAATGCTTAGATGCGTTTAACACCATTCGGCAAGCTCTAATTTCAGCACCTATTA
Organism: Fagopyrum homotropicum; assembly: GCA_033239125.1. Taxonomy (NCBI): domain Eukaryota; kingdom Viridiplantae; phylum Streptophyta; class Magnoliopsida; order Caryophyllales; family Polygonaceae; genus Fagopyrum; species Fagopyrum homotropicum. The sequence goes on along the minus strand of BSWB01000007.1, from coordinate 24,235,617 downwards.
TCCAACCCCCGGATTGGACTCTCCCCTTCGAGATTATGTGCGATGCTAGTGACGTAGCTATTGGAGCTGTTCTTGGACAACGAAAGGAAGGGCGAACCCATGCCATATACTACGCTAGCAAGACGCTAGACGAAGCTCAGCTCAACTACGCCACTACAGAAAAAGAGTTTCTAGCCATTGTCTACGCTATTGACAAGTTTCGCTCTTATCTTGTAGGTGTGAAGGTGATTGTCTACACGGATCATGCTGCGATCCGGTACCTCCTTGCGAAGAAAGACGCGAAGCCAAGGCTAATTAGATGGATTCTTCTCCTACAAGAATTCGATCTTGAGATCCGCGACAAGAAAGGCTCAGAAAATTCTGTTGCGGATCATTTGAGTCGCCTCACACATCTAGAGGACGACCATCTACCCATTGATGACTCCTTTCCAGACGAACATCTACACATCATAGAAGAGTGCATCAACGAGATCTCCAAAGGTAACGAACCATGGTTTGCTGATTTTGTTAACTATTTGGTTTGCCAGGAGATACCGCCCGGACTATCCTACGCACAAAGGAAGAAGTTCTTTAAGGACGTCCGGGAATACTATTGGAACGAGCCTCTCCTCTTCAAGAGAGGTCCGGATGGCATCATTCGGCGATGTGTGCCGGAAGATGAAATGCAAAGTGTCATCCGCCATTGTCATTCACTACCTTGTGGAGGACACGCTAGTTCGAACAAGACTAGCGCAAAGGTATTGCAATCTGGATTCTATTGGCCTACCTTATTTAGAGATGTGCAATCCTTTGTCTCTTGCTGCGATGCTTGTCAAAGAACAGGCAATATTTCTAGAAGGAACGAGATGCCCCTCAACAACATCCAAGAGGTGGAGATTTTCGACGTTTGGGGAGTCGATTTCATGGGACCATTCCCATCTTCTTGTGGAAACCAATACATACTATTGGCGGTAGACTACGTTTCTAGATGGGTGGAAGCAATTGCCTCTCCCACAAATGATGCCATGGTGGTGGTTAAGTTCTTCAACAAAACCATCTTTCCGCGATTCGGAACACCAAGGATAATCATTAGTGATGGAGGTTCTCACTTCATAGCCCGTCGCTTTGAAGCTCTTCTAGCTAAGTATGGGGTTACTCACAAGGTCGCTACCCCTTACCATCCACAAACAAGTGGACAAGTTGAGATCTCAAATAGGGAGATCAAGGGAATTCTAGAGAAGACGGTTTTAAGGACTAGGAAGGATTGGTCCTTGAAACTAGATGATGCATTATGGGCGTACCGGACTGCGTACAAGACTCCCATAGGAACCACACCATACAACCTTGTGTATGGGAAGTCTTGTCATTTGCCGGTAGAGCTGGAGCACAAAGCGTTTTAGGCTATCAAGTGGCTGAATTTCGGCATGAAAGAAGCGGGAGAGAAGCGTCTCCTAGACATCAACAAGCTGGATGAACTTCGCTTGAACGCCTATGAAAACGCTAAGATCTACAAGGAAAGAGCAAAGCGTTGGCATGATAAGCATATCATTCCAAAGGACTTCAAAGAAGGAGATCAAGTTCTCCTCTTCAATTCAAGACTTCGCCTCTTTCCAGGTAAGCTTAAATCCCGTTGGACCGGACCTTTTCTAATCAAACGCATTTTCTCCCATGGTGCAGTTGAAGTATGGGGTGAAGCTAGCGGAAGTTTCAAGGTGAACGGTCAACGACTCAAGAAGTACACACCGGAACTCCAAGCTGAGGAGTTTGCGCCTACCGCACTCGAATAAGTGCGAGTTTGGTCTAGCTACGGACCTTAAACAAAGCGCTTCTTGGGAGACAACCCAAGGTATTGCATTTTTGTTTTTGTTTTCGATTCATAGTTTAGCTTAGAATAGACGTTTTCGCTTTATTTTGCCTCGATTTCTTCCGGTATGTTCGTGTTTTTGGTTGTAGGATCGATGGAAAAGGAGAAAGGGAGAATAATGTCGAAGAAGGGCGACGAAATTTGGACTTTGAAGCTTTACAGAAGGTTCCACGGTCTAAATTACGGTCGTCATAGCTACAGTGGCCGTAATTCTCAAAAGCCTTTGAAAAATCACCAAAACCACGGGTCCGTACACTTCCACGGCCGTGGAACACCCCGACATACCGTGATTTTCAAAATTTTGCCTGCGACTATATAAGCCACATTCTTCACAAAATTACCCAAAAACATACCCCATTCCACGACCTAAAACGCCGAAATCCCACGACCCTCTCCAATTCTTCGTTTTCTAATCGTTTTCAACGATTCTTCATCCTAAATTGCAGCAAATCCAACCACGAACAAGATCCAAGCGACAAACCGAGCGGAAATCCATCAACGAACGCGCATTTCGGGTTTTTCAATCCGAAAAAGAGGTTTATTCTTTGTTCTTGAATTTCGCGGATTTGGTTCGTTTTTGCTATAGATTTTTAGGAAGAACTGACAAAGACTGGAAGGAATTAGATTAGGACTGCTTGTTGTGGTGATTGTTGGTGAATTTGCTGAAATTCACGAGATTCTGAGACGAATCACGGTCTCTGGGTAAACCACGGCCGTGGAACCTGAAGAACAGACCGTAATTTTGGGAAAAAATGGACTTTGTAAGGAGAATGTCGGGAAGGATAAAAGAGAAGAAGGGAGAGCAAAACAAGAAAAGAAAGGGCAATCCCTCCACCTCTAGGGCACCACCACCCTCATCTCCCTCACTACCATCCTCACCTTCACCTCCATCCTCACCTCCTCACTCTAGCATTCCAACCATACATGAGAACCACCTTGTAGCGCTTGACCGGATCAAGGAGAGGACAGTGATAGGTTCTAGGTATTTGTTGTTGGAGGATCTACATCCTCTCAACATTGTTGATGATCTTACATGGCTCTTGGATAGAGCCGGATTGCTTGTCTTCACGAACATTCGTGAAGACGCCTATGAGGAGATTACCCGGGAGGTTGTGACGTCCTTCGAGCACAGCCACGTAGATAGGACCGTCTCCTTCCGTCTCATGGAACAAGACTATCATTTGAGTATTGTTGAGTTTGGGACCATTTTCGGGTTCCATGAGACCTATAACGGTCGATTTCCGAGTGGAGTTTACCCCAAGGATTTTTGGGAGGAAGTAGCCATGATATACGCCGACGAGGACCGTTGGCAACCCGCCGATACCAAGGCTAGATTGATGTACCATCTAGCCTTGAAGATAGCACACCGCGTTCTTTCGGAGTGTCTCTTTCCTAGGACGGAGACGCCCCAAAAGATCAAGACGGATGAGCTATTCTTGCTCTATAGTATGCTATACGGTCGCCGTGCAGATTGTGCCACTCTTTTGGCGGCTACGATGAGTAAACTTAAGAACAAGAAGAAGGGGAACATTGGATATGGTGGGATAGTGACCCACATTGCTAGGACATTCGGTGTTGATTTTTCTGCTTGCACCCGTATACCGGCCGTTCCCTTAGGGCTACATGCTTTTATGGTTAGGGGACTCATCTTCCCCACACATGGAGGTCCTCCTTATGCGGGCATGCCTTGGGAGACTAGGACGGGTAGAGGGATTGAGTGGCTGCCGGAGTATTCCATTGTGGCGGGACGCCACAATTGGAAGGAGACGTTCGCTGCGATGCATGTGAACAGGCTAGTGGCTCCCCCTTACGTTCCACCACCGGTTGTGGAGGAGGAGGACATGGGAGGTCAGTACGAGAGTGGTGGAGGAGCGGAGCACGAGTTTGGCACGTTTCCGGATCAGCCGGAGGCGGCCCCGGATGTACCTAGACGCTCTCCACGTCTAGCTAGAGCTTCAGGCTCGTCATCTCGCCGCGCTAGCGTGAGTGAGAGGCCCACGTGGATGACTACACCTCCCACTTGGTATGACACACCCCCTCCTTGGTCCACGGTGCAGCCAGCAGCACCACCACCGCCACCAGCACCAGCACCATCCGATGCTCCATCATGGTACAGTCACGCCCCGGGATGGTACGAGCAGATGCCGGATTGGGCTACCGGACTTTCGGAGAGAGTTGGAGCGCTAGAGATCCGGGCGGATGCTAGAGACGGACGCTTAGACGACCTTGACCACATGATGAGGGACGTCTACCGCCAGCAGTTTGGGCGGTTCTACGATCCGAGTTTCTCTCCATTCCCACCTCCGCCGGCGCCGCAGTGATTGATGCATGATCGTTGTTTTAGACATTCCCGCCACCACTTGTGAGTTTCTTTTTTTTCTTTTCTTTATTTTGTTCTTTCTCTTGAACATTAGGGACAATGTTCGTCCTAAGTATGGGGTGGGATGTACTAAACGTTTGTAATAACTCTACTCTCTTTGTTTGCTTTCATTCGAGACTATCGTTGCATCTTCATTATGTGTTACACGTTTCCTTATTGAATTGCATGAAAAATGACTTGAAAAACCCATAAAAATTGAAAATTTTTGAAAATTTTGTGCTTCCAATGAATTGAGATGATTTCCATGATAATCACTACTTGTGAATTGAGTTTGATGACAATTGCATGCTTAAAAGGATTGTGAATTGAAAAGAATTTGAATGAATGAATTTTACCTCTTTTGCAAGTTTTATAATGTGAGAATGTTACCTAAATCATGCTAGAAAATTGAAGTTGAAATCACGTTATAAGTTCCTATACTTCTTATTGAAATGATTAAGGCAATTCAATACTTTCTTTCTTCTTTCTTTGATCATCTAGCTCCTCATTGAAATATTAGCCTCCCTTACCTATCCGGGAATTTGGAGAAGTGAATGAGAAAAAGGCATGTTTGATGTGGGAGGGCCATGAGAGCAATTATTTGCAATCAATTGAATAGAAAGAAATTATAGGTTTGGGGAAGTCAATCATGACGATGAGTAACTCGGCACCATTCACATAGCCGGGTGTTTGTGTCTTGCCAAAGTCGGATTGAGCGATATTCCTAGCGGATTATGGTATGTGCGCTAAGCGTTTGAGGCATCTCTTGAAAAATTTGAGAAACGCCGATCTCCTAGGCTTCGATTTTTGTGTACCTCTATCCATAACTCCAAAAGTAAGGTCGAAAAGCGAAAAGAAGAGAGCGAAGCTCTAAGTTGAAGTGTTGTAACCACATAAGAAGAAGAAGGTAGTTGTCCACTTTCCCGGATTTATGCACCACTTTCCCTTAAAGTTTTTCCCTTCCTTCCATATTCTAGACCTTTCTTTGAAAGTCCTTAAGATCAAAAGAATGTTATATGACTTGGTGATCTAAATTGAAGTTTTTTGAGATTGATTTTGTTAATGTTTGAAGGTTATAATGCTTGTTTAGAAGTTGAGTTGATTCATGAATTTTCTTTGCCTTTTACTCTTTGATTAAGTGTGTGAAAGTTTGAAAAACGATTGAAGCAAGGTTTGAGAATGATCTATCCTTTAGAAGTCACACTCATCCAAAAGAAGGTATACATATTTCATCCTAACTCTTGTTCAAAGCTTTTTGAAAGACCTTGCTTAGGGACAAGCATGTGTTAAGTATGGGGTTATTTGTTAGCATGAAATATTGTGATATTTTAGGCACGTTTTCTAAACGTATTTAATTCATATTGATAGTCTTTGATTGAACTTTATGCATATGTGAGCTAGTATTACCTATATTGTCGATATGGATGTCTACACTAGTTCTATGTTGATTATAGGTGATTTGGAGCTATTTCCGAACGGAATCGAGCAAAGGAGAGTTGAGTTGATTTGTCCATAGATTGAGGACATTCTTTGGAAGCAATTTGGAGTCTTAGCTTGAGGATTGCACGAATTTAGGGAAGAATCACGTTCTTGCCCTAAATTACGCCCTAAAATACGGCCGTATCATAAACCACGTTCAGAATTACGGCCGTGGATTTGGAGTCAGAAATTCATGTTCATTCCAGGGGATTACACGGCCGTGGAACATATGTTGCAAACCGTATTTGTTTCCACGCTCTAAATTACGGTCGTGGAACACTTCCACGACCGTGATCTTGGCGAATCTTTTCGCCACACTTTGAAGCCACGATCTTTTAAAGATTGGGCCGGGCCGACATTTTGCCCTACACTATAAAAAGACGGACGAAGCAAGATTCCGTCACCTTCGCTACCCCGTTTACCCTCATTCATCGCCGCTTAGACACGAGCACGTTTTGCTTAGTTTGCTTGGAAGCAATTGACATCTCTTTGGGAGATCGAAGTTCGTGTTTGGAATTCCTCTAATCTCGCACTTTTGGTGGAGATTGCTGTTGAGATCTCTGGATTTGCGGAAGATCGTAGTTCTTGGAAGATTTTGCAAGAAGATCTCTCTTCTTGTTTAGGTTTGATTTGGAAAACGGATTGACATCCCGTTTTCTCTTCTTTCCTAAGGTGGTGATTGTCTGTTTTACTTTGAATCTTTTGACATTACTTGTTCTCTTTGTGACTTTGAGATTGAATTGAAGATTATTGAAAGTTCTTGAAAGTTTTCATCTTTTTATCTTTTAATTCTTGAATTGATATCAACATGACAGTTATTGGCTAAAAACCCTTAACAATTCTAAGGTGAAGGGTTGATAGTTGTGGCTTGGATGATGATAGATCGATCGCAAACAGATTAGACCCTGAGAGTTAGAGAATTATCGCCGACAACCCTAAATTATGGGATGTTCTTGAGTCCACGGCCGTGGAACCTCAAGAACTAACCGTGATTTCCCTTAAGTCTACGAACCTGCTTTTACTTTAATCTAAAGTTAAAGATTTGCTTTAGCTTAGTTTAGACTTGTCTTTTCTAGGTGGTAGTGAAGCCTCAACAACCTCTACCTCGATTGTGAGTGTCACAACCTCAATCGGTTAAGTTAGTCTTGATCCTTGGATTATAAGTTTGGGTATTTGACACTAATTCTCGCCTCTAGAATCCTTCTATATTGAGTCTCAACAACCTGTATAGAGAGTGCCTTGTAGGTGAGTTATATAAGGTTTTTGGAACTTCACCGTACGATTACCTTACATTAGTATACTTTTGCATATCTCAACTCTGTCTTTACATCATTAAGTATATCTTGAATCGATTGCCACAGCTGGATACTTGGATCTTTAGGATTGTTGTTTTCCCAATATTTGCAAAACTCTCATATTTACTTGCTTGATAACCTGCAATCGAGTTCGTTCTCCCCAAATCCCTGTGTTCGATACTCTGGAATTCTTGCTTAACTATATCGAACCGTACACTGCGGGTTCGCTGCTTGATTCTAGTTTTATAAATTTAAAACTTATTTGCACACACCTCTAGGGGCGAACAAGTTTTTGGCGCCGTTTCCGGGGATTTGGTTTGGACCAAATCCGGTAGCCGGTTGTCAAGCTTGGGAGCTTGCTCTCGTTATTTGATATCTTTTTGAGTGCATGCGCAGGTCTAGGAACACCGCAGATCTCTTACCTCTTGATCAAGAGCTAGAGAAAACCTTGAGGCAAAAGCGCAAGGAAAAGAAGATGGCCGAAGAACATGAACGTGATCTTCAAACGGAGTTGGCGGAGAAGGAAGCTCAACTCCGATGGAATGAGACTCTCCGCCAGGATGAGATGGATCGTCATCAATCTCAAGTTAACGGTCTACAAGACATGATCTTCCAAATGAGGATAAAGATGAGTGACCTTGAGAATAAGGTAGGCAAGAAGTCCTCAAGAAGGAGATCAAGGTCTAGAAGAAAAAGCCACTCATCCGCTGATGATAGTGACTCTTCCATGCCACCGTTAGAAGAGATTGATCCCACGATCAATATGAATCCTTTCCATCCACAAGGAGCTACTAATCGCCGCATTCCACCTAGGAATGCGAGAGTCGAACGTGTGGATAATGAGCCAAGAACTCTTGGCCAGCGGATGGATCCAACACAACAACCACGCCGCTTGGGTGTGAATTTTGATGCTGAAGATATGCAAGGGTTTAGTTTTAACCCTCAAGTTATCACTCTTGTTCGCCAAAGCCAATTTGACGGTACAAGCGCTGAATCTCCACACCAACACTTGCAAAACTTTGAGTGTATGATGGAGACGATGAGACCGAAGAACGCTACTACCAACAGCTATAAGCTCAAACCTTTCTTTTTCTCTTTGAAAGGGAAAGCGTTGTCATGGTATCAAGCTCTTCCCAATGGGAAACTAGACACGTGGGAAGACCTTTCCGCGGAGTTTCTCACCAAATTCTTTCCGCCCTCCAAAACGGCGGAACTTAGAGGTAAGATTAATGCTTTTTCCATGAGACCTAACGAAAGTTTGTTTCAATCGTGGGAAAGGTTTCAGGATTTACTCTTGGATTGCCCTCATCATGGCATATCCAAGCTTGCCTTGCTGGAAATCTACTACAAAGGGCTGGATGCGGGAACACAATTCAACCTCCAATCCCTCTCATGCGGAACATTCATGGACATGAGAGAAGATGACGCTTGGGACTTCATTGAGAAGCAAACAAGAGTCATAGAGAAGTATTCCCACCGGAAAGCGGAGGGAAATCATGTGGAGCAAGGAGCGAAGCTCACACATGAAGCTCAAAATCAGATTTTCTCCCTCAACAATGAGATCAAAGAGTTGAAGGAGACTATCAAGACCAACTTCCCAAAGCAACAAGAGAAGGATGTTGGCTATTTGGGCAACAACAATGGCGGTGATAACACCAACCGCAACAACAATAACCGGAACAATAACCGGAACAACAATTGGAATGGAAACAACAACAACCGGAACAACAACAATTGGAACAACAATCGGGGTTCAAACAACAACAATTGGCGCTCCAATCAACAAAATTCCGGTAACTCCTATCCTTCCAATTCTAATTCGCTAACTCCACCTTCCTCTTCTTCTACTCCTTTGAAAAGCCAGGGGCAATCATCTAATGGAGGAAACAATACGGGAAAGGAGAAGTCCGATCCCATGTTGGAGACAATCTTGGGAAAGCTTCAAGGATTGGAGAACCGCCTCATCAAGGTTGACGATCAAGTCTCTAAGGTTGACAAAGCTCAAAGAGTTTTGGAAAACCAATTGTTCAACCACGCGGAAGAAGTTCCTAGAAATCAAGGGAAACTTCCAGGAAAGACGGAGGACAACCCTAAGGGAAGGGTAATGGCGATTACAACTAGGAGCGGAGTGACCACCACCGATCCGCAGCCTACGTTCGTTGAAGTCCCCGTAGAGAAGGACAAAGGAAAGGGGAAGGAGATGGAAGATGTCTATGTTCCTCCTCCAGCTTACAAACCCCCCCTACCGTTCCCTCAATCTAGAGCGCAAGCGCGCCTAGACAAACAATTCGGTAAGTTCATAGAACTCATGAGCAAGCTGCATATTAATATACCCTTCATTGATGCTATTGTAGGTATGCCGGCTTATGGCAAATTCTTGAAGGAGCTTCTCTCTAACAAGAGGAAGCTAGAAGATTTCGGTGAGGTCAAGATGAGTTCGGATTCTTCGGATCTCATCAAGACTATGAAGGAGAAAATGCCCCCTAAGTTGAAGGATCCGGGGTCATTTTGCATTCCCATTGGAGTGGGAGATGTCACATATGACGCTTTATGTGACTTGGGAGCAAGTGTGAGCATCATACCACTTGCATTGTGTAGGAAGATCGGTTTAGGCGATCCTAAACCGGTCAAGATGACGTTATACATGGCGGATCGATCCATCACTCACCCCGTCGGTATTGTAGAAGACGTCCCGGTTAAGCTAGGTAAATTCTTTGTCCCCATTGATTTTGTCGTGCTTGACATTCCTGCAGATAGTCCGGTCCCGATTATACTCGGAAGACCGTTTCTTGCAACTTCCGGCTGCATGGTCGATTGCAAGAATGGGAGACTCGCTTTTGATATTGGAGAAGAGAAAGTAGAGTTCGTTCTTTCCACTCTAGTAAAGGAGCCAATCTTTGAGGAGGATACTTACGATATCCAAGATGAAGAAGGTTTGTCTAGGGAGGAGGTAAGCGCGATTCTCTTTAACGATCCTTTACAAAAGGTTATCACTATGAGTCTAACCAATGTAGGGGAAGAAGAAGAGTGCAAAGAGGAAATTGAAGCCTTAGAAGCACAAGAAGAGATGCATGGAGTGGAGTTTGAAAAACTCCACGATGAGGTTGAGAATGTAAGAATCCACGGTCATACCCTGTATTCCACGACCGTGGATTTCACAACCAAAATCGACCTCCATTCCAGGGGATTACACGGCCGTGGAACACATGGAGAGGCCGTAATTCTGACCGTGGAAGAGGGTGATCGGCTTACTTCTTCAACTTCTTTTGATTCTTCTCCAAACCACTCAACAACCTTAGAAACTTCTAAGGAAACGTCGGATGCCCCTCAAGGACCATTGGAAGCTCCGAAAGTGATGGAACTCAAACCACTTCCTACTCATCTAAGGTACGCTTTTCTTGGATCTAATTCTACCTTTCCGGTCATTGTTAGCTCCGAACTAAGCATAGATGAACATGAACAGCTCATGACAGTCCTTAGGAAACATAGAAAAGCCATAGGTTACACTATCGAGGACTTAGTAGGAATTAAACCCTCCCTATGTATGCACAAGATACTAATGGAGGAGGATTTTAGAACTTCAAGACAACCTCAAAGGCGGTTAAATCCGACCATGAAAGAGGTTGTCAAGAAGGAAATTCTTAAACTTCTTGATGCAGGTATCATCTATCCTATCTCCGATAGCAAATGGGTGAGTCCAGTTCAAGTAGTTCCGAAGAAGGGAGGAATGACGGTCATCACCAACAAGAACAACGAACTCATTCCTACCCGAACCGTGACTGGATGGCGAATGTGCATAGACTACCGCAAGCTCAACAACGCGACGCGGAAGGATCACTTTCCCTTGCCATTCATCGATCAAATGCTTGAAAGGTTAGCACAACATTCACATTTCTACTACCTTGACGGTTATAGTGGTTTCTTTCAGATTCCGATACATCCGGACGATCAGGAGAAGACCACATTCACATGCCCTTGGGGTACGTTCGCTTATAGGAGAATGCCATTCGGGCTTTGCAACGCCCCAGCCACCTTTCAACGGTGCATGATGGCCATCTTCTCCGAGTACGTAGAGGAAATCATGGAAGTCTTCATGGACGACTTCTCCGTATACGGTTCCTCTTTTAACGATTGCCTTTCTAACCTTTCTCTTGTTTTACAACGTTGTGAAGACACTAAACTAGTTCTTAATTGGGAGAAGTGTCAATTCATGGTTAAGGAAGGAATCGTATTAGGTCACCTAGTCTCTAGTAGAGGGATAGAAGTAGACAAAGCTAAGATAGAGACCATAGAGAAACTTCCTCCCCCAATTTCGGTGAAAGGTGTCACGCTAGGAAATAGCACAAAAAGCTTTACATTTATAAACTCGAACTAAATCCTAAACTACCTAGCGAAACCCGCAGTGTACGGGTCGTTTTGTAGAAAGGAAAGTATTCCGAGGTCGAACTCAAGGACTAAGGTGAAACTAAGTCATTCAATGACCGAAGATAGTGTGAATCTAGACTAAGAATGAGATGAGAAATAAAGAAAATGGAAAACACAATGTTTTTGGAGGGTTTTGGGTGATCAAACAAAGATCACAAATATATCAACAAAATCAAGCAACACAAAACACAAACAAAAGATGAGAGATAAGAGGTAAGGAAATGGATTCTAGAGGTTCGGAATTCCGAATATGACTATGGACTCATGTTTCTAAAGGTCTAAGGAAGGTTGTGGTTATTCGGAGTTGGGTGTTTCTCTAATGGGAGCAATTACCGGGTAAGTCTCATGCATCCACTAATCCAATCCTAAGGTCTCATCACCGGGTAAGTCTCAAAGAGCCTAAAGGATGGAATTCCACACAAACCGGCCACTACCTAAGGGTCAAACCCCTCCTTACCGGGTAAGTCTCGGAAAAGGTAAGTCTTAGGTAACGATCCTAGCACACTCAATCCAATAGCGGCTTTTTTGGCTCACTACTACCTAGAGTTCATCATCTTAGGTATCTAAGAGGGGAAATTACCGGGTAAGTCTCATTCCTCAATTAGTTTGCTAACAATAGGTTGCCCTAAGTTAGATTGAGCTCAACAAACACTAGGATTTCAACACATCTACATCCAAACATCAAGATTCAACAATATAAGAACAACAGAATAAAAACACGGGTGGATCATGCTAAACCACGGCCGTGGGAGCATGAAGAACAAGCCGTGGTTTGGTTCCGAGTTGGGATTTCGAACACAAATCGATCCTAAGCTAACATGGAAGCAATACAATCATAGTCCAAATCACAAACATTATTCCTTCACTCTAGAACCACATCTATCTAGCCAATAACATTCATTTCAAGATCAAACTTCACAATCAAAACATGCTTGCAAGTCATGGTCAAATGATGAAGAACAATCCAAAGAAAAGACATTAAAAGCATAGAATAGAAATTATCAAATCCTTACAAGGCTCCAAGAGCTAATCCAACTTGACAACAATCGAAGCTTCACTCGAATCCAATCTAATCTCGCTCTAAAACGAGAATCTACACTAATCTCTTCCAAGAACACCCCTAATGGGTGCTTGGAAGAGAGGCAACAATGGAGAAGTGTTTTGGGGAAGAAAGGTAGGTCAAAAGAGAGGAGAGAGATCCCCAATTACAGCCTGCAAAATCCTTTAAATACCCACTAAGATGCAAGAGCAATGGAAGAGAATCGTGGCCAGCTGTCAACGTGGTCCTGGCAAGAATTACGGGCATAACCACGGCCGTGGAAAGGGCCTAGACCGTGGTTTCTGACAGAAGCTTCTCCTAGGCTCGTTAAGCCATGATTTGGTGCATGGTTTGTGTTGGCAAGGTTCCATGAGTCCTCCTTAGCCCTTAGCTTGCATTCCAATGAGTCCGGAAGTGTGTCATCTCGAGGAATGATCCTCGGATGCATCGATTAGCCTCTTAAATCTCCCAAATTACCTACAAAGCAAGCAAAAGTCCGAGTAGACGTCTATCTCGACAAAATACGTGAATTGAGTGCAAAACGTCATGAACTAGTGCTAAACTGTGCATGAATGAGTGAGAAATCTATCTAAATGACGCCCTAAATCACGCAATAAATCGTGTTATCAGAATACCCCATACTTAAGGTTTGCTCGTCCCCGAGCAAATTCCCAACTATAGACTAAGAGATAACATGATTTATGTATGCAGAAAAATGGAAAAATCTTTTTGGTTTGTGCTTCTACTATTGGATCACCTTCATAGTCATGTTTCATGGTCATGGATAAGCATTCATGTATGCAGAAAAATGGAAAAATCTTTTTGGTTTGCAGCTCCTCAATAGTCTCGATCCGGTGGTGGTGGTGGTGGTACGTACGGATACTGAGCCGGGTCGAACGGGTAGCCCATAGTCTGCTGGAACTGTAGCTCCATCATCCTGCGCTGATAGTGCTGCTCCTCTAACATCTGATGAGTCCAACTTTCAATGTGTCGGTCCTGGGCAGCAAATCTCTCATGCATGTCAACAGTAAGGGCAGCATAAGAGTCTATCATCTGATCTGTCAGGTCGTCGATCCGGCGATGAACCTCAGAATCTCTATGGCGGCGTGTCCGACGCCTAGCAGATCTAGCAGGAGGTGCAGTAGGTGCTGGCTCAGTATCCTCCTCATCATCCAAGTCGATGATCGGTGGCGCGCTCGTCCCTGCAGTATCCGTCCCTGTATCCATCGGGACACCACCATCTCTCTCATCCGTCGTCTCCTCGTCGTCGTCATCCTCCTCCTCCTCAGCAGGGGCAGCTGCTGCCTCTCTGTGATCCTCCATCAGTGGAGCCCATGTTGTCTGCCAATAGTGCGGATCAAAGACTGTGAACTGAGCAGACCAGCGGATCCCCTGAGGTGCAGTCCGCTCCCAAGGCATGGCGACGTATGGAGTGGTCAAACCACGGGGAACCAGAATCCTCCGTGTGATCATCTCCTGTAATCCCAACGGCTTCGGAGCCGCCGCCATCGTGCAAACACTGAGGTCCATCCCGTGATATGTAGCAATATGGGTGACCAGACCTCCGCAGCAAATGTCTCCCTTCGCCTTGGCCTTGATCCTGTGCAGATCCTCTGCCAGGAGCAAGCCAAAGTCTGGGAAACCTCCTGTGACCATGCACTAGAGGCTGAAGAGCTCGCCCTGTCTGATCTTCTGGGGCATCTCAGTACACGCCAGAAGTGTCTCGCTGAAAATCCTGTGGGCTAGTGTGAAGGCCGGATGAAAGATGACCTTCTCCCTGGAATCTCCAGGGCGCCATCTGTCTGCATGCTCAGTAATATGGGCAATCTGCCCCCAAAACTCCCTAGCTACGGATCGGGAGGGGAAGTCGGTGGCGGTGGGCTCAGAGAAACCAAAAATCTCTCTCCATATCTCTAAAGGAACTATGAAGTTCCGGTTCATCAACCGGTACTTCACAGACCGGTCTGTGGGGAGGTAGGAGAAGGAGCTAAAAAACTCTAAGGTCGGCTCCAAGTAAGCTGGGGCTCCTCGGATCTCAGTAAACTGATCCAGCCCGACAGTAGCAATCATCCTCCTAAGGTCAGCGTCTAACCCTAGACAATCAAAAGCCGACACGTCCAGAAATCGTGGTGCGATAACTGGACGGCTAGCTATCCGCTCATAGTCTACCCGGCATCTCTCGTGGATAACCGGGCGGTAGGGACGGGAAGAAGAAGAAGAAGGGGAGGGTGAGGATCTGTCTCTAAGGGCTAAGCGACGATCTGAACTCATTTTCACTCAACTCTGTCAGACCACCTCGGTCACTGACAAGCCTCAAGAACACCTCGGTCGAGATGCAGTTCGACTGGACCGAGGCGCAGCAGTTACGATTCCAATTCTCAGAAATTCAGTTCTTTTCCCCCAAAATCACTACAATTGCTTCCTAAGGGGTACTTATGCCTTTTCTCAGCAGAATCAGGGGCAACCAAAGCCCAAATCGAAGCGAATGAACGAGTTAGGGTTTCGACTTGTTTTACCTCGTTTCGGTCGATTCGTTCGATTTTCTTGCAGATCTGTTGTTGCAATCGGTTCCTCGACCCTTCAATCACAGTTTAGAAGCAGAAATCTTCGAAAACGAGCGAGATTTGAGAGAGAGCGAAGTGGACTGTTCCCCGCGGTCGAGGTGGGTAAAAAAAGTGAAAAATAAATTTTTCCCCCTTTTATACTGTTCCTGGATCTGCTGTCACCTCGGTCGAGATGGTCTCGACTGGACCGAGGTGGTACGGACCGAGGTGGTTCTGCAGAAACCCTAGTCGCCTCGGTTGCTCAAGAATCAACTCGGTCGTGATGCTCTGACAGTGACCGAGATGCTTCTGTCTTCTCAAAATCTCGAACTTCTGTCTTTCCAGTTGTCCATCCTTCCTTAGATATTCCCTGTTGACTGTCCAGAACGCCAAAAACAAAGCAAAGCAAAGCAAAAACAAAAACTATCTAAGCTAGACTAGAAAACGGGAAAAGAAAGCAATACCTTGGGTTGCCTCCCAAGAAGCGCTTGATTTAAGGTCGCTAGCTGGACCATGCTGCGTCTCAAACGAGGTAGGAGGTGCCCTCACCCCATACTTCACCTCCATCGTGGGGTGAAGTAAGTAGATCCATCAAACGCTCCAACAAGTGTAAGTGCTCATCGGGGAATGAATCGTCTATGGGTGGGTTATCCGTCTCGCGGGAGGATTCCGGTAGCCGGCTGAGGTGATCCGCAACTGAGTTCTCGGATCCTTTCTTATCGCGGATCTCTAGGTCAAACTCTTGAAGCAAGAGAATCCATCGAATAAGGCGCGGCTTGGCATCTTTCTTAGCCAACAAGTAACGAATGGCTGCGTGGTCGGTGTAGACAATGACTTTCGCTCCTACTAGGTAGGAACGAAACTTCTCGAAAGCATATACAACCGCCAATAACTCCTTCTCGGTGGTAGCGTAGTTGCGTTGTGCTTCATCTAGCGTTTTGCTAGCATAATAAATGGCGGTGGTCCGTCCATCTTTTTTCTGTCCAAGCACCGCTCCTACGGCTACATCACTAGCGTCACACATGACCTCAAAGGGCAAGGTCCAATCAGGAGGTTGGATAATAGGAGCGGAGATCAACGCTTCCTTAATCCTGTAAAAAGCATCAAGACACTCATGCGAAAACTCAAAAACAACATCTTTATTCAAGAGGTTAGTTAGAGGTTTAGAAATCTTAGAGAAGTCCTTGATGAATCTCCTGTAGAAACCTGCATGCCCGAGAAAACTCCTCACACCTTTAACAGAATAAGGGGGAGGGAGTTTCTCAATAGTTTCGATCTTAGCTCGATCGACCTCAATACCTCGATTAGAAACGAGGTGTCCTAGCACAATGCCTTCATTAGCCATAAAATGACACTTCTCCCAATTTAAAACAAGGTTAGTGTCTTCACATCTTTTAAGCACTAGAGACAGGTTAGATAGGCAATCATCAAAAGAGGAACCATATACAGAAAAGTCATCCATGAATACCTCCATGATCTCCTCTATGTACTCGGAGAAGATAGCCATCATGCATCGCTGGAAGGTAGCGGGTGCATTGCACAATCCAAATGGCATCCTCCGATAGGCAAACGTCCCCCATGGACAAGTGAAAGTGGTCTTCTCCTGATCATCCGGATGGATAGGAATCTGGAAGAACCCACTATAGCCGTCCAAGTAGCAAAAGTGTGAATGCTGGGCCAACCGTTCGAGCATTTGATCGATGAAGGGAAGCGGAAAATGATCCTTCCGAGTTGCCGTGTTCAGCTTCCTATAATCGATGCAAACTCTCCAGCCTGTAACGGTCCTCGTTGGGATCAACTCGTTGTTCTTATTCGTCACAACGGTCATCCCTCCTTTCTTCGGAACGACATGCACCGGGCTAACCCACTTGCTGTTCGAGATAGGATAAATAATACCTGCATCCAACAACTTAAGAACCTCCTTCTTCACAACCTCTTTCATGATCGGATTTAACCGTCTTTGAGGTTCTCGTGAAGTCTTATGATTATCTTCCATTAGAATTCTATGCATGCAGAAAGAAGGTTTAATGCCAATAAGATCATCCGTGGTGTAACCTATAGCTTTTCGATGCTTTCTCAGGACATGCATTAACTTAGATAATTCAGAATCGGAGAGGGAAGCACTAACAATAACGGGATAAGTAGAATCCGGTCCAAGAAAGATATACCTCAAGTGACTGGGGAGCTGTTTAAGCTCCACGACTGGGGGTGCTTTCTGGGGGGAATCCATGCTTCCTCTTTCCAGTGGAGTGGTATCAGAAACTGGAATCGATGAAGTCTCAGTTTGAATCATCTCGCCTTCGACCTCGGTCGAGGCGCATAAACGTTGACCGAGATGTTCTTCGGTCGCCTCGCTCAGTCCAGAAAGTGCCTCGGTCGAGGTACTGCTACTGGATCCGAGACTGGAGATCTTCGTCTCCTGGATTAGCTTTTCAGTTTTAGCTCCTGGATCCTCTTCCAGTGCCTTCAAGCTCCGTATATCTGCATCACAAGAAGCATCTATACCTTCCTCTATTAAACTGAAGCTAATAACTCTTTCGAGTGGGTCGTTAATAAGGATAGAGCTCACCAATTCTCTTGATTCTTCTTCATCGTAGATGTTGAAGATATCATCAGTTAGTTTCTCCCCTTTCATGGCTGCAAGTAGCGCGAACTCCACCTCATCGCCACCAACGTTGAATTTCAACTTGGCATTCTTGCAATCCACGTTGCAACCCGAAGTTGCTAGAAATGGTCTCCCGAGAATAATAGGAACAGGATAATCTGCGGGAATGTCAAGTACAACAAAATCTATGGGAAGATAGAAGTTACCTAACTTGACCGGAACGTCCTCCAAAATGCCCACTGGATGGGTAATGGAGCGATCCGCCATGTAAAGTCGAATCTTGACCGGCTTGGGCTCTCCAAGACCGATCTTCGTGCATAGCTCCAGCGGGATGATGCTCACGCTGGCTCCTAGATCACAAAGGGCTTCACAAGTGACATCCCCAACTTGAATGGGAATACAAAATGAGCCGGGATCTCTCAACTTAGGTGGCATCTTTTCCTTCATGATTTTGATAAGCTCCGAAGATTTAGATGTCATCCTAACTTCACCAACATCCTCCAGCTTCCTCTTCCTTGATAAGATTTCTTTTAAGAACTTCCCATAGGCGGGCATACCTAAAATAGCATCAAGGAAAGGAATATTAATATGTAGCTTATTCATCAAGTCAAAAAACTTACCAAAGTGCTTGTCTAGATGTGCTCTGGCTCTGGACTGAGGGAATGGAAGTGGTGGTTTATATGCAGGAGGTGGAACATAAGTTTCTGTCGTCCCTCCTGCTTTCTGTTGCTCCGCCTCGGTTGGCATCTCGGTCGAGGTGTTCTTCAATTGGATCTGGACCGAGGTGGTCTGCGTCGAGCGAGGTACTGGATCTGCAGTTTTGAGTCCACTCCTCGTCGTTATGGCCATGCATTGGCCCTTAGGGTTAGTTTCCGTCTTTGCTGGAAGCTTCCCTGGATCTCTTGGCGCTTCATTCGCCTTATTAGCAAGTTGTTGTTCGAAGGACTTTTGGGCCCTCAAAAATGAAGTCATAGAATTCTCCATAGCGCTAAGCTTGATCAAGATTGCTTCCAGAACTGCGTCTTTCTTTTCTGGCTGAGACGAACTTGATCCTTGCCCTTGGCTTTTCAATGGAGTAGAAGAAGAAGAAGGGGAAGAGAGGTAAGGGTTAGAGGAATCATTAGAGTTGGAGTTTGAATGATTGTTACCGTAGTTTTGGTTATTTGCCCTCCAGTTGTTGCTATTGGATCCTCTATTGTTGTTGTTGTAGTTGTTGTTTCGGGGACCGTTGTTGTTGTTACGGTACCCGTTATTGTTGTTGTTTCTTTGCCCTTGCTCTTCCTTCTTAGTTTGAGCCATCAAGAGCTCCTTCAATTGCTTCACGTCATTCGTCAAAGACGTGAGTTGATTGTTGTTGGATTGAGTCTCTTGAAAGTTGACTCTTTTAACTCCACCTTCAGCTCCTTGGTGGGTATATTTCTCCATGTGCAAAGCTTGCTTCTCAATGAAGTCCCAAGCCTCATCAATCGCCATGTCCATGAAGGTACCGGCGGAAAGTAGTTGGAGATTGAACTGGGTGCTTCCGTCCAGCCCTTTGAAGTAGATCTCCAACAACTCGATCTTTGGAATCCCATGATGTGGGCAATCCAAGAGGATATCCTTGAACCGCTCCCAAGATTTGGACAAGCTCTCCTTGTCCTTCATAATGAAAGCGTTGATCTTCCCTCTCATTTCAGCGGTCTTTGAGGGGGGAAAGAATTTGGTCAAGAATTCCGTAGTCATCTCCTCCCATGTGCTAATTTTTCCTGGAGGAAGAGATTGATACCAAGTAAGAGCTCTATCTTTTAAAGAAAAGTAAAAAGGTCTTAGCTTGTAGTTGTTATTCTCAATTTTGGGGGGTCGCAAGGTTTCCATCAAGATCTCGTAGTTTTGAAGATGTTGATGCGGCGACTCTTTCTCTAGCCCTCCGAATTGGCATTGGCGAATCATGGCTAGAACTTGCGGTCGAAGTTCGTAGTCATGATCTGCTGGATCTCCTAGGTTCACTCCTGGACGCCTCAGCTGTTGGTTAGGGTCCATCCTTTGACCTAGGGTTTGTGGGATTCCTGCGAGAAGAACATCTCGGATTGGCATCCGAGGTGGAAGTACATCGGCCGGGGCGTCAGGTACTGGAATCTGCCTCGGTCGCGGGTCAACTACTGGATCCTGCATCGGTCGAGGATCAACAGGAGGATCTTCCCTCGGTCGAAGTAGAATCTGGTCTCGTATGACTGCTATCTCAGCTTCGATTGCTGCAGTCTTGGTGCAATTCTCTTCTTTCTCTTGCCTGAGTTCTTCCTTGCTGAGGCGTAGCAGCTCTAGCGCCTCTTTCAATTGGGCCGCAAGATCACGATCGTCTTGTTGGGCCATCTTCGCTTCTCTTAAGCGTCGCTTGTATGTCTTTTCTGGTTCGGGATCGTAAGGAACGATTTCCTTCCCAGCGCGGGTTCTTCGCATATACCTAAGAAAGAACCTGCAAAAGTCACTCAAGTAGAGTGGTTAGATGAAACGGGGAAATCGCCCCAAGAGCAAACCGTACCGGCTCGGTCTAGACCAAGTCCCCGGCAACGGCGCCAAAAACTTGTTCGCTCCAAACGGTGTGTGCAAGCTTTAAATTTATAACCCTAGACTTAAGCTTAAAACAAGGATGCGAACCCGCAGTGTACGGGTCAATCGTAGTAAAAGCAAGAAAATTCCAGGGGTCGATCACAGGGACTCGGTGAAACAAAGTCAATACGGTGTGCTTATGTCAATACTAACCACAAGAGCGATTAACACAATCAAAGATGAATAAGAAGTCAATAAAGCAAACATGCAATTCTAGGGATTAAAGCATCTAGTTGTGGTTCCAACTCAAGATCTATAGATAAGCGGACAAAGCTGAGATTTTTGCGTGGGGAAGGTGTTACTAAAGTGGAGTAGATCACTGGGTAAGTCTCACTACTCGCTAATCCAAAACCGTAACTCCTATTACCGGGTAAGTCTCAAGGAATCAAGATAAAGAACTATAACCTCAAACTAACACACCATCTAAGGGAATAGAATCAACCTTTACCGGGTAAGTCTCAGGCTAACTCACAAAGATGGGATGGAAGCACACTCAAACCCCAATAAAGGATGAACCTTTATTACCTACACTTATGATCGTTGGTACACAAACTAAGGAATTACCGGGTAAGTCTCATCTTAAGCTTGCTTTGAACCAGGAAAGGTGTAATAAGAATAGGATTTGGCAAACTCTAACACTTAACTCTCAGTTATGGATCCCATAAGTCACCTCGGTCAGCCAGTTTTCACCCCGGCCGAGATGTTCATCGACTGAACGAGGTGCTTAGGGTTAAGGTTAAAGACTCGAACTTTCAGGATCCTACTGGAATCTAAGATTATTCTATCATTGTTTTTCCCACAACCTTCAACCAATCACCCTAGAATCACACAAGGAAATTAGCCACTCATCATCATGAAAGTATTAATCAAATATATGGGAAGAAGGTGAATATTTAAACAAAGAAGAATTTAATGAAAAGACTTCAATAACTGAATCAAATATCACAACAAGCGTTCCTTGGATAGCAATCCAACAAGCAAGACAACAAGGAAGGGAATCTAAGATAATCTTACAAAAACCCTTCAAAAGCTATAAAAGCTACAATCTTCAATCTTCCTTCAACCTTCAACAAGGTTCTTCGAATCTCTCCCAAACTGGAGTGCAGCTACTGCAGGAAGTATGCGGATCTCAGCGGGGTATGCGACGTCGTATGCGAGATGTTGGATTTGTGAAAATCCAACCCTTTTTATAGGAAAATAACCCTCCAAAGATAAGATATCTTAGAAAGATCTCTTCCCATAAAAATAGGTAAAATATATGATTCTGCATATCTCTTTCCTTCCAGGAGCCAAGCCCAAAAATATAAGATATCTTTCCAATTTTAAAAGATCTCAGCCAAGAATAAAATATTCTCGCCGCGTCCTAGGTATTCGCCTCGGTCGAGTCGGCGTCTCTGGATCACCTCGGTCGAGGTGAATCTCTGGTCAACCGAGGTGAGTCACAACTGAATGCGAATTCTCTCAAAACTGGTCCAAAGTAAATCTTTAATCCATGGCTATGCTTCCTGGATGTAGCTCTAAATGACTCATGACTCCTTTTGCTCCTTTTTGATGCAAAACGTACCAAATTACCTGCAATTACAACAAAACTAGGTGTAGACCTCGATCCTCGCAAAGGTAGATGAAATGGTAGTAAAATCACATAATGCACATGCAAACATGCAGATTATGAAAGATAAAACGTCCAAACAAACCCCAAAATATAGACTATAATTCATGCTATCATGCCCCTTTAGATTACCATTGAGGTTGATAGAGTACGAGGCGGTTGTGATGCACTCTTTGATTAGGAGGACTAGATGATCAGGCAACCCTATCATCCGGAGGCAGTGGAGGATAAAATTGTGGTCAATAGTATCAAAGGCCTTAGTGATGCCAATCTTCAGCATGACTCTCGGGGATATGTGTTTCCTGGTATATTTGAGGAGGAGTTCTTGGCATAAGAGGATATTGTGCTTGATGGATTTTTTGCTAACAAAAGCACCTTATTAGTGGCCGATGAGGTTTGGGAGGATGGTGTTGATACGAAAGGCGATGATCGTGGCAATGGTTTTATAGGTGGTGTTACAACATGATATGGGTTTATAGTCGGAAGGGGTGGAGGGTTGTCATTTTTGGCAATAAGGGATATGAAGGTGTGATTAATGTGTTTGAGCAGTTTCCCTGTGGAGAAGAAGTTTAAGATAGCCGATGTGAAGTCATCTTTAGCAATGCTCCAGGATCTCTTGAAGAAGAAAGCGTTGAAGCCATCCGGGCCTGGGGCCTTGTTGTCACCGATACTGAATAGGGCGTTTTTAACATCATCCGGAGAAACCTGCAAAGAAAGAGACTCAAAGTCAAGAGGGTTGATGGTGGGGAGAGGGTAGTTGGGAGGGGGGTAGGAGGTATGGTTATTTGCTGGGTTTAGGATGGAGGAGAAGTGGCCAATGATGGTGTTGACAATGTTCTCGGGGTCATGGTGAAGGACGTTGGTTGGGTCTTTGATGTAGGTGATGTTATTAGCGCTCTTTCTGGTTTTGATGCATCTACAGAAGTACGAGTCGTATTGGTCTCCATGAGCAATCCATTTGATTTTTGCAAGCTGACTAAGGGTGATTCTGAGGTTATGCATGGAGGAAAGGAGACGGGTAGTTTTGTCCCTCTTATTTGCTTGGAGAGTGCAGCAGGGGGTTGGCCTGCAAGGAAGTTTGAGTGTCAAGGAGGGAGGCTTTGTGTTCAGCAACCTCTTGGTGAAGAATTTCAAGTTTGGAGTTGGGGAGCTTCTTAAGTTTGGCCTTGATAGTCTTAAGCTTTCGGGTGAGGTTAGAACATAGGGTTACCCGTAAAGTCATGCCTCCAGTGCTCATGGATAGTGGGAAGAAATTCCTCATGGAAAACCCAAGTATTATTGAACCTGAAGTGTTTCCTGGCGTCAGGAGAAGAGGGGGCGAGGGCCAGAAGGCAGGTGAATGCTATTTTCAATCTTGAGATTAATTTCTTTAAGAATACCATGATAGAGACCAAGTGCTTTAGCACCGATTATAGAATTGTTTTTTTGACTTTCTGGTGTCGAGGGAGATGATATTACCGTGGTGGTCTTTGATAACAAATTCGAACTAGACTCACCCGGCTGAAACAATGATCCATCAAAGTTGTGTTTGATAAATGGAGAACATTCTTACCCATTTATATTCTTTTTCCTTCTCTGGGGATTTGTATTTATTCTTTAAAATTCCTCTTTGTGTAGACTATCCTCATTACGTTGTTGGACCATTTTTTAAGTTGGTATTTGATAAATTAAGTGATACTATTGGTGGTCCTCCTGTCTCATTTTGAAAGATAATTTTATTTCTTGAATACCAAATATCCACCAAATTATTGCAATCAATGTTATATTTGGGATTCCTAGTATAAGTTTTAGGTTTTGTAGATATATGTTTGGTTTTATATCATCAAAATTTTGTGTAATAGATATAAGGGTTTATATCATAACCTTATTGTTGTCGTTGTTTGTATATGCCGACTTCTCGTTGCCGTCACCGCCTCTTTTTGTCTTCTTTCGTAACGGCGATGGCAAAAGACATAGGCGAGAAGGCGGCGGCAGGCCCAATGATGTTGAATCTGCGGTGGTTCCAGCAGTGGTGAATCCCACGATTGGCGGTAGCGGCGGCGGGTATACAATATGAGCAGTTGTGGACGAGAAGACGTGCATTTCTATATCAAGTTATTTGAGTACCCGTGGGACGAGTTTACCGTCCCTAAACACAGTGTTTAGCATTCTTCCACTTAGTGTAAAGTGTTTAGGAGTGTTTTTTTACTGGTGTTTTCGTCAAATACACGGTTTAGTGTATTGCAAACACTAAAATGGTACAGGACATAAATTAAAATGTGCCAAGTTTTATTGATCTAAAATGGTACAGGACATAAATTTCAAAGGAAACAATGCACGAATCTGATAAAAGAAATGCCCAATACTGACAACAAACAACATATGTCAATTCAAACTATATACTACATGGTAATCCACCTGAATATGAAAAGTTTCCAAACTCGAAACCTAGACCGGACTGAACCGGGTTGGGATTGTAATTCCGAATTTGATTCTATTTGTTGGGCAAAATCCCAGCTTGATTTGAGTAGGATTCATTGGTTCCTTGAACTTCAAATCCTGGTGCCAAACTATTGAGTTTTACTTGGATTTTTTACCACTAGGGTTGGAACCGGATGAGTTGAGCTCGTCCCAGGCTTCGATCCATGTCACCATGGCGTCGGCTAGCTTGTCGAAGTACGGGTCTATTTTCGAGAGCTTCTGCTTCACTTGCTTTGAGAGCTCAATGTAGCATTGTTGCACTGTGGTGCATTCTTTTGGGATGACCGCGGCTTGGAAGAATGGGATGATCTCTTCTTGCCAGAAAATGCCTTTGTATTCTTTCTTTAGGTTCACAAACGGGTTGCTCGCTTTGCTGTGGTAGATGTACGGGAGTCCGGTCTTGATTCCGAGCCCCAAGTGGTCACAAATCACCTAAAACGTACATAACCAGGTGTTGTGTGCAAGTAAACGTTAGAACTTAAAAATCCAACACATAAGCTCAACGAGTTCCATCTTAAATAAAAACTAATGTTACTTTTTGCAAAAGTAGTTTACCTTGGTGCACCATCCAGCCCACATGTCATCGTAGCGTCCGATGGGCTGACCGTCGCCCATGAGACCGAAGTACATGGCTGCGCCAATAAGCTCACGGTCGAAGGCCAAGTTCATACCACACATAGGGAACAAGGTGCCTTTAGGAATAGTTAATACTGCATCCACATACCTATCAATCGTAGGAAACAAAGGTTAATGCACTTAACACTTAATTAAGACAACTTGGACAATAAAGACTAAAAATGTTTACTCGCCTAGTGTTCCTCTCACGTGGCTTGACGAGTTGGGTAGGGGCGTCATAGTCAGGGATGTTGAGCCAAAGACCGTGAGAGACCGCGGTCGGAACACCCTCGCGTAGACTGAACGGATACCCACGAACAAAATCCGCACCTTCGCGATAGGGGTCGTATAGGGTGTTGTAGAATAAGGGCGTCGACGGGCATAGGAGGTTCTTGATGTGTTGCTCGAGTGCGTTGATGTCTTTTCCGGATGGGTCCTTAGCAACCTGACCCATCAAAATCACGATGAAACCAATTGGTAATAGAAGGAGTAACCGAACTAGCCAAATTATAAGAAAACACTTACAAAGCAATCATCATCAATGGTGAAGATGTACTTTTTCTTGGACACCATGTAACCAAAACATCTACAAGCCGAATCCTTAAACGAAATGCAAGAAGCCCTAGGACCGAGAATCCGGTTAATATCATTCCTATTGTAAAGCTCGTAATCGAAGCCTTGGGGAACATTGATAACCTTAGAAGGATCGCCATCTTGAACGATGATCAAATGGTAGGGCTGAAAGAAGGGTCTCCACATCTCAAGGAAATCGAGGTTTCTGATTGTGGGTATGACGATATCGAGTTCATCTTTCAATAAGGGTATAGAAGGAGTCGCCATGGAAGCACTAGATAAGACCTTAGAGGAAGAAGAGAATGGGGATTGTGAGTGTGGAAGAAGAAGAAGGAGGAATGTATAAATATAGAAAGTGGAGAAAGAAGGGGAAACGTGTAAGGAGATTCAAAGGTTTGCAAATTGTTTGTTTACTTTGTTTTGGTGGAGCTGATTTTGAGGCTCGGTTTTGATTTGGTTTGGACCGGTTCTCATTGAGCTTTTGTTTGTGTGTGTGTTTAATATGAACGTGCTAAACGAGTTTAAATGTGGTTTGGGACCAGTGGACCATCTTCATTGGTGATGGCCAAAGGCAAATTTTGTGACTTGGATATGACTTTGGCCTTCTATGGTAGCTAATTGACATGGTTTATCAAGTACGACGTGTCCTTTTTTTGTTGGTCACTAAAGTTTGAGATAAGATAACATTAAGGGTCAATTTGGTTCCAACTTTGAAAACGGAAACGGAATGAAAACTTAGTCTGTATGTTTAATTTTCGTATTCATGAAATTTTATAGAATCATTTATTGTGGTTTAAATTAATTGTAGTAGAATTTGATTAGTTTTGATACCCTATATTGAAACAAAATGGGAAAAACAAATACATTTTACAAGCAAACCGAATTGATTCCAAAAAACATTCATGAATAAGTTAAACATATGAACTAGATTCATTTCCATTTCGTTTTCGTTTTCGGAGTTATAACCAAACGGGGACTAATATCACATGAAACTCATTAGAACTTTGATATATAGATAACGGATGTGGATGAAAACTTGTCTCAAATAAGATAAGATTGAAACCCATATGAAGCATATGAAAGAAGGTTGCTTCAAAGTTCAATGCCTTGGTGTTCATTAGAATGCAAGAGAGTTGGTTCTACACTAGAAAGTAGAAATGAGATGTTCTTTCATCTCACATTAAGGAGCAAATATGCACGTAAAGGCTTGACTTGATGGGAATTGCTAACTGCATGCAAATATGCAAACTGCTTTCGATCATCCATAAATGTGTCATGTGGAAGGGTGTGCCTAATTTCTTTGCCAACAACATTCAGCTTCATTATACGATGTCCTACAATTCTACCTTAACCTTCAAGTTCGAATGAATATATGTAATATTATTGCTACCCCTAATAAATTTGACGATGGATCAAGCTAAAACATTATTGCGGCTGGGAATACGAAGTTCGAAATTATCAGAAAACTTGTAAGAGGGTCGAGTGTCCCCACATCAATTATATATTGTTATTTTCTTTGAGTGATTTTATCCGGTTAGACATGGGATGTAGCACGGACGCATTGCGATTGTGCCCCGGAGGCATATTGAAACTTGCTTCTCTGCCAATCTTCAATTGCGCCCGGACCTTATCTTTTGAACGGACCTCGCCCGTCTCGCTTACCCTAGCCGCTGTCTCAATATATATTTTACGTAAGTCCAAATCACAATTCGACATCTCAATCCAAAAAACCTCGTAAAATATGTCGACATTTTTTGAAGAGATCGAAGTTGAATCCGATGGTGAAAACGTTAATTTTCCGTTCGATGAAAAGAAGTATAACAATCCAAATGAGCTTCTTACAGATGTGGAAGTAAAGTATATTATTTCATTTAACGAGATTGTTATTTTCCTTCTTTTTTGTCATTTTATTTCCTAGTTTTAGGTATGGTAGAATTGAGAACCGATGTCGTAGAAATCATACCATTATTTCGTTTTTAATAGTATTAGACATCCTCGAATAGAAAACCGAAATTTCAGAATTAATGCTTTATTTCGTTTTTTTATTAGTTTAGACATGTTAGAATGTAGAACCGGAATTTTAGAGTTAGTAATTTATTTCGTTTTTATTAGTTTTAGACATGCTTGAATAGAGAATCAAAATTTTAAATTAATATTTTATTTCGTTTTTAATAGGATCTTATGGAATATTCTCGTGTGATCGGTGTTTTTTCGTCCAAGTTTGAAGCTTCATGGATATTTTTTGCATAAAGATAATTTATTAGGTTGGACTCGACTTGTGGGTTACTCGATGAATATGGTGTTAGACATAAACAAATCATGGTTGGATAGATGGAGGTTCCGTATCTTTCATTTGGCATGCGATAGACATGGAACACCTAAAAAGGAGAAATATGTTGATCCCGATCACGTGCCAAGTACTAGCCGGAAAAAGAACTCGAAGAAGTGTATGTGCAAGTTTGAACTTGAGGTGATACAACTAGAAGAACAAAAATGGACATTGAGAGTTATTTGTGGAGTCCACAACCACATAATTCCATCAGTTTTAAGGGGTCGTGCATATGAATGACGTTTGACTCCTATTCAATATCAAAAGGTGGAGCGTGATTTGGGGTTAGGGTTGAAGGATGCTACCTGGTTGATCCTGCCAATTGAAGGATGTACTTGGTTGATCCTGTCAGTTGAAGGATGCTACCTAGTTGATCTTGTCAGTAGTCATATGTTTGTCTCAAAGATTAAGACATGCATATGTAAGTATGAACTAATTCAGACAGTAAAAACTATGAATGACTCATTTAATCAGTTATAGTTTATTTGATGGTACCTACTACTCGAATAACCGTAGTAACTTAGGAGGTATATTAGCATCAATATGAGATTCAAGAGGTGAAATAAACTTAACAAGAGCAAGTTCATTCATATGCATGAATTCATCAATCATATGAGAAATAATACCAACAATAGAACTCTAAAATTCGCGAGTCTTTGGTTTCGAGAGGTATTGGTTCGTTCGTCTCTCTTCGTGATTCATGGGTACAAATTCAACAATTGTATCTATGACATTATTAGAGATATTAGCATGAGGTATAAATTCAACAAGAGTACGCATGCACCACAAATTTAGGAGTTGTATGAGACCATTCTTCTATATGTGTATCATTTGTACTCCGCAAATGTCTAGAATCCGTGCAAATATATAAATCAATCGGTAGATCTCCAAAACACTAATATGAAGAAATGGACCAAGAGGATATGATATATAGCCCAAAAGAGGTAGGGAGTGAAATAGAATAATGATGATGAAAGATGCTAAATAGAGTCCTATCAAGGACCAATATCCTTTAGAGAGGAATTTGTACCAAGTTATTAAACACACTGTTATATGGCACTAGAGGGCGTCCATGTGATAATGATATCATCGACATAGACTAGTTATAAGTTTCAAATGCAACACTTTTTAGACGTTGGATTCATTCATTTCATACCTCTTTCACTCTTTCATACATCTCTATTCGTATGAAAATCATTCATTTTCTAAATTTCGGTACCTACCTTGGTTTGTTTCGTATTTCAATCATTCAAGAGCATAATGGTATGAAAGTACCATAACACAAGGATTCAATCTTTCTAGAGTCGGAGTAAACATGGAAACATCAAGATCGACTGAAGATTATAGAAGCCAAGCGGAAACCATTAGAGATGGAAGCCATTTTATGACGACCTTTCAAAGATTCCCGATTCTGCCCATCTCTCCATTGGATTTGGACAATCACGCAAAACGAAAAGTTGTAGATCTTCGAAAGAGATTCAAAAGTAGTAGTCATGGTCACGTAGTACAAAATAGATCAATGAGAAAGCCAGTTTTAATGAGCTATCGAAGAAGCTATCAGAACAACGATCCTTACAACCATGGTACGGACGTATGGTGCCGTATCATGTGCCACCGATAAGAAAATTAAATATCTTTGATTGTACCTTTGGAAGTTTAATATTTTGTGTAACCCTAGATACTGAGAGTTGTCCTTATATATTCATATGTCAGCCGTAAGGTTAGATTCACTATTTCATCCCG
Organism: Fagopyrum homotropicum; assembly: GCA_033239125.1. NCBI lineage: Eukaryota > Viridiplantae > Streptophyta > Magnoliopsida > Caryophyllales > Polygonaceae > Fagopyrum > Fagopyrum homotropicum. Next base: position 24,206,114 of record BSWB01000007.1, on the reverse strand, counting down.
AATTAGACATCACTCATTTTTCTCCTTACCTTAGCCGTCAAGTAGTTGTTTGCTTTGCTTTGAAGGTTCGCCCTTCAAGAACTAGACAATTGTGAATTTATGTCTTTCTTCATTCTATATATTGTTTTTGCTTTATATATATGATCATGTCTTGCTAAATTTCCTCTTGATCTAAGGATTGGATCCCTATAATGTTTATTTACTGTTTACATATATATATATATATATATATATATATATATATATATATTGACTGTGATATTGCTTCTTTTCAAAGCGTTTAATTCCTAAATTTTATTTACCTTCGAAAGAAGCGGTGTTTATAACTGGTTTAGATAAAATAAGAATAAATTGGTGAATTGAGTCTTTTAGGTCAATGAGTTAATATTTATGACTCCTCCCTTTTTTAATTGAGAAATTGGCCCCCCTTAAAAATAGGTTGGAAGAAATATAGTACAAAAGCTATCAACTTGTTCATCCCATTTGATTTGACATATTTGACATTTAATATGTATCTCCACCTATTACACAAATGCACAATTCTCAACTTGCACACTTTCTCACCTTCTACCCAAAAATTCGTTTACCCAAAAACGTCACTGTCATATCCAAAATAATTTTGTCAAATTACACAAACACTTCCAAAAAACTAAAATATCAAAAAACATCATACCCATAAATTGGGTAGTATTTTGTTTTATAAAATATTCATACCCAATGCATTCATAAATTGGGTAGAATTTGTCATACCCAAAATTTACACAAATCGATATTGTACACATACATCAATATCAAATGATATTTGGTCATTATAACACTGTTTGGGTAACCATAAAGCATATCCAACATTTCACTTTAAACATACTCAACAATAAGAAACATACAAAAAAATACAATAAACATATACCCAATAAAATAATCATACCCATAAATTGGGTAACATTTTACCAAACTTATATAATGCTCTAAGATTAAATCCACATGCCCAACCGTACCAATAATTTGGGTTATATTTTACAATAATGATACCAATAATTGGGTAATCATACCCCTAAACAGTATACTCAATTCATCAAACACATACCCAATACTACTTAACAAAATGAATCAAATGCATATCCAAAAAATACAGATCTAGTTTCAACTTACCAAAAACTACAGATCTAGTTTCAACTTACCAAAAAATACAAATATGGTTCCAACTACCAAAAAAAATATAGGAGGAAGAGAGTTCCGGGCGAGAGAAAGTGAGGAGAGAGAAAAGTGAAGGAATTGGAAAATAGAGGGAAAAAAAGAAGTTAATGAAGAGAGAGAAAAGTGAAGAAATGAGAAAATTATTGCCCATCACTATCATTTACAAGGGAGAGAGTTACGGGTGAGAGAAAGTGAAAAGAGAGAAAAGTAAAGGAATGAGAAATAGAGGGAAAGATTAGAAGGAAGGGACCCACCACCATCATTTATATTCTTTTCTATTTCTCTAATTTACAGGCCTACTTTCACTGTTTCATCCCAAATTAGACATCACTCATTTTTCTCCTTACCCTAGCCGTCAAGTAGTTGTTTGCTTTGCTTTGAAGGTTTGCCCTTCAAGAACTAGACAATTGCGAATTTATGTCTTTCTTCATTCTATATATTTTTTTTTCTTTATATATGATCATGTCTTGCTAAATTTCCTCTTGATCTAAGGATTGGATCCCTATAATGTTTATTTACTGTTTGCATATATATATATATATTGTGATATTGCTTCTTTTCAAAACATTTAAATCCTAACTTTTATTTACCTTCGAAAGAAGCGGTGTTTATAACTTGTTCAGATAAAATAACTGAAGAACCACAAGAGAATGGAGTTTTATTGAATTTATGAAAAGAACTTGGTTTTGAGAGTACTAGTTTATCAAAGCTTTGAAGATTTCTAACTAACGTAGAAAATTCCGGTCTTTGTACCTTTTTCTAGCTAAAGAGCCAAAAGCGAGCGAAGGTCGTTCTTGGTCTTTTCAGGATTTATAAGTGTATAATGGTTTTTCTTATACTTTCCAAACCGCTGCATTGAGAGCTACGCGAGTTGGAAAGCACGGTGTTTGTTTGTCTATGCCAAATGTTATTTTAGATGTGAAGAACAGAGTAGGAGATACATTAAGGAAAGAGATACTCTAGGAAGGGGGTGAGGGGTAGAGTATGAAAACTTTTCGCAATCAAAGTGTTGAAGAAAATCTAAAGGCCTTGATGTCGACCTTTGAAACATGTGACGTTTAATGTATCTCAAGGCCTTGAAGCGAATCTCAAGGTCTTGACTTGAACATGTAAAAATTGTTATTCACAATTTCAAATAAAAAAATAAAGTGCGGAAATAAAATTGGGATCAACACGCGATATGTTTACGAAGTTCGGCTCTAACGCCTCTGTCTCCGTCTAGGGTTTTTGATGCGGGCTTAAGGCCTCAGTTCCCGATCTAGATTAAAAGTCCTCGGCAGAAGCAAATCTCGGATGAATTAATGAAATCTCGTGCGATATTTAATGAAGAACATATCGAGATTTATCAAAACTCAGAAAACAGATTAATGAATGATATGGAAAGATAAGAAGATGAATAATGAAATGATGTATGATAAGCATAGAAAGAAATGAACCAAGATATGCCCGCAAAGAACCTTGACAAAGGATGTTTCATACCCTTTAACGAAGAGTTTACCTTAACCCTCATTTCTTTAACCTTACACAAGTCTTTTAAGTAAGACAAGCACAATGAGGGAATAGTATTGACCAGGAGCACCAACTTTAAAAAAGATTAGCACACACAAGCACAATCTAGCAAGGACTTCACAACAATTCAATCAAGGCTTTCTCTTTGATTGAATAGAAATGAATAAAACAAAAACTTCATAAACGAATCTGGGAGTTCACACAATATGTTGAAAATAATCAAATCAAGTCTATTTAATAATCTTCTCCTCTAAGGCTATTTATAAGGGAGATCTTCTATGTGAACTAAGAAAGATATCTTTTAAAAGATAATCTAGGAAAGCTATAAAATAATCCCAAAGATAGGATACAAAAACTAACAACTACCTTAAAGAATGTTTAGAGCTTCTAAGGTAAAAATATAAAATATAGTTGCCAAAATTAAAAGATCTTGGCCGGATCTTCAAACGGTGTCAGAGAACAAATCTCGGGTGGATATCTCGGTTGAGATTCCTTTATATAGGTTGGCCGAGATTTCTTCTTTGAGGCTCTTTCTTCGTCCTAGCCACCTTCTATGCTTGCTGGCTCTTCTTGGTCATGGCTTGAATCTTCTATAACAATCAACAATGTCACCAAAGGATTCCTAAGAGTGAGTAGGGTCTCTTTGAGTGTACATGTTGTTAGTATGCTTGTAAATTCATCTTGAATTGCCTTTGCTCTTGACCTTGTGATTGCTCTTTCCATTACGGGATCTGAAGAAGGTGTAGTTGAATTATCCTTCAATAACTTAGCCCTTCAATAACTTCATCTTTAGTTATGGTTTTCCTGGGTATGGTTTTACCTCCATGCTTTCGAGTTGAGATTAGATGGAGATGTTACGGCTCCATGTTGTTGAGTGTTTATACCTCGGCGTTTAGGCTGGGAGGGTTCGAGGTTATTCAAGTTTTGAGACAAAACTTGTTTTTAGGGGGATCTGATGTAAGACTCGTGTCTTTTAGGTGATCCGCAACCGCGTAGGACCTCGCCCGCAGGCACACCACTGAGAGTGTGGCTTTGTTGGGCCGCGTTCGCGGCATAGTAGGAAAGTCGGCCATCTTTTTGGCCGACTTCCTTTCCGTTGTCTTCTTCTTTAAGTTTCCTTTTTCCTTTCCTGTGAGGGTTTCCAAGCTTTAACCTGACTTTCTTCCTCTCCTTATCTCACGTATACACTCTTTCTTCTTCTCTCTTTCTCTTGTTCTTGTTCTTATTTGAATCTTCTTCAAGACTTGTTGATGATGTTGATGTTGCCGAGTTACTGTTGTGAGAAGTTGTCTTTATTGTAGATGGGGTTCTTCTGGTCTTTTATAGAGGAGTGGTGAACCCTCATCTCTTTCCTTCTCCTCCTCCTTCTTTGGTTGGAAATCCAACAAGTGATCTTGAGCTTTTGCTTGTGTTATGTATATGTATATGATCAGAGGTTGTTGTGCCTTAGTTTCTCCTTTAGGTGGAGTGAATTGTTGAGCTAGAGATCCGCCGAAGAGCACATTAGAGTTGTGCTCTATTGAGGAAACCGCACCCGCATCTTCTGGTGTGTCGTCACCCTCGCGCCTGCATTCAGCCACGCGCAATCGCGGCGTCGGACCCTTGTCACCACGCCCACGCCTCTTCTTTCCCGCGCCTTCTTCAGAACTTACCAAGTTATTTGGTAAGTTCATTCCTTCCCTTGTCTTTGGCTTTGGGTTTGGAAGCATGGTAGGTTAGAATGTGTGGAGTTTGAGGATGATGATATATTGATGAATGTCTTATGAGGCTTTGAGGTTTAATTATAATGTCGAGGTTATGGTTTACAAATGTTGTGTATGATCTTATGAGGATCTTAGAGGCTAGAAGTAGAGTCTTCTAGCATTGTGTTCCGATGATTGATTATGTATGGCTTGTGTATCAGGATGTGTTTTGGAGTGTTGATCGAGTGTTGAGGATATTGTGATACAAGTAAGTTTGTAAGACTTACTTAGCTGCATTCCTATATTGGATTTATGCATGAGTGGTGTGTGTTATATGCTTTATAGCATGCGATATTGATTTTTACCGACGTTTAATGGACCCACTTGTAACAGGAGGTGACCGCTTGCTCAACACTCCCGAGGGAGGTTGAGGGATGCTCTGTGACTAGGTCAGTGCTGGTATACGGAGACGGTACTGAATCATTCATTATGGTATACGGGGAGGTACGCGGATACCACTCCAAATGGTAAAAGAATTAGAGGCGAGAATGATATACTTCTCGTGTCACAACCATAAATATGGTTCTGAGTTTACACCGTTATAAAGATAATAAAACAGAAATGTGTGATATCATGCTTGGTGTCTATGGTATTTCTGAGGTGTATGTGCTTATGCATGATCTTATATATGAATTGTTAGCTAACGGTTTATACCGTGTTGTAGATGTTTTACAGGATAGGAGGACTATAGAGTGATCCGGTAGGAGTGATCAGCCGAGGGATTCCGTACATGTAGGATGGGTTTTGGGGTTTGTGCATGTATGGTTATATGTCTTGTACTATTTTGATATCGGCTTTGAGGTTTTTGTATATATTACGATATAATATATTTCAGTTTTATAAATGTTGTTTAATATTTATTTCAGCATTGTTGTAAGATCAAGTGAACTTGTTGTCAAGTTAAGGTCAGAACCCATTGTGAGGTCCTAGCCCGTAGCATTCCGAGTCCTATGGATTTGGGGTGTTACAGAAGAGTCACACCTATTTCGACATGCAAATGTCGGTTTCTAAACTCACTTATACGATACAATAATACCGACATATGCACACTTATCTAAGATGCTAATTGTAAAAACTTTACTAATATTCTAGATTATTCTGTGGCTGATGATTATCAACAATCTCTTTCTCGAAATATCTAGATATTTCCACTAATGATGCACTATTGGACTTGATTCCATCATCTTTAATTAAGTCTTTGGTTAGCCCAGCTAAAAATATTAATTAGCCCAAAAATTCCTCCCTTAATTTATATTTCAAATATTTCCACTGAATCTAAAAAATCTCTCTCTTGTTTGCTTTTTCGTATCGGTGTTACCAAGTCTTCTCTACACCGCTTGTCCGTCCAAGAAGCAAACATTCTTCTCATTTTTGCGGCCTCACATTACCAAGTGCCTCCCCTTGAACACCTTGCACCATCTCCTTGTGCCGACTGATAGCATGAATTATAGTCTATATTTTAGGACTTGTTTAGACGTTTTATCTTCAATAATCTGCATGTTTGAATGTATATTATGTGATTATATTGTCGTTTCATCTACTTTTGCGGGAATCGAGGTCTACACCAAGTTTCGTTGTAATCGTAGGTAAAATGACACGTTTTGGACTAAAATGGAGCTAAAAGGAGCTAAAGAGTCATGGGAGCTACATTCTGGAGCTTAAAAAGGAATTCAGGAAGCATGGAATTGGATTAGAGATTCACTTTGGACCAGATTTAAGAGATTTCACATTCAGTTTAGAGCCACCTCGGTTGACCACAATACCACCTCGACCGAGGTGATCTAGAGGAGCGTCTCGACCGAGGTGAATACCCTGACGCGGCGAGCTATATTTTATTTTTGGCTGAGATCTTTTATTTTTGGAAAGAGAGATCTTATATTTTTGGGCTGGATCTCTGGAAGGAAGATCTTAGATTTAGTAGATCTATTTTAGAGATAAGATATATTTTATTAGGAAATTATCTTTTAAGATATTTCCTATCAAATTATCTTAGGAAGATATTTATTTTAGGAGATATGGATATATTTAATAGGAAATTATCTTTTTAAGATATTTTATCTTTGGAAGATAATTTTCCTATATAAAAGGTTGGATTTTCTACAATTCAACCATCTTCGGATCATCGGAGGCTTAGAGGGCTGAGAGCATCCAACAATTAAGGGATTTTTTTGGAAGCTTTGAAGGAAGGAAGGAAGATTGAAGATCAATCTAGGAAGGATTGATAGCTTATTATAGCTTTTGTGAAGGGTTTTGTAAGACTTCCTTAGATTCCCTTCTTGTTGATTTGTCTTGTTGGATTTGTAATCCAAGGAACGGTTATTTGTGATATTTGATTCAGTTATTGAAGCCTTGTTCTTAAGGTTTTTGTGTTCAAATATTCACTTTCTTCCCATATATTTGATTATTGCTTTCATGATGATGAGTGGCTAATTTCTTTGTGTGATTCTAGGGTGATTGGCTGAAGGTTGTGGAAAAAACAATGATAGAATAATCTTAATTCCAGTAGGACCCTGAAAGCTCGAGTCTTTATCCTTAACCCTAGAACATCTCGTTCAGTCGATGAACATCTCGTCCGGGGTGGAACTTGACTGACCGAGGTGACCTTTTCTGATCCGAAACTGAGAGTTAAGTGTTAGAGTTTGCCAAATCCTATTCTTATTACACCTTTCCTGGTTCAATGCAAGCCTAGGATGAGACTTACCCGGTAATTCCTTTGTTTGTTTACCCATGATCATAAGTGTAGGTAATAAAGGTTTATCCTTTATTGGGGTTCGAGTGTGCCTCCATCCCATCTTTGTGAGTTAGCCTGAGACTTACCCGGTAAAGGTTGATTCTATTCCCTTAGTTGGTGTGTTGGTTTGAGATTATAATTCCTTTCCTTAGTACCTTGAGACTTACCCGGTGATAGGTTCTTTGGCTTGGGATTGTTAGTAGTGAGACTTACCCGGTGATCTATTCCACTTTAGAAACACCTTCTCTTTGCAAAATCTCAGCTTTGTCCGCTTATCATGAGATCTTGAGTTGGAACCACAATTGGATGCTTTAATCCCTAGAATTTGCATATTTCCTTAATTGACTATATTATCATCTTTTGATTGCTTTAATCGCTTTTGTGGTTAATAGTTGCATTGACAACCTATACTTGCTTTGTTTCACCTAAGTCCCTGTGATCGACACCCCGGAATTCTTGCTTTTACTACAATTGACCCGTACACTGCGGGTTCGCATCCTTATTTTAAGCATATTTCTTGGGTTATAAATTTAAAGCTTGCACACACCATTTGGAGCGAACAAGTTTTTGGCGCCGTTGCCGGGGACTTGGTCTAGACCGAGCCGGTTGCGGTTGTCTTTCGGGGCTATTGCCCTTGTTGCTATTAACCATTTGTCCTATGAGTTTTGTAGTTTTCAGGATATCCGATGACTACATTTGATCCAGCCTGGATAGCAAGACAAAGTGCTAGGGCGGACCATTATGAATACTTGGAAGAAAAATACTCCTTTTATTGGTTTAACAATAAAAGGGAAAGAGAAAAGGCCATTGAGAAGGAGCTTGTGATATGGGATGAGATGAATGTCCCTAGAATTATTTATGAGCAACCTCTTGAAGATTCTCTTGAATCAAGATGGGAGAAGTTGATGAAGAAGGTGGAGGAGCTCAAGGAAAGCACCCTATCCTATGCTAAGCCGAAAGAGGAGCATAAGGAAGTACTGCAAGTTTCAAGCATTCCTCCAATCGAACCGGAAGTTTCTCCTGAAGCTTTTGAGGAAGAAGAAGATGTGGGAGATCTCGATCCAACCGTTGAGACTTCGGCCGAGGAGAAAGAGAGATCGGCCGAGGTGGAAGAGAGATCGGCCGAGATGGAAGAAGAATATGCCGAGTTGGAAGTGGAAGATGGAGAGAACCTTGACCAAATTACTAAGACTGTGGCCGAGGTGGATGAGGATCCAGCTGAGTTGGGAAAGATTTCATGTGTGGATTATCATACTAACATGAAAGTTGTCCCAAGCTTTGAAGAACTTTATAAGGTACCTTCTCTTACTCCCTTTGAAATTCCTACTAAAGTTCTAGATTTCTTCAAGGATGCACCGAAGAGTTGGAGGTCTCTTCCGAAAGAACCTTCTAAGATCAAGATGAAACTTCCATTGAATTTGCTGAAAGTAAATGCTCCTTGGACTAAAAGGAGTGGAGCTAGCAAGCACTTCACCGCTAAGGCAATGAAGTGTTATTTGTTCAAGTATGGGGTCATTCACATGACAAAGACCTTGTACTATCCCCAAACTAGAGATGGGGAAGCTACTAGGATTCTCGAGAAGCTGTTTTCTCGATCCAGGAAAGGATGGGACGCAAGGCTAGATTATGTCCCATTGAAGTGCAGGAAAACTAGAAGGATTCCGGTGAGAATCAAACCGTACAAGCTTGTACGTGGGAGATCTTACCATTTGCTGGTGAAATTAGGAACCAGAACCTTTTTGGAAGAGTTTTATGATGGATGTGATGAGCACTCCAAGATATTTGAGGTACATTGAGTAAATCCACGAGGAACGGTCCAGCTAGTGACCTTAAATCAAGCGCTTCTTGGGAGGCAACCCAAGGTATTGTTTTCTTTTCCCTTTTCTAGTTTAGTTTAGATAGTTTGCTTTGCTTTGTTTTTGGCGTCCTCTAGATAGAAACCAGGTACTCTCTAAGGAAGGATTACAGCTCAGGAGCTACACTAGAAGGACAAAAGTTCGAAAAATTGAGAGGACGGCGCTTGACTGAGACACATCTCGGGTGCAGTCACATGACCTCGACCAAGATGTTCTTCGCCAACCGAGACGGTCTTATTAGGGAGCTGTTTCTTATTTCTTTATGCAGTTCAGCTATGTCCAGTGAGTATTCTGTTCTTTAGACTTTATTTGACCCATTGGGACAATGTGTCCCAAGTATGGGGTATGTGGATGTACTTATTTGACTTTATGTGTGTATGACTCACATGATCTTATTTTGTTCTATGTGCTTATCTGAGACTACATGCATACATACAGGTTAATTGATTGAGAAAAACGTCAAAAACTGGTTAGAAAAAAAAATTTTATGACCTCGACCGAAGTGATTCTGACTAATCGAGGTGCAGTACCTCGGTTGACTTAGAACATCTCGACCGAGGCGGTTTAACTAGAACCGTTTTCGAAACAATTTTTGTGCGTCCTATCTGGATATGACCTCAGTGAAAATTTTGTTTGCAGGCTGGTTTTGAAATCTTTATATGTTTGAAAGGTTTTATAATATGTTTAAGTTGCTAAATGCTTTGTTTGAAATTTGTGCATGTTTAATACTTTGTTTTTATCCAAATTATGTTGAATTTGAAGGTTGACACCACATGATGAGTTCTATCACTTTCTTCCTGGGATGATTAAGGCAATTCATTCTCTTCTCTTCTTCTTCTTGATCATGCTTTAGCCCCTCATATACATATTTGCCTCCCTTTACCTATCCGGGAATTTGGAAGCAAGCAAGTGAAAAGCAAGTGAAAGAAAAGTTGAGATGTTGGCTGGAAGTTAGAAAGAAAAAAATAGGTTTGGGGAAGTCAATTATGATGATGAGTAACTCGGCACCATTAAAATAGCCGGGTGTTTGTGTCTTGCCAAAGTCGGATTGAGCGATATTCCTAACGGGTCTTGGTATGTGCATCAAGGGTTTGAAGCATCTCGAGAAATTGATGATTGCTGATTTCCTAGGCTTCGGTTATTGTGCACCTCTTTCCATGCATCCCAAAAAGTAAAAAGTAAAAATAAGCAAAGCTTATTGGTGGAAGATGTTGAAGTTCAAAAGGAAGTGAAGTAAAGATCCCTTTTCCCGGATTCTAGCACCACATTTACTATACACATCCCACCCTCCCACGTTTTCTTGACCTTCTCTTTGGAAAGCCCTTGAGACCTCGAGCTTGTTGATTGACTTAGTGGTTTAAACTGGATTATACATGATTAATTTCGATAATTATGATTTATTATGCATTCTATGATTTTATGCAAAGATGAACAACTTTCTCATATTTATAAAATGTTTTGAGCATGTTTTGATTTTAAATTCCATGAAGCATTCTCTTAGAGTGATCTATGAGTGGAGCACACCACCAAAAATGTTTTGAAAAACTTTTCATTGATCTTTATGACTTATAATCCATTTTATCTTGTACTTAAGATTTGGAACTTGCTTGGAGACAAGCAAGGGAAAGTATGGGGTATTTTGATAGCATGAATTATAGTCTATATTTTGGGACTTGTTTAGACGTTTTATCTTCAATAATCTGCATGTTTGAATGTATATTATGTGATTATATTCTCGTTTTATCTACTTTTGCGGGAATCGAGGTCTACACCAAGTTTCGTTGTAATCGTAGGTAAAATGGCATGTTTTGGACTAAAATGGAGCTAAAGAGTCATGGGAGCTACATTCTGGAGCTTAAAAAGGAATTCAGGAAGCATGGAATTGGATTAGAGATTCACTTTGGACCAAATTTAAGAGATTTCACATTCAGTTTAGAGCCACCTCGGTTGACCACAGTACCACCTCGACCGAGGTGATCTAGAGGAGCGTCTCGACCGAGGCGAATACCCTGACGCGGCGAGCTATATTTTATTTTTGGCTAAGATCTTTTATTTTTGGAAAGAGAGATCTTATATTTTTGGGCTGGATTTCTGGAAGGAAGATCATAGATTTAGGAGATCTATTTTAGAGATAAGATATATTTTATTAAGAAATTATCTTTTAAGATATTCCTATAAAATTATCTTAGGAAAATATTTATTTTAGAAGATATGGATATATTTAATAGGAAATTATCTTTTTTAAGATATTTTATCTTTGGAAGATAATTCTCCTATATAAAGGGTTGGATTTTCTACAATTCAACCATCTTCGGATCATCGGATGCTTAGACGGCTGAGAGCATCCAACAATTAAGGGATTTTTTTGGAAGCTTTGAAGGAAGGAAGGAAGATTGAAGATCAATCTAGGAAGGATTGATAGCTTATTATAGCTTTTGTGAAGGGTTTTGTAAGACTTCCTTAGATTCCCTTCTTGTTGATTTGTCTTGTTGGATTTGTAATCCAAGGAACGCTTATTTGTTATATTTGATTCAGTTATTGAAGCCTTGTTCTTAAGGTTTTTGTGTTCAAATATTCACTTTCTTCCCATATATTTGATTATTGCTTTCATGATGATGAGTGGCTAATTTCTTTGTGTGATTCTAGGGTGATTGGCTGAAGGTTGTGGAAAAAACAATGATAGAATAATCTTAATTCCAGTAGGACCCTGAAAGCTCGAGTCTTTATCCTTAACCCTAGAACATCTCGTTCAGTCGATGAACATCTCGGCCGGGGTGGAACTTGACTGACCGAGGTGACCTTTTCTGATCCGAAACTGAGAGTTAAGTGTTAGAGTTTGCCAAATCCTATTCTTATTACATCTTTCCTGGTTCAATGCAAGCCTAGGATGAGACTTACCCGGTAATTCCTTTGTTTGTTTACCCATGATCATAAGTGTAGGTAATAAAGGTTTATCCTTTATTGGGGTTTGAGTGTGCCTTCATCCCATCTTTGTGAGTTAGCCTGAGACTTACCCGGTAAAGGTTGATTCTATTCCCTTAGTTGGTGTGTTGGTTTGAGATTATAATTCCTTTTCTTAGTACCTTGAGACTTACCCGGTGATAGGTTCTTTGGCTTGGGATTGTGAGTAGTGAGACTTATCCGGTGATCTATTCCACTTTAGAAACACCTTCCCTTTGCAAAATCTCAGCTTTGTCCGCTTATCTTGAGATCTTGAGTTGGAACCACAACTGGATGCTTTAATCCCTAGAATTTGCATATTTCCTTAATTGACTATATTGTCATCTTTTGATTGCTTTAATCGCTTTTGTGGTTAATAGTTGCATTGACAACCTATACTTGCTTTGTTTCACCTAAGTCCCTGAGATCGACACCCCGGAATTCTTGCTTTTACTACAATTGACCCGTACACTGCGGGTTCGCATCCTTGTTTTAAGCATATTTCTTTGGTTATAAATTTAAAGCTTGCACACACCATTTGGAGCGAACACTGACAAACCTATACCCCTCCATCGTCATTGCTCCCAACGAGATGACATGCACATTCGCCGATGGTACGTACCTAACATTGTGTAGAGTATGGCTTCTACCGTTGTGAAGCCTCATTGTCACACTTCCGGTACCTTCGACCTTCAACTTCTCACCAGTCACTGAGTTGAAGTGACCAAACTCTCCACCAACCTTCAAGGTGTCAAATAATGTTTGGTCTCTATAAACATGCATCGAGGCGGCACTGTCCATCACCCACTTTGTCGTTGTCTTGACAGCCTTCTCTCCTGTTGCCAAGTAAACTTCCTCGTTGACTTCACTAACCACATTTGTACGGGAGTCCTTTATCTTCTTTCCCGGCCACATCTCTCTCAACTTCTTTAAGTCCTCTCTCATCCGAGGACACCAGGCTTGCATGTGACCCTTCTCCCCGCAGTAGAAGCACTCGACCTCACTCAAATATCATCGCTAGCCTGATCTCTTTCTTAGGTCCTCATACCTCCTTCATCATTCTCGCTCGCCTGTAATTAGTATGCGGTCTTCTCCTTTGTCGGTAGCACCATTCTTCATCATTCTCTCACTCTCTCGCAAAGAAGCGGTCACCTCATCTTACGTGAGAGACTTTCTTCCTACAAGTAGCGTCTACACCAAGGACTTGTAGGACTTCAACAAATATGCTAACAAAAATAAAGCTTGCTCTTCTTCCCCAATCTTGTCATTTGCATTCATCAATTGACATACTAGTTGATTAAACGAGTTAATGTGATCATGAAGATTACCTCCTTCCTCCATCTTGAGCGAGTAAATCTCCATCTTCAAGCACAACCGATTGATCAATAATATCAACACGTAGATGCTCTCGAGCTTCTCTCACAACACCTTCGGTGTGGTCTCCTTCAACACACCGTACCTGATCTCGGGAGCCAAGGCCAACCGAATTGTACTCACCGTCTTCCTCTGGACGCTTCTTCACTTATCCTCGCTCATCGATCCTGGCTTCTCCTCCTCCAAAGCTTCATCAAGACCCTGCTGCACCAAGAAGTCCAGAATCGTACACTGTTGCAAAGTGAAGTTGATCTTCCCATCGAAGAGTGAAATCTCAAATACCTTCATCGCCTCGACCACCATCACGGAAATCACGAGATTCAATAAGTAACAATCTTTACCTGAATACCCCATTGTAACCTCAACTCTGATACCAGTTGTTGGGAAAAACTCGCGGATTTCCTAACAATAGTCACATATTCATTTCCCTGTGAAATTGAACCTATATCTTTCAAGGTGTAGTGAGTATTAGTCCTATTTGTATTTCTAAACCTTGAGGTTAGTTCATTCCATATTTGTGCAACAAATTCCCATTACATATAAAATGGGTTCAACAATATCCTTTTCAATAATATTCTTTTTGATAACTCCACCTTAATTATAATTTGTTTTATGTGAATGATGGAAGACTTAACATGTATATGCGGTTTTATAAACTAACACATATCGACTATATTTCTAGATTGCATGTTTTGGTTTGTTTGTTCAAATGTGTGTAGGCCTTAAAAAGCATTTTAACGGAAGAACTTAGGCCTTGAAAAGCAAAACAAAGGACAAACTCGAAAGCCTTGAAAAATATTACAAAGGAAGGATTCGGCTAAGGGCTTTACTACAAGATACGCATATCTTAACAACCAAAACAAGAAGATCTCAACCGAAGGAGTTAAAATATTTGAGAAGATTCGATTAAAAGAAGATCTTGGCATGACAAGAAGATCTTACAAGATCTCAACCGAAGAAGCAAGAAGATAAGAGAAGATCTTGGCATAACTACAACAAGCAGATCTCGGCTATCTAAAGGAAGATCTCCAACGGCTTCCAAGTGAGAAGATCTCGGATCTTAAGTAAAGATCTTCAACGACAAAGATCTTCAACGACATTTCCAAAGAGAAGATCACAGTGATGAAGATCCTCAACGAGCGTCAAAGAGAAGAAGTAGAAGATAGAAGATCTAGAAGAAAAAAGATCTTACAACGGTACTTCACCTCAACCAAGCAGCGTATTCCATGGAGAAAGAATAATGTTACAATGGTTATCTTACAACGGCTAAGAAGATCTCCATAGAAGACTATAAATGAAGATGACGATTGAAGAAGAAAACAACGATTTTACACGAATGAGAAAACAAGTCTTCAAGCGATCAAACATCTTCATTTGTTCCAAAAGTTTTTCTTCCTCTTTCGCTTACAAACGAGTACATCCTTAGAGTGAGAAAAACACTAGAGTTCCATTAGCATATCTAGAGAGTGTTATACTCGAGTGTGTTACTCTGCGAAGTAACTAGGTTGTTCTCTTCAAAATGTGTGTGCAAAAAGTATTAAATTTATACCGTGAAATATAGGCTTGAACGATATGCGAACCCGTAGTGTATGGATCAATCGTAGTAACGGCTAATATTCCGGAGTCGATCACAAGGATTTGATGAAAGCAAATTCAGTAAAAGCAATCTAACTTAGAAAATTGCAAAAGCGATGATCAAAAGCAATGACAAGAATATGTAATATAATTGGGAAATACAGATTCTAGAGATCAAAGTATCCAATTGTGGTTTTTGATTCAAGATGTCTAAAGATGTAAAGGACAGAGCTGAGATTGCAAAGGTAAGGTGTTTCGAAGCTAAGATAGATCACGTGAGAGGTCTCACTATCCGCTATTCCATTCCAATGAAACTTATCACCGGGTAAGTCTCAAAGCTTCAACGGAAAAGGAATGATAGTTTCAAACTAACCACTTAACCTAAGGGAATAGAATCAACCATCACCGGGTAAGTCTCAAGTTAACTCACAAAGCTGCAAGAAGAAGGCACACTCAAACCTAATAAAGGATAACCCTTTATTACCTAGAACTCATTATCGTTGGCAATCAAGCAAGGGAATCACCGGGTAAGTCTCTTCCCAAGCAAGTATATAGGTTAGGAAGGTTCAACAAGGCTAGGGTTTAAGCAATCTTTAACCAAGGTTTAAGGATAAAGCAATGTGTGCACGATAGAAGAAACCACGGGTGGATCTTGGGGAATCTTGTCCGAGATTCTCTAGAACACAACAAGATTCGTCTCCTACGATGGTTAAATCTCAACTATCAGGGTCCAATCTGTTTGTAAAGGTCATATTATCATCATCTAAACCACAACCATCAACCAATCACCCTAAAATTGCAAAGGTTTTAGCCAACAATCATCATATTCAAATTAACAATTATATATGAAATCAAGAATGGAATGTACCAATAGAACCCAAAGAAACACAATAATTTCTAAACAACGAATCCTCAAATATCATAAACTAAATCAATCCAATAACAAACTCCGTTCTTGTGTTTCAAAGAAAAGAAAATAAAAAATAGAAAATCTCACAAAAGTCTCTCAATCTCCAATGTAATCCAAGTACAGGTTGTCAATCCGTTTCCGATTGCGAATCCAATGCTCTTTAATGTCGTATTCCGAAGGTGTGGGATATGTTTTCTCTAGTCGTCTGCGTTGTCCAATGCCGTGTTGCATCCCTCTTTCTTATAGGATAAAATTAGGGTTTAAAAGATCTCGTTTTGGGCTGATGACGTGGAAACCACGGTCAGGCCCGAAGAAAATCTCGGCCGTGGAAAACTGTCCTTGTCCGAGATTTCTTCTATGAGGCGTGTTTTCTCTTTGTTTTTCTTTGTATCTTTTAAAACCTGACTTTATACTTCTTCTTAAGCTCTTCAATGCTTCCATTGAGGTCCACCTTGATCAATCATTCATGAATGCTCCATTTCCACTCCAAATTAGCGCCAATTCACCTGCAATCATCATAAAGCTTGTGTAGATCTCAATTCCAACATAATAGGTGAATATGACTATAAATGCCACAAATGTATGTTTATGTACACAAAAGAAGAGAAAAACTACCTATATGGACATCTATACTGACGTCATATTTCATGCTATCATAGGCTATTATTGCTAGAATAGAGTTGACTAGATCGTAGCATTGAGGCTACATTGAGAAAAGAAGGGAAATTCTTCTAGGTTGTATCTAGGACTTACAAAAAGCAGATAATAGATAGTTAGAATCCTAGGGCCTGAAACCCTCGGCGGAGAGTAAGCGGTTAGGACCGAAATTCGTAAATATATCGTTGTGTCGATCTTTTCTATTCCGCACTTTCTATTGCTTTTGTGACTAACATTATTTTGCAGTTTCGAAGTCAAGGCTTTGAAATTCCTTTCAAAGCCTTGAGAACCAATTTCGTCACTAAGCGCATAAATCGACTTCAAGGCCTTGAGATTAGTTTCAAAGCCTTAATATACGATATTGCGAAAAGTTTCCATACTCTATTCAATCCCCCTTCTAGAGTATTTATATTCTTATTATTCACCTATGCGGTTCTTCAATCCTTTGAAACTAGCTTTGCATTTGAAACGGGTTTTCTACATTCTCCAATAACAAATCTAGTTTGTTTTTATCAATAGTGATAGCTCAAACAATCTTCTCCGTTGACTATAATTCTTTTCATTGAGAAGTGTTGTTGTCAACGGAAAAGATGAAGGATCATAATGTAGAAACATCTGGTTGAATAGATCCTCTATGTTAGGGTGTGCAAACGGTCCGGATCGGACCGTAATATAGTGATCAGACCGGACCGTTAGCATGCCTACATACTAACGGTACATTGACCGGACTGGACCGGAGAATATCGGTCCAGTCTGGACTGAATGGTACAACTTTTATTTTTTTTTGAAAAAGATATTCTTATATAGTTCAATACTATACATGATTTTTTTTAAATATATATGGGATAAACGGTTGGAATCAGACCGGACCGGACAATATCTTCCGGTCCGGTCCAATTGTGCACAGTCCAAAACCTCTATGGATGGTTATAATTGTTTGTCCTTCGCTTCAATTGAGACTTCTTTGAGGTGAACTTCGTTATGATCATGATCTGTGGAGCTTCAAGATAAGGATGAATGTGAGGATGCAGAATTATTGCATCATTTATGTGTTGGCATGGATTGTTGAGCTAGCAATTGTTGATCTAACTTTAGCTCAACAAGTGACAAACGAAGTAATGACAGAAGCAATGTAAAAACTAATTAGGGCAGAGGGAAGAATCTTGATTTAGGCTGATAATATGTAAGATAAAGATATGTATATGAAACAGAAAGACTACATGACCTTCTCATTAGCCCCTAAGGGTTTAAATACAAGTAACACTACTCTTATGTATGTGAATGGTATCAACAAGAAGGATATATGTACCCAGACAATATTGTATCTATTTTACAAGCCCAAACACATTGATTTGGTTTGTTAATAACTTGAAACTCGAATATGCAGCCCATTTGGAGCCTCAACTCTTGGAAACTTCAAAATCTTATCTTCACCTGCCAATTCCCACCTGTAACACACAATGAATACCGCAACATGCTTAGCATATGCATTACACATAAGTCATAACATTAATATGAATATGCTTACCTATATTGAGTTACAAAATAGTGAAGGAAAGTAGAGATCTCGGCAATCCCTAGTTCCTTTCCCGGGCAATGCCTTACTCCACCTCCGAAGAGCATGAAATAACTATGGGACTCCAAGCTTCTATCCTATATACATAATATTCGTTTGTTGGTTATATAGTTGTATGTGTTGAATGATAGAGGAAAAGAATAACAAGTCTAGTATGTATATCTTACTAGCCATCTCCACGGGTTGAATGTGTGAGGATCAGGATACAAAGCCGGGTCGTAATGTAGTTCCCTTGTGTAAACGTAAAGCTTCCATCCTTTCGGGATCACAAAGCCTGAATAAAAAAAAAGTTGAATCAAGAGTTGAAAGATGTTTGGGTCGTTACTCATGCATATTATGCATAATAAAACAAGGTGTTGTTAGACGTACTCATAAATTTCGATTATTCTGCGTGATTCAAGATTTTATTTAGGGTTCGGGATTACACATACGAGGCGATAGTAGTTGGAGTAGGATTAGAGCCAAATCCGAGACCCTCTACTTAGTTACTCATATGAATCAATCATATGATCGAGTTGCCTAATTACCATAGCTGAATCAACTACTTAGCTATGTGTAATCATTGCTGACTCGACTATTAGACATGGGTCCTAAACATAAACCTAAACCGGGAAAAATCAAACTGCCAAACCGCCGGTTTGTTAAAAAAAAAAGGCAAACCAGACAAAACCGGCGGTCTGGTTAGGCCGTTAAAAATAAAAACTAACCAAACCGGCATTTAAACCGTTGGTTTAGGTTTGTCGAAATGAAGAAAATATACGGGTACGTCTAGAAAAATAATATGATGTGCTATTTTTCTTATACCCACCATTTAGTTCCAGCTTCTTGATAGTTCGCCTCACTACCCCATGCACAATTGTGGCTAGTCTTAATGTCTCAAAAATAACCTGCATCAAATTATCCAAAGTTAGCTCATCCTTCATATTTTCTTGAAACACTAGAAGGCAATCAAAGTACTTACAGCCCTGCTGAACTTCATTGACTTCAAATCCTCAAAGCTGATAGGATCCTCAGCCTTTTTCTTTGCCCTAATTTCGAAATGCTCTTTCTGAACAACCAAACACACTTAAAACACAGAAGAAAAACACCAACATATATTCTCCAATAAAAAGTAACTCTTCTAAACTCACTCTAAGCTCATTTAGAGCATCAGGATGTTCATGGAGGTACATCACGGCCATGAAAGTAGTTTTCGACACCGTCTCAAAACCCGAATTCAGCAGTGTGATAATCATATCTATGATCTCTATATCAGGCAATGGATGCTTGTTATCTTCCTCCCTCAATAGACGATCAAGCATGTCTCTGTGTGCTTCCTTGGAAGCCCTTCGTTCTTCCATTAGCCTTTTAAGAGCATCCACTATATTCTTCCTAGCCTAATAGAGTAAAGAAGAAAAACAAAACAGTTTAGTTTCCTTTAGAACAACCATTGTGATTTTAGAGAATCTAATGTTGTTAACAAATTCACCTGAAAACCGCGGTGATAGCTTGTGCCCGGAAGATAAACTGGGAAGGAAAGAGTGCCTGAGAAGAGTTTCAAGAACTCGGGGAAGAGCACCTTGCTTATCGTGTTTGATTCGATGTTGGCTATTTGCTTCAATGAAGAGAGGAAGGCCATCTAGGAAGAAAGAATAGAGAAACTACCAATGAGCAAACAATATAACTAGCAAAAAAACACAAGCAAAAGAAATATAGGGCCCGTTTGGTTTGAACTCCGGAATCGGAAACAGAATGGAAACGAACCTAATCCATATATATACCCTTATTTATGAAAGTTGTTGGAATCATTCCTTGTGATTTGAAGTAATTGAAGTTGAATTTGATTACTTTTGATACCCTATAGGGTAACAAAATATAGGGAGACAAGTGCATTTTGCACGTAAACACAAGGAATGATTCCATAGAATTTCATGAATATGGATATACATATGAACTAAATTCGTTTCCATTCCATTTCCGTTTCCGGAGTTAGAACCAAACGGGCCCATAGTAGTAATTGTCCAAGCTAGATGAGTTGATAATCAACAAATTAGGAAATGGTTTTTGAAACTAGATTATATTACCTAGCAACGTTGTTAAAATCTGAATTCTCATGGTTTGGTTTCAACTCCGAAAACGAATATAATTCACTTAAATATCATTGTTATTTGTAAAATTAATCTATAAGGTCCATATTTTTGTTTACAATGAAAAATGTATCCTCGCCTATTTTATTTTTCTATAGTTTTTAAAAAATTATCAAATCTACTCCAACTATTTTAGCCCACAAAAAATGATTATAAAACTTTTCATAAACAATAAAACATACATAAACTAGATTTATTTTTATTCCGTTTAAGAATATACAACCAATCAGATTAATATTAAGATAGAACGATCTCAATTCTAGGTACCTAAGATGTTATTTGAGAAATGGTCTTAACATCGTTAGATATAACGGGATTTAGGCCACTTCTATTATTTTATTAAATTTAATGGTCAAGATCGCTTTTCAAAAATGCTCCATAAAAATCCCAAAAGAAATGCATATGCATCCATACCTCTTTGCATTCATGAATACATGAGTTTATATGTTAAATATTTCATGAATTTACATGTTAAATAAATATAAAAGATATAACGGGATTTAGACCACTTTTATAATTTTGTTTATAATTATAATTCATGAATTTATATGTTAAATAAATATAAAGATTTGCACTATAATTCATGTTTTTTTTTTTATCATCTGTATATAGACATTTATATATACATTTAACTAATTTCTTGAAAGAGTAGTTTTGAGTTAGTTTTAATTAAAAAAAACAAAGTAAATTTATTCTATTACACATTGATTAGATGTATATGCATGTAAGGTCAATGTTCATGTAACAAGTCTTAAAAGTTGATGAGAATATTAATCATATTTTTTTAAAATATTTTTTTATTAATTTTTACTTCAATTTCGTACAAACTACAATACTAAGCTACAATATATAAAGTTTATTCTACAATAAAGGGATCGTTTGGTTGTAACTTCGAAAACGTTTTCGAAACGAAAAAACAAATCTACTATACTTACATGTCATTGTAAAATTAATCATTATGGTGATTTTTTTTATTTTCAATGTAATATGTGTTTTTCCTTTTCCCCTTTTTTTTTAATCTCATTGCTAGAAATCACAATAAATTATTCTATTGGATTCGTTTCCATTTATGAAATCACAATATTTATTCTTTTAGGATCCACAATCTGAATTTACGATCTCATATAGAAAGCCCTTCTTAGAATTTCGATCCTTATAAAGCATGTTATCTTTGACTGAATAATAAGGAAACACATATGCATGAATACCTCTTTGCATTTGTGTTGGATATCAATGACCCGATTAGTCCAATCCGCAACGTGGGATCTCATGAAGTGATCAATGATGGGCAAGATCTCATCTCTGAGCATTTTAGGCGTAACAAGATTAAGAAGAGCACCTCTTATGCGCTTGTGGTCAGATCCATGGACAGCTGAAATGTTGTTTTTGCCCAGAAGATTAACCATAGCTTTCGGGTATCCGGCAACCATACCCTTTGCTTCATTCATCAGGATGTATTTATTCATCTCCGGATCCATGGATACTATTGTCGGGCTTCCTAGAAGGTGCGATTTGAAGAATTTTCCAAACCTGTCAAAAATAAGATTCGAGTTTTATCCTAAAATCAACTGTCAAGTAAAGACGAGCCCACACATATGGTTAGACTCGTAATCTTTCAACTTTTGACAGATAAGTATAAGATTAAGGTAATAAAATTGAAGACTCACTTTGCACATTTGTTGTGCATGAAAGTAGGGCCTTGGCTGAGAAACTTAGTTGTTTCTCCAAAGAGTGGGAAGCCCATTGTGCCTGGGGGTAATCCTTTCTTGATGAATTTCAGTTGATGTAACCTCAAAAGGGTATTCAAAATAGCACAAACCCAGAAAAATAGTAAAGAAACCTCCATGAAAGAAGCCATAGATGGAGAGAGAGAGATTATAATGAAGTTTGCAGTTGTTTGAGTTATGCAGGAGGCTGTATATTATAAGGCTTCTGGGTTCATGCATGGGTAATGACAAGTGAGTAAACAATCTATGCAT
The DNA here is from genome assembly GCA_033239125.1 of Fagopyrum homotropicum. Classification (NCBI taxonomy): domain Eukaryota; kingdom Viridiplantae; phylum Streptophyta; class Magnoliopsida; order Caryophyllales; family Polygonaceae; genus Fagopyrum; species Fagopyrum homotropicum. The sequence goes on along the minus strand of BSWB01000007.1, from coordinate 24,183,945 downwards.
ATATATCTATGTATCACAGCCAATTTGCAGGGTGACTAGATTGGTAAAAATACATGCACTGTAGATGAATGAGGCGCCCCCCAAATCCCCAATCCATCTATAAGGGGAAATAAGGATCTTATGACACCCTATCCCTATCCATTGTAATCTATATACATATATTAAAGCAGAAACATTTACTTCAACGTGTTTCATCCTAACAAAAAATATACCACATGTTATTTTCTTAAAATTTTAGTTTTTTTTAAATAATATATATAGTTACCATATTTTAATTATCCTATTATAGAACTTATATTTATCTACTTACCAAACATATATGTATATATACTATTAGTGTTAAAATATATATTTATATACTAATAATAAATTAGAAGCCTTTAATGACATATATTTTTTTCCGTTCTTTTTGTCAATGCAATTTAAAACGCACTCTCATTTTAAAAATTAATTAAAAAGTTATATAAACTAACTATCTATTTATATATATATATATATATATATACTAATATTAAAAAAAACCTTAATTACATAAACCATGGTTCCATATATTTTTATATTACGGGTTATTTTAACGTTCAGTTTCATTTAAGATTTTTTTTATCAACATGTAAACTATCATTTATATAAAAATATCCTTTTCTGTTTTTATTATCTTTACTTTCCCTTATAATATTATCTTCCAACTCACTTTAATTAATAATTAGATTTGTTTTACAATTTATTAAAGCTAATCCCGCACACGGTGCGGGTATTAGACTAGTATGATTTTATCTCGGGTGATTTTGCTACTTAACATTAGGTCACTAATATTATTTAGTAATTGTCCAACTCACTAATAAAGGATCTTATAATATTTTGTATTTATTATTACCTTTTAAGTCATGATATACTCTAATTGGAGAAGGTGAATCGTTAATGGTTAATAATTTGGATTAAAGTAATAAATTTCAATCAAAATATATTGTAACACTATTTTCTTATAATTTTTACAAGAAATATAAAAAATTAATAAACGAATGTAGTCACGGAGAATTGATGGTAACATGGTTGATTAATGAATTCATGTAAGTTATGTAACATGGTACACTAATAAATTCGTGTAATGTCTGAGAATAATGAATTCATGATTTATTATTTTATACTAATCTATGTAGTTCATGTAACATGGTAAATTAACGAATTCTTGTAAGTCATGTAACATGGTAGATTAATGAATTCATATAACGTGTGAGATTAATGAGTGTATTGTTATCTTATATCAATCTATGTAGTTCATGTAACATGTATGTCAAACTTCTTGTATATATGTTAAATGATGATAATCGGCTCATTGAGATTTCTACATGTTTGGGATGACGCTTCAAATTCTAAGTGAGATTTTTGTTAATGATATTACGTAAATTATTCTCTCACTTATTCACCTTCTTTAATTAGATTATTGTATATTAATTTTCAGATTCTCTTGTAACTAAATTGGATGAAACTGAAATATGGTAATAAAGACAAATCTGTCATTATTAATTAAATGATGTTATTTACTTAATAAATTATAGGCATATGTTATCTAGTACCTAAATTTTATATTCGGGTGCATTTCATCTAATTTCCTCTTTTATCTTCTTTTTTGGTTCCATTTATAAGAATAGAATTATGATCGTCTTAGAATAAAATGAATTTAAAAAATTATTGTTAACATAAATTATTATTATATTATAAAAACCTAAACAACTATTCTGTTACAAAATTAAAATTGTGGCCAATGTTTTTGTCACCTTCGAAAAAGATGTCGTATAATTTTACTCATTTTATTAGAATATTTATATTTAATTTCATATATTTTATCACCCCTTTATATATATATATATATATATATATATATATATATATATATATATATATATATATATATACTAATAACATATGTATGAGTAAAATAAAAATAAAAGCAATATGCATATATTTAAATACCATATTTTAAAATAAATCAACACAAATATAATTTGGGTAATGTTATTCGCACGAAAGTCAAACTACATTATGCAAATAATACTCACAAACCGAGTTTGCTTGGGAAAAAATGTTTCAAGATATCCGACATATTATAAAATAAATAGATCAAATTATAAAATGAAATGTTTATACACATAAATTTTTAAAAAATTTTCACTAAAAATAAATACAATCATAAAAATATATTTTAAAACATTATAATGAAGAAGGTATTGTATTTTAATTAATTACTTAGGGATATTTTGATCATATATTATAATATTTTAGTAGAAAATGATTATAGCTTGTTGTATTTCATACTTTAAATTATATAAGATGTTTTTACTTTAAAAAGTACAAAAGGTGATTTGTTATAAAAACATATTTTTAAACTTTTTTTTTCTAAAAAAACTCCATTTTTAATCTCGTGTAATGAGTTATTGATTGGAAAGATTCTAAAAAAACCGGTGTGGATCCTCTGGTCCGCTTATTTGGTCCACTGTGTGGTCCACTGTCTCCTATTGGTTCATGTGAAAACCAGATTATTATTTTACTGATAAAATAATTAAGTTAAAATTAATAGACCAATAGGAGACAGTGGACCACACAGTGGACTAAATAAGCGGACCAGAGGATCCACACCGTAAAAAAACTCGTTTGCGAGTATTTTTGGATGTTAATGACCCGATTAGTCCAATCAACGACGTGTTATTTGTAAATTAAAAAGTGACGTTGATTGGAAAGATTCCAAAAAAAAACGTGATTTTTATATGTACCGGTAAAAATATTTATTAGTGACCATAACTACGCACTTCGCGTGCTGTAATACCCGAAAAATTTAAACTCTGTTTAATACAGGACCAAACCGGATTCCGATCCGCCAGCTTTTATTCTTTTAAATAAAATAAAACGATATTAATTTCTATCATTTTATGTGACCTTAATTCACATAAAATAATAAGTTATGTAACCGTAAATAATTCCGTACATTTAATTTAAAACCGAAGAGCGGTTTCGTGCGGGTAACGATTTAATTATCAGCCCATTTTAGTTAGATGAGCAGGCCCAACAGGCCCGGCCCAAATATATGTCAGCCCAACCCATAATCTAATTAACCTGAACCCTAATCACCTTCCTTAATCATGCTTAAGCCTAAACCTAATTCCTTCCCCTAATCTAATTTACGTTACCCTAATTCTCATCAAACCCTTCCCATCTGTAGCAGCAGCCTCACATCCCATCTGTAGCAGCAGCCTCGCATCCCATCTGTAGCAGCAGACTCGCACCCAGGAAGACCATCACCGCCGCCCCGCTGCTTAGTAGCCACCACCACCACATTGGACTCGCTACCGGGGACGAAGTCTTGTCTTCGTCGGAGACCCTGAGAGACGCAGCCCGTCTGCAGTTACCACCGAACCCCGACTGCCACCTTGGAAGAGCCCACCGGAGCCAGTGCCGATCGAAGCCCTTAGCAGCGTGCCCTCTTCCTTTGCTGCTGTCCGGTAGGTGAACCTACCCCTCTGTTGCGGATCCTTTAATGCAATTACCATGTTTGTGTGTATATAGAGGTTTGTTTACACTAAGGAAATAAACCTAGGTTGCTTAAATCAATTTGCATAAGTGTAATATGTGGGTTTCGAACTGGAGACTTGTTGAGAATGATAAATAGGAGGGACTGTTGGAGGAGAGACTCGAACCTAGGACCTTCTGCACACTTTATCTTTCATCTTCGACCTTCTAACTTTAGGACCTAATTTCTATAGCTTAAGTCGAGAATCCACCGTTGAATTTTTGATATGTCGTAGATGGACACATATAGTTTAATGTGTTAAAATTTGGGAGAAAGTTAACGATCGGATTAGATTTTATAAGGTCCCGAAGTGGAGCACTTGGGCTGTTTTTGAAGTAGGAAAATATTTGACTAAGTTTGGAATTTTAGCTTCTAGTCTAACCTTAGATTTTATATAGGAGTTTGGTTGAGTTTTTGAGAGACTTTTGCCCTATGTTTAGTATACATATTTTAGAGGATCTAGAGAGCGATTCTAGAATTCTTATCCTTTAACCTAAGTCTTGGTTTTTTTTTTTACTCAAGTCGGACCTTAATGACCGTTTAGTGAAAAGTCTAGAATTTGGTACAACTCCCGTATTTCTGTACTAAACTTCTTCGTAAGCACTAGCGAAATAGGCTCCAAAAGAGAGTTTGAAACTAAGATATAGACAAATCTGGGAGTTTCGGAACCGGGGGTAAAATAGTCATTTTACCTTAAGAGGGCATTTTAATAATTTTCTCTTGATGAGTTTGTGCATCTTAGAAGTTATAGACTTCTAAGATTATGGGATGTATTTTGATCCACGTGCCTTGTATGACAGGCGTTTGAGTTTCTACGGTTGCAGACCGAGTTGAGATTGTGAGAGTTGTGGTTTGATTCAGGTAAGTCCTTGCGACTTACTTAGCTGGTTTCTGGATATTAGTTGGGTGATAATGGTTGTGTGTGTGCAATGTGTGTTATAATAAGAATAAAAACTTGTTAGGACGACCGTGGTTATTATGTGTTAAGGCCCAAGTGTATGTATAACGGGCTGTGACATCACTGCCCAGCTCTGCCAGGAGACTGGGAGGTTCTCTATACCCAGACCATACAGGTACATGGTGAGATGCATCGGATCCACTCCTGATGGGTACACGGGGGCGGAGGCGAGGTTTGGGAATCCCTCGTGTCACAAAATAAGTATCATTAGAGTGAATGACTTAAATGAAGATAATAAATGTATTGGTTGAAAGCATGATGAGTGTTTATGATTTTATGTGTATGTGTGCTATTATTATTCTCCTAATGTTTAGATAACTACGATTTTATGTGTATGAAAGCATGATGAGTCAGCCGGGTCTCCGTACTCTTTAGAGTGGGGTTGAGTGTTTACCTTATGGTTTCTTTCTTCTTGTTAAAGACAGTTAGTCTTTTTGTGGTTTAAGTACTATAGGTTGTTAGACGTTGTTGCATTCGTCTCTTAAAAATACTATTTTATATATTTCGGTTTTTCTTATTTGTGTCTTGTTGCAAGATCCTAGTAATATTGTTGTCAAACTGAGGTCGGGACCCATTGTGAGGTCCTAACCAGTAATGTCCCGAGTTCTAAGAATTCGGGGTGTTACACGTGCGTAGTTGATAAGGTCCTCAACTACGCTTTTGGGAAGCGTAGTTGGAGTTCAAAAAAAAAAAAATATCAACTACTCCTTTGGGGAGCGTAGTTGATATTTTTATTTTTTTTACGACTCCAACTACGCTCCCCAAAAGCGTAGTTGGGGACCTTAACAACTACGCACGCAAATAGCGTAGTTGGGGTGACAATTATAGATTTTTGCCGGTACGTCTATTAACCCCCCAAAAAAAACTCGTTGTGCAAGTATTTTTGTATGTCATGACCCGATTACTCCAATCATCGTCGTGTTATTTACGAATAAACAATGAATCACTAGTGTATTACCCGCACAGTTTTAATAAATATTTAATACTTAAAATTTATATGTATATTTTTGTAAAATAAAAATCCGAAAAATAAAATTATAATCAAATATTATGATTTTTAATTCTCTTTTAAGTATTAATCTCTTCTAATTAATTATATTTTTAAATTGATTTGTTAAGATATGCTTGTTGGTAAAAAAAATTCGTAAAAGTTTAAAAACTAGTTTTATAAAAATATTTATTTAAATATTTTTTAAAGAATTTAAAAATCAATTTTCAATTTATATTTACATTTAAAAATCACTTTTTAAAATAATTTTTTAGGCTTCGAGAAATCTGGCGTTGACACGTGGCAATAGAGGCTCCTGGTTTAATAGATACTAGTGTATTACCCGCACTTTGTGCGGATTTAGTTTTAATAAATATTTCTTTAAAAATTTATATGTATATTTTTGTAAAATAAAAATCCGAAAAATGATATTATAATCAATATTATGATTTTTAATTCTCTTTCAAGTATTTATCTCTTCTAATTAATTATATTTTTAAATTGATTTGTTAACATATGCTTGTTGGTAAAAAAAGTTCGTAAAAATTTAAAAACTATTTTTATGAAAATATTTATTTAAATATTTTTAAAAAAATGTAGAAATTAATTATTAATTTACATTAATATTTAGAACTCACTTTTTAAAATAATTTTTTAGGCTTCGAGAAACCTAGCGTTGACATGTGGCAATAGAAGCTTCTGCTTTAATATATACTAGTCGGGACGCGCGTGCTTCGCACGCGCGCCGTAGATGAAATCAAAAATTTGAGTACCAAAATGTATTTACGTTGAGTTGAAAATTTTATTTACGAATTTGAGCATGCAAGGTACTTTATTTACGAATTTTTTATTTACGAATTTGAGCATGCAAGGTACTTTATTTACGAATTTTTTATTTACGAATTTGAGCATGCAAGGTACATACATGGATATATTTTAGGATTGGTACGAATGTCCCGACAAATTAAAAAACTACAAAGTAGTTTTTTCATAGAGGGGAAGAAGAGCATTTGACTATAAAGCAACAATAGTTCCTTTATTTTCTACTCGTGCAAATGACACTGCATTAATGTAAGATGAAACAGTCACAATCATCTTCAAAATAAGGCACCACTTGATGTGACTTTATTGCTTTTAAATAAGTTGAAGATGAAATACAATCACAATCATCAACAAAGACAAAGAGGAAGGTGATCAAACAGAGAGAAGGAACTTTGTTCGAGTGTCTGGATTTTTAGCTGTCAAATTCACAACTCTTCTTATTTGTTAACTCGTATTGGAATTGCTAGTTGACACTTATTTTGTGAGTATCTGTTAAACAAGAAGACGTGATATTAGTTAACCAAAGCAAAACTGTGAATTAAAGCAAATTTTAGCAGGAAAGTAAACAGTGTTATTTCACATATGTACATTAGTGCGCAATTCAGGCCCCTTATTCTTAATTACCTTCCCTTACTTACAAAGTGCAACACACTGAGCCTTTGCTTCAGAGGGAGCCTATCTCAGTTGTTCTTGGAGAAACAATCTAACATATGTAACACATCCCCAAAATACTCACCTCAACCACATGCACTCCCGCGAGCCTTAATAGTTTTCTGCAGTCGTTATTGTGTTGCTTCGTAACCTACAAAATTCATGCACTTGTCATCAATTATATGCATTCTTAGAAAAAAAATCCAAATCCATAATCCTTCTATCAAAAGCATCCATGAAAAGCTCCAAGGTTGTAAGCAAAATCTAAGAAAGCAAAAGAAACCACCATAACAACAATTTATTAGCATAGGGAGATGCAAAAAGTTGCAGGATATTTTATGAGCAAATGATACCGAACAATTCACTTAAACCCTATAATATAACACCGCACCTTCACAATTCTTTTGCTAAACTTTTCAATGTCTTTGTTGTCCTCCTGCAATGAGGAACAAAGCAACTGATTTATAAACTGACGTGTCAAATACATTCAAACGAATGGATGAAGACCTGCTGAAACCATTCAATTTTATGATAAAGGAGTCTCAAATCTACCTCATAGGCCAGTTTATCCTCAATAGCATCAGCTCGTTTGGAATACCTTTAGTAGGTATTATGATCAGTGACATTTTAAAACATAGTAAAAAAACAAAAAACTGAAAAGCAACAATGCTCAAGTGCTGAAAAAAGCACCTTATGGTCACAAGTGACATACACACAAAAAAAAAAAGTAAAATTTAGGCCCTTTGAACACAAACGAACTCTTATGGTGTCTACCATGAGAGGCACAAACTTACAGTGGTTTTGTTTGTGGGGAATAATTGAGCATACCTGTGACTTCACCAGCCTCATTAGTTATCATTTCTACTCCAACTCTTTACCACATTTAGCATGCTTATGCAGCAACAACTTTAGCTCTAAGCATTCTGGATGGTGATGTTAGAGATGCCCCCAGACTGATACTTGAATGAATCTCATTATTCCACTGAGTTCTTTGGCTATCTATAGCCCATGACGAAATGGAAAGAGAAAACCCTTAAAGTTGATATGCTACCCTTGTATACAAATATATAGCATAAAATATAGGTTTACACAAGCTTAAAAACAGATCCATCAGCAAAGACACTAAATGAAATACAGTTTTATGAAAGCCATGGATATATCATATATGTATGTTTTTAATCATAATGTTAGATTGATTTGACTAATCACAGGGTTCTAGAGGAAAAATGCAATCAAGTAAATTATTAGTTCATATTAACTTAAATTGGTTCTCTAACTTATCTACGTTAAATTTCAGCCTATACTCCTTGATGAAAAACCAAAGAGATGAAAACAGAAACTCCAAACACAATTTGTCATAATATCTAGTTTATATTATTATACACACGATTTGCTTGTTTTTAAATAAACTGAACGCAATGTTGATAATTAAAATAATGTGAACAAGCATATATATAATGTAAATATACTTTATGAAGTCACGATCAACCAAAGCAAGTTGAACAACCATGTGATGGTTCACTTTCTTAAAACTATAATTTCTTGTTTCATGCTTTCTTCCTGCAGATAAAATAGTTCAAAGCTAAACAGTGCAAGGCATTGAATTTGGTCAAGCAATGCAAAAGACATGTTTCCTCCAATATCTAGCAAGCACTCATACTACGAAGAGAATAGGAAATTGAATTGCTAAATTTACAACAAAAATTCCATATGAACAAACATGACCAAGAGCAAATCACGTGCCTAATTAGATCTGCAGAAACCAAACCTGAAGCAATCCATTGGACAGAAGGATCAACTGAAATAGAAACAACAGCTCCCTCTCCTTCACGACCCTTGAACTCAAGAGAGCATACAACAAGGTACATTTTGAAAGAGGAAGAAACTTAATATTTTCATTCTTTTCATCCCTGAAAAGAAAGAGAAAACCTCAACAATTAACTAACACATGAAGATGGTAAGAAGAGATAATAATGAATAAGATTATTTTTAAGATGTATATCCACTTGTGAGAGAGCTCAACACAAAACCGAAAACACATTCCACTTTCGATCTTCTTACTCTGATTTGGTAATCTCTTACATTTTTTATTTCGATCTGCAAATTTTGAGATAAGGCAAGCTTCCTATTAATACTCCTGACATACAATTGGCAGTTTGGAGTAAATGGCCCTTGGAAACACAGACTCGCAATAGGCGGCCCGATAGTGCCTAGCAATTCTGCATTTTTTTCCGTTTCCTACGTACGTCACTCATTTCAAGTCTTATGCACATAAAATAAATACAAAAGTGTCACTTAGTTTGGTATATTATCTATCACTTTTAATTTTTTCTTGTGCTTTATTCTGGTCACATAAAAGCTCTGTGTTGAGCATTGATCGCTACTCTTTGTGTGGTAGTTAACCCATCTGCCCTGGCCGATTCAGTTGGCACTAATTCATCTCCATCCACAAATGTATACTCAGGTTGAAAAAAGAAGAGAAAATGCATAAAGAAATGTCACCAATAAGACATTACGATATAGAGCATTCAAACAAAGCTTTTATTAAAAGCAATTTCAAGGCATAAAACGTGCATTATGAAACATGCAACAAACCTATAAAAGTTAAAGGAGATCCCAACAGGTTGTAGGAAGAAGAGCAAAAAGTAATAGCAAACAAATAGATTGTAAACCACAAATATTCAACAGCCACCATATTCCAAAAATCGGAATCAAAACATGCAACAAACCCCGCACCTCAAAAAGTCAAAATTAGAAAATCGAAGGGAGGAGACTCACAGTTTTGGCAATAACAGCACCTCAACCCTCATCAGGAGACCTCTTCATCACACCATCACAATATAATTAGTACCAGGCGGACCCGAGTTGATAGCATAAACAACATGCAAAATCAACTCAGTGGAGACGGTGTCAAGCCGCGCCACCAAGGCGGGGGCGTCTCGTGCTCCTACTGAAATCATGCCATCGCTATAAAATGACACAAAACAGGGAAGGTGGTTACAAAGTTCTATTAAAAGTTGAAGGAGGTTCCAAGTTGAATCAAGATGAAAGTGAAACAAACCCCAATCGCCAACGGAGGGGCGAGAAGAAGAGAATCGCCGACGGAGGACTCGGACTTTGGAATGAAACCTCAGTCGACAGTTGTTTGGGACGAAAAATCAACTCAATTGTAGGTTTGAGGAGGTGAGGATAATAATCGATTTTTTTGATTACCCATAACAGACAGATTTGGATGGAGTGGAGAGGAAGACAGAAGGAGTGACAAGAACCAATACTAAGAAGAAAGGTGCAGAGGCGGTGTAACCTGATGAAACATACAGGTGACGTGTCAAACTAAGGACATGTAATTAACATAAAACGTGAGGGTAAAGTAGACAATACTCTGTGATAAGGGTAAAGAGGGAAAAGCGCTATTCATTAGGTGAAGTCTTACTTTTAATATAGTAAAGATAAGATAAGATAAGATATTTTCAAAAATTAAAATTTAATTGTTTTACTAACATTTACTATAACAAAATTCAAATATATTTTAACTTTAATTAACGACTTTACTAAATATTTTTTATAGATTTTAAAATTTTAAAAACACTTTTTTAAAAAATTAGGGGGGCTGGGAGTGGAAATAGAGGCTTCTACTTTAATATATATAAGATAAGAGAAGATATTTTCTAAACTTAAAATTTAATTGTTTTACTGACATTTACTATAACAAAATTCAAAGATATTTTAACTTTAATTAACGACTCTACTAAAATATTTTTTTATAGATTTTAAATTTTAAAAACCACTTTTTTAAAAAAATTTGGGGGGCTGGGAGAACCGTGTCTTGACACGTGACAATAGAGGCTTCTGCTTTAATATGTATAAGATATTATGGATGAATGAATGTTAATTGATGGTAAATTTGGTCAATACTGTTAAATCAAACAAAAATCTTATCTTATCTTATATGCATTAAAGGAGAGTCTTTTTTTTGTCACGTCTCGCAATTACGTTTCTCTAAACCCCATAAATTATTTTAAAAAGTAAATAATTTATTGGTTTTTAAATAGATAATTAAAATTTATGAACAAAAATAAATAAAATCCCCTACAGTCTTATCATTAAGGTTTTAAAAAGTGTTTTTATTTAAAAATAGTTTTTTAATGTCAATATTAATTAAAAATATTTATCTAAAACCTTAATAAGACCAAATTGATACTTAATTTTGGTGCAATATAAATTTTATTTTATGTTATTTTTTTAAAATAATGATGTTTTCTTTTATAACAATACGCCCTTCTTAAACAAGAGAGAATTGGATGAAATACACCCAATGATTAATTTTGTTTAGTAAATAACCAGGGCCTATAAATTTTTAAGTGAATAGCCTTATTAAAAAAAAATAATTTTTCGCGATTTATCTTCTTTTAAAAATTATAAATATACGTTAATTATGATACTTGAACTTTCGCTTGTACACTAATTTTCTTGTACAAAAATTATTGTAACTAATTTTCATGCAACTAATTAGCTTTCTTCTTTTTGTAAACTTTTTTCCTTACAAAAAAATCTAATACTTTAAAAACATAAAATTAAAATTTAACAAACCTTTTGATTAAAAAAACATATTAGTATTTACATATGTATCTTTATTAAAAAAATAGGTAGTTTATGTATTTTTGTTGGTTTAATATCACCTTATAAAAATGATTTAAATGAGTATCATAAAAACTTAAGTTATTTCAAACAAACAAATTATTATTGCAGAACTATATTATGTATTGTTTTTCTCATTCCGATATTTATTAATATTGAAGTACAAAAATATATATTTTGAAGGAAAATAATTTTTTGTAGTGTTTCTAAATTTTCATTTCAATGTACTACTACTAATATTATTTTTTAAATTTCTTTTCGGATGTGGTTCAATGATTTGAAGATTTTTTTACTTATTTAAAGTTCCAATTACAAAATATTTGAAAGGTTAATTATTGTTTTTCGTTATATTTGGAATTGTTTAAATGCTAAATATTTTAAATTTAAATTTTTGATTGTAGATTCTTTTATTTGAAAAAAAATTGAAGCTTTGATTTTAGAATATATATTTAAATTGCTTTCTTAGATTTGGTTACACGATTTGAATAGTTTTTTTAAAATATTTGTTGAAATACTTAATTATTATTATAATTTATTAATTAATATAGTAGATATGCTTAGCTATAGTTGTTATGATTTGATGATTTGATATTTTTCTGATGAGTAGGACCGTGACATGTAAAATATTTATTATGATTCAAATTTATTAGATTTTAATGGCAATGTTGTAATTTTTTTTATGGCAAAAATGTAAATATTTACCAAAAAACCATAGGTGGCATGCTTTATTGATGGACAAGTGACATTAGTGTGTTTTGTTTTATTAGTATATATAGATTCTAAGGAGTAGGACCGTGACATGTAAAATATTTTGTTATGATTTAAATATATTAGATATTAATGGCAATGTTGTAATTTTTGTATGGTAAAAATGTAAATATTTACCAAAAAATCCTAGGTGGCATGCTTTATTGATGGACAAGTGGCATTAGTGTGTTGTGTCTTATTAGTATATATAGATATATAGATATAGATTCTTAGACTTGGTTGTAACACCCCAAGTTCTGGGAACTCGAAGCGCTACGGGCTAGGACCGCACAATGGGTTCCGACCCTCAGAGTAGCAACATCAAACGAATCTTACAACAAGACACATACGAATTAAAACCAAAACTCAATATCAAAGCAAAGGTTCAAACAAAGAAAAACGTAAAAGACTCGCAGTCGAGTTCAAAACAAAAGGAAAACAACAAAAGAAACATAAACCCGATTCCGTCCTATAATGTACGGGAACCCCGGCTGACCACACCATCCGGATCGCTCAGCAACATCCTGAACCTGTGGAACATCTACAACGACGGTATAAACCGTTAGCTAACATTCTAGATACTAGCAAGAGCGTAAAGGCACAAACACACATAAGGTAAAGAAAACATATAGCATGCTTGCACACAACCGGTTATTATCTTTCATTAAGGTTATCCATTTCTAATTCAACTTCTTTTGTCACACGAGAATCTCCCGAAACTCGCCTCCGCTTCCGTCTACCAATAGGAATAGATCAGTACCATCCGTTACCTACGGGCCTGGGTTGCAAGAGTACATTCTAGTCTCCTGTAGAACTAAACAAGTGGTCACCGCCCGATTATCATACACTTGGGCCAATTAAGGTTATAAAAGGGTGAATCCTATTCCGGTTATCCGTTATACAATAATAAACAACACAAACAAGGCAATACAATCCAACTAATACCCGGAATGAAGCTAAGTACGTCCAAGGGACTTACCTCACTCGAAGGTAAATCAAAGCTCGACACACAACTCAAAGGCGACTCAGTCTCCCTTGGGAAAGGAGCAAGGAAATACTGTTCACACAAGCATCACGAATCAGGAACGAAACGGTTGCTAGAAGTCTATAACTTCTAGTCTCAATGATCTCTAAGAGATCTCCACAAGCTAAGGGATCAACCTTAGTCTAACAGCATACTCAGGAAACAAGGAACATCCATAAGGATCAAGGAAAGGAACGAGGAAAGGAAGGAAGGAAGCAGCTCACAAGAGCGGGAGTTATTGTAGAGGAAATCGCAGGGGCGGCTGGACGAAACGCAGAGGCGGATGGCCGCGGGGGCGGCACAGAAGAGGCGCAGGGGCGGTTTACAGTGCAGAAGTGATGTCGACTCCTTCGACACCAAGGAACGCAGCAAAGACCAAATCTTTCTCTTCTCAGTGCACAACCACGTCACAACTCAACCAAGGGAGCCTGTGAACATCAAAGGATCAACAACGGAACGCTCCACAAGAATCAAGGATCAAACTTGATTCTTGGAGAAGAAAAAAAAAGGAAGTACGAAGAAGAAATCGAAACAGAAGGGGAAGACATGCAACAACTATATGAACATGATGAAGAAAGCAGAAGAGATGAACTTACACGTTCAGCAAGGTCGCAGGAAGCAAGGGAACAGATGCAACTCCTAGGGTTGAAGACGGATGCAAGAAACGGGAAAAAGGAGGAAAAGGCGGAAATATATAGAGACGGGCTGAAAAGATAAAAGGAAGGACGTTTAGGGTTAGAAAGAAGATAAAAAAGCCGGCCCATAAGATAGAATATCAGATATTTTATCTATGGAAGGAAGATAAAACGAACGAAAGAAAGATCGGGCACGATATGTCGTCAGCCGCAGGGGCGGCACTCTTCGCCGTGGGGGCGGGGAAGGCAAAAGATTGGGGTCTTACATCAGATCCCCCTATAAAAGAAGTTTTGTCCCGAAACTTGCAAAAGCCCAACGATCACATAACAACACACAGAAACCGAACTGAACTCATATATTCCCACTCGGGCACTTAACTCAAAACGTCACAAAAAGCGTACGCAGCGCAACAAAGGAAAAACTAAAACAAACGACTACGCTAAAGGTGCATCCAACTCAACGTAAAACTCCGGATAGTTCCTCTGGATACTATCCTCTGTCTCCCAATTCTCCTTATCAGCTCATCGCATTGACCACTGAATCTTCATCATTGGTATGTCCTTCGAACGCAAGCGTCTCGTATTACGCACCAAGACAGCAACCGGGTGCTCTACGAATGTGTGGTCTGGCTAGATCACTAGATCCCGTGACTAACGATGTGTCTCGTGTCTGGTATGTACTCCCGTAGTTGAAACACATGGAAGACTGGGTGAACACCCTCGAGTCTCGGTGGCAAAGCCAGTCTGTATGTTGCCTCTCCAACTCACTCAAGAATCTCAAACGGTCCAACACATCTGGGGCTCAGTTTCCCCTTGACACCGAAACGTCTGACGCCTCGTGTCGGGGATACTCTCAACCAAACCTGAGCTCCAACTCTGAACTCTAGAGGTATGCGCCTCTTATTTGCATAAGACTTCTGTCGACTCTGTGTTGCTAACATTCACTCTCGGATAACTGCTATTCGAGCCATGTCATCCTGAATTTGCTCAGGTGCTACTCCGCTATCACTACTCGGCTCATCCCAACACAACGGTGTACAACATCTCTGTCCGTATAAAGTCTCATAAGGAGTCATCCTAATCGATGCGTGCCAACTATTGTTATACAAAAACTCCACTAAGGGAAGGTGATCTGGTCACACCTGTCTCTAGTGTAACACGTAGGCTCTCAACATGTCCTCCTAAGTCTGGATGGTCCGCTCGGACTGACCATCGGTCTGAGGATGATAAGCAGTCATGAACTGCAGACTCGTACCTAGGGCGGCATGCACTTGCTGCCAGAACCTCAAAGTGAATCGTCCGTCTTTGTCAGAGACTATAGTCCTAGGTACCCCATGAAGTCTCACTATCTGTCTCGTGAACTTCTTTGCCAATCGACTCACCGGCCAAGTTTCATTGATAGGAATGAAACGTGTGGTCTTCGTCAGTCGATCTACTATGACCCAGATAGCATCAAAACCACAACGCGGTCTCAAACCGGTAACAAAATCCATAGAGATGTCTTCCCACTTCCACTAAGGAACGGGAAGTGGGTGTAGCTCGTCTCATGGTCGATGATGCTCAATCTTGACCTGCTGACAGGTCGCACACTGAGCTACATATCTCGTGACATATGGCTTTAGACCTCCCCCTAAAAAGATCGTCTAATATTCTAATACATCTTACTCGCACCAGGATGCACTAAGTAAGGTGAAGAGTGAGCCTCCTGAAGGATCCTCTGTCTGAACTCTCGATCTGAAGGCACATAAACACGCTCTTAGCGTCTCAAAACTCTATCAGCACCAACTGCAAACTGTGGTGCGTCTCCTCGAGACATCCGGTCTCGGATCCACGTCAAAGCTAGACAACTCTCCTGCTTCTGTCGGATTTCGGCCAACAGATCAGGTACTATCTCCAAGGTGGACAAATGATTGTCAGAATCTAGAAAGTGGATATCCATCTCTAGCCATGCCAAATATCGTTGTAACTGTGGCTGAGCTGTCAGCCTAGCGATCACTATCTTTCGGGGAGTCTTCCTACTAAGGGCATCAGCTACAACGTAAGCTTTCCCTGGGTGGTATAAGATCTCAAGATAAAAATCCTTGATCAACTCTAACCATCTGCATTGGTGGTTATTCAACTCCCGTTGAGTGAATATGTACTTCAAACTCTTATGGTTTGTGAATATCTAGCACGTAGCTCCGTACAGATAATGTCTTCAAATCTTCAAAGCATGAACCACAACAACCAACTCAAGATCGTGGGTAGGGTAATTCTCCCCGTACGTCTTTAGCTGTCTAGACGCGTAAGCAATCACCTTACTCATCTGCATCAAAACACATCCCAACCCAGCTTGGATGTGTCACTATAAACCACAAAATCCTCAATACCTTCTAGCTGAGCTAGGATAGGAGCAGAGGTCAACCTCTTCTTCAGTTCTTTGAAGCTCTGTAGGCACGGCTTGGACCATACAAACTTGTAGACTTTCACAACAAGGAAGTGAGCGGTTGGGCGATAACTGAAAAGTCCTCAACAAAACGCCGGTAGTAGCTTGCCAATCCTAAAAAGCTGTGAACCTCCTTGACATTCTTAAGTGGCGGCCAAGATGCTACTGACTCAATCTTCACCGGATCTACCTTGATCCCTTCAGCTGAAACGATGTGACCAAGAAATGTTACCTCGGACATCCAAAACTCGCACTTAGAGAGCTTGGCGTACAACTCTCTATCCTGTAAGAACCGTAGAACGATCCTCAAATGTCCTGCATGCTCCTCTCTACTGCGAGAGTAAAACAAAATGTCATCTATGAAGATAACTACAAACTGGTCTAGGAAGTCAATGAAGATGCTGTTCATCAACTCCATGAAGACTGCAGACGCATTTGTAAGCCCGAATGACATCACTACAAACTCGTAGTGTTCATATCTGGTCCGAAATGCCGTCTTAGATACGTCCTGCTTTTTCACCCTCAACTGGTGATATCTAGATCTCAGATCGATCCTTGACAACACTGAAGCTCCATGCAGCTGATCCAAAAGATCGTCGATACGGGGCAATGGGTACTTGTTCTTGATCGTCACCTTGTTCAACTCTCGGTAGTCGATACATAACCTCATTGATCCGTCTTTCTTCCTGACGTAGAGAACTGGTGCGCCCCAAGGAGATACACTAGTGCGGATGAAGCCCTTCTCTGCTAACTCCTCGAGCTGCTTCTTCAACTCAAGCATCTCGATAGGCGCCATACGATAAGGAGTCTTTGAGATCGGTCTCGTACCGAGCTCTAGCTCAATGCCAAGGTCTACACTCCTCTGTGGAGGTAAACCTGATGGCTCTCCAAAGACGTCAAGAAACTCGCAAGCTGCTGCAATCTCCTCCAAAGACGGACTCGTACTATCCTTCATGGCATAACACCAAAAAGCCTCGCAACCCTAACTGATAAGTCTCACAGCTCGTACTGCAATGATGACTGTACCAGTCTTCCCGAGATCCCATCCTCGGAAGATCTTAACATGGTCTGCATTTGTAGTCACTATCACCGTCCTCTTGCCGATGTCCAAAACTGCTCGATGTCGATCCATGCAATCCATACCCAGAATAAATTCTTCATGTACTAAGTACATGACAAAGAAGTCAGTTGGCCAGTGGCGACCTCCCAATTTAATAGGGCAATCACGAACCTCTCGTGTACCTCGTATCTTACATTCATCGGGTAATCCTATAAAGAAGGGTCTACCTTCTACAATAACTAAGGCCAATCTATCTACACATGCATCAGATATAAAAAAATGTGTAGCACCGGTATCAAAAAGAACTCTGACAGGAAAACCATTAATATGAATGGTACATGTGGCTGCTGGCGTTGTCGGCTCTACAACACTCCTCAATCATACACTCTAGCTGATGCATCTCTGGTGTCTGCAGATCCACCAACATGTCCTCTACCTCTCCCCTGTCCCGGAGTGGAACCTTGAGGAGCGGTAGAACCAGAAACTCTCTGCTGCTGCTGCTACTACTGTGGATATTGAGATCTCTGTCCTCCTCCAACAACACTGGCAGGTGAAGAACCCTGCTGAGATAACGCCTTGCCCTGGCGACAAAAGGTAGCTCTGTATCCGGGCTTACCACAAGAAAAGCACATCACAGCTGGATTCTTACAATCAGCTCGGATGTGTTCAGCTACTCCGCAGTGGTGACACTGCCGTCCTCTGTCAAAACTCTGCTAGAAACCAGAACGTCCAGGCGTCTGACTACGCCCAAAACCAGCTGCTCCAGCTCCAACACTGGCTGATCCAATCTTCTGTCTCTTCTTAGGACCTCCTGTCTGCGAAGCTCTTCTCTGACCCGGTCGGTCTCTCTCATAAGCAGAAGTTCTATCCTGATAGTCCATCAAAGAATCACAAAGGAAACCAATAAGATAAGAGCGTGTAGACTCTCTCAGCCTCCGAGAGAAAATGTAAACATGCTGATCCTCTGGTGGTGCAGATGAACCCAACAAAGACAACTCATCCTGAAACTTGCCGATGATCTCAACAATAGGCAAATCCTCGAATCCAGCCTCAAGGAAATCCTGATGACGGTCTCTCCTCGTAGCTGCATGATAGCATGTATTATAGTCTATATTTTGGGACTTGTTTAGATGTTTTATCTTCAATAATCTGCATGTATAGATGTATATTATGTGATTATATTGTTGTTTCATCGACCTTTATGTGAATCGAGGTCTACACCAAGTTTCATTGTAATCGTAGGTAAAATGGCACGTTTTTTACTAAAATGGAGCTAAGGAACTAAGGAGTCATAGGAGCTGCATTCTGGAGCTTAAAAGAGAACTCAGGAAACATGAAATTAATGAAGAAGAATTACTTTGGACCAGATTTGAGAGATTTGATATTCAGTTGAGATTCACCTCGGTCAGCTATAGTGTCACCTCGACCGAGGTGATCTTGAGGAGCGTCCCAACCGAGGCGAACACTCTGCCGCCGGCGAGATCATATTTTTTGGCTGAGATGTTTTAATTATGGAAAGAAGATATCTTATATTTTTGGGCTGGATTTCTAGAAGGAAGATCTTATTTTAGGGAGATCTATTTTACAGATATGGATATATTTTATAGGAAATTATCTTTTTAAGATATTATTATCTTTGGAAGATAATTCTCCTATATAAAGGGTTGGATTTTTCACAATTCAGCCATCCTTTTTACATCCTCTACACCATATTCTATACCACAACATTAGGAGATTTTCTGGAAGCTTGAAGGAAGGATTGAAGATCAATAAAGGAAGGATTCATAGTTTGGAGATTAGCTTAGAAGGAGTTTGTAAGACTTTCTTAGATTCCCTTTTGGTTTGTTGTCTTGTTCGACTTATGATTTGAGGAACGTTGATTTGTTGTTTATTCGATTCAGTTATTGAGGCCTTTTTCTTAAGGTTTACTTGTTCGAATATCGATTCCTTTCCCTCTTATTCAATTATTGTTTTCATGATGATGAGTGGATAAATTTCTTGTGTGATTCTAGGGTGATTGGCTGAAAGTTGTGGGAAAGACGATGATAGAATGATCTTAATCCCAGCAGGACCTTGAAAGCTTGAGCCTTTAACCTTAACCCTAGAGTACCTCGCTCAGTCGATGAACATCTCGGCCGGGGTGGAACTTGACTGAACGATGTGACCTTTTCTGATCCGAGACTGAGAGTTAAGAGTTCTAGTTTGCCAAATCCTATCCTTATTACACCTTCCCTGGTTTAATGCAAGCCTAGGATGAGACTTACCCGGTGATTCCTTTGTTTATTTACCCATGATCATAAGTGCAGGTAATAAAGGTTTATCCTTTATTGGGGTTTGAGTGTGCCTTCATTCCATCTTTGTGGGTTAGCCTGAGACTTATCCGGTAAATGTTGATTCTATTCCCTTAGATAGTGTGTTGGTTTGAGATTATAATTCCTTTCCTTAGTACCTTGAGACTTATCCGGTAATAGGAGCTTTGATTTGGGATAGTGCGTAATGAGACTTACCCGGTGATCTATTCTCACCTTAGAAACACCTTCCCTTTGCAAAATCTCAGCTTTGTCCGCATTGTCCTTTGAAATCTTGAGTTGGAACCACAACTAGATGCTTTAATCCCTATAATCCGCATTTCCCTTATTTGACCTTATTATCATCTTTGATTACTTTAATTGGTTTGGTAATTGCAATATTTGACAACCTATTCTTGCTTAGTTTCACCTAAGTCCTTGAGATCGACCCCTGGAATTCTTGCTTTTTATTACAATTGATCTGTACACTGCGGGTTCGCATCCTTGTTTAAAGCATACTTCTTGGGATATAAATTTAAAGCTTGCACACACCATTTGGAGCGAACACTGCAAGACTAGCGATCTTTGATCACCGTCTTCTTCTGCTCATAACTAGTGACCTTACTGCGAACGGTCCTCTACCAAGAATGAGTCTGATCCTTTAGCAGCGTCTATGCTATGCTGACTCGACGTCCCTTTGGGCAACCGATATCCTCCATAGCAAAATCCAGTTGTCCTAGCCACTGCTCCACCTCCAATCCAGTCTTTCCCATGAAAGTGGGAACCTTCAGCTGATCGAAAGCCTTCAACCAACTGTCGGGCTTCGGCTCCTTCGCCTCAGCCGGCGCTTTGACAACCTCAGCAACTCCAGCAGACAGGGCAACAACCTGTGAAACTCTCTTCGAAACCTCAGCTGATCTCGCGGGAACTGGTGGTACTGGTGATGGTCCTCCAATCCTGATAGCCTCCTCAACTCTCTACACATAGTCATGATATGTAGAAGCTTCGATAGACACTCGTGCGGACTCCGTCGATGACGCTCTCTGTGATCCGGACCTAGCAACAGTCTCGTTCCCAGCCTCAGGAACAACACTCTCAACAACCTCTTCAACGAACGCCTCAGCGATAGGCGGATCGAGACTTACCTCACTTGAAGGTAACTCAAAGCTCAATCGAGACTTGGGCCAATAAGGTTATAAAAGGGTGAATCCTATTCCGGTTATCTGTTATACAATAATAAACAACACAAACAAGCCAATACAATCCAACTAATACACGGAATGAAGCTAAGTACGTCCAAGGGACTTACCTCACTCGAAGGTAACTCAAAGCTCGACACACAACTCAGAGGCGACTCAGTCTCCCTTAGGAAAGGAGCAAGGAAATACTGTTCACACAAGCATCACGAATTAGGAACGAAACGGTTGCTAGAAGTCTATAACTTCTAGTCTCAATGATCTCTAAGAGATCTCCACAAGTTTAGGGCTCAACCTTAGTCTAACAACATACTCAGGAAACAAGGAACATCCATAAGGATCAAGGAAAGGAACGAGGAAAGCAAGGAAGGAAGCAACTCACAAGAGCGGGAGTTATTGTAGAGGAAACCGCAGGGGCGGCTGGACGAAACGCAGGGCCGGATGGCCGCGGGGGCGGCACAGCAGAGGTGCAGAGGCGGTTTATAGTGCAGAAGTGTTGTCGACTCCTTGGACAGCAAGGAACGCAGCAAAGACCAAAGCTTCCTCTTCTCAGTGCACAACCACGTCACAACTCAACCAAGGGAGCATGTGAACATCAAAGGATCAACAACAGAACGCTCCACGAGAATCAAGGATCAAACTTGATTCTTGGAGAAGAAAAAAAAAGGAAGTACGAAGAAGAAATCGAAACAGAAGGGGAAGACATGCAACAACTATATGAACATGATGAAGAAAGCAGAAGAGATGAACTTACACGTTCAGCAAGGTCGCAGGAAGCAAGGGAACGGATGCAACTCCTAGGGTTGAAGACGGATGCAAGAAACGGGAAAAAGGAGGAAAAGGCGGGAATATATAGAGACGGGCTGGAAAGATAAAAGGAAGGACGTTAAGGATTAGAAAGAAGATAAGAAAGCCGGCCCATAAGATAGAATATCGGATACTTTATCTATGGAAGGAAGATAAAACGAACGAAAGAAAGATGGGGCACGATATGTCGTCAGCCGCAGGGCCAGTTGACCATGCCGCAGGGGCGGCACTCTTCGCCGCGGGGTGGTGAAGGCAAACGACTAGGTTCTTACATTGGTTACACGATTTGAATACTTTTTCTAAAAATTTGTTAAAATAGCTAATTTTAATTATAATTTAATAATTAATATAGAAGATATGCTTAACTATAGTTGTTATGATTTGATGATTTGGTATTTTTCTGATGAGTAGGACCGTGACATGTAAAATATTTTGTTGTGATTTAAATTTATTAGATTTTAATGGCAATGTTGTAATTTTTGTATGGCAAAAATGTAAATATTTACCAAAACATTTCTAGGTGGCATGCTTTATTGATTGACAAGTGACATTAATGTGTTGTGCTTTAGTAGCATATACAGATAGTAACACTGACAATTATTTGTAAATTGAACAAATAAAATAGCCATTTTAATCCAAATTTAGTATTTATATATAATTATGTATTTATTATAATAATAATAATTATTATTATTATTTTTATTTTTATTATTAATATTATTATATCGAAGGGAAAACAAATTACACAAAGTTGTAATATGTTAGAATAAATGAAAATATTAATTATGATTTTTTTTGGTAAGAGGGGGAGTACACTACTCCTTTATTAAGCGAAAATCCACACGTTACATACGGGACATCTGGGGGAAGCTAATACCTCGGAGATCATCCATCAAAACACCAAGAACACTGTAAGAAGGGGAGGGGAACCTACAAACTCCAACGTTACAAGAAAAAGCAAAACTAGCAAGCAAATCAGCCGCCCTATTGCCTTCTCGAAAAATATGGCCAAGATCGATGACCCAATCTCGGTTAAAGAAGTCTTGGCATCGAAGGACCAAGTCGCAAGAGGGTGTGAAGCGCACACCCCTCTCTTGATAAAATCCACCACAATTGAAGAGTCAACCTCCAAACAAACCCTACGGAAACCAAACTCCCACGCAAGACTCAAACCATGAAATACTCCCTTAAGCTCAGCTGTCGGGACCGTGGTAATGCCCAAATTAATAGCCACTCCATGGATCCAATCGCCATTGTCGTCCCTGATGAGGGCTCCTGCCGAAGCCAAGCCATCCGTCCCTCGTCGGGCACCATCAGAGCGATCGCAACATTATTCTCCTCAGAGTTTTACCAACCCGCATAGCGAGCGCATCATTATTCTCCTCAGAGCGATCTATAAGGAACTTCCCCTTATCATGTATCATCTCCTTCCCCGCAAATGCTCGTTCGTTACGCCACTTCCACAACCACTAAGCCGTACATGCAAATTTATCCTTCCAGCCCTCGACGGCATGGCGGCCCTTCTGGACTAACATCAGATTCTTGTTCAACCATTCATTCCAGTTAAGGTTAAAGAAGGACATACCATAAGAATCTGGATGGAAGGTGGTAATACCAATCATCCGGATGGAAGGTGGTAATACCAATCATCCGCTGAATCTTTGAGTGTGAAGCCGAATGCCCTCATCTTGATCTGTTCTTCGGTAATGTTGGCCGGCTTCATGCTCATACATACAGTATGGAACTTCCCAAGGTCCTTGATGGGGTCTTCACCACTTAGCCCATGGAAGGATGGAAGCAAGTGAATAAGGCCCGGCTTGAGCTCAAAGTTGACTCCTTCCCCTAGTGCCGGTATAGCGACCGCAAGAGGGTTTTGAGCTAAGTTGGGCTGCGTAAGTTGACGAAGAGTACGGTCAGCCATTTCTTGTTGTAGTTGTTGTTGTCTTCGTTGCCGGATGTGCGTCCTCTCAATTTCTGGATCAAAAGAAGCAAAGCCGGAATTAGTAGCACGGGTTTGAACCATAAAAATGGTTCAAACCAATAATCAATAATAACAATAAAACACAAAAACTCCCCGGCAACGGCGCCAAAATTTGACTGAAGGTATTTCTATGGTCGTCTATACCCAATCAAAAGTAAATCCCGACTTAGCAATAAGAACAAGTATAGTGATTAAGTAAGGGTCGAACCCAAGAGAGTTAGGGTGTTTTAGATGCAATTATCGATTATAATACACAAAAGGGGGGGTTTTGGTTGAAGTGATGCACAAAAACTTATGAAAACGATGAATGCGACAATTAAGACAATAATGGATGAATCTGCACTAAGTTGATTCTAAGCATGCAATTGCTACTTTGGTGCATTCCTTTTACAAGTTTTAAGTAATCTCCCGTCTCGATCATACATATGTGTTGAGTCAACCGGCATCAACACAACTTAACCTATTAAAGTTCCGTAAACCTACAAGAACAAATAACAAGTTAATATTCAAACAAAGACTAAGGGATATAAAGAGAAGATTAAAACCGTTAAACTTATCTTTATATTTGTGTTCCTTTTCTTTAAGTAATTACAACCCGTTATTACTTAAAGTTGCTACTAGATTAAAGACCCGAAACCGGAACCTGTTAATCCTAGTTGTTTACATGCACTTTAGAACCTAAGGTGATAAATCTCAAGTAATAGTTAACATGCAATTAGACAATAGAGATCAAGGAAACACAAAACATTACTGAATAAAAACTTATATTAAAAGAACTTACAACCAAAGTAACAAAGCAGCTTCAAACCAACCCAATGTAGCAAGGGAGTTAGCAACTCATTACAATGGAAAACTCAAGTCTAAAATAGATTTTGTGGGGAAAAGCATGGATGATTCTAGCAATCAGCCATGGACTATTTATACTACAAAAGACACTTAATTAGGAGTAAATAGCCGGCCTAAAACAACCACCTTTAATGCCATAAAGGTGGTGTAAACAACCGGAGTAAAGCTTCTGGCGTTAAACCGCAGGGGCGGCCTTCAGGAACCGCAGGGGCGGTTTAGGCAGAATCGGTTGATCTTCTTCCTGACCGCAGGGGCGGCTAGGCAATTCCTCTGGGGCAGATCTTAAATGCTTCTTCAATGTCTGACTCTTCAACTGTTTGCCGTTACTGATGTCAAGGCGCAGGGGCGCTTTGAGGCTAACGCAGGGGCGGTGACAAAGACTCTTCACCTTCCAGCTCCCAAGGCGAGGCGCAGTGGGAGGCGCAGGGGAGCTGGTCTTCGTTTCGTCAAGGCAAGTCACCGCAGGGGCACCTATGGTTGGCGCAAGAGCGGTGACTTGCTTCTTGGCCGGTGCTGGTGAAGGCGCAGGGAGCGGTTCAGTAAGAAGTGTCAACCGTAGGGGCGGCTGCAAGGACCCGCGGGGGCGGTGGGGCAACAGAAGCTTTGCTTCGTGATCGATCTTCACTCCTAAGTGCTTATAACTCCTTCCTTACCTTCTTTTGATCTTCTTCTTCTGGACCAAGGATTTAGTAGCATAAACCGACACTAATGCAATAAAAAGACTCTAAAAACTACCCTAAATGATAGTGATTCCATCACCTATCAAACTCCCCCATACTTAGACCTTTTACTCATCCCAAGTAAAACAAATGACAACCATTAGACTGAACGTCTCAGGAAGCAAGGGAAAGAAAGAAAAATAATGGAAAATAAGAGAAAAGCCAAGAAAGAAAGAAGAAAAAGAGAGAAAATGTGAGAAAAAGAGATACTACCATCTTTATTGCTCCAAGAGTGGCCTACCCGGACAACCTCCTTATGACTCCCCTTCTTATGTCGCCAAAATGCCGGAAGGGAAACCTACACCCGGTGTCGCTCATTTTGCCAAGGCGCCCTTTCGGGTTTTCACCTTGCCACTCTTCTTATTTTCTCACTTTAACTCACATCCCTCAAGTTCAATTTTGCACCAACCTAAGGTTGGTCGGACTACCTTCTTCTTACCTAAACCTCCCTTTCGGGTTTTCGGTTTATTCAAGGATTTTCATGCCTTTTTTTCATTTCTTTGGCTTTTTTCTTCTTCTTCTTCTTTTTTTTACTGATTTCAACAATGCAAAACAAATGCCAAAAACAACACAATAAATTGTACAAGCAATGATATGTCCCTCCCCGTACTTGAAGTGCACTTTGTCCTCAAAGTAGAAATGAGTCAAAGATAAATGTGGGAGAAGGGAAAGAAATGTACCCTTCACTGGGGTGGTCCGGATGGACCACCAGGATCCTCCTATGGTGGGTAAGGGAAGTGGCGGAAGAAGTGCTCCTGACGGCGGTGAAGGGTGTCAATCCGGTCCTCCTGAGCCTCCATCCTCTCTCGAAATGAAGTCTCATAGCTAGCTTGCCAAGCTAGTTGCTGAGTCTCCAACTGCTGCTGATGAGCCGCCTGTCAAGCATCCTGACAGCGGTCAAAGTGAGTGGTCATGGAGGAGGCGAAGCTGGACTGCCACGCTTGCTGCTGCTCAAGCATGGACCGCTAATACTCGATCTGCCATGCCTGGTGCTGTGTAGTCAAAGCCGTCATCTAAACCTGCAGACTCTCCATGGTCTGACTGTCGTATCCTGCCGTCGGCATCTCCTCATCAGTGGTGTGGGCCCTGCTAGAGCCGGCTACGTACCTCCCAACAATATCAACCTGAGGCCGTCTCGGAGGGACATGGTCAGCCGATACATATAGGTCGGAGAGCTCTTCTCCCAATGGGAGTCGGCGGGGTAAATATGTAATGTGACTCCCATTTGCAAGGGAGATCCAGAACCGATGCTCTCCGTCTTTCTTGAGGAGCCTGCATCTCCTCATCAACCCTTCGGTGTATAGTGGTGCCTCCAAACCTTCTTCCAATGGAGGAAGATCCATCACCCGTGCAGCTAATAGGGATATGATTCCTCCTCCAACGATGTCACGAGGCTCGTTCTTCCTAATCCGCTTTAGAGCGGTAAGGAAAAGATATGCCCAATCTGGCACAAACTCATTGGGAAGACAAGCGTATAGCAGTGGAAGGTCCTTAAGAGCGACCTTATTCTCTTTCTTGTGTCCACAGAAGACACTCATGAAGACCTTTGAGATGAGCCTTAAACAAGGGTGAGTGAATTTGTTGGAGTACTCACCTCCTACATGAAACTCTGACCTAGTGGCGGCCCTCCAAAATTCCAACAGATCTGGTGTCGGAATGGGTTCCATCCAGTCATTTGTAGCTGCTATGGTCACCTCTAATGCCTCCTGTATTTGAGTGTAGTCCAATGTGTACTTCCTCTTGTTATACTTGAATGAAAGTCCAATACACAATTGGTCTTCCGTCTCCATTTTAAAAGTGGCTATAAACTGTCTGTTGAGGTCGGGGTGTGTTGGAGCGCTCTTTATCAGAAAATCACCCAACCCGGCATTGTTAAGAAATTCCTGCATACTTTCCAACATCCCTAGATTTTCCAAGGTGGAAACATCAAGGAACCGGGTTGCATGCACCTCCCGGCTTTGAGCAATCCTATACCGATCCTTCTCACCTTCTGTCAACTTGTATTTCCTTTGTGATTCCATCTCTTGCAATTGATTAAGTAAAGGAGTTAGAAAATTCAGCAATCTGATCAAGAGACAAACCTTCCGTCGTAATATCCACAGGGGCGGCTGCAACAGGCGTAGGGGCGGCTTGACGCAGGGGCTGGAGCTTGCAGGCGCAGGTGCGGGCGAAGAGCAGAAGGCAATTTGGTCGTTTCGGCGAAGGTGGTGGCGATGGGGCTTTTCCGACGTCTTCCTTGCTGTCGTAGACGTCGCCGGAGGTGGGACAGTGGTGGACAGGGATGAAAGGGTTGAGTGTGTGTGTGGTGGAGATGGTTCATATTTGCAAAAGTGGTTGGCGATGCTAGGGTGCCGGAGGTGGCGCAGGGGCGCGACGAGGTGGTGGGTGAGAATCTCCGGAGGGCGCAAGGGCATGGGAGGTGAGGCGGCTAGGTTTCGAAGAGTGAATGGAGAGGGAGTGGTGAGTGCGGTAGATGTAGGTTATTTTTAGGAAGTATATTTTTTTTCTTTCCTTAACTGGACCGCAGGGGCGGTGTTTGTCGCCGCGGGGGCGGTGACAAAAGAGAGGGGTACGCAGCCTCAGCGCCGGGGGCGGAACTGAGAATGAGTGTCAAGGATTCCCGCCGTAGGGGCGGAGGGACGTCACCGCGGGGGCGGTGATCAACGTGAGCAGACGCTGGCCAGGCGCGGGGAGTGGTGCCGGCCCTAGGTGTCACCGCAGGGGCGAAGACTTAAAGTCGCAGGGGCGGTTTTCTTGACAGAAGCTCCTCTTCTTATTCCTTCGGGTTGCCTCCCGAATTAGCGCCTTTGTTTTACGTCGTTGGCTCGACGTAAGGACTCTCCCTCTATGTTTGAACATCTTCCTGCATGCCTTTTGGGTTTATAACCGTTTGCGACGGTAATCCTCCGGAGGCCCTAGTTTCCATTCTTGTAATGGCTTCGGCCATTTGACCAACCTGCTTCTCAAGGTTCTTGATGCTAGATTTTGTTGTTTGGACATGAGTAGCAAAGTGTTTAGTCAAAACCTGCAACATGTCTTCAGTTGAGTGATACTTACCTTGGCGGGGCTGCTGTTGTTGGTTTTGTTGATCCCTCCAACGAAAATTCTGTTGTTCACGCCAATTTGGCATGAAGTTATGTGCATAGGGATCGTTCCTAGGTCTTTACTGTTGTGGTTGTCCATAACCCATTACGTTTGCTTCAGCATCGTCATCTTGAACTTGTAGACACATGTCCGTTGGATGGTATGGGTCAGCACAAACTCCACAAGCTTTGAGCTGTTGCGGTGTTTCCATAAGTGTTAGCCTCTTCACCACTTCCTTCAATTCCGCTAGCTCGGTGGAAATCTCACTCTTCCCGGAATTCACAACATGAACTCCTTTCTTAGCCGGGGTCCTTCCAAAGTTCCGAGTTCCTTCCGCTAGCTCCTGTATCTTTTCCAAAGCAAGGTCAAGAGTAGAGTTAAGAATATTACCTCCGCAAGCCGCATCGACGATCATCCTTTCATTGTCTAGCAAGCCATTGTACAAGTACACGACTAGATCTTGAGTTGAATATCCGTGAAAAGGGCATCTAGATCGGAGGCGTGCAAACCTTTCGAAGTACTCGTAGAGAGTTTCGGTTGCCTCTTGCTCGATGTTGCTTATAGCTTTCTTCAAGCTATTGGCCTTTTTAGCTGGAAAGTATTTCTCCAAGAACGCTTTGTGAAGGTTCTCCCAAGTGTCAATACTCCCGGATGGAAGCCTGGTGGTAATACCAATCATCCGCTGAATCTTTGAGTGTGAAGCCGAATGCCCTCATCTTGATCTATTCTTCGGTAATGTTTGCCGGCTTCATGCTCATACATACAGTATGGAACTTTCTAAGATGCTTGATGGGGTCTTCACCACTTAGCCCATGGAAGGATGAAAGCAAGTGAATAAGGCCCGGCTTGAGCTCAAAGTTGACTCCTTCCCCTAGTGCCGGTATAGCGACCGCAAGAGGGTTTTGAGCCAAGGTGGGCTGCGTAAGTTGACGAAGAGTACGGTCAGCCATCTCTTGTTGTAGTTGTTGTTGTCATCGTTGCCGGATGTGCGTCCTCTCAATTTCTGGATCAAAAGAAGCAAAGCCGGAATTAGTAGCACGGGTTTGAACCATAAAAATGGTTCAAACCAATAATCAATAATAATAATAAAACACAAAAACTCCCCGGCAACGGCGCCAAAATTTGACCGAAGGTATTTCTATGGTCGTCTATACCCAATCAAAAGTAAATCCCGACTTAGCAATAAGAACAAGTATAGTGATTAAGTAAGGGTCGAACCCAAGAGAGTTAGGGTGTTTTAGATGCAATTATCGATTATAATACACAAAAGGGGGGGTTTTGGTTGAAGTGATGCACAAAAACTTATGAAAACGATGAATGCGACAATTAAGACAATAATGGATGAATCTGCACTAAGTTGATTCTAAGCATGCAATTGCTACTTTGGTGCATTCCTTTTACAAGTTTTTAAGTAATCTCCCGTCTCGATCATACATATGTGTTGAGCCAACCGGCATCAACACAACTTAACCTATTAAAGTTCCGTAAACCTACAAGAACAAATAACAAGTTAACATTCAAACAAAGACTAAGGGATATAAAGAGAAGATTAAAACCGTTAAACTTATCTTTATATTTGTGTTCCTTTTCTTTAAGTAATTACAACCCGTTATTACTTAAAGTTGCTACTAGATTAAAGACCCGAACCCGGAACCTGTTAATCCTAGTTGTTTACATGCACTTTAGAACCTAAGGTGATAAATCTCAAGTAATAGTTAATATGCAATTAGACAATAGAGATCAAGGAAACACAAAGCATTACTGAATAAAAACTTATATTAAAAGAACTTACAACCAAAGTAACAAAGCAGCTTCAAACCAACCCAATGTAGCAAGGGAGTTATGTAATATCCGGAATTTTTATTCCGTTTAATTTGGAATCAAATCGGACTTCGAGCCGTTGACGGTTTCCCATTCTATCTAGTATTTCTTTCTTCACAAATTTTATCATTTTATGTAGAATTAATTCACATAATATGATAGAATTATACCAAACCCTAATTCTTATAATTATTTATCATTTTATGTAGAATTTAATTCACATAAAATGATAGAATTATATCAAACCCTAATTCTTATAATTAATTCTTAACAACGATTTAGACGAGGTCATGACGAAGCCCGACAACTTTGTGACAAGGTCATGCATGGGCTTGACGAAGCCATGACGAGTTTTGACAAGTTCTGGACAAACTTTCAGCCCACTTGTTTTTGTCTTGTTTAAGCCCACTCTCCCTTGCATCTCCTTGCTCCTGCCCACGTACCTGCTGCTACTCGGCCCAACTGTGAGAGACGCCTTGCCCTAACGCCTTGTGAACAGCTGCACGCCAAGGATCACGACGTCTCTTCACGTCTCTCCCCATCACGTATACCTGCGCTTCCCTTCACGCCAAGCCAGCAACCGCCTCCCCTGCTTCTCCTGCCTTGCTGCATCTCGCCCTAACTGACGCCACACATTGCAACCTACACCACATCGCCACCCTGGATCTATCCTCGTCGTCGGCACACAGCACCACACCTTCGTCTATCTTGCACACGAAGGCCATTACCGGCGAGTTCTGTGGTCTTCTCCGCCTTCATCCACCAAGCTGCAACCGGTGGTTTCATCTCCCTTGCACAGTGGGTCGGACATCCCTCCTCGAGCCAGGAACACAACTAGGTTGCAACGCCTCTTCGGGCCCAACCAAACTCAACGGACCTCCTTCTGTTTGTCCTACAGAACAACAACGCAGATTCACGATCCCTGGAGCCACATCCGACTCTCACTCTCCCTTCGACTGCATTGGGTCGACAACAATAGCAAAAGCTCCCCGACGCCTCCTCCAGTGACAGCAAGTAGCAGCAGAATTCGTGCCATCTTCATGTCTTCGAGTCTCGGAATCGGGTAAGGCTTGTACCCCTTGCTACACTACACTTCAGTCTACTTCTTTCCTTGCCTAACATGGACCAGTTTGGTCTTTAAACCTACTCAGAACAACTATAGAAGAGCTGTACAGATTCATGCGTTTTTCTGAGTTTTCGGAATTGGAAAACAGTCAACTTCGGGTCAAGATTTGAGTAAGTTATACTCCTCATTTGTTGCTGAATTTTGGATATGTTGTATTCAGTAGTATATAGTAGATCATAATAAAATTTGGGAAGAATCGGAGTTACGGTTTGAGAGTTATGATGTTGCAAAGTGGACTCCTCATTCAGTTTTTATATATGTGCTGAGTGTTGGGGAAAACAGCAAGTGAGGCTGTTTTGTGAGATGGTTTTGAATAAGCTCTTGATCTCCGTTGGGCTTGAATTTTGGATATGATATAGTTGACATATTGTTGTAGAACATATTAAAATTTGAGAGGCATCCAGCGAGTGGTTTGGGATTTATGATTTTTCCAAGATTGAGTCGTAAGCAGTTTTTCTGTTGTGCTGAAATTCGGTTTTGTGAGATAGTTTTAAATAGGATTTTGATCTCTTTTGCGGCTGAATTTTGGATATATTAGAGATAAGATTTTATAGTAGAACATATCAAAATTTGGGATAAATCCAGCAAGTAGTTTAGGAGTTATGATTTTTCAAAGTTAAGACAGTGTGCTGCTTGTTAAGTGTTGTAACCAACTTTAGAAATTTTTGTAGAAGCGATGCTTTAACAGTTTTAAGAAATTCTTTCTCCTATGAGTAGATGGGATATCATAGATGATCTAGGGAATTATTTCGGAATTTTTATAAGATTATTCGAATTTTATATTTGAAGCTGCAGTTGGACTTTAGTGACTTTTCGGGAAATAGAAAATGGGTGGTTTTTCTAGTTGTTACCTAAAATCATCCTAGGGAGTAGAATATGGTTAGTTAGTCTCAAATAAGAGTTTAAACATAAATTATGAAATTTTTAGAAGTTTCGGGACCAAGGGTAAAATAGTCATTTTACCATAAATTAATACTGTAATCAATTCCGTTCTATTAAGACCTACTATCTTAGGAGTCTTAGACTTCTAATTACCTAGAAAGTGTCCTGACACACTTGCCTCCTTTGACAGGTTACTAAATTCCTACAGTTACAGATTGAGTTGTGATTAAGAGAGTCGAGATTTGATTTTGGTAAGTCCACGGACTTACTTAGCTGGCTTTCTTGTATGAGTGTAATGTGTATGAGTGGTGTTTGCTAGTTATGATAAACAACGAAACCGGATTAGGCCAACTTTATTATTTACGTAATTGACCCAAGTATATGATAACGGGTCGTGACATCATCTGCCTAGCTCTTGCGAGAGTCTAGGAGGTTCCCTGCGACCAGCCCAGTCCGGTAGACGGTCAGATGCATTAGTACCATTCCGCGTTGGTAAACGGGGACAGGGGCGGGGTTTGGGAATCTCTCGTGTCACAAAATAAGTATCATTTTTAATGACCTATCACCTAACTGAAGATAATAAAAGGATTGAGTGTTGCATGTTGATTGTGTATGATGTGTGATTGTGCTTTTACCTTTATACTTATGCATAGAATGTTAGCTAACGGTTTTATACTGCTTGTAGATGCCTTGCAGGTTAAGACAGTTGTAGAGAGATCCAGAGGAAATGGTCAGCCGGGTCCACGTACTCATTTAGTTGGGGACGGGGATGTCTTCTGTTCTTCATATGCATCATTTTAGTAGCGTTTCTTGTAAGGCTGATACATATTCTCCATGTATATATTGTTTACAGTTTTCAAATGTTTTAAATACTTTTGTTCCTTGTTGCAAGATCCAAGTAAAATTGTTGTCAAACTATGGTCGGGACCCATTGTGAGGTCCTAACCAGTAGCTCCCCGAGTTCTCAGAATTTGGGGTGTTACAAGTTAGCAACTCATTACAATGGAAAACTCAAGTCTAAAATGGATTTTGTGGGGAAAAGCATGGATGATTCTAGCAATCAGCCATGGACTATTTATACTACAAAAGACACTTAATTAGGAGTAAATAGCCGGCCTAAAACAGTCACCTTTAATGCCATAAA
Source organism: Fagopyrum homotropicum (assembly GCA_033239125.1). Taxonomy (NCBI): domain Eukaryota; kingdom Viridiplantae; phylum Streptophyta; class Magnoliopsida; order Caryophyllales; family Polygonaceae; genus Fagopyrum; species Fagopyrum homotropicum. Next base: position 24,150,541 of record BSWB01000007.1, on the reverse strand, counting down.
GGTGGTGTAAACAGCCGGAGTAAAGCTTTTGGCGTTAAACCGCAAGGGCGGCCTTCACGAACCGCAGGGGCGGTTTAGGCAGAATCGGTTGATCTTCTTCCTGACCGCAGGGGCGGCTAGGCAATTCCAGTGGGGCGGATCTTCAATGCTTCTTCAACGTCTGACTCTTCAACTGCTTGCCGTTACTGATGTCAAGGCGCATGGGCGCCTTGAGGGCAACGCAGGGGCGGTGACACAAACTCTTCACCTTCCAGCTCCCAAGGCGAGGCGCAGTGGGAGGCGCAGGGGAGCTGGTCTTCGTCTCGTCAAGGCAAGTCACCGCAGGGGCACCTATGGTTGGCGCAGGGGCGGTGACCTTCTTCTTGGCCGGTGCTGGTGAAGGCGCAAGGAGCGCTTCAGTGAGAAGTGTCAACCGTAGGGGCGGCTGCAAGGACCCGCGGGGGCGGTGGGGCAACAAAAGCTTTGCTTCGTGATCGATCTTCACTCCTAAGTGCTTATAACTCCTTCCTTACCTTCTTTTGATCTTCTTCTTCTAGACCAAGGAGTTAGTAGCATAAACCGACACTAATGCAATAAAAAGACTTTAAAAACTACCCTAAATGATAGTGAATTCGACTTGAATCTTTTCAGACTCTAAGGTTGTTCGAAAGGATTGCGAGTCTTCTCCACGCCTTTCCACCGAACAGAAGTTGACTCCATGAGTTTTGGGATTGTGGTGGGACATCTTCAGGGTTAGTAGGGGGCCGATCGTCGTCTCAACTTCATCGGAATTTGGGGGTGCAATGATTGGGGAAGTTGAATGACTTTTGGCGGCTGGCAGCCGAGTAGGGTTTGGGGCTATTGGAATCGCCATCAGATCTTGTAGACAAATATATATTAATTATGAGTTTGAATTCTATTAATTATAAGTTTGAATTATATCAAACAATTAAACGGTATTTTTCATGATCGGGAGAAGTTATAATTTTAATGTTTGAAATTTAAAATTTAATATTAAGGTTGTTTAATATAAAGTGTATAGTATTTGGCATTCGATAAAAAATTACACATATTAAAAAATATAGAAACTAGAAGGTCAAATATGAATATTTATTATTATATTATAATTTTTTAAAAATTATATAAAAATAATGGTAAAATATGAAGAGTTATCATCAATATATACTAGTAAAGTAAAGTTCTAACCCGCTGACATGGCGCTTTTAAAATTCAGAAATTTAAAATCCAACTCTCACATTAAAGCTACAAAATCTTTTTTTTTTGAATTACTAGTTCATTAATTAAAGTAAAATATAAAAACATCTATAAATCTATAAATCTATAAATCCTAACTAACCAAAAACTAAATATTCAATTAATATATTTTTTCCTATACACCTCAAAATATTTTTTAACTATCTTAAATCCTTTTTTTAATTTACATCAACAGTATTTTAAAACAATTTTTAAAATTTTTAAATCTTTGGATTTGTTACATAGAGATTTGAAAATACGTAGATTTGGATTTGCTAACATGTCAAAACATGAGTAAAAATATTTTTAACTATAGTAAATCCTTTTTTAATTTACATCAACAGTATTTTAAAACAATTTTTAAAAATAATAAATCTTATTTTACGATTTCGTTTATTATTTTTTATAGTTTTCTCATCATAAACTATGTTATCATCTTAAATCCATAAATTTTAAACTTTTTTTTTATCGGGTCGTTTAAATATCTTAATTATTGTTTTCATTATTGTTTTTTAGATTTATATTATCATACATTAGTTTATCTGAAAACTGTTTTTATTAAAAAAAATTAATCTTTTTTCCATGCTGATTAAAATTAATATTTTTTAATCGAACCTTTTTTTCTGTGATCATATTTAATATAGTTTTTGAATACTTTTTTTTATGTAACTAGACCATCATACATTGTATATATTTTACATTGAAGATTTTAAGGCCTTTTTTTTGAATTCCTTTTTATCATACATTGTATGTTATGATCAATCAAATATATCTTAATTATTGTTTTCATTATTGTTTTTTAGATTTATATTATTATACAGTAGTTTATCTAAAAACTAAATTTAAAAATATCACTCAAAAGATGGATGATTCAAATATATTAGCAGGTAATAGATATTTTAAAAACATTAATTTCGCATCTTTGCCATGGGATTCTATGTACTAACAATATTTTACTCAATGTACATTTATTTGGTGTAATTTCAGATGTTTCCGAGGTTGAACATAAATATGCAAAAGTTGAAACGGGCAAGCGCGTAAGGATAAGGATGTGCATCAATGTTTATATAAGAAATAAAAGGTCCAAATGAAATATATCAAAATTTTGCCAATAATATCAACATATAGAACTTGTATAATTAGTTTTATCTTTATTTTATATGCCATATGACTTTGAAATTTAAGATAACTATTTAATATTTACAGGGGACAAACTTTGAAGTGTAAGATATCCAGTGAAACTAACGTCGATTTATTACTATCTTACTGTTACCATACAAAGGAAGACGAAGTCTAATATATAACATTACAATTTGCAAGAGTCGTTACTACTCCTACAAGTAAGTTCAATAAAATTTATTATATTTTAAACATCAATATTACTCATAAAATGTTTTTCTAAATAACAAATTATGTGTAGGCGACCTATATGTTTCAACTAAGGGAGACCAAACAAGAATGATTTTGGGCATAGAGGACAAAGAAGTTTCCAATTCTGCTAAATCGTTGGTGTTTTTTTTTATCATATATATTAACTGGATAGTTAAATTTTATTGTCTATGATGGACTATTTCACTAATGTAATTCCTAACAATATTATTTTTATTATTCTTAAAGGTTTTTGCCTAAAAGGACGAGACATTACAGCTAGGGATTCTATGTACTAACAATATTTTAGTTCAGACCTATCCCATTTTTGTCTTTTTTAATCTATTTTTGTTTTCTTATTATAAATGTAGTCTTATTCATTATAATTAAATTATTGTGGTGGATTCGAGGAATATGAAAATCAAAACAAACGAAATATAAAGACAATACAAACGCAAAATAAACCCGTAGTTACTTAAACATAAATAAACGCCTATCCCTCAACTTATAAAATATGATTCATATACTACCTGTGTTGTATAATTTCTCCTATACCTGAACCAATCTACATTGTGTGATGGCATTCTGTTACAAAAATAACAACATTAGTGCAACACCCCGAATTCTCAAAACTCGGGACGTTACTGGTTAGGACCTCACAATGGGTCCCGACCTCAGTTTGACAACAATATTACTAGGATCTTGCAACAAGACACAAATAAGAAAAACCGAAATTCATGAAATAGTATTTTCAAAGGAATGAATGCAACAAGGTCTAGCAGCCTATAGTACTTAACAAAGGGAAAAAGATCAATTGTCTTAACAAAAGAAAGAAGGACAAACAACAACCCAACCCCCACTCTAAGGAGTACGGAGACCCGGCTGACCACTACTTCCGGATCACTCAGATGTTGTTCTAACCTGCGGTGAATCTAAAAACACAACAAAAGAATAACCATTAGCTAGTTATCTAGACATTAGGAGAATAACAATAGCACACACACATAAAATAATAAACACTCATCATGCTTTCAAACAAGTCCATTTATTATCTTCATTTAAGTTATTCACTCTTACTAATGATACTTATTTTGTGACACGAGAGATTCCCAAATCTCGCCTCCGCCCCCGTGTAACCATCAAGAATGGATCCGATGCATCTCACCTTGTACCTGCCTGGTGTGGGTATAGAGAACCTCCTAGTCTCCTGTCAGAGTTGGACAGTGATGTCACGGCCCGTTATACATACACTTGGGGCTTAAAACATAACAACAACAGTCGTCCTAACAAGTTGTTATTATTATAATCTCACACATTATACACACACAACCATTATCACTCAACTAATATCCAGAAACTGGCTAAGTAAGTCGCAAGGACTTACCTCAATCAAAGACCACTCTCAAAGCTTTGCACTTGGTCTGTACCCGTGGTAACTCGAACGCCTGTTAAACAAGGCATGTGTATCAACATTTCATCCCGTAATCTTAGAAGTTAATCACTTCGAAGAGGTACAAAACTCCATCCGGTTATAATACTCTTAACCTTCCCGATTAGATTCTACCAACCGCTTCCTTGGCTCTTATCCTCACCACTCTACTATCATCCATACACATAAAAAAAAAAATATATATATATATATATATATATATATATATATATATATATATATATATATATATACCTTGCAATTATATTTCTTCTTACGTATACTCCGGCCTATATATCCATATGTACTTATCTACGTCTATGGCACTGGTGCATATATCTTTATCTATATATATATATATGTATATATATATATATATATATATAGTTTCCACTTTTAAATTTTATCCTCATATCCGTACCTGTACTCCTATATACACATACTCATTCTCTCAACTTTGGTCTTCTTACATCTATATATATATATATTTCGGTACCCTGCACACTATATGCCTAATTATATATATATGCATTCGAACTCTCTGATTCCTCGTCTATGTATATATATTTACCCGTACACCACTCACATCTCAACAATTCTAATCTACAGATATATATATACAAACTCAACTACAAGTACTTCTACTGGCAGTAGACTCACTCGTTTTGCTTCGATCTAGCTCAACACACCTTCCCGACGAGCAATGCCGTTATGCAGACGGAGAGTGGTTCAACCGCTCACTGCAAGGTCCAAGAAGGCCAAAACTCCCGTGTTTTAAACTTGCGAACAGAGGGTTAGAAGAGAGGAGGGAGAAGGCTGGAAGAGAGGGCGATTTACCTGGTTTGACGAATCCAGGTCGCACACGAGGATGAGGGAACATCCGCACAAGAAGACGATGGGAAGGGCTTCGGTATCGTTGCCGGTGGTGAGTCCGAAAGGGCGGCGGTACTGCTGGACCACTGGTGTCGAGCGTTGCTACTGTGTGAAGCCTAGATCGGCTGTTGGCGAGTCTCGAAATATAGAGGAAGGGAAAAGACGGAAAGAGAAGACGGCTCACCTGGCGGTCGACAGCGTCGGCGGACGGAGCGGCTACCCTGGCAGTCGACAGCGTCGGCGGACGGACTCCCGTGGCTGTTGCGTAGCTGCTGGTGGGTTATTGTTGTTGTTGTTTTTCAGAAGAAAGAGGGAGAGAACGTAGAACGTGGTTTGCAGTTGAAGGAGAGAGAAGCGGCAACGGCACTAGGTTAGAATAATTACAATTAGGTTAGGCTTAATGTGATTAGGGAGTGATTAGGATTTAGGGTTAGGGTGTTGGGCCGGTGGGCTGGAGTCCTTTGGGCTAAAAAAAGTTTGCTCACTCATTAAATCAAACGACTGGAACGAGAAATAAAACTCGTACGGAATTATTTACGGAATTATTTACTGAGTTATTTGAGTCATCATTTTATGTGAATCGAGGTCAGATAAAATTATAGAATTTAATATCGTGTTATTTTTATTTAAAAGAATTTAGGTTGGCGGATCGGGGTCCGGTTTAATCCGGTTTTAAACGGAGTAAAAATTTCTGGTTATTACATCAGTGCCCTCTTAAAAGAAGTTTCGTCCCGAAACTTAGAATGATTCTTTTAATCACACGTTTCCTTTGGTATATTTTAGTTTTCACAAAAAAAATTTCGTTTTCTACCATGCAACTACTCAATCATCATAATCAGACATGCATCACATAAAACATAATCACCCAATCCAATATAAAAACATGAATGGTCAAACAACACACTATCCGAGTACTAACTCGTCGATACAAAAGTGACATCTAACCCCGCAAAGAACTCAGGATAATTACGTCTAATACTCTCCTCAGTCTCCCAAGTGGCCTCATCAGCTCCTCGTCTAGACCACTGGATCCTCAACATAGGTATCTCCTTGGACCGCAGACGTCTAGTACTGCGCTCCAGGACAGCTATTGGGTACTCTACAAATGTATGGTCAGGCTCAACTATCAGATCCTCAAGGCTAATGACGTGTCTCGGATGTGGGATGTACTCTCTCAACTGAGATACATGGAAGACCGGATAGACACCCTCTAGTCTCGGCGGTAGTGCTAATCTGTAAGCCACCTCTCCAACTCTCTCTAAGATCTCAAATGGCCCGACATATCGGGGACTCAGCTTCCCCTTAATGCCGAAACGCCTGACTCCTCTCGTAAGTGACACTCTCAACCACACCTGAGCACCCACCCTAAACTCCAAGGGTCGACGCCTCTTGTCGGCATAGGACTTCTGACGACTCTGAGCTGCTAACATCCGCTCCCGGACCAGGGCAATCCGAGCGATGTCATCTTGTATCTGATCTGGAGCTACTCCATCAGCTCTGCTAGGCTCATCCCAGCATAATGGCGTGTGGCATCTTCGCCCGTACAAAGCCTCATAAGGGGCCATCCCAATAGATGCGTGTCAGCTGTTATTATACGAAAACTCTACTAGTGGAAGATGATCTGGCCATACCTGTCCCCAATCTAGTACACAAGCCCGCAACATGTCCTCCAATGTCTGGATGGTCCTCTCAGACTGACCGTCAGTCTGTGGGTGATAAGCAGTGGTAAAGTGGAGACTCATCCCCAAAGCAGTTGTTAAACAAAAAAAATATTACAAGAAAATAAAATTGCGTAACACATTTCATTTGAAATATGAATATAAAAGTCCGACCCTTATTCGTGTATTCTCACGATTCTAAAACAATACTGATTACACTCTCGATAACCTCTTCACTTTTTCTTGAGTATTTGGGCTGCACCCGACAGGTTGCCTACGTACCTTCCCTCAGAAGGATCAAGCCTTACGTAGTTCATAGGGATATTTTTGCGGACTTTGATTTCTTTGTATCATAGGTCGGATCCAAACACACCTTCTATGAAGGGTTTTCCAAAACCCGCACCAGTTATCACTTACATTTCTCTCTTTTCTCGCATCACCGGAATCATTCGGACCCACCTTCTATGAAGGGTTTTCCAAATTATCCGACTATCATTTGCGTATGAGAAATTCTAAGTTGAATATATTTCTCATCTTCTTTTTTTTTTTAGGGTATGACTGAACTCGACGAGTTTCCTACGTATCCATTTTAACGGAATCAAGTCGAACGTAGTTCTCATCCTTTTTCTTTAGAAAATCATTAACTTGGTGTTTCTGATTGAACTCGACAATTTATATAGTCAAGTTTCCTACGTACCCTTTTGTAGGGATCAAATCAGATGTAGTTCTTTCTCGTATATGACACTTTTGACATTGGCGATTGAACTTGATTGATATTTGAGTCAAGTCTCCTACGTACCCCTCGTTGCAGGGATCAAACCGCGCGTAGTTCGCAATAGAACTTTCGTTTGGGTATCAACTGGGAATTTGTGATTGAACTCAATAGCCGTGAAATTGAGTTTCCTACGTACCCTTTAGTAGGGATCAAATCATACGTAGTTCTTTCGCTCTCTTTGTTTTTAATCTCTTTTTTGAATACCTTGCAAGTGAAGACCATCCAACCCTTTTAATGCTTGATGTTGTGTTATTGAGAGTTATCCACTTTTGAATCAACTGTGGTCTCAAACGCAGGGAATATCTTGATTATCCAACTACAATTTGGGTATGCATTTCCTGCTCGATCATTGCAAAGCCTTCTTTGTTTTACTTTGAGCTTGTGAACTTTGCATAACTGAAGACCATCATTTTTGTTGTAACAATCGAGTTTATTTAACCTTCTTCTTGTGATCTTGACCTCCATTTTATTGTAGTGTTTGGGTCCATGCGGATTTTGTTTTCTTTGGTCTAACTCTCATTTTGTGCTTTGTCTTGATTTCATTTCTGGTCTCTTTGTGTCTTTTGGTTGAAGTCATTGTTTATCACCCTCGTTAAAATCCTCCCGACTTCTATTTGATTGAACTTTCCGATGGAATTTGACACATTTTTTTTTACTATCTCGCTTCTTTTTAATAAGCAGTGGGTTTCTTTTGTGAACTCAAAAAAACTTGTCTTGCACTTGCTTACACATTATGTAAGTAATGTCTCACTTTACAAATCTTGCATTGCCTACATCTATAAATATAGGTGGTGTTATCGCCAACTCAAGAGTTGCTCTCGGCGAGAATCATGAACAAGAACATTTACGGTTGGTAGTTGATTAAAGTAATATTTTGGGATTAACTTAACAAAACTTTACTAGCCTTCCTTTCAATTTGGCTTCACCCAAAGTTGTCGGGACTTTTCTCATGTATGGATTCCTCCGGACATAATTTGTTCCGGATCACATTTTTTGACTTGGTGCTTCCATGTATTCGAGATTCCACCGACTTGAGGTCATTAGAAACAAAGGTTGATCGTCTCGATGTTGAATAAACGGGTCTTTTTCCTTGCATATCTTCCGATCGACTCCTATGTGGCGCTTCTTGCTTCTTTCTATTGTTTTCATTATTTCCACTCTAGGTCTTCATATAGCGCATTACTTGAGTACTTTTGACAGCTCCGAATACCAAAAGGATCTGCATGAGTTTCAAAAGACAATGACTTTTGTGGGTGTTTGTTGAACTTCCAATTAATTAATGACCACCATCAAGCTTGTGTGTAGCATTTCGGTTGCATTTTGTCTACCTGATCCAGTCCATGTCATTCGAATGTTGTAGTATCTGAATCCCGAATTGAAGCGTTCAATTATGAACAAGATATGATTCATTGGCTGAATTTTCTTGAATACGTCACAACTATCAGTTAAATTGAACTTTTCCAAATAAACCCGCATGGTATGAGGCAAAAGCTTGACACTAGGCATCTCGTCATGACGACATACATCCATCTCCTCCCTTGCAACTTTATCTTGTAAATTACTCTACTTCTTTTGTTTCTCTTAAAATTCTTCGATCGTAAATTTGCTTAGCACCTCCACAAAATTATTGAAGCTTTCGACCTAGAACTTGAGATGGTTTGTAGTTGGATTTGGGGCAGCCACCGACGCAACTGGCCATAGTTCCCACCATAATCTGAGTTGTTGTAAATTTTGCTTCAATCCGAATACGGGCTTCCATTTCCCGCTCAATCTGAAACAAATACTTGAGATATAAACGAGGAACATGATAGGCTTACTGTTACGTGAAACTTGCCCATATATTTGCTTGGCTTTGCTTCTTCTAAAGCTTCCTGCTAGTATGTACTTGATTCACTCTTTACACCTCTCCCTTTTTAGCCCTTTTGAAATCTACCAACTTTGAACTCAAAAGAAACATGTGCAGAGGTGGACGTATGAAGTTTTCTTTTTCGATCAACTGTGTCGCTTATGTTTTTTGTGTGTTTATCAACGAAGTATCGTCGACCCCCTTTACTGTCGATCCGCTCCATTCCGACTACGGGTCTTCGTTTTATACTCAATCTAAACACAAACACAAGGGAGGGTTAACAAAGAAGGCATACTTACATATATATGAAGTTGAGACAGTGGGTTCTCCTTGCTTGCTTTTACTCACTGATTTTGAGCTTTTGGAAATACCTACTAGATTTGATATTTGCTATTTCTTCTTCTAAGCCTCTTTGCCCTTGCTCATCCGTCTATCCTCTCAACTTCCTTCTATATTTTCTTTGTTTCTTTCATTATGACCTTCCACCCCTCCTTCATCTTCATTTGTTCGGTATATATATATATATATGCACACTCGTACGCAAATGAGGTTTTGAAATGAGCCATGTGGATCAAGCTTTGATTGTGCCCATTTAAGGAGATTAATCACCTAATTAATTTTTTAACCGTTCACTTTTGCCCAGCTCTCCACAATTGATGTATTAGGAATTAACATGGCATTAATCATGACCGTTACAAAAAAGAAATCCTCTTTTGACTATACAAATAAATACCCAATTGATAGATAGGTAATTCATTGCATTTTTTTTCTTTGGCCTCACGTAACAAGCATTTTGAATTGGATGTTTGTGTTTGATGAGAGCGGCTAAGGGGAAAAAATGATTAAATTAACTCTAATCACTTTAACTTTACCCATAAAACATTAAGGAACATGGAGTAATCAAAATTAATAGAAAATTACAATAATTTCCTATGACCCAACATTTATGTAAAAGTATAATGTTTTCGATAATTTTTGTAGAAACATTTAGACTATGCTTTGATTAATTTTAAGTCAAATATATAAATCGGATTTGACTTATGATTAATTTCATGTTAAATCGCAAACATTTAAAATTTCGTGAAATTTTACCCTTCAACAGTTGCCCCCGAACTTTGATTGTGTGAGTCTTATCGAACGCGTTCAAAGTTCCTCTTTTTTTTCTCTCTCGATTTAGAAGGTGTGATTTGATAGCATTCGACCTTTCCAACATCTATGTAGGTCTCCTCAATGAACACTTCTTGTGAAAATAGTCCAAGCTTACTAGACTTGTATCACCCATGTAAAATGTGCTTAGATGTGCAATTTTACCAATGACAACTTGCATCTTAACTACCATAAAAATATGAGGTATGTGTAGATAGAAATTTTGATTTATTTTCACTTGCTATTTGGTATATAATTTTGACTTGGAGGCTTTTTTTGGGTCATATCTATCATTGATTTTAGTCATTGGTCTCAAGGAAAAAAATTTGGTTTTTGAGGCTTCATGCCTTCGAGATTGCTGGGCAACTAAAACATCAAAGTAGATGTTTCATATCATGCTCGTCATACCATTTGCAATTTGAACTTGTGAAGTTTTGCTTGGAATTTTGGGGGCCTTTTTTTGTTGTGAGAAAGAAAAAGATCATTTTTGTAAGAGGCGATGAGTCATTGAATATGCTTTCTAAAATAAAAGTTTTGGCTTTTCGATTCAATGATCTACCTTGAGTAGCTTGAGTACTTGTCTATTTTCTCAATCTCTCTTTCATAAATAAGGATATTTTTTGTGTGTGGCTGCATCTAACATGTAGATTGCATACGTACCCCATTTGTGAGGGATCAAGCCGTTCGTAGTTCTTAGAGAACCAATTTGATTTTATTTTCTCACATGCATCACCAAAATAATCCGAACCCACCTTCTATGAAGGGTTTTCCGGACTATCTTGACTATCATTTGCAATTGGAAAATTTTAATTCTTGGTTTTGGATTTAACTTTTGTCTTGGATTTGCATTTGAATCATATATATCGATGACTTGAGATCAAATTTCCTTGTGGCTGTTTAAATAGCCATCAATTCTTGACGTACTTCTTTGTATCATTCAACCTTCCTCCATGTCCTTTCTATTGATGAAATATATAGGTCATGTAGATGATATCTACCTTTATGAATTTCTTTTTCTTTTCGTGCTCCTCGAAATTTATCAACGATTTAAACTCTTTTTGGGGAACTTTGCAATTTATAACTTTCACTCATGAAGAAAAAATAGCTTTGACCTCTTCAAGTTATGTGACGCTTGACCCTCGGCGAGGAGCTTTATGCGCTTGGTTCATATAAACATCTACTTTTGGTTTGTATTTTCTAAGCTTTCATGTCTCCTTTCTATCAACTTTCTTGATCCCTTAGCTCACAAATGGTGATGGTGTATCACTTCCGGATGCTATATCGTGCCTTTGAAATACCAATACTTGATGATCGATTTTTCTTTTTCTTCCTTAGAATTTTTTCATTGATCTTAGTGTCATTGGCTCTTCAATGCTAGCGGTTAGAAGCTCATCATCATGGGATACCACAATTTTGTCAAGATTATTGAAATTATTATCCTTCCATGACTTTGTGTCTTCCGAAAAGTACCTTGGATTTTGGATTTCAAAATCTCAAATTTCCCTTCCTATTGATTGATTGGAAGATGTGCCTCGTAGTACTACTCTAGTGTTCCCCTCTTGTTCATCCCCGAAAATCCTATGAATGGTTAGTGCCTTGTGTTGCGAGACCCGGTTAATTTTTTGAAGGGGAAAAGTATAGCTTGTCACAAGAGAATCCATCATTTTCTCAACAGGAATTATCGGTTTTTGACCGGCCTTTCTTTTGTCTTTTGGTGTGTACTTGAACAACACCCTACGTGGATGTCTTTCTTCATTGTCTTCTCTTTCAAGAATTAACTTTGGGATCTTTTTAACGAAATGAGTTATTGAGTTCTTAGGAGATTTCCACGGCTCCTTATTCTCAATATTGGTCACGGAGGAGTCAACATTTACCACCTTGTAGAACTTTTCATCAGCATAGTTCACATCTTCTCCACAAAAAGGGTTCGGATCTCCTCTAATAATTCTTTCAATTCCTTTCTCATCAGTGTATTTCAAACATTGATGAAGGGTTGAGGGGATGGATTTTATCGAATGAAGCCAAGGTCGCCCCAACAAAGCGTTGTTCGAGGTGTTTGCCTCTATGACATGGAAAAGAGCGTCTTTGTATAATTCACCCATCTCCACCTTCAATGCAATGGTCCCCAAAGCTTTTTGCCCCACTTGGTTGAACACCTGAATTGTGAGCAACGTTGGGGATAAGTGTCGGGCATTTAATCCCATCGATGTCAAAGCTTTTAACGGAAGAAGATTTACTGCTGATCCGCCATCGAGTAAAATCCGGTTTATTTTTGTGTCACCGATAACACCTGTCACATATAACGGCCTATTGTGCCCCTCACTCCCCAATTGGAGATCTTCGTCTGAAAAGGTGATGGCGGCCATACATGAGTCACAATGAGATGATGGGTACAATGACACGTCATTAACTTCGATGGGGTCAACTTGATCTTTATAATCTTCGGGATCCGTAAGAGCTTGAATTAGGGCTTTCCTTAGATCTTTAGACATTTGTAAGGCATCATATACACTCAAACGTGCCGGGATACGCTTAAGATGGCTAACAACATCATAACGAACTTTCTCCTTATGGGGAGCATCTCGTATTGATATGGGGATCCGATGAGTTTGATCTAGGCCATGAGGTCCTTTATCACTTACTTTCTCTACAAGTATCTGGTTATGAACACCTTCTTCTTGACTTGGCACCTTTGTCATTTCCTCGGAAGGTGACACCAACTCTTTTTCCTTTCCCTTTGATTGTGGGGGAGGTAGTTGACGACCAGATCGAAGAGTGATTGCATCTGCTTCTTGCTGCGTTTCTTCACATTCATCGGCCCAAGAGACCATGCAATATTGGATAACTTCTTCTCCCCAAAATAAATCTTCATCATCATCGGATGAGTCTTCCTTTGTAAAATCTTTAGGAATGAAATCCTTCAAGGTAAAAGGAACCCGTCGAGGTTGAACATACTCTTCCTCATAATCATTTTCACGCTTCTTTGTTTTCTTACTCTTCTTCTTATTTTTCTTGCTTTTCTTCTTATCGGTCTTCCTTCCGATCATTCTAAAGCCCGGAGGAGTAGACTTTTGAGTAACCACTTGTTGAGGGCTTCTATGCTTTTTGGACAGTTGGCATTCAAAAAGACTATCATCATCATCGTCCGAGTATAGATCCTCAATATCAAAACACGTCATGATTTCATACAATGCCGGTATACCGGGTCCATCTCTTGGCATGTCAGGATAAGCCCATACTACTCGGATATCATCGTCAACCCGAAATTGCATAACTACTCCCATGAAAGGTAATGGAGCTGTAGGGATGTCTTCATTCTGCAAATCTTCTGACGCTGCCTCGTCTACTTCCGGATTTACGTGGATCGATGTGGGTGTTTGTATCATTCTTTCCACTTCCGCTGCTGAAACGGAGTTCACTGTTCCTGATGAACCTTTTGACTTAGTTCCTTCGATCTCAATCTCACCTTTGTTGATCAACCACTCTATCCTATCCTTGAGAACATAGCATTCTTGTATCGGGTGACTGAGAATCCGGTGGAACGGGCAATACTTTGGGTCGTTTATCATACCCACTTCATTAGTCCTTTTCGGCTTGGGAAGTATCAAAGCGTTGGCAGCCATAAGCTCATCAAATATCCCTTGAACATCATCATCGTCAAAGGGATATTTCTTTTGATTTCTTTCTTGTAAAGTAAGCTTCTTGTTATTCTCTTGCCCTCTTTCTCTACCTTGAGCTCTAAAGTTATTCCCAGCACTAGAGGTATTTCCACCGGTTTTAACGAATGTACTCATAGATTCACCCTTCTTTTGTGGTTTTCTTCCTTCGTCTCTCTTGAACTCATTTGTTTGTGTCCGAGCGGTTGCTACCTTTTGTCGAGCTAGTTGACGTTCAACATTGCAAGTCTTTGACACCAATGCATCAAAGGATAGAGGTTCCGCACTACCGACGTGTACAGCTAATTCTGGGAGCAAGTTGTTGGTGCACATTTGGACACATGCTAACTCGCTAATTTTCTCGGGGCATTGGAGCCTTAGACTTCTCCATCTTGCTATAAAGTCATTGCCAAGCTTGTTTGGTTTTTGGTGTGTGTTTGCCAAGTCCATGATAGAAACTTTCGCCTTTGTACTCACGAACTGAGCAAGAAAAGCCCTTTGCAAATCATCCCATGTTTCTATCGACCCCGGATGCAGTTGGGTGTACCACGTGAATGCCGACCCTTTGAGTGATTGGACAAACTGTCTAATGAGCAAGGCATCACTCAAAGCTGTTTCACCGCAAGCCGAGTAAAAGTGAGCAAGGTGCTCATGTGGCGAACCATGTATACCGTCAAACTTGTCAAAATTTGGCCTTTGATAACCCGGAGGGAAAGGCAATGCATCAAAGTGCAATGGGTACGGTTTCCTATATCCAATCACCGGTGGATTTTGAGAAATTTGGAAGTCTTTTATCCCTTTTGCAATCATTTCTCTAATTTCTTGGGAAGATATACCTAGGTATCCGGTTTGACCAGAAGCTTCAGGTTGACTTCCATTGTTGTGTCCTCCTTGATTGAATAAGCTCCCTTGGACTTGATTATCTATTCGTGCGGTCAAAGCGGCGATTTGAGCATCCTTCTCGTCCATTGCTCTTTGCATTTCTCGGAGTTGTTCCTCAGTGTCGGAGGTTCCTGTCGTCATTACTGGCATGTTATCTCTCTCATCTTCCAAAAGAGACTTACCTTTGTCTTGACCATAAATAGGCGGAAAGTCTTTCTCTTTAAAAGGTGAAGACTTGTCCCCAAACAAAGGAGAGCTTACTTCCTTTTTCACAATTTCTAACGTCTTCGGTGTTGTGTGTTTGGGCGGTCGAGAGGTTACTTCCATGAATGACATCTCCTTAGCCCTTGACCTTGTGATTGGTCATGTACTAGTTTGAGATTCCATCTGTTTAGAACTTTGAGATGTCTTGCTAGTTTGACCTTTCTTGGGTTGAGCGGTCTTGAGAACCTTCACCTTGGAGGCTAATGTTTGGGTATCCTCTTTCTCCGTGTAAGAGGTCATGTTGACTTGTTCCACACGGTCCAGGTTGATAGGTATTGATCCTATGAGAATTTGCCTCGTTGGCGATATGATGATTGACTCATGAGTAGCCACCAAACTTCGTGCGGCCTCCCATAAGGTAGATCGGACCAATTCCAAGGCTGGTGAAGGAGCGAGCTTAACCAATGGTCCGGATTTTTGTCTCTTAGATCCGTTCTTCCGTCCCCTTCTCTGTTTGCGCTTGCTCTTGGTTTTGGTAGGGGTAAGTGAATTTGAAACTCGGTGAGACCCACCGTTAGTCTTGAGGACTTGGATTGTCGGCCCATGAGCCTTACTCTTCTTGAGCTTTGGGACTACTCCCTCTTCCCAACTTCGGAGAGGTCCATAGAAATTTTTCAAAGGGATTTTAGCTTCAATGGCATCACGAGTGACGTTGATCACTATCCGGAATGAATGTTGACAGACCCAATGCCCCCCCTTCACAATGAAGGTGGCCGGAAGCTGGTTGAAATTGATCAAAACTCTTGGTCCATATTTTCCTTTGTAAAAAGAATATAAAAATATTAGTATAATTCAAATCAATATAATTCTAAAATCATAAAGAAAGAAAAAGGGTCCCACTGGGCGTGCCAAAAATATGTTAAACAAAAAAAATATTACAAGAAAATAAAATTGCGTAACACATTTCATTTGAAATATGAATATAAAAGTCCGACCCTTATTCGTGTATTCTCACGATTCTAAAACAATACTGATTACACTCTCGATAACCTCTTCACTTTTTCTTGAGTATTTGGGCTGCACCCGACAGGTTGCCTACGTACCTTCCCTCAGAAGGATCAAGCCTTACGTAGTTCATAGGGATATTTTTGCGGACTTTGATTTCTTTGTATCATAGGTCGGATCCAAACACACCTTCTATGAAGGGTTTTCCAAAACCCGCACCAGTTATCACTTACATTTCTCTCTTTTCTCGCATCACCGGAATCATTCGGACCCACCTTCTATAAAGGGTTTTCCAAATTATCCGACTATCATTTGCGTATGAGAAATTCTAAGTTGAATATATTTCTCATCTTCTTTTTTTTTTTAGGGTATGACTGAACTCGACGAGTTTCCTACGTATCCATTTTAACGGAATCAAGTCGAACGTAGTTCTCATCCTTTTTCTTTAGAAAATCATTAACTTGGTGTTTCTGATTGAACTCGACAATTTATATAGTCAAGTTTCCTACGTACCCTTTTGTAGGGATCAAATCAGATGTAGTTCTTTCTCGTATATGACACTTTTGACATTGGCGATTGAACTTGATTGATATTTGAGTCAAGTCTCCTACGTACCCCTCGTTGCAGGGATCAAACCGCGCGTAGTTCGCAATAGAACTTTCGTTTGGGTATCAACTGGGAATTTGTGATTGAACTCAATAGCCGTGAAATTGAGTTTCCTACGTACCCTTTAGTAGGGATCAAATCATACGTAGTTCTTTCGCTCTCTTTGTTTTTAATCTCTTTTTTGAATACCTTGCAAGTGAAGACCATCCAACCCTTTTAATGCTTGATGTTGTGTTATTGAGAGTTATCCACTTTTGAATCAACTGTGGTCTCAAACGCAGGGAATATCTTGATTATCCAACTACAATTTGGGTATGCATTTCCTGCTCGATCATTGCAAAGCCTTCTTTGTTTTACTTTGAGCTTGTGAACTTTGCATAACTGAAGACCATCATTTTTGTTGTAACAATCGAGTTTATTTAACCTTCTTCTTGTGATCTTGACCTCCATTTTATTGTAGTGTTTGGGTCCATGCGGATTTTGTTTTCTTTGGTCTAACTCTCATTTTGTGCTTTGTCTTGATTTCATTTCTGGTCTCTTTGTGTCTTTTGGTTGAAGTCATTGTTTATCACCCTCGTTAAAATCCTCCCGACTTCTATTTGATTGAACTTTCCGATGGAATTTGACACATTTTTTTTTACTATCTCGCTTCTTTTTAATAAGCAGTGGGTTTCTTTTGTGAACTCAAAAAAACTTGTCTTGCACTTGCTTACACATTATGTAAGTAATGTCTCACTTTACAAATCTTGCATTGCCTACATCTATAAATATAGGTGGTGTTATCGCCAACTCAAGAGTTGCTCTCGGCGAGAATCATGAACAAGAACATTTACGGTTGGTAGTTGATTAAAGTAATATTTTGGGATTAACTTAACAAAACTTTACTAGCCTTCCTTTCAATTTGGCTTCACCCAAAGTTGTCGGGACTTTTCTCATGTATGGATTCCTCCGGACATAATTTGTTCCGGATCACATTTTTTGACTTGGTGCTTCCATGTATTCGAGATTCCACCGACTTGAGGTCATTAGAAACAAAGGTTGATCGTCTCGATGTTGAATAAACGGGTCTTTTTCCTTGCATATCTTCCGATCGACTCCTATGTGGCGCTTCTTGCTTCTTTCTATTGTTTTCATTATTTCCACTCTAGGTCTTCATATAGCGCATTACTTGAGTACTTTTGACAGCTCCGAATACCAAAAGGATCTGCATGAGTTTCAAAAGACAATGACTTTTGTGGGTGTTTGTTGAACTTCCAATTAATTAATGACCACCATCAAGCTTGTGTGTAGCATTTCGGTTGCATTTTGTCTACCTGATCCAGTCCATGTCATTCGAATGTTGTAGTATTTGAATCCCGAATTGAAGCGTTCAATTATGAACAAGATATGATTCATTGGCTGAATTTTCTTGAATACGTCACAACTATCAGTTAAATTGAACTTTTCCAAATAAACCCGCATGGTATGAGGCAAAAGCTTGACACTAGGCATCTCGTCATGACGACATACATCCATCTCCTCCCTTGCAACTTTATCTTGTAAATTACTCTACTTCTTTTGTTTCTCTTAAAATTCTTCGATCGTAAATTTGCTTAGCACCTCCACAAAATTATTGAAGCTTTCGACCTAGAACTTGAGATGGTTTGTAGTTGGATTTGGGGCAGCCACCGACGCAACTGGCCATAGTTCCCACCATAATCTGAGTTGTTGTAAATTTTGCTTCAATCCGAATACGGGCTTCCATTTCCCGCTCAATCTGAAACAAATACTTGAGATATAAACGAGGAACATGATAGGCTTACTGTTACGTGAAACTTGCCCATATATTTGCTTGGCTTTGCTTCTTCTAAAGCTTCCTGCTAGTATGTACTTGATTCACTCTTTACACCTCTCCCTTTTTAGCCCTTTTGAAATCTACCAACTTTGAACTCAAAAGAAACATGTGCAGAGGTGGACGTATGAAGTTTTCTTTTTCGATCAACTGTGTCGCTTATGTTTTTTGTGTGTTTATCAACGAAGTATCGTCGACCCCCTTTACTGTCGATCCGCTCCATTCCGACTACGGGTCTTCGTTTTATACTCAATCTAAACACAAACACAAGGGAGGGTTAACAAAGAAGGCATACTTACATATATATGAAGTTGAGACAGTGGGTTCTCCTTGCTTGCTTTTACTCACTGATTTTGAGCTTTTGGAAATACCTACTAGATTTGATATTTGCTATTTCTTCTTCTAAGCCTCTTTGCCCTTGCTCATCCGTCTATCCTCTCAACTTCCTTCTATATTTTCTTTGTTTCTTTCATTATGACCTTCCACCCCTCCTTCATCTTCATTTGTTCGGTATATATATATATATATATGCACACTCGTACGCAAATGAGGTTTTGAAATGAGCCATGTGGATCAAGCCTTGATTGTGCCCATTTAAGGAGATTAATCACCTAATTAATTTTTTAACCGTTCACTTTTGCCCAGCTCTCCACAATTGATGTATTAGGAATTAACATGGCATTAATCATGACCGTTACAAAAAAGAAATCCTCTTTTGACTATACAAATAAATACCCAATTGATAGATAGGTAATTCATTGCATTTTTTTTTCTTTGGCCTCACGTAACAAGCATTTTGAATTGGATGTTTGTGTTTGATGAGAGCGGCTAAGGGGAAAAAATGATTAAATTAACTCTAATCACTTTAACTTTACCCATAAAACATTAAGGAACATGGAGTAATCAAAATTAATAGAAAATTACAATAATTTCCTATGACCCAACATTTATGTAAAAGTATAATGTTTTCGATAATTTTTGTAGAAACATTTAGACTATGCTTTGATTAATTTTAAGTCAAATGTATAAATCGGATTTGACTTATGATTAATTTCATGTTAAATCGCAAACATTTAAAATTTCGTGAAATTTTACCCTTCAACAGCAGTATGTACCTACTGCCAAAACCTCGAGGTGAAACGTCCATCTCTATCAGAGACGATAGTCCTCGGTACTCCATGAAATCTCACAATGTGCCTGGTGAACTCCTCTACTAGACGACTTACCGGCCACGTTTTCTTAATCGGAATGAAACGTGCGGTCTTCGTCAAACAGTCTATCACTACCCAAATAGCATCAAAACCTCTGTTGAGTCTCAATCCTGTGACAAAATCCATAGATATATCTTCCCACTTCCACTGTGGTACTGGAAGTGGGTGGAGCTCTCCTCCGGACCTACGATGCTCAATCTTGACCTGCTGGCAGGTCGCACACTAAGCTACATACCGAGCTACGTCAGGCTTCAAACCACCCCATCAGAAGAACCGTCTCACATCCTTGTACATCTCACTCGCTCCAGGATGTATTGAGTATGGGGTAGCATGAGCCTCACCTAGTATCCTTTGCCTCAACTCTCTATTTGACGGTATACACACGCGGTCCTGACGTCTGATCACTCCATCAGCTCCAATGGTGAACTGTGGTGCCTCATCTCGAGACATCCTGTCTCGAATCCTGATCAAAGTCGGGCAAGTCTCCTGCTTCTATCGGATCTCATCCAACAGATCAGGAAGTAACTCCAAAGTAGCTAACTGACTATCGGTATCGGGAAACTGAATCTCTATCTCTAACCAAGCCAAATCCCTCTGCGACTGTGGCTGTACCGTCAATCGAGCTATCGCCCTCTCCCTAGGCGTCTTTCGGCTCAAAGCATCAGCTACTACATTCGCCTTTCCGGGGTGGTAGAGAATATCAAGGTCAAAGTCCTTGATCAACTCTAACCACCGCCTCTGGCGGTTATTCAACTCCCGCTGAGTGAATATATACATCAGACTCTTATGGTCTGTGAAGATCTGACATGTCGCTCCATAAAGATAGTGACGCCAGATCTTAAGAGCATGGACTACTACAGCCAACTCTAGATCATGTGTTGGGTAGTTCTCCTCATACGTTTTCAACTGTCGAGACGCATAGGCTATGACCTTACCCCTCTACGTCAAAACACACCCCAAGCCTAGCTTGGATGCGTCACTGTACACCACAAAGTCATCTGTACCCTCAGGTTGTGCTAAAATCGGAGCAGACGTCAATCTCCTCTTCAACTCCTCAAAACTCTGCTGACACGGCTCAGACTAGACAAACCGAGTAGTCTTCCTCAGAAGGCAAGTAAGTGGTCGGGCAATCAAGGAGAATCCTTCCACAAACCGGCGGTAATAACCTGCCAAACCTAAGAAGCTGCGGACCTCCTTAACATTCTTAGGAGGTTGCCAAGAAGACACTGACTCGATCTTTGCCAGATCGACTTTAATACCCTCAACAGTCACTACGTGGCCTAAGAAAGCCACCTCTGGCATCCAAAACTCACACTTGGATAGCTTAACGTACAGCTGGCTATCCTATAGAATCTGCAATACTGTCCTCAAGTGTCCGGCGTGCTCCTCTCGACTCCTAGAGTAAACTAGAATGTCGTCAATGAAGACCACTACAAACTGGTCTAAAAAGTCGATGAATATTCCATTCATCAACTCCATGAACACTGTTGGTGCATTAGTGAGCCCAAATAGCATCACTACGAACTCATAATGACCATACCTAGTCCGGAATGCCGTCTTAGGTATGTCCTGCTCTCTCACTCTCAGCTGGTGATAACCTGACCTCAAGTCTATCCTCGAGAACACGGATGCTCCATGCAACTGGTCCAACAGATCATCTATGCGCGGTAGTGGATACTTGTTCTTGATGGTGACTTTATTCAGTTCTTTGTAGTTTATGCATAACCGCATCGATCCGTCCTTCTTCCTCACAAATAATACTGGCGCGTCCCAAGGAGACACACTAGGGTGTATGAAGCCCTTCTCTGCTAACTCCTCCAACTGCTTCTTCAACTCAAGCAGCTCTATCGGTGTCATACGGTATGGGGCCTTCGAGATCGGTCTTGTAACCGGCTCTAACTCAATGCTGAAGTCAACGCTCCTCTGTGGGGTAGTCCTAGCAGGTCATCACTGAATACCTCTGTAAACTCGCATGCAACGGGTATCTCCTCTATGGTCAGGCTCTTGCTTTCCTTCATGGCATAACACTAGAAGGCCTCGCAACCTTGTGCTATCAGTCTCGCTGCTCTCACTACACTGATAACTGTGCCGGACTTTCCGAGGTCCCAACCTCGAAATATCACTCTGTGACCCTCCTCGGTGGCAACAGTCACTATCAATGTCTAAGACTGCTCCATGTCTCTTCATCCAATCTATCCCTAAAATCACATCCTCATGAGCTAAGGGCGTGACTAGAAGATTTACTAGCCAGTCTCGATCTTCCATGCGAACGGGACATCCATAGATCTCTCTAGTCCCTTTTACCTTATTCCCATCAGGTAAGCCTATCATAAAAGGTATCCCTTCTACAGTAGCTAAGGACAACCTATCTACGCATGCATCAGATATGAAGGAGTGTGTAGCATCCGTATCAAATAAAACTCGTACGGGTAAGTCATAGATCTGGATCGTACCTGTGGCAGTCCGTGTCTCTGGCTGATCAGCACTCCTCAGCTCAAACACCCGTGCCTGAGCTCCTCTAGTATCAACTACACTGCCACGTCCTCTGCCCCGACCTGATCCCTACATAGAGCTCTGTGAAGATGTGTGTCCTGGAGCCCTATAAGACTGTTGCTGACCTGGGGCTCGGTACTGCTACTGCTGACTCGGAGCTCGGTATTGTGGCTGCCTCTGTACACTTCCTGATAGACCTACAGGGGAAGAACCCTGCTGAGATGGAGCCTTGCCCTGGCGGCAGAATACAACCCTATGTCCAACCTTGCCGCACTGGAAGCATGTCACTGACGGCTTCGTGCAGTTCGATCGGATGTGTCCATAGCCACTGCAGTTGTGGCACTGTAAGCCACTAGCTGAAGTCTGACCAGTAGCGGTATGGCTATGTCGCCTCTGAGTCTGTCCCCGTCAAAAAACAACTACTCTTGTACTACCACTAGCATATCCTGTCCTCTGCCGCTTATTCGGCCTGTCTGACTGAGCAGCTCCCGTTTGGACTGGTCTATCTCTCTCATATGCAGACGCCCTATCTTGATAGTCTGACACAGTCTCGTAGCGAAATCCTGCCAGACAGGAACGAGTGCTCTCTCTCAATCTCTGCGAAAAGAGATACACATGCTGCTCCTCAGGAGGTGCAGCTGGTCCAACTAGAGTCAGTTCCTTCTGGAACTTCTTGATGGCAGCATCAATCGGAATATCCTCAAATCCTGCCTCAATGAAGTCCTGAAATCTCTCTCTCCTCAACGAGACAGGGCAGTATATGTCTCTAATAATACTCCTCATTTGCTCCCAACTGGTGACTCGACTACGTATGGTCCGCCACCAGGAATGAGCATCCTCAGTGAAACATGTCTGCACCAAATCTACCTGTCCATCCTCTAGGCAACGTATCGTCTCTAATGCAGTCTCTACCTGTCCAATCCATGCTCTACCTCTAACCCTATCTCTCCACTGAATGAGGGGACTTTCTGAGAGTTGAAAGCCTTCAACCACTCATCCGGCCTCGGTGCTCTAGACCCAATAGGAGCTCTATCAGTCACAACTCTCCTCTCAGGTACAGCCGACACCTGAGGCACTCCCTGTGTCACCTGAACGGACCTAGCCGGTACTGGTGATACCTGGGTTAGTCTCTCTGTTCTAGAAGCCTCCTCCATACGCTCGACGTATGCTCGGTACTCTCTGTACTCAGATGCTCCAATAGAAACGCGTCCTGACTCCGTCGAATGTGCTCTTTGTGCTCCAGACCTAGCAACGGTCTCATTCCTAACCTCAGGACCTACACTCTCAGCCACCTCCTCCACTCCAGCATCTGGCATGATCACTGTTGGTGGATCCTCTCAAGGAGCTCGACCTCGACCTCGTGCTAGTGGAGGTCTACCTCCACGGCCGCGTCCTCTAACTATAGGGGTCCTATCTCCCCTACCTGGTCTAGCTGGAGGGAGAGGTGGACGACCTCTACCTCGACCAGTAGCTAGCGTAGCTCTAGTATGTGCCATCTGCGCGAGGAATAACAACTATAATTATAAACTAGCTAATAAGTCCAACTACAGTAAAAACCTAAAGTCCATACTAAGCATACTGAGATTCGCGGTAGTAGTGGTGGTCAGCCGTACTTTCCTATTCCCAACCAGACTATGCATGCATTTGAAAATCAAAAGTTCCCTTTTTTAAACCCAGATCCCTTTCAGGTTCTGCTTAATACTTATTCGGTCTTTCAGAAGATTTCAAGTGCCATTATTGCCAACCTAAAGCTCTGATACCATGTTGTAACACCCCGAATGTGCTCTTTGTGCTCCAGACCTAGCAACGGTCTCATTCCTAACCTCAGGACCTACACTCTCAGCCACCTCCTCCACTCCAGCATCTGGCATGATCACTGTTGGTGGATCCTCTCAAGGAGCTCGACCTCGACCTCGTGCTAGTGGAGGTCTACCTCCACGGCCGCGTCCTCTAACTATAGGGGTCCTATCTCCCCTACCTGGTCTAGCTGGAGGGAGAGGTGGACGACCTCTACCTCGACCAGTAGCTAGCGTAGCTCTAGTATGTGTCATCTGCGCGAGGAATAACAACTATAATTATAAACTAGCTAATAAGTCCAACTACAGTAAAAACCTAAAGTCCATACTAAGCATACTGAGATTCGCGGTAGTAGTGGTGGTCAGCCGTACTTTCCTATTCCCAACCAGACTATGCATGCATTTGAAAATCAAAAGTTCCCTTTTTTAAACCCAGATCCCTTTCAGGTTCTGCTTAATACTTATTCGGTCTTTCAGAAGATTTCAAGTGTCATTATTGCCAACCTAAAGCTCTGATACCATGTTGTAACACCCCGAATTCTCAAAACTCGGGACGTTACTGGTTAGGACCTCACAATGGGTCCCGACCTCAGTTTGACAACAATATTACTAGGATCTTGCAACAAGACACAAATAAGAAAAACCGAAATTCATGAAATAGTATTTTTAAAGGAATGAATGCAACAAGGTCTAGCAGCCTATAGTACTTAACAAAGGGAAAAAGATCAACTGTCTTAACAAAAGAAAGAACGACAAACAACAACCCAACCCCCACTCTAAGGAGTACGGAGATCCGGCTGACCACTACTTCCGGATCACTCAGCTGCTGTTCTAACCTGCGGTGAATCTAAAAACACAACAAAAGAATAACCATTAGCTAGTTATCTAGACATTAGGAGAATAACAATAGCACACACACACATAAAATAATAAACACCCATCATGCTTTCAAACAAGTCCATTTATTATCTTCAGTTAAGTTATTCACTCTTACTAATGATACTTATTTTGTGACATGAGGGATTCCCAAACCTCGCCTCCGCCCCCGTGTAACCATCAGGAATGGATCCGATGCATCTCACCTTGTACTTGCATGGTGTGGGTATAGAGAACCTCCCAGTCTCCTGTCAGAGCTGGGCATTGATGTCACGGCCCGTTATACATACACTTGGGCCTTAAAATATAACAACAACGATCGTCCTAACAAGTTGTTATTATTATAATCTCACATATTGTACACACATAACCATTATCACCCAACTAATATCCAGAAACTGGCTAAGTAAGTCGCAAGGACTTACCTCAATCAAAGACCACAGTAACAACCCGAATCCGCGGGACTCGGGATGCTACGGGCGGAGACCTCACAATGGGTCCCGACCCTTAGCCTGACAACAATTTCACTGGATCTTGCAACAAGGCACAAATAAAGGCCAAAATCGAAATACATTTTTATGCAATGTTATGAAACCCGAAAATAAAAGAAAGAAAAGACGTCAGCCGTCCTTACAACAACATCAACATAATATATAATAACAACAACACAGGGACTCCAAAACCCAACTCAACCTAAGATGTACGGAACCCCGGCTGGCCACTCCTCCGGATCACTCGGCCACATCCTATCCTGCACATCAACTACAACAATCGGTATAAAACCGTTAGCTCACATTCTAGGCATTATAAGAATAATATAGCACAAACACACATAGGAACACAAACACACAACATGCTCATAAACATACACATCCGTTACTTATTATCTTTTTAGGTTATTCCATATCTAATTCATTCGTTCAAGTGTGACACGAGAGTCTTATAACTCTCGCCTCTGTCCCCGTGTAACCAACAGGAGTGTGGCGGCGCCCAACCCGTATACCCTGTGGGAGTGATGAAGAAGCCCGCCCGTATACCGTGTATGGCCTGGTCGCAGAGATCCCCCCAGTCTCCCTCGGGAAACTGAGCGGTGATGTCACCGCCCGATAATAATAATAGTAGTAACGATGGGCCAATAAATAAGGTCAAGTAAATCCTAATCCATTTTCATGCTTAAAAGCGGTAAACACACACCACCATATATATCCAAATAAGGCATAAAAGCGGCTAAGTAAGTCCGAGGACTTACCTCGTCCCAAAGATCAACTCAATCACATTTCCCGTAGGAATATAACCAAAGCCTGTTCAAGACAAGGCACAAGTATCAACAACCACTCATATAAGCTAGAATTCTAAGTCCTATAAGATCTTACATGGTCATAACCCATACCATACTAGGATAACATGCATAGTCTCCACAACACTCCAAGGTAACAACTATGTGCACCTCCTAGCTCACAAACTCACAAGATCAACCACGAGGCTCACAATTGTATAACAACTCAAGATCACACACCACATGTCAAAGGACATCAATAACCTCAAACACTTACCTAAAGGTTCTAAGCCTCTACTTGGCATTTGCCCTAAGTTATGCTAGATCCAACCTAGCATGATTCTACCACTAAACATAACTAAATCGAGGAAGAAGGTACTCACACACGATCCAAGGGTGAAGATGATCTACGGACGTCGAGATTGGATTCGTTGGTCAATAACGGCCACTTCCGGACCTAAAACCAAAGTTAAGGAAATTTAGCTTGTATGCTAAATTGAACGGAATATAACGTGTAATATTCTAAGAAAATCCCGGTTTGAAAACAAGGTTAAAAATCCGCAAAACATTTCCCTGAGTGACTTATACCATTTTATAAACAGGGGTCAAAATCCGAAATCGACTTTTCCGGGCAACTATGAAACTCACAAAACTCGGGCCATATTTCCGAAATACTCTTTGGGTCAAAACTATGATTTATTCACAAGGGCAAAAACTACATTTTTCAAGAATAATGAGTCAAGGCCGTGATTATACAAATTAGTAGGGGCATAAGTTGCGAATTCCAAAAGAGTGGGTTAAAAACTGCAATATATATAATGGTGTGGGTATAATTTGCAATTATAACAAATTTTAGGGCCAAAATTATAATCTGTAAAAAGAACCCTTCTTCAACCTCCTGTTGGACGCGCTAACTGAAGGCTCGCAAGAGAGACGGCGCAGGAAGAGAGCACAGGATCCTGGGCGGCTTAGCAGGCGGAGGAAGAGGAGGGGCTTCCCTCCTGGCGGCGGCGCAGGCAGTCCTCCGGTAGAAATTCGACGACTGCGTCTCCCCAACTCGCATCAGAAGGGAACAGGGAACATGGAGAAAAAGAGGGCAACGTTCTCTGGCCTTTCGGTGCTCCGATTGGCTCGAGGCGGCGGTGCAGAGGCGCCTCCCCAACGTTCCTGCGAGTCGTGATGGTCCGAACTCTCCCCTGATGGTTCGCGACGGAGTTGCAGCCTCCAGGGGTCCTAAACGGCTGCAGTAGAAGAGATATGAAAAGAGAGGAAAATGGGAGGCGAGAGAGGAGGAGGTCGAGAGGGGAAGAAGATCCAGAAGATACCTGCAGTTCCTAACCAGGGGCGAAGAGAGGGAGGACGGCCAAGGTGGCTCTGCTCTTGCTGGATCAAATGTCACAGGGGAGGGGAGATGATGAGCTGCAGCGTGAAAAAGCACACAGAGAGAGAGAGAGGTGTTGCGAGATGGGGAAGAGAAATGTGAGAGATTGGGTTGGGGCAACGCAGTAAGGTGACAGGAGCAGAGGGGCGAGGGGTCACCTGCAGTTCACATGAGCGAGGGGTCGGGTGAGCCAAAGATCGAGGCATGAAGCTGCTCACCAGCCAGAGAAGGAAGATAAAAATAAAAAAAAAGGAAAAGAAAGAGAAGTAATAATAAATAAATAGATAAAATAAAATGGACTCGATTCCAAACGCTCGGAACGGGATAACCGATTCGGAAAGATTTTGTTTTTGAACCTTTCCGAAAGTAAACCAAAATATACATATACTCGGGAATTTTATTTTCACATTTCAAAACACTTTATAGATATATATATATACAAATAAAGGACTTTTTTTTTTTTCTAAAACGAAAATATCGATAAAAGTACGCAAGAAGGGGAATATCTAAACCGGGCGTTACATTAGGTCCCCCTAAAAACAAGTTTCGGCCCGAAACTTGCTAAACGCGAAACTCTCGAATGACCTCGTCTCGACAACCGCTTAAGACACTATAATGTGACAACTACGGCCCTCGAATCCACAGTCTACTCGCCTAGACGCATCAAAACTCACAAGATATACACATATGAAACACACATAACATAACACGCCACAAATCAAATAAGCACAACCAAAGAGAGCTCTCGGGACTAATCCGACGGTCCTATAGATGTCGCTAAATCCGCGTAAAACTCGACTAAAGATACTATCCTACGTCTTCCAGTTAGCCTCATCGGCTCCTCGTCTCGATTAGATCATCACAACGGACTACATGTCTCTAGTCATGTACGTACTCCCTTGACTGGTGCACATGAACCCCGGGTGAACACCCTCTACTCTCGGTGGTCACGCCAACTGGTAAACCACTTTCCCAACTCGCGCTAAGATTTCAAAAAGGTCCGATATATCGGAATCTCAACTTCCTTCTTGAGTCTTTCTTAAAAAGTATTTCCATTATGTGTCTCTTTTATTGTCTATAACAAAGGAGATCGGATTTCCAATTTACACCGTTGGCTTTGGATCTTGTCAAACCAACTTTGATGTCATGTTTTCTCAATGCTTGTTGCAAGTTCCAAGTAACGAAGGAAGCACTTTACTTCATACAATTTCTATTAACAAGACACGTGTGCTATTACTTTTACATCGTTCAACAATACTCGATCAAGACCTTGTCTCGAAGAATCATTTGTACACTTTAAACCCATCATTTCTCAAAGTAAATCAAAACAATTGTACCAATAAATCCCGTCTTTAACTCTCAAAACTCTATTATCAAATCTTCGTCCCATTCAGTACTTCATCTTCCGGGGGTTGTCATCCGCAGACAACTTGTCATACAACTTCTCTCTTCTTCGAGAGTAGACCCAAAATATCTCCTCCGGGCATCAGTGAGCCCCCATGGGATAACTACAACTCGTAGTGACCCTGGTTGGTCCGGAATGCCATAATTGCAATGTCCGAGTCTCGAATTCTCAATTGGTGACAATCAAACCATAAATCATTCTAGAAGAGACTACTGACCCTTGCAACTGATCGAGTAGGTCCCCATTCGTTGTAAGGGATACTTGTCCATCATTGTCATCTTGCACAACTTATAGTAATCAATGTACAAATGGAGATAGTCGTCTCAAATCAAGAATTCAAGATATATTTCAATGTGAACTTCAAATTATCTTAATGGTAAATCCTCCTCCCGATGCATTGGAATCCGTTCTATCCCGTGTTCCAGCTTTTCTTCTCCCATCACATCTCGTAAGATATCGACACAATCTTGTCTTAACATTTTTCAAGTGGTCCACCCCGATCTATTGAGGTGACGTCCATCGAATACGTGGTTTAATACTTCTTAAGCTGCAATGTTCACCGTCCTCTTTCAAAGATATATCATCTCCGGAACTCGGGAGACTTGCTCTAATAATCTTTTTAAGGTTTCACACATATGTGAAGTCATGAAGGTCCTAGCTGTAGGACTTAATCACACCTTATAATATAACAGTGTTACTTACTTCGTATTTTACCAAAGATTGCCTCATTCCTTCGAGTAGGTGTAGAACTTACTCCCTTTTCTTATGTAACGTCCAATCGACCGTAGAGGTTCTATCCTCAATCTTTCATGTACTTCTTGTACATCTAACATCGACTTCAAACTTCAAAACTTCAGTCTTCCCTTACTATTGTTGGTCACCTTATGTATTTATCGGTATTCTATGTAAATCTACAATGAAAGTATCATCTTACGGTTGATCCACTAGCTCTCCTTACCATGATCAAACCTTAAAATTTGTAACCCATGGCGTTCCCCTATATGTCAATCCCATGACCTAAGAACGTCGCGTAAGATCGTTACAATCTCCTCCTCGGAGGTCTTGTTATAACTACTTGCTTGAACTTGTTCAACACTATTTGATTTAAGACAAACGCGTGTCCATTGATGTACCTCTTTACTATTGACATTGATCCACCGTGAATACTCTAAGCTCTTGTTCCCAATTCTATATGTTCCCATTGTCTTGTTTACTCTTCCCATCTACACACATCAATAGACAACCCGCACTTGTGTGTTCTCAGTTGTCACCGATTAACTTGTATCTGACCTTCTTCATAGTTAAAGAACTTACCCTCCTACCATACTTCCCTGCTACCATACTCTTGAAAGGATACCCTCTCGGGGTACTTTGTCTTAACTTCACTAGCTCATTTTACTGTGCTTCAACTCCATAGCTCTTTCTACGCTCCTCTCTTACTTCCGTTCTGTAAGATAACCATACCTTCACGGCTCTTTTGTGTCATATGACCCACTTTCATGGCTTAACCGCTCTTCATGATGTTTTACAACTGCACTCCTTGAATATTCTGACATTAATTAGCCTCCACTCACATCCTTCTTGGTTGATAACTTAAGTTCTTCCATCCAGCTCCTTGTTTCCTCTTTCATCTTCTAAAGGTCATCCTCCTCACACACTTTCTCCTTCTTAGTGTTGTTTAGGCTCATCACCACAATAGAAACCAGTTGACTCCACTAAAGAAATTCTACCACGCAAACTTCCACCATGCGTTTCTTCCCGTAATCTCCCATATTTCTAAATAAGTTACCCGCTTAGAATCTCGCAAAGATCGTCACTTCACCCTCTGGTACCTCCGTAAGCTTAACTTAAGGTTCTCATAAATCTTTCCCAAGGTCTTTTCATCTTAACTCTCAAGCTTAGGAGCGCCTGTGGAAAACTCGTCTTACTTAGAACGCCACCTTTATCCTCGAGCGGGAATGTAGTCCTCTCTACTTGGTTCGCATCTTTAGTTCATCAACACCACACTTGGAATAATCTTACGTTCGTTTCTCTAGTTGCCTCATTGATGCTCCTACGTTGTTCCCTTGGTACCACCCTCATGTCTTCATGTTGCTTTTATATTGGTATAGTCTCCATCATGGTTTCGCTTAAGTCGACACGAGGTTCCCTTTTTATTTGTTTGTCCTTTGGTTACGTCATCTCTAGTCTTCTTCTTTGACGTCCTCTTAAGGAGTCCGGGAAATCACCGGGGTGCTTGCGAAAAATTGATACTCAATTGGATAACTTGAGCATACTTATCTTCATATGTATACTATCCTAAGCCAAAACGCGTTGTCCAAGGGGGCGATGATAGCTTTCTATCATCCTAGTTATAAGGTCCACTATCACTAATATGATATTAGCATACCATATGTTTATATATATATATATAAAGATATAAATATCATGCTACTACTATAAACATAATTAGTCCATAAACAATTTACAAATCAATATACAAATATAGTCCAAAACATCCTAAGTCCACATATACATATCTACATATATATACATAATATAATAATCAATAACTACGTCGCCGAGATTCGCGGAGGAAGTGGTGGTCCAGTACATTCTACCCCAACTGACTCATGCACATGATTTGAAAACGAAATCCATTTCTTTAAAACTCAGAATCCTTGAGGGTTCTGTTTATTTTTATTCGGCCTTTAGAAGATTGCGAGTGCCATTGTTGTCAACCTAGGGCTCTGATACCACTTTTGTAACAACCCGAATCCGCGGGACTCGGGATGCTACGGGCGGAGACCTCACAATGGGTCCCGACCCTTAGCCTGACAACAATTTCACTGGATCTTGCAACAAGGCACAAATAAAGGCTAAAATCGAAATACATTTTTATGCAATGTTATGAAACCCGAAAATAAAAGAAAGGAAAGACGTCAGCCGTCCTTACAACAACATCAACATAATATATAATAACAACAACACAGGGACTCCAAAACCCAACTCAACCTAAGATGTACGGAACCCCGGCTGGCCACTCCTCCGGATCACTCGGCCACATCCTATCCTGCACATCAACTACAACAATCGGTATAAAACCGTTAGCTCACATTCTAGGCATTATAAGAATAATATGGCACAAACACACATAGGAACACAAACACACAACATGCTCATAAACATACACATCCGTTACTTATTATCTTTTTAGGTTATTCCATATCTAATTCATTCGTTCAAGTGTGACACGAGAGTCTTATAACTCTCGCCTCTGTCCCCGTGTAACCAACAGGAGTGTGGCGGCGCCCAACCCGTATACCCTGTGGGAGTGATGAAGAAGCCCGCCCGTATACCGTGTATGGCCTGGTCGCAGAGATCCCCCCAGTCTCCCTCGGGAAACTGAGCGGTGATGTCACCGCCCGATAATAATAATAGTAGTAACGATGGGCCAATAAATAAGGTCAAGTAAATCCTAATCCATTTTCATGCTTAAAAGCGGTAAACACACACCACCATATATATCCAAATAAGGCATAAAAGCGGCTAAGTAAGTCCGAGGACTTACCTCGTCCCAAAGATCAACTCAATCACATTTCCCGTAGGAATATAACCAAAGCCTGTTCAAGACAAGGCACAAGTATCAACAACCACTCATATAAGCTAGAATTCTAAGTCCTATAAGATCTTACATGGTCATAACCCATACCATACTAGGATAACATGCATAGTCTCCACAACACTCCAAGGTAACAACTATGTGCACCTCCTAGCTCACAAACTCACAAGATCAACCACGAGGCTCACAATTGTATAACAACTCAAGATCACACACCACATGTCAAAGGACATCAATAACCTCAAACACTTACCTAAAGGTTCTAAGCCTCTACTTGGCATTTGCCCTAAGTTATGCTAGATCCAACCTAGCATGATTCTACCACTAAACATAACTAAATCGAGGAAGAAGGTACTCACACACGATCCAAGGGTGAAGATGATCTACGGACGTCGAGATTGGATTCGTTGGTCAATAACGGCCACTTCCGGACCTAAAACCAAAGTTAAGGAAATTTAGCTTGTATGCTAAATTGAACGGAATATAACGTGTAATATTCTAAGAAAATCCCGGTTTGAAAACAAGGTTAAAAATCCGCAAAACATTTCCCTGAGTGACTTATACCATTTTATAAACAGGGGTCAAAATCCGAAATCGACTTTTCCGGGCAACTATGAAACTCACAAAACTCGGGCCATATTTCCGAAATACTCTTTGGGTCAAAACTATGATTTATTCACAAGGGCAAAAACTACATTTTTCAAGAATAATGAGTCAAGGCCGTGATTATACAAATTAGTAGGGGCATAAGTTGCGAATTCCAAAAGAGTGGGTTAAAAACTGCAATATATATAATGGTGTGGGTATAATTTGCAATTATAACAAATTTTAGGGCCAAAATTATAATCTGTAAAAAGAACCCTTCTTCAACCTCCTGTTGGACGCGCTAACTGAAGGCTCGCAAGAGAGACGGCGCAGGAAGAGAGCACAGGATCCTGGGCGGCTTAGCAGGCGGAGGAAGAGGAGGGGCTTCCCTCCTGGCGGCGGCGCAGGCAGTCCTCCGGTAGAAATTCGACGACTGCGTCTCCCCAACTCGCGTCAGAAGGGAACAGGGAACATGGAGAAAAAGAGGGCAACGTTCTCTGGCCTTTCGGTGCTCCGATTGGCTCGAGGCGGCGGTGCAGAGGCGCCTCCCCAACGTTCCTGCGAGTCGTGATGGTCCGAACTCTCCCCTGATGGTTCGCGACGGAGTTGCAGCCTCCAGGGGTCCTAAACGGCTGCAGTAGAAGAGATATGAAAAGAGAGGAAAATGGGAGGCGAGAGAGGAGGAGGTCGAGAGGGGAAGAAGATCCAGAAGATACATGCAGTTCCTAACCAGGGGCGAAGAGAGGGAGGACGGCCAAGGTGGCTCTGCTCTTGCTGGATCAAATGTCACAGGGGAGGGGAGATGATGAGCTGCAGCGTGAAAAAGCACACAGAGAGAGAGAGAGGTGTTGCGAGATGGGGAAGAGAAATGTGAGAGATTGGGTTGGGGCAACGCAGTAAGGTGACAGGAGCAGAGGGGCGAGGGGTCACCTGCAGTTCACATGAGCGAGGGGTCGGGTGAGCCAAAGATCGAGGCATGAAGCTGCTCACCAGCCAGAGAAGGAAGATAAAAATAAAAAAAAAGGAAAAGAAAGAGAAGTAATAATAAATAAATAGATAAAATAAAATGGACTCGATTCCAAACGCTCGGAACGGGATAACCGATTCGGAAAGATTTTGTTTTTGAACCTTTCCGAAAGTAAACCAAAATATACATATACTCGGGAATTTTATTTTCACATTTCAAAACACTTTATAGATATATATATATACAAATAAAGGACTTCTTTTTTTTTTTTCTAAAACGAAAATATCGATAAAAGTACGCAAGAAGGGGAATATCTAAACCGGGCGTTACAACCACTCTCAAAGCTTTCCACTTCACGATTAGATTCTACCAACCGCTTCCTTGGCTCTTATCCTCACCACTCTACTATCATCCACACACATAAAATAAAATATATATATATATATATATATACCTTGTAATTATATTTCTTCTTACGTATACTCCGTCCTATATATCCATACGTACTTATCTTCGTCTATGACACTAGTGCATATATCTATATATATATATAGTTTCCACTTTTAAATTTTATGCTCATATCCGTACCTGTACTCCTATATACACATACTCATTCTCTCAACTTTGGTCTTCTTACATCTATATATCTATATATATATATATATATACTTCGGTACCCTGCACACTATATGCCTAATTATATATATATATATATATGCATTCGAACTCTCTGATTCCTCATCTATGTATATATATTTACCCGTACACCACTCACATCTCAACAATTCTAATCTACAGATATATATATACAAACTCAACTACAAGTACTTCTACTGGCAGTAGACTCACTCGTTTTGCTTCGATCTAGCTCAACACACCTTCCCGACGAGCAATGCCGTTATGTAGACGGAGAGTGGTTCAACCGCTCACTGCAAGGTCCAAGAAGGCCAAAACTCCCGTGTTTTAAACTCGCGAACAGAGGGTTAGAAGAGAGGAGGGAGAAGGCTGGAAGAGAGGGCGATTTACCTGGTTTGACGAATCCAGGTCGCACACGAGGATGAGGGAACATCCGCACAAGAAGATGACGGGAAGGGCTTCGGTATTGTTGCCAGTGGTGAGTCCGAAAGGGCGGCGGTACTGCTGGACCACTAGTGTCGAGCGCTGCTACTGTGTGAAGCCCAAATCGGCTGTTGGCGAGTCTCGAAATATAGAGGAAGGGAAAAGATGGAAAGAGAAGACGGCTCACCTGGCGGTCGACAGCGTCGGCGGACGGACTCCCGGTGGCTGCTGCGTAGCTGCTGGTGGATTGCTGCTGTTGTTGTTTTTCAGAAGAAAGAGGGAGAGAACGTAGAACGTGGTTTGCAGTTGAAAGAGAGAGAAGCGGCAGCGGCACTAGGTTAGAATAATTACAATTAGGTTAGGCTTAATGTGATTAGGGAGTGATTAGGATTTAGGGTTAGGGTGTTGGGTCGGTGGGCTGGAGTCCTTTGGGCTAAAAAAAGTTTGCTCACTCATTAAATCAAACGACTAGAACGAGAAATAAAACTCGTATGGAATTATTTACGGAATTATTTACTGAGTTATTTGAGTCATCATTTTATGTGAATCGAGGTCACATAAAATCATAGAATTTAATATCGTGTTATTTTTATTTTAAAGAATTTAGGTTGGCGGATCGGGGTCCGGTTTAATCCGGTTTTAAACGGAGTAAAAATTTCTGGTTATTACAATTAGTAAGATTTTACCGCAATAAATATGTCAATCTTTCATTAAATATGCCAATCTTTCATTAAATATAGAAATTATATATCAACATATGATAAAAATAATAAAACTTATCTTTTTTCATTCTTGAGATGCCTCTCCACACATACACATCACAGTGCACCCCAAAAGCCATTTATAAAATATATGAGTTACCACAATACCCTCCTAAAAGCTTGCTATCTTGCCTAATATTTGAAAAAATTTATAGGACATTTATAGATTTATAAGTTGTTATGATACTTCCAATGTAGCTTCTCCTTTAAGCTTGGAAATCTACTTCAAAGTTTCTTATAACTAACCCTAAGAGCATTTTTCAGCCTGGAAGTTGGTACTTTACACTTCCAAGTTTCTAAAATATTCTAAATTACAAACCAACAATTTTACACCTCAGCTAACAAATCTCTTTCGATGGAATGAAAATTTAAATTTGACAGCCAAAGATCACACCATATGCAATTCACCATTTAACTAAGCACTCTAAACATGATTACCATTATCTAGAACGAATATCCATTTGAGAAACCTAAAAAGAGTAATATTGTACCTCTAGTTCTTGAAATCCAATATATACACAATGTCTAAAACTGAAATTTATTATCTGATTTACCATCTCTAAGGGCCTGTTTAGTAAAATCGTATTTGTAGTTGTCGTTTGTAGTTATAGTTGTGGTTTGTAGTTATAGTTATAGTTTTTTTGATAGATTTCGATGTATAATAAAACACTGTAGTAGAATGCGTATTGCGTTTAGTTGCGACAGATTTACATAGTTTATGACACGGTTAAAAGTCAAAAATACCCCTGCCTCAAACAATTGATCGTTTTTTTATTGTTTCACCATAGAATTTGACAGATAATCCATTCTTCATGACCATTGTTTCACAAAGGAATCAAACAAGAATTGAATTCAGAAACAACACAGATTATTAATTCCAAGGAATGCAGATAATCATTGTTTAGAGAGAGAAGCAATTTTGCAGATCTAGGAAGAAGCCAAAGAGTTTTACATATCTAGGGTTCGTCGCCATTGCATGTGCTTATCAAAAGAGAGACAATCGATTGTTTACAGAGAATCGATTTTGCAGACATATGGGAAGAAGAAGCCAAATAATTGATTTTACAGATGTAGATTTGATTTTACAGAGAAGAAAGACGAAGAAGAAGAAGCCTAAGAAGAAGGAGGTTCGATTTTACAGAAAAGAAAGAGGAAGAAGAAGCCGGAGTCTGTTGTGCGCCGCCACCACCAACACAGTCCCGTCGAGCCCAGACTCATGCCGGCGAGATGCAGGTTGTCCGAAAAGACCAGCCGCCACCTTGAAACCCTCACAGATTCAAATTGGGGGAAGATGTTCAGTAAAGAGGAAAGAGAGAAGAAGAATGTATCGATAGAAGAAGATAGAAGAGGAGGAAAAATACGTAATTGATTTTTAGATCTGATTTCCAAATCTCCTCAAATCTTCAAATTTCAGATTTCAAAAATCTCCTTTTCAAACCTCTTCAAACCCAATACAAAACGCTAACCCATTTTCTAAATCTCAAACCAAACAGGGTTACCAATTTGTGGGCCCCACTTGAAATCTAAAAAACGTCCCCATACCACCTTACTAAACAGGCCCTAAATGATTAGGGGTGGTTTAGGTCAAGTTGAACGGTAAGATTTTTGTTGGTTAGGGGTGACCTAGGTCTAGGTCA
Organism: Fagopyrum homotropicum; assembly: GCA_033239125.1. Classification (NCBI taxonomy): domain Eukaryota; kingdom Viridiplantae; phylum Streptophyta; class Magnoliopsida; order Caryophyllales; family Polygonaceae; genus Fagopyrum; species Fagopyrum homotropicum. The sequence continues at coordinate 24,112,981 of BSWB01000007.1, read as the reverse complement.
AGTTAAATACCGATTTTTGTTTGTTGTTGTGATAGGTGCTGGCGATAAGATGAGATCACAAAATATCCTATTAAAAAAATCAATATTCTAAATGAATAACAAATTGAGAAATCGGTATTTAACTTCCATAATTTTTTAACAAACAAAATCTGGAAAAAAAATATTTTTCATAAGATCTCAGTATTATGTACCCAATCATTGCTATATATACATGATACATTAACCCTAATTCATTTGAGTATTTTTCAAGTATCGTTGCTTACAAAACCAAAGTTCCTAAACAAAACCAAAGTTCCTAAACAGCAAGCACGTTGAATTGAAGTAGATCTTGGATTCAGAGATACTCATCCACATGAATCTGAGAATTTGAAGTTAGAAGAGTTGATATTCACTTCATATGAATACATTAGGTATATATATATATATATAAAAGTTAAATTAATTATCTAATATTGGGTTGTTTTGATTTCAAGTAGTTGGATACTTGCCATACCATTGAACTCATACACCTGAGATCGACATCCGAGTAGGAAATCTTCATTTGGATCTGAGAATTTGAAGTTAGAAGAGGTGAGTTCCAATTCATATGTGTACATATATATTTCTTAAATAATATGGTAGTTAAATACTGGGATCTAGAACATAAAAATACAATAGGTCTAGATATTAGTGTTAAGTATATGCCTAAAATTGTCATTGTTTATCACATGCACCATTATCTTTAACTAGTTGAACTTTCTGAGCCAAAACGAGTAGAAGAATGCCGCATCCGTACCATCCCAACCACCGAACCCACCACCGATCGGCAAGCCTAAACTAGACCGTTCCACACCTCTCGCAATGAAACGAAATGATTAATACATCCTTAAGATTAGAATCCATATATAAAAGTAGAGTCCGAAGTTGTCGGTACCTGTTCAGATCCAGATTCAAAAAATAGGTGTCCGAAGCTGTCGAAAGAGACGATATCCAGATTTGAAAATTGCGAGTCCAAGGCCAGTTGCATCTAAATCGAATAACTCTTGTCGATACCTATTCAGATTCAGATTCGAAAACGTGTTGTCTGAAGCCGTCAAAAGAGGCGATATCCAGATTTGAAAGATAAGGGTCCAAGCTGCCGGCGGAAATGAGGCGATATCCAGTAGAATCGATGTAGAGGCTTGGTAGAGGGTATTGCGAGTGGAGCGGCGGAAATGAGGGTGTAAGGAATTGATGGTGTAATGAAAACCTAACCCCTTTTATATATTGATATGTTGACCGGACAAGGGCAAGTCCAAATTGACCAGACTGTCGGTTTGTGTAATGGCACTAGGTTGATAGTGAGGAGGCTTGAAAAACATATCATCGAGGCAGAAATATTATCCGGTAACAGCATTGAGCAGAAAGTCTAGATTTACGGCTCCTTCAAATTCAAAATCTTTATTTAAGTTTCAAAGGAGACAGTTCCCTATTATGGTGTGTTTTGCTATGACTATAAACAAAAGTCAAGGGCAATCGCTTACACACGTTGGATTATATTTGCCTAGACCGGTGTTCAGTCATGGACAATTTTATGTGATTGTTTCAAGAGTTACAAGTAGGGACGGATTGAGAATTATCATATGTGACCATACAGGCAAGTTGAAACAAACTACAAATAATGTGGTCTATAATGAAGTGTTACGTAACATTGATTGAGATACTTATTTTATAACTATTTTTACATATTAAATCGAATAATTTCAATTTATCTGTATATTGAATATAGTTATATATGTATAGTTAAAGTTAAAAAAATAGCATTAAATATTTGAGGTTGATTATAGTTTTTTTTAAAGCAGGTGATTTAAGAATACTCACGGCCTATATCTGTTTGATTTGCTGCGGACTACTCATTTTATTATTATTATTATTATTATTATTATTATTATTATTATTATTATTATTATTATTATAGTTATGTACTTTGTTTTGCATATTTTCATTTTTTGAGTTCATTTTCAATTTGTAGTTTGACTTGTAAAAACTATAACACTTATATAGTGAACAGTTCTGCCTTTGTATGGCTCCAGATTAGTCATATTTATATGGCATGCCCCCAGATTAGTCGTATTTATATGACGAACTGAGTCAACAATTAAGTGGGCTTTTTATTTGCTTTAATTACAACTCGCCATTACATGAAACATTGTATTTATATATTATTAACAAATAAAATAATCTTATAAAGAACAATGTCCACGTATAAACATATATATTTTTTTCAAAACTCGTGCAAGGCACGGGTGCTAAACTAGTATAGCACTAAAAAAAAATATTTAAAATATAAATAATAAATAAAAGTATATAAAATTTTACTTGTACACAAGTTATAAATATTAGTAACGCTTATAAGTAAATCAAACTTCTGAATACCTAAAAGTATAAATTTATGTGTAAATCAGTAAATGAGGTAAATGAGGTTGCTTACGCTTTAAGTGCATTTTGAGGTGAATATATTCGAGTTCGATATGGTACCAAGTCAAAAGAACTCAAACAAAAACTATTTTCCAAATAAAAAAAAACATAAACAAAGAGAAAATATGTTGACCCTTGGCTTTCCCTCCAAGACATTGAATTCCCATTGATTAAATTGGGGCAAAATTTGACGCTATTTTCTCCCTAATTTGTCTACCTGCATTTCTGAAAACTCAATTTCATCCTCTTTGATCATCTTTGTTCTAACTGCTTTTCTTTGATCTATCATCCTGGAGCTTTGATTGATGGATACCACCTCCGGTGCTCGTCCTCGAACGCTCGCTCAAGCGGAGATTAACTGGGATAAGTAATTTTCCTACTTATATCTCTGATGTTATTATCGTTAAATCCAGTTAAAATCGCTTAATTGCTGGAATAGACTTTCCTCGCTTCTAATTTCTTGACTGTAATTCGTTGATTTACTATTTGTTCATTCTTGTTTTGTAATGTAACGTCTGATGTTGGCCTACTATGAAAAAATGCTCAGGGATTGACTTTTAGGCTTTTAGCGATGGTTTTTCTTTTGTTGAAAATTTTAATTTGAAAATGTCATAATCGCACCATTATAAACAAAAATTCATAGGCTCATAGCACATATTATCATTGTTGCGGCAAAATTCTCAACTCATTCCAATCAATCTTATCAAGCTGAAAATCTGTGTGTCATACAAATTGCTTTTAATGAATTTTGTAAAGCAGAAATTTTGGTATATGCTACTACCGTAGGGCTCAGGAAGCCTTTATGCAAGAGGGAGGAGTTGAGTCTGCTGACAGATTTTGCTAATCTAATTTCTTCTGTTCCCTTTTATGCAAGAGAGAGGTGTTAAGTTTAAGAAACTCACAAATTCATTAGCCAGTTATTTAGACTAGATACTGCTGACTTGAGATATAACAGAGTTGGCATTTTGGTTGTGATGTTCATGAAAATTGCCAACTCTTTATGACAATTTAGTTTCTTGGTTTTGTATTTGTTGCGGTTTAATCAATTTTCCAGTGTTTCTGCATTTTGTAGGCTTGATAAGGCTAAGTTCTATGGGGTGGGAGCTGCTCTATTTTCTGGGGTCACAGTGGCACTCTACCCTGTATCTGTTGTAAAAACAAGGCTTCAAGTTGCTTCAAAGAATGTCGCTGAGCAAAATGCATTTTCAGTTATCAGAAACATATTGAGAACCGAGGGAGTGCCTGGCTTATACCGAGGTTTTGGGACAGTAGTAACTGGTGGGATTCCTTCCAGAGTCATTTTCATGACTACTTTGGAGACAACAAAAGTAGCTGCTTCAAAGATTGTTGAGCCATTTAAATTGTCTGAAGCTTCACAAGTAGCTATAGCTAATGGAGTTGCTGGCATGATGGCATCGTTCTCGACACAACTTGTGTTTGTTCCCATTGACGTGGTATGAATTTGATTTCTCCATGGTTCCTTCTTGGATGTGCATTTTTTCATATGTTTTACCCTTTTAGGATGTTCTGTGTCATGGGAATGGTTTTGAAGTTTGCAGTTAAACTGATTCGATCAAGTTCAACAGCAACACCAGCCACACTGAATTTGCGTCTTGGAGCCAAATCATTTGACTTGGATTTGTCTTAACAACATATAGAATCTAATTCAAGATCCAATATTTTGAGTTTTTTTTTACTGTACTACAACAGGTCAGCCAAAAATTGATGGTGCAAGGCTATTCTGGTCATGCAACGTACAATGGTGGCCTAGATGTTGCGCGCAAAGTTTTGAAATCAGATGGAATTCGAGGGCTATACAGAGGGTTTGGACTGTCAGTCATGACATATGCTCCAACAAGTGCTGTCTGGTGGGCAACTTACGGTTCTAGCCAAAGGCAATTTTGGAGGTAAGAAAATGTGCATTTCTGTCATGCTTGTTCTGATATCATTATCATTTTTGCCTTTTTTTTGGATGCAATGCAATCTTGTTAAAATGACATAAATTTTAAAAATCTTGATTCGGATTATTTTACTTCAATGTCTTCCCTTTTTCTTAAACACGTGTCAGGCTGCTAACCAGTGGGAATGAACATGAAGTGGAAGCTCCAAGTAAGTGGACTCTTGTCGGTTTTCAAGCTGCCGGTGGTGTCATTGCTGGTGTTACAGCTGCCTGCGTTACAACACCTCTTGACACCATCAAGACTCGCTTACAGGTGATAGCTCTACTGCTCTATATTCACACAATTAATCATTTAATAATTCATGGTTTACAGAAATGACATTTTCTAGATTTGAATGAGATTTATTTATAACATTTCACATATCTAGTTTGATTTTCCACCACTGTTTGTGATCCTTTTGAACTGAATGATCTCTTGCATCAGTTCTAAACATCATTTGGTTTAACAAAATTAACTTATCTTCAGCTGGGGTTGTTTCAATGCCTCTTGTTGTTATTTAGCCAGAGAGTTGCTCTCTTAGTGGCTTAGGGGAAATTATAACCTCGGAATTCAAGGATCTCTTCTTTTGATTTACTAGGTGATCAGACATGAGAAGAAACACGGTGCAATTCAGGTGGTAAAAGACTTGGTCTCTGAAGAAGGTTGGAGAGGTTTATACAGAGGCATTGGGCCGAGATGTTTTAGTATGTCAGCATGGGGGACTTCTATGATACTGTCTTATGAATATTTGAGTGAGTATCCTGCTTTCTCTTCATCCCTTATTATTGTATATGATATTATTATTATTATTATTATTATTATCATCATCGATTGCCTTATTGTTCCAATTTTGGTTTGTACATTATGGCTTAAAACCTTTTACTTCCTGATGGATTATTGCACTTTTTTGTTTAGAACGCCTGTCAGCAAAGGAGTAGGTTGGTTGAATCGATTTCAGTTGAATATACGAGGACTCGGATTCTTTTGTTGATGGATTTGGCAATATTGCTGACTACCTATAATGTCTAATCTCGAATTCATTTGTACATCATTTGTTGGAATTGTTGTTATGAATGAACTTCGTACTGTGCGTTGTAACTCAAAGTCCCAAAATTAAAGAGGAAATAAAATTCCTGACTTTAGCGCTTGTAAAATTGATGTCCGTCTAATTATCCTTGTGTTTTTTTATGTTTAAGAAATTATAAAAATAATTAGGTGAATGTCTGGCTTTCCCTCCGACACATTGAATTCCCATTGATCAAATTGAGTCAAGATTTGACGCTATTTTCTACGGAATTTGTGCACCTGGATTTGCAGAAAACTCAACTTCATATGCTTTGATCATCTTTGATCCTAGAGCTTTGATTGATGGATATCACCTCCGGTTCTCGTTCAAGCGAGATTGAATAGGATAAGTAATTTTCCTACTTATCAACTATGATCTCCGATGTTATTATCATTAAATCTAGATAAATTCGTTTAATTGTTGGAATAGCCTTTCCCCACTTCTAATTTTTGCCCATAATTCGTTGATTTCTTGTTTGTTCGTTCTTGTTTTGTAATGTAATGTTTGTCTACTTTGAAAGAATGCTCAAGCGGAGTTTGAGTTGGATTCTTTTGTTGATAGATTTGACAATTTCGTTGACTAACCTATACCGTCTCATCTCGAATTCATCTATCTCATCTCGAATTCATTTGTACATCATTTGTTGGAATTGTTGTGATGACATCTCGAATTCATTTTTACATCATTTTGTTGAATTTGTTGTTATGAATGAAATTCGTAGTGTTTACTTCGGGTGTGTTGTAATTCAAAGTCACAAAATTTATCTATATCCATCTTCACGAAGATGTAATATGGTGCATTTTAAAAATAATAAGCTAATTTTAAAAAATTATTAAGTAAAAGGGGAGTAATGTTTAATCTCCACATCCTCTACTTATAAAAAGTCTCAAACTATCAACCTTACTTGATAACCGATGTGGAATATCAAAGTTAAAAAATATACTTCTAGTTCACCTTCTTCGCAGGACCGTAGCGACCGTTCTCCACTTTTGCTTCTCTAGTATTATTCCCTTTGTCCAATTGTGTCGTTCTCCACTTCTCCGTCCTGCATCAGACTTCTGCTTCTCTAGTTTGCCGCCATTTCGTTTTTTAAGAGGAACTTCCTCAGCCGGACTCAGCAAGTCTTCTAGTATTTTTCAACTTTTATTGGTCTTCTATTGTTTTGATTTGTCCTCTATTGGTCTTCTATAGTTATATTGGTAAGTTTATTTGTTTGTGTAGGTACGGTTCATATAATTATACAAGGTTAGCAGTTGCATTACTTAGCCCGTTCGTTTGAACATTTATATCTTTTAAGCTTAAAGATAGGGTTTAGTAGGATAACGTTAGATGTTGTCCCTATTAATAATGTTATTCAACCATTAGTTTAATTATCGAATTACAAATCCAACTTTACGTTTCAATTCCGGAGAATTTCAAGTACAAAAGCAGAAGACTAGACCGATTAGTTTGACCTCTATAAGAGATCGGCCGATCAGTCTTTGGTGGTCGGCCAATTTGTTTGTAGTATATTTCTACGTGACTTGCTTCCGTCGATCAATAAAGGAAGAAGTTTTGTAAGTATACATTTACAAAGTCTTGTTACTTTAGGGTCTAGAGAGCATGAGTTGCATTGATAATTCTACGATGTTCATGATTGTTCTTATCATTAAATTATGAGATAATTGGTGAAATAGGGCCCTTTTTGTTTAGTGTAGATTAAATAGGCCCCTAGTAATATCCAACAAAAATAAAAAGATAAATAAAAGTATTAAGGAGATAAATTAGGAAGATAATTGAGCATTTAATAAATCCATAATAATAAACTACCTTAAATATTGAAACGGATTTGAAAAAAAAAAAAGAAACCGAATGGGAGAGATTCTCGCAATCTATATATGAGTGGTTACATCCATCAATCACAAACACAAAACAAGTACATTTTTTAATTCTCCATTGAAGCCGATGAAAGTTATCGTTTCTATCCCGCTGCATTGAAGGTTATTGAAGGTCAGTTATATCCATCTCCATTGAAGGCCGCTCGAAACCTCTTCACAAGTTATTGTCTTCTCCGACTACAAAACAAGTACATTTTTTAACTCGGATGTAAGTTTATTGCGACATATTACAGGATTATGTACCCGATTTTGCCAAAACAAACATTATGTATCATATGTAGTTTCTAATAAATACCATGTACTAGTTATGCATCACACATATTGCGACATATTACAGGATTATGTACCCGATTGTCCACGATTTATTTCCTTGTTTAACGGATGACAATAACTATAAATGTTTTTAATTGAGATAATTTATACGCCTAATTAGGATAGAGATATTTAGCAAATCTACATAATCTTCTATATTATATGGGATTAATCTTTTTAGTAAAATATAGAGGGGCCTAATTTGTTAACATGAAACAAAATGAGCCTAGTTTGTACACACTATTACATAAGTTGCCTAGTTAGTCAACTCATCCTTAAAATTATAAGTCTTAGTTCATGTGTTAAGGTAATTTAGAGTTGTTTTTTATGTGAGAATTGTGTATAAAATTTATTTATATTCTATTTGTGCTTGCAAGTATTAGTCGCAATATGCGAGAGTTGCGTGATTAAGGTCTTCAAAATTTTACAAGATGTGAGAGCTACACATAGTTGTCCCGTCATAATATAACTATATAATGTTATACAATTATGAATTGAGATTCTATTATGTATTATTGTGGTAATATATGTTCTAAGATGTCTTTATTAATCACCTATGTGAATGTTCGTTTTCTAATAATTTGTTAATGTATCAAGCCTATAAATATACTTTCCTCTCTCACTCCTCGTAGATCTATATCAGGTTAGCGGATTTGACTACTGAGATCGAACGACTTACACCTTTGGTCGATCAATCCTTTGTGTTCGTTCAGTCGTGCTCTCACATATATTATTCTATTTATAGATTTATTATTTGGATTTACAAATAATGACTTAAATCATTACCCCATTCTCTGAGTTCGATGTTACCATTTATAACAAACGAATCTTGTAAATTATTTGCGACATTTGAGATACACGTTTCCGCTATCACCATGTTATATGTGTGTGTATACATATATAAGTATAGGGGTTGGTTCGGGTGAAGAAGCTCCTTGTGGAGAGGAGGTAAGGAACAAATTTTGTTCGCTATTTTGTATAACCGAGTGCAGTTTTTGTACTACCGAGTTCATTTTTTATAAATTTCAAAAATAAAATTTTATCCTAAAAAAAATAACACATTTTTTTTATTTATAATTTGAAAAAAATGAACAAGTGATCCCAATTTATAATGAACTCATAATATACAAAAATAAACAAAATTTCTCTTCACTCTTTTCTATAACCCTCAATATGGAATCAATATACACACGTAAGAAAGTGTTTTGGGAGTTGTCACTTTATTTTCCGAATCCTCGGAAATTATCTTTTGCATAGAAAATATTTTGGAAAATATTTTAAATATTTTGCTAGCCTTTATAGTATCAACATTGAATATGTGTGCATTGAAAGTCGGTATTGAAAAGTGATAATTCATAATATTATTGTGTATACATATTTCCTTTCCTTCTACGTTTTCTATCATTTATACTGGTTTCCTAGTTTAATGTTACCGTTATATATATATATATATATATATATATATATATATATATATATATATATATTATTCTTATCTGCGAATAAAGCAAGTCATTTAGATACATTTTATAAGAATATTATTCTTACATGGTATCAGGCTTGAATCGATCCTCAAACAAAAACACGTTCTGCAAAACTCGAGCATGGTCACTCTTGAAACAACCAATCCTTACTACCTACATCCTTCGGATCATCACGAAACTTATCTTATTTCAGTGTTCCTCAAAGGTGAAACAAATTCCGGCGCAAGATCTCAACAATATTCAGCCCCGTCTGGAGTTGCTCACGGCCGCCAGCCTGGAGGGAAAACACAAGGTGGTCTGGCCGCCAGCAATGCCGTCCAAGTTGGTGTTGCTTCTGTAGTAGGTGGCACCTCCATTACAAATCAAAGATCGAATGAACCTTGGGGCCGAAATAACCGATGCATAATGGACTGAGTTGCTTGAGAAATTTAAACATTTTCATGCAACATCAAATGAATCAATGTCAGGTATTATTGAATCGAATTTTTGGATTTTAGATAATGGAACCTCTTTCCATATGACGGGTAATGTTAATCTTTTTTCTCAATTAAAAACAATCAATAACTATGTTATTAAATTACCAAATGGTGAGTTACAAAATGCAACTCAACCCCGAACTATTGTTTTGAGTCAAAATTTTCAACTTAATAATGTTCTTTATGTTCCCGGATTAAATTGTAATTTAATTTCTTTAATTTGCCTAACTAATGATTTTAATTGCAAGATTATCCTAACATTGAAATTATGTGTGATTCAGGACCTAGCTTCGCGGATGCTGACCGGAGCGGGTGAACCTAAGGACAGAGTGCATTGGTTACGTTTTTCCAACTTCAAATTTCCCATTTCCACCGATATCCGTGTCGATTCAAAGTCCTCGGAGTCACGTCTTTGGCATAAACGTCTTGGTCATCCGGCATTTAATTTTATAACATCCAAATTTGGATGAGAATAGTCACGTTAGAAAATCGGCAACAACTATACTGAAAGCTTTGCACCCGTTGCTAAACTAGTCTCTGTCAAAATATTTCTTGCAGTAGCTTCCAATCAACGTTGGAAATTACACCAGATGGACGTCCATAATGCGTTCCTCCATGGGATCTCCATGAAGACATCTACTGTACTTTGCCTCCGGTATTCATAATCTCGGACCCTAACAAAGTATGCAAGGTCAATAAATCGATCTATGGACTTCGACAGTCCCCTCGCAACTGCTTTCACAAACTAAGTCAAACACTTAGTCATTTTGGATTTCTTCAGTCAAAAGCAGATCACTCGCTCTTTTCGTATGCCCGCTCAGGTATTTGTATCCATATTTTGATTTACGTCGATGATTTAGTTATAAATGGTAATGATCCTTCTGCTATTTCTTGTTTTAAAACTTATCTCAAATCCTGTTTTCATATGAAAGATCATGGTAAGTTACGTTTTTTTCTCAACACTGAAGTTATGCACACTCCGCATGGTCTTGTTCTTGCTCATAAAAAATACGTCCTAGATATCCTTTCTGTAACAAATAACATTGGGTCATGCCCCGTCAAGTTCTCAATCGAACCCGGCCACTGTTTAGGGCGCGATGAGTTTGCAGCTTTCACGGATCCTGATCGGTATCGCAGATTAGTTGGACGACTCGTGTATATTACCATTACTAGACCGGACCTCACTTACTCGGTCCATATTTTGTCTCAATTTTTGCAACGACCAACGATCAATCACTAGAATGCAGGATTGCAAGTTTTACGGTACTTGAAGAATAATCCAGGTCAGGGTATTTAATTGTATAATACAAGTACATTTCAGATTAATGCTTATTGTGACTCGGATTATGCTTCTTATCCCATCACTCGTAGATCGTTAACGGGTTTTGTTATTTTTATGGACAAGTCTCCTATTTCTTGGAAAACTAAGAAGCAAAGTACGGTTTCGAAATCTTCCGTGGAAGCTGAATTTCGAGCAATGACATCCACAACATGTGACATCAAGTGGATAAAATCCTTACTACATTCCTTGGGAATCGGTCACAATCAACCAATCAATCTTTGGTGCGACAATCAAGTTGCTCTACATATTGCGTCCAATCCTGTTTTTCATGAACGTACCAAACACATCGAAGTGGATTGTCACGTTGTTAGAGATGAAGTTCAAAAGAAGACGATCAAAACTCTACACATTCGTTCCAACAACCAACTCGCGGATATCTTCACCAAAGCTCTTGACCATCACTTATTTCAACATATTTTAAGCAAGTTGGGCATTTGTGACATTCATGCGCCAACTTGAGATGGAATGATAATTTATAATAATATTGTATATACATATTTCCTTTCCTTCTAGGTTTTCTAGCATTTATATTGGTTTCCTAGTTTAATGTTACCGTTATAGATATTAGTGTATATATTATTCTTAGAGAAAATTACTGAAAACCACCCTCTAAATAGGTCATATTGCAAATAACCACCCGCTCTATCACTATTTATCGAAAATCACCCGTTAAAAATATTCCGTTACCAGAATACCACCTTCTGTCAAAATACAGTCAGTTTACCGTCTTGTGGGTCCCACTTTATAATAAAATAATATTTTCCCTTCATTTTTTGTATTTTTAATTTTGAATATATTTTATTTTTTTTGTTTGTATTTTTTTTTCAGGTTTAGGTAATTCTTTTATTTTTTTCCTCCCTCACTATATCTCTTCCTCTTCCCCTCATTTTTTTCTCTCTCCCCAAAGTGTTTCCCTAACCTTAGCCCTTTCCTGGTTTTCCCCTTTCCTTATTTCCTATACACTTCCAGCTTTAAAACCCACTATCATTCAAAAATGAAACCCTTTAAAACCCACTTTCATTCTATTTAAAAGTATTTAAAATTTCTAAGCTCATATTGCATCAAAGAATAATAATTAGCAGCTTCATCTTCAATCTCCCACAAAAATCCATCACCAAATCCATCAATTGGCTGCAACAACAAATGTCCACAATCAATCTTCTCCACCGACACAATCCTCTGGGATCCATCTAAATCATCGATTACAGTATTAGGAATCCCAAGTTCATCAGCCGAAGCTTCTAGAAGATGCTTCATAACCCTCTCACTTTCCTCTTCAGTAGAAGGATGAATCAGAAGTCAATTTCAGATTTGCAATTTCTCATCTGGATCTCCTCGTTTCGCAGAGACAAATCTTCATTCGAAGAAATCTCTTATTGAAGAGTTGTGATTAAACAAATCTTCATCAAGGATACACAGAATATCTTCATACGATTTATGTCTCTTGACAGTTTCTAACGGCTTTTGTTCTTCTCCATCCTCTCTTTGTCTCTTCAATGTAGCTTCCGCCATTGATTGGAAAACAGAGGAGAAAGGAAGAGATGGGTGTATGTTTAACAGTTTAAGAGAGAAATTAGGGTTTGAACTTTGAAACGATGAAGAAAATGGGACCATAATATTGTTTTTTTTATGAAGAAAGAAAAAAGAAAATAAAAATGAAGGTGAATTATTATTTTATTATAAAGTGGGACCACAAGACGGTATTTAGACGGTAAACTGACGCAATGTGGTATTCTGGTAACGGAATATTTTTAACGGGTGGTTTCCGGTAAATAGTGATAGAGCGGGTGATTATTTGCAATATGACCTATTTAGCGGGTGGTTTCCGGTAATTTCCTCTTATTCTTATCTATGAATAAAACAAGTCATTTAATTACATTTTGTAAGAATATTATTCTTACAAAAAAAATACATTAGAACCAGTTTTGTTGCGAAAAGAAAAACCCCTTTAAAAATTATCCAAAATGTTTAGACAAATACTCCTAATCCTAATATGGCTTAACAACGATCAAAATAAGATAGATAACAACTGATGAGATGGTTGGCTTCAATATTAAGATAAAATGGAAATAAGGCTCAATAAGATGTCTTGGAAACAAATAATTGGCCCTGTGCACACATATACTACTTTGATTATCGATTGTCATTATCAATAAGCACGTGTTTGGTAACCAAATTGTAATTTTTGTGACTTCGGATTTTAGATTAGTGTATCAAGGAAGGGGTCATTACTGCAAACTCAAGTTCGTATGTATATGTGTACGTAAAACGTCAACTTTAAACCGAAAGGACTTAAAAACATATACAGATAAGAAAATACACTCCACACAGCACAATTCAGAGAAATAATGAAACAACAAAATATAATATCAATGCTTAGGGTTAAGTACCCAATACTGACCTTATATTATGATATGATTCATAGTTACCTTAAGTTCATCAAAGAAGTAGCCCTTAAACTTGTCAACATGATCAACCTGCAAGCAAATAACAACAATCGCGGAGCCGTCCTCATGGCCACTTAGGAGGCACCCAACCCCCTCCCACGACTGAGGCATGGCCGCCATGAAGATCTCGTTTCCCCATCCAAAATCCAAATTGTTGAACGACAAATTCATCCAACTTGCAATTAAGACATCAGGGTTAACAAAATGACCTTCCGGGGTCATTAGACCCCGCCACTCCCACAAGTCGTCAAGGGACTTTTGGTAGTCCAAGTATGCCCATATTAAGTCTTCGTTTACTTTATTGATGGTTTGTCTTATCTTGTTGCAAGCGTACCCTAGGGGGTTTGAAATGAGGTCCTCTGACTCACTCGTAGCCGTTATAACGATAGCCCCGTTGCCATTGAATGCTTGTGGGAGAGGCGGGCTCACACGCTTGCGAATGTCTATGGCCATTCCGAGGGCATTTAGCCTCTTGCCTTCGTGGCCCCTTGCCTTGCTTGCACACCTACAAGTCATGTTGTATTGGTCCATTAGGAGCACAACGGTTAAAAAATACCAAAATATAAGCCTTCCTTTGCTTGAACACCTACTAGGCTACAACTATACGTTACTCATAGTTAGAAATTAAATGCGAGTTTTTCCATATACACATTTTGTCATAAACTGCGTGTTAACGAGTTTATTTTTCTAGGTATTAGTCGTTCTGAATCGTAGCTTGTTTTAAGGTTTTAGTATTTTGACATGGGTTTATTGGTTTGAGATAATATTGCACATGTAGTGTCATTATGTTATGTTATCGTGCTATTCGGATGTATCTATAGAAATTAGGGATGAGAATGTTCCGGATTCGATGGGTGTATGAAAAGTCGTCCTAAAATATCTATAAAAATCCATAAATATATGGGCTCGGGTGACAAGTATAACGAGTAATGGGTCGGGTTGGATACATTAGGTAAGTACTCAATAACGGTCCATCACCGGTACGCATCACCTATTTTAATATAAATACTTTTGTATACTTTAATAATATTTAAGATTACACTAAAATATTTTCCTACTTTAATAGTATATAAGATTACATTAAAATTTCATGAACTCTATAATTCCTTCAATTTTGAAAGATATAGAGTATGTTAGGAAAAATGTTAAGTTGGGGACTCTAACTTGAGACCAAACAAAACAAAACCTCTTTATCAAATGGGGTATTAATGTATTAATACTAATCATTCAATTTATCATTGTGAGGCCCCAAACAATTCGAGTTGATATTTATAAGAATAGATTGCACCGGCTATGAATCGAGCCTATTTATGACCTTGTTGCCGCTACATATTTTCAAGGTCCGTTTTTAACTTTTATATCATTTTATGCTTTTGAATTACGTAAAAATTTCTAATTTATATTTTCATTTCAATCATTTTAGGAGTTAAGACTTAAACACATTTACACATATATTTAATTTTGCATTGCGCAATCATGCTTTGTTAAACATTTTGTTGAAATTTACATAAATATGTTAAATTTTACCAGAAAAATCAGTACACCAACTAGGTATGGGTATGGATTACAAAAGCTATGAGTTGTGTAAAAATTTTAGGTAACAAGTCTAGTGATGGAAGTGATGCATCCACCCATCTGATCATTAATGATTCTAATACAAATCTTGGCCTGTTTGGTTTTAAATTAAATAATTTTTTGGATTATAATCTTAATAATTCTAATAATCTTCTTCTATACACAAAGAAGCATTGATGAAATGAATATAGATGCAAGATGTACCTCCAAGCATGGGATGTCAAAACCTCAAAACGGCTATAAGGACGACCGTCTGTAACTTGACCCGCGATTTGTTTAAGCTTGTCGATATGAGATTTTGACACTACTAGCTTTACTGTGGTGGTAGTCGGAAAAAGTATCGGTGGTGTGTCAACTTCAAAGCCGTCGTCGGTCTTGGGTGGCAAAATCATAGGCGTTGAAGGAGGTGGGGGAGGTGTGCCCTGTTGGATGAACTCTGCGACCGGTCTTGGCAGCTCCCCGGTTCTTAAACAACTACGGTCGTGGACCGGTGCCATTCCCAACGGTTCACCTCGTGCAAACCTATTCATCAAATACCAACAACGTAAATTTATCCATTTTTCGTTATGGTCGTGCGTTGACAAAAGGGCATATTTCATCAAGACAAAAATTTAATTCTATATTACAAAATAAAAAAGCAACCTGGTCCATTCGGTGTAGAAGCAGTCAGATCCTCTGGAGCATTATATGTAGCCTTCTCTATTGCCTCTTTCTGATTGGTCAATTTATTAATTTTAATTATTATTCCTAAATTAAAATTAAAAACTAAACTTATCAATAAAATCCTACAAAATATTTTTTATTTTTTAAACAATATACCAAATCTTATTCTCTCTTTCTCCCTCACGTTAATCTGATTCCCTTTTCTTCTATTTTCTTCTGCTACTGGTTCCGCCATAGCCCCAACCCTTCATCCACCAGAGAAGATCGACCCGTTGTCTAGCCGAAAAGCCGCCGCAGATCGCGCATACAGATTACTCACTTCACGATGTATAATGTTGTTGACCAGTTTGCTACAAAGATCTAGAGTACATTTAAAAGAGCCAGATTAATCACTTCACGATGGATGATGTTGTCGAGCTAATCGGAGGAATAGAATAATGTTATTGTATTAGATAACCAACAATTTTAGTTGAGTGTTTAGCATCAATTTAGATAAGAATTTCTATTTAAATCAATTTTAATGCCAAAAGTGCAAGTTTACCACTATGAATGCAAGCTACCATGTAACCAGGTAAGTCTGCCATTGTGAGCTTTTGTCAATGCAGTAAGGTGCAAAGCTGAAAAATGAAGGGACGTCAAACCAGAGTTCTTGTAAGGAAGAATGTAACTAAGTATCATCTAATTGCTTGAAATACAGCTTAATTAGCATCATCTAATTTCCATAAAGGCATCTAATTGCTTGAAATGTAGCTTGAAATGCAAAATTGGAATATAAGCTAACCTAATTACATAATTTAACCACTAAATAAATATGGTTCAATGTACAGTATCATCTAACCGCTCACTAACAATGATGAGAAAGAAATAGAGAGTAGGATCTGCGGCGGCTTTTCGGCTAGACAGCGGGTCAATCTTCTCTAGTGGACGAAGGGTTGGGGCTATGGCGGAACCAGTAGCAGAAGAAAATAGAAGAATAGGGAATCAGATTAACGTGAGGGAGAAAGAGTTTTATTAATAAGTTTAGTTTTTAATTTTAACTTAAGAATAATAATTAAAATTAATAAATTGACCAATCAGAAAGAGGCAACAGAGAAGGCTACATATAAGGCTCCAGAGGATCCTGACTGGTGTAGAAGCGACCAGCGCCAAAACCATCAACGACGGCATGTGACCAAGTAAACGCAACCGCAACGCCTCCGCACCGGAAATGCGTAATCTTCACCGACAACAATGGAAGCTGATCGATCGGCTTCTCATAGTCGACCATCGCAAATAGGTTCTGAAAAGTCCCCTTAGTCTCGGCCTCAAGCAAGTCGCTGCCGAAATCCGCCACCTCCACATCCGCCTCAGTCTCCACCACTGGCACCCCCCACATGTCAGCCGAGTCATCCACGTCGAGGTCCATCCTCCCGCCGCCGGTTAGCCTCAGGCGGCCGGCGGATGGGTAGAAATGAACCAGCACCTTTCCCAAAGAGTCTTGTAGGGTTTTGGATATGGAGTCGGAGTTCCACTGCTCATTGGGCTTGTAAAGGTAAAGCTTTGGTACAAAGCCCTTAGCTATCCCATGTCGATCACGCTTAGCTTCATCGTCCCTGTCCATGTTTTCTCTGCTGGTTTTACGATTTCGGTTGTTTTTGTTTTCACTTCCACCGCCATTAATGGATCTTTGCAAATCTACACATGGATATGAATATACATGTTAGGGCATGAATAATTAAAATCTGGCTAAGTAAGCAAAAACTACAAAGTCTTACCTGCAGCTATAAGAGATAGACGAGATTATTTGAGACTGAATGGCTTACAACATTAACCATATATATAGACCTAATTTTACAAGTCTAAACTACTAGATTATAAAAATGTAATTTTTACAAAAATCTTTAACTAATCCTAATTTTACAATATCCTCGGATGCTGTAGTAATAGAATAATTGGAGTGTCTGGTGTGACAAAGAATTCAATGATAATAACCTAATTAAATAGGCAACTTGTTACATGATTACTAGGTTGGTAACTTAAAATTTTGACATCTTTTTGCTTTAATGTTACATAATATACACTAGAAAATATATGTTATGACATTAGTTGTTTACATGTCACCCCTCACCATCATAAAGTTGGTTTCACCATGTAAACAAATTTAAATAAATTACCAAAGAACGACCACAATAGTAAATTTTTATTCCATTTTTAATTATTTTTTTCACTTTATATCTTTGCCATATCTTTTCAATCCTTATTATAGTTGTAACAACCACATTTTTTACTACACCAGGAATCATATACACGCTAGGTTCAGATTTGCTAAATTAACAATATTTGGTTATACAACCCGGTCGATTTCCATGTTCCTGAATTGCCCATGAAGCTGGTTATGACAATATAAACAATCCCACTATGGTCGGCTTACTCTTCCACTACATTAAGCCGATACATAAGCAACTTATAATATCAACTACATAAGCGTAAGATTATAAGTAATAACGTATATGATAATTTATATGCATATGAATTGACATGTTAGGGCATGAATGATTAAAATCTGGTTAAGTAAGCAAAAACTACAAAGTCTTACCTGCAGCTACAAGAGATAGATGTGATTATTTGAGACTGAATGGCTAAGATCATCAACCATATATATAACTGATAATTGATGAATCTATATTACCCTATATTCAAGTGGTTGATAATAATAATTAAATATGTAACTTGTGTAAATGATTGCTAGGTTGGTAGCTTAAAATTTTGTCATCTTTTTGCCTTAATGTTAACTAATATATACTAGAAAATATATGATATGGAATTAGTTTTTTTTTTTTTTGCGATAATGAAAAGCGGTTACGGTGAACTATCTTATAGAGGTCATCTACCAAAAAGCATTATTACAGGTGAGAATATAAACTTCACGATCGTCAGAAAAGTTATTGTTGGGTGTTGAAAATCTCAGATTGGTTAATCGGTCAGTAACACAACTTACTTCTCTAAAAATGTGTATAATCTGGACTTCGTCGAAGAACTGAAAGTCCAAATTGAAGTAAAAAACAATCATCTCAATTTCCCACAAGCAGCTCCAACAACCTTAGAATATCTTAATAATGTTATCCCTTCTAACTTTATAAGGACGTCCACGATAGTAACTTCTTTTATTCCATTTTTATTTATTTTTTTAACTTTATATCTTTGCCATATCATTGCAATCCTCATTATAGTTGTAACAACTCATTACACTAGGAATCCCACGGGCTAGGTTCAGATTTGCAAAATCAACAATCTACGAACTGAAAAGACGCCATCTAATTAGTTATATAACCCGTCCGGCCTCCATATTTCTGAACCTGTTTTCGACAACATAAACAATCCAAGTGTGGTAAAGTTAGTCTTCTAATAGACTACGTCGGTATATAACTAACTTATAATATGAACTACACAAACGTAAAATCATAAATTATAACACAACTACTAATAAAAATACGCAAATAACACAACCATGGACATGCTTTACGTATGATATAGTGAGGTTTGAGTGATCATAATTTTACAATATCCTCGATGTTAATTGTTAGTAATAGAATAATTGGAGTGGCTGGTGTGAGTCGTGTGACAAATAATATTTTAATGATAATTGATAGTTTATGTAAATATATGTAAATATAGGGTGCCCTAATTGTAATTATGTAAACTCACGTTATTATTAATATGAGCCGTCTGCTGAACGGAAACCCTAAGGGGAATTCATATTCATTCTCACATGGTATCAGACTTCTCGTTCCAAAAACTCTCTTCCGCTTGCCTCAAACCCTAAACACGTTTTCTCCTTCTCGTTTTTTTTTTCCTCCATGGCCGCCGAACGGAAACCTTCTTTCCACTCCGCCCTTGGAATCTCCAACATCAAAAACAACATTGCTCTTGTGCTTGACCATGACACTCCGTATGCTTCATGGGTCACCTTATTTCGCGTTACCGCAAAAGCTCACAATGTCCTTGATCATATTGATGAGAAGGTGCCTAAACCTACGGATATTGAAGATTCGTTATGGCTTCAAGTTGACGCTGCTGTCCTACAATGGATCTACAACACGGTTTCCCGGGAGATTCTCTTGCAAATTCTTGACTCCGATGACACCGCTCTTCAGGCTTGGAATCGAATCAAAGATATTTTTCAAGATAACAAAAACACCCGTGCCGTCTATCTCGAGCATGAGTTCTCCAACTGTAAGTTATCCGGATTCTCTTCGATCAATGCTTACTATCTTCAACTTAAGTCCTTAGCAGATCAACTCAAAGGTGTTGGCTCTCCGGTTCCCGAAACCCGTCTCGTTCTTCAACTAATTTCGGGTTTGCCTGCTGAGTATAATGCTGCCGCGAGTTTTATTCAGCAAACCGATCCCCTACCGAGTTTCACCAAGGCTCGCTCTCAACTCCTCCTGGAAGAAACTCGCATGGCTGCTCAAAAAGCCGGCGAGACTGCCCTCACTGCCGAGTCCCGCAAGCAGCCCTCCTCCGGCTCGCATTCCGGCTCTTCGGCGCCCCAACAGTCCGGCTCCACCGCGCCGCCCAGGTCCGGCTCCTCCCAGTCGACGCCGGAGTCCACCCAGTCCCGGCGGGGTCGTGGTCGCAAGGGGAAGCAGCAGCAGCGGCCGGCTAGGGTTGTGTGGCATCCACACTTTGGATGGCTTCCACTTCCTCAGCCCACTCCAGGCGGCCCAGCTCCCCAAGGATGGCCTCAGGCCCAATCTGCAGCAGGCCCACCAGCAGCCCCTCCTTGTCCCTTTCCTCAGCAAGGTATTCTTGGGCCCAGACCACATCAGCATATGCAACAACAGGCCCATTTTGCTGCTCAGCCCACTGCTTTGGACCAATCTTTTGCTACAATGACATTAAATCCTACGGATAATTTTTGGTACATGGACACGGGAGCGACATCTCACATGACGAATAATTCAGGTTCTCTCTCGTCTTTTTCGCGTAATGGTTCATTAAATTCGATAATTGTTGGGAATGGTATGCGTGTTCCATCTACAGGTATTGGAGATACTACTATCCCCACCACAAAATTACCACTACACCTATCCAACGTACTTATTGCCCCACAAATAGTCAAAAATTTAGTGTCTGTTAGACGTTTTGTAACGGATAACAATGCCTCAGTAGAATTTGACCCTTTTGGTTTTTCTGTGAAGGATCTACAAACGGGGATAACACGTCTGAGATGTAATAGTTCCGGGGAACTCTATCCTGTCACCCGTCCTCCCACTCGAGTTCATCAAGCTCTTTCCGTCGAGTCATCCAGCCTTTGGCATGCCCGTCTTGGTCATCCCGGCGCTCCTGTTTTGGATTATCTTCGCCTTTCCTCTTTCATTAAATGTAATAAGTCAAAGATGACTCCTCTTTGTCATGCTTGTCAATTAGGAAAACATCATCGATTACCTTTTGATCGTTCTACAACTCGTTCTGTTGCTCCTTTTAACATTATTCATAGTGATCTTTGGACATCTCCTATTCCAAGTAGAGAAGGTTTTAAATACTATTTGCTTTTTCTTGATGATTATTCTCATTTTCTATGGATTTTTCCGCTCAAGTTTAAGTCTCAAGTGTTTGATCTTTTTTGTCCAATTTCACAAATTTGTCACCACACAATTTCAACTACCCATCAAAAGTTTTCAATGTGACATGGGAGGTGAGTTCAACAACACCCATTTTCACAAATTCTTTGCTAATAATGGCATCGTTTTTCGCTTCTCATGTCCCCACACATCCCCACAAAATGGTAAAGCCGAACGAATAATTCGAACAATCAATAACATGATGCGTTCGCTTTTATTTCATGCTTCCATTCCAGTTTCCTTTTGGCCCCATGCCGTGGAAATTTCTTGTTATCTCCTCAACATCCTTCCATCTTCTTCCATTCAAAATAAATCTCCTACTCAAGTGTTGTACCTCACTACACCTTCCTTAGCTCACCTCCGGGTTTTCGGTTGCCTTTGCTATCCAAATCAAAGTGCCATAATCTCCCACAAACTTCAATATCGCTCTAGCCCATGCGTCTTTCTAGGATATCCTAAACATCATCGGGGTTTCAAATGTTTAGACTTGGCAACTCACAAAATCATAATCTTCCGTCATGTGACTTTTGATGAGTCCATTTTTCCTTTTTCTTCCCCGTCTCGTGTTTCCCCGGAATTTAGCACGTCTCCGTCTCCTGATGTTGATACTTCACAATACCATTTGCAACAATTAAATCAATTGATTGCTGCTGATGACCCCTTACCACAGGCCCACCGTCCTTCTCCTGCGCCTGGCCCAGACCACGCTCAGCCCACCTCTACGCCTGGCCCAAATCAAAACCAGCCCGCTCCCTCCTCTGGCCCACCTGGCTGTGACAACCCACCTGCCCATGCGACTGGGCCCGCCTCCCCTCCCTCTTCTTTCAGCGGCCCATCACTGCAGCCCAGCTCCGGCCCAGCTCCGCCTCCTTCTCCCATCCGCATACCCAGCTCCGGTCCAGCCACTATCCGGCCCAGCTCACCTCCTGCTATCCCACATTTTCCACACAACTTATCCAGCACTCCCGGTCAAATTATAAATGACCCGACCCCTCCACCTCCGAACCGTCCCCAGACCCGTAGTCAATCCGGAATTGTTAAACCCAAACCAATTTTTGACTTATCCGTTTCGACCACCTCATTATCTCCCATTCCAAAATCCCACAATGTAGCTCTTCAAGACCCGTTTTGGACCGCCGCCATGCTTGATGAATATCGAGCCCTTATGCGGAATAAGACGTGGGTCCTGATACCTCGTCCTGCAGATGCTAACATTGTGCGATGCATGTGGATTTTTAAGCATAAATTCAGGTCTGACGGTTCCCTGGAGCGGTACAAGGCTCGATTATTTGCTAATGGTTGTTCTCAACAGGTTGGGGTTGATTGTGATGAAACTTTTAGTCCTGTTGTTAAACCAGCGACCATCCGTATGGTTCTCAGCTTTGCAGTTTCCCGTTCTTGGCCCATTCATCAGTTGGATGTTCAGAATGCTTTCCTTCACGGCCATCTCAACGAGACAGTGTATATGTTTCAACCACCAGGATTTCGCGACCCATCAAAACCCAACCATGTTTGTCTTTTGCAGAAGTCCCTATATGGCCTCAAGCAAGCTCCCTGGGCATGGTTTCAACGCTTTGCAGGCTTCCTACATCGCATTGGCTTTGTTAGCAGTAAGAGTGACTCTTCCCTTTTTATTTATAATCAAGGATCTCACACTGCCTATCTGCTTCTATATGTCGATGACATTGTTCTTACGGCTTCTTCTGACAACCTGCGCATGCATCTGATCAAGCTTCTGAGTAAGGAATTTGCTTTGAAAGACTTAGGCCCCCTATCCTATTTCTTGGGCATTTCTGTTCGTCGGACATCTTCTGGCTTATTTCTTTCCCAGGATAAATATGCTCGTGAAATTGTTGAAAGAGCAAAGATGGCTAACTGCAAACCATCTGCTACCCCGGCTGAAACATCTGTCAAATTAAGTGCTTCATCCAGCCCTGCTATTAGCGATCCGACCCTTTATCGTAGTCTTGCTGGAGCACTGCAGTACCTCACCTTCACACGACCAGATATCAGTTTTGCCGTACAACAAGTGTGCCTTTTTATGCACGACCCCAGGGAATCTCATTTTCCAGCTCTCAAGCGCATTATTCGATACATTTCTGGGACGTCTTCCTTAGGTATTACCATCTCCTCTTCTCCGAAGTCTGATCTTATTGCCTATACAGATGCTGATTGGGCTGGCTGCCCTGATACACGCCGCTCCACCTCAGGTTATTGTGTTTTCTTCAATGACACTCTAATCTCATGGTCCGCCAAAAGGCAATCTGTCGTCTCTAGATCCAGTGCCGAGGCAGAATATAGAGGGGTTGCCAATGTTGTGTCAGAATGTTCTTGGTTACGGAACCTCTTGCTTGAGTTACATTGTCCCCTGTCCAAGGCATCTATTGTCTATACAGACAACATTTCTGCTACTTACCTCGCCAGCAACCCGGTTCAACATCAACGGACCAAGCACATTGAGATCGACATTCATTTCGTCCGCGACAAGGTTGCCCGTGGTCACGTTAGAGTTCTACACGTCCCTTCAGCCTTTCAATACGCAGACATTTTTACAAAGGGACTTCCCCGACAAATATTCTTAGACTTTAGATCCAGTCTCACTGTTCAACCTCCTCCAGTTTCGACTGCGGGGGTATGATAGTTTATGTAAATATATGTAAATATAGGGTGCCCTAATTGTAATTATGTAAACTCACGTTATTATTAATATGAGCCGTCTGCTGAACGGAAACCCTAAGGGGAATTCATATTCATTCTCACAATAATAACCTAATTAAATAGGCAACTTGTGTTACATGATTACTAGGTTGGTAGCTTAGCATTTTGTCCTCTTTTTGCTTTAATGTAACCTAACATATACTAGAAAATATATGATATGGAATTAGTTGTTACATGTCATCCCCCCTCCTATCATAAACTTGGCTCACCTTGTAAACAAATATAAACAAATTTCTGAAGGACGTTCACAATAGTAACTTTTTTATTCCATTTTTAATTATTTTTTCACTTTATATCGTTGCCATATCATTACAATCCTTAATATAGTTGTAATAACTCATTAATCTTTCACTAGATTGAATCGGTACATAAATAACTTATAATATAAACTACATAAGCGTAAAATCCATAAATAATAACTTATGACTACTTATAATACGCAAAATGAACACGAAAGTGAACATGCTTAAATTATTATACGCAAATGAACACGACAAAGGATATGCTTTAAGTATGATATAGTGAGGTTTGATTGATCCTAATTTTACAATATTCTCGGTTGTTGTAGTAATAGAATAATTGGAGTGGCCGGTGTGACAAAGAGTTCAATGATAATAACCTAGTTAAATAGGCAACTTGTGTTACATGATTACTAGGTTGGTAGCTTAAAATTATGTCCTCTTTTTTCTTTAATGTTACATAATATATATATATATATAGAGTATAGATTATATGAGAACAGACCATATCGTGTAATCATGAGAACAGTTCGTAGTTATTATTAGTTTTGTTACGAAGGTGTCATATCGTTTAATGTATTATTCGTAGTTATTGTTGGTTGAATGTATTATTCGTAATTATTATTAGTTTCAGAAAATTATTTATCTAATAATTATGATATCTACCCTAAATCTCGACCCTTAATACTCACCATCCGACGGTGTAAGATTATTCTCATGATTACACGATAAGCATGTTCTCATAGTAACCGCACATATATATATATATATATACTTTTCTTCAATTTGCAGCATGCATGCTCCTCATGCTCCAATCTTTAGCATACCCTAAAACACCCCATAAGGCTTCCTTCATGGGTACTGGGACCCAACCAATACTAGTCGTATGGCGGTTGTGTTCACCTTAACTTTAGAGACCACTAAAGCTTCAGCTGGATAGAAAACAGTGATGGCGAGAAGATAAACCTTGGACCTTCGAGAAAACTAGATGGAAAAAAAAAAGTAATTTGAAAAGCGGGTATATATTAATTATAGTAGCCAAAGATTATCAACAACAAATATGAGTTTGCGTAGAGACGATGTGATTCAATATCATAATATGAGCAAGTTGCAGGATGGGGATCAGTTGTTGCTTAGAATTATTATTCAATAATTTTACAATAAAAACTCATTTACCTTATGTATATTTGTAGTTTTATTACTATTTTCAATTTACTATATAGATTTCGCAACTGCAAAGCATTCAACATTTCGCAACTGTCAAATACATAAAGTCAATCGCAAAAATCCCATCAAAATAACCCAACAATTATATTCACAAACAATCATATTGGAGATAATGGAGCAACTGGAGAAGGAAAGAATGTGTACCAAATTAACAGGCATTTTATCGAACAACTTCAAGTTTGGACAGTAATTGTCGCTTCCATCCCTAAGATAGATCAACTTATTGGTCCTTTGCTCTACTTAACATATTTTTTCAATACATTCAGTTAATTGATATTTCAATACAAGTCATAAAATTAGGCTATGGGATCATTAGCTTCCAAATAAATACCTTGCACATCTTAGGAGGGCAAAGAACGCATGCGTAAGGGAAATTGATGAAGTCCTGACAAGGTTGAACCTTAATCTCCCTTCTTCATAAACAATCAAGGATTTGTGTTAATGTCTATCGTCCAAGTATAATCAATCAAAAGTTAGGGTTATGTTCGGGAGTAGCTTAGATAAATGAGATTAAAAATAATGATTAAAAAATTAGGGTGTGGTATTCTGACGAAGAGATCAATACAAAAAATAATTCAATTAGCCACCGATGTTGGCGACGGCAGAAAAGCTATTTGCCGTCGCCAATAATAAACGGTGACGGCAATACGGGGCGTAGCCAGAACATGCGACGCGAAATTTTTCGCGGCGGCCTTTACCGTCGCTAATACTTTGCGTCGGATAACGACGACGCATAGTAAACGTCGCCAATTTTTCGCGTCGGCTAAGCCGTCGCCGTCCAGTGTGTCGGAAACTTTGAAATTTGGTGCGGCATTTAACATTTGCGTCGGCAGCATACGTCGCAAAATGTAAATATGGCGGGAAATTTTGTATTGTTGGCAACGACAAGGAGCCGTCGTAAATTGTTAAAATGTGTTTAAAATATTAATCTTTGACAACGGTAACCTACAGTGACAAATTGTACATTTGTTGGGAAAATTTTAGAACAACCTGTAAAACTATACCACAAGTTGTATTATTTGAAAACATCTAAATGACTGCATCAAGCTGCAACAACAATTTTCATAAACCAAAAGAGTGTATTTAATATTCAAAACAATCAAAATAGCACGATTCGAAGTGTAAAGAAGTTCTCAGTCTAAAAGTACAAAACCTAGATGCTCTCATCTTTAACAAAGTGGTAATGAAGTTCACAATCACACACTTCCAAGATCTAAACATCTTCTACTTGGACAAATTCATCATCAACTACATCATTTTCGTTAATTAGTTTCTTTTCT
Source organism: Fagopyrum homotropicum (assembly GCA_033239125.1). Taxonomy (NCBI): domain Eukaryota; kingdom Viridiplantae; phylum Streptophyta; class Magnoliopsida; order Caryophyllales; family Polygonaceae; genus Fagopyrum; species Fagopyrum homotropicum. The sequence goes on along the minus strand of BSWB01000007.1, from coordinate 24,086,296 downwards.
GATGCTACATGATCTCCATCTCCAATAGACTCTTTTCGATGTGCACTAGTTGCAATGTATAAAATAAGAAATAACAACAATAGCTTAGGTAGAGAAAATTTAAGGTAACGAAGTCTTATGCACATAGTTACAATCTATAAAATTTAAGGTAACGAAGTCTACTCTTCTATTAGAACATAAATGTCACCTTTACAAGTACAATAGACAAGTGACTGAAGGTATTTCTATGGTCGTCTATACCCAATCAAAAGTAAATCCCGACTTAACACTTAAACAAGTATACTGGTTAAGTAAGGGTCGAACCCAAGAGAGTTAAGGTGTTTTATTAGATGCAATTATCGATTATAGTACCAAGTAACAAAGGGGGGGGGGGTTTGGTTGAATTTATGCACACAAAAACTTATGAAAACGATTAATGCGACAAGTAAGACAATGTTGGGTGAATCTACACTAGGTTGATTCTAAGCATACAATTGCTACTTTGGTGAGTTCCTTTTACAAGTTTTCAAGTAATCTCCCGTCTCGATCATATATATGTGTTGAGCCAACCGACATCAACACAACTTAACAGGTTAGTGTTCCGTAAACCTACAAGAACAAATAACAAGTTAGCTTTCAAACAAAGACTGAGGGATATAAAGAAAAGATTAAAACCGTTAAACTTATCTTTATATTTGTGTTCCTTTTCTTTAAGTAATTACAACCCGTTATTACTTAAAGTTACTACTAGATTAAAGACCCGAACCCGGAACCTATTAATCCTAGTTATTTGCATGCACTTTAGAACCTAAGGTGATCAATCTCAAGTAATAGTAAAACATGCAATTAGACGATGAAGAACAAGGAAACACAAAACATTACTGAATCAAAACTTATATTAAAGAAAACTTACAACCAAAATAACAATACAGCTTCAAACCAACCCAATGTAGCAAGGGAGTTAGCAACTCATTACAAAGGTAGCAAGATAATATAAATGGGAAAAGTGGATAATTTGTTGGCTAACAAGATGGATGATTCTAGCAATCATCCAAGGACTATTTAACTATAAAAGACACTAAATAGGAGTAAATGGCCGGCCCAAAACAACCACCTTTAATGCCATAAAGGTGGTGTGAACAACCGGAGTAAAGCTTCTGACGTTAAACCGCATGGGCGGCCTTCAGTTCCGCAGGGGCGGTGAAGGCAAAAACGCTTGATCTTCTTCATGGCCGCATGAGCGGCTAGGCAATTCCACAAGGGCGGATCTTTAATGCTCTTCAAACGTTTGACCCTTCAACTTCCTGACGTTTTTGATGCCAAGCCGCCGGGGCGTCCCCATGTCAACGCAGGGGCGGTGACACAACCTCTTCGTCTTCCAGCTCCCAAGTTGAGGCGCAGGCAGAGGCGCAGTGGAAGGCACAGGGGAGCTGGTCTTCGTTTCTTCAGGGCAAGTCACCACAGGGGCGGTAACACACTTCATGGCCGGCGCTGACAAAGGCGCAGGGAGCGCTCCGGTGTAAGGCGTCACCCGCAGGGGCGGTGACAAGGCTCCGCTAGGGCAGTGAGGCAACAGAAGCTTTGCTTCGTGAACGATCTTCACTCTTAAGTGCTTATAAGTCCTTCCTTAGCTTCTTTTAGTCTTCTTCTTATGGACCAAGGAGTTAGTAGCATAAACCGACACAAATGCAATAAAAAGATTTTAAAAACTATCCTAAATGATAGTGATTCCATCACCTATCAAACTCCTCCACACTTAGACCTTTTACTCGTCCCGAGTAAAACTAATGACAACAACTAGACTCAAAGGCCTCAAGAAGCATGGGCAAGCAGAAAAGACAGTGAAAACAAGAGAAAAGCCAAGAAAGAAAGAAGGAAAAGAGAGGAAATGTGAGAAAAAGGGAGAAACTACCATCCTTATTGCTCCAAGAGTGGCCTACCCGGACAACCTCCTTATGACTCCCCTTCTTATGTCGCCAAACGCCGGAAGAGAAACCTACACTCGGTGTCGCTCATTTTGCCAAGGTGTCCTTTCAGGTTTTCACCTTGCCACTCTTCTTCTTTTGATGATCTCACTTTAAGTCACATCCCTCAAGTCCAATTTTGCACCAACCTAAGGTTGGCCGGACTACCTTCTTTTTGCCTAAACCGCCAATTCGGGTTTTCGGTTTATCCAAGAATTTTTATGCCTTTTTTTTATTTTCTTTAGCTTTTTCTCTTCTTTTTTTTTTTTTTTTTTTAATTTCAAACTGAATTCAAATGCAAGACAACTCAAAACAACTCAAATAAAACTGTACAAGCAATGATATGTCCCTCCCCCATACTTGAAGTACACTTTGTCCTCAAAGTGGAAATGAGACAAAGATAAATATGGGAAAAGGGAAAAGAAATGTACCCCTCAGTGGGATGGTCCGGATGGACCACCTGGACCCTCCTCCGGTGGGTAAGGGAAGTGGCGGAAGAAGTGCTCCTGCCGGCGGTAGATGTCATCTATGCGATCCTGTTGAGCTGTCATCCAACGACCAAAAGAGGTCTCAAAGCTGGCTTGCCAAGCCAGCTGTTGAGCCTCCATCTGCTGCTGTTGGGCCGCCTGCCAAGCCTCCTGCCGCTGGTCAAAATGGGAGGTCATGGAGGCGGCAAAGCTAGTCTGCCAACTCTGTTGGTGCTCCAGCATAGTCTGCTGGTAGTCGGACTGCCAGCTCCGGTGCTGGGTGGTCATAGCCGCCATCAAAGCCTGAAGGCTCGCAAGGGCCGGGTCCTCATTTGGTGCTGCAGTGGGCATCTCCTCCTTGTCTGGGATGGGCAGGTGCTCCTCCTGATGAGCCCGGCTGGAGCTCGCTACATGCCGCTCCACAATGGCCACTAGCGGCCTCCTCGACACGAAGGGATCTGCCGGAATGTAGAGCTCGGAGAGCTCATCCCCTAATGGTAAAGGCCGAGGGAGGTAGGTGAGGTGGCTTCCATCTGCAAGGGAGATCCAAAATAGGTTCTCCCCGTCCCGTCGGAGGAGCTTGCACCTCCTGAGCATCCCCTCGGTGTAAAGAGGAGCCTCCAGCCCGTCCTCTAGCTCGGACAGGTCCATCACCTATGAGGCGATCAAGGAGATCACCCCACTGCCGACAATGTCCCTCGGCTCGTTCCTCCTAATCCGCTTCAAAGCGACAAGGAAGAGTGACGGCCAATCCATCACCTTCTCGCTCATCGGAAGGCAAGAGTAGAGTAGAGGAAGGTCCTTGAGGGCGACCTTGTTTTCCTCTTTGTGTCCACATAAGACACTCATGAGGATCTTGGAGATGAGCCTCAAGCTAGGGTGAGTGAGTTTGTTGGAGTACTCACCCCCAGCATGGAACTTTGACCCGGTAGCTGCCTGCCAGAACTCACACAGGTCTGGGGTCGGGACTGGATCACACCAGTTTGCAGAGGGGTTGAGAGTTACTCCGCAGGCCTCCTGTAGATCGTTGTAATCAAGTGTGTATTTTACCTTATTGAACTTGAAGGTGAGGCCGATACACACATGATCTTCCTTCTCCATTGTGAAAGTGGAGATGAACTGTCTGCTGAGCTCGGGATATGTTAGAGCACTCCTTTGTAGGAAGTCTCCGAGCTCAGCATTCGCCAAAAAATATTGCATGCTCTCCAGCATGCCTAGTTTCTCCAAGGTAGGAATATGCAAAAACCGAGTTGTATACACAACTCGATCCCGCACAATCCTGTAACGCTCCTTCTCTACTTCAGACATCTTGTATTTCCTTGGTGCTTCCATTCTTGAAGATGATTGAAGCAAAAGATTAGTAAATGTTAAAACAGGGAAAATAAATCGACCTTTCTAGTGTGTTTTCCGCAGGGGCGGCTGAAGTAGACGCAGGGGCGGTAAGGTGCAGGTGCGGGTGCTTGCAGACGCGGGGGCGGGAGAAGTGAAAAGGCGATTTCTGGGGAGCGATGGAAGTGGTGTTGTTGAGGCCACTCCGGTGACTGCCTTGGTGGTTTAGTCGTCGCCGATGGTGTAGCAGAAGTGGAATGTTTGGAGTGGGTGGGGATGAAGGTTGTAGGAATGTGAGAGAATAAGGCGGTAGTTGGAGAGGGTGGCGCAGGGGCATCGTGTATGGTGGCTGGTTGTCGGAGGTGGCGCAGGGGCGTCGGAGAGGTGGTTGGTGAGCAAAAGGATGCAGGAGCATGAGTGTGGTGTGAGGGAGTAGGGTTTGGAGGGGATGTGCGTTTGGTGAAGAAGGAGGGTGGGTGGGGTGTGGTAGGTGTAGGTATTTTTTTCGAGATCCTTATTTTTTTCTTTTCTGGGTAAACCCGCAGGGGCGGGTGCTTGTTGCCGCGGGGCGGTGACAAGGGAGAGGGGCCACGTAGGCTCAGTGCCGGGGGCGGCGCCGAGGCTGTGTGTCAAGGATGGCCGCCGCAGGGGCGTAAGGATGTCACCGCGGGGGCGGTGACTGGCATGTTGCAGGCACAGGCCCAGCGCCAGGGGCGGCGCTTGGCATGGGTGTCAAGGCAAGGGCGGGGACACCGAGCCGTAGGGGCGGTTTTCTTGACAAAGGCTCCTCTTCTTATTCCTTCGGATTGCCTCCCGAGAAGCGACTTTGTTTTACGTCGTTGGCTCGACGTAAGATCTCTACTTCTCTGACTGTGCTTCCTCCAGCACCATCTCGTCAATCGGATCGTTCTTGACTCCTTCAAGGTAAAGCTTTAGCCTTTGCCCGTTTACCTTGAACACCTTGTGCGTTTGGGGATCATAAAGATCCACAGCTCCGTGAGGGTATACTTCGGCTACTACGAACGGTCATGTCCATATCGAACGCAGCTTACCAGCAAAGAGTTTCAAACGTGATTGAAAGAGAAGTACCTTATTTCCTACCTTGATGTCCTTCCGGAGAATGTTTCGGTCATGCCATGCTTTGGTCTTTTCTTTGTATGTGGTAGCATGGTCATATGCATCTAGCCTCAATTCCTCCAACTCTTGCAATTGGAGCTTCCGGAATTCTCCCACTTCCTCTATGTTCATGTTGCACTTCTTTACCGCCCACCAAGCTTTGTGCTCTAGCTCCACTGGTAGGTGACAAGCTTTCCCAAACACGAGCCTAAAAGGAGACATCCCGATAGGAGTTTTGTAGGCTGTCCGATATGCCCATAGGGCGTCATTTATCCTTGCACTCCAATCCTTCCGTCCGAGAGAAACTGTCTTTTCAAGGATGGTCTTTATTTCCCGGTTGGATACCTCAGTTTGGCCGTTTGTTTGTGGATGATGAGCTGTTGATACTCTTTGGTGGACGTGGTACTTCTTAAGGAGAGCCGTGATCGTCTTGTTGCAGAAATGGGTACCCCTATCACTGATTAAGGCTTTTGGAATTCCAAATCTTGCAAATATTTTTTTCCTTAAGAAAAGCTGCAACTACTTTTGAATAATCAGTTTTGGTGGCCTTTGCTTCCACCCACTTGGAAACATAGTCCACTGCAAGCAAAATATATGTGTTCCCAAATGAAGTAGGAAACGGCTCCATGAAATCAATTCCCCAAACGTCAAATATTTCACAAAATATAAGAGAGGATTGGAGCATTTCATGTCTCCTTGAAAGATTTCCTACCCTTTGACATTTATCACAAACTTTGCAAAATGTAAAAGCATCTCGAAAAATATGTGGCCAAAAGAACCCGGCATCCAAAACTTTTCTTGCAGTTTTATTTGCCCCAAAGTGTCCCCACATGCTTCAGAATGACAGAAAGTTAAGACGGATTGTACCTCATTGTTCGGAATGCAACGTCGGATCACTTGGTCACTACAATGCTTCCAAAGGTAAGGATCGTCCCAAACGTAGTGTCGAGCTTCAGCTTTTACCTTCTCTCGTTGTGCCTTGGTGAAGTCTGGAGGATATTATTTCCTGACAATGAAGTTCACAATGTCAGCAAACCAAGGTTTAGAAGATTGGAGCTTAAGACAAACCTCTGTCGACAATTCCGCAGGGGCGCCTAGACTGAGCCGCAGGGGCGGCTGGTGTGAGGCGCGGGGGCGGTCACACAACAAAGAGTTGTGTAAAATGTATCGTCTGGAAAACTTCCGGCCATCTCTTTTCTTTTTTCTGGATTCTCCTCTTCTTTCACTAGTCTGCTCAAATGATCGGCCACCAGGTTCTCAGCCCCCCTATCTCTAGGTTAAACTCACTTAGAAGGAGCACCCATCGAATCAATCGTGGCTTTACTTCCTTCTTTTCCATGAGGAACCTAAGGGCTGCATGGTCAGTGAAGATAATTACCTTTACCCCAAGTAGGTACTGCCTGAATTTCTCAAGGGCAAAAACCACCGCCAACATTTCCTTCTCGGTGGTGGAGTTATTCCTTTGCGCTCCATTGAGTGTCATAGACGCATAATGGATCACATGAGAAGCCCGTATGTCTTTCTGTCCTAAGACGGCTCCAACGGCGTAATCACTGGCGTCACACGTGATTTTAAAAGGTTTCTCCCAATCCGGAGACCGGATGATTGGTGCGCTGGTAAGACATGTCTTCAAAGTGCGAAAGTTTTCTTGCAATTCTCATCCACTATGAAGGTGACGTCTTTCTTGAGCAATTCACATAGGGGTGTCGAGATCTTTTAAAAATCTTTGATGAAACGTCGGTAGAAACCTGCATGGCCAAGAAAAGATCGGATTTCCCGAACATTAGTAGGATAAGGTAAATTTTGAATTACATCAACCTTTGCCCTATCTACCTCTATCCCTTTTGAGGATATTACATGTCCTAGCACAATTCCTTGTTCGACCATGAAATGACATTTTTCCGAATTAAGAACCAAATTGGTTTCAACACATTTTTCAAGAACAAGTTTCAAATGTCCTAAACATGCGTCAAAACTGTCTCCATGGACTGTAAAATCATCCATGTAGACTTCAATGAAATTTTCTATGTATTCGGAGAAAATACTTATCATGCACCGTTGGAAGGTGCCGGGTGCATTGCAAAGTCCAAATGGCATTCTGCGGTATGCAAAAGTGCCAAATGGGCAAGTGAACGTCGTCTTTTCTTGATGTTCTGGTGCGATGGCTATTTGGAAATAGCCCGAATATCCATCCAAGAAACAGTAGTACTGATGACCTACAAGACGTTCCAACATTTGATCAATAAAAGGTAATGGAAAATGGTCTTTTCGTGTTACCTTGTTGAACTTGCAGTAGTCAATGCAAACTCTCCATCCGGTTTGTGTTTTGCTCGAGACCATCTCTCCATGTTGATTTTCCACCATGGTAATGCCTCCCTTCTTTGGAACTACTTGGGTTGGACTAACCCAAGTGCTATCCGGGATAAAGAAGATCATATCCGCTTGGAGGAGCTTCAACACTTCCTTTTTGACCACATCCATCATTGGTGGATTCAACCTCCATTGAGGTTGCCTAGAGGGTTTGGCTTCATCCTCAAGTAAGATCCTATGCATGCAAGTGGAGGGGCTTATTCCTTTGATGTCCGCAATGGTCCATCCAAGGGCCGTCTTGTGCTCTTTTAGTACCTTCACCAACTTTTCTTCTTGACCGGTAGTCAAATTGTTGGAGATGATCACCGGCAAGGTATTGTGTTCTCCAAGGAAAACGTACTTGAGGTGTGATGGAAGGTCCTTTAATTCTATTTCAGGTGCCTGCACTATAGACGGAACAAGCTTCTCGCTTGGGGTTAGTAAAGTGGGCCCAATGGGCAAATTCGTGATAGGTAGCCTTTTATGTCCATCTAATTGGGCTAGGACCTCTTTCATGCTGGATGTTAATACATAATCTGATTTGAAACCATCAATTTCATGCTCAATCACATTTTTCAATTCATCAACGTCAGAGTTATCAAAAACATCTTGCACAAAAGGTTCAACAATGTCGATAGCACATAAAGAATGATCATCACTAGGAAATCTCATTGCATCATTGATGTCAAATCCACTACTTCTCCATCAAACTCCATGGTCAATTTGCCACTAACATAATCAATTTTTGTCCTAGCAGTTTTCAGAAATGGCCTCCCTAATAGAATTGGAGCAGCATGTGAATCATTTTCCATATCCATTACAAAGAAATCAGCAGGAAATATTAGGTTCTCTACCATTACTAATACATCTTCAATTATCCCTTTCGGGTACACTTTAGATCTATCAGCAAGTTGTACTACAATCTAGTTTCCATTAATGGCCCAAGGCCAAGTGATTTATAAATCGAATATGGTAAAACATTGATAGAAGCACCAAGATCAAGCATTGCTTTGTCAAAACGGGTTTCCCCTATAACACAAGGAATGCTTACCATGACCGGATCGCTGCACTTCTTGGGCATTCTCCGTTGGAAAATAGCCGACACATGCTCACTTACTCGCACTTTTTGTTTCCCCTTCACCTTCTGATTCCTCTTGATAGTGCAAAGTTCCTTCAAGAAATGAGCATACTTAGGAATACTTTTAACCAACTTAAGGAGGGGAATGTTTACCTCGCATTTGGAGAAAGTCTCAAAAAGGTCTTTGTCCTCAATGATTCTTCTCTCCTTTAGAACCTCAAGAAAAGGAGCTGGTGGTTTCTCAGAGTACAGTGGCGGAAAGTTAGGCCGGATGTAAGAATCGTTCTCAGCAGAGCCTTCTGTTGTGTTTTCTGCAGGGGCGTTAGCTTGTATGTGCAGGGGCGGCTCAGGGGTTGTCACCGCAGGGGCGGGGACCTCCAGCCTCAGGGGCGATGTCCGCTCTGTGCTGGGCGTAGTTGCAGCCGCAGGGGCGGATGTGGGTGCGGTGAAATCGACAGAAGGTTTGCTTTGTGATTCTTTTGCTGGTTTTTGTTGGATTTGCTTCCCACTCCTTAATTTTAGGGCACTATCATTCTCCTTGAGGTTTATAAACGTCTGGGAAGGCAATCCTCCGGAAAGTCTTGATTCAGTCCTTGAAATGGCTTCCGCCATTTGACCAACTTGTTTTTCAAGGTTCTTGATGCTGGATTCTGTTGTTTGGACATGAGTAGCAAAGTGTTTAGTCAAGACCTGCAACATATCTTCAGTTGATTGATACTTACCTTGACGGGGCTGCTGTTGTTGGTTTTGTTGATCCCTCCAACAAAAGTTTTGTTGGTCATGCTAGTTTGGCATGAAATTCTGTGCATAGGGATCGTTCCTAGGCTTTTGCTGTTGTGGATGTCCATAACCCATTGCGTTCACCTCAGCATCATCATCCTGGACTTGGGGACACATGTCCGTTGGATGATATGGGTCAGCACAAACTCCACAAGTTTTGAGCTGTTGTGGGGTTCCCATAAGTGTTAGTCTCTTCACTATTTCCTTCAGTTCCGCGAGCTCAGTGGAAATCTCGCTCTTCCCGGAACTCACATCATGAACTCCTTTCTTGGGCGGGGTCCTTCCAAAGTTACGAGTTCCTTCCGCTAGTTCTTGTATCTTTTCCCAAGCAAGGTCAGGAGTAGAGTTAAGAATATTACCTCCGAAAGCCGCATCGACGATCCTCCTTTCATTATCGAGCAAGCCATTGTACAAGTACAAGACTAGATCTTGAGTTGAATATCCGTGAAAAGGACAGATGGATCGGAGGCGTGCAAACCTTTCAAAGTAGTCGTAGAGAGTTTCGTTCGCCTCTTGCTCGATGTTGCTTATAGCTTTCTTCAAGTTGTTTGCCTTCTTGGCTAGAAAGCCTCCAAAAACGCCTTGTGAAGATTCTCCCAAGTGTCGATGCTCCCGGATGGAAGGTGGTAATACCAATCATCCGCGGAATCTTTGAGTGTGAAGCCGAATGCCCTCATCTTGATTTGTTCTTCGGTAATGTTGGCCGGCTTCATGCTCATACACACGGTATGGAACTTCCCAAGGTGGTTGATGGGGTCTTCACCACTTAGCCCATGGAAAGATGGAAGCAAGTGAATGAGACCCGGCTTGAGCTCAAAATTGACTCCTTCCCCCAATGCTGGTATAGTGACCGCAAGGGGTTTTGAGCCAAGGTGGGCTGCTTGAGTTGACGAAGTGTACGGTCAGCCATCTCTTGTTGAAGTTGTTGTTGTCTTCGTTGCCGGATGTGCGTCCTCTCAATTTCTGGATCAAAAGTAGCAAGATCGGGGTTAGTAGCACGGTTTGAACCATAAAAATGGTTCAAACCAATAATCAATAATAACAATAAAACACTAAAACTCCCTGGCAACGGCGCCAAAATTTGACTGAAGGTATTTCTATGATCGTCTATACCCAATCAAAAGTAAATCCCGACTTAGTACTTAAACAAGTATAATGGTTAAGTAAGGGTCGAACCCAAGAGAGTGATGGTGTTTTATTAGATGCAATTATCGATTATAATAACAAGTAACAAAGGGGGGATTTTGGTTGAATTGATGCACACAAAAACTTATGAAAATGATTAATGCAACAAGTAAGACAATGATGGGTGATAGGTGATGGAATCACTATCATTTAGGATAGTTTTTAGAGTCTTTTTATTGCATTTGTGTCGGTTTATGCTACTAACTCCTTGGTCCAGAACAGGAAGATCAAAAGAAGCTAAGGAAGGAGTTATAAGCACTTAGGAGTAAAGATCGATCAAGAAGCAAAGTTTCTATTGCTCCACCACCCCTGCGGTGACTTGCCTTGGCGAGACGAAGACCAGCTCCCCTGCGCCTCCCACTGCGCCCTGCATGTGCCTCGCCTTGGGAGCTGGAAGGTGAAGAGTCTATGTCACCGCTTGTTCGCCACTTAACGTGCGTGCAAATAAGCTTTAAATTTATAAAACTAGAATCAAGCAAGCGAACCCGCAGTGTACGGATCGACGTAGTTGAGCAAGAATTCCAGAGTATCGAACACAGGGATTTGGGGGGAACAAATTCGATTGTAGATTATCAAGCAAGTAAATGTAAGAGCTTTGCAAATTATTGGGAAAACAACAATCCTAAAGATCCAAGTATCCAGCTGTGGCTATTGATTCAAGATATACTAATGATATAAGGACAGAGTTAAGATATGCAAAGGTATGCTAATGTAAGGTAATCGTACGGTGAAGTTCCAAAAACCTTATATGATTCACCTACAAGACACTGTCTATAAAGGTTGTTGAGGCTTCAATATAGAAAGGTTCTAAAGATGAGGATTAATGTCAAATACCCAAACTGGTAATCCAAGGATCAAGACTAACTAAATCGATTAAAGTTGTGACACTCACAATCGAGGTAGAGGTTGTTGAGGCTTCACTACCACCTAGAAAAGGCAAGCCTAAACTAAGTTAAAGCAAATCTTTAACTTTGGATTAAAGTAAAAGCAAGGTTCGTAAACTGGGGTAAATCACGGGTGGATCTTGAGACTCCACGGCCGTGGAACTCAAGAACAAACCGTGATTTAGGGTTCGTCGACGATTCTCTCTAACTCTCAGGGTCTAATCTGTTTACGATCGATCTATCATCATCTAAGCCACAACTATCAACCCTTCACCCTAGAATTGTTAAGGGTTTTTAGCCAACAATCATCATTATGATATCAAATTCAAAGATTAAAAGATTGAAAGATGAAAACTTCCGAAAACTTCCAATAAACTTCAAACCAATCTCAATGTCACAATCAAGAATGAATATTGTCAATAGATTCAGAATAAAGCAAACAATCACAATCTTAGGAAAGAAAGAAGAACGGGATGTCAATCCGTCTTCCAAATCAAACCTAAACAAGAAGAGAATTCTTCTTGCAGCAATCTTCCAAAAACTTCGATCTTCCGTCAATCCGGAAATCTCCACAGAAATCTCCACCAAAAGTGCGAGATTAGGGCAACTCCAAGGAAAGGGCAAAATCCGTCTTTTGCAAGAACCGCCCAAAAATCTCCAAAGTGAAGGTGCAAGCGTAACTCTAGAACGAGGTCGCAAAACGCGTCTAAGCGGGGGTAAGCGAGGATGACGGAATCTCCCTTCGTCCGTCTTTTTATAGGGCAAGATAAAATATCAGCCCGGCCCAATCATCAAAAGATCGTGGCTTCAAAATGTGGCGAAAAAGATCGCCAAGATCACGGTCGTGGAAGGTTCCACGACCGTAATTTAGAGCGTGGAAATCAACACGGTTTGAACCATGGATTCCACGACCGTAATAGTTACTGGAATGCATCACGCCTCTCTTGCAAGGTTCCACGGCCGTGGAACTGAACGTGGTTTGTAGTACGGCCGTATTTTAGAGCGTGGTTTAGGGTAAGAACGTGATTCTTCCCTAGCCTCGTGCATTCCTGAAGTTGGCATCTATTTTGCTCCTAAGAATGCCCTCAATCCATGGACACACTTAATCAACTCATCTTTGCTCGATTCCGTTCGGAAATGGATCTCAATCACCTATAATCAACATAAAGCTAGTGTAGACATCCATATCGACAATATAGGCGAACTAGCTCACAAATGCAACAATGCTAAATCAAAGACTATCAATATGAATCAAATACACTTAGAAAACGTGCCTAAAATATCACAATATTTCATGCTAACACCGCCCATGCGTTGGCCTTAAGGTGCCCCTGCGCCTTGACATCAGAAACGTCAAGAAGGCGAAAGATTAGACGTTGAAGTGCATTAAAGATCCACCCCAATGGAGTTGAGTAGCCGCCCCAGCGGTTCTGAAGAAGATCAACCGATTCTGCCTAAACCGCCCCTATGGTTCTTGAAGGCCGCCCTTGCGGTGTAACGCCAGAAGCTTTACTCCGGCTGTTTACACCACCTTTATGGCATTAAAGGTTGCTCTTTTAGGCCGGCTATTTACTCCTAATTTAGTGTCTTTTGTAGTATAAATAGTTCATGGCTGATTGCTAGAATTATCCATACTTTTCCTCACAAAATCCATTTTAGATTTGAGTTTTCCATTGTAATGAGTTGCTTAGTCCCTTGCTACATTGGGTTGGTTTGAAGCTGCTTTGTTACTTTGGTTGTAAGTTCTTTTAATATAAGTTTTTATCCAGTAATGCTTTGTGTTTCCTTGATTTTCATTGTTTAATTGCATGTTAACTATTACTTGAGATTGATCACCTTAGGTTCTAAAGTGCATGTAAACAACTAGGATTAATAGGTTCCGAGTTCGGGTCTTTAATCTAGTAGCAACTTTAAGTAATAACAGGTTGTAATTACTTAAAGAAAAGGAACACAAATATAAAGATAAGTTTAACGGTTTTAATCTTCTATTTATATCCCTTAGTCTTTGTTTGAATGCTAACTTGTTATTTGTTCTTGTAGGTTTACGGAACTTTAATAGGTTAAGTTGTGTTGATGCCGGTTGGCTCAACACATATGTATGATCGAGACGGGAGATTACTTAAAAACTTGTAAAAGGAATGCACCAAAGTAGCAATTGCATGCTTAGAATCAACCTAGTGTAGATTCATCCATTATTGTCTTACTTGTCGCATTAATCGTTTTCATAAGTTTTTGTGCATCAATTCAACCAAACCCCCCTCCCCTTTGTGTCACTTGTCATTATAATCGATAATTGCATCTAAAACACCTTAACTCTCTTGGGTTCGACCCTTACTTAATCACTATACTTGTTCTTAGTGCTAAGTCGGGATTTACTTTTGATTGGGTATAGACGACCATAGAAATACCTTCGGTCAAATTTTGGCGCCGTTTCCGGGGAGCTTTTGTGTTTTATTGTTATTATTGATTATTGGTTTGAACCATTTTTATGGTTCAAACCCGTGCTACTAATTCCGGCTTTGCTTCTTTTGATCCAGAAATTAAGAGGACGCACATCCGGCAACGAAGACAACAACAATTACAACAAGAGATGGATGACCGTACTCTTCGTCAACTTGCACAGCCCACTTTGCCTCAAAACCCTCTTGCGGTCGCTATACCGGCACTAGGGGAAGGAGTCAACTTTGAGCTCAAACCGGGCCTTATTCACTTACTTCCATCCTTCCATGGGCTAAGTGGTGAAGACCCCATCAAGCACCTTGGGAAGTTCCACACCGTTTGTATGAGCATGAAGCCGGCCAACATTACCGAAGAACAGATCAAGATGAGGGCATTCGGCTTCACACTCAAGGATTCGGCGGATGATTGGTATTACCACCTTCCATCCGGGAGAATTGAAACTTGGGAGAACCTTCACAAAGCAGTTTTGGAGAAATACTTTCCAGCTAAAAAGGTCAATAGCTTGAAGAAAGCTATAAGCAACATCGAGCAAGAGGCAACCGAAACTCTCTACGAGTATTTCGAAAGGTTTGCACGCCTCCGATCCAGCTGTCCTTTCCACGGATATTCAACTCAAGATCTAGTCTTGTACTTGTACAATGGCTTTCTAGACAATGAAAGGAGGATCGTCGATGCGGCTTGCGGAGGTAATATTCTTAACTCTACTCCTGACCTTGCTTTGGAAAAGATACAGGAACTAGCGGAAGGAACTCGGAACTTTGGAAGGACCCCGGCTAAGAAAGGAGTTCATGCCGTGAGTTCCGGGAAGAGCGAGATTTCCACCGAGCTGGCGGAATTGAAGGAAATGGTAAAGAGGCTAACACTTATGGGAACACCGCAACAGCTCAAGGCTTGTGGAGTTTGTGTTGACCCATATCATCCAACGGACATGTGTCCACAAGTTTAAGATGACGATGCTGAAGTTAACGCAATGGGTTATGGACAACCACAACAGCAAAGACCTAGGAACGATCCCTATACACAGAATTTCATGCCAAATTGGCGTGACCAACAGAATTTTCGTTAGAGGGATCAACAAAACCAACAGCAGCAGCCCCGCCAAGGTAAGTATCACTCAACTAAAGATATGTTGCAGGTTTTGACTAAACACTTTGCTACTCATGTCCAAACAACAGAATCTAGCATCAAAAACCTTGAGAAGCAGGTTGGTCAAATGGCGGAAGCTATTACAAGAATTGAAACTAAGGCCTCCGGAGGATTACCGTCGCAAACGGTTATAAACCCAAAAGGCATACAGGAGGAGGTTCAAACATAGAGGAAGAGTCCTTACGTCGAGCCAACGACGTAAAACAAAGGCGCTAATTCGGGAGGCAACCCGAAGGTATAAGAAGAGGAGCTTTTGTCAAAAAAACCGCCCCTGCGGCTCTAAAAACACACCCCTGCGGCGACACCCCTAGCTTGCGCCACCCCCGGCGCTGGGCATGTGTCTGCTCACGTAGGTCACCGCCTCCGCGGTGCCAACCCTACGCCCCTGAGGCGGCCACCCTTGATACGCACCCTCAGCTCCGCTCCCGGCGCTGAGGCTGGGTGCCCCCTCTCTCTTGTCACCGCCCCCGCGGCGACACACTCCGCCCCTGCGGTACAGTTAAGGAAAGAAAAAAATACACTTCCCAAAAATAACCTGCATCTACCACCTTCTCGACTCCCTCTCCATTCACTCTGCGAAACCTAGCCACCTCACCCCCTACACCCTTGCGCCCTCCAGCAACCCATCACCACCACCTTGTCGCGCCCCTACGCCACCTCCGGCAACCCAGCAGCGCCACCCCTTCCTGCAACCACAAACAATCTTCACCACATACACTCAACCCACTCCATTGTCCCACCCCCGGCAACGTCTACGACATTAAGGAAGACGTCGGAAAAGTACAATCGCCACCACCTTCGTCGAACGACCAAATCACCCTTCTGCTCTTCGCCCGCACTTGCGCTTGCAAGCCCCCGCCCCTGCGTCGAGCCGCCCCTGCGCCTGTTGCAGCCGCCCCTGCGGATTTTACGACAGAAGGTTCGTCTTTTGATCAAATTGCTGAACTTTCTAACTCTCTTACTTGATCAATTGCAAGAGATGGAACCACAAAGGAAATACAAGTTGACAGAAGGTGAGAAGGATCGATATAGGATTGCTCAAAGCCAAGAGGTGCGTGCAACCCGGTTCCTTGATGCTTCCACCTTGGATAATCTAGGGATGTTGGAGAGTATGCAGGAATTTCTAAACAATGCGGGTTGGGTGATTTTCTGATAAAGACCGCTCCAACACACCCCGACCTCAGCAGACAATTTATAGCAACATTCAAAATGGAGACGGTAGACCAAATGTGTGTTGGACTTTCATTCAAGTACAACAAGAGGAAGTACACATTGGATTACACCCAAATATCGGAGGCTTTAGGGGTGACAATAGCAGCTTCCGATGACTGGTGGGAACCCATTCCGACACCGGATTTGCTTGAGTTTTGGCAGGCCGCCACTAGGTCAGAGTTCCATGCAGGTGGCGAGTACTCCAACAAATTCACTCACCCCTGCTTGAGGCTCATATCAAAGGTCTTCATGAGTGTCTTCTGTGGACACAAGGAGGAGAATAAGGTCGCTCTCCAGGCCCTTCCATTGTTATATGCTTGCCTCTCCACGAATGATTGGGTGCCGGATTGGGCATATCTTTTCCTTACCGCTCTTAAGCGGATTAGGAAGAATGAGCCTCGTGACATAGTGGGAGGAGGTATCATTTCATTACTAGCTGCGCGGGTTATGGATCTTCCTCCATTGGAAGAAGGTTTGGAGGCACCCTTTGTTAGCATGAAATATTGTGATATTTTAGGCACGTTTTCTAAGTGTATTTGATCGATATTGATAGTCATTGATTGAGCATTGATGCATTTGTGAGCTAGTTTATCTATAATGTCGATATAGAGATCTACACAAGCTTTATGTTGATTATAGGTAATTGAGAGCTATTTCCCAACGGAATTGAGCAAGGATGGATTTGATTGAGCAATGTCCATGAATTGAGGACATTCCTAGGAGCTAAGGGAATGCCATCTTGAAGGATGCACGAGGCTAAGGAAGAATCACGTTCTTGCCCTAAACCACGCTCTAAAATACGACCGTACTACTTTCCACGTTCAAGTCCACGGCCGTGGAACATGTCAAGGGAAGCGTGGTTCATTCCAGCAACTTCTACGGCCGTGGAGGAGTTGTGTCAAACCGTGTTGATTTCCACGCTCTAAATTACGGCCGTGGAACCCTTCCACGACCGTGATCTTGGCGATCTTTTTCGCCACACTTTAAGCCACGATCTCCTACGCAATTGGGCCGGGCCGATATTTTATCTTACACTATAAAAGGACGGACGAAGAGAGATTCCGTCACCTTCGCTTACGCATAGACGGATCTTACGCTTGCGCTTGGAATTGCCCTAATTTCGCATTTGTCGGAGACTGTGTTTGAGAGATTTTTGCGCTTTGCCATTGGGATTTCCGTATTGACGGAAGATCGAAGATTCGGAAGATTGTTCGCAAGAAGATTTCGCTTCTTGCTTAGGTTTGATTTAGAAGACGGATTGACATCCCGTTCTTCCTTCTTATCTAAGATTGTGATTGCTTGTGTTGTTCCGAATCTATTGACGATATTGTTCTTAATCTGTGGATTTGAGATTAGTTTGAAAGTTATTGAAGGTTTTCGAAAGTTTTCATCTTTCAATCTCTTAAACCTTGAATTTGATATCAATATGACTATTGTTGGCTAAAAACCCTTAACAATTCTAAGGTGAAGGGTTGATAGTTGTGGCTTAGATGATGATAGATCGATCGTAAACAGATTCGACCCTGAGAGTTAGAGAGAATCGACGACAACCCTAATCCACGGTCTGTTCTTGAGCTTCCACGGCCGTGGAACTCAAGAACTACCCGTAATTTTGTGTTAAGTTACGAACTTGCTTTTACTTTAATCCAAAGTTAAAGATTTGCTTTAACTTAGTCTTGGCTTGTCTTTTCTAGGTGGTAGTGAAGCCTCAACAACCTCTACCTCGATTGTGAGTGTCACAACCTTAATCGGTTTAGTTAGTCTTGATCCTTGGATTACAAGTTTGGGTATTTGACATTAATTCTTACCTTTAGAACCTTTCTATACTGAAGCCTCAACAACCTTTATAGAGAGTGTCTTGTAGGTGAGTCATATAAGGTTTTTGGAACTTCACCGTACGATTACCTTACATTAGCATACCTTTGCATATCTTAACTCTGTCCTTATATCTTTAGTATATCTTGAATCGATTGCCACAACTAGATTCCTGGATCTTTAGGATTGTTGTTTTCCCAATACTTGAAAAGCTTCTTACATTTACTGCTTGATAACCTACAATTGAATTTGTTCCCCCTAAATCCCTGTGTTTGATACTCTGGAATTCTTGCTTAACTATATCGATCCGTACACTGCGGGTTCGCTTGCTTGATTTCTAGTTTTATAATTAAAGCTTATTTGCACGCACGCTAAGTGACGAACAAGTTTTTGGCGCCGCTGCCGGGGATTTGGTCTAGGCCGAATTCGGTTTAGGGTTGTCAAGCTTGGGAGCTTCTCCCTTGTTATTTGATATCTCTTTGAGTGCATGCGCAGGTCTAGGAACACCGAGGATCTCTTACCTCTTGATCAAGAGCTTGAGAGAACTTTAAGGCAAAAGCGTAAGGAAAAGAAAATAGCTGAAGAACACGAACGTGATCTTCAATCGGAGCTAGCGGAGAAAGAAGCTCAACTCGTATGGAGTGAGAAGACACGTAGAGAAGAAACGGATCGTCATCAAATGAAGGTTGACGATCTAACTGATATGATGTTCCAAATGAGGATTGAGATAAACAACCTCAAGGAGAAAAAGAAAAGGAGGAGACCGGGAAGATCGGTTAGAGCCAACTCATCTAATGATGATAGCGACTCCTCCATGCCACCGCTAGAGGAAATTGATCCCACGATCAGTGTGAATCCATTCCATCCACGGGCAGCTGCTAATCGCCGTGTTCCACCTAGGAATGCTAGGATCGAACGTGTGGATGAGGAGCCAAGAACTCTTGGCCAAAGGATGGATCCAACGCAGCAACCACGCCGTCTAGGTGTGAACTTTGATGCTGATGATGTATAAGGGTTTAGCTTCAACCCTCAAGTTATTACTCTTGTTCGCCAAAACCAATTTGGCGGGACAAGCGCTGAATCTCCAAACCAACACTTGCAAAACTTTGAGTGTATGATGGAGACAATGAGGCCGAAGAACGCAACTACCAACAACTATAAGCTCAAGCCTTTCTTCTTCTCCTTGAAGGGGAAGGCATTGTCTTGGTATCAAGCTCTTCCTAGTGCGAAACTAGACACATGGGAAGACCTTTCCGCGGAGTTCCTCACTAAGTTCTTTCCGCCATCCAAAACGGCAGAACTTAGAGGTAAGATTAATGCATTTTCCATGAGATCTAATGAAAGCTTGTTTCAATCTTGGGAAAGGTTTCAGGATTTGCTCTTGGATTGTCCTCATCATGGCATATCCAAGCTTGCATTGTTAGAGATATACTATAAGGGGCTGGATGTGGAGACACAATTCAAGCTCCAATCCCTCTCATGTGGTACATTCATGGACATGAGAGAAGATGACGCTTGGGACTTCATTGAGAAGCAAGCAAGGGTCATAGAGAAGTATTCTCACCGGAAGGTAGAGAGAAATCGTGTGGAGCAAGGAGCAAAGCTCACACATGAAGCTCAAAATCAAATTTTCTCCCTCAACAATTAAATCAAAGAGTTGAAGGAGGCTATCAAGACCAACTTTCCAAAGCAACAAGGAAAGGATGTTGGCTACTTGGGCAACAACAACAATGGTGGTGAGAATACAAACCGCAACAACAATAACCGGAACAACAACCGGAATAATTGGAATGGCAACAACAACAACCGGAACAATAATTGGAACAACAATAGGGGTTCAAACAACAACAATTGGCGCTCCAATCAACAAAACTCCGGTAACTCTTATCCTTCCAATTCGAATTCACTAACTCCACCTTCCTCTTCCTCTACTCCTTTAAAAAGCCAGGGGCAAACATCTAATGGAGGAAACACTTCGGGGAAGGAGAAGCCCGATCCCATGTTGGAAACGATTTTGGGAAAGCTTCAAGGATTGGAGAACCGCATCATTAAGGTTGATGATCAAATTTCTAAGGTTGATAAAGCCCAAAAGGTTTTAGAAAACCAAATGTTCAGCCATGCGGAGGAAGTTCCTAGGAATCAAGGGAAACTTCCAGGAAAGACGGAGGACAACCCTAAGGGAAGGGTGATGGCAATCACGACTAGGAGCGGAGTGACTACCACCGATCCGCAACCTAAGTTTGTTGAAGTCCCCGTTGATAAAGACAAGGAGAAGGGGAAGGAGAAGGAAGATGTCTACGTTCCTCCTCCGGCTTACAAACCTCCCCTACCATTCCCTCAATCTAGAGCAAGAGCGCGCCTAGATAAACAATTTGGTAAGTTTATAGAACTCATGAGCAAGCTGCATATTAATATACTTTTCATCGATGCTATTGCAGGTATGCTGGCTTATGGCAAGTTCTTAAAGGAGCTCCTCTCCAACAAGAGGAAGCTAGAGGATTTTGGAGAGGTTAAGATGAGTTCGGATTCTTCGGATCTCATCAAGACCATGAAGGAGAAAATGCCCCCAAAGCTAAAGGATCCGGGGTCATTTTGTATTCCCATAGGAGTGAGAGATGTCACATACGATGCATTATGTGACTTAGGAGCAAGTGTGAGCATCATACCACTTGCATTATGTAGGAAGATCGGTTTAGGCGACCCTAAACCGGTGAAGATGACGTTGTACATGGCAGATCGATCCATCACTCGCCCCGTCGGTATCGTGGAAGATGTCCCAGTAAAGCTAGGTAAATTCTTTCTTCCCATTGATTTTGTTGTACTTGACATTCCTGCAGATAGTCTGGTCCCGATCATACTCGGAAGACCGTTTCTTACAACTTCCGGCTGCATAGTCGATTGCAAGAATGCTAGACTCGCCTTTGACATAGGAGAGGAGAAGGTAGAATTCGTTCTTTCCACTCTAGTGAAGGAGCCAATCTTTGATGAGGATATATTCAATATCCAAGATGAAGAGGGGTTGTCTAGAGAGGAGGTAAGTGCGATTCTTTTCAAAGATCCTTTGCAAAAGGTTATTCCTATGAGTCTAACGAATGTAGGGGAAGAAGAGGAGTGCAATGAGGCAATTGAAGCCTTAGAAGCACAAGAGGAAGTGTGTGAAGAGGAGTTTGAGAAACTCCACGACGAGGCAGAAAACGTGAGAATCCACGGCCATACACTATATTCCACGGCCGTGGATTTCACCAACCAAAGCGTGGCTCACTCCAGAGGGTTACACGGTCGTGGAGGAGGAAGAGCAACCGTAACCACCTTCCACGCCCTAAACCACGGCCGTGGAAGATGTATGGAAACCGTGATTCAGGCCGTGGAAGAGGGTGATCGTGCCACTTCTTCAAATTCTTTTGATTCTTCTCCCACACCCTCTATACCATTAGACACTTCTAAGGAGGCATCGGATGCTCCTCAAGAGCCATTGGAAGCTCCGAAAGCAATGGAATTGAAACAACTTCCTACACATCTAAGGTATGCTTTTCTAGGACCTAACTCTACTTATCCGGTTATTGTTAGTTCCGATCTAACCATAGATAAACATAGTAAGCTTATGGTTGTCCTTAGGAAACATAGGAAAGCTTTAGGCTATACTATAGAAGACTTAGTAGGAATCAAACCCTTCCTATGCATGCATAAAATATTAACGGAAAAAGACTTTAGGACTTCAAGACAACCTCAAAGGCGGTTAAATCCGACCATGAAGGAGGTTGTCAAGAAGGAAATTCTTAAACTTCTTGATGCAGGTATCATCTATCCTATCTCCGATAGTAAGTGGGTGAGTCCAGTTCAAGTAGTTCCAAAGAAGGGAGGAATGACGGTCATCACCAACAAGAATAACGAACTCATTCCTACCCGAACCGTAACGGGATGGCGGATGTGCATAGACTACCGCAAGCTTAACAACGCGACGAGGAAGGATCACTTCCCACTACCCTTCATCGATCAAATGCTTGAAAGGTTAGCGCAACATTCCCACTTTTGCTATCTTGACGGTTATAGTGGTTTCTTTCAGATTCCGATACACCCGGATGATCAGGAGAAGACCACATTCACGTGCCCATGGGGTACGTTCGCTTATAGGAGAATGCCGTTCGGGCTTTGCAACGCCCCAGCCACCTTTCAAAGGTGCATGATGGCCATCTTCTCCGAATACATTGAGGAAATCATGGAAGTCTTCATGGATGACTTCTCCGTATACGGTTCCTCTTTTGACAATTGCCTTTCTAACCTTGCTCTTGTTTTACAAAGGTGTGAAGACACTAACCTAGTTCTTAATTGAGAGAAGTGTCAATTTATGGTAAAGGAAGGAATTGTATTAGGACACCTAATCTCTAGTAGAGGGATAGAGGTGGATAAGGCGAAAATAGAGACTATAGACAAGCTTCCTCCCCCAACTTCGGTGAAAGGGATAAGAAGTTTCCTAGGACATGCTGGATTCTATAGACGCTTCATAAAAGACTTCTCTAAAATATCAAAACCGCTAACTAATCTATTGATGAAGGATGCAGTTTTTGAGTTTTCGCAGGAATGCTTGGATGCGTTTAACATGATCCGGGAAGCTCTAATTTCCGCACCTATTATCCAACCTCCGGATTGGACTCTTCCCTTTGAGGTTATGTGCGATGCTAGTGACGTAGCTATAGGAGCTGTTCTTGGACAACGAAAGGAAGGGCGAACCCATGCCATATACTATGCTAGCAAGACGCTAGATGAAGCGCAGCTCAACTACGCCACTACGGAAAAGGAATTTTTAGCCATTGTTTATGCTATTGACAAGTTTCGCTCTTATCTTGTAGGTGCAAAGGTGATTGTCTACACGGATCATGCTGCGATCCGGTACCTCCTTGCAAAGAAGGATGCGAAGCCAAGGCTAATTAGATGGATTCTTCTCCTACAAGAATTCGATCTAGAGATCCGCGACAAGAAGGGTTCGGAAAATTCTGTTGCGGATCATTTGAGTCGCCTAACACATCTAGAGGACAACCACTTACCTATAGATGACTCCTTTCCGGACGAACACCTACACATTATTGAGGAGTGCATCGATGTGATCTCCAAAGGTAATGAACCATGGTTTGCTGATTTTGTTAACTATTTGGTTTGTCAGGAGATACCACCCGGATTATCCTACGCACAAAGAAAGAAGTTCTTTAAGGATGTCCGGGAATACTTTTGGAATGAACCTCTCCTCTTCAAGAGAGGTCCGGATGGCATCATTCGGCGATGTGTGCCGGAAGATGAGATGCAAAGTGTCATCCGCCATTGTCATTCACTATCATGTGGAGGACACGCTAGTTCGAACAAGACTAGCACTAAGGTATTGCAATCTGGATTTTTTTGGCCTACTTTATTTAGAGATGTGCAATCCTTTGTTTCCTGCTGCGATGCTTGTCAAAGAACAGGGAATATCTCTAGGAGGAATGAGATGCCTCTCAATAACATCCAAGAGGTGGAGATTTTCGACGTTTGGGGAGTTGATTTTATGGGACCGTTCCCATCATCTTGTGGAAACCAATACATACTCTTGGCGGTGGATTACGTTTCTAGATGGGTGGAAGCAATTGCCTCTCCCACCAATGATGCCATGGTGGTGGTTAAGTTCTTCAACAAGACCATCTTTCCACGATTCGGGACACCAAGGATTATCATTAGTGATGGAGGTTCTCACTTCATTGCCCGGCGCTTTGAAGCTCTTCTAGCTAAGTATGGGGTTACTCACAAGATCGCCACCCCTTATCATCCACAAACTAGTGGACAAGTTGAGATCTCAAATCGGGAGATCAAAGGAATCCTAGAGAAGATGGTTTCAAGGACTAGGAAGGATTGGTCCTTGAAGCATGATAATGCATTATGGGCGTACCGTACTACGTACAAGACTCCCATAGGAACCACACCATACAACCTTGTGTATGGGAAGTCTTTTCACTTACCGGTAGAGTTGGAGCACAAGGCGTTTTGGGCTATCAAATGGTTAAATTTCAGCATGAAGGAAGCGGGAGAGAAGCGTCTCTTGAACCTTAATGAACTTGAAGAACTCCGCTTGAATGCCTATGAGAACGCCAAGATTTATAAGGAGAGAGCAAAGCGTTGGCATGATAAGCATATCATTCCAAAGGACTTCAAAGAAGGAGATCAAGTTCTCCTCTTCAATTCAAGGCTTCGTCTCTTTCCAGGTAAGCTTAAATCTCGTTGGACCGGACCTTTTCTAATCAAACGTATTTTCCCCCATGGTGCAGTTGAAGTATGGGGTGAAGCGGGTGGAAGCTTTAAGGTGAACGGTCAACGACTCAAGAAGTATACGCCGGAACTCCAAGCTGAAGAGTTCGCGCCCACCGCACTCGAATAAGTGAGAGTTTGGTCTAGCTACGGACCTTAAACAAAGCGCTTCTTGGGAGGCAACCCACGGTATTGCATTTACATTTTTGTTTTCGATTCATAGTTTAGCTTAGAATAGACGTTTTTGCTTTGTTTTGCCTTCGATTCCTTCCGGTATGTTCGTGTTTTTGGATGTAGGAACAATGGAAAAGGAAAGGGGAAGAGTAATTTTGAAGAAAAGTGACGAAACTTGGACTTTGGAGCATTACAGAGAGTTCCACGGCCTAAACCACAGTCGTGACAGCTACAATGACCGTAATTTCCAAAAGCCTTTGAAAAATCACCAAAACCACGGTTCCGCACATTTCCACGGCCGTGGAACCCCCCGATAGACCGTGGTTTTCAAAAATTTTGCCGGCCACTATATAAACCACGTTCTTCACAAAACACTTCACAAAACCCAATTCCACGACCATTTTCGCCGATTCCACGCCCCTCACCTAGATTCTCCGTTCGTTAATCGTTTTCAACAATTCTTCGACCCAAATTGAAGCAAATTCGACCACCAACGAGATCCAAGCAACGAATCGAGCGGCAAATCACCAAGGAACGCAGAATTTGGATTTTAAAATCCGAAACCTAGGTTTTTTTCGCTCTTCTCTATCTTTGTCAATTTCGGTTCGTTTTTGCTAGAAATTATAGGAGAACTGATTGAAATTGGAAGGAATTAGACTAAGGCTGCCTGATTGCTGAGTTTGAGTGCTGTTTTCTGAATTTTGAGAAAAAGCGAGACGAATCACGGTCTCTGTCAATTCCACAGCCGTGGAACACCAAGAACAGACCGTGGTTTTGAACAGTAATGGATTTTGTGAGGAGAGTTTCTGGGAGGATTAAGGAGAAGAAGAATGAGAAGGATAAGAACAAAAAGAGGAAGGGTAATCCCTCTTCCTCTTCATCCTCTAGAGCACCACCACCTTCCTCCCCTTCACCTCCATCATCACCTTCATCACCCGCACCTCCTAGCCCTAGAGTACCTACCATTCACGAGGATCATCTCGATGCACTCTAGAGGATCCATAAGAGAGCTGTTATCGGACCTAGGTACCTATTGTTGGAGGATCTAGCTCCTCTTCACATAGTAGATGACCTTACTTGGCTCTTGGATAGAGCCGGTCTTACCGTCTTCTCGGCTATCCGAGAGGACGCTTATGAGGAGATCACGAGAGAGGTTGTGACGTCGTTTGAGCACAGCCATGTGGATAGGACAGTTTCTTTCCGTCTGATGGAAAGGAACTATGATTTTACCATCCGGGAGTTCGGAGCCTTCTTTGGGTTGCAAGAGACCTTCAATGGTCGTTTTCCTAGCGGCGTTTACGCCAAAGATTTTTGGGAGGAGGTTGCTATGATTTACGCCAGCGAGGACCGCTGGCAACCAGCTGATACCAAGCCTAAGTTGATGTATCACTTAGCCTTGAAGATTGCTCACCGTGTTCTTTCTGAGTGTCTCTTCCCTAGGACGGAGACACCTCAGAAGATCAAGACGGATGAGCTCTTTCTGTTGTACTCTATGCTCTGTGGGCGCCCTGCTGACTGCGCCACCCTCTTAGCTGCTACCATGAGCAAGCTCAAGAACAAGAGGGCAGGGAACATTGGTTATGGTGGGATAGTCACCCACCTTGCTAGGATATTAGGGGTGGATTTTTCTACATGTACACGCATTCCAGCCGTACCCCTAGGACTCCAGGCCTTCATGACTAGAGGTCTTATCTTCCCTACCCATAGAAGTCCACCTTATGCAGCTATGCCTTGGGAGAGCAGGACGGGGAGGGGCATTGAGTGGCTCCCGGAGTACTCCATTATGGCTGGACGCCATAATTGGAAGGCTACGTTCGCAGCTATGCATGCGAACAGGATTGCAGCTCCTCCATATGTCCCACCACCGCCCGTAGTTGAGGAGGAGGAGATGAGAGATCAGTATGAGGGAGGAGGAGGAGCGGAGCAGGAGTTTGACATGTTTCCAGATCAGCCGGACATTGCTTCTGATGTGCCCAGACGTTCTCCACGTCCAGCCAGAGCTTCAGGTTCGTCTTCTCGCCGCGCCAGCGTGAGTGAGAGACCCACTTGGATGGAGACACCTCCTGCATGGTACGGAGCTCCACCTCCATGGTCCGCCCAGCAGCCACCGCCCACAGCACCAGCATCGTCAAATGCACCGGGGTGGTACAGTCAGGCTCCGGGATGGTATGAGCAGATGCTAGAGTGGGCTACTAGCCTTTCTGATAGAGTGGGAGCATTGGAGATTCGAGCCGATGCTAGAGATGGACGCATGGACGACCTCGACCATATGATGAGAGACGTCTACCGCCAGCAGTTCGGGCGGTACTACGATCCTAGCTTCTCTCCATTCCCGCCTCCGCCTCTACCGTAGTGATGATTTGCATGACCGACAGTTTTAGCCGCTCCACCGCCATTTTGTGAGTTTCTTTTTCTTTTCTTTCTTTTTCTTTCTTTCTTTTCTTCTTTTCTTTCTTCTATTTGAACATTAGGGACAATGTTTGTTCCAAGTATGGGGTGGGGTGTGACTAAAAGTTTGTAATAACTCTTACTCACTATGATTGCTTCTATTGAGACTATCTTGCATGTTCACTATATTGTTGCACGTTTCATTATTGCATTGCATGAAAAAGAGTTTGAAAAACCCATAAAAATTGAAAAATTTTGAAAATTTATGTGCTTCTAAGGATAGAAAGGATTTCTATGATAATCGCTACTTGTGAATTGAGTTTGATGACAATTGCATGCTTAAACGAATAGTGAATTGAAAAGAAATTGAATGAGTTGATTATACCTCTTTTGCAAGTTTCATAATGTGATGAATGTTACTTAAATCATGTTGAGGAATTGAAGTTGAAATCACACTATAAGTTCTTATGCTTCTTGTTGAGATGATTAAGGCAATTCGATTTTTCTTTCTTCTTTCTTTGATCATTTAGCCCCTCATTGAAATATTGACCTCCTTTACCTATCCGGGAATTTGGAAGAGTTGAATGAAAAAGGCATGTATGATGTGGAAGGGCCATGAAAGCAATACTTTGCATTCAAAGGAATAGAAAGAAATTATAGGTTTGGGGAAGTCAATCATGACGATGAGTAACTCGGCACCATTCACATAGCTGGGTGTTTGTGTCTTGCCAAAGTCGGATTGAGCGATATTCCTAGCGGATTATGGTATGTGCGCTAAGGGTTTGAGGCATCTCATAAAAATTGAGAAACGCCAATCTCCTAGGCTTCGGTTTTTGTGCACCTCTATCCATAACTCCAAAAGTAAAGGAGGTCTCCCTTGCTTATACAATGAAGGGTTATTATTGAGGAGGTGTAGGCTCCTCAGGAGAGACGGGGAGCATCGGTTCTGGATCTCCCTTGCAGATGGGAGTCACATCGCATATCTTCCACGACGACTCCCCTTGGGAGAAGAGCTCTCCGCCCTACATGTACCGGCTGACCCTGTCCCTCCGAGACGACCTCAGGTTGACATTGTTGGGAGGTACGCAGCCGGATCTAGCAGAGCCCACACCACTGATGAGGAGATGCCGACGGCGGGACACGACAATCAGACCATGGAGAGTCTGCAGGCTCAGATGACTACTTTGACTACACAACACCAGACATGGCAGACAGAGTATCAGCGGTCCATGCTTGAGCAGCAGCAGGCGTGGCAGTCCAGCTTCGTCTCCTCCATGACCACCCACTTTGACCGCCGTCAGGATGCTTGGCAGGCGGCTCATCGGCAACAGTTGGAGACTTAGCGGCTAGCTTGGCAGGATAGCTATGAGACTTCATTTCGAGAGAGGATGGAGGCTCAGGAGGACCGGATTGACACCCTTCACCGCCGGCAGGAGCATTTCTTCCGCCACTTCCCTTACCCGCCGGAGGAGGGTCTTGGTGGTCCATCCGGACCACCCCAGTGAGGGGTACATTTCTTTCCCTTCTCCCACATTTATCTTTGACTCATTTTCACTTTGAGGACAAAGTGCACTTCAAGTATGGGGGAGGGATATATATCATTGCTTGTACAGTTTGTTAGTTGTTTTGATTAATTTTTGCATTGTTGAATTCAGTTTCAGTATTAAAAAAAGCCAAAAGAAGTGAAAAAGGCATGAAAATCCTTGGATAAACCGAAAACCCGAAAGGGCAGTTTAGGTAAAAAGAAGGCAGTCCGACCAAGCTTAGGTTGGTGCAAAATTGGACTTGAGGGATGTGAGCTTAAGTGAGAAAATAAGAAGTGTGGCAAGGTGAAAACCCGAAAGGGCGCCTTGGCAAGATGAGCGACACCGAGTGTAGGTTTCCCTTCCGGCGTTTTGGCGACATAAGAAGGGGAGTCATAAGGAGGTTGTCCGGTTAGGCCACTCTTGGAGCGATAAGGATGGTAGTATCTCTTTTTCTCACATTTCCTCTCTTTTCCCTTCTTTCTTTCTTGGTTTTTCTCTTGTTTTCCATTATTTTTCTTTCTTTCCCTTGCTTCCTGAGACTTTGAGTCTAATGGTTGTCATTTGTTTTACTCGGGACGAGTAAAAGGTCTAAGTATGGGGGAGTTTGATAGGTGATGGAATCACTATCATTTAGGGTAGTTTTTAGAGTCTTTTTATTGCATTAGTGTCGGTTTATGCTACTAACTCCTTGGTCCAGAAGAAGAAGATCAAAAGAAGCTAAGAAAGGAGTTATAAGCACTTAGGAGTAAAGATCGATCAAGAAGCAAAGTTTCTGTTGCTCCACCGCCCCCGCGGGCCCTTGTTGCCGCCCCTGCGGTGACTTGCCTTGACGAGACAAAGACCAGCTCCCCTGCGCCTCCCACTGCGCCCTGCTTGTGCCTCGTCTTGGGAGCTGGAAGGTGAAGAGTCTATGTCACCGCCCATGCGTTGGCCTTAAGGCGCCCCTGTGCCTTGACATCAGAAACGTCAGGAAGGCGAAAGGTCAGACGTTGAAGTGCATTAAAGATCCGCCCCAACGGAGTTGAGTAGCCGCCCCAGCGATTCTGAAGAAGATCAACCGATTCTGCCTAAACCGCCCATGCGGTTCTTGAAGGCCGCCCCTGCAGTGTAAGGCCAGAAGCTTTACTCCGGCTGTTTACACCACCTTCATGGAATTAAAGGTAGCTCTTTTAGGCCGGCTATTTACTCCTAATTTAGTGTCTTTTGTAGTATAAATAGTTCATGGCTGATTGCTAGAATTATCCATGCTTTTCCTCACAAAATCCATTTTAGATTTGAGTTTCCATTGTAATGAGTTGCTTACACTAAAAAAAAAAATACTTTTGCGACGGATGTTTGCGACGGCAAAAACTGTTTTGCGACGGAGACCACCAATTCGCGACGACGTTGCGTCGGCAAAGACGCTAACGCGAAAATGTCCGACGCAAAAACCTTTTACGACAGTAATTACCGTCGCAAAATTAGTTTGCGACGGAGTGGCGTCAGGAGCAACCGTCGCAAAAAAGGGTCCGTCGGCGCCGAATATATGTTTCGCGACTGTTTACGCCGTCGCCAAAAAGTGATGACGTGTAATTTTTCAAATGTTTGCGACGGCGCTTGCCGTCGCAAAAAACAAATAAATGCCAACCGAAATAAGATTGTGACGGCTATCTCCCGTTGCAAATAGTATAACGGCTACATTATTTAAAACATGTGATGGTACGTTGCTGACGCAAATGTTATACCAGAATCGCATAATTGTGATTATTTGGAGCCATCACAAACCTAAAGTTCACTTTCCTATTTTAATATGCAATAATTCACATAAATTAAAGAGTAATCAAATAATAAAAGTTTAATATAGCATATTCGACATTAAAAGTGCAATATAACATATTACATTAGTTCAAGTCATTGTGAACAATCCACCAAAAAAAAAAGTCATTGTGAACAACACAAAATGAAACATAATTAAACGTTTTCACTTGGATTTTCTTCTTGAGCGACTTCTTGAGCGGCGGACTCTCTTTGACCTTCTCCAATAGACTCATTTTGATGAACACTTGTTCCACCCTACAAAACCAAAATTCTCTACATTAACATCAAAATATGATATTCAAGCATTTGTCAACAACAATATTAACAACACTAAACGTTAATATCATTATCACTAAATCAAGTACCAGCTATCCACAAGTGTACGAGAGTTTCTGTGCACGAGAGACACTACTAAGCATTAATATCATTATCACTAAATCAAGTATCAAGTACCAGATATCCTCTGTGGTTGTAGAACTACAGCCTCTGTCGGAACCCCTCTGGTAAATCAATTAATAAATCAAGAATGTAAATGAACACTTGCAGTGCTCGCTGAACAAGACATTTTACCTATTGAAATCGATTACATGTTTTATTTATTTCAATTTGTCCTGAAACCAATATGACAAGACATTGGTTAAAAATAAGTACCTCGTAATTTGAAATAAGAACTTCTAAAAGCCACTCAGGCCACTCCATTTGGGTCACAATGCTTCTGTTATTTGAATGACTGCAAGCCAAAAAAAAGATCGTGAAATCATAAAGGACAGTTTAGAAACCCTATCGATGTTTGTTATGAAGGCATAAAATATATTATAGAACGTCCCATTTCAAATGCCTAACCTATACTAATTATCTATCTTCTATCTATACTAATATACTTATATACAAAAGCAAAATACACTTATACCACATGGTTTTCTCTCCTTATAACCATCCATCTCAACCAATCATAGATTTCCATGTAAGTCATATGGAGAATATCTTTTTTCTGCAAAACTAAACAACCAATCTAATAAGTAGTCTACATCAAATAATTGTGAAATAGATTATACATATGGATGCTTCATTTTTTAATCTTAATCACATGTTTATTGAAAATGATAATATTTAAATCACACTTTCACACCTGAAGAAGCTGCAAAAACATTACTGTCAACTAGCACAGATTTCACTTCTGCAACATCGACTGAGTACGTGAACCCCACTTTCACACCCATCCATTGTGAACTCCTCGTCATCACTTCCGACAGAGACACCATGATCACCAGTTATCACTTCACGTTGCAGAAGAACAAGAAGTGATTCTATCCAAGCACAGGATAAAAATGCCTCCTCAAAAGTCGTAGACCTATCCGCATATGGTTGTACGACCAACCTGTATAGCAGGTGTAAAGCCCTGCTTACCTAAAAAGAGGGAGGGAAAAATCATTACAAAAATCAAGCAGAATAGAAAAGTGTACAGCATTACAGAAGATCTATATGAAGAAGAATGAAGAGGAAAGAGATAGGATTAGGATGGTATACTTAGTTTCTTTACTTCACTTTTTCTTTGAACATTTTTAACATTTTAATTATTTTTAAGAAAATTGATTGTCAACCCATATTTCCACTCTTCTTTATTTGTGAAAATCTAGGTCCGAGATTGGATCACATACAAACAGAAATTTCAGACATTTGTCAAGGTGACCCACTCCTAAAAACTGAAGTTATTAGGTAAAAGCTAAAAAAAGACAATAACGATTCTAATCACCATCCAAAATATCAGGCAGCTCCATCAAAAAAAGAAAAATGCTTAGTCATGTTACTTTTAAGAAACTGAAAGCCAGATAACATTGGAATTCTTGTTACCTGGTTGGGTTGCGAGCAGTCAACCACGAAACCAAGCAAGCAATGCATATCATCAACAGCTGATGAAGGGGATGCCTTGAACCACAAGGAGTTCAATCACTATAAAGACATATTCAATTAAAGCATTCACTTCCCCAACAGAATGGTTTTCCCGCTGTAAAGAAAAAGTACGCGCCGAATCCTTTTCACGAACTATCCAATAACATCTCCTACAATCATCAAGAAGCATCTGAATAGCATTGGCAGCTCGCAAGATAGATGACTCTTTGATGACCATGCTAGCCAAAGATGATAAAAGTTTCTTCTGCAACCTATAGTTGCACAAGCTCCAGATCTCTAGATCCAGCAACAGAGTACTAAAAAGTTGCACCTTGAAGGCATGATTATGATCTGGTGCTTGGCAGAGAGAAACAACAGCAGCAACAAGCTCCTCATCTTCAACATCATCAGGATTTCTTGTACTTCTTGAAGACAATGTCTGGAAAAGATAATTCAAGATCTTGGAAAAAATTTCAGGGCCCCTTCCACGGGACAATTCTTCACTGTTTCCAGGATGTTGGATAGCCATGGTAATGGTTCTCAAAATTGGAACTTCCATTGCACTAGTGGCCAGAGAAAGACTTCTATTCCCTTGCTCTGGTTCTAAGCTATCAATTTTCATGTTTCCCACTCCCAGTGGAAGTAAGGACATCGGACTACCATAAGTTAAGGCCTATAAAGCCTCAACAGGTCTCACCCTCATAGCAACATGAACCTGACCAAGGACTTCGGCAGGTCTTTGAAGCAACCATGCATTATCATATCAAATAACAATTAAACAAATAAAGGGAGAGAGACTAGAAGCAACCACTATATACATAAAAACTCCTCAAAGTTCAAATCCCAAGTCAAAATGAGAATCTGGAAGAGCCAATTAAGTCAGCTAGCAATATCAATGGTGTATTTTAAAAGCCAAAAGTTAATTATAGAGAAATAAGAATAAAAGAAAGACAAAGTAGGAGCCATCATGGATTCATGCATATCATGTAAGTAGTAAGGAATATTTGAAACAACATCGTTCAAATCTAGGCATGACATGTAGCTAACGGAAAAGCACAATATTTACATCTCATATCATTTCTCTGAGATACAAAAGAATTTTTATTTCAAGGAAAAAAGAGTTCAACTAGATCATGTCACACAGGAAGGGTGGAAAAAAAGATGTAAGGGGACAGTCAAAATGCTCAATAGACACAAGCTGTGAAACCAAACCTTCTTATAGCATATACCCTCATAGAGAATAAACATAAAACCCAATCCAATAGGAGATCCACTGAAAACAAGTTACTAGAGGAAACTCTATCATCTCTCTTCGACAAAAGGCAGCATATAGTTGCAGATACGGTAGCACCATAACATATAACCTGACCCTTAAAAGGAGATTTTAACATAATAGCTCAAATGATAAGTGAAAATAACTAATGGTACACAAAGCTAGCATTTATTTGAACAAAGATTATATGTTTCATATTGCTCCTTTCAAAATAAAGCAAATCAACTTGTGGCTGTCTAGATAATTAAAGAGAGTATTACAGCTCAATACAAAGAGGAAAAGAAAAAATTATATTTTCCGTATTGTTTGGCCTAACGTGAATGACAGCATTCATGAATTTTCCTACTATTCCATTTTATGGATCTTTAGTAAGTTTGATATAAAGAGCAAAATTTTGTCCATGGAACTAGTCAATGACTTGAATATACTCCAACAACCATCTAAAAGACATGAATTGAAAATATTTACAAACCTGCTGCACTACTTGAGGAAGCATCTGGACAGAAATGACCACTATGTAATTTGGGTGATAAAGGAGATGAATGCATCCAGTAATCTCTGCATCCAGTATTGAACTCTCTTTTGACATGCTCCTTATACGGTCAGATGTGGCAAGCCATGGGATACCTGCCCCACTGCCAAATGATGGTAAGACATCACTTCCCCTACGTGCCAAACAAGTCATCTTCTCAGGGCCTATTGGTTCATTGAATATATAGACAGTACCCATTTCACCAAATAGGGGACATTGACTAGGACAATGTTCTGATCCAACCATATTTGGAGGAGGATTTGTCCCTATACAGCAAAATGCCAGTGGCTTGGAAATCTGAGTAAACTCAAAAGGACGTCTCTCATGAAGAGACCCATCAATATAGAGTCGTAACTCATTCTCATCCTTTCTAAGTGCAACTTGCTTGCAATTGTGCTCAATGCCGATGAAATACCAACGTTTAGGCTTAAATGCATGAGAAAAACGCAATGAAGATTTCTTTTCCTTGCCATTGCCACTCTCAACCACCAGAAATTGTGAATGAAAATATGCTTCCATGCCCTCATTATCTCCAGATAAAAAACTAAAAAGCCGAGGCATGTGCATTGTGCTTTCACCAGCTAGCGTACTTGCAACAGCTGCAGCAGACTTTGGTGAAGTTATTCTTGAAGTACTTGCAGCAGCTTCACCAATAGCAGCTGCAGCAGTTGCTGTGTTTAATGTGTCGGCAAATTACTCAACGTAAAGCCATGTAACAAATGCATATCCATTAGAGAATGGCCAATGGTTTTCCCCTGGACCAAGCAAACCAGATCTTTCACCAATGAACTCAAATGTACAAGTTGGTCCTCTAGGCTCTTCTCCACCAACAACCTTTTCAAATGCAACCATTAATCTAGGGGACCATATAGTGGTTAGTGTTTTTGTAATAACCTGGAACCACTTATGCAAATCAATGACATTAAGAGAATGTGCAGCCAAGTACTGGATACAACAACATAAAGGAGCCACATCCCATCTCATATGATCCTTGGAATTGACACTACGAACAAAAATCTCTTCTACTGATCTTAGAAGAACACTAAGTAAACCAGCAGTAGAGCACATAACCCTGTTTCTCGTGCAAGCCCGCAAAATGGCAAGAAGACCTCTAACATCCGTGTCCTAGGAGACAAGACAATGTAATTGTCACCATCAGTTACCTACAACAAATTAACACAAAGTATTTGAATTAGTAATTTAGTACAGAAACTAAGTGTGTGTTGAAGAAAATTCATGCTTCTTTGTATTGCCTTTACATGTGGTCATATGATATTTATCATACCTAACTACTATACTCGAATGCTTGGAAAATAAGAGCTGGATATGATGAAATTTTAGCATATTGATGCCTGGTTAATAAGATATATTTTAAACCTCGTAACTCTTTTCGAGTTGAATGTTGTATTTTGTTTTATTTTGGAGCTTATAAGTTTTAGATTGTAGTTATTTTTTATTGGTATTCTAGTTTTTTTGGATGTTCTGTGCATTGCCGGAGAATCAAATTGTGTTAAAAAAAATCCATATCCATCCAAAATTTGTGATATATTTCCATTTTCCCTCACTTTCAAGCTGTCACTTTTGAGGCATGTAAATACAAACTCATGATTGATACTTAATACCTAATATTGTATCGAACAGTGATATAAGGGTTTCCATGGAATGGGAAAAGTGTGATTGTAGAAGATGATACAATATCAATTACTTCACTGAACAAATCTAAACAAGGATGTAAACACCTAATCCCTCCTCAATACTAGCATATCAAAACAGAATACTAAATTGATTAGATACATAAGATTTTGTCACATTTTCCCTAAATATTTGTAGGAAGCAAAGGATTGATAGAAAATCGAGAAGAAAGAATGATATTGAGAGCAAGATGGTAAACCTGAAAGAGGAGATTGATGGTAAACCGTAGAACTTGGTAGAAACCTGAAAGAGCAAGATGAGAACCGAGTACAAAAGCTCGAAAGAGAGGTCAAAGAGCAATCAAATGAGTAGAAAGAGGCGAAGAAGAGACGAAGACGAGTACCTTCGATCTAGGAGCAGCAATGGTGGAAGGAGCCCTGTGGAAGAGGCGCAGAAGAGGCATGGAAGGAGCCTTGTGGAAGAGCCTTCGATCTAGGGCTAATATCAATTTTCGGTTTTTTCATTTGAGCGCAGATCTTGGACTTTGTAACGGTAATCAAGAGCCGTCGCAATGCCGTCGCAAACAGTGTTCGTTGGCGTCGGTAAAACCTTAATTGTTGTCGCAAAATTAATTATTCGCGACGGTAATGATGTTGCCGTCGCAAAATAAAAGACCATATTTATCGCCGTCGCCATGCCGTCGCAAACATTGCTCATTGGCGTCGGTAAACCCTGCCCGATGCAAACCTCCGTCACAAAGCTAATTATTTTTTGTAGTGTTAGTCCCTTGCTACATTGGGTTGGTTTGAAGCTGCTTTGTTACTTTGGTTGTAAGTTCTTTTAATATAAGTTTTTATCCAATAATGCTTTGTGTTTCCTTGATTTCCATTGTTTAATTGCATGTTAACTATTACTTGAGATTTATCACCTTAGGTTCTAAAGTGCATGTAAGCAACTAGGATTAATAGGTTCCGGGTTCGGGTTCGGGTCTTTAATCTAGTAGCAACTTTAAGTAATAACAGGTTGTAATTACTTAAAGAAAACCGGCATCAACACAACTTAACAGGTTAGTGCTCCCTTGCTACAATGGGTTGGTTTGAAGCTACACTAGGTTGATTCTAAGCATACAATTGCTACTTTGGTGAGTTCCTTTTACAAGTTTTCAAGTAATCTTCCGTCTCGATCATATATATGTGTTGAGCCAACCGGCATCAACACAACTTAACAGGTTAGTGTTCCGTAAGCCTACAAGAACAAATAACAAGTAGCTTTCAAACAAAGACTGAGGGATATAAAGAAAAGATTAACACCGTTAAACTTATCTTTATATTTTTGTTCCTTTTCATTAAGTAATTACAACCCGTTATTACTTAAAGTTACTACTAGATTAAAGACCCGAACTCGGAACCTATTAATCCTAATTATTTGCATGCACTTTAGAACCTAAGGTGATCAATCTCAAGTAATAGTAAAACATGCAATTAGACAATGGAGATCAAGGAAACACAAAGCATTACGGAATAAAAAATTATATTAAAGAAAACTTACAACCAAAGTAACAACGCAGCTTCAAACCAACCCATTGTAGCAAGGACTATTTATACTACAAAAGACACTAAATATGATGATTCTAGCAATCAACCAAGGACTATTTATACTACAAAAGACAATAAATAGAAGTAAATGGCTGGTCCAAAAGATCCACCTTTAATGCCATAAAGGTGGTGTGAACAGCCGGAGTAAAGCTTCTGACGTTAAACCGCAGGGGCGACCTTCAGTTTCGCAGGGGTGGTGAAGGCAAAAACGCTTGATCTTCTTCATGGCCGCAGGAGCGGCTAGGCAATTCCGCTAGGGCGGATCTTTAATGCTCTTCAAACGTCTGACCCTTCAACTTCTTGACGTTTCTGATGCCAAGCCGCCGGGGCGTCCCTATGTCAACGCAGGGGCGGTGACACAGCCTCTTCGTCTTCCAGCTCCCAAGTTGAGGCGCAGGCAGAGGCGCAGTGGAAGGCGCAGGGGAGCTGATCTTCGTTTCTTTAGGACAAGTCATCGCAGGGGCGCCAAGGAGTGGCGCAGGGGCGGTGACACATGTCACGCTAAGAATGTGGTGCACGCAATAAGCCTTAAATTTATACTCGTTATATCTTTCCTAACTCCTAGCGAACCCGCAGTGTACGGGTCGTTTTGTAGCGAGGATAGTATTCCGAGGTCGAACTCGAAGACTAAGGTGAAATCGAATCAACAAGTGAGCATAGATAGTGTAAAACTAGTCTAAGAAAGGAAAAAGGAATAAAGAAATGAAAATCCAATGTTTTTGGTTTGGTTTTTAGGTGATCAATCAAAGGTCACAATTCATGCAAAATACTAAATCAAACTAACAACTCAAGCTAGCAAAATAAACAAGTAACACAAACACAAAATATATGATCGAAGAGAGAGAAATGGATTCTAGAGGTCAAGATTTCCGGTTATGGCATTGGACTCAAGATTCTAAAGATTCTAAAGATTCTAAAGATTAAGCTGCGGTGTTGGGAAAGGGTGTTTCACTAATGGAAGCAATTACCGGGTAGGTCTCTCACTTCGCTAATCCCGCATCAAACTCCTATTACCGGGTAGGTCTCAAGGGGTTAGAGTAGGGAATTCTACACAAACCGGACTCCACTTAAGGGGTAACCCTCTCCTTACCGGGTAAGTCTCGGAAAAGGGAAATCTCAAGCAATAATCCTAGCACACTCAATCCAATAGCGGCTTGTGAGGCTCACTACTACCTAGATTTCATCATCTTAGGTGTCTAAGGTCGGAAATCATCGGGTAGATCTCTTCCCTCACTTAGGTTGATAGCATTAGATGATCCTAAGCTAAATTATGCTTAATAAACACTAGGATTTCAACAACCTAACATCCTAACATACAGATTTATCAATTAAAGAGCAACAGAGAGAAAAATCGGATGGATCTTGGATAAATCGGCCGATCTGGCTGATGAACAGCCCGATTTTTCTTTCTGGGTTAGGTTTTGTGCATACAAATCATCCTAAACTAACATATAAGTCCATTCTATCATCACCCAAGCCATAACCATCAATCCATCACTCTAGAATCACAATAAACTAGCCAATAATATGCATATCAAGATCCAAAATCATCACACAAGCATACAAGGTTCTCATAGATGATGATGGTAGATAAGCAAATAAAAACAATAAATCTCAGCTGAATCTAAGTTTAGCAAGACTTACAACCCTTCAAATGAAGTTCCAAAACGTTCCTAACAACTCCTTGCAATAGTTCTTCAATCAAAGACTCCAAAATTCACTCAAAATTACTCAAAAACTCACTATGACTCTAGAGTTGGTGTTCTTCTTCTTCCTCCAATTTGAGAGAGATTTTCTTCTTCTCCACGTCTACCCCAATCCAATGAGCTGTGAATGAGAGAATGTGGGAGAGGAGAGATGCTTAGCAACAGCTTGCAGGCCAACTTATATTCTCCACCAAGAGCAAGGTCGGGCAAAGAGATCGTGGGACACGTGGCTTAAGCTGTTGAAGGCCAAAAAATTGACCCAATCAGGAAAATCGGCCGATTTTCCTGAGTGATGGTCCGATTTTCTTCAACAGAGGTATGTTATGACCATCTAGCCATGAGTTGCTACTTGCTTGCACCAATTATGGTCCTTGTGTCCTTTATTGCTCCAATTATATCCCTTCAAAGCCTTGGATGTGTACCACCATGAGGCTTGATCCTCGAATGTATCGATTAGTGCCCAAAAGATCCCCGAATTACCTACAAAACCAACAAAAGCTCGTGTAGACGTCTTTTCTAGAAATATGCACGAAATGAGTGTAAACGTCGTGAACTAATGTCAAACCGTGCATGAATAACAGGAAAAACTATCTAAATATATGCCTATACAAACGTCATAAATCACGTTATCAAAACACTTCATGGCCGGCGCTGGCGAAGGCGCTGGGAGCGCTCCGGTGTAAGGCGTCACCCGCAGGGGCGGTGACAAGGCTCCGCTAGGGCGGTGAGGCAATAGAAGCTTTGCTTCGTGAACGATCTTCACTCCTAAGTGCTTATAACTCCTTCCTTAGCTTGTTTTAGTCTTCTTCTTCTGGACCAAGGAGTTAGTAGCATAAACCGACACAAATGCAATAAAAAGAATCTAAAAAATATCCTAAATGATAGTGATTCCATCACCTATCAATAAGTTTAAACTAGACCACCTTGGTAACCATCAATTGCCACAAGTGAGCAGGCCTGATACCAGGCCTTCCAGTCATGGCCGATTATCCGCCAGTATATACAAGTGTTTACTTTCAGGTGCTAGAAAAATGCTTAAATGTGAAAGATAAGATTGCAAGTCCCTGCAGTTGGACAAACGATTATACTATAACAATCCAGAAGCTTAAGCACTAAAATGTGTTGAATTCACTATCTACAAGATAATTGACCAAATCAAAGAATGGTTTAATTATAACAAATAGACTAGCATAAACGAGAAAATTTACCCATTCTAAAGCCTGATTAAGGGGAAAACCTAACGACCATAGTCACTATTCCCCAACAAAATAAAAGCCTGCTATGTTGCTGTAATGACCAGATTTGTCTCAAACTTTGTAGCACTCGAGCTGCAGCCGATGCGTAATTAAGTATAATAAGCATGAAGAAACTAAAAAGAAAGAAATGGATTCAATTTGAGAGGGGAAGGAGAGATAATTAAACCTGAGAGGTAAAAGACAATGACAAGCGAACTTCATCTGACAATTCAAAAGGCACCTATTGAGATGAATATTACTAAAGCTGGCACTTAAGTAGGTGTGAAACGCAGATCGAAAAACCAAATGCTCCCAAATTACAATAACTGCTTCAGAAATGAATTTTGGTACATAATTGCAGGAAAGTGAACTGAATTGAGAGCGAAGGGTGGAGCAGGAGTAGACATTAATTGTGTATCAGTGAATATGGTGGTGGCGCAACAGAGGGGGCACTAGTCATCAAGTACTTAAATCTATCTTTGTAGCTAGTCGTATAAGGCACAAGAATCATGGCAAGCAGAAGGAAAGCTAGAAATTGAGAGGAAGAAGAGGGAAATAAAGAATTGCTTAGATTTAAGGGAATTTGAGGGGGAGAGAGGAGGTGTAATACCCGGAAAATTTGATTTTCCGTTTAATACCCGATCAAAACGGATTCCGATCCGCCAACCTTTTTCGTTTTAAATTAAATAAAATAATATCAGATTCCATCATTTTATATGACCTTAATTCACATAAAATGATAAAATTGTAACCCGAATAGTTTTCGTATTTTTAAAACTCGAAGAGTGGTATCATATGAGTACCGATGCATTCAGTCAGCCCACCTTTTAATTTGAAGAGCAGGCCCAATAACATTCTGCCGGCCCACTTTCTTAACCTTGCTTAACCCTCCACTAATTTCTTTTAACGTAATCTAATTAACCCTAATCTACTCAGCAACCACCTATCTACATTCTACCTCATACGCATCTCTTCACAATTGACATTCATAGCAACAGCAAAATTTCGGCGCCGAAACCGTACGAGTAACGCTCGGATCTGTGTCGTCTTCACGGTCAGCCGGCGACGCGCACCACTGCTTCCCTATCGACCTCTGCACAGCCAGCGCCGTCGGAGTTCCTGCGAAAGGTAACGAGACCGAAGGGCAAGTTACACCTCACCTGCGCCTTGCTTGTCGATTGATTTCCGGACTGTTGGACGTACCTCTGCTCGCGACTTTGGACCTCCACCTCGGCACTCCAGACGCTTCACTAGATCAGAGGGAGACGGTTACTCGGCCTGCTGCAGACGGCGCCTCTAGTAAGCTCCGACCTGACTGCCCCTTTTTCTATTTCGTCCCTAACCTTCTACACGTGTCTAACCTATTGTTGAACGGGATTGTCGACCCTCCGGTTGGCTGGTTCGACGCAGGCTTGACAGGACTCTCCTTAGGGCTGCTTCGATCGACTCCAGCCTCGGTTTACCCTCTGCAAAGGCGCAACGGAGGTGCTGACTGGTGAGTTGTGTTTCTCCTCAGTGCAGTGCATTTGTATCCGTTTATATAGACATAGGAATAAGATATATAAGTACGTATATATATGTGGCAGTACAGTTTATATGTATATTTTTTATATAAGTATATGACGGAGAGTATATATATATATATATATATATATATATATATATATATATTAAAATAAGTGTAGTATATATACATAAGTATATATATATATAGATGGGGAAGGGCTAGATTTATGGATAATTGTAGCAGTGTAGTTGTAACACCCCGAATCCGCGGGACTCGGGGTGCTACGGGTTGGGACCTCACAATGGGTCCCGACCCTTAGCCTGACAACAATTTCACCGGATCTTGCAACAAGGCACAATTAAAGGCAAAAACGAAATACAATTTTATGTAATGCAATGAAACCCAAAACCGAACAACCAAAAGACTTCAGCCGATAAACAACACCAAAGACCAAAACGCCATACACGCGGCATACCAACATAATAAACAAAGAATAAAACACAACCCGACTCTAACCAAAACCCACTCCTAAAATGTACGGACCCCGGCTGCCCACTCTTCCGGATCTCTCGGCCGCGTTTCTAACCTGCAAGGTAATCTACAACAATCGGTATAAAACCGTTAGCTAATATTCGAAGCATTAGAATCAATGGGAAAGGCACAAACACAAGTAATCTCATCACAAGCATACAACATACATAAAAGCACATCAACCCGGCTTATTATCTTTGTTATTATTAGGTCGTATCCCGTTCTAATTCAACTTAGGTTTGTGACACGAGACCACCGTGGTCCCGCCTCGGTCCCTACTTACCGGCGTGGAACGGTACGGATGCCTCCGACCGTCTAACCAGCACGGGCTAGTCGCCAAGAACCTCCTAGACTCTCGCAAGAGCTAGGCAGATGATGTCACCGCCCGTTATCATACACTTGGGCCAAATTAGTATAAGGTCGGTGGTCCTATTACCGGTTTAGTTGTTATAAACAATAAAGAATAAACACACACCACCAAACACACATCAATGCTAATACAAGGAATACGAGCTAAGTAAGTCCGGAGACTTACCTCGTCACCACACTCAACTCACGACACTCTCGCTTCCTTAGGGAGGAAGCCCGTAACCTGCTCACAAGAAGATAACTATATCAACAACAACCCACTCACAATAGAAGTCTTAGACTTCTATACAAATGATCAACGTAAGACCATTTGACTCTCAATTCTAGGATTGTATCCTAGAATCTCTCATGCTCACATCATACTCAACACAAGCTAGAAGTCCTAAGACTTCTAAACCCTCGGATCTCACAAGATCATAACTCAAAATGCAACTAGGATAAGCCAACCTAAACTCCAAAATCCCACAAGATCATACAAACACACCTCGAGCCTCAAAATGCTCACAAGATCAACCATATAACTTAAAGTCTTATACCAATCTCACAAGATAACCAACACCTCAAGCTTAGAATCAACATCAATCCATCAAACAATATCAAATCCTCGAAACTCACCTAAGGTTCAAAGCCACTACTTGGCATTAACTCTAAGTTATGCTAGATACATCCTAGCATGATACTACCATTACCGAACTAACGAAGGAGAAGTACTCACACGAGATCCAAGGTGAAGCACGGTCTACGGCGTCAAGAATGAGTTTGATGGCTTTTTATCGGGCGCTTCCGGACCTAAGGACAAAACTAAGCAAAATTAGCTTAAACGCTAATTTTGAAAGGAAGGTTTAGCGAATAAAGATTTTCCAATGAAAACTCCGTTTTTCAAAACCGGGGTTAAACCCATTAGAACCAATTCCGGGTAAAAAAAAATCAAAAATGGGAAGTTGATTGTAAAACCGAATTTCAAATTTATCCAACAATCGGATTTAAACCATCAAAAACACCAAATTAATTTGTAAAGGAGTTGGTTCACAAATCATAACAAAATTAAGGGTTTAATAATTTACTGCAGGGTATAAATGTTCCTTTTTCAAAGTTATTGGGTCACAACTGCAATTATCAATAAACTGGGGTCAAAACTGAATTAATTACAAAGAGAGGGGCACATTTATAATTTTATAAAAATCCTCTCTTCACCCTTCTGATGCATTCAACAAAGAAAAGCAAGGGAAAAAGGGCAACGCCCTTGTGGCTGGCGTAGGCGGCGATGGCGCCGGAGAAGCAATTGGTCGGCGTCGGTGCAGGCGGCGGCTCCTCCGGAAAAAAAAGAAAAAAAAAAAAAAGTGGGGTCAAATTGTCTAGATTGACAAAGGAAGCCCTTGTGATTAAAGATGTGACACAGAATAATTGGAATTGTAGAGGCGGCACAAACATAGAGAGTATGATTTACAACCTTGGTAAAATGTATGATCGAGTTGTGAGGTGATTGCAGATGGAATCTGCATGTTGGCTAGAATAGACATGAGAAGGAGTAAAGTTGAATGACTAAAGGTTGCTAAATAGATCCGATATTACCCCAATAAGATAATTACCGAAAGGTGTCTATATAAGAGTAATGAGAAATAGTGGTACTCCGATGAAAATTCAAGCTCGATTGCTGACATAAGAGTTGATAAAAGTAATAAGACCAACCAACGTGGTCCGTAAGGCGTACACAAGGAAACACAAGGGGATTTAACTATCCTACTAGGGGTAAAGATTTTATAGAAGATAAAGCGACACGAGCATAAGGACAACATAATAAATACGAGTCAAGAACTTTGATTTTTGATAAAATCATATACAACTGAGGTTTCTTATGCAAATGGTACCGATAAGTGTTTAATAAAAGTCATACACATCGGACCGATAACGCTTGGATGGATAAAGTGTAAACCAAAAGAATAACTTAACTAGTAAGAAGGAAAGTCATGTATCAAAAGGTGGGTCTTGCTAAATTGGGATAAAGTGTTGAGATGATGATGCCTTTGTAGAATCTATGCAAGAGTACAACGTAACTGAGGTTCCAAAATGAAATGAGCAGTAATGATCAACTGAAAGTTGAGACCGATTCAGGGGAGGAAATTATTATAAGACGAGTCACCTAGTAGAAGAGTTCACAAGACAAGCTTGAGAGACCAAAAGAGATAAAATGTCGATCCGGATATGAGGACCTAAGGGGCATGGAATGGGATACCTACAATGGAGTGTAGAAGCAAAATGTAGACTTTACAAGTGTGGAGAGGTTTTGACCTCCTCAAGG
Organism: Fagopyrum homotropicum; assembly: GCA_033239125.1. Lineage (NCBI taxonomy): Eukaryota > Viridiplantae > Streptophyta > Magnoliopsida > Caryophyllales > Polygonaceae > Fagopyrum > Fagopyrum homotropicum. Next base: position 24,041,811 of record BSWB01000007.1, on the reverse strand, counting down.
ATATAGGAATTTGAAAGAAATCACAATGCCGGTATCAAAGAGTTGAAGCCCTATAGCAGAAATAACGGAGTTTCATGAAGGCAATATTGCCGGTAACACCAGCGAAGGAATGTATATATGAGAACGACCTTGGTGGCTCGAAAGTTCAAGGTAACCCCAATTATCACGGGACCTAAGTCATCAACACCGACGGTCCATTCAAGGGGAACTGCAAGGGGATGATAACTAAAGTCATCAGAACTACCAAGACACTCACCAGCTATCATTGAAGACATGGAATGATTATTTATGTCAAGATGAATGACCCAGTTGGGCTCGAGAAGTAGAGTTAGCCTAAGGAAACAGAAGTGTGGAAGATAAAACGAATTAGCGAAGCATGAAAGGATTAAGCGAGCAGATGATGCTCACAAAGAATTTAACGCCAGTATAGGTATGAGAAGAGTAAGTCCGGGATATTGAGATAAGTCAATTACAGACTGACCGACGTCAATTGAGGACGTGTAAGTGTTGGTTGAACTGACGAGTAGGTACCGTTAAGAAGAGACATTAGTGACTGCGGTTTTAAGAGGTAACTTTGCCGATGCCTTGGAGGATTCCCCAAGTAGGCAACGACAACCTTCTGGGATGATCTAAGGAGACGGAGAGAAATCGGGTTAGAGGTTGCTTACTGGTTGATTCAGAACAAACTACGGTTGAGTAAGAGAGTAAGGGTCTGTTTGAAGAGGATCTTGCTAGTATTAGAAGGGAAGTATAGGTGGGGGTTGGGTAAATCATGTTGACCCTCAGAAAGACGCCATTGTGACTAATGGGTGTTACAACAGAAGTGTGGTAGGCCCATAACCCACAGATGAAGAAAATCAATGTTAGGTAACTATGATTTCAAGTTCAGGAATTAGAGATATATATAAAAAGGTCCACTTGGGTGTGTGATTTGTTTTGACTTATATAATTTTGAAAGCTTGACAAGAAGTAGGTGAAACCCATTAATTAAGGAACGATCCGATTAGGTCACATTGAGGAAACCGGGCCAAGCGGTATGTATAACAAAGAGCATTAGGCACTAAGTAAAGTGCCGACAGAAGTTTAAGATCATTATTTCATAATCAATAGTCGGGAACTTTCGGGAAAAAAAAAGGGGGCCCAGTGGAAAGAAAAGTTTGGTAGAGTCATCAAAAGAGCTGGAAGTAAGTTTAGAAAACCAAACCGTGGAGAGAGTACCTACCGGATCCTAGACACGTCATCGGTCACGAGGATCTGATAGTTGAGCCTGATCATACATTTGTAGAGTACCCAATAGCTGACTGGAGCGCAGTACTAGACGTCTGCGGTCCAAGGAGATACTGATGTTGAGGATCCAGTGGTCTAGACGAGGAGCCGATGAGACTACTTGGAAGACAGAGGAGAGTATTTGGCGTAATAATCCCGAGTTTTGTGCTTGGTTAGCTACTACTTCTGTACCGACGAGTTAGTACGCGGATGCTGTTTTGTTTGACTTTTCATGTTTTCCTTGGATTGAGTGATTGTGTTTTCTTTGATGTGTGCCTGATTATGATGATTGAGTAGTTAGATGTTAGAAAACGGGACTTAATGGAACCAAGTTATACAAAGAAAGTCGTTTGATTGGATACAGTATTCTAAGTTTCGGGACGAAACTTATTTTAAGGGGGCACTGATGTGATTAAAACAATGGGTCCCGACCTTGGTTTAACAATGACTTTACTAGGATCTTACAACAAGGTACAAATGTGATTAAAACAATTTCAAAACCTAAAAATTTTATTTTATGAATGTGCACATGTTACAGCCTTACAAACATTTATATATATACGTAACATGCATGCCGTATGGAAGACTCCCCCGTCTCCATCTAATGAGTACGTGGACCCGGCTGACCATCCGTTCTGGATCTCTCTATAATTGTCTATCTCTACAAATCTACAACACGGATAAACCGTTAGCTAACAATCCAATATAAGCAGAAATAATAATAGCACAAACACACTCAAGATAGCATAAACACTCATCATGGTGGCACACAATTTGGTTATTATCTGATAGCTTAGGTGATTCACTTTATTCCGTTTTAAAGTTGTGGCACGAGAATCTTAAGAGTTCTAGCCTCCGTTCCTTATCCAACCGGTGTAGGTCTAGCTTACCTCCGCCGGTAGCATCACTACAAACCGAGTGTGGACTAGTCCCTAAAGAAACCCCCAGCGCCCTCAGACTATTGAGCAGAATGCCACCTCCCGTTACTCTTAGGCCAAGGTATAGGTCGGTATATAATTATTACTAAAATATAACTATAAACATCTCATTCACACACCACTACCATTATTCATACTCATATTTAGAAGTCACCTAAGTAAGCTCAAAGGACTTACTTGAATCCAAACATAATCCCTTTATCTCGACTCGGTCTGTAACCGCAGGAACTCAACCGCCTGTTATAAAAGGCAAGTGGATCAATAATGTATCCCATTTAATTAGAAGTCTCTGACTTCTAAGATATTTAACTCTATCATTAGATAAATTACCAAAATACCCTTATACGGGTAAATGATCATTTTACCCTTGGTCCGAAAACTTTATAAAATTTCATAACAAAGTTCTAAACTATTCTTTGGAACTCAAAACCCCACTCAAACTCTCAAAGGAAAGTTTGCTAAAGATTTAGAAGAGTTAACTACATTCTTGACTTTTATAAAAAGTCGCTAAGGTCCGACTTTGGCTTAAGATATGAGAACCGAATAAACATATAACAATCCAACAAGAATCTCTAAGTCTTCTATGATATGCACTCTATCCATAGAAGCAAGAACTTCCTAAAAACACCTAATAATCAATTCTACACAAATTCCCAAAGTCGGTTCCAAAACCAGAAAATTCAGACTTAGCCAAAAACTGAGTGTTTATAAACTAATCAACTAGTCCACTTTGGACCTTCATAGATCTAAATCCCACCGTTGGATCAACCCCCACTTTTAATACATCACACTATGCATGACACTCTACAACATACTAAAAACTGAACGGTGAATTATATTTATAAGGTATCCAAACTTAAGCTTAAACATGACTGCACAACACCAGATATTTCCAGCACTTAGCAATTTCAGCAACATCCAGAAAACTGTTTAAGGTCCCAACTTTCAAAAATCATAACTCCTAAACCACTTGCTGGATTCATCCCAAATTTTAATATGTTCTACAACAATATGCCAACTATATCATATCCAAAATTCAAGTCCAACAGAGATCAAAATCCTAATCAAAACTATCTCACAAAACAGCATCACATGTTGTTTTTCTCAACATTCAGCACATTCATAAAAATTGTACGAGGAGTCAACTTGAAACATCATAACTCTCAAACTGTAACATGGATTCCTCTAAAATTTTAGTATGATGTACTATGCAATACCGTCTATGACATATCCGAAAACTAGCCAAAAAGAAGAAGTCTAACTTACCCAAAACTGGACCCGAAGTTGACTGTTTGTCACTTCCGAAAATTCAGAAAACGCCTCAGCTCGTCAAGCTATCTTCCGAGGCTATTAGGGACGGATTGATGATACAAAGGGTTCCCAGATCAGCATATATATGTTAAGGATCGATCAAAGAGAAGGACCAAGGAAGGACAGATTTGGATCTTACTCGATTCTATGACTCGAAGGCACGAGAAAGACAATCCAAGGCTGTTGCGGATCAGATCTGGGCTCCTCGTATCAGTAGTATGCTGGATCGACAGAATAGAAGCAGCAGTCCGGGTGCCAGAATTGGGTCGACAGAAGGAGCAGCACTCGGTCTTGGGTGCCGGTTTGGGTCGACTAAAGGGGACTAAGCCGTTGTTGCTGCGTGGTTGGAGCAGGGAAGGTCCCATGGTTTCTTGTCAAAAAAGAGGATGGAAGGAAGGGTACGAGGGCCGGTCTGGGGCTGCTGGCTCGCCGATAAAGAGACGCCAGGGCTCCGTCGCTGGTCTGTGTGAGAATGCGACAGACAGTTCTAGGGTTCCGGCCGTTACAAGGTTACGCAGGAACGAGGAGATATGTCCTCCATCTGAGCGTGAACCTGGACGTCAAGGTGGAGTTTGCTGCGTGATTCCAGGGATCGTTAAGGAGGGAATCTGTAACTTCCTTCTGCGTACAAACGTGTGTAGAGGGCTGAGCATCACTGTTGGGCTGCTGAGGAATGGGCTGAAGCGAGGGACACGCAAGGTTGGGGTCTTTCCTGGGCTGGTTGGGTAGAAACGAGGGAGTACTGGGCTGGTATGGTCCGGTTGAAGCAAGGAGGAGGTGAGTGGGCTGAAATAAAAGAGGGAAAGGTGGCTAACAATTTATTTCAAGACTTTGTCAAAAGCTTGTCTTGGTTTTGTCTTAAGCTTGTCGGTGTCGTCAGTGATGTTGTCATGGTCTCATCATGGCCTTGTCAAAACTCGTCGGATGGTATCATCATGATCTTGTCAAAAGATATGAACTAATGGTTGCAAGAATTAGGGTTTGGTGGAATATTTCTATCATTTTATGTGAAAATTGAATTCACATAAAATGATAGAATGGTTATGATTCATGGAACTAGATCTCATAAAAAAAATTCAACGGTTCGAAAACCGATTAGACTCGGAATTAACGGAATAAAATTTTCCGGATATTACATGAAGAAGGATGCATTTCTTGATTTCTTATTGTATTGGCATGTATATCTGGTAAATCTGACTTATATACCACAAACCAATAAGCACTATTGTTGTGTGCATATCTTCTAAAAATACAATCAATGGTTTTAGCTCCAAGGAGGTGGTACATCCACTTTTCCTAGACACCCCCACACTTTGAGGTATTTGTACGACGATATCTTACCTTTCCAAAGTCCATATGGTATTTTGCTAGTTACCTTATGCAGTATTTTGTTGAGGATATAGTTGGTGGTATGCAATGCTTGCCCCCAAATGTTCTAGGGTAACCCAGAATCCTGCAACAGTGCATTCGTCATCTCTTTCAGAATTTGGTTCTTTTAATTTGCATCTCCGTTAGACTAGGGTGAATAAGAAGCATTTGTTTGATGAACTATCCCGTGTTATCTACAAAACGCATTAAAAGGTTCATCGTACTCGCCTCCTCTATCACTTTGGATAGATTTTATGGTTTTACTAAGTTGGTTTTCAACTTACAACTTGTATTCCTTGAACTTTTCGAAGGCCTCATCCTTGCTTCTTAGCAAGTAGATATAACAATATCTTGTACAATGGTCAATAAAGGTCACAAAGTACTTTCTACCACCTCTAGTTTGCACAAACTTTAAATCACACAAATCCGTGCGAATTAAGCCTAGTGGTTCGGTTGTTCTCTCCACGTGTGGGGATGACATTTTTGTGAGTTTTGCTTGTATGCAGACTTCACATTTGTCTTTGTTTATTTTTCATTTTGGATTTAGGCTCAAATTCATTATTCTTTGGATAGACTTATAATTCACATGTCCTAAATATTCATGTCAAATAACAAAAGACTCAATAATAGAAGAAACATGAGTTCTATTCATTAAAACATCAGATGTAATTTTTGGGATGACTATCATTACATTCATTTTAATTTATTCATCCTTCACATAACCTTTGATGTGACTGAGTTCCCCATACATAGTTGCTCTCCCCATTTATTCTTCTAATAGGTGGTGAACTTCCCTTTGTTAGAATAGATATGGCGGACAACACCAATGTCATACCACCACTCCATCGGGTTGCTCCCGATCATGTTGACTTCAGATGTCATAGCACATAGATCAATATCTATTAGCCTTCTTCAACCATGTGGGCCTTTGTCTTTCCCTTGCACAAATCACCCTTGATTTGGCATTCGTCGGACTTGTGGTTCATCTTGCCACAATTGTGATATTTGGCAACGAACTTCTTCTTCATTGATTTATTGTTGGGGACCTTGGGTTGAAACTTCTATTTCTTGTCCTTCTTCAGTCAGATTAGCTTTTTTCGACTTCTCCCTATCAACATTGCGATTGCTTATTTCAATCCGCAATTTGGCCATGCAATCTTTCATATTTCATTTTGCTTGTGCAAAAGGTAGCTCTTAAAATCCTTGCAAGATGGAGGGAGTTTCCCAATGAATGTTGTTACTTAAAATATCTCACAAATAATCATTCTTGTAGCAATAATATCATGGACTAGAAGTTGCAACTTCTCAGCTTGCTCCATGATAGGCTTATGGTCCACCATTTGAAAGTCCATGAACTTCTAACAACAAACTTCTTATGACATGCGTCCTCAAACTTTTACTTTTTGTCCAAGGCAGCTCAAAGCTCCCTAGAAGTATTGACCTTCCCGCACTTGGTACAGTGGGTCAGCTAGGCGGCTTAATATCCACCATTTGCTCAGATAGTTACCATCCAGACTAGTTTCGAGGAATGCTCCAACATTCTAAGTAGGAATAATGGGTTTATCCTCAATCAAATATTTGTCCAGCTTCAATGTGGTTAAGAAATATAACATCTTATGTTGCCATTTTTTGAAGGTAGTTTTATCGAAATTATCTAGCAGCAATCCTGCTCTCAGAGAGCCAGACATTGTTACTGCTTGAGGGACATGTTCATGACCAAACTGTGGACCGTTTTGAGAGGTCTCAGCCTCGATCCTCGGGTTTGACATGACAACGGGTGGTATACCACTCCCAAAATGAATTTGGGGCGTCTACTCATTGCTTTCTTCACCCAAAGCAGCAATCAAAACTAGTAGCACACCGGTTCCACTTCCATCTCCAAGAGTAGTCCGACCATCAATGGTCTTTTTATTGTTATCATTCATTTTCTAGTACACAAAGCATCCATAGTTAGTATATTATATTTCAATTTTTCTACGGAAATTGAAATTCAAAATCGAAATCAAAATTTGTATGTATAAGTCCATACAAAAACAAACTTGCTTTCGATTTAAAATTAAATAGAATGTAAAATTTTAAACAAAAACTTCTTTAATTTAAAAAACAATTTAATTTAAAAAACGATTTAATTTAAAAGAACCAATTTATTATTATTATTACTATTATTATTATTATTATTACTATTATTATTATTATTAAAATATGATTTAATTAAAAATAATTTATTTTTTAAAGTTAAAGCGATTTAATATTAAAACCCAATTTAATTATATTTTTAAAAATAAAACAATCGAATGCATTTTTTTTAATAGTCCAAAATGTAAAAAATAATCGAGAAGATTTGTAAAATAGGGCCCTTTTTGTTTAGTGTAGACTAACTAGGTCCTAAAAAAATCAAATTAAAAAATAAAGATAAAATAGAGAAATTAATGTTATAATTAAGGATTGAGGTTAGGTAGCTAATTGATTTTCGAATTAAAAAAGGTGCCAAAAAAATTTTAAACGGTTTTTAAAAAATGGAAACCGTAAATAAAAGATTCTCGAAATCTTTTTATAGCTGCTACTTCTATAAATCACAAATACACTATACTCTCTTTCCAACTCCATTGAAGGTGATTGAAGGTATCTTTGTTGAACGGCGTCTTCTCCGTCTTGCAATCGTCGTTTCCTGGTGTGTATTTCATCCATTGTTGTTTAATTCGAACCAGGTAAGTATTCGAATTCGATCTCATCTTTTCGGTTTATTCGTGCTAAAATCCCCAACATTCAAAACTTCTCAACCTAGTTTTTCAATTATCCGTACGATATTGAGTTCTATGATGAGTACATAATTTCTTGTGATTATGTACATATGTTCAGTCTTATGTACATACGTGATGAACATATGTTGGTTAGTAACTTTTTTTAGGAAATATATGTAGGAGAATCATCCGATGTAGTTGGGACATGAAATATGTACACATATCAATATATTAATGTGTTAAGTTTCAATTGTGGATCCGTGATGAATACATATTTTTCTATGACTTTCGACATAATTGTTACAATATGTATGCTCAACGGCATTTTATGTACATACGTGAAGAATATATATGTTTTTATGATTTTTGACATATCTGTTACATTTTATGTAGTAAATGGTGAAGATGATTTTCGGTTCTTCAAAGCTTCGAGCTGTAACAATGGCGAAAAAGGAGACAAGATGAAGATTGCTAGAAATGAGCCATCAATGAAATCGAATCTCTAATATTTTCCTTTTTTAATTCATACAGTTGCCTTTATTTTCGGTTGGTTAATTAATTCAAAAATCAGAAACTGCCTAATTATGTAAATAAATAAAGATAAACAGGAGAGAGAAAGATTGTGATTTATTGAGTATCTTTAATTCTGTTTTTAATAAATCTTTTTATGAAAATATGGAGGGGCCTAGTTTATCAACATATAAACAAAAGGGTCTAGTTTATACACCTTGATACATAAATTGCCTACTTAGCCAACTCATCCAAAATAATCTGGGATGCAAGGGTTCCTGCACGGAAATTGTTAGTTTTCCAGAAAAAAATTTCGGCAATAATTCCTCCGAATTATGAATCTGTAAAACTCAAAGACACGTTAGTGCACAATAGTTTAACGATATTAAGTTTCGTTTTTAGAATTAAGATTGTACGGACTATAGATCGTAAACATGCTGTAAAACTCACTTTAGAATTAGGATCAAAAAATTTTCCAATTACAAACCTGAATCTTGCAAAGTCGAGATACTATAACTTTTCTTAATTCTAAAAAAAACTTGTATTACGACGATTACCGGTGCTCAAGAATCTCAAGATATAATTGTTGTAACACCCCAAATTCTCGGAACTCGGGGAGCTACTGGTTAGGACCTCACAATGGGTCCCGACCTTGGTTTAACAACAACATTACTTGGATCTTACAACAAGGCACAAATGTATTTAAAACAATTTCCAAAACATAATATTTTTAATGGTATTAACGTACACATGTGACAGCCTTACAAACATATATAAAGATACATAACATGCATGACGTATGGAAGACTCCCCCGTCCCCATCTAATGAGTACGTGGACCCGGCTGACCATCCGTTCCGGATCTCTCTGCAATTGTCTATCTCTACAGGTCTACAACACGGATAAACCGTTAGCTAACTATCCAAATATAAGCAAAATGATAACAGCACAAACACAAGCAGAAACAAAAATAAACAAACATCATGCTGGCACTCAACCAATTATTATCTATTATTTAAGTGATTCACATTATTCAATTTAAGTTGTGGCACGAGAATTATTATTAGTTCTCGCCTCCGTTCCTTATCCAACTGGTGTAGGTCTAGCTGACTTCCATTGGTAGCATCACTACAAACCATGTATGGACTAGTCCCGAAAGAAACCCCCAGCGCCCCGCGAGCTACTGAGCAGAATGCCACCGCCCGTTACTCTTAGGCCAAAATATAGGTCGGTAATTATATATCACAACCTATCTCTCTAACATTTCAATCACACACCACCATCATCATTTATACTCATATTTAGAAGTCAGCTAAGTAAGCCCAAAGGACTTACCTGATATACAGCTCGACTCTTTGTAAACCACTCGTTCTGTAAACTGTAGCAACTCAGTTGCCTGTCAAAGGCGATAAGTGTATTAGCACACTCTCACGTAGTTAGAAGTCTAAAACTTCTAAGATCGAATGATGTATTAAGACATAACTAGTTACAGTGTTAATTTAGGGTAAAATGACCATTTTACCCTTGGTCCCGAAATTCTCGAAAAATCTAGAATTCATGTCTAATCTCCTATTTGAGGTTCTAAATTTATTTTCTAACTCCTAAAATTTTATTTGGTTCCAAACTGACATTTTTTTCTATGTTTCTATTTTCCGGAAGAATTGTAAAGGTCTAACTTCGGTTCTAAATATAAAATTCTTAACAGCTTATAATAATTCCGAATTAAATCTCTAGATCATCTATGAGGTTCTATCTAACTTTAGGAGAAAGAATTTCTCCAAACTGTTCATTCAACAGTTTTATAAAAATTCCTAAAGTTGACTACTCCCTTTACAAATTCTATACTTAGCCCAAATTTGAGTAGACTTTGAAAAATCATAACTCCTAAACTACTCACTGGATTTATCCCAAATTTTAATATGTTCTACTATAAAATCTTATCTATAATATATCCAAAATTTAGCTGCAAAGGAGATCAAAATCCTATTTAAAACTATCTCCCAAAACCGAATTTCAGCACAACAGAAAAACTGCTTACGACTCAATCTTGGAAAAATCGTAAATCCCAAACCACTCGCTGGATGCCTCTCAAATTTTAATATGTTCTACAACAGTATGTAAACTATATCATATCCAAAATTCAAGTTCAACGGATATCAAGAGCTTATTCAAAATCATCTCACAAAACAGCATCACTTGCTGTTTTCCCCAACACTCAGCACGTATATAAAAACGTCAACTTTGAAACACAATAACTCTCAAACCGTAACTCCGATTCTTCCCAAATTTTAATATGATCTACAACAAGATGTCAACTATATCATATCAAAATTTCAAGCCTAACAGAGATCAAAAGCCTATCCAAATTTATTCCACAAAACTGCATCTCAAGCATTTTTCCTCAAACTCAGCACACTAAAAAAAACTGCTTGAATAGCCAACTTGATAAAATCATATCTCCTAAACTATAACTCAGAATAATCCCAAATTTTAATATGTGCTACCAAAATATCTCATCTATAACATATAAAAATTTCAGCCAAAATGGATCAGTATTTCATACCTAAATCGGAACCCGAAGTTGGATGCTGTCAATGTTGGAAAACTAGAAAAAGCAACAGCTCTCTGAAGTTGCTCCTTTGGCTGAAATATATGGGTTTAAAGATGGTTTAGAGGCACCCATTGACACATAAACATGGAGGGGAAGTAAGGAGGTAGAGAGTGGTCATACACGAGACTCGCAGAAGGTGACGGCATGGTTGTTGCTGTTGCGCGACTGGAGCAGGGAGGCGACTCCCATGGTTGCTGATGGCGTGTCCCTGGCCACATTCAAGAGGTGTGAGGGAGGGAGCTGCGGTATGCTGGTTGACAGAAGACGAAGGAGCCGGAGGATCTGCTGCGTGCAAGGGATGAGTAAGCAAGGAAAGCGTTTCTTCTGTGGATGTATCTGGACGGAATGCAAGCAGCAGAATGGAAGTGAATCTGCGAAGATCTCGGCTGTTACTTTCCTAGTAACGTTCAGCAAGAGAACGTGGTATTGCAGTTGGGCTGGCGCTGGGCTGGAGCTGGCAACGCCGGGCTGAAAGGCAAAGCAGCAGATGGGCTGGAGTTGCTGTAAGGCTGGGCTGCTGAAAGGTAGAGTAGCAGATGGGCTGAAACTGTGGATCCAAGGTGCTGAAGCTGGGCTGCGGACAAGCTGCTGAGGCTGGAGAGTTCATGGGCTGGGCAGCTGGCGCTGCTGGGCTGAGGGTACTGGATCCGCTGGGTTGTCAACAGCCTGTCTGGGCTTGTCACCGACTTGTCACAGCCTTGTCTGGCCTTGTCACAGACTCGTCACAGCCTTGTCTGGCCTTGTCACAGCTTCGTCACAGACTTGTCTGGACCTTGTCACAGCTTCGTCACAGACTTGTCCGGGCCTCGTCATACTCTAAATTAGGGCTAAACTTATTATTTTATGTGAAGGTAAGCTACATAAAATGATAAAATTTTATAAAGATCCTATCATTTTATGTGAAGGGAAGCTACATAAAATGATAAATTTTATAATAATGTGTCTAACTAAGTAGACGGATATGGGTCAACTGATCGAGATCGGGTTTGTTACAGAAATAAACGGAATAAAAATTCCGGATATTACATCAGTACCCCCTTAAAATAAGTTTCGTCCCGAAACTTAAAGGAAGACTCGTAACGTCGGAGTCCATGCAAACGAGTTTAAGCGCCGGAAAGAGGTCACAACGGTCGAGTTCTAATTTGTTTCTGAAATAGCCGGAAGAATTATTCCCGGGTATTACATCAATTCCCCCTTAGGATAAGTTTCGCCCCGAAACTTAAAGTACGTCAGTCATAAGGTCAGCCCTCAAGGTACGAGTCTAGTGTATCTACTTGTTACCGTACAAGAGTCATCGTTTCCACATATAAGTATCCCGCATATTAAGGTCACCAATAACACACATCTAGACTAAGCACTCAAGCATGAAATAAACAAGTAGTCAGATAATATAACACAGATATAGGTCCAAGCCTTAACTCGTCGCTCCCTAGATTATTACAACTATCTCCACAACGATCTCTGAAAGGTGATGTCTCATACTATCTACAATATCTCAGGTAACCTCGTCGGCTTTCCATAAAACCCATTTCTCCGAAAATCTTTACATGTACATACATCATAAGCGCTTGCTATCACGTCCTATATTGGTTATCGAATATCTCACCGGTATCATTCGGCCCAACTGTCCGATCCTCTATTCTGAGGTCCTAACTCGTGTCTAGTAGGTATTCCTTCTAACTAAATATGTTGACCAATGGGGTTGTTCTCTTCAATAGGGTGAGGAATAGTAGTCCCTCACTCACTTTCAACTCCGTTTGTAAGGTTTCACAAGGTTGTCTTACCTAGCTCACCTCTAGATCTTTTGATGACCTTCCTGAGGTAATTTATTCCAATTCCTTTCCTTCTGGTCTTCTAAAAAGGTTCCTAGTATCCGATCTAGGATATCCCCCTTATACATCTTCCGGTGCTTTACCAAGTGCTTAAGGTTAGTTGTATCACAACTCCCTTGGTCATGTCTACTAATATGACTCAGTCATATGGTTCCTCAATTAAAGAATAATTAAAGAATAAACTTGGTATAACTTAATAATCACAATCCGGTGGTCAATCTTGGTGTTCTACCGACGTTATCATAATATTTTGTAGATTTCTAGTTCCACTCAAGCTTCTTACGCAGTATCGAAATCTTAGGTGATATAGAATGTATTCACGATGACGACACTAGGCACAAGGTAATCTTACCTCACCATCGTTTGATCCTAATTGCTTGATAACTGCTAACACACCATCAACATTCTACTCTTATATCCCTCACGTCTATCAGACCGATAATATTTCTCTGACATGCAACGCAACTCGGATCTGTTCTGGTATAAAATTCTTCTTATATTCTACTCTTGAGATTATGTTTTCTATATGTACGAGTACTGGTCTGTAAGTACACTCCCGTAGCTTCCTTTTTCATTCCATCAAGAAAGTCATTCTAAAGTACCCTGCTAGGTATTAAGTTCCCAATTTACTTGTATGCCGACATGTGACGAGGTCGGCATGCTTCACTTGTATCTATAATGGGGTACCACTCTCTTTCTATACTTCTATGTGCACATACTTTCTCATCTATCTAGATGGTGATACAGTTCCTCTACAAAATTTCTTGTCATTCCACCTAGCCTATTTCACGTTCTTTCTAAACGAAATGCGTTTTACCAATTATCACCGTCTTACACTCGACACGTCATTTTATGTACTCTCGAATTTCTTGTTATGTGGGTTAGGACCCATCACGCTTCCGCTGTGTTACTTTGATAATTATGTTGTCACCCGTTAACCATAAGGACATTTTCCTTGAGTCTAAAATGATTGACCCCAAAACTCTTCCTCCCGATTCGACCACAAGTCTTATACGGATGAAGTATCAAGAACTTTCCTTACTTGCTTAAAGGATATAAGATAACGGTTAGAAGACAACCTCTCCCGTTCATTTTGTGGAATTCTTCTAACACGGATTCAAACTCTTTGATTCGACCGAGTTTGATCTAACCAACCAATACGAAATCTCTAACATGGTTCTCTTTATACCTTTAGTTCATCCAAGAAGGTTGTCGTTGCCTATTGGAAGAAATCTTCCAAGGCATCGGTAAAGCTACTTCGTAAATCCACATTCACAAATATCTCTTCTTGGCGGCACATAACTCATCAATACCAGCGACATTTGCACATCCTCCATGGATATTGGTTAGTCTATAGTTGACTTACCTCGATATCTCGTACTCGCTCTTCTCGTACCTCCATTGGCATAAAATTTCTGGTAAGTAACAACTACTCGGTTAATCCCTTTTCCCCTTCTTTAGTTCGTTCTATCTTCCCCACTTCCTTACCCTTAGGGCCAACTCTCTTTCTCGAGTCCCCTAGGTCATTCTCACCTGCTCCTTCCGTACCGTTGTTTATACTATCGCTTTGTTGAACTCCATTGACTCTACCACCGGCCCTTTACTCTTTTTAATATTGGCGTCGTGATTCCTTTCAACTTCTTATACCTCTGACGAGATCAAACTTCTCTACACTTGGGAGGTCTATCTTCGCTCTTACACTCAATTGCAGGTCTTCGTTCCTTGCACCTCTTAGTCACAAGGGTTTCTTCCGTAAATATCGGAATAGAATTATCGTTCTCCCTTGTATGGAATGCTACGCACATTGTGTCTTGACTGACATAGAACCTAATCAAAAGTGTATACTTCTTACTCCTCTAGTTCTTCTTGTACCAGCCATCGGTACTAGCTGTGACATGTACCTTTTTCCTAGCCAATAGGTAGTACATCACTCACACAATTTCCTTGGTCTCACATGACATAAGGGGGTTATTCCGGGCCGTCTCGTCTTTCTTCTTAAGTTCTTAATTAGGGTTCTTGGCTCGAACTCACTCCATGTTATTATTAAGGGTACTAGCACGCGTATCAATTTAGCTTCACATCTGTCGTCGTTGATCTCTTGGAGGGTCCTCCAAATATCTATGAAATTCTTTCATAAGTCTAGGGTTATCCTCCTTATCTGCTAACCAGTTACCACTAGTTGACCCGCACGTGTTATGTCTCAGTTATTACCAACTAGTCGGTAGTTGACCTTCAATAAGACCACGGACTTATTGTTCTTCTATCTCTTTCGACGTTTGATACAGTTGGTGAAATCTATTTTCTCCAGCTTCTTTGTTAAAACTCTTTAGCTCCTTCCACAATCTACACCTCTCTGGTTCTTTTATGAGATCACTATACTCTTTTGAGTCTAGTCCCAACATTCATTTGCCGTCGATGAGTTTGTCATGTCTTCCACGATAACTTGTAAGCGTGTCTTCACAATTCTTCCTGCTTGGTTCATCGTTTGTTCGTGTTTCCCTGATATGACCGTTAATGTTGGTAACTTAGATCTTTATGTGAATGAGAAGTTATTATGGACTCTCTAATCCACCAAATTATCTTTCCCACATTCTTCCTCTTAATTGGTTTTGTTTTGACCATGATACCCTTATGGAAATTCGTTGTCACAGTTTTAGTCTTCTAGTTTCTTTGATACTTATGATGTCGAAGTTTCTTTCAAAATTCCCGTATCTTGGAGGACTCCACTTCCTTCCATGGTTACACAGTCTATTTATCGTCATTAAACTCACTCTCTATCTTTGTAACCTTTAATCTCTCACATCTGGGTCAACACCCTATCCTCTTTGCACTCTCATGCCCATACTTGCCTATGGCGCCGTCCACCTTTGTTGCACTGTCATTTAACCCGCCAAGTGTAGTTGTACTCGACACCACTTAATTTGTATTCCGATTTTGTCCGCTTCAATTTGCGCTTCTTATCAGTCCTTACGTATATTCTTGAGTTTCATCTCTCGTCTTCCCACCGCTAAATTCCTTGTATGGACTTCTATCACTTCTATGTGAGTTTATTTGATATTCTTTCTTATCTAATTATTCTCGTGGTTAAGGATCATCTTTTAATCTTCACTTTATGTCAACTCGTTCTTCACATGATCGTAGGAATCGCCAGAATGTACGTCAGGACACATTACTTTACTCCGAGGTCGGAGTCCATTATTTTCCTCTAGAGATACTCTTTACGATCTACTAAAATTTTATCATAAGGCGATGATCGCATGATATTAACTCAACTAAAGTATATTTCCTATCCTTTAAGGTACTAAAAAGTTACATGCGTATAGATATACATATAACTTACATAAACATACAATACTATAAGTCCACAAACTATTTCTCATCTACTAAGCTGCAGAGATCCACGGAGAACGATGGTGGTCCGACATACTACTAACCCAACAACCCGACTATGCACGTGTGTAAAAACAGAAATCCGTTTTGAAAATCTTAGACCCCTTTCGGGTTCTAGTTATTTTATACATTCGGTCTTTTAGAAGATTTCAAGTGCCATTGTTGCCAACCCAGAGCTCTGATACCATGTTGTAACACCCCAAATTCTCGGAACTCGGGGAGCTACTGGTTAGGACCTCACAATGGGTCCCGACCTTGGTTTAACAACAACATTACTTGGATCTTACAACAAGGCACAAATGTATTTAAAACAATTTCCAAAACATAATATTTTTAATGGTATTAACGTACACATGTGACAGCCTTACAAACATATATAAAGATACATAACATGCATGACGTATGGAAGACTCCCCCGTCCCCATCTAATGAGTACGTGGACCCGGCTGACCATCCGTTCCGGATCTCTCTGCAACTGTCTATCTCTACAGGTCTACAACACGGATAAACCGTTAGCTAACTATCCAAATATAAGCAAAATGATAACAGCACAAACACAAGCAGAAACAAAAATAAACAAACATCATGCTGGCACTCAACCAATTATTATCTATTATTTAAGTGATTCACATTATTCAATTTAAGTTGTGGCACGAGAATTATTATTAGTTCTCGCCTCCGTTCCTTTTCCAACTGGTGTAGGTCTAGCTGACTTCCATTGGTAGCATCACTACAAACCATGTATGGACTAGTCCCGAAAGAAACCCCCAGCGCCCCGCGAGCTACTGAGCAGAATGCCACCGCTCGTTACTCTTAGGCCAAAATATAGGTCGGTAATTATATATCACAACCTATCTCTCTAACATTTCAATCACACACCACCATCATCATTTATACTCATATTTAGAAGTCAGCTAAGTAAGCCCAAAGGACTTACCTGATATACAGCTCGACTCTTTGTAAACCACTCGTTCTGTAAACTGTAGCAACTCAGTTGCCTGTCAAAGGCGATAAGTGTATTAGCACACTCTCACGTAGTTAGAAGTCTAAAACTTCTAAGATCGAATGATGTATTAAGACATAACTAGTTACAGTGTTAATTTAGGGTAAAATGACCATTTTACCCTTGGTCCCGAAATTCTCGAAAAATCTAGAATTCATGTCTAATCTCCTATTTGAGGTTCTAAATTTATTTTCTAACTCCTAAAATTTTATTTGGTTCCAAACTGACATTTTTTTCTATGTTTCTATTTTCCGGAAGAATTGTAAAGGTCTAACTTCGGTTCTAAATATAAAATTCTTAACAGCTTATAATAATTCCGAATTAAATCTCTAGATCATCTATGAGGTTCTATCTAACTTTAGGAGAAAGAATTGCTCCAAACTGTTCATTCAACAGTTTTATAAAAATTCCTAAAGTTGACTACTCCCTTTACAAATTCTATACTTAGCCCAAATCTGAGTAGACTTTGAAAAATCATAACTCCTAAACTACTCACTGGATTTATCCCAAATTTTAATATGTTCTACTATAAAATCTTATCTATAATATATCCAAAATTTAGCTGCAAAGGAGATCAAAATCCTATTTAAAACTATCTCCCAAAACCGAATTTCAGCACAACAGAAAAACTGCTTACGACTCAATCTTGGAAAAATCGTAAATCCCAAACCACTCGCTGGATGCCTCTCAAATTTTAATATGTTCTACAACAGTATGTAAACTATATCATATCCAAAATTCAAGTCCAACGGATATCAAGAGCTTATTCAAAATCATGTCACAAAACAGCATCACTTGCTGTTTTCCCCAACACTCATCACGTATATAAAAACGTCAACTTTGAAACACAATAACTCTCAAACCGTAACTCCGATTCTTCCCAAATTTTAATATGATCTACAACAAGATGTCAACTATATCATATCAAAATTTCAAGCCTAACAGAGATCAAAAGCCTATCCAAATTTATTCCACAAAACTGCATCTCAAGCATTTTTCCTCAAACTCAGCACACTAAAAAAAACTGCTTGAAT
Source organism: Fagopyrum homotropicum (assembly GCA_033239125.1). Taxonomy (NCBI): domain Eukaryota; kingdom Viridiplantae; phylum Streptophyta; class Magnoliopsida; order Caryophyllales; family Polygonaceae; genus Fagopyrum; species Fagopyrum homotropicum. The sequence goes on along the minus strand of BSWB01000007.1, from coordinate 24,023,808 downwards.
AGCCAACTTGAGAAAATCATATCTCCTAAACTATAACTCAGAATAATCCCAAATTTTAATATGTGCTACCACAATATCTCATCTATAACATATAAAAATTTCAGCCAAAATGGATCAGTATTTCATACCTAAATCGGAACCCGAAGTTGGATGCTGTCAATGTTGGAAAACTAGAAAAAGCAACAGCTCTCTGAAGTTGCTCCTTTGGCTGAAATATATGGGTTTAAAGATGGTTTAGAGGCACCCATTGACACATAAACATGGAGGGGAAGTAAGGAGGTAGAGAGTGGTCATACACGAGACTCGCAGAAGGTGACGGCATGGTTGTTGCTGTTGCGCGACTGGAGCAGGGAGGCGACTCCCATGGTTGCTGATGGCGTGTCCCTGGCCACATTCAAGAGGTGTGAGGGAGGGAGCTGCGGTATGCTGGTTGACAGAAGACGAAGGAGCCGGAGGATCTGCTGCGTGCAAGGGATGAGTAAGCAAGGAAAGCGTTTCTTCTGTGGATGTATCTGGACGGAATGCAAGCAGCAGAATGGAAGTGAATCTGCGAAGATCTCGGCTGTTACTTTCCTAGTAACGTTCAGCAAGAGAACGTGGTATTGCAGTTGGGCTGGCGCTGGGCTGGAGCTGGCAACGCCGGGCTGAAAGGCAAAGCAGCAGATGGGCTGGAGTTGCTGTAAGGCTGGGCTGCTGAAAGGTAGAGTAGTAGATGGGCTGAAACTGTGGATCCAAGGTGCTGAAGCTGGGCTGCGGACAAGCTGCTGAGGCTGGAGAGTTCATGGGCTGGGCAGCTGGCGCTGCTGGGCTGAGGGTGCTGGATCCGCTGGGCTGTCAACAGCCTGTCTGGGCTTGTCACCGACTTGTCACAGCCTTGTCTGGCCTTGTCACAGACTCGTCACAGCCTTGTCTGGCCTTGTCACAGCTTCGTCACAGACTTGTCTGGACCTTGTCACAGCTTCGTCACAGACTTGTCCGGGCCTCGTCATACTCTAAATTAGGGCTAAACTTATTATTTTATGTGAAGGTAAGCTACATAAAATGATAAAATTTTATAAAGATCCTATCATTTTATGTGAAGGGAAGCTACATAAAATGATAAATTTTATAATAATGTGTCTAACTAAGTAGACGGATATGGGTCAACTGATCGAGATCGGGTTTGTTACAGAAATAAACGGAATAAAAATTCCGGATATTACAATTGTGTTGAGAATGTGAACTACGTAATCTATCGGAAACCTTCAAACTAGTTGAGTGTTGTATTCTCCAGAAATAGAAGTAGAGAGAAGAGGAGATGGCGTTTTTTGGATGATGAACTAAAGGAGAATGACACCCTATTTATAGGTACGGGAGAGAGATCCGTTGAGGAGTTACTGCACATATTGCATTTAACTAGGCAATATTCTACAAAAAAGTAACTCCCGAATTAGAGGATATAAAAGATTGATTTAAATATCAATTTTATCCATCAAGTATGTTGGACCGGCCCAAAACGTCACATAGGTGGTCAACCATGTTGCATCTTGGTCCGCCCGTCTCATCGCATCACAGCACGACACGTCACGATGCAGCACGGTTCGGCTGGCTATGTCCTTCCCCCATTGAAAATGGGTATTGACCCAAGGTCACAACCTTAATGTGTTTCTGCTTATTATATCCTGTAGTATTCCTCTCATTCTAGTCGATGTGGGATATACACATTTTATGACTTTTTCTCAAGTATTTGCTTTGTGCGCAACCAACTTCGGGTCTTCATTTCTCATTCAAACAGAAATTAAATTTAACGATGAATATACCACGAGCAAGAGCTCGCGTAGACGAAGTCAAAGCTATCACTTTTCAGTGTTGACAATGGTCGGAGCCTACCGAAAAATGCCCGGCATACCATGTATTAAATACACCATGTGTTATTCATAAAATTTACTTCCAACATATCGAATATAAACGGACTTACATCTAGATAATGGGGAAGAAATCTTGTGGACATTGCTATTAGCGGAGTCCAGGATAATGAGCTCCCCAGTTGAAGAAACCTCAACAGTGCAAGGGTCAATCCCGAGCTTCGATTTGCAATTAAATGAAAAGCTATATATTGGGCTTGCAATTGAACAAACTATTAACTAGAATAAACATTGACAAAATCGACGAATTTGTTCTTGCAAACGGTATGGCGGGAGAAGATAAGAACTTGAGGGAGAGTGTTTGGTTTGTCCATATCCGGCGGGAGACGATAAAGCTGCAAGATAATTACGCGGTGATAGGGCAGGGGCTTGAATCGGTCAACAAAAGTTGTGTGAGAAGGAAGAAAATTAGGTTTATATATTGGTTATTTTGTAAAATACGAAACTTTGGGGTTAGCTTTACAATTTTATAGTTTTTAATAATACTTTGAAAATTCACCCTTTTTCTAATCTCCTAAAAGCTCTTATTTGTTGTCTAAAGTGAAAAATGAAATATATGTTGGTAGTGTGGGAGTCAATTATCATCATCATGTGAGTCAATTTGACTGCTTCTTCTTCGATCTTTGTCCTAATAGTTGAAGGTAAAAAAAATCTTAATTGTGGGATCGTGTGTACCAAGTAAAGAAGTCATAGTAGGGGTTTTTATTATCTTTTTTGGAGGAACATTCATCCCCGAATAGATCTAGTTCACGTATCAACAAATATACTCTTTGAACTATGTATTGATTCTATTAATTGTACAGGTAGATCCTACGATTAGATATTCATATTAGATTTGTATTTCCTCTTAGCTTTTAGTCGATCTCAAAATTTGTCAAGGAGTTGACTATTATGATACTTTTGTTCATGTTGTTAAACTCATTTATGTCAAAGTTTTCTTAGTAGTAGCTTTGATCAGTAAATGGGACCTTCATCAAATGAATGTCCACAATGCATTTCTTCATGTCGATTTGAATGAAAATGAGTTTATGTCTCTTCCTCCTAGCTTTGTAGAGTTCATAAAGTTTGTCGTCTTTGTAGTTCATTATATGACCTTCGATAAGCTAAGTGAAACTGGTTTACCAAACTTATTACCGATTTTTTATGATGTGGGTTCATATAATTATATGTTAGATTTTTTTTCTTTCTTTTCTTACATTCGATATAATATTACCTTAAACATTCTTGTGTTATGTTGATGATCTACTAATCTCCGGTAATAACAAATCTTACTTACAAGTTGTTTTCATATACGAAGGATCTCGAGTCATTAAAATTCTTTCTAGTCGTTGAAATAACAAGGACGATTGTGGGTTATATCTCTCTTACCGCAAGTATTGTATTGGTCTTCTCACAAAATGGTCGGCTTAGGACGAAACCTACAACATTCCTAATCGAGTAGAATCATCATTTGTCCAATGATTTTAATCCTCTCTTTGCTCAACCAGACTGCTACCGCCGTCTAGTAGGTAAACAAATTTAAGTATCTTACTACGACAAGACCCAACCATAATTTTTTTCTCGGTTTGTACACGCCTCCACAACAAATGAATGGCTCGTTGTCTTGAGGGTGCTTCATCATGCTTGATCCCTCTCCACTCTCCTAGAAAACAAAGAAGCAACACACGGTTGCTCGATATTTATTAAATCAGGGTAAGGAGACATGGTCACTACGACATGCAAGATCATCTAGCTTGATCCCTCCAATCTCTTGGTATTATTCTTCCTCGTCAAAGCAATATATGGTGTGATAACCAAATTGTCCATCACAATGCATCTAATTCGATCTCTCATGAAAGCACAAAGTATAATGATGTTGATTGTCACACCATACAAGATTAAGTTAAATCCAGCATAAACATCACTCATCACATTCGCTCTCCTCTCAACTCGCCTACAACTTCACCAAGACTCTTGCATCGTCAATTTCACAAACTTCTTTTTAAGTTGTGTGTTGATCATAATATTAGATTTGCTATGATCTCATACACATATGGCAAGTGTTAATATGTATACTGGTGTACATCATTTCTTTGCTAAGTGAATAAACATACTTTTCCATTCATCTAAATCTACAAATCAAAGCGCATCGCAGGAGGAGGTCAAACATACAAAGACTAGCTACAGTCACAAACACAAATCAATAATTTCAGCAGAATCATTCTCTGGAATGATTTGGTCTCTGCCAAAGATTCACCAAATTGTTGGGTTGTTCAGAAAACCCGAAAAGAACAAAGATATGAAACAAAGGTTAAAATTCTACCATTTTAATCACATATCAACCAAACTGAAATCAGCTACAACAGAAAGAGAGGAAAAAATCAACAATATTTCCACATCCCTTCAACCCATCATCTTCTTGAACTCCTCGAAATTAACATGACCGTCACCGTCAGCATCAACGGAGGTGATCATCTGTGCGCAGTCCTTCTCCGAGACGTTCTCGCCTAAGGTCTTGAGCACCGCCTGAAGCTCGCAAGCGGAGATAAGTCCGTTGTTATCCTTATCGTACACATCGAACGCCTCTTTCAAATCCCTATCACCGTCGCCTCCGCCGGAGATCTCCTCCGATCCGCGGTGAAACTCTGCGAATTCCTTGAAATCGATGTATCCGTCGCCGTCTTTGTCCATCTCCGACATCATCCGTCTCACCTCCTCCGGCGAGTTATCGGAACCGAGTGCTCGGAGGAGAGACTCGAGCTCCTTCGCCGATATCAGACCGTCACCGTTGGTGTCGATCTTGCTGAATGCATTCTCCATGTCTTTCGACGGTGACATTGCGGAGAATGAAATTGAGAAAGCGGGTAACCGTTTTGTTTTGGGGAAAACCGGCAACGATACTTTATATTATAGCGATGGGTTTGCGCGTTGATTCTGCGTATTGAGTTGGACGCGTCTTTTGTTTTTTTTTTAAAATATCTACTGTAAATGATGATTACGGATCGCGCCAATCACTGATCTTTTTTATACTTTAGACTACATCATATTTAATAATAAAAATAGCATATACTTTTCCGGACGAATATTATATATAAAGACTTGCCAATTGGTGTTGTTATTGTTACAGAATTTAGTGGATTATAAATAGGTAAGACGTGCATACTTCGTCTGTGATTGATGATCTTGGAGTAAACAAAGAAAACACCACTAAAATATGTTATTTTTGTATTAAATTTATCTGCTATTATTAAATTTGCAATGAACAATACCTTGTAATGTTATGGTGCTATTTCACCCGACAGTTGATTATTTTGTTTCTAAAATATAAAAACATGCCCCCACACAAGAATATAATCTTAAATATATTCCCTCTCACGGCCCCAAATTTAATCATAAAATAAATATTTTAAAAGCCGTTAGTTTACGTAAATCTCTTTAGCAAACTTTTGAGTTGTCAACTACTCAGTCCTGCGATCCTCCAACCACTTTCAATTATTCTCGTAAACACCAAACTCCTTTCACCACTCACTCCGTTCTCCGCTCAGTCACTCCTAATATACGTTGATTTACATTTGTTGTATGGAAAGAAATAATGTGTTTGTTTCCATCGTTTTTGCATTAGTTGGAATTTATTTCGACATTGATTTGTAATGTTGGATAATACTCCGAAAATTAATTGAATTAGATTTGTGTTAATTTAAAAATAAATTTATTGTATACCTTTTAATAGTCAAAAATGAAAAAAAAAAAATACACACCTTGTTATTTCTCACGAACCACCTAAACACCCGGTGGGTGATGGGTGGATGATGGGTGAAATGTTAGGCGGGTGGAGGCGGAGTGAGCAAGAGTTTAAGTAAGTTGGGTGGTTGGTGAAAATAGTACACCCATCCATCAACCCATCAACCGACCGATTTTCATTTTTATGCACGGTTGTACACCCTTTATAAAAACCAAGGGCACGATAAAGGGCACACGATTGTACTGCACCTAAGAATCATGCGCTAACCGGTGGTGAATTTCAAGACCTTGTTTGTTTAGATCGAATGTCTCTTAGAGATCTTTGTTCCTTATGTAAGAGGTTCTCTCGTGATTCTTTTTTTTTTGGTGTGAAGGAGATTCAATGGTCTCCGGCGTATCTAGACGCGCTTTTATTAATTGGAAAGAAGGTTAAGTAGTCATCAAACGGAGGATAGCCCGACCCCTTACATCATCAAGTAAAAGATCAATTACACCCTCTGGCGGGTCAGACAATACAATCGATACAATAGGAAGGTTCAAAGCAAAACTAGCTAAAAAGTTCGCAACTCTATTCGTCTCACGGAAGGCGTGACGAAACTGGATAGACCAGTCTCTTCTATATAGTCATGGCACGTACGCACCAGACTGGCAAGGGGGTGATGAGGGGCTATGATGTTTCTGATGAGTTTGATTACAAACAGAGAATCCGAATCGAAGATTACCGATCGGTAACCCAACTCCCAAGCTACCTTGAGACCATGTACCAATCCTCATAACTCAGTCATGGGCACGGTACAAGTTCCCATGTTAGCGCCAAAACCACTCACCCATTCCCTTGCTGAGTTTCTAACAACACCTGTAGCGGTCGCGAAACCGTCTCTACTTTTTGCACCATCCGTATTCACCTTCACATAGTCATCTGGGGGAGGAGTCCAAGTTACATTGATCAAGTTCTTCCGACCTTTCATATTGTTCCTGCTCCTCTTGTTTCAGACCTCGGTATACTCCTTGGTTTTCACTTGAATAACCCGGCCCCTATTGCCATTGAAAATGTTGTCGGTGAAGGCCGCCTTGTTACGCCATTTCCAAGTCCACCAGACTCCAACTGCAAAAAACTCACTCCACAAATAGTCATCATTAAAATGATCAGTAGAGGAGATATTACCTCTTAACCAAGCGGGGAAATGTAGAGAGAAAAAATCTTCGACGTAAGCTCCAGCTTTCATGACTCTCCACATAGATAAAGTGTGGTGGCAATCTCTGAATAAATAGAGGAGGGATTCCGTAACCCGGCTGCAACAAGAACACTCCTCAGTGGCACTGAGATGGCGCATCCGACGCTCCTCGTTGCTCAATACCCCTCCTTTCATAAGCTTCCAAATGAAAACCTTTATTCTCTCTTGAACTCTGAGTTTCCAAATGAGAGTGTATATATTTCCTTCGCTGGATTGAACGTCATCAACACTAGTGAGGAGCCTATACGCAGTCGGTATCGAGTACTCGCCATCCTGGGAGAGTTGCCATCCAACTTCATCCTTTAACTGCGGGAGCGTCAGATGGCTTGTGTGACTAGATTCCACGCCGAGTGGTTTGACAGCAGCCAACTTCAGCAGCACCAGCATCGGGAGCTTCTCTTCAACACTCTGCCAGTCCCACGTATGATCCTCTGACCAGTAGTTGTAGACCTTTCTGTCGAGTTCAGCAGCATTAAGCGGTTGAAGAGCGAGGCTGCACAGAGGGACGTCCCCGACCCAAAGATCAGTCTAGAAGCTTATGCTTTTTCCATCCCCTAATATCCACTTCGAGCCCTTTGCAATAATCTCTCTGATGCCTCTGTCGAAACCTTTCCAAACATGTGAGTCTGTAGGTCTGGGATTTCTGTTGCATGTCATGTACTTTTGCTCCAGAATGCTTATCCAAATACTATTTTTACCCTTTAGAAAGCGTCATGCCAACTTACCCAACATGGCTAAGTTAGTCTTGGATATACTCCGAATGCCAAGCCCCCATTTTTCTTTCGGTAAGAATATATCTCTCCATTTAACAGTGTGCAACTTTCGACTTCCATTCTGATGTCCCCAAACGAAATTCCGGCAAGTTTTATCGATCTCATTACAGACACTCTTTGGAAGAGAGAGGGTAGACATGGCATAAATGGGGAGTGAGGTGATGACAGCTTTTGTGAGGATGACCCGACCCGCAAAACTTAAGGGTTTGCTCCTCCAACCATTCAACTTATGATTGATCCGATCCAACAAGCTAGAGAAGGTCGTTTTGGAGACTCTTCCTTGGAGGAGCGGAACTCCAAGGTAGTTTCCAAGGTTCTTCGTAACCTCAACTCCACTAAGTCTCTCGATCCTAGCACAAAGGTCTCTTGAGACGTTGGGGAGACGAAGATTTTTGACTTTTGAATATTGACTCTCTGAACCGAGGCATTGCAAAAAATCTCAATGCACCTCATGATAACACGGACTTGGGTCAGTGATGCTTCTACAAACAAAGTGATATCATCCGCGAAAAACAAGTGAGAAAGTGGGGGACCCCGCGAGAGAGGGTAATGGGCTTCCACTCTCCCATCTCCACAGACTCCAGTATGAGGTAATTAAGTCTCTCAACACACAGAACGAAAAGATAAGGGGAAATCGGGTCGCCCTGCTTGATACCTATTTCCGGAATAAATTGCTCAGTCACTTCTCCATTCCATATGACTTGCATTCTCGTTATGGTAACACACTCCTGGATCATTTTTCCCCAAGTTTCGGGAAACCCCGCCTCAAAAATAGTGTCCTCGATGAAGTCCCACCTCAATCTGTCGTAAGCCTTTTCGAGGTCCAGTTTCAGAATCATCCACTACTTACTAGTCTTCTTCTTTCTCATAGAGTGTACCACTTCATGCATGAGAACGATATCCTGAATCAGACGTCCTGGTATGAAGCTGCCTTGAGTAGGACCAACCAGACTCCATATGATACTTTTCATTCTTCTAACAAGGACCTTAGTGACGAACTTATAACTGACATTACATAAAGAAATCGGGCGGAATTGGCTGATGAGTTCCGGTTTCCCCACCTTGGCAATGAGGGAAATAAGAGTGTCATTGCTCCCCGAATAGAGCTGTTGAGTGCTAAAGAACCTGGAGACATCCTCCTTCATAGATTATCCTACAACATTCCAACATTTCTGATAGAAGATTGATTGGAATCCATCAATCACGGGAGCCTTGTAAGCTGCCACACTCTTGACAGCTTGCCAAACTTCCTCCGTCTCTATCGGTTTTTGAGTATTTACCCAATCCGACTCTGCAATATCCGGAAAGTCAAGCGTACTCATATGGCACGGAGGTAGCAGGTGGGGCTCTACTATACTATAGAGATCACGGAAGTATTCAACTGCATATTGCTCAAGTTTTGGTTGATCCTCCACTCATCCTTCGTTGCCAATCTCCAACCCCATCACTCTATTCCGGGACCTCCGAATAACAATAGAAATGTGGAAGAACTTGGTGTTCCGATCTCCATGCTCAAGCCACTGCTCACGGGATTTCTAGAACCAGATCGTCTCCTCTTGCTCCAGAATACTTTCTAATTCAGCCTTCAAATCTGCCTCCTCCTTAAGAAGGCTTGCAAAAATACCCCGGTTGATTCTCCCTTGGATCTAAGCTAACTTGGATTCAGCTTCAGATTTCCTGCGGAAAACATTACCAAAGACGAATCTATTCCAAATAATAAGAGAAGACTTAAGAGTAGGAAGAACCTTACTTACCTCATGATTATGAAACCAACACATCTCCACCATAGGATGGAAATCACTGTGGGTCATCCAAGCAGCCTCAAATCTGAAGGGCCTTCTCTCACATCTACAAACAAACGAGGAATCTAGGGACAGAAGGATCGGAGAGTGATTTGAGGAGAAACGAGCAAGGTGTCTAACATGAGCGTTTGGCCATTTCATGCGGCCATCCTGGTTCATGAAGACTCTATCCAGCCTCTTGAAAACTTTCCGCTTAGTCGACTTACTATCATCCCAGGTAAAGTCCGCTCCTGTATACCCTAGATCAATAAGACCATGGATCGTGATAATATCGTTGAAAACCTTTGAATCAGAATGGAGACCTCCAGAACCTCAAACTCTCTCATGGAGAAAACACCTATGAGGCTGTAAGAACTATTACCCTCTGAAATTCTGGCATGGAGAAATTACTTATGATTGTTAACTATGTTGAGTTGGACCTTATCACTCTTCCATAAAATCCAAATACCTCCTTCAAAAACCACAGCTTCAACGCGAAAGCAACCCGAAAAGTTTAAGCGATCACAGATAGCCTGCGCCCTAGCTCCAGAGGTCCGGGGCTCAAAGATGGCAAGGATATCAACATTATGCTGATTACACAAGTACTTAATAGCTCTACGGAACCCGCTCTTGCAAGCTCCGAAAACATTCCAAAACAAACAATTCATGATAAACAGTTAAGGGAAAAGAAACAGAGAAAGGAAGAAGCTACTGACCCAACTCGGACGTATTCGTGTCAGCCGTCTTACCATGGTTCTCTTCCATCATCTCGTCTGTCAAATCTGGATGCTGCTCACTTTCTGAAATTATACTTACCATCTGTTCAGATGGATATGGGGTCGGAGAGGTACCCAAGACAGACGGCTCTCCAATCTCTCTTATTTGTGACCGGCCTAGACTCATTTCGGACACAGTCCCACTGTTCAAGGAATCGAGCTCATGACCTCACTAGTACAAATACCCCCCCTAGACCCCGGTTATTTTGTACATGGGAACCCGGTTAAGGAAGCGTGGTTAACGGGAGCGAGGTTCGAGCGTTCGCACCCCGCTAAATGTCACCGAGTTAATATTTTCGGACCCCGGTTTTTTAATAACCGGGGTAAAAGTCAGACCCCGGTTATTTTAAAAAACCGGGGTAAAAGTCGGACCCCGGTTATTATAAAATAACCGGGGTATTTTTCGGACCCCGGTTATTATAAAATAACCGTGGTCCGAAAATTACCACGGTTATTTCATAACAACCGGGTTAATTTTCAGACCCCGGTTATTTTATAATAACCGTGGTACTTTTCGGGACTCAATTTTGTAATAACCGGGGTATTTTTCTACCGGTTTTTAATATTACAAAACCTTCCCCGTTTTCTACATAAAACCGTGGTAATTTTTAACCGTAATTTATTATTTTTAATATGAAAATAGGTAATTTTGTATTAGCACCTGCTTAAATTACACAATACGTATGGTGCGTAACCGAAATTATTCATTAGTAAAAAAATTATATCAAGCTAAAATGCTTAAACAAAATTATCATGTAATTAATATTAAAATTAGAAAATCCGAAAGTAACATCATATTTGCATGTAACCAGGCAAACAAATTTTAGGACATTGTTAGCCCATTTCTAATTGTTACAGTAATAAACACAAAACACAGGAAAACAAGATTGGTCAGGAACAAGACTGGACTGCACACCCAATGCCCTTCTGATGTCCAAAGCACCAATATGCACTCAAACATCCGCCTCATCTCCTCATCTACATTTAACCACCAGCCATAAAAATAAGATTAAGCTTTGCAACATACAAATAACAAAATCAATCCTTAACTTATAACAAGAATCCAAACTATTTATGAATCTTGCCTATTGCTTCAGAAGCAACCAAACCATATATGAATATTAGTAGAAAGTTTAAAATTCCATTCAAAAGAAATAAATCTGCATATTGTCACTGGGGGAGTAGAGTTAAGTTCATGCAGTAACAAATAGAAACTGGAACATCAGAGATATTCATTCGAAAAAATGTTCCTACTAAGTTGAAACCGTCTGATAAGAAAACTAAACAAAAAATTTTACTCTAACAGGCCTAAAAATATATACTTATTGACAAAAAATTACAATAATATAACAATACCTAAAACCAATAGTATATTCATGCTTCAAGCGGTCCTGCTACATATCATCCAGTATGCTAACAAGTGACTAACCATAATCTTATGGATGCAATTCAACCAATGAACACAAAAAACTAAGCAAACGACTTTAAATAAGGAGCACGAGAAGAAATGAAAAAAGTAAACTATATTTCACAATGAGAGGCCACTAGGAACTCGCCATTTATAACACCGAAAGAGAACAAGTTAAAGAAAGTGGGTGACAAAATTACTACAGTGGCCACCATGACCTTACATCACTATGAGAGGCCACATGGAACTCAAACTATTGCTTGATCATACCAACAAAGATGATCACAATCAAATTCACAAAATAGAGCAATAGCACAGAAGTAGAATCTTCACTTTGAGTTTTGATAACATAGGAAGCATGTAAAATCAATAATCATGTATCAAATTCATTTTCCGCTCACTGTAAAGGTAATTCAATTAAGAGTGAATTTTGTCAGCTTCCATTTCCATCCAACCAAAATGATCAATGAGATGCAGCCTGACACCCATATTCATCTGAACATTGCTTTCTTATTTTGCAGGACTATCATAAATGGGCTATATTACCCGGTAACATTTGTTTTTGGAATAAACTCCATTGGTTTATTTCTTTATTCAGCCCAGCTAGCCTTGAAATCTCTTTGTGATAAAAAAAGACAAAAAGCAACCTAGTTCCCCTTGATACCTGAAGATCAAAGTAAAGATCAAGATAGTAATGTGGAAGCCTTGTTTCAAATGTTGTCCAAAGATCAAGGTTCTAGCTTTAGTCAGTTTTGCTATCCAAAATCTGCAACCTGCAAAACTAATAAAATTAGAGGAACTCTTCAACTAATTCATTTCCACTCCATACATTTTTTTGTATCAGTACCGTTGCATGAAGGTTTTTTGTCTATTATTATATTTTCTCCACAAACTCATAAAATAAGAAAAGCGAACCTTCAGTACAACACCCAATCAAGCGAACCTGTACCAAAGATAACTTGTTAAAGGTTCACTTTCAACATCTTTCCTTATCCTTTTTTCTGAAGTTTTTGAAGTAAAATAGAGACAAGCGGAGAAGGCAGTTAAGTGAGAACATCATTCTGTCAGCAGAATTAGCATTTTTCATATGCTAATAAAAGGGTATCTAAAACATAATGTAAAGATGACAAGTAATTAAGATGCTTACAGATATTGAAGATGTTCAAGTTTACTAAGTTCAGGCACCAGGTGACCAGAAAGGTTCAATATTCCAAGGCACCTGAAGGTATCATCATAAGATGATCAATAAGCACATATTATTTGCAGCTCAAAGCATCAGAACCATGAACTAATTTGAACATAATTATGGACACATTGGATGAAGTGAAAAATGAAAATTACTCAGATACACAATATAGAGAGTATTTCCATAGTTTCAACTTTTACCATACTATACTAATGAATGCAAGAAAATGCATGCATGGTATAAACTATATCACATTTAAACTACACCTTGAAATAAAGAAAGAGCAACAAACTCATCACATTCTATTGTTAATTTCTTGGCTCGTAGAACATGCTTTCTATGGTATTTCATCTTAAACGTAGATTGTCAAATTTCGAAGGAAAAATCGCAATATATAAGAACTCTAATGAATTAGCATAGACTTTATGTCCAGCTTCTAATCTCAACTCATTCAGATCATATCATCTCAATTTCAGGCCGGAATAGAAAACTTTGAAAGAGGATAAAAAGATAGCTTGATCTGCTGACAGATGTACATGTGCTTATGCTACTCTATCAGCTATGCTTGTTGGTGAACAACCATGGGCGCAACTCTATCAGCTACACTATGATCAAAGTAGTAGAGAACTGCCACCATTGTTGCTAGGATGAATGCTCCAGGAATGTAAAGAACAGAAACATCAAGCATTTCCTATCCACATAATACAAGCTTAAAAAATAAGAGACTAAAATCAAGAAATGTAGCATTTTTAAACTTAGAACATACATTGATCACGGTCCAGTTTTCGTATGCAACAGCAGTCCAAACCAGAACCATTAGTGGAACACCATAATCAGCTAGGAGCCCTCGAAGCCACCCTATAAGAGAATATCCACATTAAAAGAAATAGAAATAATATTAAAATCAAGTTTTATAGCAAGCAGAAAGTTATAATGATGAAGTATACCTGCATCATAACGCCATGACCTGGCTTTGCTACTTCTTAGCGAAGTAAGCAAGTGGCCAAATGATATAACCAATGCAAACATTTCATTTGCAAACAGAACCCCTGCAAGACCATTGCAAACAGTTTCTTTTCTCCTGCAATTTTCGGGAACACCTCCTTTTTTATGGATGTGGGCCTTAACTCAATCCGATCTAGAACAGATGGGTTCAGTAGGTAGATTCCTGCATTGATCTTTTTTCCTACGAACATCTTTGGCTTCTCCACAAACTTGTCCACTTCTCCAGTTTGGTCGTCCATGACAACTACGCCATGCTTTGATGGTTCATCCACCTATTACCAAATCAAAACATAAAGATCAACACCATTTAACACAAACGAAAAGAAAAGTAGTCATTTACTTGTCGACTTTTCTTATCATCTTTGTTACCATTATGGACGCCTCTCCACCATGAGATTTATGAAATGCTATCATGTTATAAAGTGGGTATTCGCTGATAATGTCACTACTGAGGACGAAAAAAGGATCACCGGATTTGTCACCTAGTTTTTCCCTTGCTAAGGCAATAGGACCAGCAGTGCCTAGAGGTTCAGTTTCTTGGGAGCAAGTGATCTTTATCCTAAGTTTGGCCTCAAACTCCTTCAAGAATTTCATCATCATCTACAAACCGAAGTAGAGATGTTACCATTAAAACAATTCTAAAATTTCGCCAGTAGTCCGTAGTCAAATGAAATCAATCTTACCTCTGGCTGGTAATTGATAGCCAAAACAACTACAGCAACTCCAACAGCTTTTAGCGCTTCTGTCAAATGACCAATATAAGATGCAACATTGGACTAAAAAATTGGCATAAAACAAACAATTATTTTCAGGTAATTGTTCTGTCAAATGACCAAGAAGACCTTTATCTAGTCAAATAGATGAAGGATTACTTGATGCAAAATGGCTTTAGGACACTGAGTGTCAATGGTCTCAACCTTGTTCCGAACCCACCAACAAGAAAAGGAGGTCTTCCCGAAAATTGCATGGTTACTTTTAAACCAACACAAGCAAGAATTATTATGCCTAATGAATAAAAACCTATACATGGTTACTTTTGGGCGGAATCAAGCATAGGGATGGCAAGGGTATCGCTATACACAGGCAAAACGCTTTCAGTTTTCACGGCAAGAGATTGGCCTAATTAGCGGACCACACACTCATAAAAGCTTCAAATGACATCCATCATGATTTGAACAACACAATACATAAACAAAGGAACACAAAACACGTTTTTTCCTATTCGAGCTAGACATGTACAACATTGATGCCCAAATTTGTTAGATTTTGAGACTATTTGGATAAGAGCTAGACATGCAGAGCATGCAGTTAGAAGAAGAACTAAATCCTAAAAAGCGCAATACATCAATCTTCAAATGAAAATTTAATAAATACTATAAGGGTGAGGTTAGCACTCTATCAAATCTTCCACCAAGCCTTAACAAAGGAACCAAATTTGCGATCCTCACCCCTGTACTTAGCTCTAATTTTGGCACATTAGTATTACAAGACATAATTATTCAATCCAAACAGTGCACTGTCTCTTGGGAATGCGAGCACTAGATCATTTCCTCAGGATAAATGTGCTAAGTAGGAAGGTGGCATGATGGATGAAATTCATTACAATTTGCATTAGTATGTTTTCTAGTTTGTAGTGAAGTTTGGGCTGAGTTGAAGCTCGGACCAAAGCATGCCCTGGAACCTAATGAAGAAGAGGAAAAAAAAAGAGTATGGCCGGCACTCACCTGTGAGTCTGTGACGGAGTATGTTTGAGAAGCGGCCCCAGCGAGAGATTTAGGTTTTGTAATTTCGTCACTAACCGTGGTGTTCTGCTGCTCTGCGCGAGAATGGAGAATAAAATTGAATTGAGAAGTGGAACTAGTGGAGAAGAGAAGAGTGTATGGCCGGCGGCCTTCACCTGTTGAGTAACTGGAGAAGAAGCGTGAAGCAGTCCCGTTTGACGTCTAAGAGAGAAGCGCTGAAGAAGAAGCGCCCGCTCGCAGTCGTCGGAGAGTGAAATCGATGGTTAGGGCTGGCCCGCTGGGCAAACGTAACCGCACTGCCTAATTAGGGCTTAAACGACGCCGTTCAATTAGGATGGTTTACCACGGTTATTTTATAACCGGGGTCCGAAATCGCTTTTTCGCCACGGTTAGTAATATAACCGGGGTCCGAAATTTTAATACCCCAGTTAAATCGTATAACCGGGGTCTAATTTTTTTTTAAAAAAAAAAAAGAAAAATCAATTAACCTCGGTTATACATATAACCGTGGTCCGAAAATACCTTTTATCACGGTTCTTTCAAACCGCTCCAACATAAGCGAGGTCTAAGGGGGTTTTTGTACTAGTGCCTTTTTGAAGAACCTCTTCATGCGGTGGATCCTCATGTCGTTGTCTTTTGAGAAGGGTTGTGGCAGCGTGAGGTTCCTCCAACTTCTTTGCTCTCCAGGCCGCTCTTCTCGCTTCGTTTTTAATTCGGTTACGTCTTTTCTGTTTGCTCTCCTTCTCGGTAGACTCTTCATTATTACCTGCAACAGGGCCAAAAAAAGGGAGTATTAGTTTTAACCTTCTGTGATTGTATGGTTTCTACGTATTCTCCTCCTACAACTGTGACTGAAGGCTTCTGTTGCTTCGCATTGCTGCTCGGTGTATTGCAGGTGTTTGGGCTGGCGCCTTTCGCAAGTCCGTTGGATTGAGGCCCATTCACTGGGTTCCCAAGTCCAGAAGCACGATGCTCTCCCCCAGTCTGTGTAATGTGAGTTGAATTATTTGCCACTGGGCCTTCCACTTGTTTGGGCCCACTTGGTTGGGTTCTGGAAACTGAGGCCCCATTCTCCACTAATTTGTGGTACGGATATTGCGCTGAATTAGTTGGCTGATCTGCTTTAGAGCCTAACGAAAGATTCTTCCCTTTGCCTTGTGTATTTTTTCCTTGTATGACTTTATTCACATTCCTTGATTGATCAGCTGGGTAACCTAGATTAGAAACCTGAAGATTCCTTCCTTTTTGAGCTCTAGGTCTTCTCGCCACCTGCATCCATGGACCAAAGCCGGCATCAGCCTCTACCTCTATTGGCGTTGTGACCGGGGTTGTATTATGATGTTGTGGATCATTCCCGTTAGCATGGGAATCCCTCTCATCGGTTCTCTCAGCAGTTGCTTTACCATGATTTACCGGACCACTATAGAACTCACAGTGTGAAGCATAATGTCCAAATCTTCCACACTTGAAGCAGATTATGTCTAGACCTTCATATTCAATGGGACATCTCCGACCATTGATGAAAATAGCTTTTTTAAGGGGTTTACTAAGATCAATTTCTACACAAATCCTTATAAATATTCCTTTGTTAAAGTGTAGAGTTTTCGGATCAATCGATATAGACAAGCCAACTCCTTCCGAGATTTTCCAGATAAGAGCTTCATGGTACCACTGCACAGGAACTCCAGTTATCCTTATCCATGTAGGTGCTGACATAATGGGGTTCAAAGTGACAAAATCTGGAGACCAACGTTTCATGATAAGGCACCTGCCAAATACTGCCCATGGACCTCCTATAAGCACCATCAAGAGCTCATTCTCACTTTTGAACCTTGCAAGAAAGTAGTTGTTTTCTAAATCCATAATCTGTAAGTTCTCTCCACACTTCCACAGCTCTCTGATTTTTCTTTCCATAACCGGGAAAGCAACAGGAAAACCCAAGACTTTGAAGACTACCGAGTTGCTCCAACGCGCCTCAAGGTCATCTGCAACTTCTTTAGCAATATCAATTACCGGATCTCCTTCATCTCCGAATGGATAAGTGACAGTAATCCGATCTTCAATGAATTCTCTAGTAATCTTATCCTTATTAATATTAGTACTTTGGATCCCTCCAATAACCTCGTTCCAAGTTTTGGTTGGAGCCAAAGTACTATTAATCGAAGAATCTATAGAGGATACCACCAATAGCATTGCATTTGGCACAGGACAGACAGTCGTCTACCCGACATTGAATTTTGCGTTAGTATCCCCATTGAACTGCTTACCCTCAGACTGGATCGACGTATTTGGTTCAGCCAAGTCCTTCTCTTCATCTTGTTTCTTACCCAGATCTACTTCTTGCGTTGAGTTTATTGGCTCTATAGGCTCTTGTTGTTGAATGTTAGAATCTAGCATAACGGTATCATCAGTAGTAGGTTCACTAGGGATCGAATCGACAGCGTGGCTGCCTGAGGACTTGCCTACATCATCACCAACCTTGGACGCTCAAGTTACCGCAAGACTTTTCGCTTCTTGGGTTCAGAGCGTTTAGAGATTATATTTTGATATTATGCGCATGTTATACTATACTGGAGGTGTGAAGCAATTTTCCAAGTACGGCAGTTCGGAGCGTTGTCGACGTGACACCTGTCAACTTTTTTTTCTCCCTTCTTCTGACGGACGTTGTTTTCGTTCAAAATTTTGGCACATTTCGTTTAAATTATATTATACTAATGGTTCATATGTTTTTTGAACTAATAGTATAAAGGTTTGAAAAATATTTTCCCCAATTTTCCCCCTTCTTTTTTTTCTAACGGACATTTTATTTCGTTCAAATTTTTTGTTCTATTAGTTTATATTATATTGTACTAATAGTTCACACACTTTTTCTAAAAAAAAATCATAAGTTCAAGATAATGTATGTATTAATGATATAAAATGTTTAAACTAATAGCACGCTCGATTTGAACTAATTGTATAAATACTTCGAAATAACAATATTATAATAAAAGTATTCAAGTACCCATAATTATAAAATATGAACTTTTATAATATTAGTTCAAAATTTGAGCATCATAAGTTTTTGTGTACTGTTAATTCAAACATTGTGATTTGTTAGTTCAAACGTATAAAAGTAAAAATTTGCATAAAAACATAATTGTTAAATTAACAAAATAATACGTGAACTGATTATAAAAAATATCAGAACTGATAGTGTATAAAATTTGAACGAATGGAACTAATATTATGAATTGAGATAATAATTGCTACTATGCATGAAAATTAAAAAATATCACTATGTCCCTTTTAAAAATATATTTTCAAAAGATCAAATTCTCATGTACTAAAATTTTTAAAATTATCAACACACATGTTTAAAATCATTAAATGACGTGAATGAATGTAACATGTGGGATCAATTGAACCAATGACCCAAATTACTCCGTAATACTGCACCGTAGCACCCCTCCATACTTTCTCGTACCATAACTATCCAATAAATAACCATTACTATTAATTTTAATATAAATATATATTTTTGAAAATTAGATACCCTTTCCCGACCTGGAAATGACTCATGAGACCAAACCTGTAGCTTAGTCAAAAATCAACCCAGATAAAAAGAATATTCTAATTTTTAGTCAAAATTCGTTTGAATTCAGTTGAGAAAATTGGTGTAGGAAGCCCTTTTTGTATCCATGATACAATCTAAGCCCCTCCAATTTTCTCCCTAAAAATAAAACTAAATTATATTATAAAGAGGCTATTAATTGTGGGGACCACTCCCATTAAAAAGATTTTCCCTTAATTAAGGAGAATAAATAACTATTAAAAATTAAAAAAAATAAACTAAATTAAAAAGATAATGAATATTAATTATGGGACCATTCTCATTAAAAAAGATTATCTCTTAATTAATATGACTGTTTTTAATTAAATAAGAAAAATGAGAGTGATCCCCCACAAATTATGTACATAATTTTATGTACATAATTTCACACGCAAATTATGTACATAATTTCGCACGCAAATTATGTACGTAAAATTATGTAATTAATTTTAATGCCAAGAAATAAGTGACTCTTTGGAAAAAAAAAAGCAATATTAATTGAGAAAGAGAATCTTTTTAATGTTAAAATTAATTCCTTAATTGTAGGGACCACTATCATTTTCTTTTTTTATTTTAAAAAATTAAGGGAGAGAATTTTTTTAATTTTGAATAATTGTAGGAGACACTCTTATTTTCTTTTTTAATTTTGAAAATATCTTAAATTATTTTAGATTTTATCTTTTTTCAAAATTACAAGGGGTCTAGTTAATACAAATTGAAACATAAAAGCCTACTTAATCTACATTTATACAATAAAAGCCTACTTACCCTTTTTACTCAATTTAGTTTGGATTCAAGTTTGAACAAGTCTAATAAAAAAAATATATAAAGTTAATAGAGGATATAAAAGTAGAAATCACATATTCTTTCCTCAATCGGAAAAGAGATTTAAGAATAACATAGGATAGAGAGAGTTTGTTCAAAAATGAATTCGAATTATATATAAGATATCAAACTTTACCAATATTGAGAAGGAATTAATCCGTATACTCATTTTAAAATTACATACCAAAAATCCTCATACGAAAAGTTCATACCAGAATTTTGTCATACCAGAATTTTGCCATACCAGAAATTGTCATGCCAGATATTTTACACCAGATTTTCATACCATAAAATTACATACCATAAAATTACATACCATAAAATTACATATCATAAATTTCATAACAGAAAATGGCATAAATTACATACCAGATTTATATTCATCTTTTTTAATCGGGTAGTTTAGAATACAAGATCATGATCCACCTATTAACACAAGGAAAATAGGTACTGAAACAGAATATAATCATTGAGCTCCTATTCATTTTTATGGTACCATTTGAACTCATGTAGAAATCCAATTTAGATCCTCCTTGAGTTTTCCTTGAAATAGTACTAGAAATGATCTACTAAACGAGATACCAAATTCATCAATTATACCAGACTTCACCATATCAATTGAAAACTCCACCTTGATTAAAATGTTTTACAGGTGTTGATGATGGAAGACTTGACACAAATGTAGTAGTTGGATATACTAACATTGTATTGATTATATTCTCTAGATATTTGGTTGGTTTGAATTCAGTGCAGGTTTTATCTAAATGTCAAGGGCCTTGAAGTATAACACAAGGACAAAGGAAGTTAGCGTTTACAAAGGGACGAAATCAAGGACCTTGAAGTTATAGATGCAGGAAACAAGTATTCAAATGAGCTGAATATTTTCTAGGAGATTCTTTAACTAAAAGATCTCATCAACCGAAGATTAGAGAATCTTTTTAGAAGATTTTTTAAACAAAAAGCGGCAAGGATAATATCTACTCTCTATCTCGATTCAAAAGACAAGAAGATCAAGGAGCTAAGGACTCGGCGTGTTCTCGGGAGCGAGCTGAAGATTTACAACGTCTACCTTATCTCAAAACAAGAAATGATCTTCATGGAGAAGAAGATTCATCTTCAAACGGTCATCTCTACAACGGCTAGAAGACCTCTCCATAGAAGAGTATAAATGAAGACGATGGTCGAAGAAGAAAGAGACACAAGCTTACACAGGAAAACATCTTTACATCTTCTAGCAACTTGATTATCTTCATTCGTTGTTTTTCTTTCTCTCATACAAAAGCTTTATCCCCTTAGAGAGAGAAAACACTAGAGCTCCATTGGAAGATCTAAATAGTGTTATACTAGAGTGTGTGCTGCTCTGCGAAGTAACTAGGCTATTATAGCTAGGTTAAGAGTTGAAGCTAGATCGTAGCGTTGGCTACAGTGAGAGAAGAAGGGGATTTCTTCTAGTTAGATCCTAAGGCTATACCTTGGGACGGAGAGTAGGTTGTTTAGAGCCGAACTTCGTAAACATATCCTCGTATCAATCTTTTCAATTCCACACCATATATACTTTACCGTGACTAACTTTGTTCTGCAGGAGCAAGAAGTCAAGGCCCTTGAAAGGAGTTTCAAAGCCTTGAAATCAAAGTTTCACAAAGAGCACAAATTGACATCAAGGCCCTTGAAAGGAGTTTCAAGGCCTTGAGATTTAGTTTGCAAAAAGTTCTCATACTCTATTCAAACCCCCTTCTAGAGTATTTTTTTTACCTTATTTATTTCACCTACCGGTTCTTCATCAACTAAATGAGATACCAAATTCTGCAATGTGCTTACCTAGCTGCATCTACTAGAGCATTTCTAATCACTTTCAAAGGGTCAATGATACCAGACTTCACCATATCTACGTATTCACTTGAATATTCAACAAGGATCGAGCATTAGAATTCAAAAACCTAGTTTAAGACATTTTCATCAAGATGAACTTGAATCTCAAGGTAACAATAGCATGTGTGAGAGAGTATTTACCATTAGATTGATGCTCGGTGTCAGTCTCAAGTCAATGCTGCTCAAACTGAATGTTGTAGAGAGCTGCCTCCAATTTGCCTATATGTTCAAGTATTGGCTTAAGATGCTTTCCAGATGCACACAACCAGCTTTTTCAAGTTAAAAACCTTAACTAATTCAACCTTGAAAGATCGCGTAGGATCTACAACTACTAACAAGTCATAATTCTAATAATAAATCAACCATATAAACCAGAAATTTGTATACCAGAAGTCTATGATACAATCCAATACTCATGCTCTCATAAGGGAATACAAACTCAGCAAGCCCTAATCGGTCGACATCAGAGATTGAACTCAACAAAACGCCTTTAGGAGACGAGAGGTTAAAAATCTTACCGGAGAGCGGAGACGGATTCCTCGAAGCTCAAAGTCGCCAAGAGCCTTCTCCGACCGATTGATTCTTGTCCAAGTTACAATTCCAGTAGTGGTACAAGCGGTAGCAGTGGGATAAGAGGTTTTGAAATTGGAGACGATAATACAGTGGACGGTGGAGTACAGAGTAGGAAAGCGAGAGACGGTGGGAGTGGTGGTTGAAGAGGGCAGATGACGGAGAAGTGAGAGAAGCGAAAGGCTGAGATGAGCAAGGGTTTTCTTGAGGCGTGTTGCTCATCATATAAGAGGAAGGTAAAATAAATGAACGGTAAATATAATTAGGGGTACATTTACTAATAAGAAAATAGAAAAGGGCTATTTACTAAACAATAACTTCAAAAAGGCCTAGTGCCTAATTTGCCCATAATTTTTATTTTCTATACCGATGAGTCATTTCCTGTATATCAATTTAATATAAGTGTAATCATTTGTCATTGGTTAAGATATTTTATATGAATAAACTTAAATGTTAATTAAATGATTAAGATATTTTTAGTTATTTTTAAAGTTGTATATTTATTCTTATACTTGTTTATCATACTTAGACATCAACTCGCCGGGTTAATCTATATAAAGTTAAATAAACTCAAATGGACTCAATTTTGACTTCAAAGCACTGCAATTTAATGAGATAGTTTTTTTTCGTGTGTGAATTTAACTAGATAATTTAGACCAGTGGCAGAGGCAGAAAATTTTCGTTGGAGGGACACAATTTTTCTTTATAAGATATGTTGCATATTAAGTTTGAAATTAAACAATAAAATATATAAATTAAATAAAAAAAATAAAAATTTACTTAAATTTTGTACTATAAATTAGAGCTTTTAATTTATTTATTTTACTTCGATGAAATTTAAAATATTTTATATATTTAGTTTGTAAATATATTGACAAATAAATTAGATAGTGGTTGATGAATTATTGTAATAAAAATTATATTAATTTTATTGTATTATTTAAGATTTAATGAAATAATAAACATCACTTAATTTCTCCATCTAAATATATTGTAATATGAATAAAATAAAAATAAAAGGAATTTTTTGCTACTCCCAAGAATTTATAAAATAAATAAATAAATAAATAATTTACTTAAATTATGTACTATAAATTAGATAGTGGTTGATAAGTTATTGTAATAAAAATTATATTAATTTTATTCTAATAATTAAGAATTTATAAATTAAATAAATAAATAATTTGCTTAAATTTTGTACTATAAATTAGATAGTGGTTGATAAATTATTGTAATAAAAATTATATTAATTTTATTGTAATAATTAAGAGTTAATGAAATAATAAACATCACTTAATTTCTCCATCTAAATATATTGTAATTTGTTTAAAATATAATAAACCTTTTGCTACTCCCGGGAGTTGAACTTTGGACTTCAAGTACCTTCCCTTCCTCTACCAAATGAGCTAGTAGAACAATATGTACCATATTTCGTTTAAGGAGGGTTTTTTCCTTCTTTTTTCCCCCTCCTTAGACTTCCTTAGGCAAAACGAAACCGCAAGCCGGGGCTCCGTACCCCCCTAGAACCACCCCTGGTTTAGACCAATATATGTAAATGTTGTGTTTGTAATTCATAGTTGTTATATATCAATAAGCTTGTTTTGATGTTTGTATAATTAGCAAGTGTACGTAATAGTTGATCAGGATAGCATTGTTATGGATCACTGAAAAGCTCATGAAGATTTTTGTGACTCGATCATGTAAATTTTAGTGGCTACCATTTGATGAGCTTTGCATATTAAGTTAATATCATGTGTGAATGTGTGTACGGGAGTTTAGTTATGTTGGGCTTGGGTCTTGCAGGTTGAGTTCCGGATAAATGTGCCTTTTGCCCATTTTTCCAAACTATATCTTGCTTCTTCCGATCCATTATCTTGAGGTGCTTAATTTGGAATGAAACATTCATCAATGTTTATTCTTCTAGGTTTATTGTTGAGACGTAGGGATGAAAAGTGTTCCACCTCTTCTATTGTTAATTGGTAAAATGATAAAATTTTGTGTGCTTGTGGACTTGTGCTTAAAGCATTTTTTCAACTGCAAAATGCTTTAAGTATGGTAAAACTGACCATTTATTTTAAGGATTGTCACAAAAACAAAAGGCCAATCAAAATAGAAAGGATACTTTTTTTTTTTTTTTGGTAAAAGGGATGGTGAAGCCAATGGCTCACCCTAATTCATTAAACGGAAACATGACTAACAAATGACAAGCCGTTGGGTCGGCACACCTCGGGCATCGTTACTTAAGAACTGAAAAACTAGGTGGATTACTTAAAGTAATCAGTCCTAAAGGGTATTCCTTAGCGTGAGAAGCCAAATGATCCGCAGATTGGTTGGCCTCGCGAAAAATATGACGGATCTGAACAAGCCAGTTCCTACTAATGAAGTCTTGGCAACGAGTCACCAGACTATAGAGTGGATGAATCTGAAAGATCGGACGATTAACAAGCATCAACACAGTAGAGGAATTAACTTCCACAATCACTTTACGGAAACCACGCTCCCACGCAAGATAAAGGCCAGAGAAGAGTCCCCACAATTCCGCAACCGGCACCGTAGCAATACCGATGTTCATAACAAAGCCGCAAATCCACTGACCATTTGTGTGTCTAATTAAACCTCCACCAGTGGCATGTCCATCACCTCCGACGGCTCCATCAGAGTTGACCTTGATCCAGTCATGATTGGGAGCCACCCGTCTGATAAATTCAACATTCTTCACAGGTTTGGGAGCGGTAAGTCTACCCCGAGCGTGAGCTCGAGCAGAACATCTCCCAAAGTCAATTGTAAGCAACGCCTTACTGGTGGGATGACTGGAGCCTCTGAATACAAATTCATTCTTCCATTTCCGGCATTTCCAGACTGAAATCACAAACAAAGAACTCCAAGGCAAATCCGGTTCAATAAAATCAGATGAAGTTATGTTAAGTAGCAACCCATCATAAATATCCTGAACATAAAAATTGGCTGCCAAACCAGAAGACGGAAGAACGGACCACAAATCCCCAACCGTAGCACAGTCCCGAAAGACATGAAGCTCGTCTTCAGATACGGCGTTGTAAAACTTACATCTAGAGTCCAAAGCAAGATGTCTTCGAAACCTTTCAGTATTTGTTAGCAGCTTTCCATAAATAACTAGCCAAATTAAGGTCTTGACCCTTTCAGGAACCCCAAGTTTGCGAACCAAATTGAAAAGACGAGCATGAGCATGAGGAGACCCATGAGTCGAAATAATGGCTTTATACGCTGAAGAAGCACTGTATTGACCGTTATTGGACAAGCACCAAGATACACAATCGTCAAGGTTTCCTCCGTCAAGAAGTGAGACAGCGGCCACACTTAGAAGAGAGAAAGCAGGCAAGAACGAAGAAAACTGATTCCATCTCCACCCCAAACGCCCGTCCCATAGATCGGCCACATTAGCGTTCAAAAGATCTTCCGAGATAGGGACAAGCGCATCATCAAGCAAGGGTTTACTGCTACACCACACGTTTGTCTAAAACCTAGTATTTAATCCGTTGCAGACGGCCCATTTAAGGCACAAAGACAGAACATTACTCTTTGCCCAGATAACTGCACGCATAATATTAGAGCAACCCAATATCATCCTGCAATCCATGAAAGATCTTACAGTATGCAAACCATATTTAGTAGCTAGAATGTGCGCCCAAGGGGAAGTACCACAGTGCATAAATCTCCAGGATAACTTCCCTAAAGCAGTAGCATTAGCATCGCTTGAGGATCTAATACCGAGCCCACCAAACTCGATAGGGGTGCAAAGATCCTTCCAAGCAACAAGATGAATTTTTCTGTTCTCCTCTGAATCATTCCAGAAAAAGCTTCGACAAACTCTGTCAAGTTCATCACAGATTGAAGCTGACAGTTTAATTATGCGCATCGAATATGTAGGTAGAGCATTCAAAATGGACTTCACAAGGGTGAGACGACCAGCAAAACTGAGACAACGACCTTTCCAAGCAGCAAGGCGACTCTTAGTTTTGTCAATTAAAAACTGAAAATCCCCTTTACACATCCTTGAAGAAATAATCGGGAAGCCCAGATACGTTCCAAAATCATATACGATAGGAAAATGAAGGACATCTTGAATAGCATTGCGAGTGTGAGACGACACATTAGGAGAGACCATTACCTGAGACTTAGCAGTGCTAATCTTCATACCAGAAACCAAACTAAATTCAGTCAGGCAATTTTTGATGGCATAAGCATTTCTCTCCGTAGCCTCTGCAAAGAGAACAATGTCGTCCGCATAGAAAATATGCAAGATTTCCAGACAATCACGTTTTATTCGTACAGGAGTCCAACTACCAGAATCAACAAGACCTTGGATCGCATGACCCAACCTTTCTAGACAAAGAACGAACAAATACGGTGAAATAGGATCACCTTGACGGACCCCTCTAGATAGCGTAAACCGATCCAGAAGTTCACCATTCCATAGAACATATATTGCATTGGACCTAACACACTCCGAGATCCAAACTAACCACTTCTCAGGTAGCCCCAGTAACCGGCAAGTGTCATCCACAAAGTCCCATGACAATCGATCGTAGGCCTTTTCCAAATCAATTTTAACGGCCATCCATTTCTTCCCAACTCTTTTCCTAGCGAGCGAATGGATCATCTCCTGAACGAGCACCACATTGTCTTCAATCATTCGCCCCGGAATGAAACTACTTTGGTAAGGAATAACAAGCTTCTCCATATGAGGTTGGAGACGCATGACCAACAACTTCGAGATAAGCTTATAGATCACATTACATAGGCCTAAATTTAGACATATGATCGGGAGCGGTTACTTTTGGAATCAGTGAAATAATAGTCTCATTCACTTGGAACGGAAGAACACAACGCTAAACCCATCCATTTTGGGAGCTTTGAGAGGGCCAATATTAAACAAGCCGCGTTTGATTTTCAGATCTGTAAAAGGCCTGCATAACATGTTTTTATCTTCCTGTAAAAGTAAAGAAAAATTAGAGCAATAGTTTCCATTAGAGAGAGCAGGTTGAAATTCTGCAATGAAAAGCTTGATGAAATAATCACGAGCATTTTGTTTGATTTGATCCGGATTTGTCAACCAAATGTCATCATCTCTTTTGCTACACTCAACACGGTTATGTCGTCTCCGGACGAGAGTAGAGATATGAAAATAAGAAGTGTTTCGATCCCCTTCCAACAACAACTTATCTCTCGACTTTTGGCGCCAAAGAATCTCTTCTGATCCAAGACATCCTCAAAGTCAGCCAGCAGGGAAGCGTGCAGCTCGATCAAACCAACAGAAATATTGGCTTCAATCTCTGACTGGACACTACTCAGACGTTCGATCAAGGCACGTTTCTTGGCCTCAATCTGTCCAAACACCTCTCCATTCCACTTAAGCAAACAAGCTTTAATTTTAGTCAAAGCAGAAGAAAGAGAATAAATTGTACCACTCCCCCAAGAGGATTCTACAAATTGCTTATAATCGGGGTGCAACACCCAAGCAGCTTCGAAACGGAAAGGTCGTCTAGCCTTATTAACCGACCTAGGAGGATGAAGACAAAACAGTAGAGGATTATGATCTGAAGATAAGGCAGGTAAATGCCTCACGGTGGCCTCCGGCCAAATAGTCCGTGCAGAAATGTTGAGAAAGACCCTATCCAGACGTTTTGAAATCCTTGACTCCGGCGTGCGACCCCTATTCCAAGTGAACGTCGGACCCGAGAATCCCATATCCAGAAGTTGGGAATTCTCAACCCACTACTGAAAAACGCCGGAATCGGGTGAGAGAGAAGTAGAATTTCCACCCACCTCCGCTAGGCTCAAAACACAGTTGAAGTCACCACCCACAAAACCGGATTCGAGCACTGATTAACAACATTAAGAAGAGAGTCCCAACCAGCCGCACGCCGCGCAGGTGTGGGTGGGTTATAAACGGCGAAAATCTGAACAGTATTACTATCAACGGTAACTGAGACATGAAGATAATGTAAGGCCTTAGCAACGACTCTAACATCAATACAAGTCGAGTTCCATAATACCCAAATGCCTCCTTCAAAGCCAATCGCTTCAACCCTAACATAGTCGGTAAACTTCGATTGTAAGCAGACGTCGTCAGTAGAGATTCCTGAGATCTTGGTTTCAAAGAGAAATAATATGTCGATCTTATGACGGTTAATCATGTAACTAAGGGCTTTGCGGAACCGTCTGTTACCCGCACCTCGACAATTCCAGAATAGTGTAATCATTGGGAACCATCTAAGACGACGGCACCAGGTATCCCCACAGTTTCATTTGTGTCGGAATTCTCTCCCATACTTATATCCCGGCATGCCGGTGGATTCGAGTGATGTGCTCCTCCTGAAGAACTGGCATCCATATCCATGCAAGAATTCACATGAGAGACGGAGGCAAGTGGAACGGTAGTAACCGGTAACTTCGAGACCGTTATTTCCACCTCTATCGATGAAGAAGCTAGATTATTCTCTCCAGCTTGGATTTGAAGTATATTGTCACCCTGCACTGCATTGGGCTTGCTATGTGTCTCGGGTTGGGCCGGGATGATGGATGCTGATTGAATTGTAATTTTTGGCCGTTTTGGATTCTTTTGTTGAGGATTAGAGTTAGCAATTATTGCGGCTGATTTTGTGCTGTTTGTGGGTCCTGCACTATGATTATGGGATATAATTGGGTTCTCATTGATGGTAGCATTGATTTCTGCAGTAACGGTTGGGACGTTACGTTCTTTTGAAGGTCTGCTAGGATTCTCACTGGAGACATCGGTGGCCAAAGCTTGAAAGCTATTCCCGGTAGCAATGCATGGTTGTGTTCCTGCCGGTTTTTGGTTCTGAGCGTGTTGTTTTTTCCGAGGCCTGCGGACAGCAGACATCCAGGGACCTAAGAACTCATCCCCCTGATTTAAAGGTACTAATGGAGCAGGCTGATTAGTAACAGTGACATTGTTTGGAGTCTTCATTGTTTGGGTACCATCATTTGATGCAGCTATATCTTCCGTCATCTGCTGAGCAATAATCTTAGGGCATCTCTCAACCCCGTGACCATATAATCTACACCGGTGACAAATCGCGTTTAACCCCTCATAAACTACGTGAACTCTAGAGTCCCTATGAGTATGGTACCTATTAGCGGTTTATCTAGTTCAACCTTGATACAAACCCTAGCAAACTTGCCCCTAGTTGCGTAGAGTGTATTAAGATCAACTTTCAATGGTGTACCGAGAGCGGATGCCAAGCCATATAGTACACCTTTGTCGTACAATTGCATTGGGAGATCCGACAATCTCGCCCAAGCGAAAATGGTTCGTAGATGATCATCATATGGATTGAATTGTGCAACCCAAGGTCGAACCGTTATGTAGTGTCCAAAGATTTCCCAAGGACCCTCCATAAGCGCTCTTAAGAAATCATCTTCGAGATCGAACCTGATCACATAATACCCATTTGGGAGATCTAGAATGGTTATCATCCCGCCGGGTCTCCAAAGCTGATAGAGCCGTTTTTCCAAGAGCCTGAACGCAACATTCTGACCCAAAACCTTGATGATGACAGCTCTCTTCCATTTCTCCGATAGAGCATCAACCACTTCTTCATTATTTCAGCCACAACTAGTCCTATAACACCGTTAGGATATGAGATGCGCATACGTTGGGATTCGATTAGTGAATCACAACAGAGAGGAGCCGAAGTGACTTTCATTTCACCAACAGCAGAGGCATACGTTTTCTGATCTAGGGGTTTGTCTGGAGGCGGTGGTTGACCGGAGTCGTGAGTAGTGGCCGAGACGGGGGAAGATGTGGGAGGATTCATTCAGAGCGTTTTGACTACTTTTATGAGAGAATGACGGCCAAAAAGTCAGCCAAGAAAACTAATCGGCTTATTGGTCTTTTAAGGAAAATTTTATACTTGTGGGATAGAGGATCAAACTCATTGAAATGAGTAGCCAGTAGGGCTGCACACATTGGGACCGGACCGAACCGGAAAACTGGACCGGAAATTACGGTCCGGTCCTGGACCATAATTGAAAAATTCCGGTCCAGTCCAAGATATTACAGTCCGGTCCGGTCCGGTCCGGGACCGTAATGTTCCGGTCCGATCCAGACTGAAATTTTTATACTTTTAATATTTTTTAACTAGAACAACATCCGGTCCGGTCCAAACCCGGACCAGACCGGATTTAATCCATACAAAAAATATATTTTAAAAAATTAAAATAAAATAAAAATTAAACCGTCCGGACCGGACCGTTACGGTCCGGTCCATGAACCGTTTCATAATAAACCTGAAACGGTCCGGTCCGGACCGTTTGGACAACCTTAATATGAGGCATCACTTCATTAGAATACAAGTGAGATAAAAGT
Organism: Fagopyrum homotropicum; assembly: GCA_033239125.1. Lineage (NCBI taxonomy): Eukaryota > Viridiplantae > Streptophyta > Magnoliopsida > Caryophyllales > Polygonaceae > Fagopyrum > Fagopyrum homotropicum. The sequence goes on along the minus strand of BSWB01000007.1, from coordinate 23,993,051 downwards.
TGATTAAGGTGAAGAAAATCAAGGGGATCAATTTAATCTTATTGACTTTGGTACCAAAATAGTCAAAACTAACAAATTCTCATTTTGCAACAACTTGGAGCATATATGGGAAGAAGCTACATGAGTTCATTGAGCTTATGGATTGATGGCGAACAGTTGAACCCTCAAATTCCATTAATGGTGTAGATTTTAATAATTATAAAAAAAATTTATTGACTTAATATCGTTTATATAACATAAACGTTAAGATAAACTGGTAAATTATATTTAACTTTAAGATAACCCTAAATCTATCACTAACACTTTCCTCAAACTGAAGAAGAGATTCAGCAACTCCAACCTTGAATAGTAAAAATTTAAAGGTATTTGGTTTTTTGACATTCCTTCTTAGAAAGTGGTTGGAGTTAAGAGATGCAATGAGAAATCTCCCTCTCTTCTTTGCTCTTTGTGTTGTTCGCGAAAATATGACGCCGGTTGCGTTCTAAGGTGCTAATAGGTTGTTGGAGTGAAGAGATACATTGAGTACTTGATGGACCTCCCTCTCTTGTTTGCTTTTTGTTTTGTTGGCTCCAATATAGCGTTGATATGGTTGACAACAATTGCATGCTGGTAGGTTAACAATAATAACACGCCGATAAGTTGACGATGATAGCACACCGGTAGGGTGGTGATAATTGCATGCCAGTAGGTTCGGCCCTAGGACTCCGGTAGGTTGGTGTCATAGGACGTTGATGGGCGACGTCGACAACAAGATGGACGGCAGACGAATTTGTGATTTAGGGTTTATTTAGGTTACGGAATGTATGATCTAATACCATGTAGATTTTAGTAATCGTAAAACTTTTTTTTTTTTTGTTAACTTAACATAAACATAGGAATAAAACCGTAAAGTAGATATATACAAGTTTAAGATAATCTTAAATCTATCTCTAACAACTAGAGATCAAGTAGGCATTTTTACAACTTAGATGAGGAGGACATTTGTTATGTTTTAATCCGTAGTGATAATATTTCTACAAACTTACTTAGTGGTTTGTATTAGCAAGTGTGTGCAATAGTACATAGAATTTTAGCTTCTTCGGGCATTATCATTTTCTAATTTTGGCAATATGGAAAACATTATCATTGTATCTCTCTGAAAGTCTAATTATTAATTCATTTGTTTGTGATAATCTTGTCTTCCCAAGAATCCCCCGAAAGGTGGAAGCAACGAAAACACCGATTCCTTTTCTTAATTTGAGATCCGTTTTGTGAGCAAATTAAAAGTTAAAATTACAAAACACATTTTTGTCGGAGACAAAATTGTTATATAAAGAATGAATGAAACCAATCTCAAACCCTTGGATATACACAATCAAAACACAAACCCAAAAAGCTCTTCTCCTCCAATTCTTCTTCTTATTCTTCCATAACTCCTAAAAAAAAAAGAGAAAAAACCATGTCATCAGAAGACACCCCAGAAGACATAGCCGATCGTGAGAAGATCTTCAAGAGCTTCGACGCCAACGGAGATGGGAAAATCTCGTCAACGGAGCTCGGGGACACCCTGAAGACCCTGGGCTGCGTCACGCCCGATGAAGTACAAAACATGATGGATGAGATCGACACCGATGGCGATGGGTTCATTTCTTTTGAAGAATTCACCGAGTTTGCTCGAGCTAACCGTGGCTTGATCAGGGATGTTGCCAAAATCTTTTAGTTTTATTCGCGTATTGTTTTTGTTTGATCTTCTGCTTTATCCCTCAATTTCTTTGGTTTTCTAATAGCCTACTTACAAACCCTACATTATTCTTCTCTTGGGGTGTTGTTTATTTGTATCCACTTTTTTTTATCCATCCAATGTTTCATTGCTCATAGAATATACACAACTCCTAAATTCTCGCTTTTATGCATCTAAAATATGAGTCAATTTGTAAGGTTATTACGGCTACGTTTGATATCAATGTCAAGGATACGAGGTATAAGTATTAACGTGTGCATGAGATTATGAAGATACGAGTCATATACATTTGATATCAAATTTAATATTTTATTATATATTCCAATATATATCGTATAACCGTGGATTATTGTCCTTATCGACTATCACATAATTGTATTGATTACTTATTTTATCGTCAATTCATATTAGGATGTAACCCACCAAGCTTATGGGTTGGGTTGGGTTTGAAATATTTGATTATGATGGTTTGAGGATCATTGTTGGCTTCACCTTCTCTAAGTAAAAGACGGACGTTATTCTTTCGATCAAAGTGAGATATTGTCCGGTCGGATTTGCTTCAGGTTTGCGTTTTTATGAATGTTCGAGTTGGGATGTTCGGATTTGCTTCAGGTTCGCCTATACTCGAATACACATAGATTAGAGAATGAGACGTTGGGGTTAATTTGTTTGACCTTTTATATTGTATTATGAGTGAGAGAGAAAGCTTAATAGCTATTTGGGCTAAAACAGTTGATACACCGCAGACTATGCTCTCAGGCCCATTACTTAGTGGTCGGCCATTAGACATAGGAATGTGCATCCTTATCTGGACCGGTGTACCGGAATTTCCCTGAACAATGGACCGGCAAAAAGCCGGTCCGGTCCTGGTCAATTTTGCGCAGAAGCAATTAGACCTATACGAATTCGGGTCGAATGGACCAACCTGACCAAAAAAAGGTCGTAATTAGACTTACCAGTCAAGTTCTTAAATCATCACTCAAACTATCCAATTCGCGTGCATAATTTTGATTTTCACTAGGATTACAATTACGCGTATATTGTGCGTAGTTGGAGCCGATCAACTACGCATACGGAATGCGTAATTGTAGTTTTTTTTTTCAGAATACAATTTTAAACAAAATTAATTAGGAAAATATGACCCCTTAAAATTCTCTTTTGCAAACTAGACCTTTATATAAAAGGAAGAAAAAGTAGGTATGGAAACTAGAAAATAGGGGCAATAATTTCTCTAATTGAAATGATGGTGATTAGATGTTTACTTTTGATTTAAGTATCTTTTTTACATGTTTACTTTTCATTTTTGGTTAATGTAGCTATTTTGATGAAATTTTCAAGTCCATGAATGTTTAATTTTTTTGGGTGACAATGTTTTCGTTACCCAAATATGAATTGCAGTACTTTTCTAACTATTGGGTATATGTTTATTGTTTTTGTGGTATGTTTCTTATTGTTGAGTATGTTTAAAGTGATATTTTTGGGTATGTTTTATGGTTAGCCAAATTGTGTTAAAATGACCAAATGTCATTTGGTATTGATGTTTGTGTACAATATCGATTTGTGTAAAATTTGGTTATGACAAATTCAAATTGGGTATGCTTTTATACATGTATTGACTTTGTAGTATATTTCTTATTATTAAGTATATTTAAAGTGATATTGTGGGTATGTTTTATGGTTACCCAAACTGTGTTATAATGATCAAATGTCAAGCGGATTTTTGGGTAATGACCAAATGTCATTTGATATTGATGTTTGTGTACAATATCGAGTTTTGAAAATTTTGGGTATGACAAATTTAAATTGGGTATGGTTTTTGTATTCAGTGATGTTTAAATTGGGTATAAATATAAAATATTATCCAATTTATGGATATGGTTTTATTTTGATATTTGATTTTTTGGGTATGTTGTTTTCGAGTATATTTATGTACTTTGACAAATTTATTTTTGGGTATGATTGTGACATTATTTGGTAAGCGGGTTTTTGGGTAATAGGTGAGAAAGTAAGTATGTTAGGAGCTTATAAGAATTTTTTGGGTAAGCGGATTTTTAAAAATACCAGCAAAAAAGTGTATTCAATTAAGATTTTAAAGGAATTTTTGGAGTGTATTCAATTAAGATTTTAAAGGAATTTTTTGAAGTGTATTCAATTAAGATTTCAACAGACGTTAGTAATAAATGAAATTACAAGAAAAGCTAGTAAGGGGATAATATCAAACTCAACCTAAATCGAAGGAGTGTATCCAATTAAGATTTTAAGGGAATTTTTTGAAATTTAAAAGTATATGAGTATTCAATATAGATTTTTAAAAGTCCATATAAATCTTTTGGTATTCAATTAGGATTTTAAATTTTTCATAAAATTCCTATGGTATTTAAAAGTTTGTTGACTATTATTTCATTGATTTTGTAGGAGTTTCTTATTACTTTTATAAATACCTAATGAATTAATTAGGGAAATAGGACCCCTTGAAATTCTCTTTTGCAAACTAGGTCTCTATACAAAAGGAAGAAAAAATAGCTATGGAAACTAAAAAATAGGGGTAATAATTTCTCTAATTGAAATGATGGTGATTAGATGTTTACTTTTGATTTAAGTATCTTTTTTACAAGGATTGGTTTTGTAGTATATTTCTTGGGTATGGTTTTGGGTATGATTGTGAAAATAGAGGCAATATATTTCTTGACAAATTTATTTTTGGGTATGATTATGACATTATTTGGGTAAACGGGTTTTTGGGTATGTTTTTATATGTGTATTGGCTTTGTAGTATATTTCTTATTATTAAGTATATTTTTAAAGTGATATCGTGGGTATGTTTTATGGTTACCCAAACTGTGTTATAATAATCAAATTCAAGCGAATTTTTGGGTAATGATCAAATGTCATTTGATATTGATGTTTGTGTATAATATCGAGTTTTGAAAATTTTGGGTATGACAAATTTAAATTGGGTATGGTTTTTGTATTAAGTGATATTTAAATTGGGTATAAATATAAAATATTATCCAATTTATGGATATGATTTTATTTTGATATTTGATTTTTTGGGTATGTTGTTTTCGATTATGTTTATGTACTTTGACAAATTTATTTTTGGGTATGATTGTGACATTATTTGGGTAAGCGGATTTTTGGGTAATAGGTGATAAAGTAAGAATGTTGGAAATTCTTTTTTCTGATTGATGTGACATGTGAGATAGTACAACATGTCACATCCGATGGGTTGTCAAACTTTGCCCTCTTTTGTACTCTATTTCCTCTATTCTATTTTATAGGGGGTCAAAATATCAATCTCAAATAGTATGAGTCTTCTTTCTCAATTGATTTGCTTAAAAGGTTAGTTTGCCAATTTTGCCATACATAATCCTAAAGAAGTCTTCTCCCAACACATAAGATTTCCACGCCAAAGTACAACACCGAAGAACCCTAACGGCCAAATCAACGTATTCGAGCGTTTTCGATTGCTTGGGCTCGGTGCATCGTCGGGGTTAATTTTTTCTCGTGTTTTCCGACATGTCGATTGCTTTCTTGCTCGTGTGTGTCATTTTGATTGTTTTCCATCATGTGTCATGTCTAGAATTACTTGTTCTTTAGAATTGCTTGTTTAGTGATTTACCTTCCCTCCCCAAATTTCCCATCATTTTCCCCCCTCCAACCTTCGATCTCATCAATCTCGAATATAATCCAAGGTTGTCAAAACATAATTTAAAGAGATTTTAAATAAACTCAAAATTGATACGCTTAGAAATTGAACGAGAAGAAGTCGAGCCAACGACGGCCTCTTTGTTTTGAGAAACCCGTCTGGCACTGGTCTGTAACATCCGGAAATTTAATTTCCGCATATTCCGAGACAAACCGGAATTCGACCGGTTCGGACTTTTCCGTCATTCTTGTATATTTATGTGACACCGAGTTCTTCAATAGTTTTATTATTTTATGCGATGCTCTACTTACATAAAATAATAAAACCGATCTACCTCTTCTTATTCGTCAAAGGAGTTGTATCCGTTAAAATAGGTCATCCGGGCCCGTAAAGACTCGTCATCTGGGCCACTGCGATGAGCCAGTTGGACCCATCAGAAAATTCCTCTTTATTTCCTTCATTACCCTAACCGCCCATCTGTTGCTATCTTCTTCACGCTACAACCGCTCTCCTCTCTCTTCCCATCCATCGAACCCATGGCTTTCACGCAACAGCATCCTCGATGCCGGCCTTTCAACACGAGCAGTAACTGCAGAAGGTAGCCAACGTCCTTTGTCCCACGGCCGACAGATTTGGGCGGAGCATCTCTACGGCGATTGGTGAAGATCGACATCAGCATCACTACAGTGGTTGAGGTAAGTCTCGCTTTGCCTCCCTTCTCGTCGAAACAGATCGGACCTTGACATATATATATATATATATATATATATATATATATATATATATATATATATATACACACACAAATATACGTTGCACAGACCGACTTGCCTCTACCAGTAGCGTACAGACTCAGTAGCTAGTCGATCCTAATCGATTTGCACACCGACAACGAGCCCTACGCCTCATCATTCAGCCTTAGGAAGACGACCATCTAACCGACTACCCTTGGGGTCGATGATGCATAATCGGACCAGGACGATGGCAGCGTTCAAGCCTTGTTTTCCTCCTCCATCACGTTTGCAGGCCTGCTGGTAAGCGTATCCTCCTTCCTGCACGCAACATCACAACAGCCAACGTCCTTCCTTTGCTAGTGAACTCGTGAGCTTGCCGAGTCTCTCGTGTCCGGTAAACACCTCACCTCTCTTCTCTTCCGTACCCTCTTTATATATATGTACTGATGTGAGCCCGTTTGTATCTCGGAACCCTACATAACAACCCTAGAAGATGGCTCATGGAGCTGCTGCGTTTTTTGGGTTGTAAAGTGATGAACAACTAACTTCGGGTCCAAATTTAGGTATGAAAGACTGATCCATTTTGGCTGAAGTTTTTATATGTTAAAGCTGGGATATTGTGTTAGGACATATTAAAATTTGAGAGGAATCCAACGAGTGGTTTAGGATTTATGATTTTTCAAAGATTGGGTCGTAAGCAGTTTTTTTATGTTGTGCTGAAATTTCTAAGTGTTGGAAAACTGCATGTTGATACAATTTTGTGATCCAGATTTGGGTATGTTAGACACCTCATTTCTTGCTGAATTTCGGATATGTTGTAGTCAGTATTTCATAGTAGATCATACTAAAATATGGGAAGAATCGGAGTTACCGTTTGAGAGTTATGGTGTCCCAAAGTTGGCTACTCATGCAGTTTTCTAAGTGTGCTGAGTTTGAGAAGAAAAAAAAACTACTTGGGATGCAGTTTGGTGGAATAGATTTGGATGGGTTTTTGACTTCTGTTAGACTTGAATTTTGAATATGTCATATTTAGGATTGCATAGTATAATATATCAAAATTGGAGAGGATTTCATCAAGAGGTGTAGGAGTTATGATTTTTCAAAGTCGAGGCTGTAAACAGTTTTCTAGATGTGGCTGAAATTTTCTAAGTGCTGGAAATATCTGGTGTTGTGCAGTCATGTTTGAACTTAAGTTTGTATACCTTAGAAACATAATTCACCGTTCAAGTTTTAATATAAAATAGATGGATATGTATACTGTGATGTATTAGAAGTGGAGACCAATCCAACGTTTGGATCTGGATCTATAGGAGCTCAACGTAGACTGTTTGTGCAGTTTGGGAAATGACTCACATTTGGCTAAGTATTGAATTCCTGGATTTTGTATTCAACTTTGGAAAATTGTGTAGAAGTTGTTGTTGGGTATTTTTGAGATTTTCTTGCTTCTATGAGCAGAGTGCATCATGTAGAAGACCTACATATTTTATTTGGATTTTTTATATTTTTATTCGGTTCTCATATCTTAAGCCAAAGTCGGACCTTAGCGACTTTTTACGAAAGTCAAGAATGTAGTTAACTCTTCTAAATATGTAGCAAAATTCCCTTTGAGAGTTTTGAGTGTGGTTTTGAGTTCCAAAGAATAGTTCGGGACTTTGTTATAGAATTTTATAGAGTTTCGGGACCAGGGGTAAAATGGTCATTTACCCATATAAGGGTATTTTTGTAATTTCTTTATGATCGATTATATATCTTAGAAGTTAGAGACTTCTAAGAAAGTGAGATACATTATTGATCCACTTGCCTTGTATAACAGGCGATGGAATATTCTATGGTTGTTGACCGAATTGAGATTTAAGTAGTCGAGATTGATTCAGGTAAGTCCTTTGGGCTTACTTAGCTAGCTTTTGGATATGAGTGTGAATACTTATAGTGGTGTGTGATGATGTGTTTATAATTAGTAGTAATTATCTACCGACCTATACATTGGCCTAAGAGTAACGGGCGGTGGCATTCTGCTCAGTTAGCCTGAGGGCGCTGGGAGTTTCTTTAGGGACTAGTCCACGCTCGGTTTGTAGTGATGCTACCGGCGGAGGTAAGTTAGACCTACACCCAGTTGGATAAGGAACGGAGGCGAGAACTCTTAAGATTTCTCGTGCCACAACTGTAAAATGGGATAAGGTGAATCACTTAACTACTAGATAATAACCGGTTTGTGTGCTATCATGATGATTGTTTTACGTTATCTTGGTTGTCTTTGTGCTATCTTATTCTACTTATATTTAGATTGTTAGCTAACGGTTTATCCGTGTTGTAGATTTTGTAGAGATAAACAGTTGCAGAGAGATTCGGGACGGAAGGTCAGCCGGGTCCACATACTCATTAGATGGGGACGGGAGAGTCTTCCATACGGCTTGCATGTTATGTATATATATATATATATACATATATATATATGTTTTGTAAGGCTGTCACATGTGTACATTCATACAATAAAAATATTATGTTTTGAAATTGTTTTAAATACATTTGTGCCTTGTTGTAAGATCCTAGTAATGTTGTTGTTAAACCAAGGTCGGGACCCATTGTGAGGTCCTAACCAGTAGCTCCCCGGGTTCCGAGAACTTGGGGTGTTACATGGTCATCTTTCCCGTTTCTTTAAGATTTTGATCATGCATTAATCCGACAAAATCTGACAGAATTTGTATTAACTCTATATAGAATTTAAAATATCCCACAAGATCAGCAAATTCTATGAATTATTAAAATCAGTCAAAATCTTTAAAAATTTAGATTGAATACACCCCCTAAATCGATTGAGTAAGATATTCCTAGAGATTCGGCGGCACCAAAGAAGAGAGGGCATAAAGTCAAAAATTGCATAACTTTATTGCTTTGGGCATTGGATGATTTATTGATAGATTTTTGGATATACCTACAGTATCAATAAATTACAAAGAGAGGTTTACAATAGGTGGAGACCTTTAGAGGATTAAAAACACCAAAGATAAAAGAAGATAGAACTTATAAAATATAAAAATGTATAACAAAAATAAAATAGAATATAATGTTCTAAGTTACTAGAATAAAATAAGGTAACTTGATTATTGAAATACGACTAGGATTTCTTCCCAATAGAGTTGTGGATTTGGTCCTTACTAGTCGGGTATGGATAGGAATAGGCATATGGGCAAAGAAGGAACTATGGGGTTTAAGCTTTTTCTATTTTATCAACTTGCTTTACAATGGATCATTCCTATCATGATTGGATAACACTTGAGACATGTTACAAATTGTAGATATGGGGAGATCATTCAACTGCTTTCTCTTTGCTCATTATTGTTGTGTACATCATCTTCTTTGTTTTAGACTGGTTTTAGGGATGATAATAGATCGGGTGGTGAGTGATAGACCTTGTGCATCATTCAGGAAGCCCGAACCACCAGGATCTTACTCTCATCCAATCCACTGGATCCAACAAAAGAAGCGGATAAATTAGGTGAGATTTTGATGTTCCACACGTTTGTCAATTTGTAACAAAATAAACATTCTACTAAAAATAAAAAGCTCATTAAACCCAATTAAAATAACATAAAATTGTATTGAATATCAAGTTCAAGTACAACACTATTAATCACGAAAAATCTGAAATAAACAAATTATAATTAGTCAACGTAAGGACCAAAATATATTAGAAAAGAAAATATGGAGCTTACTTTGATAGAGTTTATATATTAAGGGAAGAGAAAATTGCTTAAACAATACCCCATCTCTTAGGCTGACTAAACCTTAATACCCCGTCGTTTAAACTATCAGAACGGTACCTCACCTATTGAGTCCGACCAAAGATTGGTATCTAAATTAATGTTCACACGTTAAGTAAAAGTGTTAAGACGGCTTCAATGAGGCCTACATGACATATTTATTCAACAAGAAACAAAAGGGAAAGTTCTAGGAGCAAAATTGTTGTGTTAACTTAATGTGTGAAAAGTAATCCAGATACTAATATTTGGTCGGGCTCAATAGTTGATGTACGTTCTGATAGTTTAAACGATAGCGTACTAAAGTTTAGTCAACCTAAAAGATGGGGTATTGTTTGGACAATTTTCTCTTAAGGGAATAAAGGTAAAATTGCATAATATAAAAAAGTATAACTATATAATGTATTATGTATAAATTTAAGTGGTGTTTATGGTTCGAATAGGTGGGTGGATAAAACATCAACCCGAATCTTATTTCGTTTCCATGCATATTTCCATATCTATCTATGTATATCCTATACATATTATCTATTTCATTCATCGTGTAATTCTGCATATATGGTGCACAATTCATTAAGGATACTTGAGATATCGTTTTGAAAGAATATGTTTTTTTTTATGAGCTTTTGTTTTATATATTTCTTTAATTTTATCTTATATATAATTCTCCCTACATGAAAGAATTGAGTTAAATAAAGATATATTGACTGTGAGTTTATGTCATGACATATGGACACTTTTAATAGAGTAATAATGATAAAATGCTTAATTAATCATTTTACCCAATCTTTTTTACCTCTACGTAAAATAGTTCAATATACTCATCTTTCATTTTGTCAGATCCTACCCAATTCACAACCTATTTCAAATAACACTAATTTTCACCTTTTTCGTCAGATTGGTTTCGAACCGCTTTTCATTTTGTCAGATCTTCTCAAGTGACATACTTTTAATTTACTTTCAACTGACTTTATAAAGACTTATGGTGGATCTAATTTTTTTAATGGAGGTAGCCTGCTTACTACAGATTGAAAACTACATTTAGAGAAAGTAAAGTTTGATGAAAATGCACCACTTTTATGTTTGACGTGCATGAATCCCCAATTGGATCCTTCAAAAGGCGCCTGTTTCTTTCAAAAAACATTGTATTTATCAACTAAAAATATAAATGTTTTTATTTTTAAAGTTTTATATAGAACTTTTTTCAGTCGCCTGTGTTGAAACATAAAAATTGACGTAGTGGGGAAAATACATACATCTAATAATTCAAATTTGAGAGCAACACCATCCATACTCACCATATATTCTACACCTTTAAAGTCATCAAATTTCATAGTCTTGCGCTTGCTTTATATCACTTTCACTTTTTTATTTGCTTAATTCTTTTTCTTGTATAAATATATAAATAATAGATATGCGTACGATTAAATGTTGTCAACCTTAATAAAGGAACACACCTAATATAAAAGATTGATAAATTACTCTTATTATTAATTGGTTTTAAAACGACCATAATAGAAATAAAATTACGGTTTACGTTACTTAATTATTTTTTTTATAAAAAATGAAAGCCGTGTTTTAAAACACTATCTTTCCTTCTCCCCATTTAAACGTAGTAGCAGGCGTTCCCTCTCTCCGTTCGAGCACGCAACATCCTCTCCTCGTTCGAAGACCGGGAGAGGAACCTTCTCTTTCGTGTTACGTACCTGGGCAATCAACAAAAGTTAGACAACAATTAGAGTTTTTCCTTTTCCGCAGGAAAACTCTAGTTGGTGAATTGCTAGGTCTAATTTTGAGCAGCAAATAGAGCTCTTCTCGATAACTTCCATTCTTCCGGTTGTTGAATTGTTAGGCCTAATTTCGAACTTTGTGTAACTGAACCTTATATCTTCAACCATTGGATCAAGCCCTGTTGAATTTAATTCATTTGATGACCGATGAAGAGAACTTTTGGAAAGCATCTTTTGTTCCTAGGATAAAGAGGCACCCTTATGTGTGGGTTCCTAAGATTGCCTTCATGTTCTTGGCAAAGGGTCCATTGTCATTGTCACCATTGTGGGAGAGGATTATTAAGGGCAACAAAGGCTTCTTACTTCATCTACATTTACTCTTTGTCCGAACATTGGGAGGAGTTTACATCATCTTCTGTGTTTTAGGACCGAAAAATAAATAAAAAAATTCTTATAAGTTAATTGTGAGTAACTAGGGTTTAGTTTTGAAATAATTTGGCCAAATAGGCCCTTTATTACTTCCTTTGTTTAGTGTAACTCTTTAATTTTTGTCACTTTCATTAACGATAGGTAAAAGTAATTAATCCCTCTATTTTAAAAAAAAAAGAAAGAAACATACTTTTGAATTTGCTTTTGTTACGTAGTTGAATGCGTTTTTTATTTTATTTTGTTTTATTTTGCCCGTTTTTCTTTTTTTTTTTTTAAATTATTTTCTAGTATGAGTTTCTGGTATGAATTTCATACCAGAAATTTTCATACTAGAAGTTTTTATACTAGAAATTTTCATACCAAAAATTTTCATACAAAAAACCATATCAAAAATTCATAGCAGAAATTTTCATGCCAAAAATTAATACCAACAATTTTCATACCAAAAATTATCATAACATAAATTCATACCAAAAAATTTTCATAACATAATTTTCATACAAGAAATTTTCATATCAGAAATTAATACTAGAAGTTTTCATAACATAAATTCATACTAGAAAATTCATACAAGAAATTTTTATAACATAAATTCATACCAAAAAATTCATATAAAAAATGTGTACAAGAAATTCATACCAGAATATTCATACCAGATAATTCAAACCAGAATATTCATACGAAAACAAACAAATTTCATTTCGACATAATGACAATAAGGGGTACAAATATATTCATATCAAACTCAAACAAGTTGAATCCAAACCTACGAAATTTCTATTATGAATCAAAACCTACGAAAATTTTCATATCAAGCTGAATCCAAACCTACGAAATAAGCTGAAGATAATGACAAAAAAGTGTACAAATCTATTCATATCAAATTCATACAAATTTTCATACCAGAACCAAAAATTTCGTCTAAAGAAAATGACATGGTCTCGGTGAAGATACCCATGTCCACTGCTAGTCACCCACAGAACCCAAACCTACAAAATCAAACCTCCTTCTCATATCAGAAATAAGGTGTAATAGAGGGACGAAGGAAGAAGAGACATCGAGTTGGCCGGAGGAGGTGGCGACATGGAGAAGAGAGTGACCGTCCTCATTACACAGTGAGAGGGCGGCGGAAAGTTGGTCCGGCAAGAGGGACCGGAAAAGGGAAGCATCACTAGACTCGGCGGCCTTGACGAGATCATCACTGCCACTCAAATGTTGTGTTTGATCAAAGACAGAGAAGGGGACTAGAGATTTAGGGTTTGAAGAAAAAGAAGGGGGAGATGAAGAGGCAATGATGTAATGGTGTGTTTGAACGGTAAAGAAAAAATGGTACATTTACTAAATGAGAAAATGATATGGACCTAGTTAGTAGAGCAAAAATTGGAAAAAAAAAAACTAGTTAGCAAATTTGGGCTTTACTTTTCACTCTTCACTTCTTGAGTCTTCTTCGACACTTCTTCTCCTTCTTGCTGGGTGGCGGCTCTACTCTCTCAGGATCTCGATCTCTCTCACTCGCCTGGACTGGAGCAACGTCCTTCCGACGGATCTCACTCGTATGGACTAAACCAGCGTCCTTTTGGCGACTAGAGCAGCGTCCTTATGGCTCTCGATCTCTCTCTTGGTGTCATTTTCCTCTTCTCGACTCGATCTCTCGGTGTCCTTTCTACTATGGCTTTTGGGATATCTCTTTTCTAGACTTGATCTCTCTCGTCTAGACTCGATCTCCGGCATTTTGTCCTCTCCCTCCGGCCTCCAACTCTGATCTCTCTCGTCCTCGCCCTCCAAAGTTCGATCTCTCTAGTTAACTTGTAGTATTTAAGTAATTGAGTATGTTCATTGAGTATTGAACAAGTAAGTAACTGAGTATTGAGCTTTAAGCTCAAGCATCTCAATCGAAGTTCTTCTGTTGTTAGGGCTAAAATTTGTAGATCTCTCTAATCAACTTAGCTGAAATATGATGATATCTTTCTCCTTAAATTTTGACAAATTCAGAATTAATTTTCGGTCCAAATTAAATCGGTCATGTCTCCGGTCTAACATTTAGAAAATTATGACCCTACCGGACTGGATGCACAACCCTAAGTGTACATGTCGTGCTTCATAAAACAAAATATACAGTAGTAGTAACATATAGTAGAATAGTTTGGTGTGCTCGTGTATTTTTACTTAATTGATTTATATGGTAGTTGTGCATCTAGTCATATGTATGCTTTATAATCACTCTTGTATAAACAATCACAAATGCATGTATATGCACATCATTATTGCACACTGTGTATGTAAAAATATTTTTACTAACAAATATAAAAATAAATAATTACTTTTTGTATGTAATTATTAGATAATTATTTGTATGTGATTATTACTATTTTTAAATATTTAAATAATATATGTAGGTTGTATTTAATATTTTATAATTTTATTTTAATGTGTTTTTATTAAAGATTTTGATTTTTAAATATAATAAAATTTGAACTTATGAATAATATATTATATATTTTAAATAAATTATTTAAAAAATTATATTACATTTACTTATAATTTAAATTTGTATTTTATTACATATTACAAATTACAGCCATATGTATTTTATTGAAGATTATAAATTAAAACTATATTATCTTTACTTATAATTTTAATTTGTATTTAATTAAAAAATCAAAATTTATAATAAAAACACACTAAAATAAAAATCATGAAACACTAAATACAACCTACATAGATTATTTAACCATTTAAAAATAACAATAATCACATACAAATAATCATCTAACAAATACATGCAAAAGTAATCATCTACTTTTTGTGATTTGACTATATTATGATGGGTATATGTTCAGGTACGGACCTTTTATTGCGGTACGGTCGTACGGCCGACCGTACAGGCGACACGTGTCCCGAATTTTTTTTTTTTTTTTTCTCTTTTCTGAAACGATTTTTTTTCCCCGGAAACTAATGAAAATTTATTTGAACTACCATGTTATAATTTATGCAATATTATCCTATAAACTTTGAACTATTCCCATATAATCCATGAACTATTACTTTTTAATATAATCCATGAACTATTCTATTATAATTCATGAACTATCTCATAATAAGTTTTGAACTATTACTTTCACTCCTTTATAAATTTTTGCACTTTAAACTATTCTATTATAATTCATGAACTATTCTATTATAATTCATGAACTATCCCATAATAAGTTTTGAACTATTACTTTCACTCCTTTATAAATTTTGCACTATGAACTATTCTATTATAATTCATGAACTATCCTTTTAGAAGTTATGAACTATTACTTAATAAGTTTTGAACTATTACTTTCAATCCTTTATAAATTTTACACTATGAACTATTCTATTATAATTCATGAACTATCCTTTTATAAGTTATAAACTATTTCATAATAAGTTTTGAACTATTACTTTTACTCGGCCGTACCGGAATAATGGGTCTTACTTGAACACTTCCCTATTATGATGTAATATAAATGAGTGTATATATAAGTTTGTCCTTATAAATTTGATAACAATTATTTGATGTTTTAAGTTTTCGAGACCATTAAATAAGTAGTATTATGAGTTTGGTTCTTGAAAATTGTTTTTATCAATTAATTTTATGTCAAAAATATTTCTTATTGGTTTAAAAGAGTGTAAAACATTAAATACGTGATAAAATTTAGAAAAACTTTGTAAAATCTATATTATTTTATTTTATTTTCAAAAACTATGTCACATGTTAGAACGACAATTAATTATGATCGGAAGGAGTACTAGTTATAAAGTACACGTGTAACATATACAATAAAAATCTTATCTCATATGAAAAAAAACTAATATTTTGTTATTTATCGACTAAATTTATAAACATATCATGATCGTTAATTGTATTAAATCTTGTGGTTCGTATTTCGTTATTTATTGACTAAATTTACGGAAAGAGCAATCCGCACAAGAATGCTTGAAATTTCTAGTTTGATTTATTATCTTAAAAATTGAGCTGATTATTAAAATTGATTAAAAAAAAGAAAGAAGTTGTTTTAAAGCTAAAATTAGAATAAAAAATTTCGGTAATTAAGTACAAACCAATATTGTCAATAATCAAAGTATGGGATTCAATGTAGTTATTGGTAACATGATTGCACTACTAGAGACTTTGGGTTCCCTTGAACATATTGGATTTTGGCCTATAAATTAATGACCTAAAATTCATCGTAATCCAAACACAATTGACCCCAAATCTTCAAAGCAATTTTTTATAAATATGAGTGAAAAATCAACGAACAAAAAGGTCAGCAGGGTTTGGCTGCAATTTATGTCAACAACTGGGTCTTTGATCGATTTTAAGAAAACGTTAACTGTAAATGTTTTTAAAATGTTATCAAGGAAAAAGCTACTGTGTACTCAATTAGTCTTCAAGACACCAAATTTACATCAAAGTAGAAGGAAGACGGGCAACAAGTTGTGCCGCCAATCCTTTCTGAATAGCGAATCCGATCCTCCTAAAAACAACATCAGAAGACCTATGAGATATAACGTTTCCATGCAAAACCCGTTGCACCCTCTTGAAAATCTCAATAGCATCGGGCGCAAGGAAACCAAAGGTGTCAAAAGCGAACGGAATAAACACCAACCCACGGGACCGAGACGACCCTCCTATGACCGAACCTACCCCAGTCAGGTGTGTTGGAATCATTTTTAAGCTACTTGTGTCATAAGGTTTTTTCAGCGGGTTCCAACCAAAATCAGCTCCGGAAAACGGAAGCGTAGTTTGATGGTTCCGAGTATTACAGTTTTATTACTCATATGTATAAAATGATGTTCAAACTATTGATAAATTAATGTTCAAAGATGAGCGTATTAAATGCACGTTGAGAGATTTATTTGTGAAAGAACTTGTCTCACATCGACAATGTGAAGATTGGTTATACATCATATATATATGAGAAGTATATTATGGTTAACTAAATCTATGGAGACGTTTCAGCGTTTGCTAGACTACAAGTGCGCGCGCTGAGCCGAGACGTGTCATTTTCAGTCCCGTGGTTTGTGATGGCTGAAGCGGTAGGATTTTAGGTTTGTTATTTGATCACTTTTGTATGTGCGCAAACAAGGGGTAAGATACTTTAACTAAATAACTCTTTATAGTTAAGTGAGCAGATATTTCATTGAAACACAGTGAAATCGGCAAAACTTATTTTCTCGCGCTTTGTCGTGAGAAGGATAGACAAGTTTTTGTCGGAGAAGAAACTTGACCACGAAGTAATATTTTAATTACAAATTTTGTCATGAACTAGTAAAAATGTAAAGAAATTGTACCACGCTTCTACATTATTTCTAGTTTTTTTAAAATTTCAAGAAACCGTTGTTTCAAAATGTAGTTTATATTGACTAAATCGATGTTTTAAACCAAGATTATTGACAAACCACTCCCTATTCTCGTCAATAAATTTTGACAGTTTCTAGTATGATATTTTATTTTATTAATTTAGGGAAAAAAAAACAGAAAATTAAGCCATCTTCAATTTGATAATTTATTTTTCAATCACTACAAATTATTAAGGACGAGTTTGGTATAAAGGGTTTATGAGAATTAATGTTATGTAAAATTATGTACTTTTTAGTCCGGCACTAATAGATTATTTAGATTATTGCATCTAAGGGAAATTATGAGGAAAAATTATGGTTTTTGTAAACTTTAACTAAGAGCACCAAACGGACCCTAAGAAAGTATAAAAAAAAATAAAGTAATGATATTATTTAGTTTTTTTTTTTTGGTGAAAATGATATTATTTAGTATTTACAATTCTTATTAACTTTATTTATGCTTATCCAATCTTCAATTAATTAAAATAAATTTTAATTTATACTCTTAAAAGATAAATTAAGAACCTCGATTTGAAGCTAATTGATTAATTAAATCCATCTAAATTGTTTTATTTTAATAAATTGATTTTTTCTAAAATAAAAATTCTTAACCTACTTTCTTATAACATAAGTTAAGATAACGATTGATCAACTTTAGAGAGGCATACCATATTAGGCGAATCTCATGACATCCATTAATTGCAAATTACAAAAGTCACCATATGTATAATGATAAAAAGAAAAAGAAAAGAAAAAAAAAAGAAGCCTCTCCCAATCCCAACTGTCGAAGCAAGAGGCCGTTGAAAGCATCCATATAATATATTGTCACCACTTGACCTGTTTGTTGCCTAAGACCGAACCCACCATCCATCCTTTCCTCTCCCTATTAAGTCTCGCTTCCTTTCATTTCTTCTCTCCACCAAACCAAACCAAACCGCTTCTTTCTCTCTCGATATGGACCCCTTCACCAAACCCGGCTCTGCACCCGAACCGGGTCCGACTCATTTCACCGTCCAACAAGCTCTGGAGCTCATCCAGTCGGACGATGTCGATTCCAGAATCCGAGCCGCGCAGGAAATCAGACGCCTCACGAAAACCTCCCAGCACTGCCGCCGCCAGCTGGCGCCCTCCATTGAACCGCTTGTCAACATGCTCCGATTCCACGACTCACTCCAATCCAATGAGTCTGCGCTTCTCGCACTTCTTAATCTCGCCGTTAAAGACGAAAAGTTAGTCCATCCTTTTCCTCTTTTGAATTTCTTCAAATTTCTATTTGAAATTATGTCTGCTCTATGATTTCATCTTCGACATTTTCGGTTTCGAGGATTTAGGTTTGAATGTTTTGAAAATTTGTCGGTTTCAGAGCAAACAGTTAAAGCAATTCCCTACTTTGTTCATATTAGCCGATGGCCTCCAATCAAATCTGAGATTCTTGATGTGAGGTCTTTGTGAATTATAAGCTACAGTCCCATTACACTTTGACATAGAAAAACTTTGATTGTGTAGGCTGGGATTCTTGTTTATCGGTATATATATTTTCAGAACGTCGGCTACCAGCTGTGGATGATATATGTATTGTATATATATATATGCTAGGAATCTTATTCTTGTTTTAGGTTCATCCTATTGTAAATGGATAAGAATTATTGCATATTTTCTGACCATGTTCTTGCGTTCGATTGGTTTAAAAAGATCACTTTGGAATAATCAGCTATTGATTAGATGTGATTAATGGTGTTGGTTAATCTTGAGATAAGTGGGATTGAATTGAAAAAAAATAAAGAATACAGTGAATTGCTTTCTGTTGCTGATGCAGAGATCTGATGCATATGCAAATATGCATATATTTTCTTTATAATATCACATGATACTTCTTTCTTCAAGGCTTGTTCTATGGAGGCAAGAGATCTGATTCTTCTGCGTTTGTTCCTATAAATTCCACGTGCTTTCTTCTTCTTTCTCTTTCCGTGCCATTTATGGTTGTCATAGCTTTCTTCTTCAGTCTTGACTTTCTTCTCAAAGTTGTCACATGTGTCATTCCAGTTCAAATCCTATGGTTCATTTATGATTAAGGTTGAAACTTCATATCAGGCTTCCATTACCTAACATTTTAGTCAACATTCTCATATTGGTTATAAGTGATTGACAGTCTATTGTCAATTAGTTTTACAATTTTGACAGTCCAAATTAATCTTACAGGAACAAGATCAGCATCCTAGCTGCAGGTGCTCTAGAACCCATAACAAGATTTCTCCAATCCGAAAACCCAACACTTCAAGAATACGCAGCCGCCACTCTCCTAACCCTCTCGGCCTGTTCAGTGAACAAGCCGACCATATGTTCTTCCTTGACAATTCCCCTTCTTGTTAAAACCCTGGGAAACGGAACCAAACAAGCGAGGGCGGATACCATCACAGCTCTTAACAACCTCTCAACTCACTCGAATGCAGTTAAACTCATCCTAGATTCCAACCCGGTTCCCTCCATAATCAACCTCCTTAAATCCTGCAAAAGATCCTCAAAAACTGCAGAAAAATGCACAGCATTGATAGAATCTATAGTAAATTTCGAAGAGGGAAGGGAAGCGTTAGTCTCTGAAGAAGACGGGGTGCTTGAAGTTGTTGAGGCATTAGAATGCGGTTCCTTTCAATGCCGAGAGCATGCAGTTGGAGCTCTTCTTACAATGTGTGAGATTGATAGATGTAAGTACAGAGAGCCTATACTAAAAGAAGGTGTGATACCGGGTCTTCTCGAGCTAACTGTCCAAGGAACACCCAAGTCCCAATCCAAGGCTCAATTGCTGCTAAGGCTGTTAAGAGACCCGACTTATCGGTCTAGATCATCTGATGTTGAACCGGATACGTTGGAAAACATAGTATGTAACATCATATCTCAGATCGACGGTGAGGATCAACCCGGAAAGGCAAAGAAAATGCTGGATGAAATGGTGCAGGTTAGCATGGAACAAAGCTTGAGTCACCTGCAACAAAGGGCCCTAGTTTGCACACCTTCTAAGTGAATTTTTAAACCAATCTTTGTGTTAAAGTTAATCTCTTTGAGTTGGTGGAAAGTATAAGAGGGTGTAAAGAATGTCAGTCCAGGCTGTCTAATGTTTACTTTGACAGCATCAAGTGACTGGTTGAAACTTGGGAGGACCATAAGTTGTGAAAAAGTGTTCAGTTTTTAATAATTTTTGTTGTAAAGTGTTTGTTATAAATGTATAATGCAAATGTTGTATCAATGTGTTCAATACTGAATTATGGTTTTCTAGTTTTGTTAACCCATTTCGAATCCAATTCAATGATCAACTATTTTTTGTCTGATCATGGGTTTGTTTAGTAACGTAAGATTACCTAGATGAAGATGCGGATGAAGAGAATTATTTTTAGATGAAAAATTATGGGGGATGAAATTGTTTAACAGGATGAGTAGGAAAATAAGTGAAATGAGTGTTTTGTAAAATGAATATGATTATGGGTAAAAGTATGAAAAAGTATGTGTCAAACTTTTTTTTTTTCTAGATGAACAAAATGAAAAAAGAAAGAAGAGTATAAATAAGATTTTAGCCTCAACAACTATTTATAAGATTACAATTCTCAAAATCTAATTTTTTTAATCTTAATAATTTAACCCTTGTTATCTCTTTCATTTCCCTATCAAAAAAGATGAGAATTATCAGATTGGATTGTCAAATATGAATTTCACACCCCTAGTGATCATTCATTTCATCCTTTAATGGGCCTGAGAGTAACTTTATTTTGGGCCTTCTTCCTAAGCATATTGGGTTTATGGGCCTTCACCTTGGGCTCTTGGGCCTTTTCCCAAACATGTTTTGGTAGCAATGCCAATAACCCCACAACTACTCTTTGTTTAGTTGGTTGCACTTTTATTAGATTATTTTGCAAACTTCATAATTTGTAACTTATGTTTTATGATATATGATTCATGATCAAAATATCCATCAGATTTTACTAAATAATAGTCTATAACGTTATTATTTTGCACCAAGCCCATGTGTGGATTTTGTGACCAAATTCGTAATTATGAAAACACTCGAAACAAATTATCAATCACCCTAAATTGAAAATTTCAAAGTTATTATCTAAAGATGAATGCTTTTAAATATATGAAAACACTCGAAACAAATTCGTAATTATGTAAAATCATTACATTAATTTTGAATAGATTTATTTTACAAAAACTCAATATTATGAGTTTGATACGAGTTTTAGTTTTTTTAAAATTTTTTTTTTTGATGAGTGTAACATTTAAAAAAAGGGCGTTTTATATACACAATTTTGAATTTACTTGATACAGAATATGAACGTTTTGCGTTGGCGCTCAAATCTTAAAATTAAAAAAAAATATTAGGCAAAAATTGAAAAAAAGTAGGCTTTTGGGCGCCGGCGCATGGTGCTAGCGCCCGAAACTCTATTTTTCTTACTTTTTTCCCCTTTTTTTTTAAAGATTTGAGCGCCATCGAAAAACGTTGACGCTCAAATCTTTTTTTTTTTTTTTTTTTCTTTTTATTGGTTGAGCGTCATCGGAATGCATTTGTATTTTACGTTAGTAAAACCAACATCGTGTATTTAGCTTTTTTGTTAAAAAAATGTGATCCAAGTGTGGATAGAGGAAAGGAGTGGGTGTGGTTGAGAATGGAGATGCTGGTAAAGGGAGGGATGGCACCCACTACCTTTAATCTGGACTCCATTTCGACATAGAATCAAAGAATAAATAAAGGTCTGCGTTTATTACCCAACAAGGAAAACTTTACAATGAAAACTTAGCTTCGACCACAAAACAAACTACAAGCGTAGTTCTTAATAGACCCACATTCACATACAGGAAAGTTCTTCATGATATGAAGTCATAAATTCGATGAAGTTTTATTCTAAAATCAATAAAATTTTTTTAAAAAAGTCCGTAGTAGATTTCATTTGTCCATGTGACTGATATGCGACAATACTATAGGTTTCGTTGATTGCATAATAGCGGTTGACTAATTGTACCACGAAAATTGATAAGATCTTGAAAATCACGTCAAAAAAATTTGAGCTTAAGGTGAAGAGAAATTGACTATGGGTTCTGTTGATTATAGACTAGTGTTATGTTGCACGTTTTTAGGAACCAATTAGTATAGTTCTCCTCGCCAAGACATGGTATCAATTAAAGTTTAATAGGTAAATATTTTGTTTTTTATAAAATACTTTTTGATGTATTGTAATGGTTTAAATTAATTGACTGGGAGAGAAACTCAAATTAATTTTACTGATTCTCAATAGTTGTCATTTGAGTAAAAAAAAACACATATATTAAGTAAACTAAAAGGATAATATATAATATTTAACGATGTATAATAATATAAAAAAGTTATATAAAAATAATGACAAAATGTGAATAGTTGTATGGGAATAGAGAAAATAGTGTTTTGAAAATACAAACAATAAATGAAAAAATAGATGAAATTATATTTGTTGAGGTTTGGCGTATTAATTATACCTAAAATGACATGGACTGTGAACCAAAGTTATAAATTTCTAATGTCAATTATTGAGAACAAGGGATATATGTTTTTATTAATTTAATTATATTTTAGATACACAAAATAAAATAGTCTAATACGTATCCGAAATTTTCATATATTATACAACATGAGAATGTAAAAATAATTTAATATTAATTTATTATTTATAAAGATAGTAAAGTGAAATATATATTTAAAAATAAATATAAAAAAAATCAAAATTGATGTAAACGTTTAAAACAGATAGATTTTAAAAAGTTCAATTTAAAAAATTATCTTAGGTAATTTAAAATACAATCCTTAGAAACAAATAGGATGTAATATTTATATTGTAATAGTCTAAAAATTTGTATATTTAGTGAGTAAACAATTGATATAAGACCTATATATTTATATGTCTAGAATACGAAATTATCAAATTATCTTATACATGAAAGTAAACAATTGATTTAGAAGATTAAGTTAAGATTAAAAAGTCGGATATTATTTTATTGTTATTATATTAATTTAATATATATATATATATATATATATATATATATATTTAAAATATGATACGTCAAATGTATAATATAATATTTAAAAAGTAAATATGGTAAATAGATATGGAATAGTTATTTAAATATGATACGTCAAAATGTATATTTTAAAAAAAAAAAAAAATTATATAAAAATAACACGTGATGATAAACAGATAAGGGAGTGACACTCGTATAGATTGTTGGAATGTTTAGTACATGAACCCGATTAAGTTTAGAAACGATGTCACTAGATTCGAAGAAAGGAAATCGGAGTATCCTAATCAAAGTAGTCGGGGAATTGAAGTTAATTATTGTTGATTGCTGTACATGGCTTGCAAAATTGATCTCATTTCAACTCACGAGTCAGGACTCAGGAATGTGTAGAGAAGTCATTCAACACAGTAGCAGAAACCATGCAAATGTAATAGCTAGGAAAAGAACCTTCATTCATTAAATTTATTAAAAAGAAATAACTTTTGCATGGACTTATGATCTCAAACAAGAAAAAATCGCTGAATTGGAAATGAATTAAATTAACAAACCAAGTTACAAGCCATTATTATCTTCTACCCTCTTCCCCACTTGGTAATCTCATTCTCATAACAACAAATTCTTTAAAAAAAATAAAAAAGCATGATGAAACCAATACCAGGAGCTCCGGTCTAATCACAACCGTACCAGAACCCGGCACAAAGCCCACCCGAAAACCAAAGCCGGGAACCCCGACGCTGGGTTCCGGTTCTGACCCGAATAGATACCCGGATTATTCTGGTTGATAACGTACACGTTCCCTGCAGGGTTTTTTAAACAAAGCGTGCACGGAGTCTTAGGCGCGGGCGGCGGTGGACATGGCGGAGGAGGAGGTGGCGGCGGCGGAGGAGGAGGAGGTGGAGGACAGATCTCCGGAGGTGGTGGTGATGGCGGCGGGAGTGGTGGTGGAGGTAGCATGCAGGTGTCACAAGGAGGTGGCAGCGGCGGTGGCGGTAGCAGACAGGTGTCGCACTTTATGCTTGGATCGGAGGGTTCGACCGGGCTTACGGGTGTTTGAGAGAGAATGGTCACCGGCGAGGAAGTAAGGAGAAATATTAGAAGAAGAAGAGAGCTCCATTTTTGTATGAGTGATGGCATCTTGGATTCATTCACAGCGAGGAAGAGAAAAGAAGAGGCCAACTGTAACCCTTCTTCATCAAAAGAAGCTGCACATATATACAATTTTTTGGATTATAATATGGGTGAACTCAAAGTCTTCCAAAAGAACGTTGTCTTCATCTTAAGTTTATATATAAAGTATGAATAATAGTTTTATCACCGTATAACAAGTAAATATAGCTATTCGTTTATATCAAGCCATCCAATGATATAATAAAAAAAAAATCCATAAACTTAGCTGTGAAAGATATATTCTACATTAGGTGTATATGAAACCGATTGTGAAATGACAAGTTTCTTTGTGTAATCGTTTTTTTCTGTAAAGTCTTTGGTAATCGTCCATTATAAGAAATATCCATTAGATTTACAAATATAGATTGTTTCAATCTAATAGGGTAAGTAAATATTATAAACATGAAAAAAATGTTTGTTGAAGTTAGGGATAACAATGGGTTGGGTAATTCAAACCAAAAAAAAAACAATGGGTTGGGTAATGGGTGGTTGTATCACTTGTGTCAATCAACTCGTATTATAAAACCGTCCACCCACGTCAACACCCACCCAAGCTCCCCTTCATCCTAAATCATGTTGTTGATCGGGTGGGTTGGGGTTTTTTCGGGTTTAACCGGCAAATTAAACTTGTAATTACCGGTGGCTAAACTTATCGGCGGTTAAACGTGGAACAAACGGAGAACGGACCAACAAGGAGCAAAGAATGAAACCTAGAGTGACTCTGGAAGGAGGAGCAAGTCATAACCTGCGTTAGACTTGTGGTTTTTCCTTTGATTGCGACTTGAATGCTGAGGCGTGGAACATCAATGTTGCTACTTAACTTACGTTATAGTGTTTTGTTAAAGGAACTTGCGTTAGAGGTTAGGTTTAGGAGATAAGATTTGTAAATTACAAAAATTAAAAGTATACTTTAATTTTTTAATTTATCTTAATTATAGTTCGGGTGAACCTTGGGAGACAGCCGACTCGGGTGATGGGTTTTAATAATCTCACTCTAAATCGTAACCGGATTCTCAATCGATCAACCATCAACCGCATTTCAGCCGTGTTTTATTGGGTTTTCGACTATTTAATTGATTCATATTATCGGATAACTATCAATTACGGGTGAGATTGTCATTGAAGAAGTGAAAATAAAAATTTGGGAATATATGGGTATGAATGATGTTGGTTGGCTCCAACATCCAAACTCCAAAGCAAAAGATATTCGTCAACTTACCAGTTTTATGTTTGCATCTTTCTTTCTCTTTTTTTCCCTTCAAAGGGTCGAATGCTTAAGGGGGTATTTGAGCGCAAATAATAAAAATTTATCCCGTTTGGTTAGAAGTCCGAAAATGAAAACGGAATGAAAATGAATCTAGTGCATATGTTTACCTTATTTATGAATAATTTTTGTAATAATTTCTTATGATTGCATGTAAAATGTAGTTGTTTTTCCCATTTTATTTTCCTATAGGGTATCCACACAAATCAAATTATACTACAATTACTTAAAACCACATGGAATGATTATATAAAATTTCATGAATAATGGCATACATATTAACTAAATTCGTTTTCATTCCGTTTCTGGAGTTTGAACGAAACGAACCCTTAAAATATTATACAAACAGTTTTTTAATAAAATAAAATAATGTAGTGGTTAAACAAGATTTCATCGTAAAATCAATAGACAATAGGAGAAGTAGTCACGAACATTATTCTAGGTTCGGATTGTTCACTTTCGATATGGGACCTTATTATCTCAACACGCTCCAACGACGTATAGAAATAGTTGACACTTGCCCACATGTTAGAATTGTGAGCCGAATAGAGGCTAACCGCTTTGATATCATGTGCATACGAGCGCACCTGCGTTGTAGGCTCAACTCCAACGCATAAATCCGATCAGGTTTCATTATAAAATCAATTGACAATATAAGGAGTAGCCTACCGTCCTTATATGTATAAGTAAAATACGTGGATTAATACTGCACTTGCGGTGCACCTTACGATAAGGAAAACTAATTCGATTTATGATCTAATTCGAGAAACTTGATGACCAGAAAAAATAAAAAGAGATTCACCCACAAAAAAGAAAAAAAAAGTTGATGGAGCACAAAACTTTAGGAGGAATCCAATACTTGGTGCAAAAGACGATCCACCAAAGGGAATTTCCATTGTGGGTGTTGCTCATTTATCCTCAAACCATGTTCTTCATTATATCCTACTGCCAACCAAACCCTCATCTATTATCTATTCATTCCTAACGTACTAACGTGGAGCTACAACACCTAATTTTCGTATTTTATTCGTGTAATATGGGAGGTTTGGTCACATATTCGAAACATGTGCTTGTTACGTCTTCAACGTATAAGTCTCGCAACGTACACATCTTAACATAAAATTTTAAAATAAATTTTAAACTATATGGATTCATGTTCGGCTTGTTTAATTAAGCGAATGAGTCCGAGTCAAACTCAAATACCCGCTAGTGTTAGTAAAATTGATTCATCTAATCATCTTTAAGGTCGGTGTTGAGAGTTGTATAATATTAAGCACCCATCATCTAATATAAAAATAACGGATAATAGTAGGTAACTAGACTATGTAAAAATAATAATAGCATCTATTTCCAGTAGGGCTTGAGGTAGCTTTTATTTTGAGTCGTGAGTTTGTTATTTGTCAAACAGGTCAAGTACAAGTCGGTCATTACGAGTTCGGGTTAAGAACATGTAGAGTCGTTTCAGGTTATATGTTGAAAGGTACTAACTCAAACCCAATTCTTAGACTATCTACATCCTAATCCTAAGTTAAATTGTTAAATTTTACACTTTTATCTAAAATAATCTCCACATCCCTTGTATTTTTCGTGTAAAAAGAGTTAAATTAAAATTCATTCTGTTTAAATTTGGATCTACTTGTAATAGAGTACAAAAGAAATGAGACCCACCTCTTTTACAAATTAATCAATCAAATCTTTCTCTCTCTTTTTTCTTAATTTTTCTTTTAAAAAAATTGAAAACATAGTGGAGTAAAATGAGTACAATTATGTTATAGACGGAACATATAATGCAACAAAAAAATATGTAGACGGAGGGTATACATGATTTAGAATACAAATAGAGTGCATAAATAGGATTATAAACGGAATGGGACGTGGATAGTCTTATGAGTTTAATTTAACCCGGCGAATTTAAGCATTGCTTTAAACATTTTTAAAAAAAAATCACGGTTAGCTTATTTTTATCAACATACTTATTTTATATTAGGCGAAATACTCAAAAGATAGCCCATAAGGCTAGCCTAAACACTATTTCTACCACAGTTGACTCTACTTTCAAAGTTTAGGTTTTTGTCCTTCATTATATATACATGCTTGTCCACTTGGGGTCTCGAATCAATTCAATTACCCAAAAAAAAATCATGTTGGTCAACTTGTCTACGTGCAAAGTTCACAAATGAATAGTAGGAGGCAAACGGGTGCCAAAGAGGTGGCCCGCGTACATGGACCGTGAATCATGGATTCTAAAGCCATCTTCACAGACTCTAAGAATGTGGAAGAACGTTGGGGTGCAACTCATCTCTGTTGAAACCAAGCGTCATCCAAAGCAAATTCATGATCAGTTGAATGGTAATAGTCATCTCTCCGAATGATAGGTGAAAATCGTTGGTCTCTATTTGCCATCGCTCAACAAATGACTAGATAAGAGTGTGACCAACACTTATGAAGCTGAAATTCTCTAACTCGGTAAGACGGCTACGGCATGCCAACACAAATCCTTAATCATGATTTGCGTTTTCTCGTGCCCAACCATGCAACCACCTAAGTATATAATTTTTTTATGAACCTTCACTGTCTTTCTCTCCTAGTATGTCAAAGAACATTATGTTAGTTAAAGCAAAACAAACTATGAAATGTTATCTGAAATTGTCTAGATTTTGAAATTCAAACCTCAAGAACTCATATGCGACTAACCATGTGGTCGTGACAGGACGACAAAATCTCGGTAATGGGTGGACTACTCATGTCGACAAGATAATCGACATCCTCGGGAAGAACATCATCCGTTGAAACAGATAAAGATGGACCAATCGGTGGACGGTGAGAAAGACCAAATGAATAAGGAGCGGAAATAGGAGAAAATGAAGTAGGAGTAGTTGGAGTTGTAGTAGATGAAGTAGGAGTATTTGAAGCGGAGGTTGTGGCAGCTGGAACAACGACAACTAGAACGGCGTCATAGATTTGTTCTCTAGGTTTTTATCGTCATCATATTTGATCTCATCATGAAGTACATGCTCGGGGTTAGGATTAGTCACCAAACCGAAGAAACAACTATAGCGGGTGGAGAAATGTGTGTGGAATGGAGGTGGGACCGTATAGGACGGAATCGATGACTCGATGAAAGGATCAACAATGGGTGTGGTCTACTCCTCCATACGACATTGTCTCGCCGAGGTCATCGGCCGTATTGCACCGAATTTCCATCCGCGTAAGCTCTATAGTGTTGACGTGAAAAGAATACACATGCATACTAGACGCGCCGCGTGCTATGCACGCACATTATTAATCTAGTATGAAAATTTGTGAATGATGTTTTAACTCGGTATAAGAAAAGAAAATTTTGTTTACAAAGAAACAACCTATAAAAGAAACAATGTACAAAATTGTTCGAATGGAGAAGAAATATAATGAAATGGATCATGTTTAACATATACTTGTGCTTATAATGAATGAATTAAATATACTACACACATGTGTAGATCTATTTAGTGAAGTTTTCTTATACAGTGTACACCAAATTTTACACTAGCCATAAAAGAACAATTATATAGTTAGTGTAACACCCCAAACTCTGCAAACTCGGGGAGCTACTGGTTAGGACCTCACAATGGGTCCCGACCATAGTTTGACAACAATTTTACTTGGATCTTACAACAAGGCACAAAAGTATTTAAAACATTTGAAAACTGTAAACAATATATACATGGAGAATATGTATCAGTCTTACAAGAAAAGATGCTAAAACGACGTATATGAAGAACAGAAGACATCCCTATCCCCAACTAAATGAGTACGTGGACCCGGCTGACCATTTCCTCCGGATCTCTCTACAACTGTCTTAACCTGCAACTGGGCGGAGCCAGAAATTTTCGATGGGTGGGCGGAATTTTACCACTTACTACATATGTAAGTAATTTAGTATAGTTTAGCTCTACTAAACTAACCTACATTTTAGGTGAATATATAAAATAATATATTAACTTATACTTCGTAAATAACTATCTAAAACTTAGTTACCGTTATCATTGCCGTGAAACAAAAAGATGGATATCAATGAAGTAAATATCAGATACGGTATTTAAAGTTTTTTTATTAATCTATAGTTAATTGAAAAAATGGGTCATATATTAAAATATTTTTTGAGCTGGGGTGGGTCACTGCCTAGTCAGCCCACCCCCTAGCTCCACCTCTGCCTGCAAGGCATCTACAAGCGGTATAAAACCGTTAGCTAACATTCTATGCATAAGTATAAAGGTAAAAGCACAAACACACAACATACACAATCAACATGCAACAATCAATCCTTTTATTATCTTTAATTAGGTGATATGTCATTACTAATGATACTTATTTTGTGACACGAGGGATTCCCAAACCTCGCCCCTGTCCCCGTTTACCAACGCGGAATGGTACTAATACATCTGACCGTCTACCTAATTGGGCTGGTCGTAGGGAACCTTCTAGACTCTCGCAAGAGCTAGACAGATGATGTCACGACCCGTTATCATACACTTGGGTCAATTACGTAAATAATAAAGTCGGTCTAATCCGGTTTCGTTATTTATTACAACTAACAAACAACACTCATACACATTACACTCATACAAGAAGTCAGCTAAGTAAGTCCGTGGACTTACCTGAATCAGATCTCGTTTCTCTTAATCACAACTCAATCTGTAACTGTATAACTCGGTTGCCTGTCAAAGGAGGCAAGTGTGTCAGCACACTTTTTAGGTAATTAGAAGTCTAAGACTTCTAAGATAGTAGATCCTATTATAACAGAATTTAATACAGTACCAATTTATGGTAAAATGACTATTTTACCCTTGGTCCCGAAAGTTCCAAAAATTCCATAATTCATGCCTAAACTCTTATTTGAGACTAAAGAGTCATATTCTAACTCCTAAAGATGAGTTTGGTTATAAACTGGCAATTTACCCATTTTCCTATTTTCGGAAAGATCGTTAAGGTCCAACTTCGGCTTCAAATATGAAATTCGAATAATCTTATAAAAATTTCGAAATAATTCCCTAGATCATCTATGATATCTCATCTACTCCTAGGAGCAAGAATTTCTTAAAACTGTTCACCATCACTTCTACAAAAATTTCCAAAGTTGGTTACAACACTTAAAATATTCTATACTTAGCCAAAATCTGAGTATGTTTTATAATTGTACAACAAGTCCACTTCGAGTCTCTAAAATTCTAAATCCCACCGTCGGATTCATCTCAACTTTTGACATATTAACCTAAGCATGACACTAAACAACATCTCAATAACTGAACGGTGGAATTTATCTCTAAGGCATCAAAAGTATTCTCAAACTTGACTGATCAACACAGTTTCTGAAAATTCAGCAACCACTTACCAAAACAGCACATTGTCTTAAATTTGAAAAACCATAACTCCTAAACCTCTCGATTAAATCCTCTCAAATTTTGATATAATATACTATGTAAGCCTAACTAAGACATATCCAAAATTGAAGTCCAATATAGGTCAATAACCTATTCAATCCTATATCACAAAACTGCATCACAAGCAGTTTTTCTCAACACTTAGAAATTTCAGCACAACAGAAAAACTGCTTATGACCCAATCTTTGAAAAATCGTAAATCCTAAAACACTCGCTGGATTCATCCCAAAATTTAATATGATCTACAAAAATATGCCAACTATATCATATCAAAAATTCAAGTCCAACAGAGATCAAAAACCTATTCAAAACTATCTCACAAAACAACATCCCATGGTGTTTTTCTCAACTCAGCACATTTATAAAAACTGTATGAGGAGTCAACTTTGAAACCCCATATCTCTCAAACCATAACATAGATTCCTCTGAAATCTTAGTATGATTTACTATGCAACACCATCTATAACATATCCGAAAACTAGCCAAAAAGGAAGAGCCTAGCTTACCTAAAATTGGCCTCGAAGACGACTGCTCATCACTTCATAAAAACTCAAAAAACGCGTGCCTCCTTACTGCTCATCTACAAATGATCTGTGTAGGTTTAGAAGGCATGACAAACACTCGTTAGGCATGGGATACGTGGACAGAAATGCAAGGGAGGGAGAGGTACAAGCCTTACTCGATTCCACGACTCGAGGGGATTAAGGAAGATGGCCCGAAGGCTGCTGCTGCTGTCCCTGTGGCGCATTTGCAGTGAGTAGGACACGCACTCTGGGGCTGGCTATGTTGTGTCGTTGTAGCTGCGTGATTGGAGGGCTGGAGAGGGGTGCAACAGTGGCCCAGGAGGCGCACCCGCGGCCCTAGTGCGGCGCTCCCACAGCCTGGTTCTCAACTGCCCAGCGGCTAGAGCAAACACCGCCATCTGCTGTTCTCCTGGTGCTGCTGTGCACGAACCGAAGGGGATGGAAGGTTCAGTTTAGAGTTGTGTCCAAGGTGTGTTGCGCCGCTAAGCATCTGGACACATCCGGACTCGTTGCTGGTGTCGGCAGTAAAGGAAAGCGAGCCTCCCTGGGTGCCGGGTCTGGGGTCGACAAAAGGAGAGAGAGTGAACCCCCTGGTGTCGTCGCTAGAGTCGTCTGTAGAAGCGAACACGGTTGTTGTCTCAGAGGCGGACCGTGGCTAAAGAGACGTACAGCGGATGGAGAAGACGCTGGCTTGCTGCTGCGTGACGGAGATGAAGTCCCGGTGGTGATGCCCAAAGGCGGACAACGACATCGAGGGGAGAGGCGGACCGAGACATCGTGTCCCTTGGCGTACAGCAGTTCACAAGGGCGCTAGGGCAAGGCGTCTCTCACATATGGGCCGAGTAGCAGAAGATATGTGGGCTGGAGCAAGGAGTTGCAAGGGAGAGTGGGCTGAAACAAGAAAAAAAAAAAGAGAAAGAATGTGGGTTGAAGCAAGGTAGGAAAGAATGGGCTGAGGTTGTCAAGACTTGTCAAAAACTCGTCATGGCTTTGTCAGGCTCATACATGACTTCGTCACAGAGTTGTCGGGCTTCGTCATGACCTCGTCTCCGCTCTGTCAATGTCTCGTCACATCTTTGTCACAGTCTCGTCTCAGCCTTGTCATGATCTCGTCTAAAGTCGTCGTTGAGGATTAATTATAAGAATTAGGGTTTGATATAATTCTATCATTTTATGTGAATTAAATTCTACATAAAATGATAAATAATTATAAGAATTAGGGTTTGATATAATTCTATCATTTTATGTGAATTTAAATTCTACATAAAATGATAAAATTTGTGAAGAAAGAAATACCAGATAGAATGGGAAACGTCAACGACTCGAAGTCCGAATTGATTCGGAATTAAACGGAATAAAAAATTCCGGATATTACAGTTAGCTTGTTGTACAAAGAAGAGCCCCAGTCTCCTTCTGGTATCGAAGAGGTATGTTGCTTACGCGGGTCCTTAAAATCACGGATGACCATAGCATATACAACATGTAACAACATATGTCAACATATTCCACTAATGCTTTTACAATAAAGAATCGGCAAAAATGCTCTAAATAGCACAACCTTTACTAATGTTGCGAAAGGTGACACTAACTTTTAAATTTGCTGAAAAAACACCAACTATATGGGGGTGTTGCGTTTTTTTAGCACCACTAATTAATGCGTTAAAAGAAAGTTGTACATTTTATAATTTGTTGTAATTTGGTAAGATATGAATTTAAAAAAGAACCTAAATAATGAAAAAAAATAATAACATACATTTTATTTTGAAAGGATATTTTTTTTTTAAAAAAAATAAAATTTATAATTTATTTGCAAAGAATTACTTAAATTACATAAGCTATAAATTATAAGATGAAAATAGATTTTTTGTGCTTCGCTTCTTTTTTTTTTTTTCTCCTTTCATATCAAACATAAATATCAAACATAAACAAATATTTTTGAACTAAAAAAAAGAAAAGCATAAGAAATTTTTTTTTCATTTTATAATTTATAATTTATGTATATAAGTAATTTGTTGCAAATAAGTATACATTTTCATTATATGTTTTCCTAGTTTAAATTCTTATCCTACCAACTTATAAAATTTATAATATTTTTTTTCTTATTTTTCTTTTTCTTTTTTTTCTTATGTAAAATATAAATATCAAACATAACGCTAAAAAAATGTACAACATTTTTTTAACACATTTTATATCTTACCAAAGTATAACAAATTATAAATGTACAACATTTTTTTAACGGATTAATTACCGGTGTTAAAAAGTGCAACATCTCCTATAGTTCGTGCTTTTTTCTACAACTTTGAAAGTTTGTGCACCTTGCGCAACATTAGCAAAGGTACTATTTAGAGCAATTTTTTTTCTAAAGATTCTAAATATAATAAAAAGATGCTCCATACTACGGCCATACCGTGTAAATATATAAAAAATTTCTTGGTGGACCTACTTGACGAAGGAGTTGTTTTTGCTTTTGCTTCTTATTTTGAAAGTAAAAGGCTTAAAAATTCAACTAACATAAAAATCAACAAGTAATTTAGAGCAAAATAAACTAGAATTTATCACTGAAGATATAATATTATGAAAGCAATTTAGAGCAAAAAAAAAGGCGGTTTTGGTGGAATGTACTTAATCCAATAATACACTATACAAACTAACCCCCACTTCAAATCTTTGGCAAAATAGCCTCTAATACATCATATCCTTCTTGCGTAAATATTGAACCAAAAGGGAGGTTTGAAAAAGGAGAAAGTACTTTGCAGTCTTTTCATCATGAGACAGCCGACGAAGTGACATGTCTATAGAACTCCCCTTTCCTGCAAAACTCCCTTTTGTTTCCCTCCAAAACTCCCTCTTCCTGCAATATTACACGAAAACAACACCCATATCATCCATTTTGAAATCATCATTTCTAGAAAATTTGGGCATTATTGCTTTCATACATAACAAAACAAAGTCTTCCTGATTCATTCAAACTGTTGTATTCGAAGATAAACCGAGTAATCGAGTACTATTGGGTAAGGTTACTGTTTATCATGTTTTAACAGAGTATTACCTGTAGTTCCCTTCAAAACAGCCCTTTTCATAGCCAAAACGATGACCTTTTCATACCAAATCCAATTTTTTTCTATTCAATTTAATTCACATTTGATACTGAAATAATGCCCAATTTGAATTTTTCGTACCCAAATTTTACACAAAATCGATATTGTGCACAAACATCAATATCAAATGACATTTGGTCATTATAACACAGTTTGAGTACCCATAAAACAAACCCAATATTTCACTTTAAACATACATAATTATAAGAAACATACCACAAAAATAATTACATACACCCAATAAAATAATCATACCCATAAATTGGGTAACATTTTACCACACTTAAATAATCTTGTAAGATTAAATACACATGTCCAAACGTACCAATAATGCTCTAACAGTATACACAATTCATCAAAATACATACACAATGCTACTTAACAAAACGAATCAAAAGCCTACCCAAAATGTAGTAGAAATAGTCTACCCAAAATCTAGTAGAAATAGCCTACCCAAAATCTAGTACAAATAGCCTACCCAAAAAATACAAATCTGGTTCCCGGCAGCGACGGAGTATCAATGACGAACTCAAGACTGAAGGACGGCGGAAACACTAGCATCCTCCGTCATGATAGTCTACCCAAAAAATACAGATCTGATACCAACTTACCAAGACTAGTCGGAATCTTTGTCTCGAAACTCCGGCGGTTGGAAACCAAGCCTCGTCGGACTTATCTTTTTCGTCGGCCTCCGATATAATAGTCTCATCTTCGTCGGAATATTTGTCTCGAAACTCCGGCGGATCTCCGTTACAAAAAACTTAAGCAAACATATCCACAATACTTACTCACCAACCGGTTACCCAGCATACCCAACACCCCTTGCTGAAGCAAAAATCGCCATTCATTGAGTTTTTTGTAGTAGAAGAGAGAAATGGGTTTATAAATTATCATCATTTTTTATTCAAAGAATTGAGAAAATGGTTTTGATTTTTGTTTTTGGAGGATACGTTCTTCAATACTCAAAAAAATGGTTCAACTTCTCCCCCATCTCTCTATTTAAAAAGCCAAAAAAGTAAGCATCAAATCAAATTTCAAAAATTATACATTAATGCTACCACTTCATCCCATCAACTTTTATGGCACAAGTACACCTACTCCACTTTTTCGTTTTTGGGAAAATGGTTTATTTATTTATTTTCCTTTTTTTTCAATCAAAAAGTGTGGTGGAAAAGCATGGGGTCATTACACAAAATCAAAAAAACAATGACACTTTCTTGCCAATCCTTAAAAAAAATAGATTTCAACATTGGAGATAGAAAATTCAAGAAAATCAGAATTTAGTTCTATTTGTGACATTAAAATGAGCAAGGAATGGATCACAAATTCAAAGAAAAGAAAGCAAGATTGTTAGTAAATTACTTGGGAAAAATAGGAAAGAAAGTGTAGTAGACAACTTGTATTCACAAGAAGGTTGAGGTGAATTGTAGGGGCATGAAGATGGCTAGAAAACTTTGACAACTTTATAACTTACTATATCATAGGCTAATCTACAAATTTATATTGATCGGAACCTGAGAGCTTGAGAGATGTAACAGGAAACAAACGAAGAACATACAAAAGCAACCAATATGAGTAAAATAAAAGAATTTATTGGAAGAGCAACAATAAAGCTAGAATTGAATGTTGAAATGCAAGATCATGTACTTACCACGAGCGGAGCTTGTGCCGCCAAGAATATCAGTCAAAATCTTGAAACTGTTGCCCCAAATTAAAAAAATGCCAAGAAACAATATTCATGTATAAGCAAAGAACCAGATACATGCCATCAAGAATTTATAACTAAAGCTAATTAAAGATCATATATATATATATAAATGAGATTGACAAACTAGTGGACCCATTCTCTGATAGAAGGCTCGCTAGGGCTCGGAGCATCCGGATCGGTCGTGAGTCATGACACACAAAATCAACACTAATCATCAATTTCATTCGTGATTCTTGAAAAAAAACCTAAAATGGATCAATACCGATGATGATTATGGAAGGTTACTTAATAGAGCACCAGAGTATAGAGAAGGTGAGAACAGCCGCCGATGATGAGACGAGGAGGAGCGGAGGTAAGCGAAGGCTTGAGAGTGCATCCATCAGTGACGTGTTTGGATACCTAGTAAACCGACATCGATAAGCTTGTTGATGCCGCCATTATCGAACAATCTACTATGAATTGAATTGAAGTGAATTCTATGAGCATGCACGCAGTTGAAGTGGCAAAATCAATTAATGAAAGATGATGCTACAAAATAAAATCAGGAAGTAGTTTTAAACCTAACCCGAGAATAGAAATGGAAATGGGTTGGTTGATGGATGGATGTACCAATTCCATCCACCACCCAACTTATTCAAGTTGTCACCCACCCTGTCCATCACCCACCTAACACTTCACCCATATTCCACCCACCCATCACCCACCGGGTGGTTCGGGTGTAGTAGTCGAGTGTGAAGTAATTCTTTTGTTTTTAGAATTTTGAAAGTGTATGACGATTTTCTTACTTAAAATAACACAAATCAAAATTTACTAAATCATGAAATATTGTGCAACATAAACCAAGTAATCAACAACGAAAGTATTTCAAATAATACAAACCAAAATGATGCAAACAAACACAACATTTTTTGCATACAACAAACGTAAATCAACATAAATAAAATAAAACTCCTCTAGAGCTCGATATAGCAATCCACTACATCATCCTAACATAAAAAAAAAAAGTAAAAAACAATAATTAGAAAATCCAACTTAACCATTATTTAAAATTTGAATGTCAAAAGTATACATATTGGGGTATACGCCTTCATGACAAAATCTTCATCGTCAACATCCTCCTAATATTAATTACTTTGTGCATCGAGTGAAAAACCTAAATTATAAATAAAAATCATTAAAAGGGAGATACCCTAAGTTAAAAAAGAAGTTATTAG
Organism: Fagopyrum homotropicum; assembly: GCA_033239125.1. Lineage (NCBI taxonomy): Eukaryota > Viridiplantae > Streptophyta > Magnoliopsida > Caryophyllales > Polygonaceae > Fagopyrum > Fagopyrum homotropicum. The sequence goes on along the minus strand of BSWB01000007.1, from coordinate 23,955,227 downwards.
TATTAATAGGTATCCTCAGCTACATAATTGCTCTCAATCAAATTGCAAACACATTAATGCCTCTACAATATCACCATGAAGCCTAGAACGATGAGGGCTCACCACTCGTCCACCCATACTAAAATCACTTTTAGAAGCCACAATAGACACGAGAATTGCCAAAATAACTTTTGCAATCTTTCGCATAGTTGAACACTTTAGATTAGTTTTCCAAAAGATAAGGACTTACTATCAGTTAATAAAGCTTCTTGAAGATAATAGTCCAACTTATGGCTTACACTAGCCTTCTTCTTCAAACTTTTCTTAGATTGACCAAAATCATCATCAAAAGAAATTACATGTCTCTTTCCAAGCAATCTAGAAGTTGAACTTACATATTCTTGATCTTTAATATCACCACCTAAGTCATGTTCCTCAATATCATCACCTTAAGTCTTGATACTCATACAAAAGATCCAACATCAAGTTTTCATCTTCTAAATCTTAACAAAGGTCTTATCACCGTATATCATGTTTAAATACCATTCAACATATTCCAATTTATCTCTTGGGTCCAAAATTGGCTATGTATTGCCAAAACTCCACTTATACTTGACAAATACTTATCAAATTTCTCAAGCATACTTCTAGCCATCTCATTGAACATCAAATCATCACTAGAACCCAATTCAATAAAGAAACTTTGACTAGGAAAACCTTTCGAAAGAACAAATTAGATGTTGAATATTTTCTCCCGGAAAAAAATCTGTGTCACCTTATGAAACTTAGACAATTTCGAGCAAATATTATCAATCCACTCCCACTGATCATCACTAGGAACATCAAAGTTAAATCTATTGATGTAGGAACATCCCCAACACCAATCATACATGGACCAATCACTAGATCAAGGGTAAGAAGGATCCAAAATGAGAAGTTTTACATAATTGAAGATGATCAAGGAACCAAGCAATGTGGCTAAAACGAGGCTTAAGAGACCCAATGAAGAAATCTGGGGCCTGAGACAACAATCTCGCCCGAGATTGCGATTGAGATTTGTTGTCTTAAGAGATCCACTTGAAGATGATCAAGGAACCAAGCAATGTTGGTTTTGATCTAATCTTTAGGATTATCTTTATTTTATCTATTTGAATAAATCTCTCAAATAAATAGCCTTAGAGGACGAGATCCATCGTTAGTTTTGATTATTGATTTTCATATTATTGTGAGATACTTGTGACTTCGCTCACGGAGTTTGCATTTATCATTTCTATGCAATAAAAAAAGAGAGTTTTTGGTTGAATCATTGTGAGTCCTTGTTAGGTTATTTTTTTATGTGTTAATCTTATTGAAGATTGGTGTTACTAGTCCAAATAGTCCCTCCTTGTTCTTGTCTTATCTAGAAGGCTTGTGTAAGGTTAAACAAGAGAGGGTTAAGGTAAGCTCTTTGTTAAGGGATTTTGATCAAATTGGTTAAGGTTCTTTGCAGGAATACATTGGTTTGTAACTTCCTATATTTCTAAACAATTTCAAGCCATATTATCATCTTATCTGTCCATTATCATTCCATCAACTCACGTTCTTAGTGTTCGAGTTTCACAAATCTCGGTCTATCAATAGAAATCTCGCCCAAAATTTGCTCCAGTTATTGGTATCGTGAACTTCAGTCTAGATCGCGAAAGTGCGACCTTAACCCCACATCAGCTATGACAATGAATTTTCAACTTCTCAAAAACTTCTCTATATGACAATGCAATTTGGAGCATGAAATAGGTGGAGTTTTGATAGGTGATGGAATCACTATCATATCTAGGTATTTTTAGCATGTTATTAGAGTCCTATTGATTGTTTTGTGTTGCTAATATGTACATCCAGACGAAGAAGGCAGAAATGAAGATATTCAAAGAGTTAGCCTAATTTAATCAAAGTATCCAAACGTAACTAATGTTCACGTCAAAAAAAAAAAAAAGAAAAGGAATTAACATAGTCACCGGAGAAACATACCTTGGTTGGACTTGACTGGTTTTGTGAAATTGATTTTTTGTGGGATGGAGAAGCTTGACCAGGATTCATACTTCTTCTACGGCAGCGGGTTTCGGATCTCGTCGAAAGCCTTCGGAACTGATGTTGTGGCCTTCGGAAATGACGGCAGCGGATTGCTGATTTCTAAATCGCGACTATTTTGCGGGATGGAGAAGAGGGTGTTGGCGGCCTTTGGAACGGGTACATTTTTTTCTAAAAAAAACATGATTCCAGTGTATTAGCGCTAACTCAGAGGGTCAAGGTTTGAAAAAAATTCGAGTGTCAACGGTAAACACTTGCATTTATTGGACGACTAGAATTGCTAATTTTTGGTTCGTTTGTAAATTAAACGTTGTGTGTATAATAACTTTGAAGTATATTAATCATGATTAATGAAAATGACAACCCTGAGAGATTTGTGATGGCCAGCCAAAGCATTGACATGCTTGATGATACAATACAATGAGTGAACAAGTTTGTAAGAAAATGGACTCACTGCATGTTTCCAAATGTAGTAGCCCATGAATGTAGTAATGATAACCAATACTATTTCTAACATTACTATTGGGCTTATTAACTTTGGGCCTATAGTCATCTACTTGGCCCAAATGCATGACATCAACTTTTGTTCCTCTTGTCAAATGGCAATGCTTATGTTTGGATCCTCAAAATAAACAATACAAAAACTCAATATTTTTTACAAGTGGAGTTATGAAATTGAAAATCTAAGTAAACATATTTCATCTTTTAAATACTAATTTAAAAAAATTGTACTATTAACAATTATTGACAATACAATTATAAATTGTTAATGGCTGTTAACCGTAAATTTATGAAATAGTATCAATTGTTGTTCAACTTGGAAAAAAGTAAAACAAAATTTTTAAAAATGTTTTATTAATTTTTAAATAAAAGTCAAAACCGAAAGGTGAAAAAATTAGTGATTAATTTTTTAGGGCACGTCTCCGGAAACGAAAACGGAATGGAAACGAATTTAGTCCATATGTATATCCATATTCATGAAATTTTATGGAATCATTCTCCATTGTTTAATGAAAAATGCACTTGTTTCCTCATATTTTGTTACCCTATAGGGTATCAAAAGTAATCAAACTCTCTTCCAATTATTACAAAACACAAGGAATGATTCCAAAAATTTTAATGAATAAAGGTATACGTATTGACTAGATTCGTTTCCATTTCATTTCCGATTCCGGAGTTAAAACCAAACGGACCCTTAATTTCATAACTTCGCCCAGTTATCCCACTAGTTTTATCTAACAAAATACCAAACAGTGAATTAAGAAAATTGCCAAGGCCATTATTAATCCAAAAAAATGTTCACTAATATTGTTTAAAAGTAAAAAACAAATAACTTAGAGCATGTATGTATATTTCTTGTGTACTAGATTGATCTTATCCATTTCCTTGATTGTACATGATAACAGCTGGACACAGTCAGATCAAAATGTTGGATATGTATGAACAAAAGCATCTGCAAAGCAAGCAATCAAGACTGAACGTCATTAATAAGGCATGCATGCACTTTCTTATTTTGTTTTTTTCGTTTTGCTAAAATAAGACACTGTCTGGCAACAAAGATTCAAGCAAGACAGTCTTTCAATTCTGTGCAGCGTAATTAAATGCTTAGCAGATTAGCAGCTAATTAAGCTCTAGTGGTAGTGCATTAAATCCAAGCATTTGGTATCCCCAGAAACACGTAAACCCATATATATACTAAGCAACTGTAGTGTCTTATTAATTACCGCAAACTTCAATGCAATGCATGAACAACGTAAAGGGTAGCTCATTTTCCATGATCGTACTTTTGAAGGGTAGCTGCATGCATGCGTTCATGCACGTGGACTTTATAGCCTAACGTTTCTATACATAACTTACTTCATTCGATTACAACTAACTTATGTGTATATTCACTTAAAACAAATTTCAGATTGGATAATCAATTCAAGTACGCCTTAGATTTTAGATTCTGTGGTACAGGGCTGTTAAAACGGTTCCTAAATAATGATTTTTTAAGAACCAGGAATTGAACCATTTTAGGTATACAGTTCGATTCTTGTATTGTTTTTATGATGGAAACGTTTGAAACTGAATTACGAAACAACCGTTTTGAACCTAATAAAAACTATTTAACGACTTTCATTTACATATGAATGGTAGGAGGAAAGTCTAAATACTTTACTTTGTTAAGAATACAGATATTTTTTAACTTTTACATGTTTTGTCTTAATTTCATCTAATTCTCGATAACTAAAGAATGCCTTATAATAAGTAATTAAGTATTGCTACAACGGAAGATAAAATTGAAACCTCAAGTCTATCTCGACGAACTACACTCATTGTCTTATAAATGGGAGAAATGATTGTAGAGAAAGAAATTCTGGATTGAAGACGAACCTAGTTAAAGAAGTTGTTGAACAAATAGAGAAACCGATTTAGTGAGGAACAAATGAATGTGAGAGAGAGGAACATAAGACAATATTATAGTCATTATACCAAAGAAAGAGACTAGTACTTTTTTTAAACCTTTTGTTTTTTGTTATATATTATGTTATTTTACTTTTATTAGTTTACCTAAAATATAAACGGTTCCGATCTATTTTTGTTTTTAAGGAACCGAACCGAACCGAACCGTTTTTATAACGATTCGGTTTGAAAAAAAAAAAACGACAAATAATTAATAGGAACCGAATCGAACCGTTAAATACAGGTTCGGTTACAACAGTTCCGTCAGGAACCTGTTCCAATTAACAGCCCTAGTACGGACTCACAGATTTTTTAATCAAAATGTTAATTTGTAGACATATAAACCGTACTTAGTTAATAAAATATAAACCATTTGTTGTGTTTGAAAAGTTATATTTTTAAAAATTTTAGTTCGTAACCTCACAACTTTTTATTATTTTAAAATTAGAATTAATGGTTCATATAAAAACTTGTCTTACAAAATTAGTTGAAAACTCGAAAGTTTATTACCATGGTCGGTAAAAGGTATAGAACGTACTTAAAATGTAACATAGTTTGATAGTGTTCTACTACTTTGCCTTATTATATTAGAATATACAATATATTAAGATGGAATAAAAATTCAATAATCTTATTTGGTATAAAAATTTGGTAAGTTAAGTATAAGTTGAAGACCTAGGAATATCTACCAATCTTATAATTTAAAACAATGCATTTATTGATATGTATTGTCATAGGCGTAGCTGAGGGGTCGAGGAGTAGTAGTCTATGTTAAGCTTATGTAAATTAGTGTCGAATAATCAATAAATTAAAAAGTTTTAAATAAAATTAGTAAAAATAAATATATTTACAAGTACGCTTAATTGCTTGACATTATACCAGGGCGATTATGTGAGGACGAGATAATAATATCAAAGAATGTCAGATGTTCCAATCTCTAAAGACTCGTTTTGTTAAAAAAAAAAAAGGTGAATTAAATTATCTATCTGTGACTGTGAGTTTGTTAATGGATTTACTTACCCTTCTACAATAAAAAGGATTTACTTACCCATAATTTTTTTCCATTAAATTTTTATTACTCAATGATTTTTTTTATTAATCTTAGGGCCCGTTTGGAAGCTCTAGGAATCATTCCCGGTAAAGAAATGATTCCGAATTAATCAAAAAATACGTTTGGTTGGAAGTCTTTTATCACATGAAAGTAATCCCATCATTTCCATTTCCATTCCTAACCCCTATCCAATTCCATTTCGTTTTCATTCCACCGCTCCAACCAAACGGGCACTATATAATTAAGATATTTATCGCTAAACCCCTCGGACCTCACTTTGAACCCACCTAGAAATTATATTTTTGTAGAGAAATTAAATGGTTAATTAATAAGGCAAATTAAAGTTTTATCTAATTACTACGAGAAGTTGGATGACTTTTTTGAAAATGTTTAGGCCATCTGGGGCGGCCTAAACATTCTCAAGTGCAGTTTTATCAGCTAATTGGCCGTTCATCGTAAGTTCCCACTCTTTTGAAACTTCTCTTTTTGATATTAGTTCAAAGCAACACCAGCAAATTATGCAATGCTAACGTTGAAATCGAAGATCACCTCTGGATTAATCACCACTACAACAATATTATTCTTGACATTATTCTGAGATGGATTCGCATACCTTAGAGACACACCAACCTTGCTAAATGGCTTCTAGAATTCTGCTCTTCTGGCTCAAACAAAGACTTCATATCTCAAGTGAGAAGGTATACTATTACCTCCTTTGTTTACTTTACCTGGAAAGCCCGTTTAAAAATTATCTACGGCAATAGTTGTTACAATGCCAATGATTATGCCTAGGAATGTAAATGGGGTGAGAATTCGCTGAAATTCACGGTATTACCCATCACAGAAATGAGGATGAGAATTTTAAACGGGTACAAGAACGGGGATGGGAGATAAAATTGATACCCTGCTTGGGAATGAGGACAGAAATGAAGACAAAGGTATCCACCCCGCTCCCCGATCCGAACCCGAACCTACTGGATAACCCCGTCAGGGAACCTGATAAGGAACCCCGCCGTCGGGATACAAAAATAATAAATTGTATTTATAATAGACTTTCATTGTAGCTTCAAGTTTGATCAAAATTTAATTCAGAAACTGTGTTTAAATTGAAAAATTGTCGATAATTACTAAAATTTCAAACTATATACACTTTTGTACTTTGAAACATGTGTTTTAAGTTAAAATATTTATTTGATAATTGTATGTGTAAGTTGTGATAATGCTTACCTATATTAATTTCGTTTTCGATCACATGAGGATAACACATTTGTGAAACTTTTGAAAACACCGTAAACGTCAAATCACGATGATCAAAAGCACAACACATTATATGTTTTTTCATGTGTCTTAATCTCCTATATACATGTTTTGATGTGCAACCTAAATCCTAAACCATAAAACTAAAATGATAAAGTAATATAACACTTTATCATGAGATCGTAATCTAAATGTTATTAAAATATAATTATTTTAGTTTAAACTAGTTTGTACTATGAGTCTCAATCCTACTTGCACAAACGGAATCTAATATATACACGGCATACCTTTACTTTGAAACATTATTTTTTTTAAATTGAGTTTTTTTTTCCTCTAGTTTTTTTATTTATATAGTTAAACAAAGAATTTTTTGTATTTTATGACTTAATTTTACATTTATTATCGGAGTTAATTTGTTTTTGTCAAACTCCTTAAAGTTAAATGGAACAATGATGAAGACGGAGAGTTTTACTGAAAATCCATAAAATTTTTAAATGAAAAAATTAAATGGGGATGAGAATTTCTCGATGGGGTGAATATCCGACAGGGTGGGTATGGGGACAATTTTCAATTCACGAACGGGTATGGAATACTACAAAAGTGAAAGTCAAAATCACAAAGGAGAGAAAATCACACAACTCTGCTGATTTACAGAGGGAGTCGGACGGTTGATTAGACAATGACCAGGAACAAAACATATCAATAAGGGAGAAGACATTATTTTATCATTGCATGTGTGGTCCAATACGAAGTATGCAATATCAAAGATAATAAAAGGGTTCCAAGATGCAAATTATCACAAAAAACACATTAAATCACAATTGATAACAATCAAATTCAAATAGAATATAAATATCATGTAATGAAGAAGATAATCTTGCTCGACTTTCACATTTTGCAGATTATTAAAGATATTAATCACTTGGAATTTGTATTTTTCGATTAAGACCTAGAAGATCAAATAATATAAAACCAATTTCATATTTGTCTTTCGCATTTTGTTTAGAAAAACTCCAAACTATCATACCACATGAGAGTCATATTTTAATTAGGATAAATATTACATCAACATCATAGATTATTAATGCTAGTCGGACACTTCAAACCGTACAACGAGAGAATTCATCATGCCACAATTCACACTTTTATTGATCGAAAGAATTACAGAAGTTGGCCGACCAAGAGGTGTAAATCCGCCGATCTACCCTACAAACTTGTGTCCGAGATCTTTGATTGAAAATTGGGTAAATGACTTAATGAAAAAAATGCCTTATTTATATGAAGATTTCTAACATTGTTATCCTAGTATTTGTGATCTAAATCTATCAAATCTACCTTTAAGTCAAAGATAAAAACGTCCAAATGGAAAAACTAAAAGATAACCTAAAAATAAAACAGATAAAATGAGAAAACTAACAATTGTCCATGTGGGACCAGTTGGTCGACCATATGGGACCAATGAGACAATTCGCATCGAAACACAATGTTTAGGAGAAATGCTCACGTGCTCGGAAATTATGTGGTAATTGGATGATAAGCGAGGGTAAATCTGTCGATCACTCCCTTTGTCTCGAGCTGTTTGTATCTTCACTCTCGAATCTCAATCAATTCAACATTGACCTCATCTTCCTTGATCATAGGGAGAACCTTAGTGTGTTGAGGACATTCTTTCATAAATAACTCCATTTTAGCTTCACAAAGGCCTATAATGCATGCGATATCATAAACACACAAGTAGATCTCCAAAACACAAAAGTGAAGAAAACTTGCCAAAATGCAATGCAATACTACATTATATGCTCAAGAGATGGATACAAATAAAGGTGAAAAAAGACACTAAAATGGATGTTATCAGTTACCCTATAGATGTGGTAGGTTGATGCCTTTGTTCTTTGCAAACAATTTTTATCGAAAATAGAAATATCAATCAAACTCCGACTGATCTTCACTTATTCATTACCTAGTTGTAACCTACCCCGACCTAACAATAACATAATTAATCGTAAACTAATCATAACTAATAGTAAATATTAACTAAACTAAACCTAATTTAAGCATATAAAACAAGCTTTGGCACTGCCAACAAGCGTCGAAGCTGGAAGCTCAACTGCAATGCAACCGGTTTGCGTGAAGTTTAGTTTCCCAACAACAGAGAACAAGTTTTTTTTTTTTTTTTTTTTTTTTTTCGTTTTCAATCAGATACTATAAGTTTCAACACAAATCCCACCCACATTTCAATTATCTACCTAACCACAACCTAATTTGACCAAATAAGACAAAAAACGATTGAATAATCCAATAAATGAAAAGAAAAAAAAAGTTTTAAAAATGTGAAACTCGATCGAAAATCGAACCTCGAGCACATCCAACGCGCGTTTCTCATACAAACGTCGTCTACCTTGACTTGGATCCACTTCTTGTGGTTGGATTTTTTTTTTAGTATTTTGCTTTGAAAAAAAACATAGCAAAGAATGAAGAAGAGTCTCACTGGCCATTGGCGTTTCATATAGGGTTTTGACTTAAAGGCACCCAGCCTCCGTTAAAGGTGAAATAAACTCAACGCAATATGATTGTGTTAAAGTGGAACAATTTCAACGCAGTCAGTCTGAGTTGTAGTTTGTAAATCTTGGCCGTGCCAACAAATAAAACTGGCAAGATTTTTAATTAGTGAATATCTATCTGAGGTTCGGTAAGGTAGGAATTTCTCATGCCAAACCTAACTTACACATGCATCTACTATCTAGCATATTTCGTATTTGAAATCAAACTAATATTCACATATCCTAGTAAGTATTGCAAGATAACTTATTATCCCAATTCTTCACCCCAACTGTCTCATTCCATTAGTAGTAACTTGATATCATATCGTTGCAACATAACTTCTTTTCTGCTTGTAATTTTAGTTGGATTGTGCACCACAACTACTACATGAAATCTAGTCAGAACCCTACAAATGCGTCTTCTAAAAGTGTCGTGTTTGTTATTTTATATATATATATATATATATATATATATATATATATATATATATATATATATATATATATATATATATATATGGGTCTAGTTCCGGTGAGGGGACCCTTGCAGACAGGAATGAGGAGAGATGGGGTGGTGACACGTGGCATGCCACGTCACCTTTTTTTTCTTTTCTTTTTAGATTTTCTTTTTTGTAAATAAAAATTAGTGTTCATATTTTTATAAGTATGTGTTCATTTTTAAAAGAGTCATTGTTCATATTTTATCAATAAATGTTATTTTTTCCCAACACTAACTGTTCATTTTTTAACATTAATTGTTTATTTTTGTATTTTTTTTAATACATTTTTTTGGATTTTTTTTGAAAATTATACTATTCTTTCAAATCGTGTTAATAAAATATGATGCTCATTTTTTTACAAGTATGTATTCTTTTTTTTTTACAGTTATGGTGCTTATATTATGATGTTCATTTTTTTGAAAATTATACTTTTCTTTAAAATCATGTTTATAATATTCAGAGATCGATCACATAAAAAATTGTGAAATCAAAGAGAATACAAGACGATTCAGGTTTTGATTCTTCGAATTTCTACTCTCACTGTTTAGATTTCCATTCTTAAGGTTTAGGTTTCATTATGATTGATGTTTGTGTTCAAAATCAAATTTGCTTGAATCATTTTGTGTTTGATAAGTTTGATTGAGAAAATACATGTATATACATATGTTGAATTGGTCTAATAGCTTCAATCGAATAATCTATATGCTCCTTTTAGTGTGCACTCAAATTGTTCGGCAAAATGCCTTATAGAAAAATAGTTTATAATATTCATAGGAACAATGACATAAAAAGTATGAACACTGACGAATAAAAACATGAACAATGACGTATAAAAGTATGAACACCAATGACTTATCTATAACTTCGACACATACATAACATATTATGATCATCTTTTAACGTTTTGTGATGAGTTTTTTTATTTTTTGTGGTTATATACTGTAAATCAACTTTTGTGCATTATAAAATGAACACAAAAAATTAAATGGACATGACACTTTGATGAATAAAAAATACTATGAACACCGATGTATAAAAATATGAACAATGACATATAAAAGTATGAACACCGATGACTATTTTGAACGTAAGGGTATTTTTCCAGATTTTAAGTCAATTTACAAAAATGTCATTAATGATGAGCGTGTGAGAACCCTTGATTTAAATCCATCCAATAGCTTACAGCCCTCCTAATTCCTATCTACAAGCTCCCTCCTCATTTGAACTAATATATATATATATAGCCGAATATATGTGACTATACCGCCGAATATATAGAGACATGTATGACGAATATTTCTTCCATTAATAACACGATTTTTCCCCCTTTAATATCACATAATCTCAGTCATCTATTTATCGATCTAACGGATAAAGGTTGTTCTCATTTTACATGCTAAGAGCGGTTTACATGGGAGACAACCCCTATATATATATATGGGCATGCACATACCGTACAATTTGGATACATAGTATCTAATTAGTGCAAGCATACCCCACTAACTCCTATGTCGATCTTTCACAAAAAAATCTCAAAGATATAGAGATTTTTGATGGTCCAAAGTTTCTTATAGTTATTGTCGGTTCAAATTGTTGAGCCAACTCACACTTGATGTGATCATACGCAAAACCTTATAATCTTCTATCTTACTTTCACCGCCCAAAATTGCTTTTCACGACTGATTTATAACTATTAGAGAGAAGATTCAACAATTCAAGAACCACAGTGGAAAAATTGTCTTTATTATTTGATATTATACTTTTGTAGACTTGCGTATATAATAACACAAAATCATTGATCTGGAGAAACATCTATTTATTAATTAGGGAAAAGATTTTAAAACAAATAATCATATCTAACTTTGACTAGATTTGATTTCAGTCAATATAAAAAAACATAAGGTGAGAATATTTAATTACAGGTAAGATTTTATTAGTATTTAATGGAAACGTAAAATACAATTAATATTATTTCTATATTATCATTAACTTTCGATTTTCATTTTGCATAAACAACCAAACGAGCCCTAGCCCTGGCTACCATATATATAGATGGGACATACATCTATTCTTTGCTTCTGCAGATCTAGCTGCTAAGTTTTTAATGGCACTCTTAATTTAATCAAAATTCATTGATATTTGCAATTCTGAAATTATATTAAATAATTAAAATGCCTCGCAAAAAGTGTTTTAACATAAACAAAGTAAAATATATAATGACTAATGACTGAAACCTAAAATTAACAAGAAAGAAGATTATGGAATCATTACTGTTAAACTGATTATTAATTTCAAGTAATGACGAAACTATACATGATACTGAATATAATTGACAAACCTAATAATCATCAACAAATGAATCCAAAAAGTTAACTAGTATAGATCGGTAGATCTAGCAGTACACTGCATACCCTTTAGATTTTTGTTTCTTAGTGCAGAATCTAATACACTTCTACACAAACTATCCATACAGAAGTACAAATCAAAAGGGTATGCATTTCATCTCTTCTCTTCCATGGTGGACCAAATCCAAATCCAAATTGAGAATTTGATCATCTGAATAGGTTAAGAGTAGGAGATGATTCGACTTCACCTGATCCGAATTCCGAAACTTTCGAAGAATCTTCGATGTTGTAAGAGGTTTTCTTAGTAGGGGATTTCGGTACAGCAATAGAGAGATCAAGATTCAAGTCAGGAGGAGCATGGGTAGCTGCATCAGGATCATCTTTGATTTGTTTTGTTATTAAGCTATTAGTTTGATCACCGAGAGAATTCGTACTCTCGTAGTGATCGTTCTTATCACAATTGTAAGGCTTCGATGCGTCTTCCATGGAGCCGGAGGAATCGGTTATCTGCGAGATGTGTGATGTAAGAGGACGAGGAATGTGTTGGTGAGGTTTATGGTTATTTGGGTCAATCCCCATTTGGATTAGCTTCTTTCTTACGTGCGAGTTCCAATAATTCTTCACTTCATTATCCGTTCTTCCGGGTAATCTTCCCGCAATCAATGACCACCTATACACAATTAACCCGCATGCCATCGGATTATTATCCGGTTCTAGTTGTGGAAATAAAAATTAAGAAACTTCTTAACATAGAAAAACAGAAAACAAACAAGTCATGAAGGTGAATGGAAACGGTCAAAAATTTACATACCAGGTCACTTTCTAAATAAGTCGAAATTTAGGGTTTGACTCAAACTCGACTTACCATAATCATATCAAAGTCCGGCTCTATACTTACCGGTTTCCGAGAAGGGCATGGAGTTTGACGATGAGATCCTCTTCGTCCTGAGCAAAATTTCCTCGCTTGATATCCGGCCTCAAGTAATTTATCCATCTTAACCTGCAACTCTTCCCACATCGACGCAACCCTACACAAATATTCATATGAACACAACATAATTAACATTGCAGGAGAAATCAAGGGATTATGTAGGGTATTAGTGAGGATTATAGAAGTGATTACCGGCGGCTTTAGGGAGGGAGCGCCAGCAACCTTCACCATTGGAGGAGATATAGTGTATGAGTTTTTGGTCCTCTTGCTTGGACCAAGCTCCCTTGTTTACCCCTTCCTTCTCGCAACACGGCTTCCTCATTGGCGTTATCGAGTTTGATCCTTGGGTAAATTGATTCTTCCGGCAAGCTTGATTGATAAGAAACAACAAAAGAGAAGAAAGTCGATCACGGGAGAGATTAGGGCGTTAAAAGCAGGCAGAAGTTGCATATGTATATATAAATAAAGTTCTTAAGAAACACTTAAAGAGAATCGAAAATGAGTTGACTTGGACCGGCGGTTTGAGGGGGAACTGTTTAGGTGAGTCACGTATACGCAAGCAAATAGGCGCCAAGAATTGAAGAGCTTCCTGTATTATACTATACGGCATGGCTAGTAATGTTTTGTTCGACACTTTACCTAACATACGACTTCTACGACCACATACAATAGAATTCTCGCATCGCTTCTATTTGTTGCATGAAACCAAATTATCCGAGCTCAACTCAGACTCATACTCGTTCACTTGAGTAAACAAGATAAATGTGAATATATTTTGAAAGAATTTGGTGGAGTAGACACTTTTTTTTATAATTTTTTATTTTCTAAACCCTTGTAATTTTTAGACTGTAATTGACTTACCACTATAACTCTATTATGGGTATATTTACTAAATGATTTTATGTTATGGATCTACTAATAGATCAATATTTGTAAAAGGCCTAATTAGTAAATTTGGTCACCAAAGTTTGGGTCTTTCTATCACATGCAAGTCAATATTCAATTGGATACTTACGAGTCAAGCTATTTGGGAATTGGGATTAACTCTTAAAAATTTGGCTTGAACTCGTTCACTTAACTAAACAATTGGATTATGAACGCATTTTAAACTTAAGTGAAATTTTGACTCGGCTTCAACTCGTTTAAATTCTAAATGAAAATGATCAAACTAAAGATACTACTACTTACTAGCCTTTGAAATTTTAGGGTTTAGAAACTAAAACTGAAAATTATGGAGAAAAAAGGTTTGTTAACATTAAAAGAAAAATCTAATGGCATATAAACAAAAAAAAACATTAATTTTTGAAGACTTTTTAAGTTTGACTTTACAATGAAAAATATATCTTTATTTTATGGTCTGTCCAATTTCAAACATATGTATGAATATCATGTGACAGAAGTACAGCGTATTTACACAACAAAATTTTATACAAAAATCAATTAAAAATAGGGAAAAAAAAACCCATCAAATTTGTTATAATATTCATATTCATTATTAGATTGTTTAATTTACACAAAATAATATCTATAGACAATTCATAAGACAACTAACATATGTGAATAACAAGTACTTTTGCATAATTAATTTTCATTTATAAAAATCCGTTTATATATTTAAGCTTTGGTTAGTTGATTTGTTAAACTATTTTGGATGGAAAATGTCCGTAATCCGTACAACGCTGACCGGTTGTTTACCGTGAAGGGAATGACACCGTTAAGTAGCAGTCGTTTTCTTTTTGGCTCCGCATGCCATTCTTACTTACCCGCACAACCTACCATGCTCTATCAATAATTTTTTTAATAATAAAAAGTATTTTTATTTCCTTAAAATGTTTTGGGCAAATTTGATTAGTAGGCTATTTAGAGAAATAGTGATAGTAAGTAGGCTTTTTTGTTTTTCAATTAAGTAAATATACCCCTCTTTTTTTTTTTTACCTTCTCCATCCTCTTGTTTTCTTCTCTCTTCCAAATGCTTTTTAAAAACTGAATTTCTTTTTTTATTTTCTTTTATTAATTTTTTTTGTCTTTTTTATTTTCTTTATTTTTTTATTTATTTTCCAGAATGAGGAATTTTTTCACACACCGGAATTATCACATACCGGAATTATCACAAACCGGAATTTTCACATACCGGAATTTTCACATACCGGACCGGAATTTTACATACCGGAATTATCACATACCGGAATTATCAAATACCGGATTTTCACATACCGGAATTTTCACATACCATAATTTTCACATACCGAAATTTCACATACCGGATTTTCACATACTGGATTTTCACATACCGGAATTATCACATACCGGATTTTCACATACCGGATTTTCACATACCAGAATTTCACATACCGGACATTTACATACCGAAATTTACATACCGGAATGAATTTTTAATTGTCTAATATTTAATTTTGCAAATTTTAGGGGGCTCGTTGTAATTTTGCAATTTTTTTTATTGTAATTTGCGTATATGATGACGGTTTGCAAAAATGGGTCCATCACCGTCTCTTTTGGTTTCCAAAAGACTTGTTCTTTTTCCCAGTTGACAATGACAAATTGACAAGACGTGGAGGAGTTGAGCATTATTTGAGTGGAGAATTATATGTTAAAATTGTCTCAAAATAAAAGTATTATGTAAACAAAAATAAATAGCGGACGGAAAGCACAAGGATCAAGTGTTGATTGTGCAGCTAGTTTTAATTCAGAAATTTCTGGTATGAACTTTTCGTATGAAATTTCTGGGATGAAAAATTCTGGTATGAAAAAATTTTAGTATGAAAAAAATTCTGGTATGAAAAAAATTCTGGTATGAAATTTCTGGTATGAACTTTTCGTATAATAATTTCTGGTAGAAAATTTCTGGTATGAGAATTTCCGGTATGAGAAATTCAGTCCAGAAAATAAAAAAGAAAATAAAAAATAAATAAAAAAAGGCAAGAAAATAATAAAAGAAAACAAATTCAATAATTAAAAATTAATAATTATACTTATATAACAAATAACAAACATTATTTATTCTTTCTTTCTAATAGAAGGGTTAATAATTTTTACCTACTATTAAATGAAAGTGGTAAAAAATTTGGGGTACATTTTCTTAAACAAAAACTAAAAAAAGCCTAGTATATCAAATTCTCCCAAATATTTTTCCATATTAAATAAAAGAATGACATCGTTGCCAGTTAGAAATTATTGTACACAATAACATTTCTAATTTAACAACTATACTAATGCAATGTCAGAAAAGTACATATGACAAACATTTATTGAACTTGGATTTCACTTTATTTATTTTTAGATTATTTTATGCGGTTTTTTTTTCTAATTTTGTAGCTTTAAAATGTATATTTTCCACATTTTCTAATGGTAAGTATTATTGGTGTAAGTTCAACCAAGTTTGGGATCTTGTTGATTGACTTGCAAATTGAGTTGTTATTTATTTTTATTTTTTTTGAAGACGGAAAGCGGTTATGACAGAACTAACTTCTCGAAGTCTTCCACCCTAAAGCATCCTTTCGGATGAGAACGCAAAGTTCGGGATCGTCAGAAAAGGGTGTGTTGGGGTTCGAAATTCCCAGATAAGTCAATCGGTTAGTAACACAGTTGATTTCTCTAAACACATGTCTGACCTGGACTTCCTCAAAGAAGCGAAGATCCAAAATGGAGTCGGAAATGATCATCTCGACCTCCCAGGGGCAGCACCAAATTCCTTGAAGTGTCTTGATAACACATAAGTTATCACCCTCAATTTCCAATTTTTTGATCTTTAATCTAATTGCTTCTTTTAATCCGGCTTTTAGTGCATATGCTTCAGCTTTAATCACCGAATTAAAATAGTTTTTCCTAGTGTCCAGACTAATAACATCACTAGAATGATTCCGTATAATAAAACCAATAGAGGTTACAACTGAGTCGAGTTTTGAACCATCAAAGTTAAGTTTGTGGAATCCTAATTTTGGTTTTTCCCATTTGATGTTTTTCTTCTTTCTTGTGGCAGGATTGTTATTTTCTTTCAAATGTTTAAAATCGAATTCATCCTCATCATTAGTGTTGGTTTTCCATTTTAGCAATTGATTTTTGATGAAATTGAGGATATTATGATCTGAACCAATTGCTTCATTCTTAAAAATAGTTTTGTTTCTAAAGTACCATATGCTCCACCATATAGTGGCAAGTCGTGTAAAATTAGTTGTCCCAATTTTGGTTTTTATATCCAGTAGGATTTCGTGTGCTTTTTTGTTTTCCGTTTTTATGATATTAATGTTAGTTAATATATATTGGTCGATTTTCCCAATCACATTTTTGCTATAGGGACAATTGATAAAGTGGTGTATCAGGTCTTCTAATTGGTGGTTGCAGAATTCACAGTGTCTTGTAACCGACATTTTTCTTTCATCAAGTTTTGCTTTTGTGGGGATACCATTTCTTGATAATTTCCAGAGAAAGTTTTTAATTTTTGGTTGGGTATCCAATTTCCAAATCCAATCACATGAATATTCAGGGAGCTAAGAAGACTCCTTTTCAATCAGTTCCGAAGCTAATTTTGTAGAAAACCAACCATTCTTACTAGTCTATCTTGTATATCATTTGTTGGGATAATTGTTTCTCTAATTCTTTTTCTTATTACCGGACTAATGATGTTTTGTAATTCATTTTCAATCCTTGTGATGTCCCATTCATTATTTTTAATAAAGTGGCTAACTTTAGTGTGAGTGTTGATTAAATTGGTATCATGAACCACTTTTATGAGAGGAGTCGTAGTAACCCAACTATCCTGCCAGAAGTTAGGGCTCGTTTGGTACGATTCCCATGGAATTAGGAATCGGTATCGGAATGAGCCATTCCAATACCTCGTGTTTGGTAAGGTTTGGAATCGGAATGAGAATGATTTCATGGAGTGCCTCATTCCAACTCTATAGAGGAAGTTGATTCCATAATTTAAAGGTGGGTATCCCATTCCAACATAAAATCATTTTAAATTTAAAACTACATTTATATATTTTTATTATATATATATATACACTTTATTATTTAGTTTCAAAAAATAATAAAAAAATATTAATTTTTTTTAACTATAATACGAATATTTCATTCAAGATGTAATGTAACAGGAAAATGCTCGAAAACGATATAATTTGTTCAATTAGAAAAAAAATATATTTGTTAGAAGAAATATATAACTATTTATTTGGGTTGACGATTGTTTAGTATTCAATCTTTAAGAAATTTGTTAGTCTTCATTTTTCTTAGGTGTAGTTTAAAAAATAGCATATATTTACATTATTAACATTCACACACATATCATTAAATATGATACGATTTCTCGTTTCATAATCATATAAAATAATAAAATATGTGTAAAAATATTTCATTCCAACATCATACCAAACACCAAGTATCAGGAATGGCTTATTCCAATTCCTTATTCCATTCCGATTCCTGATTCAAACTCATTCCTACAGTCATACCAAACGAGCCCTTAATGGTTTTGCCATTACCAACTGCCATATGATTCCACTTTTGAATTCAGGTTTGAGTTTCAACAGGTTTTTCCATTGCCATGACGCAGGGCCTTTTGAGTGGTACTATAGTATGTTGGTATTTTTCAAATATTTCTCATTAATCATTTAAACCCAAATATTGTTTGGTTCAACTAGAATTTTCTAGAGAAGCTTCATTTGAAGGGCTTTATTTGTGATGAGGGACTTCCTTAGTCCGAGTCCTCCATGTTTTTTTGGTTTACAAATAGAGTCCCAGTTGATCATTGGTCTATGATTTTCTCCTTTATTTCAGAAGAAGTTTTATATGTTTTGTCAAGATCGTTCAAATTATGCATTGGAAGCATAAAACTATGCATAATAAAAGATGGTTTTGTAGCTAGATTATGCTTAATAAGGATGTTTCTACCTTCTCGTGATAGTGAGTTTGCTTTCCATTTACGTAGCTGTTGCTTAGTTTTGTTATTAATGTTGTTGAAGGTTTCTTTGTTAACTCTCCCGTTAATAATTGGACATCCAAGATAGTGGTCAAGAGTAGTTGTGTACTCCATATTTAGAATATTTTCTAATTCTGTGATACAACTCGTGCTTGTGTTTTTTGTTGTTTGGAATGCCAATTTGAAGTAGTTGATCTTTTGTCCAGAGATGGTGCAATATGTTTCAAGTATTTCCTTCGTTCTACGACATGAGTTTGTGTTTGCTTTGGTAAAGATGATCATATCATCAGCAAAAGATAAGAAAGGGATTGGAGTCGCATTTCTGCATACGGCAAAACCTATATGGTTATCATAATTATTGCAGTTATTTTGGAGCTTTTGAGTGAGGATTTCTGCTCCAAGGATAAAGAGGTAGGGGGATAGGGGGTCTCCTTGTCTAAGTCCTTTTTCCAGAAAGAATTGGTCAGTTGGTCCGTTATTAACAAGAATAGAGAATGACACCGTGGTTATGCATTCCTGGATCCATCCACAAATTTTTCATTGAAACCAAACTTTTTTAGTATACAAATGATAAATTTCCAATTGACCTGATCGTATGCTTTTTCCATTTCAAGTTTGATGGCGGTCCAACCTTCTTTTCCTTTCTTTGATCGGAATGAGTGGAAGATTTCATGTGCAGTGAGAATGTTATCATGAATAGACCTCTTAGCAACAAAGGCTCCTTGGAGCGGGTGAATAAGTTTTGGCATAATATGTTCCATTCTATTTGTGATAACTTTTGCGATAATTTTGTAAATAGTTGAGCAGAGGCTGATATGTCTAAAATGGTTTATAGTCGTTGGATTGTCTTTTTTAGGGATTAGTGTTATAAATGTATGATTTACTTGTTTGAGAAGTTTTTCACTTCTAAAGAAGTTTTTAACTGCTCTTTGGACGTCCGATCCAACAATGTGCCAATATTTTTGATAGAAACCAGCTGACATTCCGTCGGGACCTGGTGATTTGTCGCATCCGATATCGAAGATAGCATTTCTAATTTCCTCATTTGTTGGCGGTTTTGTAATTTATCATTGTCTTCGTTGTTCACTTTACTCTGAATAAGTTGTAGTTTTTCATCCAACAGGTTTTTATTAAGAGTGGTTCTAGTGAATTTTTGGATAAACTCTTTTTTAACTTCTAGGCGTATTTCATTTTCGGAATTTATAATTGTTCCTTCCGAGGTTGTTAATTCCTTTAAGTGTTTTCTATTTCTTCTTCCGGTGGCAATTCGATGAAAGTATTTAGAGTTGTGCCAATGTTTTTTAAATTTTTATTCTTAATCCTTTGTCTCCAATATCTTTGGTGGAAAGAGATGAGTCGGTTTTGTTTATTTAGTAGATTGCTTGTAGTATTTCAGTTCTTTGATTAAAGTTGCAAGGGGGTAGGTTTTGAATATCCAATAATTGGGATTCCACTTCTTTGAGTTGTTTGAAAATATTGCCAAAGTTATTTTTGCTCCATTCTTTTGCTTTTGTTTTTAGAAGTTGTGTTTTCCTTATTAGGCTAAACATTTCATTACCCCTATAATTAGCCCGCCATGTTTGATTAACGATGTTTTCAAATGCTTTGCGCTTTGTCCACATCATTTCGATTTAAATGGTTGTGGAGTGAACGTAAAAGAGTCCGTTATTTCCAGTGAGATTTGACAATGATCCGAGATTGTGAAAGCGTGATTTTTTGTTTTTAGTAGGGGGTACCATTGTAGAATTTGGTTGTGGACTAAGACTCGATCAAGTTTCTCAAGAATATTGTCAGGGCCATCACGTTTTTTCCTCCAAGTAAATTGGTTTCCTATTGTTTGGATTTCATCGAGATTACAAATTTTAAAGTTGATAAGCCGATTGAATCTACTGGAATTGATTGTAGCTCCTCCTTGTTTTTCCGAGTGGTGTTGAATTTCATTCAAGTCTCCCATGACGATGCATGGAGTTGGCGAATCATTAATAAGGTTGGTTATTGAATCCCAAAAAAGGTTTTTAGAAGACTCTTGGGGTGGTGCATAAGTAAAGACAATATTTAATTTTCGGTTTGGGTTTGTACAAACCAATTAGATACAAATGAATCAGTTATTTTTTTGATATTAGTCTAATTGTTTGATTTTTGAGTTGGTAGGATTTCCACAGAAGGCATAAGCCCCCTTCCCTCCCATTGGCAGGAAAATAAATAATGTTATCAAAGCCCGCCGATCTCCACAAGAGGTCATCTGGTGGGTTTTTAGATTTTGTTTCCGCAATGACAAGCATGTTGATGTTGTGTATCTTACAAACGGCTTCGAGGTGTGTCCAGAGGTTGTTCCGGCCCATACCTCTAATATTCCAGAAGCTTATAATCATACTAACTCACTAGGTCTTGGTCTGGTTTGGGAGGTATCGAGGGCGTATAATCCGATTCCAATTAGAAATTGCAAGATGTACCAATCGTTTTTCTAAGTGAAAAAAATTTGTTTAAGTTGTTAGATAGGTTCTTATTCTGGCATTTACTTCCTAATTTTTTGATGATTGGAAATTTAATTACAATTGTTTTTGAAAATTTGAAGGTAGAATTATCATGAATTCTTGAGGTCATATTTTTATGGTAATGGGCTTTCAAAGTCCATTGAACAAAACAAATTGGGTACTTCCACCTAAGCGGAAATGTAACAATCCACGTAGGTCTTCTTGAAATAGCCATACAAAGCCAAGGGAGTATAATTCCCAAACTAGGAGTTTGAATCAATAGAAGCACAAGGAACGAGATTGCAAAGGAAGGTTGAGTGTTTGTGCTTTACATGCATTTTGGGCATTAACGCATTCCTTTTTTCCCATTTGAGAGATCAAAAAATAGATTTGCAAATCACAAGTCCACAAGTCAACAACAAATGCGTCAAAATACACATTTCTCAGCAAGCTTGTGTTTTTACTTTGGTTCTTCTTGCCATTAATGTAGTCCAAAACTTGGCAGCAGCAAGCAACACCAAAAAGAAACATGTCGCATGGTACATAAGGCAAATAGCACAATTTGTAGTCCTTACAATTAAAATAAGATATTGATACATGAGAGTTCAAAAAAGAGTGATTCTCATAGCAAATCGGACCCTTCAAAAACAGCAGGTAGAGAGCCTTGAGAGGCAAAAGAAAAAATAGGTTTTGTTTTTGCTCAAAACCTAGGTTCACTGGAAACCCGTAGTTTTGGCAAAAACAAAGCCACAATGGATTCTTAAACACCTGGTGGGTAGTAGTAATCAAAGCATACCAACAACAGTTTTCAGCTACATCAACTGGTACGAAAAAAAAGTCAAAAGACGCAATAGCTCTCAATGGGAAGGTGTTACCCGTTAGAGCCCTAAAAGGATTTCGTTGTGTCTTCATAATCAACCATACTTCTTCTTTTTACTGCTTCCAATAGAGTCGGATGTAGTAGTATCCAAATCATCTTTGTCCATTACTCTTTTGCTTGAGTGTGAGACTGAGTTTGAGTCTTTTTGGACATTGAGGATTTCCCATCTTCTGGATAACAGATCCGTCTGTTGAATTCATTGAGTGGAAGGAGACGTTGGAAGGATTTTTCTCGTTGTAATTCTCCTCGCCCTGATTTTCATTTAGAAAGTCTTCGTCAAAGTAGTCGACGTTTTCTTCGTTATCATCAAGAAGATCATCCGAATCCATAAGCTGTTGAATATCAAAGAAATCATTTCCATTGGCTTGCTTCTCCACTTCGTCAATTGATTTGTTTTCTGGATTCACAATTTTTGGATCATTGTTGTTATTGGGGGGGGGGTCTCGTTGGTTGTTTGATTGTCTTTGTCGTTTTGGTTGGAAATGACAAGATCGATCTGGACATCACCCTTTCCACCGAGGTGAAGCTTTGTAGAGTCTTTTTTTAATTTAAATTAGTCTTATTACACTAACCTCCGACCGATTTCCATTCATTCACCTCTCCCATTTCTGGGAATTTTTGCCTTCTCCAGTCTTCTCCGCAATTTCTTTCACTTCAGTTCTTTTGATTGTGATCTTGAATTTCTTTGGACGAGTAGCCCTCATAGGGCACAGGTTGTACGAGTGGTCCAACCGACCACAATTCCCGCAAACATCCGGGAAATCCTCAAACCACACATTATACTTAATGAGATATTTTTCCCATTTGGATTGCACAGATTCTCATCCGGCAAGAAAACTTCCCCGGAAACCTCTCCCGCCATATCGATGTTAATAAAAAAACCTTGGGTATTTGTTTCCCGATTTCCTTTCGTTGTTTGTATCATACTTGATGAACGAGCCAAGATTGTGTCTCTTCACTATGGCCTTAATCGCCTTAGCATTGCAATATTCCATAGGAAGCAGTGGGATTCTGACCCAGGTATCAATAATTGAAATATTCTCCGTGAATGGGTCAAAGCTCGGGTTCCTGTTCCTCAAAATGAGCACTTGACCGAAGATGTGGAAAGGTCTATTCTCCTAGACTTTTTTCTTATCAATTGGGTTAGCAAAACAGAGTTCAAACCAGTTGTTGGCTTTGGGTAAAAACTAAAATTCCCCAAAGACGAACCTCCATTCCTTAATGAGTTTCATTCTGATTTTTTCTAGTTCATTAGGCTCGCCGAATATTCTTCCGATTAAGGATGCTTCTTTCAATTTCATTGTGTTGTTACGCACTTTGTCGAGTTGCTTGAAGTACTCCTCCAGCTCAACATCATTCTCTACGGAAGTCTCAGTCGCCACTTGAGGTTCATTTTCCTCTATTAAGGGTTTCTTCCCTTTATCAAGTACTGGTTGATTTTTAACTTTCTCATTGTTGTTGGAATCTGACTTTTTGGCCTCAAGATTTTGTGTTGTGGTTTCCTGATTTTTAGGTAGGTCATACCCATCAGTGGTTTGAGGTGGGACAGTAAGAAGCTTCTCCCGGTAGAAAGGGTTTGGTTGTTCCATTTCAAGAGCCGAAACAGAAAACAAATCACAAGAGAGAAAAGGTCGAGAGAAGGAAGCAAGATCGCAAAGAAGAGGGGAAGAACCAGGAAAAGGAGATTGAAGGGGGAAGAGAAGCCAACGGTAGGCGAGCCCTTTTAAAGGCCTAATCTTGTGTGTATCGATAACGATGGGGCAACCAAAAGAGAGACTCCACCACCAACTCCTAGACAAGGAATCATTAGGGTTTTCCCTTTCATTCTGGTGAACGAGCCGCTGCCAGTCGCTAGTATCCCCAATACCCCGAGCCCAACACTGCTGATGGCGGATGGATCTCGCCTTTGCACAATCCACATCCCTACACATCCTATTAGATTTTGATTTCCACTCTCTTATCTTTATTGGGAATTTGATTCTGAAGATTTGGAGATCTAGGTTTACAGTGTGCCAGAAAAAGAAATCTTTGTGGATGATTCTAGTTTGAAGATGGATGTGTCGACTCTTTTACAGTCTTCTTTCTTTGGGCTTCGGCTTTAGGGTACGGAACACTGTTGGGTTAGGTTTTTGGGAGTATTTTCTGGAGTGTTTCATGGTGGTTTTTTTTTTCATTCTGTTATTTTGATTTTTATCATCCAAATTGAGTTGTTATTGAGTCTACCTTCAATAAGTATATATTTGTATATTTTTTAAAAGAAAACCGTTTTATTTTAACTTTGATTTAATATAAATGACACGTGATAAAGTATGTTCTTCAATAAGAAATTGACAAGAATATAATTAGCTATGATATACTAGCTTAATCTTATATAAGGGTCGGCAACGGATCGGTTGACGGTGGATGAACCATCACATCACTCGACATGTATCTTAAAATTTTCATCCGATCCGTCAATCACTCACAACTTGTATTGTTTGTAGTCGTTGAGTGACGGGTAGATCAAGTTTTTTTTCTCAGGTGAAGTACAATATGTTTTTAACAACTGATATTAAACCGATAATTAAAATAAAGTGTAACTATGGAAGCTAAAACCAAATAAACCAATCAAATTGTCCTAACTCCCTACATGGTCGGAATTATATCATAAGTCCGAAATAGTATACATAGCTCCAAAATATATGTATATACAAAAGTGCAAATTAATTCTTAAGTCAAGTATCATATATTACACAAAACTGTCTTCAACTTCCATTAGAATTTTAAAGTTGACATATTCTCTTAGAGTTATCCACTTTTGCAAACAAGAAGATCATATCCTATGAAAAAAGGATAATAAGAAGTTATTATCCTAATTCAAAAACTTAGCAAGGGGATTAGAGTCGAAGTTCTATTTAGGGTTAAAGTCATAGTTTGCAAGAAGAAAGAAGCTACAGTTGTAGACTTGTAGTTCTCAAGATCATGGGTGGAATGTGTTAAGAGTTCATAAAAGAGGGTTGGGAGAATGGAGGCCGGAGCAAATTGTGAAGAGGAAAGTGTTAATTGTTTGTAACATCGACAAATGGTATATCATGAGAGCTTTTTCAAGAGTTTCAACTACTTTTAATTCAATCTATCTATTAAAAGATATTGTTATTATAATTTTAGAATGGATGATATGTATGAATGATGGGTCTAGTGACTTTTTTTTGGAACTATCCACTATGTCCAATTTGTCTCATCGCCCATATCATCCATTTCTCGCATTCCACCCATACACTTATGGATTTTTACCTATTTTCAAATCGGGTTTATGGACACATGTATGGTGAAATTATTGCCCCTAATCTTATGTAATCTTACGTTCCTAAACACTTAACATTCAACTAATGAAAATGATTAAAAAAAGAAGAGAAAATAAGAAGATAGATAAATTTTCATAAACTATTGTTTTGATGCTTGCATCAACTCTCTACCTATTGATGTTCATCTTATGAATTTAACTAGTTATAACCGTCCATCTCCTTTCGCCCTACATCTTTGTTCTATGCATGAAAATATTAAGTCACATAATGGAAGACAATTCACTTGTGAGGCATGGAAGCAGGTAAAACAATCCGGATATTACTCACCTTTTTTTTGCGGATGATCTCTTGCTTTTTTGGAGGCTAACTATACTTTTATACTTTCATTTCTAAAAGTATATTATTTATATAATCGGATATCGGTTACTAATACAAAAAATTGTCGTATGGATTTCGGTCTTACGTAACAATATATTACCAAATTTTTCCCAGTATGATTTATAAAAAAACGTAACACCCGAATTCTGAAACTCGAGATGTTATGAGTTTACTTAATTTAACGTTACAACATATTCATTACTATGCTCTACCTTCCAAAAAGAACGAGACAAAACATACAATACATTGCCCTTTTTTTTTTTTAAAGGTTTCGTATATTGAGAGAAAGAGAATTTATAGCATGGAGTCACTTGACCATGATACATTAACCTTTTAACATGGCATAAAACATGAAGCAAGAAAGGGGTTACATTAGATGAATTCCAAGAATATTTGTCCACATAAAGAGTTGGTAGATCGATCTCTCCAATGATGAGCAGTGAAGTTCTTAATGGCCTGAATGGTGTGATGGACACAAGCAGTAGCAAATGTAAATAAGTTGTTATAGATAAGATCGTTTATAGCCTTTCAGGTGAAGTAAATGTAAGCGGTGATCGAAGAGATTCTGGTGTTGGACAAGAGATCATGCTTGGGGGGAAAAGGTTTCGAGCCATGCCCAAATATCATAGGAGTAAGGGTAGGGGACATAAGTTGGTCCACCTAGATATGATGTCAAGTACCAGACTAGTGTAGCTACACTCGTTCCAGAGGTGGGTTTCATTCTTTGGGTGATTCCCACATAGCTTGCACGTATCACCAGTGACAATGTTTCATTGGAGAAGCTTGTTGGGAGTTGGAAGCCGTTGATGGGTAGCAATCCAAGCAATAAAGCTACACTTCGGGATGTTGATGTCATGCTAGATCAAACTGAGCGTGGAAGAGGTAGGGCGAAGAGAGTAGATCCTAAAGAAGTTGTAGGCTTTCGACGCAGAGAAAGAACCATTAGGGCGTGTGATGAGACTATGATTACTTAATCCATGCCCACCAGATAGGATATCGTCATGCACCTTCATAATCATGCTCCAGATGTCGTTGTGGTTGTAGCTAGACTCGCACATCCAGATGGAGTGGCATTTGAGGACGTTCTTCCTAACCCAGTTACACCACAAGTTATTCTCATTATGGGCAATGCCATAAATGAGCCTAGATAGACATGCTTTGTTCCATGATAACAACTCTTTGAACCCCGACCCACCTTTGTCCATAGGAGAGCACACAACATTCCAGGCAACTAGGGTACGCCTACTACTGTCCTTACCAGACCATAAGAAGGAGCGGAGAAGTCTTTGGATTTTGTGGAGAATGGTGGGGGGAATATGGAACACCGAGCACCAATATTGCTGCATGGACATGAGAATGGAAGATGCGACATGCATTCTTCCCGCATAAGAAAGATTTTTGGCACTCCAGGAGTTAATCTTGTTGGTGAATTTGTTGATAAGAGGCTGGTAGTCGGGCATATTAAGTCTCTTGTTGCCGACAAAGACACCTAGGTATTGGAATAGGAGAGTTCTAAGGGATAGCCCGGTAGTATTGGTGATGAGGCTACGGTTTTGGGGGGATACACCGCCAAGGAAAATGGAATATTTTGCCAGGTTAATCTTGAGACCTAAGTACTCTCCAAATGAGTCAAGAGTGCTCTTTAGGGTGATAATAGAAGCGATGTCCTCTCTGTAGAAAAGCATCAAATCGTCCGTAAAATAGAGGTGGGTAAGATGAGGGATATGGCATTTAGGGTGAATATTGAAGTCCGGGTTGCTGAAGTTGGCATAGATCATAGAAGAGAGAACCTCCATGGCTATGACAAATAGCAGGGGAGAGAGCGGGCACCCTTGTTTGAGACCCCTGGAGCCCTTAAAGTAACCTCTAAGTGATCCATTGATGTTGATAGCGTAGGTGGAACTTGTTGATGCACGCTTTGATAAGATGAATGAAGTCTTCAGGGAAGCCAAATTTTTGGAGACTAAGAAAAATGAAGTTATGTTCAATAGTATCAAAGGCTTTCGATATGTCCACTTTAATTGCGCATCTGAGAGAGATATGACTTTGATTGTACTTCTTGAAGATCTCAGGGCAAAGCAGAAGGTTGTGCTTGATAAATCTTCCCTTAACAAAAGCACTTTGGTAATTTCCAATAATGTTGGGAAGAATGGATTTGATTCTTGTGGCGAGAATCTTGGCAATGGTTTTGTATGTGGTGTTGCAACAGGATATAGGCCGGTAGTCGGAGGGAAGAGTAGGGCTCTCCTTCTTCGCAATTAGGGAGATAGAGGCGTGATTAATCTGCTTGAGCAACCTTCCGGAAGAGAAGAACTCAAGAACGGCCTTAGTGTATTCTTCCCCAATGATACTCCAAGAGGACTTGTAGAAGTAGGAGTTAAAGCTATCGGGGTCTGGAGCCTTGTTTTCGCCCATGCTAAATATGGAATCCTTGATCTTCTCAAGCGTTACTTGGCTGGTAAGGGCACGGACGCCATCATGAGTAAGCAATGGCATGGGCAGTCTAGAATATGGGTTACGAAAGGTGAGGATGTAGGGATTAAGATAGAGGAGAAATGATCAACCATGATGGTAGCAATATTTTCAAGGTCATGGGTGAGGGATTTTGTGGAGTCGACAATAGCTTTGATAGCGTTGGTGCATCTTCTTGCTCTAATGCTCTTGAAGAAGAAAGCGGATCATTGGTCCTCATGCTTGAACCAATTGGCCTTTGCAAGTTGAGCATGAGTGATTTTGAGGAGGTCAAGCTTTGTGTTTAAGTTTATAGTTGTGCTTCTCTCGGTCTCCAGGTCTCCAGGAGGTGAGTGTCAAGTGGAGCTCTTTGATGATCATTCTGAGTTGTTGCGAGGAGAGTCTTGAGACTCTCGATGGATACGTGTATGTCCTCGAGCTTCTGGTTTGGGAATTTCTTTAAGACCGGATTGAGTTGCTTCACTTTATGAACGAGTTGGAACATGTGGTGACCTTGGGTGGGACGCTTCCACGCCAATGAGATGGAAGGGAGGAAATTCTCATGCTTGGCCCATGCATTGTTGAACCGGTACTGGAGCTTTGGGGTAGGGTTCTTCCTGTCGAGTGAGAGTAAGGCCAAAGAGTGCTCAGAGATATAAGGTTTGTTGAATAGAGCAGTGGAATTGGGAAAGGTAGATCCACAAGAAGAGTTTGTAATGATTCTATCAAGCTTGCACCAAGTTCTAGCATTCGATTGCTTGTTGCTCTAGGTGAACTTGCATCCCGAATACACATGATCACAAAGGGTATTTTGGCTAAGGCAAGTTGAAAGATCATTTGAGGTTTGGGATATGGAGGGGGTTCCGCTAGTCATCTTCTCGTCAAGCATCAAGGTGACATTAAAGTCCCCAAGAAGAACCCAAAGGGAATCGAAGTTAAGGTGGTTTATGGTGGAGATAGTATCCCATAAGCTGTATATATCGATCAGATGAGAGATTATGAGCGTAGATGAAGGAGCACTCTAAGAGCGTGGGAGAGTGTGAGGGGGATAAGTGACTGGTTAGGTGTGAGGTATAACAATGAACGAGTTGGTCAGTTGTGATGTTGGGTGTAAGGTGAAGGGTTTGAGGGTTCCACCACACCCAAATACGACAATTATGGGCATGGGAGAAGTTTAAAAGGTGGCTCCAACTTAGGATAAGATAGGTGGAGAGCCGGTTCATCTTATGCTTCTTTAACCTGGTTTCGATGATGGTTATAATATCAATGATATGCCTCGTGAGAATATCCTGAATGGCTTTTTGTTTAACAAGGCGATTTAACCCCCTAATGTTCCATGCACAAATGCTCAAATTCATTTGGAGGTAGTTGCATTTTCAAAACATTCCTTGGTGTATGAGGAGAGAGGGTGGGGTGTAAAATAGATGAGGCAAGGGGATCAAGAGAGTTGGAAGTGTGCAAAGTAGATGAGGCTAGGGGTTCAAAGGGTTTGGAAGGGGCTAGTGAGGTAAGAGCTTGGGGTTCCAGACAACCTTGATGAGAGCAAGATACCGGTATGAGGTTAGCATGGGCATCGGTCAACGGTTCATCTTCAGGATTCATAGCAGGGGTTTAAGGGTGTGACTGTTGGATAGGAGACACGACTTCAGGGTTTAACATTGTAGAAGAAGCATTTTGGATGCGATATGAGATATCTGGAGTGGGAAGGAGTGGTTTGAGGGTAGATTTTGGTAGGGTACAATGCCCGAAGGGCTTCTTCATATGTAACCTAGGCACAACCTCATTCCTACAACGATGCCCAAACACCATGCAACGGGAGCAATGGTCTGGTAGCCAATCATACGTAATCTTTTGAGTGATAGACTCACCATCAAGGCCATTGAGGATGATTTCACAAAGCAAAGGTTTGGAAGCATGGACATCCACAAGGATCTTAGCGAAGTCGAGTCGGTCTTGGTTTGCGGAGCAAGAGTCGGTAAGGATGGGTGTTCCAATAGCCAACCCGATTTTTGTGGGCATGTGTGGAGACCAGAACCGGTAGTCCAGATCATGAAGAGTAGCCCATATCGGAATAAAAGATAGGCTAGAGTAATCCAGCTTCATACCACGGAACCAACGCTTGAGGAGTAGGCTCGAAGAACCATTCACTATCCATAGGCCACCAAGCAAGGTAGTCCAGATCATGAAGAGTAACTGCATTCCTATATTGGATGTGTGCATGAGTGGTTGTTGTTGTATGCTTTATAGCATGTTATAGGTTGATTATCGCCTATGTATGTTGGCCCACTAGTTTTGGGCGGTGACAACTTGCTCAGTTCTCTCGAGGGAGTATGAGGGGTTCTCTAGGACTAGGTCAGTTCTGGTATGCGGTGGTGTACTCCGAACCACTCCATATGGTATACGGTGGTGTACTCCGAACCACTCCAGATGGCAAGGGGAATAAGGGCGAGAGTCGTTGACTTCTCGTGTCACAACCATAAACTGGTTATGAGTGTATGACTATATAAAGATAACAAAATGGGAAATGTGTGATAGCATGCTTTGGTGTTTATTGTCCTTATGATATGTGTTTGTGCTTATGTACTATTATTCTCTTACATGAATTGTTAGCTAACGGTTTATGTGCAGGATAGGAGGACTGCCGAGTGATCAGTTGGGAGCGATCAACCAAGGGTTTCCATACATGAAGTATGGTTATGGGTTGTGGAATGTTTGGCTACATGGTTTTACAGTTTTGCTACTCGGATGTGAGTCTTTTATATGTTTTTGGTTTATGATATTCCAGTTTTATAAATGTTGGTTTTATATTTATTTGTGCCTTATTGCTAGATCTGGTGAACTTGTTGTCAGGCTAGGGTGAAAACTCATTGTGAGGTCCTAGCCCGTAACATCCCGAGTCTTGTGGATTTGGGGTGCTACACCAGCGAACTTGTTGATCTTCGTTTGAAAAAAAACGCTACAATATTTAAAGTAATAACAGAATTCAATAGACAAGAAAGACGGCACACAGATTTATCTCCTAACCCATGGAGGCAAAATGAACACTATAATATATAAAGTAATGAAACCTTAGGTTATACTTGGACGTCAAGTATAAGAGTATGTCAAACAATAAAAATTCAAACAAATGACAAAGGCATATCAACAAATATCCTAACTCCATTGGAGATTATTGGTCAATCTTGTCCTATAATCCTCTACAAGATTATCTGCTAACTCCTTGTGCTATAATCCTCTAAGACATCCTTTCGGATGAGGTCTTCAACATAATTCGGTAATACATCGACATCAATGGTTGGATTGTGACCATACAACGCGAGTCTATCAACAAACGTGTTGATTTCTTTAAAAATGTGGCGAACACTAGTATGCGTGAATTCCAAGATAATTGTGAAGATAGCAGATATGATCATATCCATCCATAGAGGGTTTCAAACTTAATATAAACATTAAATTGTCTCCTATAATCGTATAAATAGTAGGATAATAAAATTAGTTTTCTGAAATAAAGAGAAGTGATTGACTAGGTTAAGATGACATATTTTTGAGCTCACTTGTTTGTAAGTAGTAAGTCATAAAATAATAGTCTAATACTTTGACATGTTGGTAGGAATTACATCGTTAACTGCAAATTTGCAGCCACTAACTCTCCATTAGGCAATTAGTAAATGAAAAGTTACAGTCTATGTTTTCCTTAATACCAATTGATAAATTATGCATCGGAAATTGTAAGTTGTGCATATCGAAACCTTACAAAAAGCATACATCAAAGTTTACTGCAGATATATATATATATAATTTGGAAGGGTTTTACTGTGTATTTTAATGAAACCAATTTCTCAGACAGATACGACTATTAGGTAAATTTTAACAAACTAGATTCTATACGCTAGAGTTGTCCTCTGGCAAACGAATTAATCTTTGTATAAAAAAAAAAGAAATATTACAAACGATAAAAACATAACAAAAACCTTTCGGAGAGAAAAATACGGGATAGAAAAGATGGGAAAAAATGGTCATTATCCAGTTAATCTAGTGATAAACTGCTGTTAAATTTTGAACTAGTTGTTTTCTTACATGGTGTATATACAGAGATATTAAATAATAGGTGATATTGAAAGGATCTCCATATAAAAAATAACAAAAAAAATTCATTTTGAACGCCTGAACTAATCTTGAATACTTTTGCTTCACCAACTTCCGGAGTAGGACTTGTTTGTCTATACTATTTGTCGATCTTTGTGTGTTTTGTTTCCATTGAAATTTAGTCAAAATGGGTGGTTTATTGTTGTTGAATAATGCTAATACACCTACTCCGTCACACTACTGTGCTGATCAACTTCGAATCCTCACATTTAGATCCCGTTTGATTTTAACTCCGAAATAGAAAACGGAATGAAAACGCCTTGTTCATCAAACGAATCTACTTCATTCCTTGTGGTTTGAAGTAATTGGAGTTTAATTTGATTACTTTTGATACTCTATAGGAAAACAAAATGTGCGGAGGCAAGTGCATTTGTATGAAACCACAAGGAATGATTACATAAAATTTCATGAATAAGGGTATACATATGGACTAAGTTCGTTTTCATTCCGTTTCCGTTTTCAAAGTTGGAACCAAACGGGCCCTTAATATAAAATACAAATATTTAGTATTTCCCAACACCTGTATGGTATCTCTTCAAAAAGTAAATAAATAAAAAAACCTTAATTCTCTAAAAGAAGTTGAGTCCCTGTTTAGTTGTAACTATGGAAACAAAAACAGAATGCAAATGAATTTAGTCCACGTGTGTATCTTGTTTACGAATTTCTTTTAGAATCCTTTATTATTGTACCATGCAAAATGCATTTGTTTACATTATTTTGTTTTACTATATGTATCAAAAACAATCAAATTTTACTTCAATTAGTTCAAACCATAAGGAATGATTTTAAAAAGTTTCATGAACAAAGATACACACGTGAACTAAATTCGTTTTCATTCCGTTTCTATTTTCGAAGTTTAAATCAAACGAGCCCCGAAAGAGTAAACAAAAGAAAGAGAATCAACAACCTTTTTCATTTGAATCCGGAGACTATAAAGAAGAAGAAAAGAATCTCCACAAGTCAACCGAAGAAGACTTGTTTTATCTAACTTTTATATGTGAACTGACAAGTCTGTGCAGCCAACAGAAAGGCATATCTCATACACACGAGGGCTCAGGAGACAAGAGTCTTGGATTTCCAATTACATATTTTTACAAATTCTAAACATAGTAAATAAGAATATAAAATATGGTAGAGGGTGCACGCACATCAAAGTGTCGAGACCTGCAACCGTTGGCTCAAAGTGAAGTTTGATTTGCAGCAGTCCCACCTAACCTACAAACTTCCAACTACTACTTTCACATGTAGCGTACGATAAGGATCGAGGTACTACGTTTTCACACTCCCTTTCCCTACTCTCATCCTATCCTACGCCTACCATATTATCAATACAGTTACTCAAATGCTTGCCTCGTCTCTCATCTCTTACGTGTTCGAAGGGATATTTTTGTATTGGTGTTGGGTCAAATTAGTTAAGTAAGTCTTTAAGATCTAGTAACTAGACTTATGGTATAAGTATGTTTAGTAAACGTATCCTAATCAAACCAAACTTTATATTTTCCAACTTCAATTTATTGACCTTTTTTTTCCCGGTTTTTGACATATTGTCTTCCTTTTTCACTTCCTCTTCATTTTCTGGTTTGATGTCTGTTTTGATATTGCGTACTTCTCTTAACTTTTTTTTCTACCCGTCAATTTCTTCCTAACTTTATGATTCACTGTTGTATTTATAGTAAAATTCAATTTTTTTGGGCAATTCTGGTAACTAGGCATTTTTGAAAAAAGTAGAGTACATTTACAAAACACAAAACTAGAAAAAGCTTAGTAAATCAAATTGTTTCATTTTTTGTATAGAGAAAATCCTACCATTAAATGGTTAAAGCATTTAACTTTTTTTGAAAAAAAAAGCTAATTACAAGTATTTTTTTTTTATGAAGTTAACATTTTAACATATAATTTTGGGCATAGATATGTAAAGATATATAAACTATATAAATCTTAATTATATTAACCAAATATTCGACTCTCCTTCCACTAAAGAAAAAAAAAAAAAAGGAATTTAATATTCACTACCTTGCTCTCTAGATTTATATGTTATATATTATGGTTGGTTTTATAAATGAAATTGATAAGGACATGAACACGAAATTACAGAATTCACAATGTAATATAGTTATGGCCCGTGCACATTTGTGAGCGTAGTCGAAATAAATGGACGTTAAATTTGTTCCGAACTTTAACGTCTCTCCAATACGCTGAAACTAGTGTAATACCCGCACATTTGTGCGGGGTTTGACAATATTGAATTATATATAACATAATGTTATTTTTAATTTTCTTTAAATCAATACATAAATGTATGGATAAAAGTTATCACTACTTATTAGTTTTTATGGAAAATTGGACAAACCATAGATGATATTTATAGGTCGAAAAAGTCATGATATAACGTTATTCTACAAATAAAAATTATTATACCCGCAAATTTTTTGTTATATTAATGAAGCTTAGTTTACGACATCCCATAAGTAAAGTTGAAGAATTGATAAAAATTTAATAAAATTAAACATGAAAATTGTAATTATATTTTTAATTTATTTTGTAAAATCTACAATTAAAACAAAATCTGTTTAAATATTCGGATTTGGTTAGATTATATGAAATTTAAAGAAAAATTCAATTATAAATTTGTTTAAATCACGTGTCCAACAAATTTTAGAAAGATAATTAGTGTTTTAATTAGTTTAGTAAATCTCTTAATTATTTAACTTTAATTAATTAACTTTTTAAAAATAATTTTTTTAGCTTCGATAAACGTAGCGTTGGCACGTGGCAAAAATAGTCTCTCCTTTAATACATATATAAGATTTGTGATTTATAATATGAGTTTTTTTTTAAATAATTATATATTAGCTTTGATGAAAAATAATATGTTTAGAATTTGATTAGAAGATTTACTAGATTTCTAAAAATTAGTAAGGTTTTAAAAAACTAATTATAAAATTGGGAATTTGATTTTTATTTTTTTTATAAAAAATAACCAAAATAATAACTTTTTAAAAATATTTTTGGTAGCTGCGTGAATTGTGGCGTTGACATGTGGCAAAGAAGGTCTCTCCTTTAATACATAATATAAGATTGAAAATACTATGGGTAGTCGAAAGGCGTTAAACAATACCCTTTTGTAATTTTTTTATACACCCTTAAAAAACCCCTTATTAAATTATAAAATAAAAGGTCTAGAATGGATAAGTCACCATTAATTGTTATTAGTTCTCAAGCCCGTAATCTAATTTAAGATTAAATCATCTTATGTTTGATTTAATAGTGTTATACTTTATTATATTTATCATAAAACACCCATCATTCCTTAAATTTTTTTTGATATATATGTAAGAAAATCAGGAAGAATAGCCTCTAGAGACAAATTGTCCTAAAGCATCCCGAAGAATGAGGATATCGACATCGTGAGGAGGGGAGCCGTCGTAAGGGACACCGGAGGAACCGTAGGACGCCAGACGGTTAGCAATGGAGTTGACTTCCCTAAAGATATGGAGGGCCCTGCAAGAGGAAAATCCAGAAAGAAGCACAATGATATCCGAAACAAGCATATCAACTTCACAAGGCAATTTTCAGGAGAAGTTAATCGAATTAATAAGGGTTGCATTATCACCCTCAATCTCAATCTCACAGAAACCCAAAAGCTTAGCCTAAAGGATGCCCTCCCGAAGGGTGAAAGCTTCAACTTCAAGTATAGAGTCAAATGTACACTTAACAAACCCAAAGGAAAGAAGCTCTGCCAAACTATTCCTGATCGCATAACCAAAAGCTGAAGAACCATTCGTGAGTCTAGAAGCATCAAATTGATTTTGATTGAATTTTCATTATGTCTTTGCCATCTAATATTTTTGATTTTTCTTCTTTGATTTACCGTTTTTAGCTTTGTAGGGTTTTGGTTGCACTTAGCTTTGTCCTAATCAATAATATGTTGGGTAATAAGGTGGTTGAAATTGCTTAGAATGACTTGTTTGTTAAATATAAGATGGTTTCGATGTGTCCATAGGGTCCACAAAAAAATACAGAGGAAACGAACCATATGTGGAATTTTATCTTTAATAAAAATAATAAGATCGATCATGAACTAAAAATGGAGGGATCACAATTTTTTAGGCAATTTAGAGTGTTATCATTTTGTAGGAGGTTTAGATTAGTCGGACAACTGAAGAAGAGATGTTTAGTGGATTCGGTGTGATGAGAACATAAAACGCACTGCATCACCAAAGGGATTTTTTGAATAGCAAGATTGGCTTTAGTCAGGATTCCTTCAAGAGAGAGCTTCCAAAGAATTTTTTATTTATTTTTAGCATAGTATCCAAATTCCAAATCCAAGATTTATCTTGAGAATTTTTGATTTTATTTTTTTGGATTAAGGTGATAACCGTCTTTGTAGAACACCAACCATTCTCATTATTCGCCCAATAAGTTCTATCTCGGATGACATTTATTGGTAGAACATAGTTTATAATTTTTTCAATTAAATTGGTCGGGAGTATTGTTTGAAGTTGAGAGATTAGATGGGAGTTCCACCCATGGTTAGAAATGAAGTCCGCCACCGTAGCCTTTTTGTTGTAGGGAAGACCACTAGTTAATTTTGACAATGGTTCGCCCGTTATCCAACAATCATTCCAGAATTTGATAGTTCTACCGTCTCCAACTCTCCATTTGATTCCCGCATAGAAATCCTCTTTTGAGTTTTATCAGTTTCTTCCATTGTTAGGAAGAATTGTGTTGACATTGATAATCATAAAGGGGTACCTCTAAGATATTTTTCTATTAATTAATTTTAATCCATATATTGTTTGGTTCTTCCATGATTTTCCAGAGGAGCTTCATTTGTAGAGCTCTGTTCATATCCTCTGACTTTCTAATACTTGTTCCACCTAGAGATTTTGTTTGTAAATTTCATCCCAGCTTATAAGAGGGTGATGCTTTGGTCCTTCTTCCAAAAAAAATTCCTATTGATGTTGTCAAGTTCCTTATGGATACTACTTGGGAGCATAAAGGATTGCATGATATAGCTTGATGTTGAGTTTATGTTAGCTTTGATTAAGTGATTCTACCTTCTTGGGATAAGGAAGAAGCTTTCCAATTGAAAAGTTATTGCTTAGATTTGTGAATGATTGTGTTGAAGGTATCTTTTGCGACCCTTCCATATTGATAATGGGGCAACACGAGGTATTGCTCCAAGTTTGTAGAAGCGGATATTCCCAAAACGATTGTATTCTTCTTGTATTTGTGGTATCTATATTAGCCGTAGTCTGGAAGGCTGTTTTATGAAAGTTAATGACCAGTTTAAAAACGGAGCAGTAGTCATTTAGGATAGTAAGAATTTTATGATTCATTTCAGGGGAAGATCTTGTGAAAAATAAGGATATCATCTACAAAAGCAAGAAAGGGTATAATCTGACCTCTTCTTGAGATAGGAAATCCTATAATTTTAGGGAATTGGTTACTGGATTTTTGGATGTTTCTAGCAAGAACCTCTGCTCTGAGGTTAAAGAGAAGGGGGTAAGGGGGATCACCTTGCCGCAAACCTCACTGCGGAAGGAACAAAGTGGTTGGTGAGTCATTTTATTAATACTGAGTAAGAAATTGTGGATATACATTCGTCAATCCATCATCTGAATTTGGGACAGAACCCAAATTTAGGAAGGATTGGGTGGAGGAACGACCATTCAAGTTTATCATAAGCTTTTTCCATGTCGATTTTAATTGCTAGATATCCTTCTTTCCTTTTTTTTTTTAATTTTTGAAACCATGAAATATTTCGTCAGCAATAAGAACATTATCCTGATTTGTACGCCCTTGAGTGAAGGCACCTTGAAGAGGATGAATTGGTGTGGGAGAATAAGATTAGGAGGTTTGGCAAGGATTTTTGCTAATATTTTATATATTGTTGAACATAGGATTATATGTCTTTAATGGGTCACAAAAGTTGGATTATCCACTTTTGGAATAAAGGCTATAAATGTGTGGTTATTTTGTCTCAGAATTTTCCCTGTGCGATAGAAACTTTTTATAGCTCTGGTCACCGCCGGGCTGATGATGTGCCAGTATTTTTGGAAAAAGCTAGCAGTCATACCATCTGACCCAAGGGATTTGGCTTTACCAATGTCAAACGTAACCTTCTTAATCTCCTTAGTTGTGAAAGGAGAGATGAGAGAAGAGTTTTGTTCATCATTAACTTCTGTCTGAATAACTTCTAATTGTTTTTGGATATCCGTTATGTTTGGCGTTGTCGTTCTAAAGCGTTGCTTGAATCGTTAATAAATTCCAAATTTAATTTCCCCTTCTTTGGAGATGACTTGGCCATTAGGTTTTGTGATTGTAGCGATAATTTTCCTATTCACTCGACCAGTAGCTTTTCTATGGAAATATTTTGTATTCTATCTCCCAAAGAGAGATTGTTTGTTTTTCTTGTAGCATTCAGTATTGATGTTGATACTCAAGGATACAATCACGCTTGTGGGAAAGTCTATGGATTATTATTCTGACATTGGTTGTAGTGGTTTTAATTTTGTTTTTGAAGAATTTCTATGTCGTTATCTACTTGTTTGAGTTGTTTACTTATATTTCCAAATGACTTCTGGTTCCATTTTTGAGTTTAATTTTAACCAATTTAATTTTTTTACTAGATTGAAAATATTAGGGTTGTGGAATTGAGTCCTCTAAGTTTGTTTTCTAAGGTTTTCTCAATCAAGACGTGATATCCACATTTATTCACTTCTGTAGGGTTTGTTTCGTATTGAGGTCAAGCTTTTTGCAATATCAACGAAATTATAAAGTGGTATGAGGAGGTGAAAGTATGGTTCCTAGTATGAATTTGTGGATATTGTTGGACAATATCGAAAGAGGCCATGATTCTGTCAAGCTTTTCAAGAGTATTGTCATTGCCGTCTTTTTTCCTTCTCTAGGTAAAAATATTTCCTTTTGTTGGGATATTGAGTAGATTGCATTGTTGTGCCAAGTTTTGGAGCCGATCAAATTTATTTTGTGAAGTTGGGGCTCCACCTTTTTTTATCAGACGGTTCATAAAGTTCGTTAAGGTCGCCCATAATCAGAACAGGGAGAGGAAAAGATTTTATTATGTTAGTAATGTGGGACCGAAATAATTTTTGTATTGTTCCTGTGGGGTGCCATAGATGAAGAAAATGTGTGCTATAACCGGATATAGTGTTCGTATACTTAATAAGGGCATTTTCCCATAGGGATTCATGGGGTTCAGAAGCCGCTTTAGTTTTGGCTTAAACTATTAATTGGAAATTTTCATTTTTGTAGGTAAGGTTAAGGTTAGTCCAAAACTTTTTTCCAGATCCCAAGACAATTCCAAAATACAATCTTCATTGGAGACGGATACTGCAAAGAATGTGGCTGTTCATGGGAGTAACTATAGAGATGTAAAAAAATTATATTTCTTCTCTTTAAAAAAAATTGGTGGGTATTCTAGAAATTTAACATTCGTTTTTAGATTGAGTTTGTATAACATTCTATGATTTATGGTGAAAGGGTGATCATGTTTATTTCTCATTTGCCACAGATTCTTATTAATAAGGGTAACGAAACACATATTAGTGTAAACATCTAATTTACATTTAGTTGGAAGGTTGCCATCGATCTCAGAATTCGAAAGAAGAAGGAGAAGAAGAAAATAATAACAAACTAAAAATTAATCTAGGGAAAAAATTAAGCAGTTGCTAAAATTAACATGTTTATCCTTAGTTATGTAGTATTTAGTGGAAAGAATGTATATGACATACAATAGAGGTGCAATCTGAGCTTGATTTGTAACAAAATTATAAGTAGATGGAACATGTTGAACATAATGTTGTTCATAGAGGTTATTCGGATGTAGTGTACAACAACCAAGGGTGCTAAGATTGTTTCAAAGGAGAAGCAAAGTGATGCGTCCTTGGAGGTAACCAAGGATAACTCCGGATCTAAATCAAGCAAAGCTCCAACTACTCCTTGATTCTTTGTGCAACGTTGTATCGTTTCAGATCCAAAGGGGCGGAAGCGATGAAGAAAAAAAGGTTAATTCAATCTAGAGAGATCGAATAAGCCTTTTTGTGTGGATCGAAGGTTGATTCTTAAGAAGAATCCTCGAATATGGATTTCTTGGATCAAGACGAGATCCAAGGAAGAAATTTGAGAGATAGAAGAGAGGTTTTGATGTCCAAGCTAAGTAAGAGGAAATTCTTCTCAAAACTTAGTAATATTGAACATGAAAGTCTTGCCTACCTATGGGCCAACGGGCCAAACAAAAATACATGAAGAAAAGCCTAAAAGGGAAAACCTAAAAGGATAAGATCAAAACCTAAAAGGATAAGATCAAAAGGGAATATTCTTATACGGAATATCCCTTTTATTACATAAAAAGGAAAACATGAAAATATAGTCCGAAAATAAGCTAGCTTCATGCCATGGAGTCGGAAAGAGGAGACATGCTGCTAACGGAACCGGTAGCCTATGCCATGATGGTGTAGAGACACGACATTCCGGTAATGGAACCAAGTGAAGAAGTGGTGCGGGCGATGATGGAGCCGGTGGCTCGGACAATGGCCTTAGCTCGTGATTGGGTGAGCGGTCCATTTGAGCGAATCCTAAGCGCCTCGTCCTCCTCGTCTACGGTCAACGTAAAAGGGACATCCAAGGGCGCATCAGTCCCCCCATCTTGGCTGTGAAACGTCCCTGTTTCACCATCGTCAAAGAGGGGCTCAACATAAGGGGAAAGGTCCTTGACGTTGAACGTCGGGTGTACTCCGTAGGAATCCGGAAGCTCTAACTTGTATGCATTCGGGCCATGACGGGCTAAGATGCAGAATGGGCCATCACCACGGTCCGAGAGCTTGCTCATGCGGCGAGTTGGAAAACGCTCCTTCCTTAGCTGGAGCCAAACAAGATCACCGGGCTCAGACGTCGCGACGGCCCTTGTTGCGTTTTCCGGCAAGTTGGGCGGCACGGCGTTCAAGTTGTGTCCTAGTCCGCTCATGAAGCTCAATGATTTGGGCGGCTCGGTTCTCGGCGATGATGTGTTCTCCGTCCTTGAGCGGGCGGGGAGTGAAGTCCAACGGTGTGTGTTGATTAAGGCCATAGACAAATTCAAATTGGGACAATTTAGTTGCTGTGTGCCTAGACCTGTTATACGAAAACTCCACAACATAAAGTAAGTCCTCCCACCTATGTGGGTTGGTCCTAGTGGTGGCTCTAAGTAGAGCACCAAGAGTCCGATTGGTCACCTCCGTTTGACCATCGGTTTGGGGGTGATAACTACTTGAAAACAACAAGTTGGTTCCAAGTTTTCCCCATAACGTTCTCCAAAAGTGACTTACGAATTTCACACCCCGATCACTAACGATGGAACGTGGTATCCCATGTAAACGCACCACATTGTCGAAGAACAAGGTGGCAACTTCACTAGCATTTTGGGTGCTTTTACATGCAATGAAATTAGCCATTTTGGAGAAGCGATCGACTACCACAAAAATGGAGTCTTTGCCTCGTTTTGACATAGGCAACCCGACCACAAAGTCCATGGATAAATCCTCCCAAGGTCCCATTGGTATAGCCAAAGGAGAATACATTCCATCCGGATCTTGGCGCGACATTGCATGATGACTGATAGGTGATGGAATCACTATCATTTAGGTTAGTTTTTAGAGTCTTTTTGTTACATTAGAGTCGGTTTATGCTACTAACTATTTGGTCCTGAAGAAGAAGACTAAAAGAAGATAAAGAAGGAGTTATAAGCACTTAGGAGTGAAGATCATTCACAAAGCAAAGCTTCTGTTGCCTCACCGCCCCCACGGAGCAGTGTCACCGCACCTACGGGTGACACCATACTCCGGAGCGCAACCTGCGCCTTCGCCAACGCTAGGAACGAAGACTATCACCGCACCTGCGACAACCCTTGGCGCCCCTGCGGTGACTTGCCCTGAAGAAGCGAAGACCAGCGCCCCTGCCTGCGCCTCAACCTGGGAGCTGGAAGATGAAGAGTCAGTGTCACCGCCCCCGTGTTGACACTGGTACGCCCCTGCGGCTCAACATCTGAAGCGACAGAATGTTGAAGAGTCAGACGTTTGAAGATCATTAAATATCCGCCCCTACGGAAGTGTTAGGCCGCCCCTGCGGCTACGAAGAAGATCAAACATTTTCGCCTGAACCTCCCCTGTGGATCTGAAGGCCGCCCTTGCGGTTCAGCGACAGAGGCTTTACTCCGGCTGTTTACACCACCTTTATGGCATTAAAGGTGGCTGTTTTGAGCTGGTCACTTACTCCTATTTAGTGCCATTTGTAGTATAAATAGACCTAGGGTTGATTGCTAGAATGATCCAATTAGAATCCACTTTTTCCATTATAATTATCTTGCTACCTTTGTAATGAGTTGCTAACTCCCTTGCTACATTGGGTTGGTTTGAAGCTGCATTGTTACTTTGGTTGTAAGTTCTTTCTAATATAAGTTTTCATTCAGTAATACTTTGTGTTTCCTTGATCTTCATTGCCTAATTGCATGTTTTACTATCACTTAAGTTTGATCACCTTAGGTTCTAAAGTGCATGCAAAGAACTAGGATTAATAGATTCCGGGTTCGGGTCTTTAATCTAGTAGTAAACTTTAAGTAATAACGGGTTGTAGTTGCTTAAAGGAAAGGAACACAAATATAAAGATAAGTTTAACGGTTTTAGTCTTTTCTTTATATCCCTTAGTCTTTATTTGAAAGCTAACTTGTTAATTGTTCTTGTAGGTTTACGGAACACTAACCTGTTAAGTTGTGTTGATGTCGGTTGGCTCAACACATATATATGATCGAGACGGAAGATTACTTGAAAACTTGTAAAAAAGGAACTCACCAAAGTAGTAATCGCATGCTAAGAATCAACCTAGTGTAGATTCACCCATTATTGTCTTACTCGTTGTGTTACTTAATTTCATAAGATTTGTGTGCATAAATTCACTCAAACCCCCCCCCCCCTTTGTCACTTGAATCTATAATCAATAATTGAACTTAATAGGAATAACAAAACTCTCTTGGGTTCGACCCTTACTTAACCACTATACTCGTTTTAGTGCTAAGTCGGAATTATATTTTGATAAGATAAAAACGACCATAGGAAAAGGTCTTGTCAAATTTTGGCGCCGTTGCCGCGGAGTGGCTGTTATTTTTATTTTATTGTTATTATTGATTATTGGTTTGAACCATTTTTTTGGTTCAAACCCGTGCTACTAACTCCGGCTTTGCCTCCTTTGATCCAGAAATTGAGAGGACGCACATCCGGCAACGTAAGCAACAACAACTCCAACAAGAAATGGCTGATCGTACTCTTCGTCAACTCACTCAACCCACTTTGGCTCAAAAC
Source organism: Fagopyrum homotropicum (assembly GCA_033239125.1). Classification (NCBI taxonomy): domain Eukaryota; kingdom Viridiplantae; phylum Streptophyta; class Magnoliopsida; order Caryophyllales; family Polygonaceae; genus Fagopyrum; species Fagopyrum homotropicum. The sequence continues at coordinate 23,911,213 of BSWB01000007.1, read as the reverse complement.
CCCCTTGCGGTTACTATACCGGCATTAGGGGAAGGAATCAACTTCGAGCTCAAGCCGGGTCTCATTCACTTGCTCTCATCTTTCCATGGGTTAAGTGGTGAAGACCCCATCAAACACCTTGGGAAGTTCCATACCGTGTGTATGAGCATGAAGCCGGCCAACATTACCGAAGAGCAAATCAAGATGAGGGCATTCAGCTTCACACTCAAGGATGCAACGGATGATTGGTATTACCACCTTCCATCCGGGAGTATCGACACTTGGGAGAACCTCCACAAGACGTTTTTGGAGAAATACTTCCCAGCCAAGAAGGCAAATAGCTTGAAGAAAGCTATAAGCAACATCGAGCAAGAGGCGGACGAAACTCTCTATGAGTACTTTGAAAGATTCGCACGCCTCCGATCCAGCTGTCCTTTCCACGAATATTCGACTCAAGATCTAGTCTTGTACTTGTAAAATGGTTTGCTAGACAATGAAAGGAGAATCGTCGATGCGGCTTGTGGAGGTAACATTCTTAACTCTACCCCTGACCTTGCTTTGGAAAAAATACAGGAACTAGCTGAAGGGACCTGGAACTTTGGAAGGACCCCTTCCAAGAGAGGTGTTCATGTTGTGAATTCCGAGAAGAGTGAGATCTCCACTGAGCTTGTGGAACTGAAAGATATGGTGAAGAGATTAACACTTATGGGTACCCCACAACAGCTGAAGGCATGTGGAGTGTGTGCTGACCCATACCATCCAACGGACATGTGTCCCCAAGTCCAGGATGACGATGTTGAGGTGAATGCAATGGGTTATGGACAACCACAACAGCAAAGACCTAGAAACGAGCTCTATGCACAGAATTTTATGTCCAACTGGTGTGATCAACAAAACTTTCGTTGGAGGGATCAACAAAACCAACAACAACCCCGACAAGGTAAGTATCAATCAACTGAGGATATGTTGCAGGTGTTGACTAAACATTTTGCTACTCATGTCCAAACAACAGAATCCAGCATCAAGAACCTTGAAAAACAGGTTGGGCAAATGGCGGAAGCCATAACAAGGACCGAAGCTAGATTTTCCGGAGGATTGTCTTCCCAGATGGTTATAAGCCCCAAGGAGAATGTTAGTGCCCTAACATTAAGGAGTGGAAAGTAAATCCAACAAAAACCAGCAAAAGAATCACAAAGCAAACCCTCTGACGAGTTTACCGCACCCACAGCCGCCTGCAACTGCGCCCAACACCGAGAAGACGCTGCCCCTGCGGCTGGATGTCTCCGCCGCTGCGGTGACAACCCCTGAGCCTGCATACTGACGCCCCCGCGGAAAACTCGACAGAAAGTGCTGCCGAGAAGGATTCTTACATCCGGCCTAAGTTCCCGCCACTGTACTCTAAGAAACCACCAACTCCTTTTCTTGAGGCTCTAAAGGAGAGAAGAATCATTGAGGACAAAGATCTCTTTGAGACCTTCTCCAAATGCGAGGTAAACATTCCCCTCCTTAAGTTAGTGAAGAGTATTCCTAAATATGCTCGTTTCTTGAAGGAACTATGCACTATCAAGAGGAATCAGAAGCTGAAGGGGAAACAAAAAGCGCAAGTAAGTGAGCATGTGTCGGTCGTTTTCCAACGGAGAATGCCCAAGAAGTGTAGCGATCCGGGCATGGTAAGCATTCCTTGTGTTATAGGGGAAACCCGTTTTGACAAAGCAATGCTTGATCTTGGTGCTTCTATAAATGTTTTGCCATATTCTATTTACAAATCACTGGGCCTTGAGCCATTAATGGAAACTAGGATTGTAGTACAACTTGCTGATAGATCTAATGTGTACCCGAAAGGGATAATTGAAGATGTATTAGTAATGGTACACAACCTAATATTTCCTGTTGATTTTTTGGTAATGGATATGGAAAATGATTCGCATGCTGCACCGATATTGTTAGGTAGACCATTTTTGAAAACGGCCAGGACTAAAATTGATTATGTTAGTGCCAAACTAACCATGGAGTTTGATGGTGATTTAGTGGAATTTGACATCTACGATGCAATGAAATTTTCTAGTGATGATCATTCTTTATGTGCTATTCACATTGATGAACCTTTTATGCAAGATGTGTTTGATAATTCTGATATTGATGAATTGAAAAATGTAATTGAGCATGATATTGATGGTTTCAAATCAGAATATGTATTAACATCCAGCATGAAAGATGTCCTAGCCCAATTAGATGGGCATAAAAGGCTACCTATCTCCAATTTGGCCATTGAGCCCACTTTACTAACCCCAAGCGAGAAACTTGTTCCGTCTATAGTGCATGCACCAGAAATAGAATTGAAGGACCTTCCATCCCACCTCAAGTACATTTTCCTTGGAGATAACAATACCTTGCCGGTGATCATCTCCAACAAGTTGACTACCGGTCAAGAAGACAAGTTGGTGAAAGTGTTTAAAGAACACAAGACAACCCTTGGATGGACCATTGTGGACATCAAAGGGATAAGTCCATCAACTTGCATGCATAAGATCTTACTTGAGGATGAAGCCAAACCCTCTAGGCAACCTCAACGGAGGTTGAATCCGCCAATGATGGATGTAGTCAAGAAGGAAGTGTTGAAGCTCTTCCAAGCGAATATGATCTTCCCTATTTCGAATAGCACTTGGGTTAGTCCAACCCAATTGACTCCAAAGAAAGGAGGCATCACAATGGTGGAAAATTAACATGGAGAGATGGTCCCGAGCAAAACGCAAACCGGATGGAGAGTTTGCATTGACTACCGCAAGCTCAACAAGGTGACACGTAAAGACCATTTCCCATTACCTTTTATTGACCAAATGTTGGAACGTCTTGCAGGTCATCCGTACTACTGCTTTCTTGATGGATATTCGGGCTACTTCCAAATGGCCATTGCACCGGAAGATCAAGAAAATACGACGTTCACTTGCCCATTTGGCACTTTTGCGTACCGCAGAATGCCATTTGGACTTTGCAACGCACCCGGCACCTTCTAACGGTGCATGATAATTGTTTTTTCCGAATACATAGAAAATTTCATTGAAGTCTTCATGGATAATTTTACCGTCCATGGAGACAGTTTTGATGCATGTTTAGGACATTTAAAACTTGTTCTTGAAAAATGTGTTGAATCCAATTTAGTTCTTAATTCGGAAAAATGCATTTCATGGTGGAACAAGGAATTGTGCTAGGACATGTAATATCCTTCAAAGGGATAGAGGTAGATAGGACAAAGGCTAAAGCCTTACCTTGAAGGAGTAAAGAAGGTCTTGTCAATGAAATGTGATGCAACCCTTGCAAAACCGTGTCACATGCATACGCATCCGGGGCCAAAAGAAATGCTCTTGGAGAGCGGAAAGAGTCTTGGTAGCACCGAAGTGACCACGACCCACATGAGCTTCCTTGACCAACAAATGACGTATAGATGAGCGCGGAATGCAAAGTTTTCCCGCTCGGAAAAGATAGCCATCGTTAATAAAGAAAGACTCGTGCTCTCGGAGGTCGAGGCATTGTGCCCATATGTCCTTGAAGTAAAGATCCTTGGCATATAACTCTTTGATAAGAGCAAAGCCATGTATCTTGGCGTCCATATACACAAGGACGGCATAGCGGCGAGAAAGGGCATCGGCTACCACATTCTCCTTGCCTTTCTTATGCCGAATGACATAAGGAAATGTCTCTAAAAACTCTACCCAACTAGCATGGCGTCGACTTAGATTTGTTTGACTCTTGAGATACGAAAGAGCCGCATGATCCGAATGAATCACGAACTCCTTCGGCCACAAGTAATGTTGCCATGTCTTAAGACAACGAACTAGAGCATATAGTTCCTTGTCATATGTAGGGTAGTTGAGCGAAGAACCGGAAAGTTTTTCACTAAAGTAGGCAATTGGACGAGTCTCTTGTAAGAGAACTCCTCCAATGCCCACATTTGATGCATCACACTCCACCTCGAAAGTTTTCGAAAAGTTTGAGAGTTGGAGTAATGGTGCATTACAAAGGCGGTCTTTGAGCGCATCAAACGCTCAAGCATGGATATCACGCCACTGAAACGTGACACCCTTGGTAGTGAGCTCATGGAGCAGTGCCGCTACCGTGCTAAAGTCCGTGACAAAGCGTCGGTAGAAGCCCGCTAAGCCAAGAAAGGCTCGGACCATGGTGACCGTAGTAGGAGTAGGCCACTCCCGAATAGCACGAACTTTAGATTCATCTACTCGTAGTCCGTCCTTAGACACGACATAACCAAGAAAGATAGTGGTGTCCGAGCAAAAGACGCATTTTTCAAGGTTGACATACAAATGCTCTTGTCTAAGGCACCCGAGCACTTGGCGAAGGTGCCCGATGTGATCCTCCAAAGACGTACTAAACACCAAAATATCATCAAAATAAACAACAACAAATGTACCCAAGAATTGGCACAAGACATGGTTCATGAGGCACATGAAGGTGGACGGGGCGTTGGAGAGGCCAAATGGCATGACTAGACATTCATAGAGTCCATACTTCGTTTTGTACGCCGTCTTCCACTCGTCACCTTCGGCCATCCGGATTTGGTGGTAACCGCTCCGAAGATTAATTTTGGAGAAGATGGTGGCGCCATGGAGCTCATCCAACATGTCATCAAGGCGCAGGATCGGGTGGCGGTATTTGACGGTGATTTGGTTTATGGCGCGATAATCAACACACATCCGCCATGATCCATCTTTCTTTGGTACTAAGATTACCGGGACGGAACATGGTGATAAGGATTCACGCACATGTCCCCGGTCTAGGAGCTCTTGCACTTGACGTTGTAGCTCCTTCGTCTCTTCCGGACTTGCTCGGTACGCGGCACGGTTTGGCAAGGAAGCACTAGGCACAAAGTCAATTTGGTGTTCAATCCCTCGGATTGGTGGCAAGCCGGCTAGAAGGTCTTTGGGCATAATATCCTGAAATTCGGACAACAACAAAGACACCTCGTGTGGCACATTACTCGGGTCATGAGAAGTAGATAAACAAAACGGAACAAGTAAGAAACACGGGAACTTGCCTTCCATGACCGGTTGCAAATCATGCCGGTGAGCTAAGAGTATCCTCGGCTCACACCGTCCTTGAATTACGGGGTCCGAAGATGGTAAAGGTGCACTCGTAGGAACGATGCAACCTTTACTACCTTTGGACTCGGTAGCATGAACAAGAGGGGCGATGTTCCGGGATTTGGAAGTAGTAGCACCTACAACATCGGGACTTCGAGGGTCCGATTTTGCCGGTACCTTAGCGGACTGATCTATAGATTGTTTCCTCGTCCGTTCCGTATAGTCAACCAAAATTTCGTGCGGAGTCATAGGCAAAAGTGTGACCCGTTTTCCATTATATTGGAACATGTACTGGTTAAGATAACCATCATGAAATGTTCGGCGATCGAATTGCCATGGTCTTCCTAATAGGACATGTGTGGCGTCCATCTTGATAACATCACAAAGAACCTTATCAACAGAGGCACCAATAGAAAACGTCACCCAAGCTTGTTGTGTGACGGTGTTACATGCCGTTTCGGAAATCCGTTGGAGTCCGTAAGGTGTTGGGTGGGGGTCATAGGCAACTTGAAGTGTTTTAGCACTCATTCGTTGACAATATTGCAACAAGATCCCCCGTCAACGATGAGAGAAAGACTCGTATTATTGACCAAGCAACGAGAGTGAAAGAGATTCTCGTGTTGATCAATTGGAATAAACTCTTTAATAGCCAAAATATGACGAGAAACAAGAGCGAATTTACCGGGTTGTGCCGGGCCCAAGCAAGCTCGTCGTCACATGGTTCCATGCCAAAATGTGGGTCGGTGTCTTGGTCTTCCTCAATAATGATACCACCGTCTTGTTGATCATCTTCGTCCTCGAAATACTCTGGGTTGGCAAACAAGACTCGTTTGGTGTTTGGACAATCACGTTGAACATGACCAAAACCGTTACACTTGTAGCACACGAGCTCCCTTGGGCGAGCCGCCGGTGAATGTCCTTGTTGACCTCGAGCGGGAGGCGCCGGTGCCGGGCCACGGTTTGGTGCCTTCTCGGTACCCGCATGCCTATTGGATGGACCTGTCCATTGGGCTTCTTTGGAAGTGTCGGTATCTGGAGGACTAGGCGCATCTCGAGAACGTGTGTTAGACGGATAAAGATATTGACTCGAGGAAGAGATATACCTAGAATACCGCGGTATTTCGAGTTGTTGTTTATATAGCTTCATGGCGGCATGGCATAATGCTCCCAAATCCTTGAATGGGACAATCTCGAGCGGCCGCCGGATTGAGGCATTAAGCCCACTCATGAATTTGGTGCGAAGGGCGGAGGGGGAGACCGAGACGCCGGCTTTAATGTGCATATCCTCAAGTTTGGCCAAGTAAGCCACCGGAGTGAGGTTTCCTTGTTTGAACTCGGCAATTTGCAACCGCATATCATTCTTAAAGTCCTCGGGCACGTACTTCTTGGTAATGCAATAGATCAATTGCTCAAAGGTCTCAATCGGTGACCATCCTCGCCTCTCACGGGTGAACTCATACCGGTTCCACCAAGACTTGACATCTCCTTCAAAGTATAGAGTTGCCGCCTCGATTTTCTCATATTCCTGCTCATAATGACAATGTTTTAATGCTCGTTTCATATCTAACGCCCAATCAAGAAAAACACACGGATCATATTCACCATGAAAGGTGGGGAACTTAACCTTACCTTCCCTACAAGCTCGGTAGGGGTCCGGGCGGGGCGGTGGAATGTAGGCATCATCGGCACGGACTCGCCGGTGGCCGCCTTGAGGCCGTTGGTGCCCATGAACGGGTGGTTCATGCCTAGGTGGACCGTTGGCGACGGCGTTCGGAACGATCATTCTCACGACCATGATTGTTGGTTGAGTTGGGACGGTACCGGGGCTCTTCCCGGGTTTGACGGTCGATGCGGGGCACACTAGGTGGAGGTGGAGAAGGGACATACGGTTGATGTTGATGCTCATAATATTGATGCCGATTTTCCGTATCGACTAGGGGCAAGGCATCTTGAGGCGGGTCGGGGAATTCCTCCTTTTCTTCATAGGACTCATTTCCGTCAAGAGGTAAGGACAATGACATTCAATGACAGACGCAAGCTGGGTAACGTTTGATGGTCCGGCTCCCAAAATTCCCTTGCCTTTCCGTTGTGCATCGGATGTAGAAGCATTGGCCACTGTCTCAAATGAATATGTTGGGGTGGGACGTTGGGCAAGCCGAAGGGCCTTAAGAGCTTCTAGCTCTTGTTTCAAGGCAATATTTTCTCGGATCAAGGCATCAAACTTTTGTTGTGCCTTTAAAGCTTCCAATTCTCGCCTTAGGGAGTCATTTTCGAGGGACAACGAAGCCGTTTCTTGAGCCAAAGGTTCACTGGACTCTTGCGGACCAGAATCTTGAGAAGTTTCCATTTCAACGTTATTCATTGCTCCAAATCAGCACACAATTGCAAGCAATCAAATGAGCAAGGTGACAAATTAAGTCAACTTTACCCAAGTTCAAGTGCGTTATCGGGTTCTACTTTGGGGAAGGCCGTTTGGCGGTTAGGCAAGGAAGGCAAATCCCACAAAATTGAACCAATTACACACAAATAAACAAGTGATATTTTGCAAACGTATGTAAGAAAATGGAGAGACATAAGATGGACGGATTGTTCACTCGGCAAGCTTTGCTTGCTTTAACAAAATTGTCGGATTGGGTCGGTTTAAAAAAAAAGAAGTGTGTGATAAATGGTTTGATGGCAAACCAAATATCTCCTATTTTTGTACTTTTTGTTTGAATTAAACACAGAAAAAAAAATTTCAAGGAAAATGGATGAACATGATGAAGAACATGATGAACAACATGAAGATCAAGAAGAACAAATGAAGAACATCATGAACAAACGAAGAACATCATGAACAAAAGGCTAAATAGGTTGAGATAATAACGCACAAAAAACAAGAGTAAAGAGAACTTAACTTTGATCCCTTTGCTCTGATACCAATTTGATGCGTCCTTAGAGGTAAACAAGGATAACTCCAGATCTAGATCAAACAAAGCTCCAACTACTCCTTGATTCTTTGTGCAACATCGTATCATTTCAGATCCAAAGGGGCGGAAGCGATGAAGAAACAAAGGTTAATTCGATCTAGAGAGATCGAATCAGCCTTTTTCTGTGGATCGAAAGTTGATTCTTAAGAAGAATCCTCGAATATGGATTTTTTGGACCAAGACGAGATCCAAGGAAGAAATTTGAGAGATAGAAGAGAGGTTTTGATGCCCAAGTTAAGTAAGAGGAAATTCTTCTCAAAACTTAGTAATATTGAACATGAAAAATAAGTGAGGCAAGATATCTCTTATATAGAGAGTCTTGCCTACCTATGGGCCAACGGGCCAAACAAAAATACATGAAGAAAAGCCCAAAAGGTAAAACCTAAAAGGATAAGATCAAAACCTAAAAAGATAAGATCAAAATGGAATATTCTTATATGAAATATCCCTTTTATTACATAAAAAGGAAAACATGAAAATATAGTCCGAAAATAAGCTAGCTTCATGTCATGGAGTCGGAAAGACGAGACATGCCGCTAACGGAACCAGTAGCCTATGCCATGGTGGTGTAGAGACACGGCATTCCGGTAATGGAACCAAGTGAAGAAGTGGTGCGGGCGATGATGGAGCCGGTGGCTCGGGCAATGGCCTTAGCTCGGGATCGGGTGAGCGGTCCATCTGAGCAAATTCTAAGAGCCTCGTCCTCCTCATCTACGGTCAACGTAAAAGGGACATCCAAGGGCGCATCAGTCCCCTCATCTTGGCTGTGAAACGTCCCATTTAATAAACGATTTTCCGCTATTTATAGTGAAGTCGATAATTATCCTTTAACCGATCCAATGGCGGGTTGAACCCCCTTCTCCAAACTTCTCGAAATTGGAACAAAAAAATCTTGAATATTGTAGGGATAATTATTCCACAATTGCCTCGGAAAACGTGTATACTAAGTTGTCTTTCTTAGCCGTTAAGAAACGAAATAACGACTCTTTTGGCCGTTTTGCCTTTCCATGTTATTTCATATCTAGGACATGTCCGATGTCCTGATCATTTCTCTCAGCTGAATTTTTATTAATTGGAGCTCCCAAATGCTCCAAATAATACCGGAGGGTGAAAATAATTACCTGGGGGAAAAAGTGAAAATTTCACCATAAGCCCAAAATTACGCAAGGAACATAACGGTGGGACTTATACTCAACACTTATGCAATCTTCGCGAGTTATATTTCAATTACTATCATTGATTAAGTTAATCAACATTAATTAGAATTCGGAAATCCTAGCTATTACATCACACATCCCTTAAAAAAAAGTTTTGTCCCGAAACTTGAACAATTCCCAAATCCTCTCGGACCCATACGCCGAGGTATAAACACTCTCTCTATCGGAGGTATCACATCTCCGGTCAAACGTATCAACCTATAACACTCTATAACCTCAAACACAGCATGGAGGAATCACCAACTCCAGCAACAAGATCATAACGCTATCCAAAGGCATAGAGGAAAAATCATCTCTAGCCAACTACTAACCACGTCACAAGGCATGGAGGAAAGCCGTCTCCAGCCAATCGTACTCGTAACACAACTATGTGGAGGAAAACCGTCTCCACTCACACTATGTTCATCAATAATAGCATGGAGGAAAGAACCATCTCCGGCTAATCCTAAACATACTACAATAACATGGAGGAAAGAACCATCTCCAGCTATACCTATATCGTGCTAGCAAACAAGATCTAACAAATCAGATGTACATATCAAAGCTAGCACAAAAACACATCATATCACATAAGCACATAGCATACAAACATTCACAAAAAAAGGCACTAAGATCTACTCGTGGATCCTACGGGTGCCTCTAACTCCGCATAGAACTCTGGATAGTTCCTCTGGATACTATCCTTTGTCTCCCAGGTAGCCTCGTCCGGTCCTCGTCTCGACCACTGTATCCTCATCATAGGAATATCCTTCGAATGCAGGCGTCTCACACCTCTTTTTCTAGAACTGCAAAAGGTTGTTCTGCAAAAGTGTGGTCCGGCTCAACCACTAGATCATCATAACTCACAATGTGCATCAGGTCTGGTATGTACTCCCTCAACTGAGACACATGAAACATAGGGTGGACACCATGTAGCTTCGGTGGCAAAGTCAATATGTGTACTGCACTCCCAACTCTATCCAGTATTTCGAAAGGAATGACATATCGGAGACTCAGCTTCCCCTTTATGCCATAACGTCTGACGCCTCGCGTCAGAGTTACTCTCAACCAGACTCGAGCTCCTACCCTGAACTCTAGAGGTCGACGCCTCCTATCTGCATACAACTTCTGGCGACTCTGTGCAGCCAGCATCCTCTCTCTGATCAGCGTTACTCAAGCCATATCATCCTGAATCTGTTCTGGCGCTATCCCACTGGTATTGTTAGGCTCCTCCCAACATAAAGGTGTATGACACCTATGTCTACACAATGCCTCGTAGGGGCCATCCCTATAGATGCATACCAACGGTGGTGGTATAAGAACTCAACGAGTGGGAGATAAACAGATCGTCCATGTTCCCAATCCATCCCACAAGCTCACAACAGGTCCTCTACGGTCTGGAGGGTTCTCTCAGACTGACCGTCTGTCTGAGGTAAAACTCAATCATGATATGTAGACGCGTTTACTAAGCAGTCTGAATCTGCTATCAAAACATCAAAGTAAACCGTCTACTCCAATCATAGTCGATCGTTGACGAGGATATTTTCTTAGGTCGTTTATTTCCTATCAAAGTAATTTTTGAACTCAATACTAAAGCAAGTATAGTGATTAAGTAAGGGTCGAACCCAAGAAAGATAGAGAGTAATTTAAGCACACATGCGATTAAACTATCAATTATGTAACCAAGGGGGGAGAGGGGTTTGTTTGTTAAAGTGACAAATCGGCAAAGCAAACAAGAAGTTGATTTCAATGGTTTTAAGAAAAAGTTGCACTTGATAAATATCCGCTTCAACATAAGATATGGTTGATCATTGTTTTCATGAAGTTTATTCCAAAGTTTGTTCTCATCTCGATTGTATTTAAATACCGGTTCAACCAGCCCCGATATTACTTATTGTTAATCCTAACTCGTAAACCTACAAAATCAGATTTTAACAATAACATTCAAATAAAGATAAAGAGACACATGAGATTTAGAAACAACTAGTTACTAAAATCATGTGGTTATGTTCCACTCACGAATTACACTTGTTACCCGCTTATGTAAACGTGTTTGCTACTAGAAAGATGACCCGAACCTGGAACCACAATTCCTAGCACATTGGATAAGACCCAAGTACCTAGATGATTAAGCTAGACAAAGGTGAGATACAATCAAGAAGTTAAGCACAAGAACATAACACAAATCATTATGGAATAACAACTTCAATTATAAAACTTACAAACAGATCTCTGTCGAGAGCTTCCAATGTCAAGCACAACTAAAGGTGCTTAGCCCTCCATAGAGAACAAAACAAAGAAAATAAAAGTGTTTTTTGATGTGATGATGTGAAAAAATGAGATAAACTAACACTAACCTAGCATCTCTATTTATACTAATTAGGACACTAAATTGCATTAAATAGGCAGCCCAAACCGTCATTTTAAATGCCATAAACTGAGAGTCTAAACAACCAAACTTATTACGACTGTTGCATAACCGCGGGCGCGGATCTGAGAGCCGCGGGGGAGGTTTAGTGCAAAACGCTTCATCTTCAACTGATCCGCGGGGGCGGCATGCAGGGCCGCGGGGGCGGGTCATTAATGCTTTGGAACAACTGACTGTTGATCTTCTTGACCTTTCTAGTGTCAAACCGCGAGGGCGGCTCAGTGTCACCGCGGGGGCGGCACAGTGTCGCCGCGAGGGCGGGACAGTATCGCCGCGGGGCGGTGACAGGGTTCCTCTAGAGTCAGTGTTGCCGCGAGGGCGGGCCAGTGTCGCCGCGGGTGCCATGACAGGGTCCCTCTGGAATCAGTGTCGCCGTGGGGGTGGGTCAGTGTCGCCGCGGGTGCCGTGACAGGGTTCCTCTGGAATCAATGTCGCCACGGGGGCGGGACAGTGTCGCCGCGGGTGCCGTGATAGGGTTCCTCTAGAATTAGTGTCGCCGTGGGGGCGGGACAGTGTCGCCGCGGCTGCCGTGACAGGGTTCCTCTGGACTTCTCTTGCTTACGTTCTTCTTCCAACTGTTGCTAAATCTTTGGATTTCTTCATTGCTTAGTTCTTCAGCTGGATTTACACAGTTGGCAACAAAATACAACCATTTGACTCTAAAAACATACTTAAACTACCTTAATAAGATAGTAGTTTCATCACCTATCAATCATCCTCGGTACACTTATGGAGTCCCACCATCTGTCTAGTGTACTCCTTTGTTACTTCATTCACTGGCCACGTCTCTCTATAGATATGGAACGTGTCGCCTTCATAAATCTATTACTAATAATATGGATAACACCAAAACTCTGACTGGGTCTCAATCCCATCACAAGTCCACATAATAGTCCTCTCACTTCCACTATAGCACTGGTAGTGGATGAGCTCATCTCCATGTCAGTAACAATTTAACCTGATTTATTACTTCGTGGTACCTCTTATTCGTACATGGATGTACTAAAGAAGGTGTACTATGAGTGTACTGTAATCTTCTCCACTCGACTCCGCATAAACGGTTATACTGACGCAGTTGCGGCGTCTCATACTCTTTTTGTTCCATTAAAGAACTGTGGTGCCTCGCCATGAGGCATCCTTCCATCAAGTTCCCTCAGGGTCAGGCAAGTCCCCTGTTTTTGTTGGACCTCATCCAACAAACTAGGTAAAATCCCTAAACATGAAACTAACGTCCTTATTAGTAGTTGTAGGTCCAACTCTAACCAAGTTAGATCATTTTGAAACCGAGACTGTACAGCAATTCCAACAATCGCCTTCTCTCGAGGCGTCTTCTTATTCAAGGCATCAGTGACCACATTCTCCTTGCCAAAATGGTACAAATCTCAAGATCAGCGTCCTTGATCAACTCAAACCATCGACGCTAGCAGTTATTCAACCTTTATTGCATAAAAATATTCTTCAACCTCCTATGATATGTGAAACTCTGACACGAAATGTCGCACATGTATTGTCTTCAAATCTTGGAACTTGAACTACCACCAATAACTCGAAATCATGAGTCGGGCAGTTCTCCTCATACGTTCTCACCACCGTAGTCACGTGATTCCCAAAATCTTCTGATTATCACCGAATAGAAGTAGAGGTCAAATGCTTCCTCTACTCTTTAGAGCTTCGACATACTACTTCAACCACATAATTATGGTGATCTTCCTTAGAAGACTCGTAAATGGATGCACAATCACATAGAATCCTTCCTCAAAGTGTTGGTAGCAATCGGCTGGGCCGAGAACTACGCATTCCCTTAATGTTCCTCAGTATCATCCATAAGACTTCATACTTACTGATAGCATGAATTATAATCTATATTTTGGGACCTGTTTAGACGTTTTATCTTCAATAATCTGCATGTTTGGATGTATATTATATGATTATATTGTCGTTTCATCTACCTTTACGAGAATCGAGGTCTACACCAAGTTTCGTTGTAATCGTAGGTAAAATGGCATGTTTTGGACTAAAATGGAGCTAAAGGAGCTAAGGAGTCATTGGAGCTACATTCAGGAGCTTAAGGAAGAATCCAGGAAGCATGAAAATGGATTAGAGATTTACTTTGGACCAGATTTGAGAGATTTCACATTCAGTTGAGTCACCTCGGTCAGCTACAGTACCATCTCGACCGAGGTGATCCAAAAGAGCGTCCCGACCGAGGCGAACACCTTGGACGCGGCGGGATATATTTTATTCTTGGCTGAGATCTTTTATTTTTGGAAAGAGAGATCTTATATTTTAGGCTAGATTTCTAGAAGGAAGATTATATATTTTTGGGATTTATTTATGAGAGGTGGATATATTTTATTAAGAAAATATCTTTTCAAGATATTTTATCTTTGGAGGGTAGTTTTCCTATATAAAGGGTTGGATTTTCCACAAATCCGACATCCGCATACACCCCGCTACAACTGGGAGATTGAAAAACCTTGTTGAAGGTTGAAGGAAGGTTGAAGGAAGATTGATAGCTTTTATAGATTTGTGAAGGGTTTTGTAAGATTTCCTTAGATTCCCTTCTTTGTTGATTGTCTTGTTGGATTGTGATCCAATGAACGCTTGTTTGATTGATAATTGATTCAGTTATTGAAGCCTTTTTCTTAAGGTTTTTGTGTTCAATCATTCACTTTCTTCCCATATACTTGATTATTGCTTTCATGATGATGAGTGACTAATTTATTTGTGTGATTCTAGGGTGATTGGCTGAAGGTTGTGGGAAAAACAATGATAGAATAATCTTAAATTCCAGTACGACCCTGAAAGCTCGAGTCTTTATCCTTAACCCTAAAGCATCTCGCTCAGTCGATGAACATCTCGGCCGGGGTGGAATTCGTTTGACCGAGGTGACTTATCTGATCCGAAACTGAGAGTTAAGTGTTAGAGTTTGCCAAATCCTATTCTTATTACACCTTTCCTGGTTCAATGCAAGCTTAGGATGAGACTTACCCGGTAATTCCTTTGTTTGTTTACCCATGATCATAAGTGTAGGTAATAAAGGTTATCCTTTATTGGGGTATGAGTGTGCTTTCATTCCATCTTTGTGAGTTAGCCTGAGAATTACCCGGTAAAGGTTGATTCTATTCCCTTAGGTGTTGTGTTGGTTTGAGGTTATAATTATTTTCCTTAATTCCTTGAGACTTACCCGGTAATAGGAGTTACGGTTTGGGATTAGTGAGTAGTGAGACTTACCCGGTGATCTATTCCACTTTAGAAACACCTTCCCTATGCAAAATCTCAGCTTTGTCCGCTTATCTTTAGATCTTGAGTTGGAACCACAACTAGATGCTTTAATCCCTAGAATTGCATATTTCCTTTAATTGACTTTTTATCATCTTTGATCGCTTTAATTGTTTTTGTGGTTAGTAATTACATAGGCTACCTATACTTGCTTAGGTTTCACCTAAGTCCCTGAGATCGACACCCGGAATTTCTTGCTTTTACTACGATTGACCCGTACACTGCGGGTTCGCATCCTTGTTTTAAGCATACGTCTTGGGTTATAAATTTAAAGCTTGCACACACCATTTGGAGCGAACACTTACTCCTCGTCACATCAATCATGAACCTATTGGCGGAACAACATGACCTTGAAGGTTACTTCTGGCATCTCAATTCACATTTAGGGAGCATAGCACACTGGCTTCTATCCCTCGGATTCTGCAAAACCGTCCTCAAATAACCGGTACGTTCCTCTCCGTTGTGAGAGTACACCAAACGTCATCAATAAGGTCTACCACCAACTGATCAAGGAAGTAGATGAAGACACTGTTCATCAACTCCTATAACGACTACTAGGACGTTCCTCAACTCAGATGACAACACTACAACTCGTAGTGTCCATAACGGGTATGGAATTTTGTCCTATTCCCACGCTGCTCTCTCATCCTTAGCTGATGATATCCTAAGCATACGGAAATCTTAAAAACACAATTGCTTCTCTTAGTTGATCCAACAAGTCGTCCATACGTAGCAATGAACGTGCTAGGGCAAACGGAGCCCGTCTCAAACCACTCTTCAAATTGCTTCTTCAATTTCTAACAACTCAACAAGCCATATACCTCATAGGCCTTCTCCCAACCAGTCTCGTACCATACTTTAACGCAATATCAAAGTCCTTATTCCGTTGAGGCGATAGATTAGACGGTTCAGTAACACGTCTATAAGATCATATACGACTGGAATACTCTTCAACGTGGAACTATCTCTTTCCTTCATGGCACATCATTAAAAAAACATCACCCTCCGGTGTTATCAACCTCGCCGCTAATACGGCACTAAAGATAACTCACCTCCTCAAAGGTCATAACCTCGGAAAACCTCTACTTAGTCGATCTCAGTAGAGACTATAATAGTCCTCCTACTACTATCTAAACCAACATGATATATATTCGTCCACCACACACATAAAGACCTTCTCATGCACCTAAGGCATGACAAAGAAGTCTTCAATCCATACACAAGTCCCTGAACAAAGGGAACAACCACATATCTCGCGGGTACCTAAGACCCGTAACTCGTAATCCTATAAAGGAAGATCTATCTTCTATTGTATCCACAGTTAACTATTAACACATGCATCGAAAGACAAGAGGTGCATAGCACTCACAACAAACAAAACTCCACTAGGTAAACCATTAACAAGAATGGTACCTGTAACAGCTAACGCCCAAAGCTCTACTACATATCATTACTCAATCTCAGACCTATGCTCCTCAGGTATCACTGAGGTCATCGCTATAGCCTCCACTTCCACTCTTTCTGCAACGGAAAGAGGAAGGTCTTGATGAGAAGAAACACTACCTTGCTGACAGAAAGGGGCCAGATGGCCTAGTTCACCACAGGTGAAGCAAGCTATCGGTGACATGGGGCACTCAAAGCACACATGATCTGGATAACCACAGTTGAGACATATACGTCTCATCCCTGCCACTAGTACGGGTGGCTCCTCTGCACTGCCCAACTCAAAGGCTCTACCTTGAGCTCTTCTAATATCTGTGGTACTCCTACCACGACCCTTACCTCTACTCAGCCTGGGAACGGATTCCGGAGTAGGCGAATGATCTGGGACTGTCTACTGCCCCCGCGTCTGCTGCTGAGGTGTCTTCTGGCCACCTCCTGTCACACTAGTAGAAATAAAACCTTGTTGTGATGCCACTCCAGTTTGCTTACAGAAAACAGCTCTATGACCCTGTCTACCACAGGTAAAGCAAGTCATTGGCGATCTTGGACACTGTGGCCGTACATGTCCAAGCTTCCCACAATTGTAACAAGTCCTCGTTTCACCAGAAGTGCGTGTGAACGAGAAGTTCTCAAATGTCCACAAGTCAGGCTCGGTTTGCAACCCGGATATCCAACCTCATCTTTCATTGATTCAACCCATTGTTTCTTCTCTAATCTAGAAGCTTCAGTCGATCTCACAGATGTTGGTAAATCCGATGTAGATCTACCCGCTATCACCACCTCATATACTTGCTGCATATACTCTTGAAACTCCAATCTACTCATGGAGACACGATCAACCTCTTCAAACTCGTTCTCTGCCATAAGCAACACAGCAGCGGATACTGGTCCCTAACTTGACGCTACTAGAGGAAGAGGGGGTGTGCCCCTATCTCGTCCCACTATATATATATATAATACTCATTATTACATGCATACACATCAGCACATAAAAGATATCTATATATATATATATATATATATATATATATATATATATATATATATATATATATATATATATATATATATATATATATATATATATATATCTACACTCTCGAGATCCTCAGATGGGTGGCGACTTCTCACCGAAGGTATTTCTATGGTCGTCTATACCCAATCAAAAGTAAATCCCGACTTAGCACTAAGAACAAGTATAGTGATTAAGTAAGGGTCGAACCCAAGAGAGTTAAGGTGTTTTAGATGCAATTATCGATTATAATGACAAGTGACACAAAGGGGGAGGGGTTTGGTTGAATTGATGCACAAAAACTTTTGAAAACGATTAATGCGACAAGTAAGACAATAATGGATGAATCTACACTAGGTTGATTCTAAGCATGCAATTGCTACTTTGGTGAGTTCCTTTTACAAGTTTTCAAGTAATGTCCCGTCTCGATCGTATATATGTGTTGAGCCAACCGGCATCAACACAACTTAACCTATTAAAGTTCCGTAAACCTACAAGAACAAATAACAGGTTAACTTTCAAACAAAGACTAAGGGATATAAAGAGAAGATTAAAACCGTTAAACTTATCTTTATATTTGTGTTCCTTTTCTTTAAGTAATCACAACCCGTTATTACTTAAAGTTGCTACTAGATTAAAGACCCGAACCCGGAACCTATTAATCCTAGTTGTTTGCATGCACTTTAGAACCTAAGGTGATGAATCTCAAGCAATAGTAAACATGCAATTAGACAATGGAGATCAAGGAAACACAAAGTATTACTGAATGAAAACTTAGATTAAAAAGAACTTGCAACCAAAGTAACAAAGCAGCTTCAAACCTACCCAATGTAGCAAGGGAGTTAGCAACTCATTACAATGGAAAACTCAAGTTTAAAATGGATTTTGTGATGAAAAGCATGGATGATTCTAGCAATCAGCAATGGACTATTTATACTACAAAAGACACTTAATTAGGAGTAAATAGCCGGCCTAAAACAGCCACCTTAAATACCATAAACGTGGTGTAAACAGCCGGAGTAAAGCTTCTGGCGTTAAACCGCAGGGGCGGCCTTCAGGAACCGTAGGGGCGGTTAAGGCAGAATCGGTTGACCTTCTTCAGAACCGCAGGGGCGGCTACTCAGTTCCGCTAGGGCAGATCTTTTAATGCACTTCAACGTCTGACCTTTCGCCTTCCTGATGTTGTTCACTCCAAAACGGTGTGTGCAAGCTTTAAATTTATAACCCTAGATGAAAGCTTAAAACAAGGATGCGAACCCGCAGTGTACGGGTCAATCGTAGTAAAAAGCAAGAAATTCCAGGGGTCGATCTCAGGGACTTAGTGAAACAAAGTCGGAATAGGTAAGCTATGTAAATACTAACCACAAAAGCGATTAAAACAATCAAAGATGATAAAAGGTCAATTAAGAAAATATGCAATTCTAGGGATTAAAGCATCTAGTTGTGGTTCCAACTCAAGATCTAAAGATAAGCGGACAAAGCTGAGATTTTACAAAGGGAAGGTGTTGCTAAAGTGTGAATAGATCACCGGGTAAGTCTCACTACTCACTAATCCCAAACCATAACTCCTATTACCGGGTAAGTCTCAAGGAATCAAGGTAAAGAACTATAACCTCAAACCAACACACCACCTAAGGGAATAGAATCAACCTTTACTGGGTAAGTCTCAGGCTAACTCACAAAGATGGGATGAAAACACACTCAAACCCCAATAAAGGATAAACCTTTATTACCTACACTTAAGATCTTCGATAAACAAACAAAGGAATTACCGGGTAAGTCTCATCCTAAGCTTGCATTGAACCAGGAAAGGTGTAATAAGAATAGGATTTGGCAAACTCTAACACTTAGCTCTCAATTTCGGATCAGGAAAGTCACCTTGGTCAAACGAATTCCACCCCGGCCGAGATGTTCATCGACTGAGCGAGATGTTCTAGGGTTAAGGATAAAGACTCGAACTTTCAGGGTCCTACTATGATTAAGATTATTCTATCATTGTTATTCCCACAACCTTCAGCCAATCACCCTAGAATCACACAAAGAAATTAGTCACTCATCATCATGAATGCAATAATCAAATATAAGGGAAGAAGGTGAATAATTGAACACAAAAACCTTAAGAAAAAAGCTTCAATAACTGAATCAATTATTAAACAACAAAGCGTTTCTTGGATGAAAATCCAACAAGACAAACGACAACGAAGGGAATCTAAGAGAATCTTAAAAAACCCTTCACAAAGCTATCAAAGCTATAAACTTCCTTCCTTCAACCTTCAAAAAGGTTCTTTAAATCTCCCAACTGGAGTGTGGCTGTAGCGGTGTATTCACGATCTTCAGCCCTAAGTGTTAGCATGAAATATTGTGATATTTTAGGCACGTTTTCTAAGTGTATTTGATCCATATCGATAGTCCTTGATTGAGCATTGATGCAATTGTGAGCTAGTTTGTCTATAATATCAATATAGAGATCTACACAAGCTTTATGTTGATTATAGGTAATTAAGAGCTATTTCCGAACGGAATGGAGCAAAGATGGATTTGATGAGCATGTCCATGAATTGAGGACATTCCTAGGAGCTAAGGGAGTGTCAACTTAAAGGATGCACGAGGCTAGGGAAGAATCACATTCTTGCCCTAAACCACGCTCTAAAATACGGCCGTACTGATTTCCACGTTCAAGTCCACGGCCGTGGAACCATGCCAAGGGAAGCGTGGTTCATTCCAGCAACTTCTACGGCTGTGGAGGAGTTGTGTCAAACCGTGTTGATTTCCACGCTCTAAATTACGGCCGTGGAACCCTTCCACGACCGTGATCTTGGCGATCTTTTTCGCCACACTTTAAGCCACGATCTCCTACGCAATTGGGCCGGGCCGATATTTTATCTTACACTATAAAAGGACGGACGAAGGGAGATTCCTTCACCTTCGCTTACGCATAGACGCATCTTACGCTTGCGCTTGGAATTGCCCTAATTTCGCATTTGGCGGAGATTGTGTTGAGAGATTTTTTTGCGCTTGCCATTGGATTTCCGGATTGACGGAAGATCGAAGAATTCGGAAGATTGTTCGTAAGAAGATTTCGCTTCTTACTTAGGTTTGATTTAGAAGACGGATTGACATCCCGTTCTTCCTTTTTATCTAAGATTGTGATTGTTTGTGTTGTTCCGAATCTATTGACGATATTATTCTTGATTTGTGGATTTGAGATTAGTCTGAAAGTTATTGAAGGTTTTCGCAAGTTTTCATCTTTCAATCTCTTAACCGTTGAATTTGATATCAATATGACTATTGTTGGCTAAAAACCCTTAATAATTCTAGGCTGAAGGGTTGATAGTTGTGGCTTAGATGATGATAGATCGATCGTAAACAGATTGGACCCTGAGAGTTAGAGAGAATCGACGACAATCCTAATCCACGGTCTGTTCTTGAGCTTCCACGGCCGTGGAACTCAAGAACTAGCCGTAATTTTGAGTTAAGTTACGAACTTGCTTTTACTTTAATCCAAAGTTAAAGATTTGCTTTAACTTAGTCTTGGCTTGCCTTTTCTAGGTGGTGGTGAAGCCTCAACAACCTCTACCTCGATTGTGAGTGTCACAACCTTAATCGGTTTAGTTAGTCTTGATCCTTGGATTACAAGTTTGGGTATTTGACGTTAATTCTTACCTTTAGAACCTTCCTATACTGAAGCCTCAATAGCCTTTATAGAGAGTGTCTTCTAGGTGAGTCATATAAGGTTTTTGGAACTTCACCGTACGATTACCTTACATTAGCATACCTTTGCATACCTCAACTCTGTCCTTATACCTTTAGTATATCTTGAATCGATTGCCACAGCTGGATACTTGGATCTTTAGGATTGTTGTTTTCCCAATATTTGAAAAGCTTCATACGTTTACTTGCTTGATAATCTATAATCGGATTTAACCCCCCAAATCCCTGTGTTCGATACTCTGGAATTCTTGCTCAACTATATCGATCCGTACACTGCGGGTTCGCTTGCTTGATTTCTAGTTATATATTTAAAGCTTATTTGCACGCACGCTAAGTGGCGAACAAGTTTTTGGCGCCGTTGCCGGGGATTTGGTCTAGGCCGAATTCGGTTTATGGTTGTCAAGCTTGGGAGCTCTTCCCTTGTTATTTGATATCCTTTCAAGTGCATGCGCAGGTTTAGGAACACCGAAGACCTCTTACCTCTTGATCAAGAGCTTGAGAGGACTTTAAGGCAAAAGCGAAAAGAAAAGAAAATGGCTGAAGAACACGAACGTGATCTTCAATCTGAGTTAGCGGAGAAAGAAGCTCAACTCCAATGGAGTGAGAAGACTCGTAGAGAGGAAATGGATCGTCATCAATCTAAAGTTGATGATCTAACTGATGTTGTGTTCCAAATAAGGATGGAATTAAGTGATCTTAAGATGAAGAATAGCAGGAAATCCTCAAGAAGGTCATCAAGATCGGCTAGAAGTCATTCATCCGCTGATGATAGTGACTCTTCCATGCCACCACTAGAGGACATTGATCCAACAATCAATGTCAATCCATTCGTTCCACGACCAGCTTCCAACCGACGCATTCCACCTAGGAATGCAAGGATCGAAAGTGTAGATGGTGAGCCAAGAACTCTTGGCCAAAGGATGGATCCAACGCAACAACCACGCCGTTTGGGCGTGAATTTTGATGTTGATGATGCCGGGTTTAGCTTTAACCCGCAGGTTATTACTCTTGTTCGCCAAAACCAATTTGGCAGGACAAGCGCTGAATCTCCACACCAACACTTGCAAAACTTTGAGTGTATGATGGAGACAATGAAGCCGAAGAACGCGACTACCAACAACTATAAGCTCAAGCCTTTCTTCTTCTCCTTGAAGGGGAAAGCATTGTCTTGGTACCAAGCTCTTCCTAGTGGGAAACTAGACACGTGGGAAGACCTTTCCGCGGAGTTCCTCACTAAGTTCTTTCCGCCATCCAAAACGGCGGAATTTAGAGGTAAGATTAATGCATTTTCCATGAGATCTAATGAAAGTTTGTTTCAATCTTGGGAAAGATTTCAGGATTTGCTCTTGGATTGTCCTCATCATGGCATATCCAAGCTTGCATTGCTAGAGATATACTATAAGGGGCTGGATGTGGAGACACAATTCAAGCTCCAATCCCTCTCATGTGGTACATTCATGGACATGAGGGAAGATGATGCTTGGGACTTCATTGAGAAGCAAGCAAGAGTCATAGAGAAGTATTCCCACCGGAAAGTTGAAGGAAATCGTGTGGAGCAAGGAGCAAAGCTCACACATGAAGCTCAAAATCAAATTTTCTCCCTCAACAATGAGATCAAAGAGTTGAAGGAGGCTATCAAGACCAACTTTCCAAAACAACAAAGAAAGGATGTTGGCTACTTGGGCAACAACAACAATGGTGGTGAGAATACAAACCGCAACAACAATAACCGGAACAACAACCGGAATAATTGGAGTGACAACAACAACAACCGGAACAACAATTGGAACAACAATAGGAGTTCAAACAACAACAATTGGCGCTCCAATCAACAAAACTCCGGTAACTCTTATCCTTCCAATTCGAATTCACTAACTCCACCTTCCTCTTCCTCTACTCCTTTGAAAAGCCAGGGGCAAACATCTAATGGAGGAAACACTTCGGGGAAGGAGAAGCCTGATCCCATGTTGGAAACGATTTTGGGAAAGCTTCAAGGATTGGAGAACCGCATCATTAAGGTTGATGACCAAATTTCTAAGGTTGATAAAGCCCAAACGGTTTTAGAAAACCAAATGTTCAGCCATGCGGAGGAAGTTCCTAGGAATCAAGGGAAACTTCCAGGAAAGACGGAGGACAACCCTAAGGGAAGGGTGATGGCAATCACAACTAGGAGCGGAGTGACTACCACCGATCCGCAGCCTAAGTTTGTTGAAGTCTCCGTTGAGAAAGACAAAGAGAAGGGGAAGGAGAAGGAAGATGTCTACGTTCCTCCTCCGGCTTACAAACCTCCCCTACCATTCCCTCAATCTAGAGCGAGAGCGCGCCTAGATAAACAATTTGGTAAGTTTATAGAACTCATGAGCAAGCTGCATATTAATGTACCTTTAATTGATGCTATTGTAGGTATGCCGGCTTATGGAAAGTTCTTAAAGGAGCTCCTCTCCAACAAGAGGAAGCTAGAGGATTTTGGAGAGGTTAAGATGAGTTCAGATTCTTCGGATCTCATCAAGACCATGAAGGAGAAAATGCCCCCAAAGCTAAAGGATCCGGGGTCATTTTGTATTCCCATAGGAGTGGGAGATGTCACATATGATGCATTATGTGACTTAGGAGCAAGTGTGAGCATCATACCACTTGCATTATGTAGGAAGATCGGTTTAGGCGACCCTAAACCGGTAAAGATGACGTTGTACATGGCGGATCGATCCATCACTCGCCCCGTCGGTATTGTGGAAGACGTCCCAGTCAAGCTAGGTAAATTCTTTTTTCCCATTTGATTTTGTTGTGCTTGACATTCCTGCAGATAGTCCGGTCCCGATCATACTCGGAAGACCGTTTCTTGCAACTTCCGGCTGCATAGTCGATTGCAAGAATGCTAGACTCGCCTTTGACATAGGAGAAGAGAAGGTAGAGTTCGTTCTTTCCACTCTAGTGAAGGAGCCAATCTTTGACGAGGATATATTCAATATCCAAGATGAAGAGGGGTTGTCTAGAGAGGAGGTAAGTGTGATTCTCTTCAAAGATCCTTTGCAAAAGGTTATTTCTATGAGTCTAACGAATGTAGGGGAAGAAGAGGAGTGTAATGAGGCAATTGAAGCCTTAGAAGCACAAGAGGAAGTGTGTGAAGAGGAGTTTGAGAAACTCAACGACGAGGCAAAAAACGTGAGAATCCACGGCCATACACTATATTCCACGGCCGTGGATTTCACAACCCAAAGCGTGGCTCACTCCAGAGGGTTACACGGTCGTGGAGGAAACAGAGCAACCGTATTCCCTTTCCACGCCCTAAACCACGGCCGTGGAGGACGCATGGAAACCGTGATTCAGGCCGTGGAAGAGGGTGATCGTGCCACTTCTTCAACTTCTTTTGATTCTTCTCCCATACCTTCTACACCCTTAGACACTTCTAAGGAGGCATCGGATGCTCCCCAAGAACCATTGGAAGCTCCGAAAGCAATGGAATTGAAACAACTTCCTACACATCTAAGGTATGCTTTTCTAGGACCTAACTCTACTTATCCGGTTATTGTTAGTTCCGATCTAACCATAGATGAACATAGTAAGCTTATGGTTGTCCTTAGGAAACATAGGAAAGCTTTAGGCTATACTATAGAAGACTTAGTAGGAATCAAACCCTCCCTATGCATGTATAAAATATTAATGGAGGAAGACTTTAGGACTTCAAGACAACCTCAAAGGCTGTTGAATCCGACCATGAAGGAGGTTGTCAAGAAGGAAATTCTTAAACTTCTTGATGCAGGTATCATCTATCCTATCTCCGATAGTAAGTGGGTGAGTCCGGTTCAAGTAGTTCCGAAGAAGAGAGGAATGACGGTCATCACCAACAAGAACAACAAACTCATTCCTACCCGAACCGTAACGGGATGGCGGATGTGCATAGACTACCGCAAGCTTAACAACGCAACGAGGAAGGATCACTTCCCATTTCCCTTCATCGATCAAATGCTTGAAAGGTTAGCGCAACACTCGCATTTTTGCTATCTTGACGGTTATAGTGGTTTCTTTCAGATCCTGATACACCCGGACGATCAGGAGAAGACCACATTCACGTGCCCATGGGGTACGTTTGCTTATAGGAGAATGCCGTTCGGGCTTTGCAATGCCCCAGCCACCTTTCAAAGGTGCATGATGGCCATCTTCTCCGAATACATTGAGGAAATCATGGAGGTCTTCATGGATGACTTCTCCGTATACGGTTCCTCTTTTGACAATTGCCTTTCTAACCTTGCTCTTGTTTTACAAAGGTGTGAAGACACTAACCTAGTTCTTAATTGGGAGAAGTGTCAATTTATGGTAAAGGAAGGAATTGTATTGGGACACCTAATCTCTAGTAGAGGGATAGAGGTGGATAAGGCGAAAATAGAGACTATAGAGAAGCTTCCTTCCCCAACTTCGGTGAAAGGGATAATAAGTTTCCTAGGACATGCCGGATTTTATAGACGCTTCATAAAAGACTTCTCTAAAATATCAAAACCGCTAACTAATCTATTGATGAAGGGTGCAGTTTTTGAGTTTTCGCAGGAATGCTTGGATGCGTTTAACATGATCCGGGAAGCTCTAATTTCCGCACCTATTATCCAACCTCCGGATTGGACTCTTCCCTTTGAGGTTATGTGCGATGCTAGTGACGTAGCTATAGGAGCTTTTCTTGGACAACGAAAGGAAGGGCTAACCCATGCCATATACTATGCTAGCAAAACGCTAGATGAAGCGCAGCTCAACTACGCCACTACGGAAAAGGAATTTTTAGCCATTGTTTATGCTATTGACAAGTTTCGCTCTTATCTTGTAGGTGCAAAGGTGATTGTCTATATGGATCATGCTGCGATCCGGTACCTCCTTGCAAAGAAAGATGCGAAGCCAAGGCTAATTAGATGGATTCTTCTCCTACAAAAATTCGATCTAGAGATCCGCGACAAGAAGGGTTCGGAAAATTCTGTTGCGGATCATTTGAGTCGCCTAACACATCTAGAGGACGACCACCTACCTATAGATGACTCCTTCCCGGACGAACACCTACACATCATCGAGGAGTACATCGATGTGATCTCCAAAGGTAACGAACCATGGTTTGCTGATTTTGTTAACTATTTGGTTTGTCAGGAGATACCGCCCGGATTATCCTACGCACAAAGAAAGAAGTTCTTTAAGGATGTCCGGGAATACTTTTGGAATGAACCTCTCCTCTTCAAGAGAGGTCCGGATGGCATCATTCGGCGATGTGTGCCGGAAGATGAGATGCAAAGTGTCATCCGCCATTGTCATTCACTACCATGTGGAGGACACGCTAGTTCGAACAAGACTAGCGCTAAGGTATTGCAATCTGGATTTTTTTGGCCTATTTTATTTAGAGATGTGCAATCCTTTGTTTCCTGCTGCGATGCTTGTCAAAGAACATGAAATATCTCTAGGAGGAATGAGATGCCTCTCAATAACATCCAAGAGGTAGAGATTTTCGACGTTTGGGGAGTTGATTTTATGGGACCGTTCCCATCATCTTGTGGAAACCAATACATACTCTTGGCGGTAGATTACGTTTCTAGATGGGTGGAAGCAATTGCCTCTCCCACCAATGATGCCATGGTGGTGGTTAAGTTCTTTAACAAGACCATCTTCCCACGATTTGGGACACCAAGGACTATCATTAGTGATGGAGGTTCTCACTTCATTGCCCGGCGCTTTGAAGCTCTTCTAGCTAAGTATGGGGTTACTCACAAGATCGCCACCCCTTATCATCCACAAACTAGTAGACAAGTTGAGATCTCAAATCGGGAGATCAAATGAATCCTAGAGAAGTCGGTTTCAAGTACTAGGAAGGATTGGTCCTTGAAGCTTGATGATGCATTATGGGCGAACCGGTGTTAGCATGAAATATTGTGATATTTTAGGCACGTTTTCTAAGTGTATTTGATTCATATTGATAGTCATTGATTGAGCATCGATGCATTTGTGAGCTAGTTTATCTATAATGTCGATATAGAGATCTACACAAGCTTTATGTTGATTATAGGTGATTGAGAGCTATTTCCGAACGGAATCGAGCAAGGATGGAGTTGTTGAGCAATGTCCATGGATTGAAGGCATTTCTAGGAGCTAAGGGAATGCCAACTTGAGGAATGCACGAGTCTAGGGAAGAATCACGTTCTTGCCCTAAACCACGCTCCAAAATACGGCCGTATTACTTTCCACGTTCAGTTCCACGGCCGTGGAACTATGGCTAGGGCAGCGTGGTTCATTCCAGCAACTTCTACGGCCATGGAGAAGATGGTTCAAACCGTGTTGATTTCCACGCTCTAAATTACGGCCGTGGAACCCTTCCACGACCGTGATCTTGACGATCTTTTTCGCCATATTTTAAGCCACGATCTCCTACGCAATTGGGCCGGGCCAATATTTTATCTTACACTATAAAAGGACGGACGAAGAGAGATTCCGTCACCTTCGCTTACACCTTGCTTTAGACCTAGTTTTACGCATATGCTTGCATTGGGAATTGCCCTAATTTCGTATTTGGCGGAGATTTTATTGAGAGATTTTGGCGCATTGCTATTGGCAATTTCCGGATTGGCGGAAGATCGAAGATTCGGAAGATTGTTCGCAAGGAGACTCGCTTCTTGCTTAGGTTTGATTTAGAAGACGGATTGACATCCCGTTCTTCCTTCTTATCTAAGATTGTGTTTGTTTGTTCTATTCCAAATCTAGTGACGATATTTGTTCTTGATTGTGACTTTGAGATTGGTTTGAAGTTTATTGAAGGTTTTCGGAAGTTTTCATCTTTCAATCTTTTAATTCTTGAATTTGATATCAATATGACTATTGTTGGCTAAAAACCCTTAACAATTCTAAGGTGAAGGGTTGATAGTTGTGGCTTAGATGATGATAGATCGTTCGTAAACAGATTGGACCCTGAGAGTTAGAGAGAATCGCCGACGAACCCTAATCCACGGGCTGTTCTTGAGCTTCCACGGCCGTGGAACTCAAGAACTAGCCGTAATTTTGTGTTAAGTTACGAACTGGCTTTTACTTTAATCCAAAGTTAAAGATTTGCTTTAACTTAGTTTAGGCTTGCCTTTTCTAGGTGGTAGTGAAGCCTCAACAACCTCTACCTCGATTGTGAGTGTCACAACCTTAATCAATTTAGTTAGTCTTGATCCTTGGATTACAAGTTTGGGTATTTGACATTAATTCTCATCTTTAGAACCTTTCTATATTGAAGCCTCAACAACCTTTATAGAGAGTGTCTTGTAGGTGAGTCATATAAGGTTTTTGGAACTTCACCGTACGATTACCTTACATTAGCATACCTTTGCATATCTTAACTCTGTCCTTATATCATTAGTATATCTTGAATCGATTGCCACAGCTGGATACTTGGATCTTTAGGATTGTTGTTTTCCCAATAATTCGAAAAGCTCTTACATTTACTCGCTTGATAACCTACAATTGAATTTGTTCCCCCCAAATCCCTGTGTTCGATACTCTGGAATACTTGCTAATCTACGCCGATCCATACACTGCGGGTTCGCTTGCTTTTATTCTAGTTTTATAAATTTAAAGCTTGATTGCAACGCACGCTAAGTGGCGAACAACCGGACCGCATACAAGACTCCCATAGGAACCACACCATACAACCTTGTGTATGGGAAGTCTTGTCACTTACCGGTAGAGTTGGAGCACAAGGCGTTTTGGGCTATCAAATGGTTGAATTTCAGCATGAAGGAAGCGGGAGAGAAGCGTCTCTTGAACCTTAATGAGCTTGAAGAACTCCGCTTGAACGCCTATGAGAACGCCAAGATTTATAAGGAGAGAGCAAAGCGTTGGCATGATAAGCATATCATTCTAAAGGACTTCAAAGAAGGAGATCAAGTTCTCCTTTTCAATTTAAGGCTTCGTCTCTTTCCAGGTAAGCTTAAATCTCGTTGGACCGGACCTTTTCTAATCAAACGTATTTTCCCCATGGTGCAGTTGAAGTATGGGGTGAAGCGGGCGGAAGCTTTAAGGTGAACGGTCAACGACTCAAGAAGTATGCGCCGGAACTCAAAGCTGAAGAGTTCGCGCCCACCGCACTCGAATAAGTGCGAGTTTGGTCTAGCTACGGACCTTAAACAAAGCGCTTTTTGGGAGGCAACCCAAGGTATTGCATTTACGCTTTTGTTTTCGATTCATAGTTTAGCTTAGAATAGACGTTTTTGCTTTGTTTTGCCTTCGATTTCTTCCGGTATGTTCGTGTTTTTGGATGTAGGAACAGTGGAAAAGGAAAGGGGAAGGTTAATTTTGAAGAAAAGTGACGAAACTTGGACTTTGGAGCATTACAGAGAGTTCCACGGCCTAAACAACGGCCGTGATAGCTACAGTGACCGTAATTTCCAAAAGCCTTTGAAAAATCACCAAAACCACGGTTCCGTACATTTCCACGGCCGTGGAAACCCCCGACAAACCGTGATTTTCAAAAATTTTGCCGGCCACTATATAAACCACGTTCTTCACAAAAACACTTCACAAAACCCAATTCCACGATCATTTTCGCCGATTCCACGCCCCTCACCTCAATTCTCCGTTCGTTAATCGTTTTCAACGATTCTTCGACCCAAACTGAAGCAAATTCGACCACCAACGAGATCCAAGCAACGAATCGAGCGGCAAATCACCAAGGAACACAGAATTCGGATTTTAAAATCCGAAACCTAGGTTTTTTTCGCTCTTCTCTATCTTTGTCAATTTGGGTTCCTTTTTGCTAGAAAATATAGGAGAATTGATTGAAATTGGAAGAAATTAGACTAGGGCTGCCTGATTGCTGAGTTTGAGTGCTGTTTGCTGAATTTTGAGAAAAAGCGAGATGAACCACGGTCTCTGTCAATTCCACGGCCGTGGAACACCAAGAACAGACCGTGGTTTTCAACAGTGATGGATTTTGTAAGGAGAGTTTCTGGGAGGATTAAGGAAAAGAAGAATGAGAAGGATAAGAACAAAAAGAGGAAGGGTAACCCCTCTTCCTCTTCATCCTCTAGAGCACCACCACCTTCCTCCCCTTCACCTCCATCATCACCTTCATCACCCGCACCTCCTAGCCCTAGAGTACCTACCATTCACGAGGATCATCTCGATGCACTCGAGAGGATCCATAAGAGGACTGTTATCGGACCTAGCTACCTATTGTTGGAGGATCTAGCTCCCCTCCACATCATAGATGACCTTACGTGGCTCTTGGATAGAGCCGGTCTTATCGTCTTCTCGGCTATCCGAGAGGACGCTTATGAGGAGATCACGAGAGAGGTTGTGACGTCTTTTGAGCACAGCCACGTTGACAGGACAATTTCTTTCCGTCTGATGGAAAGGAACTATGATTTTACCATCCGGGAGTTCGGAGCCTTCTTTGGGTTCCAAGAGACCTTCAATGGTCGTTTTCCTAGCGGCGTTTACGCCAAAGATTTTTGGGAGGAGGTTGCTATGATTTACGCCAGCGAGGACCGCTGGCAACCAACTGATACCAAGGCTAAGTTGATGTATCACTTAGCCTTGAAGATTTCTCACCGTGTTCTTTCTGAGTGTCTCTTCCCTAGAACGGAGATACCTCAGAAGATCAAGACGGATGAGCTCTTCCTTCTGTACTCTATGATGTATCGGCGCCCTGCTGACTGCGCCACCGTCTTAGCTGCTACCATGAGCAAGCTTAAGAACAAGAGGGCAGGCAACATTGGTTATGGTGGGATAGTCACCCACCTTGCTAGGATATTAGGGGTGGATTTTTCTGCATGTACACGCATCCCAGCCGTACCCCTAGGACTCCAGGCCTTCATGACTAGGGTTCTTATCTTCCCTACCCATAGAGGTCCACCTTATGCAGCCATGCCTTGGGAAAGCATGACGGGGAGGGGCATTGAGTGGCTCCTGGAGTACTCCATTATGGCTGGACGCCATAATTGGAAGGCGACGTTCGCAGCTATGCATGCGAACAGGATTGCAGCTCCTCCATATGTCCCACCACCGCCCGTAGTTGAGGAGGAGGAGATGAGAGTTCAGTTTAAGGGAGGAGGAGGAGGAGCAGAGCAAGAGTTTGGCACGTTTCCAGATCAGCCGGACATTGCTTCTGATGTGCCTAGACGTTCTCCACATCCAGCCAGAGCTTCAGGTTCATCTTCTCGCCGCGCCAGCGTGAGCGAGAGACCTACTTGGATGGAGACACCTCCTGCATGGTACGGAGCTCCACCTCCATGGTCTGCACAACAGCCACCGCCACCAGCACCAGCACCGTCAGATGCACCAGGGTGGTACAGTCAGGCTCCGGGATGGTATGAGCAGATGCCGGAGTGGGCTACTGGCCTTTCTGATAGAGTGGGAGCATTGGAGATTCGAGCCGACGCTAGAGACGGACGTATGGATGACCTCGATCATATGATGAGAGAAGTCTACCGCCAGCAGTTCGGGCGGCACTATGACCCTAGCTTCCATCCATTCCCGCCTCCACCTCCACCGCAGTGATGATTTGCATGACCGACAGTTTTAGCCGCTCCACCGTCATTTTGTGAGTTTCTTTTTCTTTTCTTTCTTTTCTTCTTTTCTTTCTTCTATCTGAATATTAGGGACAATGTTTGTTCCAAGTATGGGGTGGGGTGTGACTAAAAGTTGTAATAACTCTTACTCACTTTGATTGCTTCTATTTGAGACTATCTTGCATGTTCATTATATTGTTACACGTTTCATTATTGCATTGCATGAAAAAAGAGTTTGAAAAACCCATAAAAATTGAAAAATTTTGAAAATTTTGTGCTTCTAAAGATAGAGAGGATTTCTATGATAATTGCTACTTGTGCATTGAGTTTGATGACAATTGCATGGTTAAACGAATAGTGAATTGAAAAGAATTTGAATGAGTTGATTATACCTCTTTTGCAAGTTTCATAATGTGATGAATGTTACTTAAATCATGTTGAGGAATTGAAGTTGAAATCGCACTATAAGTTCTTATGCTTCTTGTTGAGATGATTAAGGCAATTCGAATTTTCTTTCTTCTTTCTTTGACCATTTAGCCCCTCATTGAAATATTAACCTCCTTTACCTATCCAGGAATTTGGAGGAGTCAAATGAAAAACAAAAAAGGCATGAATGATGTGGGAGGGCCATGAAAGCAATACGTTACATTCAAAGGAATAGAAAGAAATTATAGGTTTGGGGAAGTCAATCATGACGATGAGTAACTCGGCACCATTCACATAGCCGGGTGTTTGTGTCTTGCCAAAGTCGGATTGAGCGATATTCCTAGCGGATTATGGTATGTGCGCTAAAGGTTTGAGGCATATCATAAAAATTGAGAAACGCCAATCTCCTAGGCTTCGGTTTTTGTGCACCTCTATCCATAACTCCAAAAGTAAAGTCGAAAAATGAAAAGAAGAGAGCGAAGCTCTAAGTTGAAGGTGTTGCGGAGACCGCAAGAGAAGAAGAGAGGAGTAGTTATCCACTTTTCCGGATTCATGCACCACATTCCTTGAAGTTTTCCTTCCCTTTCCACATTCTAGACCTTTTCTTTGGAAGTCCTTAAGATCAAAAGAATGTTATATGACTTGGTGATCTAAATTGAAGCTTCTTATGATTGATTTTGATAATGTTTGAAGGTTATGATGTTGTGATGGAAGTTTAATTGATTCATGAGTTTTTTTTACTCTTTACTCTTTGATTAAGTGTATGAAAGTCTTATAAACGATTAAAGCAAGATTTGAGGATGATCTATTGATTAGGAGGCACATTCATCAAAACGAAGTTTTGCTTTGAAAAGGTACACATATTTCATCCTAACTTGTGTTTTAAAGCTTTTGAAAGACCTTGCTTAGGGAAAAGCAAGTGGCAAGTATGGGGTTATTTGTTAGCATGAAATATTGTGATATTTTAGGCACGTTTTCTAAGTGTATTTGATCCATATCGATAGTCCTTGATTGAGCATTGATGCAATTGTGAGCTAGTTTGTCTATAATATCGATATAGAGATCTACACAAGCTTTATGTTGATTATAGGTAATTAAGAGCTATTTTCGAACGGAATGGAGCAAAGATGGATTTGATGAGCATGTCCATGAATTGAGGACATTCCTAGGAGCTAAGGGAGTGTCAACTTGAAGGATGCACGAGGCTAGGGAAGAATCACGTTCTTGCCCTAAACCACGCTCTAAAATACGGCCGTACTGATTTCCACGTTCAAGTCCACGGCCGTGGAACCATGCCAAGGGAAGCGTGGTTCATTCCAGCAACTTCTACGGCCGTGGAGGAGTTGTGTCAAACCGTGATAGTTTCCACGCTCTAAATTACGGCCGTGGAACCCTTCCACGACCGTGATCTTGGCGATCTTTTTCGCCACACTTTAAGCCACGATCTCCTACGCAATTGGACCGGGCCGATATTTTATCTTACACTATAAAAGGACGGACGAAGGGAGATTCCGTCACCTTCGCTTACGCATAGACGCATCTTACGCTTGCGCTTGGAATTGCCCTAATTTCGCATTTGGCGGAGATTGTGTTGAGAGATTTTTTTGCGCTTACCATTGGATTTCCGGATTGACGGAAGATCGAAGAATTCGGAAGATTGTTCGTAAGAAGATTTCGCTTCTTACTTAGGTTTGATTTAGAAGACGGATTGACATCCCGTTCTTCCTTCTTATCTAAGATTGTGATTGTTTGTGTTGTTCCGAATCTATTGACGATATTGTTCTTGATTTGTGGATTTGAGATTAGTCTGAAAGTTATTGAAGGTTTTCGCAAGTTTTCATCTTTCAATCTCTTAACCCTTGAATTTGATATCAATATGACTAT
This sequence comes from Fagopyrum homotropicum, assembly GCA_033239125.1. Lineage (NCBI taxonomy): Eukaryota > Viridiplantae > Streptophyta > Magnoliopsida > Caryophyllales > Polygonaceae > Fagopyrum > Fagopyrum homotropicum. Next base: position 23,877,279 of record BSWB01000007.1, on the reverse strand, counting down.
TGTTGGCTAAAAACCCTTAACAGTTCTAGGGTGAAGGGTTGATAGTTGTGGCTTAGATGATGATAGATCGATCGTAAACAGATTGGACCCTGAGAGATAGAGAGAATCGACGACAACCCTAATCCACGGTCTGTTCTTCAGCTTCCACGGCCGTGGAACTCAAGAACTAGCCGTAATTTTGTGTTAAGTTACGAACTGGCTTTTACTTTAATCCAAAGTTAAAGATTTGCTTTAACTTAGTCTTGGTTTGCCTTTTCTAGGTGGTAGTGAAGCCTCAACAACCTCTACCTCGATTGTGAGTGTCACAACCTTAATCAGTTTAGTTAGTCTTGATCCTTGGATTACAAGTTTGGGTATTTGACGTTAATTCTTACCTTTAGAACCTTCCTATACTGAAGCCTCAACAACCTTTATAGAGAGTGTCTTCTAGGTGAGTCATATAAGGTTTTTGGAACTTCACCGTACGATTACCTTACATTAGCATACCTTTGCATACCTCAACTCTGTCCTTATACCTTTAGTATATCTTGAATCGATTGTCACAGCTGGATACTTGGATCTTTAGGATTGTTGTTTTCCCAATATTTGAAAAGCTTCATACATTTACTTGCTTGATAATCTATAATCGGATGTAACCCCCCAAATCTCCGTTTTCGATACTCTGGAATTCTTGCTCAACTATATCGATCCGTACACTGCGGGTTCGCTTGCTTGATTTCTAGTTTTATATTTAAAGCTTATTTGCACGCACGCTAAGTGGCGAACACTAAGCGGTCTACGGATTTGTGTGAAATCCAACCCTTTTTATAGGAAAATTACTCTCCAAAGATAAGATATCTTAAAAAGATCTCTTCCCATAAAAATAGGTAAAATATATGGGCTAACTTATCTTCTTCCTTCCAGGAACCCAACCCAAAAATATAAGATTCTCTTTCCAAAGATAAAAGATCTCAGCCAAGAATAAAATATCTTTGCCGCGTCCAAGGTGTTCGCCTCGGTCGAGTCGGCTCCTCTGGATCACCTCGGTCGAGGTGATTCTGTAGTCAACCGAGGTGAGTCACAACTGAATGTGAAATCTCTCAAATCTGGTCCAAAGTGAATTTCTAATCCATGGCCATGCTTCCTGGATTTTTCCTTAAGCTCCTGAATGTAGCTCCAATGACTCCTTAGCTCCTTTTACTCCATTTTAGTCCAAAACGTGCCATTTTATCTACGATTACAACAAAACTAGGTGTAGACCTCGATTCCCGCAAAGGTAGATGAAACGACAATATAATCACATAATATACATCCAAACATGCAGATTATTGAAGATAAAACGTCTAAACAGGCCCCAAAATATAGACAATAATTCATGTTATCAAAATACCCCATACTTAGCCCTTGTTTGTCCCCAAGCAAGTTCCAAATCTAGAATACAAGATAGAATGGATTATAAGTCATAAAGATCAATGAAAAAGTCTTTCAAAAACATTTTAATGTGTGCTATAATCATAGATCACTCTAAGAGAATGCTTCATGGAATTTAAAATCAAAATATGCTCAAAACATTTTATAAATATGAGAAAGTTGTTCATCTTTGCATAAAATCATAGAATGCATAATAAATCATAATTATCGAAATTAATCATGTATAATCCAGTTTAAATCACTAAGTCAATCAACAAGCTCGAGGTCTCAAGGGCTTTTCAAGAGAAGGTCAAAGAAACGTGTGAGGGTGGGATGTATATAAGGTAATGTGGTGCTAGAATCCGGGAAAAGGATCTTTACTTCACTTCCTTTTGAACTTCAACATCTTCCACCAATAAGCTTTGCTTATTTACTTTTTTTTTACTTTACTTTTTGGGATGCATGGACAGAGGTGCACAATAACCAAAGCCTAGGAGATCAGCAATCATCAATTTTTCGAGATGCCTCAAACCCTTGATGCACATACCATGACCCGTTAGGAATATCGCTCAATCCGACTTTGGCAAGACACAAACACCCGGCTATGTGAATGGTGCCGAGTTACTCATCATCATGATTGACTTCTTCAAACCTATATGTTTCTTTCTAACTTTCAGCCAACATCTCAACTTTTCTTTCACTTGCTTTTCACTTGTTTGCTTCCAAATTCCCAGATAGCTAAAGGGAGGCAAATATATATATGAGGGGCTAAGCATGATCAAGAAGAAGAAGAGAAGAGAATGAATTGCCTTGGTCATCCCAGGAAGAGAGTGAGAGAACTCATCATGTGGTGTCAACCTTCAAATTCAACATAATTTGGATAAAAACAAAGTATTAAACATGCCACAAATTTCAAACAAAGCATTTAGCAACTTAAACACATTATAAAACCTTTCAAACACATAAAGATTTCAAAACCAGTCAGTAAACAAAATCATCAATGAGGTCATATCTAGATAAAAAGCACAAAATAGTTTTCGAAAACTCTCAGTTTGGAAAACCACCTCGGTCGAGGTGGTCTAGTCAACCGAGGTACTGCACCTCGATTGGTCAGAACTGCCCCGGTCGAGGTCATAAAATTTTTTTTTAAAACCAGTTTTTGACGTTTTTCTCAATCAAATAACCTGTATGCATGCATGCAATCTCAGATAAGCACATAGAGCAAAATAAAGCATAAATATCCGATAATGTCGAGTCATATAACACATAAGTCATAAAATACATCAATACCCCATACTTGGGACACACTGTCCCAGTGGGTCAAAATAAGTCTAAAGAAATGAAGTACTCACCGGACATAGTCGAGCTGCATAATAAATAAAGAAAGAAAAATCTTGCAAGCTCTCAATAATCCCGATCCGGTGGTGGTGGTGGTGGTGCCACGTACGGATACTGGGATGGGTCAAATGGATAACCCATAGTCTGCTGAAACTGGATCTCCATCATCCGGTGCTGATAGTGTTGGCCCACTAGCATGTGATGAGTCCAGCGGTCGATCTCTCGGTGCTGGGCGTCAAATCTCTCCTGGATGTCTACAGTCAGCGCAGCATAGGAGTCTATCATCTGATCGGTGAGGTCATCGATCCGTCGGTGAGCATCTGGATCCCTCTGTCGGCGTCCCAACGCCTAGCAGAGCGTACTGGTGATGCAGCCGGCGCGGTCTCAGTCTCGTCATCGTCTAAGTCAATGACCGGCACACTAGTCCTAGCAGTATCAATACCCGTATCCATAGGAACTCCACCATCCCTATCATCATCATCATCAACAGCAGCCTCGTCAACCTCATCCTCCTCAACTGGTGCAGCTGCTGCCTCTCTCGCATCCTCCATCAGTGGGATCCAAGCAGTCTGCTAGTAGTGTGGATCATACACTGAGAACTGGGGTGACCATCTGATCCCCTGTGGTGCGGTCGGCTCCCATGGCATAGCAACATATGGTGTAGTGAGTCCTCGAGGAACCAGTATCCTCCGAGTAATCATCTCCTGAAGTCCAAGCGGCTTGGCCGCCGCCACCATGGTGCAAGCACTGAGGTCCATATCCTAGTAACTCGTTATGTGAGTCACTAGACCTCCACAACAGATGTCCCCCTTCGCCTTGGCCTTGATCTTATGCAGATCCTCTGCCAGCATCAACCCAAAGTCTGGAATCCCTCCAGTCACCATGCAGTAAAGGCTAAACACCTCCCCTTGTCTGATCTTTTGGGGCGTCTCAGTACGCGCCAGAAGGGTCTCACTAAAAATCCTGTGAGCTAGTCTGAAGGCCAGATGAAATATAATACGCTCCCTAGAGTCTCCAGGGCGCCATCTATCAGCATGCTCAACTACGTGAGCAATCTGTCCCCAGAACTCCCTAGCTACAACTCGGGAGGGAAAATCAACAGCAGTCAGGGCCGGGAAGCCAAAGATGTCCCGCCAGTAATCTAAAGGAACTAAGAAGTTCCGGTTCATCAACCGGTACTTCACAGCACGCTCTGTGGGAAGGTAGGTGAAGGAGCTGACAAACTCCAAGGTAGGCTCTAAGTAGGCAGGTGCGCGGATATCAGTGAACTGATCTAGCCCCACCATAGAAATCATACGTCTCAGATCTCTATCCATGTGGAGACAATCAAAAGCTGATACGTCCAGGAAGCGAGGTGCAATCACTGGACGGGCCGCGATGCGGTCATAGTCGACCTGGTGTCTCTCGTGGATCACCGGTCTAGTACGTCTAGAGGAGGAAGAAGAAGGGGAAGGAGAGGATCTGTCCCTCAGGACCAGCTGTCTATCTGAACTCATCTCTCAAATAACCTGTCAGATCACCTCGGTCGGCTTGACAACTCTCAAGAACACCTCGGCCGAGGCACAGGCCGACTGGACCGAGGCGAAAAACTGCGCGACTAATTTCCTCAAAAATCCAGTTCTTTTCCCCCAAAATCACTACTACAGGTTCCTATGGGGTACTTAATCTGTTTCTCAGCAAATGCAGGGGCAACCAAAGCCCAATTTGAAGGAAAACATTGGAGAAGAGCGAGGTTAGGGTTTTTTCGATATTTACCCCTATTCGGTTGATTCGGTTCGTTTTTCTCGCAGATTAGCACTTGCATTGTGATCCTCTACCCTTTCTTAGCGGTTTGGAAGCAAGAATCGTCGAAAACGACCGAAGATTGGCGAAGCGAGGCGAAGGGCGTGCCGCGGTCGAGGAGAAGGTAAAGGAGGAGAGAGAAATCTCAGCCCCCTTTTATACCCTTTTCTGGAACTGTTGTCACCTCGGTCGAGGTGGTCTCGACTGGACCAAGGTGGTGTGGACCGAGGTGGATCTTCAGAAACCCTAGTCGCCTCGGTTGCTCAAGAATCATCTCGGTCGAGGTGCTGTGATAGCAACCGAGATGTGCCTCAGTCAAACTCCGTCTTCTCAAATTCTCGAACTTCTGTCTTTCCAGTTGTGCTCCTGGTTTGTATTCCTTCCTTAGATGTCACCTGTTGTTTGTCTAGGACACCAAAAACAAAACAAAGCAAAGCAAAAGCAAACTATCTAAGCTAGACTAGAAAAAGGGAAAGAAAGTAATACCTTGGGTTGCCTCCCAAGAAGCGCTTGATTTAAGGTCGCTAGCTGGACCGTACGGCGTCCCTCAAACGAGGTATAGTGGTGCAACCTCCTCAACCGGAACTTCCAGTTTGTATCTCTTAAGTCTATGACCATTGACCTTGAAGTTTCCACTCGTTTCGCCCCTAATCTCAACTGCACCATGAGGAAAAACATGTTTCACAACATAAGGTCCGGTCCATCTAGATTTCAACTTACCTAGAAAGAGGCAGAGGCGGGAGTTGAAGAGTAGAACTAAGTCTCCTTCTTTAAGCTCTTTAGGGATGATGCGCTTGTCATGCCATTTCTTCGTCCTTTCTTTATAAATTTTGGCATTCTCATAAGCGTTCAAACGCAGCTCCTCCAGCTCTTTGATTTCCAATAGCCGCTTCTCGCCGGCTTCCTTGATGTCGAAGTTCAACCATTTGATCGCCCAATATGCTTTGTGTTCTAATTCAACGGGCAAGTGACAAGACTTCCCATATACCAAATTATAAGGGGTGGTACCAATGGGAGTCTTAAATGCGGTCCTGTAGGCCCAAAGAGTGTCGTCCAACTTCATGGACCAATCCTTCCTCGTCCTAGAGACAATCTTCTCCAAGATTGCTTTGATTTCTCTATTCGAGATCTCGACCTGTCCACTAGTTTGAGGGTGATAAGGAGTTGCTACCTTGTGGGTCACCCTATACTTCGATAGAAGTGCCTTAAACTTCCGGTTGATGAAATGCGTCCCTCCATCGCTGATGATGATGTGTGGAGTTCCAAAACGTGGAAAGATAGTGCTGTTAAAGAACTTCACAACCACAATTGGTGTCATTAGTGGGAGAAGCAATGGCTTCAACCCATCTAGAGACGTAATCAACTGCTAGAAGAATATAGAGGTTTTCTCCAGAAGATGGGAAAGGTCCCATGAAATCTACTCCCCATACATAAAAAATTTCCACCTCTTGAATGTTATTAAGTGGCATTTCGTTCCTCCTAGATAAGTTCCCTGTTCTTTGGCATGCATCACAACAGACAACAAACGATTGCACATCCTTAAATAATGTAGGCCAAAAGAAACCGGAACGTAATACTTTAGCGCATGTTTTGTTGGCGCTAGCATGCCCTCCACAAGGAAGTGAGTGGCAATGCCGTATGATGCTATTAATCTCATCTTCTGGAATGCACCTTCGAAGCATCCCATCCGGCCCGCGCTTGAATAGCAGCGGTTCATCCCAATAGTATTGGCATACGTCCTTGAAGAACTTCTTCCTTTGAGCGTACGTCAATCCGGGTGGTATTTCCTGGCAAACAAGATAATTAACAATATCAGCATACCAAGGTCCTTTATTATCAGAAATTTGGTGGAGAGAATGTTCCACAAACTGAGTATGAATGTCAGAGAAGGGAGTAAGAAGTTTGTTATTTTCAGCAATCTTAGTTGACATCATCTCGCTTTCGACCTCGGTCGAGGCGCATAGGCGTTGACCGAGGTGTTCTTCAGTCGCCTCGCTTAGTCCAGAAAGTGCCTCGGTCGAGGTACTGTAACTAGAACCGAAACTGGAGATCTTCGTCTCCTGGATTAGTTTCTCAATTTTGGCTCCTGGATCTTCTTCCAGCGCCTTTAGGCTTTATATATTTGCATCACAAGAAGCATCTATACCTTCCTCCATTAAACTAAAACTAATAATTTTCTCAAGTGGATCTTTAGTAAGGATAGAGCTCACCAATTCTCTTGATTCTTCTTCATCATAGATGTTGAAGATATCATCTCCTAGATGCTCTCCTTTCATGGCCGCAAATAATGCGAATTCCACTTCATCTCCGCCAATGTTGAATTTCAACTTGGAGTTCTTACAATCCACATTGCAACCCAAAGTTGCTAGAAATGGCCTCCCGAGAATGATAGGAACAGGATAATCTGCGGGAATATCAAGTACAACAAAGTCTATAGGTAAATAGAAGTTACCTAACTTAACCGGAACGTCTTCCAAGATGCCCACGGGATGGGTAATGGAGCGGTCCGCCATGTATAATCGAATTTTCACCGGCTTGGACTCTCCAAGTCCGATCTTAACACATAGCTCCAGCGGGATGATGCTCACGTTGGCTCCTAGATCGTATAAGGCTTCACATGTGACATCCCCAACTTGAATGGGAATGCAAAATGAGCCGGGATCTCTTAACTTGGGTGGCATCTTCTCCTTCATGATTTGAATAAGCTCCGAGGATTTAGATGTCATCCTTACTTCACCAAAGTCTTCTAGCTTCCTCTTCCTTGATAGAATCTCTTTCAAGAACATCCCATAGGCGGGCATCCCTAGAATAACATCAAGAAAAGGAATGTTAATACGTAGTTTATTCATCAAGTCAAGGAACTTACCAAAGTGCTTGTCTAGATGTGCTCTGGCCCTTGACTGGGGGAATGGAAGTGGTGGTTTATATGCAGGAGGTGGAATATAAACTTCAGTTTTCTCCTCCGCTTTATGTGGCTCCACCTCGGTTGGCATCTCGGCCGTAGTGTTCTTCGACTGCACCTGGACCGAGGTGGTCTTCGTCTGTACTGGCACCGACCGAGGCACTGGATCTGCAGTTTTTAGTCCACTCCTCGTCGTTATGGCCATAATCTGGCCCTTAGGGTTGCTTTCCGTTCTTGCTGGAAGCTTCCCTGGATCTCTTGGCGCTTCATTCGTCCTACTAGCAAGTTGTTGTTCAAAGGCTTTTTGTGCCTTCGAAAATGAAGTCATGGATGTCTCCATAACACTAAGCTTGATCAAGATAGCCTCCAGCACCGCATCTTTCTTCTCCGGCTAGGATGAGCTTGATCCAGGCTCCTGGCTCTTTAATGGAGTAGAGAGAGAAGAAGAGGAAGAGAGGAAAGGATTAGAGGAATCATTCGAATTAGAATTAGAGTAAGGGTTACCCGAATTTTGGTTGTTTGCCCTCCAATTATTGCTATTGGATCCTCTATTGTTGTTGTAGTTGTTGTTCCGGGAATCGTTGTTGTTGTTACGGTATCCATTGTTGTTCCTTGATCCTTGATCTTCCTTCTTGGTTTGAGCAACTAAGAGTTCCTTCAATTGCTTCACGTCATTCTTCAAAGACGTGAGCTGATTGTTTGAGGAATCCTCTTGAAAGTTGACTCTTTTAACTCCACCTTCAGCTCCTTGGTGGGAATATTTCTCCATATGTAAAGCTTGCTTCTCTATAAAGTCTCAAGCTTCGTCAATCACCATGTCCACAAATGTACCGGCGGATAGTATTTGGAGGTTGAACTGGGTGCTTCTGTCCAGTCCCTTGAAGTATATCTCCAACAACTCTATTTTTGGAATCCCATGATATGGGCAATCCAAAAGAATGTCTTTAAACCTCTCCCATGACTTGGACAAGCTTTCCTTGTCCTTCATAATGAATACATTAATCTTCCCTCACATTTCAGCGGTTTTAGAGGGGGGAAAGAATTTAGTCAAGAATTCCGTAGTCATCTCCTCCCAAGTATTGATTTTTCCTGGAGGAAGAGATTGATACCAAGTAAGAGCTCTATCTTTTAAAGAAAAGTAAAAAGGTCTTAGCTTGTAATTGTTGTTTTCAATTCTTGAGGGTCTCAAGGTCTCCATCAAGATCTCATAGTTTTGTAGATGTTGATGTGGTGATTCCTTCTCTAGCCCTCCAAACTGGCATTGGCGAATCATGGAAAGAACTTGCGGTCGAAGTTTATAGTCATGGTCCGCCGGATCTCCTAGGTTAACTCCAGGACGCCTCAGTTGTTGATTGGGGTCCATCCTTTGCCCTAGGGTTTGCGGGATTCCTACAAAAAGAGCGCCGCGGACTGGTATCCGAGGTGGAAGTACATCGGCCGGGGCAACAGGTGCTGGGACCTGCCTCGGTCGAGGGTCTGGAACTGGATCTTGCCTCGGTCGAGGATCTGGATTCAGTCGAGGTAGATACTGGTCTTGTAAAGCTGCCATATCTGCTTCGATCGCTTCAGTCCTGGTGCGAGTTTCTTCCTTTTCCAGCCTCAGTTCTTCCTTGCTGAGGCGTAGCTGTTCTAACGCCTCCTTCAATTCGGCCTCAAGATCGCGATCGTCTTGGTTGGCCATCTTCGCTTCTCTCAAGCGTCGTTTGTAAGTCTTTTCTTGTTCGGGATCGTAAGGAACGATTTCCTTCCCAGCGCGAGTTCTTTGCATAAACCTAAGAAAAAGAACCTGCGAAAGTCACTCAAGTAGAGTGGTTAGTAGAAAAGGGGGCAAGTGCCCCAAAAGCAAACCGCAACCGGCTCGGTCTAGACCAAGTCCCCGACAACGGCGCCAAAAACTTGTTCGCTCCAAAACGGTGTGTGCAAGCTTTAAATTTATAACCATAGATGAAAGCTTAAAACAAGGATGCGAACCCGCAGTGTACGGGTCAATCGTAGTAAAAAGCAAGAAATTCCAGGGGTCGATCTCAGGGACTTAGTGAAACAAAGTCGGAATAGGTAAGCTATGTAAATACTAACCACAAAAGCGATTAAAACAATCAAAGATGATATAAGGTCAATTAAGGAAATATGCAATTCTAGGGATTAAAGCATCTAGTTGTGGTTCCAACTCAAGATCTAAAGATAAGCGGACAAAGCTGAGATTTTGCAAAGGGAAGGTGTTACTAAAGTGTGAATAGATCACCGGGTAAGTCTCACTACTCACTAATCCCAAACCATAACTCCTATTATCGGGTAAGTCTCAAGGAATCAAGGTAAAGAACTATAACCTCAAACCAACACACCACCTAAGGGAATAGAATCAACCTTTACCGGGTAAGTCTTAGGCTAACTCACAAAGATGGGATGAAAGCACACTCAAACCCCAATAAAGGATAAAGCTTTATTACCTACACTTATGATCTTCGATAAACAAACAAAGGAATTACCGGGTAAGTCTCATCCTAAGCTTGCATTGAACCAGGAAAGGTGTAATAAGAATAGGATTTGGCAAACTCTAACACTTAACTCTCAATTTCGGATCAGGAAAGTCACCTCGGTCAAACGAATTCCATCCCGGCCGAGATGTTCATCGACTGAGCGAGATGTTCTAGGGTTAAGGATAAAGACTCGAACTTTCAGGGTCCTACTGTGATTAAGATTATTCTATCATTGTTATTCCCACAACCTTCAGCCAATCACCCTAGAATCACACAAAGAAATTAGCCACTCATCATCATGAATGCAATAATCAAATATAAGGGAAGAAGGTGAATAATTGAACACAAAAACCTTAAGAAAAAGGCTTCAATAACTGAATCAATTATTAAACAACAAAGCGTTCCTTGGATAAAAATCCAACAAGACAAACGACAACGAAGGGAATCTAAGAGAATCTTACAAAACCCTTCACAAAGCTATCAAAGCTATAAACTTCCTTCCTTCAACCTTCAAAAAGGTTCTTCAAATCTCCTAACTGGAGTGTGGCTGTAGCGGTGTATTCAGGATCTTCAGCCTTAAGCGGTCTACGGATTTGTGGAAAATCCAACCCTTTTTATAGGAAAATTACTCTCCAAAGATAAGATATCTTAGAAAGATCTATTCCCATAAAAATAGGTAAAATATATGGGCTAACTTATCTTCTTCCTTCCAGGAACCCAGCCCAAAAATATAAGATCCTCTTTTCAAAGATAAAAGATCTCAGCAAAGAATAAAATATCTTCGCCACGTCCAAGGTGTTCGCCTCGGTCGAGTCGGCTCCTCTGGATCACCTCGGTCGAGGTGATTCTGTAGTCAACCGAGGTGAGTCACAACTGAATGTGAAATCTCTCAAATCTGGTCCAAAGTGAATCTCTAATCCATGGCCATGCTTCCTGGATTTTTTCTTAAGCTCCTGAATGTAGCTCCAATGACTCCTTAGCTCCTTTTACTCCATTTTAGTCCAAAACGTGCCATTTTACCTACGATTACAACAAAACTAGGTGTAGACCTTGATTCCCGCAAAGGTAGATGAAACGACAATATAATCACATAATATACATCCAAACATGCAGATTATTGAAGATAAAACGTCTAAACAGGCCCCAATATATAGACAATAATTCATGCTATCAGACGTTTCTGATGTCAAACCGCTGGGGCATCCCTATGTCGACGCAGGGGCGTCGACATAGCCTCTTCGTCTTCCAACTCCCAGGTTGAGGCGCAGGCAGAGGTGCAGTGGGAGGCCCAGGGGAGCTGGTCTTCATTTCTTCAGGGCAGGTCACGGCAGGGGCGCCAAGGAGTGGCACAGGGGTGGTGACACACTTCATGGCCGGCGCTGATGAAGGCGTAGGGAGCGTTCCAGTGGAAACGTACACTCGGTGTCACTCCTAAGTGCTTATAACTCCTTCTTTAGCTTCTTTTGATCTTCTTCTTCTGGACCAAGGAGTTAGTAGCATAAACCGACACTAATGATATAAAAAGACTCTAAAAACTACCCTAATTGATAGTGATTCCATAACCTATCAAATTCCCCCATACTTAGACCTTTTACTCGTCCCGAGTAAAAACAAATGTCATCAATAAGACTCAAAGGCCTCAAGAAGCATGAGTAAGCAGAAAGATAATGGAAAACAAGAGAAAAACCAAGAAAGAAAGAAGGAAAAAGAGAGGAAATGTGAGAAAAAGAAATACTACCATCCTTATCGCTCCAAGAGTGGCCTACCCGGACAACCTCCTTATGACTCCCCTTCTTACGTCGCCAAAACGCCGGAAGGGAAACCTACACTCGGTGTCACTCATCTTGCCAAGGCGCCCTTTCGGGTTTTCACCTTGCCACTCTTCTTCTTTTCTCTCTTAAACTCACATCCCTCAAGTCTAATTTTGCACCAACCTAAGGTTGGTCGGACTACCTTCTTTTTACCTAAACCGCCCTTTCGGGTTTTCGGTTTATCCAAGGATTTTCATGCCTTTTTTCACTTCTTTGGCTTTTTCCTCTTTTTTTTTGTGTGTATTTCAATCTGAATTCAAAAGATGCAAAACAAAATCAAAACAACTTCAATGAACTGTACAAATAATGATATATCCCTCCCCCATACTTGAAGTACACTTTGTCCTCAAAGTGAAAATGAGTCAAAGATAAATGTGGGAGAAGGGAAAGAAATGTACCCTCACTGGGGTGGTCCGGATGGACCACCAGGACCCTCCTCCGGTGGGTAAGGGAAGTGGCTGAAGAAATGCTCCTGGCGCTGGTAGATGTCATCATTGCGGTCCTGCTGGGCAGACATCCGGCGACCAAAAGAGGACTCAAAACTAGCCTGTCAAGCCAGCTGTTGAGCCTCCAACTGCTGCTAATGGGCTGCCTGCCATGCCTCCTGCCTCTGGTCGAAGTGTGAGGTCATGGAGGTAGCAAAAGTGTCCTGCCAGCTCTGCTGCTGCTCCAGCATAGTCCGCTAGTAATCGGACTGCCATGCCTGATGATGGGTCGTCATAGCTGCCATCTGAGCCTGAAGGCTCGCAAGGGCCGGGTCCTCTTCTGGTGCCGCCGTGGGCATCTCCTCGTCATTTGGGATGGGCAGGTGCTCCTCCTGATGGGACCGGCTAGAGCTGGCAGCATGCCTCTTCACAATGACCACTAGTGGCCTCCTCGGCACGAAAGGATCCGCCGGAATGTAGAGCCCGGAGAGCTCACCTCCTAAAGGTAGAGGCCGGGGGAGGTAAGTGAGGTGGCTCCCATCTGCAAGGGAGATCCAAAATAGGTTCTCCCCGTCCAGCCGGAGGAGCTTGCACCTCCTAAGCATCCCCTCAGTGTAGAGAGGAGCCACCATCCCATCCTCTAACTCGGACAGGTCCATCACTTATGAGGTGATCAAAGAGATCACCCCACCGCCGACAATATCCCTCGGCTCATCCCTCCTGATCTGCTTCAAAGCGGCGAGGAAGAGAGAGGGTCAATCCATTAGCTTCTCGCTCTGTGGAAGGCAAGAGTAGAGTAGTGGGAGTTCCTTGAGAGCGACCTTGTTTTCCTCTTTGTGTCCACAAAAGACACTCATGAGGATCTTGGAAATCAACCTCAAACTGGGGTGAGTGAGTTTGTTGGAGTACTCACCCCCAGCATGGAACTCCAACCCGGTAGCTGCTTGCCAAAACTCACATAGGTCCGGAGCCGGGACTGGATCCCACCAGTTCTCAGAGGGGTTTAGAGTCACCCCAAAAGCTTCCCGTAAATCGGTGTAGTCAAGAGTGTACTTCACCTTGTTGAACTTGAAGGTGAGGCCGGTACACACGTGGTCTTCCTTCTGCATTGTAAACGTGGCGATAAACTGTCTGTTGAGCTCCGGATATGTCGGAGCACTCTTCTGGAGGAAGTCTCCTAGCCCATCATTCGCCAAGAACATTTGCATGCTTTCTAGCATGCCCAGTTTCTCCAAGGTCGGGATATGTAGAAATCGAGTTGCATACACAACTCGATCTTGCACAATCCTATATCGGTCCTTCTCTGTTTTCGTCATCTTGTATTTCCTTGGGGCTTCCATTCTTGCAAGTATTTGAAGCAAAGGATTAGCAAATGTGGAAATGAAGAAGAGAAAACGACCTTTCTGTTGTGATTTCCGCAGGGGTGGCTGTGCAGGCGCAGGGGCGGTGAGGCGCTGGGGCGGATGCTTATAGCCCCAGGTGAGGGAGAAGTGCAGAGGCGATTTCTGAGGCGCGATGGAGAGGGTTTTGTTGACGTTGCTCCAGTGACGTCCTTGGTTGTGTAGCCTCGCCAGTGATGTAGCTGGAGTGAAGTGGGTGAGGAGGACGGTCGTAGGGTTGCGAGAGAGCACTGGGGTAGCGGGAGAAGATGGCGCAAGGTTGTTGACTGGTGGCTGGCTGTCGGAGCTGGTGCAGGGGTGTCGGCGAGCTTGGTTTTGGGCAGAGGGCGTAGGGGCGTTGAGGGTGTTGCTTGAAGGAAGGGAGTTTGGAGGGTTTGTGGTTGGTGAAGAAGGTTGGTGAGTAGTGCGGGGTAGGTGTAGGCGTTTTTCGAGATCCTATTTTTTTTCTTTTCTGGGTAAACCCGTAGGGGCGAGGGTTTGACACCGCAAGGGCGGCAACAAGGGAGAGGGGCACGCAGGCCCAGCGCCGGGGGCGGTGTTGGGAATTTGTGTCAAGGATGGCCGCCGCAAGGGCGTGGGAATGTCACTACGGGGGCGGTGATAGGCATGTTGCAGGCGCAGGCCCAGCGCTGGGGGTAGCGCTGGCCTGAGTGTCACCGCAGGGGCGGGAAATAAAACCACTAGGGCGGATTCCTTGACAGAAGCTCCTCTTTTTATTCCTTTTTGGTTGCCTCCCGAGAAGCGCCTTTGTTTTACGTGGTTGGCTCGACGTAAGATCTCTACTTCTCTGAATGTGCCTCCTCTAGTACCATCTCGTCGATCCGATCGTTCTTGACTCCTTCAAGATAAAGCTTTAGCCTTTATCCGTTCACTTTAAACACCTTGTGCGTTCGGGGGTCATAGAGATCCATAGCCCCGTGAGGGTATACTTCGGCTACTATGAAGGGCCCTGTCCATCTTGAACGCAGCTTACCTGCAAAGAGTTTCAAACGGGATTGAAAGAGAAGTACCTTATTACCTACCTTGAAGTCCTTCCGGAGGATGTTCCGGTCATGCCATGCTTTGGTCTTTTCTTTATATGTGGTAGCATGGTCATATGCATCTAGCCTTAGTTCCTCCAACTCTTGTAATTGGAGCTTTTGGAATTCTCCCACTTCTTCTATGTTCATGTTGCACTTCTTTACCGCCCACCAAGTTTTGTGCTCTAACTCCACCGGTAGGTGGCAAGCTTTCCCAAACATAAGCCTAAAAGGGGACATTCCGATGGGAGTTTTGTAGGATGTCCGATATGCCCATAGGGCGTCATTTAGCCTTGTACTCCAATGCTTCCGCCCGGGAGAAACCGTCTTTTCAAGGATGGTCTTTATTTCCCGGTCAGACACCTCAACTTGGCCGTTTGTTTGTGGATGATAAGTTGTTGATACTCTTTGGTGAACATGGTACTTCTTAAGGAGAGCCGTGATCGTTTTGTTGCAAAAATGGGTACCCCTGTCACTGATTAAGGCTTTTGGGATTCCGAATCTTGCAAAGATATTTTCCTTCAGAAAAGCTGCAACTACTTTTGAATCATCAGTTTTGGTGGCCTTTGCTTCCACCCACTTGGAAACATAGTCCACCGCAAGCAAAATATATGTGTTCTCGAATGAAGTAGGAAACGGCCCCATGAAATCAATTCCCCAAATATCGAATATTTCACAAAATATAAGAGAGGATTGGGGCATTTCATGTCTCCTTGAAATATTTCCTACCCTTTAGCATCTATCACACACTTTACAAAACGCAAAAGCGTCTCGAAAAATATGTGGCCAAAAGAAACCGGCATCCAAAACTTTTCTTGCAGTTTTGTTTGCCCCAAAGTGCCCCCCACATGCTTCAGAATGACAGAAAGTTATGACGGATTCTACCTCATTGTCCGGAATGCAACGTCGGATCACTTGGTCACTACAATGCTTCCAAAGGTAAGGATCGTCCCAAACGTAGTGTCGAGCTTCAGCTTTTACTTTCTCTCGTTGTGCCTTGGTGAAGTCTGGAGGGTACTCTTTCCTGACAATGAAATTCACAATGTCAGCAAACCAGGGCTTAAAAGATTGAAGCTTAAGACAATCCTCTGTCGACAATTCCGCAGGGGCGCCTAGACTGAGCCACAGGGGCGGCTGGCCGCAGGGGTGGCTGGTATGAGGCGCGGGGGCGGTTACACAACAGAGAGTTGTGTAGAATGTATCGTATGGAAAACTTCCGGCTATCTCTCTTTTTTCCTGGATCTTCCTCCTCTTGCACTAGTCTGTTCAAATGGTCGGCCACCAGGTTCTCAGCTCCCTTCTTGTCCCTTATCTCTAGGTTAAACTCGCTTAGAAAAAGCACCCAACGGATCAATCGTGGCTTTGCCTCCTTCTTTGCCATGAGGTACCTAAGAGTTGCATGGTCCGTGAAGATAATTACCTTTACCCCAAGTAGGTACTGCCGGAATTTCTCAAGGGCGAAAACTACGCTAACATCTCTTTCTCGGTGGTAGAGTAATTCCTTTGTGCTCCATTGAGTGTCATAGAAGCATAATGGATCACATGGGAGGCCCGTCCATCTTTTTGTCCTAAGACAGCTCCGACGGCGTAGTTGCTAACGTCACACATGATTTCAAAACGTTTCTCCCAATCCGGAGAACGGATGATCGGTGCGGTGGTGAGACATGCCTTCAAAGTGTCGAAAGCCTTCTTGCAATCCTCATCCACTAGGAAGGTGACATCTTTCTTGAGCAATTCACACAGGGGTGCTGAGATCTTTGAGAAATCTTTGATGAACCGTCGGTAGAAACCTACATGACCAAGAAAAGATCGGATATCCCGAACATTAGTAGGATAAGGTAAATTTTGAATAACATCAACCTTTGCCTTATCTACCTCTATCCCTTTTGAGGATATTACATGTCCTAGCACAATTCCTTGTTCGACCATGAAATGACATTTTTCCGAATTAAGAACTAAATTGGTTTCAACACATTTTTCAAGCACCAGTTTTAAATGCCCTAAACATGCGTCAAAACTGTCCCATGGACGGTAAAATCATCCATGAAGACTTCAATGAAATTTTCTATGTATTCGGAGAAAATACTTATCATGCACCGTTGGAAAGTGCCCGGCGCGTTGCAAAGTCCAAAGGGCATTCTGCGATATGCAAAAGTGCCAAATGGGCACGTGAACGTCGTCTTCTCTTGATCTTCTGGTGCAATGGCTATTTGGAAATAGCCCGAATATCCATCCAGAAAACAGTAGTATTGATGACCTGCAAGACGTTTCAACATTTGATCAATAAAAGGTAGTGGGAAATGGTCTTTTCGTGTTACCTTATTGAGCTTGCGGTAGTCAATGCAAACTCTCCATCTGGTTTGTGTTTTGCTTGGGACCATCTCACCATGTTGATTTTCCAGCAAAGTGATGCCTCCCTTCTTTGGAACTACTTGGGTCGGGCTAACCCAAGTGCTATCCGAGATAGGAAAGATCATATCCGCTTGGAGGAGCTTCAACACTTCCTTTTTGACCACATCCATCATTGGTGGGTTCAACCTCCTTTGAGGTTGCCTAGAGGGCTTGGCTTCGTCCTCAAGTAAAATCCTATGCATGCAAGTGGAAGGACTTATCCCTTTGATGTCCGCAATAGTCCATCCAAGAGCCATCTTGTGCTCCTTTAGTACTTTCACCAACTTATCTTCTTGTCCGGTGGTCAACTTGTTGGAGATAATTACCGGCAAGGTATTGTGTGCTCCAAGGAAAACGTACTTGAGGTGCGACGGAAGGTCCTTCAATTCTATTTCCGGTGCCTGCACTATGGATGGAACAAGCTTCTCGCTTGGGGTTAGTAAAGTGGGCCCAATGGCCAAATTGGAGATAGGTAGCCTTTTATGCCCATCTAATTGGGCTAGGACCTCTTTCATGCTAGATGTTAACACATAATCTGATTTGAACCCATCAATGTCATGCTCAATCACATTTCTTAATTCATCCACGTCAGAGTTATCAAAAATATCTTGCACAAAAGGTTCAACAATGTCAATAGCACATAAAGAATGATCATCACGAGGGAATCTCATTGCATCATAGATGTCAAATTCCACTACTTCTCCACCAAACTCCATGGTCAATTTACCACTAACGTAATCAATTTTAGTCTTAGCTGTTTTCAGAAATGGCCTACCTAACAGAATGGGTGCATCATGCGAATCATTTTCCATATCCATTACAAAGAAATCAACAGGAAAAATTAGGTTGTCTACCATTACTAATACATCTTCAATTATCCCTTTCGGGTACACGTTAGATCTATCAGCAAGTTGTACTACAATCCTAGTTTCCATTAGTGGCCCAAGGCCAAGTGATTTGTAAATCGAATATGGCAAGACATTAATAGAAGCACCGAGATCAAGCATTGATTTGTCAAAGCGGGTTTCCCCTATAACACAAGGAATGCTTACCATGCCCGGATCGCTGCACTTCTTGGGCATTCTCCGTTGGAAAACTGCCGATACATGCTCACTCAGTTGCACTTTTTGTTTCACCTTTAGCTTTTGATTCCTCTTGATAGTGCAAAGTTCCTTCAAAAAACGAGCATACTTAGGGATACTTTTCACCAACTTAAGGAGGGGAATGTTTACCTCGCATTTAGAGAAAGTCTCAAAGAGGTCCTTGTCCTCTATGATTCTTCGCTCCTTCAATGCTTCAGGAAAAGGAGTTGGTGGCTTCTCGGAGTACAGTGGCGGGAAGTTAGGCCAGACGTAAGTATCCTTTTCAGCAAGACCTTCTGTTGTGTTTTCCGCAGGGGCGTCAGCTTGAAGGCGCAGGGGCGGATCAGGGGTTGTCACCGCAGGGGTGGGGGCAGCCAGCCGGAGGGGCGTCTTTCGTTCTGTGCTGGGCGCAGCTGCAGCCGCAGGGGCGGCTGTGGGTGCGGAAGAAACGACAGAAGGTTCGTTTTGTGATTCTTTTGTTGGTTCTTGTCGGATTTGCTTCCCGCTCCTTAATGTTAGGGCACTAACATTCTCCTTGGGGTTCATAAACATCTAGGAAGGCAATCCTCCAGAAAGTCTCGATTCGGTCCTTGAAATAGCTTCCGCCATTTGGTTAACCTGCTGCTCAAGGTTCTTGATGTTAGATTCTGTTGTTTGGACATGAGTAGCAAAGTGTTTAGTTAAAACCTGCAACATATCTTCAGTTGAGTGATACTTACCTTGGCGGGGTTGTTGTTGTTGGTTTTGTTGATCCCTTCAACGAAAATTCTGTTGGTCACGCCAATTTGGCATGAAATTCTGTGCATAGGGATCGTTCCTAGGTCTTTGCTGTTGTGGTTGTCCATAACCCATTGCGTTTACTTCAGCATCGTCATCTTGAACTTGTGGACACATGTCCATTGGATGATATGGGTCAGCACAAACTCCACAAGCTTTGAGTTGTTGCGGTGTTCCCATAAGTGTTAGCCTAATCACCATTTCCTTCAATTCCGCTAGCTCGGTGGAAATCTCGTTCTTCCTGGAACTCACAGTATGAACTCCTTTCTTAGCCGGAGTCCTTCCAAAGTTCCGAGTTCCTTCTGCTAATTCCTGTATCTTTCCCAGAGCAAGGTCAGGAGTAGAGTTAAGAATATTACCTCCGCAAGCCGCATCGACGATCCTCCTTTCATTGTCTAGCAAGCCATTGTACAAGTACAAGACTAGATCTTGAGTTGAATATCCGTGAAAAGGACAGCTGGATCGGAGGCGTGCAAACCTTTCGAAGTACTCGTAAAGAGTTTCGGTTGCCTCTTGCTCGATATTGCTTATAGCTTTCTTCAAGCTATTGGCCTTTTTAGCTGGAAAGTATTTCTCCAAGAATGCTTTGTGAAGGTTCTCCCAAGTGTCAATACTCCCGGATGGAAGGTGGTAATACCAATCATCCGTCGAATCTTTGAGTGTGAAGTTGAATGCCCCCATCTTGATCTATTCTTCGGTAATGTTGGCCGGCTTCATGCTCATACACACAGTATGGAACTTTCCAAGGTGCTTGATGGGGTCTTCACCACTTAGCCCATGGAAGGATGGAAGCAAGTGAATAAGGCCCGGCTTAAGCTCAAAGATGACTCCTTCCCCTAGTGCCGGTATAGCGACCGCAAGAGGGTTTTGAGCCAAGGTGGGCTGCGTAAGTTGACGAAGGGTATGGTCAGCCATCTCTTGTTGAAGTTGTTGTTGTCTTTGTTGCCGGATGTGCGTCCCTCTCAATTTCTGGATCAAAAGAAGCAAAGCCGGAATTAGTAGTACGGGTTTGAACTATAAAAATGGTTCAAACCAATAATCAATAATAACAATAAAACACAAAAACTCCCCGGAAACGGCGCCAAAATTTGACCGAAGGTATTTCTATGGTCGTCTATACCCGATCAAAAGTAAATCCCGACTTAGCACTAAGAACAAGTATAGTGATTAAGTAAGGGTCGAACCCAAGAGAGTTAAGGTGTTTTAGATGCAATTATCGATTATAATGACAAGTGACACAAAGGGGGGGGGTTTGGTTGAATTGATGCACAAAAACTTATGAAAACGATTAATGCGACAAGTAAGACAATAATGGATGAATCTACACTAGTTTGATTCTAAGCATGCAATTACTACTTTGGTGAGTTCCTTTTACAAGTTTCCAAGTAATCTCCCGTCTCGATCGTATATATGTGTTGAGCCAACCGGCATCAACACAACTTAACCTATTAAAGTTCCGTAAACCTACAAAAACAAATTGCAGGTTAGCTTTCAAACAAAGACTAAGGGATATAAAGAGAAGATTAAAACCATTAAACTTATCTTTATATTTGTGTTCCTTTTCTTTAAGTAATCACAACCCGTTATTACTTAAATTTGCTACTAGATTAAAGACCCGAACCCGGAACCTATTAATCCTAGTTGTTTGCATGCACTTTAAAACATAAGGTGATCAATCTCAAGCAATAGTAAACACGCAATTAGACAATGGAGATCAAGGAAACACAAAGTATACTGAATGAAAACTTAGATTAAAAAGAACTTACAACCAAAGTAACAAAGCAGCTTCAAACCAACCCAATGTAGCAAGGGAGTTAGCAACTCATTACAATGGAAAACTCAAGTCTAAAATGGATTTTGTGAGGAAAAGAATGGTTGATTCTAGCAATCAGCCATGGACTATTTATACTACAAAAGACACTTAATTAGGAGTAAATAGCCGACCTAAAACAGCCACCTTAAATGCCATAAAGGTGGTGTAAACAACCGGAGTAAAGCTTCTGGCGTTAAACCGCATGGGCGGCCTTGAGGAACCGCAGGGGCGGTTTAGGCAGAATTGGTTGACCTTCTTCAAAACCGCAGGGGCGGCTACTCAATTCCGTTGGGGCGGATCTTTTAATGCACTTCAACGTCTGACATTTCGCCTTCCTGACGTTTATGATGTCAAACCGCTGGGACGTCCCTATGTCGACGCAGGGGCGTCGACATAGCCTCTTCGTCTTCCAGCTCTCAGGTTGAGGCGCAGGCAGAGGCGCAGTGGGAGGCGCAAGGGAGCTGGTCTTCATTTCTTCAGGGCAGGTCACCGCAGGGGCGCCAAGGAGTGGCGCAAGGGCGGTGACACACTTCATGGCCGGCGTTGATGAAGGCGTAGGGAGCGTTCCAGTGGAAACGTCATCCGCAAGGGCGGCTGCAAGGGCCCGCAGGGGCGGTGAGGCAACAGAAGCTTTGCTTCGTGATCGATCTTCACTCCTAAGTGCTTATAACTCCTTCTTTAGCTTCTTTTGATCTTCTTCTTCTGGATCAAGAAGTTAGTAGCATAAACCGACACTAATGCAATAAAAAGACTCTAAAAACTACCCTAATTGATAGTGATTCCATCACCTATCAACTTCTGTACAAACTATCGCAAAACATTTGTACTCGCTTTAAAACCAAAATCCTTTAAAAAGTCAGACCCCATGTGGGTTCTGTTTATTTATCCACTCTACCTTTATTGCATATAGCAAGTGTCATTGTTGTCAACCTAAGACTCTGATACCAACTCTGTAACACCCCAAGTCCACGGGACTTGGAGTGTCACATTGGACTAGGATCTCACAATGAATCCTGACCCTACCTTGACAACAAGTTCACTGGATCTTACAACAAGACACAGGTAGATTAAAACCAAAGACATAAAAGTTGTATATGATACATCAAAAGAGTTTACAAACTCATAGCCGAGTACAAAACATCAAACCACAACATCTGATACAAAAGATCCCATATCCCGCGCATCCTAATGTACAAAAGTCCTCGGCTGGCCACACCATCTGTCTCACCCTGCAGTCTTCCTAACCTGCAGATCATCTACAACACGGTATGAAACCTTTAGCTACAACAATGAAAAGCATGAAGGTAATAGCACAACCACACATCAACATCTCATACATGCAATGCCACACACATTCATTTATTATCTTTCATTACGTTATTCCATTACTAATTCAACTTTTTTTGTAACACGAGGAACCTAAAGAACCTCGTCCCTTTCCCCGTTAACACAGGGGTTTGCATTGAGGGTGATCGTCACTCGTCCCCCCTGTGTTACTGGCTTTCAGGCACCTCCTTCTAACCAGTAGGCGGAGACCGGTGGTTACCGCCTGTTATAATACACTTGGACCAATTAAATGTAATAAATGGTCTTCCTAGTCCGGTTTAGGTTATAAATGCACAATCATATGAACACACACAACCATCACAATCATACAATCCACAACTGCATGCTAAGTAAGTCCTATGGACTTACGTGATATACTCGTAACATGTACCACGTCACAACTTCCCCTTGGGGAAGTAATCAACGGCTGCAATAGCAAGGCACACACAATCACATATTGCAAAGGTTAGGAGACTCGTCTCACTAACCACAACCAACCTATATCTCAAATCTAAACCTCAGATCCTCAACACGTTCATAAATGCCTAAGGCATATCCTCAACATAACATCTCATCATACTCGTACACATACTAAATCTTAAAGCCATAACCGATATCTATAACATCATCATGATCCTCAACTCATTCTGACACCTGGCTTACATCTAATCAGTATTCCTCAATCTTAAATTTAATCCTAATATAATTAATTAACTTTTAATTAATTAATTAATTAATTAAATTTCACCATAATAACGTTTTGCCCGCAGACCATTTCTAAACCCATCTGTCATCAGATTTCATCAAACAAACAACCCATAAACACCAGAATAATATAATAATTATAATGGAATTTCTAATTATCCATTTTGAAAAGCCTAAGGTAAATTTAGGCCAAATCGCAGTACGGAAAACGATTAAATTCATAACTTATTCGATAACCATGTTAGATTTACTCTTCACTATTTTTTGGTCATGCCTTAACTGAAAATTTGATTTGTATTTTACAGGTGCATAATGTCTGAATTATCTGGGAATATATCTCGTTCTCAATCTCATGAGTTTGAAAGCGACCTGGAGTGCAGGGAGATTGCGTCTCTATCATCTCACGACAACTAGAACTCAAGAAAGCTAGGGGTGAAAGAAACTGGTGGGGACTGTTGAATCTGTTTTGAAACCTATTGAAACGGTAAAGAAAAGAAGAAAAGGAGCGTCAAGGGCTGATATATACTCACATTTCGTGACTAAGAGTTATTCATTGAGGGATGCGGTTGATGCTATTGATAAAGTAGGTGGATCTTGCCAAAGACTTCACAGTAAGTATTGTGATACTTCATTTGTTAAAAGTGCATCTACTCATGGTACTTTGACACTTCGAAAACATATTGAGACTATATGCAAACTTTATTCGGGTAAAACTAAGGTGCAATATGGGCAACAAATGTTTAGTGGGATGGCCACTAAAATGAAGGTAAAGTACAACAAGTATTTTGGTAAGTTGGATAACATGAACTCTATTTTCCTTGTTGTTGTGGTTTTGGATCTTAGGTTCAAGTTAAAGTACTTTGAAAGAGTATGTAAAACACAACTGAATTTATCTACTTTTAAGATAAAGAAGAAATCTGATGAAGTGAGACAACATATGGTTGAGTTATGTGACCTATGTGGAGCTCAGTTTGATAGCGCATGATCAAGAGGAAAAAAGAGGGGTGTGAGTAATAGGGTTGAAACAACAATCAAACCTATTAGTGGGAGAAGGGTTGTTATGCAAGAAGATTGGAGGATAAGGAGATTGAACAAAATGAGGAAGTTGTTGTGGGTCATGAGGTTGATAGATATTTGTTGGACCCTATCGAGAAAGTTGTTAAAAAAAAACGGGTGTAGAGGTGGATTGGTGGAAGGTGAATGGAGATCAATATCCGGATTTTTTCCCAAAATAATAACCAAGAGAAAATAAATACTCACATTAGATTGGGAGGAAAACTTATTCCGAGAAAAGGAAGGGTCGGAGCAAACCTGCAGTTTCCAACTGCGGGTTTAAATGAATAAACCGCAGATCCAAACTGTGGTTTCTTTTTCTTTTAAAAAAAAAGTAACCCGCAGATCCAAACTGCGGTTTCTTTTTCTTTTAAAAAAAAGTAACCCGCAGTTTTAAACTGCGGTTTTTTTTCTTTTAAAAAAAAGTAACCCGCGGTTTTAAACTGCGGGTTATTCACAATTAAAAAATAGGCGGCAAATAAGATGCAGTTGGTGATTCGATCCTAAGACCTAGGGTCATAAAGTAACTCTACTTTCGTTACGCCACTCTAACTTTGTGATTTAATATCAAAATTAAATAAATCATTATCAACAAATCTAGAATTCATGGGTTTAAATGTTCCACTTCATCATAAATCTAATTAGTTTAACTCATATTTTGTATATGTTTTTCCAAATAATAATTATAATTTCATATTATTTTTTAAATTATATAAAATATTTAATAAAATTATAACTCTTATTTCTATTGATATTAAATGATATTTATAAGTCAATAGAGTAAAGATATAATTATGTTAAAAAAATATAAATATTTATAAAAAATAACTCAAATGACTTTAAGTTCAAATTGTAATATAACATTTAAAATATTTTTTTTTATTAATGAAAATTTGATGAGCAATTTTGGTAACTAGGCCTTTTTGAAAAATTAGAGTAGTAACTAGACTTTTTAATGTTTCAATTAAGTAAATATACCCCAACCTTTTGTATTTATTCTCATACTCTACACACTCTTCTCTCAAGGGGTACATTTACTAAACACAAAACTAGAAAAAGCCTAGTAAACCAAATTGTTTCAAATTGGGCAATTTTAGTAACTAGGCCTTTTTGAGAAATTAGAGTAGTAACTAGACTTTTTAATGTTTCAATTAAGTAAATATACCCCAACCTTTTGTAGTTATTCTCATACTCTACACACTCTTCTCTCAAGGGGTACATTTACTAAACACAAAACTAGAAAAAGCCTAGTAAACCAAATTGTTTCAAATTTGATTATGAACTTATCAACAAATGAGATATTTAACGTAAATTCTATAGAAACAACTAGTTTAGTGTCCGCGCCTTGCACGGGTATTTAAAAATGTATTTTTTGTTTTTTTTTTGTGTGATTAATTTTTTATAGATGTCATTTTATTATTATATTTTGTTGATTTGATTATAAATGTTTATGTAATAAAATATACACTTATTAAATAATAACAACATAATTATTGACCTAGTTCGTCATATAAATATGACTACATCTAGGAGCATACCAAACCAAAAGTGTTTACTATATCTATATTATAAAAACCACAATATTAATAAATGTCAAAAAATAGATATATGATTTTAATAAATGTCAAATAATAAACGACATCTATGCAATGCAAAAATATATTCAAAATAAATTAATTCAAAAAATAAATAAAATTTTGTGCAAATATAATATAATACAAATCTAGAAGATAACATTTATCGTGAAACCTCAAAAACATGCGCGACAATTCAATTATGGAAAAGAAGAAGATAAACTTAATATAAGTGTAAACTCAAAAGTTTTGATCGCTTGATATTATTGATAGAAAACGAAATAATTGTAAACTCATAAGATAACATTAATCTTCAAACTTTTTGTGTTTACTTTAGGGAATAACATTATAACCCACATAATTGTAGGTTAACGATCCAAAAATTAAATATTATTCTGATATGAATAATAATTATAGTTGAACTTAATCAAAAGGCTAAGAAGTGTATTATTTGTATAGTCTTTAGACTCCCTATTTATACAAGTTCTAAAATCATCTACTTTAGTAGCTAATCGATGTGGGATAACAAAATCTTTCAAAAAATTTAACTTAAATAGATGATCCTGGTAACAAAAGATTCCTTAAAAAATAGTTTAAAAATAAAGATTTTTTCTCCAAAAAATAGGTTGGTTGGAACAAAAAAAAGTTACGTACAATCTTTCAATAACAGACTGTTAGTTTGGTAAAAAAAAAAAAGATTTTAGTATGTATAATAGATGATATTCATTTGAAAAAAAAAATAAAAAAATTTTTTTAGAGGTACGGTACTTTAAGGAATAATATTACGACCCATAAAATTGTCGGTTAACGTTCCCAAAAATAAAATACCTTAAAAAAATAAAACTTTAAGGGTACGATTACTCTTTCATAAAAATAAAGGCTTAGAGTTACGATTACTTTAGGGAATAACATTATAACCCACATAATTGTAGGTTAACGATTCCAAAAATAAAATATTATTCCGATATGAATAATAATTATAGTTGAACTTAACCAAGAGGCTAATAAATGTATTATTTGTATAATCTTTAAACTCCCTATTTATACAAGTTCTAAAACTATCAACTTTAATAGCTAATCGATGTGGGATAACAAAATCCTTCAAAAAATTTAACGTAGATAGATGATCCCGATAACAAAAGATTTTTTAGCTTACAAAAATAGTTTAAAAATAAAGATTTTTTCTCCAAAAAAATAGGTTGGTTGGAACAAAAAAAAAAAAGTTACGTACAATCTTCAATAACAGGATGTTAGTTTAGTAAAAAAAAGATTTTTTAGTTTAAAAAATAAAGATTTATTTGCCAAAAAATTGTGGGAGCTCCATTTGATTATTGTTTTCACAGCGCGCCATGTCATCCCAATATGTACTCTTTTAGTATGTATAATTAATAATTAATAATAGATGATATTCATTTGAAAAAAAAAAAACATTTACGAGTACGGTTACTTATATAGAGTAACATGAAAATATTGAACGTAATAATCAAAGGCCAAGATTACTTTAGGGAATAACATTATAACCCACATAATTGTAGGTTAACGATCCCAAAAATAAAATATGATTCCGATATGAATAATAATTATAGTTGAACTTAACCAAAAGGCTAAAAAATGTATTATTTGTATAATCTTTAAACTCCCTATTTATATAAGTTCTAAAACCATCAACGTTAATAGCTAATCGATGTGGTGGGATAACAAAATCCTTCAAAAAATTTAACGTAAATCGATCATCCAGATAACAAAAGATTCTCTAGCTTAAAAAAATAGTTTAAAAATTCTAACTTAAAAAAATAGTTTAAAAATAAAGATTTTTTCTCCCAAAAAATAGGTTGGTTGAAACAAAAAAAAAGTTACGTACAATCTTTCGATAACAGTCTGTTAGTTTAGTAAAAAAAGATTTTCTGGCTTAAAAAATAAAGATTTATTGGCCAAAAAATCGTGGGAGCTCCATTTGATTACTGCTTCCACAACGCGCCACGTCATCCCAATATGTACTCTCTTTTAGTATGTATAATATATTATATTTTTAATTACATTTGACTTATCTTGATAAATCAAAATTTTTATAAATTAAAAATTATTTTAAATTTTATATTATAATTCAAACTTAAAATCATATTTGTGTTATTTTTTATAAATATTTATATTTTTTTTAACATAATTATATCTTTACTTTATTGACTTATAAATATCATTTAATATCTATAGAAATAAGAGTTATAATTTTTATTGAATATTTTATATAATTTAAAAAATAATATGAAATTATAATTATTATTAGGAAAAACACATACAAAATAAAAGAGTTAAACTAATTAGATTAAAAATATGATGAAGTAGAACATTTAATACCCACGAATTCTAGCTTTATTGATAATGATATATTTAATTTTGATCTTAATTCATAAAGTTAGAGTGGCACAGCGGAAGTGGAGTTCCTTTATGACCCAGAATCCTATTTGCCGATTATTTTTTAATTATGAATTAACTGCGGGTTATTCTTTTTTTTCTAAAAAAAAGAAACCGCAGTTCCAAAATCCAAGTTTGGAACTGCGGTTTATTCATTTAAACCCGCAGTTTGGAACTACGAGTTTGTTCTAACCCTAATTTCTTCCTATTCTCGGAATAAGTTTTCCTCTGAGCCTAATGTGAGTATTTATTTTCTCTTTGTTATTATTTTGGAAAAAAATCTTAAATATCCGAACTTGCAATCACTTGCAAGAGATAAACTAACAGTACAAGTGTCTACAGTTGCAAGTGAGTCAACTTTGAGTACTGGTAAAAGGTTGATTGATCCATATAGATCATCTTTGTTGCCTAAGACTGCTGAGAAACCGATTTGCCTTCAAAATTGGTTGAAATCTGATGCAATTATGGGATTGCAATACATTCCAAAACCAGAAGAAATGGAGATATGAAATTCTTGAAGCAGGTACATTGATTTTCTTTCAATTATGTACTTGTTTATTTGCAAATTCTCTCTTAACATTTTTTTTGTTGTATAACATATAAAATGGGTACTTGACAACAATAATCCTGTTGTTGAATCTGCATCCAATCCTTCCATACCAAGTGTGAAAACAAAAGGTTCAGATGCTTCAGCTTTCGCTCGTGCATTAGTCATCAAAGAGTCCAAAGCTAGGAACAAAAGATAGGAAAAAAAACTAAAGAGGAAAAGGTATAAAATATGAACTACTTTTGATTATTTTCTATTTGATATGTAATTCTTTTATCGTGAAATTATTCATTATTGTAGGCTTTGTGTTGTCGGTTGCCTAGTGCACTTTGTAAACTTTGGTTTGTAATTGAGTTTGCAATTTGCAACTATGCACTTATTTAAATTTATAATAGGTGATTGCTCTTTTTTTTATATTTGTGTTGAAATTTATAACAGGTCAGGTACGGTCCTAAACGGATCAAATTAGGTACGTTCCAAACAGTTCAGTTCCAAACAGGTTTTTGGTTCCAAATGGTTGCAAACGGTTCCGGTTTTGTACGATTCCGGTTCCAAACGGTTCTATAAGGTTCCGGTTCCAAGCGATTCATCCCGGTTCGGTTATAAACGGTTCTCCATATTTATTAAACGGTCTAGTTCCGTTTCAAGAAAAAGCGGTTCCTCACCGGTCCGGTTCCCGGTTCCCGGTTCCACAAGAGTCTAGAACCGTTCACAACCCTAATTGATACCTCGAGTTTTGAGATTCATATGAGATATAGTATTCGATCAAGTCTTCTTCCTCTTTTAAGTGGGATGATTTAATCATCATAGGAAACAACTCTACCTCTATTGCTCGTTTCAAACAGTATCTTAATGCATGCTTTCGTGATAAATTTTCTCGGAATTTAGGTTACTCGTACACCTTAGGGTTTGTTTCTTTGCAACCGTAAATACACCGTGGACATTCTAATTGAATCTAGTCATTTAGGCACTCATCCGACGTCATTTCCAATCAAACTAGGGCATGGTTTATCCCTTGACAAACCTACCCCATTTGCCAATCCCCAATGGTATTGGCGCCTTGTGGGGCATCTTATTTATCTTATTATAACCAAGCTAGATCTTGCTTACTTGATCCATATTTTGTCCTAATGTTTGCAAAGTTCAAAAACTGAATATTGGAACGTCGGGATGAGGGTCATAAAATGTCTAAAATGAAGTCTCGGACAATGTATACTTTTTTCCCTTTCGAGTTCCCTTCATATTACTGCATTTTGTGATTGAGGTTATGTTTCATGTCCTATCACCTGTCATTCATTAACCTGTTTCAATATTTTACTTGGCGATTCACTGATATCTTTGAAAAGAAAGAAGAAACTTACAATTTCAAGATCATTCACTCAAGCAGAATATAGATCAATGACCACCACCACTTACGACAATGAATTAAATCCCTTCTAGCTTCTCTCAACATCTCCTACAAACAACAATGGATCTTCGGTGTGAAAATCAAGTCACACTACACATCGCATCCAATCTTGTGTTCCACAAAAAGAAAATACGTTGAAGTTTATTGCCATATTATTCGAGCCAAATTCAAAACGTTACTATTTGCATTTCCCACGTATATTCAGTCAAGCAACTAGCAGATGTTTTCACCAAGGCTCTCGGCCAACAACGGTTTCAATATCTTCTTCACAAGTTGGACATTCGTGACATTTGTTCTCCAACTTGAAAGGGATATTGGGGTATCCTAGATTTACGATTATATTTCCCACTGTCATATTTTGTATTAATGTATATATATATATTCCTTTATGCTTACATTACATTATTCTCTAGGACATATTTGCATATCACCTTCTATATATTTGTAATCTCTCTTCCTAAATAAACAAACAAATATGTTCATATTATCGGGATATCAGCATTCTACTCTACACATTTTGTTAGCCAATCAGTTAAGGACACCTATAATATCAAACTTATCATGTTAGAGCATCTGCATCCTAGATACTGTGAGTTTCTACCCCTATTTAAATTTGTAAAATTAAAAAATAAATGTCAGAATGGGTGAGGGAATAGAGGTAATGAGTGGAGAGAAGTCTCTTGAAGAAGAAATGAAATCTGACAGGATCCTGCCCAACTCACGTAAATCAAGAGTAAAATCATATTTGTTTTTGTTACTTTTGCCTAAATGTAGGGAATTGATAGGTGTTTTGTTAAAGTTTTATAAAACAAAAATAATTAAAGAAATCCTAGTGAATTTTGGGATGGAGGAGATGAGTTCTTTAACTAATATTATAGATAAAAAGTAATAATAAAATCAGATAAGAAACTCATTTTTAGTTCTGGGATAAAGATGCTCTTACCTTTTACTACGCTAATAATTATAATTTATATATTAAAATATTATTCCCATAATTTCCTTTTATGTAAATTATTGGCTTCAATCGATTTTTTCCCTTGCTATAAATTGATGTTGCTATAATAGTACTTCACACTTCTTTTCTATTTTAACTTCTTTTGTTCGTTGTCCTGTCCAGTCTAGCCGCTTAAGTTTAACCCCACGAAAAAGTAATCAAGATTCAAAAGTGCGTTTACTGACAAGTTACAATAAAAAATGCTCAAACCATCAGTAAATTGCAACACATGTCGAACCCAAAAATCCCAGCACAAAAAAACAACTAAAAGACACCATGAAATTGAAGGCAGTGGCCCTACCTGGCAAGAGATGCTTTGGTTAGAAGACCCAGCCGATCAAAGTGGAGGAAAAAGCTCAACCTGCAAAGTTGACATAATTGAGTTCAAGAGCTATTCTTTTGATTTCAAGGACAAATGAGCAAAGTGGTACTAAAGTTGTGTTACTTTTCTTTCCTGTAAGGAAGTTGAAAGCTTAACTGTAGCTGCATAGCCTGCATTATGCTCTACCAAATTGTGCACTATCTTCCAAAGGCTATATCAACCAACAAGACTATGGAGAAGTTGATGGATACTATGCATTGTAGGCAATATCATATAGAAAAGCCAAGACCGAGAAATGAAGTTGAATGGAAGCACGTAAAGTTGCGTAAACTACCATTATTCGCTTCATCAGCAAAGGAAAGATTGTTAAGAGAAATGTTTTTGACTTCTTAAACTACAAAGCTGATGTATCAATGTTAACACTCGTACGAATATTGAATTGTCGCAAAAGATGTAGAATAACTTGAATATATGATGCCTAAATTTCTGTTTTCAGATTAACAAGTAAATCCTTCTTAAGCCCCAACAGCTCAAGCTCTTAAACTACATCATGTACATATCAAATTTTCCAATATGCTTTTAGATGACAAATATACATACATGAATACATGATGGATTAGGATAACAGTTTAACAGGAATCTGTATTTTGGATTTCATACTCAGTTCCCTATACGGATAGGATAAGTTTCTTTCAACAAAAATATGCAGATGGCTGATATCACCATAAAGTACAACACATGATTCTCAAGCCCCCCAGCAAACAGTCCTAGCGGTTTATAAAGATTTTAGAGAAGTTGAAAATCAACATCAATATATGATTGGGAAATTACTATAAAACCAATTCATTAGATAACTTAATACTACAAGGCTATCATTGGAAACAAATTCTCAACAAACAACTTGTTGTCTTTCAATGGAGTTTTCCTTCCAACCACAATAGATTAGATGAAATCGGTGACATTTTGCTGACAGAACGCATTAACAGGTCATAACAGGTAATTTTGTGAGGTGAGGTATTTGACAAATAGTTTTATGTAACTTACCAATATAAATGAATATTTCAATAGTTGGATTTATAAGAAGAAGACTTCCAAAGGAGCAAGAAAAATGGATTCTTTTTATTTATTTATAACCTCTACAATTGGAAAAATTAAAATTAAAGATACAAGTAAAGATTCAAATGAAAAGCAGATACGTAGATTAAACTACCTAAAATTTGTCCTACATGTGAAAACCATCTGCCCTTCTTCCCTTGCTGCCTTGTGACCAACAGTAATTTTGCTTGCTACCATTCAAAGCACTGTGACATGTTATTGCTTTCATCCAATTTAAGTAATTGTAATCTATGATGTTTAAGTGTAATCAATCAGTTAGCATGCGATTAGGTCTGGAATAAGAAACCTGAGAAGATTATAAATTATGATGCAAACAAAGTGTCAATCCAAAACCACAATTTCCATGGGACTAATTATATGCAGCAGAATTTGTAGTAGCACATAAAGCGAAGTTCTTAACTAAACATGAGATGCATATCATCACATCCATAATGACACATTGACCAACGATATGTATATTCCAAATTTTCTTCATTGATATGCAACAAATTAATACCACGTAGATGTGATGCACATCAGGTGCACATGCCTTAGCCACCAAACATTCATCAAATTTACAGAATATCTGTCTAAAATTTTCTTTTATTGAATACGTGTCGATTTTTAAGAGATTCAGTGGGCAGCATATCCAAAAGCCAATTCAAAAGAGACAATAACATCAAAAGTCAGCCACATTGTCCCTCTAAAATATGCAATACATTCCCATGAAATTGAGAAGTATCAGTTATTGACAAGAAAAAAAATCAAAAGAAAGTGCTCGGCAAGGAGTAAAAGAACAAGCATTCTGAAAGAGATAATAATATACTCGAACAAAGGTACCACATAATGAAGCAACAAAGTCATGCTATCCATGTTAAACCGCAACAGCAAGTCAAGATGTCCTAATTACATTCTCATGCATCTGAGTTATTAGTGCCAACTGCCAAATGCAGAAAACAACGGCTGTATAATTTGCACAGAACCTCCCACTAAACCAAAAACTGCAGAAAAAATTACCTTTTAAACGTTAAATTTAACAAAAACATGCCCATGGAGGGTATTTTGGTCTTTTTTGGAAGGAAAAATCTCATTATAAACTGCCATATTTAACTATAAAAGTTAAGCAGGTAGGTTCTGACAGTAAGAAAATGATCAATTTCTATGTCACCTGAATGAGATTCTTCCTATAAAAAGACCAGAATACCTTCAATAGGTGTTGATTTATTAAAGGGAAATTTCGGATGGTATACTTTAGTCTATTCCGGATTATGCCCAAGAACTTTTCGGTTTCTGGATGGTGCCTCCAAGCTTTATACATTTCGGAATATACTCTTCGACCATCCATAAGGTAACATTTTGATGCAAAAATAATAATTATCATTTACTAACTATTAATAGTCATTTGGAATGTCTAGAAATTTTCTTGGATGGATAACTTTTTTTTTTCCATTCAAGATGTTAACAAATGTTAATTTATGGATGGTTAAAGGGTATATTCCGGAAAATTGTAAAACTCAAGGGCACTATTCGGAAATAGAAAAATCCTTGGGCATAATCCAGAAAAAGCTACACCATCCAGAATTTCCCTTTATTAAATTTAGATTTTAACCTGGGGTTTTCTGAATTTGTCAGTTTACTGTTGTTTTTGTGCAGATTGGCATACTTATTAGGTGGTTATCTGCATTGACACAGTTAATAATATGAAAGTAAGGGAGAAAAGGCAAAGAATTCCAGGGGAAGAGTATTCCACAAACAGAAGAATCAAATCCAGATGATAAAATCTGCTTTCCAAGAAAGTATGGTAGAGAATAATAAGACATTCAGATAACATTAAATAAAAATGAGAAAAAGATAAGCATTGGCAACCAAAGAAAATACTACTTGCAAGTGCATATCAGATATTAGGCAGCCTGCCTAATTAGGAACAAATTTTCACCCTGACATAGAATCAAGCAGTTAGCGATGGCATATTTGACATTCATAAATTCTGGAAATTATCAAAACACGCAGCAAGCCCACTAAAACTAGATTTAGAATCACAGAAACCTACCTTGGAAGTGTCATTGGGATTTTGACAGAAATTGATGCTAGCTGTACAATTATAACTGGTCACCAACATTAAATCTCCAAACTGTACACAGCTGGGTCCACAATTTGTTTCTATCCCTCTTCAGTGCGCTCTCTAACAAGTTGTAGATGGTACCAAATCTTCATCCAAGCACAGATACAAGATTTGTAGTAGCAGTGGGGATGGTCCAATATTCATTTATGTATGTAGATAAGGCATGCTAAACAACTGTGCATTAGAATTAGCCAATAGGTAATGCATTCTCCTTCGATCTACAAAATAAAGAAAGAAGTCATGCCTATTCCTACATGTTCCAACTATATGGTTAGAAAGAGGTTGAAAACTAACCCATGTTACATATGGTGCCAAGGAAATGGTAACAAATTATACAAGGAATTAGCAATAATCATTTTGATAGTAATGATAAATACTGATGATCTTTCAGTGCTCCTACTCTATTAAGGTCAATTTATCAACTGTTATATGTATACATATGCCCCCTAAGCTGAAAAGGAAACAAGATTTGTATGGTTGTCGAAGACTGTCATACTGAATCTAAATTTGGGGGATGAACACTACAACAAACAGGTGTTTTACAATAAGCATAAAAGTTCATATACGTGGGTTCTCAACTGGTGTACAAGCTTAGTGGTGTAACAACTATATATATCTACTGGGGCCTGCTGTCTTATATGTTTATTCACTGGTTGTGCTGAATCATATATTTAAATGCAAAAGAATTCCAGGGGAAGAGTATTCCACATTGTAGGTGAAGTTTGAAAGAACACTTCTTCCAGAATCAAGATCATGTTTCCTCCGTCAATTAGCTTCCAGATGAATAGAACAACTTAGCAATAATCGGTTCTCGTATAACCGTTAAAACAAGAGTAATGATCAACAATAGCAAGTACTTCGATGGTGATTTTTAACTTGGCTCAATTAGCCGAATACGTTCTCAAGCACCTATTCATCAAAACATATAAAATTATAGACAAGCTGATCACTTGAATTCCTCAACTTCTTTTTGCTTTCATCCACATCAAAAATAATTTGGGTCATGGCACTTGTCGGAAACAGTCTCTTCCCTATTTTGTAGATCAAATAAGCAAATCTCAAACTAGTATGGAATGCTCACCTAGCAATATTTTTGTTTAGGTGAAAAATCTAGCAAGAACTCTTAGCAAAGATCAGAACAGTAGAAAAAAACAAAGAACAATCAATCCCATTGTCCTCAGCTTACAAGAATAATTGCATCCATAATTTATAGAGTTTTTCGGGAAAAACACCTTATATAAAACGTTTTTATTTTTAAATAAACACCATTTAAAATTCTTTTTAGATGATGCTACCTTATAAAATATTTATTTTGTCAAATTAAAGCACCTATATTGTTTCTTTAATCAATTTTTCGGTGATATTTTATATCAATTTGACTGAAATGCCCTCATCGTCATTAATTATTTTTTTTGTAATAAAAAGTTCCTACAGAAATTTTTTAAAAAGACACTTTTAGTTAATTGATGGGTAGAAAATTTTTTAATCAAACTATTAATTCATATTTATTAAATGAAATAAATAAGTACGATAAAGGTATTTCGTTCAAAATGGTGAATTATGTATAATTCTATAAAGATTCTTTTCTTTTTGAATCACAACATGACGCTTAAATGTTCGATAGCACTAAGTCAAATACTGGCGGATCATAATTGATGTTTAGTTTTATGCGTGATTTTAATTTTAGTCTAGTTCAGGAGGACCACAACCTACCAAATAGAACGCTGATTGATGATTATAGAAGTTATAATGCACAAGTATAGGAAGTCGACATTATGTGAACTTGCAACTTATGCAAACAATTAACAAACATACTCTAGCATGATTTAAAAACAAGCAGAAGAATGGAAACACCAAACAAAAACATAAGTTACATTGAGAAATTCCGTACTGTCCAAACAGCATGAGACGAACTTTTTAAGCACTCCTGCGTTGCTTAAAAATGCACTTTTCAGCATGCTAAAAAAATCTGAATGTTCGATCATTATTTTTCTTGTAACAATAACCAATGGATCGATTCAGCTGCTAAATTGAAGCAGTGCCGTTCTGACAGGCATTAGATTGTATAGCAAAATACCATACTAACATACCAGAATCTGAAAGCAAATCAATCGCCAGGAAGATATGCTAACAAGTAACAACCAATCCCCTTATACATTATAATGCACTTGCAAACGGCCTACTGTTTTGGCATTTAATCGAACACCTTAGGGGCGTTTGTTTTTCCTACACAATAAACTACAATCTCAAGCCTCAACCATTCTTAACTAACAAATCTATCACTCATTGAAATCAGATTACTAATTATCTTAAAACACCACAATAAGGACAACATATCAACGAATCTTAAGTTAGCCGGCATATTAAAACCCTAATCGAAACAACATACAAAATCCACAAAAACTACTATAAACCCAAACCTTTTTTCTTAATCGCTAGCAACATAAGGAACACCGGAGGCTCGCGAGGTAGGGTGGAGCGGCTTGTGGGCGTTTAAAACTGCGGAGGAAGCTGCCGGTGTGAAAGGAAATATTAGTATTCTAGTTATCTCCGGGTCTTATGCGGTTAGTAAGTCCTATTTGTTAGGCAAGTGTTTGTGTTTAGCGTTATTAGTGTTGTCTGTGTTTTATGGAGTTAATAATTTGTTAGGCTGGTGTCTAGGAGTTATGAGTGTTGTCCGGGTCTTATGCACTTATAGTACTATTTGTTAGGCTAGTGTGTATGTCTAGGAGTTGATTTGTTTAATTTCTGTTTAATCATGGTTGTTGTTTAGTCAACTAGTTTGTTAGGATATGATTTCATCTGTAATGACTATATAAACTAAGTTCAATTTTACAAATTCAGAGCTCTCAATTTTCATTTAGTATCGGAGCAAATTTCTAGTTTGGGGAGAAGAGAGGAGGCCGCCTAAGAGAGACAAACACGTGAGAATGAGTGAGGATAAAACACTTACAAAGATTTTCCATTTTAACGCTCATTACGACCACCGGAGTGAGTTGATGAAATGGCAAAAGACAAGATCAAAGACCGCCAAGTGAACACCATCTCTATTAAGCAATTGATAGAATGGTGTTTGAGCGAATCTTGGATCGATGCACATCCAAGATCGTGTGGGACTCAATGAAGAAGTTAAAGGTGCAAAAATTCTTACGCAACACCTTGAGAAGAGAATTCAAAATTCTAGAGATGAAGAAAGAGAGACAATCATTGATTACTTTACAAGAGTAATGGTGGTTTCTAACAAGTTGTGGAGCAACGGAGAAGATATGTCTAACTCTAAAATTGTGGAGAAAATTCTGCGAACTTTGACCGAAAAGTTCACATATGTGGTGGTGTCAATTGAAGAATCAAGAGACAGGGATGAAATGTTGATTGATGAATTGCAAAGTACACTTTAGGGGTGTAAATGGGTTGGGGACTACCCGAAATTCGCGGGTATTACCCGTCATGGGGATGTGGATTTTAAACGGGGACGGGGATAGGTTAAAAATTAATTCCCCGCTTGGGAATGGGGATGGGAATGAAGGTAGGGGTATTCGCCCCACTCCCCGATCCAAACCCGATCTCGTCGGGGAACCCCGACGGGGAATCCGATGGGGATTCCGACTGGGAATACAACGGGATGCCTCATGATTTATGAGTTGATGTCATACTTAGTAGTGGTTGTTAGTTGTTATAGTTATTTCGTTAGAATAACTTTCTTTGTTGACTTATTCATTTCAAGGGCAAGCCTCATGATCAATGAAACATGTTCTTATTAGAAATTTGGTTTTACATTTCTGAATATAATAGTATTTATTTCAAGGATATGCATTAACAAGTTACTATAGTTTATACCAGAAAACTCACAGCAAGTTACTACAAAATAGAAAATTAGTATGCCTCATCAAGTTACACTCATGGCATCACCAACACATTTAGTTGTTAACACCATCCATAGCATATTAACATGCACTACAATCTCACCCTTTGTCTTTCTCTTATCAACTCACTCCGACTTAACTTGATTAACAATCAAGTCCCATCCACACCCTTTGGATAAATAACTTGAAACCAAACAGATCTCCTCCCTAACAAACACTGAATCCAAATATGGAGATGGGGATAATTTTTAATACCCGAACGGGGATGGGGATGGGGACGAGGGGACATTATACTAAACGGGGGATGGGAATGAATAGGGTACTCCCCGTCCAAAATCCGACCCATTGACACCCCTACTGGTAATGCACGAGCAAAAGTTCACACGAACCAACAAAGAAGAGGATGAACAAGTCCTAAAGGTGGAAAAAAATATTAGGTATGACAAGAGGACGTGACAGAAGATCACCACGAGGTCGTGGGCAAGGAAGGGGAAAAAGCAACTACAACAAAACCACAGTTGAGTGCTATAAGTGTCATAACTTAGGACACTATCAATATGAGTGTCCTAATGGAGCCAAGGATGTCAACTATACTGAATTAGATGAAGAAGGCGAGATGTTGTTGATGACTTATGTTGATTCATACAAGGCTAAAAGAAGTGATGTGTGGTCCATTGATTTTGGATGCTCCAATCATATGTGCAACAACAAATAAATATTCACAAGCTTGGACAAATCGTTGTCTCATTCGGTCAAGCTTGGAAATGACAATAAACTTCAATTTGCTGGAAAAGGGATCGTGAAATTGGTGCTAGGAGAAGACATGTATGCGGTGGGAGATGTATATTTTGTACCCGAATGGAAGAATAATCTCTTGAGTGTTGGGAAACTTCAAGAGAAACGTGTGGACATGTTGTTTCAAAGAGGAGTATATAAAGTATATCATCCTAAAAGGGGTTTGATGATACAGTCTTGCATGAGTACAAATAGGTTGTATATTATTCAATCTTAATCAGGACCTTCTAGAGCCAAAAAAGAGAAGAATAAAGAGAACTACTACTTGCACGCCACGACTACCACATAATTGTCAAAGCTATGGCACCAACGCTATGGTCACTTTAGCTACAAAGGACTACGTACCTTGCAAATCACATATATGGTTCATGGCCTCCCAAGTTTTCTGGTCTCAACTACTATTTCTCGAGATTGTCTGAATAGAAGGAAAACTCGAGTACAGCCAAAACATGTCATATGGAGATCAATCAAACCTCTAGATCTAGTGGATTCCGATATATGTCGGCATATCACACCAACATTGAATAGTAAAAAAAAGGTATTTCCTTAGCTTCATTGATGATTTTAGCCGCAAAGCATGGGTTTATTTCCTAGCTCAGAAATCAGAGGCTTTGGAATGCTTTAAGTCTTTCAAGAGATCAATTGAAAAGCATGGTCTTCGAACAAACAGAAGAGGAGAATACACATAAATAGAATTCAACCGATTTTGCAATGAGAATGGAATAGAAGACAACTAACAAATGCTTACACACCCCAACAAAATAAAGTCGTCTAGAGGAGGAAGTGAAGAAAATAACAGTTATGAATATGGTGCGATATTTGCTCTCGGAAAAAGGAACTCCAAAGATGTTTTTGGCAGAGGCAGTGAATTGGACTTTTCATGTTTTAAATTGATGCCCAACTCTAGCCGTGAAGGATGTCACGCCTCAAGAAGCCTAAAGTGGAATCAAGTCCACGGTTGTTCACTTCAATGTTTGGGGATGCCTTGCTCATGCACGCATTCCAAAAGAAAAACGAGGTAAATTAAATAACAAATTTTTTGTGTATTTTCTCGGGAGTCAGTGAAAACACAAAAGCTTATAGATTTATCATATTGAATCCAAGAAAATCATAGTGAGTAGAGATGTGAATTTTGATGAAAGTGAGCTGTGAGAATGAGAAAAAGAATATGAAAAACAATTGAGTGAAGAATTAGAGTGGTGAGAGAGAGAAAATTGAAGGGGAGGAAGTTGATGATGATAACAAGGATGACAGTGAAACTAGAGAAATTAGGGAAACACGGGGGCAAAGAGGATACATAATCTAAATATGAACGGGAGAGCGATGATAATAATAGGGAAACACGGGAAACTAAAGTCGGAGAGAACTCGGAAAGAGAGGAAGCGTCCATTCAAGTGAGAATCCGTAGAGCTCCTAGCTGGATGAGTGAATTTGTGAGCGGGGATAAATTGTCAAATGAAGACGCAACAAATGAAGCTTCCAATCTGCTTTGCGGTACAAGATACAGGGATTGAAGATCTCATCTGCTATGAAGACGCAACAAATGAAGCAAAGTGACGGCAAGCCATGAAAAGTGAGATAAGATCCATTGAAAAGAATAATACATGGACTCGCGCTGAATTACCCAAAGGTGCTAGAAGATTGGAGTCAAGTGGGTGTTCAAGAGCAAGAAAGATGAAAATGGAGAAATTACCAAGCACAAGGCTCACCTAGTTGCCAAAGGATACACTCAAAAGCAAGGATTTGATTTTGTAGAAGTTTTTTCTCCAATAGCTCGTCTATAAACAATCAGAACGGTGATTTTTGACTGCATAGAAAGGATGGAAGATATTCCAACTCGACGTCAAGTCTGCATTCTTACATGGAAAATTACATTAGCAAGTTTTTGTAGATCAACCTAGAGGGTGTGAAAAGAAGGGAAAGGAACACATGATGTACCAATTACATAAAACTTTATATGGCTTTAAATAAGCCCCACGAGCTTGGTACAACTGCATTATAACTCATTTCATCAAGAAAGACTTTCAAGGATGTGATAGTGATTATGCTCTCTTCGTCAAGAGAAACAAAGAAAATAAAATCATGATTGTAAGTATTTATGTTTTTTTAATTTATACTTGTAATAATGAAGAGCTAATGAAGGAATTTAAAGCTTTCATGAAAAG
Organism: Fagopyrum homotropicum; assembly: GCA_033239125.1. Taxonomy (NCBI): domain Eukaryota; kingdom Viridiplantae; phylum Streptophyta; class Magnoliopsida; order Caryophyllales; family Polygonaceae; genus Fagopyrum; species Fagopyrum homotropicum. The sequence continues at coordinate 23,836,292 of BSWB01000007.1, read as the reverse complement.
AGAGTTTGATATGTCGGATGTGGAAAATATGAATTACTTCTTAGGCATTGAAGTTGTGCAACAAAAAGAAGGAATTTTTATTTGTCAAAAACACTATGCCGAAAGAGATTCTAAGGAGTTTTGGCATGATCGAGAGCAATCCGGTAAATAATCTTGTTGTGCCTAGAGTAAAAAGGCGTCTTCTTATTCAAGGCATCAGTGACCACATTCTCCTTGCCAAAATGGTACAAATCTCAAGATCAGCGTCCTTGATCAACTCAAACCATCGACGCTAGCAGTTATTCAACCTTTATTGCATAAAAATATTCTTCAACCTCCTATGATATGTGAAACTCTGACACGAAATGTCGCACATGTATTGTCTTCAAATCTTGGAACTTGAACTACCACCAATAACTCGAAATCATGAGTCGGGCAGTTCTCCTCATACGTTCTCACCACCGTAGTCACGTGATTCCCAAAATCTTCTGATTATCACCGAATAGAAGTAGAGGTCAAATGCTTCCTCTACTCTTTAGAGCTTCGACATACTACTTCAACCACATAATTATGGTGATCTTCCTTAGAAGACTCGTAAATGGATGCACAATCACATAGAATCCTTCCTCAAAGTGTTGGTAGCAATCGGCTGGGCCGAGAACTACGCATTCCCTTAATGTTCCTCAGTATCATCCATAAGACTTCATACTTACTGATAGCATGAATTATAATCTATATTTTGGGACCTGTTTAGACGTTTTATCTTCAATAATCTGCATGTTTGGATGTATATTATATGATTATATTGTCGTTTCATCTACCTTTACGAGAATCGAGGTCTACACCAAGTTTCGTTGTAATCGTAGGTAAAATGGCATGTTTTGGACTAAAATGGAGCTAAAGGAGCTAAGGAGTCATTGGAGCTACATTCAGGAGCTTAAGGAAGAATCCAGGAAGCATGAAAATGGATTAGAGATTTACTTTGGACCAGATTTGAGAGATTTCACATTCAGTTGAGTCACCTCGGTCAGCTACAGTACCATCTCGACCGAGGTGATCCAAAAGAGCGTCCCGACCGAGGCGAACACCTTGGACGCGGCGGGATATATTTTATTCTTGGCTGAGATCTTTTATTTTTGGAAAGAGAGATCTTATATTTTAGGCTAGATTTCTAGAAGGAAGATTATATATTTTTGGGATTTATTTATGAGAGGTGGATATATTTTATTAAGAAAATATCTTTTCAAGATATTTTATCTTTGGAGGGTAGTTTTCCTATATAAAGGGTTGGATTTTCCACAAATCCGACATCCGCATACACCCCGCTACAACTGGGAGATTGAAAAACCTTGTTGAAGGTTGAAGGAAGGTTGAAGGAAGATTGATAGCTTTTATAGATTTGTGAAGGGTTTTGTAAGATTTCCTTAGATTCCCTTCTTTGTTGATTGTCTTGTTGGATTGTGATCCAATGAACGCTTGTTTGATTGATAATTGATTCAGTTATTGAAGCCTTTTTCTTAAGGTTTTTGTGTTCAATCATTCACTTTCTTCCCATATACTTGATTATTGCTTTCATGATGATGAGTGACTAATTTATTTGTGTGATTCTAGGGTGATTGGCTGAAGGTTGTGGGAAAAACAATGATAGAATAATCTTAAATTCCAGTACGACCCTGAAAGCTCGAGTCTTTATCCTTAACCCTAAAGCATCTCGCTCAGTCGATGAACATCTCGGCCGGGGTGGAATTCGTTTGACCGAGGTGACTTATCTGATCCGAAACTGAGAGTTAAGTGTTAGAGTTTGCCAAATCCTATTCTTATTACACCTTTCCTGGTTCAATGCAAGCTTAGGATGAGACTTACCCGGTAATTCCTTTGTTTGTTTACCCATGATCATAAGTGTAGGTAATAAAGGTTATCCTTTATTGGGGTATGAGTGTGCTTTCATTCCATCTTTGTGAGTTAGCCTGAGAATTACCCGGTAAAGGTTGATTCTATTCCCTTAGGTGTTGTGTTGGTTTGAGGTTATAATTATTTTCCTTAATTCCTTGAGACTTACCCGGTAATAGGAGTTACGGTTTGGGATTAGTGAGTAGTGAGACTTACCCGGTGATCTATTCCACTTTAGAAACACCTTCCCTATGCAAAATCTCAGCTTTGTCCGCTTATCTTTAGATCTTGAGTTGGAACCACAACTAGATGCTTTAATCCCTAGAATTGCATATTTCCTTTAATTGACTTTTTATCATCTTTGATCGCTTTAATTGTTTTTGTGGTTAGTAATTACATAGGCTACCTATACTTGCTTAGGTTTCACCTAAGTCCCTGAGATCGACACCCGGAATTTCTTGCTTTTACTACGATTGACCCGTACACTGCGGGTTCGCATCCTTGTTTTAAGCATACGTCTTGGGTTATAAATTTAAAGCTTGCACACACCATTTGGAGCGAACACTTACTCCTCGTCACATCAATCATGAACCTATTGGCGGAACAACATGACCTTGAAGGTTACTTCTGGCATCTCAATTCACATTTAGGGAGCATAGCACACTGGCTTCTATCCCTCGGATTCTGCAAAACCGTCCTCAAATAACCGGTACGTTCCTCTCCGTTGTGAGAGTACACCAAACGTCATCAATAAGGTCTACCACCAACTGATCAAGGAAGTAGATGAAGACACTGTTCATCAACTCCTATAACGACTACTAGGACGTTCCTCAACTCAGATGACAACACTACAACTCGTAGTGTCCATAACGGGTATGGAATTTTGTCCTATTCCCACGCTGCTCTCTCATCCTTAGCTGATGATATCCTAAGCATACGGAAATCTTAAAAACACAATTGCTTCTCTTAGTTGATCCAACAAGTCGTCCATACGTAGCAATGAACGTGCTAGGGCAAACGGAGCCCGTCTCAAACCACTCTTCAAATTGCTTCTTCAATTTCTAACAACTCAACAAGCCATATACCTCATAGGCCTTCTCCCAACCAGTCTCGTACCATACTTTAACGCAATATCAAAGTCCTTATTCCGTTGAGGCGATAGATTAGACGGTTCAGTAACACGTCTATAAGATCATATACGACTGGAATACTCTTCAACGTGGAACTATCTCTTTCCTTCATGGCACATCATTAAAAAAACATCACCCTCCGGTGTTATCAACCTCGCCGCTAATACGGCACTAAAGATAACTCACCTCCTCAAAGGTCATAACCTCGGAAAACCTCTACTTAGTCGATCTCAGTAGAGACTATAATAGTCCTCCTACTACTATCTAAACCAACATGATATATATTCGTCCACCACACACATAAAGACCTTCTCATGCACCTAAGGCATGACAAAGAAGTCTTCAATCCATACACAAGTCCCTGAACAAAGGGAACAACCACATATCTCGCGGGTACCTAAGACCCGTAACTCGTAATCCTATAAAGGAAGATCTATCTTCTATTGTATCCACAGTTAACTATTAACACATGCATCGAAAGACAAGAGGTGCATAGCACTCACAACAAACAAAACTCCACTAGGTAAACCATTAACAAGAATGGTACCTGTAACAGCTAACGCCCAAAGCTCTACTACATATCATTACTCAATCTCAGACCTATGCTCCTCAGGTATCACTGAGGTCATCGCTATAGCCTCCACTTCCACTCTTTCTACAACGGAAAGAGGAAGGTCTTGATGAGAAGAAACACTACCTTGCTGACAGAAAGGGGCCAGATGGCCTAGTTCACCACAGGTGAAGCAAGCTATCGGTGACATGGGGCACTCAGAGCACACATGATCTGGATAACCACAGTTGAGACATATACGTCTCATCCCTGCCACTAGTACGGGTGGCTCCTCTGCACTGCCCAACTCAAAGGCTCTACCTTGAGCTCTTCTAATATCTGTGGTACTCCTACCACGACCCTTACCTCTACTCAGCCTGGGAACGGATTCCGGAGTAGGCGAATGATCTGGGACTGTCTACTGCCCCCGCGTCTGCTGCTGAGGTGTCTTCTGGCCACCTCCTGTCACACTAGTAGAAATAAAACCTTGTTGTGATGCCACTCCAGTTTGCTTACAGAAAACAGCTCTATGACCCTGTCTACCACAGGTAAAGCAAGTCATTGGCGATCTTGGACACTGTGGCCGTACATGTCCAAGCTTCCCACAATTGTAACAAGTCCTCGTTTCACCAGAAGTGCGTGTGAACGAGAAGTTCTCAAATGTCCACAAGTCAGGCTCGGTTTGCAACCCGGATATCCAACCTCATCTTTCATTGATTCAACCCATTGTTTCTTCTCTAATCTAGAAGCTTCAGTCGATCTCACAGATGTTGGTAAATCCGATGTAGATCTACCCGCTATCACCACCTCATATACTTGTTGCATATACTCTTGAAACTCCAATCTACTCATGGAGACACGATCAACCTCTTCAAACTCGTTCTCTGCCATAGGCAACACAGCAGCGGATACTGGTCCCTAACTTGACGCTACTAGAGGAAGAGGGGGTGTGCCCCTATCTCGTCCCACTATATATATATATAATACTCATTATTACATGCATACACATCAGCACATAAAAGATATCTATATATATATATATATATATATATATATATATATATATATATATATATATATATATATATATATATCTACACTCTCGAGATCCTCAGATGGGTGGCGACTTCTCACCGAAGGTATTTCTATGGTCGTCTATACCCAATCAAAAGTAAATCCCGACTTAGCACTAAGAACAAGTATAGTGATTAAGTAAGGGTCGAACCCAAGAGAGTTAAGGTGTTTTAGATGCAATTATCGATTATAATGACAAGTGACACAAAGGGGGAGGGGTTTGGTTGAATTGATGCACAAAAACTTTTGAAAACGATTAATGCGACAAGGAAGACAATAATGGATGAATCTACACTAGGTTGATTCTAAGCATGCAATTGCTACTTTGGTGAGTTCCTTTTACAAGTTTTCAAGTAATCTCCCGTCTCGATCGTATATATGTGTTGAGCCAACCGGCATCAACACAACTTAACCTATTAAAGTTCCGTAAACCTACAAGAACAAATAACAGGTTAACTTTCAAACAAAGACTAAGGGATATAAAGAGAAGATTAAAACCGTTAAACTTATCTTTATATTTGTGTTCCTTTTCTTTAAGTAATCACAACCCGTTATTACTTAAAGTTGCTACTAGATTAAAGACCCGAACCCGGAACCTATTAATCCTAGTTGTTTGCATGCACTTTAGAACCTAAGGTGATGAATCTCAAGCAATAGTAAACATGCAATTAGACAATGGAGATCAAGGAAACACAAAGTATTACTGAATGAAAACTTAGATTAAAAAGAACTTGCAACCAAAGTAACAAAGCAGCTTCAAACCTACCCAATGTAGAAAGGGAGTTAGCAACTCATTACAATGGAAAACTCAAGTTTAAAATGGATTTTGTGATGAAAAGCATGGATGATTCTAGCAATCAGCAATGGACTATTTATACTACAAAAGACACTTAATTAGGAGTAAATAGCCGGCCTAAAACAGCCACCTTAAATACCATAAACGTGGCGTAAACAGCCGGAGTAAAGCTTCTGGCGTTAAACCGCAGGGGCGGCCTTCAGGAACCGTAGGGGCGGTTTAGGCAGAATCGGTTGACCTTCTTCAGAACCGCAGGGGCGGCTACTCAGTTCCGCTAGGGCAGATCTTTTAATGCACTTCAACGTCTGACCTTTCGCCTTCCTGATGTTGTTCACTCCAAAACGGTGTGTGCAAGCTTTAAATTTATAACCCTAGATGAAAGCTTAAAACAAGGATGCGAACCCGCAGTGTACGGGTCAATCGTAGTAAAAAGCAAGAAATTCCAGGGGTCGATCTCAGGGACTTAGTGAAACAAAGTCGGAATAGGTAAGCTATGTAAATACTAACCACAAAAGCGATTAAAACAATCAAAGATGATAAAAGGTCAATTAAGAAAATATGCAATTCTAGGGATTAAAGCATCTAGTTGTGGTTCCAACTCAAGATCTAAAGATAAGCGGACAAAGCTGAGATTTTACAAAGGGAAGGTGTTGCTAAAGTGTGAATAGATCACCGGGTAAGTCTCACTACTCACTAATCCCAAACCATAACTCCTATTACCGGGTAAGTCTCAAGGAATCAAGGTAAAGAACTATAACCTCAAACCAACACACCACCTAAGGGAATAGAATCAACCTTTACCGGGTAAGTCTCAGGCTAACTCACAAAGATGGGATGAAAACACACTCAAACCCCAATAAAGGATAAACCTTTATTACCTACACTTAAGATCTTCGATAAACAAACAAAGGAATTACCGGGTAAGTCTCATCCTAAGCTTGCATTGAACCAGGAAAGGTGTAATAAGAATAGGATTTGGCAAACTCTAACACTTAGCTCTCAATTTCGGATCAGGAAAGTCACCTTGGTCAAACGAATTCCACCCCGGCCGAGATGTTCATCGACTGAGCGAGATGTTCTAGGGTTAAGGATAAAGACTCGAACTTTCAGGGTCCTACTATGATTAAGATTATTCTATCATTGTTATTCCCACAACCTTCAGCCAATCACCCTAGAATCACACAAAGAAATTAGTCACTCATCATCATGAATGCAATAATCAAATATAAGGGAAGAAGGTGAATAATTGAACACAAAAACCTTAAGAAAAAAGCTTCAATAACTGAATCAATTATTAAACAACAAAGCGTTTCTTGGATAAAAATCCAACAAGACAAACGACAACGAAGGGAATCTAAGAGAATCTTAAAAAACCCTTCACAAAGCTATCAAAGCTATAAACTTCCTTCCTTCAACCTTCAAAAAGGTTCTTTAAATCTCCCAACTGGAGTGTGGCTGTAGCGGTGTATTCACGATCTTCAGCCCTAAGTGTTAGCATGAAATATTGTGATATTTTAGGCACGTTTTCTAAGTGTATTTGATCCATATCGATAGTCCTTGATTGAGCATTGATGCAATTGTGAGCTAGTTTGTCTATAATATCAATATAGAGATCTACACAAGCTTTATGTTGATTATAGGTAATTAAGAGCTATTTCCGAACGGAATGGAGCAAAGATGGATTTGATGAGCATGTCCATGAATTGAGGACATTCCTAGGAGCTAAGGGAGTGTCAACTTAAAGGATGCACGAGGCTAGGGAAGAATCACATTCTTGCCCTAAACCACGCTCTAAAATACGGCCGTACTGATTTCCACGTTCAAGTCCACGGCCGTGGAACCATGCCAAGGGAAGCGTGGTTCATTCCAGCAACTTCTACGGCTGTGGAGGAGTTGTGTCAAACCGTGTTGATTTCCATGCTCTAAATTACGGCCGTGGAACCCTTCCACGACCGTGATCTTGGCGATCTTTTTCGCCACACTTTAAGCCACGATCTCCTACGCAATTGGGCCGGGCCGATATTTTATCTTACACTATAAAAGGACGGACGAAGGGAGATTCCTTCACCTTCGCTTACGCATAGACGCATCTTACGCTTGCGCTTGGAATTGCCCTAATTTCGCATTTGGCGGAGATTGTGTTGAGAGATTTTTTTGCGCTTGCCATTGGATTTCCGGATTGACGGAAGATCGAAGAATTCGGAAGATTGTTCGTAAGAAGATTTCGCTTCTTACTTAGGTTTGATTTAGAAGACGGATTGACATCCCGTTCTTCCTTTTTATCTAAGATTGTGATTGTTTGTGTTGTTCCGAATCTATTGACGATATTATTCTTGATTTGTGGATTTGAGATTAGTCTGAAAGTTATTGAAGGTTTTCGCAAGTTTTCATCTTTCAATCTCTTAACCGTTGAATTTGATATCAATATGACTATTGTTGGCTAAAAACCCTTAATAATTCTAGGCTGAAGGGTTGATAGTTGTGGCTTAGATGATGATAGATCGATCGTAAACAGATTGGACCCTGAGAGTTAGAGAGAATCGACGACAATCCTAATCCACGGTCTGTTCTTGAGCTTCCACGGCCGTGGAACTCAAGAACTAGCCGTAATTTTGAGTTAAGTTACGAACTTGCTTTTACTTTAATCCAAAGTTAAAGATTTGCTTTAACTTAGTCTTGGCTTGCCTTTTCTAGGTGGTAGTGAAGCCTCAACAACCTCTACCTCGATTGTGAGTGTCACAACCTTAATCGGTTTAGTTAGTCTTGATCCTTGGATTACAAGTTTGGGTATTTGACGTTAATTCTTACCTTTAGAACCTTCCTATACTGAAGCCTCAATAGCCTTTATAGAGAGTGTCTTCTAGGTGAGTCATATAAGGTTTTTGGAACTTCACCGTACGATTACCTTACATTAGCATACCTTTGCATACCTCAACTCTGTCCTTATACCTTTAGTATATCTTGAATCGATTGCCACAGCTGGATACTTGGATCTTTAGGATTGTTGTTTTCCCAATATTTGAAAAGCTTCATACGTTTACTTGCTTGATAATCTATAATCGGATTTAACCCCCCAAATCCCTGTGTTCGATACTCTGGAATTCTTGCTCAACTATATCGATCCGTACACTGCGGGTTCGCTTGCTTGATTTCTAGTTATATATTTAAAGCTTATTTGCACGCACGCTAAGTGGCGAACAAGTTTTTGGCGCCGTTGCCGGGGATTTGGTCTAGGCCGAATTCGGTTTATGGTTGTCAAGCTTGGGAGCTCTTCCCTTGTTATTTGATATCCTTTCAAGTGCATGCGCAGGTTTAGGAACACCGAAGACCTCTTACCTCTTGATCAAGAGCTTGAGAGGACTTTAAGGCAAAAGCGAAAAGAAAAGAAAATGGCTGAAGAACACGAACGTGATCTTCAATCTGAGTTAGCGGAGAAAGAAGCTCAACTCCAATGGAGTGAGAAGACTCGTAGAGAGGAAATGGATCGTCATCAATCTAAAGTTGATGATCTAACTGATGTTGTGTTCCAAATAAGGATGGAATTAAGTGATCTTAAGATGAAGAATAGCAGGAAATCCTCAAGAAGGTCATCAAGATCGGCTAGAAGTCATTCATCCGCTGATGATAGTGACTCTTCCATGCCACCACTAGAGGACATTGATCCAACAATCAATGTCAATCCATTCGTTCCACGACCAGCTTCCAACCGACGCATTCCACCTAGGAATGCAAGGATCGAAAGTGTAGATGGTGAGCCAAGAAATCTTGGCCAAAGGATGGATCCAACGCAACAACCACGCCGTTTGGGCGTGAATTTTGATGTTGATGATGCCGGGTTTAGCTTTAACCCGCAGGTTATTACTCTTGTTCGCCAAAACCAATTTGGCAGGACAAGCGCTGAATCTCCACACCAACACTTGCAAAACTTTGAGTGTATGATGGAGACAATGAAGCCGAAGAACGCGACTACCAACAACTATAAGCTCAAGCCTTTCTTCTTCTCCTTGAAGGGGAAATCATTGTCTTGGTACCAAGCTCTTCCTAGTGGGAAACTAGACACGTGGGAAGACCTTTCCGCGGAGTTCCTCACTAAGTTCTTTCCGCCATCCAAAACGGCGGAATTTAGAGGTAAGATTAATGCATTTTCCATGAGATCTAATGAAAGTTTGTTTCAATCTTGGGAAAGATTTCAGGATTTGCTCTTGGATTGTCCTCATCATGGCATATCCAAGCTTGCATTGCTAGAGATATACTATAAGGGGCTGGATGTGGAGACACAATTCAAGCTCCAATCCCTCTCATGTGGTACATTCATGGACATGAGGGAAGATGATGCTTGGGACTTCATTGAGAAGCAAGCAAGAGTCATAGAGAAGTATTCCCACCGGAAAGTTGAAGGAAATCGTGTGGAGCAAGGAGCAAAGCTCACACATGAAGCTCAAAATCAAATTTTCTCCCTCAACAATGAGATCAAAGAGTTGAAGGAGGCTATCAAGACCAACTTTCCAAAACAACAAAGAAAGGATGTTGGCTACTTGGGCAACAACAACAATGGTGGTGAGAATACAAACCGCAACAACAATAACCGGAACAACAACCGGAATAATTGGAGTGACAACAACAACAACCGGAACAACAATTGGAACAACAATAGGAGTTCAAACAACAACAATTGGCGCTCCAATCAACAAAACTCCGGTAACTCTTATCCTTCCAATTCGAATTCACTAACTCCACCTTCCTCTTCCTCTACTCCTTTGAAAAGCCAGGGGCAAACATCTAATGGAGGAAACACTTCGGGGAAGGAGAAGCCTGATCCCATGTTGGAAACGATTTTGGGAAAGCTTCAAGGATTGGAGAACCGCATCATTAAGGTTGATGACCAAATTTCTAAGGTTGATAAAGCCCAAACGGTTTTAGAAAACCAAATGTTCAGCCATGCGGAGGAAGTTCCTAGGAATCAAGGGAAACTTCCAGGAAAGACGGAGGACAACCCTAAGGGAAGGGTGATGGCAATCACAACTAGGAGCGGAGTGACTACCACCGATCCGCAGCCTAAGTTTGTTGAAGTCTCCGTTGAGAAAGACAAAGAGAAGGGGAAGGAGAAGGAAGATGTCTACGTTCCTCCTCCGGCTTACAAACCTCCCCTACCATTCCCTCAATCTAGAGCGAGAGCGCGCCTAGATAAACAATTTGGTAAGTTTATAGAACTCATGAGCAAGCTGCATATTAATGTACCTTTAATTGATGCTATTGTAGGTATGCCGGCTTATGGAAAGTTCTTAAAGGAGCTCCTCTCCAACAAGAGGAAGCTAGAGGATTTTGGAGAGGTTAAGATGAGTTCAGATTCTTCGGATCTCATCAAGACCATGAAGGAGAAAATGCCCCCAAAGCTAAAGGATCCGGGGTCATTTTGTATTCCCATAGGAGTGGGAGATGTCACATATGATGCATTATGTGACTTAGGAGCAAGTGTGAGCATCATACCACTTGCATTATGTAGGAAGATCGGTTTAGGCGACCCTAAACCGGTAAAGATGACGTTGTACATGGCGGATCGATCCATCACTCGCCCCGTCGGTATTGTGGAAGACGTCCCAGTCAAGCTAGGTAAATTCTTTTTTCCCATTGATTTTGTTGTGCTTGACATTCCTGCAGATAGTCCGGTCCCGATCATACTCGGAAGACCGTTTCTTGCAACTTCCGGCTGCATAGTCGATTGCAAGAATGCTAGACTCGCCTTTGACATAGGAGAAGAGAAGGTAGAGTTCGTTCTTTCCACTCTAGTGAAGGAGCCAATCTTTGACGAGGATATATTCAATATCCAAGATGAAGAGGGGTTGTCTAGAGAGGAGGTAAGTGTGATTCTCTTCAAAGATCCTTTGCAAAAGGTTATTTCTATGAGTCTAACGAATGTAGGGGAAGAAGAGGAGTGTAATGAGGCAATTGAAGCCTTAGAAGCACAAGAGGAAGTGTGTGAAGAGGAGTTTGAGAAACTCAACGACGAGGCAAAAAACGTGAGAATCCACGGCCATACACTATATTCCACGGCCGTGGATTTCACAACCCAAAGCGTGGCTCACTCCAGAGGGTTACACGGTCGTGGAGGAAACAGAGCAACCGTATTCCCTTTCCACGCCCTAAACCACGGCCGTGGAGGACGCATGGAAACCGTGATTCAGGCCGTGGAAGAGGGTGATCGTGCCACTTCTTCAACTTCTTTTGATTCTTCTCCCATACCTTCTACACCCTTAGACACTTCTAAGGAGGCATCGGATGCTCCCCAAGAACCATTGGAAGCTCCGAAAGCAATGGAATTGAAACAACTTCCTACACATCTAAGGTATGCTTTTCTAGGACCTAACTCTACTTATCCGGTTATTGTTAGTTCCGATCTAACCATAGATGAACATAGTAAGCTTATGGTTGTCCTTAGGAAACATAGGAAAGCTTTAGGCTATACTATAGAAGACTTAGTAGGAATCAAACCCTCCCTATGCATGTATAAAATATTAATGGAGGAAGACTTTAGGACTTCAAGACAACCTCAAAGGCGGTTGAATCCGACCATGAAGGAGGTTGTCAAGAAGGAAATTCTTAAACTTCTTGATGCAGGTATCATCTATCCTATCTCCAATAGTAAGTGGGTGAGTCCGGTTCAAGTAGTTCCGAAGAAGAGAGGAATGACGGTCATCACCAACAAGAACAACAAACTCATTCCTACCCGAACCGTAACGGGATGGCGGATGTGCATAGACTACCGCAAGCTTAACAACGCAACGAGGAAGGATCACTTCCCATTTCCCTTCATCGATCAAATGCTTGAAAGGTTAGCGCAACACTCGCATTTTTGCTATCTTGACGGTTATAGTGGTTTCTTTCAGATCCTGATACACCCGGACGATCAGGAGAAGACCACATTCACATGCCCATGGGGTACGTTTGCTTATAGGAGAATGCCGTTCGGGCTTTGCAATGCCCCAGCCACCTTTCAAAGGTGCATGATGGCCATCTTCTCCGAATACATTGAGGAAATCATGGAGGTCTTCATGGATGACTTCTCCGTATACGGTTCCTCTTTTGACAATTGCCTTTCTAACCTTGCTCTTGTTTTACAAAGGTGTGAAGACACTAACCTAGTTCTTAATTGGGAGAAGTGTCAATTTATGGTAAAGGAAGGAATTGTATTGGGACACCTAATCTCTAGTAGAGGGATAGAGGTGGATAAGGCGAAAATAGAGACTATAGAGAAGCTTCCTTCCCCAACTTCGGTGAAAGGGATAATAAGTTTCCTAGGACATGCCGGATTTTATAGACGCTTCATAAAAGACTTCTCTAAAATATCAAAACCGCTAACTAATCTATTGATGAAGGGTGCAGTTTTTGAGTTTTCGCAGGAATGCTTGGATGCGTTTAACATGATCCGGGAAGCTCTAATTTCCGCACCTATTATCCAACCTCCGGATTGGACTCTTCCCTTTGAGGTTATGTGCGATGCTAGTGACGTAGCTATAGGAGCTTTTCTTGGACAACGAAAGGAAGGGCTAACCCATGCCATATACTATGCTAGCAAAACGCTAGATGAAGCGCAGCTCAACTACGCCACTACGGAAAAGGAATTTTTAGCCATTGTTTATGCTATTGACAAGTTTCGCTCTTATCTTGTAGGTGCAAAGGTGATTGTCTATATGGATCATGCTGCGATCCGGTACCTCCTTGCAAAGAAAGATGCGAAGCCAAGGCTAATTAGATGGATTCTTCTCCTACAAAAATTCGATCTAGAGATCCGCGACAAGAAGGGTTCGGAAAATTCTGTTGCGGATCATTTGAGTCGCCTAACACATCTAGAGGACGACCACCTACCTATAGATGACTCCTTCCCGGACGAACACCTACACATCATCGAGGAGTACATCGATGTGATCTCCAAAGGTAACGAACCATGGTTTGCTGATTTTGTTAACTATTTGGTTTGTCAGGAGATACCGCCCGGATTATCCTACGCACAAAGAAAGAAGTTCTTTAAGGATGTCCGGGAATACTTTTGGAATGAACCTCTCCTCTTCAAGAGAGGTCCGGATGGCATCATTCGGCGATGTGTGCCGGAAGATGAGATGCAAAGTGTCATCCGCCATTGTCATTTACTACCATGTGGAGGACACGCTAGTTCGAACAAGAGTAGCGCTAAGGTATTGCAATCTGGATTTTTTTGGCCTATTTTATTTAGAGATGTGCAATCCTTTGTTTCCTGCTGCGATGCTTGTCAAAGAACATGAAATATCTCTAGGAGGAATGAGATGCCTCTCAATAACATCCAAGAGGTAGAGATTTTCGACGTTTGGGGAGTTGATTTTATGGGACCGTTCCCATCATCTTGTGGAAACCAATACATACTCTTGGCGGTAGATTACGTTTCTAGATGGGTGGAAGCAATTGCCTCTCCCACCAATGATGCCATGGTGGTGGTTAAGTTCTTTAACAAGACCATCTTCCCACGATTTGGGACACCAAGGACTATCATTAGTGATGGAGGTTCTCACTTCATTGCCCGGCGCTTTGAAGCTCTTCTAGCTAAGTATGGGGTTACTCACAAGATCGCCACCCCTTATCATCCACAAACTAGTAGACAAGTTGAGATCTCAAATCGGGAGATCAAATGAATCCTAGAGAAGTCGGTTTCAAGTACTAGGAAGGATTGGTCCTTGAAGCTTGATGATGCATTATGGGCGAACCGGTGTTAGCATGAAATATTGTGATATTTTAGGCACGTTTTCTAAGTGTATTTGATTCATATTGATAGTCATTGATTGAGCATCGATGCATTTGTGAGCTAGTTTATCTATAATGTCGATATAGAGATCTACACAAGCTTTATGTTGATTATAGGTGATTGAGAGCTATTTCCGAACGGAATCGAGCAAGGATGGAGTTGTTGAGCAATGTCCATGGATTGAAGGCATTTCTAGGAGCTAAGGGAATGCCAACTTGAGGAATGCACGAGTCTAGGGAAGAATCACGTTCTTGCCCTAAACCACGCTCCAAAATACGGCCGTATTACTTTCCACGTTCAGTTCCACGGCCGTGGAACTATGGCTAGGGCAGCGTGGTTCATTCCAGCAACTTCTACGGCCATGGAGAAGATGGTTCAAACCGTGTTGATTTCCACGCTCTAAATTACGGCCGTGGAACCCTTCCACGACCGTGATCTTGACGATCTTTTTCGCCATATTTTAAGCCACGATCTCCTACGCAATTGGGCCGGGCCAATATTTTATCTTACACTATAAAAGGACGGACGAAGAGAGATTCCGTCACCTTCGCTTACACCTTGCTTTAGACCTAGTTTTACGCATATGCTTGCATTGGGAATTGCCCTAATTTCGTATTTGGCGGAGATTTTATTGAGAGATTTTGGCGCATTGCTATTGGCAATTTCCGGATTGGCGGAAGATCGAAGATTCGGAAGATTGTTCGCAAGGAGACTCGCTTCTTGCTTAGGTTTGATTTAGAAGACGGATTGACATCCCGTTCTTCCTTCTTATCTAAGATTGTGTTTGTTTGTTCTATTCCAAATCTAGTGACGATATTTGTTCTTGATTGTGACTTTGAGATTGGTTTGAAGTTTATTGAAGGTTTTCGGAAGTTTTCATCTTTCAATCTTTTAATTCTTGAATTTGATATCAATATGACTATTGTTGGCTAAAAACCCTTAACAATTCTAAGGTGAAGGGTTGATAGTTGTGGCTTAGATGATGATAGATCGTTCGTAAACAGATTGGACCCTGAGAGTTAGAGAGAATCGCCGACGAACCCTAATCCACGGGCTGTTCTTGAGCTTCCACGGCCGTGGAACTCAAGAACTAGCCGTAATTTTGTGTTAAGTTACGAACTGGCTTTTACTTTAATCCAAAGTTAAAGATTTGCTTTAACTTAGTTTAGGCTTGCCTTTTCTAGGTGGTAGTGAAGCCTCAACAACCTCTACCTCGATTGTGAGTGTCACAACCTTAATCAATTTAGTTAGTCTTGATCCTTGGATTACAAGTTTGGGTATTTGACATTAATTCTCATCTTTAGAACCTTTCTATATTGAAGCCTCAACAACCTTTATAGAGAGTGTCTTGTAGGTGAGTCATATAAGGTTTTTGGAACTTCACCGTACGATTACCTTACATTAGCATACCTTTGCATATCTTAACTCTGTCCTTATATCATTAGTATATCTTGAATCGATTGCCACAGCTGGATACTTGGATCTTTAGGATTGTTGTTTTCCCAATAATTCGAAAAGCTCTTACATTTACTCGCTTGATAACCTACAATTGAATTTGTTCCCCCCAAATCCCTGTGTTCGATACTCTGGAATACTTGCTAATCTACGCCGATCCATACACTGCGGGTTCGCTTGCTTTTATTCTAGTTTTATAAATTTAAAGCTTGATTGCAACGCACGCTAAGTGGCGAACAACCGGACCGCATACAAGACTCCCATAGGAACCACACCATACAACCTTGTGTATGGGAAGTCTTGTCACTTACCGGTAGAGTTGGAGCACAAGGCGTTTTGGGCTATCAAATGGTTGAATTTCAGCATGAAGGAAGCGGGAGAGAAGCGTCTCTTGAACCTTAATGAGCTTGAAGAACTCCGCTTGAACGCCTATGAGAATGCCAAGATTTATAAGGAGAGAGCAAAGCGTTGGCATGATAAGCATATCATTCTAAAGGACTTCAAAGAAGGAGATCAAGTTCTCCTTTTCAATTTAAGGCTTCGTCTCTTTCCAGGTAAGCTTAAATCTCGTTGGACCGGACCTTTTCTAATCAAATGTATTTTCCCCCATGGTGCAGTTGAAGTATGGGGTGAAGCGGGCGGAAGCTTTAAGGTGAACGGTCAACGACTCAAGAAGTATGCGCCGGAACTCGAAGCTGAAGAGTTCGCGCCCACCGCACTCGAATAAGTGCGAGTTTGGTCTAGCTACGGACCTTAAACAAAGCGCTTTTTGGGAGGCAACCCAAGGTATTGCATTTACGCTTTTGTTTTCGATTCATAGTTTAGCTTAGAATAGACGTTTTTGCTTTGTTTTGCCTTCGATTTCTTCCGGTATGTTCGTGTTTTTGGATGTAGGAACAGTGGAAAAGGAAAGGGGAAGGTTAATTTTGAAGAAAAGTGACGAAACTTGGACTTTGGAGCATTACAGAGAGTTCCACGGCCTAAACAACGGCCGTGATAGCTACAGTGACCGTAATTTCCAAAAGCCTTTGAAAAATCACCAAAACCACGGTTCCGTACATTTCCACGGCCGTGGAAACCCCCGACAAACCGTGATTTTCAAAAATTTTGCCGGCCACTATATAAACCACGTTCTTCACAAAAACACTTCACAAAACCCAATTCCACGATCATTTTCGCCGATTCCACGCCCCTCACCTCAATTCTCCGTTCGTTAATCGTTTTCAACGATTCTTCGACCCAAACTGAAGCAAATTCGACCACCAACGAGATCCAAGCAACGAATCGAGCGGCAAATCACCAAGGAACACAGAATTCGGATTTTAAAATCCGAAACCTAGGTTTTTTTCGCTCTTCTCTATCTTTGTCAATTTGGGTTCCTTTTTGCTAGAAAATATAGGAGAATTGATTGAAATTGGAAGAAATTAGACTAGGGCTGCCTGATTGCTGAGTTTGAGTGCTGTTTGCTGAATTTTGAGAAAAAGCGAGATGAACCACGGTCTCTGTCAATTCCACGGCCGTGGAACACCAAGAACAGACCGTGGTTTTCAACAGTGATGGATTTTGTAAGGAGAGTTTCTGGGAGGATTAAGGAAAAGAAGAATGAGAAGGATAAGAACAAAAAGAGGAAGGGTAACCCCTCTTCCTCTTCATCCTCTAGAGCACCACCACCTTCCTCCCCTTCACCTCCATCATCACCTTCATCACCCGCACCTCCTAGCCCTAGAGTACCTACCATTCACGAGGATCATCTCGATGCACTCGAGAGGATCCATAAGAGGACTGTTATCGGACCTAGCTACCTATTGTTGGAGGATCTAGCTCCCCTCCACATCATAGATGACCTTACGTGGCTCTTGGATAGAGCCGGTCTTATCGTCTTCTCGGCTATCCGAGAGGACGCTTATGAGGAGATCACGAGAGAGGTTGTGACGTCTTTTGAGCACAGCCACGTTGACAGGACAATTTCTTTCCGTCTGATGGAAAGGAACTATGATTTTACCATCCGGGAGTTCGGAGCCTTCTTTGGGTTCCAAGAGACCTTCAATGGTCGTTTTCCTAGCGGCGTTTACGCCAAAGATTTTTGGGAGGAGGTTGCTATGATTTACGCCAGCGAGGACCGCTGGCAACCAACTGATACCAAGGCTAAGTTGATGTATCACTTAGCCTTGAAGATTTCTCACCGTGTTCTTTCTGAGTGTCTCTTCCCTAGAACGGAGATACCTCAGAAGATCAAGACGGATGAGCTCTTCCTTCTGTACTCTATGATGTATCGGCGCCCTGCTGACTGCGCCACCGTCTTAGCTGCTACCATGAGCAAGCTTAAGAACAAGAGGGCAGGCAACATTGGTTATGGTGGGATAGTCACCCACCTTGCTAGGATATTAGGGGTGGATTTTTCTGCATGTACACGCATCCCAGCCGTACCCCTAGGACTCCAGGCCTTCATGACTAGGGTTCTTATCTTCCCTACCCATAGAGGTCCACCTTATGCAGCCATGCCTTGGGAAAGCATGACGGGGAGGGGCATTGAGTGGCTCCTGGAGTACTCCATTATGGCTGGACGCCATAATTGGAAGGCGACGTTCGCAGCTATGCATGCGAACAGGATTGCAGCTCCTCCATATGTCCCACCACCGCCCGTAGTTGAGGAGGAGGAGATGAGAGTTCAGTTTAAGGGAGGAGGAGGAGGAGCAGAGCAAGAGTTTGGCACGTTTCCAGATCAGCCGGACATTGCTTCTGATGTGCCTAGACGTTCTCCACATCCAGCCAGAGCTTCAGGTTCATCTTCTCGCCGCGCCAGCGTGAGCGAGAGACCTACTTGGATGGAGACACCTCCTGCATGGTACGGAGCTCCACCTCCATGGTCTGCACAACAGCCACCGCCACCAGCACCAGCACCGTCAGATGCACCAGGGTGGTACAGTCAAGCTCCGGGATGGTATGAGCAGATGCCGGAGTGGGCTACTGGCCTTTCTGATAGAGTGGGAGCATTGGAGATTCGAGCCGACGCTAGAGACGGACGTATGGATGACCTCGATCATATGATGAGAGAAGTCTACCGCCAGCAGTTCGGGCGGCACTATGACCCTAGCTTCCATCCATTCCCGCCTCCACCTCCACCGCAGTGATGATTTGCATGACCGACAGTTTTAGCCGCTCCACCGTCATTTTGTGAGTTTCTTTTTCTTTTCTTTCTTTTCTTCTTTTCTTTCTTCTATCTGAATATTAGGGACAATGTTTGTTCCAAGTATGGGGTGGGGTGTGACTAAAAGTTGTAATAACTCTTACTCACTTTGATTGCTTCTATTTGAGACTATCTTGCATGTTCATTATATTGTTACACGTTTCATTATTGCATTGCATGAAAAAAGAGTTTGAAAAACCCATAAAAATTGAAAAATTTTGAAAATTTTGTGCTTCTAAAGATAGAGAGGATTTCTATGATAATTGCTACTTGTGCATTGAGTTTGATGACAATTGCATGGTTAAACGAATAGTGAATTGAAAAGAATTTGAATGAGTTGATTATACCTCTTTTGCAAGTTTCATAATGTGATGAATGTTACTTAAATCATGTTGAGGAATTGAAGTTGAAATCGCACTATAAGTTCTTATGCTTCTTGTTGAGATGATTAAGGCAATTCGAATTTTCTTTCTTCTTTCTTTGACCATTTAGCCCCTCATTGAAATATTAACCTCCTTTACCTATCCAGGAATTTGGAGGAGTCGAATGAAAAACAAAAAAGGCATGAATGATGTGGGAGGGCCATGAAAGCAATACGTTACATTCAAAGGAATAGAAAGAAATTATAGGTTTGGGGAAGTCAATCATGACGATGAGTAACTCGGCACCATTCACATAGCCGGGTGTTTGTGTCTTGCCAAAGTCGGATTGAGCGATATTCTTAGCGGATTATGGTATGTGCGCTAAAGGTTTGAGGCATATCATAAAAATTGAGAAACGCCAATCTCCTAGGCTTCGGTTTTTGTGCACCTCTATCCATAACTCCAAAAGTAAAGTCGAAAAATGAAAAGAAGAGAGCGAAGCTCTAAGTTGAAGGTGTTGCGGAGACCGCAAGAGAAGAAGAGAGGAGTAGTTATCCACTTTTCCGGATTCATGCACCACATTCCTTGAAGTTTTCCTTCCCTTTCCACATTCTAGACCTTTTCTTTGGAAGTCCTTAAGATCAAAAGAATGTTATATGACTTGGTGATCTAAATTGAAGCTTCTTATGATTGATTTTGATAATGTTTGAAGGTTATGATGTTGTGATGGAAGTTTAATTGATTCATGAGTTTTTTTTACTCTTTACTCTTTGATTAAGTGTATGAAAGTCTTATAAACGATTAAAGCAAGATTTGAGGATGATCTATTGATTAGGAGGCACATTCATCAAAACGAAGTTTTGCTTTGAAAAGGTACACATATTTCATCCTAACTTGTGTTTTAAAGCTTTTGAAAGACCTTGCTTAGGGAAAAGCAAGTGGCAAGTATGGGGTTATTTGTTAGCATGAAATATTGTGATATTTTAGGCACGTTTTCTAAGTGTATTTGATCCATATCGATAGTCCTTGATTGAGCATTGATGCAATTGTGAGCTAGTTTGTCTATAATATCGATATAGAGATCTACACAAGCTTTATGTTGATTATAGGTAATTAAGAGCTATTTTCGAACGGAATGGAGCAAAGATGGATTTGATGAGCATGTCCATGAATTGAGGACATTCCTAGGAGCTAAGGGAGTGTCAACTTGAAGGATGCACGAGGCTAGGGAAGAATCACGTTCTTGCCCTAAACCACGCTCTAAAATACGGCCGTACTGATTTCCACGTTCAAGTCCACGGCCGTGGAACCATGCCAAGGGAAGCGTGGTTCATTCCAGCAACTTCTACGGCCGTGGAGGAGTTGTGTCAAACCGTGATAGTTTCCACGCTCTAAATTACGGCCGTGGAACCCTTCCACGACCGTGATCTTGGCGATCTTTTTCGCCACACTTTAAGCCACGATCTCCTACGCAATTGGACCGGGCCGATATTTTATCTTACACTATAAAAGGACGGACGAAGGGAGATTCCGTCACCTTCGCTTACGCATAGACGCATCTTACGCTTGCGCTTGGAATTGCCCTAATTTCGCATTTGGCGGAGATTGTGTTGAGAGATTTTTTTGCGCTTACCATTGGATTTCCGGATTGACGGAAGATCGAAGAATTCGGAAGATTGTTCGTAAGAAGATTTCGCTTCTTACTTAGGTTTGATTTAGAAGACGGATTGACATCCCGTTCTTCCTTCTTATCTAAGATTGTGATTGTTTGTGTTGTTCCGAATCTATTGACGATATTGTTCTTGATTTGTGGATTTGAGATTAGTCTGAAAGTTATTGAAGGTTTTCGCAAGTTTTCATCTTTCAATCTCTTAACCCTTGAATTTGATATCAATATGACTATTGTTGGCTAAAAACCCTTAACAGTTCTAGGGTGAAGGGTTGATAGTTGTGGCTTAGATGATGATAGATCGATCGTAAACAGATTGGACCCTGAGAGATAGAGAGAATCGACGACAACCCTAATCCACGGTCTGTTCTTCAGCTTCCACGGCCGTGGAACTCAAGAACTAGCCGTAATTTTGTGTTAAGTTACGAACTGGCTTTTACTTTAATCCAAAGTTAAAGATTTGCTTTAACTTAGTCTTGGTTTGCCTTTTCTAGGTGGTAGTGAAGCCTCAACAACCTCTACCTCGATTGTGAGTGTCACAACCTTAATCAGTTTAGTTAGTCTTGATCCTTGGATTACAAGTTTGGGTATTTGACGTTAATTCTTACCTTTAGAACCTTCCTATACTGAAGCCTCAACAACCTTTATAGAGAGTGTCTTCTAGGTGAGTCATATAAGGTTTTTGGAACTTCACCGTACGATTACCTTACATTAGCATACCTTTGCATACCTCAACTCTGTCCTTATACCTTTAGTATATCTTGAATCGATTGTCACAGCTGGATACTTGGATCTTTAGGATTGTTGTTTTCCCAATATTTGAAAAGCTTCATACATTTACTTGCTTGATAATCTATAATCGGATGTAACCCCCCAAATCTCCGTTTTCGATACTCTGGAATTCTTGCTCAACTATATCGATCCGTACACTGCGGGTTCGCTTGCTTGATTTCTAGTTTTATATTTAAAGCTTATTTGCACGCACGCTAAGTGGCGAACACTAAGCGGTCTACGGATTTGTGTGAAATCCAACCCTTTTTATAGGAAAATTACTCTCCAAAGATAAGATATCTTAAAAAGATCTCTTCCCATAAAAATAGGTAAAATATATGGGCTAACTTATCTTCTTCCTTCCAGGAACCCAACCCAAAAATATAAGATTCTCTTTCCAAAGATAAAAGATCTCAACCAAGAATAAAATATCTTTGCCGCGTCCAAGGTGTTCGCCTCGGTCGAGTCGGCTCCTCTGGATCACCTCGGTCGAGGTGATTCTGTAGTCAACCGAGGTGAGTCACAACTGAATGTGAAATCTCTCAAATCTGGTCCAAAGTGAATTTCTAATCCATGGCCATGCTTCCTGGATTTTTCCTTAAGCTCCTGAATGTAGCTCCAATGACTCCTTAGCTCCTTTTACTCCATTTTAGTCCAAAACGTGCCATTTTACCTACGATTACAACAAAACTAGGTGTAGACCTCGATTCCCGCAAAGGTAGATGAAACGACAATATAATCACATAATATACATCCAAACATGCAGATTATTGAAGATAAAACGTCTAAACAGGCCCCAAAATATAGACAATAATTCATGTTATCAAAATACCCCATACTTAGCCCTTGTTTGTCCCCAAGCAAGTTCCAAATCTAGAATACAAGATAGAATGGATTATAAGTCATAAAGATCAATGAAAAAGTCTTTCAAAAACATTTTAATGTGTGCTATAATCATAGATCACTCTAAGAGAATGCTTCATGGAATTTAAAATCAAAATATGCTCAAAACATTTTATAAATATGAGAAAGTTGTTCATCTTTGCATAAAATCATAGAATGCATAATAAATCATAATTATCGAAATTAATCATGTATAATCCAGTTTAAATCACTAAGTCAATCAACAAGCTCGAGGTCTCAAGGGCTTTTCAAGAGAAGGTCAAAGAAACGTGTGAGGGTGGGATGTATATAAGGTAATGTGGTGCTAGAATCCGGGAAAAGGATCTTTACTTCACTTCCTTTTGAACTTCAACATCTTCCACCAATAAGCTTTGCTTATTTACTTTTTTTTTACTTTACTTTTTGGGATGCATGGACAGAGGTGCACAATAACCAAAGCCTAGGAGATCAGCAATCATCAATTTTTCGAGATGCCTCAAACCCTTGATGCACATACCATGACCCGTTAGGAATATCGCTCAATCCGACTTTGGCAAGACACAAACACCCGGCTATGTGAATGGTGCCGAGTTACTCATCATCATGATTGACTTCTTCAAACCTATATGTTTCTTTCTAACTTTCAGCCAACATCTCAACTTTTCTTTCACTTGCTTTTCACTTGTTTGCTTCCAAATTCCCAGATAGCTAAAGGGAGGCAAATATATATATGAGGGGCTAAGCATGATCAAGAAGAAGAAGAGAAGAGAATGAATTGCCTTGGTCATCCCAGGAAGAGAGTGAGAGAACTCATCATGTGGTGTCAACCTTCAAATTCAACATAATTTGGATAAAAACAAAGTATTAAACATGCCACAAATTTCAAACAAAGCATTTAGCAACTTAAACACATTATAAAACCTTTCAAACACATAAAGATTTCAAAACCAGTCAGTAAACAAAATCATCAATGAGGTCATATCTAGATAAAAAGCACAAAATAGTTTTCGAAAACTCTCAGTTTGGAAAACCACCTCGGTCGAGGTGGTCTAGTCAACCGAGGTACTGCACCTCGATTGGTCAGAACTGCCCCGGTCGAGGTCATAAAATTTTTTTTTAAAACCAGTTTTTGACGTTTTTCTCAATCAAATAACCTGTATGCATGCATGCAATCTCAGATAAGCACATAGAGCAAAATAAAGCATAAATATCCGATAATGTCGAGTCATATAACACATAAGTCATAAAATACATCAATACCCCATACTTGGGACACACTGTCCCAGTGGGTCAAAATAAGTCTAAAGAAATGAAGTACTCACCGGACATAGTCGAGCTGCATAATAAATAAAGAAAGAAAAATCTTGCAAGCTCTCAATAATCCCGATCCGGTGGTGGTGGTGGTGGTGCCACGTACGGATACTGGGATGGGTCAAATGGATAACCCATAGTCTGCTGAAACTGGATCTCCATCATCCGGTGCTGATAGTGTTGGCCCACTAGCATGTGATGAGTCCAGCGGTCGATCTCTCGGTGCTGGGCGTCAAATCTCTCCTGGATGTCTACAGTCAGCGCAGCATAGGAGTCTATCATCTGATCGGTGAGGTCATCGATCCGTCGGTGAGCATCTGGATCCCTCTGTCGGCGTCCCAACGCCTAGCAGAGCGTACTGGTGATGCAGCCGGCGCGGTCTCAGTCTCGTCATCGTCTAAGTCAATGACCGGCACACTAGTCCTAGCAGTATCAATACCCGTATCCATAGGAACTCCACCATCCCTATCATCATCATCATCAACAGCAGCCTCGTCAACCTCATCCTCCTCAACTGGTGCAGCTGCTGCCTCTCTCGCATCCTCCATCAGTGGGATCCAAGCAGTCTGCTAGTAGTGTGGATCATACACTGAGAACTGGGGTGACCATCTGATCCCCTGTGGTGCGGTCGGCTCCCATGGCATAGCAACATATGGTGTAGTGAGTCCTCGAGGAACCAGTATCCTCCGAGTAATCATCTCCTGAAGTCCAAGCGGCTTGGCCGCCGCCACCATGGTGCAAGCACTGAGGTCCATATCCTAGTAACTCGTTATGTGAGTCACTAGACCTCCACAACAGATGTCCCCCTTCGCCTTGGCCTTGATCTTATGCAGATCCTCTGCCAGCATCAACCCAAAGTCTGGAATCCCTCCAGTCACCATGCAGTAAAGGCTAAACACCTCCCCTTGTCTGATCTTTTGGGGCGTCTCAGTACGCGCCAGAAGGGTCTCACTAAAAATCCTGTGAGCTAGTCTGAAGGCCAGATGAAATATAATACGCTCCCTAGAGTCTCCAGGGCGCCATCTATCAGCATGCTCAACTACGTGAGCAATCTGTCCCCAGAACTCCCTAGCTACAACTCGGGAGGGAAAATCAACAGCAGTCAGGGCCGGGAAGCCAAAGATGTCCCGCCAGTAATCTAAAGGAACTAAGAAGTTCCGGTTCATCAACCGGTACTTCACAGCACGCTCTGTGGGAAGGTAGGTGAAGGAGCTGACAAACTCCAAGGTAGGCTCTAAGTAGGCAGGTGCGCGGATATCAGTGAACTGATCTAGCCCCACCATAGAAATCATACGTCTCAGATCTCTATCCATGTGGAGACAATCAAAAGCTGATACGTCCAGGAAGCGAGGTGCAATCACTGGACGGGCCGCGATGCGGTCATAGTCGACCTGGTGTCTCTCGTGGATCACCGGTCTAGTACGTCTAGAGGAGGAAGAAGAAGGGGAAGGAGAGGATCTGTCCCTCAGGACCAGCTGTCTATCTGAACTCATCTCTCAAATAACCTGTCAGATCACCTCGGTCGGCTTGACAACTCTCAAGAACACCTCGGCCGAGGCACAGGCCGACTGGACCGAGGCGAAAAACTGCGCGACTGATTTCCTCAAAAATCCAGTTCTTTTCCCCCAAAATCACTACTACAGGTTCCTATGGGGTACTTAATCTGTTTCTCAGCAAATGCAGGGGCAACCAAAGCCCAATTTGAAGGAAAACATTGGAGAAGAGCGAGGTTAGGGTTTTTTCGATATTTACCCCTATTCGGTTGATTCGGTTCGTTTTTCTCGCAGATTAGCACTTGCATTGTGATCCTCTACCCTTTCTTAGCGGTTTGGAAGCAAGAATCGTCGAAAACGACCGAAGATTGGCGAAGCGAGGCGAAGGGCGTGCCGCGGTCGAGGAGAAGGTAAAGGAGGAGAGAGAAATCTCAGCCCCCTTTTATACCCTTTTCTGGAACTGCTGTCACCTCGGTCGAGGTGGTCTCGACTGGACCAAGGTGGTGTGGACCGAGGTGGATCTTCAGAAACCCTAGTCGCCTCGGTTGCTCAAGAATCATCTCGGTCGAGGTGCTGTGATAGCAACCGAGATGTGCCTCAGTCAAACTCCGTCTTCTCAAATTCTCGAACTTCTGTCTTTCCAGTTGTGCTCCTGGTTTGTATTCCTTCCTTAGATGTCACCTGTTGTTTGTCTAGGACACCAAAAACAAAACAAAGCAAAGCAAAAGCAAACTATCTAAGCTAGACTAGAAAAAGGGAAAGAAAGTAATACCTTGGGTTGCCTCCCAAGAAGCGCTTGATTTAAGGTCGCTAGCTGGACCGTACGGCGTCCCTCAAACGAGGTATAGTGGTGCAACCTCCTCAACCGGAACTTCCAGTTTGTATCTCTTAAGTCTATGACCATTGACCTTGAAGTTTCCACTCGTTTCGCCCCTAATCTCAACTGCACCATGAGGAAAAACATGTTTCACAACATAAGGTCCGGTCCATCTAGATTTCAACTTACCTAGAAAGAGGCAGAGGCGGGAGTTGAAGAGTAGAACTAAGTCTCCTTCTTTAAGCTCTTTAGGGATGATGCGCTTGTCATGCCATTTCTTCGTCCTTTCTTTATAAATTTTGGCATTCTCATAAGCGTTCAAACGCAGCTCCTCCAGCTCTTTGATTTCCAATAGCCGCTTCTCGCCGGCTTCCTTGATGTCGAAGTTCAACCATTTGATCGCCCAATATGCTTTGTGTTCTAATTCAACGGGCAAGTGACAAGACTTCCCATATACCAAATTATAAGGGGTGGTACCAATGGGAGTCTTAAATGCGGTCCTGTAGGCCCAAAGAGTGTCGTCCAACTTCATGGACCAATCCTTCCTCGTCCTAGAGACAATCTTCTCCAAGATTGCTTTGATTTCTCTATTCGAGATCTCGACCTGTCCACTAGTTTGAGGGTGATAAGGAGTTGCTACCTTGTGGGTCACCCTATACTTCGATAGAAGTGCCTTAAACTTCCGGTTGATGAAATGCGTCCCTCCATCGCTGATGATGATGTGTGGAGTTCCAAAACGTGGAAAGATAGTGCTGTTAAAGAACTTCACAACCACAATTGGTGTCATTAGTGGGAGAAGCAATGGCTTCAACCCATCTAGAGACGTAATCAACTGCTAGAAGAATATAGAGGTTTTCTCCAGAAGATGGGAAAGGTCCCATGAAATCTACTCCCCATACATAAAAAATTTCCACCTCTTGAATGTTATTAAGTGGCATTTCGTTCCTCCTAGATAAGTTCCCTGTTCTTTGGCATGCATCACAACAGACAACAAACGATTGCACATCCTTAAATAATGTAGGCCAAAAGAAACCGGAACGTAATACTTTAGCGCATGTTTTGTTGGCGCTAGCATGCCCTCCACAAGGAAGTGAGTGGCAATGCCGTATGATGCTATTAATCTCATCTTCTGGAATGCACCTTCGAAGCATCCCATCCGGCCCGCGCTTGAATAGCAGCGGTTCATCCCAATAGTATTGGCATACGTCCTTGAAGAACTTCTTCCTTTGAGCGTACGTCAATCCGGGTGGTATTTCCTGGCAAACAAGATAATTAACAATATCAGCATACCAAGGTCCTTTATTATCAGAAATTTGGTGGAGAGAATGTTCCACAAACTGAGTATGAATGTCAGAGAAGGGAGTAAGAAGTTTGTTATTTTCAGCAATCTTAGTTGACATCATCTCGCTTTCGACCTCGGTCGAGGCGCATAGGCGTTGACCGAGGTGTTCTTCAGTCGCCTCGCTTAGTCCAGAAAGTGCCTCGGTCGAGGTACTGTAACTAGAACCGAAACTGGAGATCTTCGTCTCCTGGATTAGTTTCTCAATTTTGGCTCCTGGATCTTCTTCCAGCGCCTTTAGGCTTTATATATTTGCATCACAAGAAGCATCTATACCTTCCTCCATTAAACTAAAACTAATAATTTTCTCAAGTGGATCTTTAGTAAGGATAGAGCTCACCAATTCTCTTGATTCTTCTTCATCATAGATGTTGAAGATATCATCTCCTAGATGCTCTCCTTTCATGGCCGCAAATAATGCGAATTCCACTTCATCTCCGCCAATGTTGAATTTCAACTTGGAGTTCTTACAATCCACATTGCAACCCAAAGTTGCTAGAAATGGCCTCCCGAGAATGATAGGAACAGGATAATCTGCGGGAATATCAAGTACAACAAAGTCTATAGGTAAATAGAAGTTACCTAACTTAACCGGAACGTCTTCCAAGATGCCCACGGGATGGGTAATGGAGCGGTCCGCCATGTATAATCGAATTTTCACCGGCTTGGACTCTCCAAGTCCGATCTTAACACATAGCTCCAGCGGGATGATGCTCACGTTGGCTCCTAGATCGTATAAGGCTTCACATGTGACATCCCCAACTTGAATGGGAATGCAAAATGAGCCGGGATCTCTTAACTTGGGTGGCATCTTCTCCTTCATGATTTGAATAAGCTCCGAGGATTTAGATGTCATCCTTACTTCACCAAAGTCTTCTAGCTTCCTCTTCCTTGATAGAATCTCTTTCAAGAACATCCCATAGGCGGGCATCCTTAGAATAACATCAAGAAAAGGAATGTTAATACGTAGTTTATTCATCAAGTCAAGGAACTTACCAAAGTGCTTGTCTAGATGTGCTCTGGCCCTTGACTGGGGGAATGGAAGTGGTGGTTTATATGCAGGAGGTGGAATATAAACTTCAGTTTTCTCCTCCGCTTTATGTGGCTCCACCTCGGTTGGCATCTCGGCCGTAGTGTTCTTCGACTGCACCTGGACCGAGGTGGTCTTCGTCTGTACTGGCACCGACCGAGGCACTGGATCTGCAGTTTTTAGTCCACTCCTCGTCGTTATGGCCATAATCTGGCCCTTAGGGTTGCTTTCCGTTCTTGCTGGAAGCTTCCCTGGATCTCTTGGCGCTTCATTCGTCCTACTAGCAAGTTGTTGTTCAAAGGCTTTTTGTGCCTTCGAAAATGAAGTCATGGATGTCTCCATAACACTAAGCTTGATCAAGATAGCCTCCAGCACCGCATCTTTCTTCTCCGGCTAGGATGAGCTTGATCCAGGCTCCTGGCTCTTTAATGGAGTAGAGAGAGAAGAAGAGGAAGAGAGGAAAGGATTAGAGGAATCATTCGAATTAGAATTAGAGTAAGGGTTACCCGAATTTTGGTTGTTTGCCCTCCAATTATTGCTATTGGATCCTCTATTGTTGTTGTAGTTGTTGTTCCGGGAATCGTTGTTGTTGTTACGGTATCCATTGTTGTTCCTTGATCCTTGATCTTCCTTCTTGGTTTGAGCAACTAAGAGTTCCTTCAATTGCTTCACGTCATTCTTCAAAGACGTGAGCTGATTGTTTGAGGAATCCTCTTGAAAGTTGACTCTTTTAACTCCACCTTCAGCTCCTTGGTGGGAATATTTCTCCATATGTAAAGCTTGCTTCTCTATAAAGTCTCAAGCTTCGTCAATCACCATGTCCACAAATGTACCGGCAGATAGTATTTGGAGGTTGAACTGGGTGCTTCTGTCCAGTCCCTTGAAGTATATCTCCAACAACTCTATTTTTGGAATCCCATGATATGGGCAATCCAAAAGAATGTCTTTAAACCTCTCCCATGACTTGGACAAGCTTTCCTTGTCCTTCATAATGAATACATTAATCTTCCCTCACATTTCAGCGGTTTTAGAGGGGGGAAAGAATTTAGTCAAGAATTCCGTAGTCATCTCCTCCCAAGTATTGATTTTTCCTGGAGGAAGAGATTGATACCAAGTAAGAGCTCTATCTTTTAAAGAAAAGTAAAAAGGTCTTAGCTTGTAATTGTTGTTTTCAATTCTTGAGGGTCTCAAGGTCTCCATCAAGATCTCATAGTTTTGTAGATGTTGATGTGGTGATTCCTTCTCTAGCCCTCCAAACTGGCATTGGCGAATCATGGAAAGAACTTGCGGTCGAAGTTTATAGTCATGGTCCGCCGGATCTCCTAGGTTAACTCCAGGACGCCTCAGTTGTTGATTGGGGTCCATCCTTTGCCCTAGGGTTTGCGGGATTCCTACAAAAAGAGCGCCGCGGACTGGTATCCGAGGTGGAAGTACATCGGCCGGGGCAACAGGTGCTCGGACCTGCCTCGGTCGAGGGTCTGGAACTGGATCTTGCCTCGGTCGAGGATCTGGATTCAGTCGAGGTAGATACTGGTCTTGTAAAGCTGCCATATCTGCTTCGATCGCTTCAGTCCTGGTGCGAGTTTCTTCCTTTTCCAGCCTCAGTTCTTCCTTGTTGAGGCGTAGCTGTTCTAACGCCTCCTTCAATTCGGCCTCAAGATCGCGATCGTCTTGGTTGGCCATCTTCGCTTCTCTCAAGCGTCGTTTGTAAGTCTTTTCTTGTTCGGGATCGTAAGGAACGATTTCCTTCCCAGCGCGAGTTCTTTGCATAAACCTAAGAAAAAGAACCTGCGAAAGTCACTCAAGTAGAGTGGTTAGTAGAAAAGGGGGCAAGTGCCCCAAAAGCAAACCGCAACCGGCTCGGTCTAGACCAAGTCCCCGACAACGGCGCCAAAAACTTGTTCGCTCCAAAACGGTGTGTGCAAGCTTTAAATTTATAACCATAGATGAAAGCTTAAAACAAGGATGCGAACCCGCAGTGTACGGGTCAATCGTAGTAAAAAGCAAGAAATTCCAGGGGTCGATCTCAGGGACTTAGTGAAACAAAGTCGGAATAGGTAAGCTATGTAAATACTAACCACAAAAGCGATTAAAACAATCAAAGATGATATAAGGTCAATTAAGGAAATATGCAATTCTAGGGATTAAAGCATCTAGTTGTGGTTCCAACTCAAGATCTAAAGATAAGCGGACAAAGCTGAGATTTTGCAAAGGGAAGGTGTTACTAAAGTGTGAATAGATCACCGGGTAAGTCTCACTACTCACTAATCCCAAACCATAACTCCTATTATCGGGTAAGTCTCAAGGAATCAAGGTAAAGAACTATAACCTCAAACCAACACACCACCTAAGGGAATAGAATCAACCTTTACCGGGTAAGTCTTAGGCTAACTCACAAAGATGGGATGAAAGCACACTCAAACCCCAATAAAGGATAAAGCTTTATTACCTACACTTATGATCTTCGATAAACAAACAAAGGAATTACCGGGTAAGTCTCATCCTAAGCTTGCATTGAACCAGGAAAGGTGTAATAAGAATAGGATTTGGCAAACTCTAACACTTAACTCTCAATTTCGGATCAGGAAAGTCACCTCGGTCAAACGAATTCCATCCCGGCCGAGATGTTCATCGACTGAGCGAGATGTTCTAGGGTTAAGGATAAAGACTCGAACTTTCAGGGTCCTACTGTGATTAAGATTATTCTATCATTGTTATTCCCACAACCTTCAGCCAATCACCCTAGAATCACACAAAGAAATTAGCCACTCATCATCATGAATGCAATAATCAAATATAAGGGAAGAAGGTGAATAATTGAACACAAAAACCTTAAGAAAAAGGCTTCAATAACTGAATCAATTATTAAACAACAAAGCGTTCCTTGGATAAAAATCCAACAAGACAAACGACAACGAAGGGAATCTAAGAGAATCTTACAAAACCCTTCACAAAGCTATCAAAGCTATAAACTTCCTTCCTTCAACCTTCAAAAAGGTTCTTCAAATCTCCTAACTGGAGTGTGGCTGTAGCGGTGTATTCAGGATCTTCAGCCTTAAGCGGTCTACGGATTTGTGGAAAATCCAACCCTTTTTATAGGAAAATTACTCTCCAAAGATAAGATATCTTAGAAAGATCTATTCCCATAAAAATAGGTAAAATATATGGGCTAACTTATCTTCTTCCTTCCAGGAACCCAGCCCAAAAATATAAGATCCTCTTTTCAAAGATAAAAGATCTCAGCAAAGAATAAAATATCTTCGCCACGTCCAAGGTGTTCGCCTCGGTCGAGTCGGCTCCTCTGGATCACCTCGGTCGAGGTGATTCTGTAGTCAACCGAGGTGAGTCACAACTGAATGTGAAATCTCTCAAATCTGGTCCAAAGTGAATCTCTAATCCATGGCCATGCTTCCTGGATTTTTTCTTAAGCTCCTGAATGTAGCTCCAATGACTCCTTAGCTCCTTTTACTCCATTTTAGTCCAAAACGTGCCATTTTACCTACGATTACAACAAAACTAGGTGTAGACCTTGATTCCCGCAAAGGTAGATGAAACGACAATATAATCACATAATATACATCCAAACATGCAGATTATTGAAGATAAAACGTCTAAACAGGCCCCAATATATAGACAATAATTCATGCTATCAGACGTTTCTGATGTCAAACCGCTGGGGCGTCCCTATGTCGACGCAGGGGCGTCGACATAGCCTCTTCGTCTTCCAACTCCCAGGTTGAGGCGCAGGCAGAGGTGCAGTGGGAGGCCCAGGGGAGCTGGTCTTCATTTCTTCAGGGCAGGTCACGGCAGGGGCGCCAAGGAGTGGCACAGGGGTGGTGACACACTTCATGGCCGGCGCTGATGAAGGCGTAGGGAGCGTTCCAGTGGAAACGTACACTCGGTGTCACTCCTAAGTGCTTATAACTCCTTCTTTAGCTTCTTTTGATCTTCTTCTTCTGGACCAAGGAGTTAGTAGCATAAACCGACACTAATGATATAAAAAGACTCTAAAAACTACCCTAATTGATAGTGATTCCATAACCTATCAAATTCCCCCATACTTAGACCTTTTACTCGTCCCGAGTAAAAACAAATGTCATCAATAAGACTCAAAGGCCTCAAGAAGCATGAGTAAGCAGAAAGATAATGGAAAACAAGAGAAAAACCAAGAAAGAAAGAAGGAAAAAGAGAGGAAATGTGAGAAAAAGAAATACTACCATCCTTATCGCTCCAAGAGTGGCCTACCCGGACAACCTCCTTATGACTCCCCTTCTTACGTCGCCAAAACGCCGGAAGGGAAACCTACACTCGGTGTCACTCATCTTGCCAAGGCGCCCTTTCGGGTTTTCACCTTGCCACTCTTCTTCTTTTCTCTCTTAAACTCACATCCCTCAAGTCTAATTTTGCACCAACCTAAGGTTGGTCGGACTACCTTCTTTTTACCTAAACCGCCCTTTCGGGTTTTCGGTTTATCCAAGGATTTTCATGCCTTTTTTCACTTCTTTGGCTTTTTCCTCTTTTTTTTTTGTGTGTATTTCAATCTGAATTCAAAAGATGCAAAACAAAATCAAAACAACTTCAATGAACTGTACAAATAATGATATATCCCTCCCCCATACTTGAAGTACACTTTGTCCTCAAAGTGAAAATGAGTCAAAGATAAATGTGGGAGAAGGGAAAGAAATGTACCCTCACTGGGGTGGTCCGGATGGACCACCAGGACCCTCCTCCGGTGGGTAAGGGAAGTGGCTGAAGAAATGCTCCTGGCGCTGGTAGATGTCATCATTGCGGTCCTGCTGGGCAGACATCCGGCGACCAAAAGAGGACTCAAAACTAGCCTGTCAAGCCAGCTGTTGAGCCTCCAACTGCTGCTAATGGGCTGCCTGCCATGCCTCCTGCCTCTGGTCGAAGTGTGAGGTCATGGAGGTAGCAAAAGTGTCCTGCCAGCTCTGCTGCTGCTCCAGCATAGTCCGCTAGTAATCGGACTGCCATGCCTGATGATGGGTCGTCATAGCTGCCATCTGAGCCTGAAGGCTCGCAAGGGCCGGGTCCTCTTCTGGTGCCGCCGTGGGCATCTCCTCGTCATTTGGGATGGGCAGGTGCTCCTCCTGATGGGACCGGCTAGAGCTGGCAGCATGCCTCTTCACAATGACCACTAGTGGCCTCCTCGGCACGAAAGGATCCGCCGGAATGTAGAGCCCGGAGAGCTCACCTCCTAAAGGTAGAGGCCGGGGGAGGTAAGTGAGGTGGCTCCCATCTGCAAGGGAGATCCAAAATAGGTTCTCCCCGTCCAGCCGGAGGAGCTTGCACCTCCTAAGCATCCCCTCAGTGTAGAGAGGAGCCACCATCCCATCCTCTAACTCGGACAGGTCCATCACTTATGAGGTGATCAAAGAGATCACCCCACCGCCGACAATATCCCTCGGCTCATCCCTCCTGATCTGCTTCAAAGCGGCGAGGAAGAGAGAGGGTCAATCCATTAGCTTCTCGCTCTGTGGAAGGCAAGAGTAGAGTAGTGGGAGTTCCTTGAGAGCGACCTTGTTTTCCTCTTTGTGTCCACAAAAGACACTCATGAGGATCTTGGAAATCAACCTCAAACTGGGGTGAGTGAGTTTGTTGGAGTACTCACCCCCAGCATGGAACTCCAACCCGGTAGCTGCTTGCCAAAACTCACATAGGTCCGGAGCCGGGACTGGATCCCACCAGTTCTCAGAGGGGTTTAGAGTCACCCCAAAAGCTTCCCGTAAATCGGTGTAGTCAAGAGTGTACTTCACCTTGTTGAACTTGAAGGTGAGGCCGGTACACACGTGGTCTTCCTTCTGCATTGTAAACGTGGCGATAAACTGTCTGTTGAGCTCCGGATATGTCGGAGCACTCTTCTGGAGGAAGTCTCCTAGCCCAGCATTCGCCAAGAACATTTGCATGCTTTCTAGCATGCCCAGTTTCTCCAAGGTCGGGATATGTAGAAATCGAGTTGCATACACAACTCGATCTTGCACAATCCTATATCGGTCCTTCTCTGTTTTCGTCATCTTGTATTTCCTTGGGGCTTCCATTCTTGCAAGTATTTGAAGCAAAGGATTAGCAAATGTGGAAATGAAGAAGAGAAAACGACCTTTCTGTTGTGATTTCCGCAGGGGTGGCTGTGCAGGCGCAGGGGCGGTGAGGCGCTGGGGCGGATGCTTATAGCCCCAGGTGAGGGAGAAGTGCAGAGGCGATTTCTGAGGCGCGATGGAGAGGGTTTTGTTGACGTTTCTCCAGTGACGTCCTTGGTTGTGTAGCCTCGCCAGTGATGTAGCTGGAGTGAAGTGGGTGAGGAGGACGGTCGTAGGGTTGCGAGAGAGCACTGGGGTAGCGGGAGAAGATGGCGCAAGGTTGTTGACTGGTGGCTGGCTGTCGGAGCTGGTGCAGGGGTGTCGGCGAGCTTGGTTTTGGGCAGAGGGCGTAGGGGCGTTGAGGGTGTTGCTTGAAGGAAGGGAGTTTGGAGGGTTTGTGGTTGGTGAAGAAGGTTGGTGAGTAGTGCGGGGTAGGTGTAGGCGTTTTTCGAGATCCTATTTTTTTTCTTTTCTGGGTAAACCCGTAGGGGCGAGGGTTTGACACCGCAAGGGCGGCAACAAGGGAGAGGGGCACGCAGGCCCAGCGCCGGGGGCGGTGTTGGGAATTTGTGTCAAGGATGGCCGCCGCAAGGGCGTGGGAATGTCACTGCGGGGGCGGTGATAGGCATGTTGCAGGCGCAGGCCCAGCGCTGGGGGTAGCGCTGGCCTGAGTGTCACCGCAGGGGCGGGAAACAAAACCACTAGGGCGGATTCCTTGACAGAAGCTCCTCTTTTTATTCCTTTTTGGTTGCCTCCCGAGAAGCGCCTTTGTTTTACGTGGTTGGCTCGACGTAAGATCTCTACTTCTCTGAATGTGCCTCCTCTAGTACCATCTCGTCGATCCGATCGTTCTTGACTCCTTCAAGATAAAGCTTTAGCCTTTATCCGTTCACTTTAAACACCTTGTGCGTTCGGGGGTCATAGAGATCCATAGCCCCGTGAGGGTATACTTCGGCTACTATGAAGGGCCCTGTCCATCTTGAACGCAGCTTACCTGCAAAGAGTTTCAAACGGGATTGAAAGAGAAGTACCTTATTACCTACCTTGAAGTCCTTCCGGAGGATGTTCCGGTCATGCCATGCTTTGGTCTTTTCTTTATATGTGGTAGCATGGTCATATGCATCTAGCCTTAGTTCCTCCAACTCTTGTAATTGGAGCTTTTGGAATTCTCCCACTTCTTCTATGTTCATGTTGCACTTCTTTACCGCCCACCAAGTTTTGTGCTCTAACTCCACCGGTAGGTGGCAAGCTTTCCCAAACATAAGCCTAAAAGGGGACATTCCGATGGGAGTTTTGTAGGATGTCCGATATGCCCATAGGGCGTCATGTAGCCTTGTACTCCAATGCTTCCGCCCGGGAGAAACCGTCTTTTCAAGGATGGTCTTTATTTCCCGGTCAGACACCTCAACTTGGCCGTTTGTTTGTGGATGATAAGTTGTTGATACTCTTTGGTGAACATGGTACTTCTTAAGGAGAGCCGTGATCGTTTTGTTGCAAAAATGGGTACCCCTGTCACTGATTAAGGCTTTTGGGATTCCGAATCTTGCAAAGATATTTTCCTTCAGAAAAGCTGCAACTACTTTTGAATCATCAGTTTTGGTGGCCTTTGCTTCCACCCACTTGGAAACATAGTCCACCGCAAGCAAAATATATGTGTTCTCGAATGAAGTAGGAAACGGCCCCATGAAATCAATTCCCCAAATATCGAATATTTCACAAAATATAAGAGAGGATTGGGGCATTTCATGTCTCCTTGAAATATTTCCTACCCTTTAGCATCTATCACACACTTTACAAAACGCAAAAGCGTCTCGAAAAATATGTGGCCAAAAGAAACCGGCATCCAAAACTTTTCTTGCAGTTTTGTTTGCCCCAAAGTGCCCCCCACATGCTTCAGAATGACAGAAAGTTATGACGGATTCTACCTCATTGTCCGGAATGCAACGTCGGATCACTTGGTCACTACAATGCTTCCAAAGGTAAGGATCGTCCCAAACGTAGTGTCGAGCTTCAGCTTTTACTTTCTCTCGTTGTGCCTTGGTGAAGTCTGGAGGGTACTCTTTCCTGACAATGAAATTCACAATATCAGCAAACCAGGGCTTAAAAGATTGAAGCTTAAGACAATCCTCTGTCGACAATTCCGCAGGGGCGCCTAGACTGAGCCACAGGGGCGGCTGGCCGCAGGGGTGGCTGGTATGAGGCGCGGGGGCGGTTACACAACAGAGAGTTGTGTAGAATGTATCGTGTGGAAAACTTCCGGCTATCTCTCTTTTTTCCTGGATCTTCCTCCTCTTGCACTAGTCTGTTCAAATGGTCGGCCACCAGGTTCTCAGCTCCCTTCTTGTCCCTTATCTCTAGGTTAAACTCGCTTAGAAAAAGCACCCAACGGATCAATCGTGGCTTTGCCTCCTTCTTTGCCATGAGGTACCTAAGAGTTGCATGGTCCGTGAAGATAATTACCTTTACCCCAAGTAGGTACTGCCGGAATTTCTCAAGGGCGAAAACTACGCTAACATCTCTTTCTCGGTGGTAGAGTAATTCCTTTGTGCTCCATTGAGTGTCATAGAAGCATAATGGATCACATGGGAGGCCCGTCCATCTTTTTGTCCTAAGACAGCTCCGACGGCGTAGTTGCTAACGTCACACATGATTTCAAAACGTTTCTCCCAATCCGGAGAACGGATGATCGGTGCGGTGGTGAGACATGCCTTCAAAGTGTCGAAAGCCTTCTTGCAATCCTCATCCACTAGGAAGGTGACATCTTTCTTGAGCAATTCACACAGGGGTGCTGAGATCTTTGAGAAATCTTTGATGAACCGTCGGTAGAAACCTACATGACCAAGAAAAGATCGGATATCCCGAACATTAGTAGGATAAGGTAAATTTTGAATAACATCAACCTTTGCCTTATCTACCTCTATCCCTTTTGAGGATATTACATGTCCTAGCACAATTCCTTGTTCGACCATGAAATGACATTTTTCCGAATTAAGAACTAAATTGGTTTCAACACATTTTTCAAGCACCAGTTTTAAATGCCCTAAACATGCGTCAAAACTGTCCCATGGACGGTAAAATCATCCATGAAGACTTCAATGAAATTTTCTATGTATTCGGAGAAAATACTTATCATGCACCGTTGGAAAGTGCCCGGCGCGTTGCAAAGTCCAAAGGGCATTCTGCGATATGCAAAAGTGCCAAATGGGCACGTGAACGTCGTCTTCTCTTGATCTTCTGGTGCAATGGCTATTTGGAAATAGCCCGAATATCCATCCAGAAAACAGTAGTATTGATGACCTGCAAGACGTTTCAACATTTGATCAATAAAAGGTAGTGGGAAATGGTCTTTTCGTGTTACCTTATTGAGCTTGCGGTAGTCAATGCAAACTCTCCATCTGGTTTGTGTTTTGCTTGGGACCATCTCACCATGTTGATTTTCCAGCAAAGTGATGCCTCCCTTCTTTGGAACTACTTGGGTCGGGCTAACCCAAGTGCTATCCGAGATAGGAAAGATCATATCCGCTTGGAGGAGCTTCAACACTTCCTTTTTGACCACATCCATCATTGGTGGGTTCAACCTCCTTTGAGGTTGCCTAGAGGGCTTGGCTTCGTCCTCAAGTAAAATCCTATGCATGCAAGTGGAAGGACTTATCCCTTTGATGTCCGCAATAGTCCATCCAAGAGCCATCTTGTGCTCCTTTAGTACTTTCACCAACTTATCTTCTTGTCCGGTGGTCAACTTGTTGGAGATAATTACCGGCAAGGTATTGTGTGCTCCAAGGAAAACGTACTTGAGGTGCGACGGAAGGTCCTTCAATTCTATTTCCGGTGCCTGCACTATGGATGGAACAAGCTTCTCGCTTGGGGTTAGTAAAGTGGGCCCAATGGCCAAATTGGAGATAGGTAGCCTTTTATGCCCATCTAATTGGGCTAGGACCTCTTTCATGCTAGATGTTAACACATAATCTGATTTGAACCCATCAATGTCATGCTCAATCACATTTCTTAATTCATCCACGTCAGAGTTATCAAAAATATCTTGCACAAAAGGTTCAACAATGTCAATAGCACATAAAGAATGATCATCACGAGGGAATCTCATTGCATCATAGATGTCAAATTCCACTACTTCTCCACCAAACTCCATGGTCAATTTACCACTAACGTAATCAATTTTAGTCTTAGTTGTTTTCAGAAATGGCCTACCTAACAGAATGGGTGCATCATGCGAATCATTTTCCATATCCATTACAAAGAAATCAACAGGAAAAATTAGGTTGTCTACCATTACTAATACATCTTCAATTATCCCTTTCGGGTACACGTTAGATCTATCAGCAAGTTGTACTACAATCCTAGTTTCCATTAGTGGCCCAAGGCCAAGTGATTTGTAAATCGAATATGGCAAGACATTAATAGAAGCACCGAGATCAAGCATTGATTTGTCAAAGCGGGTTTCCCCTATAACACAAGGAATGCTTACCATGCCCGGATCGCTGCACTTCTTGGGCATTCTCCGTTGGAAAACTGCCGATACATGCTCACTCAGTTGCACTTTTTGTTTCACCTTTAGCTTTTGATTCCTCTTGATAGTGCAAAGTTCCTTCAAAAAACGAGCATACTTAGGGATACTTTTCACCAACTTAAGGAGGGGAATGTTTACCTCGCATTTAGAGAAAGTCTCAAAGAGGTCCTTGTCCTCTATGATTCTTCGCTCCTTCAATGCTTCAGGAAAAGGAGTTGGTGGCTTCTCGGAGTACAGTGGCGGGAAGTTAGGCCAGACGTAAGTATCCTTTTTAGCAAGACCTTCTGTTGTGTTTTCCGCAGGAGCGTCAGCTTGAAGGCGCAGGGGCGGATCAGGGGTTGTCACCGCAGGGGTGGGGGCAGCCAGCCGGAGGGGCGTCTTTCGTTCTGTGCTGGGCGCAGCTGCAGCCGCAGGGGCGGCTGTGGGTGCGGAAGAAACGACAGAAGGTTCATTTTGTGATTCTTTTGTTGGTTCTTGTCGGATTTGCTTCCCGCTCCTTAATGTTAGGGCACTAACATTCTCCTTGGGGTTCATAAACGTCTAGGAAGGCAATCCTCCAGAAAGTCTCGATTCGGTCCTTGAAATAGCTTCCGCCATTTGGTTAACCTGCTGCTCAAGGTTCTTGATGTTAGATTCTGTTGTTTGGACATGAGTAGCAAAGTGTTTAGTTAAAACCTGCAACATATCTTCAGTTGAGTGATACTTACCTTGGCGGGGTTGTTGTTGTTGGTTTTGTTGATCCCTTCAACGAAAATTCTGTTGGTCACGCCAATTTGGCATGAAATTCTGTGCATAGGGATCGTTCCTAGGTCTTTGCTGTTGTGGTTGTCCATAACCCATTGCGTTTACTTCAGCATCGTCATCTTGAACTTGTGGACACATGTCCATTGGATGATATGGGTCAGCACAAACTCCACAAGCTTTGAGTTGTTGCGGTGTTCCCATAAGTGTTAGCCTAATCACCATTTCCTTCAATTCCGCTAGCTCGGTGGAAATCTCGTTCTTCCTGGAACTCACAGTATGAACTCCTTTCTTAGCCGGAGTCCTTCCAAAGTTCCGAGTTCCTTCTGCTAATTCCTGTATCTTTCCCAGAGCAAGGTCAGGAGTAGAGTTAAGAATATTACCTCCGCAAGCCGCATCGACGATCCTCCTTTCATTGTCTAGCAAGCCATTGTACAAGTACAAGACTAGATCTTGAGTTGAATATCCGTGAAAAGGACAGCTGGATCGGAGGCGTGCAAACCTTTCGAAGTACTCGTAAAGAGTTTCGGTTGCCTCTTGCTCGATATTGCTTATAGCTTTCTTCAAGCTATTGGCCTTTTTAGCTGGAAAGTATTTCTCCAAGAATGCTTTGTGAAGGTTCTCCCAAGTGTCAATACTCCCGGATGGAAGGTGGTAATACCAATCATCCGTCGAATCTTTGAGTGTGAAGTTGAATGCCCCCATCTTGATCTATTCTTCGGTAATGTTGGCCGGCTTCATGCTCATACACACAGTATGGAACTTTCCAAGGTGCTTGATGGGGTCTTCACCACTTAGCCCATGGAAGGATGGAAGCAAGTGAATAAGGCCCGGCTTAAGCTCAAAGATGACTCCTTCCCCTAGTGCCGGTATAGCGACCGCAAGAGGGTTTTGAGCCAAGGTGGGCTGCGTAAGTTGACGAAGGGTATGGTCAGCCATCTCTTGTTGAAGTTGTTGTTGTCTTTGTTGCCGGATGTGCGTCCCTCTCAATTTCTGGATCAAAAGAAGCAAAGCCGGAATTAGTAGTACGGGTTTGAACTATAAAAATGGTTCAAACCAATAATCAATAATAACAATAAAACACAAAAACTCCCCGGAAACGGCGCCAAAATTTGACCGAAGGTATTTCTATGGTCGTCTATACCCGATCAAAAGTAAATCCCGACTTAGCACTAAGAACAAGTATAGTGATTAAGTAAGGGTCGAACCCAAGAGAGTTAAGGTGTTTTAGATGCAATTATCGATTATAATGACAAGTGACACAAAGGGGGGGGGTTTGGTTGAATTGATGCACAAAAACTTATGAAAACGATTAATGCGACAAGTAAGACAATAATGGATGAATCTACACTAGTTTGATTCTAAGCATGCAATTACTACTTTGGTGAGTTCCTTTTACAAGTTTCCAAGTAATCTCCCGTCTCGATCGTATATATGTGTTGAGCCAACCGGCATCAACACAACTTAACCTATTAAAGTTCCGTAAACCTACAAAAACAAATTGCAGGTTAGCTTTCAAACAAAGACTAAGGGATATAAAGAGAAGATTAAAACCATTAAACTTATCTTTATATTTGTATTCCTTTTCTTTAAGTAATCACAACCCGTTATTACTTAAATTTGCTACTAGATTAAAGACCCGAACCCGGAACCTATTAATCCTAGTTGTTTGCATGCACTTTAAAACATAAGGTGATCAATCTCAAGCAATAGTAAACACGCAATTAGACAATGGAGATCAAGGAAACACAAAGTATACTGAATGAAAACTTAGATTAAAAAGAACTTACAACCAAAGTAACAAAGCAGCTTCAAACCAACCCAATGTAGCAAGGGAGTTAGCAACTCATTACAATGGAAAACTCAAGTCTAAAATGGATTTTGTGAGGAAAAGAATGGTTGATTCTAGCAATCAGCCATGGACTATTTATACTACAAAAGACACTTAATTAGGAGTAAATAGCCGACCTAAAACAGCCACCTTAAATGCCATAAAGGTGGTGTAAACAACCGGAGTAAAGCTTCTGGCGTTAAACCGCATGGGCGGCCTTGAGGAACCGCAGGGGCGGTTTAGGCAGAATTGGTTGACCTTCTTCAAAACCGCAGGGGCGGCTACTCAATTCCGTTGGGGCGGATCTTTTAATGCACTTCAACGTCTGACATTTCGCCTTCCTGACGTTTATGATGTCAAACCGCTGGGACGTCCCTATGTCGACGCAGGGGCGTCGACATAGCCTCTTCGTCTTCCAGCTCTCAGGTTGAGGCGCAGGCAGAGGCGCAGTGGGAGGCGCAAGGGAGCT
Organism: Fagopyrum homotropicum; assembly: GCA_033239125.1. Lineage (NCBI taxonomy): Eukaryota > Viridiplantae > Streptophyta > Magnoliopsida > Caryophyllales > Polygonaceae > Fagopyrum > Fagopyrum homotropicum. Next base: position 23,794,126 of record BSWB01000007.1, on the reverse strand, counting down.
GGTCTTCATTTCTTCAGGGCAGGTCACCGCAGGGGCGCCAAGGAGTGGCGCAAGGGCGGTGACACACTTCATGGCCGGCGTTGATGAAGGCGTAGGGAGCGTTCCAGTGGAAACGTCATCCGCAAGGGCGGCTGCAAGGGCCCGCAGGGGCGGTGAGGCAACAGAAGCTTTGCTTCGTGATCGATCTTCACTCCTAAGTGCTTATAACTCCTTCTTTAGCTTCTTTTGATCTTCTTCTTCTGGATCAAGAAGTTAGTAGCATAAACCGACACTAATGCAATAAAAAGACTCTAAAAACTACCCTAATTGATAGTGATTCCATCACCTATCAACTTCTGTACAAACTATCGCAAAACATTTGTACTCGCTTTAAAACCAAAATCCTTTAAAAAGTCAGACCCCATGTGGGTTCTGTTTATTTATCCACTCTACCTTTATTGCATATAGCAAGTGTCATTGTTGTCAACCTAAGACTCTGATACCAACTCTGTAACACCCCAAGTCCACGGGACTTGGAGTGTCACATTGGACTAGGATCTCACAATGAATCCTGACCCTAGCTTGACAACAAGTTCACTGGATCTTACAACAAGACACAGGTAGATTAAAACCAAAGACATAAAAGTTGTATATGATACATCAAAAGAGTTTACAAACTCATAGCCGAGTACAAAACATCAAACCACAACATCTGATACAAAAGATCCCATATCCCGCGCATCCTAATGTACAAAAGTCCTCGGCTGGCCACACCATCTGTCTCACCCTGCAGTCTTCCTAACCTGCAGATCATCTACAACACGGTATGAAACCTTTAGCTACAACAATGAAAAGCATGAAGGTAATAGCACAACCACACATCAACATCTCATACATGCAATGCCACACACATTCATTTATTATCTTTCATTACGTTATTCCATTACTAATTCAACTTTTTTTGTAACACGAGGAACCTAAAGAACCTCGTCCCTTTCCCCGTTAACACAGGGGTTTGCATTGAGGGTGATCGTCACTCGTCCCCCCTGTGTTACTGGCTTTCAGGCACCTCCTTCTAACCAGTAGGCGGAGACCGGTGGTTACCGCCTGTTATAATACACTTGGACCAATTAAATGTAATAAATGGTCTTCCTAGTCCGGTTTAGGTTATAAATGCACAATCATATGAACACACACAACCATCACAATCATACAATCCACAACTGCATGCTAAGTAAGTCCTATGGACTTACGTGATATACTCGTAACATGTACCACGTCACAACTTCCCCTTGGGGAAGTAATCAACGGCTGCAATAGCAAGGCACACACAATCACATATTGCAAAGGTTAGGAGACTCGTCTCACTAACCACAACCAACCTATATCTCAAATCTAAACCTCAGATCCTCAACACGTTCATAAATGCCTAAGGCATATCCTCAACATAACATCTCATCATACTCGTACACATACTAAATCTTAAAGCCATAACCGATATCTATAACATCATCATGATCCTCAACTCATTCTGACACCTGGCTTACATCTAATCAGTATTCCTCAATCTTAAATTTAATCCTAATATAATTAATTAACTTTTAATTAATTAATTAATTAATTAAATTTCACCATAATAACGTTTTGCCCGCAGACCATTTCTAAACCCATCTGTCATCAGATTTCATCAAACAAACAACCCATAAACACCAGAATAATATAATAATTATAATGGAATTTCTAATTATCCATTTTGAAAAGCCTAAGGTAAATTTAGGCCAAATCGCAGTACAGAAAACGATTAAATTCATAACTTATTCGATAACCATGTTAGATTTACTCTTCACTATTTTTTGGTCATGCCTTAACTGAAAATTTGATTTGTATTTTACAGGTGCATAATGTCTGAATTATCTGGGAATATATCTCGTTCTCAATCTCATGAGTTTGAAAGCGACCTGGAGTGCAGGGAGATTGCGTCTCTATCATCTCACGACAACTAGAACTCAAGAAAGCTAGGGGTGAAAGAAACTGGTGGGGACTGTTGAATCTGTTTTGAAACCTATTGAAACGGTAAAGAAAAGAAGAAAAGGAGCGTCAAGGGCTGATATATACTCACATTTCGTGACTAAGAGTTATTCATTGAGGGATGCGGTTGATGCTATTGATAAAGTAGGTGGATCTTGCCAAAGACTTCACAGTAAGTATTGTGATACTTCATTTGTTAAAAGTGCATCTACTCATGGTACTTTGACACTTCGAAAACATATTGAGACTATATGCAAACTTTATTCGGGTAAAACTAAGGTGCAATATGGGCAACAAATGTTTAGTGGGATGGCCACTAAAATGAAGGTAAAGTACAACAAGTATTTTGGTAAGTTGGATAACATGAACTCTATTTTCCTTGTTGTTGTGGTTTTGGATCTTAGGTTCAAGTTAAAGTACTTTGAAAGAGTATGTAAAACACAACTGAATTTATCTACTTTTAAGATAAAGAAGAAATCTGATGAAGTGAGACAACATATGGTTGAGTTATGTGACCTATGTGGAGCTCAGTTTGATAGCGCATGATCAAGAGGAAAAAAGAGGGGTGTGAGTAATAGGGTTGAAACAACAATCAAACCTATTAGTGGGAGAAGGGTTGTTATGCAAGAAGATTGGAGGATAAGGAGATTGAACAAAATGAGGAAGTTGTTGTGGGTCATGAGGTTGATAGATATTTGTTGGACCCTATCGAGAAAGTTGTTAAAAAAAAACGGGTGTAGAGGTGGATTGGTGGAAGGTGAATGGAGATCAATATCCGGATTTTTTCCCAAAATAATAACCAAGAGAAAATAAATACTCACATTAGATTGGGAGGAAAACTTATTCCGAGAAAAGGAAGGGTCGGAGCAAACCTGCAGTTTCCAACTGCGGGTTTAAATGAATAAACCGCAGATCCAAACTGTGGTTTCTTTTTCTTTTAAAAAAAAAGTAACCCGCAGATCCAAACTGCGGTTTCTTTTTCTTTTAAAAAAAAGTAACCCGCAGTTTTAAACTGCGGTTTTTTTTCTTTTAAAAAAAAGTAACCCGCGGTTTTAAACTGCGGGTTATTCACAATTAAAAAATAGGCGGCAAATAAGATGCAGTTGGTGATTCGATCCTAAGACCTAGGGTCATAAAGTAACTCTACTTTCGTTACGCCACTCTAACTTTGTGATTTAATATCAAAATTAAATAAATCATTATCAACAAATCTAGAATTCATGGGTTTAAATGTTCCACTTCATCATAAATCTAATTAGTTTAACTCATATTTTGTATATGTTTTTCCAAATAATAATTATAATTTCATATTATTTTTTAAATTATATAAAATATTTAATAAAATTATAACTCTTATTTCTATTGATATTAAATGATATTTATAAGTCAATAGAGTAAAGATATAATTATGTTAAAAAAATATAAATATTTATAAAAAATAACTCAAATGACTTTAAGTTCAAATTGTAATATAACATTTAAAATATTTTTTTTTATTAATGAAAATTTGATGAGCAATTTTGGTAACTAGGCCTTTTTGAAAAATTAGAGTAGTAACTAGACTTTTTAATGTTTCAATTAAGTAAATATACCCCAACCTTTTGTATTTATTCTCATACTCTACACACTCTTCTCTCAAGGGGTACATTTACTAAACACAAAACTAGAAAAAGCCTAGTAAACCAAATTGTTTCAAATTGGGCAATTTTAGTAACTAGGCCTTTTTGAGAAATTAGAGTAGTAACTAGACTTTTTAATGTTTCAATTAAGTAAATATACCCCAACCTTTTGTAGTTATTCTCATACTCTACACACTCTTCTCTCAAGGGGTACATTTACTAAACACAAAACTAGAAAAAGCCTAGTAAACCAAATTGTTTCAAATTTGATTATGAACTTATCAACAAATGAGATATTTAACGTAAATTCTATAGAAACAACTAGTTTAGTGTCCGCGCCTTGCACGGGTATTTAAAAATGTATTTTTTGTTTTTTTTTTGTGTGATTAATTTTTTATAGATGTCATTTTATTATTATATTTTGTTGATTTGATTATAAATGTTTATGTAATAAAATATACACTTATTAAATAATAACAACATAATTATTGACCTAGTTCGTCATATAAATATGACTACATCTAGGAGCATACCAAACCAAAAGTGTTTACTATATCTATATTATAAAAACCACAATATTAATAAATGTCAAAAAATAGATATATGATTTTAATAAATGTCAAATAATAAACGACATCTATGCAATGCAAAAATATATTCAAAATAAATTAATTCAAAAAATAAATAAAATTTTGTGCAAATATAATATAATACAAATCTAGAAGATAACATTTATCGTGAAACCTCAAAAACATGCGCGACAATTCAATTATGGAAAAGAAGAAGATAAACTTAATATAAGTGTAAACTCAAAAGTTTTGATCGCTTGATATTATTGATAGAAAACGAAATAATTGTAAACTCATAAGATAACATTAATCTTCAAACTTTTTGTGTTTACTTTAGGGAATAACATTATAACCCACATAATTGTAGGTTAACGATCCAAAAATTAAATATTATTCTGATATGAATAATAATTATAGTTGAACTTAATCAAAAGGCTAAGAAGTGTATTATTTGTATAGTCTTTAGACTCCCTATTTATACAAGTTCTAAAATCATCTACTTTAGTAGCTAATCGATGTGGGATAACAAAATCTTTCAAAAAATTTAACTTAAATAGATGATCCTGGTAACAAAAGATTCCTTAAAAAATAGTTTAAAAATAAAGATTTTTTCTCCAAAAAATAGGTTGGTTGGAACAAAAAAAAGTTACGTACAATCTTTCAATAACAGACTGTTAGTTTGGTAAAAAAAAAAAAGATTTTAGTATGTATAATAGATGATATTCATTTGAAAAAAAAAATAAAAAAATTTTTTTAGAGGTACGGTACTTTAAGGAATAATATTACGACCCATAAAATTGTCGGTTAACGTTCCCAAAAATAAAATACCTTAAAAAAATAAAACTTTAAGGGTACGATTACTCTTTCATAAAAATAAAGGCTTAGAGTTACGATTACTTTAGGGAATAACATTATAACCCACATAATTGTAGGTTAACGATTCCAAAAATAAAATATTATTCCGATATGAATAATAATTATAGTTGAACTTAACCAAGAGGCTAATAAATGTATTATTTGTATAATCTTTAAACTCCCTATTTATACAAGTTCTAAAACTATCAACTTTAATAGCTAATCGATGTGGGATAACAAAATCCTTCAAAAAATTTAACGTAGATAGATGATCCCGATAACAAAAGATTTTTTAGCTTACAAAAATAGTTTAAAAATAAAGATTTTTTCTCCAAAAAAATAGGTTGGTTGGAACAAAAAAAAAAAAGTTACGTACAATCTTCAATAACAGGATGTTAGTTTAGTAAAAAAAAGATTTTTTAGTTTAAAAAATAAAGATTTATTTGCCAAAAAATTGTGGGAGCTCCATTTGATTATTGTTTTCACAGCGCGCCATGTCATCCCAATATGTACTCTTTTAGTATGTATAATTAATAATTAATAATAGATGATATTCATTTGAAAAAAAAAAACATTTACGAGTACGGTTACTTATATAGAGTAACATGAAAATATTGAACGTAATAATCAAAGGCCAAGATTACTTTAGGGAATAACATTATAACCCACATAATTGTAGGTTAACGATCCCAAAAATAAAATATGATTCCGATATGAATAATAATTATAGTTGAACTTAACCAAAAGGCTAAAAAATGTATTATTTGTATAATCTTTAAACTCCCTATTTATATAAGTTCTAAAACCATCAACGTTAATAGCTAATCGATGTGGTGGGATAACAAAATCCTTCAAAAAATTTAACGTAAATCGATCATCCAGATAACAAAAGATTCTCTAGCTTAAAAAAATAGTTTAAAAATTCTAACTTAAAAAAATAGTTTAAAAATAAAGATTTTTTCTCCCAAAAAATAGGTTGGTTGAAACAAAAAAAAAGTTACGTACAATCTTTCGATAACAGTCTGTTAGTTTAGTAAAAAAAGATTTTCTGGCTTAAAAAATAAAGATTTATTGGCCAAAAAATCGTGGGAGCTCCATTTGATTACTGCTTCCACAACGCGCCACGTCATCCCAATATGTACTCTCTTTTAGTATGTATAATATATTATATTTTTAATTACATTTGACTTATCTTGATAAATCAAAATTTTTATAAATTAAAAATTATTTTAAATTTTATATTATAATTCAAACTTAAAATCATATTTGTGTTATTTTTTATAAATATTTATATTTTTTTTAACATAATTATATCTTTACTTTATTGACTTATAAATATCATTTAATATCTATAGAAATAAGAGTTATAATTTTTATTGAATATTTTATATAATTTAAAAAATAATATGAAATTATAATTATTATTAGGAAAAACACATACAAAATAAAAGAGTTAAACTAATTAGATTAAAAATATGATGAAGTAGAACATTTAATACCCACGAATTCTAGCTTTATTGATAATGATATATTTAATTTTGATCTTAATTCATAAAGTTAGAGTGGCACAGCGGAAGTGGAGTTCCTTTATGACCCAGAATCCTATTTGCCGATTATTTTTTAATTATGAATTAACTGCGGGTTATTCTTTTTTTTCTAAAAAAAAGAAACCGCAGTTCCAAAATCCAAGTTTGGAACTGCGGTTTATTCATTTAAACCCGCAGTTTGGAACTACGAGTTTGTTCTAACCCTAATTTCTTCCTATTCTCGGAATAAGTTTTCCTCTGAGCCTAATGTGAGTATTTATTTTCTCTTTGTTATTATTTTGGAAAAAAATCTTAAATATCCGAACTTGCAATCACTTGCAAGAGATAAACTAACAGTACAAGTGTCTACAGTTGCAAGTGAGTCAACTTTGAGTACTGGTAAAAGGTTGATTGATCCATATAGATCATCTTTGTTGCCTAAGACTGCTGAGAAACCGATTTGCCTTCAAAATTGGTTGAAATCTGATGCAATTATGGGATTGCAATACATTCCAAAACCAGAAGAAATGGAGATATGAAATTCTTGAAGCAGGTACATTGATTTTCTTTCAATTATGTACTTGTTTATTTGCAAATTCTCTCTTAACATTTTTTTTGTTGTATAACATATAAAATGGGTACTTGACAACAATAATCCTGTTGTTGAATCTGCATCCAATCCTTCCATACCAAGTGTGAAAACAAAAGGTTCAGATGCTTCAGCTTTCGCTCGTGCATTAGTCATCAAAGAGTCCAAAGCTAGGAACAAAAGATAGGAAAAAAAACTAAAGAGGAAAAGGTATAAAATATGAACTACTTTTGATTATTTTCTATTTGATATGTAATTCTTTTATCGTGAAATTATTCATTATTGTAGGCTTTGTGTTGTCGGTTGCCTAGTGCACTTTGTAAACTTTGGTTTGTAATTGAGTTTGCAATTTGCAACTATGCACTTATTTAAATTTATAATAGGTGATTGCTCTTTTTTTTATATTTGTGTTGAAATTTATAACAGGTCAGGTACGGTCCTAAACGGATCAAATTAGGTACGTTCCAAACAGTTCAGTTCCAAACAGGTTTTTGGTTCCAAATGGTTGCAAACGGTTCCGGTTTTGTACGATTCCGGTTCCAAACGGTTCTATAAGGTTCCGGTTCCAAGCGATTCATCCCGGTTCGGTTATAAACGGTTCTCCATATTTATTAAACGGTCTAGTTCCGTTTCAAGAAAAAGCGGTTCCTCACCGGTCCGGTTCCCGGTTCCCGGTTCCACAAGAGTCTAGAACCGTTCACAACCCTAATTGATACCTCGAGTTTTGAGATTCATATGAGATATAGTATTCGATCAAGTCTTCTTCCTCTTTTAAGTGGGATGATTTAATCATCATAGGAAACAACTCTACCTCTATTGCTCGTTTCAAACAGTATCTTAATGCATGCTTTCGTGATAAATTTTCTCGGAATTTAGGTTACTCGTACACCTTAGGGTTTGTTTCTTTGCAACCGTAAATACACCGTGGACATTCTAATTGAATCTAGTCATTTAGGCACTCATCCGACGTCATTTCCAATCAAACTAGGGCATGGTTTATCCCTTGACAAACCTACCCCATTTGCCAATCCCCAATGGTATTGGCGCCTTGTGGGGCATCTTATTTATCTTATTATAACCAAGCTAGATCTTGCTTACTTGATCCATATTTTGTCCTAATGTTTGCAAAGTTCAAAAACTGAATATTGGAACGTCGGGATGAGGGTCATAAAATGTCTAAAATGAAGTCTCGGACAATGTATACTTTTTTCCCTTTCGAGTTCCCTTCATATTACTGCATTTTGTGATTGAGGTTATGTTTCATGTCCTATCACCTGTCATTCATTAACCTGTTTCAATATTTTACTTGGCGATTCACTGATATCTTTGAAAAGAAAGAAGAAACTTACAATTTCAAGATCATTCACTCAAGCAGAATATAGATCAATGACCACCACCACTTACGACAATGAATTAAATCCCTTCTAGCTTCTCTCAACATCTCCTACAAACAACAATGGATCTTCGGTGTGAAAATCAAGTCACACTACACATCGCATCCAATCTTGTGTTCCACAAAAAGAAAATACGTTGAAGTTTATTGCCATATTATTCGAGCCAAATTCAAAACGTTACTATTTGCATTTCCCACGTATATTCAGTCAAGCAACTAGCAGATGTTTTCACCAAGGCTCTCGGCCAACAACGGTTTCAATATCTTCTTCACAAGTTGGACATTCGTGACATTTGTTCTCCAACTTGAAAGGGATATTGGGGTATCCTAGATTTACGATTATATTTCCCACTGTCATATTTTGTATTAATGTATATATATATATTCCTTTATGCTTACATTACATTATTCTCTAGGACATATTTGCATATCACCTTCTATATATTTGTAATCTCTCTTCCTAAATAAACAAACAAATATGTTCATATTATCGGGATATCAGCATTCTACTCTACACATTTTGTTAGCCAATCAGTTAAGGACACCTATAATATCAAACTTATCATGTTAGAGCATCTGCATCCTAGATACTGTGAGTTTCTACCCCTATTTAAATTTGTAAAATTAAAAAATAAATGTCAGAATGGGTGAGGGAATAGAGGTAATGAGTGGAGAGAAGTCTCTTGAAGAAGAAATGAAATCTGACAGGATCCTGCCCAACTCACGTAAATCAAGAGTAAAATCATATTTGTTTTTGTTACTTTTGCCTAAATGTAGGGAATTGATAGGTGTTTTGTTAAAGTTTTATAAAACAAAAATAATTAAAGAAATCCTAGTGAATTTTGGGATGGAGGAGATGAGTTCTTTAACTAATATTATAGATAAAAAGTAATAATAAAATCAGATAAGAAACTCATTTTTAGTTCTGGGATAAAGATGCTCTTACCTTTTACTACGCTAATAATTATAATTTATATATTAAAATATTATTCCCATAATTTCCTTTTATGTAAATTATTGGCTTCAATCGATTTTTTCCCTTGCTATAAATTGATGTTGCTATAATAGTACTTCACACTTCTTTTCTATTTTAACTTCTTTTGTTCGTTGTCCTGTCCAGTCTAGCCGCTTAAGTTTAACCCCACGAAAAAGTAATCAAGATTCAAAAGTGCGTTTACTGACAAGTTACAATAAAAAATGCTCAAACCATCAGTAAATTGCAACACATGTCGAACCCAAAAATCCCAGCACAAAAAAACAACTAAAAGACACCATGAAATTGAAGGCAGTGGCCCTACCTGGCAAGAGATGCTTTGGTTAGAAGACCCAGCCGATCAAAGTGGAGGAAAAAGCTCAACCTGCAAAGTTGACATAATTGAGTTCAAGAGCTATTCTTTTGATTTCAAGGACAAATGAGCAAAGTGGTACTAAAGTTGTGTTACTTTTCTTTCCTGTAAGGAAGTTGAAAGCTTAACTGTAGCTGCATAGCCTGCATTATGCTCTACCAAATTGTGCACTATCTTCCAAAGGCTATATCAACCAACAAGACTATGGAGAAGTTGATGGATACTATGCATTGTAGGCAATATCATATAGAAAAGCCAAGACCGAGAAATGAAGTTGAATGGAAGCACGTAAAGTTGCGTAAACTACCATTATTCGCTTCATCAGCAAAGGAAAGATTGTTAAGAGAAATGTTTTTGACTTCTTAAACTACAAAGCTGATGTATCAATGTTAACACTCGTACGAATATTGAATTGTCGCAAAAGATGTAGAATAACTTGAATATATGATGCCTAAATTTCTGTTTTCAGATTAACAAGTAAATCCTTCTTAAGCCCCAACAGCTCAAGCTCTTAAACTACATCATGTACATATCAAATTTTCCAATATGCTTTTAGATGACAAATATACATACATGAATACATGATGGATTAGGATAACAGTTTAACAGGAATCTGTATTTTGGATTTCATACTCAGTTCCCTATACGGATAGGATAAGTTTCTTTCAACAAAAATATGCAGATGGCTGATATCACCATAAAGTACAACACATGATTCTCAAGCCCCCCAGCAAACAGTCCTAGCGGTTTATAAAGATTTTAGAGAAGTTGAAAATCAACATCAATATATGATTGGGAAATTACTATAAAACCAATTCATTAGATAACTTAATACTACAAGGCTATCATTGGAAACAAATTCTCAACAAACAACTTGTTGTCTTTCAATGGAGTTTTCCTTCCAACCACAATAGATTAGATGAAATCGGTGACATTTTGCTGACAGAACGCATTAACAGGTCATAACAGGTAATTTTGTGAGGTGAGGTATTTGACAAATAGTTTTATGTAACTTACCAATATAAATGAATATTTCAATAGTTGGATTTATAAGAAGAAGACTTCCAAAGGAGCAAGAAAAATGGATTCTTTTTATTTATTTATAACCTCTACAATTGGAAAAATTAAAATTAAAGATACAAGTAAAGATTCAAATGAAAAGCAGATACGTAGATTAAACTACCTAAAATTTGTCCTACATGTGAAAACCATCTGCCCTTCTTCCCTTGCTGCCTTGTGACCAACAGTAATTTTGCTTGCTACCATTCAAAGCACTGTGACATGTTATTGCTTTCATCCAATTTAAGTAATTGTAATCTATGATGTTTAAGTGTAATCAATCAGTTAGCATGCGATTAGGTCTGGAATAAGAAACCTGAGAAGATTATAAATTATGATGCAAACAAAGTGTCAATCCAAAACCACAATTTCCATGGGACTAATTATATGCAGCAGAATTTGTAGTAGCACATAAAGCGAAGTTCTTAACTAAACATGAGATGCATATCATCACATCCATAATGACACATTGACCAACGATATGTATATTCCAAATTTTCTTCATTGATATGCAACAAATTAATACCACGTAGATGTGATGCACATCAGGTGCACATGCCTTAGCCACCAAACATTCATCAAATTTACAGAATATCTGTCTAAAATTTTCTTTTATTGAATACGTGTCGATTTTTAAGAGATTCAGTGGGCAGCATATCCAAAAGCCAATTCAAAAGAGACAATAACATCAAAAGTCAGCCACATTGTCCCTCTAAAATATGCAATACATTCCCATGAAATTGAGAAGTATCAGTTATTGACAAGAAAAAAAATCAAAAGAAAGTGCTCGGCAAGGAGTAAAAGAACAAGCATTCTGAAAGAGATAATAATATACTCGAACAAAGGTACCACATAATGAAGCAACAAAGTCATGCTATCCATGTTAAACCGCAACAGCAAGTCAAGATGTCCTAATTACATTCTCATGCATCTGAGTTATTAGTGCCAACTGCCAAATGCAGAAAACAACGGCTGTATAATTTGCACAGAACCTCCCACTAAACCAAAAACTGCAGAAAAAATTACCTTTTAAACGTTAAATTTAACAAAAACATGCCCATGGAGGGTATTTTGGTCTTTTTTGGAAGGAAAAATCTCATTATAAACTGCCATATTTAACTATAAAAGTTAAGCAGGTAGGTTCTGACAGTAAGAAAATGATCAATTTCTATGTCACCTGAATGAGATTCTTCCTATAAAAAGACCAGAATACCTTCAATAGGTGTTGATTTATTAAAGGGAAATTTCGGATGGTATACTTTAGTCTATTCCGGATTATGCCCAAGAACTTTTCGGTTTCTGGATGGTGCCTCCAAGCTTTATACATTTCGGAATATACTCTTCGACCATCCATAAGGTAACATTTTGATGCAAAAATAATAATTATCATTTACTAACTATTAATAGTCATTTGGAATGTCTAGAAATTTTCTTGGATGGATAACTTTTTTTTTTCCATTCAAGATGTTAACAAATGTTAATTTATGGATGGTTAAAGGGTATATTCCGGAAAATTGTAAAACTCAAGGGCACTATTCGGAAATAGAAAAATCCTTGGGCATAATCCAGAAAAAGCTACACCATCCAGAATTTCCCTTTATTAAATTTAGATTTTAACCTGGGGTTTTCTGAATTTGTCAGTTTACTGTTGTTTTTGTGCAGATTGGCATACTTATTAGGTGGTTATCTGCATTGACACAGTTAATAATATGAAAGTAAGGGAGAAAAGGCAAAGAATTCCAGGGGAAGAGTATTCCACAAACAGAAGAATCAAATCCAGATGATAAAATCTGCTTTCCAAGAAAGTATGGTAGAGAATAATAAGACATTCAGATAACATTAAATAAAAATGAGAAAAAGATAAGCATTGGCAACCAAAGAAAATACTACTTGCAAGTGCATATCAGATATTAGGCAGCCTGCCTAATTAGGAACAAATTTTCACCCTGACATAGAATCAAGCAGTTAGCGATGGCATATTTGACATTCATAAATTCTGGAAATTATCAAAACACGCAGCAAGCCCACTAAAACTAGATTTAGAATCACAGAAACCTACCTTGGAAGTGTCATTGGGATTTTGACAGAAATTGATGCTAGCTGTACAATTATAACTGGTCACCAACATTAAATCTCCAAACTGTACACAGCTGGGTCCACAATTTGTTTCTATCCCTCTTCAGTGCGCTCTCTAACAAGTTGTAGATGGTACCAAATCTTCATCCAAGCACAGATACAAGATTTGTAGTAGCAGTGGGGATGGTCCAATATTCATTTATGTATGTAGATAAGGCATGCTAAACAACTGTGCATTAGAATTAGCCAATAGGTAATGCATTCTCCTTCGATCTACAAAATAAAGAAAGAAGTCATGCCTATTCCTACATGTTCCAACTATATGGTTAGAAAGAGGTTGAAAACTAACCCATGTTACATATGGTGCCAAGGAAATGGTAACAAATTATACAAGGAATTAGCAATAATCATTTTGATAGTAATGATAAATACTGATGATCTTTCAGTGCTCCTACTCTATTAAGGTCAATTTATCAACTGTTATATGTATACATATGCCCCCTAAGCTGAAAAGGAAACAAGATTTGTATGGTTGTCGAAGACTGTCATACTGAATCTAAATTTGGGGGATGAACACTACAACAAACAGGTGTTTTACAATAAGCATAAAAGTTCATATACGTGGGTTCTCAACTGGTGTACAAGCTTAGTGGTGTAACAACTATATATATCTACTGGGGCCTGCTGTCTTATATGTTTATTCACTGGTTGTGCTGAATCATATATTTAAATGCAAAAGAATTCCAGGGGAAGAGTATTCCACATTGTAGGTGAAGTTTGAAAGAACACTTCTTCCAGAATCAAGATCATGTTTCCTCCGTCAATTAGCTTCCAGATGAATAGAACAACTTAGCAATAATCGGTTCTCGTATAACCGTTAAAACAAGAGTAATGATCAACAATAGCAAGTACTTCGATGGTGATTTTTAACTTGGCTCAATTAGCCGAATACGTTCTCAAGCACCTATTCATCAAAACATATAAAATTATAGACAAGCTGATCACTTGAATTCCTCAACTTCTTTTTGCTTTCATCCACATCAAAAATAATTTGGGTCATGGCACTTGTCGGAAACAGTCTCTTCCCTATTTTGTAGATCAAATAAGCAAATCTCAAACTAGTATGGAATGCTCACCTAGCAATATTTTTGTTTAGGTGAAAAATCTAGCAAGAACTCTTAGCAAAGATCAGAACAGTAGAAAAAAACAAAGAACAATCAATCCCATTGTCCTCAGCTTACAAGAATAATTGCATCCATAATTTATAGAGTTTTTCGGGAAAAACACCTTATATAAAACGTTTTTATTTTTAAATAAACACCATTTAAAATTCTTTTTAGATGATGCTACCTTATAAAATATTTATTTTGTCAAATTAAAGCACCTATATTGTTTCTTTAATCAATTTTTCGGTGATATTTTATATCAATTTGACTGAAATGCCCTCATCGTCATTAATTATTTTTTTTGTAATAAAAAGTTCCTACAGAAATTTTTTAAAAAGACACTTTTAGTTAATTGATGGGTAGAAAATTTTTTAATCAAACTATTAATTCATATTTATTAAATGAAATAAATAAGTACGATAAAGGTATTTCGTTCAAAATGGTGAATTATGTATAATTCTATAAAGATTCTTTTCTTTTTGAATCACAACATGACGCTTAAATGTTCGATAGCACTAAGTCAAATACTGGCGGATCATAATTGATGTTTAGTTTTATGCGTGATTTTAATTTTAGTCTAGTTCAGGAGGACCACAACCTACCAAATAGAACGCTGATTGATGATTATAGAAGTTATAATGCACAAGTATAGGAAGTCGACATTATGTGAACTTGCAACTTATGCAAACAATTAACAAACATACTCTAGCATGATTTAAAAACAAGCAGAAGAATGGAAACACCAAACAAAAACATAAGTTACATTGAGAAATTCCGTACTGTCCAAACAGCATGAGACGAACTTTTTAAGCACTCCTGCGTTGCTTAAAAATGCACTTTTCAGCATGCTAAAAAAATCTGAATGTTCGATCATTATTTTTCTTGTAACAATAACCAATGGATCGATTCAGCTGCTAAATTGAAGCAGTGCCGTTCTGACAGGCATTAGATTGTATAGCAAAATACCATACTAACATACCAGAATCTGAAAGCAAATCAATCGCCAGGAAGATATGCTAACAAGTAACAACCAATCCCCTTATACATTATAATGCACTTGCAAACGGCCTACTGTTTTGGCATTTAATCGAACACCTTAGGGGCGTTTGTTTTTCCTACACAATAAACTACAATCTCAAGCCTCAACCATTCTTAACTAACAAATCTATCACTCATTGAAATCAGATTACTAATTATCTTAAAACACCACAATAAGGACAACATATCAACGAATCTTAAGTTAGCCGGCATATTAAAACCCTAATCGAAACAACATACAAAATCCACAAAAACTACTATAAACCCAAACCTTTTTTCTTAATCGCTAGCAACATAAGGAACACCGGAGGCTCGCTAGGTAGGGTGGAGCGGCTTGTGGGCGTTTAAAACTGCGGAGGAAGCTGCCGGTGTGAAAGGAAATATTAGTATTCTAGTTATCTCCGGGTCTTATGCGGTTAGTAAGTCCTATTTGTTAGGCAAGTGTTTGTGTTTAGCGTTATTAGTGTTGTCTGTGTTTTATGGAGTTAATAATTTGTTAGGCTGGTGTCTAGGAGTTATGAGTGTTGTCCGGGTCTTATGCACTTATAGTACTATTTGTTAGGCTAGTGTGTATGTCTAGGAGTTGATTTGTTTAATTTCTGTTTAATCATGGTTGTTGTTTAGTCAACTAGTTTGTTAGGATATGATTTCATCTGTAATGACTATATAAACTAAGTTCAATTTTACAAATTCAGAGCTCTCAATTTTCATTTAGTATCGGAGCAAATTTCTAGTTTGGGGAGAAGAGAGGAGGCCGCCTAAGAGAGACAAACACGTGAGAATGAGTGAGGATAAAACACTTACAAAGATTTTCCATTTTAACGCTCATTACGACCACCGGAGTGAGTTGATGAAATGGCAAAAGACAAGATCAAAGACCGCCAAGCGAACACCATCTCTATTAAGCAATTGATAGAATGGTGTTTGAGCGAATCTTGGATCGATGCACATCCAAGATCGTGTGGGACTCAATGAAGAAGTTAAAGGTGCAAAAATTCTTACGCAACACCTTGAGAAGAGAATTCAAAATTCTAGAGATGAAGAAAGAGAGACAATCATTGATTACTTTACAAGAGTAATGGTGGTTTCTAACAAGTTGTGGAGCAACGGAGAAGATATGTCTAACTCTAAAATTGTGGAGAAAATTCTGCGAACTTTGACCGAAAAGTTCACATATGTGGTGGTGTCAATTGAAGAATCAAGAGACAGGGATGAAATGTTGATTGATGAATTGCAAAGTACACTTTAGGGGTGTAAATGGGTTGGGGACTACCCGAAATTCGCGGGTATTACCCGTCATGGGGATGTGGATTTTAAACGGGGACGGGGATAGGTTAAAAATTAATTCCCCGCTTGGGAATGGGGATGGGAATGAAGGTAGGGGTATTCGCCCCACTCCCCGATCCAAACCCGATCTCGTCGGGGAACCCCGACGGGGAATCCGATGGGGATTCCGACTGGGAATACAACGGGATGCCTCATGATTTATGAGTTGATGTCATACTTAGTAGTGGTTGTTAGTTGTTATAGTTGTTTCGTTAGAATAACTTTCTTTGTTGACTTATTCATTTCAAGGGCAAGCCTCATGATCAATGAAACATGTTCTTATTAGAAATTTGGTTTTACATTTCTGAATATAATAGTATTTATTTCAAGGATATGCATTAACAAGTTACTATAGTTTATACCAGAAAACTCACAGCAAGTTACTACAAAATAGAAAATTAGTATGCCTCATCAAGTTACACTCATGGCATCACCAACACATTTAGTTGTTAACACCATCCATAGCATATTAACATGCACTACAATCTCACCCTTTGTCTTTCTCTTATCAACTCACTCCGACTTAACTTGATTAACAATCAAGTCCCATCCACACCCTTTGGATAAATAACTTGAAACCAAACAGATCTCCTCCCTAACAAACACTGAATCCAAATATGGAGATGGGGATAATTTTTAATACCCGAACGGGGATGGGGATGGGGACGAGGGGACATTATACTAAACGGGGGATGGGAATGAATAGGGTACTCCCCGTCCAAAATCCGACCCATTGACACCCCTACTGGTAATGCACGAGCAAAAGTTCACACGAACCAACAAAGAAGAGGATGAACAAGTCCTAAAGGTGGAAAAAAATATTAGGTATGACAAGAGGACGTGACAGAAGATCACCACGAGGTCGTGGGCAAGGAAGGGGAAAAAGCAACTACAACAAAACCACAGTTGAGTGCTATAAGTGTCATAACTTAGGACACTATCAATATGAGTGTCCTAATGGAGCCAAGGATGTCAACTATACTGAATTAGATGAAGAAGGCGAGATGTTGTTGATGACTTATGTTGATTCATACAAGGCTAAAAGAAGTGATGTGTGGTCCATTGATTTTGGATGCTCCAATCATATGTGCAACAACAAATAAATATTCACAAGCTTGGACAAATCGTTGTCTCATTCGGTCAAGCTTGGAAATGACAATAAACTTCAATTTGCTGGAAAAGGGATCGTGAAATTGGTGCTAGGAGAAGACATGTATGCGGTGGGAGATGTATATTTTGTACCCGAATGGAAGAATAATCTCTTGAGTGTTGGGAAACTTCAAGAGAAACGTGTGGACATGTTGTTTCAAAGAGGAGTATATAAAGTATATCATCCTAAAAGGGGTTTGATGATACAGTCTTGCATGAGTACAAATAGGTTGTATATTATTCAATCTTAATCAGGACCTTCTAGAGCCAAAAAAGAGAAGAATAAAGAGAACTACTACTTGCACGCCACGACTACCACATAATTGTCAAAGCTATGGCACCAACGCTATGGTCACTTTAGCTACAAAGGACTACGTACCTTGCAAATCACATATATGGTTCATGGCCTCCCAAGTTTTCTGGTCTCAACTACTATTTCTCGAGATTGTCTGAATAGAAGGAAAACTCGAGTACAGCCAAAACATGTCATATGGAGATCAATCAAACCTCTAGATCTAGTGGATTCCGATATATGTCGGCATATCACACCAACATTGAATAGTAAAAAAAAGGTATTTCCTTAGCTTCATTGATGATTTTAGCCGCAAAGCATGGGTTTATTTCCTAGCTCAGAAATCAGAGGCTTTGGAATGCTTTAAGTCTTTCAAGAGATCAATTGAAAAGCATGGTCTTCGAACAAACAGAAGAGGAGAATACACATAAATAGAATTCAACCGATTTTGCAATGAGAATGGAATAGAAGACAACTAACAAATGCTTACACACCCCAACAAAATAAAGTCGTCTAGAGGAGGAAGTGAAGAAAATAACAGTTATGAATATGGTGCGATATTTGCTCTCGGAAAAAGGAACTCCAAAGATGTTTTTGGCAGAGGCAGTGAATTGGACTTTTCATGTTTTAAATTGATGCCCAACTCTAGCCGTGAAGGATGTCACGCCTCAAGAAGCCTAAAGTGGAATCAAGTCCACGGTTGTTCACTTCAATGTTTGGGGATGCCTTGCTCATGCACGCATTCCAAAAGAAAAACGAGGTAAATTAAATAACAAATTTTTTGTGTATTTTCTCGGGAGTCAGTGAAAACACAAAAGCTTATAGATTTATCATATTGAATCCAAGAAAATCATAGTGAGTAGAGATGTGAATTTTGATGAAAGTGAGCTGTGAGAATGAGAAAAAGAATATGAAAAACAATTGAGTGAAGAATTAGAGTGGTGAGAGAGAGAAAATTGAAGGGGAGGAAGTTGATGATGATAACAAGGATGACAGTGAAACTAGAGAAATTAGGGAAACACGGGGGCAAAGAGGATACATAATCTAAATATGAACGGGAGAGCGATGATAATAATAGGGAAACACGGGAAACTAAAGTCGGAGAGAACTCGGAAAGAGAGGAAGCGTCCATTCAAGTGAGAGTCCGTAGAGCTCCTAGCTGGATGAGTGAATTTGTGAGCGGGGATAAATTGTCAAATGAAGACGCAACAAATGAAGCTTCCAATCTGCTTTGCGGTACAAGATACAGGGATTGAAGATCTCATCTGCTATGAAGACGCAACAAATGAAGCAAAGTGACGGCAAGCCATGAAAAGTGAGATAAGATCCATTGAAAAGAATAATACATGGACTCGCGCTGAATTACCCAAAGGTGCTAGAAGATTGGAGTCAAGTGGGTGTTCAAGAGCAAGAAAGATGAAAATGGAGAAATTACCAAGCACAAGGCTCACCTAGTTGCCAAAGGATACACTCAAAAGCAAGGATTTGATTTTGTAGAAGTTTTTTCTCCAATAGCTCGTCTATAAACAATCAGAACGGTGATTTTTGACTGCATAGAAAGGATGGAAGATATTCCAACTCGACGTCAAGTCTGCATTCTTACATGGAAAATTACATTAGCAAGTTTTTGTAGATCAACCTAGAGGGTGTGAAAAGAAGGGAAAGGAACACATGATGTACCAATTACATAAAACTTTATATGGCTTTAAATAAGCCCCACGAGCTTGGTACAACTGCATTATAACTCATTTCATCAAGAAAGACTTTCAAGGATGTGATAGTGATTATGCTCTCTTCGTCAAGAGAAACAAAGAAAATAAAATCATGATTGTAAGTATTTATGTTTTTTTAATTTATACTTGTAATAATGAAGAGCTAATGAAGGAATTTAAAGCTTTCATGAAAAGAGAGTTTGATATGTCGGATGTGGAAAATATGAATTACTTCTTAGGCATTGAAGTTGTGCAACAAAAAGAAGGAATTTTTATTTGTCAAAAACACTATGCCGAAAGAGATTCTAAGGAGTTTTGGCATGATCGAGAGCAATCCGGTAAATAATCTTGTTGTGCCTAGAGTAAAAAGGCACAACGGTACAAAGGGTATATTGGTAGATGAGACAACTATAAGTAGATAGTAGGAAATCTGATGTATCTCACAAATACTAGACCAGGCTTGATGTGTTTGTAATAACCGAAAATTTTAAACTCCGTTTAATACTGAATTTAACCGGATTCCGATCCGCCAACCTTTAACTTTTAAATAAATATAAAACGAGATTTAATTTATATCATTTTATGTGACCTTAATTCACATAAAATGATAAATTATGTAACCGGAAATAATTCTGTACCTTTAAAAAAATAAAATGATAACTTACATAATACAGTAAATAATTCTGTAAGTAATTCCGAAATTAAGTTCCGTAATTTCTAACGATTCCGGGCAAATAACGAACGCCCATTTATTTTATTTGATGAGCAGGCCCAATTAGACCCGGCCCAAAGACCTTGCAGCCAGCCCATAATTTTTAATCCTAAACCTAATTAATTTTAAACCTAATCTAATGACTCTAACCTAATCTCAGCCGTACGGTTCCCTCTCCTGCCCTCCTTTGTGATATCGAACGTAACAGCAGCCCTCTTCTCTCCTTCTTTATTCCACGTAACGGCTGAGAAGATCACGCTGTAACCGGCTGAAGTCACGCAGAAGATCCTCTCCTTCCTTCAATAGTAGAGCCAGATCGTGCCTTCCTTCATGACAACAGATCGTTACTTCCTCTTCTCACGCCCACACTCACGCTCTCTCCTTGGCCCTTCTACAACTCAGCCGACGACAACAGCCCTTCCTGACGCTAGTCGGAGCAACGCATCGATCAAGGGGACACGCCGACTGCAAGCCTCCCTCTGTGCACACCATTGCAGCCAACCGACTGGACGCTCTCCCAGACCCTCAACAAGCTAATAGCGGCAGCCCTCTCCTACAGCTTCATTTACGCGAGTTGCTACCCCTAGATCTCACGAACCTCAACTACTTATGTCCATCCGTGAGGCTAGAAAGAGTCTTCCAATCACCGCAGCAGTAGAGTCGAGCCAAGCCTTGACTTCCCTCCTTCTGATCTGTCACGCAGGAGCCAGGTTCGCCAAGTTCTACAAGTAGGAAGCCCAACCTGCCTCATCTGTATCTCAAATCCACACCCACACTGCACCGGCCAGAACCAAGAGACCCTGACGTACGAGGTAACGCAACACCCCTCTTCCTAGTCTATTCCGGGTACGAGCAGCTCGAGTATAACCTTCCTTGGACACAGGAACAATTCACGTAAACACCTAGGAGCTGCTAACATCGAACACCAGTCTAGTGACTTCCCAGCCTTGAAACAAACTGCTGCAGGTGAGTCTCGAAGCCTAGATCAATCGCATTTCTGTTTCTAATTCCAGTTTTTTTTTGTGTTGAGCAGCCATCTTTAGAGCCAACTTTCGATGCCTTATATTGATTATTCACCGTTCAATTTCTAGTATGATATAGAGTGAATTGCATACTGTTATGTACCAGAAGTTGAGACCGATCCAACGGTCGGATTTGGACTTATAGGAGCACAAAGTAGGTTGACCGTGCTGTTGTGAAAGAACCCAGAATTTTGGCTAAGTATAGGATTTCTGGTTGCTTAAACCAACTTTAAGAATGTATGTGGGAGTAATGGCTGGATAGTTTTGGGTAACTCTTATAAATCCTTACCAAACTTTTCAATGAGAACCAAATTATGGACATAGGTTCTAAAAGAGAATATTAGAACTAAATGATAGACTTTTGGGAATTTTCGGGACCAGGGGTAAAATAGTCTTTTTACCTTAGGAGAACCTTTTTCCGTAATCTCTCTTCATGAGATGATACATCTTAGAAGTTTATAACTTCTAAGAGTTTAGGGATGTGATTTTGATCCACGTGCCTTGTGTGACAAGCGTTTGAGTTTCTACGGTTGCGGACCGAGTTGAGAAATTGAGAGTTGTGAAATGATTCAGGTAAGTCCTTGCGACTTACTTAGCCAGTTTCTGGATATTAGTTGGGTGATAATGGTTGTGTGTGTGCAATGTGTGTGATTATAATAATAATAACTTGTTAGGACGACCGTTGTTATTATGTTTAAAGGCCCAAGTGTATGTATAACGGGCCGTGACATCACTGCCCAACTTTGACAAGAGACTGGGAGGTTCTCTATACCCAGACCAGGCAGGTACAAGGTGAGATGCATCGGATCCATTCCGGATGGTTACACGGGGGCGGAGGCGAGGTTTGGGAATCCCTCGTGTCACAAAATAAGTATCATTAGAGTGAATGACTTTAATGAAGATAATAAATGGATTGTTTGAAAGCATGATGAGTGTTTATTATTTTATGTGTGTGTGTGCTATTATTATTCTCCTAATGTTTAGATAACTAGCTAATGGTTGTTTTGTTGTGTTTTTAGATTTACCGTAGGTTAGAACAGCAGTTGAGTGATCCGGAAGTAGTGGTCAGCCGGGTCTCCGTACTCCTTAGAGTGGGGGTTTGGGTTGTTGCTTTGGTGTTCTTTCCTTTTGTTAAGACAGTTAGTTTGTTTTCGTTGTTTAAGTACTGTAGGATGTTAGACCTTGTTGCATTCATCCTTTAAAAATACATTTTTATGGATTTCGGTTTTCCTATTTGTGTCTTGTTGCCAGATCCTAGTAATATTATTGT
This sequence comes from Fagopyrum homotropicum, assembly GCA_033239125.1. Classification (NCBI taxonomy): domain Eukaryota; kingdom Viridiplantae; phylum Streptophyta; class Magnoliopsida; order Caryophyllales; family Polygonaceae; genus Fagopyrum; species Fagopyrum homotropicum. The sequence goes on along the minus strand of BSWB01000007.1, from coordinate 23,771,400 downwards.
CAAACTGAGGTCGGGACCCATTGTGAGGTCCTAATCAGTAATATCCCGGGCTCCAAGAATCCGGGGTGTTATAGTGTTGCCACAAGTTTAATAAGCAGGTACATGTCTAAGCCAACTGAACTTCTTCTACAAGCTGCCAAAAGAATCCTAAGGTATTTGAAGGGAACTATGAGTTTTGGAATACTTTACAAGAAGGATGGTAAAGTGGAGTTGAAAGCCTACACTAATAGTGATTATTCCAGTGATATTAAAGATAGGAAAAGTACAAGTGGATATACTTTTCTACTCAACTCAAGGTAGTAGCATGGAGCTCGAAGAAACAATCTATAGTCACATTATTTACTATTGAAGTAGAGTTTGTGACAGCTGTTGTGTGTGCTTGTCAGGCTATCTGGATGAAAATAATGCTTGAAAAAAATGGTAATGAAGGAGAAGCAAGAACTAGCATCAATTGTGATAATAATTCGTCTATCAAGCTGTCCAAAAATCTTGTTATACATGGGCGCAACAAACATATAGATGTCCACTATCATTTGTTAAGGAACATGTTATCTGAAGGAGTTGTGTCTTTGATTCACTATGAAAGTGCCAACCAAATCGATGATGATATCATGACAAAACCCTTGAAAATTGATGCATTGAGAATACTTCGAAGCGCATTGGGATGTGTAACTTCACATACCTAAGCTAAAGCTTTACAAGCATTAGCTTAGGGGAAAGTATGAAAGGAAATATTAGTAGAAATGTAGAATATTCTAGTTATCAGTGTTGTTCGGGTCTTATGTAATTAATAAATTTTATATGTTAGGCTAGTGTTTGTATTTAGGCGTTGATTTGTTTAATTTTTGTTTAATCATAGTTGTTGTTTAGTCGTCTAGTTTGTTAGGATATGATTTCATCTGTTTGATAAAAAGATTATATGTAATTTATAAAGAGATAAGACAAACTATTTATTTAAAAGAACTCAATCATAAAATTGTCAATTAATTAATAATAATATATTTTATAAAAATTATAATATATCAACCTTTATTTTTAATTAGTATTTTTATTACAAAGTATTATCAATTTAGTAATATTGATGTATATGATAACATGATAGAAATTATAAATTGTAAGTAAAAATAATAATACTATAATAAAAATATAATATTGATTATATAATAATTATACATGATAGAAATTCTAAATTGTAATTAAAATAAATAAAAAATTAGGATGATACAAGATAAAGCCTCCCTAGTTCATTGGCTTACCCTAATAATGATTTAAACATAAAAAGAAAAAAAAATGTCATCTTCTGTTAACTAGATATACTATTTTTTTTGTTTTCAAAATTTACACGCTATATTTTGAATATCAACTTGTAGCAACTACCACGGTCATTTTGAAGAACACCGTTACACTACACAATAATGGCATTCGACTACTCACATGATCACTCGTGTGCTCTCGTCTTTTGGCCTTGTTTTTACAGGTTTATCCAGCTTTTTCATGTACTAAGCATACGGAAAAAAAAACTAGGAAAATGAGTTTTTAAAGTTCAAGTTTCCGAAACTTATACCAGTTTATCGAATGATATATTATAAATATAACCTTATTAAATTTATAATTATAACCCTTTTTAGAAATTTTACACTTACGTTAGTTATAGTAAATTTTGTTCTCCCAAACACCCATGCTTATAAAAAGAAGTTCGTTCAACCAATTCCTACTTATTTTTACTGTTCGATAATTTTTGACTATCAATAAATTTTAGCTTCATCTACTATAAACTAATGGTTCTCAAACGGATTTTCGTTAAATGTAGTTGTAATAGAATTGTTGATCTATTAATTACGGTACGCACTAATCAAGAAAAGGAGCAGGCTCCTCATTTTATGTCTCTACATATTTTCTCGTTCTATTGAGCTTGATCTTTGGGGAATTTGCATGGGGCTTTATCAAACATGGAAAAAAGGGTTCCGACAGATTATAGTGGAAATCGACTCCGAAATGATTCTCAAACTGGTTAACCGGTCTATCCCGAGCTACCACCCATTATCTAGTCTGGTATTAAGGTGACAAGGCTTCCTTCGTAGGAACTGGTGTGTCCAGATCCGTCACATCTATCGTGAAGCTAATGCCGCTGCCGATCATTTGGCATCCATTACTTCTAGCTACCCGGGGGTATTTTTATATTCAGAATTCGCCTACTTCACTTATGCATTTTTTGAAAAACGATGCTCGCGGAGTAGCGACCCGTCAACATGTCATTTGTTAGCTGTTTATTTCGGTTAATAAAAGCACGGAAACGATATACGCCTTCCGTTGACATTACCAAAAAAAAAAAAATGAGCTTGATCTTTTTAATAATAACTCTAATTTTCTGGTTTTTAATAAAAAAATTATTAAAACAATCGGCGACATACTGCCTACTGAATCAAGGCGTAATTAAGATAATTTTTTTTTTTGATAAGCATAACTAAGATAAATTGGCAGACAGATAAATCATTATGGTCTTGAGAGGCAAAATAGCCAAAAGATGATCATCTGGATGCACTAACGGAAAGTAGGTCTGTAGGTGACAAGAACCAAAATAATATAGAGAAGGTCGTCTGGATGAAGTTAAACATTGAAAAATAGTTGTGAAAACTTCAAATTTGAACTCGACTAGGAGCCTTTAAAAATCGATTACACGTCCACGACCCTCTCCCATAAGAAAATCTTGAACCATCGTGCAAAAGGAACACGCCAAAAGTGTAACACGTTAAAATGAAACAAGTGATCTTCGTACCATCCACCTCCTCAATCAGTACGATCAATAAAATCTCAATAAAATTCACACACAGAGGAATGAAAATGCTTGCAAGGCCAGCAAGTCCATCAAGGAATAATTATTTTTGTAGTATTATTTTTTTTTTCCTTGATTGAACGAGATTGTTGTAACAACCGAAAATTTTAAACTCCGTTTAATACTGAATTTAACCGGATTACGATCCGCCAACCTTTAGCCTTTAAATAAAGATAAAACGAGATGTAAATTCTATCATTTTATGTGACCTTAGCTCACATAAAATGATAAAAGGTGTAACCAGAAATAATCCCGTACTTTTTAAAATAAAAAAAAAAACCGATGAGCGGTTCCGTACGAATAACTTTTAACTAGCATCTCAGATTAACTAAATGAACTGACCCAGCCCGAATTGTTGGCCCATATCCTCAGTCGGCCCAATACTAAATTAATTAACCTAATCCTAAACTTAATCTAACCCTAAGCAAACAACTAGACAGCCTGCCGCTTCTCTTCACGTACCACCCTTACGACTAGAGAAGACGAGGACGCTTACTCGCCTGCCTTCGTCGCCTGCCGTTCGACCTGAGCAGCAACCTTCAAACCCGAGCCAGCAATCCTCGCGAACCGTAGCAACACCGCATCGGACCAGGTGAGCCACCATCCTTACCTTCTTCCTCTTCCCTTTGTTTTCGGAACCCACCAGCCGGAGTCTGACTTGAGCCACGCACAGCCACCGGGAGTCCGTCCGCCGACGCTGTCGACCGCCAGCAGCAGCGTTCGACACCAGTGCTACAGCAGTACCGCCGCCCTTTCGGACTCACCGCCGGCAACGATACCGAAGCCTTTTTCCATCGTCTTCTTGTGCGGCTGTTCCCTCGTCCTCGTGTGCGATCTGGACCCGTCAAACCAGGTAAATAGCCTCTCTTCCAGCCTTCGCCCTCCTCTCTTCTAACCCTCTGTTCGCGAGTTTAAAACACGGGAGTTTTGGCCTTCTTGGACCCTGTAGTGACCAGCGAACCATCTTCGGTTTGCGGGGAGGGTACTGCTCGTCCCGAGTACGGTGTAGCGCCGGTTTTCTTCACTGCTGCAGTCCAGAGAGCTGTTGTCGAGCCGAACCGATCCCAGCTGTAGGTGAGTTTGTACTGTCCATTCCGGCGTTAGGCTTCTGTTTTAAAAACGAAATTACAGCAATAAGTATATATAATGGGTATGAATGTGTAACTATATACATACGTATGGGAATTTTGTTTTGAACGTATAAGTATATATACATATATATATATATATATATATATATATATATATATATATATATATATATAATCGACATTAGAATTGTAAAACTAGTGTACTGAGTAAGTATATGTGTATATACGTAAGGATAAGTATGCTAGGTAGGATTATTGTTGTGTACGTGTGGATGTATAAGCTTATATAGGAGTTGTGTATGCCGAGTATATATATACGTATATATATGTAGGTATATATCTAGGTGTATATACGAGTATGTATATATGTCATATGTAGATGGATATATGGGTTTACGTATATGAGTACGAGTTGAGAGTTATGAAATTATGTAGCTATATATAAATACCGAGTAGTTACGGAATTATACTAGTTGAAGGAAAAGTTAAAGTATGTACATACGTATATATACATGTGGAAGAGTAGAGTGGTAATCGGGAAAGAGGAGGAGTGTTGTTCTTTGAGGAATGGTTTCGAGTTTTAACTTATAACTTATAAGAACTATCAGAGAGAAACAATTTATGGAAAACAAGTTCTAAAAGAAATTAGTAGAATTCAAGAATAAACTTTGAGAACTTTCGGCACTAAGGGTAAAATGGTCTTTTACCGTAAGAGAGCTTTTTCCGTAATCCCTTCGTATGAGGTTGGACATCTGGATGTGATTTTGATCCACATGCCTTATTTGACAGGCGTTTGAGTTACCACGAGTACGGACCGATTTGAGACTTGTTAGAGTGTGATTTGACTCAGGTAAGTCCTCGCGACTTACTTAGCCAGTTTCTGGATATTAGTTGAGTGATAATGGTTGTGTGTGTGCGATGTGTGTGATTATAATAATAACAACTTGTTAGGACGACCGTTGTTATTATGTTTTAAGGCCCAAGTGTATGTATAACGGGTCGTGACATCACTGCTCAGCTCTGACAGGAGACTGGGAGGTTCTCTATACCCAGACCAGGCAGGTACAAGGTGAGATGCATCGGATCCATTCCTGATGGTTACACGGGGGCGGAGGCGAGGTTTGGGAATCCCTCGTGTCACAAAATAAGTATCATTAGTAAGAGTGAATAACTTAACTGAAGATAATAAATGGACTTGTTTGAAAGCATGATGGGTGTTTATAATTTTACGTGTGTGTGTGCTATTATTACTCTCCTAATGTTTAGATAACTAGATAATGGTTTCTCTTGTTGTGTTTTTAGATTTACCGCAGGTTAGATCAATAGCTGAGTGATCCGGAAGTAATGGTCATCCGGGTCTCCGTACTCCTTAGAGTGGGGGTTGGGGTTGTTGTTTGTCGTTCTTTCTTTTGTTAAGACAGTTGATCTTTTTCCCTTTGTTTAAGTAATATAGGCTGCTAGACCTTGTTGCATTCTTTTCCTTTAAAAATACTATTTCATGAATTTCGGTTTTTCTTATTTGTGTCTTGTTGCAAGATCCTAGTAATATTGTTGTCAAACTGAGGCGGGACCCATTGTGAGGTCCTAACCAGTAACGTCCCGAGTTTTGAGAATTCGGGGTGTTACAACATGGTATCAGAGGCAGGTTGGCAACAATGGCACTTGAAATCTTCTGAAAGGCCGAATAAGTATTAAGTAGAACCCGAAAGGGGTCTGAGTTTTAAAAAGGGAACTTTTTGGTTTTCAAATGCATGCATAGTCTGGTTGGGAATAGAACAGTACGGCTGACCACCACTACTACCGTGGATCTCAGTATGCTTAGTGTTACGCTAGAAATGTGACACGCAAAAGTCTTAAATTTATACTCGTTATATTTTTCCTAACTCCTAGCGAACCCGCAGTGTACAGGACGTTTTGTAGTAGGGATAGTATTCCGAGGTCGAACACAAAGACTGAGGTGAAATCGAGTCAAATAGTGACTAAGGATAGTGTTGATCTAGACTAAGAAAAGATGAAAGAAACAAATAAATGAAAATCTCAATATTTTTGGGTTGGTTTTGGGGTGATCAATCAAGGATCACCATGATATAATAAGGCAAAACAAACTAAGGAATCAAGCTAAAACACAAATAAACAAAGCAAACACGAAATATGTGATCAAGAGAGAAAAGTGGATTCTAGGGGTTGGAAATTCCGGTTATGGCATAGGACTCAAGCTATCTAATCATTCCTTGGATCAACTATAGTATGTTGGGAGTGAGTATTTCTAGATTGGGATCAATCACCAAGTAGGTCTCGTGGTCCACTAGTCCGTTCCTAAGGTCTCATCACCGGGTAAGTCTCAAAGAGCCTAAGGATAGGAATTCTACACAAACCGGATTGCTATCTAGGGATCTAACCTCTCCTTACCGGGTAAGTCTCGGGAAGGCAAGTCCTAAACATCAATCCTAGCACACTCAATCCAATAGCGGCTTATGAGGCTCACTACTACCTAGAGTTCATCATCTTCGATACTTAAGATCGGAAATCACCGGGTAGGTCTCTTTCCTCACTTAGATTGCTAGCGTTAGATCACCCTAACCTAGATTAAGCTTAACAAACACTAGGATTTCAACAATCCAACATCCTATCATGCAGATTTATCAATACAAACATAATAGAAGCAAACCACGGGTAGTTCATCACATTCCACGGCCGTGGTTTGTCTAGAACAAACCGTGATTTCTAACAGCACTTAATTACGAGCAAGCAATTTGTCCAAGGATCATTTAAGTGTATTCTATCATAGTCCAAGCCATAACCATCATTTCCTTACCCTAGAATCACATCTATTTAGCCAACAACAATCATCTCAACAATCAAACTCAACAAGCATTCATTCATGGCTTCCATAGCAAGTAAATGAAGTAAAATAGAGATGAACAAGTAGAACAAAGAAAACCAAGCTGAATATGAGTTCAAGAAGGACTTACAACCCTTCTAAAGAAGGTTCAATCGTTTCTTACAAACTCTTGCAAAACCGCTTCACAAATCTCACTCAAAACTATGAAAAACTAAGAATGGTGTGTTCTTCTCTTCTTCTCCAATGGAACCTTTTCTTCTCCTCCAAGAGTAGCTCCATTCCAATCTTCCAATGAGAGAATCTTTGTTGTTGAGAGTGTGGGAGAGAATGGGAGTGATGGGGTCTGTCCCTAACAGCCTTGCAGGACCACCTTTTATCCTCCAAATTTGCAAGAGTCGGCCATGAAGATCGTGGGACAGTTGTCACAGTTGTCTGGGGAAAACCACGGCCTATTTCCACGCCCGTGGAAGTCCCAGTGGCCGTGGTTTTGGTGCTTCTGCACTCTATGGATCATCAAGCCTCAATTTGGTGCAAGACATGCACTAACAAGGTCCCATGTGTCCTCCTTAGCTCCAAGCTTGCTTCCCAATGAGTCCGAAGGTGTGTCATCTCGAGGAATGATCCTCGAATGTATCAATTAAGCTCCTAAAGCTCCCAAAATACCTACAAAACATGCAAAAGTCCGTGTAGACGTCTATCTCGACAAAATACATGAATTGAGTGCAAATCGTCACGAACTAGTGCAAACCATGCATGAATGAGCGAAAAACTATCTAAATGAGTGCCTAAACCTAAGTTATAAATCGTGTTATCAAAAATACCACATAGTTAAGGTTTGCTCGTCCCCGAGCAAGTCCCAACTATAGACTAAGGGATGGCATGATTTATGCATGCAGAAAAACAACAAAATCTTTTTGGAGTTGTGCTTCTAATATTGGATCACCTTCATAGTCATGTTTCATGGCAATGGATAAGCAATCATGTGTCAAATAAATGAAAGCACGGAAAGACAATTATACTTAACTCGAAAGCATGCATGGAATGTAAAGATGAAGAAGTCAAGATGATCATGAGTATATCCAATCTAGATCGCTAAGTCATACACACATGCGAAAAGGTCACAAGGACTTAGGAAATAAAAGGTCAAGAAACGTCGTGATTGGGTGGGAATTTTTCTAGGTTATGTGATGCTAATCCGGGAAAGGAACTAAACAACCACAACTTCACATTTTTTTTTTCAACTTTCCACAAGTGTATATTTTTCTCCATTTTTCTTTCTTTTCTTTTCTTTTTCTTTCACTTATTTTTGAGACAATGACATTGGTGTACAAAAGCCGAAACCTTGGTGATTAGCCGTCCTCGGGTTTTTTTTATTTTTCGAGGTGCATCCACACCGGACACACATACCAAAGCTCGTTAGGACTATCGGTTTATTTGACTTTGGTAAGGCACAAACACCCGATTATGTGAATGGTGCCGAGTTACTCGTCATTTAAACCAACGTCCCCAAACCTATATTTTTGTCTACACTTTCTCAACAAATTCAGCACTTCATTCATAACATTCTTTCATCAACAACTTCACCCCACACTTGCTTTTCATACACTCAACACACTAACATGCTCCTATTCCCGGATGGGTCAAAAGAGGTCAAATTTGTATCAATTGAGGTGCTCAAACAACATGATCAAGATGAGAAGTAGAGAAAGATGAATTGCCTTAATCACTCCTAAATGATGTGCAAGAACTAGCATGCAATTTCGACTTTCAATCCTCAATCCAATCAAGGCAAGCATTCATGATCACAATTCACACATGGGATTCAAGATAAGTACTTCAAGTCTACATATACATTCATCAATTCAACACACAAGGCCATCCATAGCCAATTCACAAGACAATTTCATCAAAAGGGTCATTCCCAAGCTTAGAAGCACTAAATTTTTTAAATTTTCTGATTTTTTTGGAATTTTCGAAATATGTATGTACAATGCAAGACATAATGAAACATGTGACAATATTAAACTATCCTAGATGCTAATCATGCAAGTGATCATGAAAACCCTACCCCATACTTAGAAACACATTGTCCCCAATGTGTAAATGAAGTAAAGAAGAGTGAAAGAGGGTCCTCACAATGTAAAATGGTTTGCTTCAGTATTTGGGTTCACTCAAGTGGATTGATGGCGGATGATCCTATCAACAATGGTAGAGAGGTCAAGGTGTTCGTTATGGGGTCGGGACCCGCACTAGGCACCGCTAGCCGTCCAAGTTCCGCGTCCGCTCCACCCATAATTTATGAGGGGCTCATCATCATCATCCACATGCCATGGAAGGCTCCCATGCTACGAAAACTCTAACACACAAACTCCAAACACACAAAAACACACAAAAACAGAAAAATCAAAAACAAAACAAAAACGAAAAGGGAAAGATGTCTACCAATGGGTTGCCTCCCACCAAGCGCTTCTTTAAGGTCATTAGCTTGACCAAACTCGGGGGCGTCTCACTCAAGGTGAAGTAGGGCAATCATGTCCAGCGGAGCTCCCGGGATATACTTCTTCAACCGGTGCCCATTCACCTTAAAGTCTCCACAATGCTCCCCTCCTATCTCAACCGCTCCATTGGGAAAGATCTTCTTCACCACATAAGGACCCGTCCATCTTGACTTTAGCTTTCCGGGGAAGAGCCGCAGCCTTGAGTTGAAGAGAAGGACAAGGTCGCCTTCACTCAACTCCTTTGGGATAAGACGCTTGTCATGCCAACGTTTGGTCCTTTCCTTGTAAATCCAGGCGTTTTCATAGGCATCCAACCGGATCTCCTCAAGAACGTTCATATCTAGCAATCTTTTCTCACCGGCCTCCTTGAGGTCAAAATTTAGCCACCTAATGGCCCAATATGCTCTATGCTCCATCTCCACCGGAAGGTGGCAAGACTTGCCATAGACTAGCTTGTAGGGAGTGGTGCTAATTGGTGTCTTGAAAGCGGTTCTATATGCCCACAAGGCATCATTGACCTTCATAGCCCAATCCTTTCTCGTCCTAAAAACCGTCTTCTCAAGGATCCCTTTTATCTCCCGGTTGGAGATCTCCACTTGGCCACTAGTTTGGGGATTGTAAGGTGTTGCCACCTTATGAGTCACCCCATACTTAGCCAAAAGTGTCCCGAAATTCCTATTGGTGAAGTGCTTTCCTCCATCACTTATGATCACCCTTGGTGTTCCAAACCTAGGGAAGATCACTCGGTTGAAGAACCGCACCACAACTTTGGCATCATTTGTAGGAGAGGCGATTGCCTCTACCCATCTCGAAACATAGTCTACCGCCAATAGGATGTAGAGGTTGCCACATGAAGAGGGGAATGATCCCATGAAGTCCACACCCCATACATCAAATATCTCCACCTCTTGTATGTTGTTCAAGGACATCTCATTCCTCCTTGAGATGTTGTCCGTCCTTTGGCAAGCATCACAAGCTACCACAAAATTCTGCACATCCTTGAACAAACTTGGCCAAAAGAAACCCGATTGCAACACCTTTGCACATGTCTTGTGTGAGCTAGCATGCCCTCCACATGGCAAGGAATGACAATGTCGGATCACACTCTCCACCTCATCCTCCGGTATGCATCTCCGAAAGACTCCATCCGGTCCTCTCTTGAACAAAAGTGGCTCACTCCAATAGTAATGTCTCACATCTTTGAAGAACTTTTTCTGCTGGGCATATGACAAACCTGGTGGCACTTCCTCACACACAAGGTAGTTCACAATGTCGGTATACCATGGCTCATTACCCTTTGACACTTGAAACAAGCACTCCTCTACCATTTGCAATTGCTCATCCCGGAATGAGTCATCAATCGGGATGTCATCTCTCTCAAGTTCCAATGGTGGGAGTCTACTAAGGTGATCCACCACGGAATTTTCGGACCCTTTCTTATACCGGATTTCCAAATTAAACTCTTGAAGAAGAAGGATCCACCGAATCAAACAAGGATTGGCATCCTTCTTTGTAAGGAGATAACGGATCACAGCATGATCCGTATAAACAATGACCTTTGCTCCAACAAGATATGAGCGGAACTTCTCAAATGCATACACCACCGCTAGCAACTCCTTCTCGGTGTTAGCATAATTGAGTTGGGCTTCATCTAGCGTCTTGCTAGCATAATAGATGGCATGTGTAAGCCCATCTTTCCTTTGTCTCAAAACAGCCCCAACGGCTACATTACTCGCATCACACATGATCTCAAACGGTAAACTCCAATCCGGAGGTTGCATGGTGGGTGCGGAGATCAAAGCGTTCTTCAACCTACAAAAAGCCTCAAGGCAATCCTTGGAGAAAACAAACTCAACATCTTTCATTAGTAGGTTAGTAGAGGCTTAGAAATCTTAGAGAAATCTTTAATAAATCTCCGGTAAAAACCGGCATGCTCTAGAAAACTCCTTACCCCCTTCACCGAGGTAGGTGGTGGCAACTTCTCTATGGTTTCTATCTTGGCCCTATCAACATCAATGCCACGGTTGGACACCAAGTGTCCCAACACAATGCCTTCACTTACCATGAAGTGACATTTTTCCCAATTTAAGACAAGATTTGTCTCCTCACATCTCTTAAGCACTAGAGACAAGTTAGCTAAGCAATCATCAAAGGAAGATCCATAAACAGAAAAATCATCCATAAACACTTCCATGATATTTTCAATATACTCAGAAAAGATAGCCATCATACACCTTTGAAAGGTGGCGGGTGCATTACACAACCCAAATGGCATTCTCCTATATGCAAATGTACCCCAAGGACATGTGAATGTGGTTTTCTATTGATCATCGGGGTTAATAGGGATTTGGAAGAATCCACTATAGCCATCTAAGTAGCAAAAGTGAGAATGTTGAGCTAATCTCTCTAGCATTTGGTCAATAAAGGGAAGAGGGAAGTGATCTTTCCTAGAGGCCACATTTAGTTTCCTATAGTCTATACACATCCTCCATCCCGTAACCGTTCTAGTTGGGATTAGTTCATTATTCTCATTAGTTACTACGGTCATCCCACCCTTCTTAGGAACCACATGCACGGGACTAACCCATTTACTATGCGAAATCGGGAAAATGATTCCCGCATCTAGCAATTTAAGAATCTCTTTCTTGACTACTTCTTTCATGATAGGGTTTAGTCTTCTTTGAGGTTCAATTGAAGGCTTATGATTATCTTCCATTAAGATCTTATGCATGCACAAAGAAGGTTTAATGCCAACTAAATCATCAATGGTATAGCCTATAGCTTTCTTATGCAATCTCAATTCATGCAACAATCTAGTAAGTTCATCATCATTCAAGCATGCGTTAACAATCACCGGATATGTAGAATTCTCACCAAGAAAAACATACTTAAGATGAGAGGGGAGGGGTTTAAGTTCAAGTTTAGGAGGACCTTTATCGAGTGGAGATGCTCCATATAATGTTGGTTGAGATGAATCCAAAGCCATGTAAGACTCCTCAAGGCTCCTTGAAGCTTGATCAACAACCAATGCAGTTTGTGGGGAAACCACGGGCAAAATTACGGGCTCTGGCATAACCACGGCCGTGGAACTTGCAAAGCTTTCACTTCGGAGCACTCCAGTAGGTTCCACGGGTAAAACCACGGGCGTGGTTCTTCCCTCCAGGCCGTGGTTCCTACAGGAATTCAACACGCCTTCGTGTGCTTCAAATTCAGCTCTTGTCTCCTTTTCCAATGCTTCCAAAGCCTTGATTTCTTCATTGCAAGCCTCCTCAACTCCTTCCTCCATCAAACTTAAGCTAAGAACCTTCTCCAAGGGGTCCTTGATCAAGATCGAGCTCACAATCTCTCTACAATCCTCTTGCTCGACAATGTTGAACACATCTTCACCAAGGGCTGGCCCTTTCATCATTGTGGATAATTTGAACTTGATATTCTCTTCTCCAATGTTGAAGGAGAGAATTCCATTTTTACAATCCACCAAGCATCCGGAAGTGGCTAGGAAAGGTCTTCCTAAGATGATGGGAACCGGATAGTCCGCCGGGATGTCCAAGACAACAAAATCAATCGGCACATAGAACTTCCCGAGTTGCACCGGTATGATCTCCAAGATTTCAACCGGGTGAGTGATTAAACGGTCCGCCATGTAAAGGGTCATCTTGACCGGCTTTGGCTCTCCTAGCCCAACCTTGTTGCAAAGTGCAAGCGGTATGATGCTTACACTTGCCCCAAGATCACATAGGGCTTCATACTTCACTTCTCCCACCCCAATTGGCACACAAAAGGATCCCGGATCTCTTAGCTTAGGAGGCATCTCCTCCTTCATAGTTTGAATCAACTCTGAAGATCTCTTTGTCATTCTCACTTCCCCATACTCCTCCAACTTCCTTTTGTTGGAGAGTATCTCCTTTAAGAATTTTCCATAGGCCGGCATACCTAGAATAGCATCCATGAACGGAATGTTAATATGCAATTTAGACATAAGTTCAAGGAATTTACCGAAGTGTTTATCCAAGCGAGCTCTTGCTCGTGATTGTGGGAACGGTAGTGGTGGCTTGAATGGAGGTGGCGCCACATATATTGGCTCATCTTCCTTGCTCTTGCCTCCTTCTTCTTGCAATGTCTCTTCTTCTACCACTACTTGCTTCCCCTTGTCATTTCCCTTAGGTAAGGGATCCTTCATACTCAACCCGCTCCTTGTTGTGATGGCCAACACTTGGCCTCTCGGGTTATCTTCGGTTCTTCCGGGAAGCTTTCCCGGATCTCTATGAGCTTCACCTGCCTTTTGGAACACTTGTGCTTCCAACACCTTTTGAGCCTTAGAAATGGAAGTCACCGTGCTCTCAAGACCACTCAACCTTCCAAGCAATTGCTCAAACATCATCTCGGTTCTATCCTTTGGAGGTTGAGTAAATCCGGGTGGAGGTTCTTGTGAAGCCTTTGGTGGTGGAGCTGCGCTTGTGGAAGCGGGAGGGTTCAAGGCTCCATCCGGGTTAGAATAGGAAAACCCGGGATGGTTGTGGTTAGGCCGGTAATTGTTGAATTGCCAGTTGTTGTTGAAGTTCCTTGGGCCTTGATAGTTGTTGTAGTTTCCCCTTCCCATGTAGTTCACATCTTCCTCCTTGGAATACAAGTTTGCTTGCACTTGCACTTGAGGGGTTGCTTGATTCTTCAAAGTTGTAGCACACAACTCCCTCAAAGTTTTCAGCTCATTATTGATTGCATCAAGCTTGAAGTTGCTCATGGTGACTTCACTCACCTCATATGCTCCCGCTTTCCTCCCATCACTCTTCCTATGGGAGTACTTTTCAATCACCAAAGCTTGTTTCTCTACAAATTCCCAAGCTTCATCCACATTCTTTTCCATGAAAGTCCCATCGGAAAGAGATTGAAGCTTGAATTGGCTATCTTCATCAAGTCCCTTGAAGTAGATCTCCAAAAGCTCTATTTTCGGTATACTATGGTGTGGACAATCTAGGAGAAGGTCCTTGAACCTCTCCCAAGACTTGAATAAGCTCTCTCTATCCTTCATCACGAAGGCATTGATCTTCCCTCTTAACTCGGTAGTCTTGGAAGGTGGGAAGAACTTTGTCAAAAACTCAGTTGTCATCTCCTCCCAAGTACTCACTCGCCCTTGTGGAATAGATTGATACCAAGCCAAGGCTTTATCCTTAAGTGAGAAGGAGAAAGCCCTAAGCTTATGGTTGTTGCTCTCCAATCTAGGCGGTCTTAGAGCCTCCATCAAAATCTCATAGTTCATCAAGTGTTGATGAGGAGACTCTCCTTCCATCCCTCCAAATTGATTATGCCGGATCATTTGTAAAACTTGAGGGCGGAGCTCGTAATCATGGGATGCGGGATCTCCTAAGTTCACACCCGGACGGTGTGCTCTTTGTGCCGGATCCATACGTTGCCCTAACGTTTGTGGCTCTTCAATAGCAATGGGCACAACCTGAATATTAACCGCCGCTGGCTGCGGTTGTGGTGGAGGTGGAGGTTGTTGACGATTAAGCTCTCTTTGCACAAGAGCTTGCCTAATCTCTTCAATCTCCCTCCTAATTGCTTCTTGACTCTCATTGGCAAGTCTCCTCTCATTCTCCAAGGCTTCATCCCTTAGCCTAATTTGCTCTAAAGCCTCATCTAACTCGGCTTGAAGATCTCTTCCGGCCATCTCTTTTCCCTTTCTAATGCTCTTGGATCTAGATCTAAGGGTTTTCTCCGGTTCGGGATCGAATGGAGCTAAATCCTTGCCACGAGATCTTCGCATGTACCTAAAGAGTGAGAGATGTCCTGAAAAGCAAAGACACAAACCAAAGGAGATCAAAAGCAACAAGAAAGACCTACACTATAAACAATCACAAACAATGACTCAATCTTAACCTAGTCCCCGGCAACGGCGCCAAAAACTTGTTAAGCTAGAAACGTGACACGCAAAAGTCTTAAATTTATACTCGTTATATTTTTCCTAAATCCTAGCGAACACGCAGTGTACGGGATGTTTTGTAGTAGGGATAGTATTCTGAGGTCGAACACAAAGACTGAGGTGAAATCGAGTCAAATAGTGACTAAGGATAGTGTTGATCTAGACTAAGAAAAGATAAAAGAAACAAATAATTGAAAATCTCAATGTTTTTGGGTTGGTTTTGGGGTGATCAATCAAGGATCACCATGATATAATAAGGCAAAACAAACTAAGGAATCAAGCTAAAACACAAATAAACAAAGCAAACACGAAATATGTGATCAACAGAGAAAAGTGGATTCTAGGGGTTGGAAATTCCGGTTATGGCATAGGACTCAAGCTATCTAATCATTCCTTGGATCAACTATAGTATGTTGGGAGTTAGTGTTTCTAGATTGGGATCAATCACCGGGTAGGTCTCGTGGTCCACTAGTCCGTTCCTAAGGTCTCATCACCGGGTAAGTCTCAAAGAGCCTAAGGATAGGAATTCTACACAAACCGGATTGCTATCTAGGGATCTAACCTCTCCTTACCGGGTAAGTCTCGGGAAGGCAAGTCCTAAACATCAATCCTAGCACACTCAATCCAATAGCGGCTTATGAGGCTCACTACTACCTAGAGTTCATTATCTTCGATACTTAAGATCGGAAATCACCGGGTAGGTCTCTTTCCTCACTTAGATTGCTAGCGTTAGATCACCCTAAGCTAGATTAAGCTTAACAAACACTAGGATTTCAACAATCCAACATCCTATCATGCAGATTTATCAATACAAACATAACAGAAGCAAACCACGGGTAGTTCATCACATTCCACGGCCGTGGTTTGTCTAGAACAAACCGTGATTTCTAACAGCACTTAAGTACGAGCAAGCAATTCGTCCAAGGATCATTTAATTCTATTCTATCATAGTCCAAGCCATAACCATCATTTCCTTACCCTAGAATCACATCTATTTAGCCAACAACAATCATCTCAATAATCAAACTCAACAAGCATTCATTCATGGCTTCCATAGTAAGTAAATGAAGTAAAATAGAGATGAACAAGTAGAACAAAGAAAATCAAACTGAATATGAGTTCAAGAAGGACTTACAACCCTTCTAAAGAAGGTTCAATCGTTTCTTACAAACTCTTGCAAAACCGCTTCACAAATCTCACTCAAAACTATGAAAAACTAAGAATGGTGTGTTCTTCTCTTCTTCTCCAATGGAACCTTTTCTTCTCCTCCAAGAGTAGCTCCATTCCAATCTTCCAATGAGAGAATCTTTGTTGTTGAGAGTGTGGGTGAGAATGGGAGTGATAGGGTTTGTCCCTAACAGCCTTGCAGGACCACCTTTTATCCTCCAAATTTGCAAGAGTCGGCCATGAATATCGTGGGACAGCTGTCACAGTTGTCTGGGGAAAACCACGGCCTATTTCCACGCCTGTGGAAGTCCCATTGGCCGTGGTTTTGGTGCTTCTGCACTCTATGGATCATCAAGCCTCAATTTCGTGCAAGGCATGCACCAACAAGGTCCCATGTGTCCTCCTTAGCTCCTAGCTTGCTTCCCAATGAGTCCGAAGGTGTGTCATCTCGAGGAATGATCCTCGAATGTATCGATTAAGCTCCTAAAGCTCCCAAAATACCTAAAAAACATGCAAAAGTCCGTGTAGACGTCTATCTCGACAAAATACATGAATTGAGTACAAATCATCATGAACTAGTGCAAACCATGCATGAATGAGCGGAAAAACTATCTAAATGAGTGCCTAAACCTAAGTCATAAATCGTGTTATCACTTAGTATGGACTTTAGGTTTTACAGTAGTTGGAATTATTAGCTAGTTTATAATTATAGTTGTTATTCCTCGCACAGATGGCACGTACTAGAGCCACACTAGCTACTGGTCGAGGTAGAGGTCGTCCACCTCTCCCTCCAGCTGGACCATATTATAGGAGATGGGACCCCTATAGTTAGAGGACGCGGCCGTGGAGGTAGACCTCCACTAGCACGAGGTCGAGGTCGAGCTTCTCGAGAGGATCCACCAACAGTGATCATGCTAGATGCTGGAGTGGAGGAGGTGGCTGAGAGTGTAGGTCCCGAGGTCAGGAATGAGACCGTTACTAGGTCTGGAGCGCAGAGAGCACGTTCGATGGAGTCAGGACGTGTTTCTATTGGAGCATCTGAGTACTGAGAGTACCGAGCATACGTCGAGCGTATGAAGGAGGCTGCTAGAACAGAGAGACTTACCCAAGTACCACCTGTACCGGCTAGGTCCGTTCAGGTGACACAAGGAGTGCCTCAGGTACCGGTTGTACATGAGAGGAGAGTGGTGGCTGATAGAGCTCCTACTGGGTCTAGAGCACCGAGGCCGGATGAGTGGTTGAAGGCTTTCAACTCTCAGAAGGTCCCCTCATTCAGTGGAGAGATAGGGTTGGAGGTGGAGCACTGGATTGAACAGGTAGAGACTGCACTAGAGGCGATACGTTGCCCAGAGGATCGACAAGTGGATTTGGTGTAGACATGTTTCACTGAGGATGCTCATTCCTGGTGGCGGACCATACGTAGTCGAGTCACCAGTTGGGAGCAGATGAGGACCATTGTTAGAGACAGATACTGCCCTGTCTCGTTAAGGAGAGAGAGGTTTCAGGACTTCATTGAGGCAGGATTTGAGGACATTCCAATTGTTGTTGCCATCAAGAAGTTCCGGAAGGAACTGACTCTACTTGGACCAGCTGCACCTCCTGAGGAGCAGCATGTGTATCTCTTTTCACGAAGATTGAGAGAGAGCACTCGTTCCTATCAGGCAGGATT
Organism: Fagopyrum homotropicum; assembly: GCA_033239125.1. Lineage (NCBI taxonomy): Eukaryota > Viridiplantae > Streptophyta > Magnoliopsida > Caryophyllales > Polygonaceae > Fagopyrum > Fagopyrum homotropicum. Next base: position 23,753,380 of record BSWB01000007.1, on the reverse strand, counting down.
TCGCTGTGAGACTCTGTCAGACTATTAGGATAGGGTGTCTGCATATGAGAGAGATAGACCAGTGCAGAGGAGAGCTGCTCAGTCAGACAGGCCGGATAAGCGGCAGAGGACAAGATATGATAGTGGTAGTACAAGAGTAGCTATTTTTGGACGGGGACAGACTCAGGGGAGACAGAGCCATACCGCTACTGGTCAGACTTCAGCTGGGAGTTTACAGTGCCACAATTGTAGTGGCTATGGACACATCCGTTAGTGACCTGATTCTAGTGCGGCAAGGTTGGACATAGGGTTGTATTTTGCCGCCAGGGCAAGGCTCCATCTCAGCAGGGTTCTTCCCCTGCAGGTCTATCAGGGAGTGTATAGAGGCAGCCACAGTACCGAGCTCCGAGTCAGAAGCAGTAGTACCGAGCCCCAGGTCAGCAGCAGTCTTACAGGGCTCCAGGACACACATCTTCACAGAGCTCTATGTAGGGATCAGGTCGGGGCAGAGGACGTGGCAGTGTAGCTGATACCAGAGGAGCTCAGGCACGGGTGTTTGAGTTGAGGAGTGCTGATCAGCCAGATGCACCGACTGCCACAGGTACAATCCAGATCCATGACTTACCCGTACGAGTTTTATTTGATACGGGTGCTACACACTCCTTCATATCTAATGCATGCGTAGATAGGTTGTCCTTAACTACTGTAGAGGGGATACCTTTTATGATAGGCATACCTGATGGGAGTAAGGTAAGAGGGACTAGAGAGATCTATGGATGTCCTGTTCGCATGGGAGATCGAGACTGGCTGGTAAATTTTCTAGTCATGCCCTTAGCTCATGAGGATGTAATTTTAGGGATAGATTGGATGAAGAGACACGGAGCAGTCTTAGACATTGGTAGGAGGACAGTGACCGTTGCCACTGAGGAGGGTCATAGAGTGATATTCCGAGGTTGGGACCTCGGAAAGTCCGGCACAGTTATCAAAGCAGTGAGAGCAGCGAGACTGATAGCACAGGGTTGCGAGGCCTTCTAGTGTTATGCCATGAAGGAAAGCAAGAGCCTGACCATAGAGGAGATACCCGTTGCATGCGAGTTTGTAGAGGTATTCAGTGACGACCTGCCAGGACTACCCCCACAGAGGAGCGTTGACTTCAGCATTGAGTTAGAGTCGGGCACGAGACCGATCTCAAAGGCTCCGTACCGTATGACACCGATAGAGCTGCTTGAGCTGAAGAAACAGTTAGAGGAGTTAGCAGAGAAGGGTTTCATACTCCCTAGTGTGTCTCCTTGGGACGCGCCAGTATTATTTGTGAAGAAGAAGGACGGATCGATGAGGCTGTGTATAGACTACACAGAGTTGAACAAAGTAACCATCAAGAACAAGTATCCACTGCCGCGCATAGATGATCTGTTGGACCAGTTGCATGGAGCGTCCGTGTTTTCGAGGATAGACTTGAGGTCCGGTTATCACCAGCTGCGGGTGAGAGATCGGGACATATCTAAGACGGCATTCCGGACTAGGTATGGTCATTATGAGTTCATAGTGATGCCTTTTGGACTCACTAATGCACCAGCGGTGTTCATGGAGTTGATGAATGGGATATTCATTGACTTCTTAGATCAGTTTGTAGTGGTCATCATTGACGACATCCTAGTTTACTCTAGGAGTCGAGAGGAGCATGCCGGACACTTGAGGACAGTATTGCAGATTCTGCAGGATAGCTAGTTGTATACTAAGCTATCCAAGTGTGAGTTTTGGATGTCAAAGGTGGCTTTTCTAGGCCATGTGGTGACTGCTGAGGGTATTAAAGTCGATCTGGCGAAGATCAAGTTAGTATCTTCTTGGCAACCTCATAAGAATGTTAAGGAGGTTCGCAGCTTTCTAGGTTTGGCAGGTTATTACCGCCGGTTTGTGGAAGGGTTCTCCTTGATTGCCCGACCACTTACTTGTCTTCTGAGGAAGACTACTCGGTTTGTCTGGTCTGAGCCGTGCCAGTGGAGTTTTGAGGAGCTGAAGAGGAGATTGACGTCTGCTCCGATTTTAGCACAGCCTGAGGGTACCGATGACTTTGTGGTATACAGTGACGTATCCAAGATAGGCTTGGGGTGTGTTTTGATGCAGAGGGGTAAGGTCATAGCCTATGCGTCTCGACAGTTGAAGACGTATGAGGACAACTACCCCACACATGATCTAGAGTTGGCTGCAGTAGTCCATGCTCTTAAGATCTGACGTCACTATCTCTATGGGGCGACATGTCAGATATTCACAGACCATAAGAGTCTGAAGTATATATTCACTCAGAGAGAGTTGAATAACCGCTAGAGGCGGTGGTTAGAGTTGATCAAGGACTTCGACCTTGAGATTCTTTACCACCCCGGGAAGGCGAATGTGGTAGCTGACGCTTTGAGCTGGAAGACGCCCCGGTTGACAGTACAGCCACAGTTGCAGAGAGACTTGGCTTGGTTAGAGATAGAGATTCAGTTTTCCGATACTGATAGTCAGTTGGCTACTTTGGAGTTACTTCCTGATCTGTTGGATGAGATCCGACAAAAGCAGGAGACTTGCCCGACTTTGACCAGGATCCGAGACAGGATGTCTCGAGATGAGGCCCCACAGTTCACTATTGGTGCGGATGGAGTGATGAGATGTCAGGTCGGCGTTTGTGTGCCGTCAGACAGTGAGTTGAGACAGAGGATACTAGGTGAGGCTCATGCTACCCCATATTCAGTACATCCTGGAGCGAGTAAGATGTACAAGGATGTGAGACGGTCCTTCTGGTGGGGTGGTTTGAAGCCCGATGTGACTCGGTATGTAGCTCAGTGTGCGGCCTGCCAGTAGGTCAAGATTGAGCATCGTAGGTCCGGCGGAGAGCTCCACCCACTTCCAGTACCACAGTGGAAGTGGGAGGATATATCTATGGATTTTGTCACAGGTTTGAGACTCAGCAGAGGTTTTGATGCTATTTGGGTAGTGGTAGACCGTCTGACGAAGACCGCACGTTTCATTCCGATTAAGGAAACGTGGCCGGTAAGTCGTCTAGCTGAGGAGTTCACCAGACACATTGTGAGACTCCACGGGGTACCGAGGACTATCGTCTCTGACAGAGATGGACGTTTCACCTCGAGATTTTGGCAGTAGGTACATACTGCTTTGGGGACGAGTCTCCACTTTACCACTGCCTATCACCCACAGACTGACGGTCAGCCTGAGAGGACCATTCAAACCTTAGAGGATATGCTGCGGGCGTGTGTACTAGATTGGGGACAGGTATGGCCAGATCATCTCCCACTGGTAGAGTTTTCATATAATAACAGCTGGCACGCGTCTATTGGGATGGCTCCCTATGAGGCTTTGTACGGGCAGAGATGTCGTACGCCATTATGCTGGGATGAGCCCAGTAGAGCTGATAGAGTAGCTGCAGATCAGATACAGGATGATATCGCTCGGATTGCCCTAGTCCGAGAGCGGATGTTAGCAGCTCAGAGTCGTCAGAAATCCTATGCCGACAAAGGCGTCGACCTTTGGAGTTTAGAGTGGGTGCTCAGGTGTGGTTGAGAGTGTCACCTACGAGAAGAGTCAGGCGTTTCGGCATTAGGGAAAGTTGAGTCCCCGATATGTCGGACCTTTTGAGATCTTGGAGAGAGTTGGAGAGGTGGCCTACAGATTAGCACTACCGTCGAGATTAGAGGGTGTTCATCCGGTCTTCCATGTATCTCAGTTGAGAGAGTACATTCCAGATCCGAGACACGTCATCAGCCATGAAGATCTAATAGTTGAGCCCGATCATACCTTTGTAGAGTACCCAGTAGCTGTCTTAGAGCGCAATACTAGACGTCTGCGGTCCAAGGAGATACCTATATTGAGGATCCAGTGGTCTAGACGAGGAGCTGATGAGGCCACTTGGGAGACCGAGGAGAGTATTAGACGTAACTATCCGAGTTCTTTGAGGGGTGAGAGGTTACTCTTGTAGCGACGAGTTAGTACTCGGATGTTGTGTTGTTTTGACCATTCAGGTTTTTATATTGGATTGGGTGATTATGTTTTATGTGATGCATGTCTGAGTATGATGTTTGAGTAGTTGCATGGTAGAAAACGAAAATGTTTAGAAAACTAAAATATACCAAAGGAAACGTGTGATTAAAAGAATCATTCTACGTTTCGGGACGAAACTTCTTTTAAGAGGGCACTGATGTAATAACCGAAAATTTTAAACTCCGTTTAATACTGAATTTAACCGGATTCTGATACGCCAACCTTTAGCCTTTAAATAAAGATAAAACGAGATGTAAATTCTATCATTTTATGTGACCTTAGCTCACATAAAATGATAAAAGGTGTAACCAGAAATAATCCCGTACTTTTTAAAAAAAAAAAAAAAGAAAAACCGATGAGCGGTTCCGTACGAATAACTTTTAACTAGCATCCCAAATTAACTAAATGAACTGACCCAGCCCGAATTGTTGGCCCATATCCTCAGCCGGCCCAATACTAAATTAATTAACCTAATCCTAAACTTAATCTAACCCTAAGCAAACAACTAGACAACCTGCTGCTTCTCTTCACGTACCACCCTTACGATTGGAGAAGACGAGGATGCTTACTCGCCTGCCTTCGTCGCCTGCCGTTCGACCTGCGCAGCAACCACCAAAGCCGAGCCAGCAATCCTCGCGAACCGTAGCAACACCGCATCGGACCAGGTGAGCCACCATCCTTACCTTCTTCCTCTTCCCTTTGTTTTCGGAACCCACCAGCCGGAGTCTGACTTGAGCCACACACAGCCACCGGGAGTCCGTCCGCCGACGTTGTCGACCGCCAGTAGCAGCGTTCGACAGCAGTGCTGCAGCAGTACCGCCGCCCTTTCGGACTCACCGCCGGCAACGATACCGAAGCCTTTTTCCGTCATCTTCTTGTGCGGTTGTTCCCTCGTCCTCGTGTGCGATCTGGACTCGTCAAACCAGGTAAATAGCCTCTCTTCCAGCCTTCGCCCTCCTCTCTTCTAACCCTCTGTTCGCGAGTTTAAAACACAGGAGTTTTGGCCTTCTTGGACCCTGTAGTGACCAGCGAACCATCTTCGGTTTGCGGGGAGGGTACTGCTCGTCCCGAGTACGGTGTAGCGCCGGTTTTCTTCACTGCTGCAGTCCAGAGAGCTGTTGTCGAGCCGAACCGATCCCAGCTGTAGGTGAGTTTGTACTGTCCATTCCGGCGTTAGGCTTCTGTTTTAAAAACGAAATTACAGCAATAAGTATATATAATGGGTATGAATGTGTGCTGAATGTGTAACTATATACATACGTATGGGAATTTTGTTTTGAACGTATAAGCATATATATATAATCGACATTAGAATTGTAAAACTAGTGTACTGAGTAAGTATATGTGTATATACGTAAGGATAAGTATGCTAGGTAGGATTATTGTTGTGTACATGTGGATGTATAAGCTTATATAGGAGTTGTGTATGCCGAATATATATATACGTATATATATGTAGGTATATATCTAGGTGTATATACGAGTATGTATATATGTCATATGTAGATGGATATATGGGTTTACGTATATGAGTACGAGTTGGGAGTTATGGAATTATGTAGCTATATATAAATACCGAGTAGTTACGGAATTATACGAGTTGAAGGAAAAGTTAGAGTATGTACATACATATATATACATGTGGAAGAGTAGAGTGGTAATCGGGAAAGAGGAGGAGTGTTGTTCTTTGAGGAGTGGTTTCGAGTTTTAACTTATAACTTATAAGAACTATCAGAGAGAAACAATTTATGGAAAATAAGTTCTAAAAGAAACTAGTAGAATTCAAGAATAAACTTTGAGAACTTTCGGCACTAAGGGTAAAATGGTCTTTTACCGTAAGAGAGCTTTTTCCGTAATCCCTTCGCATGAGGTTGGACATCTGGATGTGATTTTGATCCACATGCCTTATTTGACAGGCATTTGAGTTACCACGAGTACGGACCGATTTGAGACTTGTTAGAGTGTGATTTGACTCAGGTAAGTCCTCGCGACTTACTTAGCCGGTTTCTGGATATTAGTTGAGTGATAATGGTTGTGTGTGTGCGATGTGTGTGATTATAATAATAACAACTTGTTAGGACGACCGTTGTTATTATGTTTTGAGGCCCAAGTGTATGTATAACGGGCCGTGACATCACTGCCCAGCTCTGACAGGAGACTGAGAGGTTCTCTATACCCAGACTAGGCAGGTATAAGGTGAGATGCATCGGATCCATTCTTGATGGTTACACGGGGGCGGAGGCGAGGTTTGGGAATCCCTCGTGTCACAAAATAAGTATCATTAGTAAGAGTGAATAACTTAACTGAAGATAATAAATGGACTTGTTTGAAAGCATGATGGGTGTTTATATTTTTACGTGTGTGTGTGCTATTATTACTCTCCTAATGTTTAGATAACTAGCTAATGGTTTCTCTTGTTGTGTTTTTAGATTTACCGCAAGTTAGATCAGCAGCTGAGTGATCCGGAAGTAGTGGTCAACCGGGTCTCCGTACTCCTTAGAGTGGGGGTTGGGGTTGTTGTTTGTCGTTCTTTCTTTTGTTAAGACAGTTGATCTTTTTCCCTTATTTTAAGTACTATAGGCTGCTAGACCTTGTTGCATTCTTTTCCTTTAAAAATACTATTTCATGAATTTCAGTTTTTCTTATTTGTGTCTTGTTGCAAGATCCTAGTAATATTGTTGTCAAACTGAGGCGGGACCCATTGTGAGGTCCTAACCAGTAACATCCCGAGTTTTGAGAATTCGGGGTGTTACAATTGTTCGACATGTTCAAGTGAGGTATTTGCTCTACAAGCTCTAAGAATGAAAATGGTCGCTCAACAAACAGGCTATTTTGTTGTGTATTCTCACCGAGTATGCACAAGCAGGGATTTCTACTGCTTGTATGGGCCTGTTCTTCCATTTCCACATTTCTTGTAGATGATGTTTCTTCCAGGTAGTCTCCTGTGATGGCCCTCTAACATTTTTCTTTCGTCAAAATGGCCTTCATCTTAACTTGCCACATGACGAAGTCAGAGACTCCATCAAATGGTTTCACCCTAATGCTGCTTTCTGCCATCTTTCTCCTGTAGACAGAAACTAAACACAAAAGTCAACAATCAAGATAAAAAGTATAAAGAAGAAAGACAAGAAGAACATGTAATAAAACCCTATAATCACACATAGAAGAAAGAGGAACACTACATAGATCAATAAAGAAGATTTAACCACACAAGGTAAATCATAGTGAGCGGAAGCCAAACAAATATGAAGGATAAACAAAACACCAAGAAAATTTGTAAACCCATAAATTAGGGTTTTTCAAAAACAAAAAGAAACCAATCAAAGAACGCGTTTTTAACAAGAAATGCTCTAATACCACTATGTAAAACTATATTCTAAGGTTTCTATAATCCTTAGTCGTAGAATCGACTAAAGAAACAAACACATGAACACAATCGGTTGGTAACGCAGTTCAGGGTTTTCCCTACCTCTGCGGGACCTCAAGAGGGGAGAACCGGTCCCAAGTTTCACTAGGTATCCAAGAACAAGGTTATAAACATAGGACTTCGAGACACTAGCAATTCTACAGATCTAGCAAAGACTATAACCAGAAAGAACATAGGAGATAAGAGAAGCAAGGATAAAGAAAATCCCCCTCAAAGGCACCTTAACGAAGATCTGAGATTGATCTTCGTCACACTCGCAAGCCAACATAGCGATGGTGAGAAGAGATCCAAGAGATGGCATATCTCTCAACTTTTTCTTCCACTTTCTCTTCCAGCTTCAGATCCTTCTTACTTCGAGCAAGATTTGGACGATTTGTTCTTCTTCCCTCTCCATTCTCTCTTTCTCTCTTGAGACGACACAACGAGTTGCACCACTAGGGTTCTTTGAAGCTTTTAATAAGCAAGCTTATATACCCAGGCTCAATTTAAGTTGAACGACGCATTTTGCAAAACGCGTTAGCAACCCTAAGCCGAGTCTTCAATCTTCAAGTGAGCGGCACATACATCATTCAACCGGCCTAATAACGGGTCCAAGGAGATAGTGGGCCGACAAGCCCAATTACAACAATGCAGGAATTACACATACAAATCGCACATATATCTTATACAACATAATACCTCCTAACCATATAATAGACTACCATATGTTATAATCTCATCACCATACTAGTCACTAAGCTACCTTACTTAGTTTCCTAAGTAGCAATATTAGATTCTAGTAGGCATTAAGACCCATAACATGGCAACCTATCGTATGACTCTTAATTACATGACTCTACCTAGATCAATGTATTACATGCTAGATTTATACTCGAAGTCCTGTGTTACAAGTCTTAATACAAGAATTAGAATCACAACACCATTTTATTTGTCGCCCATTTGAGCGAGCTACCATAGATACAGTTGTTAAAGCATGTTGGAGTTTTTAGATGAAAACTGGTGCAAGCGGTTGTAGGTAGTTCAGACAACCTTGTCTCCTCATTATGTAAATGTTAAGGTGGACTGATCTTACCACAAGATGGAAATCACAGTGTATATTTGGATAGTTATACTGTTGAGACTTGATACATAAAATAATTATAGAATCCATGTATTTCATAATAATCATATCTACCTAATATAAAAGAGGGTAGGAAAATCACCTCACATGCCCTCGTCTCCTTCCTCGGATTGATCGACACCGTCTCCAATGACTCCAACATCTCAAGTAAGCTTTTTAACCTCCTCTCTCCTTTCCTTTCATGTCCTCACAACTTTCATCTCTCCTCCTCCTCTCACTTCTTTGGCTTCTTACCTTCGCTTCGATTTGAAACAAAGAGAATTAGAATGACGAACATGGTGGGATTTGTACTGCTTGCTTCTTTTTTGGTTCAGATCTAGGTATTTTGCTTATCCTTTCTTCTTCTACTCGCTTTTTCATTTAGTCGTGTTGGAAAAATTCGCGCGTTTCCGATCCTCACCGAGTATGTACAAACGGAGTATTTTGTTGTGCATTTTATACCAACCTCACTTACAAGCTCTTTTTAGAAGCCTTTGTTACTCTCTTCTCGATGGAGTTGTACATTTGAAGGGTGGTCTCACCTATTTATAGTCATTGCCATCGCCTCTATGGGAAGGTTCCGGGCCTCAATTTTCCTAGGTCATTCCAGAGCGTTGTCGCTCTATTGTCCTATACAGATCTAGAACTCTTCCTAGGTTTATAGTCTATTCTACGAGGTTCTGCCGAGTTCTAGTTATCTCTATTGTCTTCTAGGTAGCTCGCCTCCTTCCGGAAGGTTCCGCCACCATCCGGAGTATGCTCCATTCCAGAAGGTTTCACCATCTTTTGGAATGTTACACGTACCACCTTCCGGAATATTCCGCCTTCTTCCGGAATGTTCTGCCTTCTTCCGAAATATTCCTCCACCTTCCGGAGTAATCCATCATTGCAATATTTATATTTGAAAATATAAATTAGATTCATAAGTCGTCCCGCAACAACGGTGAAATTAAAATCCTTTTTTCACATGTTGATTTTATTCAACAGTTATAATTTGTAAATCAATTAAGATTTTCATCCCTCAAGAGTCAAAAGGTATGCTCCTTTTATTCTGTTTCATACACAATTCTTCCACTACAGATTCGTTGATATGTGATACTTCATTCACTACTATTTTAACAGGCAAAATTCCTGTAAAATTGGGTGATCCCTCTGAGCTTGTGGATTGTGTTGATTGCTTTTCTACGATTACGTGATATTCACTATCAGTTCGGTCCTTGAGATTTTAGTATAGTGAGCGGTATTATTTATGGATATTCTAAACTTATATTAAGCGATTTAAATAATACAAAATCTTTTATTTAATAACAAATATTGTTTTAGAATTTCAATATAGAAAATTTAGGTCTACAGTTTATAAAAGGTATTAAAAAAACTTCATATCATTTGACATGTGTCTAACCAAATTGATCTATGGATTGCAAGTCAGATTTTTTTCTTAATCACAATATAAAAAACGAAAAAGCTAAATGTACGATATTCGTTTTACTGACAACAAAGATGAACGCTGGGCGATGGCGCTCAATAAGTGGCACAGCCTGACGAAAGCGCTCAATGAGCGCCATTGCTCGCCGAAAGCGCTTAATTTGAGCGCTGACTCTGGCGCTTGCGCTCAAAGAGTAAATTAGGTTTAAGCTCCGGTGCTTTTCAGTATCGCTCACAATTGCCGCTACTCTTCTCTTCCCTGGCGACTCTTCCTCCATTGTTGTTCTCTCCCCGACAAATTATGACAGGTTGGTGCTCTTCCGTGGCAACGCTTCCTCCATTGCTTTTCAATATCACTCTCAATTTGCGGCTACCTTTTCAATATCGTTAACAATTGCTGCTTTTCATTATCATCCGTTTCTCATCAAATTGTCCCTGCATTCCAGTACCGATTATTAGTTCAATGCCGAGAAAGTACTTAAGTCAATCTAGGGACTGAACTTCAAATTCAGCTTCCAACTTTTTCAGATTTTTATAGCGGTGGCATCTATGACTATAATATCATCAACATATACAAGGAGAATAGTCTTTCCCTCCCGAAGCTGAATGTTTGATGAACAATGTATGATCTCCTGTTTGTAACCAACTCTTCTCGTATCAGACCTGAGCCTCCCAAAACAATGCCTTAGGTGATTGATTTAACCTATAAAGAGTCTTCTTGGGTAAACTTCACTATCGTCCAATGCTGATTAGTATCAATGGAATTAACACAGGGGCTGCAGTGTAGATAATGTGTTTTATGTTAAATTCTATTGATAAATTTCCTGGATTTGTTATTAATTGACTGATAATGTTGTTGTTAGAGCCATTGCACAGGATGTTGATGGAGCCTCTCATTCATACCAAAATCATCAACCCAACATCCAAACAAAAAAGAAACTTAGCAAACAAAAGCTGATATGTTTTGAGTGTTTAAGTGCTATTGTCATATTTTTGCATAAAACAAAAACAGTCATCTATTTATGTGCTACTGTCACATTTTGATTCATTTTTATGATATGTTTCGAGTGTTTCGATCTAGTTGAGCTAGTTGAAAAAATAAAAGAAAGAAAGAGAGAAGCAAGGAAGAAAAAGAAAAGCAAAGAACCTGTAGACTAAATGACTAATTGTTCATTTATTATTGTGTTGTCATTTTCAGTTCTGTGTGAAGAACAGATGCATCAGTAGATTCAAACCAGCACAAAGCCAAAAGATGTTCATATATTATTTGCTTTTGTTCCATATATCCTACAGCAACAGTAAGGCCCCAAGAGTAAAGTAAACGGGGAGAATCAGCTGTCGGACAAATTTGTAGATAGCAGAAATAATTTTTTTTTAAAAAAATGGGTTTTGAGTGCCGGCGCCTTTTGCCGGCGCCCAAAGTTATAAAAGAAATAAAAGCGTATGCACTTGAGCTGGCGTTTGAACGTGGTCGTCGGCGCCATCAAATAGCGCCCAAGTTAAACGTCAACACTAAGCGTACATTTATGGTACCAAGTAAATTAAAATTTGTGTATTTAACACGACCCTAAAAAAATAGGGGATAGAAAATTCGTCAAAGGTTGATATAAAAAAATAGAGAATAGAAAAGTCGTGGTTGAGGGTGCATTTGTGACTGATTTACAATTTGATATATATAAAAAAAATTAAATTTTTGTAAAGGAAAATAAGATTAAAAAACTAAATAGTATTGTTTTAGAAAAATATTTTAACAAATTACAAAAAAAAAGTTTGATGTTTTCAGCATCGTAAATATTGAAAATATAAGGTATCCTTTTTTTTTTAATTTGAAACTAATACTAATTGAAAAAAATATATGTATAATACTATTTTTTTTTTAATTTTTAGTGCCCCACCTGGACTGTGGCCCATAAGGCCCAGTACTGGGCCGGCTCTGCTCACTACTATGTTAACTAGCAAAATTCCTGTTGAATTCGGTGGTCGCTCTGAGCTTGTGAATTTATATTCACATGAGAATTATACTCCCTCCGATCAAAAATAAGTGTCGTTTTAGCATTAGAAATTTGATCAAAATTATCTGTCGTTTTAAGTTTTCAAGGCCAATAAATGAACAATAATTATAAGAAATGTTCTTGAAAATTGGTGTAAATGATTAATTTTAGTTCTAAAATCTTTCTTATTGGTTTAAAAGAAGGTTGAATATTAAATATGTGATAAGATTTAGAAAAACTTTACAAAATCTATGTTATTTAATATTTTTCTTAAAAATTGTGTCAAAGGCTAAAATGACAGTTATTTTTGATCGGAGGTAGTATATATTTGGTCCAATTCCACGTGAGATTTGTAAGCTGAAAAAGTTATTTATTCCTCAAATTCCGAAGAAAAAGGATTTTTTAATTCATAAAAAAAATTAAGTAAAATAATATTGAATGAGTGCATTTATTAGGCAAAATCACTGCTTACCACGGAAAACATGTCACTTGCAAGTGTATAGCTTTGAAATTGAGAAGGATTTGTACATTGTTTTTATGTGTTTGGTAGACTGTGACAGTGATTCGATGCACTAAATAACATGTCGTATAATGAGGTGCATCTTATGATTTGTGCTTGTGCAAAGAAATTCCACACTAATGAAGCGATCGATCAATTATGTATTTAATGTTGAATTATTTGTTTCTAAAGCTTTCCATAGTAAGAAAATGCAAACAAGGCCATTCGCATGATGTACAATATATTGTCAAATCCCACATATTTTCAAATGTATTCTCGTGATGGTGTTTCATATTTTGTTTTGTTAATATTATTTTTTTTTTTTTTGAAACAATTTGGTTTACTAGATTTTTTTTATAGTTTTGTGTTTAATAAATGTAACCCTGAGAGAAGAGTGTGAAGAATTTGAGAATGAATACAAAAGGTTGGGACATATTTACTTAATTGAAAAATTAAAAAGCCTAGTTATTACTATAGTTTTTCAAAAAGACCTGGTTACCAAAATTGTCCATTATTTTTTAAGATAAAATTATTTAAAATCACTCGTTAGATAGGATCACTTTGCATCTAACCACCCGTTAGTTGACTAATTGCCTAAACCACCCGTAACAAGTACTTAATTTGTTATCAAAATATAACACTTGTCCTATTTTCGTCCAAGAAAACATTAATGGGTCTCACTTTTAAACATTTTTAATATTCTTCTCTTTAAATTATGAACCAAATGAATAAATTTCGGCCCGAACCGATTTATCTTAAAAAATAAAATATCTTTTTCCAAATATATTTTTGGAAAATTTTCAATGAAAATAAATCCTGTACAATAAATTTTTGATTTTTTTTAGAATTTTTCTTTCTCTTTTTAGTTTAAAATTTTTTGAAAATAATAAAATGGATTTTTTACATAAATCGAAAACAATTTTAAAAATGAAAATTAATAGAAAAGAATTCCAAAATTAGATATAAATTTTTTTTAAAATATGTGTTAAATACAAAAGTGGATGGTAGAAATTGAACCTGAGACCTTAAAGTAAGGTCCAAATGTTCACAACCATTGAAGTACTTTAATTTATGTGTTATAAATTTATTTATTTTATATTTAATATGCTCATTTATTTTCTTTTTTGAAAAAAAGATACCCGCCGCCTCGAAGCCCGACTCGTGCAAGTACGTACAAGGCACCAGACTCGAACTCCAGCCTCGGCCTGGAAAATGGATAAGTTTTTTTCCCCTCCCTCAAAAGTTCAACCCGAATCTTGACCCGGGTCCGGGTTTGACCAAATTTAATTATAACCCGTAAAAGTTAAAATGTTATTGTTTGTATAGTTAGTCTCATTGTAATATAAGTGGTATAACATAAACTCTTGTCTAAGTATACAACGAAATGGTAGTCCATGCATAGAGTACTTTTTTTTGTTGAGAAAATACCTAGAGTACTTGATCCATAACCATATGCTATATTATATATACAAAGAAATAAAATAATTCTTCAAAACAAAATGATTAAAATTGACAATAAGTTAAAACTTATTCATATTATTAAAGTAACATAGTAATAATTTTTTTTTATCATGTATGTATAGAGTATGCATATATAAGAGCTTAACTTATAAATAAAACAAAGTGTTATGATAAATAAGTGAAAGTATATGGTGAGGTGACTAATATAAATGAGAATAACATTTGCCCATCTTGAGGAGCATATGAATCCAGGCAAATTTTTGCACACAAGAAGCAAAATGGACGAGTTTATACAAATTTTTGTTTATCATTTTGTCTTCATATTTTCAGAGCTACGCATCAAGGGCCCGTTTGGTTTGAACTCCGAAATCGGAAACGGAATGGAAACGAATCTGGTCAATATGTATACCATTGTTCATGAAAGTTTTTGGAATCATTCTTTGTGGTTTGAAGGAATTGGAGTAGAGTTTGATTACTTTTGATATCCTATAGGGTAACAAAATGTGGGGAAACAAGTGCATTTTGTATTAATACACAAGGAATGATTCCACAAAATTTCATGAATAATGATATACATATGGACTAAATTCGTTTCCATTCCGTTTCCGTTTTCGGAGTTGGAACCAAACGGGCCCTAAGTATATTGGTAAGTGGCAGTCACTATTTTATTTATGGATATGTACGACTTACCCTCCTCTTATCTCAGCTTTCCCCTAGCCTAATATGAATGCTCTTCAGTGTCGTCGTTTTCAAATTCAAATACAGAATTTGCGCCATGCATGCACAGCTATTGTTTACGATGGTTTAAATGATGGGTCAACCGACCATTGACCTTAATAGATGCGATGCATCTACTTGCTCTTGTCAGGATGTCGCGTAAATTCAATATAAGAATTCATTGCTACATGTTTCCCTCACTAATTTCTTCATTCACGGTTCTGGTTTTTTTTCCTTTTAAAAACTTCACTGTAGTTATTTGTCTTCAATCAATAACTGATTTTATTTGCTGTTTATATAATGTAAGATTTTTTTGGTTTGTTAATGGTAGATATCGATATTCTGATTAAAGGTATCAAATATGAGTATCAGATACTAGTATTAAGATAGTATTAAGATATGAGTATCAAATTGATATCTGATATCCTGTTTGGTGATGGAAGAGAGCATTGAAATCGAAAGCAAAAGCGAGACAGAGAAGCAAAAAACGGAAAACAAGCATTGTTGGGGTTGGTGATGTTCATGCAAGTAAACGAGACAGAGAAGGAAACACACTTGTAAAGGGTTGCGTAGACAAAATTGAAAGCAAAAGCGGCTAAGAAGCACACAAATTTGTTAAGTCCCAATTTCAGTTCAGCCCCAAATGTCGAGGGTAGCTGCAGACTCGGCGGCTGGCGGTGGGGTATGGGTTGGCGGCGAAAAGAGGAGAAAGAAGGGAAAGAATGTCCAGAGAGAAGAAATGTCGAGAGAAAGAAGTCGATACTCATAAAAAAATACGTATATCAAAACGGAGTATTCAATATCAATGTATCATTATAATAATGATATCCGTACTCGTATCTTTAATCAGATAATCGATACCAAATGAACTTTCTGCTAATGAATGAATGTGTTTGGTTTGCTTCTCAAAAAAAAAAAAAAAGAAAAAGAAGAGATAAATGCTGGACCTTACACATCCACTTATAATAGACCTTACATTTCTACTTACAAATAAATAATAGACATTACATTTCTACTTACAAAACTATTTTCATACATGAAATATGCTTCTTTAAATAGTATATTTCAATCATCCAAAATTAATAGAACGTACCCTTTCCAATATTAAATCCACCTCTGAGTAACCCTAACAAGTAATCCATATTTGGCCTGAAGAACAACCGAATACACAGGGATAACGTTTTGCTTTGAAAGGACTTGGACATTATAGTTGTGTATGATAGTTGCAATGACCGTCTTCATTTGTATAAACGCTGCGTCTCTTCCTAAGCAAATCCGAGGGCCTGAGTTAAAAGTAAAGAATTTGCTAGATGCTTCATGTCGGAATACTCCATCCACCGTAATCCATCTCTCAGGTCTGAACTCGGCACAATCCTTTCCCCAAACACTTTCCATCCTCGCCATGACATAAAGAGGAATGATGACCATCGTTGAATTAGGGTTCACTTCATGACCACTAGGAAGCATGTCGCGTTCAAGTGGAGCTCGGCTTTGGAAGGGAACCGGAGGGTACAATCTTAGGGTTTCACAAATAGCAGCGTGTAGGTAAACAAACTTTGATATCTCCTCTTGAGTGAAAACATGCGTCTTTTCCTTTTTATCCTTTGGGATAACTCGAGCAACTTCATCTCTAATTTTGATCTGAATCGATGGATGTTGTGATATCGTCCAAAAGAACCATGTCAAGGCGGACGCCGTGGTGTCTTTTCCGGCTAATAAAAGACTGAGGAGGCTGCCCTTGAGGACTTCATCACCGTCTCCAGAACGGTAATGTTCACCGTCCATCAAGTACGTTGTTAACATATCGTAGGGTTTGTGGCCTCCCGAACCTCCTAAGTTGAACTCGTCATGTTTAGCGGACACGATCTTTGTCGCAAATCTATTTAGGAAGTGTTTGGCTTTTTTTAGGGTTTTCTCGTGTCCAACCTCTAATAGCCTTTGAAGCTTCCAAAATGGCTCAGGGAGAAAATGACGCATCCATATACTTTGCATTGCACCATTCATTGCCTACCAAATATTTAAATAAAATTACTTACCACATACATTATGTAATATGAAAAGTAAATGTAAATTCGTAACATGAATTTATTTCAAGCAATTGCAAACTTTACTATCATATCTCGCAATCTAGGAATGCGCTCATCATTTATTGATTGTTTATGGGTGCATCGTCAACTTCATATCATAGTTGTCCACATCATTTATTGATTGTTTATGTAGCACCTTATTACAGAACAGTCACTTGTTTGGTATTTTTTTAAATATAGTAACTGAATAATTACAATGAGAAAGACGTCAAAGTGTAAGAGTAAGGATGTGTTTGGTAAGAAATTAGGTTTTGTAGAAATTAATTTACATGTAAATTATAAGGCTCTAATAACTTTGGGTTAAAAGTTATTTTTAGATTATAAGAGAATATTATTCATATTGATAATCTCATCTACAATTTTCATCTCTCACCAGACACACTCTAACACTCTAACATAAGGGATGGGGAGATCAACTTTGTGTTTGTAGTATTTATAAGATTCATGACCGTTGTAATCACAAAGTTAAACAATGATCCACATTCTTTATGAAAAAATGAACCTCAGATAATTTTATGTACCTTTGTCAATGGG
This sequence comes from Fagopyrum homotropicum, assembly GCA_033239125.1. Classification (NCBI taxonomy): domain Eukaryota; kingdom Viridiplantae; phylum Streptophyta; class Magnoliopsida; order Caryophyllales; family Polygonaceae; genus Fagopyrum; species Fagopyrum homotropicum. Next base: position 23,736,126 of record BSWB01000007.1, on the reverse strand, counting down.
ACTTGAGACCATTTGAGGGAAAGACTCATAGGATCATTCCCAACAATCAACCTGTGAGTCAAATCATATGTGTATCTCGAGAACAACTCCTGCAATTCAACAACTCCACCATCACCATTTCCTAGAGTTCCTCCAGCTGCAACATGATCAAGAACAACCACAATCCCATTCTCAACCTTATCAAAAGCAAGTCCAGAAGAATACTCATTGAATTGCTTGTGGTTGAAGAAAGACCTATGGATCTTCCTGTGTGCCACCCACTCCTTAGCGTCCAAGTTAAAAAACCCATCTCCAAACACGTCGAAGTTCTCTCTCGACTTGGGTCCCCTAGGGAAGTTGGAGAATCTCGAGCTCGACGTGTATTGGACATTGGCAGGGTCCATGGTGAGTAGTATGTTAAGGTTCATGAACCATGGACCCTTGATCGGGAACGTGGATTGGCCAGAATGATTGGCGACTGCAGTGACCCAGTCTAATATGTTACTGAAATTGGTTACTAGGGCAGGTAGCATGCCGAGTACCGGCCAGTTTCGAGGGAGGCCATTTTTGTTGCTAAAGGGGGGGAAAGGAAGAGTGAAGATGAGAATTAGAGAAAGGAGGAATATTGCAATGAAAGAAATTGCCAAGATGATTGCCATGGCGTTTGTTCTTTTGTGTGTGCTATAATGGTATAGAAGTTGGGTTGAGATAGAAGGGTTTATATAGATATTTTAAGATCTTTTGAGGTGGGTTGGGGGTTGGATCAATCTTTAATATATTGTACTAGAATGGCTAGCTTTGTCAAGTTGGGTTGTATTTCAAATAAATTTTTCTTCAAGAATACTATTGGATCATTGAAAATACATGGAAGATTGGTGAATCGAGAACCAAATGAACATTGAACAGATGTACTGTTAATAGTGTGGATTTTAAATAAAAAACGGATCACATTTATATATTGATTAAAAAAAGTAAACAAGAATGCATAAACCGGTAGCTTCGAAGTAGAGACGGAGAACTTCAAGTGTGACTCCTCTATTCGGTTCACTCAAATATGTATTTAATTGCCTTGAATGCTAGTTGCAAGAATCGAAGATGAATCGGGAGAGCAAACGTGGGAGAAGATTCCGGCATGTATGCTCGAAAGAAGACAACCGATTATTTGTGTATTTGTTGTATTTTTTGCAGAATGTGTATGGAATTGGAACTAGAGCGAGATTCCTTCACTTGAAAAATTGACCATAAAAAATATTTCTTGTGAATTTTTTAGAATTTCTATCCGTTTGACCTATTTCTTTAGGGTAAAAATAACCCTTTTCCACCCATGAAAGAGCCTATTTCTATACATTTAGAATAGTTTGGTCTTAAAAAGCAATATCATCAATATATATAACAAACTAAGATATTAGAGTTGACGCTTTTAAGTGAAAAAATAAAAAGAGAAAATGTATGCACATTATTTAACCATTAAAGAGACTGTTGCTACTTGAAGATCATCAAAAAGAGGATTGGTGAGAACAGTGGAGATTAAGATCTCTTCAAAAAAAGCAATATCATCAAAAATGTATGAACGAACTTTGTGAGTATTGTTTGTGTAAGCTTGAGTTTGGGATTACCAAGATAAGTAGTTAGATCTAGAGAGGGAGGTGTAGATTCTAAAAAGTTTTCTTAGCATACAACAACTGGGATTATCTTCAATAACTCCTAAAATTCAAAATTAAAGGTAAGCACAAATTTCGCCAATTTGTTCCCTCCCAATTTTATCTCGGCGGATTTTATTCAAAATTAAAAATCTCGTCCCGTCAAAAATTACCTATGACGGAGTATGAGTTTTAACTTCTTCATTCGGCTAGGCCCGTCCCGTCCCGAATATAATAAAGTTTATAATATAAAATAATAAATTTAAATAAAATATCTAAGCATTACTTATATAGTTATTATGTAGTTATGCTTATATATTTTAAAAAATAAAGCATGTTGGTTAAATCATCAAAATTGACAAATGACCAATATTTATTTAGATGTGTTTTAGTATCGATATTTGAAAATTTTAATGTTTTTACGTTTAAGTACGATATATACGGATATTTTGGAGATAATTGGTTAAATGAAGCACCTTTTGTAACTTGTTGATTAAGTAAGCACCCTATTTTCTTAAGAAAGAATTTGGCCTACTAGGCCTTTTTAAGTTTTGTGTTTAGTAATGTACCACATAATTTTTTACCACTTTCATTTAATGGTAGGTAAAACCTTCTATTAAAAAAGAAAGAATATTTGATGTTTGTTAAGTAACTTTTAATTTTAATTACTGAATTTATTTTTTTTTTTGCCTTTTTATTTTCTTTATTATTTTTTTTATTTTTCCGGAATAAATTTATCATACCAGAAATTTTATCGTACCAGAAATTTTATCATACCAAAAATTTTATCATACTAGAAATTTAATTTTATCATACCAGAAATTTTATCATACCAAAAATTTATTGTACTAGAAATTTATCATACCAGAAATTTTATTATACCAGAAATTTTTTTTTCCTTTTTTTTTTTATAATTTTATGGTATGAGTTTCTGGTATGAAATTTCATACTAGAAACTCATACTATATTTTTTTATAATTTTATGGTAGGTGTCCATTACCATGATTGTGATTACAAAATTATACCCATGTTCTCATCTTCATTATATTTAACATAGTAATAATAATAATTAGAGAGCATTTGTGTGTACACAGATAATGGTACATGATTGAATGAATATAATAATTGATAATGGTACATGATTGAATGAATATAATAATTGATGAGTAAGAATTTGATTCATAAGAACAAAAACAGAGGGCATTAATCAAGCAATGCAATCATATTTGGTTTCAAACTACAAAACTGAAATCATTGTGCTTAATACTTTTTCAGAAGCAATTGAATCATAATCGTGTTTCCAATTTGGTTGAAATTGAAACAATCGATAAGAATGATGTTGCAGTTGTAGAACAGAGTGGGTCAATTAGCATATCAGAAAAGGCAGTAGTAAATTGTGATGCTCAAGTGGTCCATGATCACTCCAATATGAACTCAGAAACCAGACATCATCATCAGATCGCGGTGAAAACCGGCAACATAATATCAGCCTCAGAGAAACGGTGGGACAAACGATCCAATGGCTTTAAGCGGTCACCGACCCTATGGTTTTCACATCCCAAAGGCGATAAATCAGTCCTGGATGACCGAAAGGTGTTACCAATCCAACTAGAAACTATACTTCAATATTAATTGGTTGCAAATATCATACCAGAAGAGAATATCATACCAGGAACTATACTCCTATATTAATTTGCTCCCTTCTATTCTTCTGTTATTGTTCCTGTCCTCATCTTGCTTCTTTTGTTCTTGCTCTTTCTATGAAATTAATGGAAGAAGGCGGCGGTGCTCAGATCCTGGTGGAGGCAGTGGCTCAACACCCATTCCTATCAACATAAGCATGAATCCACTTCCCATGGTCCAATGCTCCAAGGAATGCATACCAGCCTCTTGCATTTGATTGACCTCCACAACCGTGAAGATATAGATCTAGATCTGAAATTGTTACACAGGAAGGTGGCGGGGAAAGCTTCGCAGGCTTCAACGGCCAACAGAGAAGGTGTGGGCTAGGGCATTGGCTTCGTCCGACGGCGAGACGAAGGAAGCAAAGTGGAACCCTTTGCTTTCTTCCTCATTTGAAACAACGAAGGAGAAGGCAAAGTTACGAAGAAGAAGAAGAAGAAGAAGAAGGAGAAGAAGAAGGAGAAGAAGAAGAAGAAGAGGCGGCACACAAATAAACAACTAGGGGTACATTTACCTAATCAGCGTTGGGGACGCCTATACTGACTGATGCATGCTCAATCAACCAAGATCGTCTTGGATTTGCAAGAATTCTTGTTGAGATTCATGCCTCTCGCCCCCTTCTTCGCGAGATCACTCTCTTTGGACCTGAAGGTGCCACCTTTGTTCAAAAAATCACATACGACTGGCTCCCACCACGCCGCGACTCATGTCTTGTCTTCGGGCACTGCTGCTTGGCCCCTAAGACGCCCGTATTGGGTGTTTCCACAAGCATCCCTAAGGGCTCTAAACTCTCCAGGAATATCACTCCGAACCCTAGCCCTAATCTCACCCCATTCTTCCCACCCCTGATCCCTCCTTGAGGATACTACCTCTCCATGAAGGGCCCAGCGTCTCAGTACGCCCTTTTAGCCACTAGATTGACACTTCTTCTACAACCTCTGAGCCTGCTCTCAACCCGGCTAAACTCCTCGTCAAGTCCACACTGCCCCTCTCACAACATACCACCAGCTTGTCTCTAACTACTTGTCAAATCCCCCCCTCTCCCAAACCTCCCAGCCAAGGACCCCCCCCACCTCACTCTAACCTCCCTCACTCTAACCTCTCCTCTTAGTACCTCCACAAATGCCCTCCCAAACTCTCCATTGATCGCAAGTGCTATCAATGCACAAAGCACAGTTGTTTAATGATAGTACGAACATGTGCTTGGAACATACGGGGTCTCAATGACCCTGTTAAACAAAAAGTTGTCCAATCCCTTACTAAGAAGCATTGCCTTGATCTGATTGCGATCCTTGAAACGCGTCTTCGTTCGGATAATGAACAAAGAATCTCCACCTCTCTCTTCCCTTCCTGGAAACACACCTCAAACTCCTCACAGGCTCACAACTGTCGCATCTGGGTGTGGTGGAACCCGGCCAAGCTCAACGTTTCCACTTCTTTGATCACTGACCAACTCATTCATTGTCACATCTCCAACCCTCTTCCTAACCCTAATCAGTCCACTTTTGCTGAGATCTCCTTTGTCTATGCACACAATGCCTTGGAGGATAGATCCGGCCTTTGGAATGCAATCACTACTTTACGGTTACTTAACACCAACTGCCCTTGGGCCCTAATGGGGGATTTTAATGTCACGTTATCCCCAGATGAAAAGCTCCCCAATAACCAACATAACTTCTCAAAAATTTCCTCTGAGATCGAAACTTGCTTTGAGCAAAATGACCTCTCGGATCTCCCGTTCACTGGCTGCAAATACACATGGTGCAACAAGCAGGTGGGTACTCGGATTTGGAGCAAGCTGGACCGTATCATTTCCAACAACAAATGGAACACTGCTTTCCCTAACTCTAATGCTCACTTTGGCAATGCGGATGTATCTGATCATTCCCCTGCAATGCTCTTCACTGATTGCATTGCCCCTCGGAGAACTTTTCCGTTCAGATTTAACAACTTATGGGCCAAGCATGAGGCGTTTCTTGAGACTGTCAGTTTTGTCTAGACCACTGAAATTTATGGGAACTCAATGTTCAGGCTCACTAAGAAGTTGAAGATACTCAAGCCTCTACTCAAGAAGTTTCCTAGTGCCAAATTGGAGGAACTTCACGCTGGCATTGCTGAAAACCACAAGCTGCTTGATGAAACGCAATCATGACTGCAGGCTGATCCCCTTGACACTGACTTGCACGTGATGGAGAGGAGACTCTCTCTTACCCTTAAAGACTATCACTCTAAACTCCAATTCACGTTGGCCCATCTCTCAAAGGAGAAGTGGATCAGGCATGGGGACCAATGTTCGTCTTTCTTCTTTAAGAGTGTCAAGATGCTTAGATGTGCTAATTTCATCACTGCAATTAAGGCTTCTAATGGTGATCTGGTTTATGACCCCGATGCCATTGGTAATACGCTGGTGAATCACTTCAAAAATGCCTTAAACCCTCAATATCCCACCTCTAGCAGGTCCTTCCCTCCTATTCGCCTACCTACTCTTAACTAGAATGAAATCTGTTCCTTAAATGCAACCGTCACACCTGACGAAATCAAGCAGGCCCTATTCAGCATCGGGGACAATAAGGCGCCAAGGCCGGATGGCTTCAGTTCTCTTTTCTTCAAAGAGGCCTGGAGTATCATTCATCATGACTTCACTCATGCAATTCAGGACTTCTTCATTAACAAAAGACTGCTCAAGCAAGTTAACCATGCCTTCATCTCCCTGATTGCCAAACACGATAAGCCCATTGTGCCCTCGGACTACAGACCAATCTCCTGTTGTAACACTGTTTACAAGACCATTTCCAAGATCCTTGCAAGACGCCTAAATTTCATTCTACCGAGCCTCATTAGCCCCAACCAAAGTGCCTTTGTATCTAAGAGATCAATCAAGCATAATGTTCTTCTCTGTCAAGAGATTCTCCACAAATATGGTAGGCAACACATTTCACCAAGAGTGGCAATGAAAGTGGATATCTCCAAAGCTTTCGACTCTGTGAGCCATGAGTTCATTTTGCACTGCCTTTGTTTGATGGGATTTCCGGAGGCATTCACTCGGCTGATTAGTGAATGCATTACCACTGCTTCCTATTCAGTTAACGTCAATGGTGAGCTTAAAGGCCATTTCACTAGATCTCATGGGCTTAGACAGGGATGCCCCCTCTCCCCTCCTCTTTTCGTCATAGCGATGGAATACCTGTCCAGATTGATCTCGGAGAGGACCACCAACCCTGATTTCAACTACCACCCCAAGTGTTCCTCCCCTGCCATCTCTCATCTTGCTTTCGCTGATGACCTCCTTCTCCTATGCCGTGGAGATGCCAGATCCATCATGATCATCAATGACGCTCTTGAGGAGTTCGGCGCCTTCTCTGGACTCGTTATTAACCCTAATAAATCTTATATCTTCACTGGTGGCATGAATCAAGCCGAGATTAATAATGCTGTTCGACTCACCGGCATGAGGGTTGGTACTCTACCATTCATGTACCTGGGGGTACCAATCGGGAGCAAACGCCTGAGGATAAACGACTTTCTCCCTTTGATCCACAAGATTACTCGGCGCATTCATTCCTGGAACACCAAAGCCCTTTCCTATGCCGGTCGTGCTCAACTCATCAAAACTATACTCTACGCGACTAGTCAGTATTGGTGCTCCATGTTTGTTCTCCCTGCTAATGTGATCAACACCATTAACGGCCTTATGAGATCCTATTTCTGGTCGGGTGTGTTAGCATGAAATATTGTGATATTTTAGGCACGTTTTCTAAGTGTATTTCATCCATATTGATAGTCATTGATTAAGCATTGATGCATTTGTGAGCTAGTTTGTCTATAATGTCGATATAGAGATCTACACAAGCTTTATGTTGATTGTAGGCGATTAAGAGCTATTTCCGAACGGATTGTGCGAGAATGGAGTTTGATTGAGCATGTCCAAGGATTGAGGACATCTCTAGGAGCTAAGGAAAGTGCTAACTTGAAGAATATGCACGAGGAAAGGAAGAATCACGGTTTTGCCCTAAACCATGCTCTAAAATACGGCCGTACTACATTCCACGTTCAAGTCCACGGCCGTGGAACTTTGGCAAGGGAAGCGTGGTTCATTCCAGCAACTTCTACTGCCGTGGAAGGCTTGTCTCAAACCGTGATAGTTTCCACGCTCTAAATTACGGCCGTGGAACCCTTCCACGACCGTGATCTTGGCGATCTTTTTCGCCACACTTTAAGCCACGATCTCTTACGCAATTGGGCCGGGCCAATATTTTATCTTACACTATAAAAGGACGGACGAAGGGAGATTCCGTCACCTTCGCTTACGCTTAGACGCATTTTTCGCTTACGCTTGGAATTGCCCTAATTTGACATCTTGCGGAGATTGTGATTGAGAGATTTGTGCTTTGTCATTGGGATTTTCGGATTGACGGAAGATTGAAGATTCGGAAGATTGTTCGTAAGAAGATTTCGCTTCTTGCTTAGGTTTGATTTAGAAGACGGATTGACATCCCGTTCTTCCTTCTTATCTAAGATTTGTGATTGTTTGTGTTATTCCGAATCTATTGACGTTATTGTTCTTGATTTGTGTATTTGAGATTGATTTGAAAGTTATTGAAGGTTTTCGGAAGTTTTCATCTTTCATTCTTTTAAACTTTGAATTTGATATCAATATGACTGTTGTTGGCTAAAACCCTTTAACAATTCTAAGGTGAAGGGTTGATAGTTGTGGCTTAGATGATGATAGATTGATCGTAAACAGATTGGACCTTGAGAGTTAGAGAGAATCGCCGATAACCCTAATCCACGGTCTATTCTTGAGCTTCAACCGCCGTGGAACTCAAGAACTACCCGTAATTTTGTGTCAGTTTACGAACTTGCTTTTACTTTAATCCAAAGTTAAAGATTTGCTTTAACTTAGTCTTGACTTGCCTTTTCTAGGTGGTAGTGAAGCCTCAACAACCTCTACCTCGATTGTGAGTATCACAACCTTAATCGGTTTAGTTAATCTTGATTCTTGGATTACAAGTTTGGGTGTTTGACGTTAATTCTTGCCTTTAGAACCTTCCTATACTGAAGCCTCAACAACCTTGATAGATAATGTCTTCTAGGTGAGTCATATAAGGTGTTTGGAACTTCACCGTACGATTACCTTACATTAGCATACCTTTGCAACCCTCAACTCTGTCCTTATACCTTAGTATATCTTGAATCGATTGCCACAGCTGGATACTTGGATCTTTAGGATTGTTGTTTTCCCAATATTTGAAAAGCTTCATACATTTACTTGCTTGATAATCTATAATCGGATTTAACCCCCCAAATCCCTGTGTTCGATACTCTGGAATTCTTGCTCAACTATATCGATCCGTACACTGTGGGTTCGCTTGCTTGATTTCTAGTTTTATATTTAAAGCTTATTTGCACGCACGCTAAGTGGCGAACAAGTTTTTGGCGCCGTTTCCGGCGATTTGGTTAAGGCCGAATTCGGTTTACGGTTGTCAAGCTTGGGAGCTCTTCCCTTGTTATTTGATATCTTTTCAAGTGCATGCGCAGTTCTAGGTACACCGAAGACCTCTTACCTCTTGATCAAGAGCTTGAGAGGACTTTAAGGCAAAAGCGTAAGGAAAAGAAAATGGCTGAAGAAAACGAACGTGATCTTCAATCGGAGCTTGCGGAAAAGGAAGCTCAACTCCAATGGAGTGAGAAGACACGTAGAGAAGAGACGGATCATCACCAAATGAAGGTTGATGATCTAACGGACATGATGTTCCAAATGAGGTTGGAAATAAACAACCTTAAGGAGAAAAAGAGAAGGAGGAGACCGGGAAGATCGGTTAGAGCCAACTCATCTAATGAGGATAGCGACTCCTCCATGCCACCGCTAGAGGAAATTGATCCAACGATCAATGTGAATCCATTCCATCCACGGGCAGCTGCAAATCGCCGTGTTCCACCTAGGAATGCTAGGATCGAACGTGTGGATGAGGAGCCAAAGAACTCTTGGCCAAAGGATGGATCCAACGCAGCAACCACGCCGTTTAGGTGTGAACTTCGATGCTGACGATGTACAAGGGTTTAGCTTCAACCTGCAGGTTATTACTCTTGTTCGCCAAAACCAATTTGGCGGAACAAGCGCTGAATCTCCACACCAACACTTACAAAACTTTGAGTGTATGATGGAGACAATGAGGCCGAAGAACGCGACTACCAACAACTATAAGCTCAAGCCTTTCTTCTTCTCCTTGAAGGGGAAAGCATTGTCTTGGTACTAAGCTCTTCCTAGTGGGAAACTAGACACGTGGGAAGACCTTTTCGCGGAGTTCCTCACTAAGTTCTTTCCGCCATCCAAAACGGCGGAGCTAAGAGGTAAGATTAATGCATTTTCCATGAGATCTAACGAAAATTTGTTTCAATCTTGAGAAAGGTTTCAGGATTTGCTCTTGGATTGCCCTCATCATGGCATATCCAAGCTTGCACTTTTGGAGATATACTATAAGGGGCTGGATGTGGAGACACAATTCAAGCTCCAATCCCTCTCATGTGGTACATTCATGGACATGAGGGAAGATGACGCTTGGGACTTCATTGAGAAGCAAGCAAGGGTCATAGAGAAGTATTCTCATCGGAAAGTAGAGGGAAATCGTGTGGAGGAAGGAGCAAAGCTCACACATGAAGCTCAAAATCAAATTTTCTCCCTCAACAATGAGATCAAAGAGTTGAAGGAGGCTATCAAGACCAACTTTCCAAAGCAACAAGGAAAAGATGTTGGCTACTTGGGCAACAACAACAACGGTGGTGAGAATACAAACCGCAGCAACAACAACAACCGGAACAACAACCGGAATAATTGGAACGGCAACAACAACAACCGGAACAATAATTGGAACAACAATAGGGGTTCAAACAACAACAATTGGCGCTCCAATCAACAAAACTCCGGTAACTCTTATCTTTCCAATTCAAATTCACTAACTCCACCTTCCTCTTCCTCTACTCCTTTGAAAAGCCAGGGGCAATCATCTAATGGAGGAAACAATACGGGAAAGGAGAAGCCCGATCCCATGTTGGAAACGATCTTGGGAAAGCTTCAAGGGTTAGAGACCCGCATCATCAAGGTTGATGATCACATAACTAAGGTTGATAAAGCCCAAAAGGTTTTAGAAAACCAAATGTTTACTCATGCGGAGGAAGTTCCTAGGAATCAAGGGAAACTTCCAGGAAAAACAGAGGACAACCCAAAGGGAAGGGTGATGGCAATCACAACTAGGAGCGGGGTGACAACTACCGATCCGCAGCCTAAGTTTGTAGAAGTCCCCGTTGAGAAAGAGAAAGAAAAGGGGAAGGAGAAGGAAGATGTCTACGTTCCTCCTCCGGCATACAAACCTCCCCTACCATTCCCTCAATCTAGAGCGAGAGCGCGTCTAGATAAACAATTTGGTAAGTTTATAGAACTCATGAGCAATCTGCATATTAATATACCTTTCATTGATGCTATTGTAGGTATGCCGTCTTATGGCAAGTTCTTAAAAGAGATCCTCTCTAATAAGAGAAAGTTAAAGGATTTTGGAGAGGTTAAGATGAGTTCGGATTCTTCGGATCTCATCAAGACCATGAAGGAGAAGATGCCCCCAAAGCTAAAGGATCCGGGGTCATTTTGTATTCCCATAGGAGTGGGAGATGTCACATACGATGCATTATGTGACTTAGGAGCAAGTGTGAGCATCATACCACTTGCATTATGTAGGAAGATCGGTTTAGGCGACCCTAAACCGGTGAAGATGACGTTGTACATGGCGGATCGATCCATCAATCGTCCCGTCGGTATTGTAGAAGACGTCCCGGTCAAGCTAGGTAAATTCTTTGTACCCATTGATTTTGTTGTGCTTGACATTCCTGCAGATAGTCCGGTCCCGATCATACTCGGAAGACCGTTTCTTGCAACTTCTGGTTGCATAGTCGATTGCAAGAATGCTAGACTCGCCTTTGACATAGGAGAGGAGAAGGTAGAGTTCGTTCTTTCCACTCTAGTGAAGGAACCAATCTTTGATGAGGATATATTCAATATCCAAGATGAAGAAGGGTTGTCTAGAGAGGAGGTAAGTGCTATTCTCTTCAAAGATCCTTTGCAAAAGGTTATTACTATGAGTCTAATGGATGTAGGGGAAGAAGAGGAGTGCAATGAGGCAATTGAAGCCTTAGAAGCACAAGAAGAAGTATGTGAAGAGGAGTTTGAGAAACTCCACGACGAAGCAGAAAACGTGAGAATCCACGCCCATACACTATATTCCATGGCCGTGGATTTCACCACCCAAAGCGTGGCTCACTCCAGAGGGTTACACGGTCGTGGAGAGAACAGAGCAACCGTATTCCCTTTCCACGCCCTAAACCACGGCCGTGGAGGATGCAAAGAAACCGTGATTCTGGCCATGGAAGAAGGTGATCGTACCTCTTCTTCAACTTCTCTTGATTCTTCTCCTACACCTTCTACTTCCTTAGACACTTCTAAGGAAGCATCGGATGCTCCTCAAGAACCATTGGAAGCTCCGAAAGTAATGGAACTAAAGCCACTTCCTACTCATCTAAGGTACGCATTTCTTGGATCTAATTCTACCTTCCCGGTTATTCTTAGTTCCGATCTAAGCATAGATGAACATAGTAAGATCATGGTTGTCCTTAGGAAACATAGAAAAGCTTTAGGATATACTATTGAGGACTTAGTAGGAATCAAACCTTCCCTATGCATGCATAAAATATTAATGGAAGAGGACTTTAGGACTTCAAGACAACCTCAAAGGCGGTTGAATCTGACCATGAAGGAGGTTGTCAAGAAGGAAATTCTTAAACTTCTTGATGCAGGTATCATCTACCCTATCTCCGATAGCAAGTGGGTGAGTCCGGTTCAAGTAGTTCCGAAGAAGGGAGGAATGACGGTCATCACCAACAAGAATAACGAACTCATTCCTACCCGAACCGTGACAGGATGGCGGATGTGCATAGACTACCGCAAGCTTAACAATGCGACAAGGAAGGATCACTTCCCATTGCCATTCATCGACCAAATGCTTGAAAGGTTAGCACAACATTCGCACTTTTGCTATCTTGACGGTTATAGTGGTTTTTTTCAGATTCCGATACACCCGGATGATCAAGAGAAGACCATATTTACGTGCCCATGGGGTACGTTTGCTTATAGGAGGATGCCGTTCGGGCTTTGCAACGCCTCAACCACCTTTCAAAGGTGTATGATGGCCATCTTCTCCGAATACATAGAGGAAATAATGGAGGTTTTTATGGATGACTTCTCCGTTTATGGTTCCTCTTTTGACAATTGTCTTTCTAATCTTGCTCTTGTATTACAAAGGTGTGAAGACACTAACCTAGTTCTAAATTGGGAGAAGTGTCAATTCATGGTTAAGGAAGAAATTGTATTAGGACACTTAATCTCTAGTAGAGGGATTGAGGTGGATAAGGCGAAAATAGAGACTATAGAGAAGCTTCCTCCCCCAACTTCGGTGAAAGGGATAAGAAGTTTCCTAGGACATGATGGATTCTATAGACGCTTCATAAAAGACTTCTCTAAAATATCAAAACCGTTCACTAATCTATTGATGAAGGATGCAGTTTTTGAGTTTTCGCAGGAATGCTTGGATGCGTTTAACATGATCCGGGAAGCTCTAATTTCAGCACCTATTATCCAACCTCCGGATTGGAGCCTTCCCTTTGAGGTTATGTGCGATGCTAGTGACGTAGCCATAGGAGCTGTTCTTGGACAAAGAAAGGAAGGGCGAACCCACGCTATCTACTACGCTAGCAAGACGCTAGACGAAGCGCAGCTCAACTACGCCACTACGGAAAAGGAATTTTTAGCCATTGTTTATGCTATTGACAAATTTCGCTCTTATCTTGTAGGTGCAAAGGTGATTGTGTACACGGATCATGCTGCGATCCGGTATCTCCTTGCAAAGAAGGATGCGAAGCCAAGACTAATTAGATGGATTCTTCTCCTACAAGAATTCGATCTAGAGATCCGCGACAAGAAGGGTTCGAAAAATTCTGTTGCGGATCATTTGAGTCGCCTAACACATCTAGAGGACGACCACTTACCTATAGATGACTCCTTCCCGGATGAACACCTACATATCATTGAGGAGTGCATCGAAGTAATCTCCAAAGGTAACGAACCATGGTTTGCTGATTTTGTTAACTATTTGGTTTGCCAGGAGATACCGCCCGGATTATCCTACGCACAAAGAAAGAAGTTCTTTAAGGATGTTCGGGAATACTTTTGGAATGAACCTCTCCTCTTTAAGAGAGGTCCGGATGGCATCATTCGGCGATGTGTGCCGGAAGATGAGATGCAAAGTGTCATCCGCCATTGTCATTCACTACCATGTGGAGGACACGCTAGTTCGAACAAGACTAGCGCTAAGGTATTGTAATCTGGATTCTTTTGGCCTACTTTATTTAGAGATGTGCAAACCTTTGTTTGCTGGTGCGATGCTTGTCAAAGAACAGGAAATATCTCTAGGAGGAATGAGATGCCTCTCAATAACATCCAAGAGGTGGAGATTTTCGATGTTTGGGGAGTGGATTTTATGGGACCGTTCCCATCATCTTGTGGAAACCAATACATACTCTTGGCGGTGGATTATGTTTCTAGATGGGTGGAAGCAATTGCCTCTCCCACCAATGATGCCATGGTGGTGGTTAAGTTCTTTAACAAGACCATCTTCCCACGATTTGGGACACCAAGGACTATCATTAGTGATGGAGGTTCTCACTTCATTGCCCGGCGCTTTGAAGCTCTTCTAGCTAAGTATGAGGTTACTCACAAGATCGCTACCCCTTATCATCCACAAACTAGTGGACAAGTTGAGATCTAAAACCGGGAGATCAAAGGAATCCTAGAGAAGACGGTTTCAAGGACTAGGAAGGATTGGTCCTTGAAGCTTGATGATGCATTATGGGCGTACCGGACTGCGTACAAGACTCCCATAGGAACCACACCATACAACCTTGTGTATGGGAAGTCTTGCCACTTACCGGTAGAGTTGGAGCACAAGGCGTTTTGGGCTATCAAGTGGTTGAATTTTAGCAAGAAGGAAGCGGGAGAGAAGCGTCTCTTGAACCTTAATGAGCTTGAAGAACTTCGCTTGAACGCTTATGAAAACGCTAAGATTTACAAGGAGAGAGCAAAGCGTTGGCATGATAAGCATATCATTCCAAAGGACTTCAAAGAAGGAGATCAAGTTCTCCTCTTTAATTCAAGGCTTCGTCTCTTTCCAGGTAAGCTTAAATCTCGTTGGACCGGACCTTTTCTAATCAAACGTATTTTCCCCCATGGTGCAGTTGAAGTATGGGGTGAAGCGGGCGGAAGCTTTAAGGTGAACGGTCAACGACTCAAGAAGTATACGCTGGAACTCCAAGCTGAAGAGTTCGCGCCCACCGCACTCGAATAAGTGAGAATATGGTCTAGCTACGGACCTTAAACAAAGCGCTTCTTGAGAGGCAACCCAAGGTATTGCATTTACGTTTTTGTTTTCGATTCATAATGTAGCTTAGTTTAGACGTTTTTGCTTTGTTTTGCCTTCGATACCTCTGGTATGTTCGTCTTTTTGGATGTAGGGACAGTGGAAAAGGAAAGGGGAAGAGAAAGTTTGAAGAAAAGTGATGAAACTTGGACTTTGGAGCATTACAGAGAGTTCCACGGCCTAAACCACGGTCGTGGAACCCTTACAGACCGTAATTTCCAAAAGCCTTTGAAAATTCACCAAAACCACGGTTCCGTACAATTCCACGGCCGTGGAACCCCCCGATAGACCGTGGTTTTCAAAAATTTTGCCGGCCACTATATAAACCACGTTCTTCACAAAAACACACCACAAACCCAATTCCACGCCCTATTTCGCCGAAATGACGCCCCTCACCTCAATTCTTCGTTCGTTAATCGTTTTCAACGATTCTTCGACCCAAACTGAAGCAAATTCAACCACCAACGAGATCCAAGCAACGATTCGAGCGGCAAACCACCGGAGAAAGCACAATTCGGATTCTAAAATCCGAAAACCTAGGTTTTTGGTTCTTTCTCTATCTTTGTCAATTCGGCTTCGTTTTTGCTAGCTTTTGTAGGAGAACTGATTGAAATTGGAAGAAATTAGTCTAGGACTGATTGATTGCTGAGTTTGGTGATTGTTTGCTGAGTTTTGAGAAAAGTCGAGACGAACCACGGTCTCTGTCACTTCCACGGCCGTGGAACACCAAGAACAGACCGTGGTTTTGCCAGAAATGGATTTTGTGAGGAGAGTTTCCGGGAGAAATAAGGATAAGAATAAGGAGAAGGATAAGAATAAAAAGAGGAAGGGCAACCCCTCTTCCTCTTCATCCTCTAGAGCACCACCACCTTCATCCCCTTCACCTCCATCATCACCTTCATCACCATCACCTCCTAGCCCTAGGGTACCCACCATTCACGAGGATCACCTCGACGCCTTAAAGAGGATCCATAAGAGGGCTGTTATAGGACCTAGGTACCTATTGTTGGAGGATTTAGCTCCTCTACATATCGTAGATGACCTTACTTGGCTCTTGGATAGAGCCGGTCTTATCGTCTTTTCGGCTATCCGAGAGGACGCTTACGAGGAGATTACTAGAGAGGTTGTGACGTATTTTGAGCACAACCATGTTGATAGGACAGTTTCTTTCCGTCTGATGGAAAGAAACTATGATTTCACCATCCGGGATTTTGGAGCCTTCTTTGGGTTCCAAGAGACCTTCAATGGTCGTTTCCCCAACGGCGTTTACGCCAAGGATTTCTGGGAGGAGGTAGCCATGATCTATGCCAGCGAGGACCGCTGGCAACCAGCTGATACCAAGGCTAAGTTGATGTATCACTTAGCCTTGAAGATTGCTCACCGGGTCCTTTCTGAGTGTCTCTTCCCTAGGACGGAGACACCTCAGAAGATCAAGACGGATGAGCTCTTCCTTCTGTACTCCATGCTATATGGACGACCTGCTGACTGCGCCACCCTCTTAGCTACTACCATGAGCAAGCTTAAGAACAAGAGGGCTGGCAACATTGGATATGGTGGGATAGTCACCCACCTTGCTAGGATATTAGGGGTAGATTTCTCCGCCTGCACACGCATTCCTGCTGTACCCCTAGGACTCCAGGCCTTTATGACTAGAGGTCTCATCTTCTCCACCCATAGAGGTCCACCTTACGCAGCTATGCCATGGAGAGCAGAACGGGGAGGGGCATTGAGTGGCTCCCAGAGTATTCCATTATGGCTAGACGCCATAACTGGAAGGAGACGTTCGCTGCTATGCATGCGAACAGGATTGCAACCCCTCCATATGTTCCACCACCACCTGTAGTTGAGGAGGAGGAGATGAGAGACCAGTATGAGGGAGGAGGAGGAGCTGAGCAGGATTTTGGCACGTTTCCGGATCAGCCGGACATAGCTCCTGACATGCCTAGACGTTCTCCACGTCCCGCCAAAGCTTCAGGATCATCTTCTCGCCGCGCCAGCGTGAGTGAGAGACCCACTTGGATGGAGGCCCCTCCAGCATGGTACGGAGCTCCACCTCCATGGTCTGCACAGGCACCACCGCCACCAACACCAGCACCGTCAGATGCACCGGGGTGGTACAGCCAGCCTCCAGGTTGGTATGAGCAGATGCCAGAGTGGGCTACCAACCTTTCTGATAGGGTGGGAGCTTTGGAGATCCGAGCTGACGCGAGAGATGGACGTATGGATGACCTCGACCATATGATGAGAGACGTCTACTGCCAGCAGTTCGGGCGGTACTATGATCCTAGCTTCTCTCCATTCCTGCCTCCACCGCAGTGACGATGATGATGACCGACAGCTTTAGCCACCCCACCGCCATTTTGTGAGTTTCTGTTTCTTTCTTTTTCTTTCTTTCTTTTCTTCTTTTTCTTTTCTTTGAACATTAGGGACAATGTTTGTTCCAAGTATGGGGTGGGGTGTGACTAAAAGTTTGTAATAACTCTTACTCACTTTGATTGCTTCTATTGAGACTATCTTGCATGTTTCATTATATTGTTACACGTTTCATTATTGCATTGCATGAAAAAGAGTTTGAAAAAACCCATAAAAATTGAAAAATTTTGAAAATTTTGTGCTTCTAAGGATAGAGATGACTTCTATGATAATGACTACTTGTGAATTGAGTTTGATGACAATTGCATGCTTAAACGAATAGTGAATTGAAAAGAAATTGAATGAGTTGATTATACCTCTTTTGCAAATTTCATAATGTGATGAATGTTACTTAAATCATGTTGAGAGATTAAGGTTGAAATCACACTATAAGTTCTTATACTTCTTGTTGAGATGATTAAGGCAATTCGATTTTCTTTCTTCTTTCTTTGATCATTTAGCCCCTCATTGAAATAATGACCTCCTTTACCTATCCGGGAATTTGGAGGAGTTGATTGATATTGGCATGTTTGATGTGGGAGGGCCTTGAAAGCAATTATTTGCAATCAAAAGAATAGAAAGAAATTGTAGGTTTGGGGAAGTCAATCATGACGATGAGTAACTCGGCACCATTCACATAGCCGGGTGTTTGTGTCTTGCCAAAGTCGGATTGAGCGATATTCCTAGCGGATTATGGTATGTGCGCTAAGGGTTTGAGGCATCTCATAAAAATTGAGAAACGCCAATCTCCTAGGCTTCGGTTTTTGTGCACCTTTATCCATAACTCTAAAAGTAAAGTCGAAAAATGAAAAGAAGAGAGCGAAGCTCTAAGTTGATGTTGTTGCAAAATCAAAAGAAAAAAAAGTAAAAGAGTTGGGTCATTCCTTTTCCCGGATTCATGCACCACATTCCTTAAAGTTTTCCTTCCCTTTCCACATTCTAGACCTTGTTTGAAAGTCCTTAAGATCAAAAGAATGTTATATGACTTGGTGATCTAAATTGAAGTTTTTTATGATTAATTTTGATAATGTTTAAAGGTTATGATGTTTGTATGGAAGTTTAATTGATTCATGAGCTTTCTTTGCTCTTCATTCTTTGATTAAGTGTATGAAATTCTTATAAACGAATGAAGCAAGATTTGAGAATGATCTATTGATTAGAAGACACATTCATCCAAAAGAAGCTTTGCTTTGAGAAGGTACACATATTTCATCCTAACTTGTGTTTTAAAGCTTTTGAAAGACCTTGCTTAGGGACAAGCAAGTGGCAAGTATGGGGTTATTTGTTAGCATGAAATATTGTGATATTTTAGGCATGTTTTCTAAGTGTATTTCATCCATATTGATAGTCATTGATTAAGCATTGATGCATTTGTGAGCTAGTTTGTCTATAATGTCGATATAGAGATCTACACAAGCTTTATGTTGATTGTAGGCGATTAAGAGCTATTTCCGAACGGATTGTGCAAGAATGAAGTTTGATTGAGCATGTCCAAGGATTGAGGACATCTCTAGGAGCTAAGGAAAGTGCTAACTTGAAGAATATGCACGAGGAAAGGAAGAATCACGGTTTTGCCCTAAACCACGCTCTAAAATACGGCCGTACTACATTCCACGTTCAAGTCCACGGCCGTGGAACTTTGGCAAGGAAAGCGTGGTTCATTCCAGCAACTTCTACGGCCGTGGAAGGCTTGTGTCAAACCGTGATAGTTTCCACGCTCTAAATTACGGCCGTGGAACCCTTCCACGACCGTGATCTTGGCGATCTTTTTCGCCACACTTTAAGCCACGATCTCCTACACAATTGGGCCGGGCCAATATTTTATCTTACACTATAAAAGGACGGACGAAGATAGATTCCGTCACCTTCGCTTACGCTTAGACGCATTTTTCGCTTACGCTTGGAATTGCCCTAATTTGACATCTTGCGGAGATTGTGATTGAGAGATTTGTGCTTTGTCATTGGGATTTCCGGATTGACAGAAGATTGAAGATTCGGAAGATTGTTCGTAAGAAGATTTCGCTTCTTGCTTAGGTTTGATTTAGAAGACGGATTGACATCCCGTTCTTCCTTCTTATCTAAGATTTGTGATTGTTTGTGTTATTCCGAATCTATTGACGTTATTGTTCTTGATTTGTGTATTTGAGATTGATTTGAAATTTATTGAAGGTTTTCGGAAGTTTTCATCTTTCATTCTTTTAAACTTTGAATTTGATATCAATATGACTGTTGTTGGCTAAAACCCTTTAACAATTCTAAGGTGAAGGGTTGATAGTTGTGGCTTAGATGATGATAGATTGATCGTAAACAGATTGGACCCTGAGAGTTAGAGAGAATCGCCGACAACCCTAATCCACGGTCTATTCTTGAGCTTCCACGGCCGTGGAACTCAAGAACTACCCGTAATTTTGTGTCAGTTTACGAACTTGCTTTTACTTTAATCCAAAGTTAAAGATTTGCTTTAACTTAGTCTTGGCTTGCCTTTTCTAGGTGGTAGTGAAGCCTCAACAACCTCTACCTCGGTTGTGAGTGTCACAACCTTAATCGGTTTAGTTAGTCTTAATCCTTGGATTACAAGTTTGGGTGTTTGACGTTAATTCTTGCCTTTAGAACCTTCCTATACTGAAGCCTCAACAACCTTTATAGAGAATGTCTTCTAGGTGAGTCATATAAGGTGTTTGGAACTTCACCGTATGATTACCTTACATTAACATACCTTTGCAACCCTCAACTCTGTCCTTATACCTTAGTATATCTTGAATCGATTGCCACAACTGGATACTTGGATCTTTAGGATTGTTGTTTTCCTAATATTTGAAAAGCTTCATACATTTACTTGCTTGATAATCTATAATCGGATTTAATCTCCCAATCCCTGTGTTCGATACTTTGGAATTCTTGCTCAACTATATCGATCCGTACACTGCGGGTTCGCTTGCTTGATTTCTAGTTTTATATTTAAATCTTATTTGCACGCACGCTAAGTGGCGAACAGGGTGTTGCTAACAACAGGCGAGCTCTGGTGGCTTAGGCGTCTATCTGTACTCCTAAGGCGGTTGGAGGGTTGGGCTTTCCTGACCTTGAGACCAAAAACAAAGTCGCCCTTTCAAACCTCCTATATGATCTGGATCATGGGAACCCTAGTCTTTGGAAGTCGTCGGTTGTCCACCACCTGTACAAGAGAGGTGATTGCATCTGGAGCTGCACTTCTAGGAACTCCCATACCCCCTTTTGGAAGACCCTCCTCTCACTCAAGGATGATCTCCCGAACCCTCCTCCTGGCTCCTCGAGGGATGTTTTCTTTGTCAGTCTTGATGGCTCCTTCTCAAGGAAGAAGGTTTATGACATTTTCAGGCCTCCCCTCCCTGCTACTCACCCCTCCCCATACAAATCAATTTGGCTCCCCTCTAACACCCCAAAAATTCATACATCACATAGTTAGCTGCTCTTAACCGCCTCCCTACACTTACCAAGATCAGGGCTTGGAACATGATCAATGATAATACTTGTAAGCTTTGCAATTCATCTCCAGAAGACGGAGACCACCTATGGAACCAATGCGGTTATAGGTCGCTGGTTATGGACATTGTGTCGCGCTGGACGAAGACTCCCTATCCGGCACCCTACCTTGTTAGCATCTGGCCCTGGCTGGCCTCCTGGTCCAGGAAGAAGCATCGCCCTTTGGATTGCGTCAGGATCGCTGTGATTGCTGCCTTCCTTTACTACGTCTGGGCTGCCAGAAATAACTTGGTCTACAACCAAACCTTCACCACCCCAATTGATTGCGCCGGGATGATCATACGTAGCGTGAAGATGCACTTCACTCATAATTGGAAGGACAGATCGGCCCTCACTCGGGACATGGCCTTCAACCTCAACATTACTCTTCCCTGACCCTCAATTCTTATGGCCTTTGGCCTTTGTCCTCTCTTTTGATTGTTAGTGTGTTGATCTCTGTTATTGTACTTGATCACTGCTGTTGTAAGCCTTGTAACCTTTACCTCTCTTCTATCTAATACAATTAACTTTTCAAAAAAAAAAAGAAATATGGAGCATTACAATTTGAGTATAAACTATCATATTCGATTTCTCCCACTTTTAATATTAAACATAGCACCATTTTCAAAAAAAAAACAGAAGAAAAGATAAATGCTGGACCTTACACATCCACTTATAATAGACCTTACATTTCTACTTGCAAATATATAATAGACCTTACAGTTCTACTTAAAAAACTATTTTCATACATGAAATATGCTTCTTTAAATAGTATATTTCAATCATCCAAAATTTATAGAACGTACCCTTTTTAATATTAAATCCACCTCTGAGTAACCCTAGCAAGTAATCCATATCTGGCCTGAAGAACAACCGAATACACAGGGATAACGTTTTGCTTTGAAAGGACTTGAACATTATAGTTGTGTATGATAGTTGCAATGACCGTCTTCATTTGTATAAACGCTGCGTCTCTTCCTAAGCAAATCCGAGGGCCTGAGTTAAAAGTAAAGAATTTGCTAGATGCTTCATGTCGGAATACTCCATCCTCCGTAATCCATCTCTCAGGTCTGAACTCGGCACAATCCTTTCCCCAAACACTTTCCATCCTCGCCATGACATAAAGAGGAATGATGACCATCGTTGAATTAGGGTTCACTTCATGACCACTAGGAAGCATGTCGCGTTCAAGTGGAGCTCGGCTTTGGAAGGGAACCGGAGGGTACAATCTTAGGGTTTCACAAATAGCAGCGTGTAGGTAAACAAACTTTGATATCTCCTCTTGAGTGAAAACATGCGTCTTTTCTTTTTTATCCTTTGGGATAACTCGAGCAACTTCATCTCTAATTTTGATCTGAATCGATGGATGTTGTGATATCGTCCAAAAGAACCATGTCAAGGCGGACGCCGTGGTGTCTTTTCCGGCTAATAAAAGACTGAGGAGGCTGCCCTTGAGGACTTCATCACCGTCTCCAGAACGGTAATGTTCACCGTCCATCAAGTACGTTGTTAACATATCGTAGGGTTTGTGGCCTCCCGAACCTCCTAAGTTGAACTCGTCATGTTTAGCGGACACGATCTTTGTCGCAAATCTATTTAGGAAGTGTTTGGCTTTTTTTAGGGTTTTCTCGTGTCCAACCTCTAATAGCCTTTGAAGCTTCCAAAATGGCTCAGGGAGAAAATGACGCATCCATATACTTTGCATTGCACCATTCATTGCCTACCAAATATTTAAATAAAATTACTTACCACATACATTATGTAATATGAAAAGTAAATGTAAATTCGTAACATGAATTTATTTCAAGCAATTGCAAACTTTACTATCATATCTCGCAATCTAGGAATGCGCTCATCATTTATTGATTGTTTATGGGTGCATCGTCAACTTCATATCATAGTTGTCCACATCATTTATTGATTGTTTATGTAGCACCTTATTACAGAACAGTCACTTGTTTGGTATTTTTTTAAATATAGTAACTGAATAATTACAATGAGAAAGACGTCAAAGTGTAAGAGTAAGGATGTGTTTGGTAAGAAATTAGGTTTTGTAGAAATTAATTTACATGTAAATTATAAGGCTCTAATAACTTTGGGTTAAAAGTTATTTTTAGATTATAAGAGAATATTATTCATATTGATAATCTCATCTACAATTTTCATCTCTCACCAGACACACTCTAACACTCTAACATAAGGGATGGGGAGATCAACTTTGTGTTTGTAGTATTTATAAGATTCATGACCGTTGTAATCACAAAGTTAAACAATGATCCACATTCTTTATGAAAAAATGAACCTCAGATAATTTTATGTACCTTTGTCAATGGGACTTGAGACCATTTGAGGGAAAGACTCATAGGATCATTCCCAACAATCAACCTGTGAGTCAAATCATATGTGTATCTCGAGAACAACTCCTGCAATTCAACAACTCCACCATCACCATTTCCTAGAGTTCCTCCAGCTGCAACATGATCAAGAACAACCACAATCCCATTCTCAACCTTATCAAAAGCAAGTCCAGAAGAATACTCATTGAATTGCTTGTGGTTGAAGAAAGACCTATGGATCTTCCTGTGTGCCACCCACTCCTTAGCGTCCAAGTTAAAAAACCCATCTCCAAACACGTCGAAGTTCTCTCTCGACTTGGGTCCCCTAGGGAAGTTGGAGAATCTCGAGCTCGACGTGTATTGGACATTGGCAGGGTCCATGGTGAGTAGTATGTTAAGGTTCATGAACCATGGACCCTTGATCGGGAACGTGGATTGGCCAGAATGATTGGCGACTGCAGTGACCCAGTCTAATATGTTACTGAAATTGGTTACTAGGGCAGGTAGCATGCCGAGTACCGGCCAGTTTCGAGGGAGGCCATTTTTGTTGCTAAAGGGGGGGAAAGGAAGAGTGAAGATGAGAATTAGAGAAAGGAGGAATATTGCAATGAAAGAAATTGCCAAGATGATTGCCATGGCGTTTGTTCTTTTGTGTGTGCTATAATGGTATAGAAGTTGGGTTGAGATAGAAGGGTTTATATAGATATTTTAAGATCTTTTGAGGTGGGTTGGGGGTTGGATCAATCTTTAATATATTGTACTAGAATGGCTAGCTTTGTCAAGTTGGGTTGTATTTCAAATAATTTTTCTTCAAGAATACTATTGGATCATTAAAAATACATGGAAGATTGGTGAATCGATAACCAAATGAACATTGAACAGATGTATACAGTTAATAGTGTGGATTTTAAATAAACAACGGATCACATTTATATATTGATTAAAAAAAGTAAACAAGAATGCATAAACCGGTAGCTTCGAAGTAGAGACGGAGAACTTCAAGTGTGACTCCTCTATTCAGTTCACTCAAATATGTATTTAATTGCCTTGAATGCTAGTTGCAAGAACCGAAGATGAATCGGGAGAGCAAACGTGGGAGAAGATTCCGGCATGTATGCTCGAAAGAAGACAACCGATTATTTGTGTATTTGTTGTATTTTTTGCGGAATGTGTATGGAATTGGAACTAGAGCGAGATTCCTTCACTTGAAAAATTGACCATAAAAAATATTTCTCACGAATTTTTTAGAACTTCTATCCGTTTGACCTATTTCTTCAGGGTAAAAATAACCCTTTTCTACCCATGAAAGAGCCTATTTCTATACATTTACGATAGTTTGGTCGTAAAAAGCAATATCATCAATATATATAACAAACGAAGATATTAGAGTTGACAATTTTAAGAGAAAAAATAAAAAGAGAAAATGTATGCACATTATTTAACCATTAAACAGACTGTTGCTACTTGACGATCATAAGGTGAGAACAGTGGAGATTAAGATCTCTTCAAAGGCATTTGAAGAGTGGAGAAGACATGAACGAACTTTGTGAGTATTGTTTGTGTAAGCTTGATCGAGTTTGGGATTACCAAGATAAGTAGTTAGATATAGAGAGGGAGGTGTAGATTCTAAAAAGTTTTCTTATCATACACCAAGGGATTATCTTCAATAACTCCTAAAATTCAAAATTAAAGGTCAACACAAATTTCGCCAATTTCGGTTCCCTCCCAATTTTATCTCGACGGGATTTTATTCAAAATTATCGTCCCGTTAAAAATTATCTGTGACGGAGTATGAGTTTTAACTTCTTCATTCAGCTTGGCCCGTCCCGTCCCGAATATAATAAAGTTTATAATCTAAAATAATAAATTTAGATAAAATATCTAAGCATTACTTATATAGTTATTATGTAGTTATGCTTATATATTTTAAAAAATAAAGCATGTTGGTTAAATCGTTGACAAATGACAAATATTTATTTAGATGTGTTTTAGTATCGATATTTGAAAACTTTAATGGTTTACGTTTTAAGTACGACATATACGGATATTTTGGAGATAATTGGTTAAATGAAGCACCTTTTGTAACTTGTTGATTAAGTAGGCACCCTATTTTCTCAAGAAAGAATTTGGCCTACTAGGCCTTTTTAAGTTTTGTGTTTAGTAATGTACCCCATAATTTTTTACCACTTTCATTTAATGGTAAGTAAAACCTTCTATTAAAAAAGAAAGAATATTTGATGTTTGTTAAGTAACTTTTAATTTTAATTACTGAATTTGTTTTTTTTTTTGCCTTTTTATTTTCTTTATTATTTTTTTTTATTTTTCCGGAATAAATTTATCATACCAGAAATTTTATCGTACCAGAAATTTTATCATACCAAAAATTTTATCATACTAGAAATTTAATTTTATCATACCAGAAACTTTATCATACCAAAAATTTATTATACTAGAAATTTATCATACCAGAAATTTTATTATACCAGAAACTTTTTTTCGTTTTATTTTTATAGTTTTATGGTATGAGTTTCTGGTATGAAATTTCATACTAGAAACTCATACTAGATTTTTTATAATTTTATGGTAGGTCCATTACCATGATTGTGATTACAGAATTATACCCATGTTTTCATCTTCATTATATTTAACATAGTAATAATAATAATTAGAGAGCATCTGTGTGTACACAGATAATGGTACATGATTGAATGAATTAAATAATTGATAATGGTACATGATTGAATGAATATAATAATTGATGGGCAAGAATTTGATTCATAAGAACAAAAACAGAGGGCATTAATCAAGCAATGCAATCATATTTGGGTTCAAACTACAAAACTGAAATCATTGTGCTTAATACTTTTCCAGAAGCAATTGAATCATAGTCGTGTTTCCAATTTGGTTGAAATTGAAACAATCGATCAGAATGATGTTGCAGTTGTAGAACAGAGTGGGTCAATTAGCAGATCAGAAAAGGCAGCAGTAAATTGTGATGCTTCAAGTGGTCCATGATCACTCCAATATGAACTCAGAAACCAGACATCATCATCAGATCGCGGTGAAAACCGGCAACATAATATCAGCCCCAGAGAGACGGTGGGGCAAACGATCCAATGGCTTTAAGCGGTCACCGACCCTATGGTTTTCACATCCCAAAGGCGATAAATCAGTCCTGGATGACCGGAAGGTGTTACCAATCCAACTAGAAACTATACTTCAATATTAATTGGTTGCAAATATCATACCAGAAGAGAATATCATACCAGGAACTATACTCCTATATTAATTTGCTCCCTTCTCTTCTTCTGTTATTGTTCCTGTCATCTTCTTGCTTCTTTTGTTCTTGCTCCTGATATGAAATTAATGGAAGAAGGCGGCGGTGCTCGGATCCCGGTGGAGGCAGTGGCTCAGCACCCATTCCTATCAACATAAGCATGAATCCACTTCCCATGGTCCAATGCTCCAAGGAATGCATACCAGCCTCTTGCATTTAATTGACCTCCACAACCATGAAGATATAGATCTAGATCTAGATATGAAATTGTTACACAAGAAGGTGGCGGGGAAAGCTTCGTAGGCTTCAACGGCCAACAGAGAAGGTGTGGGCTAGGGCATTGGCTTTGTCCGACGGCGAGACGAAGGAAGCAAAGTGGAACCCTTTGCTTTCTTCCTCATTTGAAACAACGAAGGAGAAGGCAAAGTTACGAAGAAGAAGAAGAAGAAGAAGAAGAAGAAGAGGCGGCACACAAATAAACAACTAGGGGTACATTTACCTAATCAAATTATCAAATGGGCTAATTACTAAAGGAAAAACTAGAAAAAAAAACCTATTTACTTAATTTTTTCTTTTCTCAATTAAAAAATAAAGATAAAATTAAGTGGATATGGCCGAAAATATGGAAATTTAAAGATTCTTCTCTCTCCTAATCAAACTTGCTAAAAATATTGTACTAATCAAATTTTGTGTATTCTGTTGATGATACACAATATTAATACAAAATTTTAATACATAATTTGAATCACACAATGTTCATACACAATTTCAATTACACAATGTTAATACATAAAAGACTTGTGTAGCCAAACCTTGCATAAATGACGGACTTATGTAACCAAATTTTGTGTAAATGACAGACTTGTGTACATGACATATAATGGAACTTGTGTACTTAAAAAATGATCGATGTTTGTGTAAATGACAGACTTGTGTACATGAACTCTGAGAAATAAATGGAGAGAGGTGACTAGTTCACCATTTTCCTTGCAACTGCACAAACTTATGTAGGACACCTCAACGGCAAAACTCCATTGAAGCGGTCGAACAAGAATTCCGAGATCGTATTCGCTTAACAATGGAGAAAATAAGAAAGAGCGTTGAATCTTGTTATTGACCGTAAATAAATGGGGAAAGATATTAGGATTAGTTATTATTTCATTCCTTATTTAACGTTGTAGAATATTTGTTGGAATCTTTAATTAGGAAAAAAAATTAAAATTATGTAGGAGAGAGGGTTGACTGATAAGGTAATATCTTTAATAGATTTTCTATTAAATATTTTTCGTAATAATATAGGGTGTCTAGTTTGTCTACCCATACCAAAAAAATGTGCCTACTTTATACTACATGTTACATAAAGTATCTATCTAACCAACTCATCCGATATTTGGTGAATAAAGCGTAAAATAGCTGGAACGGGAATGAGAAGATCTCAATTCGTCTTATTCCGTCCAATGTCCACCCCTATCTAAAACAATGGTATGAAACTATTATTTGTTTAAAAAAAATACCTCACGCTCACCCATTCATTAGACATTCAATGCAATACAGATTATATGCACACTCCTCTTTCGTTGAATGCAAAATAGACATTCAATACCGGCATTCAATGCAAACTCTGTATTAGTGGAGAAATTAAAATATGTAAGCTAGCACAAAGTATAGTACACTCATGTAACTTTGAAATTCAACCCATTTCTAGAATTTATAGGAAATGGTGACAACTATTATGGAAGAGTTCGTTGTATGCTTGTTCTCCCATCAAGTTAACCAAGAAACCCTTGATATTTCAAAAGCATTTGCAATTGAACCAGCGAGACTGATTGCTTTAAAAGTGTTTTTTTTAGAGTTTTCACGGTGAAGGGGCATGAATTACTGGTCCAAAATCAACAACGATAAGAAAGGAAGTGCGAGATACATGGGAAGCTGCGAGGAAACTACCTGATAGCATGAATTATAGTCTATATTTTGGGGTTTGTTTGGACGTTTTATCTTTCATAATCTGCATGTTTGTATGTATAATATGTGATTATATTACCATTTCATCTACCTTTGCGAGAATCGAGGTCTACACCTAGTTTTGTTGTAATCGTAGGTAAAATGGCACGTTTTGCATCGAAAAGGAACAAAAGGAGCTATGGAGTCATTAGAGCTACATCCAGGAACATAAGGAACCATCCAGGAAGCATAGCCATGGATTAGAGATTCACTTTGGACCATATTTGAGAGATTTCACATTCAGTTGTGAATCACCTCGGTTGACCACAGATTCACCTCGACCGAGGTGATCCAGAGAAGTCGACTCGACCGAGGCGAACTCTTGGGACGCGGCGAGAATATTTTATTCTTGGCTGAGATCTTTTATCTTTGGAAAGAGATCTTATATTTTTGGGCTTGGCTCCTGGAAGGAAGAAGATTTACTAGATCATATATTTTACCTATTTTTATGGGAAGAGATCTTTCTAAGATATCTTATCTTTGGAGAGTAATTTTCCTATAAAAAGGGTCGGATTTCCATCAAATCCGACATCCCGCATAGCATGCTATACCATCGATCAGGGTTTTTACACCACAACAGCCATACTCCAGTTGGGAGATTTGAAGAACCTTTTTGAAGGTTGAAGAAAGAAGATTATAGCTTTTATAGCTTTTGAAGGGTTTTAGTAAGATTGTCTTAGATTCCCTTCCTTGTTGTCTTGCTTTGTTGGATTTCTATCCAAGGAACGTTTTGTTGTGATATTTGATTCAGTTATTGAAGTCTTTTCATTAAATTCATCTTGTTCAAATATTCACCTTCTTCCCATATATTTGATTATTGCTTTCATGATGATGAGCGACTAATTTCCTTGTGTGATTCTAGGGTGATTGGCTGAAGGTTGTGGGAAAAACAATGATAGAATGATCTTAATCACAGTAGGACCCTGAAAGTTCGAGTCTTTAACCTTAACCCTAAGCATCTCGCTCAGTCGATGAACATCTCGGCCGGGGTGGAATTTGGCTGACCGAGGTGACTTATCTGATCCGAAACTGAGAGTTAAGTGTTAGAGTTTGCCAAATCCTATTCTTATTACACCTTTCCTGGTTCAATGCAAGCTTAGGATGAGACTTACCCGGTAATTCCTTAGTTTGTGTACCTATGATCATAAGTGTAGGTAATAAAGGTTTATCCTTTATTAGGGTTTGAGTGTGCTTCCATCCCATCTTTGTGAGTTAGCCTGAGACTTACCCGGTAAAGGTTGATTCTATTCCCTTAGATGGTGTGTTAGTTTGAGGTTATAGTTCTTTATCTTAATTCCTTGAGACTTACCCGGTAATAGGAGTTACGGTTTAGGATTAGTGAGTAAGTGAGACTTACCCGGTGATCTACTCCACTTAAGTAACACCTTCCCTATGCAAAAACCTCAGCTTTGTCCGCTTATCTTTAGATCTTGAGTTGGAACCACAACTAGATGCTTTAATCCCTAGAATTGCATATTTCCTTTATTGACTTCTATATCATCTTTGATTGTTTTGATTACCTTTTGTGGTTAGTATTTACACATAAGCATACCGTAATTGGACTTTGTTTCACCAAGTCCCTGTGATCGACCCGTGGAATTCCTTGCTTTTACTACGATTGACCCGTACACTGCGGGTTCGCATCCTTGTTTTAAGCTTACGTCTAGGGTTATAAATTTAAAGCTTGCACACACCGTTTGGAGCGAACAAGTTTTTGGCGCCGTTGCCGGGGACTTGGTCTAGACCGAGCCGGTTGCGGTTTGCTTTCGGGGCACTTGCCCATGTTGCTACTAACTACTCTTTCTATGAGTTTTGTAGTTTTCAGGATTTCCGATGACTACATTTGATCCAACCTGGATAGCAAGGCAAAGTGCTAGGGCGGACCATTATGAGTACTTGGAGGAGAAGTACTCCTTCTATTGGTTCAACAATGAATGGGAAACAGAAGAGACCATTAAGCATGAACTTGCAATGTGGGATGAACTGAATGTCCCTAAAAAGATTTGTGAGCAACCCCTTGAAGATTCTCTTGAATCAAGATGGGAGAGGTTGATGAAGAAGGTGGAGGAGCTCAAGGAAAGCACCCTATCCTATGCTAAGCCAGAAGAGGAGCATAAGGAAGTGCTGCAAGTTCCAAGCACCCCTCCAATCAAACCAGAAGTTTCTCCTGAAGCTTTTGAGGGAGAAGAAGATTTGGAAGATTTCGATCTAACTATTGAGACCTCGGCCGAGGTGAAAAAGAGATCGGCCGAGGTGGAGGAAAAATCTGTAGAACTGCAAGATACGGAGAACCTTGGCCAAATTACTGAGACTGTGGTCAAGGTGGAAGAAAGATCAGCTGAGTTGGGAGGGATTTCGTGTGTGGAATATCAACCCAACATGAAACTTGTCTCAAGCTTTGGAGAACTTTACGAGGTACATTCTCCTACTTCATTTGAAATCCCTATTAAAATTTCTGAATTTTTCAGGAATGCACCGGAGAGTTGGAGGTCTCTTCCGAAAGAACCTCCTAAGATCAAGATGAAACCGCCCTTGAAACTGTTGGAAGAAGATACTCCTTGGATTATAAGGAGTGGAGTTTGCAAGCACTACACCGTTAAGGCGATGAAGTGTCTCTTGTTCAAGTATGGGGTCCCTCGCATGCTAAGGATCTTGTACCATCCCCATGCTAAAGATGGGGAAGCTACTAGGATTCTCGAGAAGTTGTTTTCTCGATCAAGGAAAGGATGGGACGCAAGGCTGGATTATGTCCCATTGAAGTGCAGGAAGGCTAGAAGGATTCCGGTGAGAATCAAACCGTACAAGCTTGTACGTGGGAGATCTTACCATTTGCCGGTGAAATTAGGAACCGGAACCTTTTTGGAAGAATTTTATGATGGATGTGATGAGCACTCCATGGTGTTCAAGGTACATTGAGTAATTCTATGGAGAAGGGTCCAGCTAGCGACCTTAAACCAAGCGCTTCTTGGGAGGCAACCCAAGGTATTACTTTCTTTTCCCTTTTTCTAGTCTAGCTTAGATAGTTTTTGCTTTGCTTTGTTTTGTTTTTGGCGTTCTAGACAGATAACAGGAGACATCTAAGGAAGGAGCATAACTGGAAGGACAGAAGATTCAGAATTTGAGAAGACGAAGTTTGACTGAGGCATCTCGGTTGCCTTCAGAGTACCTCGACCGAGATGATTCTTGAGCAACCGAGGCGACTAGGGTTTCTGAAGAACCACCTCGGTCCGTACCACCTCGGTCCAGTCGAGACCATCTCGACCAAGGTGACAGCAGTTCCAGAAAGGGTATAAAAGGGGGATTTATTTTCTCTCTCTTCACTTTCACTCTCCCTCGACCGCGGCGACAGTTTCACCTCGCCTCCTTCGATTCTTGCTCGTTTTCAAAGATTTTCGCTTCCAAACTGCAATTAAAGCTTAAAGGATCCCTGTGCATCATCGATCTGTGAGAAAATCGAACCGATTCGGCCGAACGAGGTAAAACAAAATCGAAACCCTACCTCTCCGATTTCGCTTCGATTTGGGCTTTGGTTGCCCTTGCATTTGCTGAGAAAAGGCTTAATTACCCCATAGGAAGCAGTTGTAGTGATTTTGGGGGAAAAGAACTGAATTTTCAGAAGGAATTAGAATCTAGTTTTTCGCCTCGGTCCAGTCGAGCTGTGCCTCGGCCGAGGTGATTCTTGAGCGTTGTCAGTTGACCGAGGTGACCTGACAGTGTGATTTTCTGAAAATGAGTTCCGACCGACGCCTTGACCTCAGAGATAGATCCTCACCTTCCCCTCCTTCCTCTTCTTCCCGACCTTACCGCCCGGTAATCCATGAGCGACACCGGGTGGATTATGAGCGTATTTCCGGCTGTCCAGTGATTGCACCTCGCTTCCTGGACGTGTCTACCTTTGATTGCCTCCAGGTAGACGGAGACCTTAGGAGAATGATTTCTACAGTAGGGCTGGATCAGTTTACTGAGATCCGAGCCCCAGCCTATTTGGAGCCCACCTTAGAGTTCGTTAGCTCCTTCACCTACCTCCCCACAAAGAGATCTGTGAAGTACTGGTTGATGAACCGGAACTTCATAGTGCCAGTAGAGTACTGGAGAGATATTTTTGGCTTTCTTGAGCCCACCGCTGTTGACTTCCCGTCCCGATCTGTAGGTAGGGAGTTTTGGGGACAGATTGCTCATGTGGTTGAGCACGCAGACAGATGGCGCCCTGGAGATTCCAGGGAGAAGGTCATCTTCCACCTAGCCTTTAGGTTAGCCCACCGGATCTTTAGTGAGACACTTCTGGCGCGTACTGAGACGCCCAAAAGATCCGACAGGGAGAGCTTTTCAGTTTATACTGCATGGTTACTGGGGGTATCCCGGACTTTGGCTTGATGTTGGCAGAGGATCTGCACAAGATCAAGGCCAAGGCGAAGGGAGACATCTGCTGCGGAGGGATTGTCACCCACATTGCCAGCTATCAGGACATGGATCTCAACGCTTGCACGATGGTGGCGGCTGCCAAGCCGCTTGGGCTGCAGGAGATGATCACTCGGCGGATTCTGGTTCCCTGAGGTTTGACTACACCGTATGTGGCTATGCCATGGGAGCTGACTGCACCATAGGGGATCAGGTGGTCTGCCCAGTTTACTGTTTATGACCCTCATTATTGGCAGACCGCTTGGGCTCCACTGATGGAGGATTACAGAGAGGCAACAGCTGCCCTAGCTGAGGAGGAGGCAGATGATGAGGAGACTGCGGATGACAGGGATGGTGGAGTCCCGATGGATACAGGGACAAATACTGCAGGGACGAGCGCACCAGTTATAGATCTGGACGATGACACTGAGGCTGAGCCGGCACCTGCTACTTCTCCAGTGAGACCTGCTAGGCGTAGAGCACGCCGACACAGAGATTCAGAGGCTCACAGTCGGATCGACGATCTGACGGATCAGGTTATTGATTCGTATGCTGCTTTGTCACTGGATATCCGCGAGATGCAGGAGCGTGATAGCATGAATTATAGTCTATATTTTGGGGTTTGTTTGGACGTTTTATCTTTCATAATCTGCATGTTTGTATGTACATTATGTGATTTTACTACCATTTCATCTACCTTTGCGAGAATCGAGGTCTACACCTAGTTTCGTTGTAATTGCAGGTAATTTGGTACGTTTTGCATCAAAAAGGAGCAAAAGGAGTCATGAGTCATTTAGAGCTACATCCAGGAAGCATAGCCATGGATTAAAGATTTACTTTGGACCAGTTTTGAGATATTTCACATTCAGTTGTGACTCACCTCGGTTGATCAGAGGTTCACCTCGACCGAGGTGATCCAGAGAGGCCGACTCGACCGAGGCGAACACCTAGGACGCGGCGAGAATATTTTATTCTTGGAGGAGATCTTTTAAATTTGGAAAGTGATCTTATATTTTTGGGCTTGGCTCCTGGAAGGAAGGAGATATGCAGAATCATATATTTTACCTATGTTTATGGGAAAATATCTTTCTAAGATTTATTATCTTTGGAGGGTTATTTTCCTATAAAAAGGGTCGGATTTCCCATAATTCCGGCATCCGCTTACACCGGAAAGATCCGCTATCAGCACAAGAGAGTTATTACGCAGCAGCAGCCTACTCCAAGTTGGGAGAGTTGAAGAACCTTTTTGAAGGTTGAAGGAAGATTGAAGTCCATAGCTTTTATAGCTTTATTGAAGGGTTTTGTAAGATTGTCTTCAATTCCCTCAATTGTTATCTTGTCTTTTTGGATTGTTATCCAAGGAACGCTTTGTTGTGATATTTGATTCAGTTATTGAAGTCTTTTCATTAAATTCTTCTTTGTTCAAATATTCACCTTCTTCCCATATATTTTAATACTTTCATTATGATGATGAGTGGCTAATTTCCTTGTGTGATTTTAGGGTGATTGGCTGAAGGTTGTGGGAAAAACGATGATAGAATAATCTTAGATTCCAGTAGGATCCTGAAAGTTCGAGTCTTTAACCTTAACCCTAAGCATCTCGTTCAGTCGATGAACACCTCGGCCGGGGTGAAAACTGGCTGACCGAGGTGACTTATCTGATCCATAACTGAGAGTTAAGTGTTAGAGTTTGCCAAATCCTATTCTTATTACACCTTTCCTGGTTCAAAGCAAGCTTAGGATGAGACTTACCCGGTAATTCCTTAGTTTGTGTACCAACGATCATAAGTGTAGGTAATAAAGGTTTATCCTTTATTGGGGTTTGAGTGTGCTTCCATCCCATCTTCGTGAGTTAGCCTGAGACTTACCCGGTAAAGGTTGATTCTATTCCCTTAGATGGTGTGTTAGTTTGAGGTTATAGTTCTTTATCTTGATTCCTTGAGACTTACCCGGTAATAGGAGTTACGGTTTAGGATTAATGTGTAGTGAGACTTACCCGATGATCTACTCCACTTTAGAAACACCTTCCCCACGCAAAAATCTCAGCTTTGTCCGCTTATCTATAGATCTTGAGTTGGAACCACAACTAGATGCTTTAATCCCTAGAATTGCATGTTTGCTTTATTGACTTCTTATTCATCTTTGATTGTGTTAATCGCTCTTGTGGTTAGTATTGACATAAGCACACCGTATTGACTTTGTTTCACCGAGTCCCTGTGATCGACCCCTGGAATTTTCTTGCTTTTACTACGATTGACCCGTACACTGCGGGTTCGCATCCTTGTTTTAAGCTTAAGTCTAGGGTTATAAATTTAAAGCTTGCACACACCGTTTGGACCGAACAAGTTTTTGGCGCCGTTGCCGGGGACTTGGTCTAGACCGAGCCGGTTGCGGTTTGCTTTCGGGGCACTTGCCCCAGTTGCTACTAACTACTCTTTCTATGAGTTTTGTAGTTTTCAGGATTTCCGATGACTACATTTGATCCAGCCTGGATAGCAAGGCAAAGTGCTAGGGCGGACCATTATGAATACTTGGAGGAGAAGTACTCCTTCTATTGGTTCAGCAATGAATGGGAAAGAGAAGAGGTCATTCAGCGTGAACTTGCGAAGTGGGATGAACTGAATGTCCCTAAAAACATTTATGAGCAACCTTTTGAAGACTCTCTCGAATCAAGATTGGAGAAGTTGATGAAGAAGGTGGAGGAGCTCAAAGGAAGCACCCTATCCTATGCTAAGCCGAAAGAGGAGCATAAGGAAGTGCTGCACGTTCCAAGCATTCCCCCAGTCGAACCCAAAATTTCTCCTGAAACTTCTGAGGAAAAGGAGGATATGGAAGGTCTCGATCTGACTGTTGAGACCTCGGTCAAAGTGGAAGAGATCTCGGCCAAGATGGAAGAATCTGCAAAACTGGAAGCAGAAGATGCAGAGAACCTTGGTCAAATTACTGAGATTGTGACCAAGGTGGAAGAAAGATCAACTGAGTTGAGAGAGATTTCATGTGTTGGTTATCAACCTAACATGAAACCTGATCCGAGCTTTGGAGAACTTTACAAGGTAAGTTCTCTTGCTCCATTCGAAATCCCTATTAAAATTTCTGAATTTTTCAGGAAAGCACCGGAGAGTTGGAGGTCTCTTCCGAAAGAACCTCCAAAGATCAAGATGAAGTCTTCCTTGAAATTGTTGGAAGAAGAAGCTCCTCGGATCATGAGGAGTGGAGTTGGCAAGCACTACACCGCTAAGGCGATGAAGAGTCTCTTGTTCAAGTATGGGGTCCCTCGCGTGCTCAGGACCCTGTACCATCCCCAAGCTATAGATGGGAAAGCTGCTATAATTCTCGAGAAACTGTTTTTTCGATCAAGGAAAGGATGGGACACGAGGAATGTCCCATTGAATTGCAGGAAGTCTAGACGAATTCCGGTGAGAATCAAACCGTACAAGCTTGTACGTGGGAGATCTTACCATTTGCCGGTAAAGTTAGGAACCGGAACCTTCTTGGAAGATTTTTACGGATGTGATGAGCACTCCACGACATTCGAAGTGCATTGAGTAATCCCATGCCGTATGGTCCAGCTAGCGACCTTAAACCAAGCGCTTCTTGGGAGGCAACCCAAGATATTGTTTTCTTCTCCCTTTTCTAGTTTAGTTTAGATAGTTGCTTTGTTTTTGTTTTCCTCTAGACAACAACCAAGTATTCCAAAAGGAAGGATCACAGTTCAAGAGCTACACTAGAAGAACGAAATTTCGAGAAGTTGAGGAAACGAGCTTTACTGAGATACATCTCGGGTACTGTCAGAACACCTCGACCGAGATGTGCTTCGCCAACCGAGATGGTCTTATCTGGGAGCTGTTTCTTACTTCTTCATGCAGTTTAGCTATGTTCGGTGAGTATCCTGTCCTTAGACTTATTTTGACCCACTGGGACAGTGTGTCCCAAGTATGGGGTGTTTTATTTGACACTTATGTGATGTATGACTCTACTTGATTGAATATTTATTTATATTTATGCTTCAGTTTGCTTCTATGTGTTTATCTGAGACTGCATGCATACTTACAGGTTATTGATTGAGAAAAATGTCGGAAAACTGGGTTAAAAAAAAAAAAAATTTTTGACCTCGACCGGGGCAGTTCTGGCCGAACGAGGTGTTTCACCTCGGTTAAACTAAGAACACCTCGACCGAGGTAGGTTAACTGAGAGTTTTTGAAAACGATTTTTTGTGCTTCTTATCTGGATATGATCTCAGTGAAGATCTTGCTTACTAACTGGTTTTGAAATCTTTATGTGTTTGAAAGGTTTTATAATATGTTTAAGTTGCTAAATGCTTTGTTTGAAATTATTAGCATGTTTAATACTTTTTTTTTATCCAAATTATGTTGAATTTGAAGGTTGACACCGCAGGTTAAGTTCTCTCACTTTCTTCTTGGAAAGACCAAGGCAATTCATTCTCTTCTTCTTCTTCTTCTTGATCATGCTTAGCCCCTCATATACATTTTGCCTCCCTTTACCTATCCGGGAATTTGGAAGCAAGCAAAGTGGTGAAAGCAAGTGGAGTTAAAGTTGAGAAGTGGCTGTAAGTGAAAGTGCTAGAAAGTAATTTTAGGTTTGGGGAAGTCAATCATGAAGATGAGTAACTCGGCACCATTCACATAGCCGGGTGTTTGTGTCTTGCCAAAGTCGGATTGAGCGATATTCCTAACGGGTCATGGTATGTGCATCAAAGGTTTGATGCATCTCGAGAAATTGATGATTGCAGATTTCCTAGGCTTCGGTTATTGTGCACCTCTGTCCATGCATCCCAAAAAGTAAAGTAAAAAGAAAAAAGTGTGAGATAAGCAAAGCTTATTGGTGGAAGATGTTGCAAGTCAAAGTGAAAGTGAAGTTCATCCTTTTCCCGGATTCTAGCACCACATTACCTTACATACATCCCTACCCTACACGTTTCTTGACCTTTCTTTTGGGAAGCCCTTGAGACCTTAAGCTTGTTGATTGACTTAGCGGTTTAAATCGGATTATACATGATTAATTTTGATAATTATGATTTATTATGCATTCTATGATTTTATGCAAAGATGAACAACTTTCCTATATTTATAAAATGTTTTGATCATATTGAGTTTTTTTTTTCAGGAAGTATTCTCTTAGAGTGATCTATGATAGTTGCACACCATAAAATGTTTTTGAAAGACTTTTTCATTGATTTTCTTGACTTATAATCCATTTTATCTTGTCTTCTATGTGAGGAACTTGCTTGGGGACAAGCAAGGGCTAAGTATGGGGTATTTTGATAGCATGAATTATAGTCTATATTTTGGGGTTTGTTTGGACGTTTTATCTTTCATAATCTGCATGTTTGTATGTACATTATGTGATTTTACTACCATTTCATCTACCTTTGCGAGAATCGAGGTCTACACCTAGTTTCGTTGTAATTGCAGGTAATTTGGTACGTTTTGCATCAAAAAGGAGCAAAAGGAGTCATGAGTCATTTAGAGCTACATCCAGGAAGCATAGCCATGGATTAAAGATTTACTTTGGACCAGTTTTGAGATATTTCACATTCAGTTGTGACTCACCTCGGTTGATCAGAGGTTCACCTCGACCGAGGTGATCCAGAGAGGCCGACTCGACCGAGGCGAACACCTAGGACGCGGCGAGAATATTTTATTCTTGGAGGAGATCTTTTAAATTTGGAAAGTGATCTTATATTTTTGGGCTTGGCTCTTGGAAGGAAGGAGATATGCAGAATCATATATTTTACCTATGTTTATGGGAAAATATCTTTCTAAGATTTATTATCTTTGGAGGGTTATTTTCCTATAAAAAGGGTCGGATTTCCCATAATTCCGGCATCCGCTTACACCGGAAAGATCCGCTATCAGCACAAGAGAGTTATTACGCAGCAGCAGCCTACTCCAAGTTGGGAGAGTTGAAGAACCTTTTTGAAGGTTGAAGGAAGATTGAAGTCCATAGCTTTTATAGCTTTATTGAAGGGTTTTGTAAGATTGTCTTCAATTCCCTCAATTGTTATCTTGTCTTTTTGGATTGTTATCCAAGGAACGTTTTGTTGTGATATTTGATTCAGTTATTGAAGTCTTTTCATTAAATTCTTCTTTGTTCAAATATTCACCTTCTTCCCATATATTTTAATACTTTCATTATGATGATGAGTGGCTAATTTCCTTGTGTGATTTTAGGGTGATTGGCTGAAGGTTGTGGGAAAAACGATGATAGAATAATCTTAGATTCCAGTAGGATCCTGAAAGTTCGAGTCTTTAACCTTAACCCTAAGCATCTCGTTCAGTCGATGAACACCTCGGCCGGGGTGGAAACTGGCTGACCGAGGTGACTTATCTGATCCATAACTGAGAGTTAAGTGTTAGAGTTTGCCAAATCCTATTCTTATTACACCTTTCCTGGTTCAAAGCAAGCTTAGGATGAGACTTACCCGGTAATTCCTTAGTTTGTGTACCAACGATCATAAGTGTAGGTAATAAAGGT
This sequence comes from Fagopyrum homotropicum, assembly GCA_033239125.1. NCBI lineage: Eukaryota > Viridiplantae > Streptophyta > Magnoliopsida > Caryophyllales > Polygonaceae > Fagopyrum > Fagopyrum homotropicum. The sequence continues at coordinate 23,696,891 of BSWB01000007.1, read as the reverse complement.
TTATCCTTTATTGGGGTTTGAGTGTGCTTCCATCCCATCTTCGTGAGTTAGCCTGAGACTTACCCGGTAAAGGTTGATTCTATTCCCTTAGATGGTGTGTTAGTTTGAGGTTATAGTTCTTTATCTTGATTCCTTGAGACTTACCCGGTAATAGGAGTTACGGTTTAGGATTAATGTGTAGTGAGACTTACCCGATGATCTACTCCACTTTAGAAACACCTTCTCCACGCAAAAATCTCAGCTTTGTCCGCTTATCTATAGATCTTGAGTTGGAACCACAACTAGATGCTTTAATCCCTAGAATTGCATGTTTGCTTTATTGACTTCTTATTCATCTTTGATTGTGTTAATCGCTCTTGTGGTTAGTATTGACATAAGCACACCGTATTGACTTTGTTTCACCGAGTCCCTGTGATCGACCCCTGGAATTTTCTTGCTTTTACTACGATTGACCCGTACACTGCGGGTTCGCATCCTTGTTTTAAGCTTAAGTCTAGGGTTATAAATTTAAAGCTTGCACACACCGTTTGGAGCGAACAGAGCGGCAGCATTACCAGCACATGATGGCCCAGATCTAGTTTGAGCACATCATGGGCTATCCCTTTGACCCGTCCCAGTATCCGTATGTGCCACCACCACCACCACCGGATCGTGACTACTGAGAGCTGCAGGATTTTCTTTCTTATTTTTATGCAGTTCAGCTTATTACCCGGTGAGTACTTTTTTTTTAGACTTATTTTGACCCACTAGGACAGTGTGTCCTAAGTATGGGGTGTTTATTGTGTATCACTTGACAGTTATTTGATGTATGACTCTATTTGACCGGATATCTATATTTATGCTTCACTTTTGCATCTATGTGTTTATCTGAGACCACATGCATACTTACAGGTTATTTGATTGAGAAAAACGTCGAAACTGAAAGAAAACTGGTTTAAAAAAAAAAAAAAAATTTTTGACCTCGACCGATGGAGATTTGGCCGAACGAGGTGTTTCACCTCGGTTGACCTAAGAACACCTCGACCGAGGTGTGTTAACTGAGAGTTTTCGAAACGATTTTTGTGCTTCTTATCTGGATGTGATCTCAGTGAAGATCTTGTTTACTGACTGGTTTTGAAATTCTTTATGTGTTTGAAAGGTTTTATAATATGTTTAAGTTGCTAAATGCTTTGTTTGAAATTTTTGGCATGTTTAATACTTTGTTTTTATCCAAATTATGTTGAATTTGAAGGTTGACACCACAAGATAAGTTCTCTCACTTTTTTCTTGGAAAGACCAAGGCAATTCATTCTTCTCTCTTCTTCTTGATCATGCTTAGCCCCTCATATACATTTTGCCTCCCTTTACCTATCCGGGAATTGGGAAGCAAGCGAAGTGGTGAAAGCAAGTGAAGTTAAAGTTGAGAAGTTGGCTGGAAGTGAAAGTGTTAGAAAGTAATAATAGGTTTAGGGAAGTCAATCATGATGATGAGTAACTCAGCACCATTCACATAGCCGAGTGTTTGTGTCTTGCCAAAGTCGGATTGAGCGATATTCCTAACGGGTCATGGTATGTGCATCAAGGGTTTGATGCATCTCAAGATATTGATGATTGCTGATTTCCTAGGCTTCGGTTATTGTGCACCTCTGTCCATGCATCCCAAAAAGTAAAGTAAAAGAAAAAGTGTGAGATAAGCAAAGCTTATGAGTGGAAGATGTTGAAAGTCAAAGTGAAAGTGAAGTATATCCTTTTCCCGGATTCTAGCACCACATTACCTTACATACATCCCTACCCTACACGTTTCTTGACCTTTCTTTTGGGAAGCCCTTGAGACCTTGAGCTTGTTGATTGACTTAGTGGTTTAAACTGGATTTTACATGATTAATTTCGATAAATATGACTTATTATGCATTCTACATTTTATGCAAAGATGAACAACTTTCTTATATTTATAAAATGTTTTAATCATATATTGGATTTTAGATTCCATGAAGTATTCTCTTAGAGTGATCTATGATTGTAGCACACCATAAAAATGTTTTGAAATACTTTTCATTGATCTTTATGACTTATAATCCATTCTATCTTGTCTTCTATATGCGGAACTTGCTTGGGGACAAGCAAGGGCTAAGTATGGGGTATTTTGATAGCATGAATTATAGTCTATATTTTGGGGTTTGTTTGGACGTTTTATCTTTCATAATCTGAATGTTTGTATGTATAATATGTGATTATATTACCATTTCATCTACCTTTGCGAGAATCGAGGTCTACACCTAGTTTTGTTGTAATCGTAAGTAAAATGGCATATTTTGCATCGAAAAGGAGCAAAAGGAGCTATGGAGTCATTAGAGCTACATCCAGGAACATAAGGAACCATCCAGGAAGCATAGCCATGGATTAGAGATTCACTTTGGACCAGATTTGAGAGATTTCACATTCAGTTGTGAATCACCTCGGTTGACCACAGATTCACCTCGACCGAGGTGATCCAGAGAAGTCGACTCGACCGAGGCGAACACCTGGGACGCGGCGAGAATATTTTATTCTTGGCTGAGATCTTTTATCTTTGGAAAGAGATCTTATATTTTTGGGCTTGGCTCCTGGAAGGAAGAAGATTTACTTGATCATATATTTTACCTATTTTTATGGGAAGAGATCTTTCTAAGATATCTTATCTTTGGAGAGTAATTTTCCTATAAAAAGGGTCGGATTTCCCACAAATCCGACATCCCGCATAGCATGCTATACCATCGATCAGGGTTTTTACACCACAACAGCCATACTCCAGTTGGGAGATTTGAAGAACCTTTTTGAAGGTTGAAGAAGGAAGATTATAGCTTTTATAGCTTTTGAAGGGTTTTAGTAAGATTGTCTTAGATTCCCTTCCTTGTTGTCTTGCTTTGTTGGATTTCTATCCAAGGAACGCTTTTGTTGTGATATTTGATTCAGTTATTGAAGTCTTTTCATTAAATTCTTCTTGTTCAAATATTCACCTTCTTCCCATATATTTGATTATTGCTTTCATGATGATGAGTGGCTAATTTCTTTGTGTGATTCTAGGGTGATTGGCTGAAGGTTGTGGGAAAAACAATAATAGAATGATCTTAATCACAGTAGGACCCTGAAAGTTCGAGTCTTTAACCTTAACCCTAAGCATCTCGCTCAGTCGATGAACATCTCGGCCGGGGTGGAATTTGGCTGACCGAGGTGACTTATCTGATCCGAAACTGAGACTTACCCGGTAATTCCTTAGTTTATGTACCTAAGATCATAAGTAGGATCCTATTCTTATTACACCCTTCCTGGTTTAATGCAAGCTTAGGATGAGACTTACCCGGTAATTCCTTAGTTTGTGTACCTAAGATCATAAGTATAGGTAATAAAGGTTTATCCTTTATTAGGGTTTGAGTGTGCTTCCATCCCATCTTTGTGAGTTAGCCTGAGACTTACCCGGTAAAGGTTGATTCCATTCCCTTAGATGGTGTGTTAGTTTGAGGTTATAGTTCTTTATCTTAATTCCTTGAGACATACCCGGTAATAGGAGTTACGGTTTAGGATTAGTGAGTAAGTGAGACTTACCCGGTGATCTACTCCACTTTAGTAACACCTTCCCTATGCAAAAACCTCAGCTTTGTCCGCTTATCTTTAGATCTTGAGTTGGAACCACAACTAGATGCTTTAATCCCTAGAACTGCATATTTCCTTTATTGACTTCTATATCATCTTTGATTGTTTTGATTACCTTTTGTGGTTAGTATTTACACATAAGCATACCGTAATTGGACTTTGTTTCACCAAGTCCCTGTGATCGACCCTTGGAATTCCTTCCTTTTACTACGATTGACCCGTACACTGCGGGTTCACATCCTTGTTTTAAGCTTACGTCTAGGGTTATAAATTTAAAGCTTGCACACACCGTTTGGAGCGAACACTATCCATCAAACACAGTTAATTAACAACAAGATACCATTCCAAGTCTAGTGGAACATACTCCACCTCGGCAGGTTACTCTCTGTACTGGGTTCCTCCTACCAACTCCCCTCCCTATGAGCTCGGCTTGATATGGAATGGTCTGAATGTTCCTAAGTGTAGCTTCATTGCTTGGTTGGCTAGCCTAAACCGTCTCCCCACCCTTTTTAAGCTTCATCTTTGAAACATCACTCGGGATAACACTTGTAAGTTGTGCAATAACTCCGTTGAAGATGAGAACCACCTACTCCTTTACTACAGTTTCTCTACTACGGTTATGGGTCTCATCTCTAAGTGGCTCAGGATCCCTTCACCCTATCCATACCAAAACAACATCTGGAATTGGATCCGATCCCTAAAACCTCAGAAGAATGACTTCATTATGAATGTCTCCATCTCCACTATTACTAGCTATATATATTTCATTTGGAAATCTCGCAATGATCTCATCTTCAACCAAAAGGTTACCCATGTTGCTTCTTGCGCCCACAACGTCATAAACGCTACCAAGAACTACGCTTCAAGCCATTGGAAGGACCGTTCCCCTAATAATATTGCTTGGGCTAAGATCCTTGGAATTCATCTTGAGGATACTACTTAGTTTTTCTTAGCCTTGTCTCTTCCTGAACTTTTGTATACTTGGGCTAGTTGTCTACTGTACATTCCCCCCTTTTTCTTCAATACATATTAACCCTTCAAAAATACAAAAAAGATACGTTTAGATATGTGATGATAATTGTCTATGAAGGAAAATGTAAATGAATATGTTAAGAGGCGTGCCAAGCGAAAGCCTCGTTTGACCAAAAGCCATATCGGAAGGTAATTATCGTACAATAATCATCTTCACTGAGTTTATTTTCTGAACTTTGTTAAAAAAATTTTAAATTCAATATTGATGATCTTTCTCTATATGATTGTACTCTATAGGAGGTTTGCGCAGCCACGGTATATGACCGTTGATCTTGCTTGTATATGAGCACAAATTCATGGAAGCAATCTCTATTTCTCAAATTGAATGATTTTAAGGTAAATTCGCCTCTTGACTAAAGCATTCTAAGATCATTATGGAATGTTGTTGTTATTGTTGTTGTGTCAAGATGTTTGGAACCGGAGATGATGTTGTGATCACTACAACTATTATTATACCCTTATTGATTTGTAGCGACGGTTGTATGTGTTAGACTAATTCATATTTTCAAATATAAATATTGTAATAATGGATCACTCCGGAAGGAAGAGGAACATTCCAGAAGGTGATGGAACATTCCGGAAGGATGTAGAATATTCTAGAAGATGGTGGAACCTTCTGGAATGATGCGGAATATTCCGAAATGTGGAGGAACCTTCCCGAAGGAGGCGGAGCTACCCGGAAGATGATGGAGACTTCTAAAACTCCTCAAAACCTTGTAGACTAGATTAGAAATCTAGAGAGAGTTCTAGACTTGTATTGGATTGTGTGAGAAGGCTCCGGAATTATCTAGGAGAATCGAGTTTCGGAACCTTTCCGTAGAGGAGGTGGTCATGACTATAAATTAGGGAGGCCACCCCACATTTGTGTAACTCCATCAAGAAGAGAGTAATAAAGGCTTCTAAAGAGCTTCTAAGTGAGATTGTAGTTACCAGTGTGAGTGTGCAACAAATACCCGCTTATATATACTCCGTGTGAGTTGGGAACGTGGAGTTTTCCCCAACAACTAGTATCAGAGCCGAGGTTGTAGTGGTGGTGTTCGGGTAAACTTTGTTGCTTGAAGAATCTTGTTTTGGCGCGATGACGGCCGAGGCAATGAGGGCGTTCGAGATTCCACTCTTTGATGGATAGATCAACTTCACTTTGTGGCATAGTACGATTCAAGACCTATTGGTGCAGCAGAGTCTTGACCAAGATCTGGAGGAGGAGAAGCCTGGATCGATAAGCGAGGAGAAGTGGCGAAGCATCCAGAGGAAGGCGGTAAGTACAATTCGGTTGGCGTTGGCTCCCGAGATCAAGTATGGTGTGTTGAAGGAGACCACACCGAAGGCATTGTGAGAGAAGCTCAAGAGCGTCTATGCGTCGAAGTCGTTGACCAACCATTTGTGCTTGAAGATGGAGATTTACTCGCTCAAGATGGAGGAAGGAGGTAATCTTCATGACCATATTAACTCGTTTAATCAACTAGTATGCAAATTATTGAATGCAGATGATAAGATTGGAGAAGAGGAGCAAGCGTTGTTGTTGCTAGCATCATTGCCGAAGTCCTACAAGTCCTTGGTGCAGACGTTACTTGTAGGAAGGAAGTCTCTTACTCTAGGTGAGGTGATCGTTGCTTTGCGGGAGAGTGAGAAAATGATGAAGAATGTTGCCACCGACAAAGGAGATGATTGCATACTAGTTGCGGGAGAGTGAGAACGAGGGAGGAGTCAATGGAGGACACATGATGACCCGAGGCAGAGATCAGGCTCGCTACGAGATTTGAGTGAGGTCGAGTGCTTCTACTGCGGGTAGAGGGGTCACATGCAAACCCGGTGTCCTCATATGAGGTCACATGCAAAAAAGAGAGAGGACTCTCATACAAATGTGGTTAGTGAAGTTGATTATTGTGATGTTTACTTGGCGGCGGGTGAAGAGACCGCCAAGTCAGAGTGGGTGATGGATAGTGCCACCTCGATGCATGTATGTCGAGACCGAGCAATGTTTGACACCTTGAAGACTCGTGGATAGTTTGGTCACTTCAACTCGATGAGTGGTGAGAAGTTGAAGGTAGAAGGTACCGGAACGTGACGATGAGGCTTCATAACAGTACAAGTCATTCTCTACACAATGTGAGGTACATGCCATCGGCGAAAGTGAATGTCTCTCGTTGGGTGCGATGACGATGGAGGGGTATAGGTTCGTCGGCACGAGAAGATGGTGTAAGGTGGTTAAGGGGAGACACTTGGTGATGTAAGGCCGCAAGGATGATAAGAATATTTGCTTCTTAGATGGAAGAGCATTGCAAAAAGGATGTAGTGGCACCAAAGCTAAGAAGCAGACGAAGGTGAGATTTTCGGATGTTGTGGAGATATTTGGAAATATGAATTAACGGAGGAATTGTTAGGCTAATTCATATTTTTAAATATAAAATTGTAATAATGGGTCACTCCGGAAGGAAGAGGAACATTCCGGAAGGTGATGGAACATTCCGGAAGGATGTAGAATATTCTAGAAGATGGTAGAACCTTCTGGAATGATGTGGAATATTCCGGAACGTGAAGGAACCTTCCGGAAGGAGGCGAAGCTACCCGGAAGATGATGGAGACTTCTAGAACTCCTAAGAACCTTGTAGAGTAGATTAGAAATCTAGGGAGAGTTCTAGACTTGTATTGGATTGTGTGAGAAGGCTTTGGAATTATCTAGGAGAATCGAGTTCCGGAACCTTCCCGTAGAGGAGGTGACCATGACTATAAATAAGGGAGGCCACCCCAAATTTGTGTAACTCCATCAAGAAGAGAGTAATAAAGGCTTCTAAAGAGAGCTTGTATGTGAGGTTGTAGTTACGTGTGTGAGTGCGCAACAAATACCCGCTTATATATACTCGGTGTGAGTTGGGAACGCGGAGTTTTCCCCAACAATGTGAGATGCAATTGAGGGTATGAGATACAAAGGCTAGAGAAAGAAAAGCCCTAGAAGTTGCACATAATGATATATGAAGTTAAAGCAGAGGTTGTAAGACGTGCTAATTAATGAAAGAAACAATCCAAACACCTTGGAAGCCTATATGATGCCTAGCTACTTGTTCCAACTTCGTTAGTGGAGTTGTTACACTTAGAATTATTGCTCCTTATTTTGAACTTAAACTTGGATTTGCTATAGTTAATCAGTGAATAGAGAGAAGACAAAACGTTTTTGGTTTTGCTGCACAAACCTTGTAGCTAGGGTTTTCAATATACTTTCGTGGATAAAGAAATACAACCCTAAACCTATCTATTTATAACAAAATAGATAGAATTCATAACTTCGCCCCCCCGCACCCATGTTATCCCGGGCCAATTAATCCATGCGTCCAAAATATGTTTTCCCGCTTACCCGGCCAGGACCTCGCTCGCTATTCTTCATGGGTCTTCGGTCCTTGGCTCATCGTATCAGTATATCTAGATTTATTGTCTTATTATAAGAATAGTTGAAAACAAGGCACATTGTCACCAATGTAAAAGTACGCAATGTCCGTATAACACAATTAGATTAACAATAAAAAAAAATGGTCGGAAGGGTTTTTTTTTTTTGTGAAAAGGTATTATATTGATCAGGGAAAGGGATTTACAAGAGAAAGCAGAAGAGGAGGTACAGGGAGTTACAGTGAGCATAAATCAGAGGGAGCAAGCGCCAAAAACGGTGGGAGAGTTCACAAGTGGATTCCAAGAAGCTTGGCCCAGTTCATAGTGGAGGTGGATCTATCCTTCCAATGGTGAGTGAAGAGATTTTTTGTAGCTTGGATGATGCTATGGGCGCAAGTGGCTTCATGAGTGACGAGATTGTTGTAGATGAGATCGTTCCTGGCCTTCCAAACGAAGTAGATCAGGTTGGTGATAGTGGCGATTCGAACATTGGAGATGAGGTTGTGTTTGTGGGGTTTGATGGTGTTTAGCCATGACCAAATGTTATCTTTGTAAGGGTATGGAGTTGTGGTGTGTGACCATCTGGACACAAGATCCAGGGTAATGTTGACGAAGTTACACTTGTGGAAAAGATGATCTTCATCTTCAGGCAGGATCCCGCACAGCTTGCAAATGTCGCACTGAATGATGTTCCAGTGACGGAGCTTAGAGAGTGTGGGCAGCTTATTATGTGCGGCCAACCAGGAGATGAAGCTACACTTGGCAGAGTTAGTAGCCTTCCAGATGTTATTGAACATAAGGCTGAGCAGGGGGGATGTAGGGTGATTGTAGAAGAGATTGTAGGCTGCGGTTGTAGAGAATTTTCCATTCGGGTTTAGGGAGGGAGCGGGGTGTGTTTGGGCTGTGGGGACGTTCAGGATAGCCGAGTACTCGTCTCTGATCTTCAGTAAATAGTTCTAGTTGTGACTATGCTTGAAGCTTGGTGTGCATGTCCAAATAGTATGATGCTTGAGAATGTTACGAGTGACCCAAGTTGACCAAAGGTCAAGCGTAGGAGGTTGAGAGTTGAGGTCGAGGATGTTCTTGAGGATGCAGGCTTTGTTCCAGGAGAGCAGCTCCTTGAAGCCGAGCCCACCCGATGATTTGGGAGAGTAGATAGTTTTCCAAGCAATTAGGGCACGAGAGCTAGAAGCCGTACCTGACCATAAGTAAGATCGCAGAGCAGTGGTGATCTTCAAAATGACAAACTGTGGGATGGGAAGAATGGAACACCAATGGTATTGTAGCGGGATGAGGATGGATGAGATTAATTGCTTCCGACCTGCGTAGGAGAGATTCTTAGCATTCCAAGAGTTGATCTTCCGAGTGATCTTATTGATGAGAGGGGAGTAGTCAGCGTGTCTGAGCCTCTTACTACCAATGGGGATGCCGAGGTAAGTGAAGGGGAGAGAGCCGAGGGGAAGTCCAATGCCAACCGTGAAGCGATTAAGGTCCTGGAGAGGGATGCCGCCAAGGAAGAGCGAGGATTTGTTGGGGTTGAGATGTAGTCCAGAATAGTAACCAAAGTGAGCGAGTGTGTTCTTCAGAATATTAATAGAGCCTAAGTCACCCCTGCAAAAAAGAAGAATGTCGTCAGCAAAACAAAGGTGCGTTATGCGCGGTTGGGAGCATTTGGGGTGGGTGTTGAAATTTGGGTTGGCAGAGTTGGTGTTGATCATTGAAGACAAAACCTCCAGGGCAATAACGAACGGACCAGGAGAGAGCGGGCAACCCTGTCTGAGACCCCTGGACCCAATGAAGTGCCCCTTGAGGGAACCATTGAAATTGATGGAGAAGGTAGGGCGCGAGATACAGGCATCGATCAGTTTGATGAACTGCTCCGGGAAACCCATCCGACCCAGACAGTTTATGATGAACTGATGGTCGATCATATCAAAAGCTTTGGATAGGTCAACCTTGAGCGCACATCTAGGGGAAATGTGACGTTGATTGTAACTTTTGAAGAGCTCTTGAGCAATAAGGATGTTGTGTTTAATCGATCTCCCTTTGATGAAAGCACCCTGATAGTTTCCAATGATAGATGGAAGGGCGTAGTTCAATTTGTCTGCAAGGATTTTGGCAATGACTTTGTATGTGGTGTTGCAGCAGGAGATGGGTCTGAAATCGGAAGGAAGGGTGGGATTTGGAGTTTTTGTGATTAAGGTAATGGATGTGTGGTTGTGTTGGCTTGGGAGAATACCGGAATTGAAGAAATCCAGTATCGCGTTGGTAAAGTCGGTTCCAGTGACAGCCCAGGACTTTTTGAAGAAATGGGCATTAAAACCGTCGGGGCCAGGGGCTTTAAGGTCACCAATTCCGAAGAGGGTGTCTTTGATGGCGTCCGGAGTAACCACTCGCATGATAAACTCGAGAGAATCGGGAGGAACGGTTGGTAGCTGGCAGTCATGGAAGAAATTGTGCGGATTATGATTGGATGAGGGGTTTAAGATGCTGGAAAGATGGGCGGTTAAGATATGGGAGATCTCAATAGGGTCGTGTGTGTGAGGGCCCGAAGGATCGGAAGATCGAGATATGCTTTTAATACCATGCAAAGCCCTCCTAGCCGAGATCTTCTTGAAAAAATATCGACTACATTTATCCCCGAATTTGATCCAATTCTCCTTAGATAGCTGGCCAAGCATGATCCTTTGTTGGTCTAGAAGAGAGGAGAGCGAAGCAATGGAGTTGCGTTCCCGGCCGATGAGCGAGTGGTCCAGGGGGGCGGCTTGAAGGTTATTTTGGATAGAAGCAAGTTCGTTTTTTAGGTTAAAGATCGAGGACTGCAGCGCCTCAATTTTGACGTTGGAGAAGCGTTTCAGGCCGGATTTGAGTCTGTGGAGCTTTCGCGAGAGTTCGGAGAGCGGACCAAGAGCCTTAGGGTCAAGAGGAGTCGACCAGGAGGCGCTAACAGTGGTGAGGAAGGATTCGTGGAGAGCCCAGATATTATTAAATCTGAATTGGCGGTGAAAACCATCGGGCTTAGGGTTGAGGGAGAGGATAGCAGGGGAGTGATCGGAGATGCCCGGATTATCGAAAAAAGCGGTGGCGTTGGGGAAAGCCTGGGTCCAAGCAGGGTTAGCAACAATCCTATCGAGCTTGCACCAAATCCTATTCGGGCACTGCTTGTTGTTCCAAGTGAGTTGACAACCGGAGAAGTCGAGATCAGAGATTGCATTCAAAGCGAAACAGTCGGCGAGTTCGCTAGAGTGCAGACAAGCGGAGGGAGGACCTTCAAAGAGCTTCTCAGTGGGGCTCAGGGTGGTGTTGAAGTCTCCCATGAGAACCCACGGGGAGTTCCGACATAGATGGTTGATTGTGGCGATGGCGTCCCAGAGGTGGGTCCGGTCAACCGTCAGGTTGTGTGCGTATATGAATGAACAATAGAGGGGCGATGAAACACCTCCCGGTAGGTTGAAAGTGATTGAGCAGTGAATAATCTGGTTGTCAATGAGAATCGTGGTGAGGTTAAGGGTGGCGGGGTTCCACCAAACCCAGATTCGACATCGGAATACTGGGGAGTAGTTGTGAATGTGTTTCCAGTCGGGAATGAGGGAGGATAGTTTACTCAGCTTAGAGTCAGTGAGCTTGGTCTCGAGGATAGCAATGATGTCAAGTTGGTGGTTCCTAACCACTTCACGGATCGCTTGGTGCTTGTTAGGGTGGTTCAAGCCCCGTATATTCCAAGAGCAGGCGTTAAGATACATATGAACCGTGGGAGGTGCTTCCAGAATCCTTGATGGTGGAAGAGAGCATTTGAGGGCCTGGGATGATAGAGTCCTGGGGAGGTGGTAGGGTTTCTGAGTTGAGGTGGTGTTTAGTGGGGTTTGGGTTATAGGACTGAGATAAGGGAGCTGGGGGAGTAAAGGTCGAATTAGCCTCCAGTAGAGGGGCTGTTGCGGTCAGGGTGGATGGTAGAGGGGCTAGGCATTCAGAGACGCTTGGGCTATGGGCTATTGGCGATGGTAAAGGACATGGGTTTGGTTGTTGGTCAGGCGTACATGAGGGGGTGCAGATCGCAGGCAACTTGCCTGGACTAGGGTTTGGGATATTGTTGTTGGGAGAAACTGGGTTCGGTTTTGTTGTTGTTTTTGTTTTGGGGCGGCAAGAGGGAGGAGTGAGGATACGTTGCGAAGCAGGTGGAGTAGGGAGGATGGGCTCCCAGCTGGTGGACGAGGGGTTGTGTGCAGCCCACTTTGTTTTTTGCAGGTTACGGACTTCAAGAGCATTGGGAGCAGGTGGTTTTGAGGCCTTACAATGGTGGCCAAAGATCAGGCAAGTGGGACAGTGAAGAGGCAGCCATTCATAGGAGATTTTTTGGTTGATCATCTCGTCATCAGGCCCAACAAAGGTGACTTCGCGGAGCAGGGGCTTGTTGGCCTGGATTTCAACAAGGATACGCGCGAAGCCGAGACGGTCTTGGTTTGCCGAGCAGGTATCCGTAAGGATAGGGATGCCAATGGCGGAACCAATCTTAGCGAGCATCGTGGGGACCAAAACCTGTAGTCAAGTTCGTGAAGAGAGGCCCAGACCGGAACGGAGGTGAGGTTTGAAAAGTCGAGAGCCATGCCGTGGTACCATCTTTTAAGCAGTAAGGCGGTGTTTCCACAAATAATCCAGGGACTACCCAGCAGGATGGTGTTGAGGTCGGTTTCAGAAGCAAATTGGAAGACGAACACCCCATCTTCATTTCGCAAAATCTTGGGTTTGACAATGTGATTCCAGGATAGATTGGCGAAGTTAATCATGCGTTGGTAGGCCAAAGGGCAACCAAGAGGGAATCCAACCAGGGACATGCTCCATTTGGAGATAGTGTCAGAAACATCTTCACTAGAGAAGTGTATAACGCCGTTTTCAAGGCCAGGGGAATAATCAAGTTGGACATGGTTCCCAGGTAAGCATTTAATGAGGGTATTTTTGAAAGAGTCCTTTGGAGTCTCCAGAAGTTGAGGGGTCTGGGTGGGGAGGGAATGTGAAAGGTCACGTGGGTTTTGAGTGGGACCTGGGGGTGTGGCGTCGAGGTATGAGACTGTGGGGTTTTGGGTATCACCGTCCAGGGCTTCTGTACCCAAACAGGGGTGGGGGATGTCCATTACAGGTTTTGGAGCATGAACAGTAGCATGCAGAGACTCCTGTATAGTGTTGAGGGAGGCTGCAATTGTTGGTTGAGAAGAGTGAGCAGTGGCATGCAAAACATCAGTGGTTTCAATGCAGATAGGGACATTCACCAGGCATGAATCAATGGGGATTCCAGGGGTCGTTTGATTCGAGGGGTCTGATCGGCTGGGTAGAGGAGGGAATGAGATTGGTGATGCGATTTCAGGTGCCGGAGGGGGGATAGGGTTGGCGAGTCTGGCGTTGTTGGTGCGGATAAGTTCCTCCGGGACAGTTTCGAAGGGACTAGGTGGGTCAGTGGGCGGTTTTGGGTTAGGATGAGGGGTAGAGTTAAGGTCGGATAGCTTGACTGACAGTTTCCGGTTGCGTTTGGAGCCGCCCATCAGGGTGTGAGGGGAAGGGAGTAGGTGGGGGGGGAGAGGTGGGGGGGTCCGCGGCCGGGAGGCCACCGGTGGGGTGGCAGCACACACAGAAGTGGGTTTTTTGGGAGAGGTTTTTTGGGAGCGTTTTTCCAAATTCTTCAAATTTAACTGTTAATCAACAGTTTGTGACTGATGGTCGGAAGGGTTGTAGAGTGATATCATTCTTTATCTCCTAATTCTTTTTGTATCTCCTAATTCTATTACTACATGAGATCAACTTCTAAAATTTTTTCCTCATAGAAAAATTGATGAATTGAGATATAAAATGACTAGTTTTATAAATTTTTCATACGGCTTCGAAAAGGTTTAAGTACTTTTTGCATCAATGTCCTTCACATGGACAATATATTGCTGTTTTGGTCAAGTCCGTACGTGGGAGTGGATAATTTCACTATTAATACATACACAAGTAGAAGACTCATGATTATGCACATCGATGAGTCAAGAGATTATAAATAAACGTAGCCATCACACTAACATGTTTTCAAGTCCGACGACGCCACAATAGAAGTTGTCAGGGTGTACTACTTTTCCATCAGTTATCCTAAATTGTGAATGCAAGTGCTAGAGACACAACTGTTTTTTCAGATGTTAGATTTATTTTTGGGTTAAGTTTCATCAAATCATACAAATCAGTTAAAAATATTTATAAATCTAAACATACGGAGATATTAAAACAAGAAAGGGCTTAAAAAAATTCAGAGTATTAAGAGTGCAAGTATGATCAGACAGGCTAGGGGTTTTCTTTACTTCCATTACATTTTCGTGTTGGTCGGATAGGAATATGGAACTAGTTAACCAAAACTTAACATAACAAACAAACTCACTCGTATTCATGGGAAGGATTTATACAAACATAATTTTTTTTTGGGCACTCAAGTTTATAGTAACAAACACTATATTTAAACGTGGGTAGTGTTTGTTATTTTGACTATAGGTATTTCTTCATAATTCCAGTCTATTTTGGAGAATTTCATACTCTTTAATTTCTTCATCTAGTAGGACCACTTTTCTACAGTCCATTAATACATCAGCCAACCCATAGTTAATTTTGGGCTTAATTACTAAGTGTGATTCATATTAATTAAGAAGAGACCAACAAAAAACTGCTCAACGTGTTGAAAGCAAGATGAGTTGAAAACATATCCTAGATATTTAAGAGGCAATGCAAAAACTCCTTATAGAATTTGAGAGAATTTGACTTTTGCATTTTGTTTATCAATCACTATCAAAGTTATGGAAGTTGTTGATTTACCTGTCTCTGTCTTACAAAAGCAAACAAAGGACGCTACTATGTCACAATGGGTCCCGATCCTAATCTGACAACGATTTTACCAGATCCGCCGTCATGCCGCCCAACCTTCTGACTGCCGCCTCACCACCTGCTCGCCAGAAACGCAGCAACGAGCCTCCCACCTTCGGCTTCAGCGGGAATCAAAAACCATTCCCGATCAAAAACCGCTCTCACTGTCACCTATGTCGCCCTAGCCAGAATCTTGATCCATCTGCCCGTCCTCTCTCGTAGTCGCCTCTGGTCTGCAAAGCGCCGCCTCCGTCCCTCGCATATGTGTCGCCGAGCCAACGTGTTGCCGCCTCCTCAGCCACCGGGAATCACAGACCCGCCGCCGCCTCCTTGCTTGTTAAACCTAAGCGGGAAGAAGTTTATGGTATAATTACAAAAAACACCCATATTCCTTATTTACGTTTTCTACCCATATTTCTGGAATTTGCAAATATACCTTTGCTGGAATAATTACAGATTTTGGCTCAAGGTTTGATTTACAAGAACGACCCGAACTTCTGAAAGTTCATAAAATGCTCGGAATTGAGTTACTATAGAATATGGCCCAAAGTTATAATTTAGAATATGTCACAAACATTTATAATTATATTTCTTGGCCCAAGTTTGAACAAATGGAGTTAAACTTGTGCGGTTGACTTATTTAGGTTCTTGAAACCACGTTGAGATGAGAAGATAGCCTTGTTGACTTCGATACGCGATATTCTACTTTTGCTTGACTTCGAGACGTTCTTGCTTGCTTGGATTTGATTTGGTGATTTATTGAGTTCGTCTTTTCGAGGTAAGTCTTATTGACCTACTTAACTGCCGTTTTGTTTCAATTAAGTTTGTCGTTGATAGTGAGTAGGACTAATATTTTCTTTTCATACTTTATCTCATTGTATGTTTGCAATTATTCTTAAATTAAGTTGTGTGTTGACTTTATTACCTTAGGGGTTTAAATAGGATTTGTTGTTAGTGTAAGTAGTCCAGAGTTATGCTGAGCTGTGTTTGCAAGGATTTAGATTGTGATCGATAAAGATAGGTTTGAGACTGCTGTAGATAGAGTTGTGTTTGAGATATACAGAGATAGGCTTGAGATGTGGTAGATAGAGTTGTGTTTGAGATTATGACTAATAGTTGTGTTTGAGATTGTGGCAGACCGGGTTATGAATCATTTGATGAGTTGTGTTGAGAATAGGGGAATTGGTTATGTTATGCATTGACAGTTACACCTAGAGGGTAGTTGGTTATGTTACGCACTGACAGTTACACCTCATGATGCCGGATTGTCACAAATGGTTATATAATATATTGGATTAGGCTAATTGGTTATGTTACGCATTGACAATTAAGCATATAGGGTGATTGATTATGTTACGCACTAACAGTTACGCCTCAAGCGACCCATTTGTGATAGACAGTATATAAGATCTTTTTTTGAAAGTTTAATTGTATTGAGAGGAAGAAGAATTTGCATGGTTACAAGATCAAGAAGTAAGGGCTTACACAAAAACAAATTCCATGAGCATAAGCATATAGGGAAGTGGAGGGGAGGGGATTAAGAGTCATTAGATAAGTTTGATGTTCAGCATACGGGCCATATCAAGAGTGGAGGGCAACCTGTCCTTCCAATTATGCTCGAAGTGGATCTTGATGGTTCTAATGATCTCTCCTGCACAATCAATAGCTCTGGTGAAGGTGTTATTGTAGACCATGTTGTTCCTTGCAATCCATACATGATAGATGAAAGATATGATAGAGGCAATCCGGATTCTATCCATCGGACTTGGCTTCTGCCGAGTCCAGGACTCAAGCCAAGGCCAGAGATTGCAAATATAGGGAGCAGGGTAGGGGGTCTTGGTCCAGTGGGAAACAATGTCCAACACAAGGGAGTCGTAACTGCAGAAGTACCATAGGTGATCATCGTTTTCAGAAGCACTGTTACATAGGTTACAAGTGCTATAATTGATCAAGTTCCATGTCATGATTTTTTCAAGTGTGGGGAGACATTTAAGAGCACTACATGTTACGCCTCAAGAGACCAATTAATGATTGATTGTTATGAGTGAGATATGTGTTATAGTATGGACATAAATGACCGACTATGGTGATTGCAGAGATATGCCGGTTGTTAGTTATGAGTAGAGATAAGAATAGCTAGTGTTGTTATTTATGAGCATAGATAAGTATAGCTAGTGTTGTTAGTTATGAGCAGAGATAAGTATAGTTAGTGATGATGAGAGTTGTTGATGGTTATGGATAGGGTTAGGATTAATGCTACGTCACCTTATTTTTATTTGTATTTATGGATTTTAGTTACTTTATACTTATATCATTTACGAGATTGTAGCTTGCTTCTTCTTTTGTTTGTTTCTTTTCCACTTTTTGGTTTATATATTCTAGTTATATACTTATAGTTGGAATATATGTATACCTACTTTTTAGATATTATTATTGATATATTTTTTTCGTGTCCCTTACATAATACATACGGGTTTAACCAGACTCCGGAGCTTAGACTCCATTCTTGGAACGTTAGCTAATAATTTCTTGTTGTTGTTTTAGGACATTGTCCAGGTATTAGAATTTCCTTGGAGACTATCTTCCGGAAGATGATGTACAACCGGACTCACGTGTGTCTTAGGTTTTTGGAAGGTTGTT
Source organism: Fagopyrum homotropicum (assembly GCA_033239125.1). Taxonomy (NCBI): domain Eukaryota; kingdom Viridiplantae; phylum Streptophyta; class Magnoliopsida; order Caryophyllales; family Polygonaceae; genus Fagopyrum; species Fagopyrum homotropicum. The sequence goes on along the minus strand of BSWB01000007.1, from coordinate 23,679,353 downwards.
GTGTCTTTATCTCGAGCGTTCGGGTTGTTGAGTTGAGTTGTGGGGCTGTTTTTCTTTGTATTTCTTGTTGCATGGTTTTAAGTTAGCTTTATCAAATTTGTTTTGAGAATAACAATTGGATGTATGGTTTTATATTTGTCGTGCTCTTGTTGGAAGGTCCAATAGTGAAATTGTTGTCAAGCTAATTCTAGTGGACCCATTATATGGTCCACATCCTAGTAACCCTTTGGCCTCCGGGTTTCAAATCCGGGGCGTTACAACAACTTCTAGGTTAACCATCATTATCCAGAAACACACTAAACTAATCATTTGTATAAAAAGACGATTTTACCTCTAGCTCCAGGAAACCCTAAAAGTCTAGGAAGTCTCCCAATACTTCCACTAGAACCAAATAAATAAAGTTTGAACCCTAAAGCAATTCTCAGTTGGTCTAGTGGGATGTGCTGATAGACTCCTTAAGTGGTTAGTGTGGAGATTCGAGTTCGAATCCTCCCGACGGCATGTATGGAAAAACTGATATTGGGAGGGTATCCCCATCAATGGGCCATGACTTATTCCCGTCCCGGATGTAGAGCGACGAAGCCAATCGAACCGGGAGTTACTCACCAACCTTTCAAAAAAAAAATGAAAAGGTTACGAGGTTTGAAAGATATAGCTTTCAAACTTCCTATCGAAACCAACATCAATCCAACTTTGGCCTCAAATAAGACCCTTCAACTAAATTCCAAAAATTTTGAGAAAATTCTTAATTGTACTATGCTATGTCCACTCATGACTAGAACGGTAACAATAAAAAAATAATCAACCACAAATTTTATACACAAATCCAAAGCTATCTTAAGGACATAAGAATCCTATACTTAGCCAAAATTCTATTCCTTTACCAAACTACAATACTATCCTACTTCGGGACATCACAACTCCAAATCCGACCGTTGGATCGTTTCTGAATTTGATACATCCAACTACCTATAACTACATACAACATATCAATAATTCAACTGGTCCTAGGTTCGAACCCCACTGCCTACTATTCTTGAGGTTCGAAGCCCCCCAACTGTAAAAGTTGTTCCCAAACAAAGCATTAAAAATGTCACTAGTTCGATTCCTAGTGAGATCATGTGTGTGTGTGTGTATATATATATATATCAGTTCCCTTATTTTCATGTGTACACAGAAATGACAAAAAGTCCAAGCCTTGCTTACCCGACTGCCAAAAAGAGAAGGTTGGTTTTGCTTGTGGTCGGAGTGAAAGGAGGAAGCCCCTAGTTCGAGTGCATGGATGAAGGTATGGTCCCTCCTTTACCTGTGCATTGTAATTGTCTAGAAGGTCCCCCCCCCCCCACCACATAAGCAAGGGGAAGGGTGGATGTTTGCCTGGTGTGCAAGATCAAGCCGTTCTTACTGGTGCATGGATGACAGTGGCCTAGAAGATCCTCCACCCGACTTCTGTTGTTGGTGGTGCTGCTAGCAGAAGAGGGCGACGTTGGAGGAGGTAGGGCTTGTTCGTCGTCGATGAAGGTTGCTCTTGTAGACAAGAGAGGCGGACGGTGGTTATCCTTCTAGGTTGCGACTGCAAGGAGACAAGGGTCTCCACTAGCTGCTCAACATCGATGGAGGCTCGCTGTAGTGGGTGTCGTCCATCAGGCCCGGCTCAATCATTTTGGTGGCCCTGTGCAATTTATATAAATAGGCCCTACTAATAAAAATATACTAACAATAATTCATAATTTAACAAAAATTTTTTGAAACAATGTGTTGTTAGTGTAAATTATAAAAAAAACACTCTCTTCTCTCTCTTACTTCCGTCCCTGCCGGTGTTGGCCTCCCCGCCAACCTCACCCTGGTGTGGCCGCCCCAGCCACGCCCCCATCCCGTCCTTCCCGTCATGGGTGGCTCGAAGAAATCAAGGAAAAGATCTGTTAAACTCTCGGAAATGTTCATCGGACCAATCACCCCTGCTAAACCGAACTCAACCCCCAACACACCCAAGCCTCCCAGCCCCTTTGAACCGGTCCCGGAAGACTCTATCATCTCAAACAATCTCAGACTTCGCAACTCCATGTCAAACACCTCATCCCTCCTATCTTCTGATACCCTCTTCCCTCCACTCCCTCTCCCCTCAAACCTTCCACTGGCTACGGCCTCTCTCCCTGATACTGACTCATCCTCTCCTGAGCCTACAGTAAACAACCACAACACTGATATCCCTGTCGGGCCTCTGGTCTACCCCTCGAAATGCCCTCACAATGATACCACTCTTACTGACCACCGATCCGAAACCACCCCCAGCGACCAAAACACTACCCCTCCGCCAGATGGAAACCCTAGTGCTATCCCATACCCCCATGCAGAAACCGCCAAAACAGACCTTCCACATTCTCTCACAACCCAACAAACCCTAAAACAGACCAACGCCTCGACTCCCCCCCACATCAATAGCCCCCTCATTAATTGCCCACATGATGCCACAGCCCAAACGTCAGAACCCCAAAAGCCTACATTTAAAGACCTCCTCACTAATGATGTCTCCTGGAACCATGTGCCACTATCCTTCTCCCCTGGTATATGCAACGGTGTTATCCATTTCACCGAGGCTGACATTGCTGATACCACAACAAAATGTTCCAAAACTCTCATTGGCTTCCCCCTTGGACGACCTATCGCCTTCCACAAAATGGAAACGTTCACACGTTTTGCCTGGAACTCTATAGCCAATCCTCTAATTAGACGTAACGACCATGGCATATTCATCTTCCACTTTGACTCTGAAGAGGACCTAAACCTCATCCTTCTTAACAGCCCTTGGATGATCAACGGAGAAACTGCTATCTTACTCAAACGGTGGTGTCATGGCATGGATCTTGACTACTCCAGCCTCTCTTCCATACCGATTTGGGCCTCCCTCCATAACCTTGACTACCACTTCTGGTCTGCGCATATGTTGGCTAAAATTGGATCCGCGATCGGGACCCCTATTCTCACCGATCAATGCTCGGCAAACCACGAACGCATGGGCTATGCTAAAATCCTCGTTGAAGTTCAAGCCTCCACCCCTCTCCTCAGAGAGATCACCCTTCTCGGACCCGACAATGAATGCATCACCCAAAAAATTACATATGATTGGCTTCCTGATCACTGCAGCATATGTAACGTTTTCGGTCACTGATGCAAGGACCCGAAAAACCCCAGGAAACTCACTAAATCAACGCCTTCAACACTCAAAAGAACCCCCCCACCACCACCACACCCAGACCCTACACCTATCCTTCCGACTCCACCAAACTCCCAGCGAATCATACCCTATCCATCCCCAAACAACAAGTCAAAATCAAAGCATGCTGCGCCACACACCCCACTAAACCACCCTCACCCTGACCCCCTCCAAAATACCCTCCACACATTACACCTCCAACGAAACCAGCAAAATGACCACACCCCCCACTCAATAAACTCCAGCACCCAAGATCTTCATTTCCCGATACCCACGGCTGAAAATCCAATCCCCAAGCCAAGCCATCCGGATAGCATCAAGGATTCTATCCAAGGACCAACACCCCCTCAATGAATCTTGCCGCTTGGAACGTTCGGGGATTAAACCACCCCAACAAACAAAGGATGATCAAGGATCTCACTCTCCGTCACTGCCTCGATGTTTTTGCCATCTTGGAAACAAAACTTTCAGACGACTCTCTAAATAAACTCTCCCACCTCTTTCCAAACTGGTCCAACACCTCAAACATCACCCCAAACAGTAAATGCCGTATTTGGCTTTGGTGGAACCCAAAAACAACTACCCTCCACCCCATCCTCTCCAATGACCAAATGATCCACTGCTCCATCATTCCCATTACCCAAAACTCAAACGCAGCTTTCAAATGCTCCTTCATCTTTGCATACAACCACCCGAACGAACGCTCATCTCTTTGGCACAACATCTCCACTCTAAAATCACTCAACTCAAACACCCCCTGGCTCCTCATGGGGGATTTCAACTCCATCCTCAGCCCTGATGAAAAAATCGCTAACCTCACCGTAAACACCACTCCTCCCACTGATGAACTCACTACTTGCTTCGCCTCAAACGAAATCTTCGATCACCCCTTTTATGGATGCTACTTTACTTGGAACAATAAGCAGATCGAGTCCCGAATCTGGTGCAAACTTGACCGTATGGTCATAAACCGTGCTTGGACCAATACCTTCCACAACTCCACGGCCTTCTTCGACCACCCCTCCATATCTGATCATTCGCCATGCATCTTCCGTCTTGACGCGAAGCCGACTGGCCCTCTTCGGAAGCAATTCCGATTCAACAACGCCTGGATCAAGCATGAGAACTTCCATGAAATTGTGGCTTGCTGCTGGGATTCCCACCCGGATCTCTCAAACACTGATGACATGTTCACCCTAACACACAAACTAAATTGCCTGAAAAAATCCCTCAAAAAATTTCCAAGCCGGAAACTGGAAGCACTCCATTCTGATGTCCAGGATATTAAAACCACTCTAGCCACGTTACAATCCAGTATCCATAATGATCCCTTGAACCCAGCCCTCCTAACTGCTGAACTAAACACAAATCTTGCCCTTAACCGCGCAATGGATAACCTCCGATCCACCCTGGCCCAACTCTCCAAAACCGCTTGGATCAACTCTGGTGACCAATGCACCTCTTATTTTTTCAAGAGCATCCTCTCAAGACGTGCTGCTAATAAAATTGATTGCATCTCCCACCCGAGATTCTCTTCGGCTGGCCCTACATACAATCTTGAGGAAATCTCTCATATATTGGTTGATCATTTCTCCAAAATCCTAAGCTTCGACAATTCCTCAAATCCCAACAACCTTTTCCCAGATTGCCCACTCCCAATAATTTCTTTAACCGACTCGCTAAACCTATGCCGACACATCTCAGATGATGACATCAAGAGTGCTCTCCACTCAATTGGTGACTGCAAAGCGCCTGGACCCGATGGCTTCAATGCCCTTTTCTACAAGGCTACCTGGAACAAAACGGGTTCTACCCTCACAAATGCTGTCCATAGCTTCTTCAACACGGGACGTGAGGAACAAAACGGGTTCTGCCCTTTTCCCTGATTGCTAAAAAGGATAACCCATCCTTACCTTCTGACTACCGCCCCATTTCATGTTGCAACACACCTTACAAGATCATTGCAAAAATCCTTGCTGATAGATTAAGTGACACCCTCCCCACAATCATCGGAAACTATCAAGGTGCCTTCATCAAAGGCAGAACCATCCAACACAACATCCTTCTCTGCCAAGAGTTATTCAAAAGATACAACAAAAAACACATTTCACCTAGAGCTGCACTCAAAATTGACCTCTCGAAAGCATTCGATCTGATTGAGCACGAATTCATCCTAAACTGCCTCTCTCGGATGGGATTCCCAAGTAATTTCATTCGTCTCATTCGAGCCTGCATCACCACTGCATCATTCTCCATCAACCTAAATGGATCTCTCCATGGTTTCTTCAAAAGTTCGCGTGGCCTCCGGCAGGGCTGCCCCCTCTCTCCATCACTCTTTGTCATTGCCTTGGAAGTCATGTCCCAAATGCTCACAATAAACACCTCCTCACCCGACTTCAATCCTCACCCCAAATGTTTTAACCCACGACTAACACATATTTGTTTTGCAAATGACATCATGCTATTTTGCAGAGGTGATGAGGTGTCCATCAACATCATGAAAAACACTCTGGACGCCTTCAGTAAGTACTCGGGTCTCCATATAAACACCTCCAAATCCACTCTCATCACTGGTGGACTCTCCCCGACGGATTGCAACTCGCTGGCTGTTTCGGTTGATCTCCCCCTGGGTTCTCTTCCATTCACTTACCTGGGGATCCCTATTGGAAGCAAACGACCACTACAAGCAGAATACACACCGCTCATCAACAAAATCACACAACGCATCAACTCTTGGAGTGCAAGAAACCTCTCATATGCTGGGAGAACCCAAATTGTTGCCTCTATTCTCTATGCCTTACAATACTACTGGTGTGCTGTATTGTGCATCCCAAACTCCATCTTGATGAAGATTAGAAGCCTTATCAGATCATTCCTATGGTCTGGTACCTCTTCTAGCAACAGATCCCTCATCGCCTGGAAAATTGTTTGCCAATCAAAGGAAAATGGTGGGCTTGGCTTCAAAGAACTACTCTTTTGGAACAAAGCATGCCTTGCAAAGCTCATCCACGAGTTGGACCCCTCAAACGGCTCATCAAATCTCTGGATTGACTGGATCAACTCTAATGTACTCAAAGGTGGCTCCATCTGGACACATGAATTCAACTACAAGCACAGCTATACTTGGGCCCATATCATTCAAATCCGTGATGAAATCCTCTCCTGCTCCAACCAAACATGCTTCATCACCAACACCACAAAACCAAATGGCTCATACTCCACCACCTATGCCTACAATCACCACTGGAATACCCCACCCCCAACAAACCCATACCCGGCCTTTGCAATCTGGAATGGTCTGAACACTCCTAAGGCTAGCTTCATATCCTGGCTCGCTAGCCATAACCGCCTCCAAACACTAAACTCCCTCCAATCCTGGATCCCGGACCTTGACACGACATGTAAACTTTGCAATCTCAGTTCGGAAACTGTCGACCACCTAATCCACCATTGCAGCTACTCCAAACTTGTTCTCAACCTCATATCCAAATGGCTCCGCATCCCCCCACCGTACCCCTATAGCCTTGACATATGGTCCTGGCTTGCTGGCTTGAAACCCAACAAAAAGGACCTTGCCTCCCATGTAACCATCTCCACCATCACGAACTTCATATACTTTATCTGGAAATCTCGCAACAATGCCATCTACAACAACACTGTCACGCATGAAACCACTTGCGCTCACAACATAATCACAACCACTACTACCTTCACTATGTGTCATTGGAAGGACAGATCACAACAGTCCCTTGATTGGGCCTCTATAAGGGGCATCAAACTCTCTTAACCGCATGTAACTCTTTTGTTCTCGCTTCTCCTTCTCCGGTGTTAGCAACACCTTGTAAAATCCTCTCTTTTTTTCTGGAAACTAATATAAATACCATTCAAAAAAAAAAATAATTCATAATTTATAAGTATCATGTTATAATATCTTAAAATTTTTAATAGAGTATAAACATACAAAAATTTACTTAACACGTTTCATCCTTCTAACATTCTTTGAGGCAAAATCTTCGATGAGTTCCTCGTAATCAACTTCTTCCAACATATCATTCTCAATTGATATCAAGGCTAATCCATTAAGTCATTCTTGTTTCATTGTAGAACGTAAGTAGGTCTTTAATAACTTCAACTTTGAAAAACTTCTCTCTGCAGATGCAACAGTTACAAGAATAGTCAACAAAATTCTATAAGCAATAATTGTATTAGGGACGCAATCTTGATGTTTTAGAAACTGTAAAATATCAATAGGTTCCTTTTTTTTATTAGGGAAAAAAATCTTAAAGTAATTTTAACTCTACATAAAGTTCATTTCCATCAATATCAGATTTTTCATCTTTTTTAAGTGTAGCTTCCAAATGAGTACAAAAAGATTTTAAACATTCATCATCCAATGAGCAAAACTCCATAGAAGTAAACAAAAATCCAAATGTTTTTTCATTTTCTTGATATTGTCAAACCTCCTAGTTAAAGAACCAATTGCTTGATCCATAATATATAAGAAATAATTAATTCTAAATGACTCTTCTGGTGATTGTGAAACACTTATAGATACATCACTTAAGTTCTCATTAAAATGTTTTTTCCTTCGTATTACACGTCTTTGAGGAAATACGGAATCAATATCTATTTCATTGGCAATACATTTTGCTACTTCTAAGGCATTTGCAAAACCTATCTCTCTATAGCTCTAAAAAAAAGTTATCAATTTCTTTACTTCTTTAATGGCAACATCAATAAGCATATCTTTTGATTGCAATTTTTTACTAACTAAATTGATTCTATTTAATATATCATACCAAATAACTATTGCCACTAAAAACTCAAAGTCACCAAGTTCGTTGTGTGCTAAGGGTTTAGCTTCACTTCTTAGAATTGAATCATTATCGACCTCCACTAGCTCAAGTAATGCTTTTCGTATATCTAAAACTTGAAATCTTATTGCTTTAACACTATCAACATGGCTCTCCCACCGATTAGATGATAATTGTTTAACTACCAATCCTTCCACATGTTGTTTTAAAATTTTCCACCTTTTAGTAGAATTAGCAAATATTGTATATATACGTTGTATGACTCCAAAAAAATCTTTAGCTTTGCTACAATTGTTTGCCATATCACATAATGTCAAATTCAAACTATGAGAAGCACAAGATGTGTGAGAAGCTCTAGGGTTTATATCTAAAAGTTTTTTTTGTACCCCTTGATATTTTCCTTTCATATTTGATCCATTATCATATCTTTGCCCTCGGACATTATCTATATCAAGATCAAGTGACTTCATTTCATTTTGCAAAATATCAAACAAGCCTTGGCCCGTTGTAATATTCACATCCAAAAACCCTAAAAATGATTCTTCAATTCTAATAGAATTTGAAGACATATCCACATATCTTAGTATCAAAGACGTTTGTTCTTGATGACTTACATCCGGAGTACAATCAAGAATGACCGGAAAATACTTTGCTTGTTTCACTTTCTTAATAATTTCAACTTTGATGGTTGAACCAAGTAAAATTATTAATTCATTTTTTATATTATGACCTAGATAATGACAATGAATATCATCATTTTGTGATGCGTTGAACATGTTCTTGAATAATTGGATCAAATTCGGCTAACATTTCAATCAAGTCTAAGAAGTTTCCATTACTATTTTGATGCAATTTTTCATTACTACCACGGAAGACTATATTATGTTTTCCAAGAAATTTCACAACCGAAATTATTCTCACCAATACTTTTTTCCAATAGTCTTTTTCTTTCTGTAGTTGTTTTTGAGCCACTTTATCAATAGTTTGATTATTTTGAAGTTTCAAACGCATATCATACCAAGTGCTCATATTCTTAACATGATCTAAACTTGTTTCATGCTCCTTAATTCTAGTACTAAGATGTGACCAATCTCCAAAGCCCTCGTTTACTAGTTGACCTCATAGACATTCGGTTTTAAATATTTTACAACAAAAACAAAATACCTTATCAATACCTTTGGAATAAACAAGCCAATCTCTATCACATTTTTCACCATTTGATAAAATTCTAGTGTAGTATGTTGCAGAAAACCGTTTAGAAAATTTATTTTTAGGACCTTTTTGAATGGATAAATCTCTTTTAGGACCATTTGTAACTAGAACATCAATCATTTTAGCATCAAGAGCATCCCAACATCTTGGATAAAATATATCATGCCTAATAAAGTTATCCTTATCATTATTTAAGTTAGTAGACTTGTCAACATTTTGGTTTTCAAAGTCATCAACATTAACATCAACCTTTTGGTTTTCGATATCATCAACGTTATCAACACTTTGGTTTTCGATACCATCAACATTTTGATTTTCAAGTCCGTTAAGAGTATCACTAACATTAACATGATCATCACAACCATCAACATTAGCTTTTTCATTTTCATTTTATTTTTATTTTTAAGAGAAATTTGTGATTCTCTTATGATAAATTTATTGAGAGCTCCGCTTTGAGATTGAGTTAACTCCTCAATTCGTTTTTTCTTTTTTCTTGTTTTCAGCTCCGGAATCATGTTTCCTAATTTTAGAAGACATAGATAAAAAAAGAATAATATGACACAAATATAATTATTAAGGAATAAACCAACCTGATTTTTCTTTATGCAGTTTGCTCGTGACCTCGGTTGCTCGAGATGGATCGTGAACTCTGTACAAGATCTTGGTAATCACAATTTTCCTTTATATAAACCAAATTTACTTGAAATTTAGAACTACTTCAACTTCAAATAATTTATAATAAAACTAAAAATTAAAGTAAAAAAACACACACCTTCTAAATGTTGTTAATGGAGAAGAATCGAGGAAATGAATTTTGTTTCATGGGTGTTATATCAATTTGAGAAAGAAATTAGAGGATAGGGAAGAAGAAGAAGAAGAATAGAATATGACAATGGAAGAATAAGAAACAAGATGAAGAGAGAGAGAGAGAGTTAAAAAGTTTCCATTGGAATAATTTAAGATATAATTATTTCTTGTATGTGTATCCAATTGTAGGTAAAATGCTGTTACTTTATTTATTTATAATCATTTAAATAAAATTAAACAATAGAAATGTATTTTTATATTGATAAAGGTACAAAGAAAAATAAGAGAAAAAATAGGTGATTGATTTGTAGGTTACTAGGTTGCAGACTTGCAGAATTTCTCCACTTTCAAAGGCACTTTCCAAGACTGATATTAACGTTGATTTAGTTTATAATTGTTTTACAATTTATTTTTAATGCATGTATATATATATATCTAGGCATTGGGCTGAAGCCCATCAAACTTGGGGGCCCTGTGCAACAGAACTGGTTGCACATGTGCTTAGTCGGGTCCATCCAAGAGAAGGTGAGTCACATACAAGAAGGAGAAGCAACTAGGGTTCTTGGTGAGGAATGAAAACAGGCGGATAAGAAATGGAAGGGGATCGGTTAAGGTTAAGATTTCGGTCCAAGAAGGTAGGGGAATGTTGTTGTTACAAGATCCGAGATATCTGTGTTGAACTAAAGGAAGGAGGAACACGTTTAACGTGACTTTGAGGAGAAGGCTGAAGAAAGAGGCTGTTGAAGACAACGACCCATGTAGCCTCTTATGATGGGCTGTTTTGTTTTCCACATGGGCTACTTGAATGAGGATTTGTATAAATAAGTAGCATAGAATTATCACATGAAAAAGGTAGATTTATATCTAGGTGATATATAAAAATATATCCACATGAGATGATGAGAAATTTTTTTTTTTTGAAAAGTTTATGTATATTGAGAGGGAATTTACATAATAGTCACTTTGACCAAACAACACCGAAAGAACAAGCAAAACCGGTGCTAGCAAGACTAGACGACCAAGAGAGCATCCTAAGCGAGGTGGATGTCAAGCAATCTAGCCCACCAGATGGATTTTGCAGAACGATCTTTCCAACTATGGGAGACATAATTCTTGATCGACAACAGTGATGGCATGGTGAGTGCAGACGGTGGAGAGGGTGTGGTGTTGCTATAGATAAGGTTATTCCTAGCTTTCCTGGTGAAGTAGGCATAGGCCGTGACCGAGGATAGGCGGACGTTGGAGATCAGATCGGACTTCCTTGGCTTATTGTTAACAAGCCATGTCCAAATGTCGCTGGAACAGGGAAAAGGGGGAGGGGTCTTAGTCCAACGGAAAATGTTGTCCAGGACAAGGCTAGAGAAGCCACATGAGCTCCAGAAGTGGGGGAATATCTCTGGGATGAGTACCACAAAGCTTGCACGTATCATCCGAGATGAGGTTCCAATGCCTATGTTTGGAAAGGGTGGGGCGTTTGTGGTGAAAAGCTATCCAAGAAATGAAACTACACTTGGGAATATTGATCCCTTTCCAAACGTGCTTAAGGTTGATGGGGTTAGGCGAGAGAGAGTTGTTCTTGAAGAGGAGGTAGGCGGTAGAAGAGTTGAAGGATCCGTTGGGGTGGGGGATGGGGTAGTGGGCAACGGAGTGGGGCCTGGCGAGGATCTCATCTCTAACCTTAAAGACTATGTTCCAAGTGTGATTGTAGTAGTTCTTGTGGTCAATGCTACAGATGGTGGAGCTCTTGAGTAAGTTCTTATGGACCTAGTTGCTCCAGCAGTTGTCGTGTCTATTGTCCAACTCAAAGATGAGTTTGTGCAAGAAATTTTTGTTCCAAGAAAGAAGTTCCTTGAAACCAAGACCGCTCAGATAGGTAAGTGAGTAAACGATATTCCAGCCGATGAGGGCACGGTTGCTAGATGAAGTGCCGGACCAAAGGAAGGACCTAAGAAGACCATGTATGGTATGGAGGATTTTAGTGGGTATGAGGAAGACATGCACCAATAATGATGCATTGCCAAGAGAATGGAGGATATAACTTGTTTTCTGCCACCATACGAGAGGTTCTTTGTGTGCCATGAGTTTATTTTTTGTTGATGAGAGGCTGATACTCGGGGATACTAAGGTGCTTGCTTCTTGTGGGAACGCCAAAGTGGTGAAAAGGGAGGTGCCTAAGAGCAATACCAGTCACGTTGGCGAAGGTATTATGGTCCTGAGGGTGGATACCGCCAAGAATGAAGGAGGACTTGTCAACATTGATGCGAAGTCCTAAGCAATTACCAAAAGATTCCAAAGTGCTTTTGAGAATGGAGATGAAGGTAAGATCAGCTCTGCAAAAAAGAATGAGGTCGTTAGCAAAATATTGGTGGTTTAGGCGAGGGTTATTGCACTTAGGGTGATGGTTAAAGTTTGTGTTAAGAGTGTTGGCTTTGATCATAGTTGACAAGATCTCCATGGCTAAGACAAAGAGGGGAGGGGAGAGAGGGAAGCCCTGACAAAGACGCCCTAATCCTTTGAAATACCCACGCAAGGAGCCATTCACATTGATAGAGTAGGTTGGATGAGTGATACAAGATTTAACCAGATGGATGAAGGCGGGGGAAACCCAAACATGTTAAGGCTTTGGAGAATGAAGGTATGCTCTATAGTGTCAAAAGTCTTGGAGATATCCACTTTGATAGCACATCTAGGGCAAATGTGGGTTTGATTATATTTCGTGAAAATATCTTGACAGAGGAGAATATTGTGCTTGATAGACCGACCTTTGACGAAGACGCTTTGATACTTGTCAATGATGTGAGGGAGGGTGGCGTTAATCCTGGAGGCCAAGATCTTGGCGATGGTTTTATACATGACGTTGGAGCAAGAGATAGACCTATAGTCGGAGGGGTGACAAGGGTTAATTTTCTTGACAATGAGGGATATAGAGGTGTGGTTCAGTTGCTTAAGCAAACGGCTAGAGTTAAAGAACTCGAGGATGGCCTGGGTGAAATCGTGCCCGATAATGCTCCAAGAGGCTTTGAGAAAGAATAGAATGCGTTAAAGCCGTCAGGACCAGGAGCCTTATTATCCCCCATGTTGAATAGAGTGTTTTTCATCTCCTCAGGAGAAACTGAGCAAGAGAGGGCAAGAGCATCCGAATGAGTGATCTTAGAACACGTGAGGTTAGGTATAAGTGAAGGAATGAAAGGGGGTAAGGGGTTGAGAATGGAGGAAAAGTGGTTATTGATGGTGGAGGCAATGACCTCGGGGTCATGGGATATGGTGTTGGAAGTTTCAACTATGAAGTTGATGCTATTACCGGTTCTTCTGGATTTGATGCTCTTGAAGAAATAGGACATGCATATGTCCCCATACCGAATCCAATAGCCTTGGAGAGTTGGGCAAGGGTCACTTGAAGATGCTCGAGAGCGTTGCAAAGGCTTGTGGTGATGTTCTTCTCCGAGGAAAGGAGAAGGTCATTTAGGGGGTCTGTCTACAAATCACTTTGTGTAGAAGAAAGAAGGCTTTTGATGTAGCACCCCAAATCCGCAGGACTCGGGGCGCTACTAGGTTAGGGCCTCACAATGGGTTCTTACCCTAACCTGACAACAAGTTCACTGGATCTTACAACAAGGAACAAATAAATATAAAACATCCTTTATAAAACATAAAACGTCAAGTGTCATATCGTATACATAACCCCACAGCCGAGTACAAAACATACACACATAACCATCCCAAAAGCCCGTAACACCTAATGTACGGAAGTCCTTGGCTGATCACTTCTCTAGATAACTCTATAGTCCTCCTAACCTGCAAAGGATCTACAACACGGTATGAAACAGTGAGCTAATAATTCATATATAAGATAATGCATAAGTACATACATACATCAGAAAAACGGTAAACACCAAGCATGTTATCACATCATTTACCCGTTTAATTATCTTTATAATGTTGTACACTCATATCATATATATATCTACATATGTGACACGAGAAGTATATTATTCTCGCCTCTGGGCACAATAGTCATCCTGGAGTGGCATCCGGCACACGTCATCGTAGGCCATATGGAATGGGGAGGTGACATATCTGGTCCATATACCAAGTATGACATAACCTACAGAAAACCTCTCAACCTCCTTCAGGGTGAAAGGGAAAGGTTATCAATGCCACGGTAAGGGGGCTAATCATTCGTCGGTAATAATCAATCGCATGCTATAAAGCACATAACAATCATCACTCATGCATACATCCAATATAGGAATGCAGCTAAATAAGTCCTACAGACTTACCTCAATCTCAAGATACTCTCAACCACGAGCAAACTCCAACCCGTAGGATTGCACTGCCTAATAACAAGGCATAAAGAGGTGTCAAACCTCCTATCAATCAAAGTGATCACACCTAGACCCTGTTGGAGATTTGGGCTAAGTCTTCATTGTAACCGTTGAGCTTGTCTGGAGACAAGGTGCAATGAGTTGTTCACATGTGTGTCACTATGGTCCGGGTTGCGGGAGGCAAGCCAAGTGACCGGCACTAAGAACAACTAGTATTATAAGGGGAGTCGAATCAAAGCAAGGTGATTCACGACAAGGTCAACTTGTGCTAGCTTTTAGAAGGCCGACGTTTGGGGCTTTTTTAGCCACATTTTATCGGCACACCTTTGGTTCTTAGGCCTTATATTGGCTAATATGTGGTTAAAAATTGGGAGCAATCCAAGCTCAAATGCTTAGTGAATGTCAATGAAGCAGCTAGTGAGCTTCTTAAGGAGCTACACTAGCTTGAGCTAAGATATTGAGTATTTGTGGATCTTGGAGCTTACCCTAGCTATATTAAAGTGAATGAAGCTCATTGGAAATGTTTGGACCAAGAAAAATAAGCTATCTCTAAGCTAGCTCCGGGAAGCGGTTTTGGGCTCCCTATGTGGGCCTCGGGCTTTCTAGGGCTTCAAGGCCTATCTTTCAAGTAACTTCCATAACTGATTTTAACCGCTTTTAACTCCCCAAAACCGTGGCCCCCTATGCCTATAAAAGGGAGAGCCATTTGCACTTGATTTCACATTCGTTTTTGCAACAATAAAGCTTTAATTTCCATTGTATTGACATTGAATAGGTCTTCTTATAAGCTTGTTTGCAAAACTCAAAAGACCAATATAGTTCCTTTGTATTGACAAAGGATAGACATCCATCTTAGTTTGGTTTTTGATAGCATGAATTATAGTCTATATTTTGGGGTTTGTTTGGACGTTTTATCTTCAATAATCTGCATGTTTGTATGTATAATATGTGATTATATTACCATTTCATCTACCTTTGCGGGAATCGAGGTCTACACCTAGTTCTGTTGTAATCGTAGGTAAAACGACACGTTTTGCATCGAAAAGGAGCAAAAAAAAAGAGCTATGGAGTCATTGGAGCTACATTCAAGAATATAAGGAACCATCCAGGAAGAATAACCATGGATTAAAGATTCACTTTGGACCATATTTGAGAGATTTCACATTCAGTTGTGACTCACCTCGGTTGACCACAGATTCACCTCGACCGAGGTGATCCAGAGAAGTCGACTCGACCGAGGCGAACACCTGGGACGCGGCGAGAATATTTTATTCTTGGCTGAGATCTTTTATTTTGGAAAGAGATCTTATATTTTTGGGCTTGACTCCTGGAAGGAAGAAGATATGCTAGATTATATATTTTACCTATTTTTATGGGAAGAGATCTTTCTAAGATATCTTATCTTGAGAGAGTTATTTTCCTATAAAAAGGGTCGGATTTCCCACAAATCCATATCATGCTATACCACCGATTAGGGTTTATACACCACAGCAACCATACTCTAGTTGGGAGATTTGAAGAACCTTTTTTAAAGGTTGAAGGAAGATTGAAGTCTATAACTTTTATAGCTTTTGAAGGGTTTTTGTAAGATTATCTTAGATTCCCTTCCTTGTTGTCTTGCCTTGTTGGATTTCTATCCAAAGAATGCTTTGTTTTGATATTTGATTCATTTATTGAAGTCTTTTCATTAAATTCTTCTTGTTCAAATATTCATCTTCTTCCCATATATTTGATTATTGCTTTCATGATGATGAGTGGCTAATTTCCTTGTGTGATTCTAGGGTGATTGGCTGAAGGATGTGGGAAAAACAATGATAGAATGATCTTAATCACAGTAGGACCCTGAAAGTTCGAGTCTTTAATCTTAACCCTAAGCATCTCGCTCAGTCGATGAACATCTCGGCCGGGGTAGAATTTGGCTGACCGAGGTGACTTATCTGATCCGAAACTGAGAGTTAAGTGTTAGAGTTTGCCAAATCCTATTCTTATTACACCTTTCTTGGTTCAATGCAAGCCTAGGATGAGACTTACCCGGTAATTCCTTAGTTTGTTTACCTAAGATCATAAGTGTAGGTAATAAAGGTTTATCCTATATTGGGGTTTGAGTGTGCTTTCATCCCATCTTTGTGAATTAGCCTGAGACTTACCCGGTAAAGGTTGATTCTATTCCCTTAGGTGGTGTGTTAGTTTGAGGTTATAGTTTTTTTATCTTAATTCCTTGAGACTTACCCGGTAATAGGAGTTACGGTTTAGGATTAGCGAGTAGTGAGACTTACCCGGTGATCTATTCCACTTTAGTAACACCTTCCCCATGCAAAAACCTCAGCTTTGTCCGCTTATCTTTAGATCTTGAGTTGGAACCACAACTAGATGCTTTAATCCCTAGAATTGCATATTTCCTTTATTGACTTCTATATCATCTTTGATTGTTTTGATTACCTTTTGTGGTTCGTAATTACTAAAGCATACCGTAATTGGACTTTGTTTCACTAAGTCCTTGTGATCGATCCCTGGAATTCCTTGCTTTTTACTACGATTGACCCGTAAACTGCGGGTTCGCATCCTTGTTTTAAGCTTACGTCTAGGGTTATAAATTTAAAGCTTGCACACACTGTTTGGAGCGAACAAGTTTTTGGCGCCGTTGCCGGGGACTTGGTCTAGACCGAGCCGGTTACAGTTTGCTCTTGGGGAACTTGCCCCCGTGTCTACTAACCACTCTACTTGAGTGACTTTTACAGGTTCTTTCTTAGGTTTATGCGAAGAACCCGCACTGGGAAGGAAATCGTTCCTTACGATCCCGAACCAGAAAAGACATACAAACGTCGCTTACGAGAAGCGAAGATGGCCAACCAGGACAATCGCGATCTTGAGGCCGAGTTGAAAGAGGCGCTAGAGCAGCTATGCCTCAGCAGGGAAGAGCTAAGGCAAGAGAAAGAAGAAACTCGCGCCAGGACTGAGGCGATCGAAGCAGATATGGCGGCCTTACGAGACCAATATCTACTTCGACCGAGGGAAGATCCAGTTCCAGATCCTCGACCGATGCAGGATCTAGTTGCTGACCCTCGACCGAGGCAGGTTCCAGTACCTGACGCCCCGACCGAGATACTTCCACCTCGGATGCCAGTCCGAGGCGTTCTTCTTGCAGGAATCCCACAAACCCTAGGTCAAAGAATGGACCCCAATCAACAACTGAGGCGTCCAGGAGTTAACCTAGGAGATCTAGCGGACCATGACTACGAACTTCGACCGCAAGTTCTATCCATGATTTTCCAATGCCAATTCGGAGGGCTAAAGAAGGAATCACCACATCAACATCTTCAAAACTATGAGATCTTGATGGAGACCTTGAGACCCTCAAGGATTGAAAATAACAATTACAAGCTAAGAGCTTTTTACTTTTCTTTAAAAGATAGAGCTCTTACTTGGTATCAATCTCTTCCTCCAGGAAAAATTAGCACATGGGAGGAGATGACAACGGAATTCTTGACCAAATTCTTTCCCCCCTCAAAGACCGCTGAAATGAGAGGGAAGATCAACGCTTTCATTATGAAGGACAAGGAGAGCTTGTCCAAGTCATGGGAGCGGTTCAAGGACATTCTTTTGGATTGCCCACATCATGGGATTCCAAAGATAGAGTTATTGGAGATATACTTCAAGGGACTGGACGGAAGCACCCAGTTCAACCTCCAACTACTCTCCGCCGGTACCTTTATGGACATGGCGATTGACGAAGCTTGGGACTTCATCGAGAAGCAAGCTTTGCATATGGAGAAGTGCACCCATCAAGGAGCTGAAGGTGGAGTTAAACGAGTTAACTTTCAGGAAACTCAGCCCAACAACAATCAACTCACGTCTTTGAAGAATGACGTGAAGCAATTGAAGGAACTCTTGGTTGCTCAAACCAAGAAGGAAGAGCAAGGACAAAGGAATAACAACAATGGATACCGTAATAACAACAACAATGGTTCCCGGAACAACAATTACAATAACAACAATAGAGGATCCAATAGCAACAATTGGAGGGCGAACAACCAAAATTCTGGTAACAATCATTCAAACTCAAACTCTAACGATTCTTCTAATCCCTTCATCTCTTCCCCTTCTTCTTCTTCTACTCCATTAAAGAGCCAGGGGCAAGGATCAAGTTCGTCTCAGCCGGAAAAGAAAGACGCAGTGCTGGAGGCTATCTTGATCAAGCTTAGTGCTAAGGAGACTTCTATGACTTCATTTTCGAAGGCCCAAAAGGCCTTTGAACAACAACTTGCAAGTAGGGCGAATGAAGCGCCAAGAGATCCAGGGAAGCTTCCAGCAAGGACGGAGAGCAACCCTAAGGGCCAGATCATGGCCATAACTACGAGGAGTGGACTAAAAACTGCAGATCCAGTGCCTCGGTCGGTGCTAGTACCGACAAAGACCACCTCGGTCCAGGTGCAGTCGAAGAACACTTCGGCCGAGATGCCAACCGAGGTGGAGCCAAAGAAAGCGGAGGGGAAAACTGAAGTTTATGTTCCACCTCCTGTATACAAACCACCACTTCCATTCCCCCAGTCAAGGGCCAGAGCACATCTAGACAAGCACTTTGGTAAGTTCCTTGACTTGATGAATAAACTGCATATTAACATTCCTTTCCTTGATGCTATTCTAGGAATGCCCACCTATGGGAAGTTCTTGAAGGAGATCTTATCAAGGAAGAGGAAACTGGAAGATTTTGGTGAAGTTAGGATGACATCTAAATCCTCGGAGCTTATTCAAATCATGAAGGAGAAGATGCCACCTAAGTTGAGAGATCCGGGCTCATTTTCCATTCCCATTCAAGTTGGGGATGTCACTTGTGAAGCCCTTTGTGATCTAGGAGCCAGCGTGAGCATCATTCCGCTGGAGCTATGTGTGAAGATCGGACTTGGAGAGCCCAAGCCGGTCAAGATTCGATTATACATGGCGGATCGCTCCATCACCCATCCCGTGGGAATTTTGGAGGACGTTCCGGTCAAGTTACGTAACTTCTATTTACCAATAGATTTTGTTGTACTTGACATTCCCGCAGATTATCCTGTTCCTATTATTCTCGGGAGGCCATTTCTAGCAACTTCGGGTTGCAACGTGGATTGCAAGAACACCAAGTTGAAATTCAACATTGGTGGCGATGAGGTGGAGTTCGCGCTACTTGCAGCCATGAAAGGGGAGCAGCTAAGCGATGATATCTTCAACATCTACAATGAAGAAGAATCAAGAGAATTGGTGAGCTCTATCCTTATTAACGATCCACTCGAAAGAGTTATTAGTTTCAGTTTAATGGAGGAAGGTTTAGATGCTTCTTGTGATGCAGATGTACGGAGCTTAAAAGCACTAGAAGAAGATCCAGGAGCTAAAACTGAGAAGCTAATCCAGGAGACAAAGATCTCCAGTTTCGGTTCCAGTTGCAGTACCTCGACCGAGGCACTTCATGGACTGAGCGAGGCGACTGAAGAACATCTCGGTCAACGCCTTTACGCCTCGACCGAGGTCGATGGCGAGACAACTTCAACTGAGACTTACGAAAGTCCAGTTTCTGGATCTACTCCACTGGAAGAAGGAAGCAAGGATCCCCCTCAGAAAGCACCCCCAGTTGTGGAGCTTAAACAACTCCCAAATCACTTGAGGTATGTCTTTCTTGGACCGGATTCCACTTATCCCGTTATTGTTAGTGCTTCCCTCTCCGAAACTGAATTATCTAAACTAATGTATGTCTTGAGAAAGCATCAAAAGGCTTTGGGTTATACTATAGATGATCTTATTGGCATTAAGCCTTCTTTCTGCATGCATAGAATTCTAATGGAGGATGATCATCAGACTTCACGGGAACCTCAAAGACGGTTAAATCCGATCATGAAAGAGGTTGTGAAGAAAGAAATTCTTAAGTTGTTGGATGCAGGTATCATATATCCTATCTCGGACAGCAAGTGGGTTAGCCTGGTACATGTAGTTCCGAAGAAAGGAGGGATGACCGTTGTGACGAATAAGAACAACGAGTTGATCCCAACCAGGACCGTTACGGGCTGGAGGGTTTGCATTGATTATAGGAAACTGAACACGGCCATACGGAAGGACCATTTTCCACTTCCCTTCATTGATCAAATGCTCGAGCGGTTGGCCCAGCATTCACACTTTTGCTACTTAGACGGTTATAGTGGATTCTTCCAGATTCCTATCCATCCGGATGATCAGGAGAAGACCACTTTCACTTGTCCATGGGGGACATTTGCTTATAGGAGGATGCCATTTGGATTGTGCAATGCACCCGCTACCTTCCAGCGATGCATGATGGCCATCTTTTCCGAGTACATAGAGGAGATCATGGAGGTATTTATGGATGATTTTTCAGTATATGGTTCCTCTTTTGATGATTGCCTATCTAACCTTTCTCTAGTTCTTAAAAGATGTGAAGACACTAATCTCGTTTTGAATTGGGAGAAGTGTCATTTTATGGTTAATGAAGGCATTGTGCTAGGATACCTCGTTTCTAATCGAGGCATAGAGGTCGATCGCGCTAAGATCGAGACAATAGAGAAACTCCCTCCCCCATGTTCTGTTAAAGGTGTGAGGAGTTTTCTCGGGCATGCAGGTTTCTACAGGAGATTCATCAAGGACTTCTCCAAGATTTCTAAACCTCTAACTAACCTCTTGAATAAAGATGTTGTTTTTGAGTTTTCGCAGGAGTGTCTTGATGCTTTTTACAGGATTAAGGACGCGTTAATCTCCGCTCCCATTATCCAACCTCCGGATTGGACCTTGCCCTTTGAGATCATGTGTGATGCTAGTGATGTAGCCGTAGGAGCGGTGCTTGGACAGAAGAAGGATGGCCGGACCACCACCATTTACTATGCTAGCAAGACGCTAGATGTAGCACAACGCAACTACGCTACCACCGAGAAGGAATTACTGGCGGTTGTATATGCTTTCGAGAAGTTTCGTTCCTATTTAGTAGGGGCGAAAGTCATTGTCTACACCGACCATGCAGCCATCCGTTACTTGTTGGCTAAGAAAGATGCCAAGACACGCCTTATTCGATGGATTCTCTTGCTTCAAGAGTTTGACTTAGAGATCCGCGATAAGAAGGGATCCGAAAATTCTGTTGCGGATCACCTCAGCCGGCTACCTGCATCTTCACGCGAGAAGGACGACCCACCCATAGACGATTCATTCCCCGATGAGCATTTACACTTGTTGGAGCGTTTGATAGACTTACTTACTTCACCCCACGATGGAGGTGAAGTATAGGGTGAGGGCACCTCCCATCACATTTGAGACACATTATGGTCCAGCTAGCGACCTTAAACCAAGCGCTTCTTGGGAGGCAACCCAAGGTATTGCTTTCTTTTCCCGTTTTCTAGTCTAGCTTAGATAGTTTTGCTTTTGCTTTGCTTTGTTTTGTTTTTGGCGTTCTAGACAGACAACAGGTGACATCTAAGGAAGGAGAACAAACCAGGAGCATAACTGAAAGGACAAAAGATTGAAAATTTGAGAAGACGAAGTTTGACTGAGGCACATCTCGGTTGCTGTCAGAGCACCTCGACCGAGATGATTCTTGAGCAACCGAGGCGACTAGGGTTTTTGAAGATCCACCTCGGTCCGTACCACCTCGGTCCAGTCGAGACCACCTCGACCGAGGTGACAACAGTTCCAGAAAGGGTGTAAAAGGGGTGAAAATTCTCTCTCTTCCACTTTACCCTCCCTCGACCGCGGCGTTATACTTCACCTCACTTCGCCCTTCTACGATCGTTTTCAAATATTTTTGCTCCCAAACTGCAATTAGAACGTAGAGGATCCCAGTGCATCGTCGATCTACGAAGAAATCGAACCGAAACGGCCGAACAAGGTAAATCGAACCGAAACCCTAACTCCGCTGTTTTCGCTTCGATTCGGGCCTGGATTGCCCTACATTTGCTGAGAAAAGGATTAAGTACCCCATAGAAAGCAGTTGTAGTGATTTTGGGGGAAAAGAACTGGAAATTTGAGAAAATTAGTTACGCAGTTTCTCGCCTCGGTCCAGACGCGTTGTGCCTCGGCCGAGGTGTTCTTGAGTATTGTCAGTCGACCGAGGTGACCTGACAGTGAGATTTCTGAAAATGAGTTCTGACAGACGCCTTGCCCTTAGGGATAGATCCTCCCCTTCCCCTTCTTCCTCTTCTTCCCGACCCTATCGCCCGGTGATCCACGATCGACACCAGGTAGATTATGAGCGTATTTACGGCCGTCCAGTGATTGCACCTCGCTTCCTGGACGTGTCAACCTTTGACTGTCTCCAGGTGGACAAAGACCTTAGGCGGATGATATCTACAGTAGGGCTAGATCAGTTTACTGAGATCCGAGCCCCAGCCTATTTAGAGCCCACCCTAGAGTTCGTCAGTTCCTTCACCTACCTCCCCACAGAGCGTTCTGTGAAGTACCGGTTGATGAACCGGAACTTCATAGTTCCACTAGAGTATTGGAGGGATATTTTTGGTTTCCCTGCCCCGACAGCCTTTGATTTCCCCTCCCGATCAGTAGCTAGGGAGTTTTGGGGACAGATTGCCCATATTGCTGAGCACGCAGACAGATGGCGCCCTGGAGATTCCACGGAGAAGGTCATTTTCCACTTAGCTTTTAGGTTAGCCCACCGCATTTTCAGCGAGACGCTTCTGGCGCGTACTGAGACGCCCCAGAAGGTCCGACAGGGGGAGCTAATCCAGGAGACGAAGATCTCCAGTTTCGGTTCCAGTTACAGTACCTCGACCGAGGCACTTTCTGGACCAAGCGAGGCGACTGAAGAACATCTCGGTCAACGCTTCTGCGCCTCGACCGAGGTCGAAGGCGAGACGACTTCAACTGAGACTTCCGAAAGTCCAGTTTCTGGATCTACTCCACTGGAAGGAGGAAGCAAGGATCCCCCTCAGAAAGCACCCCCAGTTGTGGAGCTTATACAACTCCCAAATCACTTGAGGTATGTCTTTCTTGGACCGGATTCTACTTATCCCATTATTGTTAGTGCTTCCCTCTCCGAATCTGAATTGTCTAAACTAATGCATGTCCTGAGAAAGCATCAAAAGGCTTTGGGTTATACCATAGATGATCTTATTGGCATTAAGCCTTCTTTCTGCATGCATAGAATTCTAATGGAGGACGATCATAAGACTTCACGGGAACCTCAAAGACGGTTAAATCCGATCATGAAAGAGGTTGTGAAGAAAGAAATTCTTAAGTTGTTGGATGCAGGTATCATATATCCTATCTCGGACAGCAAATGGGTTAGCCCAATACATGTAGTTCCGAAGAAAGGAGGGATGAACGTTGTGGCGAATAAGAACAACGAGTTAATCCTGACTAGGACCGTCACGGGCTGGAGGGTTTGCATTGATTATGGGAAGCTAAACACGGCCACTCGGAAGGACCATTTTCCACTTCCCTTCATTGATCAAATGCTCGAACGGTTGGCCCAGCATTCACACTTCTGCTATTTAGACGGCTATAGTGGTTTCTTCCAGATTCCTATCCATCCGGATGATCAGGAGAAGACCACTTTTACTTGTCCATGGGGGACATTTGCTTATAGAAGGAAGCCATTTGGATTATGCAATGCACCCGCTACCTTCCAGCAATGCATAATGGCTATCTTTTCCAAGTATATAGAGGAGATCATGAAGGTATTTATGGATGATTTTTCGGTATATGGTTCCTCTTTTGATGATTGCCTATCTAACCTTTCTCTAGTGCTACAAAGATGTGAGGACACTAATCTTGTCTTGAATTGGGAGAAGTGTCATTTTATGGTTAATGAAGGCATTGTGCTAGGACACCTCGTTTCTAATCGAGGTATTGAGGTCGATCGCGCTAAGATCGAGACTATTGAGAAACTCCCTCCCCCTTGTTCTGTTAAAGGTGTGAGGAGTTTTCTCGGGCATGCAGGTTTCTACAGGAGATTCATCAAGGACTTCTGTAAGATTTCTAAACCTCTAACTAACCTCTTGAATAAAGATGTTGTTTTTGAGTTTTCGCAGGAGTGTCTTGATGCATTTTACAGGATTAAGGAAGCGTTGATCTCTGATCCCATTATCCAACCTCCGGATTGGACCTTGCCCTTTGAGATCATGTGTGATGCTAGTGATATAGCCGTAGGAGCGGTGCTTGGACAAAAGAAGGATGGCCGGACCACCGCTACTTATTATGCTAGCAAGACGCTAGATGAAGCCCAATGCAACTACGCTACCACCGAGAAAGAGCTATTGGCGGTTGTATATGCTTTCGAGAAATTTCGTTCTTACTTGGTAGGAGCGAAAGTCATTGTCTACACCGACCATGCCGCCATCCGCTACTTGCTTGCTAAGAAGGATGCCAAGCCACGCCTTATTCGATGGATTCTCTTGCTTCAAGAGTTTGACCTAGAGATCCGTGATAAGAAGGGATCCGAAAATTCTGTTGCGGATCACCTCAGCCGGCTACCTCCATCTTCACGCGAGAAGGACAGCCCACCCATTGACAATTCATTCCCCGATGAGCACTTGCACTTGTTGGAGCGTTTGATAGACTTACTTATCTCACCCCGTGGTGAAGGTGAAGTATGGGGTGAGGACACCTCCCATCACGCATAGATACGCAGTACGGTCCAGCTAGCGACCTTAAACCAAGCGCTTCTTGGGAGGCAACCCAAGGTATTGCTTTCTTTTCCCTTTTTCTAGTCTAGTTTAGATAGTTTGCTTTTGCTTTGCTTTGTTTTGTTTTTGACGTCCTAGATAGACAACAGGTGACATCTAAGGATGGAATACAACCCAGGAGCACAACTGGAAAGATAGAAGTTCGAGAATTTGAGAAGACCGAGTTTGACTAAGGCACATCTCGGTTGTTGTCACAACACCTCGACCGAGATGATTCTTGAGCAACCGAAGCGACTAGGGTTTCTGAAGATCCACCTCGGTCCGTACCACCTCGGTCCAGTCGAGACCACCTCGACCGAGGTGACAGCAGTTCCAGAAAAGGGTATAAAAGGGGGCTGAGATTTCTCTCTCCTCCTTTACCTTCTCCTCGACCGCGGCACTCCCTTCGCCTCGCTTCGCCAATCTTCGCTTGTTTTCAACGATTCTTGCTTCCAAACCGATAAGAAAGGGTAGAGGATCACAGTGCAAGTACAAATCTGCAAGAAAAATGAGCCAATCGACCGAATCAGGGTAAATATCGAAAAAACCCTAACCTCTCTCTTCTCCACTGTTTTTCTTCGAATTGGGGTTTTGTTGCCCATGCATTTGCTGAGAAACAAATTAAGTACCCCATAGGAACCTGTTGTAGTGATTTTGGGGGAAAAGAACTGGATTTTTGAGGAAATTAGTCGCGCAGTTCTTCGCCTCGGTCCAGTCGGCCTGTGCCTAGACCGAGGTGTTCTTGAGAGTTGTCAGGCCGACCGAGGTGATCTGACAGGTTATTTGAGAGATGAGTTCAGATAGACAGTTGGTCCTGAGGGATAGATCCTCTCCTTCCCCTTCTTCTTCTTGCTCTAGACCTACTAGACCGGTGATCCACGAGAGACACCAGGTCGACTACGACCGCATCGCGGCCCGTCCAGTGATTGCACCTCGCTTCCTGGACGTATCAGCTTTTGATTGTCTCCATGTGGATAGAGATTTGAGACGGATGATTTCTATGGTAGGGCTAGATCAGTTCACTGAGATCCGCACACCTGCCTACTTAGAGCCGACTATGGAGTTTGTCAGCTCCTTCACCTACCTTCCCACAGAGTGTGCTGTGAAGTACCGGTTGATGAACCGGAACTTCATAGTTCCTTTAGAGTACTGGCGGGACATATTTGGCTTCCCGGCCCCGACTACTGTTGATTTTCTCTCCTGAGTTGTAGCTAGGGAGTTTTGGGGACAAATCGCTCACGTAGTTGAGCATGCAGATAGATGGCGCCCTTGAGACTCCAGGGAGCGTATTATATTTCACCTAGTTTTTAGGTTGGCTCAAATGATTTTTAGTGAGACCCTTCTGGCGCGTACTGAGACGCCCCAAAAGGTCAGACAGGGGGAGCTTTTCAGCCTTTACTGCATGGTGACTGGAGGGATTCCAGACTTTGGCTTGATGCTGGTAGAGGATCTACACAGGATCAAGGCCAAGGCGAAGGGCGATATCTGTTGTGGAGGTCTAGTGACTCACATAGCGAGTTACCAGGATATGGACCTCAGCGCTTGTACTATGGTGGCGGCTGCCAAGCCGCTTGGACTTCAGGAGATGATCACTCGGAGGATACTGGTTCCCCGAGGACTCACTACACCATATGTAGCCATGCCATGGGAGCCTACTGCACCACAGGGGATCAAATGGTCACCCCAGTTCTCAATGTATGATCCGCACTATTGGCAGACTGCTTGGATCCCACTGATGGAGGATGTGAGAGAGGCAGCAGCTGCACCAGCTGAGGAGGATGAGGTTGAGGAGGCGGCTGATGATGATGATGATAGGGATGGTGGAGTTCCTATGGATACAGGTACTGATACTGTTGGGACGAGTGCGCCGGTCATTGACTTAGACGATGACGAGACTGAGACCGCGCCGGCAGCATCACCAGTACGCCCTACTGGGCGTAGGGGACGCCGACAGAGGGATCCAGATGCTCACCGACGGATCGATGCCCTCACCGATCAGATGATAGACTCCTATGCTGCCCTGACTGTAGACATCTAGGAGAGATTTGACACCCAACACCGAAAGATCGACCGCTGGACTCATCAGATGCTAGAGGGCCAGCACTATCAGCGCCGGATGATGGAGATCCAGTTTCAGCAGACTATGGGTTATCCATTTGACCCATCCCAGTATTCGTACGTGCCACCACCACCACCACCACCACCGGATCGTGGTTATTGAGAGCTTGCAGGGTTTTCTTTCTTATTTATTATGCAACTCTACTTTGTCCGGTGAGTATTTTATTTCTTTAGACTTATTTTGACCTACTAGGACAGTGTGTCCCAAGTATGGGGTGTTTATTGATGTATTTTATGACTTATGTGTTGTATGACTTGACATTATCTGATATTTATGCTTTATTTTGCTCTATGTGCTTATCTGAGATTGCATGCATGCATATAGGTTATTTGATTGAGAAAAACTGGTTTAAAAAAAAAAATTTTATGACCTCGACCGGGACAGTTCTGGCCGAACGAGGTACTTCACCTCGGTTGACTTAGAGCACCTCGACCGAGGTGGTTTTCCAAACTGAGAGTTTTTGAAACAATTTTGTGCTTCTTTTCTGGATGTGATCTCAGTGAAGATTTTGTTTGCTGACTGGTTTTGAAATCTTTATATGCTTGAAAGGTTTTATGATATGTTTAAGTTGCTAAATGCTTTGTTTGAAATTTTGGCATGTTTAATACTTTGTTTTTATCCAAATTATGTTGAATTTGAAGGTTGACACCGCAAGATAAGTTCTCTCACTTTCTTCCTAGAAAGACCAAGGCAATTCATTCTTCTCTCTTCTTCTTCTTGATTATGCTTAGCCCCTCATATACATATTTGCCTCCCTTTACCTATCCGGAAATTTGGAAGCAAGCAAGTGAAAAGCAAGTGAAAGAAAAGTTGAAAAGTTGGCTGAAAGTTAGAAAGAAACATATAGGTTTGGGGAAGTTAATCATGATGATGAGTAACTCGGCACCATTCATATAGCCGGGTGTTGGTGTCTTGCCAAAGTCGGATTGAGCGATATTCCTAACGGGTCATGGTATGTGCATCAAGGGTTTGAGGCATCTCGAAAAATTGATGATTGCTGATCTCCTAGGCTTCGGTTATTGTGCACCTCTGTTCATGCATCCCAAAAAGTAAAGTAAAAAAGCAAATAAGCAAAGCTTATTGGTGGAAGATGTTGAAGTTCAAAAAGGAAGTGAAGTAAAGATCCTTTTCCCGGATTCTAGCACCACATTACCTTACATACATCCCACCCTCACACGTTTCTTTGACCTTTCTTTTTGAAAGACCTTGAGACCTCGAGTTTGTTGATTGACTTAGTGGTTTAAACTGGATTATACATGATTAATTTCGATAATTATGATTTATTATGCATTCTATGATTTTATGCAAAGATGAACAACTTTCTTATATTTATAAAATGTTTTAAGCATATTTTGATTTTAAATTCCATGAAGTATTCTCTTAGAGTGATCTATGATTGTAGCACACCATTAAAATGTTTTGAAAAACTTTTTCGTTGATCTTTATGACTTATAATCCATTCTATCTTATATTCTAGATTTGGAACTTGTTTGGGGACAAGCAAGGGCAAAGTATGGGGTATTTTAATAGCATGAATTATTGTCTATATTTTGGGACTTGTTTAGACGTTTTATCTTCAATAATCTGCATGTTTGTATATACATTATGTGATTATATTGTCATTTCATCTACCTTTGCGGGAATCGAGGTCTACACCTAGTTTTGTTGTAATCGTAGGTAAAATGGCACGTTTTGGACTAAAATGGAGCAAAAGGAGCTAAGGAGTCATTGGAGCTACATTCAGGAGCTTAAGGAAAAATCCAGGAAGCATGGCCATGGATTAAAGATTCACTTGGACCAGATTTGAGAGATTTCACATTCAGTTGTGACTCACCACGGTTGACTACAGAGTCACCTCGACCGAGGTGATCTAGAATAGCCGACTCGACCGAGGCGAACACCTTGGACGCGGCGAAGATATTTTATTCTTGGCTGAGATCTTTTATCTTTGGAAAGAGGATCTTATATCTTTGGGCTGGGTTCCTGGATGGAAGAAGATAATTTAGATCATATATTTTACCTATTTTTATGGGAAGAGATCTTTCTAAGATATCTTATCTTTGGAGAGTAATTTTCCTATAAAAAGGGTCGGAATTCCCACAAATCCGACATCCTGCATACATCCGCTATCACCCGGAATACCGTTTAGGGCTGTTTATACACCGCTACAACTATACTCCAGTTTGGGAGATTTGAAGAACCTTTTTGAAGGTTGAAGAAGGAAGTTTAGAGCTTTTATAGCTTTTTGAAGGGTTTTGTAAGATTCTCTTAGATTCCCTTCGTTGTTGATTGTCTTTGTTGGATTTTAATCCAAGGAACGCTTTTGTTTGATAATTGATTCAGTTATTGAAACCTTTCTCTTAAGGTTTTCTTGTTCAATTATTCTCTTTCTTCCCATATATTTGATTAATACTTTCATGATGATGAGTGGCTAATTTCCTTGTGTGATTCTAGGTTGATTGGCTGAAGGTTGTGGGAAAAATAATGATAGAATAATCTTAATCATAGTAGGACCCTGAAAGTTCGAGTCTTTAACCTTAACCCTAAGCACCTCGCTCAGTCGATGAACATCTCGGCCGGGGTGGAATTCTTTTGACCGAGGTGACTTATCTGATCCGAAACTGAGAGTTAAGTGTTAAAGTTTGCCAAATCCTATTCTTATTACACCTTTCCTGGTTCAATGCAAACCTAAGATGAGACTTACCCGGTAATTCCTTTGTTTGTTTACCTAAGATCATAACTGTAGGTAATAAAGGTTTATCCTTTATTGGGGTTTGAGTGTGCTTTCATTCCATCTTTGTGAGTTAGCTTGAGACTTACCCGGTAAAGGTTGATTTTATTCCCTTAGGTGGTGTGTTAGTTTGAGGTTATAGTTCTTTATCTTAATTCCTTGAGACTTACCCGGTAATAGGAGTTATAGTTTGGGATTAGTGAGTAGTGAGACTTACCCGGTGATCTATTCACACTTTAGTAACACCTTCCCTTTGCAAAATCTCAGCTTTGTCCGCTTATCTTTGGATCTTGAGTTGGAACCACAACTAGATGCTTTAATCCCTAGAATTGCATATTTCTTTAATTGACTTTTTATCATCCTTGATTGTTTTAATCGCTTTTTGTGGTTAGTATTTACAAAGCTTACTTATTCCGACTTTGTTTCACTAAGTCCCTGTGATCGACCCCTAGAATACCTTGCTTTTACTACGATTGACCCATACACTGCGGGTTCGCATCCTTGTTTTAAAGCTTACATCTAAGGTTATAAATTTAAAGCTTGCACACACCGTTTGGAGCGAACATGCCTCCACGTCGACGATGACTTGAGGCGTATGATTTCCGCTGTGGGGCTGGAGCAGTTCACTGAGATCCGAGCTCCGGCCTATCTAGAGCCTACACTGGAGTTTGTCAGCTCCTTCACCTACTTGCCCACAGAGCGGGCCGTGAAGTACCGGTTGATGAACCGGAATCACTTGGTTCCCTTAGCTCACTGGCGGGATATCTTTGGCTTCCCCGCCCCGACTGTTGCTGATTTTCCCTCCCGAGCTGTAGCTAGGGAGTTCTGGGGACAGATTGCTCACGTGGTTGAGCATGCAGATAGATGGCGACCAGGAGATTCCAAGGAGCGTATCATTTTTCACCTTGCTTTTAGGCTGGCCCATAGGATATTCAGTGAGACTCTTCTGGCGCGTATTGAGACGCCCCAGAAGGTCAAACAAGGGGAGCTTCTGAGCTTGTACTGCATGGTGACGGGAGGGATCCCAGACTTTGGTTTGATGCTGGCAGAGGATCTGCATAGGATCAAGGCCAAGGCGAAGGGGGACATCTGTTGTGGAGACATTGTGACTCATATAGCGAGTTACATGGATATGGACCTCAGTGCTTGCACCATGGTGGCGGCTGCCAAGCCGCTTGGACTTCAGGAGATGATTACTCGGAGGATACTGGTTCCCCGAGGACTTACTACGCCATATAAGGCGATGCCATGGGAGCCGACTGCACCACAAGGGATCAGATGGTCAGCTCAGTTCTCCGTATTTGATCCACACTATTGGCAGACTGCGTCGATCCCATTTATGGAGGATGCTAGAGAGGCGGCAGTTGCACCAGCTGAGGAGGATGAGGTTGAGGAGGCTGATGATGATGATGATGATGTTGCTGAGGATGGCGGTGTCCCTATGGATACGGGCACAGATACGGTAGGGACTAGTGCACCGGTCATCGATTTGGATGATGACGAGACTGAGGAGGAGCCGGCTGCAGCACCAGCACGTCCCGCTAGGCGTAGGGTACGCAGGCAGCGGGATCCACTTGCTCACCGTCGGATCGATGATCTGACGGATCAGATGATAGATTCATATGCTGCCATGTCCTTGGATATCCGAGAGATGCAGGAGAGACTACACTATCAGCACACGATGGTTGAGATCTAGTTTCAGCATATCATGGGCTATCCTTTCGACCCATCTCAGTATCCGTACGTGCCACCACCACCACACCGGATTGGGATTATTGAGAGCTTGTAGGATTTTCTTTATTTATTTATTATGCAGCTCGACTATGTCCGGTGAGTACTTTATTTCTTTAGACTTATTTGACCCATTGGGACAATGTGTCTCAAGTATGGGGTATGATGTATATTTGACTTATGTGTTGTATGACTCGACTTTATCGGATATTTATGATTAATTTAGCTCTATGTGCTTATCTGAGATTGCATGCATGCATACAGGTTATTTGATTGAGAAAAACATAAAAACTGGTTAAATAAAAAAATTTTTGACCTCGACCGGGGCAGTTCTGGCCGAACGAGGTACTTCACCTCGGTTGACTAGAAGACCTCGACCGAGGTGGTTTTCCAAACTGAGAAATTTCGAAACGTTTTGTGTTTCTTATCTGGATATGATCTCAGTGAAGATTCTATTTGGTGACTGGTTTTGAAATCTTTATATGTTTAAAAGGTTTTATAATATGTTTAAGTTGCTAAATGCTTTGTTTGAAATTTATGGCATGTTTAATACTTGTTTTTATCAAAATTATGTTGAATTTGAAGGTTGACACCACATGATGAGTTCTCTCACTCTCTTTTTGGAAAGACCAAGGCAATTCATTCTTTTCTCTTCTTCTTCTTGATCATGCTTACCCCTTCATATATATATATATATATATATATATATATATATATATATATATATATATATATATGCCTCCCTTTACCTATCCGGGAATTTGGAAGCAAGCAAAAGTGAAAAACAAGTGAAAGAAAAATTTAGATGTTGGGTGAAAGTTAGAAAGTAATAAATAGGTTTGGGGAAGTCCATCATGATGATGAGTAACTCGGCACCATTCACATAGTCGGGTGTTTGTGTCTTGTCAAAGTCAGATTGAGCGATATTCCTAACGGGTCATGGTATGTGCATCAAGGGTTTGATGCATCTCAAGAATTTGATGATTGCTGATTTCCTAGGCTTCGGTTATTGTGCACCTCTGTCCATGCATCCCAAAAAGTAAAGTAAAAAGTAAATAAGCAAAGCTTATTGGTGGAAGATGTTGAAGTTCAAACTTCAAAGGAAGTGAAGTAAAGATCCTTTTCCCGGATTCTAACACCACATTCCCTATATACATCCCACCCTCACACGTTTCTTGACCTTCTCTTGAAAAGCCCTTGAGACCTCGAGCTTGTTGATTGACTTAGTGGTTTAAACTGGAGTATACATGATTAATTTCAATGATTATGAATTATTATGCATTCTATGATTTTATGCAAAGATGAACAACTTTCTTATATTTATAAAATGTTTTAAGCATGTCTTGATTTTAAATTCCATGAAGCATTCTCTTAGAGTGATCTATGATTGTAGCACACCATTAAAATGTT
Source organism: Fagopyrum homotropicum (assembly GCA_033239125.1). NCBI lineage: Eukaryota > Viridiplantae > Streptophyta > Magnoliopsida > Caryophyllales > Polygonaceae > Fagopyrum > Fagopyrum homotropicum. Next base: position 23,646,344 of record BSWB01000007.1, on the reverse strand, counting down.
TTGAAAAACTTTTTCATTGATCTTCATGACTTATAATCCATTCTATCTTGTATTTTATATTCGGAACTTGCTTGGGGACAAGCAAGGGCTAAGTATGGGGTATTTTGATAGCATGAATTATAGTCTATATTTTGGGACTTGTTTAGACGTTTTATCTTCGATAATATGCATGTTTGGATGTATATTATGTGATTATATTGTCGTTTCATCTACCTTTGCGAGAATCAAGGTCTACACCAAGTTTCATTGTAATCGTAGGTAAAATGGCACATTTTGGACTGAAATGGAGCTAAAGGAGCTAAGGAGTCATTGGAGCTACATTCAGGAGTTTAAGGAAGAATCCAGGAATCATGGAATTGGATTAGAGATTCACTTTAGACCAGATTTGAGAGATTTCACATTCAGTTGTGAATCACCTCGGTTGACTATAGAGTCACCTCGACCGAGGTGATCCAGAGAGCTGACTCGACCGAGGCGAACACCTTGGACGCGACAAAGATATTTTATTCTTGGCTGAGATCTTTTATCTTTGGAAAGAGGATCTTATATTTTTGGGCTGGGTTCCTGGAAGGAAGAAGATAAATTAGCCCATATATTTTACCTATTTTTATGGGAAGAGATCTTTCTAAGATATCTTATCTTTGGAGGGTATTTTTCCTATAAAAAGGGTTGGATTTCCCACAAATCCACAAGATGCTATACCACCGATCGTGCTTAGAGCAGCTGTTTGAGCCTACCATAGCTGGAGGTTTGAAGAACCTTTTTGAAGGTTGAAGGAAGAAAGTTGGTAGCTTTTATAGCTTTTTGAAGGGTTTTGTAAGATTCTCTTAGATTCCCTTCTTTTGTTGATTGTCTTGTTCGATTTTGATCCAAGGAACGCTCGTTGTTTGATAATTGATTCAGTTATTGAAGCCTTTCTCTTAAGGTTTTCTTGTTCAATTATTCTCTTTCTTCCCTTATATTTGATTATTACTTTCATGATGATGAGTGGCTAATTTCCTTGTGTGATTCTAGGGTGATTGGCTGAAGGTTGTGGGAAAAACAATGATAGAATAATCTTAATCACAGTAGGACCCTGAAAGTTTGAGTCTTTATCCTTAACCCTGAAGCATCTCGCTCAGTCGATGAACATCTCGGCCGGGGTGGAATTCTTCTGACCGAGGTGACTTATCTGATCCGAAACTGAGAGTTAAGTGTTAGAATTTGCCAAATCCTATTCCTATTACACCTTTCCTGGTTCAATGCAAGCCTAGGATGAGACTTACCCGGTAATTCCTTTGTTTGTTTACCAAAGATCATAAGTGTAGGTAATAAAGGTTTATCCTTTATTGGGGTTTGAGTGTGCTTTCATTCCATCTATGTGAGTTAGCCTGAGACTTACCCGGTAAAGGTTGATTCTATTCCCTTAGGTGGTGTGTTGGTTTGAGGTTATAGTCCTTTTCCTTAATTCCTTGAGACTTACCCGGTAATAGGAGTTACGGTTTGGGATAGTGAGTAGTGAGACTTACCCGGTGATCTATTCTACTTTAGTAACACCTTCCCTTTGCAAAAAATCTCAGCTTTGTCCGCTTATCTTTAGATCTTGAGTTGGAACCACAACTAGATGCTTTAATCCCTAGAATTGCATATTTCCTTAATTGACTTTTTATCATCCTTGATTGTTTTAATCGCTTTTGTGGTTAGTAATTATATAGCTTACCTATTCCGACTTTGTTTCACTAAGTCCCTGTGATCGACCCCTGGAATTCCTTGCTTTTACTACGATTGACCCGTACACTGCGGGTTCGCATCCTTGTTTTAAGCTTACATCTAGGGTTATAAATTTAAAGCTTGCACACACCGTTTGGAGCGAACACTTTGTTACCCTGGGCTTCCATCATGGGCTTAGGCGCCAAACTCCTTTCCTGTGCGGTTGGGCCTGTTTCCAGACTACCTTGCCCCTTCCTCTGATATGAAGCTTTATCATAAAATTGAGGATTCTTCCCTTTATTTTGAAAGTTCTTTCCCTGATTAGCTTCATTGTGTGCTCCATTCTGGTTGATATGTTGCCCTAAATTCTTCGCCGGAATATACTTTCCTTTCTCCTGTTTTCCCCTTCGAGTCACCATCATCCATGGTCCAAATCCAGCCTCGGTTTCTTCTGTCATCGGAGCCGGAGTCGGACTTCCCTTTTCTTCAGATTAGTAGTTGCATTACTCTTGAGTTGACCCGGTTCCACACCAGTAGGATCTTCGCATGTGTGTTGAGTCATATGATTACCATACTCACAATTAGACACGAGATGACCATAACGGCCACATTTAAAGCAAATAACATCTAACCCTTCGTACTCTATTAGACAACGTCTTCCATTAACAATAATGGCTTTCTTGAGCGGTCGGCTGAGATCGATCTCTATGCATACCCTAAAAAAGTGTCCTCTATTGAAATGCAAGGTTTTCGGATCAACAGAGACAGGGTTGCCAATACCTCACGTCATGTTCCATATAATTGCTTCATGAAACCATTGAACCGACATACCCGCAATGCGTATCCATATTGGCGCTGAGGTTATAGGGCTCGAGGTGTTGAAATCTGGTGTCCATTTCTTCATGATAAGGCATCGGCCGAAAACCGCCCAAGGACCTCCATTTAACACCATCATCATCTCATTTACGTTCCTAAATTTGGAAAGAAAGTAGTTATTTTCTAGGTCAATAAACTGCACGTTGGTTCCACACTTCCATAGCTCTCTCACCTTTCTTTCCATGACCGGAAAGGCTACCGGGAATCCCAGCACTTTAAACACAATTGAGTTTTTCCATCTCGACTCCAATTCCTGCGTGATCCCCTTCTCCACTTCAATAAATGGGTCACCGTCTTCGCCGTACAGAAACATTACGTTAATGCTTGATGACATGATTTATGACACTAGTTTAGGCCCTCTTTTAGATAGTTTTCCTTTCCATTCATGCATGTTTCCGCATTAGTTGGTGACGTTTACGCTTAATTCATGCATATTGTCGAAATAGACATCTACACGGGCTTTTGTCGGTTTTGTAGGTATTTTGGGGAGCTTTTGGTCTTAATCGATACATTCAAGGATCATTCCTCGTGATGGCACACTTCCGGACTCTTTAAGGAGCAATCTAGGAGCAAAGGAGAACACAAAAGACCTTGTTGGTGCATGTCTTGCACCAACTCATGACTTGGTGATCCAAGGAGAGTTTCTGGTGAGAACCACGACCCAGAGGAAAATCTCGACCGTGTTTTTTGCCGTGGTTTCTTCTGGACCACTTTGACACGTGTCCCATGGTTTCTTTGTCCGACCCTTGCTTTTTGGTGGAGTACTTAAGTGGACCTGCAGGCTGATTTTGAGGATCTTCATCCTTTTTAGACCCTTCTCCTCTGGCTCTTCTCCAACACTCTTCCATTGTAGCTTCTCTTCCAAGCACCCTTGCGGGTGTTCTTGGGAGAGATTAGTGTAGATTTTAGTTTGGTAGTGAGATTTGAGTGGTTTTGATTGAGGTTTCCTTTGAAGATACCTTGGAGCTGCATCTTGGACCCTTTGTAAGACTTGGTAACTTCTATTCTAGCTTTATAATGTCTTTTCTTTGGTTCATTCTTCATTATCTAGCTATGACTTGCAAGCATGCTCTATTTATGAAGTTTGATCTAGATTTGTATGTTGTTGGTTGAATAGTTGTGATTCTAGGGTGAAGGAATGATGTTTATGCTTTGGACTATGATTGTATGGACTTGCATTTTAGTTTAGGATGGATTCGTGTTTGAAACCCTAACTCATACCCAAACCACGGCTTGTTCATCTAAAATCTAGACCGTGGTTTCTCATGATCAGCCCGTGGTTTTCTCTGTTGTGCTTATATTGATGAATCTGGATGTTAGGATGTAGATGTGTTGAAATCCTAGTGTTTGTTGATCCTAATCTAGCCTAGGGTGACCTTTGATAGCAACCTTTTTGAGGAATGAGACTTACCCGGTAATTTTCTCTCTTAGATACATAAGATGATGAACTCTAGGTAGTAGTGAGCCAAAAAAGCCGCTATTGGATTGAGTGTGCTAGGATCGTTGCCTAAGACTTACGTTTTCCGAGACTTACCCGGTAAGGAGGGGTTTGACCCTTAGGTAGTGGCCGGTTTGTGTAGAATTCCCGTCCTTAGGTTCCTTGAGACTTACCCGGTAATAGGACCTTAGGTTCGAGACTAGTGGAGCATGAAACTTACCTGGTAATTGCTCCCATTAGAGAAACACCCAACTCCGAACAACCGCAACTTTCCTTTGATCTTTAGAAGCATGAGTCCATTGTCATAATCGGAATTCCGAATCTCCAGAATCCGCATTTCTTACCTCTTATCTCTCATCTTGTGTTTGTGTGTTTGATTACTTGTTTGTGTTGCATATTTTGTGATTCTTGTTTGATCACCCAAAACCAACCAAAAATATTGTGTTTTGCACTTTCTTTATTCCTCATCTCATCTTAGTTTAGATTTGTACTATCTTTGATCATTGAATGACTTGATTTCACCTCAGTCCTTGTGTTCGACCTCGGAATACTTTGCTTCCTACATAACGATCCGTATACTGCGGGTTTTGCTAGGTAGTTTAGGAGATTAGATCGAGTTTATAAATGTAAAGCTTTTTGTGCTACATCTCTAGCGTAACAATGCTCTTAATGATCAATTCTCTAGTGATGCTATCTTCCATGACACAATTAGTTTTGGGGCCTTAGATGACCTCGAGCCATGTTTTCATGAGCTTTCCTCCTAACCCTGATTCAGCAGTACCTATCGGCTTTTGTGTTTTAGGGGGGTGAGAGGGTTGAGTTTTTTGGATTTGTTTCTTTATCAAGGCAGACCTGTATAGTGGTTGGTTTGTTGATATCCGTGTTCACCTGTTCTCCTTCAGATCCACCAGTATTGCTGATAGTGGTCTTAGGGGACTCCTCAGTACCTTCCCGATTAGTAGCAACTGGAGTGCCTGCGATCTCCATACCTATATTATTCTCCAACATAATTGTATCATTTATCACCTCCACAACATTAGCGTCCCCAGCCGCAGGATCCGCCATTGGCCGGACCTCCGACATCGGGGCAGTAGAGAAGAACCGAAACGCTCAAGATTCGCTTACTAGGCTTTTGGCTCCTAGAAAGAGAGCGTTTTTTTATCGAATTTGTTATCGAAATGATTATTTGTCGTGTTAGTTTTCATTCGTGTAAATTTTGTGATTCTCTTTTTGACATATTTTATAAGTTTTTATGTAATTTATTACACTAATATATTATTAGTTACACAAAATATTTTAAAATTTGAAAATTATATTATAGTCCCAAAATCATCTACACGAAAGATTTCAATGTTACACTTGTTTACACGTACCGAAGATATACTTATATGATCTACACAAACTAATTAATCTTAAATCTGGGATATATTTTATAATACACGTACATGCTAATATTTTTTGTTAAACTAAACTTGACGACACATATTAAAACAAACAAAATAAATACAAATTATTTATACTCAAATCGTTGAAGCTTTGAATATTTGAAAAAACCACATGAAGTTACGAGTTTTATTTGATAACACATCTACATGAAAAATAAAAAATATACAAATTTGATTACACAAGTATAGTCAAATGCACTAGTTTATTTAATTAATCAAATACATAAAATTATAATAAATAAGAAACAATTACACAATTTATTTAAACCAAAATTACTCTCAATTTTGATCACACAAAATATCTTGTAAACTCAATTAAATGTAAAAAAAAAAAAAAAAGGAGTAATATCATTACTTAGCTCCTTTTTTCACATGAAGATTATAAGATTAAATATTTTGTAAATATAATTAAAGGTAAAAATCTATTTAGGTGCAAAATATAATTATTTAGCTCTCTATTTTTACATAAAAATTACAAATATTTACATGAAGGGTAATTAAGTATTTATACGCACGTTTAAAAAGATAAGAGCCAAACTTATAAAAAGCATATTTTCTCTAATTTCCTCAATTAATTTTCTATTGTGTTAAATTTAACGTAAATATTTAGTTTTTTTTATTAAAGGCTAGGATAAGCCGAAAGGGAAGGTCAGTCTCTAGAGACCATCCTTCCTATTGAGTGTGGAAACGTCCCACGTTGACAATATGATACTACATGAACCTAATATATAAGTCCTAGGGCTACTCCTCCTATTGTCAATTGGTTTTAGGATGGAACCCCGAAGACTTGTTTGCGTAGGTTCACTTTGGCGTGCAAATCCTGGATTCTGCTCTTATTGTGAGTTGATTTAGGATGGAACCCCGAAAGGGTTGTGTGTAGGTTCACCCTAATGTGCAAACTCTCCACGTATTAGACATGGCGGATACAAAAGATATATTAACATGCTATCGGAGCAGGTCCGTTATCCTGAGTTAAGCTAAGCCGGCCTTAAGGCTATTTGTCAAGTGTCAACTAGTCCACGTACGATAGTTGCACTTGAGGAGAGTGTTTAGTGTGGAAATATCCCACATCGACAATATTATACAACGTGAAACTAATATATAAGTCCTATGGTTACTCCTCTATTGCCAATTCCTTTTAGGATGGAACCCCGAAAGACGTGTATAGGTTCACCCTAACGTGCAAAATCTCCACGTATTAGACCTGGCGAATATAAAAGATAATTAACACTTTTCAAAGCATCCAAATGCATGAGTTCTTCGATGTAAATAATTTGTTGTTCTTATTGGAAAAATATACAAATTGTTAATCATCAAAAAACAAGAAAATGGTAAACAAAAAAAATACACCAAGTTATGATTTATAATTGAATCTTAAATGTCTTTTTAATTGTTAATATATAGTATATAAGAATTATCTTTTTAATTTGCCAAAATTTATATTAATTCTTCATGAATATTTTTTTCACTCACAACCTTTGTGTTACTATAATAGAAAGCAATTCAAAACACTAGACGGCTGCTTACCAAAAAAAATAAACGCTTGACGGAACATCATCTAATAGATCATAAGAGCGAAAAGATTGACAGACGGATAAACTGTCGTGAAGAACCACAAAAGAAAAGAAAGTACACTAGTACGAAGCTTGGAGAGCAACTAAAGACACTTTTCTGTATCTCTGTATCTTCATATACATTTACACTTGTATTCTTTATTTTATGCAATATATTCATATATAAAAGCACACCTTAGGTAGGACAACACCGAAAGTAAATTAGGTTACAATATGCAAATATATGAATTGACAAGAAGCATTACTCAAACCCGTTAAACCTCCCTCTTGCTAACCCTAGCATGTAATCCATATTTGGTGTGGAGAACAACCGAATACGTAGGGACAATATTCTGATTTGCAAGGACATAAACGTTATAGTTGTGCAAGATAGTAGCGATGACTATCTTCATTTGTGTAAAAGCAATATCTCTCCCACGACAAACTCTAGGACCTGAGTTGAAACTGAAGAACTTATGAGATGGTTCATGTTTCACTTTTCTATACTTAGTAATCCACCTCTCAGGCTTGAATTCAGCACAATCATTGCCCCAAACACTTTTCATCCTCGCCATGACTGAAAGAGGGATGATGATCATTGTTGAATTAGGTTTCATTTCATGTCCACTAGGAAGCATGTCGTGTTGAAGTGGAGCTCGAGTTTGAATGGGAATAGGAGGATACAACCTTAGAGTTTTGCAAATAGTAGCGTGTAGGTAAACGAACTTGGATATGTCCTTTGGGGTGAATACATGTCCCTTCTCTTTGTTATCCTTTGGGATAACTCGAGCAACTTCGTCTCTAATCTTGGCCTCAACGGAAGGATGTTGTGATATCATCCAAAAGAACCACGTCAAGGCCGAGGTAGTAGTGTCTTTTCCATCAAGGAAGAGGCTAAGGAGGCTGCCCTCGAGTACTTGATCACCATCTCCAGAGCGATTATGCTCATCCTCCATCAAGTATGTTGTTAACATATCGTTGAACTTCTTGTCTTTTAATCCTCCAAAGTTGAATTCATGATGCTTAGAAGACACGATCTTCGTCAAGAATTTATCCAAGAAACCTTTTGATTTTTTAAGGACCTTCTCATGACCAATACACAAAGTGGCTCCGGGAGAAAATGGCGCATCCATATACTTTCCATCGCATGATTCATTGCCTGTCAAAAGTTTGAACTCATTTATCCTACTTAAATTATCACAACAACAAAAATAATTTCCTAAACCAACTATTTCTAAGCAAATGAAAAAAATTAGGGATAATTTGACATACTAGGCCTTTTTGAGTTTTTGTTTAAGAAAGTGTACCCCAAACTTTTTACCACTTTCATTTAATAATAGGTAAAAATTATTAACCCTTCTATTTAGAAAGAAAGGAATAAATGATGTTTGTTATTTGTTATATATAAGTATAAGTTTTAATTTTTAATTACTGAATTTGTTTTTTTTAATTATTTTTCTTGCCTTTTTTTTATTATTTTCTTTTTTATTTTCTGAACTAAAATTTTCATACCGGAATTTCTCATACCGGAATTCCTCATACCAGAAATTCTCATACCAGAAATTTTATACCAGAAATTTCATACCAGAAATTTCATACCATAAAATTACATACCATAAAATTACATTTTATCATACCAGAATTTTTTACACTAGATTTTCATACCATAAAATTACACACCATAAAACTACATACCATAAAGTTACATACCATAAAATTACATTTTGTCATACCAGAATTTTGTTACACCAGATTTTCATACCATAAAATTACATACCATAAAACTGCATACCATAAAGTTACATACCATAAAATTACATTTTGTCATACCAGATTTTTTTTACACCAGATTTTCATACCATAAAATTACATACCATAAAACTACATACCATAAAGTTACATACCATAAAATTACATTTTGTCATACCAGATTTTTTTTACACCAAATTTTCATACCAGAAAAACTTATACCAGAATTTTTTATACAAACATTATTCCAAAACGTGGCGCTGTTACTAGGAGCGTCATTCACGACTTGGTCAAGCAACCTCCCGAGGGTTCGATTGTAGTGTTGAGATGGTGTGTACTTGCCAACCGTTTATCATGTGGTGGTGCACTGGTGCCTTACAAACACTGCTGCAGAATACTGCAGTCCAGTCCAATATTCCTAACTTCTTCTTCATCCTTCTCGATTCTCAATCTCATCAAAATCCCTTTGTAAACCACGCGTTCTGCAAATTCGGATAAATCAATACATTAGCAACAAGCCGTTCAAGTTCCCAATCGCACTTTTCACTATACAATCTGCTTCTCATGTACGCACAAGTTCTCATTGCAGCAAGAAGCTCCGGAGAGACAGCTGGTTGAGTACCCTGTTCTTTAAAACTGTCGGCCTTAGAAGTATTGGAATTGCCAAGACTAAGCATTTCCGGTTCTATAATCTGCATAACCCTTTTTATTCTAAATATATATAAAGAGATCAATTGACCCTAGCAAGTTCAACAAGTGGTTATATATCTTCAAGACTTCAGTATGTGGACCTGCTGCTAGCCTTATAATTAGCAAGCCCAAATAGTTATATATCTTTAGGAAAAGATTATGAATTCCTGCATTTAACATTTTGACACGCAGAGACAAATTTCAATATGAAAAATGAAGGTGCTATTGGCAAGATCTTGCTAAAAGATGAATTGATGATAACAGTAGATGGACAGACGGTATGAAAAATTGTACATACCAATGTGGCCTGACTTGCTATACAATTGAATCTTCATTTTGGTTTGTTTAAAAGATCACATTCGAGTCTCATTGCAGCAAGAAGCTCCGGAGAGACAGCTGGTCGCCGGATCGGAGAGAGTCTCGTAGGCTTGATGAATCTGGATGAAATCCTGACCGTCCGATCTTCCGTCGGTTGCATCAGGGTGGTGGAGCTTCGCTAGGGTTCTATATGCAGCTTTGATCTCTGTCGTGGAAGCATCGCGATTCACCATTAGAACCTCGTAGAGAGTCACCGGAGGTGCGTTTCCGCTGTCGGAGACTGCGGAAGTTCCTCGGTGGTCTTGGACGGTGACTCTGCAATTGAGATTTACTGATCTGGTGGGGAAGGAGAGAGCGGAGCGGGAAGATGGATGCGGAGAATGGAGTTTACGAACTGAGGTAGGAATAGTCAGAGTTAGGGTTTGAAACATTTGAGACTGGTGAAGAATGTTGGAAGAAATTGAAGGAATGACATGAAAAGTGGGAGAAGAAAGCGGTACGAAGGGTGCAGCGTTGAAATTGAATGTGTGAGGTTTCCAGATGCCAATCGAAAGCAACGCTGCTTCTGTGTTGTGGTGCTCAAAAGGGGGATTTTGGGAAGGGGAATATAAGGAAGATGAAGACGACGAAGAAGAAGGATACGGATTAGGTTTCCACGGTTAAAAAAATTTGGGGTATATTTACTAAACTAAAAACCTAAAAAGGCTTACTTACTAATGCTATTCTTAAAAAAGCCTACTTACCTAATTAGCCCAAAAAATTATTGTACAATTTTAATTGCATGTCTTATTTATTCTACACATTAGTAATTAATTATCCATCAACTTTCAAATTAAATAAGAAATATTTGACGAAGAAAACGTAAGTTATTATTCAATAAACTAAAGAACTACAACTTACAAGATTACAGTCGGTATTAAAAATAAGATTTGCATTGTTTACATATCATCCAAGGACGAGTCTAAAAATAAAAGTATTGGTAGGCTAAATTTGCTCATAACTATGTTTTTTTTGTTTGTCCCTTTAGATATTGAGTTGAACATTAGTGGCAATCTTTTATCGATATTGCAATCAGAGATTAAAAAAAAAAAAAAAATACTGTATTACAACAAACTTAAGTTATTATTACAAATGAGTTTATTTATACAATAAATTGAGTAGGTTCATTATAACATTTTTTTAGCATTATTATTTTGAGATTTATATAAAGGAGGAAATTATATTTTTAATAAAAATTGAAGATTATCATCTAAACTTCAAAAGAAAAGAAAGTCCGGTGAAAAATAGGGCTTACAAGGGCGGATTTCTACCCTCTAATCCACAAAATCACATCAAAAATCTCCTCCTGGAGCTCCATCCAACTCTCCTATGCTGGCCGCCTCCAAGTAATCAAATCTATTCTATTCGGTATGCAAAACTATTGGTGCAATGTTCTTCTCCTCCCTCTCTCTATTGCAGGTACAATCAAATCCCTCCTCCGCTCATTCCTTTGGTCTGGCTCCTCCAGCACGAAGAAATGCCCTGTCGCGTGGAACAATGTTTGCAAGCCTCTATGTGAGGGTGGTCTCGGCCTGTTGGATATGAAAGCCTGGAACATCACAAGTATCGCTAAGATCATCTTCGAACTGGACACGTACAATGACTGCAGCAGCCCCAACCTCTGGTGCCAGTGGACCATTGCAAACACCCTCAAGCATGTCTCCATTTGGAATGCATCAACCTCACCTTCCCACAGTGCTTCCTGGCGTACTATTCTTATGGTCCGGGACAAGCTCAAAACACTTGGAACGCCTCCTCAGCTCAAGTCCCTTATGACGGGCGCGAACCAGAAGTACCAAAGTAAATCCATCTACAACTTACTCCGTAGCCCTGGCTCTCCTCACCCTTGGAATGTATCCATCTGGGGCAGGCTGAACTCCCCCCGCTGCAGCTTCATCACCTGGCTGGCCGCTCTTGGTAAGTTGCCTACTAACTCTAAACGCCCCCTGTGGGGGAGTTCCACCTCTGCGGCATGCCCTATCTGCCATTCTCACCCGGAGACGGAGGACCACATCTTTCTCCATTGCCCCACCTCCAAAGCTACCCTGGACATTATCCTCAGATGGTTACTTATCACGCCGAGACTCCATACTATTCTTGACTGGCTCGAATGGCTCCGTTCATCCAAAAGACAATGCTTCAAGACCCAAATCTATGCTACCTCCTTCACCTCATTCATCTATCATGTTTGGAAAAGCCGGAATGATCTTATTTTCAACAACATAACCCCCAACCCGGCGCTCACCGCTCACAACATCATGAACCACATTAGAAGTACTGCTGCCACGAAATGGACCAAGGTCTCCCCTAATAGCTCCAATTGGATGAAGTGCCTCCAGATTTATTGAACTGCATCTCCCTCCTTCACCTTGCTGTGCGTTGTATTGCCTCTCTCTTGTTTTGTGTCTAGGGCATTGCTTGTAATCCCCATCTCTCTGTCTCCCTCTCGTGTAATTCTCTTTTCCACTTCTTAACACGTAAACCCCCTCGGTTTCAAAAAAAAAAAAAATAGGGCTTACAAGCAAACATTTAGAAAATCAAAATGAAAACCGTCAAATGAGACTAACGCGTCGGGTACATGTTCAATCAGATCGGGTAAAAAACAAGCTTGGTTTTCAAACGTTTGTTTCAGGTCAGTTTGGGCCAGAAACCAATTGTTTGGGTTGTACGGGTTACAGGGTCATGTCGGATTGGTTTACTTCAGTGTTGGTCACTTTAGTTTGGGATCATTTGGACTACTCTATTTAGGTATAATTTGGTCCGGGTCATTTTCAGGTTCGGGTTATTTATGGTTTCGGGCTCCAACAGGTTGGTTCGGGATATGCCTTTCTTCAAAACTATATGGTCTTATACGGCTTAAGGTTTACCGGGTCGATTTCATAAGGCGGATCAAGTTTTGCTAGGCTATATGTATGCATACACAACTACATGTCATTATTAGACGTGCCAAAAAATTAGCCGTCTAAAAAAACCGACCCATATCAACCCAAATTTTAGGGTCAAAATTCAAAAACAAAAACTCAAGAATTATTTCTAGTCAAACTTGTTGATCCGTTTCTATTTTGGGTCGGTTCAAGTTTACCCTAGTTCGACGTGTTGGTGTTTAATAAAAAGGAAAGAAGGGAAACTTTGGGAAATAAAGGCTTCCTCAAACAACCGAATATTCGAGTTTTCTTCGTCTTTGCGGCTCTATTCCCTTTCCGGATGCCTTTATTTATTACTCATGCTCATAAATGAGAAAATAATTATAATTTTTGGAATAAAAAAAATCTCGGCTTTTCTTTTTACTTCAAAAATTAGTTAAGATAATTTCTTTAAAATGACAATAAAAGTCATAAAATGAAATCCCTTTGTTAGGTGCAGTTGAGACCTCTCGGGAGAAAGACTCATAGGATCGCTCCGACAACATTTGGACATGGCTCCGCTCCCTCAAGCCTAAGAAACATGACCTCATAACACACATCCGTATCTCCTCCATTACTAGCTTTATCTACTTTGTTTGGAAAGTTAGGAATGATCTCATCTACAACAACTCCCCCACTCACCCCTCCGTATATGCGATGTCTGCCATAAGTGCCACAAAAACCTTTGCTTCCTGTAACTGGAAGGATCGCTCCGACAACTCCGTAATGTGGAGCAATATCCTTGGTATCCAACTTATGTAACCTACTTAGACTCTTTGATCTTTTCACTGGTCTAGTCGACCCCCCTTTAAATGTTTCTGTTACTAATACTAAATTTTCAAAAAAAAAAAAAAAGACTCATAGGATCGTTACCGACAAGGAACATATAAGTCAAATCATATGTATACCTTGAGAACAAATCTTGCAAATCGACCACTCCACGATCACCGTCTCCTAGATGTCCTCCGGCTGCAACGTGATCAAGAACAAGCTGCATCCCTTTCTCAGCCTTCTCAAAAGCGAGCCGAGTTGAACACTCATTGAACCGCTGGTCATTGAAAAAAAGACCTATGTATCTTCCTGTGTGCAAACCATTCCTTACCGTCCAAGTTAAAAAACCCGTCTCCAAACACATCGAATATCTCCTTCGACTTGGCTCCTCTAGGAAAGTTGGAGAATCTCGAGCTCGACGTGTATTGGACATTGACAGGGTCCATGGTGAGTAGCATGATAAAGTTCATGAACCACAGCCCCTTGAACAAGAACGTCGATTGACCCGATTCATTGGCCATTAAGGTGGCCCACTCCAACAAGTTGCTATAATTCGCAACCAGTGCCGGCACCACGCCGACTATCGGCCAGTTTCGAGGGATGCCACTCTTGTTACTAAAGGGAGAGAAAGGGAGGGTGAAAATGAGGATTAGAGAAACAAGGAAGAATACAACGTAAATTAATGTTAAGAGGATTGCCATGGCGTTTGTTGGTAAGTGCACTGTGCTATAGACTATAGTGAGTGCACCACTGATGAGTTGTGTATAAGATAGGCAGCCAGCTATATATATATATATATATATATATATATGGCTAGACTCGAGTGTTGCATTGTTGGAAAGATATCAAGGTGGATCGCATGTCTTGCTCTGAGTGCATCACTGATGTGCAGACATCGTGGACACTACCCTGGAGATTTTGCTCGCATATTATATATATTTACAGATTATATGCAGAATGTGATGCATGTTTTTTGTTTTTTAAAATGGTTTATATTAGTAACAAGATTGAATATACAAGGAGGGGAACTACCCTAGGAATGCAAGAGACAGTACATGAAACTAGGAAAGGTGAATGCTAAGAATTTTGGCCCAAGCTAATGAGTTGTGGGATCTATCCTTCCAATGGTAAGAAGTGTGAGTCTTAGTGTTGTTGATGATGTTGTGAGCAACTGTAGTGACATGCGTAGATGTGTGGTTGAAGATGATGTCGTTTCTGGCCTTCCAAATGAAGTAGACGAAATTTGTGATGGTGGAGAGGCGAACATGGTTGAGTAAATCATCTTTATGGAGAGAAAGTTGGGCAATCCAGCTCCAGATGTCTCTGGCGAAAGGGTAAGGTTGTGGCTCACTCTGAGCCATCTGGAGACAAGGTCCAGCACTAACTTGGAATAGCTGCAGCAGTGGAGAAGGTGATCTACGTCCTCAGAACCAGAATTGCATAGTTTGCATGTATCGTCAGGGACAATCCTCCAGGTAGTGAGTTTAGTGAGCGTAGGAAGCCGCTGGTGGTAGGCAATCCAAGCAATGAAAGAGCATTTAGGAATGCAGATGCTCTTCCACATGACACTTACAAGGAAAGGCGGACCGGATGCAACAGGCTTCCAGCAGAGATTGTATGCAGTCAAGGTGGAGAACTTACCATTGGGAGTGGATGTCTTAGAGATGAAGGTCGACATAAAATATATTTTGCTCGCATATATATTTTATGCAGAATGTGATGCATGTTACAGATTATATATTTACAGATTATATGCAGAATGTGATGTATGTTTCTGTCAGATTTTGCTCACATATACATATATATACATATATATATATATATATATATATAAATGAAATATATTTCATACACAAACTTTCTGTATAAAATATATTTCATTTATTTTGAATATGTGAAGCTCAGTTTAACGTTAGTTGTTATAATATTGAAACTATCAATCATTTATACAGAGAGGGGGTTCGGCCAATGAATTATGGAGGTTCCGTTTCAAATATCGAATTACAACTTTTAACTAATGTTAATTTTATTAATTGTAAATTTGAAATAAAAATATTAAATATATTAAAATGTTATTGATTATATGTTTCATTGAAATGCTAAAAGGTAACGTGTTAATCGTGTAACTTATTATTGTAATAACCGAAAATTTTAAGTTCCGGTAAATTGAAATTAACCAAAGTCCGATGAAATAATCGTAAATAAACAAATAAATAAATAAAACGAGTTAGTTCTATCATTTTATGTGACCCAGATTCACATAGAATGATAAACTAAATGACCGGAAATAAATTACGTTTTTAATAATAATTTATAAATACGGAATTTAATTCCGTATTATTTAAACTCTCGCACACAAAAAAAAATTTAACGAGTTACGAGTTCCGCTTTCGATTTTATGAGATCACCGCTCAATTGGGCCAACCCTAGGCCCAAGCCATCAGCCCACTTCCTAAGCCCATCATTAACCCTAAACTAATTAAAATTAACCTAATTAAACTAATCTAATTTAACCCTAATTCTAACCTATCTCACGCGATTGCCGCTCCTGCCTTTTCCCTCTCGCAAACAATCGAACTGCAGCCCCGCTTCTGCTCCCTTGCGATACGGACGACAACAGCCTCGGCGCCGCCCTCCTTCAGCCGGAGCCATCGCCGCCGGGTCCTGCGCCACCTTCCGCCGGCTCCGGTAAGTCTACCGCCCTTCTCCTCTTTCCGTTCTTCTCCGCACTCTTTGCGGTTCCGCCTCTTACCTTTCGTCGACCACTGCAGTACCGAAGACGCAACCGTCTTTCCCTCGCCGTGGACCACCGTGCGACCGTTGGAGCCACCGAGCCGCGCCGCTTCAGACGCCCGCCGCAATGACGCCGGTAAGGTTGTGCCTCCTTCCTTCCGCCTCCCTCCTTTCCTTCCGCTTTCTGGTTCGATTCCGAGGCAGTAACTGTCTTCCTGCGCAGCCAGCCCCTTTGCCGCCGGAACGCTAGCCCTTTGCCGCCGGAACGCTAGCCCTTTGCCGCCGGAACGCCAGCCCTTTGCCGCCGGAACGCCAACCCCTTACCGCCGGACTGCAGTTCCGTAAGCTGGCTACTCCACTTTTCAATTTCACTGTCATAAATATGTATGTGAGCTGCTGTAGTCGGCCTTGAGCATAGTTAACATAGATAGGTAGCTGCCGAATGTATACATAAAATGATAGAAATAAGGGGGCTGCTGTAAATTCATTTATTCATTCAGCTTTGGACCTATAAACTGCCTATCTTGTCGGACAATTATTAAACGTTTGGATAAAGATCTACCGTTGAATTTTGGATAGGTTATTTTCGGTATTGCAGTGTAGAACATACTGAAATTTGAGCCAATTCTGAGTTATAGTTTAGGAGATATGAGTTTATCAAGTTGGCTTCTCATGCAGTTTTCTAAGTGTGCTGAGTTTGAGGAAATTTGCTTGCGATGCAGTTTTGTAGAATAAATTTGGAGGGGTTATTGACTTCTGTTAGACTTGAATTTCGGACACGTTATAGTTGATATAGTATAGTAGATCATACTAAAATTTCAGAGGAATCCATGTTACGGTTTGAGAGATATGGGATTTCAAAGTTCAGCTTTATAAATGTGCTGAGTTGAGAAAAACAGCATGGGATGCTGTTTTGTGAGATAGTTTTGAATAGGCTTTTGACCTCTGTTAGGCTTGAATTTTTTATATGATATAGTTGATATCTTGCTGGAGATCATATTAAAATTTGGGAAGAATCGGAGTTACGGGTTGAGAGTTATTGTGTTTCAAAGTTGACGTTTTTATATACGTGCTGAGTATTGGGGAAAACAGCAAGTGATGCTGTTTTGTGAGATGATTTTGAATAAGCTCTTGATATCCATTGGACTTGAATTTTGGATATGATATAGTTTACATACTGTTGTAGAACATATAAAAATTTGAGAGGCATCCAGCGAGTGGTTTGGGATTTACGATTTTTCCAAGATTGAGTCGTAAGCAGTTTTTCTGTTGTGCTGAAATTCGGTTTTGGGAGATAGTTTTAAATAGGATTTTGATCTCCTTTGCAGCTAAATTTTGGATATATTATAGATAAGATTTTATAGTAGAACATATTAAAATTTGGGATAAATCCAGTGAGTGGTTTAGGAGTTATGATTTTTCAAAGTCTACTCAGATTTGGGCTAAGTATAGAATTTGTAAAGGGAGTAGTCAACTTTAGGAATTTATATAAAACTGTTGAATGAACAGTTTGGAGAAATTCTTTCTCCTAAAGTTAGATAGAACCTCATAGATGATTTAGGGATTTAATTCGGAATTATTATAAGCCGTTAAGAGTTTTATATTTAGAACCGAAGTTAGACCTTTACAATTCTTCCGGAAAATAGAAACATAGGAAAAATGTCAGTTTGGAACCAAATAAAATTTTAGAAGTTAGAAAATAAATTTAGAACCTCAAATAAGAGATTAGACATGAATTCTAGATTTTCGAGGATTTCGGGACCAAGGGTAAAATGGTCATTTTACCCTAAATTAACACTGTAACTAGTTATGTCTTAATACATCATTCGATCTTAGAAGTTTTAGACTTCTAACTACGTGAGAGTGTGCTAATACACTTATCGCCTTTGACAGGCAACTGAGTTGCTACAGTTTGCAGAACGAGTGGTTTACAAAGAGTCGAGCTGTATATCAGGTAAGTCCTTTGGGCTTACTTAGCTGACTGCTAAATATGAGTATAAATGATGATGGTGGTGTGTGATTGAAATGTTAGAGAGATAGGTTGTGATATATAATTACCGACCTATATTTTGGCCTAAGAGTAACGGGCGGTGGCATTCTGCTCAGTAGCTCGCGGGGCGCTGGGGGTTTCTTTCGGGACTAGTCCATACGTGGTTTGTAGTGATGCTACCAATGGAAGTCAGCTAGACCTACACCAGTTGGATAAGGAACGGAGGCGAGAACTAATAATAATTCTCGTGCCACAACTTAAATTGAATAATGTGAATCACTTAAATAATAGATAATAAACGGTTGAGTGCCAGCATGATGTTTGTTTATTTTGTTTCTGCTTGTGTTTGTGTTGTTATCATTTTTGCTTATATTTGGATAGTTAGCTAACGGTTTATCCGTGTTGTAGACCTGTAGAGATAGACAGTTGCAGAGAGATCCGGAACGGATGGTCAGCCGGGTCCACGTACTCATTAGATGGGGACGGGGGAGTCTTCCATACGTCATGCATGTTATGTATCTTTATATATGTTTGTAAGGCTGTCACATGTGTACGTTTATACCATTAAAAATATTATCTTTTTAGAAACTGTTTTAAATACATTTGTGCCTTGTTGTAAGATCCGAGTAATGTTGTTGTTAAACCAAGGTCGGGACCCATTGTGAGGTCCTAACCAGTAGCTCCCCGAGTTCCGAGAATTTGGGGTGTTACAACATGGTATCAGAGCTCTGGGTTGGCAACAATGGCACTTGAAATCTTCTGAAAGACCGAATGTATAAAATAACTAGAACCCGAAAGGGGTCTAAGATTTTCAAAACGGATTTCTGTTTTTACACACGTGCATAGTCGGGTTGTTGGGTTAGTAGTACGTCGGACCACCATCGTTCTCCGTGGATCTCTGCAGCTTGGAACGATAGGTGAGTTAGTATAGAGACTTATATTGATAGGTTTTAGTGTAAATTATATAATTGTGTGTGTGTAGTATGCTAGTATCCTAAAGGATATCTTGTATTCTTTAGTTGTGATATCATGAAGCGATTAGCGCCTCATGATAAATCGGTAACGAGTTTGAAGAGTTTTCCACACGAGATAAGGGATTCAGACCAAGATTGAGTATGATACTCTGATGGACGTCTTGGTGACCTTATAAATCATCCGAAGAACGAGTGGGCAAAGAAGTACAGATGTGGAGACAATTCTCACCACAAGTACCGTCCGATGGGAAAGGAATCCCCGAGTCAACTCAGGCAGAAGGAACAGGAAGTCATACAAGGGACTTGGTCGTATGAGGCTGAGAGATGAATTAGAAGAATCATGTAAGAGACGACGAAAGGTCGGATTAGAGATAACGATAAGGGAACAAGAATCATACAGAACGGAGTACAACCAAGATTTGCAGAATAAAAGATGTTACAATCAAAGCAAACGCCGCCACATGTAAGCATGGGCATGAGAGTACAAAGGAGATAAGGTGTTGACCTGAGGCGAAGAATTAAAGGAGTACAAAACAACCATTGACAAATGAGTTTAAAAGACGTGAAATAAATTTCATCATCATAGAGACGGTTTGACCTACTCAGAGATGCAAGAGTTGCAAGAAATCATGACGTAAGTATCAAATACAGTAGAAGTCTGAAATTAAGACAACGGAATTCTATAAATGTGGCATTACAACACCAAACTAATGAAAGAATTTTATAGACGTCTAGAGGACCCTTCAAGAGATCAACAACGACAAATGTGAAGCTAAATCGATCCGCGTGCTAGTATCTTAATAATAACATGGAGTGAGTTCGAGCAAGGAACCCTAATTAAGAACTTAAGAAGAAAGACTAGACGGCCAGAAAGGACCCCCTTTATGTCATTGAAGACCAAGGGAAGCGTGTGACGGGATTACTACCTACTGGCTAGGAAAAGGGTGCAAATCACAGTTAGTACCGATGGATTATAAAAGAAGAACTAGAGGGGTAAGGAGTATATGATTTTGATAAAGTTCTATGTCAATCAAGACAGGGTGTGTGTAGCATTCCCTACTAGATAAACCGCCAGTAGAGGGAAGTTAAGGTCATGAGAGTCGCGTAGACGTGCTGACAAGCTATAGTAGAAGATCTAGAAAGGACCATTGATATCAGATGGATGACACAGTTGGACTCGAGAAATGGAGTTAGTTCACGGGAGAACTGGAAGTTTGTAATGTAGAGCGAGCCAAAGGAGTATAAAGAGATGAGCTCGAGTAAGTAGTGCTCATCAGGAAAATCAATGACAACATGGGTATGTGAAAAGTAATCCGGGAAATTGAGACAAGTCCATTATAGACTAAACGACATCAACCGAGGACGTGCAAGCATCATTTGGTATTGACGAGTTGTGTGACGCCAAGAAGAGATAATTGTGACTGTGGACCTATGGAGTAGCTTTACCGACCCCTTAGAAGATTTTCTCAAATAGGTACCGGAAACCTTCTTGCGTGAACTAAAGGAATAAGAGAATCGAGTTAGAGATTCTTGCTGGCTGGTTAAGATCAAACTCCGCTCGAGTCAGGGAGTTTGGATACGGGTTAAAAGAATTAAGAAAGTAGACAGAAAAGTCCGTCTTTCAACCGTTATATTATTCCCTCAAGCCAAGTAAGGAAGGTATTTGATACTTCACCCGGTCAGTACTTATGGTGTAATTGGGAGAAAAGTTTGAGGTTAGTCAGTTTGGAGTCGTAGGAAAGGCCTGTATGACAAGTGGGTGGCAACAACATAAATTGGAGTAGCGCAGCAGAAGCGTGGTGGGTCCTAACCCACGAAGTAAGAAGTTCATTGGTATAGAAAAATAATGTGTCGAGTTTAAGATGATAGTGGTTATGGGAATACATTTAGTTGGAAGGAAGAATTTAGTATCGGAATAGAGCCGAGTTGCGTTTGGCATCCGAGGAATATTCTAGGTCCAGTAAACGTGGGGATATAGGAGTACAATGTTGATGGTGTGTTAGCATTTCTCGAGTAGTTATGATCAAAGGATGGTGAGGTGAGATCACCTTGTGTGGAGCGCTGTCATTCCGGACACACTCCATGTCACGTAAGATCTTGGATAGGGCGTAAGCAATTTGGGTTAAGATAAAGATTTATAAATAATATGATGACGTCGATAGAACACAAAGATAGACAACCGGATATTGATTATTAAGTTATATCAAGTTTAAGACCAAAAAAAAAAAAAAAAAAAAAAAAGGGAGCAGATGATGATTCTTCATTAGAGGAACCATATGACTGAGTCATATTAAGAGACAAGACCAAGTGAGTTGTGATACAACTAGCTTTAAGCACTAGTAAAGTGTCGGGAGATGTATAAGGCTGATATCCTGGATCGGATACATGGAACTTGGAGGTGAATGGTGTAGGACAACCATGTGAGACTTTAAAGCGGTTTAGAAGTGTAACCAATTCTTACACGGATTCTGTGGAGAGGTACCTACCATACACGATTTAGGTAACCAAATTGGAAGATCAGACTGTTGAGCCGAATGATACTGGTGAAATATCCGGTAACCACTCTAGAACATGGTAGCAGACGCTTGTAACCTGATTACATGAAAAGATTTGAGAGTCGGTGGCTTATGAAAAGCCAACGAGGCTACATGGGATATGGCGTATAGTATGAGACGTAACCTTTTAAAGATCTATGCCAAGATAATCTCAACCTCAAGAAGGACGAGTTAGGGCTTGACCCTGTAAATGGGGTGGTAGTCGATTGTCTCACGAAGACCGCACGCTTCATTCTGATTAAGGAAACGTGGCCGGTAAGCCGTCTAGCTGAGGAGTTACCAGACATATTGTGAGACTCCATGGAGTATACAGGACTATCGTCTCCGACAGGGATGGATGTTTCACCGCGAGATTTTGGCAGCAGGTACACACTACAGTGGGGACGAGTCTCCACTTTACCATTGCTTATCACCCACAAACCGACGGTCAGTCTGGGAGGACCATCCAGGTATTAGAGGACATGTTGCGAGCCTGTGTACTGGATTGGGGACATGTATGGCCTGATCACCTTCCCCTTGTAGAGTTTCATATAATAACAGTTGGTACGGGTCTATTGGGATAGCTCCTTATGAGGCTTTGTACGGGCGGAGATGTCGTACACCATTAGGTTGGGAAGAGCCCAGCAGAGTTGATGGAGTAGCTCCAGATCAGGTACAGGATTGCATCGCTCGGATTGCCCTAGTCCGAGAGCAGATGTTAGCAGCTCAGAGTCGTCAGAAGCCCACGCCGACAAAAGGCGTCGACCTTTGGAGTTTAGAGTGGGTGCTCAGGTGTGGCTGAGAGTGTCACCTACGAGAGGAGTCAGGCATTTCGGCATTAAGGGGAAGCTGAGTCCCCGATATGTCGGACCTTTTGAGATCTTGGAGAGAGTTGGAGAGGTGGCCTACAGACTAGCATTACCGCCGAGATTAGAGGGTGTTCATCCGGTCTTTCATGTATCTCAGTTGAGAGAGTACATCCCGGATCCGAGACACGTCATCAGCCATGAGGATCTGACAGTTGAGCCTGACCATACATTTGTAGAGTGCCCCGTAGCTGCCTTGGAGCGCAGTACCAGACGTCTGCGATCCAAGGAGATACCTATGTTGAGGATCCAGTGGTCTAGGAGGGGAGCTGATGAGGCCACTTGGGAGACTGAGGAGAGTATTAGACGTAACTATCCCGAGTTCTTTGCGGGGTTAGAGGTTACTCCTGTTTTGACGAGTTAGTACTCGGATGTTGTGTTGTTTGACCTTTCAGATTTTTATACTGATTGAGTGATTACGTCTTATGTGACACATGTCTGCTGTTGATGATTGAGAAGTTGCTTGTAGCCAACGAAATTGTCTAGAAAATTAAATATACCAAAGGAAATGCGCGATTTAGAGAATTATTCTAAGTTTCGGGACGAAACTTCTTTTAAGGGGGCACTGATGTAATAACCGAAAATTTTAAGTTCCGGTAAATTGAAATTAACCAAAGTCCGATGAAATAATCGTAAATAAACAAATAAATAAATAAAACGAGTTAGTTCTATCATTTTATGTGACCCAGATTCACATAGAATGATAAACTAAATGACCGGAAATAAATTACGTTTTTAATAATAATTTATAAATACGGAATTTAATTCCGTATTATTTAAACTCTCGCACACAAAAAAAAATTTAACGAGTTACGAGTTCCGCTTTCGATTTTATGAGATCACCGCTCAATTGGGCCAACCCTAGGCCCAAGCCATCAGCCCACTTCCTAAGCCCATCATTAACCCTAAACTAATTAAAATTAACCTAATTAAACTAATCTAATTTAACCCTAATTCTAACCTATCTCACGCGATTGCCGCTCCTGCCTTTTCCCTCTCGCAAACAATCGAACTGCAGCCCCGCTTCTGCTCCCTTGCGATACGGACGACAACAGCCTCGGCGCCGCCCTCCTTCAGCCGGAGCCATCGCCGCCGGGTCCTGCGCCACCTTCCGCCGGCTCCGGTAAGTCTACCGCCCTTCTCCTCTTTCCGTTCTTCTCCGCACGCTTTGCGGTTCCGCCTCTTACCTTCCGTCGACCACTGCAGTACCGAAGACGCAACCGTCTTTCCCTCGCCGTGGACCACCGTGCGACCGTTGGAGCCACCGAGCCGCGCCGCTTCAGACGCCCGCCGCAGTGACGCCGGTAAGGTTGTGCCTCCTTCCTTCCGCCTTCCTCCTTTCCTTCCGCTTTCTGGTTCGATTCCGAGGCAGTAACTGTCTTCCTGCGCAGCCAGCCCCTTTGCCGCCGGAACGCTAGCCCTTTGCCGCCGGAACGCTAGCCCTTTGCCGCCGGAACGCCAGCCCTTTGCCGCCGGAACGCCAACCCCTTACCGCCGGACTGCAGTTCCGTAAGCTGGCTACTCCACTTTTCAATTTCACTGTCATAAATATGTATGTGAGCTGCTGTAGTCGGCCTTGAGCATAGTTAACATAGATAGGTAGCTGCTGAATGTATACATAAAATGATAGAAATAAGGGGGCTGCTGTAAATTCATTTATTCATTCAGCTTTGGACCTATAAACTGCCTATCTTGTCGGACAATTATTAAACGTTTGGATAAAGATCTACCGTTGAATTTTGGATAGGTTATTGTCGGTATTGCAGTGTAGAACATACTGAAATTTGAGCCAATTCTGAGTTATAGTTTAGGAGATATGAGTTTATCAAGTTGGCTTCTCATGCAGTTTTCTAAGTGTGCTGAGTTTGAGGAAATTTGCTTGCGATGCAGTTTTGTAGAATAAATTTGGAGGGGTTATTGACTTCTGTTAGACTTGAATTTCGGACACGTTATAGTTGATATAGTATAGTAGATCATACTAAAATTTCAGAGGAATCCATGTTACGGTTTGAGAGATATGGGATTTCAAAGTTCAGCTTTATAAATGTGCTGAGTTGAGAAAAACAGCATGGGATGCTGTTTTGTGAGATAGTTTTGAATAGGCTTTTGACCTCTGTTAGGCTTGAATTTTTTATATGATATAGTTGATATCTTGCTGGAGATCATATTAAAATTTGGGAAGAATCGGAGTTACGGGTTGAGAGTTATTGTGTTTCAAAGTTGACGTTTTTATATACGTGCTGAGTATTGGGGAAAACAGCAAGTGATGCTGTTTTGTGAGATGATTTTGAATAAGCTCTTGATATCCATTGGACTTGAATTTTGGATATGATATAGTTTACATACTGTTGTAGAACATATAAAAATTTGAGAGGCATCCAGCGAGTGGTTTGGGATTTACGATTTTTCCAAGATTGAGTCGTAAGCAGTTTTTCTGTTGTGCTGAAATTCGGTTTTGGGAGATAGTTTTAAATAGGATTTTGATCTCCTTTGCAGCTAAATTTTGGATATATTATAGATAAGATTTTATAGTAGAACATATTAAAATTTGGGATAAATCCAGTGAGTGGTTTAGGAGTTATGATTTTTCAAAGTCTACTCAGATTTGGGCTAAGTATAGAATTTGTAAAGGGAGTAGTCAACTTTAGGAATTTATATAAAACTGTTGAATGAACAGTTTGGAGAAATTCTTTCTCCTAAAGTTAGATAGAACCTCATAGATGATTTAGGGATTTAATTCGGAATTATTATAAGCCGTTAAGAGTTTTATATTTAGAACCGAAGTTAGACCTTTACAATTCTTCCGGAAAATAGAAACATAGGAAAAATGTCAGTTTGGAACCAAATAAAATTTTAGAAGTTAGAAAATAAATTTAGAACCTCAAATAAGAGATTAGACATGAATTCTAGATTTTCGAGGATTTCGGGACCAAGGGTAAAATGGTCATTTTACCCTAAATTAACACTGTAACTAGTTATGTCTTAATACATCATTCGATCTTAGAAGTTTTAGACTTCTAACTACGTGAGAGTGTGCTAATACACTTATCGCCTTTGACAGGCAACTGAGTTGCTACAGTTTGCAGAACGAGTGGTTTACAAAGAGTCGAGCTGTATATCAGGTAAGTCCTTTGGGCTTACTTAGCTGACTGCTAAATATGAGTATAAATGATGATGGTGGTGTGTGATTGAAATGTTAGAGAGATAGGTTGTGATATATAATTACCGACCTATATTTTGGCCTAAGAGTAACGGGCGGTGGCATTCTGCTCAGTAGCTCGCGGGGCGCTGGGGGTTTCTTTCGGGACTAGTCCATACGTGGTTTGTAGTGATGCTACCAATGGAAGTCAGCTAGACCTACACCAGTTGGATAAGGAACGGAGGCGAGAACTAATAATAATTCTCGTGCCACAACTTAAATTGAATAATGTGAATCACTTAAATAATAGATAATAAACGGTTGAGTGCCAGCATGATGTTTGTTTATTTTGTTTCTGCTTGTGTTTGTGTTGTTATCATTTTTGCTTATATTTGGATAGTTAGCTAACGGTTTATCCGTGTTGTAGACCTGTAGAGATAGACAGTTGCAGAGAGATCCGGAACGGATGGTCAGCCGGGTCCACGTACTCATTAGATGGGGACGGGGGAGTCTTCCATACGTCATGCATGTTATGTATCTTTATATATGTTTGTAAGGCTGTCACATGTGTACGTTTATACCATTAAAAATATTATCTTTTTAGAAACTGTTTTAAATACATTTGTGCCTTGTTGTAAGATCCGAGTAATGTTGTTGTTAAACCAAGGTCGGGACCCATTGTGAGGTCCTAACAAGTAGCTCCCCGAGTTCCGAGAATTTGGGGTGTTACAACATGGTATCAGAGCTCTGGGTTGGCAACAATGGCACTTGAAATCTTCTGAAAGACCGAATGTATAAAATAACTAGAACCCGAAAGGGGTCTAAGATTTTCAAAACGGATTTCTGTTTTTACACACGTGCATAGTCGGGTTGTTGGGTTAGTAGTACGTCGGACCACCATCGTTCTCCGTGGATCTCTGCAGCTTGGAACGATAGGTGAGTTAGTATAGAGACTTATATTGATAGGTTTTAGTGTAAATTATATAATTGTGTGTGTGTAGTATGCTAGTATCCTAAAGGATATCTTGTATTCTTTAGTTGTGATATCATGAAGCGATTAGCGCCTCATGATAAATCGGTAACGAGTTTGAAGAGTTTTCCACACGAGATAAGGGATTCAGACCAAGATTGAGTATGATACTCTGATGGACGTCTTGGTGACCTTATAAATCATCCGAAGAACGAGTGGGCAAAGAAGTACAGATGTGGAGACAATTCTCACCACAAGTACCGTCCGATGGGAAAGGAATCCCCGAGTCAACTCAGGCAGAAGGAACAGGAAGTCATACAAGGGACTTGGTCGTATGAGGCTGAGAGATGAATTAGAAGAATCATGTAAGAGACGACGAAAGGTCGGATTAGAGATAACGATAAGGGAACAAGAATCATACAGAACGGAGTACAACCAAGATTTGCAGAATAAAAGATGTTACAATCAAAGCAAACGCCGCCACATGTAAGCATGGGCATGAGAGTACAAAGGAGATAAGGTGTTGACCTGAGGCGAAGAATTAAAGGAGTACAAAACAACCATTGACAAATGAGTTTAAAAGACGTGAAATAAATTTCATCATCATAGAGACGGTTTGACCTACTCAGAGATGCAAGAGTTGCAAGAAATCATGACGTAAGTATCAAATACAGTAGAAGTCTGAAATTAAGACAACGGAATTCTATAAATGTGGCATTACAACACCAAACTAATGAAAGAATTTTATAGACGTCTAGAGGACCCTTCAAGAGATCAACAACGACAAATGTGAAGCTAAATCGATCCGCGTGCTAGTATCTTAATAATAACATGGAGTGAGTTCGAGCAAGGAACCCTAATTAAGAACTTAAGAAGAAAGACTAGACGGCCAGAAAGGACCCCCTTTATGTCATTGAAGACCAAGGGAAGCGTGTGAC
Source organism: Fagopyrum homotropicum (assembly GCA_033239125.1). Lineage (NCBI taxonomy): Eukaryota > Viridiplantae > Streptophyta > Magnoliopsida > Caryophyllales > Polygonaceae > Fagopyrum > Fagopyrum homotropicum. Next base: position 23,618,729 of record BSWB01000007.1, on the reverse strand, counting down.
GGGATTACTACCTACTGGCTAGGAAAAGGGTGCAAATCACAGTTAGTACCGATGGATTATAAAAGAAGAACTAGAGGGGTAAGGAGTATATGATTTTGATAAAGTTCTATGTCAATCAAGACAGGGTGTGTGTAGCATTCCCTACTAGATAAACCGCCAGTAGAGGGAAGTTAAGGTCATGAGAGTCGCGTAGACGTGCTGACAAGCTATAGTAGAAGATCTAGAAAGGACCATTGATATCAGATGGATGACACAGTTGGACTCGAGAAATGGAGTTAGTTCACGGGAGAACTGGAAGTTTGTAATGTAGAGCGAGCCAAAGGAGTATAAAGAGATGAGCTCGAGTAAGTAGTGCTCATCAGGAAAATCAATGACAACATGGGTATGTGAAAAGTAATCCGGGAAATTGAGACAAGTCCATTATAGACTAAACGACATCAACCGAGGACGTGCAAGCATCATTTGGTATTGACGAGTTGTGTGACGCCAAGAAGAGATAATTGTGACTGTGGACCTATGGAGTAGCTTTACCGACCCCTTAGAATATTTTCTCAAATAGGTACCGGAAACCTTCTTGCGTGAACTAAAGGAATAAGAGAATCGAGTTAGAGATTCTTGCTGGCTGGTTAAGATCAAACTCCGCTCGAGTCAGGGAGTTTGGATACGGGTTAAAAGAATTAAGAAAGTAGACAGAAAAGTCCGTCTTTCAACCGTTATATTATTCCCTCAAGCCAAGTAAGGAAGGTATTTGATACTTCACCCGGTCAGTACTTATGGTGTAATTGGGAGAAAAGTTTGAGGTTAGTCAGTTTGGAGTCGTAGGAAAGGCCTGTATGACAAGTGGGTGGCAACAACATAAATTGGAGTAGCGCAGCAGAAGCGTGGTGGGTCCTAACCCACGAAGTAAGAAGTTCATTGGTATAGAAAAATAATGTGTCGAGTTTAAGATGATAGTGGTTATGGGAATACATTTAGTTGGAAGGAAGAATTTAGTATCGGAATAGAGCCGAGTTGCGTTTGGCATCCGAGGAATATTATAGGTCCAGTAAACGTGGGGATATAGGAGTACAATGTTGATGGTGTGTTAGCATTTCTCGAGTAGTTATGATCAAAGGATGGTGAGGTGAGATCACCTTGTGTGGAGCGCTGTCATTCCGGACACACTCCATGTCACGTAAGATCTTGGATAGGGCGTAAGCAATTTGGGTTAAGATAAAGATTTATAAATAATATGATGACGTCGATAGAACACAAAGATAGACAACCGGATATTGATTATTAAGTTATATCAAGTTTAAGACCAAAAAAAAAAAAAAAAAAAAAAAAAAGGGAGCAGATGATGATTCTTCATTAGAGGAACCATATGACTGAGTCATATTAAGAGACAAGACCAAGTGAGTTGTGATACAACTAGCTTTAAGCACTAGTAAAGTGTCGGGAGATGTATAAGGCTGATATCCTGGATCGGATACATGGAACTTGGAGGTGAATGGTGTAGGACAACCATGTGAGACTTTAAAGCGGTTTAGAAGTGTAACCAATTCTTACACGGATTCTGTGGAGAGGTACCTACCATACACGATTTAGGTCACCAAATTGGAAGATCAGACTGTTGAGCCGAATGATACTGGTGAAATATCCGGTAACCACTCTAGAACATGGTAGCAGACGCTTGTAACCTGATTACATGAAAAGATTTGAGAGTCGGTGGCTTATGAAAAGCCAACGAGGCTACATGGGATATGGCGTATAGTATGAGACGTAACCTTTTAAAGATCTATGCCAAGATAATCTCAACCTCAAGAAGGACGAGTTAGGGCTTGACCCTGTAAATGGGGTGGTAGTCGATTGTCTCACGAAGACCGCACGCTTCATTCTGATTAAGGAAACGTGGCCGGTAAGCCGTCTAGCTGAGGAGTTACCAGACATATTGTGAGACTCCATGGAGTATACAGGACTATCGTCTCCGACAGGGATGGATGTTTCACCGCGAGATTTTGGCAGCAGGTACACACTACAGTGGGGACGAGTCTCCACTTTACCATTGCTTATCACCCACAAACCGACGGTCAGTCTGGGAGGACCATCCAGGTATTAGAGGACATGTTGCGAGCCTGTGTACTGGATTGGGGACATGTATGGCCTGATCACCTTCCCCTTGTAGAGTTTCATATAATAACAGTTGGTACGGGTCTATTGGGATAGCTCCTTATGAGGCTTTGTACGGGCGGAGATGTCGTACACCATTAGGTTGGGAAGAGCCCAGCAGAGTTGATGGAGTAGCTCCAGATCAGGTACAGGATTGCATCGCTCGGATTGCCCTAGTCCGAGAGCAGATGTTAGCAGCTCAGAGTCGTCAGAAGCCCACGCCGACAAAAGGCGTCGACCTTTGGAGTTTAGAGTGGGTGCTCAGGTGTGGCTGAGAGTGTCACCTACGAGAGGAGTCAGGCATTTCGGCATTAAGGGGAAGCTGAGTCCCCGATATGTCAGACCTTTTGAGATCTTGGAGAGAGTTGGAGAGGTGGCCTACAGACTAGCATTACCGCCGAGATTAGAGGGTGTTCATCCGGTCTTTCATGTATCTCAGTTGAGAGAGTACATCCCGGATCCGAGACACGTCATCAGCCATGAGGATCTGACAGTTGAGCCTGACCATACATTTGTAGAGTGCCCCGTAGCTGCCTTGGAGCGCAGTACCAGACGTCTGCGATCCAAGGAGATACCTATGTTGAGGATCCAGTGGTCTAGGAGGGGAGCTGATGAGGCCACTTGGGAGACTGAGGAGAGTATTAGACGTAACTATCCCGAGTTCTTTGCGGGGTTAGAGGTTACTCCTGTTTTGACGAGTTAGTACTCGGATGTTGTGTTGTTTGACCTTTCAGATTTTTATACTGATTGAGTGATTACGTCTTATGTGACACATGTCTGCTGTTGATGATTGAGAAGTTGCTTGTAGCCAACGAAATTGTCTAGAAAATTAAATATACCAAAGGAAATGCGCGATTTAGAGAATTATTCTAAGTTTCGGGACGAAACTTCTTTTAAGGGGGCACTGATGTAATAACCGAAAATTTTAAGTTCCGGTAAATTGAAATTAACCAAAGTCCGATGAAATAATCGTAAATAAACAAATAAATAAATAAAACGAGTTAGTTCTATCATTTTATGTGACCCAGATTCACATAGAATGATAAACTAAATGACCGGAAATAAATTACGTTTTTAATAATAATTTATAAATACGGAATTTAATTCCGTATTATTTAAACTCTCGCACACAAAAAAAAATTTAACGAGTTACGAGTTCCGCTTTCGATTTTATGAGATCACCGCTCAATTGGGCCAACCCTAGGCCCAAGCCATCAGCCCACTTCCTAAGCCCATCATTAACCCTAAACTAATTAAAATTAACCTAATTAAACTAATCTAATTTAACCCTAATTCTAACCTATCTCACGCGATTGCCGCTCCTGCCTTTTCCCTCTCGCAAACAATCGAACTGCAGCCCCGCTTCTGCTCCCTTGCGATACGGACGACAACAGCCTCGGCGCCGCCCTCCTTCAGCCGGAGCCATCGCCGCCGGGTCCTGCGCCACCTTCCGCCGGCTCCGGTAAGTCTACCGCCCTTCTCCTCTTTCCGTTCTTCTACGCACGCTTTGCGGTTCCGCCTCTTACCTTCCGTCGACCACTGCAGTACCGAAGACGCAACCGTCTTTCCCTCGCCGTGGACCACCGTGCGACCGTTGGAGCCACCGAGCCGCGCCGCTTCAGACGCCCGCCGCAGTGACGCCGGTAAGGTTGTGCCTCCTTCCTTCCGCCTTCCTCCTTTCCTTCCGCTTTCTGGTTCGATTCCGAGGCAGTAACTGTCTTCCTGCGCAGCCAGCCCCTTTGCCGCCGGAACGCTAGCCCTTTGCCGCCGGAACGCTAGCCCTTTGCCGCCGGAACGCCAGCCCTTTGCCGCCGGAACGCCAACCCCTTACCGCCGGACTGCAGTTCCGTAAGCTGGCTACTCCACTTTTCAATTTCACTGTCATAAATATGTATGTGAGCTGCTGTAGTCGGCCTTGAGCATAGTTAACATAGATAGGTAGCTGCTGAATGTATACATAAAATGATAGAAATAAGGGGGCTGCTGTAAATTCATTTATTCATTCAGCTTTGGACCTATAAACTGCCTATCTTGTCGGACAATTATTAAACGTTTGGATAAAGATCTACCGTTGAATTTTGGATAGGTTATTGTCGGTATTGCAGTGTAGAACATACTGAAATTTGAGCCAATTCTGAGTTATAGTTTAGGAGATATGAGTTTATCAAGTTGGCTTCTCATGCAGTTTTCTAAGTGTGCTGAGTTTGAGGAAATTTGCTTGCGATGCAGTTTTGTAGAATAAATTTGGAGGGGTTATTGACTTCTGTTAGACTTGAATTTCGGACACGTTATAGTTGATATAGTATAGTAGATCATACTAAAATTTCAGAGGAATCCATGTTACGGTTTGAGAGATATGGGATTTCAAAGTTCAGCTTTATAAATGTGCTGAGTTGAGAAAAACAGCATGGGATGCTGTTTTGTGAGATAGTTTTGAATAGGCTTTTGACCTCTGTTAGGCTTGAATTTTTTATATGATATAGTTGATATCTTGCTGGAGATCATATTAAAATTTGGGAAGAATCGGAGTTACGGGTTGAGAGTTATTGTGTTTCAAAGTTGACGTTTTTATATACGTGCTGAGTATTGGGGAAAACAGCAAGTGATGCTGTTTTGTGAGATGATTTTGAATAAGCTCTTGATATCCGTTGGACTTGAATTTTGGATATGATATAGTTTACATACTGTTGTAGAACATATAAAAATTTGAGAGGCATCCAGCGAGTGGTTTGGGATTTACGATTTTTCCAAGATTGAGTCGTAAGCAGTTTTTCTGTTGTGCTGAAATTCGGTTTTGGGAGATAGTTTTAAATAGGATTTTGATCTCCTTTGCAGCTAAATTTTGGATATATTATAGATAAGATTTTATAGTAGAACATATTAAAATTTGGGATAAATCCAGTGAGTGGTTTAGGAGTTATGATTTTTCAAAGTCTACTCAGATTTGGGCTAAGTATAGAATTTGTAAAGGGAGTAGTCAACTTTAGGAATTTTTATAAAACTGTTGAATGAACAGTTTGGAGAAATTCTTTCTCCTAAAGTTAGATAGAACCTCATAGATGATTTAGGGATTTAATTCGGAATTATTATAAGCCGTTAAGAATTTTATATTTAGAACCGAAGTTAGACCTTTACAATTCTTCCGGAAAATAGAAACATAGGAAAAATGTCAGTTTGGAACCAAATAAAATTTTAGAAGTTAGAAAATAAATTTAGAACCTCAAATAAGAGATTAGACATGAATTCTAGATTTTCGAGGATTTCGGGACCAAGGGTAAAATGGTCATTTTACCCTAAATTAACACTGTAACTAGTTATGTCTTAATACATCATTCGATCTTAGAAGTTTTAGACTTCTAACTACGTGAGAGTGTGCTAATACACTTATCGCCTTTGACAGGCAACTGAGTTGCTACAGTTTGCAGAACGAGTGGTTTACAAAGAGTCGAGCTGTATATCAGGTAAGTCCTTTGGGCTTACTTAGCTGACTGCTAAATATGAGTATAAATGATGATGGTGGTGTGTGATTGAAATGTTAGAGAGATAGGTTGTGATATATAATTACCGACCTATATTTTGGCCTAAGAGTAACGGGCGGTGGCATTCTGCTCAGTAGCTCGCGGGGCGCTGGGGGTTTCTTTCGGGACTAGTCCATACGTGGTTTGTAGTGATGCTACCAATGGAAGTCAGCTAGACCTACACCAGTTGGATAAGGAACGGAGGCGAGAACTAATAATAATTCTCGTGCCACAACTTAAATTGAATAATGTGAATCACTTAAATAATAGATAATAAACGGTTGAGTGCCAGCATGATGTTTGTTTATTTTGTTTCTGCTTGTGTTTGTGTTGTTATCATTTTTGCTTATATTTGGATAGTTAGCTAACGGTTTATCCGTGTTGTAGACCTGTAGAGATAGACAGTTGCAGAGAGATCCGGAACGGATGGTCAGCCGGGTCCACGTACTCATTAGATGGGGACGGGGGAGTCTTCCATACGTCATGCATGTTATGTATCTTTATATATGTTTGTAAGGCTGTCACATGTGTACGTTTATACCATTAAAAATATTATCTTTTTAGAAACTGTTTTAAATACATTTGTGCCTTGTTGTAAGATCCGAGTAATGTTGCTGTTAAACCAAGGTCGGGACCCATTGTGAGGTCCTAACTAGTAGCTCCCCGAGTTCCGAGAATTTGGGGTGTTACAATTATGATAGTAAGTACGTGTCATCGTAAAAGGTAATCATATATATACCTATCGTAAAATATAATTTATCTAATTAGTATGCAATTACAAACAAAAAAAATCTAATTAGTATGCAAAAATAGTTTTGAATCGTGTACGTCTTATTAGTTTAATCAATTGGCCGATGATTGTTCTTATTTCTTACGGTAGGTTATGTCCTTGATCTTCACTCTGTGTATATATCTGTGTATATATAGGGTTGAGTTCACATGAAAAGTTGTATTAGGGTCCAGAATCATTGGATCAAAAAACAATTGTTCAAATATAACATGTATTTGTTCAATTAAAAATTGTTCAACTATATTCGTAATCGATCAAATATGTCAATTGTTCGACTATATTTGAAATTGTTCAATTATATTTAAAATTGTACAACTATATAACCTATTGTTCAACTATATTCAAAATTGTTCAAATATCTAAATAATTATTCAACTGAATTTTTGATCAAGTATATAATAAGGGTTAATTAATTTGAATAAATCATAACCTTTAACTATTTTGATATAAGGGTTGCGAGCTCTTCGACGTTAAACCCCTTCCTATGATCCAAAAGTTGAACAATTTGAATATGCCCCAGGAAGTTTCTATTCTTAGTTTCAATATTATAACAATTATTAATTTTAGGAGCTCAAGAAGATAATCTGTAAATATAATCTGTCATGCTCATCACATTATCCAATATATATATATATATATATATATATATATATATATATATATATATATATATATATATATATATATAAATGATTGTTAGCTTCAAACTTTCAATATTATATATATATATGATTGTTAGCTTCAAACTTTCAATATTATAACAACTAATGTTAGGATGAACTTCACATTCAAAATAAATGAAATAGTTTTTATACAGAAACATGCATCACATTATGCAGATAATCTGTAAATATAATCTGCTCGATAGTGGAACAAAATCTCCTGTGTAGCATTCACGACGTCTGCACATCAGTGATGCATTCAGATACACGTGAACCAGCTTCGTCTCTTTCCAACAATGCAACACACTAGTCTAGCCATCAGGCCCGGTCGGGGGACAACATGGCTTTTCGCTCTGGGCTCATATTTTGATGGGCCCAATTTAAAGTTTAGATATATATTTATATAATAGAAAGTAGAAATAAAAAAGGCCCAAAATAGTACAAGAACACTAAAAAATAAACCCACAACTCATCTCTCTTTTAAAATATGCTAATTTTTTTTAAAAAATAAGTTAAATAAAAACAAAATCTCACCCAACATTTTCCACTTATTCATGGAACCTAATTTAAAATTTAGGTATTTTTTAGTATTAATTAAAAAGAATTTTTATATATTAAGGGCCTCTAATTTATATTTGCACCGGGGCCTCCGTTATGCCAGGGACGGCACTGCTAGCCATATATGTTCCTTTATAAGACTATATAAGTAGAGTACACAAAAGAAGCTTATTATAGGTGAATTCTTTTAACTAACCTATTTAAATTATAAAATTAGAAAAATAACCACCAAATTTTTATATTTTGGGGTAACGCATCATATTTGTTTGAGATTGTAAAACTAAATATGTTTATTTCTATTTGTTGTAAGACTGAAAATGTTTGTTTCTGTTATTTTGTTGTCATGTTAATATTTGCATCTACTCATATATCATTGAGTTTTTCATATATATGTATATCATTATGTTGTTCGGTTGTTGTTAATTTGCAAAATGAATGGTTCGATCTTCAATTTTCAAACTAAGTATGTTTGTTTGAGATTGTAAGACTAAATATGTTTATTTCTATTTGTTGTAAGACTGAAAAATATTTGTTTCGGTTATTTTGTTGTCATGTTAATATTTACACCGTCAATTGTAGTTATATAGTACATTTTACATATGCATTGCCATCAATTTTTGTTATTGCTTTTTTTCTTTATCTATATTGATTAATAAGCAACATTTTTTGGTTAATAAAGAAATAATGTTGCATAAATTTGTATACCTCTGTGAATGGAACTTGATCCCATTGAAGGGAAAGAGTCGTAGGATCATTTCCAGCAACCAACGTATGAGTCAAATCATATCTATACCTTGTGAACAAATTTTGCAAATCAACAACTCCACAATCAAAGGAATACAACAACTATCTTCTCTCTCCTATACTCCGGTGTAAGCTGCCCTACTTGCACCACCCCAGTGCGGCCCCCAGGCCGTCCCCCGCCCACTCGTGCTCCATCCTCCCCATGGCTGGATCAAGGAGGTCTCGACGACTCACTATCAAGCTCTCGGAGTTGCAACGCCCGCCCTCTACCCATAACAACCACCCCAGTACCATAACCACCCTTCCATCCCCTACCTTGCCGGAAAAAACGTCTGAACCTATCCCTGATGACCTGATCCGTTCTAATAACCATAGGCTCAATCCTAAACCACCTGCTCCGCTGGCCTGTCTTCTGATATGATGTTCCCTCCGTTGAGTCTTGCCTCAAAGAACCCTAACTCCCCTTCTCTAGCCACAAATATGATGGGCGTGCCAATGCTTCCTTGTCCGGCCCCTGCTCGGATGTCTGATCATGCTCCCACAGATGCTGGACCAACCTTGGGTTTGGGTTCGGACCCTTCAATTCCTGTCACTTCTGTTTTAGTCCCTTCGGCTCCCTTGCCTGCCGTTAAGGATGTCCCTTCACATCCTCTTGGTGTCAACACTGATTCCGAGGTTGTGGGGCCCTTGGAATGAAAGACCCTCTACCTCCAGGCTCTTCGCATACTGCCCCCTAGCCCCTAAACCACGCGTGCAGTTATGATAATGCGCCACAAGCCGCCACCTTGGTAAACTACAAGGATATTGTTTCTAGAAGCCTTTCTTGGAACCATGTCCCCCTGTCCTTCATCCTTGGTCTTGAATCGGGGATCATCCCTTTTACTGATGAGGAGGTCGAAGAAACCATGCAGAAATGGCATCTTTCAATTGAGGGGTTCCTCTTGGAAGCCCGATATCCTTCCAACGCATGACCAAATTCGTTACCGAGAATTGGAACTCTATCCCCATGCCCAAGATGCTTCGCAATGATAAGGGTATTTTTGTGTTCCATTTCTCAAATGAGGATGATCTTAACTCCATCATGCTTGGAAGTCCTTGGATAGTGAACGACTCCACCACTATCCTCCTTAAGCGCTGGTCGAAGGACCTTCCCCTGAACTATTCTAGAATGAGTTCCTTGCCCATTTGGATCACACTGCATGACCTGGACTATAGGTTTTGGTCTATATGCTTGCTAAGATTGGATCAGCCTTGGGGACCCCTATTCTAACCGATGCTTGTTCGGCCAACCAAAAGACTAGGCTTCGCTAGGATTCTGGTTGACATCAATGCCTCTCAACCTCTTCTGCGTGAGATTACTTTGCCTGGACCTGGTGGTGTTTCCTTTGTGCAAAAGGTCACATATGACTGGTTGCCTCCTCGTTGCAATTCTTGCTTGGTCTTCGGACATTGTTGTGTTCCGCAGAAGAAGATTTATAATAAAGGAAAGCCTCTTTCCTCCAAAGTTATGAGCACCACAAAATATAATAACCCTAACCCTAATACCGAGCCCCTCCTTCCCACCCCTGATCCTTCTATGAGGATTAGCCCTATGTCAGAGTGGCATGATGAGCATGCCCTTCTTGGTGCTCCGGTTGGTCTTCCTGCTATATCCCCTACCCTCACCCCATCGCTTGTTACTGCCTCCCAGCCTTCCACCTCCTTTGCTGCCCCCTCTCTATCTGATAACTCCCCCCACCAATCTGCTGTAACATTCACAAAAACCTACACTCCTTCACCCTGCTTATCCTCGTATCTTCCACCCCCATCCAACATTGAACTTAACCCTGCTTATCCTCCTTCCATTCCTTGTCCTAATACTCATACCCTTCTCTCCTCAGATCCTACATTGACTGCTAGTGCCGTCAATGGTCAAAACAAAGTTGATCAATGATAGTACGAATGTGTGCATGGAATATCAGGGGTTTGAATGATCCCACTAAACAAAGAGCTATCCAATCTTTTGCTAAGAAGCATAACCTAGACCTTATGGCCATTCTAGAGACTAGACTTAGGTCTAAAAATGAACAAAGAATCTCTAACTACCTCTTCCCTTCATGGAGCCACATCTCAAATGCCTCCCTCTCTCACAATTGCCGTATATGGGTCTGGTGGAACCCGGCAAAACTTAACCTTACCACTTCAATCATCTCTGACCAAATCATCCACTGCTATATTGCTAAACCCTTACCCAACCCTGACCAAGCCATTGAGGCTGAAGTCTCGTTCATCTATGCTCACAATGCGCCGGAGGATACGCCTGATCTTTGGGCTGCCATCTCTACGCTGCGTCTCCTCAACACTAATAAGCCATGCGTCTTGTTGGGTGACTTCAATGTTACGCTTTCACCTGATGAGAAGACTACCAACGGCCAGCCGAGTATTTCGTAGTCATCCAATGAAATTGCGTCTTGCTTTGAGCATAACTTGCTCTTTAATCTCCCTTATTTTGGCTGTAAATACACATGGAATAACAAGCAAGTTGACTCCCGTATTTGGAGTAAACTTGATCGCATCGTTTCCAACACGGCCTGGCTCACTGCCTTTCCCCATTCAAAAGCTCACTTCGACCCTACTGATGTATCGGATCACTCCACCGCCTTGCTCTTTACTGATACGATGGATGCCCGGAGAAGCTATCCATTCAGATTCAATAATGCTTGGGTAAACCATGAGGACTTTATTAATAAAGTGAAGGCTGCTTGGGACACGGTGATTGAGGGTAACCCTATGTTTAAGCTTACTAGGAAGTTGAAGATTCTAAAGCCCATGCTTAAAAGGTTTCCTAGTGCAAAGATGGAGGAACTTTAGGAGAATATCCTTGAACATCGTCGACTCTTCCATACCACACAAATCAGACTTCAAACACACCTCCATGATGCCTCTATCCAAGATGCGGAGAAGAGGCTCTCGCTTGCATTGAATGATAGCTATAAAGCTCTTCATTCCACGTTGGCTCAGCTGTCCAAGGCCAAATGGATAACTCATGGGGACCAATGCTCTTCCTTCTTTTTTAGGAGCATTAAGAATCGTAGGTGTGCAAACCACATTAATGCTATTAGATCCGGTGATGGGACGATAACCTATGACCCTAATACCATTAACAACACCCTGGTGAGTCACTTTAGCCTTGTCCTCAACCCCTAGTGACATGCCCCTCACCTCCCGTACCCCAATGTTTGCCTTCCCACCCTTAACCCGGAGGAAGTTGCAACTCTGAGCGTGATGGTTACACTTGAGGAGATCAAGACGGCCGTTTTCAATATTGGCAATAACAAGGCGCCGGGGCCGGACGGTTTTAGCTCTCTCTTCTTCAAATCTACTTGGAGTATCATTCACAAGAACTTCTTGTTCGCCACTTAGCGTGCCTGCAAATAAGATTTAAATTTATAAAACTAGAATCAAGCAAGCGAACCCGCAGTGTACGGATCGGCGTAGTAAAGCAAGAATTCCAGAGTGTCGAACTCAGGGATTTGGGGGGAACAAATTCAGTTCTCAAATCGTCAAACAAGTAAATGTAATAAGCTTTGCAAATATTGGGGAAAACAACAACCCTAAAGGTCCAGGTATCTGATTGTGGCAATGGTTTCTAGATATACTAAAGAACTAAGGACAGAGTTAAGAGTTGCAAAGGTATGCTAAGGTAATGCAATGTACGGTGAAGTTTCAAGGCTTTATATGACTTATCTAAAGACACTCTCTATAAATTTTGTTGAGGCTTCAGTATAGAAAGGATCTAAAGACAAGAATTAATCTCAAATACCCAAACTTGTAACCCAAGGATCGAAACTAACTCAAACGATTAAGGTTGTGACACTCGAAATCGAAGTAGAGGTTGTTGAGTCTTCACTACTACCTAGAAAAGGGCAAGCCAAGACTAGATTAAAGCTAATCTTTAACCTTGGATCAAAGTAAAAGCAAAGTTCGTAAACTAGGGTAAATCACGGGCAGATCTTGAGTTCCACGGCCGCGGAAGCTCAAGAACAGACCGTGATCTTGATTCGTCGACGAGATCTCTCTAACTCGCAGGGTCCAATCAATTTACGATCAATCTATCATCATCTAAGCCACAATTATTAACCCTTCACCTTAGAATTGCTAAAGGGTTTTAGCCAATAACCATTGTCATGATATCACAAATCAATTTAAGAAGAATGAAAGATGAAAACCTTTGAAAACTCAAATATAACTCAAAGTCAATCTCAAATCCAAAACACAAATCAGATTATTCGATGGATTCGAAATAGAACACAAAACCTCTCAAGATCTAAGATAAGTATGAAGAACGGGATGTCAATCCGTCTTCAATAACAAAACCTAGAAAAAGGGCGCAACTTCCGCCACACACGATCTTCGGGAATCCAAATTGCCGGCACTTCCGCAACGTTCCTCGCGAAACCCTAAGGTTAACTCTTCCAAGCGAGGTTGTTCAAACCTAAGCGAATCCCCCCAAAGCGATGATACCAAAAACTCTCTCCTCCCGCCTTTTTATAAGACGGGGCAAAATAACCGTACCGGCCCACTGTGTAAATGACGTGGCAATAATTGGTTCGTCAAAAGATCGCCTAAATCACGGTCTCAAGGGGTTCCACGATCGTGGTTTAGGGCGTGGAATTGGGTTACGGTCTCATATGAGTTACACGACCGTATTTTAGGCCGTGTAACTCTTTGGAATGCTCCACGCTCATGATGCTAAGATCCACGGTCGTGGTTTAGGGCGTGAACTCTTCTACGGCCGTATTTTAGGGCGTAGAAGTGTAAATTGCTTGTGGTTTCCTTTGTGTCGTGCCATTCCTCATCATAGCATCTCCTTTGGCTTCTTTGATATGCTCCTAATCCTTGGATGTGCTCAAATCCTCTCCTATCTCTCTCAAATGGTCCGGTTTTAGCTCTTATTCACCTATAATCAACACAAAGCTAATGTAGACCTCTATATCGAAAATATAGATAAACTAGCTAACAAATGCTTCAATGCCTTATCAATGAACACTATAATAAATGAAAAACAACTAGAAAAAGTGCCTAGAATATCGCAATATTTCATGCTAAGAAAATACCCCATACTTGCCACTTGCTTGTCCCCAAGCAAGGTCTTTTGAAAGCTTTAGAACATAAGTTAGGATGAAATATGCATGCAAACTCAAAAACAAAACATCTTTTAGGTAAATGTGCTTCTAGTCAATAGATCATTCTCAAACCTTGCTTTATTCACTCTTGAAACGCTTATATACATAACCAAAGAATGTAAAGGAAAGAAACATCATGAATTGGTTAAACTTCAATGTAAACATCATAACCTTCAAGCATTATCAAAATCAAGCATAAGAAACTTCAATTTAGATCACCAAGCCAAATAACATTCTTTTGATCTTAAGGACTTTCAAATAAGGTCTAGAATGCGGAAGGGAGCGAAAACTTATAAGGAATGTGGTGCATGAATCCGGGAAAGTGGACAACTAACTCTTTTCTTTTTACTTCGATTTGCAACACCATCAACTTTGAGCTTTGCTCTCTTCTTTTCACATCATTTTTCGACTTTACTTTTGGAGTTATGGATAGCGGTGCACAAAAACCGAAGCCTAGGAGATTGGCGTTTCTCAATTTTGAGATGCCTCAAACCCTTGATGCACATACCATAATCCGTTAGGAATATCGCTCAATCCGACTTTGGCAAGACACAAACACCCGGCTATGTGATTGGTGCCGAGTTACTCATCGTCATGATTGACTTCCCCAAACCTATTATTTCTATTCTTTGAATGCAAACAATTACTTTCATGGCCCTTCCACATCAAACATGCCAAAACATAACTCCTCTAAATTCCCGGATAGGTAAGGGAGGCAATTATTTCATTGAGGGCTAAATGAACAAAGAAAGGAGAAAGAAAGGTCGAATTGCCTTAATCATTTCATAAAGAAGTATAAGAACTTATCATGTGATTTCAACTTTGATTTCTCAATATGATTTAGATAAAACTCTCCACATTATGAAACTTGCAAGAAAGGATAATCAACACATTCAATTTCTTTTCAATTCATTATTCGTTTAGGCATACAATTGTCATCAAAAACTCAATTCACAAGTAGTATTTATCATAGAAATCATCTCAACTCTTAGAAGCACAAAACCTTTAGAATTTTCAAAATTTTTCAATTTTTATGGGTTTTTCAAAAGCTTTTTCATGCAATGCAATAATGAAACGTGTGACAATGAAATGAAACATGCAAAGTGTTCTCGAATCAAGGCAAGCAAAGTGAGTAAAGTTATTACAAACGATAGTCACACCCCACCCCATACTTAAGACAAACATTGTCCCTAATGTTCAAAAAGAAATATAGAAAAGAAAGAAAAGAAAAATGAACTCACAAGACGGCGGTGGAGTGGCTGAAACTGTCAATCATGCATGGTCATCACTGTGGTGGAGGCGGTGGTGGAAACGGGAAGAAGCTGGAGTCGAAGTTCCGCCCAAACTGCTGGCGGTAGATGTCCCTCATCATCCTATCATGCTCATCGGCTCGTACGTCCTTAGCGTCCTGCCGGATCTCCAGATCTCCTACTCTCTTGGATAGGTGGGTAGCCCAATCCGGCAGCTGCTCATACCACCCCGGTGCCTGGCTGTACCAAGCTGGTGCATCTTGTGGGGCTAGTGCTGATGGCGGCTATGCATACCATGTCGGCGGAGCTCCCATCCACTCCGGCTGTGATCTATACCAATCAGGAGGGGTATCTACCCATGTAGGTCTCTCGCTCACACTGGCGCGGCGAGAGGAGGAAGCTCCTGAATGTCCAGCTGGTCGTGGTGAGCGCCTAGGAGGGTCAAGGAAATGTGCCGGCTGATCTGGGAAAGTGCCAAAGTCATGCTCCTCACCTCCTCCCTCAAAACCATCACCTCCTCTCATCTGTAGCCGGTACCTCATCGGGGATGTAGGGAGGTGCTACTAACTTATTTGCATGCATAGCAGCGAAGGTCTGCTTTCAATTATGGCGTCCAGCCATAATGGAATACTCGGGCAACCATGGAATGCCTCTACCTCCTCTATCCTCACATGGCATGGCAGCGGTAGGTGGACCTCTATGCCTAAGAAAGATCAAACCTCTAGTCATGAGGCTCTGGAGACCCAACGGTCTCGTCCTCTTCTCGATCCTTTCTAAGGCATCGAGGTAATCCTCATGGATTTTTGGAATTCTAGGGGGTGGGGGTGATGGTGGCTCACTAGGGGATACTTGGGAGGAGGAGGAAGCATCACCTTTCCTCTTCTTGCTTCTAGTAGACATTCTCCTTATCAAATTCATTTCAGAGAGAAAATTACGGTCTGTTCTAAAGAAACCACGGCCGTGGAACCTACAGAGACCGTGGTTCGGCACTGTTTTGCTCAAATCTCAATCAATTTACACCAAACTCACCAGACAATAGTCCTAGACTAATTCCAATCCAATTCTAATCAGTTCTCCTAAAAATTCTTGCAAGAATTGAGCCAAAACGACAAAGTAGAGAAAGAGAAGAAAAACCTAGGTTTTTGGATCTTTGGATCCAAATTCCGTCTTTTGCAGGGATTGTTCACTTGGTTTGTTGATTGGATCTTGTAGATGATCGGAAATGCTTCACTTTTGCACAAAGAATTGTTCGAAACGATTACCGAACGAAGAATTGCGAGATGGGGATAATTTACGGCGTTTTAGGGCGTGAAAGAGAGTATTTTGTTGTGTTTTTGTGAAGAAAGGTGGTTTACATAGTGGCCGTAAAATTTTTGGAAAATCACGGTCACTCGGGGTGTTCCACGGCCGTGGTTTTGTACGGAACCGTGGTTTTGGTGATTTTTCTCAGATTTTTGCAAATTACGGTCGTTGTAGCTTCCATGACCGTGGTTTAGGGCGTGGAACTCTCTGTAATGTGCCAAAATCCAAGTTTCGTCAATTTCCTTCAACTTTTTCTTCTCCCTTGCCTTTTCCATTGCTCCTACATCCAAAAACACAACATACCGGAAGGTATCGAAGGCAAAACAAAAAAAAAAGTCTAAACTAATCTAATCTACGAATTACAAACAAAAACATAAGTGCAATACCTTGGGTTGCCAACCAAGAAGCGCTTGTTTAAGGTCTGTAGCTAGACCATACTTGCACTTATTCGAGTGCGGTAGGCGCGAACTCTTCAGCTTGGAGTTCCAGTGAGTACTTCTTGAGTCGTTGACCGTTCACCTTGAAGCTTCCGCCCTTTTCACCCCATACTTCAACTGCACCATGGGGAAAAACACGTTTTATTAGATAAGGTCCAGTCCAACGAGATTTAAGCTTACTTAGAAAGAGCCGAAGTCTTGAATTTAAGAGGAGAACTTGATCTCCTTCCTTGAGGTCTTTTGGAATGATATGCTTATCATGCCAACGCTTCGCTCTTTCTTTATTGATCTTGGCGTTTTCGTAGGCGTTTAAGCGAAGTTCTTCAAGCTAGTTAAGGTCCAAGAGGCGCTTCTCGCCCGCTTCCTTTATGCTGAAGTTCAACCACTTTATTGCCCAATACGCCTTATGTTCCAGCTCTACCGGTAAGTGACAAGACTTCCCATACACAAGGTTGTATGGTGTCGTCCCTATGGGAGTCTTATATGCAGTCCGGTATGCCCACAATGCATCATCTAGCTTCAAAGACCAATCCTTCCTTGTCCTTGAAACCGTCTTCTCTAGGATTCCTTTAATCTCCTGGTTTGAAATCTCCACTTGTCCACTCGTTTGTGGATGGTAAGGGGTGGCAATCTTGTGAGTCACTCCATACTTAGCTAGTAGAGCTTCGAATCGTCGGGCAATGAAGTGAGAGCCTCCATCACTGATGATAGTCCGTGGTGTCCTAAATCGTGGGAAAATGGTCTTGTTAAAGAACTTAACCACAACCATGGCATCATTAGTAGGAGAGGCGATTGCTTCAACCCATCTCGAAACATAATCTACAGCTAGAAGTATGTATTGGTTTCCACAAGATGATGGGAAAGGTCCCATGAAGTCTACTCCCCAAACGTCAAAGATCTCTACCTCCTGAATGTTGTTAAGAGGCATTTCGTTTCTCCTAGATATGTTCCCTGTTCTTTGACAAGCATCGCAGAAGGAAACAAAGGTTTGCACATCTTTAAATAAAGTAGGCCAAAAGAATCCAGATTGCAATACCTTAGCGCTAGTCTTGTTCGAGCTAGCGTGTCCTCCACAAGGTAGTGAATGACAATGACGGATGACGCTTTGCATCTCGTCTTCCGGCACACATCGTCGAATGATGCCGTCAGGACCTCTCTTAAAGAGGAGAGGTTCATTCCAAAAGTATTCCCGTACATCCTTAAAGAACTTCTTCCTTTGTGCATAGGATAATCCGGGTGGCAATTCCTGGCAAACCAAATAGTTAACAAAATCAGCAAACCATGGTTCATTACCTTTAGTGATCTTGTCGATGCACTACTCTATGATATGTAAATGCTCGTCCGGAAAGGAGTCATCTATAGGTAGGTTGTCGTCCTCTAGATGTGGTAGACGACTCAAATGATTCGCAACAGAATTTTCCGAACCCTTCTTGTCACAGATCTCTAGATCGAATTCTTGTAGGAGAAGAATCCATCTAATCAGCCTTGGTTTCGCATCCTTCTTTGCAAGTAGATACCGGATTGCAGCATGATATGTGTATACAATCGCCTTTGCACCTACAAAATAAGAACGAAACTTTTCAAATGCATATACAATTGCTAGAAATTCTTTTTCGGTAGTGGCATAGTTAAGCTGCGCTTCATCTAGCGTCTTGCTAGCATAGTAGATAGCATGGGTTCGTCCTTCCTTCTTTTGCCCAAACACAGCTCCTATGGCTACGTCACTTGCATCACACATAACCTCGAATAGAAGATTCCAATCCGGAGGTTGAATGATCGGGGCTGAGATTAGAGCTTCCCGAATCTTATGAAACGCATCTAAACACTCCTGCGAGAAATCAAAAACTACATCCTTCATCAATAGATTAGTAAGCGGTTTTGATATCTTAGAAAAATCCTTTATAAAGCGTCTATAAAATCCAGCATGTCCTAGAAAGCTTCTTATCCCTTTCACCGAAGATGGGGGAGGGAGCTTTTCTATAGTCTCTATCTTAGCCTTATCTACTTCAATCCCTCTACTAGAGATCAAGTGTCCTAATACAATGCCTTCTTTCACCATAAATTGACACTTTTCCCAATTAAGAACTAGGTTAGTGTCTTCACACCTTTGTAGCACAAGAGAAATGTTAGAAAGACAATTATCGAAAGAGGAGCCATAAACAGAAAAGTCATCCATGAAAACCTCCATGATTTCCTCTATGTACTCCGAGAAGATAGCCACCATGCACATTTGAAAGGTGGTTGGGGCATTGCAAAGCCCAAACGGCATTCTCCTATAAGCAAACGTACCCCACGGGCACGTGAATGTGGTCTTCTCTTGATCGTCCGGATGTATCGGGATCTGAAAGAAACCACTATAACCGTCAAGATAATAGAAATGTGAGTGTTGTGCTAACCTCTCAAGCATTTGGTCGATGAATGGTAATGGGAAGTGATCCTTCCTCGTTGCGTTGTTTAGCTTGCGGTAGTCTATTCACATCCTCCATCCCGTCACGGTTCGTGTAGGAATGAGCTCATTGTTCTTGTTGGTGATGACTGTCATTCCTCCCTTCTTTGGAACAACCTGCACGGGACTCACCCACTTGCTATCGGAGATAGGGTAGATGATACCTGCATCAAGTAGTTTAAAATTTTCCTTCTTGACAACCTCCTTCATGGTCGGATTTAACCGCCTTTGAGGTTGTCGTGAAGTTCTAAAATCTTCTTCCATTAGGATCTTATGCATGCATAGTGAAGGTTTAATTCCTACTAGATCCTCTATAGTGTAACCTAAGGCTTTCCTATGTTTCTTAAGAACAACCATAAGCTTACTATGTTCATCTATACTTAGATCGGAACTAACAATTACCGGAAAGGTAGAATTAGGTCCTAGAAATGTGTACCTTAGATGTGCGGGAAGTGGCTTCAATTCCATCACTATTGGACTCTCTAATGGCTCTTGAGGAGTGTCCAATGCTTCCTTAGAAGTTTCTAAGGGTATAGAAGTTGTTGGAGAAGAATCAAGACAAGTGGTAGAAAGAACGTAATTGTCCTCAGATTTTCCCAAAATTACGGCACCTCTGTTTCCTCCACGGCCATGGTTTTGGGCGTGGAAGTCAATTACGGCACCTCTGTTTGTTCCACGGCCGTGGTTTTTGTAATAGCTAGGATTTCGAATTCTAATTAATGTTGATTAACTTAATCGTTGATAGTAATTAACATATAACTCGCGAAGACTTCGCAAGTGATGAGTAAGAGTCCCACCGTTATGTTCCTGGCGTAATTTTGGACGTTTGGGGAAATTTTTACTTTTTCCCCGGGTAATTATTTTTACCCTCCGGTGTTATTTGGAGCATTTGGGAGCTCCAATTAATAAAAATGCAGTTGAGAGAAATGATCAGGACATCGGATATGTCCTAGATATGAAATAACATGGAGAGGCAAAACGGCCAAAAGAGTCGCTATTTCGTTTCTTAATGGCTAAGAAAGACGGCTTAAGAATACACGTTTTCCGAGGTAGTTGTGGAATAATTATCCCTACAATATTCTAGATTTAATGTTCCAATCTCGAGAAGTTTGGAGAAAGAGGTTCGACCCGCCAGGATAATTATGGACTTTACTAAAGGATAGTTATCGTCTTCACTATAAATAGCGGAAAATCCTTTATTAATTCATTTCATTTCACGTTTCCTCGTAAAAGCTCTGATTTCTCTCAACCTTCAAACTCAGATCTACTCTCCGTTTCTAATCCGATTTCAATTCCATTTGAGTTTCTGGATTCCTCTCTTCATTCTCTTCATATCGGTACCGAGTTTCTGCATTTCCGAGTATATGGAGGGCTGGTTGAGCATATATGTCACCAGGACGGTTCCGTCGCTCAGATTCCGATGATTTTGATGTTGTCCATACGTAGCCTGCGTCGTTGTGATTCCGAATGTTCTTTCAGATCGTCAATCGGGTTAGTAACGAATAAGTTATGAATTTATTCGTTTTTCGTACTGCAATTTGGCCTAAATTGACTTTAGGCTTGTCAAAATGGATAATTAGAAATTTCATTATGATCGTTATATTATTCTGGTGATTATGGATAGTTTGTTTGATGAAATCTGATGACAGGGGGTTTAGAAATTGCCTGCGGGCAAAACGTTGTTCTGGAAAAATCTAAGTAATTAATTAAAGGTTAATTAATTAAATTAGGATTAGAATTGAGATTGAGGAATGTTGATTAGATACTACCTTGAGATTTGAGGAATTGTGAGTTATGTTGAGATATTGAGGTTTAGTTGGTTGTGAGGCTTATAGATTGAGTATGATCCTTATGGATCCCTTTGGGTCTAGGTGTGACCCCTTTGATGAATAGAGGTTGATATATCTCTTTATGCCTTGTTATTAGGCAATGTCCCTCTCAGGATTGGAGGTTGATCGTGGTTGTGATTGTACGAGGTTGAGGTAAGTCCGTAGGACTTACTTAGCTACCATCCCTATATTGGGTGTTTGCATGAGTGGTGTGTGCTTTATATGTTTGCTATGATAGCATGAGTTGTCGTTTTTATCGACCTATGTTCTACTGACTGCCCCACTGCGTGGCTGTGATAACCTTTCCCTTTCATCCCGCCGTGGAGTATGGGAGGTTCTCTGATGTCGGGCCAGAATGGTTTACAGGAAGGGCGCAATCCACTCCCATAGGGTACACGGATTGTGTGACCAATACTCGTACAGCTGGACATTGTACTCAGAGGCGGGGACGTATCGGTCCTCGTGTCACATACTTTCATCTATCTATATATATATACGGTTTTTGAGTGAATGATTATTATATAAAGATAATAAATGGGTAAATGTGTGATAACATGCTGATGTGTTATCTTTCATGATTGTGCTTGTGCTTGTGCTTATGCATTACCTCATATATGTATGGTTAGCTAACGGTTTCATACCGTGTTGTAGATGTTTACAGGTTAGGCGCTACTGGGTGATTTGGCAAGGTGACAGGCCGAGGACTCTCGTACATTAGGTGGTTGGTTTGAGGTTGTTGTGTTTCCCCTGTGAGTAAGATCTTTTGTACCTCCTATGTGAGGATGTCGTTTTATATACTCGGCTATGTTGTTGTTTACTTTGGGTCGTACAGTTTATACTGTTTTATGTATTTGTTTTATATCTGTCAGTGCCATGTTGTAAGGTCCAGTGAACTTGTTGTCAAGCTAGGGTCAAGATCCATTGTGAGATCCTAGCCTAATGTGACATCCCGAGTCCCGCGGATTCGGGGTGTTACAGAGTTGGCCGTGTAACTTACTGGAGTCCTCCGAATAGCTAATTACGGTCATGTTGGTGGAAACCACGGCCGTGGAATAGCATGACTGGCCGTGATTCCTCACGTTCTCTGACCCATCGTAGAGTTTTTCAAACTCTCCTTCATATACTTCCTTTTGCTTCTCTAAAGCTTCAATTTCCTCATTGCATTCCTCTTCTTCTCCTATGTCCATAATGCTCATAGTGATCACCATTTGCAAGGGATCTTTGAAGAGAATCGAACTTACTTCCTCTCTAGATAGCTCTTCGTCATGGATGTTGAATATGTCCTCTTCAAGAGCTGGTTCTTTCATCAAAGTGGAAAGAACGAACTCTACTTTTTCCTCTCCTATGTCGAAGGCGAGTCTAGCATTCTTGCAATCAACCATACAACCGGATGTTGCAAGAAACGGTCTTCCGAGTATGATCGGGACCGGACTATCTGCAGGAATGTCAAGCACAACAAAATCTATGGGAACATAGAACTTACCAAGCTTGACCGGGACGTCTTCAACTATACCGATGGGTCGAGTTATAGATCGATCCGCCATGTATAACGTCATCTTCACCGGTTTAGGTTCGCCTAAACCGATATTCCTGCATAAGGCAAGCGGAATGATGCTAACGCTTGCTCCTAAATCACATAATGCATCATATGTGACATCTTCCACTTCTATGGGAACACAAAATAACCCCGGATCCTTCAGCTTTGGGGGCATCTTTTCCTTCATTGTCTTAATGAGATCCGACAAATCCGAACTCATCTTGACTTCTCCAAAGTCTTCTAATTTCCTCTTGTTAGAGAGGATCTCCTTTAAGAACTTTCCATAAGCTAGCATACCTACAATTGCATCAATGAAATGTATATTAATATGCAGTTTGCTCATGAGTTCAATGAACTTACCGAATTATTTGTCTAGACGCGCTCTTGCTCTAGATTGTGGGAATGGTAGGGGAGGTTTGTAAGCTGGAGGAGGAATGTAGATGTCTTCCTTCTCCTTCCCCTTTTCCTTCTCTTTTTCGACGGGAACTTCCACAAATTTAGGCTGCGGGTCGGTGGTTGTTGCTCCGCTGCTAGTTGTGATAGCCATCACCCTTCCTTTCGGGTTATCCTCCATCTTTCATGGAAGTTTTCCTTGATTCCTAGGAACTTCCTCAGCATTGCTAAACATTTGGTTTTCTAAAACCTTTTGGGCTTTATCAACCTTAGTAATGTGACTCTCCAATCCTTGAAGCTTTCCCAAAATTGTTTCGAACATGGGATCGGGCTTCTCTTTCCCCGAAGTGCTTCCACTATTAGATGTTTGCCCCTGACTTTTCAAAGGAATGGAAGAAGAATATGGTGGAGTTAGTGAATTTCTTGAATTGGGATAAGAATTACCGAAATTTTGTTGTTCCAATTGTAATTCCGGTTGTTGTTGTTCCAATTGTTCCGGTTGTTGTTCCGGTTGTTGCGATTTGTGTTCTCATTCCCATTGTGGTTATTGTTGTTTCCTAAATAACCAACATCTTGCTCCTTAGGCTTTGGAAAGCTAGCCTCGATGACTGCCTTCAATTCTTTAATCTCGGTGTTGGGAGAAGAGATTTGAGTTTGAGCAGCTTGTGTTAGCTTTGCTCCTTGCTCCACTCGATTTGCTTCTACCTTCCGGTGAGAATACTTCTCAATGACTCGGGGTTGCTTCTCAATGAAGTCCCAAGCGTCATCTTCCCTCATGTCCATGAATATGCCACATGAAAGGGATTGGAGCTTGAATTGTGTTTCTACATCCAACCCTTTATAGTATATCTCCAATAGCTCCAATTTGGAAATGCCATGGTGTGGGCAATCCAATAGTAAATCCTGAAATCTTTCCCAAGACTGAAACAAACTTTCATTAGATCTCATAGAAAATGCATTAATCTTACCTCTCAATTCCGCCGTCTTGGATGGCGGAAAGAATTTGGCGAGGAACTCCGAAGAAAGATCCTCCCATGTGTTGAGTCTTCCATTTGGAAGAGCTTGATACCAAGATAAAGCTTTCCCTTTCAAAGAGAAAAAGAATGGCTTGATCTTGTAATTGTTGGTGGTTGCATTCTTTGGCTTCATCGTCTCCATCAAGATCTTAAAATTTTGTAAATGTTGATGTGGAGATTCAATACTCGTTCCTCCAAACTGATTTTGGCGAACGATGGTAATAACTTGTGGGTTGAAGCTAAACCCCTGCATATCATCAACATCAAAGTTCACACCTAGACGGCGTGGTTGCTGAATTGGATCCATCCTTTGACCAAGAGTTCTTGGCTCTTCATCTACACGACGGCTCCCGCACCCCAGCCGGGACACGATAATTGGCAGCCGGTCTTAAATTATTCTGATTCGCATTGATCGTCGGATCAATGTCCTCTAGCGGTGGCATGGAAGAGTCGCTATCCTCATCGGATGAATCGGTTCTAACCGATCTTGCCGGTTTCCTCCTCTTCTTCTTCTTGGAATCGCTCATCTCCAGCCTCATTTGAAGCATCATGTCCTTGAGCTCATCAATTTGCAATTGATGACGGTCCAATTCTTCCTTGCGAGTCTTCTCGCTCCATCTAAGTCGAGCTTCGGATTCCTCCAACTTTGCTTGGATATCCCGCTCCTTATCTTCGGCCATCTTTCTTTCTTTGAGCTTCTTCCTCAAAGTCTTCTCAAGTTCTTGATCAAGAGGTAAGAGGTCTTTGTTGTTTCTAGATCTGCACATATACCTAAGGTAACCTGCAAATATCACTCAAAGGAGATATCAAATAACAAGAGCAAAGCTCCCAAGCTTGACAACCGATAACTGAATTCGACCTAAACCAAATCCCAGGCAACGGCGCCAAAAACTTGTTCGCCACTTAACGTGCGTGTAAATAAGCTTTAAATTTATAAAACTAGAATCAAGCAAGCGAACCCGCAGTGTACGGATTGGCGTAGTAAAGCAAGAATTCCAGAGTGTCGAACTCAGGGATTTGGGGGGAACAAATTCAGTTCTCAAATCGTCAAGCAAGTAAATGTAATAAGCTTTGCAAATATTGGGGAAAACAACAACCCTAAAGGTCCAGGTATCTGATTGTGGCAATTGATTCAAGATATACTAAAGAACTAAGGACAGAGTTAAGAGTTGCAAAGGTATGCTAAGGTAAAGCAATGTACGGTGAAGTTTCAAGGCTTTATATGACTTATCTAAAGACACTCTCTATAAAGGTTGTTGAGGCTTCAGTATAGAAAGGATCTAAAGACAAGAATTAATCTCTAATACCCAAACTTGTAACCCAAGGGTCGAAACTAACTCAAACGATTAAGGTTGTGACACTCGAATCGAAGTAGAGGTTGTTGAGGCTTCACTACTACCTAGAAAAGGGCACGCCAAGACTAGATTAAAGCTAATCTTTAACCTTGGATCAAAGTAAAAGCAAAGTTTGTAAACTAGGGTAAATCACGGGTAGATCTTGAGTTTCACGGCCGTGGAAGCTCAAGAACAGACCGTGATCTTGGTTCGTCGATAACCATTGTAATGATATCACAAATCAATTTAAGAAGAATGAAAGATGAAAACCTTCAAAAACTCAAATATAACTCAAAGTCAATCTCAAATCCAAAACAAAAATCAGATTATTCGATGGATTCGAAATAGAACACAAAACCTCTCAAGATCTAAGATAAGTATGAAGAACGGGATGTCAATCCGTCTTCAATAACAAAACCTAGAAAAAGGGCCCAACTTCCGCCACACACGATCTTCGGGAATCCAAATTGCCGGCACTTCCGCAACGTTCCTCGCGAAACCCTAAGGTTAACTCTTCCAAGCGAGGTTGTTCAAACCTAAGCGAATCCCCCCAAACCGATGATACCGAAAACTCTCTCCTCCCGCCTTTTTATCGGACGGGGAAAAATAACCGTACCGGCCCACTGCGTAAATGACGTGGCAATAATTGGTTCGTCAAAAGATCGCCTAAATCGCGGTTTCAAGGGGTTCCACGACCGTGGTTTAGGGCGTGGAATTGGGTTACGGTCTCATATGAGTTCCACGACAGTACTTTAGGCCGTGTAACTCTCTGGAATGCTCCACGCTCATGATGCCAAGATCCACGGCAGTGGTTTAGGGCGTGAACTCTTCTACGGCCGTATTTTAGGGCGTGGAAGTGTAAGTTGCTTGTGGTTTCCTTTGTGTCGTACCATTCCTCATCCTAGCATCTCCTTTGGCTTCTTTGATATGCTCCTAATCCTTGGATGTGCTCAAATCCTCTCCTATCTCTCTCAAATGGTCCGGTTTTAAGTCTTATTCACCTATAATCAACACAAAGCTAATGTAGACCTCCATATCGAAAATATAGATAAACTAGCTAACAAATGCTTCAATGCCTTATCAATGAACACTATAATGAATGAAAAACAACTAGAAAAAGTGCCTAGAATATCGCAATATTTCATGCTAACTTCTCTTATGCGATCCAGGACTTTTTCACCAATGGCCGAATATTGAAACAGGTTAACCATGCTTCTATCTCCTTAATTTCTAAACGTGACTGTCCTCTTGCACCTTCATATTACAAGCCCATTTCTTGTTGTAACACCATCTACAAGACCATCTCAAAGATCCTCTCAAAGCGTCTCAATACTGTCCTCCCGAATCTAATCAGCTTCAACTAAAGTGCATTTGTCTCCAAGCGTTCTATGAAACATAATGTGCTTCTCTGTCAAGAATTATTCCACAAATACAGCAGGAATAATATCTCTCCGAGAGCTGCTATGAAGATCGACATCTCGAAGGTTTTTGACACTGTTAGCCACGACTTCATACTTAACTGTCTTCAAAAAATGGGCTTCCCGACACATTTCATTGTACTGATTAAGGAATGTATTATAACTGCTTCATACTCTGTCAACATTAACGGATCCCTAAAGGGACATTTCTTAGGTACTCGTGGGTTGAGACAAGGATGCCCCCCCTCTGCACCTCTTTTTGCTATTGCCATGGAATTCCTATCCAGAATAATCCAAACTAATACTTCCAACCCTGAATTCAACTTTCACCCTAGATGCTCTTCTCCCAAGATTGTAAAAGATACACTTGATATGTAGAGGTGATACTCAGTCCATCAAGATTCTAAAAGATACACTTGATATGTTTGGCAATGCCTCTGGACTTGTTATTAACCCTACCAAATCTAATCTGTACTTTGGGGGGATGAATAATCTTGAGATCGAAAGAGCGGTAAATCTCACCGGCATGACTGTTGGATCCCTCCCTTTCCTCTATTCGGGTGTACCGATTGGGAGTAGAAGGCCAAAGATTGTTGATTATTTCCCATTGATCCATAAGATCACGAATCATATTCAGTCTTGGAGTGCGAAGTCCCTGTCATACGCTGGAAGGGCTCAGCTAGTCAAGTCCATTCTCTTTGTTGTTAGTCAGTATTGGTGTTCCATGTTCGTGCTCCCGGCCAAAGTTATTAGCACGATTAATAGGCTCATACGTTCTTACTTCTGGTCTGGTGTTGAGAATAGCAAGCGTGCTTTGGTGGCCTGGTCCTCCATCTGTTCTCCTAAAGATCATGGTGGGCTTGATTTCCCTGACCTTGTTGTGAGGAATAAGGTCGCCTTTGCTACTCTCATCTACGAGTTGGATAGGGGCAGTCCCAACATTTGGGTCTCTTGGGTGAAACGCCATCTGATCAAGGGGAGTAGATGTATTTGGAACTTCAACTCGAAGCCGCTCCACAGTGCTTTCTGGAAGACGCTACTTTTGATCAGGGATGATATTCCGATTCCACCCCAAGGTTGCTTGAGAGGTGATGAAATTTCAAGCCCTAACGACTCCTTCTCTCACAAGAAAGCCTATGCTATTTTCTTACCTGAATACCCTACTACCCACCCTAATCCCTTCAAAGCCATCTGGCTAAGATCCAACTGTCTTAAGAGCTGCTATATTGCATGGTTAGCTGCTCTTAAACGCCTCCCCACACTTTAAAAAATCAGGTCCTGGAACTTGATCAACAATGACTCTTGTAAGCTATGTAATAGTGAAACTGAGAACGATGATCACCTTTGGTACTATTGTAGCTATGGTTCCCTGGTTTGGACATTGTCTTTCACTGGGCCAGAACCCCTTACCCTGTATCCTACATCAGCAATCTTTGGCCTTGACTTGAGTCTTGGACTAGGCTGAACCCGAGCCCGATGGATAGAATCAGGATTCCTTCTATCACTTCCTTCATCTACCATGTCTGGATGGCTAGGAACAACATGGTTTATAACAACACCTTCACCAGAGCTATTAACTGTGCTAGAGAGATCATTCGTGTAACACCCCAAATTCTCAGAATTTGGAACGTTACTGGTTAGGACCTCACAATGGGTCCCGACCTTAGTTTGACAACAATATTACTAGGATCTTGCAACAAGACACAAATAAGGAAAACCAAAATTCATGGAATGGTATTTTTAAGATAATGAATGCAACACGGTCTAGCAGCCTATAGTACTTAAACAAGGGAAAAACGAACAACTGTTTGAACAAAAGAAAGAACGACAAACAACAACCCCAACCCCCACTCTAAGGAGTACGGAGACCCGGCTGACCACTACTTCCGGATCACTCAGCTGCTGGTCTAACCTGCGGTAAATCTAAAAACACAACAAAAGAAACCATTAGCTAGTTATCTAAATATTAGAAGAATAATAATAGCACACACACACACATAAAAGAATAAACACCCATCATGCTTTCAAACAAGTCCATTTATTATCTTAAGTTAAGTTACTCATTCACGCTAATGATACTTATTTTGTGACACGAGGGATTCCCAAACCTCGCCTCCGCCCCCGTGTAACCATCAGGAATGGATCCGATGCATCTCACCTTGTACCTGCCTGGTCTGAGTATAGAGAACCTCCCAGTCTCCTGTCAGAGCTAGGCAGTGATGTCACGGCCAGTTATACATACACTTGGGCCTTAAACATAATAATAACGGTCGTCCTAACAAGTTGTTATTATTATAACCATGCACATCGCACACACACAACCACTATCACTCAACTAATATCTATAAACTGGCTAAGTAAGTCGCAAGGACTTACTTGAGTCAAACACACTCTAACAAGTCTCAAATCGGTCCGTACTCGTGGTAACTCAAACACCTGTCAAATAAGGCATGTGGATCAGAATCTCACCCAGATGTCCAACCTCATATGAAGGAATTACGGAAAAAGCTCTCTTACGGTAAAAGACCATTTTACCCTTAGTGTCAACATTCTCAAAGTTTGTTCTTGACATCTACTAATTTCTTTTAGAACTTATTTTCCATAAAAAAATGTGTCTCTCGGATAGCTACTTATAGATTATAAGTTCAAAACTCGAATCAACCGAAAAAGGACAACACTCCTCCTCCTTCCCGGTTACTATCTACTACATATATTATCCGTAATATATACTTTAACCTTTCTCCTCAACTCACTTATTTAATTATGTAACTATTCGGTACACATATATATATATCTACATATTTTTATTTCCCATCTCGTACGGATATATGTACACTTACGTATATGAGTATATAGATTCTTATATGTACACTTATGTATATAAGTCCCGAAATTCCAACCTATTCATATATATATATATATATATATATATATATATATATATATATATATATATATATATATATATATATTTATATCTCATTTATATCTTACTCCCATTTTTTTTTTCAAAGCACGGTAGTGCAAATATATATATATGTATACCCTTATACACTATACTTGTACAAATATATATATATATATATATATATATATATATATATATATATCTTCATACTCCTCTCGTACACATTTATATACTTATAGTTCCGCACCCTTATACACATATGAGTCTAGATTCAACAACAACAGAGTATCAGGGAGGTCCAAAATGCTCGGTTATCTCGACACCACCGCAGAGAAACAGAGAGACGAAAGAAGGCTTACCGGCGTCATAGTCCGGCAGGGAGGTCCTGGTATCTGCGGTCAAGGCGGCGGGGCTCCTGGCGGTCCTTTCTTCCGGCGGTTTGGGTTCGTCTTCTCGGCGCAGGGGGTGGCGAAGAGGGGCGTATAATAGCCTCCGGTGAACGCCCTCTGCAGAACTCCGACAGGCTTGGCGGCGCAAGGTCGAATGGTAGAGGACGTTCAGCCCGTTTCAGGACGCTGCAGGCGGCTCCGGCGCAAGGCGGTAGGGGCGTTAGGCGGCAAGGGCCTGCAGTCGAGGGCGGTGAAGAGAGGGGCGGTTTAGTCCGGTGAACAGAAACGGAAGAGGGAGAAGAGGGCGGACGACTCACCTACTGCTTGAAGATCCTCGTAGCGTCGTCGATCGGCACTGCTACAAGTCTCCTCCGGTGTT
This sequence comes from Fagopyrum homotropicum, assembly GCA_033239125.1. Taxonomy (NCBI): domain Eukaryota; kingdom Viridiplantae; phylum Streptophyta; class Magnoliopsida; order Caryophyllales; family Polygonaceae; genus Fagopyrum; species Fagopyrum homotropicum. The sequence continues at coordinate 23,588,506 of BSWB01000007.1, read as the reverse complement.
GCGTTTGCTGCTGCGATCGTTCGTACAGAGAGGGAGAGGGGAAGAGCAGCGACAATACAGATGAGGGAAATAGATTAGGTTTAAACGTATAATTAGGTTAGGGTTAGGATTAGTTTAAGGAGATGGGCTGGTGGGCTATAAATGGGCCTAGTAGTGGGCCACCTCCGGCCTGCTCTCTCATTAAAAAAAAAGGATACGAAAACTCGTTACTTGTCCCGGATTTCCGGTTATGTGCGGGAATTTATATAATACGGAATTATATTCTGTATTATATAAATTATTATTTTATTTTATTTATTTATTTAAGATTGACGTATCGGAATTCGGTTAAATTCAGGTTTAACGGAGTTTAAAATTTTCGGTTATTACATCAGTGCCCCCTTAAAAGAAGTTTCGTCCCGAAACTTAGAATCATTTCTTCAATCCCACGTTTTCTTTGGTATATTTTAGTTTTTCTAAACATTTTCGTTTTCTACCATGCAACTACTCAACTTTCAAAATCAGACATGTATCACATAAAACAGAATCACTCAATCTAATATAAAAACCTGAAAGGTCGAACAACACAACATCCGAGTACTAACTCGTCGATACAGGAGTAACCTCTAACCCCGCAAAGAACTCGGGATAGTTACGTCTAATACTCTCCTCAGTCTCCCAAGTGGCCTCATCAGCTCCTCTCCTAGACCACTGGATCCGCAACATAGGTATCTCATTGGACCGCAGACGTCTAGTACTGCGCTCCAAGACAGCTACTAGGTACTCTACAAAGGTGTGATCGGGCTCAACTGTCAGATCCTCATGGATGATGACGTGTCTCGGATCCTGGATGTACTCTCTCAACTGAGATACATGAAAGACCGGATGAACACCCTCTAATCTCGACGGTAGTGCTAATATGTAGGCCACCTCTCCAACTCTCTCCAAGATCTCAAAAGGTCCGACATATCGGGGACTCAGCTTCCCTTTAATGCCAAAACGCCTGACTCCTCTCGTAGGTGACACTCTCAGCCACACCTGAGCACCCACTCTAAACTCCAAAGGTCGACGCCTTTTGTCGGCGTAGGACTTCTGACGACTCTGAGCTGCTAACATCCGCTCTCGGACTAGGGCAATCCGAGTGATGTCATCCTGTATCTGATCTGGAGCCACTCCATCAGCTCTCTGCTGGGCTCATCCCAACATAAGAGCGTACGATATCTCCGCCCGTACAAAGCCTCATAGGGAGCCATCCCAATAGAAGCGTGCCAGCTGTTATTATATGAAAACTCTACCAGTGGGAGATGATCTGGCCATACATGTCCCCAATCTAGTACACACGCCCGCAGCATGTCCTCTAAGGTCTGAATGGTCCTCTCAGACTGTCCGTCTGTCTGTGGGTGGTAGGCAGTGGTAAAGTGGAGACTCGTTGCCAAAGTAGTATGTACCTGCTGCCAAAATCTCGAGGTAAAACGTCCATCTCCGTCAGAGACGATAGTCTTCGGTACCCCGTGGAGTCTCACAATGTGTCTGGTGAACTCCTCAGCTAGACGACTCACCGACCACATTTCCTTAATCGGAATGAAACGTGCGGTCTTCATCAGACGGTCTACCACTACCCAAATAGCATGAAAACCTCTACTGGGTCTCAAACCTGTGACAAAATCCATAGATATATCCTCCCACTTCCACTGTGGTACTGGAAGTGGGTGGAGCTCTCCTCCGGACTTACGATGCTCAATCTTGACCTGCTGGTAGGTCGCGCACTGAGCTACATACCAAGTCACATTGGGCTTCAAACCACCCCACCAGAAGGACCGTCTCACATCCTTGTACATCTTACTCGCTCCAGGATGTACTGAGTATGTATGGGGGTAGCATGAGCCTCACCTAGTATCCTCTGTCTCAACTAAATGTCTAACGACACACAAACGCGGTCCTGACGTCTCATCACTCCATCTGCACCAATAGTGAACTGTGGGGCCTCGTCTCGAGACATCCTGTCTCGGATCCTGGTCAAAGTCGGGAAAGTCTCTTGCTTCTGTCGGATCTCATCCAACAGATCAAGAAGTAACTCTAAAGTAGCCAACTGACTATCAGTATTTGGGAACTGAATCTCTATCTCCAACCCAGCCAAGTCTCTCTGCAACTGTGGCTGTACTGTCAACCGGGCTATCACCCTCTCCCTAGGCGTCTTCCGGCTCAAAGCGTCAGCTACCACATTCGCCTTCCCGGGGTGGTAAAGAATCTCACGGTCGAAGTCCTTGATCAACTCTAACCACTGCCTCTGGTGGTTATTCAACTCTCTCTGAGTGAATATATACTTCAGACTCTTATGGTCTGTGAAGATCTGACATGTCGCGCCATAAAGATAGTGACGCCAGATCTTAAGAGCATGGACTACTCCTGCCAACTCTAGATCATGTGTGGGGTAGTTCTCCTCATACGTCTTCAACTGTCGAGACGCATAGGCTATGACCTTACCCCTCTACATCAAAACACACCCCAACCCTAGATTGGATGTGTCACTGTATACAACCAAATCATTTGTACCCTCAGGCTGTGCCAAAATCGGAGCGGATGTCAATCTCCTCTTCAGCTCCTCAAAACTCTGCTGACATGGCTCAGACCAGACAAACCGAGTAGTCTTCCTCAGAAGACAAGTAAGTGGTCGGGCAATCAAGGAGAACCCTTCCACAAACCGGCGGTAGTAACTTGCCAAACCTAGAAAGCTACGAACCTCCTTAACATTCTTAGGAGGTTGCCAAGAAGATATTGACTCGATCTTCGCCGGATCGACTTTAATACCCTCAGCAGTCACCACGTGACCTAAGAAAGCCACCTCTGACATCCAAAACTCACACTTGGATAGTTTAACATACAACTGACTATCCTGTAAAATCTGCAATATTGTCCTCAAGTGTCCGGCATGCTCCTCTCGACTCCTAGAGTACACTAGGATATCGTCAATGAAGACTACTACAAACTGGTCTAAGAAGTCAATGAATATCCCATTCATCAACTCCATGAACACCGCTGGTGCATTAGTGAGCCCAAAAGGCATCACTACGAACTCATAATGACCATACCTAGTCCAAAATGCCGTCTTAGGTATGTCCTGATCTCTCACCCGCAGCTGGTGATAACCGGACCTCAAGTCTATCCTCGAAAACACGGACGCTCCATGCAACTGGTCCAATAGATAATCTATGCGCGGCAGTGGATATTTGTTCTTGATGGTTACTTTGTTCAACTCTTTGTAGTCTATGCATAGCCTCATCGATCCGTCCTTCTTCTTCACAAATAGTACTGGCGCGCCCCAAGGAGACACACTAGGGCGTATGAAACCCTTCTCTGCTAGCTCCTCTAACTGCTTCTTCAACTCAAGCAGCTCTATCGGTGCCATACGGTACGGAGCCTTCGAGATCGGTCCTCGTACCCGGCTCTAACTCAATGCTAAAGTCAACGCTCTTCTGTGGGGGTAGTCCTGGCAGGTCGTCACTGAATACCTCTGTAAACTCGCATGCAACGGGTATCTCTTCTATGGTCAGGCTCTTGCTTTCCTTCATGGCATAACACTAGAAGGCCTCATAACCCTGTGCTATCAGTCTCGCTGCTCTCACTGCACTGATAATTGTGCCGGACTTTCTGATAGCATGAATTATAGTCTATATTTTGGGGTTTGTTTAGACGTTTTATCTTCAATGATCTGCATGTTTGTATGTATATTATGTGATTATATTACCATTTCATCTACCTTTGTGGGAATTGAGGTCTACACCTAGTTTTGTTGTAATCGTAGGTAAAATGGCACGTTTTGCATCAAAAAGGAGCAAAAGGAGCTATGGAGTCATTGAAGCTACATTCAGGAACATAAGGAAACATCCAGGAAGCATAGCCATGGATTAAAGATTTACTTTGGACCAGATTTGAGAGATTTCATATACAGTTGTGATTCACCTCGGTTGACTACAGAGTCACCTCGACCGAGGTGATCCAGAGAAGTCGACTCGACCGAGGCGAACACCTGGGACGCGGCAAGAATATTTTATTCTTGGCTGAGATCTTTTATCTTTGGAAAGAGATCTTATATTTTTGGGTTTGGCTCCTGGAAGGAAGAAGATATGCTAGATCATATATTTTACCTATTTTTATGGGAAGAGATCTTTCTAAGATATCTTATCTTTGGAGGGTATTTTTCCTATAAAAAGGGTCGGATTTCCCACAAATCCACAACCCGCTAACCCTGCATACATCCGCATACAGTTGGAGATCCCGCCTAGCACACATCAGCCATACTCCAGTGGGGAGATTTGAAGAACCTTTTTGAAGGTTGAAGAAGGAAGATTGTAGCTTTTATAGCTTTTGAAGGGTTTTTGTAAGATCATCTTAGATTCCCTTCCTTGTTGTTTGTCTTGTTGGATTTCTATCCAAGGAACGCTTTGTTGTGATATTTGATTCAGTTATTGAAGTCTTTTCATTAAATTCTTCTTGTTCAAATATTCACTTTCTTCCCATATATTTGATTAATACTTTCATGATGATGAGTGGCTAATCTCTTTGTGTGATTCTAGGGTGATTGGCTGAAGGTTGTGGGAAAAAAAATGATAGAATGATCTTAATCACAGTAGGACCCTGAAAGTTCGAGTCTTTAACCTTAACCCTAAGCATCTCGCTCAGTCGATGAACATCTCGGCCGGGGTGGAATTCGTCTGACCGAGGTGACTTATCTGATCCGAAACTGAGAGTTAAGTGATAGAGTTTGCCAAATCCTATTCTTATTACACCTTTCCTGGTTCAATGCAAGCTTAGGATGAGACTTACCCGGTAATTCCTTTGTTTGTTTACCAAAGATCATAAGTATAGGTAATAGAGGTTTATCCTTTATTGGGGTTTGAGTGTGCTTTCATTCCATCTTTGTGAGTTAGCCTGAGACTTACCCGGTAAAGGTTGATTCTATTCCCTTAAGTGGTGTGTTTGTTTGAGGTTATAGTTCTTTATCTTAATTCCTTGAGACTTACCCGGTAATAGGAGTTACGATTTGGATTAGTGAGTAGTGAGACTTACCCGGTGATCTATTCCACTTTAGTAACACCTTCCCTATGCAAAAACCTCAACTTTGTCCGCTTATCTTTAGATCTTGAGTTGGAACCACAACTAGATGCTTTAATCACTAGAATTGCATATTTCCTTTATTGACTTTTATCATCTTTGATTGTTTTAATTGCTTTGTGGTTAGTGATTGCTAAAGCTTACTGTAATTGGACTTTCTTTCACTAAGTCCCTGTGATCGACCCCTGGAATTTCTTGCTTTTTACTACGATTGACCCGTACACTGCGGGTTCGCATCCTTGTTTTAAGCTTACGTCTAGGGTTATAAATTTAAAGCTTGCACACACCGTTTGGAGCGAACAAGTTTTTGGCGCCGTTGTCGGGGACTTGCTCTAGACCGAGCCGGTTGCGGTTTGCTTTCGGGGCACTTGCCCTTGTTGCTACTAACTACTCTTTCTATGAGTTTTGTAGTTTTCAGGATTTCCGATGACTACATTTGAACCAGCCTGGATAGCAAGACAAAGTGCTAGGGCGGACCATTATGAATACTTGGAGGAGAAGTACTCCTTCTATTGGTTCAACAATGAATGGGAAAGAGAAGAGGCCATTAAGCATGAACTTGCAATGTGGGATGAACTGAATGTCCCTAAAAAGATTTGTGAGCAACCCCTTGAAGATTCTCTTGAATCAAGATGGGAGAGGTTGATGAAGAAGGTGGAGGAGCTAAGGAAAGCACCCTATCCTATGCTAAGCCGGAAGAGGAGCATAAGGAAGTGCTGCAAGTTCCAAGCACCCCTCCAATCAAACCAGAAGTTTCTCCTGAAGCTTTTGAGGGAGAAGAAGATTTGGAAGATTTCGATCCAACTGTTGAGCCCTCGGCCGAGGTGAAAGAGAGATCGGCCGAGGTGGAGGAAAAATCTATAAAACTGGAAGATACAGAGAACCTTGGCCAAATTACTGAGACTATGGTCAAGGTGGAAGAAAGACCAGCTGAGTTGGGAGGGATTTCGTGCGTGGATTATCAACCCAACATGAAACTTGTCTCAAGCTTTGGAGAACTTTACAAGGTACATTCTCCTACTTCATTTGGAATCCCTATTAAAATTTCTGAATTTTTCAGGAATGCACCGGAGAGTTGGAGGTCTCTTCCGAAAGAACCTCCTAAGATCAAGATGAAATCTCCCTTGAAACTGTTGGAAGAAGATACTCCTTGGATTATAAGGAGTGGAGTTTGCAAGCACTACACCGTTAAGGCGATGAAGTGTCTCTTGTTCAAGTATGGGGTCCCTCGCATGCTAAGGACCTTGTACCATCCCCAAGCTAAAGATGGGGAAGCTATTAGGATTCTCGAGAAGTTGTTTTCTCGATCAAGGAAAGGATGGGACGACAGACTAAGTTATGTCCCACGGAAAAAGAGGAGGACCGGTAAGATCCCGGTGAGGACCAAACCGTACAAGCTTGTACGTAGGAGATCCTACCATTTGCCGGTGAAGTTAGGAACCGGAACCTTTTTGGGAGAGTTTTATTATGGATGTGATGAGCACTCCACGATATTCGAGGTACATTGAGTAATTCCATGCCGTATGGTCCAGCTAGCGACCTTAAACCAAGCGCTTCTTGGGAGGCAACCCAAGGTATTACTTTCTTTTCCCTTTCTAGCTTAGATAGTTTTGCTTTTGCTTTGCTTTGTTTTGTTTTTGGCATTCTAGACCGATAACAGGTGACATCTAAGGAAGGAGAACAAACCAGGAGCGTAACTGGAAGGACAGAAGTTCGAGAATTCGAGAAGACGAAGTTTGACTGAGGCACATCTCGGTTGTTGTCAGAGCACCTCGACCAAGATGATTCTTGAGCAACCGAGGCGACTAGGGTTTCTGAAGAACCACCTCGGTCAGTACCACCTCGGTCCAGTCGAGACCACCTCGACCGAGGTGACAGCAATTCCAGAAAGGGTATAAAAAGAGGAGAAATTTCTTTTTATCCTCTTTACCTACCCCCTCGACCGCGGCGACCATTTCACCTCGCCTCTTCGATTCTCGCTCTTTTTCGAAGATTTTCGCTTCCAAACCACGAGTAAAGCATAGAGGATCCCAGTGCAACGTCGATCTGCGAAGAAATCGAATCGAAACGGTCCGAACGAGGTAAAACGAGTACAAAACCCTAACCTCGCTGTTTTCGCTTCAATTTGGGATTGGATTGCCCTGCATTTGCTGAGAAACGGATTAAGTACCCCATAGGAACCAGTTGTAGTGATTTTGGGGGAAAAGAACTGGAAATTTTGAGGAAATTAGTTACGCAGTTTTCGCCTCGGTCCAGACGTGATGTGCCTCGGCCGAGGTGTTCTTGAGTGTTGTCAGACCGACCGAGGTGACCTAACAGTGAGAATTTGAAAATGAGTTCTGAGAGACGTCTTGCCATTAGGGATAGATCCTCCCCTTCCCCTTCTTCCTCTTCTTCCCGACCCTATCGCCCGGTGATCCACGAGCGACACCGGGTCGATTACGACCGTGTAGCAGCCCGTCTAGTGATAGCACCTCGCTTCTTGGACGTTTCAACCTTTGACTGTCTCCATGTGGATGGAGACCTTAGACGGATGATATCGGCGGTAGGATTGGATCAGTTTACTGAGATCCGCGCACCTGCCTATTTGGAGCCCACCTTAGAGTTCATTAGCTCGTTCACCTACCTCCCCATAGAGCGTTCTGTGAAGTACCGGTTGATGACGGAACTTCATAGTTCCACTAGAGTATTGGAGGGATATTTTTGGTTTCCCTGCCCCGACAGCTATTGATTTCCCGTCCCGATCTGTAGCTAGGGAGTTTTGGGGACAGATTTCTCACGTGGTTGAGCACGCAGATAGGTGGCGCCCTGGAGATTCCAGGGAGAAGGTCATCTTTCACTTAGCTTTTAGGTTAGCCCACCGCATTTTCAGCGAGACGCTTTTGGCGCGTACTGAGACGCCCCAGAAGGTCCGACAGGGAGAGCTGTTTAGCCTATATTGCATGGTGATTGGAGGGATCCCCGACTTTGGCTTGATGTTAGCAGAGGACCTGCACAAGATCAAGGCCAATGCGAAGGGGGACATCTGCTGCGGAGGACTTGTGACCCACATCGCCAGCTACCAGGACATGGATATCAGCGCTTGCACTATGGTGGCGGCTGCCAAGCCGCTTGGGCTGCAGGAGATGATCACTCGGCGGATTCTGGTTCCCCGAGGACTGACTACACCATACGTGGCTATGCCATGGGAGCTGACTGCACCGCAGGGGATCAGGTGGTCAGCACAGTTTACGGTTTATGACCCTCATTACTGGCAGACCGCCTGGGCCCCACTGATGGAGGATTATAGAGAGGCAGCAGCTGCCCCAGCTAAGGAGGAGGAGGTAGATGATGAGGAGACTACTGATGACAGGGATGGTGGAGTCCCGATGGATATAGGGACATATACTGCTGGGACGAGTGCGCCGGTTATTGATTTGGACGATGATGATACTGAGCCGGCACCTGTTGCATCACTATTGAGACCTGCTAGGCGTAGGGCACGCCGACATAGAGATCCAGAGGCTCACCGTCGGATCGATGATCTGACAGAGCAGATGATAGACTCTTATGCTGCTCTTATTGTGGACATCGATGAGAGATTTGCCACCCAGCACCGACAGATCGACAGTTGGACTCATCATATGCTAGAGATCCAGCATTATCAGCACAGGATGACGGAGATCCAGTTCCAGCAGACTATGGGTTATCCATTTGACCCATCTCAGTACCCATACGTGCCACCACCACCACCACCACCACCACCACCGGATCAGGATTATTGAGAGCTGCAGGATTTTCTTTCTTATTTTTATGCAGTTCAGCTTATTATCCGGTGAGTATTTATATTCCTTAGACTTATTTTGACCCACTGGGACAGTGTGTCCCAAGTATGGGGTGTTTATTGATGTATTATTTGACACTTATGTGATGTATGACTCTACTTGATCGGATATTTATTTATATTTATGCTTCAGTTTGCTTCTATGTGTTTATCTAAGACTGCATGCATACTTACAGGTTATTTGATTGAGAAAAACGTCGAAACTGAAAAAAAAAATTGGTTGTATAAAAAAAAAAAATTTGACCTCGATCGGGGCAGTTCTGGCCAAACGAGGTGTTTCACCTCGGTTGATCTAAGAACACCTCGACCGAGGTGGGTTAACTGAGGGTTTTCGAAACGATTTTTTGTGCTTCTTATCTGGATATGATCTCAGTGAAGATCTTGCTTACTGACTGGTTTTGAAATCTTTATGTGTTTGAAAGGTTTTATAATATGTTTAAGTTGCTAAATGCTTTGTTTGAAATTTTTGGCATGTTTAATACTTTGTTTTTATCCAAATTATGTTGAATTTGAAGGTTGACACCACGTTATGAGTTCTCTCACTTTCTTCCTGGAAAGACCAAGGCAATTCATTCTTCTCTCTTCTTCTTCTTGATCATGCTTAGCCCCTCATATACATTTTTTCCTCCCTTTACCTATCCGGGAATTTGGAAGCAAGCGAAGAGGTGAAAGCAAGTGAAGTTAAAGTTGAGAAGTTGGCTGGAAGTGAAAGTGTTAGAAAGCAATAAATAGGTTTGGGGAAGTCAATCATGATGATGAGTAACTCGGCACCATTCACATAGCCGGGTGTTTGTGTCTTGCCAAAGTCAGATTGAGCGATATTCCTAACGGATCATGGTATGTGCATCAAGGGTTTGATGCATCTCAAGAAATTGATGATTGCTGATTTTCTAGGCTTCGGTTATTGTGCACCTTTGTCCATGCATCCCAAAAAGTAAAGTAAAAGAAAAAGTGTGAAATAAGCAAAGCTTATTGGTGGAAGATGTTGAAAGTTAAAGTGAAAGTGAAGTATATCCTTTTCCCGGATTCTAGCACCACATTACCTTACATACATCCCTACCCTTCACGTTTCTTGACCTTTCTTTTGGGAAGCCCTTGAGACCTCGAGCTTGTTGATTGACTTAATGGTTTAAACTGGATTATGCATGATTAATTTCGATAATTATGACTTATTATGCATTCTACGATTTTATGCAAAGATGAACAACTTTCTTATATTTATAAAATGTTTTGATCATATTTTGATTTTAAATTCCATGAAGTATTCTCTTAGAGTGATCTATGATTGTAGCACACCATAAAAATGTTTTAAAAGACTTTTTCATTGATTTTCTTGACTTATAATCCATTCTATCTTGCCTTTTATATGCGGAACTTGCTTGGGGACAAGCAAGGGCTAAGTATGGGGTATTTTGATAGCATGAATTATAGTCTATATTTTGGGGTTTGTTTAGACGTTTTATCTTCAATAATCTGCATGTTTGTATGTATATTATGTGATTATATTACCATTTCATCTACCTTTGCGGGAATCGAGGTCTACACCTAGTTTTGTTGTAATCGTAGGTAAAATGGCACGTTTTGCATCAAAAAGGAGCAAAAGGAGCTATGGAGTCATTGGAGCTACATTCAGGAACATAAGGAAACATCCAGGAAGCATAGCCATGGATTAAAGATTTACTTTGGACCAGATTTGAGAGATTTCACATTCAGTTGTGATTCACCTCGGTTGACTACAGAGTCACCTCGACCGAGGTGATCCAGAGAAGTCGACACGACCGAGGCGAACACCTGGGACGCGGCGAGAATATTTTATTCTTGGCTGAGATCTTTTATCTTTGGAAAGAGATCTTATATTTTTGGGTTTGGCTCCAGGAAGGAAGAAGATATGCTAGATCATATATTTTACCTATTTTTATGGGAAGAGATCTTTCTAAGATATCTTATCTTTAGAGGGTATTTTTCCTATAAAAAGGGTCGGATTTCCCACAAATCCACAACCCACTTACCCTGCATACATCCGCATACAGTTGGAGATCCCGCCTAGCACACAACAACCATACTCCAGTGGGGAGATTTGAAGAACCTTTTTGAAGGTTGAAGAAGGAAGATTGTAGCTTTTATAGCTTTTGAAGGGTTTTTGTAAGATCATCTTAGATTCCCTTCCTTGTTGTTTGTCTTGTTGGATTTCTATCCAAGGAACGCTTTGTTGTGATATTTGATTCAGTTATTGAAGTCTTTTTATTAAATTCTTCTTGTTCAAATATTCACTTTCTTCCCATATATTTGATTAATACTTTCATGATGATGAGTGGCTAATCTCTTTGTGTGATTCTAGGGTGATTGGCTGAAGGTTGTGGGAAAAACAATGATAGAATGATCTTAATCACAGTAGGACCCTGAAAGTTCGAGTATTTAACCTTAACACTAAGCATCTCGCTCAATCGATGAACATCTCGTCCGGGGTGGAATTCGTCTGACCGAGGTGACTTATCTGATCCGAAACTGAGAGTTAAGTGATAGAGTTTGCCAAATCCTATTCTTATTACACCTTTCCTGGTTCAATGCAAGCTTAGGATGAGACTTACCCGGTAATTCCTTTGTTTGTTTACCAAAGATCATAAGTATAGGTAATAAAGGTTTATCCTTTATTGGGGTTTGAGTGTGCTTTCATTCCATCTTTGTGAGTTAGCCTAAGACTTACCCGGTAAAGGTTGATTCTATTCCCTTAGGTGGTGTGTTTGTTTGAGGTTATAGTTCTTTATCTTAATTCCTTGAGACTTACCCGGTAATAGGAGTTACGGTTTAGATTAGTGAATAGTGAGACTTACCCGGTGATCTATTCCACTTTAGTAACACCTTCCATATGCAAAAACCTCAGCTTTGTCCGCTTATCTTTAGATCTTGAGTTGGAACCACAACTAGATGCTTTAATCCCTAGAATTGCATATTTCCTTTATTGACTTTTATCATCTTTGATTGTTTTAATTGCTTTGTGGTTAGTGATTGCTAAAGCTTAACGTAATTGGACTTTGTTTCACTAAGTCCCTGTGATCGACCCCTGGAATTTCTTGCTTTTTACTACGATTGACCCGTACACTGCGGGTTCGCATCCTTGTTTTAAGCTTACGTCTAGGGTTATAAATTTAAAGCTTGCACACACCGTTTGTAGCGAACACTTTCCGAGGTCCCACCCTCGGAATATCACTCTATGACCCTCCTCACTGGCGGCGGTCACTGTCCTCCTACCAATGCCTAAGACTGCTCCATGTTTCTTCATCCAATCTATCCCTAAAATCACATCCTCATGAGCTAAGGGCATGACTAGAAAATTTATTAGCCAGTCTCGATCTCCCATGCGAACAGGACATCCATAGATCTCTCTAGTCCCTCTTACCTTACTCCCATCAGGTAAGCCTATCATAAAAGGTATCCCCTCTACAGTAGTTAAGGACAACGTATCTACGCATGCATCAGATATGAAGGAGTGTGTAGCACCCGTATCAAATAAAACTCGTATTGGTAAGTCATGGATCTGGATCGTACCTGTGGCAGTCGGTGCATCTGGCTTATCAGCGTCCCTCAACTGAAACACCCGTGCCTGAGCTCCTCTAGTATCAGCTACACTGCCACGTCCTCTGCCCTGACTTGATCCCTGCATAGAGCTCTGTGAAGATGTGTGTCCTAGAGCCTTGTAAGACTGCTGCTGACCAGGGGCTCGGTACTGCTACTGCTGACTCGGAGCTCGGTACTGTGGTTGTCTCTGTAAACTCCCTGATAGACCTGCAGGGGAAGAACCCTGCTGAGATGGAGCCTTGCCCTGGCGGCAGAATGCAGCCCTATGTCCAACCTTGCCGCACTGGAAGCAGGTCACTGACGGCTTCGTGCAGTTCGATCGGATGTGTCCATAGCCACTGCAGTTGTGGCACTGTAAGCCACCAGCTGAAGTCTGACCAGTAGCGGTATGGCTATGTCGCCCCTGAGTCTGTCCCCGTCCAAAAACAGCTCCTCCTGTACTACCACTAGCATATCCTATCCTCTACCGCTTATCCGGCCTGTCTGACTGAGCAGCTCTCCTCTGGACTGGTCTGTCTCTCTCATATGCAGACGCCCTATCCTGATAGTATGACAGAGTCTCACAACGAAATCCTGCCAGATAGGAACGAGTGCTCTCCCTCAATCTCCGTGAAAAGAGATACACATACTGCTCCTCAGGAGGTGCAGCTGGTCCAAGTAGTGTCAGTTCCTTCTGGAACTTCTTGATGGCAGCAGCAATCGAAATGTCCTCAAATCCTGCCTCAATGAAGTGATGAAACCTCTCTCTCCTCAACGAGACAGGGCAGTATCTGTCTCTAACAATGCTCCTCATCTGCTCCCAACTGGTGACTCGACTACGTATGGTCCGCCACCAACAATGAGCATCCTCAGTGAAACATGTCTGCACCAAATCCACTTGTCGATCCTCTGGGCAACGTATCACCTCTAATGTAGTCTCTACCTGTCCAATCCAGTGCTCCACCTCCAGTCCTATCTCTCCACTAAATGAGGGGATCTTCTGAGAGTTGAAAGCTTTCAACCATTCATCCGGCCTCGGTGCTCTAGTCCCAGTAGGAGCTCTATCAACCACAACTCTCCTCTCATGTACAGCCGGCACCTGAGGCACTCCCTGTGTCACCTGAACAGACCTAGCCGGTACTGGTGGTACCTGGGTAAGTCTCTCTGTTCTAGCAGCCTCCTCCATACGCTCGACGTATGCTCGGTACTCTCTGTACTCAGTTGCTCCATTGGAAACATGTCCTGACTCCGTCGAACGTGCTCTCTGTGCTCCAGACCTAGCAACGGTCTCATTCCTGACCTCGGGACCTACACTCTCAGCCACCTCCTCCACTCCAGCATCTAGCATGATCACTGCTGGTGGATCCTCTCGAGGAGCTCGACCTCGACCTCGTGCTAGTGGAGGTACACCTCCACGGCCGCGTCCTCTAACTATAGGGGTCCCAACTCCCCTACCTGGTCCAGCTGGAGGGAGAGGTGGACGACCTCTACCTTGACCAGTAGCTAGCGTAGCTCTAGTACGTGCCATATGCGCGAGGAATAACAACTATAAATATAAACTAGCTAATAAGTCCAACTACAGTAAAACCTAAAGTCCAAACTAAGCATACTGAGATCCGCGGTAGTAGTGGTGGTCAGCCATACTTTTCTATTCCCAACCAGACTATGCATGCCTTTGAAAACAAAAAAAAAATTCTTTTTAAAACTCAGATCCCTTTTGGGTTCTGCTTAATACTTATTCGGTCTTTCAGAAGATTTCAAGTGCCATTGTTGCCAACCTAGAGCTCTGATACCATGTTGTAACACCCCGAATTCTCAAAACTCGGAACGTTACTGGTTAGGACCTCACAATGGGTCCCGACCTCAGTTTGACAACAATATTACTAGGATCTTGCAACAAGACACAAATAAGGAAAACCGAAATTCATGGAATGGTATTTTTAAGATAATGAATGCAACACGGTCTAGCAGCCTATAGTACTTAAACAAGGAAAAAACGAACAACTGTCTGAACAAAAGAAAGAACGACAACCAACAACCCCAACCCCCACTCTAAGGAGTACGGAGATCCGGCTGACCACTACTTCCGGATCACTCAGCTGCTGGTCTAACCTGCGGTAAATCTAAAAACACAACAAAAGAAACCATTAGCTAGTTATCTAAATATTAGGAGAATAATAATAGCACACACACACATAAAAGAATAAGCACCCATCATGCTTTCAAACAAGTCCATTTATTATCTTAAGTTAAGTTACTCATTCACGCTAATGATACTTATTTTGTGACACGAGGGATTCCCAAACCTTGCCTCCGCCCCCGTGTAACCATTAGGAATGGATCCGATGCATCTCACCTTGTACCTGCCTGGTCTGGGTATAGAGAACCTCTCAGTCTCCTATCAGAGCTAGGCAGTGATGTCACGGCCTGTTATACATACACTTGGGCCTTAAACATAATAATAACGGTCGTCCTAACAAGTTGTTATTATTATAACCATGCACATCGCACACACACAACCACTATCACTCAACTAATATCTAGAAATTGGCTAAGTAAGTCGCAAGGACTTACCTGAGTCAAACACACTCTAACAAGTCTCAAATCGGTCCGTACTCGTGGTAACTCAAACGCCTGTTAAATAAGGCATGTGGATCAGAATCTCATCCAGATGTCCAACCTCATATGAAGGAATTACGGAAAAAGCTCTCTTACGGTAAAATACCATTTTACCCTTAGTGTCAACATTCTCAAAGTTTGTTCTTGACATCTACTAATTTCTTTTAGAACTTATTTTCCATAAAAAAATGTGTCTCTCGGATAGCTACTTATAGATTATAAGTTCAAAACTCGAATCAACCGAAAAAGGACAACACTCCTCCTCCTTCCCGGTTACTATCTACTACATATATTATCCGTAATATATACTTTAACCTTTCTCCTCAACTCAATTATTTAATTATGTAACTATTCGGTACATATATATATATATATATATATATCTACATATTTTTATTTCCCATCTCGTACGGATATATGTAAACTTACGTATATGAGTATATAGATTCTTATATGTACACTTATGTATATAAGTCCCAAAATTCCAACCTATTCATATATATATATATATATATATATATATATATATATATATATATATATATATATATATATATATATATATATATATATATATATATCTCATTTATATCTTACTCCCATTTTTTTTTTCAAAGCACGGTAGTGCAATATGTATACCCTTATACACTATACTTGTACAAATATATATATATATATATTATATATATATATATATGTACCGAATAGTTATATATATATATATATATATATATATATATATATATATATATATATATATATATATATATATATATATATATATATATATTTGTACAAGTATAGTGTATAAGGGTATACATATTGCACTACCGTGCTTTGAAAAAAAAAATGGGAGTAAGATATAAATGAGATATATATATATATATATATATATATATATATATATATATATATATATCTCATTTATATCTTACTCCCATTTTTTTTTTCAAAGCACGGTAGTGCAATATGTATACCCTTATACACTATACTTGTACAAATATATATATATATATATATATATATATATATATATATATATATATATATATATATCTTCATACTCCTCTCGTACACATTTATATACTTATAGTTCCGCACCCTTATACACATATGAGTCTAGATTCAACAACAACAGAGTATCAAGGAGGTCCAAAATGCTCGGTTATCTCGACACCACCGCAGAGAAACAGAGAGACGAAAGAAGCCTTACCGGCGTCATAGTCCGGCAGGGAGGTCCTGGTATCTGCGGTCAAGGCGGCGGGGCTCCTGGCGGTCCTCTCTTCCGGCGGTTCGGGTTCGTCTTCTCGGCGCAGGGGGTGGCGAAGAGGGGCGTATAATAGCCTCCGGTGAACATCCGCTGCAAAACTCCGACAAGCTTGGCGGCGCAAGGTCGACTGGTAGAGGACGTTCAACCCGTTTCAGGACGCTGCAGGCGGCTCCGGCGCAAGGCGGTAGGGGCGTTAGGCGGCAAGGGCCTGTAGTCGAGGGCGGTGAAGAGAGGGGCGGTTTAGTCCGGCGAACAGAAACGGAAGAGGGAGAAGAGGGCGGACGACTCACCTGCTGCTTGAAGATCCTCGTAGCGTCGTCGATCGGCACTGCTGCAAGTCTCCTCCGGTGTTGCGTTTGCTGTTGCGATCGTTCGTACAGAGAGGGAGTGGGGAAGAGCAGCGGCAGTACAAATGAGGGAAATAGATTAGGTTTAGATTAGGTTTAAACATATAATTAGGTTAGGGTTAGGATTAGATCAAGGAGATGGGTTGGTGGGCTGTAAATGGGCCTAGAAGTGGGCCACCTCCGGCCTGCTCTCTCATTAAAAAAAAAAAGGATACGAAAACTCGTTACTCGTCCCGGATTTCCGGTTATATGCGGGAATTTATATAATACGGAATTATATTCTGTATTATATAAATTATTATTTGATTTTATTTATTTATTTATTTAAGATTGACGTATCGGAATTCGGTTAAATTCAGGTTTAACGGAGTTTAAAATTTTCGGTTATTACAATTCGATCCATTAAACTCCGCATTAAGCACAATTGGAGAGACCGGTCGGCTTCCACGCTTGATATGGCTCGTATGTTGAACATCAATTTCACCTAATTCCTCTGATCTACTCCTTTTCCTTTTAGTCTTTGAACCTGATGTTGATAAGGTTTCTCCTACAGGCTAAATCTCTATGTTTGTATGCCCTTGGGACTGAACGTGTTACCTTGTACATTCTTTCCACCCATCAATACAATTAACCTTTCAAAAAAAAACAAAAAAAAAAAACAACTCCACAATCACCATTTCCTAGACGTCCTCCGGCTGCAACATGATCAAGAACAACCACAATCCCATTCTCAACCTTCTCAAGAGCCATCTCAGATGAAGACTCATTGAACCGCTTGTCACTGAAGAAAGACCTATGGATCTTCCTGTGTGCCAACCATTCCTTACCTTCATGTTAAAAAACCCGTCTCCAAACCCGTCTTCCTGTGTGCCAACCATTCCTTACCGTCCAGTAAAAAAACCCGTCTCCAAACACAATCCCATTCCCCTAGGAAAGTTGGAGAATCTCGAGATCGACGTGTACTAGACATTGGCAGGGTCAATGGTGAATAGTAGGTTAAGGTTCATGAACCACGGACCCTTGATGGGGACCGTGGATTGGCCAGACTCATTCATCACTACGCTGCCCCAATCCAAAATATTGCTGAAATTGGTTACTAGGGCAGGTAGCATCGTTTATATATATTTACAGATTATCTACAGAATGTGATGCATGTTTCTGTATAAAAACTAATTTTGAACGTGAAGTTCATCCTAGCATCAGTTGTTATAATATTGAAACTAACAATTGTTTATATATATTGTAACACCCCAAGTTTTACAACTCGGGGAATTACTGGTTAGGACCTCACAGTGGTTCCCGACCTTAGTTTGACAACAACTTAACACGATCTTACAACAAGGCACAAATAAGGAAAAACCGGAAATCATAAATTAAGTCTTCGTAACTTTATGAATGTGACCAGAAGAACCAACATCCGGAAAACATAAAGTAATAACAACGGATAAAAGAAACCAAGATCCAAACTGGAAAGCCCACAAATAAAGAAACTGCAACACGCCCTAAAAGTACGACACCCCGGCTGACCACTACCATCCGGATCACTTGGCATCTGCTCTAACCTGTGGTACATCAACACAACATATCAACTGTTAGCTAACTATCCAAATATAATCAGAAAATAATAATAGCACAACCACACTCAAGATAATATACACAAACAACATGCTGGCACACAACCGATTATTATCTATTACTTAGGTGATTCATCTTATTCAATTTTACAGTTGTGGCACGAGAATCTTAAGAGTTCTTGCCTCCGTTCCTTATCCAACTGGGTGTAGGTCTAGCTTACCTCCGCCGGTAGCATCACTACAAACCGAGTGTGGACTAGTCCCTAAAGAAACCCCCAGCGCCCTCAAGCTAACTGAGCAGAATGCCACCGCCCGTTACTCTTAGGCCAAGTATAGGTCGGTAAATATTTATCACAACCTATAATTCTAAACATCTCAATCATACACCACTATCATTATTCATACTCATATTCAAAAATCAGCTAAGTAAGCCCAAAGGACTTACTTGAATAAATCTCGACTCTTTGTAAACTCAACTCGCTCTGTAACTACAGCAACTCAGTTGTCTGCCAAAGGAGACAAGTGCATCAGCACACTCCAAAGTAATTAGAAGTCTAAGACTTCTAAGATAGAAGATCGTAAAAGAACAGAACCGGTTACAGTACTAATTTATGGTAAAATGACCATTTTACCCTTGGTTCCGAAGATTCCCAAAAATCTACAATTCATGCCTAAACTCTTATTTAAATCTAAAAAGTCATATTCTAACCCCTAAAGATGAGTTTGGTTACAACTAGCGATTTACCCTTTTTCTTATTTTCCGAAAGCTCATTAAGGTCCAACTTCTGCTTCAAATACGAAACTCAAATAATTTTCCAAAAAAATTCTAAAATAATTCTTAAGGGTATTTGTGATACCCAACTACTCATAGGATCAAGAATCTCTTAAAACTAATCAACCATGACTCTTACACAATTTCTTAAAGTTGGGTTAAAACTAGTATTTCTATACTTAGCCAAAATAATACCCCTGTTGGAAAACAACCCTACAACCCTACTTGGAGGCCTCATAGATTCTAATCCGACCGTTAACTCGTTCCCAAATTTTAACACCATATACTACGTATAACATTCTACGACATATCAAAAATTCAACGGTGGATGATCACCCTAGTGCACCAAAAATCCATTCTAAACACAACAGTTCAAAGCTGAAAAAAACAGTTAAGCAGGAGGTCTCAACTTCGACTCACACTGCCAGTAGTTCCTCCATTTATTCTACCTAAAGGTCCTCAGTTCGAAACTTACAAGCCTCGGTCCAAGCCTACAATAAACTAATCAGAAACCTATGTTAAACTAAGTGTAGACTCTTACCGGTTACATTTAGGAGGATGTGTTGTTGTTGGTTCCGATCTGTACCAATAATCCGAGAGTGCTGGCTGATTCCACTGCTGCAACGGTTGTGGGTTCGATCGTCATAGAAAAGGAGGGTGATGAGTCACTGTAACCCTGACAGCAAGGAAGTAACAGAAGGTGGAAGGGATTGGTCTTACCCGTAGGGACAGAGGGAGGTGTGGGTTCGTTCGATCGTTGAGGTTGAGGTTGTTTGCCAACTGCGACGAGTCCAGGCGACCCAGGTTCTGTGCATTCGTATAGTCGATGAGCACATAGGGAATCAAGAGAGGGAAAGAGGGACAACGATGCTCACCTACGATGGATGATGCTGAGTACCGAAGTCCGGGCTCCGGGGCAACCGGTGGAAGGTGTAGATGCTACAGCAGGTCCGATCTGAATGAAGAGGCGTCAACTTGAGGGAGGTAGCCGCTGTAAGTCTGCTGTCGACGAAAGGTAGGGAGGGAATGAGGTTTACTTGTGTATCTAGACGAAATAATGGATTTGATTGCGTAAGGAAAGAAGATCCGGAGGGCTTGAACGTCTGCGAAATTCCAGGGCAGTTCCGATCCTTTGTAACGTCCATCATCAGACGTGGAAAACGGTAGGAGAGCTGGAGCGTTCTTGGGCTGGCGAAGGGTGATGGCCGGCTCCTCTCTTCAAGCTGTTTGGCTGGACAAGCTACTGGGCCAGCACACTCACTAATAGGCGGCTGCATCAGGGCAAAAGTGGGCTGAAAACAAGGTAATAAGGCAATGGGTAATGTTGTCAAGGTTTGTCATCACCTTGTCAAAACATGTCATGGCCTTGTCAAGCCCATGCATGGCCTTGTCCTTATCTTGTCATGGTCTCGTCAAAACTCGTCATGTCTCGTCTTGATCTCGTCATTAGGACGTCATGACCTTGTCAAAGACAAGTCATGTTATAAATTAGGGTTTGATGGATTAGGGTTTACTATAAAAATCTTATCATTTTATGTGAAGTGGTGTTACATAAAATGATAAAATTTTCGAGATATTGAGTCCGACTAAGTAGACAGATAGGGATCAACGGGTCGAAATTCGGTTTGCCACGAAAATAAACAGAATAAAAATTCCAAATATTACAATAGTACCCCCTTAAAATAAGTTTTGTCCCGAATCTTAGAATAAGGTATCTACCAAAAACATTCTCACCCTCAAATTGTATATTCTGGCCTCACTCAAATTTTAATCTCGTTTTTCTAGCATGCAAAACTACTTACGCCACTTATTCAGACATCACATAAATATAAACACTCATTTTAACATATAGTCACAGAAGTCATTTAGAATATCGTCTAATTACTAACCCGTCGGTACTGAGGTAGCGGCTAACTCCGCAAGGAACTCAGGATAGTTACGTCTAATACTCTCCTCTGTCTCCCAGGTAGCCTCATCGGCTCCTCGTCTAGACCACTGAATCCTCAACATCGGTATCTCCTTAGAACGCAGACGTCTAGTACTACGCTCTAGGACAGCTACTGGGTACTCCACAAAAGTGTGAACTGGCTCGACTATCAGATCCTCACGACTGATGATGTGTCTAGGATCCGGTATGTACTCTCTCAGCTGAGATACATGAAAAACTAGATGGACCCCCTCCTATCTCGGTGGCAATGCTAATCTATAAGCAACCTCCCCGACTCTCTCCAAGATCTCAAATGGGCCGACATATCGGGGACTCAGCTTTCCCTTAATGCCGAAACGCCCGACGCCTCTCGTCGGTGACACTCTCAACCACACCTATGTACCGACTCTAAACTCCAGTGGTCGACGCCTCTTGTCGTCGTAGGATTTATGACGACTCTGAGCTGCTAACATCCGCTCTCGGACTAAGGCAATCCGGGCGATGTCATCAAGTATCTGATCTGGAGCTACTCCCTCAGCTCTGCTAGGCTCGTCCCAGAACAATGGTGTGCGACATCTCCGTCCGTACAAAGCCTCATAAGGCGTCATCCCAATAGACGCGTGCTAGCTATTATTATATGAAAACTCTACTAGTTGGAGATGATCTGGCCATACCTATCCCCAATCTAGTACACAAGCCCGCAACATGTCCTCTAATGTCTGGATGGTCCTCTCAAACTGACCGTCAGTCTGTGGGTGGTAGGTGATGGTAAAGTGGAGACTCGTCCCCAAAGCAGTATGTACCTGCTGCCAAAATCTCGAGGTGAAACGTCCATCTCTGTCGGAGACGATAGTCCTCGGTACCCCATGAAATCTCACAATGTGTCTTGTGAACTCCTCAGCTAGACGACTCACCGGCCACGTTTCCTTTATCGGAATGAAACGTGCGGTCTTCGTCAGACGGTCTACCACTACCCAAATAGCATCAAAACCTCTGCTGAGTCTCAATCCG
The DNA here is from genome assembly GCA_033239125.1 of Fagopyrum homotropicum. Taxonomy (NCBI): domain Eukaryota; kingdom Viridiplantae; phylum Streptophyta; class Magnoliopsida; order Caryophyllales; family Polygonaceae; genus Fagopyrum; species Fagopyrum homotropicum. The sequence goes on along the minus strand of BSWB01000007.1, from coordinate 23,566,517 downwards.
GTGACAAAGTCCATAGATACATCCTCCCACTTCCACTGTGGTACTAGCAGTGGGTGGAGCTCTCCTCCGGACCTACGATGCTCATTCTTGACCTGTTGACAAGTCGCACACTGAGCTACATACCGAGCCACATCGGGCTCAAACCACCCCACCAAAAGGAACGTCTCACGTCCTTGTACATCTTACTCGCTCCAAGATGTACGGAGTATGGGGTAGCGTGAGCCTCACCTAATATCCTCTGTCTCAACTCACTATCCGATGGCACACAGATGCGGTCCTGACGTATCATCACTCCATCGATACCAATAGTGAACTGAGGTGCCTTATCTCGTGACATCCGGTCTCGGATCCGGGTCAAAGTCGGACAAGTCTCCTGCATCTGTCGGATCTCCCCCAACAGATCAGGAAGTAACTCTAAGGTAGCCAACTGATGAGCTGTTTCGGGGAACTGGATCTCTACCTCCAACCAAGCTAAGTCTCTCTGTAATTGTGGTTGTACTGTCAACCGGGCTATCGCCTTCTCCCGAGGCGTCTTCCGACTCAAAGCATCAGCAACTGCATTCGCCTTCCCGGGGTGGTAGAGAATCTTAAGGTCAAAATCCTCGATTAACTCTAGCCACCACCTCTGGCGGTTATTCAACTCCCGCTGAGTGAATATGTACTTCAGACTCTTATGGTCTGTGAAGATCTGATAGGTCGTCCCATAGAGATAGTGACGTCAGATCTTAAGAGCATGTACTACTGCAGCTAACTCTAGGTCATGGGTGGGGTAGTTCTTCTCATACGTCTTCAGCTGTCTCGACGCATATGCTATGACCTTACCCCTCTGCATCAAGACACACCCCAAGCCCAGCTTGGATGCGTCACTGTACACTACAAAGTCCTCTGTACCCTCAGGTTGTGCTAAAATCGGAGCGGACGTCAATCTCCTCTTCAGCTCTTCAAAACTCTGCTGACACGGCTTAGACCAGACGAAATGAGTAGTCTTCCTCAGAAGACAAGTAAGTGGTCGGGCAATCAGGGAAAACCCTTCCACAAATCGGCGGTAATAACCTGCCAATCCAAGAAAGCTGCGAACCTCCTTAACATTCTTCGGAGGTTGCCAAGAAGACACCGACTCAATCTTCGCCGGATCGACCTTAATCCCCTCAGCAGTCACTACATGGCCTAGGAAAGCCACCTCTGACATCCAGAACTCGCACTTGGATAGTTTAGCATATAGCTGGCTATCCTGTAGAATCTGTAATACTGTCCCCAAGTGCCCGGCATGCTCCTTGCGACTCCTAGAGTAAACTAGGATGTCGTCAATGAAGACACTACAAACTGGTCTAAGAAGTCGATGAAAATCCCGTTAATCAACTCCATAAATACTGCTGGCGCATTAGTGAGCCCGAGTGGCATCACTACAAACTCATAGTGGCCATACCTAGTCCGGAATGTCGTCTTAGGTATGTCCTGGTCTCTCACCCTCAGCTGGTGATAACCCGATCTCAAGTCTATCCTCGAGAACACTGACGCTCCATGCAGCTGGTCCAGCAAATCATCTATGCGAGGCAGTGGATACTTTTTCTTGATGGTGACCTTGTTCAACTCCCTGTAATCAATGCACAGCCTCATCGATCAATCCTTCTTCCTCACAAATAATATTGGTGCTCCCTAGGGAGAAACACTAGGGCGTATGAAGCCCTTCTCTACTAACTCCTCTAACTGCTTCTTCAGCTCAAGCAGCTCTATCGGTGCCATACGGTACGGGGCCTTCGAGATCGGTCTCGTGCCCGGCTCTAACTCAATGCTGAAATCAACACTCCTCTGTGGGGGTAGCCCTGACAGGTCATCACTGAATACCTCTGCAAACTCGCATGCAACTGGTATCTCCTCTACTGTCAGGCTCTTGCGCTCCTTCATGGCATAACACCAAAAGGCTTCGCAACCCTGTGCTATCAATCTCGCTGCTCTCATTGCGTTGATAACTGTGCCGGACTTTCCGAGATCCCAACCTCGGAATATCACTCTGTGACCCTCCTCAGTGGCGACAGTCACAGTTCTCCTACCAATGTCTAAGACAGCTCCATGTCTAGTCATCCAATCTATCCCCAAAATCACGTCTTCATGTGCTAAGGGCATGACAAGAAAATTTACCAACCAATTCCGGCCAACCAGATGAATAGGGCAGTTATAAATCTCTCGGGATCCTCTAACCTTACCCCCATCCGGTAACCAAACCACAAAAGGTATGCCCTCTACTGTAGCTAAGGACAACCTATCTACGCATGCATCTGATATAAAGGAGTGCGTAGCACCCGCATCAAATAAAACTCGCACAGGTAAGTCATGGGTCCAAATAGTACCTGTGGCTGCGGGTGCTGCAGGCTGCTCAGTGCTCCTCAGCTCGAACACTCTCGATGGTCCTCCTCTGGTGTCAGTGGTACTACCACGTCCATTGCCACGACCTGATCCCTGTGCAATACTATATGAAGCAGGATGTCCTGGAGCCCGGTACTGTTGTTGCTGCTGACTCGGTGCTCGGTACTGAGGAGGTCTCTGTCCACTCCTCTCAGCACTTGCAGGAGAAGATCCCTGCTGTGAAGGAGCTCTACCTTGACGGCAGAAAGTAGCCCTGTGTCCCGGCTTCCCGCAAGTGAAGCATGTAGTAGGCGGCCTCTTGCAGTCTGTCTTAATATGATCACGGCTACCACAGTTAAAGCATTGTCGATCTCTACCGGAAGTCTGAACTGTAGGGTGGTAGCTGGATCTCCCTTGAATCTGTCCTCGCCCATAACCTGCTACTACTGCACTACTACCAGCATGTCTTGTCTTCTGCCGCTTATCCGGCCCACTAGACTGAATTGCTCTCCTCGAAACTGGCCAATCTCTCTCATATGCAGAGGCCCTATCCTCATAGTCAGACAAAGTCTCGCAGCGAAATCCTGCCAGATAAGATTGGGTACTCTCTCTCAATCTCCTGGAGAAGAGGTAAACATGCTGCTCTTCTGGAGGTGCAACTGGCCCAAGTAGGGTCAACTCCTTCTGAAACTTTTTATGGCAGCAGCAATCGGAATATCCTCAAATCCCGCCTCAATGAAATCCTGAAACCTCTCTCTCCTCAGCGAGATAGGACAGTACCTCTCTCTAACAATGCTCCTCATTTGCTCCCAACAAGTGACTCGGCTACGAATGGTCCGCCACCAGGAATGAGCATCCTCCGTGAAACATGTCTGCACCAAATCCACATGTCGATCCTCTGGGCAACGTATCGCCTCTAAGGCAGTCTCTATCTTTCCAATCTAGTGCTCCACCTCTAACCCTATCTCTCCACTGAATGAGGGAACCTTCTGAGAGTTGAAAGCCTTCAACCACTCATCCGGTCTCGGTGCTCTAGACCCAGCAGGCGCTCTATCAGCATTAACTCTCCTCTCAAGTATAGCCGGCACCTGAGACACTCCCTGTGTCACCTGAACTGACCTAGCCGGTACCACCGGTGGTACGTGGGTGAGTCTCTCTACTCTGGCAACCTCCTCCATACGCTCGACGTATGCTCTGTACTCTCTGTACTCAGATGCTCCAATAGAAACACGTCCTGACTCAATCGAACGTGCTCCCTACGCTCCAACCTAGCGGCGGTCTTATGCCTGACCTCGGGACCTACACTCTCAGCAACCTCTTCCACAACAGCATCTAGCATGCTCGCTGCAGGTGGATCTTCTCGAGGGACGCATCCTCGACCTCTCCCTAGTGGAGGTCTAACTCCACGACCACGCCCTCTAATAGCAGGGGTCCTATCAGCTCGATCCTGTCTAACTGGAGGAAGGGGGGACGACCCCTACCTCGGCCAGTAGCTGGTGTAGCCCTAGTACGTGCCATCTGCACGAGCGATAACAACTACAGTTATAATCTAATCTAATCTATCATAAGCAGTAAAAGTCTAAAGTAAAAAAAATGCTAAGAATACCGAGATCCGCAGAGGTAGTGGTGGTCGTCCGTACTTTCTATCCCAACCCGACTATACGTGCATTTTAAAACCAAAATTCCTTTGGAAAACTCAGAACCCTTTCGGGTTCTGCTGATTTACTTATATGACCCTTTTAGAAGATTTCAAGTGCCATTGTTGCCAACCTAGACCTCTAATACCATGTTGTAACACCCCAAGTTTTACAACTCGGGGAGTTACTGGTTAGGACCTCACAGTGGGTCACGACCTTAGTTTGGCAACAACTTAACAAGATCTTACAACAAGGCACAAATAAGGAAAAACCGGAAATCATAAATTAAGTCTTAGTAACTTTATGAATGTGACCAGAAGAACCAACAGCCGGAAAACATAAAGTAATAACAACGGATAAAAGAAACCAAGATCCAAACTAGAAAGCCCACAAATAAAGAAACTACAACACGCCCTAAAAGTATGACACCCCGGCTGACCACTATCATCCGGATCACTCGGCATCTGCTCTAACCTGTGGTACGTCTACACAACATATCAACTGTTAGCTAACTATCCAAATATAAGCAGAAAATAATAATAGCACAACCACACTCAAGATAATATACACTAACAACATGCTAGCACACAACCGATTATTATCTATTACTTAGATGATTCATCTTATTCAATTTTACAGTTGTGGCACGAGAATCTTAAGAGTTCTCGCCTCCCTTCCTTATCCAACTGGGTGTAGGTCTAGCTTACCTCCGCCGGTAGCATCACTACAAACCGAGTGTGGACTAGTCCCTAAAGAAACCCCCAGCGCCCTCAAGCTAACTGAGTAGAATGCCACCGTCCGTTACTCTTAGGCCAAGTATAGGTCGGTAAATATTTATCACAACCTATAATTCTAAACATCTCAATCATACACCACTATCATTATTCATACTCATATTCAGAAATCAGCTAAGTAAGCCCAAAGGGCTTACTTGAATAAATCTCGACTCTTTGTAAACTCAACTCGCTTTGTAACTGCAGCAACTCAGTTGTCTGCCAAAGGAGACAAGTGCATCAGCACACTCCAAAGTAATTAGAAGTCTAAGACTTCTAAGATAGAAGATCGTAAAAGAACATAACTGGTTACAGTACTAATTTATGGTAAAATGACCATTTTACCCTTGGTTCCGAAGATTCCCAAAAATCTACAATTCATTCCTAAACTCTTATTTAAGACTAAAAAGTCATATTCTAACCCCTAAAGATGAGTTTGGTTACAACTAGCGATTTACCCTTTTTCTTATTTTCCGAAAGCTCATTAAGGTCCAACTTCTGCTTCAAATACGAAACTCAAATAATTTTCCAAAAAAATTCCAAAATAATTCTTAAGGTTATTTGTGATACCCAACTACTCATAGGATCAAGAATCTCTCAAAAATAATCAACCATGACTCTTACACAATTTCTTAAAGTTGGGTTAAAACTAGTGTTTCTATACTTAGCCAAAATAATACCCCTGTTGGAAAACAGCCCTACAACCATACTTGGAGGCCTCATAGATTCTAATCCGACCGTTAACTCGTTCCCAAATTTTAACACCATATACTACGTATAACAGTCTACGACATATCAAAAATTCAACGGTGGATGATCACCCTAGTGCACCAAAAATCCATTCTAAACACAACAGTTCAAAGCTGAAAAAAACAGTTAAGCAGGAGGTCTCAACTTCGACTCTCACTGCCAGTAATTCCTCCATTTATTCTACCTAAAGGTCCTCAGTTCGAAACTTACAAGCCTCGGTCCAAGCCTACAATAAACTAATCAGAAACCTATGTTAAACTAAGTGTAGACTCTTACCGGTTGCAGTTAGGAGGATGTGTTGTTGTTGGTTCCGATCTGTACCAATAATCCGAGAGTGCTGGTTGATTCCACTGCTGCAACGGTTGTGGGTTCGATCGTCATAGAAAAGGAGGGTGATGAGTCACTGTAACCCTGACAACAAGGAAGTAACAGAAGCTGGAAGGGATTGGTCTTACCCGTAGGGACAGAGGGAGGTGTGGGTTCGTTCGATCGCTGAGGTTGAGGTTGTTTGCCAACTGCGACGAGTCCAGGCGACCCAGGTTCTGTGCATTCGTATAGTCGATGAGCACATAGGGAATCAAGAGAGCGAAAGAGGGACAACGATGCTCACCTACGGCGGATGATGCTGAGTACCGAAGTCCAGGCTCCGGGGCAACTGGTGGAAGGTGTAGAAGCTACAGCAGGTCCGATCTGAATGAAGAGGCGTCAACTTGAGGGAGGTAGCCGCTGTAAGTCTGCTGTCGACGAAAGGTAGGGAGGGAATGAGGTTTACTTGTGTATCTGGACGAAATAATGGATTTGATTGCGTAAGGAAAGAAGATCCGGAGGGCTTGAACGTCTGCGAAATTCCAGGGCAGTTCCGATCCTTTGTAACGTCCATTATCAGACGTGGAAAACGGTAGGAGAGCTGGAGCGTTCTTGGGCTGGCGAAGGGTGATGGCCGGCTCCTCTCTTCAAGCTGTTGGGCTGGACAAGCTACTGGGCCAACACACTCACAAACCGGCGGCTGCATCAGGGCAAAAGTGGGCTGAAAACAAGGTAATAAGGCAATGGGTAATGTTGTCAAGGTTTGTCATCACCTTGTCAAAACAGGTCATGGCCTTGTCAAGCCCATGCATGGCCTTATCCTTATCTTGTCATGGTCTCGTCAAAACTCGTCATGTCTCGTCTTGATCTCGTCATTAGGACGTCATGACCTTGTCAAAGACAAGTCATGTTATAAATAAGGGTTTGATGGATTAGGGTTTGCTATAAAAATCTTATCATTTTATGTGAAGTGGTGTTACATAAAATGATAAAATTTTCGAGATATTGAGTCCGACTAAGTAGACAGATAGGGATCAACGGGTCGAAATTCGGTTTGCCACGAAAATAAACGGAATAAAAATTCTATATATATATATATATATATATCCTTGGCTTATTTTATAGGGAAGGTAGGATGCGAAGATATAGTTGCTATATGAAGATCGGATGTTGGACAATAAAGTACTTGAGAGCTCTGAACTTTTAAAATTGAACTTTGTTTATTCATTCTACTATAGTTCGTTATACATTACAGATGAAATCATATCCTAATAAAATAGTTGACTAAGCAACAAACAACCCATGATTAGACAAAAATTAAACAAACAACGTCTAAAACACAAACACTAGCCAAACAAATGGTAAATATTAACTGCATAAGCCCGAACTGATAACTCCACCTTGATGAAGATATATACGATATAGATATTTTATGTTTTTTTGCAGGAATAATGGAAGAAAAAAAAACTATTTGTTCTATTCAAATATATATATATATATATATATATATATATATATATATATATATATATAGAATATAGATCCTATGAGAACACCCCCTAACGTGAGAACATGAGAATAGATTCGTAATTATTATTAGTTTTGTTACGAATGTACCATATCGTTTAATGTATTATTCGTAGTTATTGTTGGTTGAGTGGATTATTCGTAGTTATTGTTGGATTCCTAATTATTATTATTCGTAGTTATTATTATTTTTGATATCTACTCTAAATCTCAACCCTTAATACTCACATCCAACGGTGTACGATTGTTCTCATGTTCTCACGTTAGGGGTGTTCTCATGGGAACCACACCCTCTATATATATATATATATATATATATATATATATATATATATATATATATATATATATATATATATATATATATATATATATATATATATATATATATATATATATATACATACGAGGGTATATGTGGATTTGTTTGTTGAAGATTATGTGCAGATTCTGTGGGATTTATTTGAATTTCAAACGGTCAAGATATCAGCCCATACAACCTATATAGAAAACAAATGGTGCAAGCAGTGAAGACAATAACTCAAGCATTGAGCTACAAGCAAATTCATTCTTCATTGCACTCGATCGTCGTCCTGATCATCTAGTTTTCTGTCTCGCATTCATTGTTATTGTAGTTTTATTCTAGTTGAGAGATCAAGAAAAACAAAAGAGCGTTATAGGATAAATCATAAGTGTTATACTAAGAGTATTCTTATCTACACTACGGTGTGATTAGGTTATTGTTTCACTAGGATTCGAGTTGACTAGATAGTAGCGAGTCAGGCTACAAGTTGTTAGAAGAAGGAAAGTACTTGTAGGTTGTATGTAGGACTCTAAGAAAGTGAAATAATAGTGTGTTAAATCCTACGGGTTGGATAACCCTAGGCGGAGACGTAGGCTGATTTAGAGCCAAACTTCGTAAACATATTGGTGTGTCCATTGTGCTTTACTTTCCGCATTTCATATTACCATTTTAAATTTTTGTGCAAAGCTTTACAAGTTTCTGAGATTAGTCAAGATCTTGAGTTCTATTTCAAGACCTTGAGATTCATTCAGCTTTACAGGTTTTTGAGATCAGTCAAGATCTTGAGCTCCATTTCAAGACCTTGACATTTACTCCAAGGTCTTGACACTACTACTGCGAAAATTTCTCATACTCTATTCATCCCTCTTCTAGAGTATTTCTATCCTATTTTTATTTCCTACTCTATTCTTCATTTGGTATCAGAGCTTAACTCACGTTTATTTGATTTAACTATCTGTGAGATTAATCATGAACATTATAGGTGATAGAGGATTCGCACAAGGAAGATCAACCAATCGTCCACCCCTTTTCTGTGGTAATAACTTTACACACTAGAGATCTCTAATACAAATATTTATTATTGATCAAGATTTGGAACTTTGGGACATCATCAAGAAATGCCCCAAAGAACGAACAAAGATGAATGATATTGGAGCCACCGTGCCTAAAGATGAGAGTGAATACTCTCAAACCAATTTGGAGAATATGGCTAAGAATTACAGAGCTATGAATCTGCTCTACTGTGGATTGGATGCAAATGAGTTCAACCGTGTCTCATTATGCTAAAGTGCAAATAAGATATAGGACAAACTGGTGGTGACATACGAAGGAACAAGCCAAGTAAAGGAGACCAAGATCAGCATCTTCCTAAGGTAGTACGAGTTGTTCAAGATGACACCCGATGAGATTGTAAAGGAAATGTTCACAAGATTCACTCAAATTGTGAGCAACCTAGACTCTCTCGGGAAAGTCTTCACAAATGGTGAGAAAGTCAGAAAAGTCTTGAGAAGCTTACCCAAGTCGAAATGGGGACCAAATGTGACTGCCATTGAGGAATCACGTTTTTTAAGAACTCTACCTCTCGATGATCTGCTCGGGAAGTTTATGACTCACATAATGGTCCTTAGTGAAGAAGATGGTGAATTATCCTCCAGTGTAAAGAATTTGGCTCTAAAATCTGAAAAGGAGAATAGTCCATCAGTGGATGAAGAAAATGAGGATGACGAAGAATACCTTTTTGCTTTGATTACAAGAGGACTTGCTCGAATTTGGAAGATGAAGAAACAATTCTTAAATAGAGAGTATACTAGATCATCAAAGTATAAAGGTAAGTATTCAAACTTCAGTAGGAAATCTAAGGTAGTAACGTGTTTTGTGTGGAGAAACTAAATCATGTAGTGAAAGAATGTCCACAAAAGAGAAGGAACAACCATCGGAAGAATGACAGAAAGAAGAAAACGATGGTAGCCTCATGGAGTGACTCTGATTCCTCTAGTGAATCAGACTTTGAAAGTGATCAAACAAATTTATGCTTGATGGCTGACCAAGAATAAAATTCTAAACGACATCTTGAGGTAGTAGTGAGAAGTTTAATTTCTAGTCCTACTGCCATACTTTTTGAATTTCTACAAAACGTGATTATAAATGAAGAGAATTACATTCTTGAGACTAACTCCTTGAAAGAGAAGTTGATGGAATAGGAGAAAAGCATGAGTGATTTGTCACTGGAAATGGGGAATCTCAAAGACTCACAATCATCCCTTGACATAAAGTCAAGACCTTGGAATCAGAAAATTCGGTTCTAAAGCAACATCTTTCTTATCTAAGTCACTACAACAGTGAATTGGAGAAAGAAAAGATTCAGCTGATTGAGAAGTGTAAAGACCAAGAGATTGCACTCATTCGATTCACTCACTCTAAAGCTAATCTTGATAGGATGATTGGTGAACACCAATCTTCCCTTAACAAGAGTGGTATTGGATACAATAAGAACTTTCCAAGGACATCTGTGACCACTTTTGTAAAGGCTAAAGGAAATTGGCACACACACACATGTTTCTATTGTTGTAAGAAGAGGCATGCTAAAGTAATTTGTCCATGTAGAAGAAAGGACCCTTATGTAATTCGATATACCTTTCCTTTGTGTTTAAGAGAACAGGTGAAACAAATTTGGGTTCCTAAAGGGACTAGATCACAAAATATGGTCCTTCCTGACTATGAATCAAAATTTGTCATTTGGTCTAGCCGGAAAGGTTGAAGTTTGGTTGTTTTGTAGGATATTATCAAGATTAAGGAGCATAAATGGATATTAGATAGTGGTTGCTCAAGACATATGAGTGAAAAAAACTCACTATTTCAGATTTAAAAAAACAATTTGTTGGAACAATTACTCTCGGTGATAAAGGAAGGTGTAACATTATCGGTATAGGTAAAATCAATAATTATTCTATTAATTTTATTGATGATGTTTATCTTGTTGAAGGTTTAGTAATTTGCTTAACCTCTCTCAAATATGTGATAAAGGCAATACAGTGTTTTTTTATTCAGAAAAATGTGAAGTTCAAAACGCTAAAACTAGAGATATTGTACTTACTACACCTCATTGCAATAATGTCTATTCTATGAACACTAACCAAATTGTAGGAACTAGTCTGAACTGCCTCAAGGTCATGACAAACGATTCAAGGCTTTGGCATAGAAGGCTTGGTCATGTCAGCATGCATACCTTGAGAAAAACTTCTATTAAAAGATTTGGTACGTGTTTACCAAGAATTTCAAAGTTGATGAGCTTTGTAATGCTTGTACACGAGGTAAACAAACAAGAGGTTCATTTAAACCCAAAAGGTTGTAAGTACTTTCCCATTGAACTTTTATATATGGATTTATGTGGTTCTATGTGTGTTAAAACTCCCAGGAAAAAACAATACATTCTTATTGTTGATGATGATTATTCTTGGTTTACCTGAATTTCATTTTTAAGAGAAAAATCAGAAGCATTATTTGAGTTTTCAAAACATTGTAAAGAATTGCAAACCTTGAAAAACCTGCCCATAGTTTTTATTAGAAGTGATCATGGCAAAGAGTTTGATCAACTAAAATTTTGATTTGTTTTGTGCTAAATATGGTATTTTACACAAAGTTGTAGCTCCTAGAACACCCCAATAAAACGGGGTTGTGGAACGAAAGAACCACATCTTGGAGGATATGTGTAGAAGAATGCTTTTAGAAGATGGTTTGCCGAAATATTTCAAGGTTGAAGCTGTTAACACAACAAACTACATTTTAAATAGATGTTTAATTTGTCCTATTTAAAAAAGACTCCTTATGAACTTTTCAATGGAAGAAAGCCAAATATTTCCCATTTTAAACCTTTTGGATGTACGTGATTTGTTCGTAATATTGGAAAAGTTAACCTTGAAAAATTTGGTGCTCGTAGTGATGAAGCAATTTTTATTGGTTATTCTTAAATAGTAAAGCCTATAGAGTTTATAACAAACGTACTAAGATTGTTGAAGAAAGCATTCATGTTATTTTTTATGAAAGTGATAATGGTACGTTGAGTGATAGCTTTACAGATATAAATCCGAATCAACATGGAGATTAACCATCTGATGGAGAAGAAGAAGAAAGATCAACAACTAGAAAGGCTCAAATTTGAAATATGCATGAACAAATTCAAGATCTTCTGAGCAATCTCAAGACCTTGAACAGCAACTTCAAGGCTTTGACTTTAGCAACAATGATACAAGTCATGCAAAACCTGAATCAAGTCATGTCAATGAGCCCCCAAGGTCTTGAAAACACATCAGACTACACTAAAACTGTTCCTGAAGCCAAAAGGAGAAAGTTCGAGCATTCTTCATCTCATCCAAAAGAGAATGTCATCTTAGATCCCAAGTATGGTATTCAAACTAGATCAAGTTTCAAGAATTTGTGTGTGTTTTTTATGCTTTTGTGTCTCTTGTAGAGCCTAAGAAATATGTTGAAGCACTTCAAAACCAGATTGGATCATTGCCATGCAAAATGAGCTGAACGAGTTTGAGAGAAATAAAGTCTGGAATCTCAAACCAAGACCCAAGCATCAATGGGTCATTGGAACAAGATGGGTCTTTCGAAATAAATTGGATGAGAATGGTAAGGTTAACGTTATTAGAAATAAAGCAAGACTTGTAGCACAAGACTACAATCAAGAAGAAGGTATTGATTATAAGGAGACTTTTGCTCATGTATCTAGATTCGAAGCTATTCGTATGCTACATGCTTTTGCATCTTTTATGAATATCAAACTTTTTCATATGGATGTGAAATGTGCTTTTCTAAATGGTTTCTTAGCAAAAGAAGTTTATGTTGCTCAGCCTCCTGGTTTTGAAAGTGATGAATTTCCAAACTATGTTTACAAACTAGACAAAGCTCTTTATGGTCTCAAACAAGCTCGTCGGACTTGGTATGAAAGATTGTCCAAGTATCTATTAGAAAATGATTTTACGAGAGGTTTGATTGATAAAACTTTGTTTGTAAATCTAGATGCAATGATTTATTGGTTGTTCAAATTTATGTATATGATATATTATTTGGTGCTATTAATGATTCTCTCTGCAAATAATTTTCAAATATTATGTGCAGGGAATTTGAAATGAGCTTAATGGGAGAACTAAATTTCTTTCTCGGATAACAAGTAACTCAAGCTAAAAAATGGATTTTTCTCAATCAAAATAAGTATACCAAGGATTTGCTCAAGAAATACAACATGAATCAATCCAAGGTAACAAAGACTCCTATGTGCTCCACTCTCTCCTTAGATCAAGACAAAAATTGTAAAAGTGTTAATCAAAAAGAGTATAAAGGTAGTATTGGATCTTTGCTCTATCTTACTGCTAGTAGACCTGACATAATGTTTAGTGTATGCATGGGTCCTAGATTTCAAGCTAATCCTAAATAGTCACACTTGATTGTTGTTGTAAAAAATTTTAGATATATAAATGGTACTAAGGATCTAGGTCTTTGGTATCCTAGGCAAAACAATTTTCACCATGTTGGCTATTCAGATGCAGACTTTGCAAGTTATAAGGTTGATAGAAAAAACACTTAAGGATGTTGTCAATTTTTAGGGTCTTCCCTAATCAATTGACACTCCAAGAAACAAAACTCTGTCGCCTTTTCTATAGCAGAAGAAGAGTACATAGCTGCAGGTGCTTGTTGTTCACAAGTGTTGTGGATATCTCAACAACTTCTTGATCTTGGTTTTGATCTAAAAGGGATAGCTATAAAATGTGATAATACTATTGTTGTTTCCATAACAAAAAATCCTGTGTAGCACTCATGAATAAAGCATATTGATGTAAGACATCACTTTATTCGAGATCATGTGGAGAAAGGTGATGTATTTATTTCTTTTATCTCAATTGACTTGTAGTTTGCTGATATTTTTACTAAGCATCTACATGAAGAGAGATTTAATTTTATTAGATTAGAGCTTGGTATGTTGAATAAGGAAACATTATCGTAGGGGATTAATGACTACTATTTCTCCTCTATAATGATGTCTTCTAACATCTCAATGCCTTGAGATGAGGTTCAAGGTCTTTACTGTTATAATCAGACAAAATCAAATAAACTTGGATCCGGTTATTTGGTTGTTATCTTTTTAGATAAAAACCATATAATCATTTTTAAAACTCTTTTTTCTCTAACATAGGTTTTAAAATTATATTCAAAGTCCTTTGTTTTTTCTGGTTACACATTTAATGATTTTAAGTTTCAAAAATCAAGGTTGTTTAGATTCGATGTTTCAAACAAAAATCATTTCAACTTCTTCGTCCTTTCAAGATCTTGGATTTTTAATGCTTAACGGATTGCCCTCTATTTAAACCCTAAAATGTCTCTTTCACCCTCATTTTTTTTGTAGGAAGGAGAGTCAAGTAGAATTATCAAAAGCAGTTATTAATTATTTGTTAAGCACCATCACATTCTTTTTTTATAGGAAGGAGAGTCAGTGGTCTCCAACGCATCTAGTCGTACTTACATAAATAAAAAGAGTCGAGTAGTAAGAAAATGAGGGATAACTTGGCTCCTTATATCAACCGTTTTATTCAACTCGCGGTAGACATGTCGAGTCTAGATAGATCAGTCTCTTTTGAGTAATTCTTGGCACTTAATGACACGACTAGCAAGACGGTGATGTGGAACAATGTTTTCTTTCAGAAAATTAGAAGCAAGAAGTGAATTTGTTTCTAATAATACTGATGAAAATCCACTATTCTACGAAACATTCAAACCATGCAACACTCCCCATAAGTCATCCATGGGATTGTGCATATCCTAATGTTGACACAAAAACCATTTACCATTCCCAAGTATTATTCCTAATAACCTCTGTAATTGTAGATGACAATCTTCCTGTCTTGTGTCATCTGTATTTATCTTCACCACACCCACCAGGGGAGCTTCCCATGCCACCATAACCATCGCTTTTGCAACAGTCCTTGAAGGTTGCTTATAGAGATTCTAGCTAGCATGAGCCTCCGATGTCTGAGCAAAAACATATGTGGCCCGATGTTCCAACTCCATGTTCCCGCAGAAAATATTTTCAATCCTCCACTTTCATGTCGACCACAACCCTACACCAAATAAATTCCGCCACAAAATGCCACGCATAGTCTTCACTCGAACAGAATCCCCGAAATGATGTTCCATGGATTCAACATTCAGATTGTAGCACAAACATACTACATGCGTGGATGGATGCCTACGATTGCTCTCCTCAAAATATAAAACTCTCCCGTTTAACAACTTCCAAATAAAAACGCAAACACGCTCCTAGACCTGCAAGCTCCAAATAGTAGAAAAATATCACCTTCCCCCTACATGTCCACTATATCTTGTCAAATGTAACCATAAGAAGTTGCGACCGTGTAAGAACTATCTGATGTGAATCTTCACCCAAGATCATCACGACGAAGAGATGACGAAGACCCTTGCGCAACCTAAACATCAAAACTTAACCTGGAAACAACAGACTGTGTAATTGTAGCCGTCGCCACCAGCTAGTCACAGATTCAAACCTGGAAGGATGCGTCGAAGCGGTAAGAAGCATGTGCCCTTTTTAAGTTCCAGGAAATTGATGATTTTCAACCAGTGTTTTTTCAAAAGTGTTGGACCACGGTGACTCCTATCTTAGCTGAGGTTGTCAGATTTTATAAAACACGGTCGTTGCGTACAGGAAGTAATGATACTCTTATTATCCTTATAGATAAAATTAGGAACCCTAAGTTAATATCCCAGTTTTGCCCTAGTGTTCTTTATAATGTTCCCTATTCGGTGGTGAGGAGTTAACCTGCATCAACACAACAAACACAAAGCAACCACCGAAACACGAACGAGAAACCCTAATATGTTAGACAATAGGGGAAGAGCTAGTAGATTGTGTTAGACAAAATGGATATGATCGCACGAGGAAGAAGATAGTGGGACTTGCAATGAATGAACCGCACCATCACATTCTTAAAACTTGTGTTTATGTAGTATAGTGGTATACTCATCAACTCGCAAATTATATTTGATTGTACCTTATAACTAAACCCTCATAGTTTCCTCATCAATTATCTCAATGATCACATTAAAATCTATCCAATAATTCGATGTATTCATCCAAATTCAGGTTCAAATCTTAATTCTGATAAACTTGGAAAAACCAAGTTAAACCCCTAAATAAATGAACTAGATGAAATAACTCCATATCAATTCATATTATTCTCCAAAAACTCATTCAAATGCATCATAACACTCACGTGGTGAATATCTGGCCACATGAAAGACTAACTCTAGGTAACTAGGTGGCTCCAACGACAATGATGATGCCTCCGAGAGATATTACATATGTTCAAAATCTCTTTCGGGTCCATGATAATATATATATATAGAGAGGGTGACTCTTATGTAAACAATTCTTACCATGTAAGATGTGAACAAATTGTATTCGTTAGATCGTTAAATAGATGGTTGAGATTATGCGATATTAAAGGGGAAAAAATCGTGTTATTAATGGAAGAAATATTCGCCGGACCTGACTCTATATATTCGGCGGTATAGGCATATATATTAGGCGGTATAGTCACATATATTCGGTGTTTACACGTTCACATGATAAGAGTTGTTTACATATGAGTCAGAATATATATATATATATATATATATATATATATATATATATATATATATATATATATATATATATATATATATATATATATATATATTATTTGGATCATATACGAAGGGTCTTATGGTTAAAAGTGAGAAATACTAACAACCCTTGAATTAAAATAATCAAAAATTATTGTTTGTCGAAATTAATTAACACTTGTCATATACTTGAACAAAAGTTTATAAAGAACTCTTATCTTAAGTTGTTAAAATTTTAAAATATCTATTAGCAAATTTAAAATTTTATATTATCTACCATTTAAGCATTTGATCAAATTAATAAAAAAATATTCAATGTTTATACATTTAATAAATAATATAAAATCCTTCGTATGACACAAACATGGGAGAATTTGACATACTAGGCTTTTTTGAATTTTTGTTTAAGAAAATGTACCCCAAATTTTTTACCACTTTCATTTAATAGTAGGTAAAAAATATTAACTCTTCTATTTAGAAAGAAAGAATAAATGATGTTTGTTATTTGTTATATAAGTATATGTTTTAATTTTTAATTACTGAATTTTTTTTCTTTTATTATTTTTCTTGTCTTTTTTTATTTTTTATTTTATTTTTTATTTTCTGGATTGAATTTCTCATACCGGAATTTCTCATACCAAAAATTTCATACTAGAAATTTCATACCATAAATTATATACCAAAAATTTCATACGAAAATTAGATACCAGAAATTATATACCAGAAATTAGATATCATAAATTATATACCGGAAATTAAATACCATAAATTATATACCAGAAATGAATCTAGTCCCATATGTACTTTGTTCATAAGTATCAAAACAGGACCTTATTTGCTAACTAGGAGACTATATATCTAGTTGTGACTTAATAGACGTTTGGAATGAAGTTGTGGACGGGTGCACCTATAACATCAGAAGTTTGTAGGAAGTATAACTATCAGATTCTACACCAAGATATGAAAAATGTTCTATTTGCAGATAAGTGAATAAGTAAACTATAAAAGCAGACATGTGAGAACAACTACTGCGATCATTCATGGCAGTAGCACAAATTGCACGGTTCTTCTGGCCAAGGTTCATCAGATTGATGACATCAGCTGTTGACGACACAGGCAATCGGTTTGCATTTGGTACATTTATCCCATTCGATGTACAGTTACGTATGTCTAACGTGTTCCAGTGTTAAGGAAAAGAATGAGTTTTGTGCACATAATTCAAGAAACTTGAAAAGAAACAAGTGATATGAATATAATCAAGGATATTTTTTGTTTGAACCATCTGTCACTAGAAGATCTCTTAGTTGCTCGTTGTAAATTTCCATCATCTGCACAGAAACCTCATAGCTAATTGACTCTTTTCTCTGTTCCGAGAGAAGAAATAAATCATTCAACGCCCTATGACTGGTTTTGGAAGAGAAATAATATGCCATGGCTGGTTTTGGAATGAAGAGAATATGCCATAATCTTCAAAGATTACAGCCAAAGAATGAAGAGAAATAATATGCATTTTACCATTGCTATGACTAGTTTTGGAAGAGTTGTTGCCTAAAGGCGTTCAACAAGAAGTGGATAATTATTTCTACTTGTGTTATAGTGCAAGGTATCATACCAGAAAGCTTGTTAGAAGACAGAATCAAGGCCTCTAGCCAGGTCAAATTCCCCAGGCTGCTAGGTATAGTACCACAAATCGAACAATCATTGGCTCTCAAACTCAACGCGGATCTGAGTTGCAGCAAAGCCCGTCGTTCTCAAGTGGCTTCAATCGGATCCATATCAGTTGGATTCATCCGAGAAAAGGTGTTCTTCATACCATATATACTTCATTACTTGTTGCCTTGACAAGAGGAATGAAGCTCACACTTAACGTCTTGCTCTTGCGCTGCTATAGATCTACAGATCTGATGTAGATCTACATCTTAACTTCAAGGGAATGAGGGAGAGAATGAGAAAAGAGGAAGGGAGGCGGCGGTGACGGTGGGCGTTTAGTTACCGGAGGAGCAGTGGCCGTGGTTTTCGAGGAGAGCGGTCGCGGGGTGAAGGGAGAGGGTGAGAGAAAAGGAGGCGGCGTTGGCAGTGGAGGAGAGCGTTGGCGAAGAAGTCGATCAATTGAGAGAAGGGGAAAGACGAAGAGATGGGGAAGCGGCGACTCTCAGCTTGCAATGAAGGCCTTTTAGGATTTTCACGGTAAAAAAAATTTGGGGTATATTTCCTTAACTAAAAACTAAAAAAGCCTACTTACTATCATCATTTCTCAAAACAGCCTACTAACCAAATTTCCCCCACAAACATTTAACTAAAGAAAATGATATAATATAACTATAAGCCTAAAAATGGCTTCTTCTATAAATAATTTAATATTTGTATATAAATAATCATATCTACAAGAGTAAAAATGAATATTTTTCTTTAAACAAAATCAGTAATTTGTAATTTTTGTAAACTTCACCTTAATTATGTATAAATGCATTAATATTTGAAAGAATTTGGTTTAGTAGGCCTTTTTTAGTTTTGTGTTTACTAAATGTACCCCATAATATTTTACACTTTCATTTAATGGTAGATAAAAGTAATTAACCCCTCTATTTAAAGAAAATATTTGTTATTTGTTATGTAAGTGTAAGTTTTAATTTTTAATTACTGAATTTGTTTTTTTATTTTATTTTATTTTTTTGTCTTATTTTATTTTATTTTTTCTTTTTTATTTTCTAGAATGAATTTCTCATACCAGAATTTTTCACATACCAAAATTTTTCACATACCAGAATTTCACATACTAGAATTTTTCCATACTACAATTTTTCACATACCAGACTTTTTCACATACCAAAATTTCACATACCAAAATTTTTTCTTGCCAGAATTTTTTTTTGGTCATTTTTGTATTTTTTATAATTTTCTACTATGAGTTCTAGTATGAAATCATACCAAATTTGTTTTGTTTTCTTTTTGTCCTTTTTTATTTTTTATAATTTACATAATGGAATTTACATCCGAAATTTACATAGAAGAATTTACTACAATGAGAACAAGAATGCATTAGAACAAGAATTGGACTGGTACCCATCATACCAGTATAGTTTCTGAATCCGTAGGAACAATTTTCTAATCCTGCACGCCTTTGTAGGAGCCTTGGCCTAGTACACATTACCATTTTTAACAAAGAAATCCATGGCTCAGGAACACTCATCTAAGAAGAAGGCAAGCATAACACTATATCTCCAATCTTAAGATACCCATCATTCTCCATATGCTTCTTTATCAGATCCACTATCTCCTTTCTGGTATGATTTATATCAGAAAAATCTTAAAATTAGGGCTCAGAACACTCATCCGATGTTCTGATTTGTTGGATTACCACAGTGCGAACTCAAAATTAGTATACTTGAGAAATGAGAAGTAATGGAAGCAAGAAAATACCTGAAGAACCAAAAGGGAATAAGATGAAATCCCCTGAGAATAGCACACTGCTTACCATGGTGTCAATGGCTCACTACGAGATCTGCCTAGTTTGTAGGCCCTCCTCCTCCCTGTTGAGGCATGTTTCACAATGATGATTTATATAACGAATTCATTTTACACATTTTATGACTCCGGATTGCAGTAATGTGTGTGGAAATAGGAAAATCCACTAGAGGGCAGTCAAAACAAGATAATTAATGGTTAAAGTGTAAAAAGATGGAGGGAAGTCATTGACTGCATAAACTAAAATGTAATCAGAATATTGAAACACAATATCAGCAAAAAAAGACCATAATCAACAAAAGAAACCATTTAACACAAAACCGTGAATATTCATGCCTTGAGATATCCTCCATCGCTCTTTCTGAGCATAGTTAAGTAGTAACCCCTAATCAGCAAAAGAAACAAATGCCTCATACTTACAAAAGCATAAGAAACTGATTGGCATTTTCGTATGATAATTAAGAAAGATACTCACGTCACTACAAACAGCTACTAACATTAGAATAAAGGCATCGTCTATTAAAACAAACTCCGATTTGTTCAATTCTATCAAAGATAACCCCAACATAAGCAACAAGATCAAAGAAAGACGCTAGCCTATTTCCATTTCTGCTTAGCCGATTTCGACTTGGCAAATGAAGGTGGAGGCGGAATCTGAACATCTTCATCCATCATCGCCCCAAATTAGAATGAGAATCCATTTGTAGAAAGAAATCAATGCATTATATGTTGGATTGTGTAGGAAATAGAAAAATGATTCTAGTTGTCAATCAATAATACATAAGGAACTTTTAAAAGAGCCACGAGGAAAAGAAAAGTGCACAATATACTAAATAAGCTATGCAGCCAATGCCAATGAAGATGAATATTGAAACTGACATGTCTTCCTGATATGTCTTGTTCCAAATACAAACTGACGTGAAAATTTTTGTCCTTTTTTTATGTAGGTGATGGAGATGGCGATTGGAGATGGCGAGGCTGCCATTAGACACATAAATAAAATTCTAGTATGTTCGATGCTCTTGCGCAGAGGATACTAGGACGTAGATCTAGATCTAGGTCTAGATCCAGATCTCTAACTCCGGTGGCTACAGGCATGTGGGTTGCAAGATGTTGAAGCCTTCAAAGACATTGACGATACCAAGGACGACGATGGCGTATCCTACTGAGCGGTGGTAGATCGTCCAATACAACCTGTATTTGTAGAATAGAACGATACCGATGGTAAGGAGATTAGATAAGACGATTCCTTCCGAGTGAGAGCCGAGTCTAAGCCCGGTGGCCCTTTTTAGCGACTCCGAGAGCATAACCCAACATTTGACATGAAATATGAAGGTAGAATCATGCCGGATTGGCGGACTCGAAGGCTTTCAGGTAGTCGATTGATGGAGATTTATGGGATGAGGTTGTGGTGTACTGATTTACGGGGATTCATGGGAAGTGAAGAGGGGTTGTAGAGAAGAGAGGGGAGAGTAAAAACCCTAATTTGAGAGATTTGAATGATAAAAAATATAGAGGTACATTAACCTAATAAAAAAAATAAGAAAAGCCTACTTATTAGATACAAAACTCAAAAGGGCTTAGTTACTATATTAACCCTGAATATTTTATAGTATATTTATTTCTAATTATTATATTTATTCTATGATTGTTATTTAACTAGCAAAGAAAGTAACTTCAAGCTCAAACCACTACTTTTATAATTAAAAGTCCAAAAAAATATATAGCAAGGGCCACATAATTATTTGTGAAATAGAAGTCATGATTAAAAAAAATGTCATTGTTGCTGTTGCGTTTCGAACTTGGAATTATGAAAAAATAAAAAAATTTCACAAGTTCATTCAACCACTAGGCTATACATATTTTGTTGTATATTTAACCAAACTCAAATATATATTTTATAAAGGCTAGACAATCGAATAAGGTCCTTCACAAATTTGAGGCCTTTAGCGGTGGCTCACCTTCCACACCCTTAGAGCAGGCCCTGGGTCACATTGACATTAAAATAATTCAGATTATAGCAAACATACAGGCATATGTTTCTAGGAATTCTTCAGTTTGTTAAATCCACCTCTTGGTGATTCTAGCATGTACTCCATACTTAGTTTGGAGAATAATAGAAGACATTGGGACAACATTTTGGTTTTCAAGGACATGGACATTATAATTGTACAAAATAGTTGCGATGGCTGTCTTCATTTGTATAAAAGAAACATCTTTTCCTACGCATATCCGAGGACCTGAGTTGAAAGTGAAGAACTTATGAGATGGTTCATGTTTGAGTTCTCCATTCTCTGCAATCCATATCTCGGGCTTGAATTCAGCACAATCATTCCCCCAAATAGTTTTCATTCTCGCCATGGAATAGAGGGGGATGATGACCATTGTTGAATTGGGATTCACTTCATGGCCACTAGGAAGTATATCGCGTTCAAGTGGGGTTCGGGTTTGGAAGGGAACCATAGGATACAACCTTAGGGTTTCGCAAATAGTAGCATGTAGGTAGACGCATTTTGATATCTCCTTGTGTGTAAATACATGCGCCTTCTCTTTGTTATCCTTTGATATAACTCGAGCAATTTCAGTCTTGATCGTTGCCTCGATGGATGGATCTTTTGATATTATCCAGAAAAACCACGTCATGGCTGCAGAAGTGGTGTCTTTTCTGGCTAGCAAGAAAGAGAGGAGACCGTCCTTGAGGACTTGATCACCGTCTCCTGAGCGGTAATGTTCATCCTCCATCAAGTATGTTGTGAATAAATCTTTGAACTTGCCATCTCCTGAACCTACTAAATTGAACTTATCATGTTTATTTGACACAATTTTTGTCGAGAATTCATTCAAGATTTTTTTCGCTTTTTTAAGGATCTTCTCATGTCCAACATCCAACGACCTTTGAAATTTCCAAAATGATGCCGGAAGAAAATGACGCATCCATACGCTTTGCATCGCATTATTCATGGCCTAACAAACATTGTAACACTATTACCATACATAATATAAAACATAGAAAGTAAATTTAAACTCTTATCATTAAATAGTTGTAACTTTTAACAAATTAAAAAACAGTAGAACACTATAACTATACTTGATAAATAGTTGTAAAATTTCCAAAAAGGTATATTTTGTCTCTTATCAAACAAAAAAAGTCTGTTTGATGCTTTGTTAGACAAAAAAAAAAACTTGCTTAACCGATTCACTCAGTTTTGTTATTGCTTTTTTCTTTATGTATATTCATTTAACAAGTTAAATTTACAAATATAAGATTGCTATGTGTGTTGTAATTAGGATGAAATCCGTGTATACAATAACTCAATAAGAAGCATTTTATGGTTAATAAAAAAAAAAAAAGAATGTCGGATAAATTTGTATACCTTTGTGAATGGAACTTCATCCCATTGGAGTGAAAGAGTCATAGGATCAATTTGAGCACCCAACATATGAGTCAAATCATATGTATACCTTGAGAACAAATCTTGCAAATCAACCACTCCACAATTGCCATTGCCTAGACGTCCTCCAGCTGCAACATGATCAAGAACAACCACAATCCCATTCTCAACCTTCTCCAATGCAAACCCGGTTAAAGACTCATTAAAGTGCTTGTCACTGAAGAAAGACCTAAGGATATTCCTGTGTACCAACCATTCCTCATCGTCCAAGTTAAAGGGGCTGTCTCCAAACAGATCGAACATCTCTCTCGACTTGGCTCCTCTAGGGAAGTTGGAGAATCTCGAGCTCGACGTGTATTGGACATTGGCAGGGTCAATGGTGAATAGTAGGTTAAGTTTTGGACCCTTGATCGAGAACGTCGATTGACCAGACTCATTGAACACAAAGGTAAGCCAATTAAACATGTTGTTGAAATTGGCTACAAGGGCAGGTAGCATACCGATTATCGGCCAGTTTCGAGGAAGGCCATTCTTGTTGCTAAAGGGAGAGAAAGAAAGATTGAAGATGAGGATTAGGGAAACAAGGAAGAATATAACGTACAAAAATGTCATGGCTATATTGTTATACCAGTTGAGTTGTGTGTATAGTCTTCTTATAAAGGAATATATATATATATATATATATATATATATATATATATATATATATATATATATATCTACACTCGCTTGGTGCATTGTTGGAAAGAAATGAAGGTGGTTCACATGTTTTGATCTGAGTGCATCACTGATGTGCAGATATCGTACGTACGTGCACACTACCCAGGAGATTTTGCTCGCATATTATATATATATATATATATATGTTTACAGATTATCTGCAGCATGTGATGCATGTTTCTGTATAAAAACTATTTCATTTATATTAAAATGTGAAGTTAATTTTAACGTTAGTTGTTATAATATTGAAACTATCAGTCGTTTATATATATCTACAGATTATCTGCAGACATCGTGCACGCTACCTAGGAGATTTTGTTCGCATACTATATATATTGTTGTGATATGAAGATTGGATGTTGGACAATAAAGTATAGGGATCGATGAATATTATTTTATAACTATTTGGAAATTAGCTAAGTTTTATGAATTCATATGCTGTGATATGTAACACAATTTTACATAAACTTATGCGAAAAAAAAAAGCACAAACTAACACGGTCAACGAATCTTGAGTATGGACAAACTAATGTGTTCATTTTGAAAAGTTGGTTATAAAATTAAAAACGGGTAAATTAGACTTTTAAAAATTAAAAGTTACACTTACTTTTACAAGCCTTTGTTCAGGTACGGTTCATTTAATGCGGTACGGACGTACGGACGACAAGTGTCCCGAATTTTTTTTTTTTCAAAAACGAATGAAAATTTGTTTGAACTACCATGTTATAATATATGCACTATTCTCCTATAAACTTTGAACTATTCTCATATAATCCATAAACTATTACTTTTTAATTTATTATATCAAATTATTTATAAATTAATCGTTTATATGTCATGAACTATTCAATTGTAATTCATGAACTATCATTTTATAAGTTATGCACTATCATTTATAAATTTTGCATTTTGAACTATTCTATTATAATTCATGAACTATTCTATTATAATTCATGAATTATCCTTTTATAAATTATGAACTATTCCTTAATTAATAAGTTTTGAAATATTACTTTTAATCGTTTCTGAAAAAAAAAAAAAATTCTTTCGAGACACGTGTCAGCTGTACGTTCAGCCGCACGTCCGTACCGGAATAATGTGTCTTACCTGAACAACACCCTACTTTTACGATCATATTTTTTAGCCTATAACATATAACATTCGTACATTTTATCAATTCACCCAAAAAAACCTTTGGATGTAATCCATACACCACCATCCCTATTTCTTTTGAATTAGAAACTTTCGGTTGTATTTTCTAGATGCTATAAGAGAACAAGAAGAGTGAATGAACTAAGCATCCAAAACATAAACACCACCTACTTCCATCTCCCCGTGTAGAGGGACCCAAGCAAAACGAGGTTTTCTGGACAAGAACCGGTCACACCCGAATACCACGTACCATGTATTGATTGTGTTTCCATCCTATTTTCCAAGGAGAAGAGAAAAATTGATTTTAGGAGAGCCTTTGTGTGGGCATGAGAAAAAGATAGAAGAAATGAAGATACAAGGATGACAATTTTCTCTTCATGTCTTACAACTTCTAGTCTGTTTGAAGCTTTAAGCTCTATAGTTCTATAGACGGAACTCTTTTTTAGGTATTAGAGAATCGCTAGGACTGGTTGTGGTACAGGAAGAAGAGGAATTGTTGGTGGTTAACCAGAAGGTGTTGCTAAGATATTGATAGAATGGTCGGGTATTAGGTCTAAAAAAGCGAGCTTTTTTCTCTCTCACGAAGAACTTGACCATTAAGCTTTTGAGATTTCTTTGGTAACAGTAGCAAGGGTTAAGGAAAAAAAACCTCTATTAACTAATATTTAAAATTATATATAACTTTGTATTATAAGAAACGTTAATTAACCATGACTATTTAGGTTTTGGTAATCAGCCACGACTATTCAAATTGGTGTATGTGGTGCAACTATGAAATGATGTTGTTCACTTATAAAAATGCTCTATAACTGTGACTACTTGGTTTGATTTTCAAATCTCTTAAAAAAACCACCAAACATATACTACGATAAAAAAAAAAACTTTTAGTAGCAAGCACGTACAAGATCCGACTTATAAACTGATTAAGATTAAATAAACCACCAAACATATCCAATTTTATTATTCCCCTCAAACGCTCTCTTCTCTCTCCTGGCTCCTCCGGCGTAACTGAGTGCGCCACCCCGCGCAGCCGCCCCCCTGGCTGTGCCCCAACCCTTCCTCCAATCAGCTTCCCCATGGCTGGCTCCAGGAAACCCCGACGACGAAACATAAAGCTCTCGGAACTTCCAGGGACCCCCCACAACCCTAACCACCGTAGCAACCCTAACCCAAACCTTGAAAGGACACCAGACCCTATCTGATAGCATGAAATATAGTCTATATTTTGAGGTTTGTTTGGACGTTTTATCTTCAATAATCTGCATGTTAGCATGTATAATATGTGATTATATTACCATTTCATCTACCTTTGCGGGAATCGAGGTCTACACCTAGTTTTGCTGTAATTGCAGGTAAAATGGTACGTTTTGCATCAAAAAGGAGCAAAAGGAGTCATAAGTCATTTGGAGCTACATTGAGGAGCATAAGGAACCATCCAGGAAGCATAGCCATGGATTAAAGATTCACTTTGGACCAGTTTTGAGAGATTTCACATTCAGTTATGACTCACCTCGGTTGACCAGAGATTCATCTCGACCGAGGTGATCCAGAGACGTCGACTCGACCGAGGCGAACACCTAGGACGCGGCGAGAATATTTTATTCTTGGCTGAGATCTTTTAAATTTGGAAGGTGATCTTATATTTTTGGGCTTGGCTCCTGGAAGGAAGAAAATCTTATATTTTACCTATTTTTATGGGAAAAGATCTTTCTAAGATATTTTATCTTTGGAGGGTTATTTTCCTATAAAAAGGGTTGGATTTCCACAAATCAAGAAGGCCGCTTACACCGAAAGATCCGCATTCAGTTGGGAATCACGCAGCAGCCATACTCCAGTTGGGAGATTTGATAAAACTTTTTTGAAGGTTGAAGGAAGATTGAAGATCATAGCTTTTATAGCTTTTAAAGGGTTTTGTAAGATTGTCTTCAATTTCCCTTCCTTGTTGTCTTGTCTTGTTGGATTGCTATCCAGGGAACGCTTTTGTTGTGATATTTGATTCAGTTATTGAAGTCTTTTTCATTAAATTCTTCTTGTTCAAATATTCACCTTCTTCCCATATATTTAATACTTTCATAATGATGATGAGTGGTTAATTTCCTTGTGTGATTCTAGGGTGATTGGCTGAAGGTTGTGGGAAAAACAATGATAGAATAATCTTAGATTCCAGTAGGATCCTGAAAGTTCGAGTCTTTAACCTTAACCCTAAGCATCTCGCTCATTCGATGAACATCTCGGCCGGGGTGGAATTCTTCTGACTGAGGTGACTTGTCTGATCCTAAACTGAGAGTTAAGTGTTAGAGTTTGCCAAATCCTATTCTTATTACACCTTTCCTGGTTCAAAGCAAGCTTAGGATGAGACTTACCCGGTGATTCCTTAGTTTGTGTACCAACGATCATAAGTGTAGGTAATAAAGGTTTATCCTTTATTGGGGTTTGAGTGTGCTTCCATCCCATCTTTGTGAGTTAGCCTGAGACTTACCCGGTAAAGGTTGATTCTATTCCCTTAGATGGTGTGTTAGTTCGAGGTAATAGTTTTTTATCTTAATTCCTTGAGACTTACCCGGTAATAGGAGTTACGGTTTTGGATTAGTGAGTAGTGAGACTTACCCGGTGATCTACTCCACTTTAGTAACACCTTCCCCTTGCAAAAATCTCAGCTTTGTCCGCTTATCTTTAGATCTTGAGTTGGAACCACAACTAGATGCTTTAATCCCTAGAATTGCATGTTTGCTTATTTGACTTCTTATTCATCTTTGATTGTGTTAATTGCTCTTGTGGTTAGTCTTCACGAAGCTTACCGTTATTGACTTTGTTTCACCGAATCCCTGTGATCGACCCCTGGAATTTCTTGCTTTTTACTACGATTGACCCGTACACTGCGGGTTCGCATCCTTGTTTTAAGCTTAAGTCTAGGGTTATAAATTTAAAGCTTGCACACACCGTTTGGAGCGAACAATTTTTTGGCGCCGTTGCCGGGGATTTGGTCTAGACCAAGCCGGTACGGTTTGCTCTTGGGGCGCTTGCCCCCGTGTCATCTAACCACTCTACTTGAGTGACTTTTGCAGGTTCTTTCTTAGGTATATGCGAAGAACCCGCACTGGGAAGGAAATCGTTCCTTACGATCCCGAACCAGAAAAGACATACAAGCGACGCTTAAGAGAAGCGAAGATGGCCCAACAAGACGACCGCGATCTTGCGGCCGAATTGAAAGAGACGCTAGAGCTGCTACGTCTCAGCAAAGAAGAACTAAGGCAAGAGAAAGAAGAGAATCGCACCAGGACTGTAGCAATCGAAGCGGAGATAGCAGTCATACGGGACCAGATTCTACTTCGACCGAGGGAAGATCCTCCTATTGATCCTCGACCGATGCAGGATCCAGTAGCTGACCCTCGACCGAGGCAGGCTCCAGTACCTGACGCCCCGGCCGATGTACTTCCACCTCGGAGGCCAGTCCGAGATGTTCTTCTTGCAGGAATCCCACAAACCCTAGGTCAAAGGATGGACCCTAATCAACAACTGAGGCGTCCAGGAGTGAACCTAGGAGATCGAGCGGATCATGACTACGAACTTCGACCGCAAGTTCTATCCATGATTCGCCAATGCCAATTCGGAGGGCTAGAGAAGGAGTCGCCACATCAACATCTTCAAAATTACGAGATCTTGATTGAAACCTTGCGACCTTCCAGAATTGAAAATAACAACTACAAGCTAAGACCTTTTTACTTTTCTTTAAAAGATAGAGCTCTTACTTGGTATCAATCTCTTCCTCCAGGAAAAATTAGCACATGGGAGGAGATGACTACGGAATTCTTGACCAAATTCTTCCCCCCCTCAAAGACCGCTGAAATGAGAGGGAAGATCAATGCTTTCATTATGAGGGACAAAGAGAGCTTGTTCAAGTCATGGGAGCGGTTCAAGGACATCCTTTTGGATTGCCCACATCATGGGATTCCAAAGATCGAGTTGTTAGAGATCTACTTCAAAGGACTGGACGGAAGCACCCAGTTCAATCTCCAACTACTCTCCGCGGGTACCTTCATGGACATGGCAATTGATGAGGCTTGGGACTTCATTGAGAAGCAAGCCTTGCACATGGAGAAATATACCCACCAAGGAGCTGAAGGTGGAGTTAAAATAGTCAACTTTCAAGAGACTCAATCCAACAACAATCAACTCACGTCTTTGAAGAATGACGTGAAGCAATTGAAGGAACTCTTGATGACTCAAACTAAGAAGGAAGAGCAAGGGCAAAGGAACAACAATAACAACGGGTACCGTAACAACAACAACGGTCCCCGAAACAACAACTACAACAATAACAATAGAGGATCCAATAGCAACAACTGGAGGGCGAATAACCAAAATCACGGTAACAATCATTCAAACTCCAACTCTAACGATTCCTCTAACCCTTTCCTCTCTTCCCCTTCTTCTTCTTCTACTCCATTAAAGAGCCAAGGGCAAGGATCAAGTTCGTCTCAAACAGAAAAGAAAGACGCAGTTCTGGAGGCTATCTTGATCAAGCTTAGCGCTATGGAGAATTCTATGACTTCATTTTCGAGGGCCCAAAAGTCCTTTGAACAACAACTTGCTAGTAGGGCGAATGAAGCGCCAAGAGATCCAAGGAAGCTTCCAGCAAAGACGGGTCAATCGTAGTAAAAAGCAAGAAATTCCAGGGGTCGATCACAGGGATTCGGTGAAACAAAGTCAATAACGGTAAGCTTCGTGAAGACTAACCACAAGAGCAATTAACACAATCAAAGATGAATAAGAAGTCAAATAAGCAAACATGCAATTCTAGGGATTAAAGCATCTAGTTGTGGTTCCAACTCAAGATCTAAAGATAAGCGGACAAAGCTGAGATTTTTGCAAGGGGAAGGTGTTACTAAAGTGGAGTAGATCACCGGGTAAGTCTCACTACTCACTAATCCAAAACCGTAACTCCTATTACCGGGTAAGTCTCAAGGAATTAAGATAACGAACTATTACCTCGAACTAACACACCATCTAAGGGAATAGAATCAACCTTTACCGGGTAAGTCTCAGGCTAACTCACAAAGATGGGATGGAAGCACACTCAAACCCCAATAAAGGATAAACCTTTATTACCTACACTTATGATCGTTGGTACACAAACTAAGGAATCACTGGGTAAGTCTCATCCTAAGCTTGCTTTGAACCAGGAAAGGTGTAATAAGAATAGGATTTGGCAAACTCTAACACTTAACTCTCAGTTTAGGATCAGACAAGTCACCTCGGTCAGAAGAATTCCACCCTGGCCGAGATGTTCATCGAATGAGCGAGATGCTTAGGGTTAAGGTTAAAGACTCGAACTTTCAGGATCCTACTGGAATCTAAGATTATTCTATCATTGTTTTTCCCACAACCTTCAGCCAATCACCCTAGAATCACACAAGGAAATTAGCCACTCATCATCATTATGAAAGTATTAAATATATGGGAAGAAGGTGAATATTTGAACAAGAAGAATTTAATGAAAAAAACTTCAATAACTGAATCAAATATCACAACAAAAGCGTTCCCTGGATAGCAATCCAACAAGACAAGACAACAAGGAAGGGGAATTGAAGACAATCTTACAAAACCCTTTAAAAGTTATAAAAGCTATGATCTTCAATCTTCCTTCAACCTTCAAAAAGGTTTTATCAAATCTCCCAACTGGAGTATGGCTTCTGCGTGATTCCCAACTGAATGCGGATCTTTCGGTGTAAGCGGCCTTCTTGATTTGTGGAAATCCAACCCTTTTTATAGGAAAATAACCCTCCAAAGATAAAATATCTTAGAAAGATCTTTTCCCATAAAAATAGGTAAAATATAAGATCTTCTTCCTTCCAGGAGCCAAGCCCAAAAATATAAGATCACCTTCCAAATTTAAAAGATCTCAGCCAAGAATAAAATATTCTCGCCGCGTCCTAGGTGTTCGCCTTGGTCGAGTCGACGTCTCTGGATTACCTCGGTCGAGATGAATCTCTGGTCAACCGAGGTGAGTCATAACTGAATGTGAAATCTCTCAAAACTGGTCCAAAGTGAATCTTTAATCCATGGCTATGCTTCCTGGATGGTTCCTTATGCTCCTCAATGTAGCTCCAAATGACTTATGACTCCTTTTGCTCCTTTTTGATGCAAAACGTACCATTTTACCTGCAATTACAGCAAAACTAGGTGTAGACCTCGATTCCCGCAAAGGTAGATGAAATGGTAATATAATCACATATTATACATGCTAACATGCAGATTATTGAAGATAAAACATCCAAACAAACCTCAAAATATAGACTATAATTCATGCTATCAAAATACCCCATACTTAGCCCTTGCTTGTCCCCAAGCAAGTTTCGCATATAGAAGACAAGATAGAATGGATTATAAGTCAAGAAAATCAATGAAAAGTCTTTCAAAAACATTTTTATGGTGTGCAACTATCATAGATCACTCTAAGAGAATACTTCATGGAATTAAAAACTCAATATGCTCAAAACATTTTATAAATATAGGAAAGTTGTTCATCTTTGTGTAAAACCATAGAATGCATAATAAATCATAATTATCAAAATTAATCATGTATAATCTAGTTTAAACCACTAAGTCAATCAACAAGCTCAAGGTCTCAAGGGCTTCCCAAAAGAAAAGGTCAAGAAACGTGTAGGGTGGGGATGTATGTAAGGTAATGTGGTGCTAGAATCCGGGAAAAGGATGAACTTCACTTCCACTTTGACTTGCAACATCTTCCACTAATAAGCTTTGCTTATTCCACTTTTTTTCTTTTTACTTTACTTTTTGGGATGCATGGACAGAGGTGCACAATAACCGAAGCCTAGGAAATCAGCAATCATCAATTTCTTGAGATGCATCAAACCCTTGATGCACATACCATGACCCGTTAGGAATATCACTCAATCCGACTTTGGCAAGACACAAACACCCGACTATGTGAATGGTGCCGAGTTACTCATCTTCATGATTGACTTCCCCAAACCTATTATTGCTTTCTAACACTTTCATTTCCAGCCACTTCTCAACTTTAACTTCACTTGCTTTCACCACTTCGCTTGCTTCCAAATTCCCGGATAGGTAAGGGAGGCAAAATGTATATGAGGGGCTAAGCATGATCAAGAAGAAGAAGAGAGAAGAATGAATTGCCTTGGTCTTTCCAGGAAGAAAGTGAGAGAACTTATCTTGTGGTGTCAACCTTCAAATTCAACATAATTTGGATAAAAACAAAGTATTAAACATGCCAATAATTTCAAACAAAGCATTTAGCAACTTAAACATATTATAAAACCTTTCAAACACATAAAGAATTTAAAATCAGTCAGTAAACAAGATCTTCACTGAGGTCATATCCAGATAAGTAACACAAATCTTTTTCGAAAACTCTCAGTTAACCCACCTCGGTCGAGATGTTCTTGGTTCAACCGAGGTGAAACGCCTCGTTTGGCCAGAACTGACTCGGTCGAGGTCAAAAAAATTTTTTTTTTTTAAAACCATTTTTTTTTTCAGTTTCGACGTTTTTCTCAATCAAATAACATGTAAGTATGCATGTAATATCAGATAAACATATAAATGCAGAAGTGAAGCATAAATAAAATATCCGATAAGATAGAATGTCATACATCAAAAGTAGTCAAATAAATACATCAAGTAGTCAAATAAGTACAAACACCCCATACTTGGGACACACTGTCCTAGT
Source organism: Fagopyrum homotropicum (assembly GCA_033239125.1). Classification (NCBI taxonomy): domain Eukaryota; kingdom Viridiplantae; phylum Streptophyta; class Magnoliopsida; order Caryophyllales; family Polygonaceae; genus Fagopyrum; species Fagopyrum homotropicum. Next base: position 23,533,755 of record BSWB01000007.1, on the reverse strand, counting down.
GGGTCAATAAAAGTCTAGAGACGAGAGTACTCACCGGATAAATAGCTGAACTGCATAGAAAATATAATAAGAAAATCCTGCAGCTCCTCAGTAATCCTGATCCGGCGGTGGTGGTGGTGGCACATACGGATACTGAGCCGGGTCGAACGGATAGCCCATAGTCTGCTGGAACTGTAGCTCCATCATCCTGCGCTGATAGTGCTGCTCCTCTAACATCTGATGAGTCCAGCGGTCAATGTGTCGGTCCTGGGTAGCAAATCTCTCATGCATGTCCACAGTAAGGGCAGCATAAGAGTCTATCATCTGATCTGTCAGGTCGTCGATCCGGCGATGAACCTCAGAATCTCTATGACGGCGTGTCCGACGCCTAGCAGATCTATCGGGAGGTGCAGCAGGTGCAGGCTCAGTATCCTCCTCATCATCCAAGTCTATGATCGGCGGTGCGCTCGTACCTGCAGTATCCGTCCCTGTATCCATCGGGACTCCACCATCTCTCTCGTCTACCGTCTCCTCGTCGTCGTCATCCTCCTCCTCCTCAGCCGGGGCAGCTGCTGCCTCCCTATGATCCTCCATCAGCGGAGCCCAAGCTGTCTGCCAGTAATGTGGATCGAAAACTGTGAACTGTGCAGACCAGCGGATCCCTTGTGGTGCAGTCCGCTCCCATGGCATAGCAACAAATGGAGTGGTCAGACCACGGGGAACTAGAATCCTCCGTGTGATCATCTCCTGCAACCCAAGCGGCTTCGGAGCCGCCACCATCGTACATACACTGAGGTCCATCCCGTGATAGGCAGCAATATGGGTGACTAGACCTCCGCAGCAAATATCTCCCTTCGCTTTAGCCTTGATCTTGTGCAGGTCCTCTGCCAAGATCAAGCCAAAGTCTGGGAAACCCCCCGTGACCATACAGTAAAGGCTGAAGAGCTCGCCCTGTCGGATCTTTTGGGGCGTCTCAGTACGCGCCAGAAGTGTCTCGCTGAATATCCTATGGGCTAATCTGAAGGCTGGGTGGAAGATGACCTTCTCCCTGGAATCTCCAAGGCGCCATCTGTCTGCATGCTCAGTAATATGGGCAATCTGCCCCCAGAACTCCCTAGCTACAGATCGGGAGGGGAAGTCGGTGGCGGTGGGCTCAGAAAAGCCGAAAATCTCTCTCCAAACCTCTAAGGGAACTATGAAGTTCCGGTTCATCAACCGGTACTTCACAGACTGGTCTGTGGGGAGGTAGGAGAAGGAGCTAACGAACTCTAAGGTCGGCTCCAAATAAGCTGGGGCTCGGATCTCAGTAAACTGATCCAGCCCAACAGTGGCAATCATCCTCCTAAGGTCACCATCTAACCCTAGGCAATCGAAAGCTGACACGTCCAGAAAACGTGGTGCGATAACTGGACGGCTAGCTATGCGCTCATAATCTACCCGACATCTCTCGTGGATCACCGGGCGGTAAGGTCGGGAAGAAGAAGAAGAAGGAGGAGAAGGTGAGGATCTATCTCTGAGGGATAGGCGACGATCGGAACTCATTTTATCTCAAACACTGTCTAAACACCTCGGTCACTGACAATACTCAGAAATCACCTCGGTCGAGATGCAGTTCGACTGGACCGAGGCGCAGCAGTTTGCGATTCCAATTCTCAGAAATTTAGTTCTTTTCCCCCAAAAATCACTACAATTGCTTCCTAAGGGGTACTTAAGCCTTTTCTCAACAGAATCAGGGGCAACCAAAGCCCAAATCGAAACGAATGAACGAGTTAGGGTTTCGACTGTTTTTACCTCGTTTTGGTCGATTCGTTCGATTTCTTCGCAGATCTGTTGTTGCAATAGGCTCCTCTACCCTTCAATCGCAGTTTTGAAGCGGAAATCTTCGAAAACGAGCAAAAACTGAGGAAGCGAGGTGATGAAGGGCGCCGCGGTCGAGTTAAATAAGGTAAAAGTGAAAAAAAATAAAATTTTCCCCTTTTTATACTGTTCCTGGATCTGCTGTCACCTCGGTCGAGATGGTCTCGACTGGACCGAGGTGGTACGGACCGAGGCGGTTCTGCAGAAACCCTAGTCGCCTCGGTTGCTCAAGCATCAACTCGGTCGAGGTGCTCTGACAGTAACCGAGGTGCTTCTGCCTTCGCAAAATCTCGTACTTCTGTCCTTCCAGTTATGCTCCTTTCTTAGATATCTCCTGTTATCTGTCTAGGACGCCAGAAACAAAGCAAAGCAAAGCAAAAACAAAAACTATCTAAACTAGACTAGAAAACGGGAAAAGAAAGCAATACCTTGGGTTGCCTCCCAAGAAGCGCTTGGTTTAAGGTCGCTAGGTGGACCATGATGCGTCTCAAATGAGGTATATTGGTGCAACCGCCTCAACCGGCGTTTCCGGCTGGTACTTCTTAAGTCTATGACCGTTGACCTTGAAGCTTCCGCTAGTTTCGCCCCATATCTCAACTGCACCATGAGGAAAAACATGTTTCACAACATAAGGTCCGGTCCATCTGGATTTTAGCTTACCTGGAAAAAGGCGGAGGCGGGAGTTGAAAAGAAGAACTAAGTCTCCTTCGTTAAGCTCCTTTGGGACGATACGCTTGTCATGCCATATCTTCGTCCTTTCCTTGTAGATTTTGGCATTCTCATAAGCGTTCAAACGCAGCTCCTCTAGCTCGTTGAGTTCCAATAGTCGCTTCTCGCCGGCCTCCTTAATGTCGAAATTCAACCATTTGATCGCCCAATACGCCTTGTGTTCCAACTCGACGGGCAAATGGCAAGACTTCCCATATACCAAATTGTAAGGGGTGGTACCTATGGGGGTCTTAAATGCGGTCCTGTACGCCCAAAGAGCATCGTCCAATTTCATGGACCAATCTTTCCTCATTCTAGAGACGGTCTTCTCCAAAATTGCTTTGATTTCTCTATTCGAGATCTCGACCTGTCCACTAGTTTGAGGGTGATAAGCGGTTGATACCTTATGGGTTACCCCATACTTCGATAGAAGTGCCTTGAACTTCCAGTTGATGAAATGCGTTCCTCCATCGCTGATGATGATGCGCGGAGTTCCAAACCGTGGAAAGATAGTCCTGTTTAGGAACTTTACTACCACCTTGGCGTCATTAGTGGGGGAAGCAATGGCTTCAACCCATCTAGAGACGTAGTCAACCGCAAGAAGGATATAGAGGTTTCCTCTGGAGGATGGGAAAGGTCCCATGAAGTCAATCCCCCATACATCGAAGATTTCCACTTCTTGGATGTTGTTAAGTGGCATCTCGTTCCTCCTTGATAAGTTCCCTGTTCTTTGGCATGCATCACAAGAGACAACAAAAGCTTGTACATCTTTAAATAATGTAGGCCAAAAGAAACCGGAACGCAATACCTTAGCGCATGTTTTATCGGTGCTAGCATGTCCTCCACAAGGAAGCGAATGGCAATGCCGTATAACGCTATTGACCTCATCTTCCGGAATGCATCTACGAAGCATCCCATCCGGTCCGCGCTTGAATAGCAGCGGCTCGTCCCAGTAATAATGTCGTACTTCCTTGAAGAATCTCTTCTTTTGAGAGTACGTCAATCCGGGCGGTGTTTCCTGGCAAACAAGATAATTTACAATGTCAGCATACCAAGGTCCGTTCTTATCAGAAAGTTGGTGGATAGAATGTTCCACCAACTGAGGATGAATGTCAGAGAAGTGAGTAAGAAGATTATTATTCTCAGTAATCTCAGTTGACATCATCTCGCCATCGACCTCGGTCGAGGCGTAGAGGCGTTGACCGAGATGTTCTTTAGTCGCCTCGCTCAATCCAGAAAGTGCCTCGGTCGAGGTACTGCTACTGGAACCGAAACTGGAGATCTCTGTCTCCTGGATTAGCTTCTCAATTTTAGCTCCTGGGTCCTCTTCCAGTGCCTTTAAGCTCCGTATATCTACATCACAAGAAGCATCTATACCTTCCTCCATTAAACTGAAGCTTATAACTCTTTCGAGTGGATCGTTAATAAGGATAGAGCTCACCAATTCTCTTGATTCTTCTTCATCGTAGATGTTGAAGATATCATCAGTTAGTTGCTCCCCTTTCATGGCTGCAAGTAGTGCGAACTCCACCTCATCGCCACCAACGTTGAATTTCAACTTGGCGTTCTTGCAATCCACGTTGCAACCCGAAGTTGCTAGAAATGGCCTCCCGAGAATAATAGGAACAAGATAATCTGCGGGAATGTCAAGTACGACAAAATCTATAGGTAGATAGAAGTTACCTAACTTGACCGGAACGTCCTCCAAGATGCCCACGGGATGGGTGATGGAGCGATCCGCCATATAAAGTCGAATCTTGACCGGCTTGGGCTCTCCAAGTCCGATCTTCGTACATAGCTCCAGCGGAATGATGCTCACGCTGGCTCCTAGATCACAAAGGGCTTCACAAGTGACATCCCCAACTTGAATGGGAATGCAAAACGAGCCGGGATCTTTCAACTTAGGAGGCATCTTCTCCGTCATGATCTTAATAAGCTCCGAGGATTTAGATGTCATCCTAACTTCGCCAAAGTCTTCCAATTTCCTTTTCCTTGATAGGATCTCCTTTAAGAATTTCCCATAGGCGGGCATTCCTAGAATAGCATCAAGAAAAGGAATGTTAATATGCAGCTTGTTCATCAAGTCAAGGAACTTACCAAAGTGCTTGTCTAGATGTGCTCTGGCTCTGGATTGAGGGAATGGAAGTGGTAGTTTGTATGCAGGAGGTGGAATATAAGTTTCAGTCGTCCCTCCTGCTTTCTGTTGCTCCGCCTCGGTTGGCATCTCGGTCGAGGTGTTCTTCGACTGGATCTGGACCGAGGTGTTCTGCGTCGAACGAGGTACTGGATCTGCAGTTTTAAGTCCACTCCTCGTCGTTATGGCCATGCACTGTCCCTTAGGGTTACTTTTGAGTTTTCCAAACCTTTAACTAACCTCTTGAATAAAGATGTTGTTTTTGAGTTTTCGCAGGAGTGTCTTGATGCTTTTTACAGGATTAAGGAGGCGTTGATCTCCGCTCCCATTATCCAACCACCTGACTGGACCTTGCCCTTTAAGGTCATGTGTGACGCTAGTGATGTAGCCGTAGGAGCGTTGCTTGGACTGAAAAAGGATGGCCGGACCACCGCCATTTACTATGCTAGCAAGACGCTAGATGTAGCCCAGCGCAACTACGCTACCACTGAGAAGGAATTGTTGGCGATTGTATACGCTTTCGAGAAGTTTCGTTCCTACTTAGTTGGGGCAAAGGTCATTGTCTACACCGACCATGCAGCCATTCGTTACTTATTAGCTAAGAAAGACGCCAAGCCACGTCTTATTCGATGGATTCTCCTGCTTCAAGAGTTTGACCTAGAGATCCGCGATAAGAAGGGATCCGAGAACTCTGTTGCGGATCACCTCAACCGGCTACCGGAATCTTCCCGCGAGACGGACGACCCACCCATAGACGATTCATTCCCCGATGAGCACTTACACTTGTTGGAGCGTTTGATGGATTTACTTACTTCACCCCACGATGGAGGTGAAGTATGGGGTAAGGGCACCTCCCACCTCATTTGAGACGCATCATGGTCCAGCTAGCGACCTTAAACCAAGCGCTTCTTGGGAGGCAACCCAAGGTATTGCTTTCTTTTCCCGTTTTCTAGTCTAGTTTAGATAGTTTTTGTTTTTGCTTTGCTTTGCTTTGTTTTTGGCGTCCTAGACAGATAACAGGAGATATCTAAGAAAGGAGCATAACTGGAAGGACAGAAGTACGAGATTTTGAGAAGGCAGAAGCATCTCGGTTACTGTCAGAGCTTCTCGACCGAGTTGATTCTTGAGCAACCGAGGCGACTAGGGTTTCTGCAGAACCACCTCGGTCCGTACCACCTCGGTCCAGTCGAGACCATCTCGACCGAGGTGACAGCAGATCCAGGAACAGTATAAAAAGGGAAAATTTTATTTTTTTCACTTTTACCTTATTCAACTCGACCGCGGCGCCCTTCATCACCTCGCTTCCTCAGTTTTTGCTCGTTTTCGAAGATTTCCGCTTCAAAACTGCAATTGAAGGGTAGAGGAGCCTATTGCAACAACAGATCTGCGAAGAAATCGAACGAATCGACCGAAACGAGATAAAAACAGTCGAAACCCTAACTCGTTCATTCGTTTCGATTTGGGCTTTGGTTGCCCCTGATTCTGCTGAGAAAAGGCTTAAGTACCCCTTAGGAAGCAATTGTAGTGATTTTTGGGGGAAAAGAACTGAATTTCTGAGAATTGGAATCGCAAACTGCTGCGCCTCGGTCCAGTCGAACTGCATCTCGACCGAGGTGATTTCTGAGTATTGTCAGTGACCGAGGTGTTCTGACAATGTTTGAGAGAAAATGAGTTCCGATCGTCGCCTAGCCCTCAGAGATAGATCCTCACCTTCTCCTCCTCCTTCTTCTTCTTCCCGACCTTACCGCCCGGTGATCCACGAGAGATGCCGGGTAGATTATGAGCGCATAGCTAGCCGTCCAGTTATCGCACCACGTTTTCTGGACGTGTCAGCTTTCGATTGCCTAGGGTTAGATGCTGACCTTAGGAGGATGATTGCCACTATTGGGCTGGATCAGTTTATTGAGATCCGAGCCCCAGCCTATTTGGAGCCGACCTTAGAGTTTGTTAGCTCCTTCTCCTACCTCCCCACAGACCAGTCTGTGAAGTACCGGTTGATGAACCGGAACTTCATAGTTCCCTTAGAGGTTTGGAGAGAGATTTTCGGCTTTTCTGAGCCCACCGCCACCGACTTCCCCTCCCGATCTGTAGCTAGGGAGTTTTGGGGGCAGATTGCCCATATTACTGAGCATGCAGACAGATGGCGCCCTAGAGATTCCAGGGAGAAGGTCATCTTCCACCCAGCCTTCAGATTAGCCTATAGGATATTCAGTGAGACACTTCTGGCGCGTACTGAGACGCCCCAGAAGATCCGACAGGGCGAGCTTTTCAGCCTTTACTGTATGGTTACGGGGGGTTTCCCAGACTTTGGCTTGATCTTGGCAGAGGACCTGCACAAAATCAAGGCTAAAGCGAAGGGAGATATCTGTTGCGGAGGTCTAGTCACCCATATAGTTGCTTATCACGGGATGGACCTTAGTGTATGTACGATGGTGGTGGCTCCGAAGCCGCTTGGGTTGCAGGAGATGATCACACGGAAGATTCTAGTTCCCCGTGGTCTGACCACTCCATTTGTTGCTATGCCATGGGAGCGGACTGCACCACAGGGGATCCGCTGGTCTGCACAGTTCACAGTTTTCGATCCACATTACTGGCAGACAGCTTGGGCTCCGCTGATGGAGGATCATAGGGAGGCAGCAGCTGCCCCGGCTGAGGAGGAGGAGGAGGATGACGACGACGAGGAGACGGTAGACGAGAGAGATGGTGGAGTCCCGATGGCTACAGGGACGGATACTGCAGGTACGAGCGCACCGCCGATCATTGACTTGGATGATGAGGAGGAGACTGAGCCTGCACCAGCTGAGACTTCTCTAGTCAGACCTGCTAGACGTAGGAGACGCGGAGCGAGAGATCGAGCTGCCCACAGACGGATCGATGACTTGACGGATCAGGTTATTGACTCATATGCTGCATTATCGCTGGATATCCGCGAGATGCAGGAGCGGCAACACTATCAACACATCATGGCCCAGCTTCAGTTCGAGCGTGTCATGGGTTACCCGTTCGACCCGACGCAGTATCCGTATGTGCCACCACCACCACCACCGGATCGAGACTATTGAGGAGCTGCAGGATTTTCTTTATTATATTTTTATGCAGTTCAGCTTTTTATCCGGTGAGTACTCTTGTCTCTAGACTTTTATTGACCCACTGGGACAGTGTGTCCCAAGTATGGGGTGTTTGTATTTATTTGATGACTTGATGTACTTATTTGACTACTTTTGATGTATGACGCACATTTTATCTTATCGGATATTTTATTTATGCTTCACTTCTGCATTTATATGATTATCTGATATTACATGCATACCTACAGGTTATTTGATTGAGAAAAACGTCGAAACTGAAGAAAAAAATGGTTTTTAAAAAAAATTTTTGACCTCGACCGAGTCAGTTCTGGCCAAACGAGGCGTTTCACCTCGGTTGAACCAAGAACATCTCGACCGAGGTGGGTTAACTGAGAGTTTTCGAAAACGATTTTGTGTTACTTATCTGGATATGACCTCAGTGAAGATCTTGTCTACTGACTGGTTTTAAATTCTTTATGTGTTTGAAAGGTTTTATAATATGTTTAAGTTGCTAAATGCTTTGTTTGAAATTATTGGCATGTTTAATACTTTGTTTTTATCCAAATTATGTTGAATTTGAAGGTTGACACCACAAGATAAGTTCTCTCACTTTCTTCCTGGAAAGACCAAGACAATTCATTCTTCTCTCTTCTTCTTCTTGATCATGCTTAGCCCCTCATATACATTTGGCCTCCCTTTACCTATCCGGGAATTTGGAAGCAAGCGAAGCGGTGAAAGCAAGTGAAGTTAAAGTTGAGAAGTTGGCTGGAAGTGAAAATGTTAGAAAGTAATAATAGGTTTGGGGAAGTCAATCATGAAGATGAGTAACTCGGCACCATTCACATAGCCGGGTGTTTGTGTCTTGCCAAAGTCGGATTGAGCGATATTCCTAACGGGTCATGGTATGTGCATCAAGGGTTTGATGCATCTCAAGAAATTGATGATTGCTGATTTCCTAGGCTTCGGTTATTGTGCACCTCTGTCCATGCATCCCAAAAAGTAAAGTAAAAAGAAAAAAAGTGGAATAAGCAAAGTTTATTGGTGGAAGATGTTGCAAGTCAAAGTGAAAGTGAAGTTCATCCTTTTCCCGGATTCTAGCACCACATTACCTTACATACATCCCCACCCTACACATTTCTTGACCTTTTCTTTTGGGAAGCCCTTGAGACCTTGAGCTTGTTGATTGACTTAGTGGTTTAAACTGGATTATACATGATTAATTTTGATAATTATGATTTATTATGCATTCTATGGTTTTACACAAAGATGAACAACTTTCCTATATTTATAAAATATTTTGAGCATATTGAGTTTTTAATTCCATGAAGTATTCTCTTAGAGTGATCTATGATAGTTGCACACCATAAAAATGTTTTTGAAAGACTTTTCATTGATTTTCTTGACTTATAATCCATTCTATCTTGTCTTCTATATGCGGAACTTGCTTGGGGACAAGCAAGGGCTAAGTATGGGGTATTTTGATAGCATGAATTATAGTCTATATTTTGAGGTTTGTTTGGACGTTTTATCTTCAATAATCTGCATGTTAGCATGTATAATATGTGATTATATTACCATTTCATCTACCTTTGCGGGAATCGAGGTCTACACCTAGTATTGCTGTAATTGCAGGTAAAATGGTACGTTTTGCATCAAAAAGGAGCAAAAGGAATCATAAGTCATTTGGAGCTACATTGAGGAGCATAAGGAACCATCCAGGAAGCATAGCCATGGATTAAAGATTCACTTTGGACCAGTTTTGAGAGATTTCACATTCAGTTATGACTCACCTCGGTTGACCAAAGATTCATCTCGACCGAGGTGATCCAGAGACGTCGACTCGACCGAGGCGAACACCTAGGACGCGGCAAGAATATTTTATTCTTGGCTGAGATCTTTTAAATTTGGAAGGTGATCTTATATTTTTGGGCTTGGCTCCTGGAAGGAAGAAGATCTTATATTTTACCTATTTTTATGGGAAAAGATCTTTCTAAGATATTTTATCTTTGGAGGGTTATTTTCCTATAAAAAGGGTTGGATTTCAACAAATCAAGAGAGCCACTTAGCACGTTATACACCATTGAGGCCGCTTACACCGAAAGATCCGCATTCAGTTGGGAATCACGCAGCAGCCATACTCCAGTTGAGAGATTTGATAAAACCTTTTTGAAGGTTGAAGGAAGATTGAAGATCGTAGCTTTTATAGCTTTTAAAGGGTTTTGTAAGATTGTCTTCAATTCCCCTTCCTTGTTGTCTTGTCTTGTTGGATTGCTATTCAGGGAACGCTTTTGTTGTGATATTTGATTCAGTTATTGAAATCTTTTTCATTAAATTCTTCTTGTTCAAATATTCACCTTCTTCCCATATATTTAATACTTTCATAATGATGATGAGTGGCTAATTTCCTTGTGTGATTCTAGGGTGATTGGCTGAAGGTTGTGGGAAAAACAATGATAGAATAATCTTAGATTCCAGTAGGATCCTGAAAGTTCGAGTCCTTAACCTCAATCCTAAGTATCTCGCTCATTCGATGAACATCTCGGCCGGGGTGGAATTCTTCTGACCGAGGTGACTTGTCTGATCCTAAACTGAGAGTTAAGTGTTAGAGTTTGCCAAATCCTATTCTTATTACACCTTTCCTGGTTCAAAGCAAGCTTAGGATGAGACTTACCCGGTGATTCCTTAGTTTGTGTACCAACGATCATAAGTGTAGGTAATAAAGGTTTATCCTTTATTGGGGTTTGAGTGTGCTTCCATCCCATCTTTGTGAGTTAGCCTGAGACTTACCCGGTAAAGGTTGATTCTATTCCCTTAGATGGTGTGTTAGTTCGAGGTAATAGTTATTTATCTTAATTCCTTGAGACTTACCCGGTAATAGGAGTTACGGTTTTGGATTAGTGAGTAGTGAGACTTACCCGGTGATCTACTCCACTTTAGTAACACCTTCCCCTTGCAAAAATCTCAGCTTTGTCCGCTTATCTTTAGATCTTGAGTTGGAACCACAACTAGATGCTTTAATCCCTAGAATTGCATATTTGCTTATTTGACTTCTTATTCATCTTTGATTGTGTTAATTGCTCTTGTGGTTAGTCTTCACGAAGCTTACCGTTATTGACTTTGTTTCACCGAATCCCTGTGATCGACCCTTGGAATTTCTTGCTTTTTACTACGATTGACCCTATCCCTGACGACCTCATTCGATCGAATAACAACAGACTCCTCCCCAGAACAACAGTGCCTCCAGCCTTATCCTCCCATGAGGTTGTCGCCTTCTTTGACCAACCCCAATGGTCCCTCGTGCAATCCAACTCCCATACAGCCTGGAGTCCTCCCCCTTGAGCCATGCGTCTCTTTCCACGAGTGCCCGACGGCCTTGGATGCGACCTCTGAGCCCCCTGCCCTTTCGGCTCTCCTAACGGATGACGCTGCAGCGGGCCCACTCCCCTTTAATGCATCAAGTGCTGATTCCGAAACGGATGTTCCCCATGCAAAGGATAACTTTTCGCCTTCAGCCTCCTCGAATCCCCCCCAAGCCCCCACGCTTCAGGCAAGCACTAATGAGCCTCCAACCCTAACTGCCCCTTCGGTTTCCTACAAGGATATTGCATCCAGAAGTCTTGCATGGAACCACGTCCCCCTCCCCTTCATCCTTGGCCTTGACTCCGGCCTTATCCCATTCTCTAATGATGATATCGAGGATACCATGCAGAAATGGAACCTCTCACTCGTCGGGTACCCCCTTGGAAGCCCAATCTCCTTTCAACGAATGTCCAAGTACGTGAATGATAATTGGAATACCATCTCTTCGCCTAAGCTGATCCGAAACGAGAATGGCATCTTCGTATTCCACTTCGCTACTGAAGAGGACCTCAACGAAATCCTGCTCGGCAGCCCTTGGATCGCGAACAGCTCCACCACCATCCTCTTAAAGCGATGGACTAATGACCTCCCACTGGACTACTCCAGCTTAAACTCTGTTCCGATCTGGGTCACGCTACATGACCTCAACTATCGCTTTTGGTCCAAGATGATGCTGGCCAAGATAGGCTCGGCGCTGGGTACACCCATCCTGACGGACGCCTGCTCGGTTAACCAAGACCGACTCGGGTTCGCTAGGATACTCGTTGACATCCAAGCTTCTAGACCCCTCCTCCGAGAGATCACCCTCGCTGGGCCTGAGGGCGCGACATTTGTCCAAAAAGTTACCTACGAATGGCTTCCCCCTCGTTGTGATACCTGTCTTACCTTTGGGCACTACTGCAAGCCCCTCAATCTCCCCAAGTGAACTAGAACTCAAGCCCCTCAATCTCCACAAAGTCCTCGCATTCCCACAAATACCATCCCAAACCCTAACCCTAAATCCTTACCCATCCTCCCCACTCCGGATCCCTCTCGGAAAATTCTCCAACCCCAAAATGTGACCCTAGCATTCAAACACCCTAACCCCCAGCAGGTTGTCAAACAACCATTAACCAATGAGCATGTTCCCATCTTGATGCTACCTACTCAATCCACTAACCCTCGTCTCGACCCGCCATGTCCCTCCCCTTCTTGTCTTGAACCCCATGCACAATCCCTCCCTCCAAACACAACAACCTCTTCCACATTGCCTGCAAGCGCACGCAATGACAACAACCCAAATGTTTAATGATAGTGCGAATGGGAGCATGGAACACTCGGGGCCTCAATGAACCCGTTAAACAGAAAGCCGTGCAGTCCCTTGCTAAGAAGCAAAATCTTGACCTAATTGCTATTCTTGAAACTCGTTTGCGCTCGGAAAATGAGAAAAGAATCTCAAAAACCCTCTTCCCCTCTTGGAACCACATTTCAAACTCATCTCAAGCCCACATTTGCCGCATCTGGGTTTGGTGGAACCCTGCCAAACTTATCATCACAACCTCCTTGATCACTGATCAACTCATCCACTGTCGTGTCTCTAACCACCTTCCTAACCCTGGCACGTTTGCTGAGATCTCATTTGTATATGCCCATAATGCCCAAGAAGAGCGTGTAAGCCTTTGGAACACCATATCTTCGTTACGGTTACTCAATACCAACTGCCCTTGGGCACTCTTAGGGGACTTTAATGTAACACTTTCCCCAGATGAAAAGATCTCCAATAACCTCCACAACTTCTCTCAACCCTCCACCGAGATTGAGAACTGCTTCGAGCATAATGATCTCTCTGATATTCCCTTCACTGGATGCAAATATACATGGAGCAACAAACAGGTGGGCAACCGCATTTGGAGTAAACTAGACCGAATCATCTCCAACGAGACTTGGAACACTGTCTTCCCTAACAACATCGCCCATTTTGGCAATCCAGATGTATCCGATCACTCCCCAGCGCTGCTCTTCACCGATAGTCTGGCCCCTCGGACTGGCTTCCCATTCAGATTCAACAACCTTTGGGCCAAGCATGAGGCCTTCCTGGATACTGTCAAAAACGCCTAGGACATCGATATTGAAGGAAACGCGATATTTAGGCTCTCCAGGAAATTGAAGATTCTCAAACCTCTCCTCAAGAAATTCCCTAGTGCTAAGCTCGAGACTCTCCACGCTGACATTGCTGAGAACCGAAAGGCGCTCAATGAAGCACAATCGCGCCTTCAGGATGACCCCCTAGACACGGTCCTTCAGGAGACTGAGAGGAGACTCACCCTAACCATCAAAGGCCTTCATACCAATCTACAGGGAACACTTAGCCAATTATCTAAGGAAAAAAGGTTCAAATATGGGGACCAGTGCTCATCCTACTTCTTTAAAAGCATCAAAATGCGTAGATGTGCAAACTTCATTACTGAGATCAGGGATGTAAATGGTGTCCTGACTAACGCTCCTGATGAGATCTGTCGCTCACTTGTGCACCATTTCAAAAGCGCATTCAACTCCCCTCACTGCAATGCCAATGTGACCATCCCCCCAATCTGCCTGCCCACTCTCAGTCAGTCTAATTGCTCCTCCTTGAATGCCCCTGTCACGCATGACGAAATCAAGAAAGCCCTCTTCAGTATTGGTGATAATAAGGCGCCTGGGCCGGACAGCTTCAGTTCCCTCTTCTTCAAAACGGCCTGGAGCATCATCCATCAAGACTTCACAAATGCTATTGAAGACTTCTTCATGAACAAAAGGCTGCTCAAACAAGTGAACCATACCTCCATTACCCTGATTGCCAAACATGACAGCCCCACAACACCCTCGGACTTTAGGCCTATCTCTTGCTGCAACACTGTATACAAAACCATCTCAAAGATACTCGCTAGCCGCCTCAACCTTATCCTTCCGGATCTCATTAGCCACAACCAAAGCGCCTTTGTCAACTCGAGAGCAATTAAACACAATGTCCTGCTCTCTCAAGAGTTACTTCACAAATACGGTTGGCAGCACATCTCTCCCAGAGTGGCAATGAAAGTAGACATTTCAAAGGCTTTCGACTCCATAAGCCACGAGTTTATCCTACACTGCCTGCGCTCGATGGGGTTCCCGGAGGCCTTCACTAGGCTGATCAGTGAATGCATTACCACTGCCTCTTACTCAGTCAATGTAAATGGCGAGCTTAAAGGCCATTTTACTAGATCTCGTGGTCTTCGCCAAGGTTGTCCCCTCTCCCCCCCTCTCTTCGTCATTGTGATGGAATTTCTATCCAGGCTGATTACGGAGAGGACTTCTAACCCAGACTTCAACTACCATCCTAAATGCTCCTCACCAGCCATCACCCATCTCGCTTTCGCTGATGATCTCCTGCTTCTTTGCCGTGGGGATGCCAAATCCGTCAGGATCCTGAACGATGCTCTTGTGGAGTTTGGAACGCTCTCAGGTCTCGTCACCAACCCTGCGAAATCACAAATCTATACTAGAGGCATGAACCAAGCTGAGATTGATGAAACCGTGTGTATCACAGGTATGAGAGTGGGTACCCTCCCTTTCCTGTATCTGGGGATCCCTCTGGGTAGCAAATGACTGAGTACCCACGACTTCCTTCCGTTGATTGATAAGATCACCAGGCGAATTCACTCTTGGAATGCAAAGTCCCTTTCTTACGCCGGTCGTGCCCAAGTCATTAAAACCATCCTGTTTGCAACTAGTCACTACTGGTCCTCCATGTTGGTCATTCCTGTCAAGGTTACCAACACAATTATTAGGCTCTTTAGATCTTATTTCTGGGCGGGTGTGGCTAATAGCAAGTGGGCTCTGGTGACCTGGGATTCCCTTTGCACTCCGAAACCCCAAGGTGGGCTTGGCTTCCCCGATCTAATGACTAGGAACAAGGTTGTGCTCTCTAAGCACATTTATGACCTTGAGCGTGATAAGTCTAGCATTTGGATGTCTTGGATCAAACGTCACCTTTTTAAACGTGGGGATACCATCTGGAGCTGCACCGTAAGGAATTCGCACACCCCCTTCTGGAAGCACCTCCTCTCTATCAGGGATGACCTTCTGACCCTCTCTCTTGGCGCCTCGAGGGTTACTTCTCTCGCCTGCCCTAATGGCTCCTTCGCCAGGAGCAAAATCTATGATCTCTTCAGGCCAACCATCCCAACTACCCTTCCCACCCTATTCAAAGCCATTTGGCTACCCTCTAATACCCCCAAACACTCTTACATAGCCTGGCTTGCAGCCCATAACCGCCTCCCAACTCTATCTAGGATCAAAGAATGGAACTTGATCAATGATGACTCTTGTCGGCTTTGCAATATCGGCCCTGAAGATGGTAACCACCTCTGGAACCACTGCAGCTACAGCTCTACGGTCATGGCCATCATATCACACTGGACAAGGACCCCCTCTCCAGCCCCTTTCCTTGGTCGAATATGGCCCTGGATGACCTCTTGGTACAGGAAGGCCCCCGCACCTATGGACTGCATTAGGATTGCTGTGATTGTGGCCTTCATCTATCACATATGGTCCGTTCGGAACAACTTGATATACAACCAAGTTCCCACTAGCCTTTTCGATTGCGCAGGGATGATCATCCGAAATGTAAAGTCACATTTCACGCACAACTGAAAAGACAGATCGCCCCAATCAAGAGACATGGCCTTCAATCTGTGCATTCACCTCCAATGATCATGCTGTCTACTGCTTGCCTCTCCCACCTGTCACAGGACCTTGTTTATTTTCTGATCACAGATTCTGGATTTGATTCTGCATGCTTCACTTTCCTGTAATATATTCTCCCTCAATACAAATTAATTTTTCAAAAAAAAGATTAAATAAAAACAATTTTAATTTGGACTCTCTGTACAAAAATATTATAGATAAGAATCAATATTATTATGCTAGGGAACGAAAACATATAAAAGACGTTTATGCGTAGGATCGTGTGATCTTAGTGTACAATTGTGCACGCTTGCCGATGCGTATAATAAAGGCAGGTTCGTTTTTCATATCTTGATATGGGTATGAATATCATACGTATCCGATTTTTATATTTGATGATTGGGTATATGGTATTAAAATAATATACTTAAATATTAATACTTTACTTTTTATCGATTCTGATATCCTTAAAAATCAACAGGTATCACCTTCTTTCCCTCCCACGTCTTCCTCGTCATATCACCTCGTCAAGGTACGATTTTTTTAAGGTAACAACTCCTTTCTCTGCTGAGTTTTTTTCAAGGTATGATATTTTTACAAAGTCTTCTCTATAAAATATCGCACCACAAAGAAGAGTTGTCTGTCTCCCTCCTCTGCTCAATTTTCTGTGTGAATTATCGGCATCACTTGTTGGTTTTAGCAAAGCTAGGTATCGTGAGTTAATGTAGATTCACTGTTATGTCTTGTTGATTGTTCTGATACATTTGTCTTTCTCAAATAACTCTTTGTTGCAATCATGTTCTTGCTCTCCGTTTTATAAATATCAATTTTGATGTCTGATATACCTCATCATCTTGCCTGTTAGGATTGTAATTCTAGTTTATGTAATTAATGTGATGTGTGGGCTAGTCTTGTAATTAGTTGAGTTTGAAAGTCCAAAATTGTTGCCTTCATTCGGTATAAGCAGAAAGTTTTTGTTTGATGATTGGGCCAAGTTGTGACAGCCCATTAGTAAGTTTGCATTGGTTTGAGCCCAAAATTAAAGCAAACCTAGATGCTCTTCTCTACTGGATCAGTTAAATCAAGTTAATGTGCTGGCCGATAAACACACAAAAAGGATCGGAAGTTTCACATTGGGAAAAAGACAAAGAAAATTACAGAAAGAAAGAGAGCCGAAAGATAGAGGGATCGATCGAGAAATAGAAAGCAAGAAAGAAGATCGAAGAAGACGATCTCGAAGAAGACAAAAGCGAGAAGGTCGAGTTCCTACATATTCTGAGAATCTCAACGAAGATTTGCGATTCCGTTTCCGGTGACGAAGACATCACCGACTTCGGCGACTTAGAAGAGGAAGTTTCTTAGCCTTTAGATTTGTCGTTTTTCGTTTGATTTCCGTTTCTTTTTCTCTTGTGGATTATCTCTTGTATCTTGGTTTTTCGTTTATATAGTCGGTACATACCGGGTCTCTCTTGAGGCCAGTCATAGTGTTGATCTTCTTTGAGTCGAATCGGTCTAGATTCGGACTCTTGGATCCTAAATTGGTTAATCTCGCAAATTCGACCTAAAACCCTAAAACCGGAGTCAACAAAGTGGTATCAGAGCTTGCTTGTTTTGATTCATGTGTTAGGTCTGTTTTTTCGTGATTTGTGGTTGCGAAAGATTGAGATATTTTTCCGCTGCGTATTTGCTGTGTTTGGCATTAGTTTCTGGTGGTTTAGTGTCTGATAAGTGCAAGGAACAAGTCTGTGTGCTTTTATATTCTTAGGGTCAAGA
The DNA here is from genome assembly GCA_033239125.1 of Fagopyrum homotropicum. Classification (NCBI taxonomy): domain Eukaryota; kingdom Viridiplantae; phylum Streptophyta; class Magnoliopsida; order Caryophyllales; family Polygonaceae; genus Fagopyrum; species Fagopyrum homotropicum. The sequence goes on along the minus strand of BSWB01000007.1, from coordinate 23,516,193 downwards.
TCTTCGAGTTTTTTCTATTGTCTCTTGATTTTCTGCTTATATTGAGAAGTCTGCTGGTGTTGAGATATTTCTGCATATTTTTCGGTTTTTTTTGTGTGAAATCCTTATGTTAGCCTAGTTGTTGGTTTATAGAATCACTTGTGTATATTTGTTGAGAACTATTGTATTCTTGATTTTGTAAAGCCTTTGAGCTGCTTGTGTACAGCCAGATCTTTGAGTTGTAGTTTGAGTTTCAGTACAAAATTGCTCAAACTTGTTTTTTGTTGTTTGAACACAAAGATTAGTGTCTTGAAATATTTCTTGCTAATTGAGTATTTCTGTTTAAGAACTGATTCTCTGTAATTTGTTTAAATGGCAGGAAACACTGTTTTGATCAAGCCATTTGATGGCACTACAGACTTTGCCATGTGGCAAGTGAAAATGAAGTCTCTACTAATCAAGATAAAGTGCTGGAAAGCTGTCAAAGAAGAGTACCCAGCAACAATTAAGGAAGATGAGAAGAAGGAGTTGGATTAGCAAGCATACGCTGAGATAATAATTCGGCTTTCTAATGAGGTAGCTCGTCAGGTTGTAAGTTTTACTACATCTAAAACTTTGTGGGAAGGCTTAGAAGCTATTTACCTTTCGAAGTCCAAGTCTAGTCGTATATCTTTGTTGTGTCGCTTGTTTACATTCAAAATGGATGTTTCCTTGTCATTGCAATCTAATCTTGATAAATTTCTAAAAATGACTCAAGATCTTGAAAGATGTGGTGATAAGATTGTTGATTCTCATCAAGCTGTTGTTTTACTTAATTCCTTGCCTGCTGAATTTGATGGTTTTAAAGATGTCATTCAATTTGGTAGAGAAGAATTAAGTAAGACTAAGATTGTTCAATCTGTCATTGAGAAAAATGAGATCCTTAAGGTGTTTAAGCATGCTAAAACTGAGAATAGTTCTGAGCATAAAACTGATTATGTTTTGCATGTTGAGGGGAAATCCAAATCTGAGAACAAGGCTAAAAATAAAGGACAATCTGATGTGAGTAATAAGAAGTGTTATTATTGTGATAAGATTGGTCATTTTGTGAGGGATTGTACTAAAAAGAAGGCTGATGTGAGAGTAAAATGTGCATGATGTGTCTGATGTTTTGGAATCTGGTGCATGTTACCCTGCTGAATTGTTCATGCTTGATGCTATGTGTGATATTAATACATGGATTTTGGATGCTGGTTGTTCTTTACATGCTACACCTCACAAATTTTTGTTTGAGTCTTTACAAGAGTTTGATGGTAGTAGTGTCATGTTAGGAGATCACACATGTTTGGATGTTAGAGGTATAGGAAATGTACCTTTGAAAATGCATGATGGGAGGGTAAGGGTACTACAAAAGGTTAGGTGGGTGCCTAATCTAAGAAGGAATTTAATTTCCGAATCTGTTTTGGATGGTCAAAATTGTACAATTAGGGCATACCATGGTATAAGAGATGTTATTAAAAATGGAAAAACTGTTATACGGGGAATTAAGAAAGGAGGTTTGTACCAAGTACTTGCTACCCCTTTACTTAATGCTCCTGAAATAGGTGTGACTAATGACAATTTTAATCGGTCCAAAACGGTTGCTAAAGGTGAACTAACTATTTTAGTTGAGAATCCAAGGCAGGAAAACAGATTACAACAGCAAAACATAACAGAAATTGTAGAAAATGAAGCTGCAGGCAAGCTGAGAGATGCTGCAGGAGGTAAAACCAGTTCAGCTGAAGTGAAACTGGTGGAAGAGAAGTGTGACAGAAGTCACAGCCCAAGTCAGCAGAGGTTAGAGTCACAAAAAGGCTCACAAAAACAGTCAAGCATGGTTGTTCGAGAACAACATATTTCTACTGAGCGAGAAGGGCAAGATGACAATAAAATTGAGCTACAAACTCACAAATTAGGGGGAGAAGTAAGTTTTCTTGATTCTGAATCTTCTGTGATGCTTGAATGTTGTGGTTTGAAGTATGGTATAGATGATTTGCATGCTGCTGAGTTATATGATGAATTGAATAGTACTAAAGTGAAAAATAGTGACATTAATTCTCATATATGTGATGAGCATGTAAAGTCTAAGTTTGACAAGCATGATTTAGATGAGAAACATATATGTGATAATTTGGTTGAGTTTGTTGAGCCCAAAAGGCGAAAACGATTGTCATTATGTGGTTTGCTAAGATGTTTAGCACCAAGAGGGCACTTTAGGAAGTGTACCAAGACTTGTGTAGAGTCTAAAGTGAAAAATGCATGTGATGTTGCTACTGTTACATGTGATTTGTTGCCTGCTGATTTTAAGAATGATTCTAATCGGTTCTTAAGTTGCAGGAACACTTCCCGTAGTGGGATTAGGGATAGACTCCCGAAGCACTAGAAGTGTGCTTTGGGGGGGTCGATGATGGACAGCCCGAGTGTGCATAGGTTATTCTTTTGTTTTCTGTTTTGTAAACTAGAATTAAGAGGGCAATTGTTAGGATTGTAATTCTAGTTTATGTAATTAATGTGATGTGTGGGCTAGTCTTGTAATTAGTTGAGTTTGAAAGTCCACAATTGTTGCCTTCATTCGGTATAAGCAGAAAGTTTTTGTTTGATGATTGGGCCAAGTTGTGACAGCCCATTAGTAAGTTTGCATTGGTTTGAGCCCAAAATTAAAGCAAACCTAGATGCTCTTCTCTACTGGATCAGTTAAATCAAGTTAATATGCTGGCCGATAAACACACAAAAAGGATCGGAAGTTTCACATTGGGAAAAAGACAGAGAAAATTACAGAAAGAAAGAGAGCCGAAAGATAGAGGGATAGATCGAGAAATAGAAAGCAAGAAAGAAGATCGAAGAAGACGATCTCGAAGAAGACAAAGGCGAGAAGGTCGAGTTCCTGCATATTCTGAGAATCTCAACGAAGATTTGCGATTCCGTTTCCGGTGACGAAGACATCACCGACTTCGACGACTTAGAAGAGGAAGTTTCTTAGCCTTTAGATTTGTCGTTTTTCGTTTGATTTCCGTTTCTTTTTCTCTTGTGGATTATCTCTTGTATCTTGGTTTTTCGTTTATATAGTCGGTGGACACCGGGTCTCTCTTGAGGCCAGTCATAGTGTTGATCTTCTTTGCGTCGAATCGGTCTAGATTCGGACTCTTGGATCCTAAATTGGTTAATCTCGCAAATTCGACCTAAAACCCTAAAACCGGACTCAACATTGCCAAACACGGGTATTAGATATCAAATATCAATTTTATACCCATATCCCTAATATCGATACCGATACTCATATCTGATATTTTAATATCAAGATATGAGAAACGAACAAGCCCTAAAATATATTAGAACTTTGATATAATCTTTGTTTCTTGACCGAATGATTGATTTGGTTAGGGGTGGGCATAAGACGGGATGGGGTAGCATTAAGGTCATTCCAATCTCGTCCGGGTATTTACATGAGACGGAAATGGAACAGGCCTTGACTTTTTTAGATTGAATCTCATTGGGTCATATCCTGATTGAGATTAAGATGAGACAAGACGGGACGGGTCCATTCACACTTGCCCATCAGTTTACTTATTGTGTCACACTTGCCCATCAGTTTACTTATTGTGTTTACATTTTCTACTTTATCCACAAAAATATATGTATATATCTTCAAACGCAAAAATATAAAGTTCCCAAATATCAATAATAACATATTTTGAAGGGGGAAGCCGGCCCCAATACAAAAGAATCGAGCTCAAGCTACGGAAGTCGGTGGAAAAGTTCAATTACAATTTACATTTAAGTTTTCAAATATCTATAATAACGAATTACACATCCAAAAAAAAGTTTAATTTTGACGGTTTGACCAACATGGTTTTTTCTTTAAATATATTAACATAACTATATTACAACTACATTAGTATATCACTAATGCTTAGTGATTATATTTATATTTTTATTACTTTAAATTATAAACTTTATCATATATTTGATGGGACGGGTTTAACGCCATAAAAAAATTAAGGTCCATATCCAATCCCAAAATAGTATTTAGCGGGATTTGTGCCCACTGCTAGATTTGGCTATCGATCCATACAAATCAAAATTGTCGGATTGTGTCCTAAATATTTTCTAATATAAAATGTGATTTCTATTGTAGCGTATTATTAATCACATACATGTATGTATCCTTAGAACGTCCGAAGAAGAAGGTGGAGAAAGTGGTGTAATGATAAACCCATACTTGAATCGTTGAATGGAATGGGCAAACAAATGACATAGTTAATGCAATATACCACGGGCTATACCTTTCGGTGCTCTTTGCTATAGCTTCATCATCCACTTAGGCAGTACATGTAGCAAGTCCATGCACCTTCCTACATATGTAGGTGGTCATTTATGAACCCTTTGACTACATGGACGAAATAGCAAACCCTCTTTGATAGATGGAAAAATTAAGGGAATTAAGAATATTTATACTAAAAGGAAGAAATTATTCTCTTGATCTCGTTTGGTAAGATAGTGAAGGAGATGAATGACATTAGATTATGAAAATTAAAAAAATTAGATTATAAGAATTGTGTAATCATATTAAAGTTGGATTATAAGGATTATTGAAATTAAAATCTCATTTTGCCCTCTTCCTTTTTTCATCTATAAAATAATTTAACACATATTTTTTCGTAGTTTTACTTACCGTCATATTCATATTACCAAATACTCATTTCGCTTTTTTCATACATCTTCTTAAACAAATTCATCTCCGTAATTCTTAATCTAAATAATTTTGCCATCTTCATCTTTATCTACATAATCTTAAGTTATCAAACGAATTCAAAATATAATGAAGTCGATTATAAGAATGCTATCGCTTCATGTTTAAAAGTACTCTAATCTAACCTTCTACTTTAGGTACTAATGGTATAACTTTTTACAAATAAGAGGTAAAGATTTCGATAAAAAAAAAAGGCTCTAGATTTGAACGTGTGTATCGCAAGTAGACAAGATTTGGACGGTCGTGCTCTATATTAGCACGATTGTGTGGTGTTTCTTCACAACGTGGTTGTGCTTCTTGTTCATATTAAAGATTATGTCTAAAAAGCTAAGTGTTACGCATTCGTGGAGTTTGAACTTGGTTAATAAGTCTTCCACCCACCCTTTTACAAATTGGACATGTTAAAAATATGAATTTGTATTCAAAACATAAAACATAGTCGTTAAAAGCATAAAACATAATCGTTAAAAGCATATTGCTATATTGTCATCCTTGTTCACTGTTCATCGTACAAGAATGAACGAGATGGTTGCAAATGAACGAGCGAAAACACATATCGGGCTTACAAGGAACGATCTTATGCCTTGTAATTTATCTCTAGCACGAGACTACAGTTTTATGTTATGTTATGCACATGTACATTTATTTGTAAGAGTAATTTTATTGGTTAATACCATTATTTCTACGCTTATCGATCTCCTACAACTAATTGCATACGTTTTAATGCAGCATGTAAAGTTGCATTCCACTTTCGCGATCAGTGAACCTTATACTTATCCAAAACCGACCACATCCCAACCCATCTCTATATATATACACAAACTCATATCCCATACAACGTACAATTTACTCTCAACAACACACTTAATCATTACAATATCACAATGGCCACCTTTCTTCTATTCGTATTCTACATTGCAATATTTCTCTTTGCCCTAATTCTCATCTTCACTCTCCCTTTAGCAACAAGAATGGTCTCCCGCGGAACCGGCCACTACTCGGCATGCTCCCCGCCCTAGTTGCTAACTTCAACAACTTGTTAGATTGGGCGGCTACGGTTTGCAACGAGACCAGCCAACCGACGTTTCATATCAAGGGTCCATGGTTCTCCAACGTGAACTTATTGCTTACCATGGACCCTGCCAACGGCCAATACACTTCGAACACTCGATTCTCAAATTTTCCTCGTGGGCCAAAGTCGATAGAGAACTTCGACGTGTTCGGGGATGGGTACTTTAACCTAGACTCTAAGGAATGAGTGGCACATAGGAAGATCCATAGGTCTTTCTTCAGCCACAAGCAACTCAATGAATGCTCAACTAAGTTGGCTTTTGAAAAGGTTGAGAAGGGGATTGCGGTGGTTTGTGATCACGTTGCGGCCGGTGGTCACCTAGGATGTGGTGATGCCGGAGTTGTTGACTTGCAAGATTTGTTCTCGAGATACATGTTAGAAGTGATAAAAGAGAGGAAGAGAGAAGACGAGCTTTGATTGTGGGAATGAACTGACTTTCATTACTGTGCATTTGTATGTATTTATACACATGTATACAAGCAGTTTGTTATAACAGATTCAGTTACACTTTGTATCCTCAACACCCCCCCCTCAAACTAGGAGGTGGAACCATTCTTAGTTTGCTAAGAAGGAGATTTTGTTGAGCTGAAGGAATGACTTTAGTGAGGACATCAGCTAACTGTGCTTGTGTAGGAATATACTGAAGTTGTAGCAGTCCTTCCATCACCTTATCACGTGTAAAATGACAATCAATTTCAATTTGTTTCGTTCTTTCATGAAACACAGGATTCTTGCAAATTTGAATAGCAGCTTTGTTGTCACAGTGAGGATGAACCGGCTGAGGGGGTTCCAGTCCTAGTTCTTGAAGTAAACGAACTAGCCAGGTTATTTCTGCAGCTGCTTGTGCCATGGCACGATATTCAGCTTCAGTTGAACTTCTAGATACAGTAGATTGCTTCTTTGATTTTTAGCTGATGGGTGATGAACCAAGAAGAATAATATAGCCACTTACACTTCTTCTTGTAAATGTGCAAGAGGCCCAATCTGAATTTGTGTATGCCAACACAGTTGGTGTATCACAAGAGTTCAGGATAATACCATTGCCAATGGTGCCTCGAATGTAGTTGATGGTATGAAAGAGAGCAGTAAGATGAGATTTGTGAGGAGTTTGCATGAATTGACTCAGACACTGGACAACATAGCATATGTCTAGTCGAGTATGAGTTAAGAAATTTAGTTTCCCTACTAGAGATCGATATAATGTTGGGTCTGGAAGAGGTTCATCTTCAGATGGAACAAGTTTGAGATTGAGTGGTAATGGTGTTGAGGTAATTTTGTTATTGGAGAGGCAAGCTTCAGCTAATAGTTCCAGTGTGAACTTTCATTGAGTGAGTATGACTCCTTTGGATGTGTGAGTAACTTCAATACCCAACAAGAAATGGAGTAAACCCAAATCCTTGATGCTAAATGTTGAATCAAGGTAAGCTTTGAGAGAAGAGACTTCATCTTCATTGGATCATGTGACCGTGAAATCATCCACATAAATAGCTATGATAGTAATATCACTTCCAGAATGTTTGAGAAATACGGAATAATCGTTCTTGGACTAGTTGAACCCTTGAGTAAGGAGAGCAATTGTAAGTCGATGAAACCACTGCCTTGAAGCCTGTTTTAGTCCATAAAGTGACTTCTTGAGTTTGCAAACAAGGGATAATGGATTTGGTATGCCAGGAGGAACCTTCATGTATACATCTTCGAATAAATCAACATGCAGAAATGCATTATTGGCATCCATTTGATGGAGATTCCAGCCTTTTGAAGCAGCAATAGCAATGATACTCCTTATGGTGGTCATCTTAACCACAGAGAAAAAAGTTTCATGAAAGTCAATGCCCTCTTTCTGATTAAAACCTTTAGCAACTAAACATGCTTTGAACCTTTCCAGGCTACCATCAGCTCGTAACTTGACTTTGTAGACCCATTTACAACCAATGGCCTTCTTGTATGAAGGTAAAGGAACTAGATCCCACGTATGATTGCTCTGTAATGCATGATACTCTTTATTCATGGCCTCAACCCAATTTGGATCCTTGGAAGCTTCAGTGTATGTGGTTGGCTAAACAAAAGATGTTAGAGAAGAAACAAAAGAGAAATGTGATGAAGGTAAAGTGCTAGAAAGAGTCATACGTGGTGATGGAGAGTGGGAGCTATATGTGCATATGAAGTCCGACAAGTATGAAGGAGGATGAGTATGACGAGATGAACGTCGAAGATTAAGTGTTTGGGGAGTAGATGAAGTGGAAGGATTATCATGATTTGATGGAGAAACTATATGTAATAGCTAGGATTTCCGAATTCTAATTAACGTTGATTAACTTAATCGTTGATAGTAATTGGCATATAACTCGCGAAGATTTCGCAAGTGATGAGTATGAGTTTCACCGTTATGTTCCTCGTGTAATTTTGGACGTTTGGGGAAATTTTTACTTTTTCCCCCGGGTAATTATTTTTACCCTCCGGTGTTATTTGGAGCATTTGGGAGCTTCAATTAATAAAAATGCAGTTGAGAGAAATGATCAGGATATCGGATATGTCCCAGATATGAAATAATATAAACAGGCCAAACGGCCAAAAGAGTCTCTACTTCGATTCTTAGCGGTTAAGAAATGCGGCTTAGGAATGCCCATTTTCCGAGAAAGTCACGGAATATATATCCTGATAATATTCCGAATTTTATATTCCAATTTCATAAAGTTTGGACACCGGAAAATATAACCGCATTTTAATTAAATATTTTGAATAAACATTATTATATTATGTATTTATAAATTATATATAATAATAATAATAATAATAATAAAAAAAAAAACAAATAAAACTTACCTGCAAGATCTAAAGTGGCGCTGCATGCTTCATTTCAACTTGTACAATAAATCTATTATACTTACTAAAACAAAGCACGGGTTGATGACGTGGCGCGCTGTGAACGCAGGATTTTTGAAATTGAGCTCCCACAATTAAAGCCAATAAATCTTTATTTTTTACGCTATTTTTTAAACCATAAAATCTTTTATTATTAATATAATAATTTTATAGAAACCAAATCTATTATACTTACTAAAACAGAGCACGGGTTGATGACGTGGCGCGCTGTGGACGCAGGATTTTTGAAATTGAGCTCCCACAATTAAAACCAATAAATCTTTATTTTTTACGTTATTTTTTAAACCATAAAATCTTTTATTATTAATATAATAATTTTATAGAAACCAAATCTATTATACTTACTAAAACAGAGCACGGGTTGATGACGTGGCGCGCTGTGGACGCAAGATTTTTGAAATTGAGCTCCCACAATTAAAGCCAATAAATCTTTATTTTTTACGCTATTTTTTAAACCATAAAATTTTTTATTATTAAAATAATAATTTTATAGAAACCAAATATATTATACTTACTAAAACAGAGCACGGGTTGATGACGTGGCGCGTTGTGGACGCAAGATTTTTGAAATTGAGCTCCCACAATTAAAGCCAATAAATATTTATTTTTTACGCTATTTTTTAAACCATAACATCTTTTATTATAAAAATAATAATTTTATAGAAACCAAATCTATTATACTTACTAAAACAGAGCACGGGTTGATGACGTGGCGCGTTGTGGACGCAGGATTTTTGAAATTGAGCTCCCACAATTAAAGCCAATAAATATTTATTTTTTACGCTATTTTTTAAACCATAAAATCTTTTATTATTAATATAATAATTTTATAAAAACCAAATCTATTATACTTACTAAAACAAAGCACGGGTTGATGACGTGGCGCGCTGTGAACGCAAAATTTTTGAAATTGAGCTCCCACAATTAAAGCCAATAAATCTTTATTTTTTACGTTATTTTTTAAACCATAAAATCTTTTATTATTAATATAATAATTTTATAGAAACCAAATCTATTATACTTACTAAAACAGAGCACGGGTTGATGACGTGACCCGTTGTGGACGCACGATTTTTGAAATTGAGCTCCCACAATTAAAGCCAATAAATCTTTATTTTTCATGCTATTTTTTAAACCATAAAATCTTTTATTATTAAAATAATAATTTTATATAAACCAAATCTATTATCTATTATACTTACTAAAACAGAGTACGGGTTGATGACGTGGCGCGCTGTGGACGCAAGATTAGATTAGAGAAGTATACAAAACAAAAGCACGTAAAAAAAACCTATTTCACAATATTCTTTCTCATTTTTTTCAAAACCCGCACAAGGTGCGGGTATTATACTAGTATATATATATATATAGAAGAGGCGGCTTGCATACTTATCTTCCATTTCACATTCATAGTGGAATGTTACAGAGCGAAGAAACGAAAGCGAACGTATAATCCATCTTTCAATCCTTCACAAATCCCTCATCTTCGATCTAATTTTAAATCCGTTTGTACCATCGAGTCTCTTATCTTGTTCTCTTCAGCGTGGTACAAAGTTATTTCCCGTTTGTTAGTTTTTTGGTGAAGCTTCCGTTTACCGCTATCGGAGCACCGACGACCACCGCAAGTCATCGGACGCGGAGTTTCTTACCGTGCTCTTACTCCCTGCATTGCCAAGAGTCTGTATCTTCTTCCGGATTGTATATCGGGTTAGTAACGAATAAGTTATGAATTTATTCGTTTTCCGTATTGCGGGTTAATATAAATTGACCTTAAGTTTGTTAAAATGGATAATTGGAAATTACATTATGATGGTTACATTATTTTGGTAATTATGGGATTTTTAGTTTGATGATGATATCATGAGTTGGATATATGCCCTGATGTGGCTTTAAGGTTTAGCATATTATTCGAGGTTATAGGATGTATATGATCCCTATTGATCCCTTTGGGTCTAGGTGTGACCCTTTGCTTGATAAGAGATGTGACATCTCTTTATGCCTTGTCTATAGGTTGTGTTGTTCCTCTAGTGTTGAGGTGATCGAGTTGTGGTTGAGCTTTATACGAGGTTGAGGTAAGCCCGTAGGACTTACTTAGCTACCATCCCTATATTGGGTGTTTGCATGAGTGGTGTGTGCTTTATATGTTTGCTATGATAGCATGAGTTGTCGTTTTTATCGACCTATGTTCTATTGACTGCCCCACTGCGTGGCTGTGATAACCTTTCCCTTTCATCCCGCCGTGAAGTCTGGGGGGGTTCTCTGATGTCGGGCCAGACTGGTTTACAAGAAGGGGGCAATCCACCCCCATAGGGTACACGGATTGTGTGACCGATACTCGTACAACTGGACATTGCACTCAGAGGCGGGGATGTATCGGTCCTCGTGTCACATACTTTCATATATCTATATATATATATATATACGGTTTTTGAGTGAATGATTATTATATAAAGATAATAAATGGGTAAATGTGTGATAGCATGCTGATGTGTTTATCTTTCATGATTGTGCTTGTGCTTATGCATTACCTCATATATGTATGGTTAGCTAACGGTTTCATACCGTGTTGTAGATGTTTACAGGTTAGGCGCTACTGGGTGATCTGACAGGGTGACAGGCCGAGGACTCTCGTACATTAGGTGGTTTGTTTGGGGTTGTTGTGCTTCCCCTCCTGCGTGAGGATGATTTTTTGTACCTCCTATGTGACGATGTTGTTCTATTTACTCGGCTATGTTGTTGTTTACTTTGGGTCGTTCAGTTATACTATTTTATGTATTTGTTTTATATCTGTCAGTGTCATGTTGTAAGGTCTAGTGAACTTGTTGTCAGGCTAAGGTCAGGATCCATTGTGAGATCCTAGCGCAATGTGACATCCCGAGTCCCGCGGATTCGGGGTGTTACACTATAGGAGTATCTGTAGGAGAGTTACTAGAAGGGAAGGAAGAATTAATAGCTGGGCTCAAGGTATTTGGACTCGTGGAAGGATGTGTGTTTGGACTGGTCGAGGTATGAATATCAGATGAATGTAAGAAAGAAGATGATGACTCAAAAGAAGAAGGGTTTATATCTGGATCTTGAGGAGGTAAAAAAAATGAGAGAGTCAATGCTAGATGTTGTAGATAAGATAGGAAGAATTGGTTTTGAGGGACGATGAATGTGATGAAAAGGTAGAATGCTTTCATGAAAAGTAACATCACGTGACGCTAGGATCTCATGAGTGGATAGGGTCAAAAGTTTGTAGCCTTTTTGAGATTGTGGATAACCAATGAAGGCACAGAGTTGTGCACGAGGAGTAAACTTGTCACGATGGACTTTAGGGGTGTGGACAAAACATAGGCATCCAAATACCCGTAGGTCATTGTATGATGGTTGCTTGTGAAATAACAGCTCACCGGGTGTTTTATGGGATAGTATAGAAGCAGGACGTCGATTGATTAAGTAAGTAGCTGTAAATATGCACTCGCCCCAGTAAATGATGGGTAGGTTAGATTGAAAATATATAGATGGAGCTACTTCGAAAAGGTGACGATGTTTTCGCTCAACAATGCCGTTTTGCTGGGGTGTATGAACACAAGATGTTTGGTGGATAATGCCTAGAATAGAATATAAAGTACAAGCAGCTTTGCTTGAAAATTCAAGAGCGTTATCCGTTCGAATACATTTGATAGAGGCTTGAAACTGGGTTTTGATCATGATAATAAAATTTTGAAGGATGGTTAAAGCATTACTTTTGTTGGCCATCAAATATGTCTAGGTACATTTAGTGTAGTGGTCAACAATGGTAAGAAAGAAGGAAAAACCATTGTGTGTAGAGTATTTGTATGGACCCTAGGTGTCGATGTGAAGAAGATCGAATGGTGATGTGGTTTTAATATATGAATGAGTGAAGGGTTGGCGATGGTGTTTGACTTGGGGCATGTAGTACAGATGGACTGTTTCTTGGGGATTTTGAAAAAAGTATCAATATGGTGCATATGATCAAGAGGAAGATGACCAAGTCTACAATGTCATACCTCTACTGGAATTGTATTAGACATAACATTGTTGGATTTATTACAATCTGGAGATTTGTAATTTTGAGAAGCAAGAGATATGCTATTACAAAAATGATTGTCGACCACATATAGCCCCTTAGACACTCGTCCAATCACCAGAGGCTTCCTCATCGAATGGTCCTCGAGAGAACAAGTATTAGAGGTAAACAAAATATGAGAAGATAAATCAATGGAAAGTTTATGGATGGAGATTAGATTGAACTGAAAATCTGAAACATGTAAAACTTTGGACAAGGTAATTTCATTATTAAGAATGATAGTGCCTTGATGAATGATTAAGGCACGTTTGTCATTAGGCATGGTAATATATGCAGGATGGTCAAGTGGAGTATAAGATGAAAATAGGTGAAGATTAGGGGTTATATGATTGGTTGCTCCACTATCAAGAATCCATCTCGAATTGAGGTTAGAAGAAAAGAAGCAAGTAGACTTACCAGCAAGCAAAGCAGTACTATTATTACCATCAGATTGTGATAAAGGCTGCTTGTCCAAGATAGCCATAATATGTTCCATCTCCTCTAGTGTAAATGAATTAGAAAGAGAAGTAGCTGCTAATTTATGTCCTCTGGGATAGCCTATAATCTTCCAGCATTTACTAGAATCATGACCAGCAGTGGTGCAATGTGTACACCAAGAAACACCTGGCACATGTGTGGTGGGATAGCCAATTAGCTTCTAACACCTATCTGCAGTATGACCATTATTTTTACAATGGTTGCAATATGGTCGACCTCCTCCGGTGCTAGGACTAGATTTATAGTCACCAGATGATGTTTGTTTGGATGGTGGACGATAGGCTGTAGATCGGTGATTAGAATATAGAGCAGATGAAATATCATCAAGATTTGTATTCGATTTCAAAGATCTTTGGCTTTCTTCTTGAAGAACTAGCTTGTACACTTCATTTAAGCTAGGATTTGAGGACAACATTAAAATGTGGAATCGAACCAGGGAGAAAGAGTCATTCAGTCCTACCAGAAACTGAATGATCGGTTGATCTTGAATGATTGTCAGTGCAACTTTGTTGGAACATATGCAAACTTGTGATGACAAAGCTAGGGTGTATTCGTCCCAGAGTTTCTTGAGATTGGTAAAATAGGTGGATACTGGCTGATTGCCTTGAGAGATGACGAAGAGCTCTCGCTGAATCTGATACAGGTTAGTTCTATTTGATTTACCAAATCTCATTTCTAATTCAGTCCATATCTGATCCGCAGTAAGACAGAAGAACATTGATTCACTAATATCATTGTCCATAGAATGAAGAAGCCAAGAAATCAACATGCTATTACATTGTTCCCATTTCGCAATCATTTTGGGATCAATATTAGGTTTAGAACACTTACCATGAACAAAATTCAATTTGTTCTTGGCAGAGAGAGATAACTCAACAGAGCGTTTCCAGCGGAAGTAATTAGAGCTAGTAAGTAATGTGGTGGAGAGTTTCAGCGAGGGAGCATCGGAGTGATGCAGTGTGAGTTGTTGGAGAAGATCATCGACAGGAGGATCTGGGATAGAAGAATCTTCTTCATCAATGTTGGTAGCCATGGGAGATGGTTATGTGTTTGAGAGATTATTCACCCCTCTGATACCATGTTAGAAGTGATAAAAGAGAGGAAGAGAGAAGACGAGCTTTGATTGTGGGAATGAACTGACTTTCATTACTGTGCATTTGTATGTATTTATACACATGTATACAAGCAGTTTGTTATAACAGATTCAGTTACACTTTGTATCCTCAACAATACAGGTATGTCTTGACTCAGATTGATTGTTGGGTACGATCCTAAAGCCTTTCACTTGAGTGGCCTCAAGTTCCACTCTCAAAGGTATATATCTCCGATGCTTATTTCTATGTAACTATTGTTGAGACTTGTGAAAAGTCTCACATCGACAAAACGATATCGTGTGAACCTAACATATAAGTTTTAGAGTTACTTCTTATATTACCAATTGGTTTTAAAATGAAATCCCAAAAGGATTGTATGAATCGTTCACTAGACATATCTGGTTATGATACTTAATCCTTGTATACAATTCACGTTTGATAGGCCATGAATAGTGCCATGCAAAGTATATTGTTGCGTCATTTACTCCCGGAGCCACTTTGAAAGCTTCAAAGGAAGCTAGGAGTTGGACAAGAGAAGACTCTCCAAAAAGCCAAAAATTTCCTAAATAAATTCTCGACCAAGATTCTGTCGATGAAGCATGAAGAATACAATTCAAGAGTCGAAAAAACCCCAGGGGACGAGAAGTTCAACGATATGCTAACAATATACTTGATGGAGGATGAACACTACCGCTTAGGAGATGGTGATGAAGTTCTCAAGGGAAGCCTCCTTAGTCTCATGTTAGCAGGGAAAGACACCACTGCCGCAGCCTTAATTTTTAGTATTCCTACTTTCTGTGGCATTTTTTCGAACATTCATTCCCACAATACTATTAAACTTGGGCTTCTTCTAATATTATCTTATTTGGACATAACCCATCATTCTCTAGTTAGCTCATTAATCAAGCCTAGTCCCGTTAGAAATATGAATTAATTCTAACAATTTCTCCCATAATTCATATTTTCAATATCTCCACCATATCCGAAAAAGTTACCTTCGTTTGCTTCTTATCTCCGGCGCCATCACCTCTTTCTCGCACCGCTCTTCCATCTAAGAAGCAAATATTTTTCTTGTTTTTGCGGCCTCGCATTACCAAGCGTCTCCCCTTGATCACCTTGCACCATATCCTTGTGCCGACGAACTTATACCCCTCCATTGTCAACACTCCCAACGAGATGACATTCACGTTCGCCGATGGCACGTACCTCTCATTGTATAGAGTATGACTTGTACCGTTATGAAGCCTCATCCTCACGCTTCCGGTACCTTCGACCTTCAACTTCTCACCACTCACCGAGTTGCAGTGACCAAACTCTCCGCCAACCTTCAAGGTGTCAAATAATGCTTGGTCTCTACATACATGCATCGAGGCAGCACTATCCATCATCCACTCTGACTTGGCGGTCTCCTCACTCGTTGCCAAGTATTCATCTCCGTAATCAACTTCACCAACTTCACTAACCACATCTGTACGGGAGTCCTCTCTCTTCTTTCCCGGCGACATCTCTCTCAACTTCTTTAACTCCTCCCTCATCTGAGGACACTGGGCTTGCATGTGACCCCTCTCCCCGCAGTAGAAGCACTCGACCTTACTCAAATCTCATCGCGAGCATGTTCTCTGCCTCTGGTCATCATGCCTCCTCCATTGACTCCTCCCTCGTTCTCGCTCCCCCGCAACTCGTATGCAATCTTCTCCCTTGTCGGTATCATCATTCTTCATCATTCTCTCACTCTCACGCAAAGCAGCGGTCACCTCATCCAGAGTGAGAGACTTCCGTCCTACAAGTAACGTCTGCACGAAGGACTTGTAGGACTTCGGCAATGATGCTAGTAACAACAACGCATGCTCCTCTTCTCCAATCTTGTCATCAGCATTCAACAATTGGCATACTAGCTGATTAAACGAGTTAATGTGGTCATGAAGATTACCTCCTTCCTCCATCTTGAGCGAGAAAGCTCCATCTTCAAGCACAAACGGTTGGTCAACGACTTCGACGCATAAATGCTCTCGAGCTTCTCCCACAACGCCTTCGGTGTGGTCTCCTTCAACACACCATACCTAATCTCGAGAGCCAACGCCAACCGAATTGTACTCACCGCCTTCCTCTGGATGCTTTGCCATTTCTCCTCGCTCATCGATCCAAGCTTCTCCTCCTCTAGAGCTTGGTCAAGACCCTGTTGCACCAATAGTTCTTGAATCGTACTCTGCCACAAAGTGAAGTTGATCTTTACATCAAAGAGTGGAATCTCGAACGCCTTCATCGCCTCGACCACCATCACGCCAATCACGAGCTTCAATAAGCAACAATATTTACCCGAACACCACCACCGTAACCTCGGCTCTGATACCAGTTGTTGGGAAAAACTCCGCGTTCCCGACACTCCGAGTATATATGCGGGTATTTTGTTGCGCACTCACACTCACACAACCTCACTTTAGTGTATAAGCCTTTGATCGAAACACACACTCTTCTAATTTCATTTTTTGTTACAACACAGACATCATTACAATATATAGATAAGCAATGTCGGTTACTACAAGCTAAAGAAGAACCGACCTTCACAAATTACAATGTAGATATTTTGTAAGACTAATCTAGATTAGTCATCATACTATCCATTAATCTTTAGTATTCCTGCTTTCTCTGACATTTTCTCGAACATTCATTCCCACAATACTAATTAAACTTGGGCTTCTTCTAATATTATCTTATTTGGACTTAACCCATCATTCTCTAGTTAGCTCATTAATCAAGCCCAGTTCCCATTAGAAATATGAATTAATTCTAACAATTAGAGACGAGTTAGCTTGAGTTATCCCAAGTGATGAAAGAGAGAAACCACACGTGTTCACCTCCAAGGCAATATCTAAACTCTATACCTACACGCTGCTCTTTGTGAAACCCTAAGGTTGTATCCTCCCGTTTCCTTCCAAGCTCGGGCGCCACATGGGTCTGATGTGCTTCCTAGTGGGCATGAAGTAAACCCTAATTCGACAATGGTTGTCATTCCCCTATATATGATGGCTAGGATGAAGACCGTGTGGGGAAACGATAGTGCCGAATTCAAGCCTGATAGGTGGATCCAAGAGGATGGAGGATTGAAGCACGAATCATCTCACAAGTTCTTTACCTTCAACTCGGGTCCTCGGATTTGCCTAGGGAAAGAAGTAGCTTTGACCCAGATGAAGGCTGCCATTGCGATTATGTTATACAACTATAAAGTCCAAATCATTAAGGAACAGAAGATCATCCCCGTCTACTCGGTTGTTCTTCAGACTAAGGGCCCGTTTGCTTTGAACTCCAGAATCGGAAACGGAATGGAAACGAACTTAGTCCATATGTATACCCTTATTCATGAAAGTTGTTGGAATCATTACTTGTGATTTGAAGTAATTGAAGTTGAATTTGATTACTTTTGATACCCTATAGGGTAACAAAATATGGGGAGACAAGTGTATTTTGCATGTAAACACAAGGAATGATTCCATAGAATTTCATGAATATGGATATACACATGGACTAAATTCATTTCCATTCTATTTCCTGCATGCCAGAGTCAGCAAAAGGTGGGCTTAAACATATACTTGTAGCAAGCCATAACGTACTCGACACCTTCAAATCTTTCGCTTCTAATTTGCTTAAAAAATATATATAATTATTAATGAGTGCACTCGTGATGTAAGCATAAATATACTACCAGGCAATTATTGTACAATGTTTTTTAAATTATACATATAAATTTTAAAGGAAACCTAAGTGTTATTCCTTCTCCTTACTAATTGCATAGATATATCCTACCTAAGGGGTTATCCCTTCCTCAAGATCCCCATCTCCTGCTCTTGCATCAATGGCATCCGTGAATCTATTTACATCGATCCGCTACAAGACCTGCCATTCCGACGCCCTCAATTGGGAAATTAATAAACTACCAATGCACTTTTTTGTACATTACACAAAAGTGCTCCATTACCCCAATTATCTTACATGACTATTGAGAAATTCGCAAGATATTTGTTAACCGAAAGTTTATTTATTTCATTGATCAAATTAATATTGTTTATATAAACAAATACAAAGAGGTAAAACGGTAAACTAACAAATAAAGGATAAGTTCAATATACGTCTCGATATACTAGGTCTAATCTCTAACACTCCCCCCTCGAGTTATAGGTAGAGAAGAAACAACCCCAATCTTGCAAATCAACACTACTAGAAAAGCGGGTGATATGCGACGTTTTTTTCCGACACCATGTCAATGTGTCGCAAAAAATTTGCATCCGCACAACCCTCACCAAATTGCGACACTTTAAGGTGTCACTGTTTTCCAACACATAGAGATGTAGCAAATGGCTTTGTCAAAAACACATTAATGAGTCGCAAATTTCAGTCAACGTAAAGTGGCGCAAATGACACAAATAAAGACACTTTCGCCAAATTGCGACACTTTAAGGTGTCGTTTTTTTTATTAAAAAAACTCTCAGAATTCTTTACTTTCCTGCGTCTTCACCGCTTTGATGACCGCTTTTTTCCCTTCTGCTTTGATAGACGGTTCTCGGTCTTGTTCCCCTAGAATTACTCTAGGTGAGATTCATTCAATTCTAGGTAGAGTTTTTTTCAAGAACTTCACCGTAACTAAACCCGACGGTTCTTCATCTGTGAGCTCCAAGCGTTCCTCTCCCTTTCTCCTTCTTCCCTTCTTCTCTTATGTGCCTTACTCAACCCGCCGGAGTCTGTCTTCACCTGCGCCGCCAGATTCATCGTTCCATACTCCCTATCGGCACCAGCGGCGGAAGCAGCGGTTAAGATGGCGTTGTTGTCGAGATGTCTTCGTCACGGTCTTCACTGACCGAACTCTTCTTGCATCTATTTGGTATGCTACTATGGATATATTTCATGTAAGCCACATTTACGCTTGTTTTTTTTTCGATTTTGTTGTTTACACTTCATCGATTTTGTAGAGTTCTACTTATTCTCTTTCTCGATTCAGGTATTTTTTTCACTTATTTTCTTTTTCGATTCAGTTTTTTTTCGCCTTTTGGATTTCAATCGAGTTCCTCCTTGACGTGCTCTCCAATTTTGCAAAGGCGTCGATAATCTCCACTGATCGATCCAAATGGAGGCTTGGTGATCGAACTGGTGGTTACTGGTCTCTCAAGACATCTCTTGTAGAAAAACTAAACAGGTTAGTATTCTTCGTTCAGATTAGGGTTTCGATTTTCTGAAAACGATTCTTTGTTTTTCATAGTTACTTGTTCTATTAATTTTGATTGATTATAGTTTCTCTTTGTTTATTATCTACTCATCTACATTTACATGTTGTTCAGTATTGTTTGGGACTCTTTTTGTCAAAGCTGAAATCTTTGCAACTATAACTTTGTATTACAACCCTAGTTCATGGAGTCCAGAAGGTGAAGAGGAGAGAAAACAGAGTTTGAGAAGAATGATTGAATTAATTGAAAGACGTGTCTGTTACAAGCGTTTTATAGGCTTACCCACGTAACAAACTCATCAACAAAATGTAACCACCTCCTCATAAATAAAAGGCATTTTGCTTTATTACACTTTTACTCAGCTGAATGTATCTATACGCTATCAATAACTTTGTATTACAACCGTGTATGGCAATATCTCCACCAAAATTTTGAATATACCAGTTGAAGATCAGTGAGAAGTTTCCTGATGTTCTTATTTGTGCTTTTAGAACTACTGTTGCTCAGTTTTATTGTTGTGTGTCTATCAAGTGTGCTCATCTGAGTAATTGCATTTGGTATTCTTAGGATTCTTCAAATTCAACAATGACATATGATGTCAAGCTTCAAGAGCTTTTGAGATGTGAAAGTGAACCTGTTGTAGGCAAATATGATTTCCTTCTCTTCAATGTCAAGTACATGCCGCTACCCAGGTAGTTTCAGTTTTATTTCTGAGAATACATTATTCAATGTTTAACATTATGCCAAACCCACAATGCAGAGTACAAACAGTGACTTCGGAGCATCTCGATAGAAGGGGCATTTGTCCTACTTCAGCCTTCACACAATCAGAACTCATGTAGTTAAATTCATCAATTGCTATAAATACTAATATTGAGACTTTAAATCTTAGATTGATTGGTCGTAGCTCACAAAATAGGTTTAAGTTGCTTAATTTATCTATAAGTACTAATATTGTGACTTTACATCTCGAATGAATTACAGTCTGACTTTTATCATGTGTGCAGGGCGGGATTAATGTTGTTTTAGGTAACTTGATTGTAGATGCCTGGAGGTGGTACGTGTATGATTGGCTGAACAACGACAAATAACCATATCATGATATTTCCCTTTTACTCTCTTTTCTTGCCACATTTGAGGATAAGAAGGCTGTCATTTCTGCTAGGAATTCACCCACAAGTGTTCCCAGGTGGAGCTTGAGATTGCTCAACTACCCTCTGATTTCTAATAACCGGAAAATTTAAGTTCCGTTTAAAACTCAATCGAACCGGATTCCGATCCGCTAATTTTTTTTTAATTTTAAACGATATAAAACAAAGTTAAATCCTATCATTTTATGTGACCTTAATTCACATAAAGTGATAAATATGTTTACTTAACTCATATAAAACGATAGATAAGTAAACTGAATAATAATTTGGTATGTTTGAAAATCGGAGAATAATAATTCTGTACACTTTAACGACTCATTTAATCGCTATTTAGACAAACAAGTCCACCGGTTTAAGCCCAGTATATACAAATTTTCAGCCCATCCCATAAGCTACCTTAACCCTAATTAATTAACCTAATCCTTGTTTGCCCTAATCTGAATAATCGCTAAACCTTTCTTCTCTCTGCCGACAAATGCTTCACGTTTGGATAACGATACCGCTTCTTTTCCTCGCTTCTGCTCACCGCCTTACCTTACCTTCACCGGGGATCCAGGAACGCAGCCGGTTCTGCGACCGCAGACACCACCTGGTGAGGCCCCGTCCGACGCCGAGTCTAACCCCCTGCAACCCACGTCTTCAACGTTCTGCATAGCCGGGATTTATGCACCTCCAGCCGGCTGCAGATTGGAAACGGTAAGCCGGTCCTCTGCTGTCTCCTATGCCCTCTTCCTCCCCTAGCTTTCTGTACACCCTAACAGACAGTCCTCGCAGCACCACAAGAGATGGACAGCATCGACTCTATGGCCATCACCAGCCACGTTTTGCGAGCGCCAGATAACCCCGCGTCTTCGTCTTCATCAGGGACCGTAGCCACCTCCGACCTGTTGCATACACGACATAGCACACCTCCTCGCCATTTCCGATTTCGGACCAGCAACAGTGGGACTGGGACAACACTCTACTGCGGGTAAGTCTCCTGTACCTCTTCCTGTTGCAAGCATGATGTACAGAGGGTGATGGGTAGTTAGATCCAGGCTATTTGTGCAGGATAGGATTTTGGAGGAAAAGTGTGTGCTTTTGTCACTATGTGTTGAACCTAGGATGTGTAGATTAGAGTGTACAAATTTTAGTGTTCAGTGAGATTCGAACTAGGGACCTCTGAATAGATTTAATAGTGTTTTATGTTGCCAAGGAGAATCGAAGTTAAGACCTTCTGCACACCTTATATCTCAGCTTCAACCTGCTGACTTTAGGACCTAATTTCTATAGCTTAGATCGAGAATCCACCGTTGAATTTTTGATATTTTGCAGATTGAATTATGTAGTTTACTGTGTTAAAATTTGGGACAAAGTTAACGGTCGGATTAGAGCTTATAAGGACTCAAAGTAGGACAGTTGGGCTGTTTTTACAGCAGAGGAAAATTGACCAAGTATGGAATTTTATAGCTTTCTTTCCAACTTTGGAGATTTATGGGGGAGTTATGATTGAGTATTTGTGAGAGATATTTACCCCTATGTTTAGTATGCATATCATAGAGAATCTAATATTTTATTTTGGAATTTTTATAACCTTATCCAAGCGGCGTTTATGAACCCAAAATCAAGCTTTAACGACTATGATATAAATTAAGAATGTTGGATAACTCTTATAAAACCTTACTAAATCCTTACCAAACTTTTCAATGAGAACTAGATTATGGACATAGGTTCTAAACGAAAATATTAGAACTAAATGATAGACATTTTGGAAATTTCTAGGACCAGGGGTAAAATAGTCTTTTTACCCTAAGAGAGCTTTTTCCGCAATCTCTCTTCATGAGATTGTACATCTTAGAAGTTTATAACTTCTAAGAGTTTAAGGATGTGATTTTGATCCACATGCCTTGTTTGACAAGCGTTTGAGTACCACGAGTACGGACCGAGTTGAGATTTGATAGAGTGTGATTTGATTCAGGTAAGTCCTTGCGACTTACTTAGCTGGTTTCTGGATATTAGTTGGGTGATGATGGTTGCGTGTGTGCAATGTGTGTTATAATAAAAATAACAACTTGTTAGGATGACCGTGGTTATTATATTTTAAGGCCCAAGTGCATGTATAAAGGGCCGTGACATCACTGCCCAGCTCTGCCAGGATACTGGGAGGTTCTCTATACCCAGCCCATACAGGTACACGGTAAGATGCATCGGATCCATTCCTGATGGTTACACGGGGCGGAGGCGAGGTTTGGGAATCCCTCGTGTCACAAAATAAGTATCATTAGTATGAATGAATGACCTAAATGAAGATAATAAATGAAGTGTGTGAAAGCATGGTGAGTGTTTACTTTTGATGTGTGTGTGTGTTGTTATTATTCTTCTAATGTTTAGATAGCTAGCTAATGGTTGTTCTGTTGTGTTTTTAAATTTACCGCAGGTTAGAACATCAGCTGAGTGATCCGGAAGTAGTGGTCAGCCGGGTCTCCGTACTCCTTAGAGTGGGGTTGGGTGTTATCTTGTTGTCTCTTTCTTCTTGTTAAAGACAGTTAGACTGATCTTCTGTTGTTTAAGTACTATAGGTTGTTAGACGTTGTTACATTCATTCCTTTAAAATACATTTTTATGACTTTCGGTTTTTCTTATTTGTGTCTTGTTGCAAGATCCTAGTAATATTGTTGTCAAACTGAGGTCGGGACCCATTGTGAGGTCCTAACCAGTAATGTCCCGAGTTCTTAAAATTTGGGGTGTTACAACATGGTATCAGAGCCAGGTTGGCAACAATGACACTTGAAATCTTCTGAAAGACCGAATAAGTACTTGAGCAGAACCCGAAAAGGGATCTGAGTTTTAAAAAGGACTTTTGGTTTTCAAATGCATGCATAGTCGGGTTGGGGATAGAAAAGTACGGCTGACCACCACTACTACCGCAGATCTCAGTATGCTTAGTTTAGACTTATAGTATTGTACAATTATATATGTTATATAAATATCTATATATATGTAGCATGTTATTACCCTAGAAGATATGAAATATCCTTTAGTTGAGTTATCATGATGCGATCATCGCCTCATGATAAAACGTTTGGAGATCTTAAAGGATATCTGTAAGAAGATAGTGGACTCATACTCCAGATTGGAACATTACATTATGGCGGACGCCCTGGTGGTTTCTACAATTGTCCGAAGAACGAGTGGTTAAGGAGTTGAGGATTACTAGAGGATGTTAACAACAAGAACAATCGGGCGAGAAAAGAATATCAAGCAATTCAAATAGAAGTAATAGAAAACCGTACAAGGATTTTAGCGGGATGATGACGAGAGGTGAAACTCAAGATGCATGTAAGGACTAATAAGAGCGCGGATTGAAGAGGACAACATCAAAACACCATTTAAACAAAGTATAGCACAACTACACTTGGTGGGTTAAAGGACACTACAACCAAGGTGGATGCCACCATAGACAAGTATGAGCATGAGAGTACAGAGAAAATAGAGTGTTGACCTAGATGTAAAAGATTAAAGGAGTACCAAGACAAAAATTTACGATCGAGTTTAAAAGACAAAAATTAATAAATTTCATAACCATGGAGATGGGTTGACTCCTTTAGAGACACGAGAATGTTGAAGGAAAGCACGACACAAGTATCAAAGATAGTAGAAGTTTGAAATTGAGACAATGGATTTCCATGAAGGTAATGTTACAAAACAACATCCACCGAGGAAGAAGCATGTACGGGAAGGATCATGATGGACTTGAGGGATCATAATAACTACTCAATCACCAAGAGACTTAAGTTAACCATACTAGTGGTTCACTTCAAAGATCTGCAGGTAGAAGATAACTTAGGAAAAAGGAACCGCGAAGATGGGTTTGTAAGCTATCACGGAAGGTTTGATAAACCCATAAGTGTAAATTGTGGAAGGAGCTAAATGTGTATAAACGGATAACCTATAAGGGATAAGTTTTCACCTTGTATATCCGCATCGAAAGAGATAGAAGAAAAGTAAGTCTATGATCTGGTAGAAGACCAACTACAGACTAACTAGTAATAACGGGGAATTCACACGTCTGAGTTGACCAGTGATGACCGGTTGGTAGATAAGAAGAATAACATCAGATTTACTAAAGAATGTTACCGACATATGGAGAATCTCTACAAAAGATCAACGACGACAATTGTAAAGTTAAACCGATACAAGTACCAGTACCCTTAATAGTAACATGGAATGAGTTCGAGCCAATATCTCTAATTAAGAATTTAAGGAGAAGATTTTGACGGCCGGGAATGACCCCGTAGGTCTTTAAAGAGATTAATGAAATGGTTGTGAGCAGTTTCTTACCTTCTGGCTAAGAAAAAGGTACAGTTCACAGTAGTACTAATGGATTGCATAAGGAGAACTAGAGGAGTAAGAAGAAGCAGATGATTTTGATCATGTCAAACGTCAATCAAGACAGAAGGTGCTTAACAGGCCATACATATGAGACTGATGGTGCTCTCCCGAGGTTTACAGAGGAAGCCTTTTTGACTAAAGATGTCACACAGAGTAACTACAGTTATAGAGACGCAGCAAACATAGAGATTGTGACCTTAGTGTCTTGATAATATGTCTCATCGAGTTGTGAGGTGATTGAAGATGGAATCTGCATGTTGGCTAGAATAGACATGAGAAGGAGTAAAGTTGAATGACTAAAGGTTGCTAAATAGATCCGGTATTACCCCAATAAGATAATTACCGAAATGTGTCTATATAAAAGTTTAATGAGAAATGGAGGTACTCCATTGAAAATTCAAGCTCGAATGATGACATAAGTGTTGATAAAAGTAATAAGACCAACCAACGTGGTCCGTAAGGTGTATACGAGGAAACACAAGGGGATTTAACTATCCTACTAGGGGGTAAAGATTTATAGAAGATAAAGCGACACGGGCATAAGGACAACATAATAAATGCGAGTCAAGAACTTTGATTTTTGATAAAATCATATACAACTGAGGTTTCTTATGCAAATGGTACCGATAGGTGTTTAATAAAAGTCATACACATCAGACCGATAATGCTTGGATGGATAAAGTGTAAACCAAAAGAATAACTTAACTAGTAAGAAGGAAAGTCATGTATCAAAAGGCGGGTCTTGCTAAATTGGGATAAAGTGTTGAGATGATGATGCCTTTGTAGAATCTATACAAGAGTACAACGTAACTGAGGTTCCAACATGAAATGGGCAGTAATGATCAGCTAAAAGTTGAGACCGATTCAGGGGAGGAAATTGTTATCAGATGAGTCACCTAGTAGAAGAGTTCACAAGACAAGCTTGAGAGACCAAAAGAGATAAAATGTCGACCCGGATATGAGGGTCTAAGGTGCATGGAAGGGATACCTACAATGGAGTGTAGAAGCAAAATGTAGACTTTACAAGGGTGGAGAGGTTTTGGCCTCCTCAAAGATATAGGAATTTGAAAGAAATCGCAATGTCGGTATCAAAGAGTTGAAGCCTTGTAGCGGAAACAACGGAGTATCATGAAGGCAATATTGCCGGTAACACCAACGAAGGAATGTATATATGAGAACGGCCTTGGTGGACTCGAAAGTCCAAGGTAACCCCAATTATTACGGGACTTAAGTCATCAACACCGACGGTCCATGCAAGGGGAACTGCAAGGGGATGATAACTAAAGTCATTAGAACTACAAAGACACTTACCAGCTATCATTGAAGACTTGGAATGACTATTTATGTCAAGATGAATGACCCAGTTGGGCTCGAGTAGTAGAGTTAGCCTAAGGAAACAGAAGTGTGGAAGATAAAACAAATTAGCGAAGTATGAAAGGATTAATCGAACAAAGGATGCTCACCAAGAATTTAACGCCAGTATAGGTATGAAAAAAGTAAGTCCGGGATATTGAGATAAGTCAATTATAGACTGACCGACGTCAGTTAAGGACGTGTAAGTGTTGGTTGGTATTGACGAGTAGGTACCGTTAAGAAAAGACATTAGTGACTGCGGATTTAAGAGGTAACTTTACTGATGCCTTGGAGGATTCCCCAAGTAGGCAACGACAACCTTCTAGGAAGATCTAAGGATATGGAGAGAATTGGGTTAGAGGTTGCTTACTGATTGGTTAAGAACGGACTACGGTTGAGTAAGAGAGTAAGGGTCTGTTTAAAGAGGATATCACTAGTAATAGAAGGGAAGTATAGGCGGGAGTTGGGTAAATCATGTTGACCCTCAGAAAGATGCCATTGTGACTATTGGGTGTTACAACAGAAGTGTGGTAGGCCCATAACCCACAGATGAAGAAAATCAATGTTAGGTAACTATGGTTTCAACTTAAGGAATTAGAGATATATATAAAAAGGTCCACTTGGGTGTGTGATTTGTTTTGAGTTATATAAATTTGAAAGCTTGACAAGAAGTAGGTGAAACCCATTAATTAAGGAGCGATCCGATTAGGTCACATTGAGGAAAACGGGTCATGCGGTATGTATTACAAAGAGCATTAGGCACTCAGTAAAGTGCCGACAAAAGTTTAAGATCATCATTTCAGAATCGATAGTCGGGAACTTTTGGTAGAGTCATCAAAAGAGCTGGAAGTAAGTTTAGAAA
This sequence comes from Fagopyrum homotropicum, assembly GCA_033239125.1. NCBI lineage: Eukaryota > Viridiplantae > Streptophyta > Magnoliopsida > Caryophyllales > Polygonaceae > Fagopyrum > Fagopyrum homotropicum. The sequence continues at coordinate 23,488,877 of BSWB01000007.1, read as the reverse complement.
ACAAAACCGTGGAGAGAGTACCTACCGGATCCTAGACACGTCATCAGTCATGAGGATCTGATAGTTGAACCTGATCATACATTTGTAGAGTACCCAGTAGCTGTCATGGAGCGCAGTACTAGACGTTTGCGGTCCAAGGAGATACCGATGTTGAGGATTCAGTGGTTTAGACGAGGAGCTGATGAGGCCACTTGGGAGACAGAGGAGAGTATTAGACGTAATTATCCTGAGTTCTCTGCGAAGTTAGATGTTACTTTTGTATCGACGAGTTAGCACTCAGATGTTGTGTTATTTGACCATTCATGTTTATATATTGGATTGAGTGTTTATATTTTATCTGATGTGTGTCTGAGTATGATAATTGAGTAGTTGCATGGTAGAGAACGGAAATTTTATAAAACTAAGATTTACAAGGAAAGTCGAATGATTAGTTACATTATTCTAAGTTTTGGGATGAAACTTATTTTAAGGGGGCACTAATGTAATAACCGGAAAATTTAATTTCCGTTTAAAACCCGATCGAACCGGATTCCGATCCGCTAATTTTTTTTTTTTAATTTTGAACAATATAAAACAAAGTTAATCCTATCATTTTATGTGACCTTAATTCACATAAAGTGATAAATATGTTAACTTAACTCATATAAAACGATAGATAAGTAAACTGAATAATAATTTCGTATGTTTGAAAATCGGAGAATAATAATTCCGTACACTTTAACGACTCATTTAATCGCTATTTAGACGAGCAAGCCCACCGGTTTAAGCCTAGTATATACAAATTTTCAGCCCAGCCCATAAGCTACCTTAACCCTAATTAATTAACCTAATCCTTGTTTGCCCTAATCTGAATAATCGCTAAACCTTTCTTCTCTCTGCCGACAAATGCTTCACGTCTAGATAACGATACCGCTTCCTTTCCTCGCTTCTGCTCACCGCCTTACCTTACCTTCACCGGGGATCCAGGAACGCAGCCGGTTCTGCGACCGCAGACACCACCTGGTGAGGCCCCGTCCGACGCCGAGTCTAACCCCCTGCAACCCACGTCTTCAACGTTCTGCACAGCCGGGATTTATGCACCTCCAGCCGGCTGCAGATTGGAAACGGTAAGCCGGTCCTCTACTGTCTCCTATGCCCTCTTCCTCCCCTAGCTTTATGTACACCCTAACCAACAGCCCTCGCAGCACCGCAGGAGATGGACAGCATCGGCTCTATGGCCATAACTAGCCACGTTTTGCGAGCGCCAGATAACCCCGCGTCTTCGTCTTCATCGGGGACCGTAGCCACCTCCAACCTGTTGCATACACGACATACGTGGCGTATCACACCTCCTCGCCATTTCCGATTTCGGACCAGCAACAGTGGGACTAGGACAGCACTCTACTGCGGGTAAGTCTCCTGTACCTCTTCCTGTTGCAAGCATGATGTACAGAGGGTGATGGGTAGTTAGATCCAGGCTATTTGTGCAGGATAGGATTTTGGAGGAAAAGTGTGTGTTTTTGTCACTATGTGTTGAACCTAGGATGTGTAGATTAGAGTGTACAAATTTTAGTGTTCAGTGAGATTCGAACTAGGGACCTCTGGATAGATTTAATAGTGTTTTATGTTGCCAAGGAGAATCGAAGTTAAGACCTTCTGCACACTTTATATCTCAACTTCAACCTGCTGACTTTAGGACCTAATTTCTATAGCTTAGATCGAGAAACCACATGCCTTGTTTGACAGGCGTTTGAGAATTTCCGGGACCAGGGGTAAAATAGTCTTTTTACCCTAAGAGAGCTTTTTCCGCAATCTCTCTTCATGAGATTGTACATCTTAGAAGTTTATAACTTCTAAGAGTTTAAGGATGTGATTTTGATCCACATGCCTTGTTTGACAGGCGTTTGAGTACCACGAGTACGGACCGAGTTGAGATTTGATAGAGTGTGATTTGATTCAGGTAAGTCCTTATGACTTACTTAGCTGGTTTCTGGATATTAGTTGGGTGATGATGGTTGCGTGTGTGCAATGTGTGTTATAATAAAAATAACAACTTGTTAGGACGACCGTGGTTATTATGTTTTAAGGCCCAAGTGCATGTATAACGGGCCGTGACATCACTGCCCAGCTCTGCCAGGAGACTGGGAGGTTCTCTATACCCAGCCCATACAGGTACACGGTGAGATGCATCGGATCCATTCCTAATGGTTACACGGGGACGGAGGCGAGGTTTGGGAATCCCTCGTGTCACAAAATAATTATCATTAGTATGAATGAATGACCTAAATGAAGATAATAAATGAATTGTGTGAAAGCATGGTGAGTGTTTACTTTTGATGTGTGTGTGTGCTGTTATTATTCTTCTAATGTTTAGATAGCTAGCTAATGGTTGTTCTGTTGTGTTTTTAGATTTACCACAGGTTAGAACATCAGCTGAGTGATCCGGAAGTAGTTGTCAGCCGGGTCTCCGTACTCCTTAGAGTGGGGTTGGGTGTTATCTTGTTGTCTCTTTCTTCTTGTTAAAGACAGTTAGACTCTTTTGTTGTTTAAGTACTATAGGCTGTTAGACGTTGTTGCATTCATTCCTTTAAAAATACATTTTTATGACTTTCGGTTTTTCTTATTTGTGTCTTGTTGCAAAATCCTAGTAATATTGTTGTCAAACTGAGGTCGGGACCCATTGTGAGGTCCTAACTAGTAATGTCCCGAGTTCTTAGAATTTGGGGTGTTACATCATTTTTCTTCAAGTGCTGCAAATCCAAATTTTCTATGGGAACTGTGCCAATACTAACATGAGCCATCCAATTTTCTTTTGAACTTTTATGTTATGCAGTCATCAAATTTTACACATGACATGTTTAAGTGTTATAGCAGTCATTTAAGACCTCTATTACTTTCACTCTAGAGCCTAGCTTGCTTGGAGTTCCTGCTAAGAGGGATTACTTTTCTAAATCTGATCTAGAAAAGAAAAGAAGACCCTTGATGCTGCATCCTACCATAAATATGCGAACTCCAGCTTCTGGTGACCCTCTTATTGTAAGATGACATGCACAAATAACATATGTGTCATCACAGTCTCAAAGTGGCTGGTCTAAAAATGTTGTCAATAGCCAAACTTCTCAAGTTGCTCAAGCTTATCCAACTACTGTTGGTAAGAGTGGGATACCCTCAGTCCAAGTCTTGGATGTGCCCAAGGAAGAGGACAGAAGGTTTTTAATTGTTTTGATAGGAAACCATACTTTATAATAATATTTTGTTACTGTTAAAAATTTATTTATTATTTTCTCATTACAGGTAGGCACCAAACATTATTGGAAGTAGCCAAATCATACATCTAGCCAAATCATAATTCTATGACAATATTCGGTAGACTTCCGTTTCCATATCCATATATATTTATTATGATCTATCAACATTTTTTTCCTTGCTTGTGACATTTATACAAGCACTATTCCTCATTCTATGGCCAATAACTTGATTTGAATTTCATAGTTTGAATCTTTTTCCTATATGTCTATGAGTAGCATAAATTCATAAAAATTTCTAAATTTTACACATGCTACTTGTTGTTAATTGGTTTTGGGTTTAGTGAATACCTAATGCTAATATTTTTTTCATTAAATATTATCGAATTGAGTTAGTCTTTTGCTAAGTCTTTTTTAGCGTTTATAATTTTATTTACTGTTTTAAGCTTTATTTCACCAATGTTTAGCTTGGGAATCCTACTAAGGACTACTTCGTGCAAATCGACACAAGAAGTGATGTTCTTTGGGTAAATTGTGTTGCCTGCGATATGTGCCCTAAGATTTTAAAACTTCTTATTGTTTCTTATTTGTCCTCTGTGTCAAGAAAAGAAGGTAACTTCTAGTAACTTGAAAGCATTTTAGTTCACTGCTAGGATTCGAGCAGTTGAAAATGTTACCTGTTATAGCTTGCATTTTACCATAAAAGAAAACTAGAATTTGTGATATTTACACAGTTGAAAATGCAACCTTTGTAGCTTGTAGTTGAACATGCTACATGTTAAAGATGCCTTCATTAAAACACTTTCCATTTTACCATAAAAAAAAACTAGAAATTGGATCTTATCTATATCTGCTACTATTGTCAATGCGTTTTTTTGCCTACTTCCTTTGCTAGATCTTTCATCATCTGACCCATCAACAGTTGTTTGCTTACATGATGATGAAATGTTTCTTTTTAACATATTAATCAATATCTTTTGATGCTTGATAGAGATATGCATTACTATTATCTATAATATATTATTAGCATAACAGTTGATGTATCTTCATGTATTTTCTCTCTTTTTTCAGTTACCAAAATTCCACAAACTTGAAGAAACTAAAAAAAATTAAACTTAGATAGGGAGACATACATACCTTGCAACTACTAAATATAATATTACACTTATTCTTTTTCTGTTTTATTGTTTGTGTTTTTTTTTTTCCGAGTATGGAACAAACTGCTACAAATAGTCAAATGCCTAGAAGCAAGGATATGTGACTTTGACATGAAGCAGAAGGAAGGACTTATTTGAAGAATAGTAGGATTTTTGTGCATGATATTTTGTAAAAACAGTAGACTAATATAATGTTCTTTGAACGAGGTTTATGATTAACACTCTATTTTGTAACAATTTATGATGTAATAATTTGTTTTTAAATTTCTACTAGTTTGTGAAGCAATTAATATGAAAATTCTATTGGAGCATTCTTTTTTTGATATATATGCTATTTTGATATTATTACAAACGGTGTTGAAGATATAGAATCGTATTGTTAAATTATTTTTTTCTCGTAACTTAATTGTAAATTGTGACACCTTGAGGTGTCATAGATAGTTGTGTTAAAAAAACAAAACAAGTATCGAAGAGAGTCGTCTTAAAGTGTCGCAAATATCTCAAAATAATGACAGATATACGTGTCGCAAATTTATTACTTAATGCGACAACTTAAGGTGTCTCAATTTACTGTGACATGTTAAAGTGTCGCAATTGGCACATTTGTCAATTGTGACGGCGGAAATTGTGGCACCCTTTCAAAGTGTCGCTAATCATATTTGCGACACCTTAAGGGTGTCGCTAAATGCTATTAAAAGTGTCGCTTTATACCCGCTTTTCTAGTAGTGCAAGAAGTTGAATATGGTAGGGTTAAGTGCTTTAGTCATGATGTTAGCAAGTTGATTGGTATCGGGAACATGTTGAGTCTGAATGATGCCTCGATGAATCTATTCTTTGGTGGTATGACAATCAATCTCAGTATGCTTAGTACATTCATGGAAGACTAGGTTGTTGGCAATATGAATGATTGACTGGTTATCGCAATAAAGGTGCATGGGAGCCTTGTGCGGAAAACCAAGGGACTATGATGCATCCTTGGATGTGTTCGAGGAGAAACTCAAAATCTTGATCAAGCTTGAACTTCAACTACTCCGTTTGTTGATGTGTAGATGGATCGAACAATAAAATATGGTTGGTAGAAGCTTTAAGATGGATGCGGAAGTGATTGGTTAATTCGATTAAGGTTGATCGAAAAAGCCGTGAAGTGGAGTGGCTAGGTTGATTCTTGAAGAATCCTCAAATGTGAATGCTTGCATCAAAGATCAAAGGAAGAACGTTGAGAGGGAAGATGTGATGCCCAAAATTAAGGAGGAGGTTTTACCTTCAACTATACTTGAGTAAATTGAAGATGAATTACAAGTGAGGCCAAACATCCTGTATATAGAGGATAGGGTCAGAGCGAAAGGTCTAAAAAGGGGTCCAATAGGATAAACCTAAAGAAGGTCCAATGAGAAAGATTAAAAGCGAATATTCCACATGAATATATGAAAAATGTTGTCAAAATGGGCAACCATTATGCCAAGAAAAGGCATACCGCTTGTCGGGCCATTTGTTCGCTCCAAAAGGTGTGTGCAGACAAAGCTTTAAATTTATAATCCGAATAATAAACCTAACGATAAACGAAACCGCAGTGTACGGATCAATCATAGTAAGGGCTTATATTCCGGAGTCGATCTCAGGGAATCGGTGAGAATAATCACAACAAAGCAATCTAACTTCAGAAGCATGCAATAATATTGATCAAAAGGAAAAGACAAGATGTATATCAAGATGGGAAAATGTAGATTCTAAAGATCATAGTATCCAGTTGGGGTCATGACTCAAGATTTGTACAGAGGAAAGGTAAAAGCACTCAAACCAACATCACTCACCTAAGGGTACAGAACTAACCATCACCGGTTAAGTCTCAAGTTAACTCTCAAAGGTAGGATGAAGGCATACTCAAACCCTAATAAAGGATAAACCTTTATTACCTAGCACTCATCATCATCGGAAACAAGCAAATGAATCACCGGGTAAGTCTCATCCTAGGCTTGCGTATAAACCGATAAAGGTGCAACAAGGATAGGATTTGGCAAACTATAACCTAAATCAAGATTGGCAATGCAGTGGGCGATCTCGTTCTGTTCTATATCGATCTCGGTCGAGATGCTCAACGAACATCCCAAGACGGGTTTCGGATTAGGGTTAACTCAAGCTTTCAGGGTCCACAAGGATAAATGTCTATTCTTTCATCGTCTATACCACAACTTTCAACTAATCACCCTAGAATCGCATGGGTGTACGTTTGACCAACAATCGTCATAATCGATGCAATATCAATTATATCAAAAATATCAAGAATAAAGCAATAAAGCAAGCAACAAAGATGTCTCAATTATCAAAGCAAACAACTCAACAAAATTAAAGTAACAATAATGTGTTCCAAAAAGGGATGATAACAACTCACTAGCAATCTCCAAGAAATCCTCACAATCTAGGGTTTCTCAGACGCTAAGCAATTCTTCCTTCCTTTAATTCTTCTTCCCTTCGATCCTTCAAATCAGCCATCTAAGAAAACCTTGAAGTCTCCGCGTCTGTGGGGTGTCAATCCACGTCCGTGGGGAGTCCTCTTCAGTTTTAAAGACTAAGAGATATTTATAGGGATATAAATCTAGGGTTTCACAAGCCTTCCTCAAAGATCGATCACATCTAAAAGATAAACCCTACTACTTTGGGCCGAAAAAGAATGTTGAGCTGGCCCGCTGGTAGCAGAGCTCACTCTAGCGGTATCGGAGCCCGACATGAGCATCTCGGTCGAGATGTGGGTCGAGGTGACTCCCTTCTCTCCATCTTGATGATCACTAGTCACTTCAGAATTCAAGTTTTGTAATGTTAGGGGCAGTAGTACTCTCTCTCCTGAAGGATCTCTGGAGGTTTGTAAAACTCGTGCCTTGAAGACAAGTTGTGCAACACTCAACATCAATGCATCTCGGTCATCAAACATACATCTCCGGTGAGAGTTTGCTTCAGGAATGGCCGAAACATCTACTAAGTATCCACATATCGCTGTTGATGATGCTAACTGGGAATGAACTACAACTCCATTCTCTCCTAGTGGTGATTCCTTAAGATCTCCGGAATCAAGTAGTAACGTCATGCCCATTTGATCTCTTTTGTCCTCTCCTAAACTTCCTACAAAGACACTTACTCGCTTCCCGAAAGACAGCGGTATAAGACCAAAAGAAGTTAAGGAAAATAATTGAACCGAATATTCATGACAACAGAAAGATAGAGAAGAGTGTTAAATCCTAGCTTTCTTAAGCACGCATCTTTCAATGAATTCATCCAAAGACATGAATGATATAAATTGAAAATTCATGGGATTGTGCTCAATCTGCAGTGGTTCTGGATCAACCAGAGGAGCCCTTGAAGGTGTTGCATTGGTGGCTGCAGCGGATCAACTTTCAGGAAAAATCGGATGATTCCCAGAAAAATTGACCGATTTGTTGTCAAGAGCAAGTCGATTTTCTTTACTGGATTGCTCTTCGACCACTTTCTTGTCCAATGCTCGTTCCTTGTCTCCTTTCTTCTGCTTCTCATAGGTCTCAATGATCTGTAGAGGGGTCATAGGCTTTAGTTTTACCCTTTTTCCATTGAAAGTGAACATGTAGTTGTTGGTATGGCCATCATGCTCGACTTTCCAATCATATTGTCATAGACGACTTAATAAAATATGACAAGCCTGCATAGGTACTACATCACATACAATTTCATCAGTATACCTATTGTGATAGCTATCTTAATTTGCTTGATGACTTTCAAAGTACTACAATCATTCATCCATGTGAGTTTATAAGGTTTAGGGTGATAAAAGTTAGGAAGTTGCAACTTATTAACCATCTCAATGCTAGTAATATTATAACAACTACCTCCATCAATGATCATATTGCACACCTTACCCTTAACAAGACATCTAGTATGAAAGAGATTCTGTCGTTGGTTATTTTCACTAAGAGAAAATTTAGTATGCAAAGTCCTTCTAGCAATCAAAGATTCTCCATGTTCAAATTCGCAACTCTCATCACTTTCACTAGTACTCTTAGGATCTTCTTCACTTTCATATTTCCCGTGTTGATTAATGAATAAAACCTTGTTGTTAGGACAATCCTTTTTATAATGACCTCTACCTTGGCATTTAAAATACACAATGTCTCTAAAATGTAAAGTAGAGTTACAAGTACTCCCTTTAGGGTCCTTGAAGGCTCATCAAAGTTTTAGAAGGATGGGGATTGGATGATGAAGCTTTCAAAACTTCTTGGTTGCTGCTCCCACTTCGAGAGCCTTTCTTGAAAGAAAATCGGTCAACAGATCGACCGATTTTCTCCTAATTGGGTCGATTTTTGTTCTGGTTCCAATAGTTCGACTCTTGGTGCCGTCCTTGGAGATTTTTTCCACCCTAATAGCCAAGTGAAGTAAATTATTCATATTATCATATGGATATAGATAAATTTCATTAGCTATTGATGGGTGCAAATTTCTTAAAAATCAAGCCATAGTAGACTCCTCATCCTCGTGGACATTAACCTTAATCATCGCCATTTGCAGGAAGATGTAGGTTTCCTCTACGCTGAGGGTATCTTGCTTGAAGTTCTCCAAACTTTGTCTTGCTTCCCTGGTGTAATACGGAGGTATGAATCTTGATCTCATCAATGTCTTCATGTGTTCCCAAGTGTGGGTCTCCGGCTCTAAAGTTCGTCTCCGTTCTTTGGGGAGGTGATCCCACCAAACTAGGGCATATCCCTGGAATTCCAACGCAACAAGTTGGACCTTCCTTAGCTCGCTAAAAGTATGGAAGACCAAATTTGTTCAATTTTATTCTCCCATTCCATGTAAACGTCCGGATCTACTTTGCCCTCACGACTCGAAATCTTGACCTTCACCTTGCCCATTCCACCATTGTCTTGGTAAGGTCTATAAGATTCCAAGTCTTGTCTTCTCCTAGGTTGATGATTGCGCCTAGGGTAACCTCTTCACCTTTCGTCATCCATCTCCTCTTCTAATTCCTAAAATTCATAAACAACATTCGTAGCGTTAGGGTCATGGAAATATGGATTCAGATTATGCGTATATGATCCTCTATGGTGCCTTGGATCCGGGGCTGGAGGTAGGGGAGGATTTTGTGAGCTTTTGCCAATTTCAGAGGAGAAATTCGGATGAAAAATCGGATGAGATCGATTTTCTGGTTCGATTTTGAATAAAGTCGAACAATTGGTCATATAATTGAACGATTTTGAATTTCTCATGGGAATCGATATATATATATATATATATATATATATATATATATATATATATATATAATTGCAATCTTTTTAGTATGATAACTTCAAAGTCGGCGAATTAGTGGTCTTGTGTAAATATTTGAAATATTAAATTAATTTAAAAAAATTTAAATTAAAACCCTAACCTTTATCATTTATCAATTGTTCAAACTAATAAATTAATCATATAAGTGCATATTATGTTAGCGAAATTAGAACACGTAAGTTTGATGTGTTTCCTCACGTTGATTTCACTTGTTGGATAGATAATTAATGCGCAAAATCGATTCAAAATAGTTTAAACCTTCCACAAAAGTTTTTATTTTAAAAGACATAAATGTTGGTGGTAAAGATAAAAAAGTGTTATGAAATTTGTATAAATTTCTATAAAGAAGTATTATCTTAAATTAAAATTTTAAAATATCTATTAACAAATTTAAAATTTTATATTATCTATAGTTTATGCATTTGATCGTATTAATAGGAAAAATATTCAATGTTTTTAGATTTAATAAATAATATAAAATAAAAATGAAAAATAAATGAAACAATTTGATTTACTAGGCTTTTTCTAGTTTTGTGTTTAGTAAATGTACCCCTTGAGAGAAGAGTGTTTAGAGTTTAAAAATAAATACAAAAGGTTGGTGTACATTTAATTAATTGAAACATTAAAAAGCCTAGTTACTACTCTAGTTTTTCAAAAAAGCCTTGTTACCAAAATTGCCCGGGATTTTCGCATTGACACAAACATTTAACTAAAAAAATTGATGTATTATAACTATAAGCCAAAAAATGGCTTTTTCTATAAATAATTTAATATTTATATACAAATACTTATATCTAAAAGAATAAAAATAAATATTTTTCTTTAAACAAAATCAGTAATTTGTAACTTTTTTGAACTTCACCTTATTATATATAAATGCATTATTATTTTTATACTATATTTATTCTAAGATTTTTCTTTAACTAGCAAAGAAAGTCACTTCAAGCACAACACCACTATTTTAATAACTAAAAGTGTATATATATATATATATATATATATATATATATATATATATATATATATATATATATATATATATATATATATATATAGCAGGGGCCACAAAATTATTTGCGATATAGAAGTTGATAAAAAAATGGCATTGTTGCTATTGAGTTTCAAACTTAAGAATCATGAAAAAATACAAATTTTCACAAGTTCATTCAACCCCTAGGCTATACATATTTTGTTGTATATTTAACCAAACGCAAAAATATATTATATAAAGGCTAGAAGATCGAATGAGGTCCCTTACAAATTTGAGGCCCTTAGTGGTGGCTCATCCCACACACCCTTATAGCAGGCATTGGTTAACATTGACATTAAAATAATTCAAATTGTAGCAAACATACATGCTTATGCTTTTAGGAATTCTTCGGTTTGTTAAATCCACCTCTTGGTGATCCGGGCATGTACTCCGTACTTGGTTTGGAGAATAACAGAAGACACTGGGACAACATTTTGGTTTTCAAGGACATGGACATTATAATTGTACAAAATAGTTGCGATGACTGTCTTCATCTGTATAAAAGATACATCTTTTCCTACGCATATCCGAGGACCTGAGTTGAAAGTGAAGAACTTATGAGATGGTTCATGTTTGAGTTTTCCATTCTTTGCAATCCATCTCTCAGGCTTGAATTCAGCACAATCATTCCCCCAAATAGTTTTCATTCTCGCCATGGAATAAAGGGAGATGACGACCATTGTTGAATTGGGATTCACTTCATGGCCACTAGGAAGTATATCGCGTTCAAGTGGCGCTCGAGTTTGGAAGGGAACCGGAGGATACAACCTTAGGGTTTCGCAAATAGTAGCATGTAGGTAGACGAAATTTGATATCTCCTCGTGAGTAAATATATGTGTCTTCTCTTTGTTATCCTTTGATATAACTCGAGCAATTTCAATCTTGATCTTAGCCTCAATTGATGGATCTTGTGATATCATCCAGAAAAACCACGTCATGGTCGTAGAAGTGGTGTCTTTTCCGGCTAGCAAGAGGGAGAGTAGACCGTCCTTGAGGACTTGATCACCGTCGCCTGAGCGGTAATGTTCATCCTCCGTCACGTATGTTGTAAATATATCGTAAAACTTGTCATCTCCTGAACCTACTAAGTTGAATTTATCATGCTTAGTGGACACAATCTTCGTCGAGAATTCATTCAAGAATTTTTTCGCTTTTTTAAGGATCTTCTCATGTCCAATATCCAACCACCTTTGAAATTTCCAAAATGGTGCCGGAAGTAAATGACGCATCCATATGCTTTGCATCGCATTATTCATGGCCTAATAAACAATGGAACACTATTACCATACATTATACAATAACTCAATAAGCAACATTTAATGGTTAATAAAAAAATGAATGTAGGATAAATTTGTATACCTTTGTGAATGGAACTTCATCCCATTGGAGTGAAAGAGTCATAGGATCATTTCCAACAAGCAACGTATGAGTCAAATCATATGTATACCTTGAGAACAAATCTTGCAAATCAACCACTCCACAATCGCCATTGCCTAGATGCCCTCCAGCTGCAAGATGATCAAGAACAACCACAATCCCATTCTCAACCTTCTCAAAAGCCATCTCAGTTGAACACTCATTGAACCGCTTGTCACTGAAGCAAGACCTTAGGATCTTCCTGTGTGCCAACCATTCCTCATCGTCCAAGTTAAAGGGGCTGTCTCCGAACACATCGAACATCTCTCTCGACTTGGGTCCTCTGGGGAAGTTGGAGAATCTGGAGCTCGACGTGTATTGGACATTGGCAGGGTCAATGGTGAATAGTAGGTTAAGATTTGGACCCTTGATGGAGAACGTCGATTGACCAGACTCATTGAACATAAAGGTAAGCCAATTAAACATGTTGTTGAAATTGGCTACAAGGGCAGGTAGCATACCGAGTATCGGCCAGTTTCGAGGGAGGCCATTCTTGTTGCTAAAGAGAGAGAAAGAAAGGTTGAAGATGAAGATTAGGGAAACAAGGAAGAATACAACGTACAAAAATGCCATGGCTATATTGTTATACAAGTTGAGTTGTGTATTCACTCTTCTTATAAAGGAACATATATGGCTGGACTCAATGATGTGCAGACATCGTGCACACATCGTTTATATATATTTACAGATTATCTGCAGAATGTGATGCATGTTTCTGTATAAAAACTATTTCATTAATATTAAGGGCCCGTTTGGAAGCGTTAGAAATCATTCCCGGTAACGGAATGATTCCGAATCAATAAAAAAATATGTTTGATTAGAGGTATTTTAACACATGAAAGTAATCTCATCATTTTCATTTCCTTTTTTAACCCTTATCCGATTCCATTCCGTTTCCTTTCCACCGGTTCAACCAAACCGGCACTAAATGTGAAGTTCATTTTAACGTTAGTTGTTATAATATTGAAACTATCAATCATTGATATTACAGATTATCTGCAGACATCGTGCACGCTACCTAGGAGATTTTGCTCGCATACTATATATATTGTTGTGATATAAAGATTGGATGTTCGACAATAAAGTAGGGATCGATGAACATTATTTTATAACTATTTGGAAATAAGCTAAGTTTTATGAATTAATATGATGTGATATGTACACCGTGTAAGTAAATTAAATAAATATTTATAAAATATGTTAAAAGAGAATTACAGTATTTACACGAACAAAATTTTACACAAACTAATGCGACAAAAAAAACACAAATTAACACAGTCAAATAATCTGGACAAATTAAAAAAAAACACAAATTAACACGGTCAAAAAATTTGGACAAAATTGGACTTTTAGAAATTAGAAGGCACACTTTTACAATATTTGTACACTCCATGAAAGACGGGGTTAGCAATGAGATGTTGAGCCGCCTTATTGTCATAATGAAGAGAATGGCCAAGGGACATAGACACGAAACCCGAATAAACAGGAAAAGCTAGCTTGTAAAGGCCACCTTCTTTATAACCAGTAGCCATAGGAGAGTCAGTAGTGGGGACCTGAAATAAACATGCATGATCAGTGAATATAATCTTCATGTGCAAGTCATGAATTACACTAGAGATGGACAAAAGATTATGTCTGAAGTGAGGCATGTAAAGGACATTATGAAGAGTAAGAAGAGGAGACAAAATGACAGTTCCTCTGTGATTAACCTCCTTCACTGAACCATCTGGCAGACCAACAAGGATAGCCTTGTCAAGCTCATACAAATCAGAGAAGTTTTCCTTGCAAAATCTGATATGGTCAGTAGCACCAAAATCCAGTATCCAAGTGCACATGTTGACAACATGATTCACAAGATGAGTTATAGTACCTGCAAAATTAATAGAGGTAGTGGCATGTGGATTGCTTGTCTATCATCATCTTGAGCACCTCCTGATAAACTACATTAATGAAGTAGACAGATCAGAAGAATCCAGAGGAGTATCCTTGACAATTGACTCCAAGTAAATTGCTTATTTGGAAAACTGATTAGGAGTATAAGCTTATCTTCTTTAACCTTAAAATCCTTATATCAATCAGGAATACCAGTAAGTTTAAAGCCTGCCTCTCTCAAGTGACCTTTCTCTCTACAATAGGTACACATATTTTCCATTTTCTCCTTTTTATAATCTCGTATACTTCCCCTCGCTTGCCTATAAGGAACTGATTTGGAGACAACTAAAGCATCATGAATAGGAACATTATGACATGTAATTTCCTTTTGCTTTTCAACTTGAATGACCATGTGAATACACGATTCATGGTAGGTAATATCTCCAGAGACAATATATTACTACGAATATGTTCAAACTGATCATTTAATCCCATGAGGAATTGTATCACACGAAGCTTAGACTCTCTATCTGTAATTTTGTTCAATATTTCACAATTAAAGTCGGTGAGTCCTTTACATAGACATGTAGGTATAGGATCGACAATCACCAATTCATCCCACAATTTAATTCTTTAACTTGCGAAAATATATATCTACTGTGGTATTTTCTTGATTGAGAGAAGCAAGATCTTTATGAATTTGATAAATGAGAGGGGCATTGGATACCTCAAAACGCTCAATTATGTCACTTCAAAGCTCTTTAGAAGACTCCACATAGGTGAACATCTCAGCAAGATGTGACTTCATAGAGTGGAGTATCCAACATTTGATCATGTAATCGGCCGTAATCCATCGAGTAAGTTGATCCTCTTCTGTTACTACAGGTTTCTTACAAGAGCCATCAATGAATCGTACCTTTTGCTTTGCATCGAGAGCCATCTGAATGCTTCTCCTCCAAGATGAGAAGTTCGATCCATTGAATAAGACCGAAACAAGCTGCATACCAAGGTTATCTAAACTGGATAAGTACAAAGGATCATTAACGTTGATAGCAGCTCCTCGAGACAAACTTGGATCAATGGAAAAATTGCTAGTAGCCGCTCCTCCTTGATTCATCATCAATCAAGTGAATCGAAGAGGAGATCGAGTTACAAAATGAATCAGTATGTAATTGTATGTGTTTAATTGAGAGGCGATTTGAGATTGGGTGAAGTCATCGAGCCTTTTGTTGGAACTAATTTAATGAAAAGAATGAATAAAACATGTTTTAACACATGTGTGCGCCGGACACTTTTCCGGGCACATTTCCGGTGGGCTCCGGCCATTATCAACACCGAAAAGTGGGAGCATTGGCTTCGTCTCCGCGAGCTCTTGCTCGTGGTATATTCATACATTAAATTTGAGTTCCGTTTGAATGAGAAATGGATGCCCAAAGTTGGTTGCGTGATAGGCAATAACTTGGGAAAATAGTCAAAAATTAGGTGAGTCCCACATCGACTATATGGAGGTAAAATGGAGTAGGATATAAGGGGCAAGTTTGCTCTAAGGCATGTGGCCTTGGGTCACTACCCATTTTCAATGGGGAACGGCGTAGGCAAAACACCACACGCGCGCGCGCCAAGCCGAGCTCGTGGTCGTGCCGAGTCCGAGTCCGACAGTCCAGATTAGGAAGGCCTTGGGCCAGACCCATCTGTGTAACGGATAAGCGGACCGGATTTGATATCCGGAAATTCAGTCCAACGGATCAGCCAACAACTCCTACAATAGTGGGCGGTTATGGTCTTAATTTGACTCCCTAATATCGTGGCTTTGAAAGTCATGGATTGCGGACAAGTGGGCCTCGAGGCCCATAGCCCAATCCAGCTTCTCCAGCTCCTATAAATAGAGAGCTCCTCCTCTCACTTCAAGCTTGTGAGCTTTTCTGATCTCAAGAGTGCAACGCACTACTGGTTCGTAGGCTTCCGGTTCTATTACGAAGAACAGATTTGAACAGCCGTTGTATTCTGGGATTCTTAAACACCGGTAACCGTCGTAATATGGGTTATTTTTAGAATTAAGGAAAGAGATTCCGATATCGACTCTGCTCAACATACGCACTGCAGTGGTATGAAATTCTGAACCTTATCGTTATACTACATACAGTTTAACTACCGTAACCTTCATTCATCTGTGTTCATATACACATACCTACTTATAGTTTGTTACAATTTGTCCTTTATTACAAAAGGATACCCCTTATTAAAATATATTTTCTATTGTTCCTATAGTAACAGTAAAGAGCGTTTAAAAAAAAAACTCTATTAACTAATATTTGAAATTATATATAACTTTATATTGATAAGAAATGTTAATTAAACATGACTATTTAAGTTTTGGTAAGCAGCCACGACTATTCAAATTGGTGTATGTGGTGCAACTATAAACTGATGTAAATTCGGCAAATTGTTCACCTATAAAATGCTCTATAACTGTGAGTACTTGGTTTGATTTTCAAATCTCTTAAAAAAAACCACCAAACATATACTATGATAAAAAAAAATACTTTTAGTAGCAAGCACGTACAACATCCTGACTTATAAACTAATTAAAATTAAATAAAAGCAGTTTAATTTGGACTCTCTGTACAAAAATATTATAGATAAGTATCAATATTATTATGCTAGGGAACGACTACATATAAAAGACGTTTGATCTAATAAATAAATCAGTTGTGATAATATTATATATGCTCTTTGCACGGTTTTTGTATGTGTATGATCGTGCGATCTTAGTGTACAATTGTCACGTCACTGGTACCCTCTTATTTTAGAACAACCTTCACTACTTGTATTCTAATTTCCGTAGCTTTGATCGGGATGAGTACAATAAGGCCCGTTCGTTTCCTATATCTTGATATGAGATATGGGTATGAATATCAAGTATCCGATATCCATATTTGATAATTGGGTGTATGCAGTGGTGGCCGCATGATTTCTAATGGGTAGGGCAAAAATAAATTATCGATAAAATTATCTATGAAAATAAAATACCGATAAAAACAAAATCAATCTGATATTAACTTGCGCAATTTTGACTAAAAGTCTACCAAAAATAAATAGAGTATACATATTGATTAAAATTACCTAGAGAATAAAATGTTATTTAGATATCAAAATAAATTCATATGAAATATATATTGATCATCATTACATATATTTAGGGAGTTATATAAAGGATGAAATTAGTTTTATTCATCAAAAAAAGGGATGAAATTAGTTTTTAAAAAATCTTAATTGAAATAATGTTATTTTTGTCATAAATTATATCATATTTTTGATAGAGTATTAATTTTGTATTTTAATTGCTTTCAAGTAGAATCCATAAGAAGAAAAATAGTGAATAACTTTTATACTTAGAGTTTGGACAAATAAAAAATAAAATATATTATGAAATATGCAATTTAAATCCGAAGCAACAAGGTCTATTGAAAGGGAAAAAACAAAAAAGAAGAAAAAGTGGAAAAATAACTAATTGGCAAGTGATAGGATTTGAACTCAAGACCAAGTGGAAAAATAACTAATTGGCAAGTGATAGGATTTGAACTCATCATTACATATATTTAGGGAGTTATATAAAGGATGAAATTAGTTTTATTCATCAAAAAAGGGATGAAATTAGTTTTTAAAAAATCTTAATTGAAATAATGTTATTTTTGTCATAAATTATATCATATTTTTGATAGAGTATTAATTTTGTATTTTAATTGCTTTCAAGTAGAATCCATAAGAAGAAAAATAGTGAATAACTTTTATACTTAGAGTTTGGACAAATAAAAAACAAAATATATTATGAAATATGCAATTTAAATCCGAAGCAACAAGGTCTATTGAAAGGGAAAAAACAAAAAAGAAGAAAAAGTGGAAAAATAACTAATTGGCAAGTGATAGGATTTGAACTCAAGACCAAGTGAAAGTTTTATTTCTTGCTCAAATCCTAACACCACTATCCCACCTTGTTTTTTGTAATATATCTTCATTTTTGTTTTTTATTATTCCGTGCCAGAGGGCCCCACCCTGCCCCACCCAAGGTCGCCACTGGGTGAATGGGTATCAAAATAATATACCCAAATATCAATACTTTACTTTTTGTTTTTATCGATTTTGATATCCATAGAAATCGACCGGTATGACCTTTTTTCCCTCCCACGTCTCACTCCGACGTCTTCCTCCTCAGATCTCCTCAACAAGGTACAATTTTTTTCAAGGTAACAACTTCTTTCTCTTCTGAGTTTTTTCAAGGTACAATTTTTTTTTTACCAAGTCTTCTCTATTGAATATCGCACAACAGAGAAGAATTGTCTGTTTCCCTTCTCTGTTGAGTTTTTTTGTGTGAATTATCGTCATCACTTGTTGATTCTAGTAAAGCTAGGTATCGTGACTTAATGTTGATTCACTGTTTTGTCTAGCTGATTGTTCAATACATTACTTGTCTTTCTCAAATAACTTTGTTGCAATCATGTTCTTGCTCTCCGTTTTATAAATATCAATTTTGATATCTGATATACATCACCATCTTGTCAAACACATGTATGAGATATCAAATATCAATCACCATCTTGTCAAACACATGTATGAGATATCAAATATCAATCTCATACCCATATCCCTGATCTCGATACCGATACCCATATCTGATATACTGATATCTGGATATGGGAAACGAACATGCCCTACAATATATTAGAACTTTGATATAGTCTTTGTTTATTAACCGAATGATTGGTTTGGTTAGGGGTGGACATGAGACGGGATGGAGCGGCATTAAGGTCATTCCAATCTCGTCCCGGTAAATACATGAGACGGAAACGGAATGGTCCTTGACTTTTTTAGATTGAATCTCACTCGACATATCTTGGTTGACATTGAGACGGGACAAGACGGGACGGGTCCATTCCTACATGCCCATTAATTTGTTTATTGTGTTTAAATTTTATGTTCTATGCATATAAATCTTTCTACAAGCACAAAATAATAGAATTCTCAAATATCCATAATATAATATTTTGAAAGGAAGGGAAGTCGGTCCCAAAAGCAAAAGAAACGAGCTCAAGCTACGGAAGTCTGTGGAAAAGTAAAATTACAATTTACTTTTAAGTTTTCAAATATCTATAATAACGTATTACACATCCAAAAAAAAGTTTAATTTTGACGTTTTGACCAACATGGTTTTTTCCTTAAATATATAAACAGTACTGTATTATAGCTACATTAGTATATCACTAATGCTTAAGAATAATAATTATATTTTATTACTTTAAATTACAAACTTTATTATATATTGGATGGGACGAGTCTAGCGCAATGAAAAAGTAAAGGGTCATATCCAATCCTGAAATAGTGTTTAGCGGGATTTGTACCAACTGCTAGGTTTGGCTATCGATCCCATACAAATCAAAATTGTCAGATTGTGTCCTAAATATTTTCTAATATAAAATGTGATTTCTATGGTAGCGTATTATTAATCACATACATGTATGTATCCTTAGAACGTCCGAAGAAGAAGGGGGAGAAAGTGGTGTAATGATAAACCCATACTTGAATCGTTGAATGGAATGGGCAACCAAATGGCATTGTTAATGCATTATACCCCTTTCGGTGCTCTTTATTTGCTAGCTTCATCATCCACTTAGGCAGTACATGTAGCAAGTCCATGCATCTTCCTACATATGTAGGTGGCCATTTATGAACCCTTTGCTAACTTCATCATTCACTTGTAAACAAATAATTCTTTTGATATCGTTTGGTAAGATAATGAAGGAGATGGATGACATTAGAATATAAAAAATTAAGAAAAATAAGTTATAAGAATTGTATAATACTATTAAAATTAGATTATAAAATTATAAAGTTTATTACAACTAAAATTTTATTTTTAACCCTCTTTTTTTTCTCACCTCTTTCATCTACAAATTAATTATAAAGATTACTCACAGGGAGAAATGCACATCTACAAATTAATAATAAGATTACTCACAGCGAGAAATGCACTGGAGTAGTTCGTGCTCTATATTAGCACGATCTCCTACAACTAATTGCATACGTTTCAATGCAGCATGTCAAGTCACATTCAATAAAAGAAGTCAATGAACCTTATACTTATCCAAAACCGACCACATCCCAACCCATCTATATATATACACACAAACTCATATCCCATACAACGTACAATTTACTCCCAACAACATACACTTACTCATTACAATATCACAATGGCCATCATTCTTCTATTCATATTCTACATTGCAATGTTCATCTTTGCCCTAATCCTCATCTTCACTTTCCCCTTCTCTCCCTTTAGCAACAAGAATGGCCTCCCGCGGAACTGGCCATTACTCGGCATGCTCCCCGCCCTAGTTGCTAACTTCAACAACTTGTTAGATTGGGCGGCTACGGTTTGCAACGAGACCGGCCAACCG
The DNA here is from genome assembly GCA_033239125.1 of Fagopyrum homotropicum. Lineage (NCBI taxonomy): Eukaryota > Viridiplantae > Streptophyta > Magnoliopsida > Caryophyllales > Polygonaceae > Fagopyrum > Fagopyrum homotropicum. The sequence goes on along the minus strand of BSWB01000007.1, from coordinate 23,468,434 downwards.
ACGTTTCATATCAAGGGTCCATGGTTCTCGAACGTGAACCTATTGCTTACCATGGACCCTGCTAACGTCCAATACACTTCGAGCACTCGATTCTCAAACTTTCCTCGTGGGCCAAAGTCGAGAGAGAACTTCGACGTGTTCGGGGATGGGTACTTTAACTTAGACTCTAAGGAATGGGTGGCACATAGGAAGATCCATAGGTCTTTCTTCAGCCACAAGCAACTCAATGAATGCTCAACTAAGTTGGCTTTCGAGAAGGTTGAGAAGTGGATTGCGGTGGTTCTTGATCACGTTGCGGCCGGTGGTCACCTAGGATGTGGTGATGCCGGGGTTGTTGACTTGCAAGATTTGTTCTCGAGATACACCTATGATTTGACTCATAGATTGATTGTTGGCTACGATCCTAAAAGCCTTTCACTTGAGTGGCCTCAAGTTCCACTCTCAAAGGTATACACCTCCGATGCTTATCTCAATGTAACTATTGTTGAGACGCGTGAAAAGTCTCACATTAATAATACGATATTGTGTGAACATAACATATAAGTTCTAAAACTAATTCTCTTATTACCAATTGATTAATTTAGAATGAAATCGGAGAGGCTTGTATTTGGTTATGATACTTAATCCTTGTATACAATTCACGTTTGATAGGCCATGAATAGTGCCATGCGAAGTATATGGATGCGTCATTTACTCCCAGAGCCACTTTGGAAGCTTCAAAGGAAGCTAGGAGTGGGACAAGAGAAGACCCTCAAGAAAGCCAAAGATTTCCTAAACAAATTTTCGACCAAGATTGTGTCGATGAAGCATGACGAATACAGTTCACGAGTAGAAAAAGCCCCAGGGGACGAGAAGTTCAACGACATGCTAACAACATACTTGATGGAGGATGAACACTACCGCTTAGGAGACAGTGATGAAGTTCTCAAGGGAAGCCTCCTCAGTCTCATGTTAGCCGGGAAAGACACCACTGCCGCGGCCTTAACCTGGTTCTTTTGGATCATATCCCAACATCCTTCCGTTGAGGCTAAGATAAGAGACGAGGTTGCTCGAGTTATCCCAAACGACGAAAGAGAGAAACCACACGTGTTCACCTCAGAGGCAATATCTAAACTCGTATACCTACACGCTGCTCTTTGTGAAACCCTAAGGTTGTATCCTCCCGTTCCCTTTCAAACTCGGGCGCCACGCGAGCATGACGTGCTTCCTAGTGGCCATGAAGTAAACCCTAATTCGACAATGGTCGTCATCCCCCTTTATATGATGGCTAGGATGAAGACCCTTTGGGGAAATGATTGTGCCGAGTTCAAGCCTGAGAGGTGGATCGGAGAGGATGGAGGATTGAAGCACCAACCATCTCACAAGTTCTTTACCTTTAACTCGGGTCCTCGGATTTGCCTAGGGAAAGAAGTAGCTTTGATCCAGATGAAGGCTGCCATTGCGACTATCTTATACAACTATAAAGTCCAAATCATTAATGAACAGAAGATCATCCCCGTCTACTCGGTTGTTCTTCAGACTAAGTATGGCCTGCATGCCAGAGTTAGCAAAAGGTGGGCTTAAACATATACTTGTAGCAAGCCATAACGTACTCGACACCTTCAAATCTTTAGCTTTTAATTTGCTTAAAATATATATATAATTATTAATGAGTGCACTCGTGATGTAAGCATAAATATACTGCCAGGCAATTATTGTACAATGTTTGTAAAATTATAGATATAAATTTTAAAGGAAACCTAATTGTTATTCCTTCTCCTTACTAATTGCATAGATATATCCTACCTAAACGTTGAGAACCATATTCTCCCTTCCTGTCTCTTCCTCAAGATCCCCAGCTCCTGCTCTTGCATCAATGGCATCCCTGAATCTATTTACACCCGCTACAAGAACTGCCCTTCCGACGCCCTCAGTTGGGAAATAAAGAAACTACCAATGCACTTTTTTATACATTATACAAAAGTGCTCCACATTACCCCATTTATCTTATATGACTCTATTGGGAAATTCCCGATCAAGATATTTGTGAACCGAAAGTCTAATTATTTATTGATCAAATATTGTTTATATAGACAAATATAAATGGGTAAAACAGTAAACTAATAAATAAAGGATAAACCCAATATACGTACCAATATACTAGGTCTAATTTCTAACACCCTTCAAGTTGGAGGTGGAGAAGAAACAACCCCAAGCTTGCAAATCAAGAAGTTGAATCTGGTGGGGTCAAGTGCCTCAGTCATGATGTCAACAAGTTGATGGGTGTCAAGAACATGGTGAGTCTGAATGATACCTCGATGAATCAGTTCCTTGGTGGTATGAAAATCAATCTCAATATGCTTGGTACGTTCATGGAAGAGTAGGTTGTTGGCGATATGAATGGTTGAATGGTTATCGCAATAAAGGTGCATGGGAGCCTTGTGCGAAAAACCAAGGGATTGTGATGCATCCTTGGATGCGTTCAAGGAGAAACTCCGGATCTAGATCGAGCTTGAACTTCAACTACTCTTTTTGTTGATGTGCGGATGGATCGAACGATAGATAATGGTTGGCGGAAGCTTTGAGATGGATGCAGAAGCGATTGGTTGATCAAGCAAGACGTGAAGTGGAGTGGCTAGGTTGATTCTTGATGAATCCTCGAATAGAAGATTTGAATCGAAGATCTAAGGACGCACTTTGAGAGGGAAGATGCGATGCACAAAATAAAAATGAGGAGGTTTTACCTTCAACTAGACTTGATTATATTGAACATGAATTACAAGTGAGGCCAAACACCCTCTATATAGAGAATGAGGCGAGAACAAAAGATCTAAAAGGGGTCTAATAAGATAAGCCTAAAGGAGGTGTAATGGGAAAGCTTAAAAGGAAATATTCCACATGAATAACCCTTTTATTATTACATAAGCAAAATATGGGAAATGTTGTCACAATGGGCAATTAGCTTCATGCCAAGACAAGTCGTGCCGCTTGACAGACCATCTTGAGTTGAGGCACGGACGTCATCGGTATCTAGGGGCGTATCAGACTGAAGGAGAGAACATAGACAAAGAAGATCACAAGTGGTAGCTACCATTTTCTTGTTGTACTCAGCCTCAGTAGAAGATCGGGAGAGGGTAACATGTTTCTTGATTTTCTAAGAAATGGGTGATGTACCGAGTAAAATAAAGTAGCTTGTAGTAGAACGTGTAGTGGTAGGGCAAGCTGCATAGTCTGAGTCACGGAAAGCGGGAATGCATAAATCACTAGAGCGAGATAAGAAAATACCTTGAGCAGGCGCTAACTTTATATAACGAAGAACTTTCAAGGCAACATCCCAATGTCTAAGGCGCGGAGCAGTCATGAACTGAGAAACTATATGAACCCAATATGCAAGTTCAAAGCGAGTAAAGGACAAAGAGATAAGACGTCCAACCAGAAATCGATATTTCACAAGATCATCAAGCAGTGCAGATGAATCCAATTGAAGGTCGTCGTCAACACACATCAGGAAAGATGCAGGTTTACATCCAAGTATACTGGCATCAACGAGAATGTCAAGGGTGTATTTCCGTTGGTTAAGCGCGCTATAAACTAGTCGGAATTAAATTTCTAGCCATTACATCAGTTCCCCTTAAAATAAGTTTTGTCCCGAAACTAAGAGTAAGGAACATCACTCAGGTAACCTTCTATAAATAGAACCGAAATATCTAACTCTCCTTCTAAAGAGTCTTCGCTCTACTTTTCTAAACATAAAAGTATCACCCAAAGATTATAAACATGAAAGACATGAATTAACAAATACTCAAACAAGAAAGTCAAATATGTAGTCAAAAAGGTTACACAGATCAAAGTTTGAGTACTAACTCGTCGGTGTTGAGGTTACGGCTAACCTTGCAAAGAACTTAGGATAACTACTCCTAATGCTATTCTCTGTCTCCCATGTAGCCTCGTTGGCCCCTTGACTAGACCATTGGATCCTCAACATCAATATATCCTTAGACCGTAGACGTCTAGTACTACGCTCTTGGATGGCCACCGGATACTCTACAAAAGTATGATCTGGCTCAACTATCAGATCCTTATAAGTGACGGCGTGTCTCGGATCCTGTATGTACTTTCTCAACTGAGACGCGTGGAAAACCGGATAGACACCCTCTAGTCTCGGTGGTAGTTCTAGGGGACCTCGCTGACTCGTTCCAAGATCTCAAAAGGTCCGACATATCGGAGACTCAACTTCCCCTAAATGCCGAAACACCGGACGCCCCGCATCGGTGACACTCTCAATCAAACTTGTGCACCCAATCTAAACTCCAGAGGTCCACGCCTCTTGTCGGCGTAGGAATTCTAACGAATTTGTGTTGCCAACATATGCTCCGAATTCGAGCTACTCGAGCGATGTTGTCCTGTATCTTTTTTGGAGCTACTCCACCTGCTTTGCCAGGCTCATCCCAACACAATATATGGTTTACAACATATCCGTTTGTACAAAGCCTTATAAGGAGTCATCCCAATATATGCATGTCAATTGTTATTATACGAAAACTATACTAGGGGGAAGTGATCTGGTCATACATATCCTCAATCCAGCACACAAGCTTGCAACATATACTCTAGTGTCTGAATTATCCTTTATTGGGGTTTGAGTGTGCTTCCATCCCATCTTCGTGAGTTAGCCTGAGACTTACCCGGTAAAGGTTGATTCTATTCCCTTAGATGGTGTGTTAGTTTGAGGTTATAGTTCTTTATCTTAATTCCTTGAGACTTACCCGGTAATAGGAGTTGCGGTTTAGGATTAGTGTGTAGTGAGACTTTCCCGGTGATCTACTCCACTTAGTAACACCTTCCCCATGCAAAAATCTCAGCTTTGTCCGCTTATCTATAGATCTTGAGTTGGAACCACAACTAGATGCTTTAATCCCTAGAATTACATACTTGCTTTATTTGACATCTTATTCATCTTTGATTGTGTTAATCGCTCTTGTGGTTAGAACTAACGTAGCATACTGTGTTGACTTTGTTTCACCGAGTCCCTGTGATCGACCCCTGGAATTTTCTTGCTTTTACTACGATTGACCCGTACACTGCGGGTTCGCATCCTTGTTTTAAGCTTAAGTCTAGGGTTATAAATTTAAAGCTTGCACACACCGTTTGGAGCGAACAAGTTTTTGGCGCCGTTGCCGGGGATCGAACCCGGGTCACCCGCGTGACAGGCGGGAATACTTACCACTATACTACAACGACCAGGAAGCATAAGAAGTCAAGAGTCATAAGAAGTCATGATAGCATGAATTATAGTCTATATTTTGGGGTTTGTTTGAACGTTTTATCTTCAATAATCTGCATGTTTGTATATACATTATGTGATTTTACTGCCATTTCATCTACCTTTGCGAGAATCGAGGTCTACACCTAGTTTCGTTGTTATTGCAGGTAATATGATACGTTTTGCATCAAAAAGGAGCAAAAGAAGTCAAGAGTCATTTGGAGCTACATCCAGGAAGCATAGCCATGGATTAAGGATTTACTTTGGGCCAGTTTTGAGAGATTTCACATTCAGTTGTGACTCACCTCGGTTGACCAGAGATTCATCTCGACCGAGGTGATTCAGAGACGCCGACTCGACCGAGGCGAAAACCTAGGACGCGGCAAGAATATTTTATTCTTGGCTGAGATCTTTTAAAATTGGAAAGTGATCTTATATTTTTGGGCTTGGCTCTTGGAAGGAAGGAGATATGCAGAATCATATATTTTACCTATATTTATGGGAGAATATCTTTCTAAGATTTATTATCTTTGGAGGGTTATTTTCCTATAAAAAGGGTTGGATTTTCCACAAATCCGATCGTGCTTAGACCCCGCTTACACCGAAAAATACGCAGCAGCATCCTACTCCGAGTTGGGAGATTTGAAGAACCTTTTTGAAGGTTGAAGGAAGATTGAAGTTCATAGCTTTTATAGCTTTATTGAAGGGTTTTGTAAGATTGTCTTCAATTCCCTCAATTGTTGTCTTGTCTTGTTGGATTATTATCCAAAGAACGCTTTGTTGTGATATTTGATTCAGTTATTGAAGTCTTTTCATTAAATTCTTCTTTGTTCAAATATTCACTTTCTTCCTATATATTTTAATACTTTCATTATGATGATGAGTGGCTAATTTCCTTGTGTGATTCTAGGGTGATTGGCTGAAGGTTGTGGGAAAAACAATGATAGGATAATCTTAGATTCCAGTAGGATCCTGAAAGTTCGAGTCTTTAATCTTAACCCTAAGCATCTCGTTCGGTTGATGAACATCTCGGCCGGGGTGGAATTCTTCTGACCGAGGTGACTTATTTGATCCGTAACTGAGAGTTAAGTGTTAGAGTTTGCCAAATCCTACTCTTATTACACCTTCCTGGTTCAAAGCAAGCTTAGGATGAGACTTACCCGGTAATTCCTTAGTTTGTGTATCAACGATCATAAGTGTAGGTAATAAAGGTTTATCCTTTATTGGGGTTTGAGTGTGCTTCCATCCCATCTTCGTGAGTTAGCCTGAGACTTACCCGGTAAAGGTTGATTCTATTCCCTTAGATGGTGTGTTAGTTTGAGGTTATAGTTCTTTATCTTAATTCCTTGAGACTTACCCGGTAATAGGAGTTGCGGTTTAGGATTAGTGTGTAGTGAGACTTACCCGGTGATCTACTCCACTTAGTAACACCTTCCCCATGCAAAAATCTCAGCTTTGTCCGCTTATCTATAGATCTTGAGTTGGAACCACAACTAGATGCTTTAATCCCTAGAATTACATACTTGCTTTATTTGACATCTTATTCATCTTTGATTGTGTTAATCGCTCTTGTGGTTAGAACTAACGTAGCATACTGTGTTGACTTTGTTTCACCGAGTCCCTGTGATCGACCCCTGGAATTTTCTTGCTTTTACTACGATTGACCCGTACACTGCGGGTTCGCATCCTTGTTTTAAGCTTAAGTCTAGGGTTATAAATTTAAAGCTTGCACACACCGTTTGGAGCGAACAAGTTTTTGGCGCCGTTGCCGGGGATCGAACCCGGGTCACCCGCGTGACAGGCGGGAATACTTACCACTATACTACAACGACCAAGAAGCATAAGAAGTCAAGAGTCATAAGAAGTCATGATAGCATGAATTATAGTCTATATTTTGGGGTTTGTTTGAACGTTTTATCTTCAATAATCTGCATGTTTGTATATACATTATGTGATTTTACTGCCATTTCATCTACCTTTGCGAGAATCGAGGTCTACACCTAGTTTCATTATAATTGCAGGTAATATGGTACGTTTTGCATCAAAAAGGAGCAAAAGAAGTCAAGAGTCATTTGGAGCTACATCCAGGAAGCATAGCCATGGATTAAGGATTTACTTTGGGCCAGTTTTGAGAGATTTCACATTCAGTTGTGACTCACCTCGGTTGACCAGAGATTCATCTCGACCGAGGTGATCCAGAGACGCCGACTCGACCGAGGCGAAAACCCAGGACGCGGCAAGAATATTTTATTCTTGGCTGAGATCTTTTAAAATTGGAAAGTGATCTTATATTTTTGGGCTTGGCTCTTGGAAGGAAGGAGATATGCAGAATCATATATTTTACCTATATTTATGGGAGAATATCTTTCTAAGATTTATTATCTTTGGAGGGTTATTTTCCTATAAAAAGGGTTGGATTTTCCACAAATCCGATCGTGCTTAGACCCCGCTTACACCGAAAAATACGCAGCAGCAGCCTACTCCGAGTTGGGAGATTTGAAGAACCTTTTTGAAGGTTGAAGGAAGATTGAAGTTCATAGCTTTTATAGCTTTATTGAAGGGTTTTGTAAGATTGTCTTCAATTCCCTCAATTGTTGTCTTGTCTTGTTGGATTATTATCCAAAGAACGCTTTGTTGTGATATTTGATTCAGTTATTGAAGTCTTTTCATTAAATTCTTCTTTGTTCAAATATTCACTTTCTTCCTATATATTTTAATACTTTCATTATGATGATGAGTGGCTAATTTCCTTGTGTGATTCTAGGGTGATTGGCTGAAGGTTGTGGGAAAAACAATGATAGGATAATCTTAGATTCCAGTAGGATCCTGAAAGTTCGAGTCTTTAATCTTAACCCTAAGCATCTCGTTCGGTTGATGAACATCTCGGCCGGGGTGGAATTCTTCTGACCGAGGTGACTTATTTGATCCGTAACTGAGAGTTAAGTGTTAGAGTTTGCCAAATCCTACTCTTATTACACCTTCCTGGTTCAAAGCAAGCTTAGGATGAGACTTACCCGGTAATTCCTTAGTTTGTGTATCAACGATCATAAGTGTAGGTAATAAAGGTTTATCCTTTATTGGGGTTTGAGTGTGCTTCCATCCCATCTTCGTGAGTTAGCCTGAGACTTACCCGGTAAAGGTTGATTCTATTCCCTTAGATGGTGTGTTAGTTTGAGGTTATAGTTCTTTATCTTAATTCCTTGAGACTTACCCGGTAATAGGAGTTGCGGTTTAGGATTAGTGTGTAGTGAGACTTACCCGGTGATCTACTCCACTTAGTAACACCTTCCCCACGCAAAAATCTCAGCTTTGTCCGCTTATCTATAGATCTTGAGTTGGAACCACAACTAGATGCTTTAATCCCTAGAATTACATGCTTGCTTTATTTGACATCTTATTCATCTTTGATTGTGTTAATCGCTCTTGTGGTTAGAACTAACGTAGCATACTGTGTTGACTTTGTTTCACCGAGTCCCTGTGATCGACCCCTGGAATTTTCTTGCTTTTACTACGATTGACCCGTACACTGCGGGTTCGCATCCTTGTTTTAAGCTTAAGTCTAGGGTTATAAATTTAAAGCTTGCACACACCGTTTGGAGCGAACAAGTTTTTGGCGCCGTTGCCGGGGACTTGGTCTAGACCGAGCCGGTTACGGTTTGCTTTCGGGGCACTTGCCCCTGTTGCTACTAACTACTCTTTCTATGAGTTTTGTAGTTTTTAGGATTTCCGATGACTACATTTGATCCAGCCTGGATAGCAAGACAAAGTGCTAGGGCGGACCATTATGAATACTTGGAGGAGAAGTACTCCTTCTATTGGTTCAGCAATGAATGGGAAAGAGAAGAGACCATTCAGCGTGAACTTGCGATATGGGATGAGAAGAATGTCCCTAAAAACATTTATGAGCAACCTTTTGAAGACTCTCTCGAATCAAGATTGGAGAAGTTGATGAAGAAGGTGGAGGAGCTCAAGGAAAGCACCCTATCCTATGCTAAGCCGAAAGAGGAGCATAAGGAAGTGTTGCACGTTCCAAGCATTCCTTTGGTCGAACCGGAAGTTTCTCCTGAAGCTTCTGAGGAAGAGGGGGATGTGGAAGATCTCGATCCGACTGTTGAGACCTCGGCCGAGGTGGAAGAGATTTCGGCCGAGATGGAAGAAACTGCAAAACCAGAAGTGGAAGATGCAGAGAACCTTGGCCAAATTACTGAGATTGTGGTCAAAGTTGAAGAAAGACCAGCAGAACTGAGAGAGATTTCGTGGGTGGATTATCAACCCAACACGAAACTTGTCTCAAGCTTTGGAGAACTTTGCAAGGTACATTCTCCTACTTCATTTGAATTCCCTATTAATATTTCTAGATTTTTCAGGAAGGCACCGGAGAGTTGGAGGTCTCTTCCGAAAGAACCTCCTAAGATCAAGATGAAACCTCTCTTGAAATTGTTGGAGGAAGATGCTCCTTGGATTATAAGGAGTGAAGTTAACAAGCGCTTCACCGCTAAGGCAACGAAGTGTTATTTGTTCAAGTATGGGATCCCTCGCATGCTCAGGACCCTGTACCATCCCCAAGCTATAGATGGGGAAGCTGCTATGATTCTCGAGAAATTGTTTTCTCGATCAAGGAAAGGATGGGACGCAAGGCTAGATTATGTCCCATTGAAGTGCAGGAAGGCTAGAAGGATTCCGGTGAGAGTCAAACCGTACAAGCTTGTACGTGGGAGATCTTACCATTTGCCGGTGAAATTAGGAACCGGAACCTTGTTGGAAGATTTTTACGGATGTGATGAGCACTCCACGACATTCGAAGTGCATTGAGTAATCCCATGCACCATGGTCCAGCTAGCGACCTTAAATCAAGCGCTTCTTGGGAGGCAACCCAAGGTATTGCTCTTCTTTCCCGTTTTCTAGTCTAGCTTAGATAGTTTTTGTTTTTGCTTTGCTTTGCTTTGTTTTTGGCGTTCTGGACAGACAACAGGGAATATCTAAGGAGGAGCACAACTGGAAGGACAGAAGTTCGAGATTCTGAGAAGACAGAAAGACCTCGGTCACTGTCAAAGCACCTCGACCGAGTTGATTCTTGAGCAACCGAGGCGACTAGGGTTTCTGCAGAACCGCCTCGGCCCATACCACCTCGGACCAGTCGAGACCATCTCGACCGAGGTGACAGCAGATCTAGTAAAAGTATAAAAGGGGGAAAAAATTACATTTTCATTTTTTTACCCTCCTCGACCGCGGCGAACAGACGCACCTCGCTCACCTCGTTTCTTGCTCGTTTTCGACGTTTTCTGCTTCCAAACCGAGATTGAAGGATAGAGGAGTCGATTGCAACTACAGATCTGCAAGAAATTTGAGCGTTTCGACCGGAACGAGGTAAAAACGTTCGAAAACCTAAACTCGTTCGTTTACTGAAATTTGGGCTTTGGTTGCCCTTGATTCTGTTGAGGAAACCTTTAAGTACCCCTTAGGAAGCATCGGTAGTGATTTTTGGGGGAAAAGAACTGAAATTCAGAGAGTTGGAAATCGCACTGCCTTCGCCTCGGTCCAGTCGACCTGCACCTAGGTCGAGGTGATTCTTGGAGTTTGTCAGTCGACCGAGGTAGTCTGACAGTACAGTTTTAAGATGAGTTCTGACAGATTGTTAGCCCTTAGAGACAGATCCTCTCCTTCCCCTTCTTCTTCCTCATCCCGACCTTCTATCCCGGTGATTCACGAGAGACACCGGGTAGATTATGATCGTATTGCTAGTCGTCCAGTTATCGCTCCTAGATTTCTGGACGTTTCTGCCTTTGATTGTCTCCACGTAGATGGAGAGCTTAGGAGGATGATCACCACCGTCGGGCTGGATCAGTTTACTGAGATCCGAGCCCCAGCCTACCTTGAGCCGACCCTCGAGTTTGTCAGTTCCTTCACTTACCTCCCCACAGAGAGGGCTGTGAAGTACCGGTTGATGAACCGGAACTACTTAGTACCTCTTGACCACTGGAGAGACATTTTTGGCTTCCCTGCCCCCACTGCTGTAGACTTCCCGACCCGAGCTGTAGCTAGAGAGTTCTGGGGTCAGATCGCCCACATTACGAGACATGCAGACAGGTGGCGCCCTGGTGATTCCAGGGCGAAGCTTATCTATCATCTAGCTTTTCGGTTGGTACACAGGATCTTCAGCGAGACGCTTCTGGCGCGTACTGAGACGCCCCAGAAGGTCCGACAGGGGGAGCTCTTCTCTTTATACTGCATGGTCACAGGTGGATACCCTGACTTTGGATTGATGCTGGCAGAGGATCTGCACAGGATCAAGGCCAAAGGGAAGGGAGATATATGCTGCGGAGGGATAGTGACCCATATCGCTAGGTATCAGGATATGGATCTGAGTAGGTGTACCATGGTGGCGGCTGCCAAGCCGCTCGGACTTCAGGAGATGATTACACGGAGGATTCTAGTTCCCCGTGGTTTGACTACACCTTACGTTGCTATGCCATGGGAGCTGACTGCACCTCAGGGCATCAGATGGTCTGCACAGTTCTCTGTCTTTGATCCACACTACTGGCAGACAACATGGGGTCCACTTATGGAGGATTACAGAGAGAGAGCAGCTACCCCTGCTGAGGCTTAGGAGGAGGTTGAGGACGAGGACGACGATGATGATGATACAGTAGATGAGAGAGGAGGTGGCGTCCCGATGGACACAGGTACAGATACAGCTGGGACGAGCGCGCCACCTATTATTGATTTGGATGATGACGAGGAGGACACTGAGCCGGCGCCAGCTGAGGCATCTCCAGTCAGACCTGCTAGACGCAGGAGGCGTGGAGTTAGGGACAGAGCTGCACACCGACGGATCGATGACCTGACGGATCAGGTTATCGACTCATATGCTGCACTTTCGCTGGATATCCGCGAGATGCAGGAGCGGCAGCATCATCAGCACATGATGGCTCAGCTACAGTTTGAGCGTATCATGGGCCATCCCTATGACCCGACTCAGTACCCCTACATACCACCACCACCACCGGATCGAGACTACTGAGGAGCTGCAGGACTTTATTATTATATCTTTTTTTATGCAGTTCGGCTTTTATTCGGTGAGTTCTCTTGTTTAGACTTTTATTATACCCACTGGGACAGTGTGTCTCAAGTATGGGGTGTTTGCTAATCGACTACTTGACTACGTGATGTATTCGACTACTTTTGATGTATTATATTTATCGGATATTTTCATATTTATGCTTCATTTGCCTTTATATGATTATCTGATATTACATGCATACCTACAGGTTATTTGATTGAAAAAAAAAAAAAAAAAACGTCGAAACCGAAAATTTTTTTGACCTCGACCGGGGAGATTCTGGCCGAACGAGGTGATTCACCTCGGTTGAACCAAGAACACCTCGACCGAGGTGGGTTAACTGAGAAGTTTTCGAAAACGATTTTGTGTGACTTATCTGGATATGATCTCAGTGAAGATCTTGTTTACTGACTGGTTTTAAATTCTTTATGTGTTTGAAAGGTTTTATGATATGTTTAAGTTGCTAAATGCTTTGTTTAAAATTATTGGCATGTTTAATACTTTGTTTTTGTCCAAATTATGTTGAATTTGAAGGTTGACGCCGCAGGTTAAGTTCTCTCACTTTCTTCTTGGAAAGACCAAGGCAATTCATTCTCTTCTTCTTCTTCTCCTTGATCATGCTTAGCCCCTCATATACATTTTGCCTCCCTTTACCTATCCGGGAATTTGGAAGCAAGCAAAGTGGTGAAAGCAAGTTAAAGTTGAGAAGTGGGCTGGAAGTGAAAGTGCTAGAAAGTAATAATAGGTTTGGGGAAGTCAATCATGAAGATGAGTAACTCGGCACCATTCACATAGCCGGGTGTTTGTGTCTTGCCAAAGTCGGATTGAGCGATATTCCTATCGGGTCATGGTATGTGCATCAAGGGTTTGATGCATCTCGAGAAATTGATGATTGCGGATTTCCTAGGCTTCGGTTATTGTGCACCTCTGTCCATGCATCCCAAAAAGTAAAGTAAAAGGAAAGTGCGAAATAAGCAAAGCTTATTGGTGGAAGGTGTTGCAAGTCAAAGTGAAAGTGAAGTTCATCCTTTTCCCGGATTCCAGCACCACATTACCTTACATACATCCCTACCCTACACGTTTCTTGACCTTTTCTTTTGGGAAGCCCTTGAGACCTTGAGCTTGTTGATTGACTTAGCGGTTTAAACTGGATTATACATGATTAATTTTGATAATTGTGATTTATTATACATTCTATGATTTTGTGCAAAGATGAACAACTTTCCTATATTTATAAAATGTTTTGAGCATATTGAGTTTTTAAATTCCAGGAAGTACTCTCTTAGAGTGATCTATGGTAGTTGCACACCATAAAATGTTTTTGAAAGGCTTTTTCATTGATTTTCTTGACTTATAATCCATTCTATCTTGTCTTCTATATGCGGAACTTGCTTGGGGACAAGCAAGGGCTAAGTATGGGGTATTTTGATAGCATGAATTATAGTCTATATTTTGGGGTTTGTTTGAACGTTTTATCTTCAATAATCTGCATGTTTGTATATACATTATGTGATTTTACTGCCATTTCATCTACCTTTGCGAGAATCGAGGTCTACACCTAGTTTCGTTGTAATTGCAGGTAATATGGTACGTTTTGCATCAAAAAGGAGCAAAAGAAGTCAAGAGTCATTTGGAGCTACATCCAGGAAGCATAGCCATGGATTAAGGATTTACTTTGGGCCAGTTTTGAGAGATTTCACATTCAGTTGTGACTCACCTCGGTTGACCAGAGATTCATCTCGACCGAGGTGATCCAGAGACGCCGACTTGACCGAGGCGAAAACCTAGGACGCGGCAAGAATATTTTATTCTTGGCTGAGATCTTTTAAAATTGGAAAGTGATCTTATATTTTTGGGCTTGGCTCTTGGAAGGAAGGAGATATGCAGAATCATATATTTTACCTATATTTATGGGAGAATATCTTTCTAAGATTTATTATCTTTGGAGGGTTATTTTCCTATAAAAAGGGTTGGATTTTCCACAAATCCGATCGTGCTTAGACCCCGCTTACACCGAAAAATACGCAGCAGCAGCCTACTCTGAGTTGGGAGATTTGAAGAACCTTTTTGAAGGTTGAAGGAAGATTGAAGTTCATAGCTTTTATAGCTTTATTGAAGGGTTTTGTAAGATTGTCTTCAATTCCCTCAATTGTTGTCTTGTCTTGTTGGATTATTATCCAAAGAACGCTTTGTTGTGATATTTGATTCAGTTATTGAAGTCTTTTCATTAAATTCTTCTTTGTTCAAATATTCACTTTCTTCCTATATATTTTAATACTTTCATTATGATGATGAGTGGCTAATTTCCTTGTGTGATTCTAGGGTGATTGGCTGAAGGTTGTGGGAAAAACAATGATAGGATAATCTTAGATTCCACTAGGACCCTGAAAGTTCGAGTCTTTAATCTTAACCCTAAGCATCTCGTTCGGTTGATGAACATCTCGGCCGGGGTGGAATTCTTCTGACCGAGGTGACTTATTTGATCCGTAACTGAGAGTTAAGTGTTAGAGTTTGCCAAATCCTACTCTTATTACACCTTCCTGGTTCAAAGCAAGCTTAGGATGAGACTTACCCGGTAATTCCTTAGTTTGTGTATCAACGATCATAAGTGTAGGTAATAAAGGTTTATCCTTTATTGGGGTTTGAGTGTGCTTCCATCCCATCTTCGTGAGTTAGCCTGAGACTTACCCGGTAAAGGTTGATTCTATTCCCTTAGATGGTGTGTTAGTTTGAGGTTATAGTTCTTTATCTTAATTCCTTGAGACTTACCCGGTAATAGGAGTTGCGGTTTAGGATTAGTGTGTAGTGAGACTTACCCGGTGATCTACTCCACTTAGTAACACCTTCCCCATGCAAAAATCTCAGCTTTGTCCGCTTATCTATAGATCTTGAGTTGGAACCACAACTAGATGCTTTAATCCCTAGAATTACATACTTGCTTTATTTGACATCTTATTCATCTTTGATTGTGTTAATCGCTCTTGTGGTTAGAACTAACGTAGCATACCGTGTTGACTTTGTTTCACCGAGTCCCTGTGATCGACCCCTGGAATTTTCTTGCTTTTACTACGATTGACCCGTACACTGCGGGTTCGCATCCTTGTTTTAAGCTTAAGTCTAGGGTTATAAATTTAAAGCTTGCACACACCGTTTGGAGCGAACAAATCTCTCTATAACTGAGGTTGTATTGTCAACCGGGCTATCACCTTCTCCCGAGGCGTCTTCCGACTAAGAGCAACAACAACCACATTCGCCTTTCCTGGATGGCATAGAATCTCAAAGTCAAAATCCTTGATCAACTCTAACCACCTCCTCTGACGGTTATGCAACTCCCGCTGAGTGAATATGTACTTCAAACTCTTATGGTCGGTGAAGATCTGACATGTCGCTCCATAGAGATAGTGACGCCAGATATTAAGGGTGTGGACTACTGCCGCTAACTCTAGGTCGTGTATCAGGTAGTTCACCTCATATGTCTTCAACTGCCGAGACACATATGCTATAATGTTACCCCTCTACATCAAGACACATCTCAAGCCCACCCTGGATGCGTCAATACATACCGTAAAGTCCTCTACACCCTTTGGTTGTGCTAAAATTAGAGCGGAAGTCAATCTCCTCTTTAACTCCACAAAACTCTGTTGACATGGCTCGGACCAAACAAATTGGGTAGTCGGGTAATTGGTGAAAACCCTTCATGGAACCGGCGATAATATCCCGTCAAGCTTATAAAGCTGCGAACTTCCTTGAAATTCCTCAGAGGTGGCCATGAAGATACCAAATCGATCTTTGTCGGATCAACTTTAATCCCCTTAGCAGTACTACATGACCAAGGAAGGTCACCTCAGACATCCAAAACTCGCACTTGGATAGCTTGGCATAGAGCTTACTATCTTGTAGAACCCGTAACATTGTCCTCAGTTGTTTGACATGCTCCTCTCGACTCCTAGAGTATACTAGGATTTCATCAATGAATACAACGACAAACTAGTCTAAGAAGTCAATGCAGATCCCATTTATCAACATAATGAACACCGCGGGCACATTCGTGAGCCCGGATGACATCACTACGAACTCAGACTGGTCATACCTAGTCCGAAATGTCATCTTAGGTATGTCCTGCTATCTCACCCTCAACTGTTGATAGCCCGATATCAATTCGATCTTGGAGAATACTAACACTCCATGCAGCTGGTCAAGCATATTGTTCGCTCCAAACGGTGTGTGCAAGCTTTAAATTTATAACCCTAGATGTAAGCTTAAAACAAGGATGCGAACCCGTAGTGTACGGGTCAATCGTAGTAAAAAGCAAGGAATTCCAGGGGTCGATCACAGGGACTTAGTGAAACAAAGTCGGAATAGGTAAGCTTTAGCAATTACTAACCACAAAGCAATTAAAACAATCAAAGATGATAAAAAGTCAATAAAGGAAATATGCAATTCTAGGGATTAAAGCATCTAGTTGTGGTTCCAACTCAAGATCTAAAGATAAGCGGACAAAGCTGAGATTTTTGCATAGGGAAGGTGTTACTAAAGTGGAATAGATCACCTGGTAAGTCTCACTACTCACTAATCCCAAATCGTAACTCCTATTACCGGGTAAGTTGTAAGGAATTAAGATAAAGAACTATAACCTCAAACTAACACACCATCTAAGGGAATAGAATCAACCTTTACCGGGTAAGTCTCAGGCTAACTCACAAAGATGGAATGAAAGCACACTCAAACCCCAATAAAGGATAAACCTTTATTACCTACACTTATGATCTTAGGTAAACAAACTAAGGAATTACCGGGTAAGTCTCATCCTAAGCTTGCATTGAACCAGAAAAGGTGTAATAAGAATAGGATTTGGCAAACTCTAACACTTAACTCTCAGTTTCAGATCAGATAAGTCACCTCGGTCAGCCAAATTCCACCCCGAGCGAGATATTCATCGACTGAGCGAGATGCTTAGGGTTAAGGTAAAGACTCAAACTTTCAGGGTCCTACTGTGATTAAGATTATTCTATCATTGTTTTTCCCACAACCTTCAGCCAATCACCCTAGAATCACACAAAGAGATTAGCCACTCATCATCATGAAAGTATCAATCAAATATATGGGAAGAAAGAGAATAATTGAACAAGAAAACCTTAAGAGAAAGACTTCATTAACTGGATCAATTATAAAACCAACAAGCGTTCCTTGGATAGGAATCCAACAAGACAACAACAAAGAAGGGAATCTAAGATGATCTTTAAAAAACCCTTCAAAAAGCTATAAAGGCTATAGACTTTCTTCCTTCAACCTTCAAAAAGGTTCTTCAAATCTCCCAACTGGAGTATGGCTGTAACGGTGTATTAGGATGTAAGCAAGCTGTTCCGAGTGATAGCGGATGTCGGATTTGTGGGAATCCGACCCTTTTTATAGGAAAATTACTCTCCAAAGATAAGATATCTTGGAAAGATCTCTCCCCATAAAAATAGGTAAAATATATGATCTAACATATCTTCTTCCTTCCAGGAATCCAGCCCAAAAATATAAGATCCTCTTTCCAAAGATAAAAGATCTCAGCCAAGAATAAAATATTCTCGCCGCGTACCAGGTGTTCGCCTCGGTCGAGTCGACTCCTCTGGATCACCTCGGTCGAGGTGACTCTGTAGTCAACCAAGGTGAATCATAACTGAATGTGAAATCTCTCAAATCTGGTCAAAAGTGAATCTCTAATCCATGGCTATGCTTCCTGGATCTTTCCTTAAGCTCCTGAATGTAGCTCCAATGACTCCATAGCTCCTTTTGCTCCTTTTTGATGCAAAACGTGCCATTTTACCTACGATTACAACAAAACTAGGTGTAGACCTCGATTCCCGCAAAGGTAGATGAAACGACAATATAATCGCATAATATACATACAAACATGCAGATTATTGAAGATAAAACATCTAAACAAACCCCAAAATATAGGCAATAATTCATGCTATCAAAATACCCCATACTTAGCCCTTGCTTGTCCCCAAGCAAGTTCCGCATATAAAATACAAGATAGGATGGATTATAAGTCATAAAGATCAATGAAAAAGTCTTTTCAAAAACATTTTTATGGTGTGCTACAATCATAGATCACTCTAAGAGAATACTTCATGGAATTTGAAATCAAAATATGATCAAAACATTTTATAAATATAAGAAAGTTGTTCATCTTTGCATAAAATCATAGAATGCATAATAAATCATAATTATCGAAATTAATCATGCATAATCCAGTTTAAACTACCAAGTCAATCAACAAGCTCGAGGTCTCAAGGGCTTCCCAAAAGAAAGGTCAAGAAACGTGTAGGGTAGGGATGTATGTAAGGTAATGTGGTACTAGAATCCGGGAAAAGGATATCACTTCACTTTCACTTTGACTTTCAACATCTTCCACCAATAAGCTTTGCTTATTTCACACTCCTTTCTTTTTACTTTACTTTTTGGGATGCATGGACAAAGGTGCACAATAACCGAAGCCTAGGAAATCAGCAATCATCAATTTCTTGAGATGCATCAAACCCTTGATGCACATACCATGACCCGTTAAGAATATCGCTCAATCCGACTTTGGCAAGACACAAACACCCGGCTATGTGAATGATGCCGAGTTACTCATCATCATGATTGACTTCCCCAAACCTATTTATTGCTTTCTAACACTTTTACTTCCAGCCAACTTCTCAACTTTTACTTCACTTGCTTTCACCACTTTGCTTGCTTCCAACTTCCCGGATAGGTAAAGGGAGGCAAAAATGTATATGAGGGGCTAAGCATGATCAAGAAGAAGAAGTGAGAAGAATGAATTGCCTTGGTCTTCCCAGGAAGAAAGTGAGAGAACTTATCTTGCGGTGTCAACCTTCAAATTCAACATAATTTGGATAAAAACAAAGTATTAAACTTGCCAAAAATTTCAAACAAAGCATTTAGCAACTTAAACATATCATAAAACCTTTCAAACATATAAAGATTTCAAAACCAGTCAGCAAACAAGATCTTCACTGAGATCATATCCAGATAAGAAGCACAAAAAATCGTTTCGAAAACTCTCAGTTAAACCACCTCGGTCCGGGTGTTCTAGGTCAACCGAGGTGAAGTACCTCGTTCGGCCAGAACTTTCCCGGTCGAGGTCAAATTTTTTTTTTAAACCAGTTTTTGACGTTTTCTCAATCAAATAACCTGTATGTATGCATGCAATCTCAGATAAACACATAGAAGCAAAATAAAGCATAAATATCCGATAATGTCGAGTCATACATCACATAAGTCAATAAAATACATAAACACCCCATACTTGGGACACACTGTCCCAGTGGGTCAGAATAAGTCTAAAGAAAATAAAGTACTCACCAGACATAAAGCTGAGCTGCATAATAAATAAGAAAGAAAATCCTGCAAGCTCTCAATAATCACGATCCGGTGGTGGTGGTGGTGGCATGTACGGATACTGGGATGGGTCAAATGGATAACCCATAGTCTGCTGAAACTGGATCTCCATTATCCGGCGCTGATAGTGCTGGCTCTCTAGCATCTGATGAGTCATGTGGTCGAGCTCTCGGCGCTGGTCAGCAAATCTCTCATGGATGTCCACAGTAAGGGCACCATAAGAGTCTATCATCTGATCCGTCAGATCATCGATCCGACGGTGAGCCTCTGGATCTCTCTGTCGGCGTACTCTACGCCTAGCAGGTCGCACTGGTGATGCAGCCGACGCGGTCTCAGTATCGTCATCGTCTAAGTAAATGACCGGCGCACTCGTCCCAGCAGTATCAGTCTCTGTATCCATAGGAACTCCACCATCCCTATCATCATCATCAACAATCTCCTCCTCTACCTCATCCTCCTCAGCTGGTGCAGCTGCTGCAGCTGCTGCCTCTCTAGCATCCTCCATCAATGGGATCCAAGCAGTCTGCCAGTAGTGAGGATCATATACTGAGAACTGGGGTGACCATCTGATCCCCTATGGTGCGGTCGGCTCCCATGGCATAGCTACATACGGCATAGTGAGTCCTCGGGGAACCGGGATCATCCGAGTGATCATCTCCTGAAGTCCTAGTGGCTTGGCAGCCGCCACCATGGTACATGCTCTGAGATCCATATCCTGGTAACTCGCAATGTGAGTCACGATGCCTCCGCAGCAGATATCCCCCTTCGCCTTGACTTTGATCTTGTGCAGATCCTCTGCCAACATCAAGCCAAAGTCTGGGATCCCTCTAGTCACCATGCAGTAAAGGCTGAAAAGCTCCCCTTGTCTGACCTTCTGGGGCTTCTCAGTACGCGCCAGAAGCGTCTCACTAAAAATCCAGTGAGCTAACCTAAATGCTAGGTGAAAAATAATACGCTCCCTGGAGTCTCCAGGGCGCCATCTGTCTGCGTGTTCAACTACGTGAGCAATCTGACCCCAAAACTCCCTAGCTACAGCTCGGGAGGGAAAATCAACAGCAGTCGGGGCCGGGAAACCAAAGATATCTCTCCAGTACTCTAAGGGAACTAAGAAGTTCCGGTTCATCAACCGGTACTTCACATAACACTCTGTGGGGAGGTAGGTGAATGAGCTAATGAACTCCAAAGTAGGCTCTAAATAGGCAAGTGCGCGGATCTCAGTAAACTGATCTAGCCCTACCATCGAAATCATCCGTCTCAAATCTCCATCCACATGGAGACAATCAAATGCTGATACGTCCAGGAAGCGCGGTGCAATCACTGGACGGGCTGCGATACGGTCATAGTCAACCTGGTGTCGCTCGTGGATCACCGGTCTAATAGGTCTAGAGGAAGAAGAAGAAGGGGAAGGAGAGGATCTGTCCCTCTGGACAAGCTGTCTATCTGAACTCATTTCTCAAACACCCTGTCAGATCACCTCGGTCGGCCTGACAAATCTCAAGAACACCTCGGCCGAGGCACAGGCCGACTGGACCGAGGCGAATAACTGCGCGACGAATTTCTTCAAAAATCCAGTTCTTTTCCCCCAAAATCACTACAACCGGTTTCTATGGGGTACTTAATCTGTTTCTCAGCAAATGTAGGGGCAACCAAAGCCCAAATCGAAGGAAATAAGTGGAGAGAACGAGATTAGGGTTTTTTTTCTTCTGATTTTACCTCTAATCAGTCGATTCGGTTCGTTTTTCTTGCAGATTGACGCTTGCACTGGGATCCTCTATCCTTTCTTTGCAATTTGGAAGCAAGAATCGTCGAAAACGAGCGAAGAATGGCGAAGCGAGGCGAAATGGCTGCCGCGGTCGAGGAGAAGGTAAAGGAAGATGTTAGCATGAAATATTGTGATATTTTAGGCACGTTTTCTAAGTGTATTTCATCCATATTGGTAGTCATTGATTAAGCATTGAAGTATTTGTGAGTTAGTTTGTCTATTTTGTCGATATAGAGGTCTACATAAGCTTTGTGTTGTTTGTAGGCGATTAAGAGCTAATTCCGAATGGATTGAGAGAGAATGGAGTTTGATTGAGCATGTCCAAGGATTGAGGACATCTCTAGGAGCTAAGGATGGTGCTAACTTGAAGAATAGCACGAGGATGAGGAAAATTACGATCTACCTCTAAACCACGCTCTAAAATACGGCCATACTAGATTCCACGTTCAAGTCCACGGCCGTGGAACCTTGGCAAGAGAAGCGTGGTGCATTCCAGCAACTTACACGGCCGTGGAGGGTTGTGACAAACCGTGACCACATTCCACGCTCTAAATTACGGGCGTGGAACCCTTCCATAACCGTGATCTTGGCGATCTTTTAACGCATACTTTGAAGCCACGATCTTCTACGCAATGGGCCGGGCCAATATTTTATCTTACCCTATAAAAGGACGGAAGAAGAGAGATTCCGTCACCTCTGCTTAGGCTCACCTTCGCTTACACTTCGGCTTACCCTAGTTTTACGCTTTTGCGGAGATCGTGATTGAGAGATTTGCGCTTTGCTATTGAGATTTCCGGATTGACGGAAGAGTTGAAGATTTGGAAGATTGTTCGTAAAGAGATTACGCTTCATCTTTAGGTTTGATTAGAAGACGGATTGACATCCCGTTCTTCGTTCTTATCTAAGATTGTGATTGTTTGTGTTATTCTGAATCTACTTGCATCATTGTTCTTGACTTGTGGATTTGAGATTGGTTTGAAGGTTATTAAAGGTTTTCGGAAGTTTTCATCTTTCATTCTTTTAAACCTTGAATTTGATATCAATATGACTGTTGTTGGCTAAAACCCTTTAGCAATTCTAAGGTGAAGGGTTGATAGTTGTGGCCTAGATGATGATAGATCGATCGTAAACAGATTGGACCCTGAGAGTTAGAGAGAATCGCCGACGAACCTAATCCACGGTCTGTTCTTGAGCTTCCACGGCCGTGGAACTCAAGAACTACCCGTGATTTTGTGTCAGTCTACGAAATTGCTTTTACTTTAATCCAAAGTTAAAGATTTGCTTTAACTTAGTCTTGGCTTGCCTTTTCTAGGTGGTAGTGAAGCCTCAACAACCTCTACCTCGATTTCGAGTGTCATAACCTTAATCGGTTTAGTTAGTCTTGATCCTTGGATTATAAGTTTGGGTATTTGACGTTAATTCTTGCCTTTAGATCTTTTCTATATTGAAGCCTCAACAACCTTTATAGAGAGTGTCTTTTAGGTGGGTCATATAAGGTTTTTGGAACTTCACCGTACGATTACCTTACATTCGTATACCTTTGCATACCTCAACTCTGTCCTTATATCTTTAGTATATCTTGAATCGATTGCCACAACTGGATTCCTGGATCTTTAGGATTTTTGTTTTCCCAATAATTTGAAAAGCTTCATACATTTACTTGCTTGATAATCTATAACTAGATTTAACCCCCCAAATCCCTGTGTTCGATACTCTGGAATTCTTGCTTAACTACGTCGATCCGTACACTGCGGGTTCGCTTGCTTGATTTCTAGTTTTATAAATTTAAAGCTTATTTGCACGCACGCTAAGTGGCGAACAAGTTTTTGGCGCCGTTGCCGGGGATTTGGTCTAGGCCGAATTCGGTTATCGGTTGTCAAGCTTGGGAGCTTCTCCCTTGTTATTTGATATCTTTTAGAGTGCATGCGCAGGTCTAGGAATAACGAAGACCTCTTACCTCTTGATCAAGAGCTTGAGAGGACTTTAAGGAGAAAGCGTAAGGAAAAGAAAATGGCTGAAGAAAGAGAACGTGATCTCCAATCGGAGTTAGCGGAAAAGGAAGCTCAACTTCAATGGAGTGAGAAGACTCGTAGAGAAGAAACGGATCGTCACAAAATGAAGGTTGATGATCTAACGGACATGATGTTCCAAATGAGGCTGGAAATAAACAACCTCAAGGAGAAAAAGAAAAGGAGGAGACCGGGAAGATCGGTTAGAGCCAACTCATCCAATGAGGATAGCGACTCCTCCATGCCATCACTAGAGGAAATTGATCCCCTGATTAATGTGAATCCATTCTTTTCACGGCCAGCTGCAAATCGCCGTGTTCCACCTAGGAACGCAAGGATCGAACGCGTGGATGAGGAGCCAAGAACTCTTGGCCAAAGGATGGATCCAACGCAGCAACCACGCCGTTTAGGTGTGAACTTTGATGCTAACGATGTACAAGGGTTTAGCTTCAACCCTCAAGTTATTACCATTGTTCGCCAAAACCAATTTGGTGGAACAAGTGCTGAATCTCCACACCAACATCTACAAAACTTTGAGATTATGATGGAGACGATGAAGCCTAAGAACGCAACTACCAACAGCTACAAACTCAAGCCTTTCTTCTTCTCCTTGAAGGGGAAAGCATTGTCTTGGTATCAAGCTCTTCCAAGTGGAAAGCTTGAGACATGGGAGGATCTTTCCGCGGAGTTCCTCACTAAGTTCTTTCCGCCATGCAAAACGGCGGAGCTAAGAGGTAAGATTAACGCATTTTCCATGAGATCTAACGAAAGTTTGTTTCAATCTTGGGAAAGATTTCAGGATTTGCTATTGGATTGCCCTCATCATGGCATATCCAAGCTTGCACTATTAGAGATATATTATAAGGGGTTGGATATGGAGACACAATTCAAGCTCCAATCCCTCTCATGTGGTACATTCATGGACATGAGGGAAGATGACGCTTGGGATTTCATTGAGAAGCAAGCGCGAGTTATAGAGAAGTATTCTCACCGGAAAGCGGAGGGGAATCGTGTGGAGCAAGGAGCAAAGCTCACACATGAAGCTCAATCTCAAAACTTTTCTCTCAACAACGAGATTAAAGAGTTGAAGGAAGCTATCAAGACCAACTTTCCAAAGCAACAAGGAAAAGATGTGGGTTATTTAGGCAACAACAATAACCACAACGGTGGTGAGAATACAAACCGCAACAACAACAACAACCGGAACAACAACCGGAGTAATTGGAACAACAACAACAACCGGAACAACAATTGGAACAACAATAGGGGTTCAAACAACAACAATTGGCGCTCCAATCAACAAAATTCCGGTAATTCTTATCCTTCCAATTCAGGAAATTCACTAACTCCACCTTCTTCTTCTTCCACTCCTTTGAAAAGCCAGGGGCAAACATCTAATGGTGGAAGCACTTCGGGGAAGGAGAAGCCCGATCCCATGTTGGAAACGATTTTGGGGAAGCTTCAAGGGTTAGAGACTCGCATCATCAAGGTTGATGACCACATTACTAAGGTTGATAAAGCCCAAAAGGTTTTAGAAAACCAAATGTTCAGCCATGCGGAGAAAGTTCCTAGGAATCAAGGGAAACTTTTAGGAAAAACGGAGGACAACCCAAAAGGAAGGGTGATGGCAATCACAACTAGGAGCGGAGTCACAACTACCGATCCGCAGCCCAAGTTTGTAGAAGTCCCCGTTGAGAAAGAGAAAGAAAAGGGGAAGGAGAAGGAAGATGTCTACGTTCCTCCTCCACCTTACAAACCTCCCCTACCGTTCCCGCAATCTAGAGCAAGAGCGCGTCTAGACAAGTAATTCGGTAAGTTTATAGAACTCATGAGCAAATTGCATATTAACATACCTTTCATTGATGCTATTGTAGGTATGCCGGCTTATGGCAAGTTCTTAAAGGAAATCCTCTCTAACAAGCGAAAACTAGAGGATTTCGGTGAGGTTAAGATGAGTTCGGATTCTTCGGATCTCATCAAGACCATGAAAAAGAAGATGCCCCCAAAGCTAAAGGATCCGGGGTCATTTTGTATTCCCATAGGAGTGGGAGATGTCACATATGATGCATTATGTGACTTGGGAGCAAGTGTGAGCATCATACCACTTGCATTATGTAGGAAGATCGGTTTAGGCGACCCTAAACCGGTGAAGATAACGTTGTACATGACGGACCGTTCCATAACTCGTCCCGTCGGTATTGTTGAAGACGTCCCGGTCAAGTTAGGTAAATTCTATGTTCCTATAGATTTTGTTGTGCTTGACATTCCTGCAGATAGTCCGGCCCCGATCATTCTCGGAAGACCGTTTCTTGCAACATCCGGCTGCATAGTCGATTACAAGAATGCTAGACTCGCCTTTGACATAGGAGAAGAGAAGGTAGAGTTTTTTCTTTCCACTCTAGTGAAGGAACCAATCTTTGATGAGGATATATTCAATATCCAAGATGAAGAAGGGTTGTCTAGAGAGGAGGTAAGTGCTATTCTCTTCAAAGATCCTTTGCAAAAGGTTATTACTATGAGTCTAATGAATGTAGGGGAAGAAGAGGAGTGC
Source organism: Fagopyrum homotropicum (assembly GCA_033239125.1). Taxonomy (NCBI): domain Eukaryota; kingdom Viridiplantae; phylum Streptophyta; class Magnoliopsida; order Caryophyllales; family Polygonaceae; genus Fagopyrum; species Fagopyrum homotropicum. The sequence continues at coordinate 23,442,415 of BSWB01000007.1, read as the reverse complement.
AATGAGGCAATTGAAGCCTTAGAAGCACAAGAAGAAGTGTGTGAAGAGGAGTTTGAGAAACTCCACGACGAGGCAGAGAACGTACGAATCCACTGCCATACACTATATTCCACGGCCGTGGATTTCACCAACAAAAGCATGGAGCACTCTAGAGGGTTACACGGCCGTGGAGAGAACAGAGCAACCGTATTTCCTTTCCACGCCCAAAATCATGGCCGTGGAGAAGTCAAAGAGGCCGTAATTTTGGGTGATCCCGAAGGTAATTGTGCCTCTTCCTCAACTTCTTTTGATTCTTCTCCCACACCTTCTACACCCTTAGACACTTCTAAGGAGGCATCGGAGACTCCTCAAGAACCATTGAAACTCCGATAGTCATGGAACTAAAGCCACTTCCTACTCATCTAAGGTACGCATTTCTTGGACCTAATTCTACCTTTCCGGTTATTGTTAGTTCCGATTTAAGCATAGATGAACATAGTAAGCTCATGGTTGTCCTTAGGAAACATAGAAAAGCTTTAGGATATACTATAGAGGACTTAGTTGGAATCAAACCTTCCCTATGCATGCATAAGATATTAATGGAAGAGGACTTTAGGACTTCAAGACAACCTCAAAGGCGGTTGAATCCGACCATGAAGGAGGTTGTCAAGAAGGATATTCTTAAATTGCTTGATGGAGGTATCATCTACCCTATCTCCGATAGCAAGTGGGCGAGTCCGGTTCAAGTGGTTCCGAAGAAGGGAGGAATGATGGTCATCACCAACAAGAATAACGAACTCATTCCTACCCGAACCGTGACAGGATGGCGGATGTGCATAGACTACCGCAAGCTAAACAACGCGACGAGGAAGGATCACTTCCCACTACCCTTCATCGATCAAATGCTTGAAAGGTTAGCACAACATTCGCATTTTTTCTATCTTGACGGTTATAGTGGTTTCTTTCAGATTCCGATACACCCGGATGATCAAGAGAAGACCACATTTACGTTCCCGTGGGGTACGTTTGCTTATAGGAGGATGCCGTTAGGGCTTTGCAACGCCCCAACCACCTTTCAAAGGTGCATGATGGCCATCTTCTCCGAATATATAGAGGAAATCATGGAGGTTTTTATGGATGACTTCTCCGTTTATGGTTCCTCTTTTGACAATTGTCTTTTTAACCTTGCTCTGGTGTTACAAAGGTGTGAAGACACTAACCTAGTTCTTAATTGGGAGAAGTGTCAATTCATGGTGAAGGAAGGCATTGTACTAGGACACTTAATCTCTAGTAGAGGGATTGAGGTGGATAGAGCTAAAATAGAGACTATAGAAAAGCTTCCTCCCCCAACTTCGGTGAAGGGGATAAGAAGTTTTCTAGGACATGCTGGATTTTATAGGCGCTTCATAAAAGACTTCTCCAAAATATCAAAACCGCTAACTAATCTATTGATGAAGGATGCAATTTTTGAGTTTTTGCAGGAATGCTTGGATGAGTTTCAGCCCCTATTATCCAACCTCCGGATTGGAATCTTCCCTTCGAGGTTATGTGCGATGCAAGTGACGTAGCTATAGGAGCTGTTCTTGGACAAAGAAAGGAAGGGCGAACCCATGCCATATACTACGCTAGCAAGACGCTAGATGAAGCACAACTCAACTACGCCACTATGGAAAAGGAATTTTTAGCCATTGTTTATGCAATTGACAAATTTCGCTCTTATCTTGTAGGTGCAAAGGTGATTGTATACACGGATCATGCTGCGATCCGGTACCTCCTTGCAAAGAAGGATGCGAAGCCAAGGCTAATTAGATGGATTCTTCTCCTACAAGAATTCGATCTAGAGATCCGCGACAAGAAGGGTTCGGAAAATTCTGTAGCGGATCATTTGAGTCGCCTAACACATCTAGAGGACGACCACCTACCTATAGATGACTCCTTCCCGGACGAACATTTACACATTATAGAGGAGTGCATCGATGTAATCTCCAAAGGTAACGAACCATGGTTTGCTGATTTTGTTAACTATTTGGTTTGTCAGGAGATACCGCCCGGATTATCCTACGCACAAAGAAAGAAGTTCTTTAAGGATGTTCGGGAATACTTTTGGAATGAACCTCTCCTCATTAAAAGAGGTCCGTATGGCATCATTCGGCGATGTGTGCCGGAAGATGAGATGCAAAGTGTCATCCACCATTGTCATTCACTACCATGTGGAGGACACGCTAGTTCTAACAAAACTAGCGCTAAAGTATTGCAATCTGGATTCTTTTGGCCTACTGATAGCATGAATTATAGTCTATATTTTGGGGTTTGTTTGGACGTTTTATCTTTGTTCGCTCCAAACGGTGTGTGCAAGCTTTAAATTTATAACCCTAGACATAAGCTTAAAACAAGGATGCGAACCCGTAGTGTACGGGTCAATCGTAGTAAAAAGCAAGGAATTCAAGGGGTCGATAACAGGGACTTAGTGAAACAAAGTCCAATCACGGTATGCTTATGTAAATACTAACCACAAGAGGTGATCAAAACAATCAAAGATGATATAGAAGTCAATAAAGCAAACATGCAATTCTAGGGATTAAAGCATCTAGTTGTGGTTCCAACTCAAGATCTAAAAATAAGCGGACAAAGCTGAGATTTTTGCAAGGGGAAGGTGTTACTAAAGTGGAATAGATCACCGGGTAAGTCTCACTACTCACTAATCCTAAACCGTAACTCCTATTACCGGGTAAGTCTCAAGGAATTAAGATAAAGAACTATAACCTCAAACTAACACACCATCTAAGGGAATAGAATCAACCTTTACCGGGTAAGTCTCAGGCTAACTCACAAAGATAGGATGAAAGCACACTCAAACCCCAATAAAGGATAAACCTTTATTACCTACACTTATGATCTTGGGTAAACAAACTAAGGAATTACCGGGTAAGTCTCATCCTAAGCTTGCATTGAACCAGGAAAGGTGTAATAAGAATAGGATTTGGCAAACTCTAACACTTAACTCTCAGTTTCGGATCAGATAAGTCACCTCGGTCAGCCAAGTTCCACCCCGGCCGAGATGTTCATCGACTGAGCGAGATGCTTAGGGTTAAGGTAAAGACTCGAACTTTCAGGGTCCTACTGGAATCTAAGATTATTCTATCATTGTTTTTCCCACAACCTTCAGCCAATCACCCTAGAATCACACAAGGAAATTATCCACTCATCATCATGAAAGCAATAATCAAATATATGGGAAGAAGGTGAATATTTGAACAAGAAGAATTTAAGGAAAAGACTTCAATAACTGAATCAAATATCACAACAAAAGCGTTCCTTGGATAGTAATCCAACAAGGCAAGACAACAAGGAAGGGAATCTAAGATAATCTTACAAAAACCCTTCAAAAGCTATAAAAGCTACAATCTTCCTTCTTCAACCTTCAAAAAGGTTCTTCAAATCTCCCAACTGGAGTATGGCTGCTGCGTGCAATAGGTGTAAGCGATATGATAGCGGATCTCGGATTTGTGGGAAATCTGACCCTTTTTATAGGAAAATAACTCTCCAAAGATAAGATATCTTAGAAAGATCTCTTCCTATAAAAATAGGTAAAATATATGATCTATTATATCTTCTTCCTTCCAGGAGCCAAGCCCAAAAATATAAGATCTCTTTCCAAAGATAAAAGATTTCAGCCAAGAATAAAATATTTTCGCCGCGTCCCAGGTGTTCGCCTCGGTCGAGTCGAATTCTCTGGATCACCTCGGTCGAGGTAAATCTGTGGTCAACCGAGGTGAGTCACAACTGAGTGTGGAATCTCTCAAATCTGGTCCAAAGTGAATCCTAATCCATGGTTATGCTTCCTGGAGGGTTCCTTATGTTCCTGGATGTAGCTCCAATGACTCCATAGCTCCTTTTGCTCCTTTTTGATGCAAAACGTGCCATTTTACCTACGATTTCAACAAAACTAGGTGTAGACCTCGATTCCCGCAAAGGTAGATGAAATGGTAATGTAATCACATAATACACATACAAACATGCAGATTATTGAAGATAAAACGTCCAAACAAACCCCAAAATATAGACTATAATTCATGCTATCAAAATACCCCATACTTAGCCCTTGCTTGTCCCCAAGCAAGTTCCGCATATAAAAGACAAGATAGAATGGATTAATAGTCAAGAAAATCAATGAAAAGTCTTTCAAAACATTTTTATAGTGTGCAACAATCATAGATCACTCTAAGAGAATACTTCATGGAATTTAAAATCAATGTATGATCAAAACATTTTATAAGTATAAGAAAGTTGTTCATCTTTGCATAAAATCATAGAATGCATAATAAGTCATAATTATCAAAATTAATCATGCATAATCCAGTTTAAACCACTAAGTCAATCAACAAGCTCAAGGTCTCAAGGGCTTCCCAAAAGAAAGGTCAAGAAACGTGTAGGGTAGGGATGTATGTAAGGTAATGTGGTGCTAGAATCCGGGAAAAGGATGAACTTCACTTTACTTTGACTTGCAACATCTTCCACCAATAAGCTTTGCTTATTTCACACTTTTTCTTTTTTTACTTTACTTTTTGGGATGCATGGACAGAGGTGCACAATAACCGAAGCCTAGGAAATCAGCAATCATCAATTTCTTGAGATGCATCAAACCCTTGATGCACATACCATGACCCGTTAGGAATATCACTCAATCCGACTTTGGCAAGACACAAACACCCGGCTATGTGAATGGTGCCGAGTTACTCATCTTCATGATTGACTTCCCCAAACCTATTATTACTTTCTAACACTTTCACTTCCAGTCAACTTCTCAACTTTAACTTCCTCTTGCTCTCACCACTTTGCTTGCTTCCAAATTCCCGGATAGGTAAAGGGAGGCAAAAATGTATATGAGGGGCTAAGCATGATCAAGAAGAAGAAGAGAGAAGAATGAATTGCCTTGGTATTTCCAGGAAGAAAGTGAGAGAACTTATCTTGCGGTGTCAACCTTCAAATTCAACATAATTTGGATAAAACAAAGTATTAAACATGCCAATAATTTCAAACAAAGCATTTAACAACTTAAACATATTATAAAACCTTTCAAACACATAAAGAATTTCAAAACCAGTCAGTAAGCAAGATCTTCACTGAGATCATATCCAGATAAGAAGCACAAAAATCGGCTCGAAAACTTTCAGTTAACCCACCTCGGTCGAGGTGTTTTTAGGTCAACCGAGGTGAAACGCCTCGTTCGGCCAAAACTGCCCCGGTCGAGGTCCAAATTTTTTTTTAAAAAACCAGTTTTCTTTCAGTTTTGACGTTTTTCTCAATCAACTAACCTGTAAGTATGCATGTAGTCTCAGATAAACACATAGATGCAAAAGTGAAGCATAAATTTTGATAAATATCCGGTCAACTAGAGTCATACATCGAATAAATGTCAAATACATCAAATAAACACCCCATACTTGGGACACACTGTCCCAGTGGGTCACAATAAGTCTAAAGGATAAAATTACTCACCGGATAATAAGCTGAACTGCATAAAAATAAGAAAAGAAAATCCTGCAGCTCTCAATAGTCACGATCCGGTGGTGGTGGTGGTGGCACATACGGATACTGGGACGGGTCGAAAGGATAGCCCATGACGTGCTCAAACTGAATCTGGGCCATCATGTGCTGGTAGTGCTGCTGCTCCTGCATCTCGCGGATATCCAGTGACAAAGCAGCATATGAATCAATAACCTGATCCGTCAGGTCGTCGATCCGACTGTGAGCCTCTGAATCTCTGTGTCGGCGTGTCCTACGCCTAGCAGGTCTCACTAGAGAAGTAGTAGGTGCAGGATCAGTGTCCTCATCATCCAGATCTATAACTGGTGCGCTCGTCCCTGCAGTATCTGTCCCTGTATCCATCGGGACTCCACCCTCTCTGTCATCAGCCGTCTCCTCATCATCTGCCTCCTCCTCAGTTGGGGCAGCTGCTGCCTCTCTGTAATCCTCCATCAGTGGAGCCCAAGCGGTCTGCCAATAGTGAGGGTCAAAAACAGTAAACTGGGCAGACCACCTGATCCCCTGTGGTGCAGTCAGCTCCCACGGCATAGCCACGTACGGTGTAGTCAGACCTCGGGAAACCAGAATCCGCCGAGTGATCATCTCCTACAGCCCAAGCGGCTTGGGAGCCGCCACCATCGTGCAAGCGCTGAGATCCATGTCCTGATAACTAGCTATGTGGGTGACAAGCCCTCCGCAGCAGATGTCTCCCTTCGCCTTGGCCTTGATCTTGTGTAGATCCTCTGCCAACATCAATCCAAAGTCCGGGATACCCCCAGTAACCATGCAGTATAAACTGAAAAGCTCTCCTTGTCGGATCTTCTGGGGCGTCTCAGTACGCGCCAGAAGTGTCTCGCTGAATATCCGGTGGGCTAATCTAAAGGCTAAATGGAAGATGACCTTCTCCCTGGAATCTCCAGGGCGCCATCTGTGTGCGTGCTCAGTATTGTGGGCAATCTTTCCCCAAAACTCCCTAGCTATAAATCGGGAAGGGAAGTCAACAACAGTGGGCTGAGGAAAGCCAAAAATCTCTCTCCAGTACTCTAGTGGCACTAAGAAGTTCCGGTTCATCAACCGGTACTTCACAGATCGCTCTGTGGGGAGGTAGGTGAAGGAGCTAATGATCTATAAGGTCAGCTCCAAATAGGTTGGGGCTCGGATCTCCGTAAACTGATCCAGCCCTACTGTAGAAATCATCCTCCTAAGGTCTTCGTCTACCTGGAGGCAATCAAAAGCAGACACGTCCAGGAAACGAGGTGCAATCACTAGACGGCCGGAAATACAGTCATAATCGACCTGGTGTCGCTCATGGATCACCGGTCGATAAGGTCGGGAAGAAGAGGAAGAAGGGGAAGGTGAGAATCTATCCCTAAGGGTGAGGCGTCGGTCAGAACTCATTTTCAGAAAACTGTCACTGTCAGGTCACCTCGGTCGACTGACAACACTCAAGAATCACCTCGGCCGAGGCACAGCTCGACTGGACCAAGGCAAAAAACTGGGTTTCTAATTCCTTCAAAAAATTCAGTTCTTTTCCCCCAAATTCACTACAACTGCTTCCTATGGGGTACTTAAGCCTTTTCTCAGCAAATGCAAGGGCAACCAAAGCCCAAATCGAAGCGAAATTGGAGAGGTAGGGTTTCGGTTTTGTTTTACCTCGTTCGGCCGAATCGGTTCGATTTTCTTGCAGATCGATGATGCATGATAATATGAATTATAGTCTATATTTTGGGGTTTGTTTGGATGTTTTATCTTCAATAATCTGCATGATTGCATGTATAATATGAGATTATATTACCATTTCATCTACCTTTGCGGGAATCGAGGTCTACACCTAGTTTTGCTGTAATTGTAGGTAAAATGGCACGTTTTGCATCAAAAAGGAACAAAAGGAGCTATGGAGTCATTGGAGCTACATTGAGGAGCATAAGGAACCATCCAGGAAGCATAGCCATGGATTAAGGATTCACTTTGGACCAGTTTTGAGAGATTTCACATTCAGTTATGACTCACCTCGGTTGACCAGAGATTCATCTCGACCGAGGTGATCTAGAGACGCCGACTCGACTGAGGCGAACACCTAGGACGCGGCGAGAATATTTTATTCTTGGCTGAGATCTTTTATCTTTGGAAGGTGATCTTATATTTTTGGGCTTGGCTCCTGGAAGGAAGAAGATCTTATATTTTACCTATTTTTATGGGAAAAGATCTTTCTAAGATATATTATCTTTGGAGGGTTATTTTCCTATAAAAAGGGTTGGATTTCCCACAAATCGGGGATCCGCTATCACATCTTGCATAACATCTTGCTTACGAGGAGATCTCGCATACATCGCAGCAGCCATACTCCAGTTGGGAGTTTCGAAGAACCTTTTTGAAGGTTGAAGGAAGATTGAAGATCATAGCTTTTATAGCTTTTTGGAGGGTTTTGTAAGATTGTCTTTAATTCCCTTCCTTGTTGTCTTGTCTTGTTGGATTGCTATCCAAGGAACGCTTTTGTTGTGATATGTGATTCAGTTATTGAAGTCTTTTCCATTAAATTCTTCTTGTTCAAATATTCACCTTCTTCCCATATATTTAATACTTTCATAATGATGATGAGTGGCTAATTTCCTCGTGTGATTCTAGGGTGATTGGCTGAAGGTTGTGGGAAAAACAATGATAGAATAGTTTTAGATTCCAGTAGGACCCTGAAAGTTCGAGTCTTTAACCTTAACCCTAAGCATCTCGCTCAGTCGATGAACATCTCGGCCGGGGTGGAATTCGGATGACCGAGGTGACTTATCTGATCCTAAACTGAGAGTTAAGTGTTAGAGTTTGCCAAATCCTATCCTTATTACACCTTTCCTGGTTCAAAGCAAGCTTAGGATGAGACTTACCCGGTAATTCCTTAGTTTGTATACCAACGATTATAAGCGTAGGTAATAAAGGTTTATCCTTTATTGGGGTTTGAGTGTGCTTCCATCCCATCTTTGTGAGTTAGCCTGAGACTTACCCGGTAAAGGTTGATTCTATTCCCTTAGATGGTGTGTTAGTTTGAGGTTATAGTTCTTTATCTTCATTCCTTGAGACTTACCCGGTAATAGGAGTTACGGTTTAGGATTAGAGAGTAGTGAGACTTACCCGGTGATCTACTCCACTTTAGTAACACCTTCCCCTTGCAAAAATCTCAGCTTTGTCCGCTTATCTTTAGATCTTGAGTTGGAACCACAACTAGACGTTTTAATCCCTAGAATTGCATGTTTGCTTTATTGACTTCTTATTCATCTTTGATTGTGTTAATTGCTCTTGTGGTTAGTATTCACGAAGCTTACTGTTATTGACTTTGTTTCACCGAGTCCCTGTGATCGACCCTTGGAATTTCTTGCTTTTTACTACGATTGACCCGTACACTGCGGGTTCGCATCCTTGTTTTAAGCTTAAGTCTAGGGTTATAAATTTAAAGCTTGCACACACCGTTTGGAGCGAACAAGTTTTTGGCGCCGTTGCCGGGGACTTGGTCTAGACCGAGCCGGTACGGTTTGCTCTTGGGGCACTTGCCCCCGTGTCATCTAACCACTCTACTTGAGTGACTTTTGCAGGTTCTTTCTTAGGTATATGCGAAGAACCCGCACTGGGAAGGAAATCGCTCCTTACGATCCCGAACCAGAAAAGACATACAAGCGACGCTTAAGAGAAGCGAAGATGGCCCAACAAGACAACCGCGATCTTGAGGCCGAATTGAAAGAGGCGTTAGAGCTGCTACGGCTCAGCAAGGAAGAACTAAAGCGAGAGAAGGAAGAAACTCGCACCAAAACTGAAGCAATCGAAGCAGAAATGGCCGTCATACGAGACTAGATTCTACTTCGACCGAGGGACAACCCAGTTCCCGATGCTGGACCGAGGCAGGTTCCAGTTGTTGACCCTCGACCGAGGCAGGTTCCAGTACCAGACGCCCCGGCCGAGATACATCCACCTCGGATGCCAGTCCGAGATGTTCTTCTTGCAGGAATCCCACAAACCCTAGGTCAAAGGATGGACCCTAATCAACAACTGAGGCGTCCAGGAGTCAACCTAGGAGATCCAGCGGACCATGACTACGAACTTCGACCGCAAGTTCTATCCATGATTCGCCAATGCCAATTTGGAGGGATGGAGAAGGAATCACCACATCAACATCTTCAAAACTACGAGATCTTGATGGAAACCTTGCGACCTTCAAGAATTGAAAATAACAACTACAAGCTAAGACCTTTTTACTTTTCTTTAAAAGATAGAGCTCTTACTTGGTATCAATCTCTTCCTCCAGGAAAAATCAGTACATGGGAAGAGATGACTACGGAATTCTTGACCAAGTTCTTTCCCCTTCAAAGACAGCCGAAATGAGAGGGAAGATCAATGCTTTCATTATGAAGGACAAGGAGAGCTTGTCCAAGTCATGGGAGCGGTTCAAGGACATCCTTTTGGATTGCCCACATCATGGGGTTCCAACTACTCTCCGCCGGTACCTTCATGGACATGGCGATTGACGAGGCTTGGGACTTCATTGAGAAGCAAGCCTTGCACATGGAGAAATATACCCACCAAGGAGCTGAAGGTGGAGTTAAAAGAGTCAACTTTCAAGAGACTCAATCCAACAACAATCAACTCACGTCTTTGAAGAATGACGTGAAGCAATTGAAGGAACTCTTGGTTGCTCAAACCAAGAAGGAAGAGCAAGGACAAAGGAACAACAAAAATGGATACCGTAACAACAACAACGGTTCCCGGAACAATAACTACAACAACAACAACAATAGAGGGTCCAATAGCAGCAATTGGAGGACGAACAATCAAAGCAACCAGAATCCTGGTAACAATTATTCTAACTCCAATAATTCCTCTAACCCTTTCCTCTCTTCCCCTTCTTCTTCTTCTACTCCATTGAAGAGCCAGAGGCAAGGATCAAGTTCGTCTCAGCCGGAAAAGAAAGACGCAGTTCTGGAGGCTATCTTGATCAAGCTTAGCGCTATGGAGAATTCTATGACTTCATTTTCGAGGGCCCAAAAGTCCTTCGAACAACAACTTGCGAGTAGGGCGAATGAAGCGCCAAGAGATCCAGGGAAGCTTCCAGCAAAGACGGAAAGCAACCCTAAGGGCCAGTGCATGGCCATAACGACGAGGAGTGGACTTAAAACTGCAGATCCAGTACCTCGTTCGACGCAGACCACCTCGGTCCAGATCCAGTCGAAGAACACCTCGACCAAGATGCCAACCGAGGCGGAGCAACAGAAAGCGGAGGGGAAAACTGAAGTTTATGTTCCACCTCCTGCATACAAACCACCACTTCTATTCCCCCAGTCAAGGGCCAGAGCACATCTAGACAAGCACTTTGGTAAGTTCCTTGACTTGATGAATAAGCTGCATATTAACATTCCTTTCCTTGATGCTATTCTAGGAATGCCCGCCTATGGGAAGTTCTTAAAAGAGATCCTATCAAGGAAAAGGAAATTGGAAGACTTTGGTGAAGTTAGGATGACATCTAAATCCTCGGAGCTTATTAAGATCATGAAGGAGAAGATGCCACCTAAATTAAGAGATCCCGGATCATTTAGCATTCCCATTCAAGTTGGGGATGTCACTTGTGAAGCCTTTCGTGATCTAGGAGCCAGCGTGAGCATCATCCCGCTAGAGCTATGCATGAAGATCGGACTTGGAGAGCCCAAGCCGGTCAAGATTCGACTTTATATGGCGGATCGCTCCATCACCCATCCCGTGGGCATCTTGGAGGACGTTCCGGTCAAGTTAGGTAACTTCTATCTTCCTATAGATTTTGTTGTACTTGACATTCCCGCAGATTATCCTGTTCCTATTATTCTCGGGAGGCCATTTCTAGCAACTTCGGGTTGCAATGTGGATTGCAAGAACGCCAAGTTGAAATTCAACATTGGTGGCGATGAGGTGGAGTTTGCACTACTTGCAGCCATGAAAGGGGAGCAGCTAACTGATGATATCTTCAACATCTACGATGAGGAAGAATCAAGAGAATTGGTGAGCTCTATCCTTATTAACGATCCACTCGAAAGAGTTATAAGTTTTAGTTTAATAGAGGAAGGTATAGATGCTTCTTGTGATGCAGATATACGGAGCTTGAAGGCACTGGAAGAAGATCCAGAAGCTAAAATTGAGACACTAATCCAGGAGACGAAGATCTCCAATTTCGGTTCCGGTTGCAGTACCTCGACCGAGGCACTTCCTGGACCGAGCGAGGCGACTGAAGAACATCTCGGTCAACGCCTCTGCGCCTCGACCGAGGTCGATGGCGAGATGATGTCAACTGAGACTACTGAGAATAATACTCTTCTTACTCACTTCTCTGACATTCATCCTCAGTTGGCGGAACATTCCATCCACCAACTTTCTGATAAAAACGGACCTTGGTATGCTGATATTGTAAATTATCTTGTTTGCCAGGAAACACCGCCCGGATTGACGTACTCTCAAAAGAAGAGATTCTTCAAGGAAGTACGACATTATTACTAGGATGAGCTGCTGCTATTCAAGCGCGGACCGGATGGGATGCTTCGAAGATGCATTCCAGAAGATGAGGTTAATAGCGTTATACGGCACTGTCATTCGCTTCCTTGTGGAGGACATGCTAGCACCGATAAAACATGCGCTAAGGTATTGCGTTCCGGTTTCTTTTGGCCTACATTATTTAAAGAAGTACAAGCTTTTGTTGTCTCTTGTGATGCGTGCCAAAGAACAGGAAATTTATCAAGGAGGAACGAGATGCCACTTAATAACATCCAAGAGGTGGAAATCTTCGCTGTATGGGGGATTGACTTCATGGGACCTTTCCCATCCTCCGGAGGAAACCTCTATATCCTTCTTGCGGTTGATTACGTCTCTAGATGGGTTGAAGCCATTGCCTCTCCCACTAATGACGCCAAGGTGGTTGTGAAGTTCCTAAACAGGACTATCTTTCCACGGTTTGGAACTCCACGCATCATCATCAGCGATGGAGGAACGCATTTCATCAACCGGAAGTTCAAAGCACTTCTATCGAAGTATGGGGTAACCCACAAGGTATCAACTGCTTATCACCCTCAAACTAGTGGACAGGTCGAGATCTCGAATAGAGAAATCAAAGCAATTTTGGAGAAGACCGTCTCTAGAACGAGGAAGGATTGGTCCATGAAATTGGACGATGCTCTTTGGGCGTACAGGACCGCATTTAAGACTCCCATAGGTACCACCCCTTATAATTTGGTATATGGGAAGTCTTGCCATTTGCCCGTTGAATTGGAACACAAGGCGTATTGGGCGATCAAATGGTTGAACTTCGACATTAAGGAGGCCGGCGAGAAGCGACTATTGGAACTCAACGAGCTGGAAGAGCTGCTTTTGAACGCATATGAGAATGCCAAAATCTATAAGGAAAGGACGAAGAGATGGCATGACAAGCGTATCATTCCAAAGGAGCTTAACGAAGGAGACTTAGTTCTACTCTTCAACTCCCGCCTCCGCCTATTTCCAGGTAAGTTGAAATCTAGATGGACCGGACCTTATGTTGTGAAACATGTTTTTCCTCATGGCGCAGTTGAGATATGGGGCGAAACTAGCGGAAGCTTCAAGGTCAATGGTCATAGACTTAAGAAGTACCAACCGGAAACTCCGGTTGAGGAGGTTGCCCCAATATACCTCATTTGATGAGGCATCATGGTCCAGCTAGCGACCTTAAACCAAGCGCTTCTTGGGAGGCAACCCAAGGTATTGCTTTCTTTTCCCGTTTTCTAGTCTAGCTTAGATAGTTTGCTTTTGCTTTGTTTTGTTTGTTTTTGGCGTCCTAGACAGATGACTGGAGACCTCTAAGGAAGGAGCATAACTGGAAGTTCAGAAGTTCGAAAATTCGAGAAGACGAAGTTTGACTGAGACACCTCGGTCCAGTCGAGGCCACCTCGACCGAGTTGATTCTTGAGCAACCGAGGCGACTAGGGTTTCTGAAGAACCACCTCGGTCCGTACCACCTCGGTCCAGTCGAGGCCATCTCAACCGAGGTGACAGCAGTTCCAGGAACAGTATAAAAGGGGAAAAAATTCTGTTTTCACTTATTACCTTCTTCGACTCGACCGCGGCGCCTTCTCACCTCGCTTCCTCAAATCTTGCTCGTTTTCGAAGATTTCCGCTTCCAAACTGCGATTAAAGGGTAGAGGATCCCATTGCAAGTACAGATCTGCGAAGAAATCGAACGAATCGACCGAAACGAGGTAAAAACAGTCGAAACCTTAACTCATTCGTTCGTTTCGATTTGGGCTTTGGTTGCCCTTGAATCTGCTGAGAAAAGGCTTAAGTACCCCATAGGAAGCAATTGTAGTGAATTTTGGGGGAAAAGAACTGGATTTCTGAGATTTGAATCGCAAACTGTTACGCCTCGGTCTAGTCGAACTGCATCTCGACCGAGGTGATTCTTGAGGATTGTCAGCGACCGAGGTGATCTAACAGTAGCTGGAAAAAAAAATGAGTTCCGAACGTCGCCTTGCCCTCAGAGATAGATCCTCACCTTCCCCTCCTTCCTCTTCTTCCCGACCTTACCGCCCGGTGATCCACGAGAGATGCCGGGTAGATTATGAGCGTATAGCTAGCCGTCTAGTGATTGCACCACGTTTCCTGGACGTGTCAGCTTTTGATTGCCTAGGGGTAGATGGAGACCTTAGGCGGATGATCACCACAGTTGGGCTGGATCAGTTTACTGAGATCCGAGCCCCAGCCTACTTGGAGCCGACCCTAGAGTTCGTTAGCTCCTTTTCCTACCTTCCCACAAAGCAGTCTGTGAAGTACCGGTTGATGAGCCGGAACTTCATAGTACCGCTCGAGATATGGAGAGAGATTTTCGGTTTTTTTGAGCCCACCGCCACTGACTTCCCTTCCCGATCTGTAGCTAGGGAGTTCTGGGGGCAGATTGCCCATATTACTGAGCATGCAGATAGATGGCGCCCTGAAGATTCCAGGGAGAAGGTCATCTTCCACCTAGCCTTTTGGTTAGCCCATAGGATATTCAGCGAGACACTTCTGGCGCGTACTGAGACGCCCCAGAAGATCCGACAGGGCGAGTTTTTCAGTCTGTACTGTATGGTTACGGGGGGTTTCCCGGACTTTGGCTTGATCTTGGCAGAGGACCTGCACAAGATCAAGGCCAAGGCGAAGGGAGACATCTGCTGCGGAGGTCTTGTCAGCCACATAGCTGCTTTTCATGGCATGGACCTCAGTGCGTGTACGATGGTGGCGGCTCCGAAGCCGCTTGGATTGCAGGAGATGATCACTTGGAGGATTCTAGTTCCCCGAGGTCTGACCACTCCATATGTTGCTATGCCGTGGGAGCTGACTGCGCCACAGGGGATCCGATGGTCTGCCTAGTTCACCGTTTGACCCGCATTATTGGTAGACAACTTGGGCTCCACTGATGGAGGATCATAGGGAGGCAGCAACAGCCCCAGCTGAGGATGAGGAGGAGGAGGCTGACGATGACGTGGATACAGTAGATGAGAGAGATGGTGGAGTCCCGATGGATACAGGGACATATACTGCAGGGACGAGCGCGCCGCCGATCATAGACTTGGATGATGATGAGACTGAGCCTGCACCAGCTGAGACTTCTCCGGTTAGACCTGCTAGACGCAGGAGACACAGAGTGAGAGATCCAGCTGCCCACAGACGGATCGATGACCTGACGGATCAGGTTATTGATTCCTATGCTGCATTGTCGCTGGATATCCGCGAGATGCAGGAGAGGCAGCATTATCAGCATATCATGGCCCAGCTTCAGTTCGAGCGCGTCATGGGTTATCCGTTCGACCCGACTCAGTATCCATACGTACCACCACCACCACCGGATCGCGACTATTGATGAGCTGCAAGACTTTCTTTATTATATTTTTATGCAGTTCAGCTATTTATCCGGTGAGTACTCTTATTTCTAGACTTATATTGACCCACTAGGACAGTGTGTCCCAAGTATGGGGTGTTTGTATTTATTTGATGACTTCGATGTACGACTTATTTGATCGGATATTTCATATTTATGCTTCAGTTGCCTTTATATGTTTATCTGATATTACATGCATATTTACAGGTTATTTGATTGAGAAAAACGTCGAAACTGAAAAAAAAATGGTTTTAAAAAATTTTTTTGACCTCGACCGAGTCAGTCTTGGCCAAACGAGGCGTTTCACCTCGGTTGACCCAAGAACACCTCGACCGAGGTGGGTTAACTGAGAGTTTTCGAAAATTATTTTTGTGTTACTTATCTGGATATGATCTCAGTGAAGATCTTGCTTACTGACTGGTTTTAAATTCTTTATGTGTTTGAAAGGTTTTATAATATGTTTAAGTTGCTAAATGCTTTGTTTGAAATTATTGGCATGTTTAATACTTTGTTTTTATCCAAATTATGTTGAATTTGAAGGTTGACACCACAAGATAAGTTCTCTCACTTTCTTCCTGGAAAGACCAAGGCAATTCATTCTTCTCTCTTCTTCTTCTTGATCATGCTTAGCCCCTCATATACATTTTGCCTCCCTTTACCTATCCGGGAATTTGGAAGCAAGCGAAGTGGTGAAAGCAAGTGAAGTTAAAGTTGAGAAGTTGGCTGGAAGTGAAAGTGTTAGAAAGTAATTTTAGGTTTGGGGAAGTCAATCATGAAGATGAGTAACTCGGCACCATTCACATAGCCGGGTGTTTGTGTCTTGCCAAAGTCGGATTGAGCGATATTCCTAACGGGTCATGGTATGTGCATCAAGGGTTTGATGCATCTCAAGAAATTGATGATTGCTAATTTCCTAGGCTTCGGTTATTGTGCACCTCTGTCCATGCATCCCAAAAAGTAAAGTAAAAAGAAAAAAAGTGGAATAAGCAAAGCTTATTGGTGGAAAATATTGCAAGTCAAAGTGGAAGTGAAGTTCATCCTTTTCCCGGATTCTAGCACCACATTACCTTACACACATCCCTACCCTACACGTTTCTTGACCTTTTCTTTTGGGAAGCCCTTGAGACCTTGAGCTAGTTGATTGACTTAGTGGTTTAAACTGGATTATACATGATTAATTTTGATAATTATGACTTATTATGCATTCTATGGTTTTATGCAAAGATGAACAACTTTTCTATATTTATAAAATGTTTTGATCATGTTTGGATTTTAAATTCCATGAAGTATTCTCTTAGAGTGATCTATGATTGTAACACACCATAAAAATGTTTTTGAAAAGACTTTTTATGCCTATTAATCCATTCTATCTTGTCTTCTATATGTGGAACTTGCTTGGGGACAAGCAAGGGCTAAGTATGGGGTATTTTGATAGCATGAATTATAGTCTATATTTTGGGGTTTGTTTGGACGTTTTATCTTCAATAATCTGCATGATTGCATGTATAATATGAGATTATATTACCTTTTCATCTACCTTTGCGGGAATCGAGGTCTGCACCTAGTTTTGCTGTAATTGTAGGTAAAATGGCACGTTTTGCATCAAAAAGGAACAAAAGGAGCTATGGAGTCATTGGAGCTACATTGAGGAGCATAAGGAACCATCCAGGAAGCATAGCCATGGATTAAGGATTTACTTTGGACCAGTTTTGAGAGATTTCACATTCAGTTATGACTCACCTCGGTTGACCAGAGATTCATCTCGACTGAGGTGATCCAAAGACGCCAACTCGACAGAGGCGAACACCTAGGACGCGGCGAGAATATTTTATTCTTGGTTGAGATCTTTTATCTTTGGAAGGTGATCTTATATTTTTGGGCTTGGCTCCTGGAAGGAAGAAGATCTTATATTTTACCTATTTTTATGGGAAAAGATCTTTCTAAGATATATTATCTTTGGAGGGTTATTTTCCTATAAAAAGGGTTGGATTTCCCACAAATCGGGGATCCGCTATCACATCTTGCATAACATCTTGCTTACGAGGAGATCTCGCATACATCGCAACAGCCATACTCAGTTGGGAGTTTCGAAGAACCTTTTTGAAGGTTAAAGGAAGATTGAAGATCATAGCTTTTATAGCTTTTTGGAGGGTTTTGTAAGATTGTCTTTAATTCCCTTCCTTGTTGTCTTGTCTTGTTGGATTGCTATCCAAGGAACGCTTTTGTTGTGATATTTGATTCAGTTATTGAAGTCTTTTCCATTAAATTCTTCTTGTTCAAATATTCACCTTCTTCCCATATATTTAATACTTTCATAATGATGATGAGTGGCTAATTTCCTCGTGTGATTCTAGGGTGATTGGCTGAAGGTTGTGGGAAAAACAATGATAGAATAGTCTTAGATTCCAGTAGGACCCTGAAAGTTCGAGTCTTTAAACTTAACCCTAAGCATCTCGCTCAGTCGATGAAAATCTCGGCCGGGGTGGAATTCGGATGACCGAGGTGACTTATCTGATCCTAAACTGAGAGTTAAGTGTTAGAGTTTGCCAAATCCTATCCTTATTACACCTTTCCTGGTTCAAAGCAAACTTAGGATGAGACTTACCCGGTAATTCCTTAGTTTGTATACCAACGATTATAAGCGTAGATAATAAAGGTTTATCCTTTATTGGGGTTTGAGTGTGCTTCCATCCCATCTTTGTGAGTTAGCTTGAGACTTACCCGGTAAAGGTTGATTCTATTCCCTTAGATGGTGTGTTAGTTTGAGGTTATAGTTCTTTATCTTCATTCCTTGAGACTTACCCGGTAATAGGAGTTACGGTTTAGGATTAGAGAGTAGTGAGACTTACCCGGTGATCTACTCCACTTTAGTAACACCTTCCCCTTGCAAAAATCTCAGCTTTGTCCGCTTATCTTTAGATCTTGAGTTGGAACCACAACTAGACGTTTTAATCCCTAGAATTGCATGTTTGCTTTATTGACTTCTTATTCATCTTTGATTGTGTTAATTGCTCTTGTGGTTAGTATTCACGAAGCTTACTGTTATTGACTTTGTTTCACCGAGTCCCTGTGATCGACCCCTGGAATTTCTTGCTTTTTACTACGATTGACCCGTACACTGCGGGTTCGCATCCTTGTTTTAAGCTTAAGTCTAGGGTTATAAATTTAAAGCTTGCACACACCGTTTGGAGCGAACAATGCACTGAGATCCTCTAAGCCTTAATCGCAGTTTGGAGACAAAAATCTTCGAAAACGAGCAAGAATCGAAGAAGGCTAGGTGAAACTATCGCCGCGGTCGAGGGAGAAGAGTAAAGTGAGGAGAGAGAAATCTTCGCCCCTTTTATACCCTTTTCTGGAACTGCTGTCACCTCAGTCGAGATGGTCTCGACTGGACCGAGGTGGTACGGACCGAGGTGGTTCTTCAGAAACCCTAGTCGCCTCGGTTGCTCATGAATCATCTCAGTCGAGGTGCTCTGATAGCAACCGAGATGCCTCAGTCAAACTTCGTCTTCTCAAATTCTCGATCTTCTGTCCTTCCAGTTATGCTCCTTCCTTAGTTGTCTCCTGTTATCTGTCTAGAACACCAAAAACAAAACAAAGCAAAGCAAAAGCAAAAACTATCTAAGCTAGACTAGAAAAAGGGAAAAGAAAGCGATCCTTGGGTTGCCTCCCAAGAAGCGCTTGGTTTAAGGTCGCTAGCTGGACCATGATGCGTCTCTCAAGCGAGGTATATTGGTGCAACCTCCTCAACCGGAACTTCCGGTTTATACTTCTTAAGTCTATGACCGTTGACCTTGAAGCTTCCGCTCGTTTCGCCCCATA
Organism: Fagopyrum homotropicum; assembly: GCA_033239125.1. Classification (NCBI taxonomy): domain Eukaryota; kingdom Viridiplantae; phylum Streptophyta; class Magnoliopsida; order Caryophyllales; family Polygonaceae; genus Fagopyrum; species Fagopyrum homotropicum. The sequence continues at coordinate 23,423,208 of BSWB01000007.1, read as the reverse complement.
TCTCAACTGCACCATGAGGAAAAACATGTTTCACAACATAAGGTCCGGTCCATCTAGATTTTAACTTACCTGGAAAAAGGCGGAGGCGGGATTTGAAGAGTAGAACTAAGTCTCCCTCGTTAAGCTCCTTTGGGACGATACGCTTGTCATGCCATCTCTTCGTCCTTTCCTTATAGATTTTGGCATTCTCATAAGCGTTCAAACGCAGCTCCTCCAGCTCGTTGATCTCCAATAGCCGCTTCTCGCCGGCCTCCTTAATGTCGAAGTTCAATCATTTGATCGCCCAATATGCTTTGTGTTCTAATTCAACGGGCAAATGGCAAGACTTCCCATACACCAAATTATAAGGGGTGGTGCCTATGGGAGTCTTAAATGCGGTCCTGTACGCCCAAAGAGCATCGTCCAATTTCATGGACCAATCATTCCTCGTCCTAGAGACGGTTTTCTCCAGAATTGCTTTGATTTCTCTATTCGAGATCTCGACCTGTCCACTAGTTTGAGGGTGATAAGGGGTTGATACCTTGTGGGTTACCCCATACTTCGATAGAAGTGCCTTGAACTTCCGGTTGATGAAATGCGTCCCTCCATCGCTGATGATGATGCGTGGAGTTCCAAACCGTGGAAAGAAAGTTCTGTTTAAGAACTTCACAACCACATTGGCGTCGTTAGTGGGAGAAGCGATGGCTTCAACCCATCTAGAGACGTAATCAACTGCAAGAAGAATATAGAGGTTTCCTCCGGAGGATGGGAAAGGTCCCATGAAGTCTATCCCCCATACATAAAAAATTTCCACCTCTTGGATGTTATTGAGTGGCATTTCATTCCTTCTTGACAAATTTCCTGTTCTTTGGCATACATCACAAGAGACAACAAACGATTGCACATCCTTAAATAATGTAGGCCAAAAGAAACCAGAACGTAATACCTTAGCGCAAGTCTTATCGGTACTAGCATGTCCTCCACAAGGAAGTGAGTGGCAATGCCGTATTACGCTATTAACTTCATCTTCCGGAATGCATCTTCGAAGCATCCCATCCGGCCCGCGCTTGAATAGTAGCGGCTCGGCCCAGTAGTAATGGCGTACTTCCATGAAGAATCTCTTCTTTTGAGAGTACATCAATTCGGGCGGTACTTCCTGGCAAACAAGATAATTTACAATATCAGCATACCAAGGTCCTTTATTATCAAAAAGCTGGTGGATAAAATGTTCCACCAACTAAGGATGAATGTCAGAGAAGGGAGTAAGAAGTTTGTTATTCTCAGCAGTCTTAGTTGACATCATCTCGCCATCGACCTCGGTCGAGGCACAGAGGCGTTGACCGAGATGTTCTTCAGTCGCCTCGCTCAGTCCAGAAAGTGCCTCGGTCGAGGTACTGTAACTGGGACCGAAACTGGAGATCTTCGTCTCATGGATTAGCTTCTCAGTTTTAGCTCCTGGATCTTCTTCCAGTGCTCTTAAGCTCCGTATATCAGCATCACAAGAAGCATCTATACCTTCCTCCATTAAAATGAAGCTAATAACTCTTTCGAGTGGATCGTTAATAAGGATAGAGCTCACCAATTCTCTTGACTCTTCTTCATCGTAGATGTTTAAGATATCATCGGTTAGCTGCTCCCCTTTCATGGCTGCAAGTAATGCGAACTCCACCTCATCTCCACCAATGTTGAATTTCAACTTGGCGTTCTTGCAATCCACGTTGCAACCCGAAGTTGCAAGAAATGGCCTCCCGAGAATAATAGGAACAAGATAATCTGCGGGAATGTCAAGTACAACAAAATCTATAGGTAGATAGAAGTTACCTAACTTGACCGGAACGTCCTCCAAGATGCCCACGAGATGGGTGATGGAGCAATCCGCCATATAAAGTCGAAACTTGACCGGCTTGGGCTCTCCAAGTCCGATCTTCGCACATAGTTCCAGCGGGATGATGCTCACGCTGGCTCCTAGATCAGAAAGGGCTTCACAAGTGACATCCCCAACTTGAATGGGAATGCAAAATGAGCCGGGATCTCTCAATTTAGGTGGCATTTTCTCCTTCATGATTTGTATGAGCTCCGAGGATTTATATGTCATCCTAACTTCACCAAAATCTTCCAGTTTCCTTTTCCTTGATAAGATCTCCTTCAAGAACTTTCCATAGGCGGGCATTCCTAGAATAGCATCAAGGAAAGGAATGTTAATATGCAGTTTATTCATCAAGTCAAGGAACTTACCAAAGTGCTTGTCTAGATGTGCTTTGGCCCTTGACTGGGGGAATGGAAGTGGTGATTTGTATGCAGGAGGTGGAACATAAACTTCAGTTTTCCCTTCCACTTTCTGTGGCTCCACCTCGGTTGGCATCTCGGTTGAAGTGTTCTTCGACTGCATCTGGACCGAGGTGGTCTTCGTCGGTACTGGCACCGACCGAGGCACTGGATCTGCAGTTTTCAGTCCACTCCTCGTAGTTATGGCCATGATCTGGCCCTTAGGGTTGCTCTCCGTCCTTGCTGGAAGCTTCCCTATATCTCTTGGCGCTTCATTCACCCTACTTGCAAGTTGTTGTTCAAAGGCTTTTTGGGCCTTCGAAAATGAAGTCATAGAAGTCTCCATAGCATTGAGCTTGATCAAGATAGCCTCCAGAACTGCGTCTTTCTTTTCTGGCTGAGACGAACTTGATCCTTGCCCCTGGCTCTTTAATGGAGTAGAAGAAGAAGAAGGGGAAGAGAGGAAAGGGTTAGAGGAATCGTTAGAGTTGGAGTTTGAATGATTGTTACGAGAATTTTGGTTGTTCGCCCTCCAGTTGTTGCTATTGGATCCTCTATTGTTGTTGTAATTGTTGTTCCTAGAACCGTTATTGTTGTTACGGTATCCATTGTTGTTGTTCCTTTGCCCTTGCTCTTCCTTCTTGGTTTGAGCAACCAACAGTTCCTTCAATTGCTTCACGTCATTTTTCAAAGACGTGAGTTGATTGTTGTTTGGCTGAGTTTCTTGGAAGTTAACTCTTTTAACTCCACCTTCAGCTCCTTGGTGGGTGTACTTCTCCATATGCAAAGTTTGCTTCTCGATGAAGTCCCAAGCTTTGTCAACCGCCATGTCCATAAAGGTACCGGCGGAGAGTAGTTGGAGATTGAACTGGGTGCTTCCATCCAGTCCTTTGAAGTAAATCTCCAATAACTCTAACTTTGGAATCCCATGATGTGGGCAATCCAAAAGAATGTCCTTGAACCGCTCCCATGACTTGGATAAGCTCTCCTTGTCCTTCATGATGAAAGCGTTGATCTTCCCTCTCATTTCAGCTGTCTTTGAGGGGGGAAAGAATTTGGTCAAGAACTCCGTAGACATGTCCTCCCATGTGCTAATTTTTCCTGGAGGAAGAGATTGATACCAAGTAAGAGCTCTATCTTTTAAAGAAAAGTAAAAAGGTCTTAGCTTGTAGTTGTTATTTTCAATCCTTGGAGGTCTCAAGGTTTCCATCAAGATTTCATAGTTTTGAAGATGTTGATGTGGTGATTCCATCTCTAGCCCTCCGAACTGGCATTGGCGAATCATGGATAGAACTTGCGGTCGAAGTTCGTAGTTATGGTCCGCTGGATCTCCTAGGTTAACTTCTGAACGCCTCAATTGTTGATTAGGGTCCATCCTTTGACCTAGGGTTTGTGGGATTCCTGCATGAAAAGCATCTCGGACTGGTTCCGAGGTGAAAATACCTCGGCCGGGGCGTTAGGTGCTGGGACCTGCCTCGGCCGAGGGTCAGCAACTGGGACCTACATCGGTCGAGGGTCAGCAACTGGGTCTTCCCTCGGTCGAAGTTGATATTGGTCTCTCAAAGCGGCCATATCTGCTTCGATTGCTTCAGTCCTGGTGCGAGTTTCTTCTTTCTCTTGTCTTAGCTCTTCCCTGCTGAGGCGTAGCAGCTCTAGCGCCTCTTTCAATTCGGCCTCAAGATCGCGATTGTCTTGATGGGACATCTTTGCTTCTCTTAAACGTCGCTTGTATGTCTTTTCTGGTTCGGGATCGTAAGGAACGATTTCCTTCCCAGTGCGGGTTCTTCGCATAAACCTAAGAAAGAACCTGCAAAAGTCACTCAAGTAGAATGGTTAGAAGACACGGGGGCAAGTGCCCCAAGAGCAAACCATAACCGGCTCGGTCTAGACCAAGTCCCCGGCAACGGCGCCAAAAACTTGTTCGCTCCAAACGGTGTGTGCAAGCTTTAAATTTATAACCCTAGACGTAAGCTTAAAACAAGGATGCGAACCCGCAGTGTACGGGTTAATCGTAGTAAAAAGCAAGGAATTCCAGGGGTCGATCACAGGGACTTAGTGAAACAAAGTCCAATCACGGTATGCTTATGTAAATACTAACCACAAGAGGTGATCAAAACAATCAAAGATGATATAGAAGTCAATAAAGCAAACATGCAATTCTAGGGATTATAGCATCTAGTTGTGGTTCCAACTCAAGATCTAAAGATAAGCGGACAAAGCTGAGATTTTTGCAAAGGGAAGGTGTTACTAAAGTGGAATAGATCACCGGGTAAGTCTCACTACTCACTAATCCTAAACCGTAACTCCTATTACCGGGTAAGTCTCAAGGAATTAAAATAAAGAACTATAACCTCAAACTAACACACCATCTAAGGGAATAGAATCAACCTTTACCAGGTAAGTCTCAGACTAACTCACAAAGATAGGATGAAAGCACACTCAAACCCCAATAAAGGATAAACCTTTATTACCTACACTTATGATCTTGGGTAAACAAACTAAGGAATTACCGGGTAAGTCTCATCCTAAGCTTGCATTGAACCAGAAAAGGTGTAATAAGAATAGGATTTGGCAAACTCTAACACTTAACTCTCAGTTTCAGATCAGATAAGTCACCTCGGTCGGCCAAGTTCCACCCCGGCCGAGATGTTCATCGACTGAGCGAGATGCTTAGGGTTAAGGTAAAGACTCAAACTTTCAGGGTCCTACTGGAATCTAAGATTATTCTATCATTGTTTTTCTCACAACCTTCAGCCAATCACCCTAGAATCACACAAGGAAATTAGCCACTCATCATCATGAAAGCAATAACCAAATATATGGGAAGAAGGTGAATATTTGAACATGAAGAATTTAAGGAAAAGACTTCAATAACTGAATCAAATATCACAACAAAAGCATTCCTTGGATAGTAATCCAACAAGGCAAGACAACAAGAAAGGGAATCTAAGATAATTTTACAAAAACCCTTCAAAAGCTATAAAAGCTACAATCTTCCTTCTTCAACCTTCAAAAAGGTTCTTCAAATCTCCCAACTGGAGTATGGCTGCTGCGTGCAATAGGTGAAAGCGATATTGATAACACGATTTATGACTTAGGTTTAGGTAGTCATTTAAATAGATTTCTCACTCATTCATGCATGGTTTAGCACTAGTTCACGACGTTTGCACTCAGTTCACGTATTTTGTCGAGATAGACGTCTACACGGACTCTTACATTGCTTTGTAGGTATTTTAGGAGATTTAGAAGCTTAAACGAAACGTTTGAGGATCGTTCATCGAGATGATATACCCTCGGACTCATTAGGATGCAAGCTAAGTGCTAAGGAGGACTCAAGGAACCTTGCCAACACAAGCCATGCACCAAATCAAAGCTTAATGAACCAAGGCAACGCTGAAGCACCAAACCACGGTTCACTGAAGGTCCACGGCCGTGGAACCAACCGTGGTTCTTGCCAGGCGGTTGTGACAACTATGCCATGAAAGTGGTCCTGCATTGGCTGAGAGGAGCATCTTTCATCTTCCGTTCCACCATCCAGTTCCACATTCACACCACAACAAGAAGATTCTCTAGGAGGAAAGCTACCATTGGAGGAGGAAGAAGAGCTCCATTGGAGGAGGAAGAAGAGCTCCATTGGAGAGGAAGGAGAACAACACACCATTGTTAGACCTTGATAGCTTCTGTAGTGAAGAATTTCGGAATCGATTTCTAGAGTTGTATGAACCATCTAAACCTTCTTTTGGAAGGGTTGTGAGTCATTTTAATCTTACTTTCAGCTTGGTTTTGTTTACTTCACTTGTTCATCTCTTTCTTTTCATTATATTGCAAAATGGAAGCCATGATTTTATGTTTGATGATTTCGATTGTTATGATGAATTTTGTAGGCTAAATAGATGTGATTCTAGGGTAAGGAAAGGATGGTTATGGCTAGGACTATGATAGGATGGACTTAGATTTGCCCTTGGATGAGTTACTTACTTTAACTTAGCCTCTGTTGGAGTCCACGGTTTGTTCTTGCCAGACCACGGCCGTGGACTTGGTAGAACAACCCGTGATTCTCCCTGGTTCGATGGATCTAGCTTTAGATTGTTAGAATGTTGAAATCCTAGAGTTTGTTGAGTTAAATCTACCCTAGGGTGACCTAGTGTAGCAACTAAGTGTTAGAAGAGACTTACCCGGTGATTCTTACTCTTAGATTTCAAAGATGACAAACCCTAGGTAGTGGTGAGCCTCATAAGCCGCCATTGGACTAAGTGTGCTAGATGGTTGTTTAGGACTAACCCTTTCGAGACTTACCCGGTAAGGATAGGTTAGATCCCTAGGTAACAATCCGGTTTGTGTAGAATTCCATCCCTTAGGTTCTTAGAGACTTACCGGGTGATGAGACCTTAGGGACGGACTAGTGGACCATGAGACCTACCCGGTGATTGATCCCAATCTAGAAACACTCACTCCCAACATATCATAGTTAATCCAAGGAATGATTAGATAGCTTGAGTCCTATGCCATAACCGGAACTTCCAACCCCTAGAATCCGCTTTTCTCTCTTGATTCATATCTAGTGTTTAGCTTGTTTATTTGTGTTGATTCGTTAGCTTAGTTGATTATTTACTTTGCATCATTTGTGATCCTTGATTGATCACCTAAAAACCAACCAAAAACATTGAGGTTTTCATTTCTTTATTTCTTTCTCTTTTCTATAACCTAGATCTTCACTAAACTTAATCATAAATCGAATCAATCTCACCTTAGTCTTTGTGTTCGACCTCAGAATAATATCCCTACTACAAACGTCCCGTACACTGCGGGTTCGCTAGGAGTTAGGAGAAATATAACGAGTATAAATTTAAAACCCATTGCGTATCACACACACATCCTGAGCGTAACAAGTTTTTGGCGCCGTTGCCGGGGACTAGGTCTAGATTGAGTCTATTTTGTGATTGTTTATAGTGTAGATCTTTCTTGTTGCTTTTGATCTCTCTTTGGTTTGTGTCTTTGCTTTTCAGGACATCTTTTACTCTTTAGGTGTATGCGAAGATCTCGTGGCAAGGATTTAGCTCCATTCGATCCCGAACCGGAGAAAACCCTTAGATCTAGATCCAAGAGCATTAAAAAGGGAAAAGAGATGGCCGGAAGAGATCTCCAAGCTGAATTGGATGAGGCTTTAGAGCAAATAAGGCTAAGAGATGAGCTCTTGGAGGAAGAAAGGAGACTTGCCAATGAGAGGCAAGAAGCAACTAGGAGGGAGATTGATGAGATTAGGCAAGCCCTTTTACAAGGAGAGCTTAATCGTCAACAACCTCCACCTCCTTCACCACAACCGCAGCCGGCGGCGAATGTTAGGGTTGTGCCCATTGCAATTGAAGAGCCACAAACATTAGGGAGACGTATGGATCCGGCACAAAGAGCACACCATCCGGGTGTGAACTTAGGAGACCCCGCAACCCACAACTACGAGCTCCGCCCTCAAGTTCTACAAATGATCCGGCATAATCAATTTGGAGGGATGGAAGGAGAGTCTCCTCATCAACACTTGATGAACTATGAGATTTTGATGGAGACTCTTAGACCGCCAAGATTGGAGAGCAACAACCATAAGCTTACGGCTTTTTCCTTCTCTCTTAAGGATAAAGCCTTGGCTTGGTATCAATTTATTCCACAAGGGCGAGTTAGTACTTGGGAGGAGATGACAACCGAGTTTTTGACTAAGTTCTTCCTACCTTCCAAGACTACCGAGTTAAGAGGGAAGATCAATGCCTTCATGATGAAGGATAGAGAGAGCTTGTTCAAGTCTTGGGAGAGGTTCAAAGATCTTCTCCTAGATTGTCCACACCATGGTATACCAAAAATTGAGCTATTGGAGATCTACTTCAAAGGACTTGATGAAGATAGCCAATTCAAGTTCCAATCTCTTTCCGGTGGGACTTTTATGGAGAAGAATGTAGATGATGCTTGGGAGTTTGTGGAGAAACAAGCTCTAGTGATTGAGAAATACTCCCATAGGAAGAGTGAAGGGAGAAAGGCGGGAGCATATGAGGTGAGTGAAGTCACCATGAGCAACTTCAAGCTTGATGCCATCAATAATGAATTGAAGTCTTTGAGGGAGTTGTGTGCTACAACTTTGAAGAACCAAGCAACTCCTCAAGTGCAAGTGCAAGCAAACTTGTCTTCCAAGGAGGAAGACGTAAACTACATGGGAAGGGGCAATTACAACAGCTACCAAGGCCCAAGGAACTTCAACAACAACCGGCAATTCAACAATTACCGGCCCAACCACAACCATCCAGGTTTTTCCTATTCTAACCCGGATGGAGCCTTGAACCCTCCCGCTTCCACAAGCACAACTCCACCACCAAAAGCTTCACAAGAACCTCCACCCGGATTTACTCAACCTCCAAAGGATAGAACCGAAATGATGTTTGAGCAATTGCTTGGAAGGTTGAGTGGTCTTGAGAGCATCGTGACTTCCATCTCTAAGGCTCAAAAGGTGTTGGAAGCACAAGTGTTCCAAAAGGCGGGTGAAGCCTATAGAGATCCGGGGAAGCTTCCCGGAAGGACCGAAGACAACCCAAGAGGCCGAGTGTTGGCCATTACAACGAGGAGTGGGTTGAGTACGAAGGATCCTTTGCCCAAGGAGAATGCTAAGGGAAAGCAAGTGGTGATAGGGGAAGAGACTTTGCAAGAAGATGGAGGCAAGAGCAAGGATGTTGAGCCAACCTATGTGGCACCGCCTCCATACAAGCCACCACTACCGTTCCCACAATCACGAGCAAGAGCTCGCTTGGACAACCACTTTGGTAAATTCCTTGAACTAATGTCCAAGTTGCATATTAACATTCCGTTCATGGATGCTATTTTCAGGAATGCCGGCATATGGCAAGTTCTTGAAGGAAATACTCTCCAACAAAAGGAAGTTGGAGGAGTATGGGGAGATAAGAATGACGAAGAGGTCCTCGGAATTGATCCAAACAATGAAGGAGGAGATGCCTCCTAAGCTAAGAGATCCGGGTTCTTTTTGTGTCCCAATTGGAGTGGGAGATGTGAAGTATGAAGCCCTTTGTGATCTTGGGGCAAGTGTAAGCATCATACCGCTTGCACTTTGCAACAAGGTTGGGCTAGGAGAGCCAAAACCGGTCAAGATGACCCTCTACATGGCGGACCGTTCTATCACTCACCCGGTTGGGATCTTAGAAGACATTCCGGTGCAACTAGGAAAGTTCTATGTGCCGATTGATTTTGTTGTCTTGGATATTCCGGCAGACTATCCGGTTCCCATCATCTTTGGAAGACCTTTCCTAGCCACTTCCGGATGCCTAGTGGATTGCAAGAATGGAGTTCTCTCCTTCAACATTGTAGAAGAGAACATCAAGTTCAAGATGTCCACAATGATGAAAGGGCCAACCCTTGATGAGGATGTCTTCAACATAGTCGAGCAAGAGGAGTCTAGAGATGTTGTGAGCTCGATCTTGATCAAGGACCCCTTGGAGAAGGTTCTTACCTTAAGTTTGATGGAGGAAGGTGTTGAGGAGGCTTGCAATAAAGAGATCAAGGCCTTGGAAGCACTAGAAAAGGAGACAAGAGTTGGATTTGAGGATCACGAAGGCATGCTGAACAGCTGTAAGTTCCACGGGCGTGGAATGAGTTCCACGGCCGTGGAACTCTTTGGAAAGCTCAGAAGAGCAAGCTTGGCAACTTCCACGGCCGTGGAAGTGGAGCCAACCGTGGAGTTGGCCGTGGTTTCCCCAGCAGCAGCTCTTGATGATGAACAAGCTTCAAGGAGCCTTGGAGGGTCTTCATTTGCTTTGGATTCATCTCATCCAACGTTATTTGGATCGTCTCCACTCGAAAAAGTCCTCCTAAACTTGAACTTAAACCCCTTCTCTCTCATTTAAAGTATGCTTTTCTTGGTGATAATTCTACATATCCGGTGATTGTGAATGCATGCTTGAATGATGATGAACTTGCTAAGTTGTTGCATGAGCTAAGATTGCATAGGAAAGCCATTGGCTATACTATTGATGATTTGGTTGGCAATAAGGCCTCTTTGTGCATGCATAAGATATTGATGGAAGATAACCATAAACCCTCTATTGAACATCAAAGAAGACTAAATCCTATAATGAAAGAGGTAGTCAAAAAGGAAATCATTAAGTTGCTAGATGCGGGGATAATCTACCCTATCTCGGATAGTAAGTGGGTTAGTCCCGTTCATGTAGTTCCTAAGAAAGGTGGGATGACCGTAGTGACTAATGAGAACAATGAACTAATCCCAACTAGGACGGTTACGGGATGGAGGATGTGCATTGACTATAGGAAGTTGAACATGGCCTCTAGGAAAGATCACTTCCCTCTTCCTTTCATTGACCAAATGCTAGAGAGGTTAGCTCAACATTCTCATTTTTGCTACCTAGATGGCTATAGTGGATTCTTCCAAATCCCTATCCACCCCGATGACCAAGAGAAAACCACCTTTACATGTCCATGGGGTACTTTTGCATATAGGAGAATGCCATTTGGGTTGTGTAATGCACCCGCCACCTTCCAAAGGTGTATGATGGCTATCTTTTCGGAATACATTGAAAATATCATGGAAGTGTTCATGGATGACTTCTCTGTTTATGGTTCTTCCTTTGATAATTGCTTGGCTAACTTGTCATTAGTATTGAAAAGATGTGAGGAGACAAATCTTGTCTTGAATTGGGAAAAATGCCACTTTATGGTAAGTGAAGGCATTGTGTTGGGACACTTGGTGTCCAACCGTGGCATTGAGGTTGATAGGGCCAAAATTGAAACGATAGAGAAGTTGCCACCACCTACCTCGGTGAAGGGGGTAAGGAGTTTCTTAGGGCATGCCGGTTTTTACCGGAGGTTTATTAAGGATTTCTCTAAAATTTCTAAGCCTCTCACTAACCTACTAACGAAAGATGTTGAGTTTGTTTTCTCCAAGGATTTCCTTGAGGCTTTTTGTAGGTTAAAGAACGCCTTGATCTCCGCACCTATCATGCAACCTTCGGATTGGAGTTTACCGTTTGAGATCATGTGTGATGCAAGCGATGTAGCCGTTGGGGCTGTTTTGGGGAAAAGGAAAGATGGGCGCACACATGCCATTTATTATGCTAGCAAGACGCTAGATGATGCCCAACTCAATTATGCTACCACCGAGAAGGAGTTGCTAGCGGTTGTGTATGCATTTGAGAAGTTCCGCTCATATCTTGTTGGAGCGAAGGTCATTGTTTATACGGATCATGCTGCGATCCGTTATCTCCTTACCAAGAAGGATGCAAAGCCTAGGTTGATTCGGTGGATCCTTCTTCTTCAAGAGTTTGATTTGGAAATCCGGGACAAGAAGGGATCCGAGAACTCCGTGGCGGATCACCTTAGTAGACTCCCACCATTTGAGCTTGAAAGAGATGACATCCCTATTGATGACTCGTTCCGGGATGAGCAATTGCAAATGGTGGAGGAGTGCTTGTTCCAAGTGTCTAGAGGAAGTGAGCCATGGTATGCCGACATTGTGAACTATCTAGTGTGTGAGGAAGTGCCTCCCGGATTGACATATGCCCAAAGAAAGAAGTTCTTCAAAGATGTGAGGCACTACTATTGGAGTGAACCACTTTTGTTCAAGAGAGGGTCGGATGGAATGTTCAGAAGGTGCATACCGGAGGATGAAGTAGAGAGTGTGATCCGCCATTGTCATTTCTTGCCATGTGGAGGGCATGCTAGCTCACACAAGACATGTGCGAAGGTGTTGCAATCGGGCTTCTTTTGGCCAAGTTTGTTCAAGGACGTGCAAAGCTTTGTGGTAGCTTGTGATGCTTGCCAAAGGACGGGCAACATCTCAAGAAGGAATGAGATGCCCTTGAACAACATACAAGAAGTGGAGATATTTGATGTGTGGGGTGTGGACTTCATGGGACCATTCCCTTCTTCATGTGGCAACCTCTACATCCTATTGGCGTTTGATTATGTTTCGAGATGGGTGGAGGCAATCGCCTCTCCTACAAATGATGCCAAAGTTGTTGTGCGGTTCTTCAACCGAGTGATCTTCCCTAGGTTTGGAACACCAAGGGTGATCATAAGCGATGGAGGGAAGCACTTCACAAATAGGAACTTTGGAGCACTTTTGGCTAAGTATGGGGTGACTCATAAGGTGGCAACACCTTACTATCCCCAAACTAGTGGCCAAGTGGAGATCTCCAACCGGGAGATAAAGGCCATTCTTGAGAAGACGGTCTCTAGGACGAGAAAGGATTGGGCTATGAAGCTCAATGATGCTTTGTGGGCATATAGAACCGCTTTCAAGACACCAATTGACACCACTTCCTACAAGTTAGTCTATGGCAAGTCTTGCCACCTTCCGGTAGAAATGGAGCATAGAGTGATAACACGATTTATGACTTAGGTTTAGGTAATCATTTAGATAGATTCATCACTCATTCATGCACGGTTTAGCACAAATTCGCGACGTTTGCACTCAAATCACGTATTTTGTCGAGATAGACGTCTACACGGACTTGTGCGTTGCTTTGTAGGTATTTCGGGAGTCTTTCGGACATTAACCGATACATTAGAGGGCCAAGCCTCATGATGGTCCACATCCAAAGCTTTGGAGGAGCATAATTGGAGCAACAAAGGACACAAAGACCACTATTGGTGCAAGCAATGGATCAACTCATGGCTAAACGAGCATAACATGTTTCTGCTTAAGAAAATCGGACCAACTAGCAGCTAAATCGGACGATTTTTGTCCACTGGGTCGATTTTTGAGGCTTTGACAGCTTAAGCCACGTGTCCCACGATCTCTTGTCCGTCCTTGCTCTTGGTGGAGAATATAAGTGGTCCTGCAGGTGGTTGCTGAGCATCTCTCCTCTCCCACACTCTCATTGACAGCTCATTTGGATTTTGGAAAAGATTGGAGGAGAAGAAAAGCTCTCAAAGATTGAAGGAAGAGGAAGAACACCATTCTAAGAGAGTTTAGAGGGATTTTGAGTGATTTTGTAGTCTTGGATTGAAGAACTAATTGCAAGGATTGTTAAGAACGTCTTGAATCTTCATTTTAGAGTTTGTAAGTCTTACTACAACTTGGATTTGGCTGAGATTTATTGATTTTGCTTACTCATCTTTCATTACTCATCTATGAACACCATGTATGCTTGTTTGATGATTTCGGATCTTGATATGCATATTATTGGCTAGTTTCTTGTGATTTTAGAGTGATGGATTGATGGTTATGGCTAGGGTGATGATAGGATGGGCTTATATGTCAGTTTAGGATGATTTATATGCACGAAACTCACAACAGAAGAAAAAAATCGACCTGTTCATCAGATAAATCGGCCGATTTATCTGTAGAACAGCCCGATTTATTCTTCTGTTGCTCTTTAAATGATAAATCTGCATGCTAGGGCGTTTGGTTGTTTAAATCCTAGTGTTTATTAAGCCTAATTTAGCTTAGGATCACCTAATGCTATCAACCTAAGTGAAGGAAGAGATCTATCCGATGATTCCCGACCTTAGATACCTTAGAAGATGAATTCTAGGTAGTAGTGAGCCTAATAAGCCGCTATTGGATTGAGTGTGCTAGGATTATTGCTTGAGATTTCCCTATTCCGAGAATTACCCGGTAAGGAGAGGGTTACCCTTAAGTAGCATCTAGTTTGTGCGAAATTCCTTACTCTAACCCCTTGAGATCTACCCGGTAATAGGAGTTTGATGCGGGATTAGTGAAGTGAGAGACTTACCCAGTAATCGCTTCCATTAGTGAATATTCTTTCCCAAACACCACGGCTTGTCCTTAGAATCCTTAGAACCTTGAGTCCGATGCCATAACCAGAAATCTTGACCTCTAGAATGTACTTTTCTCTCTTGATCATATACTTGTGCTTTGTGTTACTTACTCGTTTGCTAGCTTAATTTGTTAGTTGTTTTATTACCTTGCTTGACTTGTGATCTTTGTTTGATCGCCACAAAAACCAACAAAAACATTGCGTTTTCCATTTTCTTTGTCCCTCATCTTATCTTAGTCTAGATTCACACTATCTTTGATCATTGCTTGACTCTATTTCACCTTAGTCTTTGTGTTCGACCTCGGAATACTTACCTTTCTACAAACGTCCCGTACACTGCGGGTTCGCTAGAAGTTAGGATAAATATAACGAGTATAAATTTAAGACTTATTGCGTGCACATCACACGATTCTAGCGTAACAAGTTTTTGGCGCCGTTGCCGGGGACTAGGTCTAGATTGAGTCATTTCGTGATTGTTTATAGTGTAGATCTTTCTTGTTGCTTTTGATCTCTCTTTGGTGTGTGTCTTTGCTTTTCAGGACATCATCTCTCTCTTTAGGTGTATGCGAAGATCTCGTGGCAAGGATTTAGCTCCATTCGATCCCGAACCGGAGAAAACCCTTCGATCTAGATCCAAGAACATCCGAAAAGAGAAAGAGATGGCCGGAAGAAACCTCCAAGCTGAGTTGGATGAAGCCTTAGAGCAAATAAGGCTAAGAGATGAGCTTTTGGAGGAAGAAAGGAGACTTGCCAATGAGAGGCAAGAGGAAACTAGGAGGGAGATTGAGGAGATTAGGCAAGCCCTTGTTCAAGGAGAGCTTAATCGCCGACAACCACCACCTCCTCCACCACCGGTGGAACAACCGCAGCCGGCGGCTAATGTTAGGGTTGTGCCCATTGCCATTGAAGAGCCACAAACCTTAGGGAGACGTATGGATCCGGCACAAAGAGCACACCGTCCGGGTGTGAACTTAGGAGATCCCGCAGCCTACAACTATGAGCTCCGCCCTCAAGTTCTACAAATGATCCGGCATAATCAATTTGGAGGGATGGAAGGAGAGTCTCCTCATCAACATTTGATGAACTACGAGATTTTGATGGAGACTCTTAGACCGCCAAGATTGGAGAGCAACAACCATAAGCTTAGGGCTTTCTCCTTCTCTCTTAAGGACAAAACCTTGGCTTGGTATCAATCTATTCCACAAGGGTGAGTTGGTACTTGGGAGGAGATGACAACCGAGTTTTTGACTAAGTTCTTTCCACCTTCCAAGACTACCAAGTTAAGAGGGAAGATCAATGCCTTCGTGATGAAGGATAGAGAGAGTTTGTTTAAGTCTTGGGAGAGATTCAAGGACCTTCTCCTAGATTGTCCACACCATGGCATACCGAAAATTGAGCTATTGGAGATCTACTTCAAGGGACTTGATGAAGATAGCTAATTCAAGCTTCAATCCCTTTCCGGTGGGACTTTCATGGAGAAGCATGTGGATGATGCTTGGGAGTTTGTGGAGAAGCAAGCTCTAGTGATTGAGAAGTACTCCCATAGGAAGAGTGAAGGGAGAAAGGCGGGAGCATATGAGGTGAGTGAGGTCACCATGAGCAACTTCAAGCTCGACGCCATCAACAACGAGCTAAAGTCCTTGAGGGAGTTGTGTGCTACAACTTTGAAGAGTCAAGCAACCCCTCAAGTGCTTCCACAAGCTAACTTATCTTCCAAGGAGGAGGATGTAAACTATATGGGAAGGGGCAATTACAACAATTATCAAGGCCCAAGGAACTTCAACAACAACCGGCAATTCAACAATTACCGGCCCAACCATAACCATCCCGGGTTTTCTTACTCTAACCCGGATGGAGCCTTGAACCCTCCCGCTTCTACAAGCACAACTCCACCACCAAGAGCTTCACAAGAACCTCCACCCGGATTCACTCAACCTCCAAAGGATAGAACCGAAATGATGTTTGAGCAATTGCTTGGAAGGTTGAGCGGTCTTGAGAGCACGGTGACTTCTATCTCAAAGGCTCAAAAGGTGTTGGAAGCACAAGTATTCCAAAAGGCGGGTGAAGCACATAGAGATCCGGGAAAGCTTCCCGGAAGAACTGAAGAAAACCCAAGAGGCCAAGTGTTGGCTATTACAACAAGAAGTGGGTTAAGCATGAAGGATCCTTTGCCCAAGGAGAATGCTAAAGGGAAGCAAGTGGTGAATGAAGAAGAAACTTTGCAAGGAGATGGAGGCAAGAGCAAGGATGTAGAGCCAACCTATGTGGCACCGCCTCCATACAAGCCACCACTACCGTTCCCTCAATCACGAGCAAGAGCTCGCTTGGACAATCACTTTGGTAAGTTCCTTGAACTAATGTCTAAATTGCATATTAACATTCCGTTCATGGATGCTATTTTAGGGATGCCGGCATATGGCAAATTCTTGAAGGAAATACTCTCCAACAAAAGGAAGTTGGAGGAGTATGGTGAGATAAGGATGACTAAGAGATCCTCGGAGTTGATTCAAACAATGAAGGAGGAGATGCCTCCCAAGCTAAGGGATCCGGGATCCTTTTGGTGTGCCAATCGGAGTAGGAGAAGTGAAGTATGATGCCCTATGTGATCTTGGGGCAAGTGTAAGCATCATCCCGCTTGCACTTTGCAACAAGGTTGGGCTAGGAGAGCCAAAGCCGGTCAAGATGACCCTTTACATGGCGGACCGCTCATTCACTCATCCGGTTGGGATCTTGGAAGACATCCCGGTACAATTAGGGAAGTTCTATGTGCCCATAGACTTCGTTGTTTTGGACATCCCGGCGGACTATCCGGTTCCTATCATCTTGGGGAGACCTTTCCTAGCTACTTCCGGATGTCTAGTGGATTGCAAGAATGGGACTCTCTCCTTCAACATTGGAGAAGAGAACATCAAGTTCAAGCTGTCCACAATGATGAAAGGGCCAACCCTTGATGAGGATATATTCAACATAGTTGAAGAAGAGGAGTCTAGAGAGGTTGTGAGCTCAATCTTGCTCAAGGATCCACTTGAGAGAGTTCTTAGCTCAAGCTTGATGGAGGAAGGAGTTGAGGAGAGTAGCAATGAAGTGATCAAGGCCTTGAATGCATTGGACGAGCTACCAAGTGTTGGGTTTGAAGTGCTAGAAGAAGAGGAAAACTGCCAGAAAAATCGGACTGGGGGCCAAAAATCGGCCGATTTTTGTACTTGTGCTGAAATTTCAGCCAGTTTTGCCAAAACAGAAACTCAGATCGACCCACCCTCAGATAAATCGTCCGATTTTTCTTCCTGGACCGATTTTCCTGAGTCTTTTCAGCATCAACCACTTGAGTGTGAGCAATCATCAAGGGACTTCAAGGAGGCTTCCATAGCTTTGCAATCATCTCAACCTACATTGTATGGATCGTCTCCAACCGAAAAAGGTCCTCCTCAACTTGATCTTAAACCTCTTCCTTCTCATTTAAAGTATGCTTTCCTTGGTTCAAATTCTACTTATCCGGTGATTGTGAATGCATCTTTGAATGATGATGAGCTTGATAGATTGTTGAATGAATTGAAACTGCATAGAAAGGCAATAGGATACACCATTGATGATCTTGTTGGCATCAAGCCCTCTTTGTGCATGCATAGGATAATGATGGAAGATAATCATAAACCCTCTATTGAACATCAAAGAAGATTGAATCCCATAATGAAAGAGGTAGTTAAGAAGGAGATCATAAAGTTGCTAGATGCGGGAATTATCTACCCTATCTCGGATAGTAAGTGGGTTAGTCCCGTTCATGTAGTACCTAAGAAGGGTGGGATGACCGTAGTGACTAATGAGAACAATGAACTAATCCCCACTAGAACGGTTACGGGATGGAGGATGTGTATTGATTATAGAAAGCTTAACATGGCCTCTAGGAAAGATCACTTCCCTCTCCCCTTCATTGACCAAATGCTAGAAAGGTTAGCTCAACATTCCCATTTTTGCTACCTAGATGGCTATAGTGGATTCTTCCAAATCCCTATCCACCCCGATGACCAAGAGAAAACCACCTTTACATGTCCATGGGGAACTTTTGCATATAGGAGGATGCCATTTGGGTTGTGTAATGCACCCGCCACCTTCCAAAGGTGTATGATGGCTATCTTTTCAGAATACATAGAAAATATCATGGAAGTGTTCATGGATGATTTCTCTGTTTATGGTTCTTCTTTCGATGATTGCTTGGCTAACTTGTCACTAGTATTGCAAAGATGTGAGGAGACAAATCTTGTCTTGAATTGGGAAAAATGCCACTTCATGGTAAGTGAAGGTATCGTGTTAGGACACTTGGTGTCTAACCGTGGCATTGAGGTTGATAGGGCCAAGATTGAAACGATAGAGAAGTTGCCACCACCTACCTCGGTGAAAGGGGTAAGGAGTTTCTTAGGGCATGCCGGTTTTTACCGGAGGTTCATTCAAGATTTCTCTAAAATTTCTAAGCCTCTCACTAACCTACTAATGAAGGATGTTGAATTTGTTTTCTCCAAAGATTGCCTTGAGGCTTTTTGTAGGTTGAAGAACGCTTTGATCTCCGCGCCTATAATGCAACCTCCGGATTGGAGCCTACCGTTTGAGATCATGTGTGACGCAAGCGATGTAGCCGTTGGGGCTGTCTTGGGGCAAAGGAAAGATGGGCGAACTCATGCCATTTATTATGCTAGCAAGACGCTAGATGATGCCCAACTTAACTATGCCACAACCGAGAAGGAGTTGCTAGCGGTAGTGTATGTCTTTGAGAAGTTTCGGTCATACCTTGTTGGAGCGAAGGTCATAGTTTATACGGATCATGCTGCGATCCGTTATCTACTTACCAAGAAGGATGCCAAGCCTAGGTTGATTCGGTGGATCCTTATTCTTCAAGAGTTTGACTTGGAAATCCGGGACAAGAAGGGATCCGAGAACTCCGTGGCGGATCACCTTAGTAGATTACCTCCTTTAGTGATTGAGAGAGATGACATCCCGATTGATGACTCATTCCGGGATGAGCAATTGCAAATGGTGGAGGAGTGCTTGTTCCAAGTGTCTAGAGGAAGTGAGCCATGGTATGCCGACATTGTGAACTACTTGGTGTGTGAGGAAGTACCTCCCGGTTTGACATATGCCCAAAGGAAGAAGTTCTTCAAGGATGTGAGACATTACTATTGGAGTGAACCACTTTTGTTCAAAAGAGGGCCGGATGGGATGTTTAGAAGATGCATACCGGAGGATGAGGTGGAGAGTGTGATCCGCCATTGTCATTCCTTGCCATGTGGAGGGCATGCTAGTGCACACAAGACATGTGCGAAAGTGCTACAATCGGGCTTCTTTTGGCCAAGTTTGTTCAAGGACGTGCAAGGCTTTGTGGTAGCTTGTGATGCTTGCCAAAGGACGGGCAACATCTCAAGGAGGAATGAGATGCCCTTGAACAACATCCAAGAGGTAGAGATATTTGATGTGTGGGGTGTGGACTTCATGAGACCCTTCCCTTCTTCATGTGGCAATCTCTACATCCTATTGGCGGTGGATTATGTGTCAATATGGGTGGAGGCAATCGCCTCTCCTACAAATGATGCCAAGGTTGTGGTGCGGTTCTTCAACCGAGTGATCTTCCCTAGGTTTGGAACACCAAGGGTGATCATAAGTGATGGAGGGAAGCACTTCACCAATAGGAACTTTGGAGCACTTTTGGCTAAGTATGGGGTGACTCATAGGGTGGCAACACCTTACCATCCCCAAACTAGTGGCCAAGTGGAGATCTCCAACCGGGAGATCAAGGCCATTCTTGAGAAGACGGTATCAAGGACGAGAAAAGATTGGGCTATGAAGCTCGATGATGCCTTGTGGGCATATAGGACCGCCTTCAAAACACCAATTGGCACCACTCCTTACAAGTTGGTCTATGGAAAGTCTTGCCACCTTCCGGTAGAGATGGAGCATCGAGCATATTGGGCTATAAGGTGGCTAAATTTTGATCTAAAGGAGGCCGGAGAAAAGCGGTTGCTAGACATAAACGCCCTTGAGGAGATCCGGTTGGATGCATATGAGAATGCTCGGATCTACAAGGAGAGAACCAAGCGATGGCATGATAAGAGGATCATCCCAAAGGAGTTGAGTGAAGGCGACCTTGTCCTTCTCTTCAACTCGAGGCTGCGGCTCTTCCCCGGAAAGCTCAAATCAAGATGGACCGGGCCATATGTGGTGACGAAAGTTTTTCCTTATGGAGCGGTGGAGATAGGAGGAGATCATTGTGGTAACTTCAAGGTGAATGGGCATCGATTGAAGAAGTACATCCCGGAAGCCCCGGTGGAAGTGATTGCCCCACTTCACCTTGATTGAAACGCTCCTGAATTTGGTCAAGCTAATGACCTTAAAGAAGCGCTTAATGGGAGGCAACCCATTGGTACATATTTTTCCCTTTCTTTTTCTTGCTTTTGCTTGATCTTACTCTTGGTGTGCTTTGTTTTTCCTTTGTGTTTTTGGGTGCTAGATCTTGTTGATTGTCATGAGTTATGAGATGTTGGAGGTCATGTGAAGGCCTCATGGAATGGTTGAAGAAGCAAGATCCGAGCACATGGACAAGGAAGAAAGCACCCAGGAAATCGGACTGTTCATGCACAAAATCGGCCGATTTTCCTGGGTTGCTTGGCCGATTTTTCCTCTGTAAAGAAAAGTGATGATCTCCAATCGAGCATGGGTGGAGCGGACGTGGAACTTGGACGGCTTGCGGTGCCAAGCGCGGGTTCCGACACCATAATGAACATCAAGAGCTCTCTACCATCCTTGATCGATCATCCACCATCATCATCCAATGAGAACCGAAATACCAAAGCATCACCAATTTTACATTGTGAGGACTCTCTTTCACTTCTTTATTTAGTCTACACATTAGGGACAATGTGTTTCTAAGTATGGGGTGGGGTTTTCATGATCACTTGCATGATTAGCATCTAGGATAGTTTAATTTTGTCACATGTTTCATTATGTCTTGCATTGTACATACATATTTCGAAAAATCAAAAAAAATTCAGAAAATTTTAAAAATTTTAGTGCTTCTAGGCTTGGATATGACCCTAATGATGAACCTTGTCTTGTGGATTGGCTATGGATGGCCTTATGTGTTAAATTGATGAATGTATATGTGGACTTGAAGTACTTCTCTTGAAACCATGAATGATTTGTGATCATGAATGTTTGCCTTGATTGAATTGAGTATTGAAAGTCGAAATTGCATGCTAGTTCTTGCACATCATTTAGGAGTGATTAAGACAATTCATCTTTCTCTACTTCTCATCTTGATCATGTTGTTTGAGCACCTCAATTGATGAAAAATTTGACCTCTTTTGACCCATCCGGGAATAGGAGCATGATAGTGTGTTGATGTGTGTGAAAAGCAAGTGTGGGGTGAAGTTGTTGATGAAAGAATGATGAGAATGAAATGCTGAAACTGTTGTGAAAGTGTAGACAAAAATATAGGTTTGGGGACGTTGGTTTAAATGACAAGTAACTCGGTACACTTCACATGATCGGGTGTTGGTGCCTTGCCAAAGTCAAATAAACCGATAGTCCTACCGAGCTTTGGTATGTGTGCCCGGTGTGGATGCATCTCGAAAAATAGAAAAAGCCCGAGAATGGCTAATCACCAAGGTTTCGGCTTTTGTACACCAATGCCATTGTCTCAAAAATAAAATAAAGAAAAGAAAATGAAGAAAAATATGCACTTGAGGGAAGTTGATAAGAAATGTAAAGTTGTGGTTGTTTAGTTCCTTTCCCGGATTAGCATCACATAGCCTAGAAAATTCCCGCCTAATCACAACGTTTCTTGGCCTTCTATTTTACAAGTCCTTATGACCTACTTGCATGTGTGTAAGACTAAGTGATTTAGATTGGATATGCTCATGATCATCTTGACTTCTTCATCTTTACACTCCATTGCATGCTTTCTAGTTAAGTGTGATTGTCTTTCCATGCCTTCATTCATTTTATGCATATTGCTTGTCCATTGCCATGAAACATGACTATGAAGGTGATCCAATATTAGAAGCACAGCTCCAAAAAGATTTTGCCATTTTTCTGCATACATAAATCATGTCATCTCTTAGTCTATAGTTGGGAATTTGCTCGGGGACGAGCAAACCTTAAGTATGGGGTATTTTTGATAACACGATTTATAAATTAGGTTTAGGTAATCATTTAGATAGATTCATCACTCATTCATGCACGGTTTAGCACAAATTCGCGACGTTTGCACTCAAATCACGTATTTTGTCGAGATAGACGTCTACACGGACTTGTGCGTTGCTTTGTAGGTATTTCGGGAGTCTTTCGGACATTAACCGATACATTAGAGGGCCAAGAATCATGATGGTCCACATCCAAAGCTTTGGAGGAGCATAATTGGAGCAACAAAGGACACAAAGACCACTATTGGTGCAAGCAATGGATCAACTCATGGCTAAACGAGCATAGCATGTTTCTGCTTAAGAAAATCGGACCAGCTAGCAGCTAAATCGGACGATTTTTGTCCACTGGGTCGATTTTTGAGGCTTTGACAGCTTAAGCCACGTGTCCCACGATCTCTTGTCCGTCCTTGCTCTTGGTGGAGAATATAAGTGGTCCTGCAGGTGGTTGCTGAGCATCTCTCCTCTCCCACACTCTCATTGACAGCTCATTTGGATTTTGGAAAAGATTAGAGGAGAAGAAAAGCTCTCAAAGATTGAAGGAAGAGGAAGAACACCATTCTAAGAGAGTTTAGCGGGATTTTGAGTGATTTTGTAGTCTTGGATTGAAGAACTAATTGCAAGGATTGTTAAGAACGTCTTGAATCTTCATTTTAGAGTTTGTAAGTCTTACTACAACTTGGATTTGGCTGAGATTTATTGATTTTGCTTACTCATCTTTCATTACTCATCTATGAACACCATGTATGCTTGTTTGATGATTTCGGATCTTGATATGCATATTATTGGCTAGTTTCTTGTGATTTTAGAGTGATGGATTGATGGTTATGGCTAGGGTGATGATAGGATGGGCTTATATGTCAGTTTAGGATGATTTATATGCACGAAACTCACAACAGAAGAAAAAAATCGACCTGTTCATCAGATAAATCGGCCGATTTATCTGTAGAACAGCCCGATTTATTCTTCTGTTGCTCTTTAAATGATAAATCTGCATGCTAGGGCGTTTGGTTGTTTAAATCCTAGTGTTTATTAAGCCTAATTTAGCTTAGGATCACCTAATGCTATCAACCTAAGTAAAGGAAGAGATCTATCCGATGATTCCCGACCTTAGATACCTTAGAAGATGAATTCTAGGTAGTAGTGAGCCTAATAAGCCGCTATTGGATTGAGTGTGCTAGGATTATTGCTTGAGATTTCCCTATTCCGAGACTTACCCGGTAAGGAGAGGGTTACCCTTAAGTAGCATCTAGTTTGTGCGAAATTCCTTACTCTAACCCCTTGAGATCTACCCGGTAATAGGAGTTTGATGCGGGATTAGTGAAGTGAGAGACTTACCCAGTAATCGCTTCCATTAGTGAACATTCTTTCCCAAACACCACGGCTTGTCCTTAGAATCCTTAGAACCTTGAGTCCGATGCCATAACCGGAAATCTTGACCTCTAGAATCTACTTTTCTCTCTTGATCATATACTTGTGCTTTGTGTTACTTACTCGTTTGCTAGCTTAATTTGTTAGTTGTTTTATTACCTTGCTTGACTTGTGATCTTTGTTTGATCGCCACAAAAACCAACAAAAACATTGCGTTTTCCATTTTCTTTGTCCCTCATCTTATCTTAGTCTAGATTCACACTATCTTTAATCATTGCTTGACTCTATTTCACCTTAGTCTTTGTCTTCGACCTCGGAATACTTACCTTTCTACAAACGTCCCGTACACTGCGGGTTCGCTAGAAGTTAGGATAAATATAACGAGTATAAATTTAATACTTATTGCGTGCACATCACACGATTCTAGCGTAACATAGAGCTTATTGGGCCATTAAGTGGCTAAATTTTGACCTCAAGGAGGCGGGAGAAAAGAGGTTGCTTGACTTGAATGCCCTTGAGGAGATCCGGTTGGATGCTTATGAGAATGCCCGGATCTACAAGGAGAGAACCAAAAGGTGGCATGACAAACGCCTCATCCCGAAGGAGTTATGTGAAGGCGACCTTGTCCTTCTTTTCAACTCTAGGCTGCGGCTTTTCCCCGGAAAGCTAAAATCAAGATGGACCGGGCCATATGTGGTGAAGAAAATCTTCCCCCATGGAGCTATTGAGATAGGAGGGGAGCATTGTGGAGATTTCAAGGTGAATGGGCACCGGTTGAAGAAGTATGTCCCGGGAGCTCCGGTGGATATGATTTCCCCACTTCACCTAGAATGAAACGCCCCTGAAGTTTGGTCAAGCTAATGACCTTAAAGAAGCGCTTGATGGGAGGCAACCCATTGGTAACGTTTTTCCCTTTTTCGTTTTGTTTTTGTTTTTGATTGTGTTTGGTGTGTTTTGTGTGTGTGTAGAGTCTTGGTAGCATTGGAAGCCTTGCATGGCATGTGAATGATGATGATGAACCCCTCATCAATTATGGGTGGAGCGGACGCGGAACTTGAACGGCTAGCGGTGCCTAGCGCGGGTCCCGACGCCTTGATGAAAACTTAGAGCTCTCTACCATTGTTGATAGGATCATCCACCATCAATTCCACTTGAGAAATCCCAAATACTATTAGCAAACCACTTTTACATTGTGAGAACCTTCTTTCACTCTTCTTTACTTCATTTACACATTGGGGACAATGTGTTTCTAAGTATGGGGTGGGGTTTGCATAATCCTTTGCATGATGAGCATCTAGGATAGTTTAATATTTTCACATGTCTTGCATTGTATATACTCGTTTCGAAAATCCCATAAAAATGACAAAATTTAAAAAAAAAAAAATTTGTGCTTTCTAGGCTTGGATATGATCCTAATGATGAATCTTGTCTTGTGGATTGGCTATGGATGGCCTTATGTGTTAAATTTATGAATGGCATATGTGGACTTGAAGTACTTCTCTTGAATTCCATGAATGATTTGTGATCATGATGTTTGCCTAGAATGGATTGAGTATTGAAGGTCGAAATTACATGCTAGTTCTTGCACACCATCTAGGAATGAATGAGGCAAATCATCTTTCTATTCTTCTCGTCTTGATCATGTTGTTTGAGCACCTCAATTGATATAAAAATTGACCTCTTTTGACCCATCCGGGAATAGGAGCATGTTAGTGTGTTGATGTGTGTGAAAAGCAAGTATGGGGTGAAGATGTTGATGAAAGAATGCCATGAATAAAATGCTGAAATTGTTGTGAAAGTGTAGACAAAAATATAGGTTTGGGGACATTGGTTTAAGTGACAAGTAACTCGGCACACTTCACATAATCGGGTGTTGGTGCCTTGCCAAAGTCAAATAAACCGATAGTCCTAACGAGCTTTGTTATGTGTGCCCGGTGTGGATGCACCTCGAAAAATAGAAAAAGCCCGAGGATAGCTAATCACCAAGGTTTCGGCTTCTGTACACCAATGCCATTGTCTCAAAAATAAGTGAAGGAAAAAGAAAAGATGGAGAAAATATACACTTGAGGGAAGTTGATCGAGGACAAAATTGTGGAGTTAGTTCCATTCCCGGATTAGCATCACATAGCCTAGAGAAATCCCCACCTAATCACAACATTTCTTGGCCTTTTATTTCACAAGAACTTATGACCTATTTGCATGTTTGTAAGACTTAGTAATCTAGATTGGATATGCTCTTGATCATCTTGACTTCTTCATTTTTACATTTCATGCATGCTTTCGAGTTAAGTATAATTGTCTTTCCGTGCCTTCATTTGTTTGATACATAATTGCTTGTCCATTGCCATGAAACATGACTATGAAGGTGATCCAATAGTAGAAGCACAAACTCAAAAAGATTTTGCCATTTTTCTTCATACATAAATCATGTTATCTCTTAGTCTATAGTTGGGAATTTGCTCGGGGACGAGCAAACCTTAAGTATGGGGTATTTTTGATAACACGATTTATGACTTAGGTTTAGGTATTTTTGATAACACGATTTGTGCCACGATCTCTTGGCCAGCTCTTGCAAAGTTGTAGGATAAAAGTGGTCCTGCATTGGCTGAGAGGAGCATCTTTCATCTTCCATTCCACCATCCAATTCCACATTCACACCACAACAAGAAGATTCTCTAAGAGGAAAGCTACCATTGGAGGAGGAAGAAGAGCTCCATTGGAGGAGGAAGAAGAGCTCCATTGGAGAGGAAGGAGAACAACACACCATTGTTAGACCTTGATAGCTTTTGTAGTGAAGAATTTCGGAATCGATTTCTAGAGTTGTATGAACCATCTAAACCTTCTTTTGGAAGGTTTGTGAGTCATTTTAATCTTACTTTTAGCTTGGTTTTGTTTACTTCACTTGTTCATCTCTTTCTTTTCATTATCTTACAAATGGAAGCCATGATTTTATGTTTGATGATTTCGATTGTTATGATGAATGTTGTAGGCTAAATAGATGTGATTCTAGGGTAAGGAAAGGATGGTTATGGCCAGGACTATGATAGGATGGACTTAAATTTGCCCTTGGATGAGTTACTTACTTTAACGTAGCCTCTGTTGGAGTCCACGGTTTGTTCTTGCCAGACCTCGGCCGTGGACTTGGTAGAAGAGCCCGTGATTCTCCCTGGTTCGATGAATGTAGCTTTAGATTGTTAGAATGTTGAAATCCTAGAGTTTGTTGAGTTAAATCTACCCTAGGGTGACCTAGTGTAGCAACTAAGTGTTAGAAGAGACTTACCCGGTGATTCTTACTCTTAGATTTCAAAGATGACAAACCCTAGGTAGTGGTGAGCCTCATAAGCCGCCATTGGACTAAGTGTGCTAGATGGTTGTTTAGGACTAACCCTTTCGAGACTTACCCGGTAAGGATAGGTTAGATCCCTAGGTAACAATCCGGTTTGTGTAGAATTCCATCCCTTAGGTTCTTAGAGACTTACCCGGTGATGAGACCTTAGGGAAGGACTAGTGGACCATGAGACCTACCCGGTGATTGATCCCAATCTAGAAACACTCACTCCCAACATATCATAGTTAATCCAAGGAATGATTAGATAGCTTGAGTCCTATGCCATAACCGGAACTTCCAACCCCTAGAATCCGCTTTTCTCTCTTGATTCATATCTAGTGTTTAGCTTGTTTGTTTGTGTTGATTCGTTAGCTTAGTTGATTGTTTACTTTGCATCATTTGTGATCCTTGATTGGTGACCTAAAAACCAACCAAAAACATTGAGGTTTTCATTTCTTTATTTCTTTCTCTTTTCTATAACATAGATCTTCACTAAACTTAATCATAAATCAAATCAATCTCACCTTAGTCTTTGTGTTCGACCTCGGAATACTATCCCCACTACAAACGTCCCGTACACTGCGGGTTCGCTAGGAGTTAGGAGAAATATAACGAGTATAAATTTAAAACCCATTGCGTATCACACACACATCCTGAGCGTAACAGATATGATAGCGGATCTAGGATTTGTTGGAAATCCGACCCTTTTTATAGGAAAATAACTCTCCAAAGATAAGATATCTTAGAAAGATCTCTTCCCACAAAAATAGGTAAAATATATGATCTAGTATATCTTCTTCCTTCCAGGAGCCAAGCCCAAAAATATAAGATCTCTTTCCAAAGACAAAAGATTTCAGCCAAGAATAAAATATTCTCGCCGCGTCCCAGGTGTTCGCCTCGGTCGAGTCGAATTCTCTGGATCACCTCGGTCGACGTAAATCTGTGGTCAACCGAGGTGAGTTACAACTGAGTGTGGAATCTCTCAAATCTGGTCCAAAGTGAATCCTAATCCATGGTTATGCTTCCTGGAGGGTTCCTTATGTTCCTGGATGTAGCTCCAATGACTCCATAGCTCCTTTTGCTCCTTTTTGATGCAAAACGTGCCATTTTACCTACGATTACAACAAAACTAGGTGTAGACCTCGATTCCCGCAAAGGTAGATGAAATGGTAATGTAATCACATAATACACATAGAAACATGCAGATTATTGAAGATAAAACGTCCAAATAAACCCCAAAATATAGACTATAATTCATGCTATCAATCTTCAATAATATGCATGTTTGTATGTATAATATGTGATTATATTACCATTTCATCTACCTTTACGGGAATCGAGGTCTACACCTAGTTTTGTTGTAATCGTAGGTAAAATGGCACGTTTTGCATCAAAAAGGAGCAAAAGGAGCTATGGAGTCATTGGAGCTACATTCAGGAACATAAAGAACCATCCAGGAAGCATAGCCATGGATTAGAGATTCACTTTGGACCAGATTTGAGAGATTTCACATTCAGTTGTGACTCACCTCGGTTGACCACAGATTCACCTCGACCGAGGTGATCTAGAGAAGTCGACTCGACCGAGGCGAACACCTTGGACGCGGCGAAAATATTTTATTCTTGGCTGAGATCTTTTATCTTTGGAAAGAGATCTTATATTTTTGGGCTTGGCTCCTGGAAGGAAGAAGATAATTTAGATCATATATTTTACCTATTTTTATGGGAAGAGATCTTTCTAAGATATCTTATCTTTGGAGGGTTATTTTCCTACAAAAAGGGTTGAATTTCCACAAATTCAAGATCCGTTATATCCCGCTTACACCGGAGCATGCTATACCACCGATCAGGGTTTATACACCAAGCAACCATACTCCAGTTGGGAGAATTGAAGAACCTTTTTGAAGGTTGAAGAAGGAAGACTATAGCTTTTATAGCTTTTGAAGGGTTTTTGTAAGATTATCTTAGATTCCCTTCCTTGTTGTTTTACCTTGTTGGATTTCTATCCAAGGAACGCTTTGTTGTGATATTTGATTCAGTTATTGAAGTCTTTTCATTAAATTCTTCTTGTTCAAATATTCACCTTCTTCCCATATATTTGATTATTGCTTTCATAATGATGAGTGACTAATTTCCTTGTGTGATTCTAGGGTAATTGGCTGAAGGTTGTGGGAAAAATAATGATAGAATAATCTTAGATTCTAGTAGGACCTTGAAAGTTCGAGTCTTTAACCTTAACCCTAAGCATCTCGCTCAGTCGATGAACATCTCGGCCGGGGTGGAACTTGGCTGACCGAGGTGACTTATCTGATCCGAAACTGAGAGTTAAGTGTTAGAGTTTGCCAAATCCTATTCTTATTACACCTTTCCTGATCCAATGCAAGCCTAGGATGAGACTTACCCGGTAATTCCTTAGTTTGTTTACCTAAGATCATAAGTGTAGGTAATAAAGGTTTATCCATTATTGGGGTTTGAGTGTGCTTTCATCCCATCTTTGTGAGTTAGCCTGAGACTTACCCGGTAAAGGTTGATTCTATTCCCTTAGATGGTGTGTTAGTTTGAGGTTATAGTTCTTTATCTTGATTCCTTGAGACTTACCCGGTAATAGGAGTTACGGTTTAGGATTAGTGAGTAGTGAGACTTACCCGGTGATCTATTCCACTATAGTAACACGTTCCCTATGCAAAAACCTCAGCTTTGTCCGCTTATCTTTAGATCTTGAGTTGGAACCACAACTAGATGCTTTAATCCCTAGAATTGCATGTTTCCTTTATTGACTTCTATATCATCTTTGATTGTTTTAATTACCTTTTGTGGTTAGTATTTACACATAAGCATACCGTAATTGGACTTTGTTTCACTAAGTCCCTGTGATCAACCCCTGGAATTCCTTGCTTTTTACTACGATTGACCCGTATACTGCGGGTTCGCATCCTTGTTTTAAGCTTACGTCTAGGGTTATAAATTTAAAGCTTGCACACACCGTTTGGAGCGAACAAGTTTTTGGGGCCGTTGCCGGGGACTTGGTCTAGACCGAGCCGGTTACGGTTTGCTCTTGGGGCACTTGCCCCCGTGTCTTCTAACCACTCTACTTGAGTGACTTTTGCAGGATCTCTCTTAGGTTTATGCGAAGAACCCGCACTGGGAAGGAAATCGTTCCTTACGATCCCGAACCAGAAAAGACATACAAGCGACGCTTAAGAGAAGCGAAGATGGCCCACCAAGACATTCGCGATCTTGAGGCCGAATTGAAAGAGGCGCTAGAGCTGCTACGCCTCAGCAGGGAAGAATTGAGGCAAGAAAGAGAAGAAACTCGCACCAGGACTGAAGCGATCAAAGCTGATATGGCAGCTTTACGAGACCAATTCTGCCTCGACCGAGGGAAGATCCAGTTCCAGATCCTCGACCGATGCAGATCCCAGTCGCTGACCCTCGACCGATGCAGGTCCCAGTACCTGACGCCCCGGCCGAGGTACTTCCACCTCGGATGCCAGTCCGAGACGCTCTTCTTGCAGGAATCCCACAAACCCTAGGTCAAAGGATGGACCCTAATCAACAACTGAGGCGTCCAGGAGTTAACCTAGGAGATCCAGCGGACCATGACTATGAACTTCGACCGCAAGTTCTATCCATGATTCGCCAATGCCAATTCGGAGGGCTAGAGATGGAATCACCACATCAACATCTTTAGAACTATGAGATCTTGATGGAGACCTTGAAACCCTCAAGGATTTAAAATAACAACTACAAGCTAAGACCTTTTTACTTTTCTTTAAAAGATAGAGCTCTTACTTGGTATCAATCTCTTCCTCCAGGAAAAATTAGCACATGGGAGGAGATGACGACGGAAATCTTGACCAAATTCTTTCCCCCCTCAAAAACAGCTGAAATGAGAGGGAAGATCAATGCTTTCATTATGAAGGACAAAGAGAGCTTGTCCAAGTCATGGGAGCGGTTCAAGGACATTCTTTTGGATTGCCCACATCATGGGATTCCAAAGTTAGAGTTATTGGAGATATACTTCAAAGGAGTGGACGGAAGCACCCAGTTCAACCTCCAACTACTCTCCGCCGGTACCTTTATGGACATGGCGATTGACGAAGCTTGGGACTTCATCGAGAAGCAAGCTTTGCATATGGAGAAGTACACCCATTAAGGAGCTGAAGGTGGAGTTAAATGAGTTAACTTCCAAGAAACTCAGCCCAACAACAATCAACTCACGTCTTTGAAGAATGACGTGAAGCAATTGAAGGAACTCTTGGTTGCTCAAACCAAGAAGGAAGAGCAAGGACAAAGGAACAACAACAATGGATACCGTAACAACAACAACGGTTCCAGGAACAATAATTACAACAAAAACAACAATAGAGGATCCAATAGCGACAATTGGAGGGCGAACAACCAAAATTCTGGTAACAATCATTCAAACTCCAACTCTAACGATTCCTCTAACCCTTTCCTCTCTTCCCCTTCTTCTTCTTCTTCTACTCCATTAAAAAGCTAGGGGCAAGGATCAAGTTCGTCTCAGCCAGAAAAGAAAAACGCAGTTCTGGAGGCTATCTTGATCAAGCTCAATGCTATGGAGACTTCTATGACTTCATTTTCGAAGGCCCAAAAAGCCTTTGAACAACAACTTACAAGTAGGGCAAATGAAGCGCCAAGAGATCCAGGGAAGCTTCCAGCAAGGACGGAGAGCAACCCTAAGGGCCAGATCATGGCCATAACTACAAGGAGTGGACTGAAGACTGCAGATCCAGTGCCTCGGTCGGTGCCAGTACCGACGAAAACCACCTCGGTCCAGATGCAGTCGAAGAACACTTCGACCGAGATGCCAACCGAGGTGGAGCCACAAAAAGCGGAGGGGAAAACTGAAGTTTATGTTCCACCTCCTGCATACAAACCACCACTTCCATTCCCCCAGTCAAGGGTCAGAGCACATCTAGACAAGCACTTTGGTAAGTTCCTTGACTTGATGAATAAACTGCATATTAACATTCCTTTCCTTGATGCTATTCTAGGAATGCCCGCCTATGGGAAGTTCTTGAAGGAGATCCTATCAAGGAAGAGGAAACTGGAAGATTTTGGTGAAGTTAGGATGACATCTAAATCCTCGGAGCTCATTCAAATCATGAAGGAGAAGATGCCACCTAAATTAAGAGATCCCGGCTCATTTTGCATTCCCATTCAAGTTGGGGATGTCACTTGTGAAGCCCTTTGTGATCTAGGAGCCAGCGTGAGCATCATCCCGCTGGAGCTATGTGTGAAAATCGGACTTGGAGAGCCCAAGCCGGTCAAGATTTGACTTTATATGGCGGATCGCTCCATCACCCATACCGTGGGAATCTTGGAGGACGTTCCGGTCAAGTTAGGTAACTTCTACTTACCTATAGATTTTGTTGTACTTGATATTCCCGCAGATTATCCTGTTCCTATTATTCTCAGGAGGCCATTTCTAGCAACTTTGGGTTGCAATGTGGATTGCAAGAACGCCAAGTTGAAATTCAACATTGGCGGCGATGAGGTGGAGTACGCATTACTTGCAGCCATTAAAGGGGAGCAGCTAAGTGATAACACGATTTATGACTTAGGTTTAGGTAATCATTTAGATAGATTTCTCGCTCATTCATGCATGGTTTAGCACTAGTTAGCGACGTTTGTACTCAATTCACGTATTATGTCGAGATAGACGTCTACACGGACTTGTGCATTGCTTTGTAGGTATTTCGGGAGATTTAGGTGCTAAACGATACGTTTGAGGATCGTTCATCAAGATGACACACCCTCGGACCCATTAGGATGCAAGCTAAAGGCTAAAGAGGACTCATGGAACCTTGCCAACACAAGCCATGCACCAAATCGAAGCTTAATGATCAAAGGCAAAGCTGAAGAACAGAATCACGGTTCAGTGGTAAACCACGGCCGTGGTTTCAACCGTGGATTTTGCCAGGTTTTCGTGACAGCTGTGCCACGATCTCTTGGCCAGCTCTTGCAAAGTTGTAGTATAAAAGTGGTCCTGCATTGGCTGAGAGAATCATCTTGGAGCAGCTCTCCATTATCCACTATCCTCTAACAAAAATATTCTCTCAACAAGAAGATTCTTGGGGAAGAAGGAGGTAGAAGGAAGCTACCATTGGAGAAGAGTTTCATTGGAGGAGGAGAAGAGCAGACCATTGATAGCCTTGATAGCTTTGTAGTGAAGAATTTCGGAATCGATTTCTTGAGTTGTATGAACCATTTGAACCTTCTTTAAGAAGGGTTGTGAGTTTTTCTAATTCCATTTTCAGCTTGAGTTGACTTGTTCATCTCTTTCTTTTCATTATCTTGCAAATGGATGCCATTATTTTATGTTTGATTGTTTCGATTTCTATTATGAATGTTTTAGGCTAAATAGATGTGGTTCTAGGGTAAGGAAAGGATGGTTATGGCTAGGGCTATGATAGGAGGGACTAGATTTACCTTTGGATGGCTTGTGTGCATGAACGTAGTTTCTGTTAGGAATCACGGCAGGTTATGCCAAACCACGGCCGTGGAAAGGTAGAACAAACCGTGATCTTACCTTGTTCGATGGATCTAGTCTTAGATTGGTAGAATGTTGAAATCCTAAGTGTTTGTTGAGCTAAATCTATCCTAGGGTGACCTAGTGTTGGCAACTAAGTGTTAGGAGAGACTTATCCGGTAATCCTTGCTCTTAGATCTCAAAGATGACAAACCCTAGGTAGTGGTGAGCCTCATAAGCCGCCAATGGATTAAGTGTGATAGGATGGTTGTTTAGGACTAACCCTTCCGAGACTTACCCGGTAAGGATAGGTTAGATCTCTAGGTAACAATCCGGTTTGTGTAGAATTCCTTCCCTTAGGTTCTTAGAGACTTACCCGGTGATGAGACCTTAGGAATGGACTAGTGGACCATGAGACCTACCCGGTAATATCTCCCAATCTAGAAATGCTTACTCCCAACATATCATAGTTAACCCAAGGGATGTTTAGATAGCTTGAGTCCTATGCCATAACCGGAACTTCCAACCCCTAGAATCCGCCTTTCTATCTTTGATCCATATCTTGTGTTTATCTTGTTTGCTTGCGTTGATTTGTTAGCATAGTTGATTGTTTATTCCGCATGATTTGTGATCCTTGATTGATCACCTAAAAACCTCCCAAAAACATTGAGAATTTCATTTCTTTATTTCCTTTTCTTTTCTTGAACTAGATCTTCACTAGACTTGATCATAAATTGAATCTCACCTTAGTCTTTGTGTTCGACCTCGGAATACTATCCCTACTACAAACGTCCCGTACACTGCGTGTTTCGCTAGGAGTTAGGATAAATATAACGAGTATAAATTTAAAGCTTATTGCTATTCACATACACATCTTGAGCGTAACAAGTTTTTGGCGCCGTTGTCGGGGACTAGGTCTAGATTGAGTCTATTTTTGTGATTGTTTATAGTGTAGATCTTTCTTGTTGCTTTTGATCTCTTTTTGGTTTGTGTCTTTGCTTTTCTGGACGTCTCTCACTCTTTAGGTGTATGCGAAGATCTCGTGGCAAGGATTTAGCTCCATTCGATCCCGAGCCGGAGAAAACCCTTAGATCTAGATCCAAGAGCATTAAAAAGGGAAAAGAGATGGCCGGAAGAGATCTCCAAGCCGAGTTGGATAAAGCTTTGGAGCAAATTAGGATAAGAGATGAAGCTTTGGAAAATGAAAGGAGACTTGCCAATGAGAGGCAAGAGGCAACTAGGAGGGAGATTGAGGAGATTAGGCAAGCTCTTGTGCAAAGAGAGCTTAACCGTCAACAACCTCCTCCACCTCCACCACAACCGCAGCCGGCGGTGAATATTAGGGTTGTGCCCATTGCTATGGAAGAGCCACAAACGTTGGGGCAACGTATGGATCCGGCACAAAGAGCACACCGTCCGGGTGTGAACTTAGGAGATCCCGCAGCCCATGATTACGAACTCCGCCCTCAAGTTCTACAAATGATCCGGCATAATCAATTTGGAGGGATGGAAGGAGAGTCACCTCATCAACACTTGATGAACTATGAAATCTTGATGGAGACTCTTAAACCGCCAAGATTGGAGAGCAACAACCATAAGCTTAGGGCTTTTTCCTTCTCTCTTAAGGATAAGGCCTTAGCTTGGTATCAATCTATTCCACAAGGGCGAGTTGGTACTTGGGAGGAGATGACAACCGAGTTTTTGACTAAGTTCTTCCCACCTTCCAAGACTACTGAGTTAAGAGGGAAGACAAATGCCTTCGTGATGAAGGATAGAGAGAGTTTATTCAAGTCTTGGGAGAGGTTCAAAGATCTCCTCCTAGATTGTCCACACCATGGCATACCGAAAATTGAGCTATTAGAAATCTACTTCAAAGGACTTGATGAAGATAGCCAATTCAAGCTCCAATCTCTTTCCGGTGGGACTTTCATGGAGAAGCATGTAGATAAAGCTTGGGAGTTTGTGGAGAAGCAAGCTCTAGTGATTGAGAAATACTCCCATAGGAAGAGTGAAGGGAGAAAGGCGGGAGCATATGAGGTGAGTGAAGTCACCATGAGAAACTTCAAGCTTGACGCCATCAACAACGAATTGAAGTCCTTGAGGGAGTTGTGTGCTACAACTTTGAAGAACCAAGCAACTCCTCAAGTGCTTCCACAAGCTAACCTATCTTCCAAGGAGGAGGATGTGAATTACATGGGAAGGGGCAATTACACCAATTATCAAGGCCCAAGGAACTTCAACAACAACCGGCAATTCAACAATTACCGGCGCAACCACAACCATCCCGGGTTTTCATACTCTAACCCGGATGGAGCCTTGAACCCTCCCGCTTCCACAAGCACAACTCCACCACCAAAAGCTTCACAGGAACCTCCACCCGGATTTACTCAACCTCCAAAGGATAGAACCGAAATGATGTTTGAGCAATTGCTTGGAAGGTTGAATGGTCTTGAGAGCACCGTGACTTCCATTTCTAAGGCTCAAAAGGTGTTGGAAGCACAAGTGTTCCAAAAGGCGGGTGAAGCCCATAGAGATCCGGGAAAGCTTCCCGGAAGAACCGAAGACAACCCAAGAGGCCAAGTGTTGGCTATCACTACAAGGAGTGGGTTGAGCATGAAAGATCCTTTGCCCAAGGAGAATGCTAAGGGGAAACAAGTGGTGATAGAGGAAGAGACTTTGCAAAAAGATGGAGGCAAGAGCAAGGATGTAGAGCAAATTATGTGGCACCACCTCCATACAAACCACCACTACCATTCCCTCAATCACGAGCAAGAGCTCGCTTGGACAATCACATTGGTAAGTTCCTTGAACTAATGTCTAAATTGCATATTAACATTCCGTTCATGGATGCTATTTTAGGAATGCCGGCATATGGCAAGTTCTTGAAAGAGATACTTTCCAACAAAAGAAAGTTGGAGGAGTATGGGGAGATAAGAATGACCAAGAGATCCTCGGAATTAATCCAAACGATGAAGGAGGAAATGCCTCCCAAGCTAAGAGATCCGGGTTCCTTTTGTGTCCCAATTGGAGTGGGAGATGTGAAGTATGAGGCCCTTTGTGATCTTGGGGCAAGTGTAAGCATCATACCGCTTGCACTTTGCAACAAGGTTGGGCTAGGAGAGCCGAAACCGGTCAAGATGACCCTCTATATGGCGGATCGATCCATCACTCATCCGGTTGGGATCTTAGAAGACATTCCGGTGCAGCTAGGAGGATTCTATGTGCCAATTGATTTTGTGGTCTTGGATATTCCGGCGGACTATCCGGTTCCCATCATCTTAGGAAGACCTTTCCTAGCCACCTCCGGATGCCTAGTGGATTGCAAGAATGGGACTCTCTCCTTCAACATTGGAGAAGAGAACATCAAGTTCAAGTTATCCACAATGATGAAAGGGCCAACCCTTGATGAGGATGTCTTCAACATAGTCGAGCAAGAGGAATCTAGAGAAGTTGTGAGCTCGATCTTGATCAAGGACCCCTTGGAGAAGGTTCTTACCTTAAGTATGATGGAGGAAGGTGTTGAGGAGGCTTGCAATGAAGAAATCAAGGCCTTAGAAGCATTAGAAAAGGAGACAAGAGTTGAAGATGAAGACCACGAAGAGGTGCTGAACAGCTGTAGGTTCCACGGTCTAGATTTATGTTCCACGGCCGTAGAACTCTCTGGACAACTCCGAGAAGCAGGCTTGGCAGCTTCCACGACCGTGGACTGGGATCAAACCGTGGATGTGGCCGTGGTTTCCCTTGAATCAGCCCTTGATGATGATCAAGCTTCTAGGAGCCATGGAGAGCCTTCATTTGCTTTGGATTCATCTCATCCAACCTTATTTGGATCGTCTCCAATCGATAAAGGTCCTCCTAAACTTGAACTCAAACCCCTCCCCTCTCATTTAAAGTATGCTTTCCTTGGTGATAATTCAACATATTCGGTGATTGTTAATGCATGCTTGAGTGATGATGAACTTGCTAAGTTGTTGCATGAGCTAAGATTGCATAGAAAAGCCATTGGCTATACTATTGATGATTTAGTAGGCATTAAACCTTCTTTGTGCATGCATAAGATAATGATGGAAGATAATCATAAACCCTCTACTTGAATATCAAAGGAGACTCAATCCTATAATGAAAGAGGTAGTCAAAAAGGAAATCATTAAGTTGCTAGATGCGGGAATTATCTACCCTATCTCGGATAGTAAGTGGGTTAGTCCCGTTCATGTAGTACCTAAGAAGGGTGGGATGACCGTAGTGACTAATGAGGACAATGAACTAATCCCAACTAGGACGGTTACGGGGTGGAGGATGTGCATTGACTATAGGAACTTGAACATGGCCTCTAGGAAAGATCACTTCCCTCTTCCCTTCATTGACCAAATGCTAGAAAGGTTAGCTCAACATTCTCATTTTTGCTATTTAGATGGCTATAGTGGGTTCTTCCAAATTCCTATCCACCCCGATGACCAAGAGAAAACCACCTTTACATGTCCATGGGGTACTTTTGCATGTAGGAGAATGCCATTTGGGTTGTGTAATGCACCCGCCACCTTCCAAAGGTGTATGATGGCCATCTTTCGGAATACATTGAAAATATCATGGAAGTGTTCATGGATGAATTCTCTGTTTATGGTTCTTCCTTTGATAATTGCTTGGCTAACTTGTCATTAGTATTGCAAAGATGTGAGGAGACAAACCTTGTCTTGAATTGGAAAAAATGCCACTTCATGGTAAGTGAAGGCATTGTGTTGAGACACTTGGTCTCTAACCGTGGCATTGAGGTTGATAGTGTCAAGATTGAAACGATAGAGAAGTTGCCACCACCTACCTCGGTGAAGGGGGTAAGGAGTTTCTTAGGGCATGCCGGTTTTTACCGGAGGTTTATTCAAGACTTCTCTAAAATTTCTAAGCCTCTTACTAACCTACTAATGAAGGATGTTGATTTTGTCTTTTCCAAAGATTGTCTTGAGGCTTTTTGTAGGTTGAAGAACGCCTTGATCTCCGCACCTATCATGCAACCTCCGGATTGGAGTTTACCGTTTGAGATCATGTGTGATGCAAGCGATGTAGCCGTTGGGGCTGTTTTAGGGCAAAGAAAAGATGGGCGCACTCATGCCATTTATTATGCTAGCAAGACGCTAGATGATGCCCAACTCAATTATGCTACCACCGAAAAAGAGTTTCTAGCGGTAGTGTATGCTTTTGAGAAGTTCCGCTCATATCTTGTTGGAGCGAGGGTCATAGTTTATACGGATCATGCTGCGATCCGTTATCTACTTACCCAGAAGGATGCCAAACCTAGGTTGATTCGGTGGATCCTTCTTCTTCAAGAGTTTGATTTGGAAATCCGGGACAGGAAGGGATCCGAGAACTCCGTGGCGGATCACCTTAGTAGACTCCCACCATTGGAGCTTGAAAGAGATGACATCCCGATTGATGACTCATTCCGGGATGAGCAATTGCAAATGGTGGAGGAATGCTTGTTCCAAGTGTCTAGAGGAAGTGAGCCATGGTTTGCCGACATTGTGAACTACTTAGTGTGTGTGGAAGTGCCTCCCGGTTTGACATATGCCCAAAGGAAGAAGTTCTTCAAGGATGTGAGGCACTACTATTGGAGTGAGCCGCTTTTGTTCAAAAGAGGGCCGGATGGAATGTTTAGAAGATGCATACCGGAGGATGAGGTGGAGAGTGTGATCCGCCATTGTCATTCCTTGCCATGTGGAGGGCATGCTAGCTCCCACAAGACATGTGCGAAAGTGTTGCAATCGGGCTTCTTTTGGCCAAGCTTGTTCAAGGATGTGCAAGGCTTTGTGGTAGCTTGTGATGCTTGCCAAAGGACGGGCAACATCTCAAGGAGAAAGGGGATGCCCTTGAACAACATACAAGAAGTGGAAATATTTGATGTGTGGGGTGTGGACTTCATGGGACCATTCCCTTCTTCATGTGGCAACCTCTACATCCTATTGGCGGTTGATTATGTTTCAAGGTGGGTGGAGGCAATCGCCTCTCCTACAAATGATGCCAAGGTTGTGGTGCGGTTCTTCAACTGAGTGATCTTTCCTAGGTTTGGAACACCGAGGGTGATCATAAGTGATGGAGGGAAGCACTTCACCAATAGGAACTTTGGGGCACTTTTAGCTAAGTATGGGGTGACTCATAAGGTGGCAACACCTTATCATCCCCAAACTAGCGGTCAAGTGGAGATCTCCAACCGGGAGATAAAGGCCATTCTCGAGAAGACGGTATCTAGAACTAGAAAGGATTGGGCTATGAAGCTCAATGATGCTTTGTAGGCATATAGGACCGCTTTCAAGACACCAATTGGCACTACTCCTTACAAGTTGGTCTATGGCAAGTCTTGCCACCTTCCCGTAGAAATAGAGCATAGAGCGCATTGGGCCATTAAATGGCTAAATTTTGACCTCAAGGAGGCGGGAGAAAAGAGATTGCTTGATATGAACGCACTTGAAGAGATCCGGTTGGATGCATACGAGAATGCCCGGATCTACAAAGAAAGGACCAAGCGGTGGCATGACAAGAGGATCATCCCCAAGGAGTTGAGTGAAGGCGACCTTGTCCTTCTCTTCAACTCAAGGCTGCGGCTCTTTCCCGGGAAGCTCAAATCAAGATGG
Source organism: Fagopyrum homotropicum (assembly GCA_033239125.1). Taxonomy (NCBI): domain Eukaryota; kingdom Viridiplantae; phylum Streptophyta; class Magnoliopsida; order Caryophyllales; family Polygonaceae; genus Fagopyrum; species Fagopyrum homotropicum. Next base: position 23,383,181 of record BSWB01000007.1, on the reverse strand, counting down.
ACTGGACCATATGTGGTGAAGAAGATCTTTCCCCATGGAGCTATTGAGATAGGAGGGGAGCATTGTGAAAACTTTAAGGTGAATGGGCACCGGTTGAAGAAGTACATCCCGGGAGCTCCGGTGGATATGATTGCCCCACTTTACCTTGAGTAGACGCCCCCAAAGTTTGGTCAAGCTAATGACCTTAAAGAAGCGCTTGGTGGGAGGCAACCCATTGGTAACGTTTTTCCCTTTCTCGTTTTGTTTTTGTTTTAGATTTTTCTATCTTTGTGTGTGTTTCGTGTGCTTAGTGTGTGTGCTAGAACCTTAGTAGCATTGGAAGCCTTGCTTGGCATGAGAATGATGATGATGAACCCCTCATCAATTACGGGTGGAGCGGACGCGGAACTTGGACGGCTAGCGGTGCCTAGCGCGGGTCCCGACGCTTTGATGAATACTTAGAGCTCTCTACCATGGTTGATAGGTTCATCCAACATCATTTCACTTGAGCATCCCAAATACCATAGCAAACCACTTTTACATTGTGAGAACCTTCTTTCACTCTTCTTTACTTCATTTACACATTGGGGACAATGTGTTTCTAAGTATGGGGTGGAGTTTGCATAATCCTTTGCATGATGAGCATCTAGGATAGTTTAACATTTTCACATGTCTTGCATTGTACATATTCATCTCGAAAATCCCATAAAAATTCAGGAAATTTAAAAAATTTTTGTGCTTTCTAGGCTTGGATATGACCCTAATGATGAATCTTGTCTTGTGGATTGGCTATGGATGGCCTTATGTGTTGAATTAATGAATGCATATGTGGACTTGAAGTACTTCCCTTGAATTCAATGAATGATTTGTGATCATGATGTTTCCTAGAATGGATTGAGTATTGAAGGTCGAAATTACATGATCGTTCTTGCATACCATCTAGGAATGAATGAGGCAATTCATCTTTCTCTACTTCTCATCTTGATCATGATTGTTTGAGCACCTCAATTGATATAAATTTGACCTCTTTTGACCCATCCAGGAATAGGAGCATGATAGTGTGTTGATGTGTATGAAAAGCAAGTGTGGGGTGAAGATGTTGATGAAAGAATAGCATGCATAAAATGCTGAAATTGTTGTGAAAGTGTAGACAAAAACATATGTTTGGGGACGTTGGGTTAAATGACAAGTAACTCGGTACACTTCACATAATAGGGTGTTGGTGCCTTGCCAAAGTCAAATAAACCAATAGTCCTAACGAGCTTTGGTATGTGTGCCCGGTGTGGATGCACCTCGAAAAAATAGGAAAAGCCCGAGGACGGCTAATCACCAAGGTTTCGGCTTTTGTACACCAATGCCATTGTCTCAAAAATAAGTCAAAGAAAAAGAAAAGAAAGAAAAGATAGAAAAAAATATACACTTGAGGGAAGTTGATCGAGGACAAGATTGTGGAGTTAGTTCCATTCCCGGATTAGCATCACATACCCTAGAAAAATCCCACCTAATCACAACGTTTCTTGGCCTTCTATTTCACAAGACCTTGTGACCTATTTGCATCTTTGTAAGACTTAGTGATCTAGATTGGATATGCTCTTGATCTTCTTAGCCTCTTCATTTTTACATTTCATGCATGCTTTTGAGTTAAGTACAATTGTCTTTCCATGCCTTCACTTATTTGATGCATGATTGCTTATCCGGAGCTATGAAACATGACTATGAAGGTGATCCAATAGTAGAAGCACAAACCCAAAAAGATTTTGCCATTTTTCTGCATACATAAATCATGTCATCTCTTAGTCTATAGTTGGGAATTTGCTCGGGGACGAGCAAACCTTAAGTATGGGGTATTTTTGATAACACGATTTATGACTTAGGTTTAGGTAATCATTTAGATAGATTTCTCGCTCATTCATGCATGGTTTAGCACTAGTTAGCGACGTTTGCACTCAATTCACGTATTATGTCGAGATAGATGTCTACACGGACTTGTGCATTGCTTTGTAGGTATTTCGGGAGATTTAGGAGCTAAACGATACATTTGAGGATCGTTCATCAAGATGACACACCCTCGGACCCATTAGGATGCAAGCTAAAGGCTAAGGAGGACTCATGGAACCTTGCCAACACAAGCCATGCACCAAATCGAAGCTTAATGATCAAAGGCAAAGCTGAAGCACAAAATCACGGTTCACTGGTAAACCACGGCCGTGGTTTCAACCGTGGATTTTGCCAGGTTTTCGTGACAGCTGTGCCACGATCTCTTGGCCAGCTCTTGCAAAGTTGTAGTATAAAAGTTGTCCTGCATTGGCTGAGAGAATCATCTTGGAGCAGCTCTCCATTATCCACTATCCTCTAACAAAAATATTCTCTCAACAAGAAGATTCTTGGGGAAGAAGGAGGTAGAAGGCAGCTACCATTGGAGAAGAGTTTCATTGGAGGAGGAGAAGAGCAGACCATTGATAGCCTTGATAGCTTTGTAGTGAAGAATTTCGGAATTGATTTCTTGAGTTGTATGAACCATTTGAACCTTCTTTAAGAAGGGTTGTGAGTTATTCTAATTCCATTTTCAGCTTGGTTTTGTTTTAGTTCACTTGTTCATCTCTTTCTTTTCATTATCTTGCAAATGGATGCCATGATTTTATGTTTGATTGTTTCGATTTCTATTATGAATGTTTTAGGCTAAATAGATGTGGTTCTAGGGTAAGGAAAGGATGGTTATGGCTAGGGCTATGATAGGAGGGACTAGATTTACCTTTGGATGACTTGTGTGCATGAACATAGTTTCTGTTAGGAATCACGGCCGGTTCTTGCCAAACCACGGCCGTGGAAAGGTAGAACAAACCGTGATCTTACCTTGTTCGATGGATCTAGTCTTAGATTGGTAGAATGTTGAAATCCTAAGTGTTTGTTGAGCTAAATCTATCCTAGGGTGACCTAGTGTTGGCAACTAAGTGTTAGGAGAGACTTATCCGGTAATCCTTGCTCTTAGATCTCAAAGATGACAAACCCTAGGTAGTGGTGAGCCTCATAAGCCGCCATTGGATTAAGTGTGCTAGGATGGTTGTTTAGGACTAACCCTTCCGAGACTTACCCGGTAAGGATAGGTTAGATCTCTAGGTAACAATCCGGTTTGTGTAGAATTCCTTCCCTTAGGTTCTTAGAGACTTACCCGGTGATGAGACCTTAGGAATGGACTAGTGGACCATGAGACCTACCCGGTAATATCTCCCAATCTAGAAATGCTTACTCCCAACATATCATAGTTAACCCAAGGGATGTTTAGATAGCTTGAGTCCTATGCCATAACCGGAACTTCCAACCCCTAGAATCCGCCTTTCTATCTTTGATCCATATCTTGTGTTTATCTTGTTTGCTTGCGTTGATTTGTTAGCATAGTTGATTGTTTATTCCGCATGATTTGTGATCCTTGATTGATCACCTAAAAACCTCCCAAAAACATTGAGATTTTCATTTCTTTATTTCCTTTTCTTTTCTTGAACTAGATCTTCACTAGACTTGATCATAAATCGAATCTCACCTTAGTCTTTGTGTTCGACCTCGGAATACTATCCCTACTACAAACGTCCCGTACACTGCGGGTTTCGCTAGGAGTTAGGATAAATATAACGAGTATAAATTTAAAGCTTATTGCGATTCACATACACATCCTGAGCGTAACACTAAGCGATGATATCTTCAACATCTACGATGAAGAAGAATCAAGAGAATTGGTGAGCTCTATCCTTATTAACGATCCACTCGAAAGAGTTATTAGTTTCAGTTTAATGGAGGAAGGTATAGATGCTTCTTGTGATGCAGATATACGGAGCTTAAAAGCACTGGAAGAAGATCCAGGAGCTAAAACTGAGAAGCTAATCCAGGAGACGAAGATCTCCAGTTTCGGTTCCAGTTGCAGTACCTCGACCGAGGCACTTTCAGGACTGAGCGAGGCGACTGAAGAACATCTCGGTCAATGCCTCTACGCCTCGACCGAGGTCGATGGCGAGATGATGGCAACTAAGAATGCAGAAAATAACAAACTTCTTACTCCCTTCTCTGACAATCATCCTCAGTTGGTGGAACACTCCATCCACCAACTTTTTGATAATAAAGGACCTTGGTATGCTGATATTGTGAATTATCTTGTTTGCCAGGAAGTCCCGCCCGGATTGACGTACTCTCAAAAGAAGAGATTCTTCAAGGAAGTACGCCATTACTACTGGGATGAACCGCTGCTATTCAAGCGCGGGCCGGATGGGATGCTTCGAAGATGCATTCCAGAAGATGAAGTTAATAGCGTCATACGGCATTGTCATTCACTTCCTTGTGGAGGACATGCCAACACCGATAAAACATGCGCTAAGGTATTACGTTCTGGTTTCTTTTGGCCTACATTATTTAAGGATGTGCAATCGTTTGTTGTCTCTTGCGATGCATGCCAAAGAACACGAAATTTATCAAGGAGGAACGAGATGCCACTTAATAACATTCAAGAGGTGGAAATCTTCGATGTATGGGGGATAGACTTCATGGGACCTTTCCCATCCTCCGGAGGAAACCTCTATATTCTTCTTGCAGTTGATTACGTCTCTAGATGGGTTGAAGCCATGGCCTCTCCCACTAACGACGCCAAGGTGGTTGTGAAGTTCTTAAACAGAACTATCTTTCCACGTTTTGGAACTCCATGCATCATCATCAGCGATGGAGGAACGCATTTCATCAACCGGAAGTTCAAGGCACTTCTATCGAAGTATGGGGTAACCCACAAGGTATCAACCCCTTATCACCCTCAAACTAGTGGACAGGTCGAGATCTCGAATACAGAAATCAAAGCAATTTTGGAGAAGACCGTCTCTAGGACGAGGAAGGATTGGTCCATGAAATTGGACGATGCTCTTTGGGCGTACAGGACCGCATTTAAGACTCCCATAGGTACCACCCCTTATAATTTGGTATATGGGAAGTCTTGCCATTTGCCCGTTGAATTAGAACACAAAGCATATTGGGCGATCAAATGGTTGAACTTCGACATTAAGGAGGCCGGCGAGAAGCGGCTATTGGAAATCAACGAGCTGGAGGAGCTACGTTTGAACGCTTATGATAATACCAAAATCTATAAGGAGAGGACGAAGAGATGGCATCACAAGCGTATCGTTCCAAAGGAGCTTAACGAAGGAGATTTAGTTCTACTCTTCAACTCCCGCCTCCGCCTCTTTCCAAGTAAGTTAAAATCTAGATGGACCGGACCTTATGTTGTGAAACATGTTTTTCCTCATGGTGCAGTTGAGATATGGGGCGAAACGAGCGGAAGCTTCAAGGTCAACGGTCATAGACTTAAGAAGTATAAACCGGAAACTCCGGTTGAGGAGGTTGCACCAATATACCTCGTTTGAGACACATCATGGTCCAGCTAGCGACCTTAAACCAAGCGCTTCTTGGGAGGCAACCCAAGGTATTGCTTTCTTTTCCCTTTTTCTAGTCTAGCTTAGATAGTTTTTCTTTTTCTTTGCTTTGTTTTTTTTTTGGCGTTCTAGACAGATAACAGGTGACATCTAAGGAAGGAGCATAACTGGAAGGACAGAAGATCGAGAATTTGAGAAAACGAAGTTTGACTGAGGCATCTCGGTTGCTGTCAGAGCACCTTGACCGAGATGATTCATGAGCAACCGAGGCGACTAGGGTTTCTGAAGAACCACCTCGGTCCGTTCCACCTCGGTCCAGTCGAGACCATCTCGACCGAGGTGACAGCAGTTCCAGAAAAGGGTATAAAAGGGCTAAAGATTTCTCTCTCCTCACTTTACCCTCTTCCTCGACCGCGGCGACAGTTTCACCTCAGTCCTTCGATTCTCGCTCATTTTCGAAGATTTTCGCTTCTAAACTGCGATTAAGGCATAGAGGATCCCAGTGCATCATGATCTGCAAGAAAATCGAACCGATTCGGCCGAACGAGGTAAAACAAAACCGAATCCCTAACTCGCTGATTTCGCTTCGATTTGGGCTTTGGTTGCCCTTGCATTTGCTGAGGAAAGGATTAAGTACCCCATAGGAAGCAGTTGTAGTGATTTTGGGGGAAAAGAACTGAATTTTCAGAAGAAATTAGAATCCAGTTTTCCGCCTCGGTCTAGTCGTTCTGTGCCTCGGCCGAGGTGATTCTTGAGTGTTGTCAGTTGACCGAGGTGACCTGACAGTGACAGATCTGAAAATGAGTTCCGACAGACGCCTTGCCCTTAGAGATAGATCCTCACCTTCCCCTCCTTCCTCTTCTTCCCGACCCTATCGATCGGTGATCCACGAGCGATACCAGGTCGATTATGACCGTATTTCCGGCCGTCCAGTGATTGCACCTCGCTTCCTGGACGTGTCTACTTTTGACTGTCTCTAGGTAGACGGAGACCTTAGACGGATGATATCCATAGTAGGGCTGGATCAGTTTACTGAGATCCGAGCCCCAGCCTATTTGGAGCCCACCTTAGAGTTCATTAGCTCCTTCACCTGCCTCCCCACAAAGCGATCTGTGAAGTACCGGTTGATGAACCGGAACTTCTTAGTGCAACTAGAGTACTGGAGAGAGATTTTTGGTCTTCCTGAGCCGACAGCTGTTGACTTCCCTTCCCGATCTGTAGCTAGGAAGTTTTGGGGGCACATTGCCCATATTGTTGAGCACGCAGACAGATGGCGCCCCGGAGATTCCAGGGAGAAGGTCATCTTCCACTTAGCCTTTAGGTTAGCCCACCGGATCTTCAGTGAGATACTTCTGGCGCGTACTGAGACGCCCCAGAAGATCCGATAGGGGGAGCTATTCAGTTTATACTGCATGGTGACTGGGGGTATACCGGACTTTGGCTTGATGTTGGCAGAGGATCTGCACAAGATCAAGGCCAAGGCGAAGGGAGACATCTGCTGCGGAGGACTTGTCACCCACATTGCCAGCTATCAGGACATGGATCTCAGCGCTTGCACGATGGTGGCGGCTGCCAAGCCGCTTGGACTGCAGGAGATGATCACTCGGCGGATTCTGGTTCCCCGAGGTTTGACTACACCGTACGTGGCTATGCCATGGGAGCTGACTGCACCACACGGGATCAGGTGGTCTGCCTAGTTTACTGTTTATGACCCTCATTATTGGCAGACCGCTTGGGCCCCATTGATGGAGGATTACAAAGAGGCAGCAGCTGCCCCAGCTGAGGAGGAGGCAGATGATGAGGAGACAGTTGATGACAGAGATGGTGGAGTCCCGATGGATACAAGGACAGATAGTGCAGGGACGAGCGCACCAGTTATAGATCTGGATGATGAGGATACTGAGCCTGCACCTGCTGCATCACCTGCGAGACCTACTAGGCGTAGGACACGCCGACATAGAGATCCAAAGGCTCATCGTCGGATCGATGATCTGACGGATCAGATGATAGACTCTTATGCTGCCCTTACTGTGGACATGCATGAGAGATTTGCTGCCCAGCACCGACAGATTTACAGCTGGACTCATCAGATGCTAGAGGGACAGCACTATCAGCGCAAGATGATGGAGATCCAGTTCCAGCAGACTATGGGCTATCCGTTCGACCCATCCCAGTATCCGTATGTGCCACCACCACCAGCACCACCACCGGATCAGGATTATTGAGAGCTGCAGGATTTTCTTTTCTTATTTTTATGCAGTTCAGCTTATTATCCGGTGAGTACTTTTTCCTTAGACTTATTTTGACCCACTGGGACACTGTGTCCCATGTATGGGGTATTTATGTATTACTTGACATTTATTTGATGTATGACTCTATTTGACCGGATATCTATATTTATGCTTCACTTTTGCATCTATGTGTTTATCTGAGACTACATGCATACTTACAGGTTATTTGATTGAGAAAAACGTCGAAACTGAAAGAAAACTGGTTTTTAAAGAAAAAAATTTTGGACCTCGACCGGGGCAGTTCTGGCCGAACGAGGTGTTTCACCTCGGTTGACCTAAGAACACCTCGACCGAGGTGGGTTAACTGAGAGTTTTCGAAAACGATTTTTGCGCTTCTTATCTGGATATGATCTCAGTGAAGACTTTGCTTACTGACTGGTTTTGAATTCTTTATGTGTTTGAAAGATTTTATAATATGTTTAAGTTGCTAAAATGCTTTGTTTGAAATTTTTGGCATGTTTAATACTTTGTTTTTATCCAAATTATGTTGAATTTGAAGGTTGACACCACATTATGAGTTCTCTCACTTTCTTCCTGGAAAGACCAAGGCAATTCATTCTTCTCTCTTCTTCTTCTTGATCATGCTTAGTCCCTCATATACATTTTGCCTCCCTTTACCTATCCGGGAATTTGGAAGCAAGCGAAGTGGTGAAAGCAAGTGAAGTTAAAGTTGAGAAGTGGGCTGGAAGTGAAAGTGTTAGAAAGTAATAATAGGTTTGGGGAAGTCAATCATGAAGATGAGTAACTCGGCACCATTCACATAGCCAGGTGTTTGTGTCTTGCCAAAGTCGGATTGAGCGATATTCCTAACGGGTCATGGTATGTGCATCAAGGGTCTGATGCATCTCAAGAAATTGATGATTGCTGATTTCCTAGGCTTCGGTTATTGTGCACCTCTGTCCATGCATCCCAAAAAGTAAAGTAAAACAAAAAGTGTGAGATAAGCAAAGCTTATTGATGGAAGATGTTGCAAGTCAAAGTGAAAGTGAAGTTCATCCTTTTCCCGGATTCTAGCACCACATTACCTTACATACATCCCTACCCTACACGTTTCTTGACCTTTCTTTCGGGAAGCCCTTGAGACCTTGAGCTTGTTGATTGACTTAGTGGTTTAAACTGGATTATGCATGATTGATTTCGATAATTATGACTTATTATGCATTCTATGATTTTATGCAAAGATGAACAACTTTCTTATATTTATAAAATGTTTTGATCATATTTTGATTTTAAGTTCCATGAAGTATTCTCTTAGAGTGATCTATGATTGTTGCACACTATAAAAATGTTTTGAAAGACTTTTCATTGATTTTCTTGACTATTAATCCATTCTATCTTGTCTTTTATATGCGGAACTTGCTTGGGGACAAGCAAGGGCTAAGTATGGGGTATTTTGATAGCATGAATTATAGTCTATATTTTGGGGTTTGTTTGGACGTTTTATCTTCAATAATCTGCATGTTTGTATGTATAATATGTGATTATATTACACCTTTCCTGATCCAATGCAAGCCTAGGATGAGACTTACCCGGTAATTCCTTAGTTTGATTACCTAAGATCATAAGTGTAGGTAATAAAGGTTTATCCTTTATTGGGGTTTGAGTGTGCTTTCATCCCATCTTTGTGAGTTAGCCTGAGACTTACCCGGTAAAGGTTGATTCTATTCCCTTATATGGTGTGTTAGTTTGAGGTTATAGTTCTTTATCTTGATTCCTTGAGACTTACCCGGTAATAGGAGTTACGGTTTAGGATTAGTGAGTAGTGAGACTTACCCGGTGATCTATTCCACTTTAGTAACACCTTCCCTATGCAAAAACCTCACCTTTGTCCGCTTATCTTTAGATCTTGAGTTGGAACTACAACTAGATGCTTTAATCCCTAGAATTGCATGTTTCCTTTATTGACTTCTATATCATCTTTGATTGTTTTAATTACCTTTTGTGGTTAGTATTTACATATAAGCATACCGTAATTGGACTTTGTTTCACTAAGTCCCTGTGATCGACCCCTGGAATTCCTTGCTTTTTACTACGATTGACCCGTACACTGCGGGTTCGCATCCTTGTTTTAACCTTACGTCTAGGGTTATAAATTTAAAGCTTGCACACACCGTTTGGAGCGAACACCTATACTATTTAAAGATGTGCAAACCTTTGTTTCTTGCTACGATGCTTGTCAAAGAACAAGAAATATCTCTAGGAGGAATGAGATGCCTCTCAATAACATCCAAGAGGTGGAGATCTTTGACGTTTGGGGAGTAGACTTCATGGGACCATTCCCATCATCTTGTGGTAACCAATACATACTTTTAGCGGTTGATTACGTTTCAAGATGGGTTGAAGCGATTGCCTCTCCCACCAATGATGCCATGGTAGTGGTCAAGTTCTTTAACAAGACCATCTTCCCACGATTTGGGACACCACGGACCATCATTAGTGATGGAGGCTCTCACTTCATTGCCCGGTGCTTTGAAGCTCTTTTAGCTAAGTATGGGGTGACTCACAAGATCGCCACCCCTTATCATCCACAAACTAGTGGACAAGTTGAGATCTCAAACCGGGAGATCAAAGGAATCCTAGAGAAGACGGTTTCAAGGACTAGGAAGGATTGGTCTTTGAAGCTAGATGACGCATTGTGGGCATACCGGACTGCATGAAAGACTCCCATCGGAACCACACCATACAACCTTGTGTATGGGAAGTCTTGTCACTTACCGGTAGAGTTGGAGCACAAGGCGTTTTGGGCAATCAAGTGGCTAAAATTCAGCATGAAGGAAGCGGGAGAGAAGCGTCTTTTGGACCTAAATGAACTTGAAGAGCTTCGCTTGAACGCCTATGAAAACGCCAAGATTTACAAAGAAAGAGCAAAGCGTTGGCATGATAAGCATATCATTCCAAAGGACTTCAAAGAAGAAGATCAAGTTCTCCTCTTCAATTCAAGGCTTCGTCTCTTTCCAGGTAAGCTTAAATCTCGTTGGACCGGACCTTTTCTAATCAAACGTATTTTCCCCCATGGTGCAGTTGAAGTATGGGGTGAAGCGGGCGGAAGCTTTAAGGTGAACGGTCAACGACTCAAGATGTATACTCCGGAACTCCAAGTTGAAGAGTTCGCGCCCATCGCACTCGAATAAGTGCGAATTTGGTCTAACTACGGACCTTAAACAAAGCGCTTCTTGGGAGGCAACCCAAGTTGCATTTACGTTTTCGTTTTTGATTCATAGTTTAGCTTAGTTCGGACGTTTTTGCTTTGTTTTGCCTTCGATATCTTCCGGATAGGAACAGTGGAAAAGGAAAGGGGAAGAGAAAGTTTGAAGAAAAGTGACGAAACTTGGACTTTGGAGCATTACAGAGAGTTCCACCGCCTAAACCACGGCCGTGATAGCTATAGTGACCGTAATTTCCAAAAGCCTGAGAAAAATCACCAAAACCACGGTTCCGTACATTTCCACGGCCGTGGAACCCCCCGACAGACCGTGATTTTAAAAATTTTTTACGGCCACTATATAAACCACGTTCTTCACAAAAACACAACACCACATACCCAAACCACGCCCAAAAACGCCGATTTGCTTCCCCCACTCCCAATTCTTCGTTCGTTAATCGTTTTTAATGATTCCTTGGCCAAAACAGAAGCAAATCCGATCACCAACAAGATCCAAGCGGCAAATCACCAAGGAAAGCAGAATTCGGATTTAAAAATCCGAAAACCTAGGTTTTTTCGCTCTTCTCTATCTTTGTCGATTCGGACTTGCATTTGCTAGAATTTTTAGGAATAACTGATTGGAATTGGAAGAGAATTAGTCTAGGACTACTGTTGTGAAATTTGGTGAAATTCTGTTGAGGTTTGCGAAATTACGCACAAAACCACGGTTCTTGTACGTTCCACGGCCGTAGAATAACAAGAACAGACCGTGGTTTTTGACAAATCATGGATTTTGTGAGGAGAGTGTCCGGTAGGAATAAGGACAAGAATAAGGACAAAGATAAGAGTAAGAAAAGGAAGGGTAACCCCTCTTCCTCTTCTAGAGCACCACCACCTTCATCCCCTTCACCTCCATCATCACCATCATCACCTTCACCACCTCGCCCTAGGATCCCTACCATTCATGAGGATCATCTCGACGCCTTAGAGAGGATCCATAAGAGGACGGTCATAGGACCTAGATACCTACTGTTGGAGGAGTTAGAGCCTTGTTCGCTCCAAACGGTGTGTGCAAGCTTTAAATTTATAACCCTAGACTTAAGCTTAAAACAAGGATGCGAACCCGCAGTGTACGGGTCAATCGTAGTAAAAGCAAGAAAATTCCAGGGGTCGATCACAGGGACTCGGTGAAACAAAGTCAACACAGTATGCTACGTTAGTTCTAACCACAAGAGCGATTAACACAATCAAAGATGAATAAGATGTCAAATAAAGCAAGCATGTAATTCTAGGGATTAAAGCATCTAGTTGTGGTTCCAACTCAAGATCTATAGATAAGCGGACAAAGCTGAGATTTTTGCGTGGGGAAGGTGTTACTAAGTGGAGTAGATCACCGGGTAAGTCTCACTAGACATTAATCCTAAACCGCAACTCCTATTACCGGGTAAGTCTCAAGGAATTAAGATAAAGAACTATAACCTCAAACTAACACACCATCTAAGGGGATAGAATTAACCTTTACCGGGTAAGTCTCAGGCTAACTCTCGAAGATGGGATGGAAGCACACTCAAACCCCAATAAAGGATAAACCTTTATTACCTACACTTATGATCGTTGATACACAAACTAAGGAATTACCGGGTAAGTCTCATCCTAAGCTTGCTTTGAACCAGGAAGGTGTAATAAGAATAGGATTTGGCAAACTCTAACACTTAACTCTCAGTTACGAATTAAATAAGTCACCTCGGTCAGAAGAATTCCACCCCGGCCGAGATGTTCATCAACCGAACGAGATGCTTAGGGTTAAGATTAAAGACTCGAACTTTCAGGATCCTACTGGAATCTAAGATTATTCTATCATTGTTTTTCCCACAACCTTCAGCCAATCACCCTAGAATCACACATGGAAATTAGCCACTCATCATCATAATGAAAGTATTAAAATATATAGGAAGAAGGTGAATATTTGAACAAAGAAGAATTTAATGAAAAGACTTCAATAACTGAATCAAATATCACAACAAAGCGTTCTTTGGATAATAATCCAACAAGACAAGACAACAATTGAGGGAATTGAAGACAATCTTACAAAACCCTTCAATAAAGCTATAAAAGCTATGAACTTCAATCTTCCTTCAACCTTCAAAAAGGTTCTTCAAATCTCCCAACTTGGAGTAGGCTGCTGCTGCGTATTTTTCGGTGTAAGCCGGCTCTAAGCACTCTCTGATTTGTGGAAAATCCAACCCTTTTTATAGGAAAATAACCCTCCAAAGATAATAAATCTTAGAAAGATATTCTCCCATAAATATAGGTAAAATATATGATTCTGCATATCTCCTTCCTTCCAAGAGCTCAGCCCAAAAATATAAGATTACTTTCCAAGTTTAAAAGATCTCAGCCAAGAATAAAATATTCTTGCCGCGTCCTAGGTTTTCGCCTCGGTCGAGTCGGTGTCTCTGGATCACCTCGGTCGAGATGAATCTCTGGTCAACCGAGGTGAGTCACAACTGAATGTGAAATCTCTCAAAACTGGCCCAAAGTAAATCCTTAATCCATGGCTATGCTTCCTGGATGTAGCTCCAAATGACTCTTGACTTCTTTTGCTCCTTTTTGATGCAAAACGTATCATATTACCTGCAATTACAACGAAACTAGGTGTAGACCTCGATTCTCGCAAAGGTAGATGAAATGGCAGTAAAATCACATAATGTACATACAAACATGCAGATTATTGAAGATAAAACGTTCAAACAAACCCCGAAATATAGACTATAATTCATGCTATCAAAATACCCCATACTTAGCCCTTGCTTGTCCCCAAGCAAGTTCGGCATATAGAAGACAAGATAGAATGGATTATAAGTCAAGAAAAATCAATGAAAAAGCCTTTCAAAAACATTTTATGGTGTGCAACTACCATAGATCACTCTAAGAGAGTACTTCCTGGAATTTAAAAAAAGTCAATATGCTCAAAACATTTTATAAATATAGGAAAGTTGTTCATCTTTGCACAAAATCATAGAATGCATAATAAATCACAATTATCAAAATTAATCATGTATAATCCAGTTTAAACCGCTAAGTCAATCAACAAGCTCAAGGTCTCAAGAGCTTCCCAAAAGAAAAGGTCAAGAAACGTGTAGGGTAGGGATGTATGTAAGGTAATGTGGTGCTGGAATCCGGGAAAAGGATGAACTTCACTTTCACTTTGACTTGCAACACCTTCCACCAATAAGCTTTGCTTATTTCGCACTTTCTTTTTACTTTACTTTTTGGGATGCATGGACAGAGGTGCACAATAACCGAAGCCTAGGAAATCCGCAATCATCAATTTCTCGAGATGCATCAAACCCTTGATGCACATACCATGACCCGATAGGAATATCGCTCAATCCGACTTTGGCAAGACACAAACACCCGGCTATGTGAATGGTGCCGAGTTACTCATCTTCATGATTGACTTCCCCAAACCTATTATTACTTTCTAGCACTTTCACTTCCAGCTCACTTCTGGACTTGTACTTCACTTGCTTTCACCACTTCGCTTGCTTCCAAATTCCCGGATAGGTAAAGGGAGGCAAAATGTATATGAGGGGCTAAGTATGATCAAGAAGAAGAAGAAGAAGAGAATGAATTGCCTTGGTCTTTCCAAGAAGAAAGTGAGAGAACTTAACCTGCGGTGTCAACCTTCAAATTCAACATAATTTGGATAAAAACAAAATATTAAACATGCCAATAATTTCAAACAAAGCATTTAGCAACTTAAACATATTATAAATCCTTTCAAACACATAAAGAATTTAAAACCAGTCAGTAAACAAGGTCTTCACTGAGGTCATATCCAGATAAGTAACAAACATTCGTTTTCGAAAACTCTCAGTTAACACATCTCGGTCGAGGTGTTCTTGGTTCAACCGAGGTGGAACGCCTCGTTTGGCCAGAACTGACTCGGTCGAGATCGAAAATATTTTTTTTTTTTTTTAAAAACCATTTTTGTTTCAGTTTTGACGTTTTTCTCAATCAAATAACCTGTAGGTATGCATGTAATATCAGATAATCATATAAAGGCAATGAAGCATAAATACCAAAATATCCGATAAATAAAATACATCAAAGGTGTCAAATACGTCACGTAGTCACATAGTCAAATAACAAACACCCCAAACTTGAGACACACTGTCCCAGTGGGTCAAAATAAGTCTAAGGACAGGATACTCACCGAACATAGCTAAACTGCATGAAGGAGTAAGAAACAACTCCCAGAAATGACCATCTCGGTTGGCGAAGCACATCTCGGTCGAGGTGTTCTGACAGTACCCGAGATGTATCTCAGTAAAGCTCGTTTCCTCAACTTCTCGAAATTTTGTTCTTCCAGTGTAGCTCCTGAACTGTGATCCTTCCTTTTGGAATACCTGGTTGTTGTCTAGAGGAAAACAAAAACAAAGCATCTATCTAAACTAAACTAGAAAAGGGAGAAGAAAGCAATACCTTGGGTTGCCTCCCAAGAAGCGCTTGGTTTAAGGTCGCTAGCTGGACCATACGGCATGGGATTACTCAATGCACTTCGAATGTCGTGGAGTGCTCATCACATCCGTAAAAATCTTCCAAGAAGGTTCCGGTTCCTAATTTCACCGGCAAATGGTAAGATCTCCCACGTACAAGCTTGTACGGTTTGATTCTCACCGGAATCCTTCTAGCTTTCCTGCACTTCAATGGGACATAATCTAGCCTTGCGTCCCATCCTTTCCTGGATCGAGAAAATAGTTTCTCGAGAATCATAGCAGCTTCCCCATCTATAGCTTGGGGATGGTACAGGGTCCTGAGCATGCGAGGGACCCCATACTTGAACAAGAGACTCTTCATCGCCTTAGCGGTGTAGTGCTTGCCAACTCCACTCCTCATGATCCGAGGAGCTTCTTCTTCCAACAATTTCAAGGAAGACTTCATCTTGATCTTTGGAGGTTCTTTTGGAAGAGACCTCCAACTCTCCGGTGCTTTCCTGAAAAATTCAGAAATTTTAATACGGATTTCGAATGGAGCAAGAGAACTTACCTTGTAAAGTTCTCCAAAGCTCGGATCAGGTTTCATGTTAGGTTGATAACCAACACATGAAATCTCTCTCAACTCAGTTGATCTTTCTTCCACCTTGGTCACAATCTCAGTAATTTGACCAAGGTTCTTTGCATCTTCTGCTTCCAGTTTTGCAGATTCTTCCATCTCGGCCGAGATCTCTTCCACTTCGACCGAGGTCTCGGCAGTTGGATCGAGATCTTCCACATCCTCCGCTTCCACAAAAGCTTCAGGAGAAACTTCCGGTTCGACAAAAGGAATGCTTGGAACGTGCAACACTTCCTTATGCTCCTCTTTCGACTTAGCATAGGATAGGGTGCTTTCCTTGAGCTCCTCCACCTTCTTCATCAACTTCTCCAATCTTGATTCGAGAGAGTCTTCAAAAGGTCGCTCATAAATGTTTTTAGGGACATTCTTCTCATCCCATATCGCAAGTTCACGCTGAATGACCTCGTCTCTTTCCCATTCATTGCTGAACCAATAGAAGGAGTACTTCTCCTCCAAGTATTCGTAAAGGTCCGCCCTAGCACTTTGTCTTGCTATCCAGGCTGGATCAAATGTAGTCATCGGAAATCCTGAAAACTACAAAACTCATAGAAAGAGTAGTTAGTAGCAACAGGGGCAAGTGCCCCGAAAGCAAACCGCAACCGGCTCGGTCTAGACCAAGTCCCCGGCAACGGCGCCAAAAACTTGTTCGCTCCAAACGGTGTGTGCAAGCTTTAAATTTATAACCCTAGACTTAAGCTTAAAACAAGGATGCGAACCCGCAGTGTACGGGTCAATCGTAGTAAAAGCAAGAAAATTCCAGGGGTCGATCACAGGGACTCGGTGAAACAAAGTCAACACAGTATGCTACGTTAGTTCTAACCACAAGAGCGATTAACACAATCAAAGATGAATAAGATGTCAAATAAAGCAAGCATGTAATTCTAGGGATTAAAGCATCTAGTTGTGGTTCCAACTCAAGATCTATAGATAAGCGGACAAAGCTGAGATTTTTGCGTGGGGAAGGTGTTACTAAGTGGAGTAGATCACCGGGTAAGTCTCACTAGACATTAATCCTAAACCGCAACTCCTATTACCGGGTAAGTCTCAAGGAATTAAGATAAAGAACTATAACCTCAAACTAACACACCATCTAAGGGGATAGAATTAACCTTTACCGGGTAAGTCTCAGGCTAACTCTCGAAGATGGGATGGAAGCACACTCAAACCCCAATAAAGGATAAACCTTTATTACCTACACTTATGATCGTTGATACACAAACTAAGGAATTACCGGGTAAGTCTCATCCTAAGCTTGCTTTGAACCAGGAAGGTGTAATAAGAATAGGATTTGGCAAACTCTAACACTTAACTCTCAGTTACGAATTAAATAAGTCACCTCGGTCAGAAGAATTCCACCCCGGCCGAGATGTTCATCAACCGAACGAGATGCTTAGGGTTAAGATTAAAGACTCGAAC
This sequence comes from Fagopyrum homotropicum, assembly GCA_033239125.1. Lineage (NCBI taxonomy): Eukaryota > Viridiplantae > Streptophyta > Magnoliopsida > Caryophyllales > Polygonaceae > Fagopyrum > Fagopyrum homotropicum. The sequence goes on along the minus strand of BSWB01000007.1, from coordinate 23,365,833 downwards.
TTTCAGGATCCTACTGGAATCTAAGATTATTCTATCATTGTTTTTCCCACAACCTTCAGCCAATCACCCTAGAATCACACATGGAAATTAGCCACTCATCATCATAATGAAAGTATTAAAATATATAGGAAGAAGGTGAATATTTGAACAAAGAAGAATTTAATGAAAAGACTTCAATAACTGAATCAAATATCACAACAAAGCGTTCTTTGGATAATAATCCAACAAGACAAGACAACAATTGAGGGAATTGAAGACAATCTTACAAAACCCTTCAATAAAGCTATAAAAGCTATGAACTTCAATCTTCCTTCAACCTTCAAAAAGGTTCTTCAAATCTCCCAACTTGGAGTAGGCTGCTGCTGCGTATTTTTCGGTGTAAGCCGGCTCTAAGCACTCTCTGATTTGTGGAAAATCCAACCCTTTTTATAGGAAAATAACCCTCCAAAGATAATAAATCTTAGAAAGATATTCTCCCATAAATATAGGTAAAATATATGATTCTGCATATCTCCTTCCTTCCAAGAGCTCAGCCCAAAAATATAAGATTACTTTCCAAGTTTAAAAGATCTCAGCCAAGAATAAAATATTCTTGCCGCGTCCTAGGTTTTCGCCTCGGTCGAGTCGGCGTCTCTGGATCACCTCGGTCGAGATGAATCTCTGGTCAACCGAGGTGAGTCACAACTGAATGTGAAATCTCTCAAAACTGGCCCAAAGTAAATCCTTAATCCATGGCTATGCTTCCTGGATGTAGCTCCAAATGACTCTTGACTTCTTTTGCTCCTTTTTGATGCAAAACGTACCATATTACCTGCAATTACAACGAAACTAGGTGTAGACCTCGATTCTCGCAAAGGTAGATGAAATGGCAGTAAAATCACATAATGTACATACAAACATGCAGATTATTGAAGATAAAACGTTCAAACAAACCCCGAAATATAGACTATAATTCATGCTATCAAAATACCCCATACTTAGCCCTTGCTTATCCCCAAGCAAGTTCCGCATATAGAAGACAAGATAGAATGGATTATAAGTCAAGAAAAATCAATGAAAAAGCCTTTCAAAAACATTTTATGGTGTGCAACTACCATAGATCACTCTAAGAGAGTACTTCCTGGAATTTAAAAAAACTCAATATGCTCAAAACATTTTATAAATATAGGAAAGTTGTTCATCTTTGCACAAAATCATAGAATGCATAATAAATCACAATTATCAAAATTAATCATGTATAATCCAGTTTAAACCGCTAAGTCAATCAACAAGCTCAAGGTCTCAAGAGCTTCCCAAAAGAAAAGGTCAAGAAACGTGTAGGGTAGGGATGTATGTAAGGTAATGTGGTGCTGGAATCCGGGAAAAGGATGAACTTCACTTTCACTTTGACTTGCAACACCTTCCACCAATAAGCTTTGCTTATTTCGCACTTTCTTTTTACTTTACTTTTTGGGATGCATGGACAGAGGTGCACAATAACCGAAGCCTAGGAAATCCGCAATCATCAATTTCTCGAGATGCATCAAACCCTTGATGCACATACCATGACCCGATAGGAATATCGCTCAATCCGACTTTGGCAAGACACAAACACCCGGCTATGTGAATGGTGCCGAGTTACTCATCTTCATGATTGACTTCCCCAAACCTATTATTACTTTCTAGCACTTTCACTTCCAGCTCACTTCTGGACTTGTACTTCACTTGCTTTCACCACTTCGCTTGCTTCCAAATTCCCGGATAGGTAAAGGGAGGCAAAATGTATATGAGGGGCTAAGTATGATCAAGAAGAAGAAGAAGAAGAGAATGAATTGCCTTGGTCTTTCCAAGAAGAAAGTGAGAGAACTTAACCTGCGGTGTCAACCTTCAAATTCAACATAATTTGGATAAAAACAAAATATTAAACATGCCAATAATTTCAAACAAAGCATTTAGCAACTTAAACATATTATAAATCCTTTCAAACACATAAAGAATTTAAAACCAGTCAGTAAACAAGGTCTTCACTGAGGTCATATCCAGATAAGTAACAAACATTCGTTTTCGAAAACTCTCAGTTAACACATCTCGGTCGAGGTGTTCTTGGTTCAACCGAGGTGGAACGCCTCGTTTGGCCAGAACTGACTCGGTCGAGATCGAAAATATTTTTTTTTTTTTTTAAAAACCATTTTTGTTTCAGTTTTGACGTTTTTCTCAATCAAATAACTTGTAGGTATGCATGTAATATCAGATAATCATATAAAGGCAATGAAGCATAAATACCAAAATATCCGATAAATAAAATACATCAAAGGTGTCAAATACGTCACGTAGTCACATAGTCAAATAACAAACACCCCAAACTTGAGACACACTGTCCCAGTGGGTCAAAATAAGTCTAAGGACAGGATACTCACCGAACATAGCTAAACTGCATGAAGGAGTAAGAAACAACTCCCAGAAATGACCATCTCGGTTGGCGAAGCACATCTCGGTCGAGGTGTTCTGACAGTACCCGAGATGTATCTCAGTAAAGCTCGTTTCCTCAACTTCTCGAAATTTTGTTCTTCCAGTGTAGCTCCTGAACTGTGATCCTTCCTTTTGGAATACCTGGTTGTTGTCTAGAGGAAAACAAAAACAAAGCATCTATCTAAACTAAACTAGAAAAGGGAGAAGAAAGCAATACCTTGGGTTGCCTCCCAAGAAGCGCTTGGTTTAAGGTCGCTAGCTGGACCATACGGCATGGGATTACTCAATGCACTTCGAATGTCGTGGAGTGCTCATCACATCCGTAAAAATCTTCCAAGAAGGTTCCGGTTCCTAATTTCACCGGCAAATGGTAAGATCTCCCACGTACAAGCTTGTACGGTTTGATTCTCACCGGAATCCTTCTAGCTTTCCTGCACTTCAATGGGACATAATCTAGCCTTGCGTCCCATCCTTTCCTGGATCGAGAAAATAGTTTCTCGAGAATCATAGCAGCTTCCCCATCTATAGCTTGGGGATGGTACAGGGTCCTGAGCATGCGAGGGACCCCATACTTGAACAAGAGACTCTTCATCGCCTTAGCGGTGTAGTGCTTGCCAACTCCACTCCTCATGATCCGAGGAGCTTCTTCTTCCAACAATTTCAAGGAAGACTTCATCTTGATCTTTGGAGGTTCTTTTGGAAGAGACCTCCAACTCTCCGGTGCTTTCCTGAAAAATTCAGAAATTTTAATACGGATTTCGAATGGAGCAAGAGAACTTACCTTGTAAAGTTCTCCAAAGCTCGGATCAGGTTTCATGTTAGGTTGATAACCAACACATGAAATCTCTCTCAACTCAGTTGATCTTTCTTCCACCTTGGTCACAATCTCAGTAATTTGACCAAGGTTCTTTGCATCTTCTGCTTCCAGTTTTGCAGATTCTTCCATCTCGGCCGAGATCTCTTCCACTTCGACCGAGGTCTCGGCAGTTGGATCGAGATCTTCCACATCCTCCGCTTCCACAAAAGCTTCAAGAGAAACTTCCGGTTCGACAAAAGGAATGCTTGGAACGTGCAACACTTCCTTATGCTCCTCTTTCGACTTAGCATAGGATAGGGTGCTTTCCTTGAGCTCCTCCACCTTCTTCATCAACTTCTCCAATCTTGATTCGAGAGAGTCTTCAAAAGGTCGCTCATAAATGTTTTTAGGGACATTCTTCTCATCCCATATCGCAAGTTCACGCTGAATGACCTCGTCTCTTTCCCATTCATTGCTGAACCAATAGAAGGAGTACTTCTCCTCCAAGTATTCGTAAAGGTCCGCCCTAGCACTTTGTCTTGCTATCCAGGCTGGATCAAATGTAGTCATCGGAAATCCTGAAAACTACAAAACTCATAGAAAGAGTAGTTAGTAGCAACAGGGGCAAGTGCCCCGAAAGCAAACCGCAACCGGCTCGGTCTAGACCAAGTCCCCGGCAACGGCGCCAAAAACTTGTTCGCTCCAAACGGTGTGTGCAAGCTTTAAATTTATAACCCTAGACTTAAGCTTAAAACAAGGATGCGAACCCGCAGTGTACGGGTCAATCGTAGTAAAAGCAAGAAAATTCCAGGGGTCGATCACAGGGACTCGGTGAAACAAAGTCAACACAATATGCTACGTTAGTTCTAACCACAAGAGCGATTAACACAATCAAAGATGAATAAGATGTCAAATAAAGCAAGCATGTAATTCTAGGGATTAAAGCATCTAGTTGTGGTTCCAACTCAAGATCTATAGATAAGCGGATAAAGCTGAGATTTTTGCGTGGGGAAGGTGTTACTAAGTGGAGTAGATCACCGGGTAAGTCTCACTAGACATTAATCCTAAACCGCAACTCCTATTACCGGGTAAGTCTCAAGGAATTAAGATAAAGAACTATAACCTCAAACTAACACACCATCTAAGGGGATAGAATTAACCTTTACCGGGTAAGTCTCAGGCTAACTCTCGAAGATGGGATGGAAGCACACTCAAACCCCAATAAAGGATAAACCTTTATTACCTACACTTATGATCGTTGATACACAAACTAAGGAATTACCGGGTAAGTCTCATCCTAAGCTTGCTTTGAACCAGGAAGGTGTAATAAGAATAGGATTTGGCAAACTCTAACACTTAACTCTCAGTTACGAATTAAATAAGTCACCTCGGTCAGAAGAATTCCACCGGCCGAGATGTTCATCAACCGAACGAGATGCTTAGGGTTAAGATTAAAGACTCGAACTTTCAGGATCCTACTGGAATCTAAGATTATTCTATCATTGTTTTTCCCACAACCTTCAGCCAATCACCCTAGAATCACACAAGGAAATTAGCCACTCATCATCATAATGAAAGTATTAAAATATATAGGAAGAAGGTGAATATTTGAACAAAGAAGAATTTAATGAAAAGACTTCAATAACTGAATCAAATATCACAACAAAGCGTTCTTTGGATAATAATCCAACAAGACAAGACAACAATTGAGGGAATTGAAGACAATCTTACAAAACCCTTCAATAAAGCTATAAAAGCTATGAACTTCAATCTTCCTTCAACCTTCAAAAAGGTTCTTCAAATCTTCCAACTTGGAGTAGGCTGCTGCTGCGTATTTTTCGGTGTAAGCCGGCTCTAAGCACTCTCTGATTTGTGGAAAATCCAACCCTTTTTATAGGAAAATAACCCTCCAAAGATAATAAATCTTAGAAAGATATTCTCCCATAAATATAGGTAAAATATATAATTCTGCATATCTCCTTCCTTCCAAGAGCTCAGCCCAAAAATATAAGATTACTTTCCAAGTTTAAAAGATCTCAGCCAAGAATAAAATATTCTTGCCGCGTCCTAGGTTTTCGCCTCGGTCGAGTCGGCGTCTCTGGATCACCTCGGTCGAGATGAATCTCTGGTCAACCGAGGTGAGTCACAACTGAATGTGAAATCTCTCAAAACTGGCCCAAAGTAAATCCTTAATCCATGGCTATGCTTCCTGGATGTAGCTCCAAATGACTCTTGACTTCTTTTGCTCCTTTTTGATGCAAAACGTATCATATTACCTGCAATTACAACGAAACTAGGTGTAGCCCTCGATTCTCGCAAAGGTAGATGAAATGGCAGTAAAATCACATAATGTACATACAAACATGCAGATTATTGAAGATAAAACGTTCAAACAAACCCCGAAATATAGACTATAATTCATGCTATCAAGCCTCTAAATGTCATAGGGGACATCACTTGGCTCTTGGATAGAGCCGGCTTAGTCATCTTCTCCGCTATTCGGGAATATGCTTATGAAGAGATCACGAGGGAGTTTGTGGTCTCATTTGAGCACAGTCATGTCGATAGGACAGTTTCTTTCCGGCTGATGGAAAGAAACTATGATTTCTCCATCCGGGAGTTTGGAGCCTTCTTTGGGTTCCACGAGACCTTCAATGGTCGTTTCCCCAGTGGCGTGTACGCCAAGGATTTCAGGGAAGAGATCGCTATGATCTATGCCAGCGAGGACCGCTGGCAGCCAACTGATACCAAGGCTAAGTTGATGTACCACTTAGCCTTGAAGATAGCTCACAAGGTACTTTCTGAGTGTCTCTTCCCTAGGACGGAGACACTTCAGAAGATCAAGACAGATGAGCTCTTTCTTCTCTACTGTATGTTGTACGGTAGACCTGCTGACTGCGCTAGCCTCTTAGCTGCTACCATGAGCAAGCTAAAGAATAAGAGGGCTGGCAACATTGGATATGGTGGGATAGTCACCCACCTTGCTAGGGCATTAGGGGTAGATTTCTCCGCCTGCACATGTATTGCTGCTGTACCCCTAGGAATTCAGGCCCTTATAACTAGAGGTCTCATCTTCCCCACCCATAGAGGTCCACCATCTACTGCTATGCCGTGGGAGAGTAGGACAGTGAGAGGCATTGAGTGGCTCCCTGAGTATTCCATTATGGCTGGACGCCATACCTGGTAGCCCCTCCCTACGTTCCACCACCACCAGTTGTAGAGGAGGAGGAGATGAGAGATGATTATGAGGGAGGAGGAGGAGTTGAGCAAGACTTTGGTACATTCCCGGATTAGCCGAACGCAGTTCCCGCCATGTATAGGCATTCCCCCCCGCCCCGCTAGAGCTTCAGGATCATCCTCTCGCCGTGCCAGTGTCAGTGAGAGGCCCACTTGGATGGAGACTCCTCCTGCGTGGTACGGAGCTCCACCACCTTGGTCTACATAGCCGCCACCGCCAGCAGCACCAGCACCTTCAGATGCACCGGCGTGGTACAGCTAGCCGCCTGGCTGGTATGAGTAGTTGCCAGAGTGGGCTACCGACCTTTCCAGCAGGGTTGGAGCTTTGGAGATCCGAGCTGACGCTAGAGATGCACGTGTGGATGACCTTGACCACATGATGAGAGACGTATACCGCCAGCAGTTCGGGCGGTACTACGATCCCAACTTCTCTCCATTTCCACCACTGCTTCCACCGCAGTGACGCCTTGCATGATCGACAGCTTTAGCCGCTCCACCACCGTTTTGTGAGTTCTTTTTCTTTCTTTCTTTTCTTCTTTTTCTTTTCTTTGAACATTAGGGACAATGTTTGTTCCAAGTATGGGGTGGGGTGTGACTAATTGTTGTAATAACTTTTACTCACTTTTGTATGCTTCTATTAAGACTATCTTGCATGTTTCATTCTATTGTTACACGTTTCATTATTGCATTGCATGAAAAAGAATTTGAAAAACCCATAAAAATTGAAAAATTTTGAAAATTTTGTGCTTCTAAGGATAGAGATGATTTCTATGATAATCACCACTTGTGAATTGAGTTTTGATGACAATCGCATGCTTAAACAAATAGTGAATTGAAAAGAAATTGAATGAGTTGATTATCCTTCTTTTGCAAATTTCATAATGTGATGAATGTTACTTAAATCATGTTGAGGAATTAAGGTTGAAATCACATATTTAAGTTCTTATGCTTATTTTTGAGATGATTAAGGCAATTCGATTTTCTTTCTTCTTTCTTTGATCATTTAGCCCCTCATTGAAATAATGACCTCCTTTATCTATCCGGGAATTTGGAGGAGTTGAATGAAAAAGGCATGTTTGATGTGGGAGGGCCATGAAAGCAATACTTTGCATTCAAAGGAATAGAAAGAAATTATAGGTTTGGGGAAGTCAATCATGATGATGAGTAACTCGGCACCATTCACATAGCCGGGTGTTTGTGTCTTGCCAAAGTCGGATTGAGCGATATTCCTAGCGGATTATGGTATGTGCGCTAAGGGTTTGAGGCATCTCATAAAAATTGAGAAACGCCAATCTCCTAGGCTTCGGTTTTTGTGCACCTCTATCCATAACTCCAAAAGTAAAGTCGAAAAATGAAAAGAAAGAGCGAAGCTCTAAGTTGAAAGTGCTACGGAAACCGCAAGAGAAGAAGAAAAGAGTAGTTATCCACTTTCCCGGATTCATGCACCACATTCCTTAAAGTTTTCCTTCCCTTTCCACATTCTAGACCTTGTTTGAAAGCCCTTAAGATCAAAAGAATGTTATATGGCTTGGTGATCTAAATTGAAGTTTCTTATGATTGATTTTGATAATGTTTGAAGGTTATGATGTTTACATGGAAGTTTAATTAATTCATGAGCTTTCTTTACTCTTTACTCTTTGATTAAGTGTATGAAAGTCTTATAAGCAAATGAAGCAAGATTTGAGAATGATCTATTGATTAGAAGGCACATTCATCCAAAAGAAGTTTTGCTTTGAGAAGGTACACATATTTCATCCTAACTTGAGTTTTAAAGCTTTGAAAGACCTTGCTTAGGGACAAGCAAGTGGCAAGTATGAGGTTATTTGTTAGCATGAAATATTGTGATATTTTAGGCACGTTTTCTAAGTGTATTTCATCCATATTGGTAGTCATTGATTAAGCATTGAAGTATTTGTGAGTTAGTTTGTCTATTTTGTCGATATAGAGGTCTACATAAGCTTTGTGTTATTTGTAGGCGATTAAGAGCTAATTCCGAATGGATTGAGAGAGAATGGAGTTTGATTGAGCATGTCCAAGGATTGAGGACATCTCTAGGAGCTAAGGATGGTGCTAACTTGAAGAATAGCACGAGGATGAGGAAAATTAAGATCTACCTCTAAACCACGCTCTAAAATACGGCCATACTAGATTCCACGTTCAAGTCCACGGCCGTGGAACCTTGGCAAGAGAAGCGTGGTGCATTCCAGCAACTTACACGGCCGTGCAGGGTTGTGAGAAACCGTGACCACATTCCACGCTCTAAATTACGGGCGTGGAACCCTTCCACGACCGTGATCTTGGCGATCTTTTAACGCATACTTTGAAGTCACGATCTTCTACGCAATGGGCCGGGCCAATATTTTATCTTACCCTATAAAAGGACGGAAGAAGAGAGAATCCGTCACCTCTGCTTAGGCTCACCTTCGCTTACACTTCGGCTTACCCTAGTTTTACGCTTTTGCGGAGATCGTGATTGAGAGATTTGCGCTTTGCTATTGAGATTTCCGGATTGACGGAAGAGTTGAAGATTTGAAAGATTGTTCGTAAAGAGATTACGCTTCATCTTTAGGTTTGATTAGAAGACGGATTGACATCCCTTTTTTCGTTCTTATCTAAGATTGTGATTGTTTGTGTTATTCTGAATCTACTTGCATCATTGTTCTTGACTTGTGGATTTGAGATTGGTTTGAAGGTTATTAAAGGTTTTCGGAAGTTTTCATCTTTCATTCTTTTAAACCTTGAATTTGATATCAATATGACTGTTGTTGGCTAAAACCCATTAGCAATTCTAAGATGAAGGGTTGATAGTTGTGGCTTAGATGATGATAGATCGATCGTAAACAGATTGGACCCTGAGAGTTAGAGAGAATCGCCGACGAACCTAATCCACGGTCTGTTCTTGAGCTTCCACGGCCGTGGAACTCAAGAACTACCCGTGATTTTGTGTCAGTCTAGGAAATTGCTTTTACTTTAATCCAAAGTTAAAGATTTTCTTTAACTTAGTCTTGGCTTGCCTTTTCTAGGTGGTAGTGAAGCCTCAACAACCTCTACCTTGATTTCGAGTGTCATAACCTTAATCGGTTTAGTTAGTCTTGATCCTTGGATTATAAGTTTGGGTATTTGACGTTAATTCTTGCCTTTAGATCTTTTCTATATTGAAGCCTCAACAACCTTTATAGAGAGTGTCTTTTAGGTGGGTCATATAAGGTTTTTGGAACTTCACCGTACGATTACCTTACATTCGTATACCTTTGCATACCTCAACTCTGTCCTTATATCTTTAGTATATCTTGAATCGATTGCCACAACTGAATTCATGGATCTTTAGGATTGTTGTTTTCCCAATAATTTGAAAAGCTTCATATATTTACTTGCTTGATAATCTATAACTGGATTTAACCCCCCAAATCCCTGTGTTCGATACTCTGAAATTCTTACTTAACTACGTCGATCCGTACACTGCGGGTTCGCTTGCTTGATTTCTAGTTTTATAAATTTAAAGCTTATTTGCACGCACGCTAAGTGGCGAACAGAAGAGTGAGAATTTCAGCCCCCCTTTTATACCCTTTTCTGGAACTGCTGGTCTCGACTGGACCGAGGTGGTACGGACCGAGGTGGATCTTCAAAAACCCTAGTCGCCTTGGTTGCTCAAGAATCATCTCGGTCGAGGTGCTTTGACAACAACCGAGATGTGCCTCAGTCAAACTCCGTCTCCTCAAATTCTCAAACTTCTGTCCTTCCAGTTATGCTCCTGGTTTGTACTCCGTCCTTAGATGTCACCTGTTATCTGTCTAGGACGCCAAAAACAAAACAAAGCAAAGCAAAAGCAAACTATCTAAGATAGACTAGAAAAAGGGAAAAGAAAGCAATACCTTGGGTTGCCTCCCAAGAAGCGCTTGATTTAAGGTCGCTAGCTGGACCAAACGACATCTCTATACGTGATGGTAGGTGCCCTCACCCCATACTTCACCTCCATTGTGGGGTGAAGTAAGTAGTCTATCAAACCCTCCAACAAGTATAAGTGCTCATCAGGGAATGAATCGTCTATGGGTGGGTCGTCCTTCTCGCGTGAAGATGCAGGTAGCCGGCTAAGGTGATCCGCAACAGAATTTTCGGATCCCTTCTTATCGCAGATCTCTAAGTCAAACTCTTGAAGCAAGAGAATCTATCGAATAAGGCGTGGCTTGGCAACTTTCTTAGCAAGCAAGTCACGGATGGCTGCATGGTCGGTGTAGACAATGACTTTCGCCCGTACTAAGTAGGAACGAAACTTCTCGAAAGCATATACAACCGCCAATAACTCCTTCTTGGTGGTAGCGTAGTTGTGCTGGGCTACATCTAGCGTCTTGCTAACATAGTAACTGGCGGTGGTCCGGCCATCCTTCTTCTGTCCAAGCACCGCTCCTACGGCTACATCACTAGCATCACACATGATCTCAAAGGGCAAGGTCCAATCCGGATATTGGATAATGGGAGCGGAGATCAATGCTTCCTTAATCTTGTAAAATGCATCAAGACACTCCTGCGAAAACTCAAAAACAACATCTTTATTCAAGAGGGTAGTTAGAGGTTTAGAAATCTTAGAGAAGTCCTTGATGAATCTCCTGTAGAAACCTGCATGCCCGAGAAAACTCCTCACACCTTTAACAGAACAAGGGGGAGGGAGTTTCTCAATAGTCTCGATCTTAGCACGATCGACCTCAATACCTCGATTAGAAGCGAGGTGTCCTAGCACAATGCCTTCATTAACCATAAAATGACACTTCTCCTAATTCAAAACAAGATTAGTGTCCTCATATCTTTGTAGCACTAGAGAAAGGTTAGATAGGCAATCATCAAAAGAGGAACCATATACTGAAAAATCATCCATAAATACCTCCATGATCTCCTCTATATACTCAGAAAAGATAGCCATCATGCATCGCTGGAAGGTAGCGGGTGCATTGCATAATCCAAATGGCATCCTCCTATAAGCAAATGTCCCCCATGGACAAGTGAAAGTGGTCTTCTCCTGATCATCTGGATGGATAGGAATCTGGAAGAATCCACTATAGCCGTCTAAATAGAAGAAGTGTGAATGTTGGGCCAACCGTTCGAGCATTTGATCAATGAAGGGAAGTGGAAAATGGTCCTTCCGAGTGGCCATGTTCAACTTCCTATAATCAATGCAAACCCTCCAGCCCGTGACGGTCCTGGTTGGGATTAACTCGTTGTTCTTATTCGTCACAACGGTCATCCCTCCTTTCTTCGGAACTACATGCACCGGGCTAACCCATTTGCTGTCCGAGATAGGATATATGATACCTGCATCCAACAACTTAAGAATTTCCTTCTTCACAACCTCTTTCATGATCGGATTTAACCGTCTTTGAGGTTCCCGTGAAGTCTTATGATCATCCTCCATTAGAATTCTATGCATGCAAAAAGAAGGCTTAATGCCAATAAGATCATCTATAGTATAACCCAAAGCCTTTTGATGCTTTCTCAGGACATGCATTAGTTTAGACAATTCAGATTCGGAGAGGGAAGCACTAACAATAACGGGATAAGTGGATTCCGGTCCAAGAAAGACATACCTCAAGTGATTTGGGAGTTGTTTAAGCTCCACAACTGGGGGTGCTTTCTGAGGGGAATCCTGGCTTCCTCCTTCCAGTGGAGTAGATCCAGAAACTGGACTTTCGGAAGTCTCAGTTGAAGTCGTCTCGCCTTTGACCTCGGTCGAGGCGCAGAGGCGTTGACCGAGATGTTCTTTAGTCGCCCCGCCTGGTCCAGGAAGTGCCTCTGTCGAGGTACTGTAACTGGAACCGAAACTGGAGATCTTCGTCTCCGGGATTAGCTTCTCAGTTTTAGCTCCTGGATATTCCTCCAGTGCCTTTAAGCTCTGTATATCTACATCACAAGAAGCATCTATACCTTCCTCCATTAAATTGAAACTAATAACTTTCTCAAGTAGATTTTTAATAAGGATAGAGCTCACCAATTCTCTTGATTCTTCTTCATCATAGATGTTGAAGATATCATCGCCTAGCTGCTCTCCCTTCATGGCCGCAAGTAATGCGAACTCCACTTCATCTCCGCCGATGTTGAATTTCAACTTGGCGTTCTTACAATCCACGTTGCAACCCGAAGTTGCTAGAAATGGCCTCCCGAGAATGATAGGAACAGGATAATCTGCGGAAATATCAAGTACTACAAAGTCTATAGGTAGATAGAAGTTACCTAACTTAACCGGAACGTCTTCCAAAATGCCCACGGGATGGGTAATGGAGCGGTCCGCCATGTACAATCGAATCTTCACCGGCTCGGGCTCTCCAAGTCCAATCTTAACACATAGCTCCAGCGGAATGATGCTCACGCTGGCTCCTAGATCACGTAAGGCTTCACAAGTGACATCCCCAACTTGAATGTGAATGCAAAATGAGTCGGGATCTCTCAACTTTGGTGGCATCTTCTCCTTCATGATTTGAATAAGCTCTGAGGATTTAGATGTCATCCTTACTTCACCAAAATCTTCCAGTTTCCTCTTCCTTGATAAGACTTCTTTCAAGAACTTCCCATAGGCGGGCATCCCTAGAATAGCATCAAGGAAAGGAATGTTAATGTGTAGTTTATTCATCAAGCAAGGAACTTACCAAAGTGCTTGTCTAGATGTGCTCTAGCCCTTGACTGGGGGAATGGAAGTGGTGGTTTATATGCATGAGGTGGAACATAAACTTCAGTTTTCCCCTCCGCTTTCTGTGGCTCCACCTCGGTTGGCATCTCGGTCGAAGTGTTCTTCGACTGCACTTGGACCGAGGTGGTCTTCGTCGGTACTAGCACCGACCGAGGCACTAGATCTGCAGTCTTCAGTCCGCTCCTCGTTGTTACGGCCATAATCTGGCCCTTAGGGTTGCTTTCCGTCCTTGCTGGAAGCTTCCCTGGATCTCTTGGCGCTTCATTCGCCCTACTAGCAAGTTGTTGTTCAAAGGCCTTTTGGGCCTTCGAAAATGAAGTCATGGATGTCTCCATAGCACTAAGCTTGATCAAGATAGCCTCCAGCACCGCGTCTTTCTTTTCCGGCTGGGATGAACCTGATCCTTGCCCCTGGCTCTTTAATGGAGTAGAAGAAGAATAAGGGGAAGAGAGGAAAGGATTAGAGGTATCGTTAGTATTGGAGTTAGAATGATTGTTACTAGAATTTTGGTTGTTCGCCCTCCAATTATTGTTGTTGGATCCTCTATTGTTGTTGTTGTAGTTGTTGTTCCGGGAACCGTTGTTGTTGTTACGGTATCCATTGTTGTTATTCCTTGATCCTTGATCTTCCTTCTTGGTTTGAGCAACCAATAGTTCCTTCAATTGCTTCACGTCATTCTTCAAAGACGTGAGTTGATTGTTGGTAGGCGGAGCATCTTGAAAGTTAACTCTTTTAACTCCACCTTCCGCTCCTTGGTGGGTATATTTCTCTATATGCAAAGCTTGCTTCTCAATAAAGTCCCAAGATTTGTCAATCGCCATGTCCATAAAGGTACCGGCGGAAAGTAGTTGGAGGTTGAACTGGGTGCTTCCGTCCAGTCACTTGAAGTATATCTCCAACTACTCTATTTTTGGAATCTCATGATGTGGGCAATGCAAAAGAATGTCCTTAAATCTCTCCCATGACTTGGACAAGCTCTCCTTGTCCTTCATAATGAATGCATTAATCTTCCCTCTCATTTCAGCAGTCTTAGAGGGGGGAAAGAATTTAGTCAAGAATTCCGTAGTCATCTCCTCCCAAGTGCAGATTTTTCCTGGAGGAAGAGATTGATACCAAGTAAGAGCTCTATCATTTAAAGAAAAGTAAAAAGGTCTTAGCTTGTAGTTGTTATTTTCAATTCTTTAGGGTTTCAAGGTCTCCATCAAGATCTCATAGTTTTGAAGATGTTGATGCGGAGATTCCTTCTCTAGCCCTCCGAACTGGCATTGGCGAATCATGGAAAGAACTTGCGGTCTAAGTTCGTAGTCATGGTCCGCCGGATCTCCTAGGTTAACTCCCGGACGCCTCAGTTGTTGATTGGGGTCCATCCTTTGACCTAGGGTTTGTGGGATTCCTGCAAAAAGAGCGCCTCGGACTGGCATCCGAGGTGGAAGTACTTCGGCCGGGGCATCTGGTATTGGGACCTGCCTCGGTCGAGGGTCTTGAATTGGATCCTACATCGGTCGAGGATCAGGGACTGGGTCTTGCCTCGGTCGAAGTAGATACTGGTCTCGTAAGACTGCCATATCTGCTTCGATCGCTTCAGTCCTGGTGCGCGTTTCTTCTTTCTCCTGCCTCAGTTCTTCTCTGCTGAGGCGTAGCTGTTCTAATGCATCCTTAAATTCGGCCTCAAGATCGCGATTGTCTTGGTTGGCCATCTTCGCTTCTCTTAAGCGTCGTTTATAAGTCTTTTCTGGTTCGGGATCATAGGGAACGATTTCCTTCCCAGCGTGGGTTCTTCGCATAAACCTAAGAAAGAACCTGCGAAAGTCACTCAAGTAGAGTGGTTAGTAGACACGGGGGCAAGTGCCCCAAAAGCAAACCGCAACCGGCTCGGTCTAGACCAAGTCCCCGGCAACGGCGCCAAAAACTTGTTCGCTCCAAACGGTGTGTGCAAGCTTTAAATTTATAACCCTAGATGTAAGCTTAAAACAAGGATGCGAACCCGCAGTGTACGGGTCAATCGTAGTAAAAAGCAAGAAATTCCAACGGTCGATCATAGGGACTTAGTGAAACAAAGCAGGTATAGGTTTGTCAATGCAACTACTAACCACAAAAGTGATCAGAACAATCAAGGATGATAAAGAGTCAATTAAGGAAATATGCAATTCTAGGGATTAAAGCATCTAGTTGTGGTTCCAACTCAAGATCTAAAGATAAGCGGACAAAGCTAAGATTTTTGCATAGGGAAGGTGTTACTAAAGTGGAATAGATCACCTGGTAAGTCTCACTACTCACTAATCCCAAATCGTAACTCCTATTACCGGGTAAGTCTCAAGGACTTAAGATAAAGAACTATAACCTCAAACTAACACACCATCTAAGGGAATAGAATCAACCTTTACTGGGTAAGTCTCAGGCTAACTCACAAAGATGGAATGAAAGCACACTCAAACCCCAATAAAGAATAAACCTTTATTACCTAAACTTATGATCTTAGGTAAACAAACTAAGGAATTACCGGGTAAGTCTCATCCTAAGCTTGCATTGAACCAGGAAAGGTGTAATAAGAATAGGATTTGGCAAACTCTAACACTTAACTCTCAGTTTCGGATCAGATAAGTCACCTCGGTCAGCCAAATTCCACCCCGGCCGAGATGTTCATCGACTGAGCGAGATGCTTAGGGTTAAGGTAAAGACTCGAACTTTCAGGGTCCTACTGTGATTAAGATTATTCTATCATTGTTTTTCCCACAACCTTCAACCAATCACCCTAGAATCACACAAAGAGATTAGCCACTCATCATCATGAAAGTATCAATCAAATATATGGGAAGAAAGAGAATAATTGAACAAGAAAACCTTAAGAGAAAGGCTTCAATAACTGGATCAATTATAAAACCAACAAGCGTTCCTTGGATAGCAATCCAACAAGACAACAACAAAGAGAGCGGTGTATTAGGATGTAAGCAAGCTGTAGACTTTCTTCCTTCAACCTTCAAAAAGGTTCTTCAAATCTCCCAACTGGAGTATGGATGCAGCGGTGTATTAGGATGTAAGCAAGCTGTTCCGGGTGATAGCGGATGTCGGATTTGTGGGAAATCCGACTCTTTTTATAGGAAAATTACTCTCCAAAGTTAAGATAGCTTGGAAAGATCTCTCCCCATAAAAATAGGTAAAATATATGATCTAACATATCTTCTTCCTTCCAGGAACCCAACCCAAAAATATAAGATCCTCTTTCCAAAGATAAAAGATCTCAGCCAAGAATAAAATATTCTCGCCGCGTCCCAGGTGTTTGCCTCGGTCGAGTCGACTCCTCTGGATCACCTCGGTCGAGGTGACTCTGTAGTCAACCGAGGTGAATCATAACTGAATGTGAAATCTCTCAAATCTGGTCCAAAGTGAATCTCTAATCCATGGCTATGCTTCCTAGATCTTTCCTTAAGCTCCTGAATGTAGCTCCAATGACTCCATAGCTCATTTTGCTCCTTTTTGATGCAAAACGTGCCATTTTACTTATGATTACAACAAAACTAGGTGTAGACCTCGATTCCCGCAAAGGTAGATGAAACGATAATATAATCGCATAATATACATACAAACATGCAGATTATTGAAGATAAAACGTCTAAACAAACCCCAAAATATAGACAATAATTCATGCTATCACATATCATTTATGCGGGGCAACATGTACTTGTTCTTGATAGTCACGTTATTCAGCTCTTTGTAATCGATGCACAACCTCATCGATCCATCTTTCTTCCTCACAAATATTACCGATTCTCCATATAGAGAAACACTAGGACGTATGAAGCCCTTCTCAGCTAGTTCCTCCAACTGCTTCTTCAACCCTAGCAGCTCTACCAGTGTCATGCGGTAAGGGGGTTTCGAGATCGGTCTCGTATCCGGCTCTAACTCAATGCTAAAGTCAATACTCCTTTGTGGAGGTAACCCAAGCAAGTCATCACTGAACACCTCTGTGAACTCGCATACTACTGGAATCTCCTTTACCGTTGAACTCTTACGGTCCTTCATGGCATAACACTAAAAGGCGTCGCAAACCTGTGCTATCAGCCTCGCTCCTCGCACTACACTGGTGAATGTACTAGACTTTTCGAGGTCCCAACCTCGGAATATCTCCATATGGCCCTCCTCAGTAGTAACAATCACAGTCCTCCTGCCAATGTCTAGTACTGCTTCGTGTATAGCCATTCAATCCACCCCTAAGATGACGTCCTCATAAACTAGATGCATGACTAGGAAGTCTACCAACCAATCTCGATCTCCCAAATGAATGGGGCAGTCGTGAATCTCTCGGGACTGTCCGATCTTACCCCCATCTAGTAGCCTTACTACAAATGGTACTCCCTCTACTGTACCTAATGATAGTCTATTTATGTATGCATCAAATATAAAGGAGTGCGTAACACCCATATCAAACAGAGTTCTCACATGTTAGCCATGAATCCAAATAGTACATGTAATCGTTGGTGTTGCTGGCTGGTCAACACTCCTCAACTCAAACACTCGCGTCGGAACTCCTCTAGTATGAGTAGTACTACCACGGGCTCTGCCACTGTAACACCCCAATTCCGCGGGACTCGGAGTGTCACATTGTGCTAGGATCTCACAATGGATCCTGACCCTAGCTTGACAACAAGTTCACTGGACCTTACAACACGACACTGACTGATATAAAAACAAATACATAAAACTGTATAAACTGTACAACCAAAAGGTAAAACAACATAGCCGAGTATAAACAACAACATCCTCACACGGGAGGTAACTGAAGATCATCCTGACGCGGGAGGGAAAGGTAAACAAACCCAAAAGCCCATAAATTCCTATGTACGATAGGTCCTCGACCTACCACTCTACTAGATCACTCAGCAACACGCCGATCCTGTGGGGCATCTACAATATGGTAATAAACCATTAGCTAACCATACATATATAGAGTAATGCTAATGCATAAGCACAAACACAATATTGTAGGGATAAACATATCAACATGATATCACACATATACCCATTTAATCATCTTTATATACTAGTCATTCACTCAAGTCGTGTATATATATATATATATATATATATATATATATATATATATATATATATATATAAATGAAAGTATGTGACAGGAGGACCGATACATCCCCGCCTCTGAGTGCTATATCCATATGTACGAGTATCGGTCACACAATCCGTGTACCCTATGGGAGTGGATTGCGCCCTTCCTGTAAACCAGTCTGTCCTAACGTCAGAGAACCTCCCAGACTCCACTATGGGATGAAAGGGAAAGGTTATCACATCCACCCAGTGGGGTTGTCAATAAAATATAGGTCGGTATAAACGACAACTCATGCTATCATAGCAAACATATAAAGCACACACCACTCATGCAAACACTCAATATAAGGATTGTAGCTAAGTAAGTCCTACGGACTTACCTCAAGCTCATACAAAGATTAACCAGAAGCAACCTCCAATCCTGAGAGAGGGGCATTGCTTAATAACAAGGCATAGAATGATATCAACCTCTATTCATCAAAGGGGTCACACCCAGACCCAAAGGGATCCACACTCAACCTCAAAACCTCAACCAAAGTCCTTAAATCCGTACAAGGCATAAACCGATCATAACCTCATCAAAACACAACCTCACACATCTAGCATAATCCTATACACTCACACTAGGAAAGGAGGGAACAAAGGACATCCTAAGGTAAGCCTAGAAGCAACACACACCTGCAAAACCAAGAGAAGAACCTAGCTGATGTAGGTGGGCGCAGGGGCGGATCACAGGTGGCGCAGAGACGGGTCCTGACCAGCGATGGGGCGGCTGCAAGGTGGCGCAGGGGCGGGTGAACAATAGAGGCACCACTTCAGCCCTTTCTTCACTTCTTCCTTCGATCCTTTTACACCTTCTTCACTCCAAAATCAACATACATACATAACATACATATATATACATCAACACAAGCCAAACAAGGTTGGAACAAGATCCAAACCTAAAGAATCTAAGCTAGACTAAGGAAAGGGGAGAAAAGATGAAGAAAAGAAGAAAGAAAGGAAGGAAGCCATGAAAGCTTACCAAGCTGAACTTCCAGAGATCAAACATAGCAACACCACAACCTCAAGCTGGCTCAACAAGGCACATCAACATCATCATCAACAATCCACAAGCAAAGCTAAGCACAAGGCTCACAAAACTCAAAGAAGATCAAAGATGATCCAATGGAGAAGAGAGGATAAGAAGATGTATGTAGGAGAGAGATGAAGCAGGAAAGAGATAACCCCCATCAAAAGAAAGAAGAAGAAGCTTATAAAGGGGTGAAAAGAGTAAAGCACGGGTCAAAGGGTCAAAGAAAACGGCTGCAGCACACAAAGCCACAGGGGCGGCCCAGGCAAACCGCAGGGGCGCCTACTGGGTCACGCAGGGGCGGATCAGGCCAAATCTGGGTCCTCAGCTCACTCTCTCAGCAACTCAGCAACTAGGCTCTTACAACCACGACCTCTTGTATGGAACTCTGTGGGGGAAGATGTCATGGGGAACGATATTGTTGTTGCTGACTCAAAGGCCGATACTATGGAGGCCTCTGCCCACTCCCCGGAATACTTGTAGGGGAAGAACCCTACTACGATGGAACTCTGTCCTGGCAGCAAAATGTAGCTCGGTGTTTTGGATTGTGACAGTGAAACATGTCATTAGCGGCTTCTTACAGTTCATCCAGATGTGCTCGTGACTACAATAGTTGTAACACTGCCGCTCTCTACCTGAAGCTTGGACTATAGTAGGGTAGCTAGGTCGTCCATGAGTTTGTCCTCACCCATAACAAGATGCTCCTGTACCACCTTTAGTTTTTCCTCTCCTATGCCGTTTTTCCGACCCACATGACTGAACAACTCTCCTAGGGCATGGTATGTCCCTCTCGTATGTTGAAGCCCTATCCTTGTAATGTAGAAGACTCTCACAATGGAATCCCGAAAGATATGAGCGGATGCTCTCTCTCTCTCTCTCTCTCAGCCGGTCCGAGTAGTGCTAACTCGTCCCAGAACCTTTTGATCGCCTTTGCAATGGGTACATCCTCGAATCCTGCCTCTAAAAAGTCATGTAGTCTCTCTCTCAGTGCGGTAAAACATAACTGCTCTTGGATAAGGCTTATCATCTGCTGAAATCCGGTCACTCTGTTGCAAACCGTCCTCCACCAGTAATGTTCCCGCTCTCTAAACAGAGTTTGCACCGGCTCAACTGTCCGATCCTCTAGGCAGCGGATCGAATCCAAGGCAGTCTCCATGTGGCCTGACTAGTGATCCACCTCTAGCCCTGGCTTCCCATCAAATGGGGATACTCTAGAATGGTTGAAGGTCTTCAACCATGTGGGCAACATCGGCACCCTTGGCTCATTCCGAGCCTTGACTTCTCAGCCACTCTCTCCGGTGCTGCTGGCACCCAAGCGACTCTCAGCGATACCTCAGCAGATCTCATAGGTATCGGAGGATCTGGAGCAAATCCCTCTATCCTAGCTACATCTACCATCCGCCGGACATACTCCCTAAACTCGGTTGCTCCTATCGAAACACGACCCAACTCAGCTGATTGTGCTCTCTATGGTCCTAATCTAGAAATAGTCTCATTCCCTACTTCCGGAACCATACTCTCAATAACTTCTTCAACTCTAGCCTCTTCCAAACTCGCTACAGGTAGATCCTCTCTAGGAACTCGAACTCGACCCCGACCTCTGACTAGCGGAGGTCTTCCTCCGTGGCCACGACCTCTCATAGTAGGAATCCTATCGCCCCTACCTCTTCTGTAACGTCTCAGTTTTAAGCGCGTATGTGATATTTTTTTTATTTTTTTTTTCCCGGCCCTTTTTGATATTTTTATATCTTGAGTATGTTTTACGAGTATTTTACGTCGTAAAATTTAATTTTTACGGATATATATATTTATAGTGATATATTATCGGTATTTTAAGTATTATTGGAATCTCGTAATTTTAATTACGAGATTCAATTATACGTCACAAAGTATATTTTGTGAGTTTAAGTTTATGTACTAGAATTACATTTTTTTTTCTTTCCGTACATTTATTCTTTTTCGGAAAAGTTTTTCGATCCGAAATTTCCGTTTCGATCAAGTTTATTTTGTCTTTTCCTTTACTTTTCTTTTTTTTTTCCTTCTTTTATTTCGTTTCCCTTTTTTTATATATTCTTCTCTCTACCGGCTGGTGAGCCGTCTCCTTCACCCGACCCCTCAACTTCACCATTGCTTCACTCCTCCCTCACGCTACCCTGATATCCATCTGTCCATTGCATCACCTCACACCACACCACACCTCCCCTCCCCTGCATTACTCCCCAACAACCTTCATCTCTTTCTCTCTGTCAAGCTGCTGGCCTCCACTCGACACTCTAGCCCACCGAAGCTCTCTTCCCCTATGTGTATCGATCGAACCAAGTGCAGCCTCCCTTGAGCCATTATTCCTCTCCCCACCTCAGTGCAGCCACCATCGATCTCTCTCTCAGCCTCTTCATTCTCCCCCTACACACACAGACCGCCGGATCGAAGGAGAGCGCTCCCCACTGCCTTTGCCACCTGCGCAACCTCTCCTCTGTCACGTTCGAAATGGACCGCCGCCCCGCCACCGCTGCCGTTGAAGCAGCCTCGCTTTGGCCGTTGAAGAGCAACGCCGTCGAGACGCCACCCCCATGCCTCGCCTCGCCCTTTGGAACCGGCAACCACGCCGCCGGAAGGTGCCCTGCCTTCGCCCCTGCGCAGCCCAATGATGCCTCCTCCTCTCTTTCGCTTGCGGCAGGATGAATGTACAGAAACCCTATTATACCTTATTTCATATCGGGCCCCTTCTTTTTGGTATAATTGCAGTTTGGACCCTGTTGATTTAAATAACTACAGATTATACACATAACTTTATAATAATTGCAGTTTTGACCCATATTTCCGGAGTGTTGCATTTATGCCCTATGTTGCGTAAATTTCAGAAAATGCCCCAAGGCTTAATTAAGGATGATGACCCTTATTTAATAAATTGTATGATTTGTCCTAGGAAAACGTGTTTACGGGTTTTAAACTTGGATTTTTCTTCGAGTTTTATCCTTATATTTATATACTATATATGTTGTCCTTTGTTGGATTAAATTCGATTTATGGCTCAAGGTATCAATTGCGGTTTTACGACCAAGTTCCTAGAAATTCATATTTTAACCGGAATGGTTTTTGCGGGATTTAACGTGGCCTTTTGAAACCGGGATGTTTTCTTAGAATTATATATATTATATATCTTCCGATCAAATTTAGCGTACGAGCTAAATTTGTCTAATTTGGTGTTAGGTTTGGAAGCGTCCCGATAAAGACCTAACGAGTCCAAGTCGACATCCATAGATCGTCTTCCGTCTTTTGACGTCGTGTGAGTTACCTTTTCCCTCGATCTAGTTATGTTTAGTATTAGTATCATGTTAGGATGGATCTAGCATAACTTAGTGGAAATGCCAAGTAGTGGCCTTGAACCATATATAGATGTTGGATGATTATGAGTATTGTGATGTTTCAGTACGATCATAGGATGATCTTCGGGATTAGGAGTTGGACCTATCATGCTAGAGTTGTGACCTCGTATAGGTTTGGGAGACTAGAAGCCCAAGGGCTTCTAGCTTGTTGGATAGTTATTGATTGCGTGCCTTGCTTGATCAAGCGTTGAGTGTCTTCCTGCGGGAACT
Source organism: Fagopyrum homotropicum (assembly GCA_033239125.1). Lineage (NCBI taxonomy): Eukaryota > Viridiplantae > Streptophyta > Magnoliopsida > Caryophyllales > Polygonaceae > Fagopyrum > Fagopyrum homotropicum. The sequence goes on along the minus strand of BSWB01000007.1, from coordinate 23,342,950 downwards.
GAGTATTGGATTTAGCGGGTTTAGCTTTGGGACAGGTAAGTCTCCGGACTTACTTAGCTCGTATTCTCTGTATTAGTTTCGATGCGTGTTTGGTGGTGTGTGTTTATTGTTTATGTTATAACATCTAAACTTGTAATAGGATCACCGACTTTATATGTGTATATTTGGCCCAAGTGTATGATAACGGGCGGTGACCGCTTGTCCAGTCCAAAATGGGGATGACTGGGAGGTGCCTTGCGACCAGCCCAACGGGTGATGCTGATCCGCATCAAGTACAAACCCGTATGGTGAAAGGGGACAAGGGCGAGATCGTTAAGATTCTCGTGTCACAAAAAAAGTTGATTAGAACGGGATATGACCTAATGATAAAAAAGATAATAAACTAGCTTGTGTGTTTATGATACCTTATGTGTGTGTGTGTGTGCCAATACCATGATTCTAATGCCTTGAATGCTAGCTAACGGTTTTTTACCGATATTGTTGTAGTTGCCTTGCAGGTTAGGGACGCGGCCGAGAGATCCGGAAGAGTGGACAGCCGGGATCCGTACATTTTTAGGATGAGTTTTGGGGGTTGTATTTATGTATTGTTTATGGTATTATGTATGTCGCGTGTATGGTGTTTGCCTTTGGAGTTGTATCTCGGCTGGAGTCTTTCGTTGTTTTCTTTTGGGGTTCACATCATTGCATTAAAATGAATTTCGGTTTTGCCTTTATTTGTGTCTTGTTGTAAGATCCGGTGAAGCTGTTGTCAGGCTAAGGGTCGGGACCCATTATGAGGTCTCCGCCCGTATCATCCCGAGTCCCGCGGATTCGGGGTGTTACAAAGTGGTATCAGAGCCTAGGTTGACAACAATGGCACTCGCAATTTTCTAAAGGCCGAATGGAGGGAAACGGAACCCTCAAGGGTTCCGAGTTTTAAAATAAATTTTGTTTTCAAAATCATGAGCATAGTCAGTTGGGGTAGAATGTACGGATCACCACTCCTTCCGCGGATCTCGGCAGCTTAGTTTAATTGATTTTAGTATATATATAGATATGTGTATATATGTAGATATGTATCGTGGACCTAGGATGTTGTTGGACTATTAGTATATATGGATTATAGTTATGCATGATAGACTTGTTATGTGAAAATGGTGGCATGATTTTTATATTGATATGAGTTTGTACATGTGGCATGATGATATCATATAAGTGTTGGGACCTTTTTTTTTTATTGTAATAGTTTTGCTTGGATGTGATATGGTGGTTATAACAATGTGGACATAGGATTATATAGTCATATACATATACTAGGATATTGATAACACGATTTATGACTTAGGTTTAGGTAATCATTTAGATAGATTTCTCACTCATTCATGCACGGTTTAGCACTAATTCACAACGTTTGCACTCAAATCACGTATTTTGTCGAGATAGACGTCTACACGGACTTGTGCGTTGCTTTGTAAGTATTTCGGGGGTCTTTTGGACATTAACCGATACATTAGAGGGCAAAGCCTCATGATGGTACACATTCAAAGCTTTGGAGGAGCATAAATGGAGCAACTCATGGCTAAACGATGATAACATGTCTCTGCTGAAGAAAATCGGACCAGCTAGCAGATAAATCGGCCGATTTAATCTACTGGGTCGATTTTTGGACCTTTGACAGCTTAAGCCACGTGTCCCACGATCTCTTGTCCGGCCTTGCCCTTGGTGGAGAATATAAGTGGTCCTGCAGGTTGTTGCTGAGCATCTCTCCTCTCCCACACTCTCATTCACAGCTCACCAATTGGGGGCAAAAGATTGGAGGAGAAGAAAAACTCTCAAGGATTGAAGGAAGAAGAAGAACACCATTCTAGGAGGGAAAGTGAGGTTTTGAGTGATTTTTAGAGTTTTGAGATTGAAGAACTATTGCAAGGGTTGTTAGGAACGTTTTGGATAGAGTTTGTAAGTCTTGCTACAACTTAGATTCAATTGAGATTTATTGATTTTTCTTGCTTATCTTTCATTATCCATCTATGAACACCATATATGCTTGTTTGATGATTTTGGATCTTGATATGCATACTATTGGCTAGTTTATTGTGATTCTGGAGTGATGGATTGATGGTTATGGTTTGGGTGATGATAGGATGGACTTATATGTTAGTTTAGGATGAACGGATTGAACCAAACCTTAACCAGAGAGGAAAATCGACCTGTTCTACAGGTAAATCGGCCGATTTCCCTATGATCCACCCGATTTCCTTCTCTGTTGCTCTTTGAATGATGAATCTGTATGATTGGGGTGTTAGGTTGTTAAATCCTAGTGTTTATTAAGCCTAATTTAGCTTAGGATCACCTAATGCTATCAACCTAAGTGAAGGAAGAGATCTACCCGATGATTCCCGATCTTAGATACCTTAGAAGATGAATTCTAGGTAGTAGTGAGCCTCATAAGCCGCTATTGGATCGAGTGTGCTAGGATTATTGCTTGAGATTTCCCTATTTCGAGACTTACCCGGTAAGGAGAGGGTTACCCCTTAAGTAGTGTCCGGTTTGTGTAGAATTCCCAACTTTACCTCCTTGAGACCTACCCGGTAATAGGAGTTTGATGCGGGATTAGTGAAGTGAGAGACCTACCCGGTAATTGCTTCCATTAGTGAAACATTCTTTCCCCAACACCGCAGCTTGTCCTTAGAATCCTTAGAACCTTGAGTCCAATGCCATAACCGGAAATCTTGACCTCTAGAATCCACTTTTCTCTCTTGATCATATATTTTGTGCTTTGTGTTACTTGTTCGTTTGCTAGCTTGAGTTGTTAGTTGTTTTATTATCTTGCTTGACTTGTGATCTTTGTTTGATCACCACAAAAACCAACAAAAACATTGTGTTTTTCCATTTTCTTTGTTTCTCAATCTTATCTTAGTCTAGATTCACACTATCTTTGATCATTGTTTGACTCGATTTCACCTTAGTCTTTGTGTTCGACCTCGGAATACTATCCCTACTACAAACGTCCCGTACACTGCGGGTTCGCTAGGAGTTAGGATAAATATAACGAGTATAAATTTAAAGCTTATTGCGTACACATATCACACACGATCTTAGCGTAACAGATATATAGTAGCATATGGTTTTTGGACCTTATAATTATGATGATAGAAAGCTATCATCGCCGCTTGGATGACGTCGTTTGGCTCGGGATAGTTTATATATGAGGATGAGTATGCTCAAGTACCGAGTTGAGTATCACGTTTTGGACAAACACCTTGGTGTTTCTCGGACTCCTTTAAGAGGATGTCGAAAAGGAGGAGAATAGATGATATAAACGAAGGACAAACAAGTGGAAGAGGACCTCGAGTCAGTTTAAGCAAAACTGAGAAGGAAGTTATACCAAAAAGGAAGCGGCAAGAAGATATGAGCGGTGGTTCCAAAGGAAGCAACGATTGAAGAACAATGAAGCAAATAGAGACAACGAACGTAGGATGTTTCCAAGTGCGGTGTCGAGGAACTAAAGATGCGAATCAAGTAAAGAAGACTACATTCTCGCTCAAGAATAAAAAGTGGCATTCTAAGTAAGACGAGTTTCCAATAGGCGCTCCTAAGTATGGGGGTCAAGATGAAAAGAGTGGTCAAACAATTGTGAAGGATTGACGAGAACCGAAAGTTAAGCTACGGACGTACCGGAGGGTGAAGTGGCGATCTTTGCAAGATTCTAAGCAGGTGACTTATTCAGAAATTTGAGAGTTACATGGAGGATCCCACGATAAAAGTTCACATAGTGGAATTACCATGGGGAGTCAATTGTTTTCCGTCATTGTGATGAGGCTAAGCAACGCTAAGAAGGTGGAAGTGTGTGTGGATGATGATCTTCGGGAGATGACAAATGCAATAAAGAGCCTTATCGGAAGATGAAGGATACCAACCAAGAGAAGAGCGAGTTGTTACTAACGATAGTGATGTTGGAGATATGCACTTATAAGATTTTATGAAGGACGGTTAAGCCTATGAAGTCGGTTCATATGACACGAAAGAGCTGGGAATGTGTAGTTATCTTACAAAAGTGGAAGGAGGAGAGGAGCGTAGTAGGAGCTAACGAAGTTGGAGGTAGAGTAAAAGAAGCTAGTGAAGTTTAAGGCGGAGTACCCCAAGAAGGTATTCTTCAGGAGTATGGTAACATGGAAGTGTGGTAGGAGGGTAAGTCGTTGATCTTGGAGAGGGTCATCAACAAGTTAATCGGTGACCACCAAAAATGCACAGGTGCGAGTTGTATACTGGTGAATCTAGGTGGGGAGAATAATCTAGGTGTGGGATCATGAATAAGGGTAACAAGAACTTGGAGTATTCATGGTGGTTGAATGTCGGCAATAAAAAGGTATATCAAGGGAAGTGCAAGTATCTTAATCAAGTAAAAATAAATAAAATTAGTATCGATTACAGCAAGTGTTAGTAACGTACGTGTGGGGAGGGATAGTAGCGATATGGTGCGACCTTCTTAGGTCATGGGGTTGTCATAGGGAAGAATGACACGGATCAGGGTAAAGGGAACTAGAAGGACAAAAAGGGAAGGGAGTCTTCTATGGTTATTGTACGTAAAGGGGAATACATAAATAGGATGCATGGTATGTTTGTTGTAATGAAATGGAGGGTATGTTTTCGCGAGCAAAATATGAGATAGATGTTTCAAACTCACATGGAAGAGACATGGTGGCTATGGCGTGAAAAGGGGGGACTTAGATTAGAGCAACGCTGCAAGCTTAGAGTTATGATGATTTGTGCTTGGTGAAGTTATGAGTGGATCTTTCAGTGATTTTGGTTGGGGAATTTTTCCTAAAGGCGTACTTGTACGGTTGGGAAGTTGTTATTGGAATACCAAGAGATGCATAAGGTGACCAATAAGAGAAAGAGAAAACTAAAGTTTTGAAGTTCGATGTTGTTTTGAGAGGTTCATGAAAGATTGAAACTAGAGCCTCTATAGTCGGTTTGACGCTACATAAGAAAATACAGTGTAAATTTCTAAGTCTACTTGAAGAAAGGATGTCTACGATGAAAGATGGTGTAGAATACGAAGAGATCCTTCCATATGTCGGGATGTCATAGAAAGCAAAGAAGATTGTATCGAGTTGGTATAAGGTATGATCGAGTGTTGTAGTTAAGACCTTTGTGACTTAACACATGCGCGAGATCAAAAGATGTTACTATCGTCATTCCTTTGGAGTGAGAAGAGGGATTAAACTGAAGTATTGCTTAACCAAGGCTTCAAGAGTCGGGAAATTAGAGCAAGTCTCTCGAGTTTTGTAGATGAAGGATCTTTGAAAGAGGACGGTGAACATAGTAGCTACAGAAGGAACAATACATGTGTTGAAGGTCGTCACCCTAACCGGTCGGGGTGGACCACTTGTCAAGCGTTAGGAGTAGGTGGTGTCGGTTATTACGATATGTTATGGGTAGAGAAAAGATAGAACGGATTCCAATGCATCGGAATGTGAATTTTACCGCTAAGATTGATTTGGGCTCAACTCCCATTTCTAAGGCGCGTACAAAAGACATCAATAAATGATACCCGTAAGGATACTCGAATTGAGGATGCAATAAAAAGAGCAATTGCAAGGACTCGTTGATAAAGGTTCACTAGAACTAATGCACTGCCATAGAGAACACCAAAAGTTATCTTGAACTCTTAATTTGAAGTTTATATTGAAATATATCTTAAACTCTTGATTTGAAGTTATTATGAGGACACCTGAATTGTTGTGGAAAAGACAGACAATTCTCTCCAATTGAACATCGATTACCGTGAGTTGAAGGACAGGTATTCCTTACAACGAATGGATGATCTACTCGATCGGTTACAAGGGTTGGTAGTCTCTTATGAGAATGATTTAATGTCTGATTGTCATCAATTGAGAACTCGAGTCTAGAATATTGCAAATATGGCATTCCGGACGAACCATAGTCACGACGAGTTGTAGAGATTCCATAGGGGGCTTACTAATGCCCGGATAAGATATTTTGGTCTACTCTCGAGAATAGAGAAGTTGTATGACCAATTGTCTTGAGATGACAACCCCCGAAGGATGTGAAAGAAGTTAGAAGTCTTCTTGGATGTGCTAATCATTACCGGAATTGTAGAGAGATTCTCCAAGTAACACCATCTATGACTAACATACTCTGGATGACAATGAAGCTTTGAGTGGGAAGAAAATTGACAGTGTAGTTGTTGAGAGTTAAGAGGAGGTTCATTGGTGCAACTGTTTTGGAATTTACTCGAGGCATGATGGGTTTGAAGTGTACAAATGATTCTCTAAATCAAGGTCTTGATTGAGTATTGAAGAATGATGTAATAGTAATAGCATACGTATTTTGTTAGTAGAAGTAGTATGAAGTAAAGTGCTCCCTTCGTTACATGGAATTGCAACAAGAATTGAGGAAACATAACATCAAAGTTTGGTTTGACAAGAACCAAATCCAACAGTGTAAATTGGAAGTTCGATCTTCTTCGATAGAGAAATCGAAGGAAAAATAATGGAAATATTGCGTTGAGAAAGACCCGAGAGGGAAGTTGAGTTCCGAGATATCGACCATTTGTTGAGATCTTAGCGCAAGTTGGGAACGTGGTTTACCGGTTGGCGTGGCCATCGAGAGTAGAGGGTGTTCACCCGGTATTTCATGGGTATCAGTCTAAGAAGTACAGGCATGACTCGAGATGTATTGTCAGTCTTGATGATTTTACTGGCAGACGAAGAACCAATGATGTTAATAGGAAGACGGAGGATAGTATCCTTAGTTGAGTTTTACACTGAGCTAGTAGCATCGATAGAATCGACGGGTTGGACTTAGTTCTTCCCTTAGTTTTGTTACGTGCAGGTGTGATGTTATATGCTGTTTGTGCCCCGTGCGGAAATGTGTTTTATGACCGGTTATATATATTACGAGGGTGGTTGGAGCACTTTGTGCATATAGATTAGAAGGTCTAAGTCTTCCTAGTAGTGTGCAAGCTTTAAATTTATATCCCAAGAAATATGCTTAAAACAAGGATGCGAACCCGTAGTGTATGGATCAATTATAGTAAAAGCAAGAATTCCGGGGTGTCGATCTCGGAGACTTAGGTGAAACAAAGCAAGTATAGGTTGTCAATGCAACTAATAACCACAAAAGCGATTAAAGCAATCAAAAGATGATAATAAGGTCAATTAAGGGAAATATGCAAATTTTAGGGATTAAAGCATCTAGTTGTGGTTCCAACTCAAGATCTCAAGATAAGCGGACAAAGCTGAGATTTTGCAAAGGGAAGGTGTTTCTAAAGTGGAATAGATTATCGGGTAAGTCTCACTACTCACTAATCCGAAACCTAAGCTCCTATTACCGGGTAAGTCTCAAGGTACTAAGGAAAGGAATTATAATCTCAAAGCAACACACCAACTAAGGGAATAGAATCAACCTTTACCGGGTAAGTCTCAGGCTTACTCAAAAAGGTGGGATGAAGGCACACTCAAACCCTAATAAAGGATAAACCTTTATTACCTACACTTATGATCATGGGTACACAAACAAAGGAATCACCGGGTAAGTCTCATCCTAGGCTTGCATTGAACCAGGAAAGGTGTAATAAGAATAGGATTTCGCAAACTCTAACACTTAACTCTCAGTTTCGGATAAGAAAAGGTCACCTCGGTCAGTCAATTTCCACCCCGGCAGAGATGTTCGTCGGATGAACGAGATACTCTAGGGTTAAGGTTAAAAACTCGAGCTTTCAAGGTCCTACTGGGATTAAGATTATTCTATCATTGTCTTTCCCACAACTTTCAGCCAATCACCCTAGAATTGCACAAGGAAATTAGCCACTCATCATCATGAAAGCAATAATTAAATATATGGGAAGGGAATGAATTTTTGAACACAAAAACCTTAAGAACAAGGCTTCAATAACTGAATCAAATATCAAACAAATCAACGTTCCTTAAAATCAAAAATCAATCAAAGACAACAAACCAAAGGGAATATAAGAAACCCTTACAAATCCCCTCAAAAGCTATCACAAAGTTATGAAACTTCCTTCCTTCAACCTTCAAACTTCTTTCAAACTTCCAAACTTCCTTCCTGACTGCAGCTGGGAGAATATTGTTGATCCAAAGATCCGAAGATCCGAAGATGGCTGAATTGTAGAAAATCCAACCCTTTATATAGGAGAATTATCTTCCAAAGATAATAATATCTTAAAAAGATAATTTCCTATAAAAATATATCCATATCTCTAAAATAGATCTCCCAAATATATAATTTTCCTTCCAGAACTCCAGGCCAAAAATATAAGATATCTTCCTTCCAAAAATAAAAGATCTCAGCCAAATAAAATATATCTCGCTGGCGCCCGGGTGTTCGCCTTGGTCGGGACGCTCCTGAAGATCACCTCGGTCGAGGTGACATTGTAGCTGACCGAGGTGAATCTCAGTTGAATGTGAAATCTCTCAAATCTGGTCCAAAGTAAATCTTCTTTGTTAATTCCATGTTTCTTGAGTTCTCTTTTAAGCTCCAGAATGTAGCTCCTATGACTCATTTGCTCCTTGGCTCCATTTCGATCCAAAATGTGCCATTTTACCTACGATTAAAACAAAACTTGGTGTAGACCTCAATTCCCGTAAAGGTAGATGAAACAACAATATAATCACATAATATACATCCATACATGCAGATTATAGAAGATAAAACGTCTAAACAAGTCCCAAAATATAGACTATAATACATGCTATCAAAATACCCCATACTTGTCCCTTGCTTGTCCCCAAACAAGTTCCAAATCTTAAGTACAAGATAGAATGGATTATAGGTCATAAAGATCAATGAAAAGTTTTTCAAAACATTTTAATGGTGTGCTCCGCTCATAGATCACTCTAAGAGAATGCTTCATGGTAATTAAAATCAAAATATGATCAAAACATTTTATAAATATAAGAAAGTTGTTCATCTTTGCATAAAATCATAGAATGCATAATAAATCATGATTATCAAAATCAATCAAGTATAATCTAATTTAAACCACCAAGTCAATCAACAAGCTCAATGTCTCAAGGGCTTTTTAAGAGAAGGTCAAGAAACGTGTGAGGGTGGGATGTATATAGGGAATGTGGTGCTAGAATCCGGGAAAAGGACCTTTACTTTATTTGCCTTGAACTTCAACATCTTCCACCAATAAGCTTTGCTTATTTACTTTTTTACTTTTTGGGATGCATGGATAGAGGTGCACAATAACCGAAGCCTAAGAGATCCGCAATCATCAATTTCTCGAGATGCCTCAAACCCTTGATGCACATACCATGATCCGTTAGGAATATCGCTCAATCCGACTTTGGCAAGACACAAATACCCGGTTATGTGAATGGTGCCGAGTTACTCATCATCATGATTGACTTCCCCAAACCTATTTGTTTCTTTCTAAACTTCCAGCCAACATCTCAACTTCACTTTCACTTGCTTCTCACTTGTTTGCTTCCGAATTCCCGGATAGGTAATGGGAGGCAAATATGTATATGAGGGGCTAAAGCATGATCAAGAAGAAGAAAAGAAGAGAATGAATTGCTTTAATCATCCCAGGAAGAATGTGATAGAACTCATCATGTGGTGTCAACCTTCAAATTCAACATAATTTTGATAAAAACAAGGTATTAAACATGCCAAAATTTAAAACAAAGCATTTAACAACTAAACATATCATAAAACCTTTCAAACATATAAGGATTTCAAAACCAATCTGCAAATAAAATCATCACTGAGGTCATATCCAGAAGAGAAGCACAAAAATCGTTTCGAAAATTCTTTCAGTTAAACCGCCTCGGTCGAGGTGTTCTAAGTCAACCGAGGTACTTGAACTCGTTTGGCAAGAATCATCCCGGTCAAGGTCATTTTTTTTTCTTAACCAGTTTTTGACGTTTTTCTCAATCAAATAACGTGTATGGATGCATGTAGTCTCAAATAAGCACATAGCGCATAAGAAAGATCATAAATAGAAAGTCATACAAGTCATACACATAATGTCAAATAAGGTACATCCAAATACCCCATACTTGGGACACATTGTGCCAATGGATCGAAATAAGTCTAAAAATAGAGTACTCACCGGACATAAGCTGGTTGCATAATAAATAAAGAAAAGAAGTCTCTGCAAGCTCTAATCCTAATCCGCTGGAGGTGGTGGTGGATACGGGACGAAGGGATGCTGGGATGAATCAAAAGGGTAACCCATGGTATGCTGGAACTGTATCTCCATCATCCGACGCTGGTAGTGTTGGCTCTCTCTCGTCTCCAACATATCCAAGGACAATGCGGCGTAAGAGTCGATCATCTGATCCGTCAGCTCATCAATTTGTCGATGAGTTATGGGATCCCTCTGCCTGCGGACTCTGCGCCTAGAAGGACGTGATGGTGCTGCAGCTGCCTCCTCCTCTGTAGCCTTGTCGTCTAAGTTGATAAGTAGCACAATGGGGCCGGTTGTGTTTGTCCCTGTCTCAATGGCAGCACCGCCATCATCATCCTCATCATCCTCCTGTACCTGAGCTGCTGCAACGTCTCTAGAATCCTCTATGTAAGGTATCCAAGCGGTGGACCAATATTGAGGATCGTAGACTGAGAACTAAGCTGACCACATGATACCCTGAGGGGCAGTCTACTCCCAAGGCATCGCCACATATGGTGTAGTGAGTCCACGAGGACCTAGAATCCTCCTCGTGCTCATCTCCATAAGTCCTAGTGGCTTCGCAGCCGCCACCAATTGACAAGCACTCAGATCTAGATCCATGACCGTCTCTATATGAGTCACCAGGCCGCCATAGCAAATATCTCCCTTCCTCTTAGCCTTGATCCGGTGCAGATCCTCAGCTAGCATCGCCCCAAAATCAGGCACTCCCCCAGTCACCATACAGAATAAACTGAGCAACTCTCCCTGTCTAATCTTCTGGGGCGTCTCAGTACGCGCCAGAAGGGTCTCACTAAAGATCCGGTGGGCTAGTCGGAAAGCAAGGTGGAAGATGATGCGCTCCCTGGAGTCTCCAGGTCTCCACCTATCAGCATGCTCTACAGCATGGGCAATTTGCCCCCAAAATTGTCGAGTTACGGCTCGAGAATGGAAGTCGGGAACTGTAGGGGTCGGGAAGCCAAAGATATCTCTCCGCTGGTCCATGGGAACGATGTAGTTCCGGTTCAGCAACCGGTACTTGTTGGCCTTCTGCTCAGGTAGGTGAGTAACAGAACTCACAAACTCTAAAGTGGGCTCGAGGTAGGCTGGAGCTCTAATCTCCATGAACTGATCCAGCCCTACCATGAAAACCATCCTCCTCAGATCATTAGCTACATGGAGGTAATCAAAAGCAGAAATATCCAAGAAACGCGGCACAATCACAAGGCGCGCGCATATGCGGTCAAAGTCAGCCTAGTGACGTTCGTGAATCACCGGAACGGAAGTTCGGGAAGAAGAAGAAGGTGGGGATCTACTGGGAGCATCGCTCAAAACTAACTACGAACAGAACGAGAACTCATTTTTTTTCCTGCTAACAGGTCACCTCGGTCGGTTTGACAGCCTCAAGAATCACCTCGGCCGAGACACAGCTCAACTGGACCGAGGTGAAAAACTGCTCGATCTCTACTCTCTGATTTTCAGTTTTTTCCCCCAATATCACTACCGATTGTTCCTATGGGGTACTTAAGCCTTTTTCAACATAAACCAATGGCAACCAAAGCCAAATCCGACTGAAATCAGCGAGAATAGGAAAGTTAGGGTTTTCGAACGTTTACCCCAGATTCATTCGATTGGAGGCGTTTTCGTTGCAGTTTCTTGCTTGCAATCTGATTCTCTAGCCCTTTCTTGCGAGATCGGAGCAAAAATCGTAGAAAACGATCGAAGAATGGGGAAACGAGGTGATTATACCGCCACGGTCGAGAGAGAGATGGGAGGGAAAGAGAGAGAAATTGTTCCCCTTTTATTCCCCTCACTGGATCTGACATCACCTCGGTCGAGGTGGTCCCAACTGGACCGAGTTGTCTGGACCGAGCTGTCTGGACCGATGTGGATCTTTGTCAGCCCTAGTCGCCTCGGTTGATCAAGAATCATCTCGGTCGAGGTGCTGTGACAACAACCGAGATGTGTCTCAGTCAAACTCTGTCTTCTCAATTTCTCGAACTTCTGTCCTTCCAGTGTTGCTCCTGAGTTGTAATCCTTCCTTAGAAAGTACCTGGTTTTTGTCTAGGATGCCAAAAACACAACAAAGAAAAGAAAAAGCAAAATATCTAAAGCTAGACTAGAAAAGGGAAAAGAAAGCAATACCTTGGGTTACCTCCCAAGAAGCGCTTGATTTAAGATCGCTAGCTGGACCGTACGGCATCCCTAAACAAGGTATAGTGATGCAATCTGTTACGCTCAGGATGTGTGTGATACGCAATAGGTTTTAAATTTATACTCGTTATATTTCTCCTAACTCCTAGCGAACCCGCAGTGTACGGGACGTTTGTAGTTGGGATAGTATTCCGAGGTCGAACACGAAGACTAAGGTGAAATCGAGTCAACAAGTGAGCATAGGTAGTGTGAATCTAGTCTAAGAAAAGATCAAGGAACAAAGAAATGAAAATCTCGGTATTTTTGGTTGGTTTTTGTGGTGATCAAGCAAAGATCACAAATCAAGCAAGATATCAAAACAAACTAACAACTCAAGATAGCAAGGTAAACAAGTAACACAAGCACAAAATATGTAATCAAAGAGAGGAAAGTGGATTCTAGAGGTCAAGATTTCCGGTTATGGCATTGGACTCAAGGTTCTAAGGATTCTAGGGACAAAGTTGCGGTGTTGGGAAAAGGTGTTTCACTAATGGAAGCAATTACCGGGTAGGTCTCTCACTTCTCTAATCCCGAATCAAACTCCTATTACCGGGTAGGTCTCAAGGGGCTAAAGTAGGGAATTCTACACAAACCGGACACTACTTAAGTGGCGAACCTCTCCTTACCGGGTAAGTCTCGGAAAAGTAAGTCTCAAGCAATAATCCTAGCACACTCAATCCAATAGCGGCTTCTGAGGCTCACTACTACCTAGTATTCATCATCTTAGGTATCTAAGATCGGGAATCATCGGGTAGATCTCTTCCCTCACTTAGGTTGATAGCATTAGGTGATCCTAAGCTAAATTAGGCTAAATAAACACTAGGATTTCAACACCCTAACACCCTAACATACAGATTCATCAATTAAAGAGCAATAGAGAGGAAAATCGGGTGGATCATGGCCAGATCGGCCGATTTGACTGAAGAACAGCCCGATTTTTCTCTCTGGAATGGGTTTCGTGCATACAAATCACCCTAAAATAACATATAAGTCCATCCTATCATCACCCAAGCCATAACCATCAATCCATCACTACAGAATCAAAATAAACTAGCCAATAATATGCATATCAAGATCCAAAATCATCACACAAGCATACATAGTTTTCATAGATGGATGATGAAAGATAAGCAAGTAAAACAATAAATCTCAGCTGAATCTAAGTTTTAGCAAGACTTACAACCCTTCAAATGAGGTTCCAAAACGTTCCTAACAATCCTTGCAATAGTTCTTCAATCAAAGACTCCAAAAATCACTCAAAATCACTCAAAACCTCACTATCACTCTTAGATTGGTTTTCTTCTTCTTCCTTCAATTTGAGAGAGTTTTTCTTCTTCTCTAAGTCTATCCCAAATGAAATGAGCTGTGAATGAGAATGTGGGGGAGGAGAGATGCTCAGCAATAGCTTGCAGGCCCACTTATATTCTCCACCAAGAGCAAGGCCGGATCAAGAGATCGTGGGACACGTGGCTTAAGCTGTTGAAGGCCTAAAAATCGACCTACTCAGGAAAATCGGCCGATTTTCCTGAGTGATGGTCCGATTTTCTTCAACAAAAGTATGCTAAGATCGTCTAGCCATGAGTTGCTCCATTGCTTGCACCAATAGTTGTCTTTGTGTCCTTTGTTGCTCCAATTATGCTCCTTCCAAGCTTTGGATGTATACCACCATGAGGCTTGACCCTCGAATGCATCGGTTAATGTCCAAAAGACCCCCGAAATACCTACAACACCGACAAAAGCTCGTGTAGACGTCTTTTCTAGGAATATGCACGAAATGAGTGTAAACGTCGTGAACTAGTGTCAAAACATGCATGAATAACGGAGAAAACTATCTAAATGTATGCCTATACTAACGTCATAAATCACGTTATCAAAATACCCCATAATTAAGATTTGCTCGTCCCCGAGCAAGATCCAACTATAGACTAAGAGATGACATGATTTATGCATGCAGAAAAACAACAAAATCTTTTTGGAATTGTGCTTCTAACATTGGATCACCTTCATAGTCATGTTTCATAGCAATAGATAAGCAATCATGCATCAAATGAGTGAAGGCATGGAAAGACAATTATACTTAACTAGAAAGCATGCATGAGAGATGAAAATGAAGAAGTCAAGATGATCATGAGTACATCCAATCTAGATCACTAAGTCTTACACACATGCACTTAGGTCACAAGGACTTTAGGAAAGAAGAGGTTAAGAAGTGTTGTGATTAGGTGGGAATTTTTAAGTCATGTGATGCTAATCCGGGAAAGGAACTAACTCCACAATTTCGTTTTTGCTCAACTTCCCAACAAGTGTATAATTTTCCCATCTTTTCTTTGTTTTCTTTTCTTTTTCACTCATTTTTTAGACAATGGCATTGGTGTACAAAAGCCGAAACCTTGGTGATTGGCCGTCCTCGGGCTTTTTTTATTTTTCGAGGTGCATCCACACTGGGCACACATACCAAAGCTCATTAGGACTATCGATTTATTTGACTTTGGCAAGGCACCAACACCCGATTATATGAAGTGTGCCGAGTTACTCGTCATTTAAACCAACGTCCCCAAACCTATATTTTTGTTCTACACTTTTCACAACAAATTCAGCACTTCATTCACAACATTCTTTCATCAACAACTCCACCCCACACTTGCTTTTCACACACTCAACACACTAGCATGCTCCTATTCCCGGATGGGTCAAAAGAGGTCAAATTTTTCATCAATTGAGGTGCTCAAACAACATGGTCAAGATGAGAAGTAGAGAAAGATGAATCGCCTTAATCACTCCTAAATGATGTGCAAGAACTAGCATGTAATTTTGACTTTCAATCCTCAATTCAATCAAGGCAAACATTCATGATTACAAATCATTCATGGGATTCAAGATAAGTACTTCAAGTCCACATATGCATTCATCTATTCAACACATAAGGCCATCCATAGCCAATTCACAAGACAATTTCATCATAAGGGTCATTCCCAAGCTTTAGAAGAACTAAAATTTTTTAAAATTTTCTGATATTTCTGATTTTTTTTGGATTTTTCGAAATATGTATGTACAATGCAAGACATAATGAAACATGTGACAATATTAAACTATCCTAGATGCTAATCATGCAAGTGATCATGAAAACCCCACCCCATACTTTGAAACACATTTTCCCTAATGTGTAAACTAAATAAAGAAGTGAAAGAGAGTCCTCACAATGTAAAATTGGTGATGCTTTGGTATTTCGGTTCACATCGAATGATGATAGTGGATGATCGATCAAGGATGGTAGAGAGCTCTTGATGTTCATTATGGTGTCGGAACCCGCGCTTGGCACCGCAAGCCATCCAAGTTCCACTTCCGCTCCACCCATGCTTGATTGGAGATCATCACTTTCCTTGACAGAAGGAAAAATCGCCCCAACTGCCCAGGAAATCGGCCGATCTGGCTGAAGAACAAGCCGATTTTTCTGGGTGATTTCCTCCTCGTCTATGTGCTTGGATTTTGTACCTTCAACAGTTCCATGAGGTTTTCACATGACCTCCAACATCTCATCACATATGACAATCAACAAGATCTAGCACCCAAAAACACAAAAGAAAAACAAAGCACACCAAAAGCAAAATCAAACAAAAACAAGAAAAATAAAAGGGAAAGACATGTACCAATCGGTTGCCTCCCATTAAGAGCTTCTTTAAGGTCATTAGCTTGACCAAATACAGGAGCGTGTCACTCAAGGTGAAGTGGGGCAATCACTTCCACCGGGGCTTCTGGGATGTACTTCTTCAAACGGTGCCCATTCACCTTGAAGTTACCACAATGATCTCCTCCTATCTCTACCGCTCCATGAGGAAAGACCTTCTTCACAACATAGGGACCCGTCCATCTTGACTTGAGCTTTCCGGGGAAAAGCCGCAGCCTCGAGTTGAAAAGAAGCACCAAGTCACCCTCATTCAATTCCTTTGGGATGAGGCGCTTGTCATGCCAACGCTTGGTCCTTTCCTTGTAGATCCGGGCATTCTCATAAGCATCCAACCGGATCTCCTCAAGGGCGTTCATGTCTAGCAACCGCTTCTCACCGGCCTCCTTGAGGTCAAAATTCAACCACCTTATAGCCCAATATGCTCTATGCTCCATTTCTACCGGAAGGTGGCAAGACTTGCCATAAACTAGCTTGTAAGGAGTGGTGCCAATTGGTGTCTTGAAAGCGGTTCTATATGCCCACAAAGCATCATCGAGCTTCATAGCCCAATCTTTTCTTGTTCTAGAAACCGTCTTTTCAAGGATTCCTTTTATCTCCCGGTTGGAGATCTCCACTTGGCCACTAGTTTGGGGATGGTAAGGTGTTGCCACCTTATGAGTCACCCCATACTTAGCCAAAAGTGCTCTAAAGTTCCTATTAGTGAAGTGCTTTCCTCCATCACTTATGATCACCCTTGGTGTTCCAAACCTAGGAAAGATCACTCGGTTGAAGAACCGCACCACCACCTTGGCATCATTTTTGGAAGAAGCGATTCCCTCCACCCATCTCGAAACATAATCTACCGCCAATAGGATGTAGAGGTTGCCACATGAAGAAGGGAATGGTCCCATGAAGTCCACACCCCACACATCAAATATCACCACCTCTTGTATGTTGTTCAAGGGCATTTCATTCCTCCTTGAGATGTTGCCCGTCCTTTGGCAAGCATCACAAGCTACCACACAGTTTTGCACATCCTTGAACAAACTTGGCCAAAAGAAGCCCGATTGCAACACCTTAGCACATGTCTTGTGTGAGCTAGCATGCCCTC
The DNA here is from genome assembly GCA_033239125.1 of Fagopyrum homotropicum. NCBI lineage: Eukaryota > Viridiplantae > Streptophyta > Magnoliopsida > Caryophyllales > Polygonaceae > Fagopyrum > Fagopyrum homotropicum. Next base: position 23,325,844 of record BSWB01000007.1, on the reverse strand, counting down.
CACATGGCAAGGAATGACAATGGCGGATCACACTCTCTACCTCATCCTCCGGTATGCATCTTTTAAAGACTCCATCCGGCCCTCTTTTGAACAAAAGCGGTTCACTCCAATAGTAGTGCCTCACATCTTTGAAGAACTTCTTCCTTTGGACATATGACAATCCAGGAGGCACTTCCTCGCACACTAGGTAGTTTACAATGTCGGCTTACCATGGCTCACTTCCTCTAGACACTTGGAACAAGCATTCTTCCACCATTTGCAATTTCTCATCCCGGAATGAGTCATCAATCGGGATGTCATCTCTATCAAGCTCTAATGGTGGGAGTCTACTAAGGTGATCCGCCACTGAATTTTCCGATCCCTTCTTGTCCTGGATCTCCAAATCAAACTCTTGAAGAAGAAGGATCCACCAATCAACCTAGGCTTGGCATCCTTCTTTGTAAGGAGATATTGGATCACAGCATGATCCGTATACACTATGACCTTCGCTCCAACAAGATATGAGCGGAACTTCTCAAATGCATACACCACCGCTAGCAACTCTTTCTCGGTTGTGGCATAGTTAAGTTGGGCATCATCTAGCGTCTTGCTAGCATAACAAATGGCATGTGTGCGCCCATCTTTCCTTTGCCCCAAAACAGCCCTAACGGCCACATCACTTGCATCACACATCACTTCAAATGGTAAGCTCCAATCCGGAGGTTGCATGATAGGTGCGGAAATCAAAGCATTCTTCAACCTACAAAATTCTTCAAGGCAATCTTTGTTGAAAACAAATTCAACATCCTTCATTAGTAGGTTAGTAAGAGGCTTTGAAATCTTAGAGAAATCTTTAATAAACCTCCGGTAAAAACCGGCATGCCCTAGAAAGCTTCTTACCCCCTTCACCGAGGTAGGTGGTGGCAACTTCTCTATCGTTTCAATCTTGGCCCTATCAACCTCAATGCCACGGTTGGACACCAAGTGTCCCAACACAATACCTTCACTTACCATGAAGTGGCATTTTTCCCAATTTAAGACAAGATTTGTCTCCTCACATCTCTTAAGAACCAAAGACAAGTTAGCTAGGCAATTATCAAAGGAAGATCCATAAACAGAAAAGTCATCCATAAACACCTCCATGATATTCTCAATATATTCAGAAAATATGGCCATCATACACCTTTGAAAGGTGGCGGGTGCATTACACAACCCAAACAGCATTCTCCTATATGCAAAAGTTCCCCATGGACATGTAAATGTGGTTTTTTCTTGGTCATCGGGGTGGATAGGGATTTGGAAGAATCCACTATAGCCATCTAGGTAACAAAAATGGGAATGTTGAGTTAATCTCTCTAGCATTTGGTCAATAAAGGGAAGGGGGAAGTGATCTTTCCTAGAGGCCATGTTAAGCTTCCTATAATCAATACACATCCTCCATCCCGTAACCGTCCTAGTTGGGATTAGTTCATTGTTCTCATTAGTTACTACGGTCATCCCACCCTTCTTAGGAACTAAATGTACGGGACTAACCCACTTACTATCCGAAATAGGGTAGATGATTCCCGCATCTAGCAATTTAATGATCTCCTTCTTAACTACCTCTTTCATTATAGGATTCAATCTTCTTTGATGTTCAATAGAGGGTTTATGGTTATCTTCCATCATTATCTTATGCATGCACAAAGAAGGCTTAATGCCAACAAGGTCATCAATGGTGTATCCTATTGCCTTTCTATGCAGTTTCAATTCATTCAACAATCTATTAAGCTCATCATCATTTAAAGATGCACTCACAATCACTGGATAAGTAGAATTTGAACCAAGGAAAGCATACTTTAAATGGGAAGGAAGAGGTTTAAGATCAAGTTGAGGAGGACCTTTTTCGGTTGGAGATGATCCATATAATGTAGGTTGAGATGATTGCAAAGCCATGGAAGCCTCCCCTAAGTCCCTTGATGATTGCTCACAAGCAAGTGGATGATGCTCAAAAGACTCAAGAAAATCGGCCCAGTCAGGAAAATCGGCCGATTTTCCTGAGGGTAGGTCGATCTGAGTTTCTGTTTTTGCAGAATTTGATGAAACTTTAGTATAAGTCAAAAACTCAGCCGATCTGGCCCCCCCAGTCCGATTTGTCTGCCTGCTTATCTCTTCCTTTAGCACTTCAAATCCAACACTTGGTAGCTCGTCCAATGCATTCAAGGCTTTGATTACTTCATTGCTACCTTCCTCAACTCCTTCCTCCATCAAACTTGAGCTAAGAACCCTCTCAAGTGGATCTTTGAGCAAGATTGAGCTCACAACCTCTCTAGACTCCTCTTCTTCAACAATGTTGAAGACATCTTCACCTAGGGCTGGCCCCTTCACCATTGTGGACAAATTAAACTTGATGTTTTCTTCTCCAATGTTGAAAGAGAGAACTACATTCTTGCAATCCACCAAACATCCGGAAGTAGCTAGGAAAGGTCTCCCCAAGATGATAGGAACCGGATAATCCGCCGGGATATCCAAAACAACGAAGTCTATGGGCACATAGAACTTCCCTAGTTGCACCGGAATGTCTTCCAAGATTCCAACCGGATGAGTGATTGAGCGGTCCGCCATGTAAAGGGTCATCTTGACCGGTTTTGGCTCTCCTAGCCCAACCTTGTTGCAAAGTGGAAGCGGAATGATGCTTACACTTGCCCCAAGATCACATAGGGCGTCATACTTCACTTCTCCTACTCCGATTGGCACACAAAAGGATCCCGGATCTCTTAGCTTAGGAGGCATCTCCTCCTTCATCGTTTGAATCAACTCCGAGGATCTCTTTGTCATTCTTACTTCCCCATACTCCTCCAACTTCCTCTTGTTGGAGAGTATTTCCTTCAAGAACTTGCCATATGCCGGCATTCCTAAAATAGCATCCATGAATGGAATGTTAATATGCAATTTAGACATAAGTTCAAGGAATTTACCAAAGTGCTTGTCCAAACGAGCTCTTGCTCGTGATTGAGGGAACGGTAGTGGTGGCTTGTATGGAGGTGGTGCCACATATGATGGCTCATCTTCCTTGCTCTTTCCTCCATCTTCTTGCAATGGCTCTTCTTCATTCACCACTTGCTTCCCTTTGTCATTTCCCTTAGGTAAGGGATCCTTCATGCTTAACCCACTCCTTGTTGTGATAGCCAACACTTGGCCTCTTGGGTTATCTTCGGTTCTTCCGGGAAGCTTTCCCGGATCTCTATGAGCTTCATCCGCCTTTTGGAACACTTGTGCTTCCAACACCTTTTGAGCCTTGGAGATGGAACTCACCGTGCTCTCAAGACCACTCAACCTTCCAAGCAATTGCTCAAACATCATTTCGGTTCTATCCTTTGGAGGTTGAGTGAATCCGGGTGGAGGTTCTTGTGAAGCTTTTGGTGGTGGAGTTGTGCTTGTGGAAGCGGGAGGGTTCAAGGCTCCATCTGGGTTAGAGTAGGAAAACCCGGGATGGTTATGGTTGGGCCGGTAATTGTTGAATTGCCGGTTGTTGTTGAAGTTCCTTGGGCCTTGGTAGTTGTTATAATTGCCCCTTCCCATGTAATTCACATCTTCCTCATTGGAAGACAAGTTTGCTTGCACTTGAGGAGTTGCTTGGTTCTTCAAAGTTGTAGTACACAACTCTCTCAAAGACTTCAATTCATTATTGATGGCATCAAGCTTGAAGTTGCTCATGGTGACTTCACTCACCTCATATGCTCCCGCCTTTCTCCCTTCACTCTTCCTATGAGAGTATTTCTCAATCACTAGAGCTTGTTTCTCCACAAACTCCCAAACTTCATCCACATGCTTTTCCATGAAAGTCCCACCGGAAAGAGATTGGAGCTTGAATTGGCTATCTTCATCAAGTCCTTTGAAGTAGATCTCCAATAGCTCAATTTTTGGTATACCATGGTGTGGACAATCTAGGAGAAGATCTTTGAATCTCTCCCAAGACTTGAACAAGCTCTTTCTATCCTTCATCACGAAGGCATTGATCTTCCCTCTTAACTCGGTAGTCTTGGAAGGTGGGAAGAACTTGGTCAAAAACTCGGTTGTCATCTCCTCCCAAGTACTAACTCGCCCTTGTGGAATAGATTGATACCAAGCCAAGGCCTTATCCTTAAGAGAGAAGGAAAAAGCCCTAAGCTTATGGTTGTTGCTCTCCAATCTTGGCGGTTTAAGAGTCTCCATCAAGATCTCATAGTTCATCAAGTGTTGATGAGGAGACTCTCCTTCCATCCCTCCAAATTGATTATGCCGGATCATTTGTAGAACTTGAGGGCGGAGCTCATAATTGTGGGTTGCGGGATCTCCTAAGTTCACACCCGGACGGTGTGCTCTTTGTGCCGGATCCATACGTCTCCCTAATGCTTGTGGCTCCTCAATTGCAATGGGCACAACCCTAACATTCGCCGCTGGCTGCGGTTGTGGTGGAGGAGGTGGAGGTTGTTGACGATTAAGCTCTCCTTGCACAAGGGCTTGCCTAATCTCATCAATCTCCCTCCTAGTTGCTTCTTGCCTCTCATTGGCAAGTCTCCTCTCTTCCTCCAAGAGCTCATCTCTTAGCCTTATTTGCTCTAAAGCCTCATCCAACTCAGCTTGGAGATCTCTTCCGGCCATCTCTTTCCCTTTTCTAATGCTCTTTGATCTAGATCTAAGGGTTTTCTCCGGTTCAGGATCGAATGGAGCTAAATCCTTGCCACGAGATCTTCGCATACACCTAAAGAGTAAGAGATGTCCTAAAAAGCAAAGACACAAACCAAAGAGAGATCAAAAGCAACAAGAAAGATCTACACTATAAACAATCACAAAATAGACTCAATCTAGACCTAGTCCCCGGCAACGGCGCCAAAAACTTGTTACGCTCAGGATGTGTGTGATACGCAATAGGTTTTAAATTTATACTCGTTATATTTCTCCTAACTCCTAGCGAACCCGCAGTGTACGGGATGTTTGTAGTAGGGATAGTATTCCGAGGTCGAACACGAAGACTAAGGTGAAATCGAGTCAACAAGTGAGCATAGGTAGTGTGAATCTAGTCTAAGAAAAGATCAAGGAACAAAGAAATGAAAATCTCGGTATTTTTGGTTGGTTTTTGTGGTGATCAACCAAAGATCACAAATCAAGCAAGATATCAAAACAAACTAACAACTCAAGATAGCAAGGAAAACAAGTAACACAAGCACAAAATATGTAATCAAAGAGAGGAAAGTGGATTCTAGAGGTCAAGATTTCCGGTTATGGCATTGGACTCAAGGTTCTAAGGATTCTAGGGACAAAGTTGCGGTGTTGGGAAAAGGTGTTTCACTAATGGAAGCAATTACCGGGTAGGTCTCTCACTTCTCTAATCCCGAATCAAACTCCTATTACCGGGTAGGTCTCAAGGGGCTAAAGTAGGGAATTCTACACAAACCGGACACTACTTAAGTGGGGAACCTCTCCTTACCGGGTAAGTCTCGGAAAAGTAAGTCTCAAGCAATAATCCTAGCACACTCAATCCAATAGCGGCTTGTGAGGCTCACTACTACCTAGTATTCATCATCTTAGGTATCTAAGATCGGGAATCATCGGGTAGATCTCTTCCCTCACTTAGGTTGATAGCATTAGGTGATCCTAAGCTAAATTAGGCTAAATAAATACTAGGATTTCAACACCCTAACACCCTAACATACAGATTCATCAATTAAAGAGCAACAGAGAGGAAAATCGGGTGGATCATGGCCAGATCGGCCATTTTGACTGAAGAACAGCCCGATTTTTCTCTCTGGAATGGGTTTCGTGCATACAAATCACCCTAAACTAACATATAAGTCCATCCTATCATCACCCAAGCCATAACCATCAATCCATCACTACAGAATCACAATAAACTAGCCAATAATATGCATATCAAGATCCAAAATCATCACACAAGCATACATAGTTTTCATAGATGGATGATGAAAGATAAGCAAGTAAAACAATAAATCTTAGCTGAATCTAAGTTTTAGCAAGACTTACAACCCTTTAAATGAGGTTCCAAAACGTTCCTAACAATCCTTGCAATAGTTCTTCAATCAAAGACTCCAAAAATCACTCAAAATCACTCAAAACCTCACTATCACTCTTAGATTGGTGTTCTTCTTCATCCTTCAATTTGAGAGAGTTTTTCTTCTTCTCCAAGTCTATCCCCAATGGAATGAGCTGTGAATGAGAATGTGGGGGGAGGAGAGATGCTCAGCAATAGCTTGCAGGCCCACTTATATTCTCCACCAAGAGCAAGGCCGGATCAAGAGATCGTGGGACACGTGGCTTAAGCTGTTGAAGGCCTAAAAATCGACCTACTCAGGAAAATCGGCCGATTTTCCTGAGTGATGGTCCAATTTTCTTCAACAGAAGTATGCTAAGATCGTCTAGCCATGAGTTGCTCCATTGCTTGCACCAATAGTGGTCTTTGTGAACTTTGTTGCTCCAATTATGCTCCTTCCAAGCTTTGGATGTGTACCACCATGAGGCTTGACCCTCGAATGCATCGGTTAATGTCCAAAAGACCCCGAAATACCTACAACACCGACAAAAGCTCGTGTAGACGTCTTTTCTAGGAATATGCACGAAATGAGTGTAAACGTCGTGAACTAGTGCCAAAACGTGCATGAATAACGGAGAAAACTATCTAAATGTATGCCTATACTAACGTCATAAATCACGTTATCACAATCTCCTCAACCCGGGCTTCCGGTTGGTACTTCTTAAGCCTATGACCATTGACCTTGAAGTTTCCACTTGTTTCTCCCCAAATCTCAGCTGCACCATAAGTAAAAACATGTTTCATAACGTAAGGTCCTGTCCATCTAGATTTCAACTTACTTGCAAGGCGGGAGTTGAAAAGTAGAACTAAATCTCCTTCTTTGAACTCCTTAGGAATGATACGCTTGTCATGCCATTTCTTTGTCCTTTCCTTGTAGATCTTGGCATTCTCATAAGCGTTCAAGCGCAACTCTTCCAGCTCATTGATGTCCAATAGCCGCTTCTCACCGGCTTCCTTGATATCGAAATTCAACCACTTGATTGGCAAATACGCCTTATGCTCAAGTTCAACGGGCAAATGACAAGATTTCCCATATACCAAATTATAAGGGGTGGTACCAATGGGAGTCTTGTATGCGGTCTTGTAAGCCCAAAGAGCGTCGTCCAGCTTCATGGACCAATCCTTTCTCGTCCTAGAGACGGTCTTTTCCAGAATTGCCTTGATTTCTCTATTTGAGATCTCGACATGTCCACTAGTTTGAGGGTGATAAGGGGTTGATACCTTGTGGGTTACCCCATACTTCGATAGAAGTACCTTAAACGCCATGGTGGTTGTGAAGAACTTCACAACTACCATGGTGTCATTGGTGGGAGAGGCAATGACTTCCACCCATCTAGAGACGTAATCGACAGCTAGGAGGATGTAGAGGTTTCCTCCGGGGGAAAGATCCCATGAAATCAACTCCCCATACATCAAAAATCTCAACCTCCTAGATGTTATTGAGTGGCATCTCGTTCCTTCTAGATAAGTTCCCTGTTCTTTGGCATGCATCACAAGAAACAACAAACGTTTGCACATCCTTAAATAATGTAGGCCAAAAGAAACCGGAACATAATACCTTGGCGCATGTTTTGTGAGTGCTAGCATATCCTCCATAAGGAAGCGAATGACAATGCCGTATGACACTAGTAACCTCATCCTCCAGAATTCATCTTCGAAGCATCCCATCCGGACCTCTCTTAAATAGAAGAGGTTCATCCCAGTAGTAGTGGCGTACATCTTTAAAGAAGTTCTTCCTTTGACCGTACGTCAATTCGGGCGGTATTTCCTAGCAAACAAGATAGTTAACAATATCAGCATACCAAGGTTCTTTAGTATTAGAAGTTTGGTGGAGCCAGTGCTCCACTGACTGAGAATGAATTTCAAAAAAGGGAGTAAGAAGTTTGTTATTCTCAGTTGAAGGCATCTCGCTTGCTGTCTCGATCGGTGCCCGAGGTGGGCGACCGAGATGTTCTTCAGATAAGAACACCTCGCTTGGTCCAGAAAGTGCCTCGGTCGAGGTACTGGAACTAGGACCGAAACTAGAGATTCTCTTCTCCTAGATTAGTTTTTCAATCTTAGCTCCTGGATCTTCTTCCAGTGCATTTAAGCTCCGTATATCTGCATCACAAGAAGCATCTATACCTTCCTCCATTAAGCTAAAACTAATAACTCTTTCAAGAGGATCATCAATAAGGATAGAGCTCACCAATTCTCTTGATTCTTCTCCATCATAGATGTTGAAGATATCATCCTCCAGCGGCTCTCCTTTCATTGCAGCAAGCAATGCAAACTCCACTTGATCTCCGCCGATGTTGAATTTCAACTTGGCGTTCTTACAATCCACATTGCAACCCGAAGTTGCTAGAAATGGTCTCCCGAGAATGATAGGAACAAGATAATCTGCGGGTATATCAAGCACAACAAAGTCTATAGGTAAGTAGAAGTTACCTAACTTAACCGGAACATCTTCCAAAATGCCCACCGGATGGGTAATGGAGCGGTCCGCCATGTATAACCTTATCTTCACCGGCTTGGGCTCTCCAAGTCCGATCTTCACACATAGCTCCAGCGGGATGATGCTCACGCTGGCTCCTAGATCACACAACGCTTCACAAGTCACATCCCCAACTTCAATGGGAATGCAAAATGAGCCGGGATCTCTCAACTTGGGTGGCATCTTCTCCTTCATGATTTGAATGAGCTCCGAGGATTTAGATGTCATCCTTACTTCACCAAAATCTTCCAGTTTCCTCTTCCTTGATAGAATTTCTTTTAAGAACTTCCCATATGCGGGCATCCCTAGAATAGCATCAAGAAAAGGGATGTTAATGTGTAATTTATTCATCAAGTCTAGGAACTTACCAAAGTGCTTGTCTAGATGTGCTCTAGCCCTTGACTAGGGGAATGGAAGTGGTGGTTTATATGCAGGAGGTGGGACATAAACTTCAGTGTTATCCGTCGCTTTCTGGGACTCTACCTCGGGTGGCACCTCGACCGAAGTGTTCCTCGTCTGTACCTAGACCGAGGTGTTCTTCGTCTGCACTGGCATCGACCGAAGAATTGGATTTGTAGTTTTCAATCCACTTCTCGTCGTTATTTCCATGATCTGTCCTTTAGGGTTGCTCTCTGTCCTTGCTGGGAGCTTCCCTGGATCTCTTGGCGCTTCATTCGCCTTATTAAAGAATTGTTGCTCTAAGGCTTTTTGTGCCTTCAAAAATTGAGTCGTGGACGTCTCCATAGCATTGAGCTTGATCAAGATGGCCTCCAGCACTGCATCTTTCTTCTCTGGCTGGGACGAACTTGATCCAGGCTCCTGGCTCTTCAATGGAGTAGAAGAAGAAGAGAAAGGGTTAGAGGAATTATTAGAATTGGAATTAGAGTAAGGGTTACCCGAATTTTGATTGTTGGATCTCCAATTGTTGTTGTTGGAGCCTCTATTATTGTTGTAGTTGTTCTTCCAGGAACCATGATTGTTTTTCCTTGACCCTTGATATCCTCCCTCCTCTTTCTTGGTGTGAGCAACCAAAAGGTCCTTCAATTGCTTCATATCATTCTTGAGGGAAATGAGTTGATTATCATTTGATGGAGCTTCGTGGAAATTAACTCTCTTAACTCCATTTTTAGCTCCTTGGTGGGAGTATTTCTCCATGTGCAAAGCTTGTTTCTCAATGAACTCCCAAGCTTCATCAATTGGCATGTCCATGAATGTGCCGGCGGATAGTAGTTGAAGATTGAATTGGGTAGCTCCATCCAATCCCTTGAAATAGATCTCCATCAACTCTATCTTTGGAATCCCATGATGTGGGCAATCCAATAGAACATCCTTAAATCTCTCCCATGATTTGGACAAACTCTCCTTGTCCTTCATGATAAATGCATTGATCTTCCCTCTCATTTCAGCGGTTTTTGAGGTGGAAAGAATTTTGTTAAGAATTCCGTCATCATTTCCTCCCAAGTGTTGATCTTTCCGGGAGGAAGAGACTAATACCATGTAAGCGCCCTATCCTTCAAAGAAAAGTAAAAAGGTCTTAGCTTTTAATTATTATTTCCAGCCTTGAAGGTCTCAAGGTCTCCATCAAAATCTCATAGTTTTGCAAATGTTGATACAGAGACTCCCTCTCTAAACCTCCAAACTAGCATTGGCGGATCATGGATAGAACTTGCATTCGAAGTTCATAATCACGCTCCGCTGGATCTCCTAGGTTGACTCCTGGACGCCTCACTTGCTGGTTTGTGTCCATCCTTTGTCCTAGGGTCTGTGGGATACCTGCAAAAAGAACATCTCGGAAAGAGATCCGAGGTGGGTGTATCTCGGCCGGGGGACCTGGAGCGGGGTTCTGCCTTGGTCGATGTAGAATCTGGGCTCGAAGCTCAACCATATATGCTTCAATCTCTACAGTTCTGGTGCGAGTTTGATCCCTCTCGCGCTGCAGTTCTTCCCTATTGAGGCGCAGTTGTTCCATCGCCTCCTTATATTCGGCCTCAAGATCGCGATTGTCTTGTTTGGCCATTTTCGCTTCTTTCAAGTGTCTTTTGAATGTCTTTTTTGGTTCGGGATCGTAAGGAACGATTTCTTTCCCAGCACGGGTTCTTTGCATAAACCTAAAAAGAAGAACCTGCGAAAGTCACTCAAGTAGAGTGGTTAGTAGCAACAGGGGCAATTGCCCCAAAAGACTACCGCAACCGGCTCGGTCTAGACCAAGTCCCCGGCAACGGGGCCAAAAACTTGTTCGCTCCAAACGGTGTGTGCAAGCTTTAAATTTATATCCCAAGAAATATGCTTAAAACAAGGATGCGAACCCGCAGTGTACGGATCAATTATAGTAAAAGCAAGAATTCCGGGGTGTCGATCTCGGGGACTTAAGTGAAACAAAGCAAGTATAGGTTGTCAATGTAACTAATAACCACAAAAGCGATTAAAGCAATCAAAAGATGATAATAAGGTCAATTAAGGGAAATATGCAAATTTTAGGGATTAAAGCATCTAGTTGTGGTTCCAACTCAAGATCTCAAGATAAGCGGACAAAGCTGAGATTTTGCAAAGGGAAGGTGTTTCTAAAGTGGAATACATTATTGGGTAAGTCTCACTACTCACTAATCCCAAACCAAAGCTCCTATTACCGGGTAAGTCTCAAGGTACTAAGGAAAGGAATTATAATCTCAAAGCAACACACCAACTAAGGGAATAGAATCAACCTTTACCGGGTAAGTCTCAGGCTTACTCACAAAGGTGGGATGAACGCACACTCAAACCCTAATAAAGGATAAACCTTTATTACCTACACTTTTGATCATGGGTACACAAACAAAGGAATCACCGGGTAAGTCTCATCCTAGGCTTGCATTGAACCAGGAAAGGTGTAATAAGAATAGGATTTGGCAAACTCTAACACTTAACTCTCAGTTTCGGATCAGAAAAGGTCACCTCGGTCAGTCAAGTTCCACCCCGGCCGAGATGTTCGTCGACTGAACGAGATACTTTAGGGTTAAGGTTAAATACTCGAGCTTTCAAGGTCCTACTGGGATTAAGATTATTCTATCATTGTCTTTCCCATAACTTTCAGCCAATCACCCTAGAATCGCACAAGGAAATTAGCTACTCATCATCATGAAATCAATAATCAAATATACGGGAAGGGAATGAATATTTGAACACAAAAACCTTAAGAACAAGTCTTTAATAAATAAATCAAATATCAAACAAATCAGCGTTCCTTAAAATCACAAATCAATCAAAGACAACAAACCAAAGGGAATCTAAGAAAGCCTTACAAATCCCCTCAAAAGCTATCACAAAGCTATGAAACTTCCTTCCTTCAACCTTCAAACTTCCAAACTTCCTTTCTAACTGCAGCTGGGAGAATATTGTTGATCCAAAGATCCGAAGATCCGAAGATGGCTGAATTGTGGAAAATCCAACCCTTTATATAGGAGAATTATCTTCCAAAGATAATAATATCTTAAAAGGATAATTTTCTATAAAATATATCCATATCTCTAAAATAGATCTCCCAAATAAATGATCTTACTTCCAGAAATCCAGCCCAAATATATAAGATATCTTCCTTCCAAAAATAAAAGATCTCATCCAAATAAAATATATCTCGCCGGCGCTAGGGTGTTCGACTCGGTCGGGACGCTCCTGAACATCACCTCGGTCGAGGTGACACTGTTGCTGACCGAGGTGAATCTCAACTGAATGTAAAATCTCTCAAATCTGGTCCAAAGTAAATCTTCTTTGTTAATTCCATGTTTCCTGAGTTCTCTTTTAAGCTCCAAAATGTAGCTCTTATGACTCCTTTGCTCCTTAGCTCCATTTCGATCCAAAATGTGTCATTTTACCTACGATTACAACAAAACTTGGTGTAGACCTCAATTCCTGTAAAGGTAGATGAAACAACAATATAATCACATAATATACATCCATACATGCAGATTATTGAAGATAAAACGTCTAAACAAGTCCCAAAATATAGACTATAATACATGCTATCAGTGAGTACACATCTAGTTAAATTGTTGATGTGATCTATGTCCGGTGAGGAGAGGAAGCGAATCGTGTCTTACCTCAATGGTTGTAGTGGAGATGTTGTTGATTCACGTTGCCAATTGTATGAGTGTGCAGCCTGGCTCAGGAATCCCACTCTTGAAGGCACAGTGATGTCGAATGAGTCCTAGTCTCATGGTGACAACGATTGGCAGCAGATCCAGATGGCTCAAGTGGTAAGTATACGAGTATTGGTGACAGAAAATCAGTGGCGGAGACAAGGGGGGTAACGGAGGGGATTGTGCCCCGGCTTTCAGTGAAATTAATTTTCCTTAGATGGATATAGTATATACTGTTCTGCTAGTTCATTTGGTAGATGGAAGGAGAAAGTACTTGGTGTGCTAGCTTCAATTCACCAAAAAGCTCCTTTTATTTGTTAATTTTGTATACACTAACTCTTAACTAATACAATCAATTCAATATAATTTTGTATACACTACTTTCTCAATCATTATTAATTTTAGTTGATAATTTATTTATAAAACACAACTTTAAAAAATTAATATACAAAATAAAACTTTTGGTATTACATTATTATTTAAAAAAATATACATATATTTAGATGGAGATTATGTGAATTTTATTATAAATTCGCTCTTAGTTAATCTAATAAATACAATAATTCAGTAACCCATATCTAATATATTTAACAATTTATTTATAAAATAAAATAAATATATAAAATTAATTTAACTATCATCTAAATAAGTATAAAATACAATGAAAGCTCTAATTTATTGTACGAAGCCTTTTGTATACTTTTTTTATTTAATTATAGATTTTCGTATTTAATTTTTAACTTAATCTGCTAAATGTCTTATACAAATTTTTTTTTGCCCCCCTAAATATATTTCTGGCTCCGCCACTGCAGAAAATGGATAGGCGAGAAGAGAAGAACGCCCTTACCCGGAGTACTGTCCATCAACGACGGAGTGAAAGCCAAGAAGGCGAGGAGGCGTTCCTGGCGTGCAAGCGAGGAGCACTCGGCCACTGCGTGCACCCTGCAACGTCAGGGCTTGCGATGATCATCCTTGATTGTACGCCGTAGGGAGGGAGGACGTGAGAAGGAGGAAGGTCACGTGCAGCTGGGTAGGAAACAGGCGGCTAGTGTTTACACTGCAGTAGGAAGATGCTTGGCATGGAAGGAAGGAGATTGATATGGTGCGTATGTAGGGAAGCTGTTTCCAAATTTTCATGCGTGTGAATAACTTTCAGAAGGTAAGTGTAAGAACGTGGAGATCTTTGCCCTCATGGATAGGTGCGATTTAACGTCTCCGCTTCCAATGCAAGCAGGCCTTATGGCCCATTAACCTATGTCATGGGTTGCCTTGATGGCTTGGGCTAGGGAGACTACGTTGATGAGCAAAACATGGGAGGAGGGCTGACAACTTTTGTCTTGCCAATTCGGCCGGATGGCCTTTCCTAACGGACCCGGATGGCCTTGCCTAATGAAGCCTGGATGACCTTGTCAATTGGCCATCTAGTCTTGATCTTGTCTTGAGGGATCATTTACTCTAATATTGCTAGACATTGCCATGTTTTTATCATTCTATGTGAGTAGTAGTACCACCTAAAATGATAAAAAAAAAAAAAAAGTTAGGATTTTTCCGTTTGATACCCTTGACTTTTTGGCATTTTCGGATAGTGGTCAAAGTTTTTCACGTTTCCGCTTGGTACCCCTGAGGTTTCGATTTTTCCGTTCGGTACCCTTATTTCTTACTTTTTGTTCTAAAATAACGTTTTTTATATTAAAATTAATTTTTTAAAAAGAAAAAATATAAAATAATAGTTTTATATTATAAATTTCGAAGATAAGTTAAACAACTCTAATCAACTAATAAAAAAATTATGATATTTCTTAAACTATATAATATTTTTACCCATTATTTTATTATTTTTAATACATTTATTACTATTTGATTCTTTATCATATTTTGCATCAAAATATGAGAAATTTATTATGTTTTATATAAAATATAAAAAATTTAATTTATATTTATATCATATTTTAATAAAAATTTTAAAATTAAACATAATTTATATTTATATGATTTTTCGCCATTCCGTTGATTTATTTGTTGGTTTATTATATAATATTGGATCGTTCATATCCCTATTATATAAAAAAAATTTTTTGATTCTATGTAAGAGTGATTATATTTTGGGGAAAAATCTTCTAAAACATAGGATATTCATGTTTTTTTTTTTTTGAAAAATCGAATGTCCGTTTTGAATATTCTACGTTATATATTTATCAATGATATGAAATAAATCCACGGAGTATAACAATAACGAAATATCATATAGTTATAAATTATGTTTAATTTTAAAATTTTGATTGAAATATCATATAAATATAAGATAAATTTCTTTATATTTTATATAAAACATAATAAATTTCTCATGTTTTGATGCAACATATGATAAAGTATTAAATAGTAATAAATATATTAAAAATCATAAAATAATAGGTAAAAATATTATATAATTTAAGAAATATCATAATTTATTAATAGTTGATTAGAGTTGTTTAATTAAAATATACCTATCTTTGAAATTTATAATATAAAACTTTTATTATATATTTTTATATTAAAAAAAATTATTTTAATATAAAAAAATGTTATTTTAGACAAAAAAATAAAAAATAAGGGTACCGAACGGAAAAACCGAAACTTCAGGGGTACCAAGCGGAAACGTGAAAAACTTTGGGCACCATCCGGAAAAGACAAAAACTCAAGGGTAACAAATGGAAATTCCAAAAAAATATTTTAACTCGAGAATAAACGGAATTAAATTTCCCCATACTGTATGAGAATAAACAGAATTAAATTCAGGGGTACCAAGCCTTGAAGGAGAGAAGAATCATAGAGGACAAGGACCTCTTTGAGACTTTCGCCAAATGCGAGGTAAACATTCAAGTTGGTGAAAAGTATCCCTAAGTATGCTCATTTTTTTAAGGAACTTTGTACTACCAAGAGGAATCAAAAGCTAAAGGGGAAATAGAAAGTACAAGTGAGTGAGCATGTGTCGGCAGTTTTCCAACGGAGAATGCCCAAGAAGTGCAGCGATCCGGGCATGGTAAGCATTCCTTGTGTTATAGGGGAAACCCGCTTTGACAAAGCAATGCTTGATCTGGGTGCTTCTATTAATATCTTGCCATATTCGATTTACAAATCACTTGGCCTTGGTTCAATAATGGAAACTAGGATTGTAATACAACTTGCTGATAGATCTAATGTGTACCCAAAAGGAATAATTGAAGATGTATTAGTGATGGTAGACAACCTAATTTTTCCTGCTGATTTCTTTGTAATGGATATGGAAAATGATTCGCATGATGCACCCATTCTGTTAGGTAGGCCATTTCTGAAAACGGCTAGGACTAAAATTGATTATGTTAGTGGTAAATTGACCATGGAGTTTGATGGAGAAGTAGTGGAATTTGACATCTATGATGCAATGAGATTTCCTAGTGATGATCATTCTTTATGTGTTATTGACATTGTTGAACCTTTTGTGCAAGATGTTTTTGATAACTCTGACATGGATGAATTAAGAAATGTGCTTGAGCATGACATTGATGGTTTCAAATCAGATTATGTGATAACGTCTAGCATAAAAGAGGTCCTAGCCTAATTGAAGGACCTTCCATCACACCTCAAGTACGTTTTCCTTGGAGCACACAATACCTTGCCGGTGATTATCTCCAACAAGTTAACCACCGGACAAGAAGACAAGTTTGTGAAAGTACTAAAGGAGCACAAGACGGCCCTTGGATGGACTATTGCGGACATCAAAGGGATAAGTCTTTCCACTTGCATGCATAGGATTTTACTTGAGGACGAAGCCAAACCCTCTAGGCAACCTCAAAGGAGGTTGAACCCACCAATGATGGATGTGGTCAAAAAGGAAGTGTTGAAACTCCTCCAAGCGGATATGATCTTTCCTATCTCGGATAGCACTTGGGTTAGCCCGACCCAAGTAGTTCCAAAGAAGGGAGGCATCACTTTGGTGAAAAATCAACATGGAGAGATGGTCCCAAGCAAAACACAAACCGGATGAAGAGTTTGCATTGACTACCGCAAGCTCAATAAGGTAACACGAAAGGACCATTTCCCATTACCTTTTATTGATCAAAAGTTGGAACGTCTTGCAGGTCATCAATACTACTGTTTCCTGGATGGATATTCGGGCTATTTCCAAATAGCCATCGCACCAGAAGATCAAGAGAAGACGACGTTCACTTGCCTATTTGACACTTTTGCATATCGCAGAATGCCATTTGGACTTTACAACGCACCGGGCACTTTCCAACGGTGCATGATAAGTATTTTCTCCGAATACATAGAAAATTTCATTGAAGTCTTCATGAATGATTTTACCGGAAAATGGAGATAGTTTTGACGCATGTTTAAGGCATTTGAAACTTGTTCTTGAAAAATGTGTTGAAACCAATTTAGTTCTTAATTCGGAAAAATGTCATTTCATGGTCGAAGAAGGAATTGTGCTAGGACATGTAATATCCTCAAAAGGGATAGAGGTAGATAAGGCAAAAGTTGATGTTATTCAAAACTTACCTTATCCTACTAATATTCGAGAAATCCGATCTTTCCTTGGTCATACAGGTTTCTACCGACGGTTCATCAAAGATTTTTCAAAGATCTCAGCACCCCTGTGTGAATTGCTCAAGAAAGATGTCACCCTCATAGTGGATGAGGATTGCAAGAAGGTTTTCGACACTTTGAAGGCATGTCTTACCACCGCACCAATCATCCGTTTCCCGGATTGGGAGAAACCTTTTGAAATCATGTGTGACGCCAGCGACTACGCTGTCAGAACTGTCTTAGGACAAAAAGACGGACGGGCCGCCCATGTGATCCATTATGCGTCTATGACACTCAATGGAGCGCAAAGAAATTACTCTACCACCGAGAAGGAGATGTTAGCTGTGGTTTTTGCCCTTGAGAAATTCCGGCAGTACCTACTTGGGGTAAAGGTAATTATCTTCACTGACCATGCAACCCTTAGGTACCTCATGGAAAAAAAAGAGGCAAAGCCACGATTGATCCGTTGGGTGCTTCTTCTAAGCGAGTTTAACCTAGAGATAAGAGACAAGAAGGGAGCTGAGAACCTAGTGGCCGATCATCTGAGCAGACTAGTGCAAGAGGAGGAAGATCCAGAAAAAAGAGAGATAGCCAGAAGTTTTCCAGACGATACCTTCTACACAACTCTATGTTGTGTAACCGCCCACGCGCCTCACACTAGCCGCCCCTGCGGCTTTGTCTAGGCGCCCCTACAGAATTGTCGACAGAGGTTTGTCTTAAGCTTCAATCTTTTAAGCCTTGGTTTGCTGACATTTTGAACTTCATTGTCAGGAAGGAGTATCCTCCAGACTTCACCAAGGCACAACGGGAGAAGGTAAAAGCTGAAGCTCGACACTACGTTTGGGACGATCCTTACCTTTGGAAGCATTGTAGTGACCAAGTGATCCGGCGTTGCATTCCGGACTGTGAGGTACAATCCGTCCTGACTTTCTGTCATTCTGAAGCATGTGGGGGGCACTTTGTGGCAAACAAAACTGCAAGAAAAGTTTTGGATGCCGGTTTCTTTTGGCCACACATTTTTCGAGACGCTTTTGCATTTTGTAAAGTGTGTGATAGATGCCAAAGGGTATGAAATCTTTCAAGGAGACATGAAATGCCCCAATCCTCTCTTATATTTTGTGAAATATTTGATGTTTGGGGAATTGATTTCATGGGGCCGTTTCCTACTTCATTCGGGAACACATATATCTTGCTTGCGGTGGACTATGTTTCCAAGTGGGTGGAGGCAAAGAGCACCAAAACTGATGATTCAAAAGTAGTTGCAGCTTTTCTGAAGGAAAATATCTTTGCAAGATTTGGAATCCCAAAAGCCTTAATCAGTGATAGGGGTACCCATTTTTGCAACAAGACGATCACGGCTCTCCTTAAGAAGTATCATGTTCACCAAAGAGTATCAACAGCTTATCATCCACAAACGAACGGCCAAGCTGAGGTGTCCAACCGGGAAATAAAGACCATCCTTGAAAAGACGGTTTCTCCCGGGCGGAAGGATTGGAGTGCAAGGCTAAATGACGCCCTATGGGCATATCGGACAGCCTACAAAACTCCTATCGGAATGTCTCCTTTTAGTCTCGTGTTTGGGAAAGCTTGCCACCTACCGGTGGAGTTAGAGCACAAAGCTTGGTAGGCGGTAAAGAAGTGCAACATGAACATAGAAGAAGTGGGAGAATTCCGGAAGCTCCAATTGCAAGAGTTGAAGGAACTGAGGCTAGATGCATATGAACATGCTACCACATACAAAGAAAAGACCAAAGCATGGCATGACCGGAATATTCTCCGGAAAGACTTCAAGGTAGGTAATGAGGTACTTCTCTTTCAATCCCGTTTGAAACTCTTTGCAGGTAAGCTGCGTTCAGATGGACAGGGCCGTTCATAGTAGCTGAAGTATACCCTCACGGGGTTATGGATCTCTATGATCCCCAAACGCACGAGGTGTTTAAGGTGAACGGACAAAGGCTAAAGTTTTACCTTGAAGGAGTCAAGAACGATCCGATTGATGAGATGGTACTAGAGGAGGCACAGTCAGAGAAGTAGAGATCTTACGTTGAGCCAACGACATAAAACAAAGGCGCTTCTCGGGAGGCAACCCGAAGGAATAAAAAAGAGGAGTTTCTGTCAAGGAATCCGCCCATGCGGCTTTGTATCCCGCCCCTGCGGTGACACTCAGGCCTAGCGCCGCCCCCAGCGCTAGGCATGCGCCTGCAACACGCATGTCACCGCCCCCGCGGTGACATCCCCACGCCCCTGCGGCGGCCATCCTTGACACGAATTCCCAGCGCCACCCCCGACACTGGGCCTGCATGCCCCTCAACCTTGTCGCCGCCCCTGTAGTGTCAAACGCCTACACCTACCACGCACCACCCACCAACCTTCTTCACCAAACACAAACCCTCCAAACTCCCCTCCTTCAGAAACACCCTCAACGCCCCTGCGCCCTCTGCCCACCAACAATCTCGCCGACGCCCATGCGCTGCCTCTGATAGCTAACCACCAGTCGAAACGCCCCTGCGCCACCTTCTCCCACTACCCCCGTACTCTCTCACAGCCCTACGGCCTTCCTCCTCACCCACTTCACACATTCCACTCCATCTACACCACCGGCGAGGCTACACCACCAAGGACGTCACCGGAGCAACCTCAACAACACCCTTTCCATCGCTCCTCAGAATTCGCCTCTGGACTTCTCCCGCACCTGCGGCTGCAAGCATCCGCCCTTGCGCCTCACCGCGCTTGCGCCTGCATAGCTGCCCCTGCGGAAATCACACTAGAGAGGTCGTTTTCTTTTCCTCATTTCAACATTTGCTAATCCTTTGCTTCAAATACTTTCAAGAATGGAAGTCCCAAGGAAATACAAGATGACCGACGTAGAGAGGGAGCGTTATAGGATTGTGCAGGATGGAGTTGTGTATGCAACTCGATTTCAGCATATCCCAACTTTGGAGAAATTGGGCATGCTAGAGAGCATGCAAGCGTTTTTGGTGAATGCCGGGCTCGGAGACTTCCTCCAGAAGAGTGCGCCAACATATCCCGAGCTCAACAGACAGTTTATCTCCACTTTCACAATGGAGAAGGAAGACCATGTGTGTATCGGCCTCACCTTCAAGTTCAACAAGGTGAAATACACTCTCGACTACGCCGATCTACGGGAAGCTTTTGGGGTGACTCTAAACCCCTCTGAGAACTGGTGGGATCCAGTCCCGGCCTCAGACCTGTGCGAGTTCTGGCAAGAAGCTACCGGGTCGGAATTCCATGTTGGGGGTGAGTACTCCAACAAACTCACTCACCCCAGTTTGAGGTTGATTTCAAAGATCCTCATGAGTGTCTTCTGTGGACACAAAGAGGAAAACAAGGTCGCTCTCAAGGACCTTCCACTACTCTACTCCTGCCTTCCACAGAGCGAGAAGGTGATGGATTGGCCCTCTCTCTTCCTTGCCACTTTGAAGCGGATCAGGAGGGATGAGCCAAGGGATATTGTCGGCGGTGGGGTGATCTCTTTGATCGCCTCACTAGTGATGGACCTGTCCGAATTAGAGAACGGGATGGCGGCTCCTCTCTACACTGAGGGGATGCTTAGGAGGTGCAAGCTCCTCCGGCGGGACGGGCAGAACCTATTTTGTATCTCCCTTGTAGATGGGAGCCACCTCACCTACCTCCCCCGGCCTTTACCACTAGGAGGTGAGCTCTCCGAACTCTACATTCCGGCAGATCCTTTCGTGCCGAGGAGGCCACTAGTGGCCATTGTGGAGAGGCATGCTGCCAGCTCCAGCCGGGCCCATCAAGACGAGCACCTGCCCATCCCAGATGACGAGTGATAACACGATTTATGACTTAGGTTTAGGCACTCATTTAGATAGTTTTTTTCGCTCATTCATGCATGGTTTGCACTAGTTCGTAACGATTTGCACTCAATTCATGTATTTTGTCAAGATAGACATCTACACGGACTTTTGCATGCTTTGTAGGTATTTTGGGAGATTTAGGAGCCTAATCGATACATTTGAGGATCACTCCTCGAAGTGACACACCTTCGGACTCATTGGGAAGCAAGTTAGGAGCTAAGGAGGACACATGGGACCTTATTGGTGCATGCCATGCACCAAATCGTGGCTTAATGATCCAAAACAAGCTGAGGCACCAAAACCACGGCCATTGGGACTTCCACGGGCGTGGAAATAGGCAGTGGTTTTCTCCAGACAGCTGTGACAACTGTCCCACGATCTTCATGGCCGACTCTTGCAAATTTGGAGGATAAAAGGTGGTCCTGGAAGGCTGTTAGGGACAGACCCCTCACTCTCATTCTCTCACACACTCTCAACAACAATATTCTCTCATTGGAAGATTGGATTGGAGCTACCATTGGAGGAGAAGAAAAGCTTCCATTGGAGAAGAAGAGAAGAAGACACCATTCTTAGTTTTTCATAATTTTGAGTGAGATTTGTGAAGACGTTTTGCAAGGTTTTGTAAGAATCGATTGAACCTTCTTTTGAAGGGTTGTAAGTCTTTCTAAAACTCATATTCAGCTTGGTTTTCTTTGCTCTACTTGTTCATCTCTTTCTCTTCATTTTCTTGCTAATGGAAGCCATGATTTTATGCTTGATGACTTTGATTGTGATGATGCATGTTGTTGGCTAAATAGATGCGATTCTAGGGTAAGGAAAAGATGGTTATGGCTTGGACTATGATAGAATGGACTTAGATGTACCTTTGGATGAATTGTTTGCTCGAACCTAGCCTCTGTTGTAAACCACGGTTTATTCTATACATTCCACGGCCGTGGTTCTTGATGAACAACCCGTGATTTTGACTGACTTGCTTGATTTGATGAATCTAAGTGCTAGGATGTTAGATTGTTGAAATCCTAGTGTTTGTTGAGCTAAATCTACCCTAGGGTGACCTAGTGTTAGCAACTAAGTGTTAGAAGAGACCTACCCGGTGATTCTTGCTTTTAGATACTGAAGATGACGAACTCTAGGTAGTAGTGAGCCTCACAAGCCGATATTGGATTGAATGTGCTAGGATAGATGTTTAGGACTTGCCTTCCTGAGACTTACCCGGTAAGGAGAGGTTAGATCCCTAGATAACCATCCGGTTTGTTGAGAATTCCTATCCTTAGGCTCTTTGAGACTTACCCGGTGATGAGACCTTAGGAACAGACTAGTGGACCATGAGACCTACCCGGTGATTGATCCCAATCTAGAAACACTCACTCCCAACATACTATAGTTGATCCAAGGAATGATTATATAGCTTGATTCCTATTCCATAACCGAAATTTCCAACCCCTAGAATCCGTTTTTTCTCTCTTTGATTACATATTTCGTGTTTGCTCGTTTATTTTTGTTTTAGCTTGATTCCTTAGTTTGTTTTGCCATATTGCATCATTGTGATCCTTGATTGATCACCACATAAAACCAATCCAAAAACATTGAGATTTTCATTTATTTGTTTCTTTCTCTTTTCTTAGCCTAGATCAACACTATCTTAGTCACTAATCGATTCAATCTCACCTCAGTCTTTGTGTTCGACCTCGAAATACTATCCCTACTACAAAACGTCCCGTACACTGCAGGTTCACTAGGAGTTAGGAGAAATATATCGAGTATAAATTTAAGACTTTTGCGTGCATACATCCTTAGCGTAACAAGTTTTTGGCGCCGTTGCCAGGGACTAGGTTAAGATTGAGTCGTTGTTTGTGATTGTTTATAGTGTAGGTCTTTCTTGTTGCTTTTGATCTCGTTGGGTTTGTGTCTTTGCTTTTCAGGACATTTCTCACTCTTTAGGTGCATGCGAAGATCTCGTGGCAAGGATTTAGCTCCATTCGATCCCGAACCGGAGAAAACTCTTAGATCTAGATCCAAGAGCATTAGAAAGGGAAAAGAGATGGCCGGAAGAGATCTCCAAGCTGAGTTGGATGAGGCTTTAGAGCAAATTAGGCTAAGAGATGAGCTCTTGGAGAATGAAAGGAGACTTGTCAATGAGAGGCAAGAAGCAACTAGGAGGAAGATTGAAGAGATTAGGCAAGCTCTTGTGCAAAGAGAGCTTAATCGTCAACAACCTCCACCACAACCGCAGCCGGCGGTTAATATTCGGGTTGTTCCCATTGCTATTGAAAAGCCACAAAAGTTAGGGCAATGTATGGATCCGGCACAAAGAGCACACCGTCCGGGTGTGAACTTAGGAGATCCCGCAGCCCATGATTACGAGCTCCGCCCTCAAGTTCTACAAATGATCCGGCATAATCAATTTGGAGGGATGGAGGGAGAGTCTCCTTATCAACACTTGATGAACTATGAAATCTTGATGGAGACTCTAAGGCCGCCTAGATTGGAGAGCAACAACCATAAGCTTAGGGATTTCTCCTTCTCACTTAAGGATAAAGCCTTGGCTTGGTATCAATCTATTCCACAAGGGCGATTGAGTACTTGGGAGGAGATGACAACCGAGTTTTTGACTAAGTTCTTCCAACCTTCCAAGACTACCGAGTTAAGAGGGAAGATCAATGCCTTCGTGATGAAGGATAGAAAAAGCTTATTCAAGTCTTGGGAGAGGTTCAAAGACCTTCTCCTAGATTGTCCGCTCCATGGTATACCGAAAATTGAGCTATTGGAGATCTACTTCAAAGGACTTGATGAAGATAGCCAATTCAAGCTTCAATCTCTTTCCGGTGGGACTTTCATGGAAAAGAATGTGGATGAAACTTGGGAGCTTGTAGAGAAACAAGCTTTGGTGATTGAGAAGTACTCTCATAGGAAGAGTGATGAGAGGAAAGCGGGAGCATATGAGGTGAGTGAAGTCACCATGAGTAACTTCAAGCTTGATGCAATCAATAATGAGCTGAAATCTTTGAGGGAGTTGTGTGCTACAACTTTGAAGAATCAAGCTAGCCCTCAAGTGCAAGTGCAAGCAAACTTGTCTTCCAAGGAGGAAGATGTGAACTATATGGGAAGGGGCAATTATACCAACTATCAAGGCCCAAGGAACTTCAACAACAACCGGCAATTCAACAATTACCGGCCTAACCACAACCATCCCGGGTTTTCCTATTCTAACCCGGATGGTGCCTTGAACCCTCCCGCTTCCACAAGCGCAGCACCACCACCAAAGGCTTCACAAGAACCTCCACCCGGATTCACTCAACCTCCAAAGGATAGAACCGAGATGATGTTTGAACAATTGCTTGGAAGGTTGAGTGGCCTTGAGAGCACGGTGACTTCCATTTCTAAGGCTCAAAAGGTTTTGGAAGCACAAGTGTTCCAAAAGGCGGGTGAAGCTCATAGAGATCCGGGAAAGCTTCCCGGAAGAACCGAAGACAACCCGAGAGGCCAAGTGTTGGCCATTACAACAAGAAGCGGGTTGAGCACGAAGGATCCCTTACCTAAGGGAAGTGACAAGGGGAAGCAAGTAGTGGTTGAGGAAGAGACCTTGCAAGAAGGAGGAAAGGACAAGGAAGATGAGCCAACATATGTGGCACCACCTCCATACAAGCCACCACTACCGTTCCCACAATCACGAGCAAGAGCTCGCTTGGACAAACACTTTGGTAAATTCCTTGAACTTATGTCTAAATTGCATATTAACATTCCGTTCATGGATGTTATTCTAGGGATGCCGGCATATGGCAAGTTCTTGAAGGAAATACTCTCCAACAAAAGGAATTTAGAGGAGTATGGGGAAGTGAGGATGACGAAGAGATCCTCAGAATTAATTCAAACTATGAAGGAGGAGATGCCTTCCAAGCTAAGAGATCCGGGATCCTTTTGTGTGCTAATTTGAGTGGGAGAAGTGAAGTATGAAGCTCTATGTGATCTTGGGGCAAGTGTAAGCATCATACCGCTTGCACTTTGTAACAAGGTTGGGCTAGGAGAGCCAAAGCCGGTCAAGATGACCCTTTACATGGCGGACCGTTCAATCACTCACCCCGTTTGAATCTTGGAGGACATACCGGTGCAACTCGGGAAGTTCTATGTGCCGATTGATTTTGTTGTCTTGGACATCCCGACGGACTATCCGGTTCCCATCATCTTAGGGAGACCTTTCTTGGCTACATCCGGATGCTTGGTGGATTGTAAAAATGGAATTCTCTCCTTCAACATTGGAGAAGAGAATATCAAGTTCAAGTTGTCCACAATGATGAAGGGGCTAGCCCTTGGTGAAGATGTGTTCAACATTGTCGAGCAAGAGGAGTCTAGAGAAGTTGTGAGCTCGATCTTGATCAAGGACCCCTTGGAGAAGGTTCTTAGCTTAAGTTTGATGGAGGAAGGATATGAGGAGGTATGCAATGAAGAAATCAAAACTTTGGAAGCATTGGAAAAGGAGACAAGAGCTGAATTTGAAGCACACGAAGGTGTGCTGAATTTCTGCAAGAACCACGGCCTGGGGGGAAGAACCACGCCCGTGGAAAGTCCCTTGGAACTCTCTAGAATGCTCAAAAAGGCTAGCTTTGCAAGTTTCACGGCCGTGGTTGTGCCAGAGCCCGTAATTTTGCCCGTGGTTTCTCCAAAAACTGCATTAGTTGTTGATCAAGCTTCAAGGAGTCTTGAGGAGTCTTCCAAAGCTTTGGATTCATCTCAACCTACATT
Organism: Fagopyrum homotropicum; assembly: GCA_033239125.1. Lineage (NCBI taxonomy): Eukaryota > Viridiplantae > Streptophyta > Magnoliopsida > Caryophyllales > Polygonaceae > Fagopyrum > Fagopyrum homotropicum. The sequence continues at coordinate 23,300,080 of BSWB01000007.1, read as the reverse complement.
ATATGGAGCGTCTCCACTCGATAAAGGTCCTCCTAAACTTGAACTTAAACCCCTCCCCTCTCATCTTAAGTATGCTTTTCTTGGTGAGAATTCTACATATCCGGTGATTGTTAATACATGCTTGAATGATGATGAGTTGAGTAGATTGTTGCATGAGTTGAGATTGCATAGGAAGGCTATTGGATATACCATTGATGATTTAGTTGGCATTAAACCTTCTTTGTGCATGCATAAGATCTTAATGGAAGATAATCATAAACCTTCAATTGAACGTCAAAGAAGACTAAACCCTATCATGAAAGAAGTAGTGAAGAAAGAGATTCTTAAATTGCTAGATGCGGGAATCATTTTCCCGATTTCGGATAGTAAGTGGGTTAGTCCCGTGCATGTAGTTCCTAAGAAGGGTGGGATGACCGTAGTAACTAATGAGAATAATGAACTAATCCCAACTAGAACGGTTACGGGATGGAGGATGTGTATTGACTATAGGAAACTAAATGTGGCCTCTAGGAAAGATCACTTCCCTCTTCCTTTCATTGACCAAATGCTAGAGAGATTAGCTCAACATTCTCATTTTTGTTACTTAGACGGTTACAGTGGATTTTTCCAAATCCCTATCCACCCCGATGACCAAGAGAAAACTACATTCACATGTCCTTGGGGTACATTTGCATATAGGAGAATGCCATTTGGGTTGTGTAATGCACCCGCCACCTCTCAAAGGTGTATGATGGCCATCTTTTCTGAGTATATTGAAAACATCATGGAAGTGTTTATGGATGATTTTTCTGTTTATGGATCTTCCTTTGATGATTGTTTAGCTAACTTGTCTCTAGTGCTTAAGAGATGTGAGGAGACTATCCTAATCTTGAATTGGGAGAAATGCCACTTCATGGTAAGTGAAGGAATTGTGTTGGGACACTTGGTGTCCAACCGAGGCATTGAGGTTGATAGGGCTAAGATAGAAACCATAGAGAAGTTGCCACCACCTACCTCGGTGAAGGGGGTAAGGAGTTTTTTAGGGCATGCCGGTTTTTACCGGAGATTTATTAAAGATTTCTCTAAGATTTCTAAGCCTCTTACTAACCTACTAATGAAAGATGTTGAGTTTGTTTTCTCTAAGGATTGCCTTGAAGCTTTTTGTAGGTTGAAGAATGCTTTGATCTCCGCACCCATCATGCAACCTCCGGATTGGAGTTTACTGTTTGAGGTCATGTGTGATGCAAGTGATGTAGCCGTTGGGGCTGTTTTGGGACAAAGGAAAGATGGGCTAACACATGCCATTTATTATGCTAGCAAGACGCTAGATGATGCCCAACTCAATTATGCTACCACCGAGAAGGAGTTACTAGCGGTTGTGTACGTATTTGAGAAGTTCCGCTCGTATCTTGTTGGAGCGAAGGTCGTTGTGTATACGGATCATGTTGCGATCCGTTATCTCCTTACAAAGAAGGATGCCAAGCCTCGGTTGATTCGGTGGATCCTTCTTCTTCAAGAGTTTGACTTGGAAATCCGAGATAAGAAAGGGTCCGAAAATTCCGTGGCGGATCACCTTAGTAGACTTCCACCATTGGAACTTGAGAGAGATGACATCCCGATTGATGACTCATTCTGGGATGAGCAATTGCAAATGGTGGAGGAGTGCTTGTTTCAAGTGTCAAGGGGTGATGAGCCATGGTATGCCGATATTGTGAACTACCTTGTGTGTGAGGAGGTGCCACCCGGTTTATCCTATGTCCAAAGGAAGAAATTCTTCAAGGATGTGAGGCATTACTATTGGAGTGAACCGCTTTTGTTCAAGAGAGGGCCGGATGGAGTCTTTAGGAGATGCATACCGGAGGATGAGGTGGAGAGTGTGATCCGCCATTGTCACTCCTTGCCATGTGGAGGCCATGCTAGCTCACACAAGACATGTGCTAAGGTGTTGCAATCGGGTTTCTTTTGGCCAAGTTTGTTCAAGGATGTGCAGAATTTTGTGGTAGCTTGTGATTCTTGCCAAAGGACGGGCAACATCTCAAGGAGGAATGAGATGCCCTTGAACAACATACAAGAGGTGGAGATATTTGATGTGTGGGGTGTGGACTTCATGGGGCCATTCCCCTCTTCATGTGGCAACCTCTACATCCTATTGGCGGTGGACTATGTTTCAAGATGGGTAGAGGTAATCGCTTCTCCCACAAATGATGCCAAGGTTGTGGTGCGATTCTTCAACCGAGTGATCTTCCCTAGGTTTGGAACACCAAGGGTGATCATAAGTGATGGAGGGAAGCACTTCACCAATAGGAACTTCGGGACACTTTTGGCTAAGTATGGGGTGACTCATAAGGTGGCAACACCTTACCATCCCCAAACTAGTGGCCAAGTGGAGATCTCTAACCGGGAGATAAAGGGAATTTTGAGAAGACGGTCTCTAGGACGAGAAAAGATTGGGCTATGAAGCTCGATGATGCTTTGTGGGCATATAGAACCGCTTTCAAGACACCGATTGGCACCACTCCTTACAAGCTAGTCTATGGCAAGTCTTGCCACCTTCCGGTAGAGATGGAGCATAGAGCATATTGGGCTATAAGGTGGTTGAATTTTGACCTCAAGGAGGCCGGAGAGAAGAGATTGCTAGACATGAACGCTCTTGAGGAGATCCAGTTGGATGCCTATGAAAATGCCCGGATCTACAAGGAAAGGACCAAACGTTGGCATGATAAGCGTCTCATCCCGAAAGAGTTGAGTGAAGGCGACCTTGTCCTTCTCTTCAACTCAAGACTGCGGCTCTTCCCCAGAAAGCTAAAGTCGAGATGGACGGGTCCTTATGTGGTGAAGAAGATCTTTCCCCATGGAGCGGTTGAGATAGGAGGGGAGCATTGTGGAAGTTTTAAGGTGAATGGGCACCAGTTGAAGAAGTATATCCCGGGAGCTCCGGTGGACATGATTGCCCCACTTCACCTTGAGTGAGACGCCCCCGAGTTTGGTCAAGCTAATGACCTTAAAGAAGCGCTTGATGGGAGGCAACCCATCGGTAGACATTTTTCCCTTTTTCGTTTTCGTTTTTGTTTTTGATTTTTCTATTTTTGTGTGTTTGGTGTGCTTTGTGTGTGTGCTAGAGTCTTGTTAGCATAGAAGCCTTGCATGGCATGTGGATGATGATGATGAGTCCCTCATCAATTGTGGGTGGAGCGGACGCGGGACTTGGACGACTAGCGGTGCCTAGCGCGGATCCCGACGCCATAACGAACACTTTGAGCTCTCTACCATCGTTGATAGGATCATCCGACATCACTCCACTTGAGTAATCCCAAATACCAATGCAAACCATTTTTACATTGTGAGAACCCTCTTTCACTCTTCTTTACTTGAATACCACATTGGGGACAATGTGTTTCTAAGTATGGGGTGGGGTTTGCATGATCTTTTGCATGATTAGCATCTAGGGTAGTTTCTTTTAGTCACATGCTTCATTATGTCTTGCATTGTACATACACATTTCGAAAAATCCAAAAAAAAAATCAGAAAATTTTAAAAAAATTTTAGTGCTTCTAAGCTTGTGGAATGACCCTTATGATGAAATTGTCTTGTGGATTGGCTATGGATGGCCTTATGTGTTGAATTGATGAATGCATATGTGGACTTGAAGTACTTATCTTGAATCCCATGAATGGATTGTGATCATGATGTTTGCCTTGATTGGATTGAGTATTGAAAATCGAAATTGCATGCTAGTTCTTGCACATCATCTAGGAATGATTAAGGCAATTCATCTTTTTCTACTTCTCATCTTGATCATGTTGTTTGAACACCTCAATTGATATAAATTTGACCTCTTTTGAACCATCCGGGAATAGGAGCATGTTAGTGTGTTGAGTGTGTGAAAAGCAAGTGTGGGGGGAAGTTGTTGATGGATGAATGTTATGAATGAAGTGCTGAATTTGTTGTGAAAAGTGTAAAAAAAACATAGGTTTGGGGATGTTGGTTTAAATGACGAGTAACTCGGCACCATTCACATAATCGGGTATTTGTGCCTTGCCAAAGTCAAATAAACCGATAGTCCTAACGAGCTTTGGTATGTGTGCCCGGTGTGGATGCACCTCAAAAAATAAAAAAGCCCGAGGATGGCTAATCACCAAGGTTTCGGCTTTTGTACACCAATGCCATTGTCTCAAAAATAAGTGAAAGAAAAAGAAAAGAAAGGAAAGATGGAGAAAATATACACTTGTGGGAAGTTGATAAAAATGTGAAGTTGTGAAGTTAGTTCCATTCCCAGATTAGCATCACATAGCCTAGAAAAATTCACACCTAATCACAACGTTTCTTGGCCTTTTATTTCACAAGCCCTTGTGACCTATTTGCATGTTTGTAAGACTTAGTGATCTAGATTGAATATGCTCATGATCATCTTGACTTCTTCATTTTTACATTTCATGCATGCCTTCGAGTTAAGTACAATTGTCTTTCCGTGCCTTCATTTATTTGATACATGATTGCTTATCCATTGCCATGAAACATGACTATGAAGGTGATCCAATATTAGAAGCACAACTCCAAAAAGATTTTGTTGTCTTTCTGCATGCATAAATCATGTCATCTCTTAGTCTATAGTTGGGGACTTGCTCGGGGACGAGCAAACCTTAAGTATGGGGTATTTTTGATAACACGATTTATGACTTAGGTTTAGGCACTCATTTAGATAGTTGTTTCCGCTCATTCATGCATGGTTTGCACTAGTTCGTAACGATTTGCACTCAATTCATGTATTTTGTCGAAATAGACGTCTACACGGACTTTTGCATGCTTTGTAGGTATTTTGGGAGATTTAGGAGCCTAATCGATACATTTGAGGATCACTCCTCGAAGTGACACACCTTCGGACTCATTGGGAAGCAAGTTAGGAGCTAAGGAGGACACATAGGACCTTGTTGGTGCATGCCATGCACCAAATCGTGGCTTAATGATCCAAAACAAGCTGAGACACCAAAACCACAGCCACTAGGACTTCCACGGGCGTGGAAATAGGCCGTGGTTTTCCCCAGACAGCTGCGACAGCTGTCCCACGATCTTCATGGCCGACTCTTGCAAATTTGGAGGATAAAAGGTGGTCCTGGAAGGCTGTTAGGGACAGACCCCTCACTCCCATTCTCTCACACACTCTCAACAACAATATTCTCTCATTGGAAGATTGGATTGGAGCTACCATTGGAGGAGAAGAAAAGCTTCCATTGGAGAAGAAGAGAAGAAGACACCATTCTTAGTTTTTCATAGTTTTGAGTGAGATTTGTGAAGACGTTTTGCAAGGTTTTGTAAGAATCGATTGTGCCTTCTTTTGAAGGGTTGTAAGTCTTTCTAAAACTCACATTAAGCTTGGTTTTCTTTGCTCTACTTGTTCATTTCTTTCTCTTCATTTTCTTGCTAATGGAAGCCATGATTTTATGCTTGATGACTTTGATTGTGATGATGCATGTTGTTGGCTAAATAGATGCGATTCTAGGGTAAGGAAAAGATGGTTATGGCTTGGACTATGATAGAATGGACTTAGATGTACCTTTGAATGAATTGTTTGCTCGAACCTAGCCTCTATTGTAAACCACGGTTTGTTCTATACATTCCACGGCCGTGGTTCTTGATGAACAACCCGTGATTTTGACTGACTTGCTTGATTTGATGAATCTAAGTGCTAGGATGTTAGATTGTTGAAATCCTAGTGTTTGTTGAGCTAAATCTATCATAGGGTGACCTAGTGTTAGCAACTAAGTGTTAGAAGAGACCTACCCGGTGATTCTTGCTCTTAGATACCGAAGATGACGAACTCTAGGTAGTAGTGAGCCTCACAAGCCGCTATTGGATTAAATGTGCTAGGATAGGTGTTTAGGACTTGCCTTCCCGAGACTTACCCAGTAAGGAGAGGTTAGATCCCTAGATAACCATCCGGTTTGTTGAGAACTCCTATCCTTAGGCTCTTTGAGACTTACCCGGTGATGAGACCTTAGGAATGGACTAGTGGACCATGAGACCTACCCGGTTATTGATCACAATCTAAAAGCACTCACTCCCAACATACTATAGTTGATCCAAGGAATGATTATATAGCTTGAGTCCTATGCCATAACTGAAATTTCCAACCCCTAGAATCCGTTTTTTCTCTCTTTGATTACATATTTCGTGTTTGCTCATTCATTTTTGTTTTAGCTTGATTCCTTACTTTGTTTTGCCATATTGCATCATTGTGATCCTTGATTGATCACCACACAAAACCAATCCAAAAACATTGAGATTTTCATTTATTTGTTTCTTTCTCTTTTCTTAGCCTAGATCAACACTATCATTAGTCACTAATCGATTCAATCTCACCTCAGTCTTTGTGTTCGACCTCAGAATACTATCCCTATTACAAAACGTCCCGTACACTGCGGGTTCGGTAGGAGTTAGGAGAAATATATCGAGTATAAATTTTATACTTTTGCGTGTATACATCCTTAGCGTAACAACGAGGAGTGCCCATGGCGGCACCAGAGGAGGACCCGGCCCTTGCGAGCCTTCAGGCTCAGATGGCAGCTATGACGACCCAGCACCGGACATGGCAGTCCGATTACCAGCGGACTATGCTGGAGCAGCAGCAGAGCTGGCAGACCAGTTTTGCCACCTCCATGACCTCACACTTCGACCAGAGGTAGGAGGCCTGGCAGGCAGCCCAGCAGCAGCAGCTAGAGGCTCAGCAGCTGGCTTGGCAGGCCAGTTTTGAGACATCTTTTGGTCGCCGGATGTCTGCCCAGCAGGACCGCATTGATGACATCTACCGCCGGCAGGAGCACTTCTTCCGCCACTTCCCTTACCCACCAGAGGAGGGTCCGGGTGGTCCATCCGGACCACCCCAGTGAGGGGTACATTTCTTTCCCTTCTCCCACATTTATCTTTGACTCATTTCCACTTTGAGGACAAAGTGTACTTCAAGTATGGGGGAGGGACATATCATTGCTTGTACAGTTCATTGAGTTGTTTTAAAATTTGTGTTTGCATTGTTAAATTCAGTAAAAAAAAAGCCAAAGAAGTGAAAAAAGGCATGGATATCCTTGGATAAACCGAAAACCCGAAAGGGCGGTTTAGGTAAAAAGAAGGTAGTCCGACCAACCTTAGGTTGGTGCAAAATTGGACTTGAGGGATGTGAGTTTAAGTGAGAAAAGAAGAGGAGTGGCAAGGTAAAAACCCGAAAGGGCGCCTTGGCAAAATGAGCGACACCAAGTGTAGGTTTCCCTTCCGGCGTTTTGGCAACATAAAAAGGGGAGTCATAAGGAGGTTGTCCGGGTAGGCCACTCTTGGAGCGATAAGGATGGTAGTGATTCTTTTTCTCACATTTCCTTTCTTTTCTTTTTCTTTCTTGGCTTTTCGCTTGTTTTCCATTATCTTTCTACTTACTCATGCTTCCTGAGGCCTTTGAGTCTAGTTGATGTCATTTGTTTTTACTCAGGACGAGTAAAAGGTCTAAGTATGGGGGAGTTTGATAGGTGATCACTATCATTTAGGGTAGTTTTTTGAGTCTTTTTATTGCATTAGTGTCGGTTTATGCTACTAACTCCTTGGTCCAGAAGAAGAAGATCAAAAGAAGCTAAAGGAGTTATAAGCACTTAGGAGTGAAGATCGATCACGAAGCAAAGCTTATGTTGCCTCACCGCCCCAACGGATCCTTTCAACCGCCCCAGCGGGTGACGCCTTACATCGGAGTGCTCCCTGCGCTTTTACCAGCGCCAACCATGAAGCGTGTCACCGCCCCTGCGCCACTCATTGGCACCCCTGCGGTGTCCTCCACTGATGAAACGAAGACCAGCTCCCCTACGCCTTCCACTGCGGAACTGCCTGCGCCTCAACATGGGAGCTGGAAGACGAAGAGGTTGTGTCACCGCCCCTGCGTTGACATAGGGACGCCCCGGCGGCTTGGCATCAGAAACGTCAGGAAAGGCGAAAGGTCAGACGTTGAAGAGCATTGAAGATCCGCCCCAGCAGAATTGTCTAGCCGCCCCAGCGGCTCTGAAGAAGTTCAACCGATTCTGCCTAAACCGCCCTTGCGGTTCTTGAAGGCCGCCCCTGCGGTTTAACGCCAGAAGCTTTACTCCGGTTGTTTACACCACCTTTATGGCATTTAATGTGGCGATTTCGGGCCGGCCACTTACTCCTATTTAGTGTCTTTTGTAGTATAAATAGTCCTTGGTTGATTGCTAGTATCATCCATCTTATCATCTAGTTAGTCAACAAATTATCCAATTAGATTATCTTGCTCCCTTGTAATGAGTTGCTAACTCCCTTGCTACATTGGGTTGGTTTGAAGCTGCATTGTTATCTTGGTTGTAAGTTCTTTTTAATCTAAGTTTTCATTCAGTAATACTTTGTGTTTCCTTAATCTCCATTGTCTAAATTGCATGTTTACTATTGCTTGAGATTGATCACCTTAGGTTCTAAAGTGCATGTAAACAACTAAGATTAATAGGTTCTGGGTTTGGGTCTTTAATCTCGTAGCAACTTTAAGTAATAACGGGTTATGATTACTTGAGGAAAAGGAACACAAATATAAAGATAAGTTTAACGGTTTTAATCTTCTCTTTATATCCCTTTGTCTTTATTTGAAAGCTAACTTGTTATTTGTTCTTGTAGGTTTACGGAACTTTAACCTGTTAAGTTGTGTTGATGCCGGTTGGCTCAACACATATATATGATCGAGACGGGAGATTACTTGAAAACTTGTAAAAGGAACTCACCAAAGTAGCAATTGCATGCTTAGAATCAACCTAGTGTAGATTCATCCATTATTGTCCTACTTGTCGCATTAATCGTTTTCATAAGTTTTAGTGCATCAATCCAACCAAACCCCCCCCCCCCCTCTTTTGTGTCACTTGTCACTATAATCGATAATTGCATCAAAAACACCTTAACTCTCTTGGGTTCGACCCTTACTTAATCACTATACTTGTTCTTAGTGCTAAGTCGGGATTTACTTTTGATTGGGTATAGACGACCATAGAAATACCTTCGGTCACAACTGCACACCGGTAATATGTCGCTACCGTTGCAATAAGTTGACACTTCATCCAATTCTCCGGCACACAAGGTATAGGATAAGTCCACCAAGTGGCCTCGATAACTTCATCAACCGTCCAATGTACCGCCAACTATTGACAAAAAAACAATTATTAGTGAAATTTATCATTTTATCAACAAAATATACTAAATCAAAGAAAAGGATGAAGGGTTTATCAACAAAAAATACTCACATGTGCGTACAAGTCCTTTCTCATCAACAACTCTGTAGCCATTTCCCTTCTAACAATCAAGTAATCTTCTTCCGAGTATCCCGAAACCACGGCAAGAGATCTAAATCCACAATGCCCATCTCCTTTAACATCATAGGCTGAAAGGATGAAGGGTTTCATGAACTTCTGCATCTGATCACCCTTGAACCGATAGTTCTTAGAACATCTGGTGGTGCTTTTCTTACCACGTGGCTTAGCCTCCTCAACTTTAACTTCAACTTGGGCCTCTTCAAGCTCGGGCTCCTCCACTTTAACTTCCACATGTTGTCTTGCTTTAGGTGGACGACCTTGAGGGCGTGGACGTGCCGATCCAGAACCATGTTCAAACCGACTTGGTTCTCTCCTTGTTGAAAGAATGCCGTACTTTGGTGGTCCTCCTTTAGTTCTGACTTTCTGCTCTGGTACTCTCAACGTTGAATTGCCCGGATTTGTAATATCTTCATATGATGAAGCCATCCGCTCAAACACATCTCTCGGAAGCAAATTCTTGTCCAATCGCTCCCTAAAGTCATTGAGTGACTCCATGTATGGATCAATATGGACAACCTCATCTTCATGCGTCGGATTCAATTTTTCTCATCGTACTTGCTTCCAATAAGGGTGAATCTGATCCAAACGTATTGGCTCCTGATGCCTAATAGCAATATAGAACTCGTGCGCACAAGGCAACCCATGAGCTTCCCTCCAATATGAATCCTTACATGTTGTCAAGCTCCTAATTTGCTTTGCCTTCTCGTAGATCTCCAACAACTCCAGGAAGCACTCGTTGTTTACTTGTATCGGAGCAAATCAAATATAGGCACACGCACAGCAAACAACATCCTTTCACATGACATCTCTATTGACGCTTGAATCTTATCAATGTGATCATTTACCATCAAGTCAATGTTCTCCATCACCAACTGAAATCCTTGAACGGTAGAACACAATGTACCCTTCAACAATGAGTGTGTGGACTCACACCTAACAACCAATATCAATTCAATAAATTAATCTACAACAATTATTAGAAAACAAGTGTAAACAATATAGAAATAAGTTCTTACGCATTCGTTGTCCTCGTGCCAAAGTGTAGATGCAAGTCGCACCAATATCGAACAATTGCTTCCTTGTAGGGGATTAGCCATGTAATTTCCAAATACTCCATCAACCTCGGATACGCTTGCCAATGCACTTTCATTTCACCCAAACGCCGCTCGTAACTCTCTGGAGATCTAGATTCAATAAGAGCATGGTAGTGTGATGCAAAAACAACTTGTAATTCCTTTGACCGTGTCACTGCCCAAGATCTATGTTGGATGTTGCACTTTATATGAAAGGTGCAAATCATGTGCTTCACATCCGGAAAAACAACACTGAGTGCACTTATGAGTCCTAGCTCTTTGTCCGTCACAATCACCCCCGGTGTAACATTTCCGCACACATGTCGGAGTCTCCGTAATGCCCACTCGTAGTGATTGGTGTTTTCCTTGGCCATGAAAACAAATGCTATTGCAAACGTCAACCTTGTGCTAGTGATACCGACAATCTCTAACAACGGCATCTTGTACCTATATAGGATATATTAAGAGTTTACATTTATATTAAACTAAAAGTGCATGAAAAATAAAAAAAAATCATAATAACATGTATATTAAAACTTACTCGTTCGTCTTGTACGTGTCCATTACGATGACATAAGGAAATAGGTTGAGGAGATGTCTTGAATCCGGATGCATGATGAAAAAATCTGAAATTTCTTCCGATTCCGAGCATCTTCTCACATTCACATAATAACGACGTTGCTCTAACATATGTAGTGCTTGTTGGAGAGGACTCCGTCCTTCGGCTTGTAGCTTCCTAATCTTCATTCGAACATTATATATTTGTTCGATTGTGCTGACGTTGTATGGATCATCTAAGTTTATTGACTTCAATATATTTTTCGGCTTGAAACCCGACCCAAGCTCACGTCCCACCTTCCGAAATTGTTTCTCCGTCAATCTGCCAGCATATGTGTGTCCCTTCAACTGCTCGGGAAGTGTATGATTGTGCACTCCATTTATAACATGCAACGTCCACTTCTCAGTCTCGCTTTGTACGCCCTCAAGCTCAAAACAACATCCGTCCTTCTTCGATTTCTGTACTCGGCTAGAAGATGACTCGGTATCAGGATCCACATCTTTCTTCTTACGAGGGGCTCCAAAACGTTCGCATGTCAAACGAAACGTAACGAACCCCCCAGAAGTTCTCCACGACCTACTAGTAACCAACACCATGTTCATAGTTCCTCCCATGAATCGAGCCCAATCCACCATCGTCTCGCGATCATGGAAAAAACCATGAATTTGAAACATTCGCGAATAATCACTCCCTTCGTCACGAGAATAATTCGGAAGATCCTAGTTCACATAGAAAAAAAAATATAAAATTTTGTAGTTTTCGGTTTTCTAATTTTCAAATAATAAAAACACGAATTATAACAAATGTTTCTAACATTAATTGCAACTATATCTAACTTAAACATACATTATATACAACAATTCTAGTTTTTCTATATTTTCGGTTATAAAGTACTTACCTCGAAATGTCGAAGAAACTCGTCTGGAACCGTAAATTTTGTATCGTCGAACGGAATCATCACTTCATCATCCTCGTGTGTTGACATTCTCGCAGCTGTTCTCCATAAGATGTTGTGTTGTTTTTTCGAAGATATTGTGAGCGTTTTTCACCTCTTCTATTACTATCTATATATAACCAAAGGAAATCAATAACGTTTAAATTACAACGGTCACTTTTATAACGTTCGGATTACAACGTTCGGATTACAACGTTCGAATCTCAACGGTCAAAAATCTACGTAGACGCGATGAGTGACCTTCACGGTCACTCATCGCGTCTACGTGGTGCGTATACGAAATCGAGCGTCGTGCCCTTAATATCCCCAAAATAAAATTCACTCTGTTTAAATTTGGATCTACTTGTGACAGAGTGCAAAAGGAATCAAGCTCACGTCTTTTGCAAATTAACCAATCAAATCTTTTTTCTCTCTCTTTTCTTAATTTTTCTTGAAACAATTTGGTTTACTAGGCTTTTTCTAGTTTTTTATTTAGTAAATATACCTCTTGAGAGAAGAGTGTGTAGAGTTTGAGAATAAATACAAAAGATTAGGGTATATTTACTTAATTGAAACATTAAAAAGCCTAGTTACTATTCTTGTTTTTCAAAAAGGTCTAGTTACTAAAATTGCCCATTTTTCTTTTAAAAAATCAAATCTTTCCTTTGTCTCTTTTCTTAACTTTACTTATATGTAATTAAAAAAATGATACAATTATATTATAGACGGAATATGGGATATGAGAAAAGGATAAATAGACGGAGGTTATACATGATTTAATATACAAATAAAGTGAATAAATAGGATTATAAACCGAATGGGATATGGATAGTCTAAAATATCTAAAACTGAAAGTTTGATTTTGATGTGTTTGCCAGTAATGAGAAAGCTCTTTTGTGACCATCATTAATTATGACTGAATTGGCACTTCTCTTCCAGCCTATGCCTATGTTGGGTATTAGTATTGGAGTTGCATTCAATGTAATCTGTGTTGGTTGGATGCTGACACTTCTTCTAATTATCATTGGGCAATTTTGGTAACTAAGCCTTTTTGAAAAACTATAGTAGTAACTAGACTTTTTAATATTTCAATTAAGTAAATATACCCCAACCTTTTGTATTTATTCTCAAACTCTACACACTCTTCTTGTAACACCCCAAATTTTACAACTTAGGGAGTTACTGGTTAGGACCGCACAGTGGGTCCCGACCTTAGTTTGACAACAACTTAACGAGATCTTACAACAAGGCACAGATAAGGAAAAATCAGAAATCATAAAATAGTTCTTAAAAATGCATGAATGTGACCAGATCGACTACAGCCGGAAAACGGACTATAACAAAGTACGAAAGGAAACAATGTTCAACTGTAAAACCCACAAATGCAAAAACTGTAAAACGTCCTAAAGTACGACACCCCGGCTGACCACTACCATCTGGATCACTCGGCATCTGCTCTAACCTGTGTCAAGTCTAAACAACATATCAACAGTTAGCTAACTATCCAAATATAAGCAAAATGATAACAGCACAAACACAAGCAGAAACATAATTAAGCAAACATCATGCTGGCACTCAACCAATTATTATCTATTATTTAAGTGATTCACATTATTCACTTTAAGTTGTGGCACGAGAATTATTATTAGTTCTCGCCTCCGTTCCTTATCCAACTGGTGTAGGTCTAGCTGACTTCCATTGGTAGCATCACTACAAACCATGTGTGGACTAGTCCCGAAAGAAACCCCCAGCGCCCCGCGAGCTACTGAGCAGAATGCCACCGCCCGTTACTCTTAGGCCAAAATATAGGTCGGTAATTATATATCGCAACCTATCTCTCTAACATGTCAATCACACACCACCATCATCATTATACTCATATTTAGTAGTCAGCTAAGTAAGCCCAAAGGACTTACTTGTTATAACGCTCGACTCTTTATAAACCACTCGCTCTGTAAACTGTAACCACTCAGTTGCCTGTCAAAGGCGATAAGTGTATTAGCACACTTTCACGTAGATAGAAGTCTAAAACTTCTAAGATCAAATAAGGTATTAAGACGTACTAGTTACAGTATTAGTTTTAGGGTAAAATGACAATTTTACCCTTGGTTCCGATTTCCTCGAAAACCCTAAAATTCATGTCTAAACTCCTATTTGAAGTTCTAAAAATATATTCTAACTCCTAAAATTTTATTTGGTTCCAAACTGACGTTTTTCCTATGTTTCTATTTTCCGGAAGAATCGAAAAGGTTTAACTTCGGCTCTAAATATCAAATTCTTAACAGCTTATAAAATTTCCGAATTAAATCTCTAGATCATCTATGAGGTTCTATCTAACCTTAGAAGAAAGAATTTCTCCAAACTGTTCAGCCGATATTTTTATAATAATTCACAAAGTCGGTTCCTTCACTCTAATTTCCTATACTTAGCCAAAATTCAAGTTTACCAAAACTGCTCAACTACCTAACTTCGAGAGCTCATAACTTTCAATCCGACCGTTCATTTCTTCTCAAATTTTAATATGCTAAACTACATATATCCATCTACAACATATCCAAAATTCAACGGTGGATCTTTATCCAAACGTTTAATAATTGATCTACAAGATGGGCTGTTTGTAACCTAAAAGCTGAAGGAAATAAAATGAATTTATAGCAGCCTTTTGTCTATCATTTTATGTGAAATTTTCAGCAGCTACATATCACTATTTTATCTATGCTTAAGGCCGAACAACAGCAGCCTAAATAATGTTATGAATCAATATAGCTAGAGACATTACAACCTAGTTGTAAAGGGGGCAACAAAACAACATACAGCAATGCTTACTCGCTGCAGTAGAAAGGCTCTGCGTTCCTTGATTCCTGACTCGTAACCGAGAGGCTGGACTACGTTGCTGAAGCGAAACAAAAGGATTTACCCTCACTGTTGGTCACAGTTGGGCGCAGTAGTGGCTGTTCTAATTGAGTTTGTCACCGACTCGCCAACTCTCTACGGCATGCTCGCGTTCAAGGCGTCGGAATCACAAGGTCGTCGGCGGCTAGCGTGCTGAACTGGGCGGATGGCGGCGTGAACAGCAGTGGCGGTTTCCAGCGTTTCCTGGTGTCGGCGTGCTGTTGCGTGAAGACGGAGGGTGACCGGTGCGTTCCGAAGCAGAGGAGGCGGGGCGGTGTACTGGTGAGATCCGGAACGTTGGCTGCGCAGGAAGGACGGTTACGGTCTCGGAATCGAACCAGAAGCGGAGAGGAAGGGAGACGGAAAGAAGAGGGAGAAGGTGACCGGAGTCTTACCGGCTCGACTGGAGGCGGACGGCGGAGGCGCACAGGTTCGGTGGCGGTTGCGGTGGCTCCGGCGTCGAAGGGAAATTGTGGAGGCGATAGTCGAAGGTTGCTGTTGTACATGCAGCGAGAGGAGAGGTGCGGCACAGCAGTAGATTAGGTTTAGTTTAGTTTAATTAGGGTTTTTTTTTTTAATTAAGGTTTAAAATGGGCTTAGGAAAAAAAAAATGGGCTGATGGTTGGCCCAACGAGTGGTGATCTCTCGTGAAAAAAAAAACGGAACTCGTAACCCGTTAATTAAGTGCGGAAGTTTATAAAATACGGAATTAAGTTCCGTATTTATAACTTATTATTATTTTTATTTAACGTACGTAAATTATTTCCGGTCATTTAATTTATCATTTTATGCGAATATAGGTCACATAAAATGATAGAATTAAATTCGTTTATTTTACTTATTTATTTATTCACGATTGTCGCCTCGGACTTTGGTTAATGTCAGTTTACCGGAACTTAAAATTTTTGGTTATTACACTTCTCTCAAGGGGTACATTTACTAAACACAAAACAATAAAAAGCCTAGTAAACCAAATTGTTTCATTATCATTTTCACAAGTACTTTTTATTCCAATGTAACATTTCTTTGTTGATTGGATAAATTGATATCAAATTATTATCTTTTTATTTGAGGTTAATGTAAATTTGATGTTATGTTGGAGGTCTTTATTATTCTTTTGTCAAACGTGTGTTCATACTTGTGTGCCATATAAATTCAGTAATGGACTTTTTGATCAAGTATACATTTATTGACTGTAACTAATAAGGGAATGCAACTAAACAGAATAGATCAATCTTATTAATGATGTATGTGAATTACGTTGTCACATTTAATTATGGAATCAATTTGACTATAGTGAAGAAGAGGGTATAAAAGAATACTTTTCAAACGAAAGCCAAAACCCTAAAATCTTACAAAGATAGATTCTAAAAACCACATTTAAAATCTCCTAAAATTTAACTCAACTAAATGCTACACTACTGTTGTGGGTACCCTCCAAAATTAACAAGATCTACATAAATCTACAACTAAACACACCATATGACCCTGAGTTGTGACCATCAAAAAATAAACCAATCTCCAAAACAACAACAAAATTAAATTTAGAGTTTATAAACTAAATGAAACACAAATAAGCTAAAAGTGAACATGCCCTAACTTTAGGTACCTAAGTGGCGGCAAGGTGTCTCCGAGAGAGATATTTCAAAAGCTCTGTCGGGATTATAAAACTCATGAAAATTATATATATGGAAATTCCGGTTGGTACCGCTGTGGTATGGGTATTCCAGACTTTGCCCAGCAGTTTTTTTAAGTTCGGATTGTGCCTTTCAGTTTTAAAAAATATCGAAATTTACCCACTAGTTAATTCTTACTAACCCTGGTTAATATCTTAGGTTACTTTACTAGATATCTATTATACTTACTAAAACAGAGCACAGTCGATGACGTGGCCCGCTGTGAACACAAGATTTTTGAAATGGAGCTCCCACAATTAAAGCCAATAAATCTTTATTTTTTTACACTATTTTTTAACCATAAAATCTTTTATTATTAAAATAATAATTTTATAGAAACCAAATCAGTATATCTTTATTTTTTAGACTATATTTTAAACAATAAAATCTTTTATTATTAAAATAATAATTTTATAGAAACTAAATCCGTATATCTTTATTTTTTTCACTATATTTTAAACCAAAAAATCTTTTATTATTAAAATAATATATATCTATACTATGCTAAAACACAAAAACACTAAAGTTGACGTGTCATTCTCACAAATTTTGTAGGGTTAAATTTTTTTTAACTAACTTATTAAATCATAAAATCTTTTTTATTAATACAAAAATAAAACAAAATTTTGTAAAACTAACTAACAAGATCTCCTAAATATTTTAAAAATAATTTGGTTTACGTATTTTTTTATTTTTAAACCGTCGAAATTTAAATAATTTATTTATTGGGAAGATTTTTATATTTTTCTTAATTTAATTTGGGAAAATTTGGTAAGTAGGGTTTATTAAAAAACAAAGATACTAAGTAGGCTTTTAGTATTTTTAAGTTAAGTAAATGTACCCCTCCTTATATTTTTACTGTCAACCCTAATTTGAAGAAGAAAACCGTCCCTTGCGTTCCTCTCTAAACCTAGTCTTCTCTGTAACACCCCGAATCCGCGGGACTCGGGATGCTACGGGTTGGGACCTCACAATGGGTCCCGACCCTTAGCCTGACAACAATTTCACCGGATCTTGCAACAAGGCACAAATAAAGGCCAAAACCAAAATACATTTTTATGCAATGTTATGAAACCCGAAAATAAAAGAAAGGAAAGACTTCAGCTGTCCTTACAACAACATTAACATAATATACAAAAACAACAACACAAGGACTCCAAAACCCAAAACAATCTAAGATGTACGGAACCCCGGCTGCCCACTCCTCCGGATCACTCGGCCACATCCTATCCTGCACATCAACTACAACAATCGGTATAAAACCGTTAGCTCACATTCTAGGCATTATAAGAATAATATGGCACAAACACACATAGGAACACAAACACACAACATGATCATAAACATACACATCCATTACTTATTATCTTTTTAGGTTATTCCATATCTAATTCATTTGTTTCAAGTGTGACACAAGAGTCTTATAACTCTTGCCTCTGTCCCCGTGTAACCAACAGGAGTGTGGCGGCGCCCAACCCGTATACCCTGAGGGAGTGATGAAGAAGCCCGCCCGTATACTGTGTATGGCCTGGTCGCAGAGATCCCCCTAGTCTCCCTCGGGAAACTGAGCGGTGATGTCACCGCCCGATAATAATAATAGTAGTAACGATGGGCCAATAAATAAGGTCAAGTAAATCCTAATCCATTTTCATGCTTAAAAGTGGTAAACACACACCACCATATATATCCAAATAAGGCATAAAAGCGGCTAAGTAAGTCCGAGGACTTACCTCGTCTCAAAGTTAAACGAAACCGATATCACTCTCCGAGGGAATATAACCAAAGCCTGTTCAAGACAAGGCACGATAATCAACAACTACTCACAAGCTAGAAGTCCTTAGACTTCTAGTCCTATATCATCTTACTAGGTTATACACTCTCATAATCTAGGATACACTCCTAGCCCTCATAAATTCACGAGATCTCAATTATATCCCCAAGTGCTAGGATACTCTCATCCTAAACTCCGCAATCTCAACCAACATATAAATATCACCTCAAGTCTCATAAGATCAACCACAAGGCTCACAAGATCAACCACACCACATGTCATAGAACATCAATAACCTCAAACACTCACCTAGAGGTTCAAAGCCACTACTTGGCATTTGCCCTAAGTTATGCTAGGTCCAACCTAGCATGATTCTACTACTAAACATAACTAGATCGAGGAAGAAGGTACTCACAACCGGTCCAAGGTTGAAGATGATCTACGGACGTCGAGATTGGATTCGTTGGTCTATAATTGTCGCTTCCGAACCTAAAACCAAAGCTAAGGAAATTTAGCATATATGCTAATTTGAACGGAGGATTAAACGTATATAAATCTAAGGAAAAGTCGCTTTCAAAACCAAGGTTAAAACTCGTAAAAACATTTCCGGGGATTTATACAATTATATAAACATAGTTTAAAATCCGCAATTAAATCTCCGGGTCATAAAATGGAACTCAAGAAACTTAGGCTAGTTCCCGAAATGAACTTTGGGCCAAAACTATAATTTATTCACAAGGGCAAAAACTGCATATCTCAAGAATAATGGGTCAAAACCTTGATTATACAAATCAGCAGGGGCATAAGTTTCAAATTCCAAAAGAGTGTATTCAAAACTGCAATATATATAATGATGGGGTATAGTTTGCAATTATAAAAATTTTAGGGGCAATTATAAAAATGAAAAGAGCCCTTCTTCAACCTTTAACAACGCAGGTTTCGGATGGGAAGGAAGAAGGAGAGCACCGGCGGCGCAGAATGGGAACAGGACCCTGGCGGCTCAGCAGGCGGAGGAGGAGGGCCTTCCCTCCAGGCGGCGGCGTAGGCGGCACTCCGGTGAAATTCGACAGCAGCGCACTCCCCTCCTCGCGTCAGAAGAAAACAAGGAGCAGGGAAAACAAACAATGGGCGGCGGCGTAAGCGGCGTTCGGCAGGGTTGCGCAAGCGTTGGAGGCTCCGTCGACCTCATCAATGATGGCTGCTACTGCAGGGGCATTCCGGTGGTTGGATTTCCGGTTCTAGGGCTCGACAGGGGAGACCATAGAGAAAGAGGGTTGTAGTTTTTGTCCGGCTCCCGGGCTCGACAGCGATCCAGTTATTTCGAGAGAGAGAGAGAGTTCGAGGTAGGAGACGGAAGGGATGGTTGCAGTGGTGGTCCAGTCCTCCTCGCGGTGTTTCCGGCTGGACATGGGCAGTGTAGAGGCTTGGAGATCGAGATGCAAGATGAGGATGTGTGGCTTCTGAGGAAGAGGGAGATCGAACAGGGGCTGGAGATGGGGCTATAGGGATAGCGAGGAAGTTGTGAAGGGGACGAGGCAACCAGTCAGTCTAGGTGTAGGTTGCAGGTTCGTTGCGTGCAAACGAGAGGCCGGGTAGGTAAGCAGCAGGGGTAAGATCGAAAGGTCGGGTAGAGAGATGAGTATCTCATCAGCATAAGGAGAGAGAAAAGGAATAATAGAAAGAAAAAGAAAAGAATAAAGAAAGGGGTGAAGAATGAATCCGATCAAAACGCGTGGAACGGGATTTTCAAACCGTAAGAACTTTTGATTTTTGTTTTCCTAAAAAATAAAAATACGGACATACGCGAACATATCCAAAATATAAATATACTCGGGAAGATATTTTACGTCGTAAAATAATTTTAATAACATATTTAAGGTAGAAAATTATCGATAAAAGTAGGAATATAAATATCGAAACGCACCCAATAAACGGGGCGTTACATTCTCTTCCGCCGATACTTGCTCCAAGGACTGCAATGTTCGAGCTCTCATTCTCCTAAAGTCTATACTGCACTTGCCCTAGGGGTGGTGGTGAGAAGAAGATATCCAGCGAATTAGTGGTTTCATTTCAAGATTAAGATTTTTGTGGGCGATTTCCGGCGAGAAGAGGATAGTTCCGGTAGAAACATTTCCTTCTCCGGCTCTCGCATCTGTATTATGGTTGTGGAGGTAACTGAGAGCTGAGAAGTCGACGGCCGGGAGAGAAAATGTTGTACAGCGGAGATCTAGATCTAGATACAAGTGAAGGAGTACGAGTAAGAATCATATCAGAAAGGCCCAGGCTCCTTTTGATACAAGTGAAGGAGAGACAAAGAAGGTAATTGTTGCAGGTTGATGTTGTTGGGGTTTAGGTTGTTCAGAATTTTTGAATGGTTAGACAATTTGTAGAAGAAATTGGTAATTCTAACATCTCATTTGGTTAAATATTTTGAATTTTAGGGCTACCAACGTGAAGAACTCAAATCGGTAATTCCATCTTCGTCTTTGGAACTCGAACGTTGACCTAGTGGTTCCAAGGATTCATACTCCTAGGATTTGTGTTTGATTTTTGCTCTGCATTTGCAAGAGGTTGATTAGTTTGATTGAGAACACAATATGATTGATTTGTTATAAAATTAGGTTAGCAATACGAATACGATTAGATGATCCTTAATTGTATGATGATTTTAATCTGATTATGTCTTTGATTATTCGTAATCTGTCACTTTGTTGAAGAGTTCTTGTGTAAAAATTTCTGGTATAACAAAATGTAATTTTATGGTATTTAATTTTATGGTATGTAACTTTATGGTATGTAATTTTATGGTATGTAATTTTATGGTATGAAAATTGGGTGTAAAAAAATTCTGGTATGACAAAATGTAATTTTATGGTATGTAATTTTATGGTATGAAAATCTAGTGTAAAAAATTCTGGTAAGACAAAATTCTAGTATGAACTTTTCATATGATAATTTCTGGTATGAAATTTTTGGTATAAAATTTCTGGTATAAAAATTCTGGTATGAGAAATTCTGGTATGAGATATTCTGGTATGAGATATTCTGGTATGAGAAATTCCGGTATGAGAAATTTAGTCCAGAAAATTAAAAAAAAAAATAAAAAAAAAGGCAAGAAAAATAATTTTAAAAAAAACAAAATCAGTAATTAAAAATTTAAACTTATACTTATATTATACAACAAATAACAAACATCATTTATTCCTTTCTTTCTAAATAGAAGGGTTAATAATTTTTACCTACTATTAAATGAAAGTGTTAAAAAATTTGGGGTATATTTTCTTAAACAAAAACTCAAAAAGGCCTAGTATGTCAAATTATCCCAATTAATTTTGAAGGATTATTGTAACACCCCAAATTTTACAACTCGGGGAGTTACTGGTTAGGACCGCACAGTGGGTCCCGACCTTAGTTTGACAACAACTTAACAAGATCTTACAACAAGACACAGATAAGGAAAACTAGAAATCATAAAATAGATCTTAACAATGTATGAATGTGACCAGAACAACTAACAGCCGGAAAACGTAAGATAACAAAGTACAGAAAGAAAGAAAGGAACCAAGGTCCAACTGGAAATCCCACAAATAAGGAAACTGCAACACGTCCTAAAAGTACGACACCCCGGCTGACCACTACCATCCGGATCACTCGGCATCTGCTCTAACATGTGGTAAGTCTACACAACATAACAACTGTTAGCTAACTATCCAAATATAAGTAGAATAACAACAGCACAAACACACGCAGAAAAATTATAAACAAACATCATGCTGGCACTCAACCGTTTATTATCTATTATTTAGGTGATTCATCTTATTCAATTTTACAGTTGTGGCACGAGAGCTATTAACAGTTCTCGTCTCCGTTCCTTATCCAACTGGGTGTAGGTCTAGCTGACCTCCGCCGGTAGCATCACTACAAACCGAGTATGGACTAGTCCCTAAAGAAACCCTCAGCGCCCTCAAGCTAACTGAGTAGAATGCCACCGCCCGTTACTCTTAGGCCAAGTATAGGTCGGTAAATATCTATCACAACCTATATCTCTAAACATTTAATCACACACCACTATCATCATTCATGCTCATATTCAGAAGTCAGCTAAGTAAGCCCAAAGGACTTACCTGTTATAACTCTCGATTCTCTGTAAACCAACTCGCTCTGTAAACTGTTAGCAACTCAGTTGCCTGCCAAAGGAGATAAGTGCATTAGCACACTCCAACGTAATTAGAAGTCTAAGACTTCTAAGATAGAAGATCGTAATAGAACATAACTAATTATAGTACTAATTTATGGTAAAATGACTATTTTACCCTTAGTCCCGAAACTTCCAAATTTTTCGAAATTCATGTCTAAACTCCTATTTGAGACCTTACAGTCCTATTCTAACTCCTAAAGTTTAGTTTGGTTACAAACTGGCACTTTTCCTATTTTCCTATTTTCCGAAGGATCGTAAAGGTCTAACTTCGGTTTCAAAATATAAATTTTGTAAAAGCTTATAAAAATTCCGAAATAATTCTCTAGATCATCTATGATGTTCCATCTACCCTTAGGAGCAAGAATTTCTCAAAACTGTTCATCCATTATTTTTATAAAAAAAATCTCAAAGTTGGCTACTCCACTTACAATTTCTATACTTAGCCAAAATTCTAATGTTTACAAAAACTGCTTAACTACCCTACTTTGGAAGCTTATAACTTCTAATCCGACCGTTCATTTCTTCTCAAATTTTAATATACTAAACTACATATATCCATCTATCATATATTAAAATTTCAACGGTGGATCTTCATTCAAACTCTCAAACATTGGTCGACAAAATGGGAAGTTTCTAACTTAAAAGCTGAAGGAAAAAGAGTTGTATTTACAGCAGTCCTTTATTTCTACCATTATGTTTATATAACTCTGCAACTACTCATTACCAACCTAACCCATTTCCAGGCCGAACTACAACAACACATCATTCCAGTCCAAAGAATCGGTACACATACACAAGATCATACGTTAACCTTTCCGTTACCTCTATACAGAAGGCTTTCTACGGCTGCTGCACTTGCTGTTTAAGAAAGGTTCTATCTCATTCTGGCCGGCGTCGTTGAAGCTAAAACAGGAGGGAGATCATTACTCCGGACTAGTAAGAGTGAGGCAGAGAGAATGAAGGAGGAGCTTACCGGAGGTGTATGCAGAAGATCTCGCAAGGTTCTGCTTCGTATTAGGCAACTTGAGGCTGACTACGGTGGCTATGAATCGATGTACTCAGCCCCTTTAGTTTAGTAGATGGCTGCAATTCGAAGCACAGCAGTGTTGGTCGATAAAACAAAGAAGAGGATGATGGTGAAGACGGAATTAACGTTCACTGCACTAACCTGGATTCAGTCGCGAGATTAGGAGACGATCTTATGTGCTTGGAGCGGCTGGATGTGTGCAGACGTAGGCTGGTTGGGCAGTTGGCTGGTGGATCTTCAACCTCGAACCAGGACGTGTGAAGGTAGGAGAGAAGGAAGCGTAATGCAGATAAGGGAAGAGCGAGGTTCGGGGAGACGATAGGAAAGAGAGACGGTTACAGAAGGAAGAGAGAGGAGCAGTTAGCATGAATCTGGACAAACACAATCAGCTGAAGAAGGAAGGAAATCAACTGGCTGTTACTATCCTCTGTAACGTTTAGCAGCCCCACGTAATCTGCACTTCCAAGATCTTTCTGGGCTGCGAGAGCTGGGTTGGACGCTGGGCTGGAGCTGGCAACGCCGGGCTGAAGAGATAGAGCAACAGATGGGCTGAAGCTGTGGATCCAAGGTGCTGAAGCTGGGCTGCGGACAAGCTGCTGAAGCTGGCGAGTTTCTGGGATGGGCAAGCTGCTGGCGGGCTTCTGGCTGGGCAAGCTGCTGCTGGGCAGGCGCAAGGGAACAGCAGCCCGTGCTAGTTGCAGTCCGGAAACAAGATCCCGACAAATGAATGTACGGAATAGACGGATACGGATTTTGTTATAGTTTACGATTGATTATAAGAATCCTATCATTTTATGTGAAGGTAATTAAGCTACATAAAATGATAAACTTTTTAAAAGATTCTATCATTTTATGTGAAGGGAATCTACATAAAATGATAAATTTTATAATAATGTGTCTAACTAAGTAGACGGATATGGATCAACTGATTGAGATCGAGTTTGTTACAGAATTAAACGGAATAAAAATTCTGGATATTACAATTATAAGCTCAATCTATTTACGTTAAAAAATTTCACGGAATTCTCTATCCCACATCGATTATAAGTAAGGCGGGTAGTTTGATAACTTGTATAAATAGACGGTTTGAAGACTAAACAAATCACACATTTCTTGGTCTTTTGGCTAAGTTAAGTATAGTTGATAACTTGTATTTTGGGCCGTTGGCCTACTGTTTTGTGGGTAGTTGACCTACTGTTTCGTGGGTCGCCGTTAGCCTACTGTTTTGTGGGTCGTTGGCCTACTGTTTTGTGGGTCTCTAAGTATTTTCATCGATTTTTTGCTAACTTGTATAAATAGACGGTTTGAAGACTAAACAATTACACATTTCTTGACCTTTTGGCTAAGTTAATTATAGTTTGATAACTTGTATTTTGGGCCGTTGGCTTACTGTTTTGTGGGTAGTTGACCTACTGTTCCATGGGTCGCCGTTAGCCTACTGTTTTGTGGGTCGTTGGCCTACTGTTTTGTGGGTCTCTAAGTATTTTCAGCGATTTTTTGCTTTCCCACATTGGTTTTCACTTATTTAATATAGATTGTCTGGATTTTTAGCTAGGTTGAAGTATAATTTTATTCATAAATTAATATCTGTTATATGGGTCGTTGACCTACTAAGACTGATGGTTTGAGAACTTGTATAAATAGAGGTTAATAACGAATACTGAAGATTAAACAAATGATACATTTCTTGCCCTTTTAGCTAAGTTGGACTATAATTTTTATTTATAACGGATTAATATATGTTTTATGGCTCATTGACCTACTTTTTTATCGGTCGTTTACTTACTGTTTTCAGCGAATTTGTTATCCCACATCGATTATCAAGTAAGGCTGATGCTTTGAGAACTTGAAAAGCGTTTATAATTGTCTCCATAATTTAATATTAATTTATCCGTTATTGTATGAGAATTTGTTTAATTTTATATTATAGAATTTTTTATCGTCATATATAAATTGTTTTTTAACTTACAAATTTTCTGATTCCGAATTTTAAATATAACTGATTTATTGAAAATGTATGTTTTTTAAATAAAAATAATACTCTACGGGTATCCTTTTTTTGTCTGTTGTCCTATTATGTTTTTTAATCATAAAATACGGGTATTCTTTTTATATTACGTCGGTCGTTAGAAGAATAAAGTTCAAGATTTTAAATTTCGTTCATCCAATAATTTGTTTTTTCTTTTGTTTGTATTTTAAACTTTATTTCAATTTTTTGTGTATTTTTTTAAATAAAACTTTCAATTTTTATTTTATTATTTATCACACATTTCCTTTTAAATTAATTTTTTTTACAAAATTATATTTCAGGTTCCATTTAGATAATTACAATATACTAAAACAGAAGACACTAAAGCTGACGTGTCATTCTCACAAATTTTGTAGGGTTAAATATTTTTTTAACTAACTTATTAAACCATAAAATCTTATTTATTAATCCAAAAATAAAACAAAATTTTGTAAAATTAACTAACAAGATCTCCTAAATATTTTAAAAATAATTTGGTTTACGTATTTCTTTTACTTTTAAGCCGTCAAAATTTAAATAATTTATAAGATTTTTATTTTTTTTCTTAATTTATTTTTGAAGGATTATAAGCTCAATCTATTTACGTTAAAAAATTTCACGGAATTCCTTATCCCACGTCGATTATAAATAAGGTTGATAGTTTGATAACTTGTATAAATAGACGGTTTGAAGACTAAACAAATCACACATTTTTTGCCTTTTGGTTAAGTTAAGTATAATTTTTATTCATAACGGATTAATATTTGTTTTGTGAGTCATTGACCTACTGTTTTGTGGGTCGTTGGCCTACTGTTTTGTGGGTCGTTGACCTACTGTTTTGTGGGTCGTTGACCTACTGTTTTGTGAGTCGCTAAGTACTTTCAGTGATTTTTTGCTTTCCCACATTGGTTTCACTTATATAAATAGAGGTTTAATATAGATTGTTTGGATTTTTGGTTAAGTTGAAGTATAATTTTTATTCATAAATTAATATCCGTTATATGGGTCGTTGACCTACTAAGACTGATGGTTTGAGAACTTGTATAAATAGAGGTTAATAATGGATATTGAAGATTAAACAAATAATACATTTCTTGGCCTTTTGGCTAAGTTGAGCTATAATTTTTATTCCTAACGAATTAATATATGTTTTATGGGTCGTTGACCTACTTTTTTATGGGTCGTTTATTTACTGTTTTTAGCAAATTTGCTATCCCACATCGATTATCAAGTAAGACTGATGCTTGGAGAACTTGAAAAGCGTTTATAATTGTCTCCATAAATTAATATTAATTTATCCGTTATTGTATGAGATTTTGCTTAATTTTATATTGTAAAATTTTTTATCGTTATCTATAAATTGTTTTTAATTTATAAATTTTCAGATTCTGATTTTTTAAATATAACTGATTTATTGAAAATGTATGTTTTTTAAATAAAAATATTACTCTACTCCTATTTTTTTCCTTCCTATTGTCCTATTATGTTTTTTAATCATAATATACTGGTATTCTTTTTATATTATGTCGGTCGTTACAAGAATAAAGTTTCAGATTTTAAATTTCGTTCATCCAATAATTTATTTTTGCTTTTGTTTGTATTTTTAAACTTTATTTCAATTTTTGTTTATTTTTTAAAAAAAACTTTCAGTTTTTATTTTATTATTTATCCCACATTTCGTTTCAAATTCTTTTTTTTTATAAAATTATATTTCGGGTTCAATTTAGATAATTACAATATATTAAAGTAATTTAGTTATAAGTCTATAACGGAGTTGTGCATACAATTTTTTTTTAAAAAAAATTGTGCATTGTATAAGGATTAAATTTATGAACTGTAGAATAATAAGTTCTTTATTTGTGACTATTTTTTCGTTTTGAGAATAATTAAATCCGAATTATTATTATAAAATTTCATAAATATATCATTAGTTCGCACAACTAATATTATAGAGATACCCGCACAAGGTGCGGGTTATATACTAGTTATGGGAAAATATCCTCTCCCAAAATAATCGGATGGTTGATTTTCCTTCCATTTTGTAATCAACTTATTGGAAAAATAATTAGATAGCTTTGCTGGAAAATTTTGGTTGATGTCTAGCAAGGTTGTATTCGCAAAAAGATCATTGTATGCAGCTTTTATCATTTTCTATTAGGACAATATTATTCAGAGATGGGTTATTTGGCTGTCATGACTTAATTTATCATTTGAGGAGCTCTCTTCTTGATCATCGCTTTCTAGTTTGTTGACAATATTTGTCCTCTGTTAACATCATTGATTTCCAGATCACAAATTGTGTTGATGGAAGTTCAAATTAGTTCATTGAAAACATATTTGGAAAAAGAACATCAGAAATGGCAGGCAACTCAGGAGAACTATGAAAGACATGTAACTCGCAAGAAAGAAAAAACAAAAACAATTTCTTGTTTGGCTTGGGCAACTGTTTTGACCATATTTAACTGTGCTTCTTCTCGCTCGATTCTCAGCCTATCTCTTCCTTCATCTTGCTCTAGCTGTGAATCTCATCATTAGATTCATAATCCCCACATTTTTCCGATCTCTCCCGTGGTTTCAATTCTGGATTCGGATTACATAAATTAAAAATCCACTGAGGCATCTCCTCTGCTAGGGTTCTCGGCGTTGGTAGCCTTCTTAGCCATGACAAGGAAGAAGCGGCTAGGCGACTCCATCCTGGCGGCCGACAGGCCTTCCCCTAGGACTAGAGATTACTATCTCCATAATTCAACTTCTGAACCGTCTATTTTGTGTACTGTACTTCATAATTTGTATTCGTGTTTTTTTTTTTTATGTTAGGTAATAGATAATTGATATCACGTTCATTGTTTTTACTGTAACTGCTTCATAAATTAATTACATTTTATGCATGACATGTTCATGGAAAAATTCAAATAGTTTGGTTTTGTTAGCAGTTAAATCCAAATGAATCGTGCCCTATGCTAAATGCACGACTCGTATCCTATGCATGACTCGTGTCCTAGATCTATCCAAATGCAATGCATGACACTTGCATCTACCAATTCAAACCATGGATGCTACTAATTATTCAAGAAGAACAGCATTTTCATGGCTGGAATTAAGACACGAATTACATGAACGCTTATACTCTACAAGAAGAACAACACGTTCAAGAAAGATCTTATACTCCACAAGAACAACACACGTTCATTGACATACATTAAAATTAAAGACTGCATATAAAATTACACGATCAACTCTCACCAGAGGATAACGTGACCTCCGACTATGGTTTGTTATATGAAATATAGATAGTGTATTAGGTACACACGCGTACACTCTTTAAAGTATGATAACATCGACGTTAAAGAAATTCAGATTGCAGCAAACATATAGACATAGGCTTCTAGGAATTCTTCAATTTGTTAAATCCATCTCTTGGTGATCCTAGCATGTACTCCGTACTTGGTTTGGAGAATAACAGAATACTCCGGAAAAACATTCTGCTTTTCAAGGACATGGACATTATAATTGTACAAAATAGTTGCAATGACGGTCTTCATTTGTATAAAAGCAATGTCTTTTCCTAGACATATCCGAGGACCTGAGTTGAAAGTGAAGAACTTATGAGATGGTTCATGTTTGAGTTCTCCATTCTCCGCAATCCATCTCTCGGGCTTGAATTCAGCACAATCATTCCCCCAAATAGTTTTCATCCTAGCCATGCAATAAAGAGGGATGATGACCATTGTTGAGTTAGGGTTCACTTCATGGCCACTAGGAAGTACATCACGTTCAAGTGGTGCTCGAGTTTGGAAGGGAACCGGAGGATACAACCTTAGGGTTTCACAAATAGTAGCATGTAGGTAGACGAATTTTGATATCTCCTCGTGGGTAAATACATGTACCTTCTCTTTGTTATCCTTTGATATAACTCGAGCAATTTCAAGCTTGATCTTGGCCTCAATGGATGGATCTTGTGATATCATCCAGAAAAACCACGTCATGGCCACAGAAGTGGTGTCTTTACCGGCTAAAAAGAGGCTGAGGAGACTACCCTTGAGGACTTGATCACCATCTCCTGAGCGGTAATGTTGATCCTCCGTCAAATATGTTGTTAATATATCGTTGAACTTGCCATCATTTGAACCTACTAAGTTGAATGTATCATGCCTATTTGACACAATTTTCGTCGAGAATTCATTCAAGAAATGTTTCGCTTTCTTAAGGACCTTCTCATGTCCAATATCCAACAACCTTTGAAATTTCCAAAATGGTGGTGGAAGGAAATGACGCATCCATACGCATTGCATCGCATTATTCATGGCCTAACAAACATTATAACACTATTACCATACATTATCTAAAACATAGAAAGTAAATTCAAACTCCTAACAATAAATAGTTTTAACAAATTAAAAAAACAATAGAACACCATAACCATGCTTCGTATATTGACTTGTTTTATGCTTATTGAAAAACTCTTAATAATTTTATTATTTTCATATATAATGAAAATAATGATATAATGAATACATTTTATTGATAATAACTATTAGGTAAAAATATAAATATATAAAATATAGTAATATGTTATAAAATTTGAAGTACATAACTTTCCCACAATAATACTAAAAATAGACAATGTTATCTTGCCGATCATACTTCACAAATCTATTTACTTAGTCCGTTCACAAAAAATCTAACAAAATAATAACCAAGTAAATAACAATTATGATGTAATAATAACATGATAACTAAAACATGATATTATAATATGCGAGAGAAGATTAAAAAAAATAATATATTTTTTAATTAAGTGATTAGAAATTAAAAATTAAAAATTTATGGTTAGTTTTCCTATTAGCTAATTTATATTGGTTATTCTACCAATTTTTTTCTTTATTATTATAAGCACGGACTATATGTGTGGTTAGGATGAAATCAACTCATTAGCAACATTTTTTGGTTAATAAATAAAAAGAATGTTGGATAAGTTTGTATACCTTTGTGAATGGAACTTCATCCCATTTGAGGGAAAGAGTCATAGGATCATTTCCAACAATCCATGTATGAGTCAAATCATATGTATACCTTGAGAACAAATCTTCCAAGTCAACCACTCCACAATCACCATTGCCTAGACGTCCTCCAGCTGCAACATGATCGAGAGCAACCACAATCCCATTCTCAACCTTCTCAAATGCAAACCCGGCTAAAGACTCATTGAAGTGCTTGTGATTAAAGAAGGACCTCTGAATCTTCCTGTGTGACAACCATTCCTCGTCATCCAAGTTAAAAAACCCGTCTCCAAACACGTCGAACATCTCTTTCGACTTGGGTCCTCTAGGGAAGTTGGAGAATCTCGAGCTCGACGTGTACTGGACATTGGCAGGGTCCATGGTGACTAGTAGGTTAACATTCATGAACCATGGACCCTTGATCGGGAACGTCGATTGGCCGGAATGATTGGTGATTGCAGTTGCCCAGTCTAATATGTTGCTGAAATTGGTTACTAGGGCAGGTAGCATGCCGATTATCGGCCAGTTTCGAGGGAGGCCATTCTTGTTGCTAAAGGGAGAGAAAGGGAGGGTAAAGATGAGGATCAGAGAAACAAGAAAGATTATAACGTAGAGAAGAAGTGAAAGGAGGATTGTCATGGTGTATGTTGGTACGTAGGGAAGAGTCTTTTGTGTAAGATAGGAAGCTAATGTTAGAAGAAGGGGTTTATATAGATGTTTTTGGACCAATCTTATTAAATGTGCAAGACTAGTTAAAAATCAATAAACTTTTTTTTCTTTATGCAAACTTCAATGCCACACTTTGGGTGTGGAATCCGTCGCTACAAAAAAAAATAATATGCATTTATTTTGGATTTGATTTGGGTCAAGTGCGAAATTGATTAAACTTACTTCAGGTGCTAGAGGGGAAGCACGTTAAGTGAACCTGCACACAAGTCTTTGGGTTTCTATCCTAAAACCAATTGCATTAGGAGCAGTGGTCTTATAATTTATATGTTAGGTTCACAAAGTATGATATAGTCGATGTGGGGCATTCCACACATCTCAACGATCCCTCTCAAGTGCAAATATCCTCGACTAGTCACAAAGCCTTAAGGATCACTAATCAAAATTCAAACATAGGATAACGGACTTGGATCGGACTTGCTTTGATACCATGTTAATTTAAATTTTATATCCGACGGGTCTAATACGTGGAGGGATGCACATTAAGTGAACCTACACACAATCCTTCAGGTTCCATCCTAAAACCTATTGTCAATAGGAGGAGTAGTTGTAGGACTTATACGTTAGGTTCACAAAGTATTTTATTGTCGATGTGGGACATTCCGCACATCTCTACACTTTCCCTCGAGTGAAACTATTTGGAGTTTGGACTATTTGACTATTGACAAAAAGGCTTACGACCGGCTTACCCAAACGGATAGATAGCATATTTTTGCTGTCCGCATTAAAAAAAGTGTTAAGTTTATAGTTAAGGGAATGCAAACTTGGTAGGTCATATTTATGGCAGTGTATGACTAATGAGATACACGTCAAGAAGAGTGGTTGTTCGAGGACTAATGGATAAAAAATAGGAAAAGAAGATGACGACGTTTCATTCTTTCACCTTGGTACACTATTGGAATTGCAGCAACGTAGATTTGCTTGAAAGAATCTATTTCTTACTACGCACAATGTTATCTTATCGTGTCTTGTATACGACATGTTAAATTAACTTTTAAAATTTTGTGCAGATTTTAGCATTATTGTTTTGAGAGCGGTACATCTACCGCAGGAATCTTTCGGTAGGATATTATGGAGCGTTGTCGTGCTAATACGTGTCAAAAAATCAGTTCGATATTGTGTTATATTAGTTCACAGTGTTTAATACAAGTAAAAAAGTGCATAACAACAAAACTAATAAATCAAAAAAAAACATTTTAACTGATAATATAAATTTTGAACGAATTAAACTAACTAAAGTGATAATTGTTATGATTTTTAATAAAATTGTACAAACAATTTGAACTAATAAAACAAATTATTTGAATGATTTGCACAAATATTTTGGGGAAAAGAAAGTTCGCTAGAAGAAGAAGAAAAGTCACCGGCCTTCCTACAATTCAAAAGTCGCAATCACGCCTCAATAAATTTTAAATGTCATCGCACCTCTTGTTATATTGTGTAAATGGTGAAAAGATCTAGACAATTAAATCAAGTCAATCAACCGTCCGAATTACTTCATAATTCCCTACCATAACAATAGCCTTAGTTGAACCACTCCCAATTTATTTTCTATCTTTATAAGGTCTTCGTGTTTGGGCAAGGTTGAAGTAAGGAGCATATCGTGTGGTATGACATTATGAGGTAATTTGGACCGTTAATTGACTTGATCCAATAGACTAGATCTTTTGACCAATTATACGTATGGCGGCTTCTTTCTCAAAGGCTAAATGTTAACCCTTTTAGCTGCTATTTGTTAATTTATCATTGTGTGATGCACCCTTGATTACCATGTCCGTAAGTGAGGAGGATGAGGCATTGCAGGTTCGTTTTGTTGGACCACTCACCCGCTCCCGTATCAAAGCCATCATCAAGGCATCCGGCTCCCTCGCCGCTCACACCATTGCTTGTCACGGGCTCGTTAGTGGAATGCAATGTCTCTACTCCACCATGGCACGAGGCATGCGAATTTTGACAACGTTTTGACACATTTCTCATATTTTACCTTTTTAATAATAGTCTTTTTTATTTCGGAACATTAATTCCGAAACTTTATTTCCGGAATTTAATGTCCGACATTAAGTTTAGACTTTTCATTTTCGGATCATTAATTCCGACATTATGTTAAAATTTTTATTTTCGGATTTGATTCCAACTTTTAATTCTGTCATTTTATTTTCCACAATTGGTTTGCCACATCCACTATATAAGGGATGCTTCACTCATTTGTAAATCTTGGTTCAATAATGAAGTTTAAATTGAAGGGAAAATCCTCCTCTTGATTCTGGGCTTCAAATCTTCCTTCTCAAATTCTTCATTGAATTTTCGATTCAAACTTCTATATTTGAGGTTTGTTCAAGAATCAACTCAATTAATCCACATCATGGTCTGATCGATAAATCTTGATCGAATAAATCCATCAACTCCCATCTCCATCTCAAGGATTCCGCCACCCAAATTCTCTCAATTTAATCCATCCGCAAATCAACTAAGGAGTAGTTCAAGCTTAAGCTTGATCAAAATACTGAGTTCATCATTGATGTATCCAAGGACGCATCAAATTGGCATCAGAGGAAAAGGATCAAAGCTAAGTTATATTAATTCTCTTTTTTGTGCGCTATCACTTTTATCCTTTTTGCCTTCTTGCTTCATCATCTTCATCACGTTCTTCATCGTTCTTCGTATGTTCATCTAAGTTTTATTGAAATTTTTTTTTTCTTGAATCTATTTTGCCAAGCAAACTTAGAAGATTTTTGATTTGCCATCAAGTCGTTTATCAACACGTCTTGTCATTACTCACCCAATCCGACAACTTTTTTAATTGATTTCACAAATTTCTTGGGGTATTTTGTTAACGAAATAAATTGGATATCACATCTTTGATATTCCAAAAAAATTCTTCAAAAAACGAATTTGGTTCAAAAAATGGATTTGTCTCTTGCACTAAGAATTTGCATTCAACAATTTCACAAAGAAACAAAACCATAAACAAAAACTTTAAAAGAAGTTCGGCAAATCGGGTCATCCGAAAAATTCGATTTTTCAAAAACGTTCACAAGACCAAAACAAGTAGTAATTATCGTTTAAACAATCCGTCCATTTCCTATCTCTCCATTTTCTTACACGTTTGCAAATTATCTCTGGTTTTTGTGTGCAAATTGGTTTAAAATTGTTGGATTTGTCTTACTTGCTTAACCGCCACACGACCTTCCCAAAATTAGAACTCTAACGCACTTGAACTTGGGTAACGTATACTTAACTTGTCACCTTCCTCATTTGATTAGTTGCAATTGTGTGTGTTAATTTGAGCTATGACTATCGTTGAAATGGAAACTTCTCAAGATCTTCATGATCGGCAAGAGCTCAATGCCTCCTTATCCGAAGAAAATTCCTCTCTTAAGCAAGATATAGAAAGGCATAAATGCTTGCCCTTATGAACGCTCAACGTCCCACCACAACAAATCCAAATGACACCGTGGTCAATGCTTCCACATCTGATGGACGTTGCAAAGGCAAAGATATTTTATGCTTGGAACCGTCTACCAGTCCACGACTTGCCTCCGTCATCGAAAGACAACGTCCGTTACAAGATGACGGCCATAAGTCCCTTGATGAGGACGAAGAGAACCTTGTCCCTTTTCCAAATAATTTTCCCCAACGTAAATATTGGGAATCGGCACAAGCGTTATGAGCACTGCCGAAAATGGTATGTCACTTCTCCTCCTCCATCTGTTGCCCCCAATACCGGGCGTCCCACCCAGGAAGAGCCCTAGCACCGTAATCAACCAAACAAACTCCCTCAATGTCACGGGAATGATTGGTCCAGGCAATGCCGGCAACCGGTATACCAAGATTTTGACAAGTATCACGAGAGATATGACTTTAATGAGTTCTTTGACAATGATTCCGACATGGACTGGGCGGCATATATCCGCTCATGTCACCCGCCCGTCCAAGAGCTAGTTGAGAACCAAGACCGTGGAGATGAATGGTTGCGTCCACCTAACTTGTCAAGACATGCACAACCCATCCATGGGCGCCAACGGCATATCGTGGCCAACGGAAGCCCATCCCAAAGATGCCTACATGACCCCACCCCACCCGGATCCTTACAAAGCTTGTAGGGAAGGTAAAGTTAAATTTTCTATATTTTATGGTGGATATGATCTGTGTGCCTTTCTTGATTGGGTAGAGGACATGAAGAGAGGTTTAAAGCATTGCCATTACGAGGAGTACGAGAAAATAGAAGCGGTAACCCTTTACTTTGAAGGTGAAGTCAAGTCTTGGTGGAGCCGGTACGAGACCAAGTATGAGAACCGAGGATGGACACCGATTGAGACATTTGATCAATTGATCTATGTCATGACCAAGAAGTGTGTACCTGACAACTTCAAAAATCACCAACGGTTGCAAATGCCGAGCTTCAACAAGGAAATCTTACTTTAGTGGCCTACTTGGCCAAACTCGAGGATATGCATATGAAGGTCGGCGTATCGGCCTCCACCACAACCCTTCGCACCAAGTTCATGAGCGTGCTCAATCCGTCAATACGACCACCATGGTTTGAGCCTTTTTGAACTTAGCGGGTTTCTACCGGTGTTTTGTCAAAGACTTTAGCTCGATAGTGGCGTCGTAACATGAGCTTACCAACAAAGGTGTCACGTTTAAGTGGCGTGAGACCCATGCTCGAGCGTTTGATTCGCTCAAAGACCGTTATTGTAATGTGCCACTAATCCAACTCTCAAACTTTTCTAAAACCTTCGAGGTGGAGTGTGACTTATCTAATATGGGCAGGGGGTTCTCCTACAAGATAATCAGACCGTTGCCTACGTTAGCGAAAAGTGTTCCATTACTTCACTCAACTATCCAACTTATGACAATGAACTATATGATTTAGTTTGTTGTTTAAAGATGTGGCAACACTACTTGTGGCCGAAGGAGTTCATGATGCACTCGGATCATGCGGCTCTTTCGTACTACAAGGGTCAAACAATGTTAAGTCAACCCTACTGATGACATGGATTATGACCTATATTTAACCATGCATTTATGTAGATTTTTCTTTTATTTTGCATGCATAGACATACATTCATGACAATTATGGTTATATTCACCTATATTGTTAGAATAGAGATCTACACAAAGTTTTATTTGCAATTGTAGGTAATTTGGCAAATTATGGAACAAAATGACACATTTAAGGATTAAGCCTTGATGCGGAACAAAAAAGAGCATAAAAAGGAGCTAGGAAAGAGCGGGAGTGAACTCTGATACCACGTCAAAGTAATTTCTGATACCTCGCCAAAGTATTTTCTGATACCGTGCAGAGTGTATTCTGATACTACGAAGCTTCTATACCGTGCCAAAGTGATCTATGATACTGTCTGATACTCCAGAGTGGGCTCTGATACCGCGCTTGAGTGGAATCTAATACCAGCGGGCTCAATCTCTTTTTTGGCCCAAAAATTTAGAGTTTTATCTTTAACCCGCAATATATATTTAAGCCAGAGTTTATCTTTTAGAGGCGATCTATCTTTAACCCATGCTTGTAAAACCCTAGATTTATCCCTATAAATATTCTATAGCCTTCAATGTTGAAAAGGACTCTCTCCCACACATACTCTCACACCGACGGCCCATAGAAGCCGCCCACCGACGTGGATTGATGCCCCACGGAAGTTGGTTTTCTACGTCATTGGCACGGATTGACATCAACACCGCTAACTCCCATCTTTTTACAGGACAGAATGAGGATGGTGCTTGAGACTATCTCGTAACTGTTGTTGAATACACGAGAAAGTACGCCAAGAAGCGCAACAAGACACGATGTGTCTATAATATCAAAGATGATGACATGGTTGACAAAGTTGATGAGAATGTGCATGCCATGATGAAACTCGTTGATGGTAAGCACACTTCCACATATGCTAATTTGGATACTAATGTAAACTATCAATTTGGCAAGGGAACAAGTCAAGAGAAAGAGGATTGTTCGGCCTTCAACGAACACATTATATTATGAGGCCATGGAACTAGTCAACTATCTAGGAAATCAAAGCGATTATCTAGATGAGTATGCCTACGCAAGACATTCTTTCCCACAAATGAATTCCCACGATTCCCAACAAAAAATTTCTCACTCAAACATCCCATCCCTGAACAAGCACAAGCTCCTACGCATGCTCCCATAAAACTAACTCGGGATATAAATCTAGAGAAGCTCGCACAAGGACAACAAGCGTTGGTGGAATCTATTAGAGATATCAAGAACTCAATCATGAGCTTCGAAGAAAAATTTAGCAAGCTAGAAATCACTGTTGATGTGATTTGCAAATGACATAAGATGTTGGAAAATCAAGTTGTTCAACTCAGAAAACAATTGGAGAAAGCTCAACTACATAAATCAACCCTAAAAGAGTTTGCGACATCACACTGAGCAGCGGAAAAGAAACCGCAGATCCCGTAGCCACTGTGAAGACTACAAAGATTACCATCCTGAAACAAGCTACTCCAAAGGAGGTTATTGTCACTACACCTCCCAAGCTATATAGACCTCCCCCTCTTGTTCCTCGGGCTCATAACACGAAGAAGATGGATGAAGATTTTGGAAATTTTTTGGAGAGGATGAACAAGTTTTATTTGGAGATTCTACTTGTTGAGGCATTGAAACAAATGCCCAAATATTCAAAATATATGAAGGAGTTACTATCAAACAAGAAGCTTCGCAACTACGAAGGTTCAATTGAAATCACCAAGGAGTGCAACGCCATGCTTAGGACAAAGATGCCACCCAATAAGGAAGATCCCGAAAATTTTTGCATCCCATTGACCTTAGGTGGAAGGAATCACACCTACTTATATGAATTAGGTGCAAGTGTGAGTGTGATTCCACTCAAATTTTGTAATGAATTAGAGTTACAAGAATTTTCACTAGTGAAATTCACCTTGATGTTGGCCGACAAGTCTATCATTAGACCAATCGACATGCTTGGGAGCAATGTTGTAAGGATTGACAGACACAAGATGCTTGTAGACTTTGTGGTTTTGATGTTAGTTTAGGTACTAACGTTGACCGACAAGTTTTTGATGTTAGTCTCTCATAGACATTTGTGAGGGAATCATCATTTTCTGATTTGATGAAGAAATAGTGATGTTCACATTTCCTAATCTCCCTAAATGTTCCGTCAATGATGATGATATTTGTCTTATAACTAACACTAGTTACGATGATGAATATATGATCATTGAGCACATCCCCTCTTTAGATATCTATGTCTTGCAGGACAATAAGTTGACAAACCCCCGCACCTTGAAGAAAGAACCTCTGGTAACTACCATGGAGTTAATGTTAAAGGAAGTGTTGAAGAATCATGCACTAATATTGCAGACTACTATCCATGAATTACAAGAAATTGTGAATGATTTGGTGGAAAGTAATACCACCTTGGAGAGCGAGCTCGGAGAATTGAATGATAGCCATGACTTTCTAGAATATCAAGTTGCGGTCATGGGATGCCCGACTCGAGCTTATTGACCACCTGGAACACGTACAAATTGTCATGTAAGATGTCATTGAGAAGTTGGATGCTCGAACATTTGTCCTTGAAAAAGTTGAAAAAGAGATTAATATAAATTATTCAGATGAATTAATTACAAAAGGCCGTAGCTAGAGGCGGAATCTAGACGGCGTTGAGACGGCTAGAGACGGCATCCAAGAAGGAATCCTAATCTATCTCGAAGCCGTCTCACAAGCCGTATGGGACTTACCCGAGCAGTTTCCTAGACTTATTTCATAAAGTCCTAGCCAAAACTTTAATCAATACGGAATCCAAACGGTCAAAGACGGCATACCTAAGTCGTTTCACAAGACGCGGCTTATGGTGTTTCTGAAAAATCTACACGAGACCAGATCCATACGTCTTGTAGATGGCTTCACAAGCCGTTTGACCACGTTTTATTTCCCGTCTCACCTCTATAGACCCTGAAAGCAGGAATTCCGTATCTCTCACTTGATTCCAACAATTCTGGTACACCCTCCTCGCCTCCTTCCCACACCACCCACAATAACCATGGAAGCTCATTATCCTCCGCCCCATGCGTCCCCCGAAAAAGACCTCTATCCCCGACCTCTTAAAGAAACTCGTGCAACCCGCCCCCGAGGATAGAAGAGACTTCTCTTCGTCCCTGCTCAATTCCCTCACTCCGCAGACGCCCACCTCGCCTACACGTCCATTCTTGGTCGAGAAGGCTTTCCACTAGAGTAATCCACATGGGTCGAGCTAATGACCAAAAACAAGCGCTAATGACAGGCTACCCATGAGTTTGAACTTTCTTTCCCTTTTTCCCTTTTTAGATGGTTGTCTACTTTGTTCACACATCAATGTTCATGAGTCTCATATATGCAATATTACTTCAATTCATTATAGTGGGATTCATGTTTCCTTAGATCGCTTCCATCAAATTATTTGCTAACAAAAATTATTGTTTTCGCTTTTTTTCGTTGTTTGCCTTCTTCCTTCTTTTACTTAGAAGTATTTTAGAACCCGTGCCGTGCATGGGTACTTTTAAAAGATATAGATAGGGATATTAATAATCCCGTAAATTCTGATCTTGTTCTCATCCCGATCTCGTCCCCATCCCGATCTCGTCACAATTTCAACGAAATTTCATAAAAATAAAAATTTCATCCCATCAATAAATATCTGGGACGGGATACGAACCTTAACTTCTTATTTTGCTAAACCCGTCCTATCCCGTTTATATAATATCAAAACACTTTTAAATAGTTTTGAATGAATAAAATATTTCGAGTAAAAATATTTCAAATGAATCAATAAATTATATATAAATTATATGTATTTTAAATTAAGTTTTTACGAGAACTGATTGTATAAAAATTATACATATGATTACTAAATACTATAACAATGAAATAGAAGTAGTGTATATCTTAATATATCATTAGCAATTAAAATTGTATTTACACACAAATCAAATCACAATAATAGCATGCATAATTTATATTAATATAAAATCTAATGTTTAAATTAAATAATAAAAAATCGGTTAAATTTT
The DNA here is from genome assembly GCA_033239125.1 of Fagopyrum homotropicum. NCBI lineage: Eukaryota > Viridiplantae > Streptophyta > Magnoliopsida > Caryophyllales > Polygonaceae > Fagopyrum > Fagopyrum homotropicum. The sequence continues at coordinate 23,259,848 of BSWB01000007.1, read as the reverse complement.
ATTATCATTATCCAATAATCATAGTTTTCAATTATAATAAACTGTTACTTTAATTGAAAAAAGCAATCTTAACCATATCAATCCAACAATATTTAAAATTCTATACAAAAGGATGGTGTTGTTAATTTTAAAATATATAATTTAGATAATGGCAATTTAGTAATATATAGGGATTTGACTTAAATTCTCATTTGTCAGCGTGTCACGTCAGCAAAACATAGCCTACTTTAGTATGTATATAAGATAATTGATTAATAATATCTATCAAATTACATGTTGTCCTTGTGAATTCGACACCCGAATATACTACATCCGATCTTATATCCTTACAAGAGAGGTTTGTTGTTTTCTATTGGTTAAAACTTCAACGATCAGTTCTTCAGAACCAAGTTCAACAAAGATCTAAGTGGGGGTATCATCTAAACTTATGCTCTCGTCTTTGTAGTGATCATGGTCACGTTTGTTGGTATGGTTGAAATGTCAATGACCATAGCAAAACTTGTTATGTTTTACAAGCAAAAGGATTTGCTCTTTTTGCCTACATGGGCTTATGCTCTTCCTAATTGGCTCCTTAAGATTCGAGATAAACACATCAACCAATCGAGTTTAGACACCATACGATGAGCATCCAAAATCGAAAAACCACACCTTCAAAGTGAAGTTCTTCCACATAAACACATCAGTCGATTCACAACAATTGGGAATCATCTTCGATGACAACCAATTCAACTATGTACATAACCATAAACAAGCTACTCCGCTTACAAAGTCCTTCCTTATAGTAGTAGACAACATCATGATGAACCTACGAGAACACTTGTTCCATATTTTGTATATATGATATGATTCACCTAGCAACAACTTGTTCCGAGTACGGAATGAACCGCGTATAAATTATATATACCCGACGCGCGTGTAAAGCACACGCGACGTCCCTAGTATTTATAATAGAAGACAAATCACGTAATCATTAATCATCGCCACCGGTTCCACTTTTTAAAAAAACTTAATAATTAGAACAGAAAAAGAATTGAATAAAGTTTGAAAATATGATTCCTTATCTACCAAAATATGCATCTCAATTTATAAGTGCTAGGCATTTTATAAAACGAAGCACGCACAAAATGGGGCATTAACACTAGTGTTAAAAGGTGGAGTAATTTCTATATGCCAATCCGGAAGTAACTTTGGGTGACGTGTCAAACCACGATTAATTTTATAACTTTTTTTATATTATTGATTTAATCAGTTTTTACAATAATTCACAAATTTTATGAGATAAAATTAATTTAAATTACTAATTTAACTAATAATATATAATATGGTAAAAGTTATAATTGGAGTGGTTATGGTGCGGAGATGAGTTAGGGTATGGCGTTATTGAGTAATCTATACCGTTGATTCACTTATCCAATTGTGATCGAATTAAACAAAATTAGTCATGAAAACAAAAAAAGAAATGATCTCATACATGAAAATAAAAAACAAGATTGGACTTAACATGTTCTCTTACTTAGAAAAAATATGGTGGAGCATATGGTTCTTTATAAATAAAATATTTTTTTTTGTAATGAGCCTATCAATCCCATCAATAGGTTAAATTTTTTTCATTATAAAAATCAAATGTATAACTGGAAGAATATCATCATTGACGAGGACAATTACGATATTAAACCGTCACAAAAGGGCAACAATTCTACGAAAAGGGAAAAAAACACCACATTAAATGGGAAAAACCAAATATTGTTTTCATAAACTTAACTTTGATGGATCCAAACTTAATTTGGGAGTAACGCCCATGGGTTTTGTGTTCCGGAATCACAATGGTGTGGTTGTTAGTCTCGGCGCGAAAAAAATAACTTCAATTTGACAATTAAAGCTTAACCTTTTTCCCGTAAATCTGGTTTGAAATAAGCTATCGGATTGCAAATAAAAAAGATCAAAATTTGGGGTGATAATTTGTGTGTTATCAACACACTCCAAGGTTTGTGAAATTATCCGTGAGAGGTCGACATGATTATATCCGACTCTAAACTTGATCTTCTTTTTTTTGACGATGTCCACATAAGACATGTGTTAACAGAAATCAATTGTGTTGCTAACCGTTTAACCCATTAGAAATCAAGACACCCAATCCCAATTTTTCTAATGATCTTAAGCTTCGTCTTCTCATCCATAAAAATGCTTTAGGTTGCACTGCATCAATCAGGTATTCCGCTAACCGTTGTCCGGGTTCGTTCTATTCGTACCCACATATTCATGCTATTCGTACCCAGTAAACGTCTACGCTTCTCGTAGCCGTAGTAGAAACTCAAATTCGTTCGCAAAAATGAAGAGAACATCCTACGAGTACGTGTCTCGTAGACGTAGTAGTCGTGGGACTAGTACGCTTACGAGAAACGTAGTCGTAGTTTTATCAACTAGCCGTTGGAAAACTACGACTACGTTTCTCGTAGACGTAGTGTTGAGCATTAGCCGGTATCCAACGGAAATGTATTCCAAACATTAGTAAAAATATTATGCATTCGACCGAACTCGTACATATTCAATCCATAAAACCTCATTATGAAACGTTGTTTCGAAAAAAAAGTCATTCGAAGATGAATTCCGATAATGGAGAAGCGAGATATCATTCTGGCGATGGAGAAGAGGATGACGGTGTTGATTTCGGCGGTGGTGAAGATGACGTGGAGGGTGACGAGGGCTTGTTCAATCCCGCGATGCTTAGTAGTTACGATCCGTATTCGGGTGTTGAGGTTAGTTTTTTTCAATTCGTTTGTTTTGACGTAGTTTAGTGTTATATGTTTTAGTTAGTTTTATGTTATATGCTTTAGTCGTTAATTAATGAATTAGTAGACAATTAGTCAATAAGTAATGTTATTTGTTGTTAAATGAAGAATTTACTCGTTAATTAGGTATCAATTAGTCGTTAATTGAAGAAATTAGTCGTTAATTAGTTAATTAGTAGACAATTATAATGTAATTAGTCGTTAATTAATTTGAGCAATGTTAGAACATATGATATAGTGAATGAAATTTTCGAAATAATTATTGTAGGTTGCCGATATTTCCGATGATTATGACTATACTAGTTTATTTGTGGACCATCGGATATGGACGGATATGGACTCGTTGGTTGCGTGGGTTCTTGAGAGAGCTGGAAGTAGAAATATGGTTCTCATCAAACTAAAGTCCTACAAGTCGGATGATCGTCGTTTTGGAAAGGTGGTATTTGTGTGTGAGCATCACGGAGTCCGCAAGAGTGAGGCGAAGGGCTCAAGGAAACTATGCAAAATGAAGAAGTTCGATTGTAATTTTCGCTTACACGTTGATGAGGTGCAAAGGGGTCTTTGGGGTGTGAGGAATGTTCACGGAATTCATAATCATCCTCTTCCAAAGAAGTTGGTAGGTCATGCTTTTGCTGGACGGTTGAAGAAGGCACAAATGAACGAGTCCAAATCTACACCGAAGCGGAAATGCCTCCGAAAGAAATTGTTTGTTTGTTAAAGAGTAATTTTGAAGATCCCGATAAGATGGTCACTTCTAGGAAGCAAGTTTCAAACGCTCGGAAATAAAATTAGGTTGGAAGCGATGGGAGATGGAACGGTAATTCAAGAAGCGTTGAAATTCTTGAAAGAGAAGGATTATATGTGGGATATTAGGATGGAAACCATTGAAGGAGGGGAGAAAGTGAGTGACTTATTCCTAGCCCATCCCGAGTCGAAGCGTTGGGTTGCCATGTTTCCATACGTCGTCGTCATGGATGCTACATACAAGACGAACAGGTTATTATGTAATTCATTTATTTTGTTTATATTAACCTCTTTTTAATTACATAATCTCATACATTATATTTTAAAGATATGACATGCCGTTGTTGGAGACCGTTGGATTGACCAGCACACAACAAACTTTTCCCGTTGCGTTTGTGTTAATGAAAGACGGGTCATTACGAGTGGGCTTTGGAACGCATTGTCTTGTTATTCAATGGAAAGAAGCCGGAAGTGATAGTGACGGACCGTGAATTAGGTCTCATAAAATCAATGCCGAGAGTCTTATCAGATGCCAAACATATTTTGTGTGAGTGGCACGTGTTCAGAAACATCGAATCAAATAGTTGGTGGAAGTTACATTCGTCATCCATCCAAGCAAAATTCATGAGAGATTGTCATGAGTTGTTTGACTCGACTACTATTGCGGCTTATGAGGCGAGGCTCTTGCATATGAGGGATAGTTGGATGGACAAGTATCATTTGATGGAATACCTTGAGAAGACATGGTTGGACAAGTACAAGGAAGCTATTGTTCGTTGTTGGACCGATCACTACCTCCATCTTGGATCAAGGACGATAGAAAGGTTAGACAAATACTCATTACATCTTTTATTGTTAAGTTTACTAATAATGATTTATACTATAAGATTTAAATTATGTTCTAATCGTAGGGTTGAGGGTGCTCATTCGGTGTTGAAGAGAACTCTTAAGTCTACTCGTTGTGGACTTGATACTCTCATCAAGGCCATCCATAGAATAATTGGAGATCAGATTGATGAGATTCAGGGTATCATAGAGAAGTCGCGTACTCATACTATCGTAGGCATCCAAGAAGACCCTATGTTTACATTTCTTATCCAGAAGGTGTCAAACAACTACATTAAGTACTTGATCGAGAATTGCAAATTGGCGCGCCAAGGGACATTTGATTTTACATGTGACGACTGGTATTGGAGGCAATCATACGGGACCCCGTGCGTGCATGAGTTTGCAGCGGCCCTCCGTGAAAACAGGCCTATGTTTTGTACTGCAATACATCCCTTCTAGAGGCAGGTTGTGTGGCATGAAGCCACCGAAGAAGTGGAAGAACCCAAGGGTATTCCTCTGTCGATGGGGGGTATTACTTTGACATCTTTTATGACCATGGGCAGGGAGGGCAGGTTGAGCCAAGACATTGTGGACAAGTTTGGGGCTTATGCGGCAACTGTGTTGTATCCGACGGAGTCAGTTGCTCGGGAGCCGAGAATTTCACATCCTTCTGACAAGGAAAACAAGCAGCGTTGAGTGCCATCTAGATTTGAGCATGCTCGAGCTGATAAGGAGTCACAGATGAGGAAGTCGTCACAAAGTTTTAGAGGAAAAGTTCGAGGACGAGGCCGAGGACGTGGTTGAGGACGAGCTGACACCACAGGCGAGGCTAGTACCATCCCGGAGTCTCAGAAGACTGTTCCAACTCAGCCGTCTGAACTTGTGGTCCGAGGATTCAACTGGGGTTATAGGAATATCCCAGCCTTTATGTTATCTTACGTTGATCGTGTGATAGATGTTCCGGGCGATGGACACTGCGGATATCGATCACTTGGTGCGTTATTGGGTTACCATCCAGATGAGTACATTCGTGTCCGGAGAGAGCTTGCTTGGGAGTTTAGTAGACACATGCATGTGTACTCCGGAATACATGGCGATGATGAGTTCGAAGAACTGATTGACAACGTCAACTACCTTAACCCCGCACCTTACACATCACAGTTCTGGATGGAGGTTCCTACTTGTGCTCTCGCATACGCCACTTTGTTCCGGATGTCCCTTGTCGTCTTTTCTAGATTGGACTCATACACTTGCTTGCCCTTGATTGCCGATTATGAAGAAGAACAACAACCTCCAACAGAAGTGCAAGCAATTTCCGTACTTAATGATCATCACTACGTTCCGGTAAGTCGATTTAATTCTAACGTACTTATTAATACGTTTATAACGCAAGCAATGTTTGATTAACTTGCCCTTATATTGTGAAAACAGGTTTGGTTGCATCAAAACGCTTCATTGCCCCCGGTATGTCATGATTGGATGCGAGGTCACGATGCTTCTGTTGATGGTTTCGCCCACATATATGACCGGAGAATAGCGAGATACAGAAGACTCCTTCAAAGAGAAGAAGAGGGGGATTCCTAGTTAGAAGTCTATCATGTTTGAACTGTTGCATTGAATGTGTTATTGAGTTGTGATTTTCAATTGTGGTTTTGAATTGTTGTATTGAATGTGTTATTGAGTTGTGATTTTCAATTTTCATTATGATCAAAAGATTTAAAAACAAATGACACATAATAAGTAACAAAATGATCAATATAAAGTCATAAGACATGTTCATACATAAAAAGAGTAACAAATGCTCAAGAGATGCAATCTAATCCTGCCGCTGAGATGTCCTAACAGGTGGTGGCGCCTCTGGTGCATCCTCTACAACTAAAACAGCTAATAGTCGCTGAGCAAACTCAAACGGTAATGGAGGAACACGAGTCACCGCCTCTCGTGTCATACCAATAGCTATTTGTAAGCGCTGTTGAACAAAAAAAGACTTTAATTACTCAACTAAATCATAAAGAACTTCAAAGGTAACAAAGATTAGTTTCTGTACCCGCTCAAGAAGGACAATAGGTGCAACTGAAGGCAGTGGTGGTGTATCATCTGGAGGTGGCTGCACGTACGGGTGAATACGTGGTAAGAACCAATCCAAGAAGTACTCATCCATCTGCCATGGGTCGACAACCGCTGGGACGCTGTGAATGTCGTATAGATGTTGGTCCCGCGTCGCCCAATGATGCCACTCCTCAGAAGAAAACTGCAACTCATACTTTCCTATCCTTGCCGGTCTCCTCAACACGAAAGGGCGGATGATCCATCCTGGAGGAACTGTAGGGAGCTGCGTAGGGACGATCTGAACACGCCCAAACTGACGTAGGAGAAACTGGGGTTGTAACATCCCGTAAAATTGTCATCCCACATCATTTGAATGAGGATTTGTGATTGACTTATAAGGATGGGTTGCTACCCATGTCAACAAGAATTCTTCTTTTCCAGTGGTAGAGTGAAGACAAATAACTCTAGAGTTAAGTGTGCTCGTGCGGGAGCAATTTCAGGATGGGTGACCTCTTGGGAAGTTTTCTATGCGAGCATGGTTGGCATGGGGACAGCGTCCCTAAAACCTCGGGTCTTACAGATGGTATCAGAGCAAACCCTGAGTATTGAGTGTGCTTGCCCTAGTAGGCGGTCACTCGGCTCGGTGGATGGTCCTTGGCCTGACGTGGACGTTAAGAGTTTAAGTGGGGGAGATTGTAACATCCCGTAAAATTTTTATCCCGCATCATTTGAATGGGGATTTGTGATTGACTTATAAGGATGGGTTGCTACCCATGTCAACAAAAATTCTTCTTTTCCAGTGGTAGAGTGAGGACAAATAACTATGGAGTTAAGCATGCTCGTGCGGGAGTAATTTCAGGATGGGTGACCTCCTGGGAAGTTTTTTACGCGAGCATGGTTGGCATGGGGACAACGTCCCTAAGACCTCCCTAAGACCTCGGGTCTTACAGGGGCTGATATGGCTCCTCCACCCAACAGAAGCGAATCACCCCCAAATAGGTCGATATACGCATATGTCCAGTGTGGAAGCCGTCGAGAGTACCCCATGACATCAACGTCACCTAAGACAAACTTATAGAGTCTATACACAAGTAAACGTACTTGATTATAATTAGAACAAGGTAATTGAAAGTACCTCCTCCATCCTACACATGGATAGTTGTGCCCTAAATCCTAAGAAGGCCGATCTCTCAAACTGTCCTTTAGCCCCCCTCTTCGTCCTTTGTGCTTGTCGGACATCTCTATTTCTATGAGGGTCTGCATGACCTCTAGGTCTGAAGTGGGGGAAATGATGGTGAATCCAGGATTGCACAACACAATAACGATTTAATGTTACTTCATATACTACAATATTTTGAAAAAAAAGTCATAATTGATTGTATACCTCCAAAAGAAGGGAACAACCAGCTAATGTCTAAACCTCCATGCTGAAGGACTCTCCTAGCTGTCAGTACAGATACGCTAGCGTAGCTTTCCCCCAAGCACGAGACTCCATCGTGGTGGGGTCGCGACAGACGCTCAGTAGATGAGACTTCACCCTGTTCATAGACTTGTCAAGGAACATGATGAAGCCAATAAGAAGAGCTAAGAATCCGCTGGCGATGTCCTCCTACCTCGCATCTGGGGACTCTACCATACTCCTGATCGTAGAGAAGAGATCAGATGTCGGCCACCCACCCGCCTTCATGGCGGCCTTCACCTCCATCGGCGGGAAGCCGAACATGGAGGTGAAAAGTGTATCATCTCGGACACCCATAACCTAATCCCCCTCGATGCGAAGTCCTAATAACTGATGCACGTCATGGAGGGTGATCGAGATCTGGCCCCATGGGAAGTGAAATCCTGAGGTCTCTGGATACCACCGCTCCACGAAGGCAGATACAAGCGCATGGTCCACCCCATCCCACTACATCTCTAGGAGGCCGTGCAGTCCACTCTCCCTAACAAATGTCATCCACTCCGAGTCAGGAAATCGATGGACAAGGGTACGCAAGCCAGACACAGTGGCTCCTAGCCAATAGACCCATAAGACATCTCTATCATGTATTGCAAATATCATTTAAACATCAATAACACAATCAGATGTAATAAAAAAATAAAAATAACAATTGAAATATAAATCCGTACCTCACCGACCCATATATCCCGAGCAACATGGGTCTCGTAGCACACGAGTAGGTCCCGTATAGCGGGACCTCCAGGATACCCATGGTCGAGATCTGCAGCAACAAGCGGAGGCGGACGTGGAGGTGTGCAGACTGACCAACACTCCTAGCACCAGCAATAGAGCTCTCTGAACGAGCGGGGGTAGGGGAACGACGCTCCATGGACTGATGCAACTCCATCACAAAAGCGTCCACGTCCGTCTCGGGTAGGATATGGCAGCCAGAAACGTCAAAGGAACCGAATAGCATGTGCATCCGCTCCTCTACATGCGTATCGGTCTCATGCAGTCTCTCCTCCTCCTCCTCCTGGGGATCCTCCTGGATGTCATCGGGATCCACTAGTCCAAGCTCTATCATCCACCGCTTACGGTTAGAAATCGTAGCGACCCATCCTCGGGTACTAGGTCCGGCAACCTATATAATTTGCATAATTTCTTTAATTATTGACTAATTATATTAATTATTGACTAATAATCCACTAGTTGTTAACTAATATCATTATTTAGCAACAAATTACATTAATTGATAACTAATATCATTAATTAAAGACAAAATACATTATTTATTGACTAATAATCTACTACTTGTTAACTAATATCACTAATTAACCACTAATTATATTATCTTTTTCCTAATAATCCACTAATTATTAACTAATTATATTATCTATTGCCAAATAATCCACTAATTGTTAACTAATTTCATTAATTAACGACTAATTATATTAATTACTGCCTAACAAACGACTAATTGTTAATTAATTTCATTAATTAACAATTAATTTTCAACTACTAGTTCACTATTTGTCTATTTTTTCACTAATTAACGAGTAATTTCTTCAAACAACGACTAATTTCATTACTAATTTCATTAATTCTCGACTAATTGTTCACTAATTTTCTATACTTTCTCTAATTAACGAGTAATTTCTTCAAACATCGAGTCATTGATAACTAATTTCATTAATTCTCGACTAATTGTTCACTAATTGACGACTAAATCATTAATTAACGACTTATTATCGACTTATTGTTTACTAATTGTCTAATTTGAACAAATTAATTACTTAACGATTAATTTTATTTATTATTGAGTAATTAGACGACTAAATATCGACTAATTTTCTAACTAACTACTAATTTCATTACTTAATTATCTATTTAACAACTAATTTCTTCAATTAACGACTAATTGTTTACAAATTTACTAACTAACCACTAATTGGTATCTAATTAACAAAAAAAACTCACTAATTGATAAATAATGTATTAAATTAAAAATATATTATCTAGTAATTAAATAATATAAAATAAAAAATAAATAAAATTAAAGTCGTACCCCACTAACAACACGAGATGTGCGACATCCCCGAACAACTCGTGAGCGTGCTCCTCGTCCGGCGTCTAAATCGTGAACGCCTCCTCGCCGGCCGTCGCTGGACTGGCTGCCGGAATCACCTCCTCCGCTGTCGGAGCGTCCACCGGTACGGACAATCCCGCCACTTCTCCCCCTAGTTCTGACCATCTTCTTGTGCTTGTTGTTGTTGGTGGTTGTTGTTGGTTCTTTTGGTCGCCGGCGATCGTTCGAAAGAAACGAAGAAGAGTGCGGCTACGCTGAAGTAACCTACTTTAACGACGTTCGACTACGCCTCTCGCAGGCGTAGTTACTTTCCATCATGAAAAAGCGACAACGTCGTTCTCTTTTTTTGAATCAGAAAGCAACCACGCCTCCGCTTCTAGTAAGCGTCGTTGCTTTCTGATTCAAAAAAAGATAACGACGTTCGACTACGCCTCTCGCAGGCGTTTACTGAGTACGAATAGCATGAATATGCGGATACAAATAGCAAACTCGCATTGTCCGTTATCTAAAAGATAAAAGTAAACGAATGTGGGTTCCAATGATTAGCCGTAAATCGTACTGAACAAACTTAAAGAGTATAGACTTTATTTGCCGCTAAATTTGACTTTGTATTTTTGGGCCTATGCTAAATATTGGTGGGTCTCTTTTACATTTGGTCCTGCTTCTAGGCCTGGCCTGTTTCCACCGTTTGCATCTACAAGGTGAACATAGTACACCCAAAACACGTTTTCTTTTCTTTTCTTTTTTTTTTTATAATATACTTGTCATAAAAAATTTCCTATCAAAATTTAATAACTGCAAAACCAGGTAACTTGTGTGCGTATAGTCCATAATCTATCCTATCAAAATTTATAGGTACAAAAATCCAATTATATACTTTATAAAATCCTGTTCGGTCCGTTTAGTTAGTCGGTCCAGAAAATATGGGTACGAACAACCAATTTGATTCATTTTTAATGTAATGGACAGATTGATGTTTTGACATTGAGAGATGATACAACCCGTGTATATATATATAGATATATGTATGTATATTGAATCATTGGTAAAGTACTATATAGGTATAAATTATTTAAAAATTTGTATTAGATGCATCATATTACTCATATTTCTATAATAAATTCATAAAAAAAAAACATATCAAAACACACTATTAGGTGCATACAAGCCAACATGACAACCCGCTATCATACATGAGTGGACATAGAGCAACGATTGAGCGGTCCGGCATAATTGTAAATTTGGTCAACCCGAATCTAAATTGAGCCCGCTTTTGTACAAGTACAGGAATTACTTTGTATCTAACATTTTTTTTTTTTGGAAAGTTTGTATATTGATAGAAATAATTTAGAGGGGGTCATACTAGACCGTTACAGAGAAACAAGGGAAACAAAAGGGGAGAGTTAAGGCAGGTGTATCTCGAGGATCTTAGCCCATGCGATCGTCTTGGTATATTTGTCCTTCCCTCGGATAGAGGCGAAGTTGCTTGTGGCCGAAATAGCATTGTGAGCACAAGCAGTAGGGTGAGTGAACTTATTGCAGTGAATGAGTTCATTACGAGTTTTCCATATGTGGTAGATGTAGCTTGTGAAGGCCGAGGTACGAATGTGGGAGATGAGATCAAGCTTTTGAGGAGAATAGGATCGGAGCCAGTGTCAGATCTCGAAGTTTTGAGGTGGTGAGGGAGGTAGTCTTAGCCATCGGAGGATGAGATCACGGACGGTAGAGAAGTTGCAGTGGTTGAGGAGGTGGTCTTCATTTTCCGGAAGAGAGCCGCATCATTTCCAAGTGTCATCTTGAACCACATTCCAGGAGAGGAGCTTCATAAGGGTAGGCAGCCGATTATGACTAGCTACCCAGGATATGAAGCTGCATTTGGGTATGTTTGTACCGCCCCAGATGTGTCCAAGACGGTAGGGAGAGTTTGGGAATCAGTCTTCCAGAAAAGGTTATAGGTAGAAGAGGTGGAGAAGTAGTTGTTCGGGGTGATGGCATTGTTGAGGAAGAGAGACTGGTTACTAGAGGCAAGGATCTCATTGTGTACTTTGAGAATCGAGCACCAGGTAAAGTTGTGTTTGTAGTTGGAGGGGTATGACCAAATGGATTGACCTTTGAGGATGTTTTGGTGCACCCAGGAAGCCTAGAGGTTGTTGGGGTGGGAGCCATGGTCGATTTCGAATAGGAGCTTTGAGATGCAGGCTTTGTTCCAAGCAAGAAGCTCCTTAAAACCCAGTCCCCCAACGTTTTTTGGGTTGTAGATGATCTTCCAGGCGATTAGGGCGCGAGGGCTAGAAGAGCAACCCGACCAGAGGAAGGAACAGAGGAGACTCTTGATTTTGGAGATGATAGTGGGAGGGATAAGTAGGACAGAACACCAAAAGTAGTTGATAGTCATAAGGATCGATTTGATGATCTGAGTACAGCCAGCGTAGGAGAGACTTCTGGTGCTCAGAAGTTGATTTTGTTAGTGATCTTTATGATGATAGGAGAGTAGTCTAAGATGTTAAGCCGTTTGCTGCCAATGGGGATGCCAAGGTAGGTGAAAGGTAGAGAGCCCATGTTTAAGCTCGTCGAACTAGCAAGGTAGTTACTATCAGTAGGGCTAAGTCCGCCCATGAAGATTGAGGACTTATAGGGGTTTAGGAAGAACCCAGAGTAACGGCCAAAATGGTTGAGGGTCTTGAGGAGAATACTAATGGAAGTGTGGTTACCCTGCAAAACAACAATAAATCGTCAGCAAAACAAAGGTGGGTGATGCGTGGAGAGGTGCGCTTTGGGTGGATGTTGAAATCAGGTTGGGAGGTGTTTATGTGGATCATCAAGGAAAGTACTTCCATCGCAATGACAAAGAGGGGGGATGAGAGGGGGCATCCTTGTCTCAAGCCACGCAACCATTAAAGAAACTATTAAGGCTGCCATTAAGATTAAATGAGTAGATAGGAGAAGTGATGCAAGCCTTGATGAGATGGATGAAGCCATTAGGGAAACCCATCCTCTTTAAGTAGGTGAGGATGAAGCGGTGATCAATGGAGTCGAAAGCTTTAAAGATATCGACCTTTAGAGCACATCTAGGGGAGACATGGCGCTGACCATACTTTTTGAAGATCTCGTTACAGATAAGGATGTTATGCTTTATGATCTACCCTTGACGAAGGCGCCCTGGTAGTTGCCGATCATAGTTGGGAGAATCGAGTTCAACTTAGCAGCAAGGATCTTAGCGATAACTTTGTAGGAAGTGTTGCAGCAAGAGATAGGACGGTATGGTTCACTTGATTAATGAGATGCCTAGTCTCAAAACATTCAAGAATAGCCCACGAGAAGGAATCTTCAGTGATGGTCCAAGAGGCCTTGAAGAAATATGTTATAAAACCGTCCGGGCCCGGTGCTTTGGAGTCACCGATACCAAAGAGAGCCGACTTAATATCATCAAGGGAGATCTTACTACTGAGAGAGGCGGCAACTTCAGAAGAAAATGGTATCAATATGTCCGGGCCCGGTGCTTTGTAGAGGGTTTGAAGGTGAATGAAGTATTGGATAAGATAGGTCTGGGAGGGTCTGCATCGATGCCCAAAGGTGAGGCATGAGGAGCAGTGTTCCGGGAGCTAGTCGTAGACGACCTTTTGCATGATTGATTCACCATCCGAGCCTAAGAAGGTAAGCTCTCTGAGCAGTGGTTTTGAGGCTTGGATCTCAACTAGGATCTTTGCGTATCCTAGCCTCTCGTGGTTTGCAGAGTAAGTGTCGGTGAGAATCAGGAATCCGATGGCGGAGCCGATCTTAGCGAGCATGAGGGGAGACCAAAAACCTATAGTCGAGATCGTGGAGAGTGGCCCATACTGGAACGGAGGAGAGACTTGAGTAGTCTAGAGCCAGACCATGATGTCATCGTTTGAGGATCAGGGAAGATGCACCATTGATGAGCCATGGGCTACCTAGAAGAATGGTATTTAGGTCACCTTCGGATTCGAAATGGAAAACAAAGACCCCTTTCTCGTTACGAAGGATCCTTGGTTTGGCAATATGGTTTCAAGAAACGTTGGCGAAAGTCGACATGCGCTGGTAGGCCAAGGGATTGCCAAGGAGAAAGCCAACAAGGGTGAGTTGCCATTTAGAGATTGAATCCGAGACATCATCCTCAGTGAAACGAATGATGCCATCATCAAGACCCGGGGTGAAGGCCAAAGACACGTGGAAATCAGGATGAGCATTAATGAGTATGTCTTTAAAAGAGGCTGGTGGAGTGACCGGGGTAGGCGTGCGACTAGAGAGGGGAGCCGAAAAGCCAGTGGGACCCGGTGCCTTGGATTGACAGTTAGGGACAGAAGTTATAGGAGAGGGAATGTCAGCCGTCATAGCATGAGTGCCAGACGAAATTTGGTTGGTAACTAACTCTTTGATAGGGGCATCCTCCAAGATAGGGTTCTCATGCAAGGAGGGAGAGCTAAGGGTTGTCGTGGAAAGAGGTAGTGCCATGATGACAGACTCGGCAGGAATAGAAAGGGAGTGTTGAGGCTAGGGATTGCTTCTATATCGGACGAGGAGGATGGTTTTTCATTTGGAGTTTGGATGGTGCTAGAGGACCAACAAAGCGCCATGGGTGGGGAGGTTAACGGAGGGAAGGTTAGCTCGGAAGAGATCACCGGAGGCTAGTTTGCCGCGGGTTTCGATAGTCGAGCGTTATTTGATATGATAAGCTCTTCAGGGATGACTTCAAAAGGGTTATGGGGTTTAAGGGAGAACTAGCTTTTTGCTTGGGACTATGGAGGAGCTCTGATAGCTTCGCGGAGTATTTTTTGGACCGCTTAGAGCAGCCCATAGTCGGGCCAAAGAGTAGGGAAGAGAGGGGGCGTGGCAGGGGCCACACTGGGGTGGAGAGAGGCTGGGGCCTCACTCCGGCGAGGGTTTTGTGGTTTTCTTGTGAGCGTTTTCTTGAGAATTGGTATACTATGGTTTTTTCGAGTAAAAATGATTCACAACTACTTAGACTCTTTGTTAGGTTGTTGTATCCAACATTGAATACACGATACATTCGTTACTTTCTAAACTATACTAGTTTATCACGTCTTGTCAAGAACACCTTTCTTTTTTAAAAAAAATTATCTTCTAATATAGAAAATGGTATCAATATTATAATTTTTAATTACTGAAATACTTAAATTTGGTTTAATTACCTCACAACTTTTGTTGAATATCAATTTTTAGTCAAATATTTATTCATGCTAAGAAATAATTTTCATTCACTAGACAAAATTACAGAATCGAGAGGCCACAAAGCGACAGCCGGACTAACTATCATAGTTTTTAACAAACCAAAGAAAACAAAGACCCAAGCCAAAAGAAGCACAAATAGGAAAGAAAGGAAAGAAACGTAACAAGGAATGGTGGGACGATGCAAAAGACGGGAGGAAAACAAAAAAAATCATGCAAGTTGAAGAAGTGCATATGAAAGCTCCCAAACACCAAGAGTAGAAATCTCACATTTGGACTATCTCACGAGTGTTCTGATTTCGATCACTTGCCTACGACCCCTCCAAACAAAATAAGTTCAACCTATTTTTAAAGATAAAACTTAATTCACCAAGACTTGTAAACACCCCATCGATCCTTGGAAGAGAACAAAAAGCTTGAGAGACCTAAATTTAACAAAATATTTTATTTGAAATTTGTATCATAAATTGTATAATTATCGATAAAATCAATTAAAAATAGAAGTAAGAGAATTATGTTTCTTATTATAATTATTACAGTTATTTTACCAAAATTTAAAATTCAACTTTTATTCCCCACACAAATAATTTTTTTTAGTCTTTTGAAAAGATTCACATCAAAACTGTAAGTCATTTGAAGAGATTTTAAAAATCAACTTTTATTAAGTTTGTTTATCAATGTGAGAAGAGTCAAACCAATAAAAACCCAAACCAAGGGTGGGGGAGATTTTTTGTTATTATCAAACCAAGGGTGGGGGAGATTTTTTGTTATTATTTTTTCTTTAGTTCTCAAATCTACAAGGTTTAAAGGAAGTGAAGTTGCTTGTGATAGTAAAATCACATGTCTAATGAACATATTAGTAGTGACGGTTTTGTGTTCTTGTGAAAGTTATCTATTTCATGGTGTTTGTAATGAAACTTCAAGTTGTTACTTATCAAACATAGCTCCAATCTCAATCCAAAATACAAATTTTGTTGCTAGTGAGTTTTTAACTCTGGGTGATAGGTCCTTCCTCCCGCCTTTATACTAGTTGACTAATTGTACTTCGTGTATTTTCTTGTTGATACACGGTATTAATACACAATTTCAACCACTCTGTTGATACACAATTTCATTTACATTGTAATTTCTATGTAGTTAACAAACTCGTTCGTTTTCCAATTACACAAGTTATGTTATTTACATATAGTTGAATTACACAATCTCAAATGAGTTGCACAAGCCCAAAAGTCCGTCATTTACACAAGTCTGTCATTTACACAAGTCCGTCGTTTGTACAAGGGATACAAAGTAGGATAAATAAATATTTAGAAGATAAGATTGAAATATTTATTTAATGATTAATAAGACATAAAATAATGTTCTATGTAGTCCAGACTCCAGAGGTTATGTTGTAATAGTAATATAGTCTATATATATGTTTTGAGCAAATTTTTTCAACTATTTTCCCCAACGTAATTTTTACAAAATTTGTAGTATAGAGAAGGGATAAAGAGGTACTTTACTTCTTTTTTAGGTTGCACCCATCCATGGTTGAGGAGAGAAGGGAAACACCACAATAACAGTTGCAAGGACAATAAAAGAAGATAAAAGAAGAAGAACAGAAAACACTCACAACAAAAACACACAAGTGTTGAACTAGTTTGAAGGGGGCGGCAAGCAGACCAAAGGATCTGGAATTCTTCAGTCCAGCAGGGCGGCAAGCAGACCAGCAGATCTACAGCTCTACGTCGGCGGCAGGCAGAGGAAGGCTGGTTTTGCATCCTTCTTGGTAAGCAAGTACCGGATTGTTGCATGGTCAATGTAGACAATGACTTTTGTTCCCAAAAGGTAAGATGAAATTTCTCGTAGACCACTACTAGTAACTATTTTTTCATTGTAGCGTAGTTCAGTTGAGCTTCATCTAGCTTCTTGCTAGCATAATAGACGGCATGAGTGCGTCTATCCTTCTTTTGTCCAAGTACAAATCCTACTCCTAAATCACTTGCATTGCACATGATCTCAAAGGGGAGATTCCAATCCGGAGGTTGAATGATAGGAGGGGATATCAATGAATCCTTTAATCTATAAAAAGTATCTAGACTTTCCTTTGAAAAGTCAAAAACCACATCCTTCATCAGTAGGTTAGTCAATGGTTTAGAAATCTTAGAAAAGTCTTTAATGAACCTTATATAGAAACCAACATGTCCTAGAAAGCTTCTTACCCCCTTTACAAATGAAGGTGGAGGTAACTTCTCAATAGTCTCGATCTTTGCTCTATCCACTTCAATTCCGCGATTGGAGATCAAGTGACCTAGACCAATGTCTTCGCTAACCACAAAGTGACACTTCTCCCAATTCAAGACAAGATTAGTGTCTTCACATCTTTGTAAAACTAGATAAAAGTTAGCTAAGCAGTTATCAAATGAAAAACCATAGACAGAAAAATCATCCATAAAACCCCCATGATGTTCTCAATGTATTCGGAGAATATGGTCATCATGCACCGTTGGAATGTAGTTAGTGCGTTGCAAAGTCCAAAAGGCATTATCCTATAAACAAATGTACCCCAAGGGCACGTAAAAGTAGTCTTCTCTTGATCATCGAAATGGATGGGAATTTGGAAGAATCCACTATACCCATCTAAGTAGAAGAAGTGAAAGTGATCCTTCCTTGTTGCTATGTTCAGCTTCCTGTAATCAATGAAGGTGTAAGTAGAGGAAGCTTCTTACCCCCTTTACAAATGAAGGTGTAAGTGTTGTTATAATCTCTCAAGCATTTGATCGATGAAAGGAAGGGGAAAGTGATCCTTCCTTGTTGCTACGTTCAGCTTCCTGTAATCAATGCATATTCTCCATCCCATGAATGTTCTAGTAGGAATTAACTTGTTTTTATTGTTGGTTACAATGGTCATTCCTCCCTTCTTGGGAACCACGTGGACGGGACTCACCCATATGCTATCAAAAATTGGAAAGATGATACCTGCATCAAGTAACTTAAGAATGTCCTTCTTCACAACCTCTTTCGTGATCGGATTTAACCATCGTTGAGGTTCACGTGAAGGCTTATGACTATCTTCCATAAGAATCTTATGCATGCACAAAGAAGGCTTAATACCAACAAGATCATCAATAGTATAACCTAAAACTTTCCTATGTAATCCCAACTCATGCATCAGCTTGCTGAGTTCATCCTTATTCAAGTTAGCACTTACTATGATAGGACATGTAGAGTTAGGTCCTACAAAAGCATACCTTAAGTGTGAAGGAAGGGCTTCAACTCCAAAGTATAAGGCTCTTTGATTGAGGAATTTTGGCCTCCGAAGCATCTTGGGATGCTTCCATGGCTGTAGAAGCAGTGGAAAAACGTCATGATACACTTCTAAGCAACCGAGATTTTGGTAAATAAAATCTCGGCCGAGATTTCTTGTACTTGACCGAGATTTTTGCCATCACTCATGCCATATTTTAACACTTCAAATCCAGCTCTAGGATCTTCCTCCAACTCATTTAAAGTTTGGACTTCGTTATTGCAGTCCTCCTCTATTCATTCCTCCGTAATGCTCATGCTTATGACTTTTTCAAGCGATTCCTTGAGCAAAATTGAGCTTACTACTTCCCTTGATTCTTCTTCATCATAGATGTTGAAAATATCCTCTTCAAGGGCTAGCCCTTTAACCATAGCGGCCAGCTGGAACTCAATATTCTCCTCACCAATGTTGAAGGAGAGTGTGGCATTCTTGCAATCCACCATACAACCAGAAGTTGCAAGGAATGGTCTTCCGAGAATAATTAGAACCGGATAATCTGCAAGAATGTCTAACATAACAAAATCAATGGGAATATAGAACTTATCTAGTTGTACGAGAATGTCTTCAAGGATTCCCACCGGATGCGTTATTGATCTATCCGCCATGTAAAGTGTCATCTTGATGGGTCTTGGCGCTCCAAGTCCAAATTTCTCACACAATTCAAGTGGTATGATGCTCACGCTTGCTCCAAGGTCACATAAGACCTCATAAGTCACCTCTCCAACGCCGATAGGGGCGCAAAAGGATCCGGGATCCCTTAGCTTTGGCGGCATCTCTTCTTTCATCGTTTAGATGAGTTCGGATGACCAAGAGGTCATCCTGACTTCCCCAACATCCTCTAATTTCCTTTTGTTAGAGAGCATTTTCTTCAAGAACTTCCCATAAGCATGCATACCTACAATGGCATCCATGAACGGAATATTAATATGAAATTTACTCATGAGTTCAAGGAACTTACCAAAGTGCTTGTCAAAGCGCGCTCTAGCGCGAGATTGTGGGAATGAAATTTGTGGTTTGTATATTGGAGGAGGTACATAAACTAATTCTTTATCATTTTCCTCCATAATTGGCTTCGGATCTTTCTCAACCATAACTTGCTCCTTAGGATTATTCTCATTCTTTCCCGGAAGCTATCCTAGATCTCTGGGAACTTCTCCCGCTTTGTTGAGCACATGATTTTCCAAGGCCTTTTGAGCCTTAGAAATAGAAGTAACGTGTTGTCCAATCCGCTCAATCTCCCCATCACTTGCTTGAATATCATCTATGTCCGATCCTTGGGAGGTTGATTAAATCCCGGTGGAGACTCTTGAGCCTTTGGTGGTGGAGCTTAACTAGAGGAAGCTAGAGGATTCAATGCACCATCCGGATTTGAGTAAGAAAATCCGGGATGATTATGATTAGGCCTATAATTATTTCCTCTATGGAAGTTCCTATTGTTTTAATTCTGTAGTCCTTGATAATTTCCTCTACCCGTATAGTTCACATCTTGCTCCGATCCTTAGGAGGCAACTTAGCTGGTTCCGGTGCTTGCTTTTGAAATCTCATAAACAAACATGTTTTTATGGGCTGGAAAATAACACAACTTGGAACGAAAATCATCCAAGAAATTTATCCAACTCCATGTGTGTGTTATGGGCTCGTGATCTTCAAATGTTGTTATATGATCGATTCATCCTCTATTCCTTCCACAAATATAACTTGCATGGGAAAGCTAGTTTTCATGCATGCATGAATCTTTACATCTTCCATCTCCAAAAAATGGTCTTATTTCTTCATTAGAGATAACTTTTATTTTCTTCTAAAGCATGGTCATCAACCTCTTCCGAGAATTGGTCTTTTTCTCCCTCCTACAAATGATCCGAGAAGTGGTATTCATTTCCCTTCTAGAAATGTTTTGGGAAGTGATCTCCATCTTCTTTCTAGAAATGGTTTTCATTCTTCTACTGCAAATGATTTTCATTTCTCTCGTGAAGATGTTATTTATTTCTCTTCTTCTTCTTCTTCTTCTTCTTCTTCTTCTTCTTCACTCCTTGTCTCATCACTTCCTTGACTTCCATGATTGTGGTCCTAAAGCTTCTGACTCTTCATCTTCTCTTCTTTGGAGTGCTCGTCACTCCTTGCTTCCTAGCATCCATAGTCATGTCCTTGAAGCGTGCTAGGTTCGGAGATGCTCCTGCATCAATAAGGTCACCACCCCTAAAAATGCTTGTAACTGGGTTTAAAATCTTGATACACAACCTAAGATTAAAAAATTCTTGTGAAAAATCTCAAAAAATGGAATTTCAACAAAAGCAAAGCTAGACGGCAGAAGATTGCATCCACGAGACACTGCAAATTGTGTAACCGTCATCTTGAGGATTGTCCCACTTGTTTGTTGATTGTCCCTTTAGTAAATAAATCATCGCAAAAACTGATAGATCAAATGTGATCGAACTAAGCAAAATTATTCATAGAAAGAAATGAACAAATGACCTCAGATTGGAATTTAATAAAGCAAGATTGAACTTAACAACTTCTCTTGTCTAGCAACAGTATAGTGGAGCATATGGTTCTTTAAGAACAAAATCATTTTTTGTAATGAGTCTATCAATCTCATCAATAGGTAAGGTCTTTCGTAAAAACAAATTTACAACTAGAAGAATATCATCATTGACGAGGATAATTACAATATTATACCGCCACCAAAGGACAACAGTTCTACTAAAAGGAAAAGCACAACATTAAGTGGAAAAACCAAAACTTGATTTTCATAAACTTAACTTTGATGGATTCAAACTTGATTCGAAGTAACATCCACTGGCTTTGTGATCCGGAATCACAATGGTGAGGATGTTAGTCTCGCTGTGGAAAAATAACTTTAATTCGGCAATTAGAACTGAAGTTTTTTCCCCTTAAATCCGGCTTGCAAGAAGCTATCTGATTGTAAATCAAAAATATCGAAATCAAGAGTTTATAATATGTGCGTTATCAAGGCACTCCAACATTTGTGGCTCCCAATGATTAGATGTAGACCGTATGGAACAAACTTAGGGCACATTTATTCCATATTTATATCCTAATTCATGAAATTTTATGAAATCATTCATTGCGGTTTCATGCAAATAGCACTTTCTTCCCCACATTTTATTTCTCTATAGGATATTAAAAGTAATCAAATTCTACTCTAATTACTTCAAACCACAAGGAATAATTCCAAAAACTATCGTGAACAAGGGTATACGTATAGATTATATTCGTTTCCATCCCGTTTCGATTCTTGAGTTAAAACCAAACGAGCCCTTAAAGAGTATAGACTTTATTTGCTGCGAAAATTGAATGTTGGGGCCTATACTAAATATTGGTGGGTCTCTTGTACAGTTGGTCCTGCTTCTGGGCCTGGCTTGCTTCCACCGTCGGCATCTACAAGTTGAACAAAGTCCACCCAAAACAAAATTTATAATACACGTGTCATTAAATTTTTCTTATCAAAATTTAATAGCTACAAAATCAGAAAACTTTGTGTGCATATAGTCTATAATCTATCCTATCAAAATTTAATAGCTACAGCAATCCGATAATCACCTTTTTAAATTCGGTTCGGCCTGTTTAGTTAGTCCGTCCAAAAAATGTGGGTATGAACAACCAATTTAATCAGTTTTTTAATATAATAATGACTAGCCTAATGTTTTGGCACACCAGCTTGTTCAAACCGTGTGTATATATATATATATATATATATATATATATATATATATATATATATAATCCTAAATTCTAGTTCGAATTGTTGGTAATGCACTATGTAGGTGTAATTTGATTGAAAATTTATATTAAATGTATTATGTTACTCATTTTTCTATAATAAACCCATAAAAAATATATCAAAACACACTGTTAGGTACGTACGAGTCAACATGACAACCCGCTATACATGAGTGGGCATTGAGCAACGATTGAAGCCCGAACAAAGCAGTCTAGCCAGCACATTTCGGATGGAATTTCAAATTTTTGCCGACCCGAATGTGAACCGGGCACGCTTTTGTACAGGTACAGGAGTTACTTCGTTGATAAATGAGTGATTCAATTGATTACGATTGTGAGAAGAGTAAGACAATGAATACCCAAACCAAGAGTCAAGCCAATTTAATTATGATTATGATTCACATCAATACTTAATTCAATTTGATTGAGAATTTTTTTGACTTTGTTTCGTAGATTGTTTAATTAAAGATAATATCAATTTTAAAAAAGTTGATACAGGTAAGATAATTTTGTTTATTATTATTATAATTACTAGTTAGAACCCATGTCGTGCATGGTTATTTTTAAATACCGATCTTGTCTCCGTCCCGATCTTGTCTCCATCCCGATCTCGTCCCAATTCTAACGAATTTAATAAAAGTAGCAATCCCTTCCCGTCAATAAATATCTGGGACGGATGTTGGCCTTAACTTCTTCATCCCGCTAGACTCGTCTCATCTCATTTATATCATATCAAAACATTTCTAAATAGTTTTGAATCATTATGAACTAAAAAAAACATCAATTACAAAATAACAACTAAAATATACAAAAATATAATAACATATTAACCATTTATTTGAATTTTGTGAGATAAAGTTGTACTTTTAAACCAATTGTTTTCTATACTTTATAATTAAATAAATGTATGTTATTATATATTAAGATTTAAATATTATTTAGTTGTTGATAATAAAAAAAAAGTGAATTCATCTATAAAAAATAATTTTAACGAAGTACACGTAGGTTAGACATTTATAAAAAAATTAGTTTTAATATTTAAGATTAAAATTTTGTTTGAAATAATTTTTAGAAATAAACGTGAATAATTAATTGTTAACTGAAATCTAGACCTGTTCAAATCCCGGCAGTCCGGCCCGGCCCGTCCGTCCGAAAAAACGGGCGGGTATGAACATGGGGACAAGTCCGGACTGCCATGCCTGCCGGGCCGGATATGGACAAGACTATAGGTCTGACCGGGCCAAAAAGCCTGGCCCGTCAGCCCGGGTAAAAAAAAAAATTAAAATATTATATTATTAATATTAAGTATCAATATAAAATATATAGTATAATTATAATTAATTTAATATATTTTAGATAAAATATCTTAATTATAATTTATCTTTTTAAAAAATCAAATTAAAAACATTTTTTTAAAAAAAATTGAAAAACGGGTACCCGCAAGCCCGGCCCGTTCGCCCGACCGGACGGGTATGACACCCATCCCAAGCCCGATATCTAGGACCGAGTCCAGCCCGGATCCGACTAAATGGGCTCAATATTTTATAAAGCCTGGAGCAAATCCGATATGGGCCCGGATATGAACATGTCTACTGAAATCGTTACTTAAGCAGTTTTATTTTTAATTTTGAATAATTTAAAAAATAATAATGTTACTATATGATAATAAGTTGTTACTGTAACAATCTTAAACAAATGAAACAAACAATATTTAAAAATATATGTAAAAAGATTTTGTATTAGTCATTTTAAAATATATAATTTAGATAATGGCAATTTAGTAATATATAGAGATTTGGCTTAAGTCCTCAATTTTTAGAGTGTCATGTCATTAAGAAGTACTCTACTTTAGTAAGTATATACAGATATATAGATATAGATATATACATTTTACCAGAATTTAAAAATCAACTTTTATTTCCCCAAAAAACATTTTCTTTTAATCTTTTGAAGAAATTTACGTCAAAACTTGAAGGCCCCGTTTGGTTCTAACTCCAAAAACTGAATGAAAATGAATCTAATTCATATGTGTACATTATTCTTGAAATTTTTTGAATCATTCCTTGTGATTTATTGCAAAATGCACTTGTTTCCCTAAATTTTGTTTCCTTATGGTATCAAACTAATTAAATTCTACTACAATTACCTCAAATCAAACAGAATGATTCTAAAAAATTTCATGAAAAAGGATCTACGTATATGTATATATGTACTAGATTTGTTTTCATTCCGTTTTCGTTACCGGAATCAAAACCAACCGGGTCCTAAGTCTTTTGAAAAGAATCCCATTAAAATTGAGAGGTGGAAAATTCAATTTGATTATGATTGTGAAAAGAGTCAAGCCAATGGAAACCCAAACCAATGGCGAGGAAGATATTTTGTTATTATTTTTTCTAATGTTTCCGGATCTATAAAGTTTAGAGAAAGTAAAGTTGCTTGTTATGGTAAATCACATATTTCATGAACATGTTAGTAGTAACAATTTTAGTTCTTGTGAAATTTATGGGTTCATGGTGTTTGTAACGAAGATTTTGTGGTGGTGTTGGACATGTTTGACAAGGTGCTTCCAATGGCATAGAACTGATTAGTGAACAAATATGCAACAACGATAAAGTGTTTATCAAGATTTGAATGCAGCTCACAAGAGAGCGGGAAAGGTGAAGGCAACATGTGGTTATACACCATATACCTTAAGGTTCCAAGTTCCAACTTCCAAATATCCTGACTAAACTTAATATGAAAATTATAAAAGAAGTAGATGGATGGAAATATCCACATAGAAGGTTCCAGTTTTTACAACCAATTATGTTTTGTTGTAGACAAGGATGAACATTAAATAGTTTTGTTACAGTAAGACTGTTCGATGGATATAAGGTAAAGACATCATGAGTTTGGTCACATGGCACTCTAATTCTGATTATGCAAGAGATGTTAATACTAGAAGTTCTATCACCGATTATATTTTCAATCATAGGGGTTTTGTTGTGAGTTGGAAGACAACCTTACAACCTGCGGTTACTTTGTCTACCATAGAGGCAATGCTCATGGCATTGACAAAAGTAGTTAAAAAGGGAATTTGATTGAAGGGATTGGTTAGTAATTTAGGTATACATCACAATCAAGTTAATGTATACATTGATAGTTTGAGTGTAATGTGTTTGGCCAAGGATTATGTGCATAATGAGAGGACTAAACTTATTGATGTCATATATCATTTCTTGGAAGTGAGAAGATGATCAAGGTGAAGAAAGTAGGGAGTGTTGATAATCTTGTTATTATGTTCACCAAGTCGGTACTTTCAACAAGTTTCTACATATATTGTTTGGACTTGCTAAACGTCAAAAGTAGTTGAGTGTCCTATGAGCACATATGGATAGAGAGAAAGAAGCTGGTATGGGCATTGGCTAATGCATGTGATATGTCTACGAGGATTCAATTTGTTTAGGCATTTACTATTTGGCTCAGTCATATACTTGACGTCCAAGTATAACCTACGATTTTATTACTCTATATATTGTAGTGTTTGTTTTGCCTCTGATTATTTATTATATGCTTATTTGCATTTTGAAATCCCTCAATAAAATCACTCTAGAAAGTTGACGTAATTATTATTGGGTAAAACACTATAAACTTTTGTGTGCTATCTTTTTTGTTTGTTAAATTCTGTTATTTCTCAGTAATTCCGTACAACAGAGCCCAATATGACAACATATAAGTCTTATAGGTTTTCATCTACAACCAAATGATAATAGAAAGAGTAAATACAAACTTGTAATCTTTATATACATAGGCCCCAAACTCAATAGATATATACGACTCCAGGTTGAATGGTTTATAGCATAAGCTCTTCGATACCTATCTATATATTTTTTTCTGAAAAATTACCTATATTTAATTTGAATAATAAAAGCATTATGATACTTCCTGTCAGACATTAAACAATTGCGTCCAGGAAGAAAGTGATACGTAAAAAATGTTTGGGAAATTTAAAAATTAAGGACTGAGTTTCGACTCATAGTCCGAGACGATATATGATTTTAAAACAAAATCGATTATAATCGGATCAATCAAAATAAAATTACCTTTATGTTTTAAATCAATTTGTAAATCAACCTTTTGTGAATAATTTTTTCCATACAAATCATTATTTTTTTAACCATTAAGTTTTACACATACATCATGATACTCGTGTTCCACAGTTTCGTCTTCTGAGGTTTGATGTTATTATCGATGGCGGGTTTTTTCAGCGTTTGTCGAGAAGGTGGCGTGTATTTGTGATCGACTCCGATCCTTACAGCTTTGTTACAGTCCAAATCTAAGGTGTTCACAGATTTTTCCCAACCTTCCTTCATGCATACTTCCTTCGAAGATTAACGTTTATGCTCTTTGCCTCCTGTTGGTTGGATCATCTTGCTTTCTCTCGAAAACTTTTTATTTTGATTTTTTTTAAGTATTTTTGTGTATCTCTTTTCTACTTTGTTTCTAACTCTTCATGACGGTTAGTCCGTCTGCTGATCTTTTCGGCTTTTGACCCACGCCGTCTAATGGTTCGAATTACTTTTCGCTTAAAAAAAAAGAAAAGGAAAAAATTGATCTTCCAAAGTCCAAAACCTTAATAAATGTAGATCGAGGGACCCTCCCTATAAACTTTAGGTTGGTCACAATCATAACTTATAAACTAATTTTGCATTGATTAAATTTGCATCCACCCAAATGTCATTTTCAACATACGTTTAGAAATTCAAAGATTATGAAAACCATTGTGACAAAATTGGGCAACAACAAATCAAGAATGATATGTGGGTCAAGAGTTTACATGCTCGAGGTTTAAACGATTGGCTCTCATATTTTAATAAATAGTTTTCAATGTAATTTTTATTTAAATTCTTGGATAATTTATATTGGTCCGGACTTTTTATAAATTTTTTTATACTTTTCTTTATATGAAAATTGACATTTTTGTTTTATATTTTGTTATTTTAGTTTTTTTCCTTCACTTTACACATTTACCCTTATATTCATCTCTAAATATTAGTTGTTATATTTTTAATAAAATCAATTAAACATATGTTTTTAAGCTCAAAACAAGGATCACTATCAAACTAACTAAATGATATGTGAATTATTGTGATGATATGATTTATACAGAAATACTTGAAGAAGATGATTATAGAGTAGATGAGTAATCCATTCGCCTAATTATTTAATGATAGAAGAAAACAATAGCTCAAGGAAATAGAAAATATGAAAAATCATAACGTAAACATTATACACTAGGTAGTGTACAAGCTCAAAATTCTATATTTTTTTTTTAATTTTCTTTGTGTGATTCATAACATAATAACATGTATTAAAAAATAAAGTTAAAGAAAACATTGATTTAAAAAGTGATTCAAGAATATATGTTTGTTTTCAAATAATTTCTTTTAAAAGAACAAAATTATTTGTTTTTCCCAAATGTGTTTATTTCACTAACAATGACGAATATGTAGTCGAGCCCAATGGGTAACTATCAACACCATGCTCATCGATTGGATCTTATAATCAATTGATTCTTCGCTAGATACGTGGGAAGAAATCAAACAACGGTTTTTTTTTGGTAATGGACATCAAATTCTCAAACTCAGATATGATATCGGACAATGAAAGCAACAACAACAATCGATTGTTACTTGTTGTGCCCGTTAATGTCGTCTATGGCTTGACTTGATTGTATGTCTTATGTCGCCAACACAATCTGTAAACCATGTGGCAATATCCTTGTAACCTTGCGAGATGAAGAACGTGTTCATCAACTTTTGATTGGTTTGGAAGACTCATATGTCAACCTCCGTTCACCTATCATTGCTGACAATTTACTACACTCTCTAAATAAAGTAAATGCTCTCATTGTCAAGAAGAGTGTTCTCATCTCGATATCACGGCATTGATCCTTGCAACGACAATATGGCTTTGGCGGCACACTATTTCTCTTCACAATCTACTACCAAACTCTGTAATTTCTATCTTGTGTGTACTCATTGCAATCGTCGTGGACATATAAAATCATATTGTTTCAAAATAATATGGTTTTCGGAATGGTGGCATAACATAACATAAAAGAATGTCTATTCCTCTAGTATTCTATGTTTTTATGTGATTTAGGTTTAAAAAGAAACAGAAAGGATCAATCCAAGCCAATACAAAGAACATTCATCATATCCTCACATTGATCACATATCGGGTCAACTTTTGATAACTTTAGGTCCAATGCAACTTGGGGATGAATGTGAACTTAATGGATGCTATTCATCAAATCGCATACCCTCCACTATTATTCATAATGAAAAATCAGCTCTTGAAATTTTTTTTGAAAAAAATCACCAAATTAATCATTTACACATTTTTAGTTGTTTATGTTATGCATCCAAGCAAACTCATGATTCAAACAAATTGGAGTTTACAATCAGAAATCAATTTTTTTGAGTTATCCCAATAGACACAAAAGATGACATGTATATAGCTTATATATGCTTATCATATTTACATCCGTGACATTATTTTTTACGAAAATATATTGCCTTTTCAAATAAATGTGACTTGTCAAAATCTTTCTTTAATACTCTCTTCCTAATCCCTTTAAACACGATCTTCCTTCCAATTACCCACTAATTACCCCACCTATTTCGGTGTCCTCTCCTCCAAACCCTAACGGTTCTTCTCAATTGCTCCCCATAGCCGACAAAGGGAGGCCGTCCCTTACAATTTCTAACCCTAATCCCCTCTTTTCTAATGTGCCATCCACATTTACCCTTCCATCACTCTCCCTACTCTTTACTCAAGCCAACATTCATACCCTTACCCTACTTGTCAACCCTGAGGAAGTCAAGGATGCAACTTAATAGATTTCGCGGAAAATCAGCTATATCTGATCTTGGTTGGCCTTTCACCCCTAGCCACAAGTCATCCCCATATTTTGCCACATACGTGGGTTTGATCCTCCAAAGCCTGTTAGAGCTCTCTTCAACCTGCTCATCTCCATTGGCGACGACAAGGCTCCCGGACAAGACGACTTCAATGCCCATTTCTTCAAAACTTCTTGGAACATCATCAAAAATGAATTCACCAATGCTATTCTCGACTTCTTCTCCTCAGGTTAAATCCTTAAGCAATCAACCATACATCCCTTTCCCTCATTGTAAAAACCGACAATCCTTCATTACCTACCGACTACCGCCCCATATCTTGTTGCAATACCACTTACAAGACCATAGCCAAAATCTTGTCCAATCGTATTAAGCATCCTCCCCCTCATTATCGGTCCCTACCAAAGCACCTTTATCAATGGACGATCTATCAAGCATAACATCCTCATTTGTCAAGAGCTTCTATAGAAATACAACAGGAAACATATTTCTCCTCGTTGTGCCATCGAGGTTGATATCAAAAAAGCATTTGATGCCATTGATCATAACTTTATCCTTCATATCTTAAGTCTCTTTGGATTCCCTGATAGTTTCATCCTCTTGATCAAAGCTTGCATCACCACAACCTCCTTCTTAATCAACATTAATGACTCTTTGGAAGGATACTTCAAAGGCACCCGTGGGCTAAGACAAGGATGCTCTCTCTCACCCTCCTTATTAGTTATTGCTATGGAATTCCTCTCTTCTATGATCAATAACAATACTACCAACCCCAACTTCAATCTCCACCCCAAATGTCACAATCCCCTCATTACCCACCTTTGCTTCGCTAATGATCTTATGGTCTTCTGTGGAGGAGATCTGTTAGCATGAAATATTGTGATATTTTAGGCACGTTTTCTAAGTGTATTTCATCTATATTGGTAGTCATTGATGAAGCATTGAAGTATTTGTGAGTTAGTTTATCTATTTTGTCGATATAGAGGTCTACATAAGCTTTGTGTTGATTGTAGGCAATTAAGAGCTAATTCCGAACGGATTGAGAGAGAATGGAGTTAGAGTGAGCATGTCCAAGGATTGAGGACATCTCTAGGAGCTAAGGATGGTGCTAACTTGAAGAATAGCACGAGGCTAAGGAAAATTACGATCTACCTCTAAACCACTCTCTAAAATATGGCCGTACTAGATTCCACGTTCAAGTCCACGACCGTGGAACCTTGGCAAGAGAAGCGTGGTGCATTCCAGCAACTTACACGGCCGTGGAGGGTTGTGACAAACCGTGACCAAATTCCACGCTCTAAATTACGGGCGTGGAACCCTTCCACGACCGTAATCTTGGCGATCTTTTACGCAATATTTTAAGCCACGATCTTCTACGCAATGGGATGGGCTTATATTTTATCTTACACTATAAAAGGACGGAAGAAGAGAGATTTCGTCACCTTCGCTTACACTTTGGCTTACCCTAGTTTTACGCTTTTGCAGGGATCGTCGTTGAGAGATTTGCGCTTTGCTATTGAGATTTCCGGATTGACGGAAGGAGTGAAGATTTGGAAGACTTGTTCGTAAGGAGATTTCGCTTCATCTTTAGTTTTGATTAGAAGACGGATTGACATCCCGTTCTTCGTTCTTATCTAAGATTTGTGATTGTTTGTGTTATTCCGAATCTATTGACATTATTGTTCTTGATTTGTGGATTTGAGATTGGCTTGAAAGTTATTAAAGGTTTTCGGAAGTTTTCATCTTTCATTCTTTTAAATCTTGAATTTGATATCAATATGACTGTTGTTGGCTAAAACCCTTTAGCAATTCTAAGGTGAAGGGTTGATAGTTGTGGCTTAGATGATGATAGATCGATCGTAAACAGATTGGGCCCTAAGAGTTAGAGAGAATCGCCGACGAACCTAATCCACGGCCTGTTCTTGAGCTTCCACGGCCGTGGAACTCAAGAACTACCCGTAATTTTGTGTCAGTTTACGAAATTGCTTTTACTTTAATCTAAAGTTAAAGATTTGCTTTAACTTGGTCTTGGCTTGCCTTTTCTAGGTGGTAGTGAAGCCTCAACAACCTCTACCTCGATTTCGAGTGTCACAGCCTTAATCGGTTTAGTTAGTCTTGATCCTTGGATTACAAGTTTGGGTATTTGACATTAATTCTTACCTTTAGATCCTTTCTATATTGAAGCCTCAATAACCTTTATAGAGAGTATTTTTAGGTTGGTCATATAAGGTTTTTGGAACTTCACCGTACGATTACCTTACATTCGTATACCTTTGCATACCTCAACTCTGTCCTTATACCTTTAGTATATCTTGAATCGATTGCCACAGCTGGATTCCTGGATCTTTAGGATTGTTGTTTTCCCAATAATTTGAAAAGCTTCATACATTTACTTGCTTGATAATCTATAATTAAATTTGTTCCCCCCAAATCCCTGTGTTCGATACTTTGGAATTTTTTCTTAACTACGTCGATCCGTACACTGCGGGTTCGCTTGCTTGATTTCTAGTTTTATAATTAAAGCTTATTTGCACGCACGCTAAGTGGCGAACAAGTTTTTGGCGCCGTTGCCGGGGATTTGGTCTAGGCCGAATTCGGTTATCGGTTGTCAAGCTTGGGAGCTTCTCCCTTGTTATTTGATATCTTTTCAAGTGTATGCGCAGGTCTAGGAATAACGAAGACCTCTTACCTCTTGATCAAGAGCTTGAGAGGACTTTAAGGAGAAAACGTAAGGAAAAGAAAATGGCTGAAGAAAGAGAACGTGATCTCCAATCGGAGTTAGCGGAAAAGGAAGCTCAACTCCAATGGAGTGAGAAGACTCGTAGAGAAGAAACGGATCGTGACCAAATGAAGGTTGATGATCTAACGGACATGATGTTCCAAATGAGGCTGTAAATAAACAACCTCAAGGAGAAAAAGAAAAGGAGGAGACCGGGAAGATCGGTTAGAGCCAACTCATCCAATGAGGATAGCGACTCCTCCATGCCACCGCTAGAGGAAATTGATCCCACGATCAATGTGAATCCATTATATCCACGGCCAGCTGCAAATCGTCGTGTTCCACCTAAGAATGCGAGGATCGAACGTGTGGATGAGGAGCCAAGAACTCTTGGCCAAAGGATGGATCCAACGCAGCAACCACGCCGCTTAGGTGTGAACTTTGATGCTGACGATGTACAAGGGTTTAGCTTCAACCCTCAAGTTATTACCATTGTTCGCCAAAATCAATTTGGTGGAACAAGTGCTGAATCTCCACACCAACATCTACAAAACTTTGAGATTATGATGGAGACGATGAAGCCTAAGAACGCTACTACCAACAACTACAAACTCAAGCCTTTCTTCTTCTCCTTGAAGGGGAAGGCATTGTCTTGGTATCAAGCTCTTCCAAGTGGAAAGCTTGAGACATGGGAGGATCTTTCCGCGGAGTTCCTCACTAAGTTCTTTCCGCCATCCAAAACGGCGGAGCTAAGAGGTAAGATTAATGCATTTTCTATGAGATCTAACGAAAGTTTGTTTCAATCTTGGGAAAGATTTTAGGATTTGCTATTGGATTGCCCTCATCACGGCATATCCAAGCTTGCATTATTGGAGATATACTATAAGGGGCTGGATGTGGAGACACAATTCAAGCTCCAATCCCTCTCATGTGGTACATTCATGGACATGAGGGAAGATGACGCTTGGGACTTCATTGAGAAGCAAGCGCGAGTTATAGAAAAGTATTCTCACCGGAAAGTGGAGGGGAATCGTGTAGAGCAAGGAGCAAAGCTCACACATGAAGCTCAATTTCAAATCTTTTCTCTCAACAACGAGATTAAAGAGTTGAAAGAAGCTATCAAGACCAACTTTCCAAAGCAACAAGGAAAAGATGTGGGTTATTTAGGCAACAACAATAACCACAACGGTGGTGAGAATACAAACCGCAACAATAACAACCGGAACAACAACCGGAATAATTGGAACAACAACAACAACAACCGGAACAACAATTGGAACAACAATAGGGGTTCAGACAACAATAATTGGCGCTCCAATCAACAAAATTCCGGTAATTCTTATCCTTCCAATTCAGGAAATTCACTAACTCCACCTTCCTCCTCTTCCACTCCTTTGAAAAGCCAGGGGCAAACATCTAATGGTGGAAGCACTTCGGGGAAGGAGAAGCCCGATCCCATGTTGGAAACGATTTTGGGGAAGCTTCAAGGGTTGGAGACTCGCATCATCAAGGTTGATGATCACATTACTAAGGTTGATAAAGCCCAAAAGGTTTTAGAAAACCAAATGTTCAGCCATGCGGAGGAAGTTCCCAAGAATCAAGGGAAACTTCCAGGAAAAACGGAGGACAACCCAAAAGGGAGGGTGATGGCAATCACAACTAGGAGCGGAGTCACAACTACCGACCCGCAGCCCAAGTTTGTAGAAGTTCCCGTTGAGAAAGAGAAAGAAAAGGGGAAGGAGAAGGAAGATGTCTACTGATAACGTGATTTATGACGTTAGTATAGGCATAACATTTAGATAGTTTTCTCCGTTATTCATGCACGTTTTGGCACTAGTTCACGACGTTTACACTCATTTCGTGCATATTCCTAGAAAAGACGTCTACACGAGCTTTTGTCGGTGTTGTAGGTATTTCGGGGATCTTTTGGACATTAACCGATGCATTCGAGGGTCAAGCCTCATGGTGGTACACATCCGAAGCTTTGAAGGATCATAATTGGAGCAACAAAGGACACAAAGACCACTATTGGTGCAAGCAATGGAGCAACTCATGGCTGGACGACCTTAGCATGCTTCTGTTGAAGAAAATCGGACCATCACTGAGGAAAATCGGCCGATTTTCCCGAGTAGATCGATTTTTAGGCCTTGAACAGCTTAAGCCACGTGTCCCACGATCTCTTGATCCGGCCTTGCTCTTGGTGGAGAATATAAGTGGGCCTGCAAGCTGTTGCTGAGCATCCCCCCTCTCCCACATTCTCATTCACAGCTCATTGGATTGGGATAGACTTGGAGGAGAAGAAAAACTCTCAAAAAATTGAAGGAAGAAGAAGAACACCAAACTTAGAGTGATAGTGAGGTTTTGAGTGTTTTTGAGTGATTTTCGGAGTCTTTGATTGAAGAACTATTGCAAGGATTGTTAGGAACGTTTTGGAACTTCATTTGAAGGGTTGTAAGTCTTGCTAAAACTTAGATTCAACTGAGATTTATTGTTTTTACTTGCCTATCTTTCATCAACCATCTATGAAAACCATGTATGCTTGTGTGATGATTTCGGATCTTGATATGTATATATTTGGCTAGTTTATTGTGATTCTGGAGTGATGGATTGATGGTTATGGCTTGGGTGATGATATAATGGACTTATATGTTGGTTTAGGATGATTTGATTGCACAAAACCTAACCCAGAGAGAAAAATCGGGCTGTTCTTCAGCCAGATCGGCCGATTTAGGCCATGATCCACCCGATTTTTCCTTCTATTGCTCTTTAATTGATGAATCTGTATGTTAGGGTGTTAGGGTGTTGAAATCCTAGTGTTTATTTAGCCTAATTTAGCTTAGGATCACCTAATGTTATCAACCTAAGTGAGGGAAGAGATCTACCCGATGATTTCCGATCTTAGATACCTAAGATGATGAATTCTAGGTAGTAGTGAGCCTCATAAGCCGCTATTGGATCGAGTGTGCTAGGATTGTTGCTTGAGACTTCCCTATTCCGAGACTTACCCGGTAAGGAGAGGGTTGCCCCTTAAGTAGTATCCGGTTTGTGTAGAATTCCTTATTTTAACACCTTGAGACCTACCCTGTGATAGGAGTTTGATGCGGGACTAGTGAAGTGAGAGACCTACCCGGTAATTGCTTCCATTAGTGAAACACCCTTTCCCAACACCGCAACCTTGTCCTAGAATCTTTAGAACCTTGAGTCCAATGCCATAATCGGAAATCTTGACCTCTAGAATCCATTTTTCTCTCTTGATCATATATTTTGTGCTTGTGTTACTTGTTTACCTTGTTAGCTTGAGTTGTTAGACTGTTTTATTATCTTGCTTGATTTGTGATCTTTGCTTGATCACCACGAAAACTAACCAAAAACATCATGATTTTCATTCTTTATTCCTTTCTCCTTTCTTAGACTAGATCCACACTATCTATGACCATTGTTTGACTCGATTTCACCTTAGTCTTTGTGTTCGACCTCGAAATACTATCCCTACTACAAAACGTCCTGTACACTGCGGGTTCGCTAGGAGTTAGGATAATTATAACGAGTATAAATTTAAAGCCTATTGCGTATCACATCCTGAGCGTAACATCTACGTTCCTCCTCTAGCTTACAAACCTCCCCTATCGTTCCCGCAATCTAGAGCAAGAGCGCGTCTAGATAAACAATTCGGTAAGTTTATAGAACTCATGAGCAAATTGCATATTAACATACCTTTCATTGATGCTATTGTAGGTATGCCGGCTTATGGCATGTTCTTGAAGGAAATCCTCTCTAACAAGAGAAAGCTAGAGGATTTCGGTGAGGTTAAGATGAGTTCGGATTCTTCAAATCTCATCAAGACCATGAAAGAGAAGATGCCCCCAAAGCTAAAGGATCCGGGGTCATTTTGCTTTCCCATAGAAGTGGGAGATGTCACATATGATACATTATGTGACTTGGGAGCAAGTGTGAGCATCATCCCACTTGCATTATGTAGGAAGATCGATTTAGGTGACCCTAAACCGGTGAAGATGACGTTGTACATGGCGGACCGTTCCATAACTCGTCCCGTCGGTATTGTTGAAGACATCCCGGTCAAGCTAGGTAAATTCTATGTTCCTATAGATTTTGTTGTGCTTGACATTCCTGCAGATAGTCCGGTCCCGATCATTCTCGAAAGACCGTTTCTTGCAACTTCCGGCTTCATAGTCGATTGCAAGAATGCTAGACTCACCTTTGACATAGGAGAAGAGAAGGTAGAGTTCATTCTTTCCACTCTAGTGAAGGAACCAATCTTTGATGAGGATATATTCAATATCCAAGATGAAGAAGGGTTGTCTAGAGAGGAGGTAAGTGCTATTCTCTTCAAAGATCCTTTGCAAAAGGTTATTACTATGAGTCTGATGCATGTAGGGGAAGAAGAGGAGTGCAATGAGGCAATTGAAGCCTTAGAAGCACAAGAAGAAGTGTATGAAGATGAGTTTGAAAAACTCCACGATAAGGCAGAGAACGTACGAATCCACGGCCATACACTATATTCCACGGCCGTGGATTTCACCAAAAAAAGCGTGGAGCACTCCAGAGGGTTAAACGGCCGTGGAGGAAACAGAGCAACCGTATTTCCTTTCCACGCCCAAAACCACGGCCGTGGAGGATGCAGAGAGGCCGTAACTTTGGGTGATTCCGAAGGTAATTGTGCCTCTTCCTCAACTTCTCTTGATTCTTCTCCCACACCTTCTACACCCTTAGACACTTCTAAGGAGGCATCGGATGCTCCTCAAGAACCATTAGAAACTCCGATAGTTATGGAACTAAAGCCACTTCCTACTCATCTAAGGTACGCATTTCTTGGACCTAATTCTACCTTTCCGGTTATTGTTAGTTCCGATTTAAGCATAGATGAACATAGTAAGCTCATGGTTATCCTTAGGAAACATAGAAAAGCTTTAGGATATACTATAGAGGACTTAGTAGGAATCAAACCTTCCCTATGCATGCATAAGATATTAATGGAAGAGGACTTTAGGACTTCAAGATAACCTCAAAGACGGTTGAATCCGACCATGAAGGAGGTTGTCAAGAAGGAAATTCTTAAACTTCTTGATGCAGGTATCATCTACCCTATCTCCGATAGCAAGTGGGTGAGTCCGGTACAAGTAGTTCCGAAGAAGGGAGGAATGACGGTCATCACCAACAAGAATAACGAACTCATTCCTACCCGAACCGTAACAAGATGGCGGATGTGCATAGACTACCGCAAGCTAAACAACGCGACGAGGAAGGATCACTTCCCACTACCCTTCATCGATCAAATGCTTGAAAGGTTAGCACAACATTCACATTTTTGCTATCTTGACGGTTATAATGGTTTCTTTCAGATTCCGATACACCCGGATGATCAAGAGAAGACCACATTTACGTGCCCGTGGGGTACGTTTGCTTATAGGAGGATGCTGTTCGGGCTTTGCAACGCCCCAACCACCTTTCAAAGGTGCATGATGGCCATCTTCTCCGAATACATAGAGGAAATCATGGAGGTTTTTATGGATGACTTCTCCGTTTATGGTTCTTCTTTTGACAATTGTCTTTCTAACTTTGCTCTTGTGTTACAAAGGTGTGAAGACACTAACCTAGTTCTTAATTGGGAGAAGTGTCAATTCATGGTTAAGGAAGGCATTGTATTAGGACACTTAATCTCTAGTAGAGGGATTGAGGTGGATAAAGCTAAAATAGAGACTATAGAAAAGCTTCCTCCCCCAACTTCGGTGAAAGGGATAAGAAGTTTTCTAGGACATGCTGGATTTTATAGGCGCTTCATAAAAGATTTCTCTAAAATATCAAAACCGCTAACTAATCTATTGATGAAGGATGCAGTTTTTGAGTTTTCGCAGGAATGTTTAGATGCGTTCAATATGATTCGGGAAGCTCTAATTTCAGCCCCTATTATCCAACCTCCGGATTGGAAACTTCCCTTTGAGGTTATGTGCAATGCAAGTGACGTAGCTATAGGAGCTGTTCTTGGACAAAGAAAGGAAGGGCGAACCCATGCCATATACTACGCTAGCAAGACGCTAGATGAAGCGCAGCTCAACTACGCCACTACGGAAAAGGAGTTTTTAGCCATTGTCTATGCAATTGACAAATTTCGCTCTTATCTTGTAGGTGCAAAGGTGATTGTATACACGGATCATGCTGCGATCCGGTATCTCCTTGCAAAGAAGGATGCGAACCAAGGCTAATTAGATGGATTCTTCTCCTACAAGAATTCGATCTAGAGATCCGCGACAAGAAAGGTTCGGAAATATCTGTTGCGGATCATTTGAGTCGCCTAACACATCTAGAGGACGACCACCTACCTATAGATGACTCCTTCCCGGACGAGCATTTACACATTATAGAGGAGTGCATCGATGTGATCTCCAAAGGTAACGAACCATGGTTTGCTGATTTTGTTAACTATTTTGTTTGTCAAGAAATACCGCCCGGATTATCCTACGCACAAAGAAAGAAGTTCTTTAAGGATGTTCGGGAGTACTTTTGGAATGAACCTCTCCTCTTTAAGAGAGGTCCGTATGGCATTATTCGGCGATGTGTGCCGGAAGATGAGATGCAAAGTGTCATCCGCCATTGTCATTCACTACCATGTGGAGGACACGCTAGTTCGAACAAAACTAGCGCTAAGGTATTGCAATCTGGATTCTTTTGGCCTACACTATTTAAAGATGTGCAAACCTTTGTTTCTTGTTGCGATGCTTGTCAAAGAACAGGAAATATCTCTAGGAGGAATGAGATGCCTCTCAACAACATCCAAGAGGTGGAGATCTTTGACGTTTGGGGAGTAGACTTCATGGGACCATTCCCATCATCTTGTGGTAACCAATACATACTCTTAGCGGTTGATTACGTTTCAAGATAGGTTGAAGCGATTGCCTCTCCCACCAATGATGCCATGGTAGTGGTCAAGTTCTTTAACAAGACCATCTTCCCACGATTTGGGACACCACGGACCATCATTAGTGATGGAGGCTCTCACTTCATTGCCCGGCGTTTTGAAGCTCTTCTAGCTAAGTATGGGGTGACTCACAAGATCGCCACCCCTTATCATCCACAAACTAGTGGACAAGTTGAGATCTCAAACCGGGAGATCAAAGGAATCCTAGAGAAGATGGTTTCAAGGACTATGAAGGATTGGTCCTTGAAGCTAGATGACGCATAGTGGGCATACCGGACTGCGTATAAGACTCCCATCGGAACCACACCATACAACCTTGTGTATGGGAAGTCTTGCTACTTACCGGTAGAGTTGGAGCACAAGGCGTTTTGGCAATCAAGTGGCTAAATTTCAGCATAAAGGAAGCGGGAGAGAAGCGTCTCTTGGACCTAAATGAGCTTGAAGAACTCCGCTTGAACGCTTATGAAAACGCCAAAATCTACAAAGAAAGAGCAAAGCGTTGGCATGATAAGCATATCATTCCAAAGGAATTCAAAGAAGGAGATCAAGTTCTCCTCTTCAATTCAAGGCTTCGTCTCTTTCCAGGTAAGCTTAAATCTCGTTGGACCGGACCTTTTCTAATCAAACGTATTTTCCCCCATGGTGCAGTTGAAGTATGGGGTGAAGCGGGCGGAAGCTTTAAGGTGAACGGTCAACGACTCAAGAAGTATACTCCGGAACTCCAAGCTGAAGAGTTCGCGCCTACCGCACTCGAATAAGTGCGAATTTGGTCTAGCTACGGACCTTAAACAAAGCGCTTCTTGGGAGGCAACCCAAGGTATTGCATTTGCGTTTTTGCTTTTGATTCATAGATTAGCTTAGTTTAGACGTTTTGCTTTGTTTTGCCTTCGATACCTTCCGGTATGTTCGTGTTTTTGGATGTAGGAACAGTGGAAAAGGAAAGGGGAAGAGAAAGTTTGAAGAAAAGTGACGAAACTTGGACTTCGGAGCATTACAGAGAGTTCCAAGGCCTAAACCACGGCCGTGACAGCTACAGTGACCGTAATTTCCAAAAGCTTGAGAAAAATCACCAAAATCACGGTTCCGTACATTTTCACGGCCGTGGAACCCCCTGATAGACCGTGGTTTTCAAAAATTTTGACGGCCACTATATAAACCACGTTCTTCACAAAATCACAACACCACATACCCAAACCACGCCCAAAAACGCCGATTTGCTTCCCCTCACCTCAAATCTTCATTTGTTAATCGTTTTTAACGATTCTTTGGCTAAAACAGAAGCAAATCCGATCACCAACAAGATCCAAGCAACAATTCGAGCGGCAAATCACCAAGGAAAGTAGAATTCGGATTTAAAAATCCAAAAACCTAGTTTTTTCGCTCTTCTCTATCTTTGTCGATTCGGACTTGCATTTGCTAGAATTTTTAGGAATAACTGATTGGAATTGGAAGAGAATTAGTCTAGGACTACTGTTGTGAAATTTGGTGAGATTCTGTTGAGATTTGCAAAATTACGAGAAGAACCACGGTCACTGTACGTTCCACGGCCGTGGAATACCAAGAACAGACTGTGGTTTCCGATAGAAAATGGATTTTGTGAGGATAGTGTCCGGTAGGAATAAGGACAAGAATAAAGATAAGGATAAGAGTAAGAAAAGGAAGGGCAACCCCTCTTCCTCTTCTAGAGCACCACCACCTTCATCCCCTTCACCTCCATCATCACCATCATCACCTTCACCACCTCGCCCTAGGATCTCTACCATTCACGAGGATCATCTCGACACCTTAGAGAGGATCCATAAGAGGACGGTCCTAGGACCTAGATACCTACTGTTGGAGGAGTTAGAGCCTCTACATGTCATAGGGGACATCACTTGGCTCTTGGATAGAGTCGGATTAGTCATCTTCTCCGCTATTCGGGAAGATGCATATGAGGAGATTACGAGAGAGGTTGTGGTTTCTTTTGAGCACAGCCATGTTGACAGGACAGTTTCTTTCCGGCTGATGGAAAGAAACTATGATTTCTCCATCCGGGAGTTTGGAGCCTTCTTTGGGTTCCATGAGACCTTCAATGGTCGTTTCCCCAGTGGCGTGTACGCCAAGGATTTTTGGGAAGAGATCGCGATGATCTATGCCAGGGAGGACCGCTAGCAGCCAGCTGATACCAAGGCTAAGTTGATGTATCACTTAGCCTTGAAGATTGCTCATAGGGTACTTTCTGAGTGTCTCTTCCCTAGGACAGAGACACCTCAGAAGATCAAGACAGATGAACTCTTTCTTCTCTACTGTATGCTGTACGGTAGACCTGCTGACTGCGCCACCCTCTTAGCTGCTACCATGAGCAAGCTAAAGAATAAGAGGGCTGGCAACATTGGATATGGTGGGATAGTCACCCACCTTGCTAGGGCATTAGGGGTAGATTTCTCTGCCTGCACACGTATTGCTGCTGTACCCCTAGGACTTCAAGCCCTTATGACTAGAGGCCTCATCTTCCCCACCCATAGAGGTCCACCTTATGCTGCTATGCCGTGGGAGAGTAGGACCGGGAGAGGCATTGAGTGGCTCCCTGAGTATTCCATTATGGCTGGACGCCATAACTGGAAGGCGACGTTCGTTGCCATGCATGCGAACAGATTGGTAGCCCCTCCCTACGTTCCCCCATCACCAGTTGTAGAGGAGGAGGAGATGAGAGATGATTATGAGGGAGGAGGAGGAGCTGAGCAGGACTTTGGCACATTCCCGGATTAGCCGGACGCAGTTCTCGACATGCCTAGGCATTCTCCCCGCCCCGCTAGAGCTTTAGGATCATCCTCTCGCCGTGCCAGTGTCAGCGAGAGGCCCACTTGGATGGAGACTCCTCCTGCGTGGTACGGAGCTCCACCACCATGGTCTACACAGCCGCCACCACCACCAACACCAGCACCTTCAGATGCACCGGCTTGGTACAGCCAGCCGCCTGGTTGGTACGAGCAGTTGCTAGAGTGGGCTACCGACCTTTCCAGCAGGGTTGGAGCTTTGGAGATCCGTGCAGATGCTAGGGATGCACGAGTGGATGATCTGGACCACATGATGAGGGACGTCTACCGCCAGCAGTTTGGGCGGTACTATGACCCCAACTTCTCTCCGTTTCCGCCTCCACCGCAGTGATGACTTGCATGATCGACAACTTTAGCCGCTCCACCACCGTTTTGTGAGTTCTTTTTCTTTCTTTCTTTTCTTCTTTTTCTTTTCTTTGAACATTAGGGACAATGTTTGTTCCAAGTATGGGGTGGGGTGTGACTAATAGTTTGTAATAACTCTTACTCACTTTGTATGCTTTATCGAGACTATCTTGCATGTTTCATTCTATTGCTACACGTTTCATTATTGCATTGCATGAAAAAGAATTTGAAAAAACCATAAAAATTGAAAAATTTTGAAAATTTTGTGCTTCTAAGGATAGAGATGATTTCTATGATAATCACCACTTGTGAATTGAGTTTTGATGACAATCGCATGCTTAAACAAATAGTGAATTGAAAAGAAATTGAAAGAGTTGATTATTCCTCTTTTGCAAATTTCATAATGTGATGAATGTTACTTAAATCATGTTGAGGAATTAAGGTTGAAATCACATAATAAGTTCTTATGCTTCCTTTTGAGATGATTAAGGCAATTCGATTTTCTTTCTTCTTTCTTTGATCATTTAGCCCCTCAATGAAATAATGACCTCCTTTACCTATCCAGGAATTTGGAGGAGTTGAATGAAAAAGGGTTGTTTGATGTGGGAGGGCCATGAAAGCAATACTTTGCATTCAAAGGAATAGAAAGAAATTATAGGTTTGGAGAAGTCAATCATGATGATGAGTAACTCGGCACCATTCACATAGCCGGGTGTTTGTGTCTTGCCAAAGTCGGATTGAGCGATATTCCTAGCGGATTATGGTATGTGCGCTAAGGGTTTGAGGCATCTCATAAAAATTGAGAAACGCCAATCTCCTAGGCTTCGGTTTTTGTGCACCTCTATCCATAACTCCAAAAGTAAAGTCGAAAAATGAAAAGAAAGAGCGAAGCTCTAAGTTGAAAGTGCTGCGGAAACCGCAAGAGAAGAAGAAAAGAGTAGTTATCCACTTTCCCGGATTCATGCACCACATTCCTTAAAGTTTTCCTTCCCTTTCCACATTCTAGACCTTGTTTGAAAGTCCTTAAGATCAAAAGAATGTTATATGGCTTGGTGATCTAAATTGAAGTTTCTTATGATTGATTTTGATAATGTTTGAAGGTTATGATGTTTACATGGAAGTTTGATTGATTCATGAACTTTCTTTACTCTTTACTCTTTGATTATGTATATGAAAGTCTTATAAACGAATGAAGCAAGATTTGAGAATGATCTATTGATTAGAAGGCACATTCATCCAAAAGAAGTTTTGCTTTGAGAAGGTACACATATTTCATCCTAACTTGAGTTTTAAAGCTTTGAAAACCTTGCTTAGGGACAAGCAAGTGGCAAGTATGGGGTTATTTGTTAGCATGAAATATTGTGATATTTTAGGCACGTTTTCTAAGTGTATTTCATCTATATTGGTAGTCATTGATGAAGCATTGAAGTATTTGTTAGTTAGTTTATCTATTTTGTCGATATAGAGGTCTACATAAGCTTTGTGTTGATTGTAGGCAATTAAGAGCTAATTCTGAACGGATTGAGAGAGAATGGAGTTAGAGTGAGCATGTCCAAGGATTGAGGACATCTCTAGGAGCTAAGGATGGTGCTAACTTGAAGAATAGCACGAGGCTAAGGAAAATTACGATCTACCTCTAAACCACGCTCTAAAATACGGCCGTACTAGATTCCACGTTCAAGTCCACGGCCGTGGAACCTTGGCAAGAGAAGCGTGGTGCATTCCAGCAACTTACACGGCCGTGGAGGGTTGTGACAAACCGTGACCAAATTCCACGCTCTAAATTACGGGCGTGGAACCCTTCTACGACCGTAATCTTGGCGATCTTTTACGCAATATTTTAAGCCACGATCTTCTACGCAATGGGCCGGGCTTATATTTTATCTTACACTATAAAAGGACGGAAGAAGAGAGATTCCGTCACCTTCGCTTACACTTTGGCTTACCCTAGTTTTACGCTTTTGCGGGGATCGTCGTTGAGAGATTTGCGCTTTGCTATTGAGATTTCCGGATTGACGGAAGGAGTGAAGATTTGGAAGACTTGTTCGTAAGGAGATTTCGCTTCATCTTTAGGTTTGATTAGAAGACGGATTGACATCCCGTTCTTCATTCTTATCTAAGATTTGTGATTGTTTGTGTTATTCCGAATCTATTGACATTATTGTTCTTGATTTGTGGATTTGAGATTGGCTTGAAAGTTATTAAAGGTTTTCGGAAGTTTTCATCTTTCATTCTTTTAAATCTTGAATTTGATATCAATATGACTGTTGTTGGCTAAAACCCTTTAGCAATTCTAAGGTGAAGGGTTGATAGTTGTGGCTTAGATGATGATAGATCGATCGTAAACAGATTGGGCCTTGAGAGTTAGAGAGAATCGCCGACGAACCTAATCCACGGCCTGTTCTTGAGCTTCCACGGCCGTTGAACTCAAGAACTACCCGTAATTTTGTGTCAGTTTACGAAATTGCTTTTACTTTAATCCAAAATTAAAGATTTTCTTTAACTTAGTCTTGACTTGCCTTTTCTAGGTGGTAGTGAAGACTCAACAACCTCTACCTCGATTTCGAGTGTCACAACCTTAATCGGTTTAGTTAGTCTTGCTCCTTGGATTACAAGTTTGGGTATTTGACATTAATTCTTACCTTTAGATCCTTTCTATACTGAAGCCTCAACAACCTTTATAGAGAGTATTTTTAGGTGGGTCATATAAGGTTTTTGGAA
This sequence comes from Fagopyrum homotropicum, assembly GCA_033239125.1. Classification (NCBI taxonomy): domain Eukaryota; kingdom Viridiplantae; phylum Streptophyta; class Magnoliopsida; order Caryophyllales; family Polygonaceae; genus Fagopyrum; species Fagopyrum homotropicum. The sequence goes on along the minus strand of BSWB01000007.1, from coordinate 23,215,236 downwards.
CTTCACCGTACGATTACCTTACATTCGTATACCTTTGCATACCTCAACTCTGTCCTTATACCTTTAGTATATCTTGAATCGATTGCCACAGCTGGATTCCTGGATCTTTAGGATTGTTGTTTTCCCAATAATTTGAAAAGCTCCGTACATTTACTTGCTTGATAATCTATAATTGAATTTGTTCCCCCCAAATCCCTGTGTTCGATACTCTGGAATTCTTGCTTAACTACGTCGATCCGTACACTGCGAGTTCGCTTGCTTGATTTCTAGTTTTATAATTAAAGCTTATTTGCACGCACGCTAAGTGGCGAACAAGATCTCACCTCCATCCTCATCTTGAAGTATACCCTTGAATCCTTTAGTGACCCTTCTGGGCTTAGGAACAACCTTTCCAAATCCACAATATTCCTTGGAGGCCTTCCTAACATTACTCAGAATCACTTCATCAACCATACGGGTATCACCAAAGGTGATCTTCCCTTCCACTACCTTGGTGTCCCTTTTGATAGAAAAAGACTTAACATCCCCGACTATCAACTTCTCATCATCAAAAAAGTCCACTGTTGGAGTACCAAGTTACTCTCCTATGTTGAGAGGAAGCAAATCATTACTTCTATCTTCATGTCCATGCAATCTTACTGGAGCTCCGTCTTCCTTCTTCCCTCCTTCATTCTTGACAAGAACCAAAGCATAATACGCTCCTTCCCATGGTCCGGTAAGGATAGCAGTAGTCACTCTCTTGTTGCCTGAAATACTGTCCGCAAACAACTGAATGACGGAGGCCTTGGCTTCAAGGAACTCCTCTCTTGTAACCAGGCTAACGCGCATCCTTCTACCTTGGGCTACGTCACGTTTGTGTTTGCATCTTTAGGTAAAGAAAACATCTTCTATAGTCTTCTCTCTTCTTTATCTTTTTTTAGTATTCCAGCTGAACTAGTTAAACTTGTATATTCTGTTTTATTTTTTTGGAAAGTTATATTCAAATCCTAATGTTAATACAAAATGTAATACACAAATACATAATGTTAAAACACAATACTAATATCCAATATCAATTATCCAGTGTAATATAAATTTCAATTACACAATGTTAATAGACAATCTTAATACACAATGCTACTAAAATATTATTATAAAAATATAAGTCATTACCCAAAATTATAAACATGGGTCGAATTCTATAATTAACTAAATCGGAGAAATTTGTGTAACTTCCGCAAGTTTGGGTCATTTCTTGTAAATGTAAATCTAGGTCGTTTTTTGCAATTATCCAATTTGGAGTACTTTTCTAAATTCCAAAAATTTGGACATTAACGTAATTACAAAATACAGGATCCCATTTGTAATTTCAACTAAGTTTAGATAAACCCAAATAGGATTTTCTGCAGATTGTTCTTCTCCGGCGGCCGCATTGCAAACTGCTGGGCTCGGCGGTTCCGGGCATTCTCTACTGCTGCACTGCAAACTATTCTTCTCCGTCGGAATAACCGTTTTACAAGTGGTTCCAAAATTAGAACTTCAGTTCAAAAATTGTAATCAAATGAACGGACAAACTGCAGGAAAAGAAATATTTTTTTGAAATGTCACGCATCTTGTGAAGATCTGGAGGTTGCCTCCTCGAGCAAGGGGTAGGAAAACATAGTCGATCTCCGAGCAGTCCATTGGCATATTTCCGTCGGGAGCAATTTTATTTCAGTGGTGCATCACCGTCACAACAACATCAAACGGATCAATAAGTGGATTCCATGTCATATACCATTTTCCTTCCTGACAGACTCGGGACGAAGAAGATGAACGAATGACGGTTGCGGACTCTGCTAAGATTTTGTGTATCTAAAAATGAATTGTGAAAGCATAATTTATAAGGTTTTTATTTTTACCCCTCCAATTAAAAATATTATGACATTTAATTAGAACTTTACAAGATCATCATTCCTCCAATTTCGTATATATGATACATCATCGTCTACATGAACTTGTTACAGAAATCAACCATAATAAACCTCTGAAAAGACTCCAAGAGCTCAGGACAAAGGAGCTTGATGCAGTAAGAAGTGAGCATCCACTTAGGGTCCGTCACGTACCTATCGCCTCTGCAAGCGCTTCTTACTATCGCCTCCGCGCATCCTTCCACCTTCGCTACCGGAAACCTTGAGCTCTTCAAATACTAAGTACATCCGTACAAATGGTTAAGAGTTAACACAAATTCTTATAATTTATGAACTAAACTTGGCTATTTACGTACATTCATCCACCACTCATTGCTGGCATGTGTTGCACTATTGTCGCTTAAGTTCTTGCGGATTGTCGTCATTTCGGTTTCGATGAATCCTGGGCTCACTACTGTTATCTTCACATCACTTCCTAATTCTACCCTCAGCACGTCAAACAGGCTCACCAACGCTCCTTTACTTCCCTGTAACCGACCAAACAAACGATTACAATCGAATTCATATCACACGAAAAAAAATATATATATATATATTTGCTTACACTATAAATGGTTAGCCTTGGTGTTGGGACCCAAGATGCAGTTGACGAGACTACTATGATTCTACCTTTACTTCTTCGCAGATAAGGAATTGCAAATCTTGTAGTGTGGACTGTACCCCAGAAGTTTATATCCTGATGAAGTAATCAAACAATGCATAAGTTTAAGCCCGATCTGAGTTTGACCCGAGTCCGAAGATGTTGGATCTAGTAATTAATAGCAGGAGAAATTAATACCATGATGGACTCCATCTCCTTGACATCAGAGTAATCTCCCAAGAATTTAGATTGAGAGATACCAGCGTTATTCACCAAATGATCCACTGTATGCATATCACATTTCACAAATCCCAGATCATTATTTAGGAAGCACAAATTTTGAAGAAAAGATATTAAAGATTGTAACCTCTTCCAAAATGATCGATGGTTTCTTGGACTATTTGCTGACAATTTTGAGCTATGGAGACATCAGCAGAGATGATGAGAGTATCAGGAGACCCTAACTTCCTCACCTTTTCCGCAACCGCAAGAAGACGTTCCTTCCTCCTCGCAACTAGAGCTAGGCGAGCTCCTCGCCTAGCGTACTCGTATGCTACATGCTAATTTCCAAGAGTGAGTATGTGATTGATATCATGTTTCGTATTACAAGAGAAGGATTACCTCGCCGATGCCGGAGGAAGCCCCAGTGATGAGGACGACTTTGCCGTTTACATCTTCAGGAAATAAAGATCTGAAGAGGAAGCTGGAGATCTTGAAGATCCAATAGGGAGGCAAAACCAAGAGCAAGCTCACCAACATCAAAGGAAACATTACAAGGTTTAGAAAAGATTGTATGAACTCCATCGTGGTGGTTGTAAATTAGTCAAGAGTTAATGGATTGTAATATATAGTGGAAATGGAACTTTTGTAACTTAAAATGGGAATTGAAGGTTGAAATTGAATGAATGTAGATTTACACGTGTATGAAGTCTCACTGTCATAACCAATTGTGTAAACAACCAAATTCATTGTAGCAGTTTAATATCTACTCAGAAGCATTAAATTCCATTCTTTGATTATTTTAAACTTTTTATAGTGGAAGTAGTTCGTTTGCAGGTTAAGAAGGGAAATGAAGGCTGAAATACAGTGAATTTAGATATAGATTTACACCTGTATGAAGTATATCACTGTCATCATCAATTCTGTGTAAACAACCGAAGTCATTGTAGAAGTTAGAAGTTGTGGAAACAACCAAATTCAATGTAAATAATTTAAATAGTAGCGATTGACTATACGAGCGAGGATTAAAAGTTTCGAACTTACAAGAAAAAAAGCATTATAGGTGGACGTCGGAATAACGAATGCATAACTTATGGGCAATTATGATTACGTATTAGGTATATTCGTTAATGCGCACTGAGACTGCACGCTAGAGTGGTTAATTAATTTCGCTTCAAATTTACATTTTTAGTGAAAGTATTATATTATATTAACTTAATTACATACATAACGTGAATAAGTTATATTTTGATTGAATTATATATAACGTCAAAATGTTATTTTTTAATTAATTAAGCGTAATGTTAGAATATTATATTTTTGTTTAATTAAACAGCCAATTTTATATTTTAATTTAATAGAAATACGGCAAAAGACAATTATTATATCGAATTATACATAATGGCAAAGTGGGCAGTTCTTATTTGAACTCAAGAAATATGTCAACCGAAATACACAAACAAAATGCATAACGTTAAGGGAAATATAAAAACTCAAAAACGTCAAAGAAATACATGTCAAAACATCAAAAAAAAAAAAATACACAAACAAAATACATATGATGTTAAAGGAAGAACCCAACTATGAAACCCGGACATGCGAACTGTAACACCCCGAATCCACAGGACTCGGAATGTTACATTGGGCTATGATCTCACAATGAATCCTGACCCTATCCTGACAACAAGTTCACTGGACCTTACAACATGACACTGACAGATATAAAAACAAATACATAAAACTGTATAAACTGTACAACCAAAAAGGTAAGACAACATAGCCGAGTACAAACACAACGCCCTCACACAAGAGGTAACAAAAGATCATCCTCACACAAGAGGGAAAGATAAACAACCCAAAAGCCCACAACAACCTATGTACGACTCGTCCTCGGCCTGCCACTCTGCTAGATCACCCAACAGCATGCCTATCCTGTGGGCATCTACAACATGGTAATAAACCATTAGCTATCCATACACATATATAGAGTAATGCATAAGCACAATCACAATCAAGGAAAGATAAACACATCAGCATGCTTTCACTTATTTACCCATTTTATCACTCAATATAATGGTCATTCACTCAAATTGTATATATATAAGTATATATGAAACTATGTGACACGAGGACCGATACATCATCGCCTCTGAGCCTCCTAGCCAGCTGCACAAGTATCGATCACACAATCCCTGCATCCTATGGGAGTGGATTGTGCCCTTCCTGTAAAGTCAGTCTGGCCTGACATCAGAGAACCTCCCAGACTCCACGGCGGGATGAAAGGGAAAGGTTATCACAACCACGCATACGGGGCAATCAATAAAACATAGGTCGGTATAAACGACATCTCATGCTATCATAGCAAACACATAAAACACACATCACTCATGCAAACACCCAATATAAGGATGACAGTAAAGTAAGTCCTACGGACTTACCTCAACCTCGATCAAACTCAACCACGATCACCTCTACACTAGAGGGACAAGACAGCCTATAAACAAGGCATAAAGAGATATATCAAACTCCTAAAAACACAAGGGTCACACCTAGACCCAAAGGGATCCATATGATCAAACTCAATCTTAAAACCTCAACCAACAACAACCTAAGTCCTTTAAGCCGTATAAGGCATAACCCGATCATAACCTCAACCAAACACATCCTCACACCTCTAGCATGGTCCTATACTCTCATACTAGGAAAGGAGGGAACAAAGACATCCTAAGAAAAGCCTAGAAGCACACACACACCTGCAGAACCAAGAGAAGAAACTTGCTGGTGCAGGTGGGCGCAAGGGAGGCTCACTGGTAGCGCAGGGGCGGACCACTGGCCAGCGCAGGGGCGGCTGCAAGGTGGCGCAGGGGCGGCTAGTGTGCAGAAGACACCACCTTAGCCCTTTCTTCACTTTTTCTTCGATTCTCTGCTCCTTCTTCACTCCATCAGCAACATACATGCACATAGAACATACATATATATACATCAACACAATCCAAACATGGCTGGAACAAGATCCAATCCTAAAGAGTCTATGCTAGACTAAGGAAAGGAAGGAAAAGAGACAAGAAGATGAAAAGAAGAAGAAGAAGAAGAAGGGGATGGAAGCCATGAAAACTTACCAAGCTAAAGATCCAAAAGCTCACAACATCACCAAAATGTCCTCAAGTTGGCTCACAAGGCTCGGCAACCATAAACATTATCAAAGCCAAGCAAAAGCTCTCCAACTCACACACAAACTCAAAGAAGATCAAACAAGGTGATCCAAGGAGAAGAGAGAAGAAGATGTACGTAAGGAGAGAAAGAGATGGAGCTAAGAATGTAAACCCTCATCAGGAGGTAAGAGATGAAGTATATATAGGAGGTAAAAGGGTAAAGCACGAGTCAAAGGGTCAAAGAAGACGGCTGCAGCACACAGAGCCACGGGGGCAGACTCTGTGAGCCGCAGGGGCGGCCCAGACAAGGCGCAAGGGCGCCCTATGGGTCACGCAGGGGCGGTTCAGGCACAATCTTATCCCTCTGCACACTCTCTCAGCAACTCAACAACTAGGCTCTTACACGAATGATCTTTGATTCATCATGTACATGATGTCTAGCAACCTCATCAACAGTCTCCTACAACTGTGAGATAAGTGGGGATAACTCACTCTGGAATATGATATAACAAATACGACCAACGAGAGGCGTTGTGAAGAAATTAATCAAGGTTAGAAATTTTAATCTATGGAGCAAAAGATAACAAACACATACCCTGTATCTGATACAAGTACATGAGAAGGTCGATCGATTAGTGGGCTCTGGATGGCGTATCACTAATAACACAAATAGGTGATCCCGGTCACTAAACCATGACATGTAATCATCCTTTACATGCCACATAACGGTAGCCATAATCATGGCCGTCCAATGAGTTTCGGAGGCCCTATGTCAATAGCTTTTTTTTATTTTTTTTTATCAATTTTAAAAAATATATTTTATCAAGAAAAGAAATGGACAAAAAAACTAAAATTATTTTTTTTAATAAAAAAAATGCATGAAAGAATGACAATAAAAAGTAAAACGAGACCATTTACACCTAATGTTGAGGAGATAAAAAAAATAAAAATAAACAAAAGAGAAGATAAAAAAAAAGATTATACCCCTTGTTGGAGATAAAAATAAGCAATGTGGCAAGCACTCTTTTGTTTGATAGATTAACTAAACATAATTATTATCGGTAGAAAGGGGATTTGAACCCTAGACCATTTACACTTAATGTTGAAACTTAACCAATGTGGCAAGCATTCTTTTCTTTGATAGATTAACTAAATATAATTATTATGAGGCCCAAAAAAACTGAGGGCCTGTGTTGTTGGACCGAATGACACCCCTTGTTGGACGGTCTGACCATAATCAACCTTACTCTTGTGTCTCCGTAGGTTATTCCTTTATTGTGTGTTTATGAACAAGATCGAACTATAATATATTCGTTATTCTTCTCTAAAACTAATAAATTGCATAAAAACTTTGAGCTAAACGCTTATAAGCCTAAAATCGAAATGAAAATTTGGTATAAGAGCAATTTTTTATTTGATTCTATAAAGAATTTGCTATTTCGTTGCATATTAGATCGGAGAGGAATCTTTGGGTTAAAATGACTAAATCTAAATGGAAGATTAATCTATGTTGAGTTTTCTGATTGTTTATTCATTTTGCATAGACCTTTCCTGTTTTTGGTTTTAGTATCTCCACTTGAACTCTTATGGCTACGAGCTGAGATGCACGTGTTGTATACACGCGCTATATATTAAAGGTCAAATTTGTTAAGTAGGCTATTTTGATATTTTGTTCTACTAATAAGACTCATAAAGTTTTATTATTTTAGTAAATGTGCCCTAATTTTTTTTACTGTTCAAACACACATTACACCTTCCTGCCTTTTTTTTTGAAAAGTTATTGTATTGAACCAAAAGAAGAATTTAAAAGTTGTCAGCTTTGACAGGAATAGTACAAGAATCATAACAACACACAATTACATTAGATGAATGCCGAGTAGGTTGGCCCAGTTCATGGTGAGTGTGGATCTATCCTTCCAATGGTGAGAGTAGTAGTTTTTAGTAGCTTGGATGATGTTGTGAGCGCAGGAGGCTTCGAGGGTGACTTTGTGGTTGTAGATGAGGTCATTTCTAGCCTTCCAAATGAAGTAGATCATGCTCGTAATAGTGGCAATTCTGACATTGGAGATGAGGTTATGCTTGTGAGGTTTGACATTTTTGAGCCATGCCCAGATGTTGTCCTTGTAGGGGTATGGGGCGGGAACTCGATTCCATCTGGAGACAAGGTCAACGGTGATGGTGGTAAATCTGCATTTATGGAAGAGATGGTCCTCATCCTCCGGCATGATCCCGAACATGTTGCAGACATCACTCTGAATGATGTTCCAATAACGGAGCTTGGTGAGGGTCGCAAGTTTTTGATGGGCGGCAATCCAGGATATGAATCTACATTTGGGAGAGTTTATTTCTTCCAAATGTTCCTGAACAGAAGGGTGCGCTGGGGACGGGGTTGAGTGTTGAGTAGGTTGTAAGCGGAAGAGGTAGAGAATTGACTATTCGATTTTTTTGTGAATGTGGAGAATGTTTGGCCGTTTTGTGTGGCCTGGATGTTCGAGATTTCATTTCTGACTTTCAGAATATAATTCCAGTTATGGCTGAATCTGTAGCTAGGTTCGCTGGTCCAGATAGAGTGACGCTTGAGTATGTTGTTGCTTACCCATCTGGACCAAAGATCATGCTCGGCGGAGAGTGTGTCGAGTTCGAAAATCAGCTTGGAGACGCAGGCTTTGTTGCAGGATGAGAGTTATTTGAAGCCCAGACCGCCCTCGGATTTTGAAGTATAGACGGTTTTCCAAGCGATGATGGCTCTTTGGCTTGAATCCTTTCCAGACCACAGGAAGGAACACAGAGCAGTGGTGATCTTTAAGACAACGGTTTAAGGTATGGGAAGGGTAGAGCACCAGCGGTATTGAAGAGGGATGAGGATGGATGATATGAGCTGCTGTCTACCAGCATACGAGAGATTTCTGGCTCTCCAGGAATTGATTTTCTGAGTGACCTTGTTGATGAGGGGAATGTAATCAGCATGCCCGAGTCTCTTGCTGCCGATAGGGATTCCAAGGTAAGTGAATGGCATGGATCCAAGAGGCAAGCCAGTAAATGTCGTAAAGTTGTTGTGATATTGTGAAGGGACTCCACTGAGGAAGAGAGAAGACTTGCTTGGGTTGAGATGAAGTCCAGAATAATTGCCTAAATAAGAGAGAGTATTCTTCAGAATGTTGATAGAACCAATGTCAGCCATGCAAAAAACTAAAATATCGTCAGCAAAACAAATGTGGGTGATGCGGGGGGGGGGGGGGGGAGGAGCACTTGGGGTGGATGTTGAAGTTTGGGTTGGCTGTGTTTGTATGGATCATAGATGAAAGGACCTCCAAGGGAATGCCGAAGAAGCCAGGAGAGAGCGGGCAACCTTGTCGGAGTCCTATGGTACCTTTAAAGTGCCCCTTGAGAGCCCCATTGATGGTGATAGAGAAGGTAGGACGAGAAATACAAGCATCAATGAGTTTGATGAAATTAGAGGGGAAACCCATTCGTCCAAGACAGTTGATGATAAATTGATGGTCGATCATATCGAAAGCTTTGGAGATGTCAACCTTCAAAGCACACCTCGGGGAGATGTGCCTTTGATTGTATCTTTTGAAGAGTTCTTGGGCAATAAGAATATTGTGCTTGATAGATCTCCCTTTGATGAAGGCGCCTTGGTAATTACCAATGATGGAGGGGAGAGTATCATTTAGTGTTGCTGCGAGTATTTTGGCAATGACTTTGTACATGGTGTTGCAGCAAGAGATGGGTTTGAAATCAGAGGGGAGGCTTGGGTTTGGTTTTTTGGCATTTAAGGAGATGGATGTATGGTTAAAGTGTATGGGAAGGAAGCCAGAGTTGAAAAACTCAAGTATGGCGTTAGTGAAGTCGGCACCAGTGATCTCCCAAGTCTTTTTTTAAGAAGTGAGCGTTGAACCCGTCAGGCCCAGGGGCTTTTAGGTCACCAATATCAAAAGGGCAGTTTTGATTTCGTCCGGGGTAAAATCACGATTGATATTAGTCAGTGAATCTGGGGGATGGAGGGTAAACGGCAGTCTGGGAAGAGGTTATGTGGGTTTTGAACGGTTGTAGGGTTGAGTATGCTGGAGAAGTGGTTAGTTAGGACTCCTCTTGATCATGGATCGGCCTGCAGGAGGGGTCCAGGGGGTTAATGATGCTTTTTTAAGTATTTGAAGCCCTTCTAGCGGTGATGCTCTTGAAGAAGAAGCCGATGCACTGGTCTCCGTACTTGATCCATTAGGCTTTTGAAAGTTGGCCAAGTGTAGTCCTAAGAAGATCCATGTTAGAGGTAAGCATTGTGGTAGTGTTTCGCTTAAGACTGATGAGAGTGGGGTCGAGGGGTGAGGTTTGCAGATTGGTGTTAGCATGAAATATTGTGATATTTTAGGCACGTTTTCTAAGTGTATTTGATTCATATTGATAGTCATTGATTGAGCATCGATGCATTTGTGAGCTAGTTTATCTATAATGTCGATATAGAGATCTACACAAGCTTTATGTTGATTATAGGTGATTGAGAGCTATTTCCGAACGGAATCGAGTAAGGATGGAGTTGTTGAGCAATGTCCATGGATTGAGGCATTCATAGGAGCTAAGAGAGTGCCAACTTGAGGAATGCACGAGGCTAGGTGTTAGCATGAAATATTGTGATATTTTAGGCACGTTTTCTAAACGTATTCGATTCATATTGATAGTCTTTGATTGAACTTTGTGCATATGTGAGCTAGTATTACCTATATTGTCAATATGGATGTCTACACTAGTTCTATGTTGATTATAGGTGATTTGGAGCTATTTCCGAACGGAATCGAGCAAAGGAGAGTTGGTTTGATATGTCCATGGATTGAGGACATTCTTAGGAAGCAAATTGGAGTTTTAGCTTAAGGAATGCACGAGGCTAGGGAAGAATCACGTTCTTGCCCTAAACCACGCTCTAAAATACGGCAGTACTACAAACCACGTTTGGTTCCACGGCCGTGGAATCTTGCAAAAAGAGGCGTGATGCATTCCAGTAACTACTACGGCCGTGGAACACATGGTCCAAACCGTGACATAATCCACGCTCTAAATTACGGTCGTGGGAACTTTCACGACCGTGATCTTGGCGAATCTTTTCGCCACACTTTGAAGCCACGATCTTTTGAAGATTGGGCCGGGCCGATATTTTATCTTGCCCTATAAAAAGACGGACGAAAGGAGATTCCGTCATCGGTGCTAGGGCTCGCTTATCGACGCTTAGCACTTACATCTCCGCTTAGGGAATCTCAACGCCGTTTAGCCTTCGCTTGGAAGCATTTATCATCTCATTGGAGATTGAAGTTCGCATCAGGGAATTGCTCTAATCTCGCACCTTTGGTGGAGATTGTTGTTGAGATCTCCGGATTGGCGGAAGATCGAAGCTTTTGGAAGATTTTGCAAGGAGATCTCTCTTCTTATTTAGGTTTGATTTGGAAAACGGATTGACATCCCGTTTTGCCTTCTTTCCTAAGGTTGTGATTGTTTACTTTGAATCCTTTGATAATACTTGTTCTCTTTGTGACTTTGAGATTGGTTTGAAGGTTATTGAAAGTTCTTGAAAGTTTTCATCTTTTATCTTTTAATTCTTGAATTGATATCAACATGACTATTATTGGCTAAAAACCCTTAACAATTCTAAGGTGAAGGGTTGATAGTTGTGGCTTAGATGATGATAGATCGATCGTAAACAGATTAGACCCTGAGAGTTAGAGAGAATCGCCGACGAACCTTAAATTACGGTCTGTTCTTGAGTCCACGGCCGTGGAACCTCAAGAACTAACCGTGATTTCCCTTAAGTCTACGAGCTTGCTTTTACTTTAGTCCAAAGTTAAAGATTTGCTTTAACTTAGTTTAGACTTGTCTTTTCTAGGTGGTAGTGAAGCCTCAACAACCTCTACCTCGATTGTGAGTGTCACAACCGTAATCGGTTTAGTTAAGTCTTGATCTTTGGTTTATAAGTTTGGGTATTTGACATTATTCTTGCCTTTAGAACCTTTCTGTATTGAGCCTCAACAACCTGTATAGAGAGTTTCTTGTAGGTGAGTTACATAAGGTTTTTGGAACTTCACCGTACGATTACCTTACATTAGCATACCTTTGCATATCTCAACTCTGTCTTTATATCATTAGTATATCTTGAATCGATTGCCACAGCTGGATACTTGGATCTTTAGGATTGTTGTTTCCCCAATATTTGCAAACTCTCATATTTACTCGCTTGATAATCTGCAATCGGATTTGTTCCCACCCAAATCCCTGTGTTCGATACTCTGGAATTCTTGCTTAACTACGTCGATCCGTACACTGCGGGTTCGCTGCTTTATTCTAGTTTTATAAATTTAAAGCTTATTGCACACACCTTTAGGGGCGAACAAGTTTTTGGCGCCGTTGCCGGGGACTGTTCTTGCTTTTTCTACTAATCATTCTACTTGAGTGTTCTTGAAGATTTGTGTTCTTAGGTACACGCGAAGTTCTTGTTCCGGCAATGGAACAAAGTTTCGCCAAAGAACAAGTTTTTGGCGCCGTTGCCGGGGATTTGGTTTCGGCCGAATCCGGTTGCCGGTTGTCAAGCTTGGGAGCTTGCTCTCGTTATTTGATATTACTTTGAGTGCATGCGCAGGTCTAGGAACACCGAAGATCTCTTGCCTCTTGATCAAGAGCTAGAGAAAACTCTAAGGCAAAAGCGCAAGGAAAAGAAGATGGCTGAAGGACAAGAACGTGACCTTCAAGCGGAGTTGGCGGAGAAGGAAGCTCAACTCCAATGGAATGAAACTCTCCGCCAAGATGAGATGGATCGTCATCAATCTCAAGTTAACAACCTACAAGACATGATCTTCCAAATGAGGGTGGAGATGAGCGACCTTAAGAATAAGGGAGGCAAGAAATCCTCAAGGAAAGGATCAAGGTCTAGAAGAAGAAGTCACTCGTCCGCCGATGATAGTGATTCTTCCATGCCGCCGCTAGAGGAGATTGATCCCACGATCAATGTGAATCCTTTCCATCCACGAGGAGCTGCCAATCGTCGTGTTCCACCTAGGAATGCGAGGATTGAACGTGTAGATAGTGAGCCAAGAACTCTTGGCTAGCGGATGGATCCAACTCAACAACCACGCCGCTTGGGCGTGAATTTCGATGCTGCAGATGTGCAAGGGTTTAGCTTCAACCCTCAAGTCATTACTCTTGTTCGTCAAAACCAATTTGGCGGGACAAGCGCTGAATCTCCACACCAACACTTGCAAAACTTTGAGTGTATGATGGAGACAATGAGACCAAAGGGCGCTACTACCAACAGCTATAAACTCAAGCCTTTCTTCTTCTCTTTGAAGGGGAAAGCGTTATCTTGGTATCAAGCTCTTCCTAATGGGAAACTAGACACGTGGGAAGACCTTTCCGCGGAGTTTCTCACCAAATTCTTTCCACCATCCAAAACGGCGGAACTTAGAGGTAAGATTAATGCTTTTTCCATGAGACCTAACGAAAGTTTGTTTCAATCTTGGGAAAGGTTTCAGGATTTGCTCTTGGATTGTCCTCATCATGGCATATCCAAGCTTGCCTTGCTGGAGATTTACTACAAGGGGCTGGATGCGGGAACGCAATTCAACCTCCAATCCCTCTCATGTGGAACGTTCATGGACATGAGAGAAGATGACGCTTGGGACTTCATTGAGAAGCAAGCAAGAGTCATAAAGAAGTATTCCCACCGGAAAGTGGAGGGAAATCGTGTGGAGCAAGGAGCAAAGCTCACACATGAAGCTCAAAATCAGATTTTCTCCCTCAACAATGAAATCAAGGAGTTGAAGGAGGCTATCAAGACCAACTTTCCAAAGCAACAAGAGAAGGATGTTGGCTATTTGGGCAACAACAACGGCGGTGATAATACAAACCGTAACAACAACAACAATAACCGGAATAACAACCGGAATGGAAATAATTGGAATGGAAACAACAACAACAACCGGAACAATTGGAACAACAATAGGGGTTCAAACAACAACAATTGGCGCTCCAATCAACAAAATTCCGGTAACTCTTATCCTTCCAATTCTAATTCACTAACTCCACCTTCCTTTTCCTCCACTCCTTTGAAAAGCCAGGGGCAAACATCAAATGGAGGAAACACTTCGGGAAAGGAGAAGCCCGATCCCATGTTGGAAACGATCTTGGGAAAGCTTCAAGGGTTGGAGAACCGCTTCAATAAGGTTGATGATCAAATTTCCAAAGTTGACAAAGCTCAAAAAGTTTTGGAAAATCAAATGTTCAACCACGCGGAGGAAGTTCCTAGGAATCAAGGGAAGCTTCCAGGAAAGACGGAGGACAACCCTAAGGGAAGGGTGATGGCGATTACAACTAGGAGCGGAGTGACAACCACCGATCCGCAACCTACATTCGTTGAAGTCCCCGTAGAAAAGGACAAGGAAAAGGGGAAAGAGAAGGAAGATGTCTATACTCCTCCTTCAGCTTACAAACCTCCCCTACCATTCCCTCAATCTAGAGCGCGAGCGCGCCTAGACAAACAATTCGGTAAGTTCATAGAACTTATGAGTAAGCTGCATATTAACATACCATTCATTGATGCTATTGTAGGTATTCCGGCTTATGGCAAGTTCTTGAAGGAGCTCCTCTCTAACAAGAGGAAGCTAGAAGACTTCGGTGAGGTCAAGATGAGTTCGGATTCTTCGGACCTCATCAAGACCATGAAGGAGAAAATGCCCCCAAAGCTGAAAGATCCGGGGTCATTTTGCATTCCCATTGGAGTGGGAGATGTCACATATGACGCTTTATGTGACTTAGGAGCAAGTATGAGCATCATACCACTTGCATTGTGCAGGAAGATCGGTTTAGGCAACCCTAAACCGGTGAAGATGACGTTGTACATGGCGGATCGATCCATCACTCGTCCCGTCGGCATTGTAGAAGACGTCCCGGTCAAGCTAGGTAAATTCTTTGTTCCCATTGATTTTGTCGTGCTTGAAATTCCTGCAGATAGTCTGGTCCCGATCATACTCGGAAGACCGTTTCTTGCAACTTCCGGCTGCATGGTCGATTGCAAGAATGGAAGACTCGCTTTTGATATTGGAGAAGAGAAAGTAGAGTTCGTTCTTTCCACTCTAGTGAAGGAGCCAATCTTTGATGAGGATATTTACGATATCCAAGACGAAGAAGGTTTGTCTAGGGAGGAGGTAAGTGCGATTCTCTTTAACGATCCTTTACAAAAGGTTATCACTATGAGTCTAACAGATGTAGGGGAAGATGAAGAGTGCAATGAGGCAATTGAAGCCTTAGAAGCACAAGAAGAGATGCATGAAGAGGAGTTTGAGAAACTCCACGATGAGGCTGAGAACGTCAGAATCCACGGTCATACTCTGTATTCCACGACCGTGGATTTCACAACCAAAATCGATCTCCATTCCAGGGGATTACACGGCCGTGGAACTTATGGAGAGCCCGTAATTCTGACCGTGGAAGAGGGTGATCGGCATACTTCTTCAACTTCTTCTGATTCTTCTCCAACTCACTCAACACCCTTGGAAACTTCTAAGGAAACGTCGGATGCTCCTCAAGGATCATTGGAAGCTCCAAAAGTGATGGAACTCAAACCACTTCTTACTCATCTAAGGTACGCTTTCCTTGGATCTAATTCTACCTTTCCGGTTATTGTTAGCTCCGAACTAAGCATAGATGAACATGAGCAGCTCATGATTGTCCTTAGGAAACATAGAAAAGCCATAGGCTATACTATTGAGGACTTAGTAGGAATTAAACCCTCCCTATGTATGCATAAGATACTAATGGAGGAGGACTTTAGAACTTCAAGACAACCTCAAAGGCGGTTGAATCCGACCATGAATGAGGTTGTCAAGAAGGAAATTCTTAAACTTCTTGATGCAGGTATCATCTACCCTATCTCCGATAGCAAGTGGGTGAGTCCAGTTCAAGTAGTTCCGAAGAAGGGAGGAATGACGGTCATCACCAACAAGAACAACGAACTCATTCCTACCCGAACCGTGACTGGATGGCGAATGTGCATAGACTACCGCAAGCTCAACAACGCAACGCGGAAGGATCACTTTCCATTGCCATTCATCGATCAAATGCTTGAAAGGTTAGCACAACATTCACATTTTTGCTACCTTGACGGTTATAGTGGTTTCTTTCAGATCCCGATACATCCGGACGATCAGGAGAAGACCACATTCACGTGCCCTTGGGGTACGTTCGCTTATAGGAGAATGCCGTTCGGGCTTTGCAACGCCCCAACCACCTTTCAACGGTGCATGATGGCCATCTTCTCCGAATATGTAGAGGAAATCATGGAAGTCTTCATGGACGACTTCTCCGTATACGGTTCCTCTTTTAACGATTGCCTTTCTAACCTTTCTCTTGTTTTGCAAAGATGTGAAGACACTAACCTGGTTCTTAATTGGGAGAAGTGTCAATTCATGGTTAAGAAAGGAATTGTATTAGGTCACTTAGTCTCTAGTAGAGGGATAGAGGTAGACAAGGCTAAGATAGAGACCATAGAGAAACTTCCTCCCCCAATTTCGGTAAAAGGGATAAGAAGTTTCCTAGGACATGCTGGATTTTATAGACGTTTCATTAAGGATTTTTCTAAGATATCAAAACCTCTCACTAATCTATTGATGAAGGATGCGGTTTTTGAGTTTTCGCAGGAATGTCTGGATGCGTTTAACACCATTCGGCAAGCTCTAATTTCAGCACCTATTATCCAACCTCCGGATTGGACTCTCCCCTTCGAGATTATGTGCGACGCTAGTGACGTAGCAATTGGAGCTATCCTTGGACAACGAAAGGAAGGGCGAACCCATGCCATATACTATGCTAGCAAGACGCTAGACAAAGCGCAGCTCAACTACGCCACTACCGAGAAAGAGTTTTTAGCCATTGTCTACGCTATTGACAAGT
The DNA here is from genome assembly GCA_033239125.1 of Fagopyrum homotropicum. Taxonomy (NCBI): domain Eukaryota; kingdom Viridiplantae; phylum Streptophyta; class Magnoliopsida; order Caryophyllales; family Polygonaceae; genus Fagopyrum; species Fagopyrum homotropicum. The sequence continues at coordinate 23,198,410 of BSWB01000007.1, read as the reverse complement.
TTCGCTCTTATCTTGTAGGTGCAAAGGTGATTGTTTACACGGATCATGCTGCGATCCGGTACCTCCTTGCGAAGAAAGATGTGAAGCCAAGGCTGATTAGATGGATTCTTCTCCTACAAGAATTCGATCTTGAGATCCGCGACAAGAAAGGTTCAGAAAATTCTGTTGCGGATCATTTGAGTCGTCTAACACATCTAGAGGACGACCATCTACCCATTGATGACTCCTTTCCAGACGAACACCTACATATCATCGAGGAGTGCATCGATGTGATCTCCAAAGGTAACGAACCATGGTTTGCTGATTTTGTTAACTATTTGGTTTGCCAGGAGATACCGCCCGGACTATCCTACGCACAAAGGAAGAAGTTCTTTAAGGACGTCCGGGAATACTATTGGAACGAGCCTCTCCTCTTTAAGAGAGGTCCGGATGGCATCATTCGGTGATGTGTGCCGGAAGATGAGATGCAAAGTGTCATCCGCCATTGTCATTCACTACCTTGTGGAGGACACGCTAGTTCGAACAAGACTAGCGCAAAGGTATTGCAATCTGGATCTATTGGCCTACTTTATTTAGAGATGTGCAATCCTTTGTTTCTTGCTGCGATGCTTGTCAAAGAACAAGCAATATTTCTAGAAGGAACGAGATGCCCCTCAACAACATCCAAGAGGTGGAGATTTTCGACGTTTGGGGAGTCGATTTCATGGGACCATTCCCATCTTCTTGTGGAAACCAATACATACTATTGGCGGTAGACTACGTTTCTAGATGGGTGGAAGCAATTGCCTCTCCCACCAATGATGCCATGGTGGTGGTTAAGTTCTTCAACAAGACCATCTTTCCGCAATTCGGAACACCAAGAACGATCATTAGTGATGGAGGTTCTCACTTCATAGCCCGTCGCTTTGAAGCTCTTCTAGCTAAGTATGGGGTCACTCACAAGATCGCTACCCCTTATCATCCACAAACTAGTGGACAAGTTGAGATCTCAAATAGGGAGATCAAAGGAATTCTAGAAAAGACGGTTTCAAGGACTAGGAAGGATTGGTCCTTGAAACTTGATGATGCGTTATGGGCGTACCGGACTGCGTACAAGACTCCCATAGGAACCACACCATACAACCTTGTGTATGGGAAGTCTTGTCACTTGCCGGTGGAACTGGAGCACAAAGCGTTTTGGGCTATCAAGTGGCTGAATTTCGGCATGAAGGAAGCGGGAGAGAAGCGTCTCCTAGACATCAATGAGCTGGATGAACTCCGCTTGAACGCCTATGAAAACGCCAAGATCTACAAAGAAAATACAAAGCGTTGACATGATAAGCATATCATTCCAAAGGACTTCAAAGAAGGAGATCAAGTTCTCCTCTTCAATTCAAGACTTCGCCTCTTTCCAGGTAAGCTTAAATCCCGTTGGACCGGACCTTTTCTAATTAAGCGTATTTTCCCCCATGGTGCAGTTGAAGTATGGGGTGAAGCGAGCGGAAGTTTTAAGGTGAACGGCCAACGACTCAAGAAGTATACGCCGGAACTCCAAACTGAGGAGTTTGCGCCTACCGCACTCGAATAAGTGCGAGATTGGTCTAGCTACGGACCTTAAACAAAGCGCTTCTTGGGAGGCAACCCAAGGTATTGCATTTTCGTTTTTATTTTCGATTTATAATTTAGCTTAGAATAGACATTTTTGCTTTGTTTTTGCCTCGATTTCTTCCGGTATGTTCGTGTTTTTGGTTGTAGGATCGATGGAAAGGGAAAAGAGGAGAGTAATGTTGAAGAAAAGCGACGAAATTTGGACTTTGAAGCTTTACAGAAGGTTCCACGGTCTAAATTACGGTCGTCATAGCTACAGTGGCCGTAATTTCCAAAAGCCTTTGAAAAATCACCAAAACCACGGTTCCGTACACTTCCACGGCCGTGGAACACCCCGACAGACCGTGATTTTCAAAATTTTGCCTGCGACTATAAAAGCTGCATTCTTCACAAATTTACCCCAAAAATTTCCCCTTCCACGACCTAGACGCCGAAACCCCACGACCTCCTCCAAATCTTCGTTTCTTAATCGTTTATAACAATTCTTCATCCTAAACTGCAGCAAATCCAACCACAAACAAGATCCAAGCGACAAACCGAGCGGAAATCCATCAATAAACGCGCATTTCGGGTTTTTCAATCCGAAAAAGAGGTTTATTCTTTCTTCTTGAATTTCGCCGATTTGGTTCGTTTTTGCTATAGATTTGTAGGAAGAACTGACAAAGACTGGAAGGAATTAGACTAGGACTGCTTGTTGTGGTGATTGTTGGTGAATTTGCTGAGATTCGTGAAATTCTGGGACGAATCACGGCCTCTGGGTAAACCACGGCCGTAATTCCTGAAGAACAGACCGTAATTTTGGTGAAAAATGGATTTCGTAAGGAGAATGTCGGGAAGGATAAAAGAGAAGAAGGGAGAGCAGAATAAGAAAAGAAAAGGCAATCCCTCCACCTCCTCATCCTCTAGGGCACCACCACCCTCATCTCCCTCACTACCATCCTCACCTTCACCTCCATCTTCACCTCCTCACCCTAGCATCCCGACCATACATGAGAACCTTCTTGCTGCATTTGAGAGGATCACAGAGAGGGCAGTGATTGGCCCTAGATATTTGTTGTTGGAGGATCTACATCCTCTCAACATAGTTGATGACCTTACATGGCTCTTGGATAGAGCCGGTTTACTTGTCTTCACGAACATTCGTGAAGACGCCTATGAGGAGATCACCCGGGAGGTTGTGACGTCATTCGAGCACAGCCACGTAGATAGGACCGTCTCTTTCCGTCTCATGGAAAGAGACTACCATTTGAGTATTGTTGAGTTTGGGACTATTTTTGGATTTCATGAGACCTTCAATGGTCGATTTCCGAGTGGAGTTTACCCTAAGGATTTCTGGAAGGAAGTTGCAATGATTTACGCCGACGAGGACCGTTGGCAACCCGCTGATACCAAGGCTAGATTGATGTACCATCTAGCCTTGAAGATAGCTCACCGTGTTCTTTCGGAGTGTCTCTTTCCTAGGACGGAGACGCCCCAAAAGATCAAGACGGATGAGCTATTCTTGCTCTATTGTATGCTTTATGGACGCCGTGCAGATTGTGCTACTCTCTTGGCTGCTACGATGAGCAAGCTCAAGAACAAGAAGAAGGGGAACATCGGGTATGGTGGGATAGTTACCCACATTGCTAGGAGTTTTGGTGTGGATTTTTTTGCTTGCACCCGCATACCGGCCGTTCCTTTAGGGCTACATGCATTCATGGTTAGGGGTCTCATTTTCCCCACACATGGAGGTCCGCCTTATGCGGGCATGCCTTGGGAGAGTAGGACAGGTAGGGGTATAGAGTGGCTGCCGGAGTATTCCATTATGGCGGGACGCCATAATTGGAAGGAGACGTTCGCTGCGATGCATGCGAACAGGATAGTAGCTCCCCCTTACGTCCCACCACCGGTTGTTGAGGATGAGGATATAAGAGATCAGTTTGAGAGTGGAGGAGCAGCTGAGGAGGAGTTTGGCACGTTTCTGGATCAGCCGGAGGCGGCCCCAAATGTACCTAGACGTTCACCACGTTCAGCTAGAGCTTCAGGCTCGTCATCTCGCCGCGCTAGCGTGAGTGAGAGGCCTACATGGATGACCACACCTCCCACATGGTATGACACCCCCTCTCCTTGGTCCACGGAGCAGCCAGCAGCACCACCACCAGCACCAGCACCATCCGACGCCCTAGCATGGTACAGTCAGGCCCCGGGATGGTACGAGCAGATGCCGGATTTGGCTACCGGACTTTCAGAGAGAGTTGGAGCGTTAGAGATCCGGGCGGATGCTAGAGACGGACGCTTAGACGACCTTGACCACATGATGAGGGACGTCTACCGCCAGCAGTTTGGGCGGTTCTATGATCCGAGTTTCTCTCCATTCCCGCCTCCACCACCGCCGCAGTGATTCGATGCATGACCGTTCGTTTTAGACATTCCCGCCACCACTTTGTGAGTTTCTTTTTCTTTTCTTCTTTTCTTTCTTTCTTTTTGAACATTAGGGACAATGTTCGTCCTAAGTATGGGGTGGGATGTACTAAAAAGTTTGTAATAACTCTACTTACTATGTTCGCTTTCAATTGAGACTATCGTTGCATGTTCATTAAGTGTTGCACGTTTCCTTATTGCATTGCATGAAAATTGACTTGAAAAACCCATAAAAATTGAAAAATTTTGAAAATTTTGAGCTTCTAATGAATTGAGATGATTTCCATGATAATCACTACTTGTGAATTGAGTTTGATGACAATTGCATGCTTAAAAAGAATGATGAATTGAAAAGAATTTGAATGAATGAATTTTACCTCTTTTGCAAGTTTCATAATGTGATTATGTTACCTAAATCATGCTAGGAAATTGAAGTTGAAATCACGTTATAAGTTCCTATACTTCTTGTTGAAATGATTAAGGCAATTCGATACCTTCTTTCTTCTTTCTTTGACCATCTAGCTCCTCATTGAAATATTAGCCTCCTTTACCTATCCGGGAATTTGGAGAAGTGAATGAGAAAAAGGCATGTTTGATGTGGGAGGGCCATGAGAGCAATTAATTGCAATCAAATGAATAGAAAGAAATTGTAGGTTTGGGGAAGTCAATCATGACGATGAGTAACTCGGCACCATTCACATAGCCGGGTGTTTGTGTCTTGCCAAAGTCGGATTGAGCGATATTCCTAGCGGATTATGGTATGTGCGCTAAGGGTTTGAGGCATCTCTTGAAAAATTGAGAAACGCCGATCTCCTAGGCTTCGGTTTTTGTGCACCTCTATCCATAACTCCAAAAGTAAAGTCGAAAAATGAAAAGAAGAGAGCGAAGCTCTAAGTTGAAGTGTTGCGGGAACCGCATAAGAAGAAGAAGGTAGTTGTCCACTTTCCCGGATTTATGCACCACTTTCCCTTAAAGTTTTCCCTTCCCTTCCATATTTTAGACCTTTTCTTTGAAAGTCCTTAAGATCAAAAGAATGTTATATGACTTGGTGATCTAAATTGAAGTTTCTTGTGATTGATTTTGATAATGTTTGAAGGTTATAATGCTTGCTTGGAAGTCAAATTGGTTCATGAATTTTCTTTGCTTTTTACTCTTTAATTGAGTATGTGAAAGTTTGATAAACGATTGAAGCAAGGTTTGAGAATGATCTATTCTTTAGAAGGCACATTCATCCAAAAGAAGGTACACATATTTCATCCTAACTCTTGTTTGAAGCTTTTTGCAAGACCTTGCTTAGGGACAAGCAAGTGTTAAGTATGGGGTTATTTGTTAGCATGAAATATTGTGATATTTTAGGCACGTTTTCTAAACGTATTCGATTCATATTGATAGTCTTTGATTGAACTTTGTGCATATGTGAGCTAGTATTACCTATATTGTCAATATGGATGTCTACACTAGTTCTATGTTGATTATAGGTGATTTGAAGCTATTTCCGAACGGAATCGAGCAAAGGAGAGTTGATTTGATATGTCCATGGATTGAGGACATTCTTAGGAAGCAAATTGGAGTTTTAGCTTAAGGAATGCACGAGGCTAGGGAAGAATCACGTTCTTGCCCTAAACCACGCTCTAAAATACGGCCGTACTACAAACCACGTTTGGTTCCACGGCCGTGGAATCTTGCAAAAAGAGGCGTGATGCATTCCAGTAACTACTACGGCCGTGGAACACATGGTCCAAACCGTGACATAATCCACGCTGTAAATTACGGTCGTGGGAACTTCCACGACCGTGATCTTGGCGAATCTTTTCGCCACACTTTGAAGCCACGATCTTTTGAAGATTGGGCCGGGCCGATATTTTATCTTGCCCTATAAAAAGACGGACGAAAGGAGATTCCGTCATCGGTGCTAGGGCTTGCTTATCGACGCTTAGCACTTACATCTCCGCTTAGGGAATCTCAACGCCGTTTAGCCTTCGCTTGGAAGCATTTATCATCTCATTGGAGATTGAAGTTCGCATCAAGGAATTGCTCTAATCTCGCACCTTTGGTGGAGATTGTTGTTGAGATCTCCGGATTGGCGGAAGATCGAAGCTTTTGGAAGATTTTGCAAGGAGATCTCTCTTCTTATTTAGGTTTGATTTGGAAAACGGATTGACATCCCGTTTTCCCTTCTTTCCTAAGGTTGTGATTGTTTACTTTGAATCCTTTGATAATACTTGTTCTCTTTGTGACTTTGAGATTGGTTTGAAGGTTATTGAAAGTTCTTGAAAGTTTTCATCTTTTATCTTTTAATTCTTGAATTGATATCAACATGACTGTTATTGGCTAAAAACCCTTAACAATTCTAAGGTGAAGGGTTGATAGGTGTGGCTTAGATGATGATAGATCGATCGTAAACAGATTAGACCCTGAGAGTTAGAGAGAATCGCTGACGAACCTTAAATTACGGTCTGTTCTTGAGTCCACGGCCGTGGAACCTCAAGAACTAACCGTGATTTCCCTTAAGTCTACGAGCTTGCTTTTACTTTAGTCCAAAGTTAAAGATTTGCTTTAACTTAGTTTAGACTTGTCTTTTCTAGGTGGTAGTGAAGCCTCAACAACCTCTACCTCGATTGTGAGTGTCACAACCGTAATCGGTTTAGTTAAGTCTTGATCTTTGGTTTATAAGTTTGGGTATTTGACATTAATTCTTGCCTTTAGAACCTTTCTATATTGAGCCTCAACAACCTGTATAGAGAGTTTCTTGTAGGTGAGTTACATAAGGTTTTTGGAACTTCACCGTACGATTACCTTACATTAGCATACCTTTGCATATCTCAACTCTGTCTTTATATCATTAGTATATCTTGAATCGATTGCCACAACTAGATACTTGGATCTTTAGGATTGTTGTTTCCCCAATATTTGCAAACTCTCATATTTACTCGCTTGATAATCTGTAATCGGATTTGTTCCCACCCAAATCCCTGTGTTCGATACTCTGGAATTCTTGCTTAACTACGTCGATCCGTACACTGCGGGTTCGCTGCTTGATTCTAGTTTTATAAATTTAAAGCATATTTGCACACACCTTTAGGGGCGAACACTAGGGAAGAATCACGTTCTTGCCCTAAACCACGCTCTAAAATACGGCCGTATTACTTTCCACGTTTAGTTCCACAGCCGTGGAACCTTGGCTAAAGAAGCGTGGTTCATTCCAGCAACTTCTACGGCCGTGGAGAAGATGGTTCAAACCGTGTTAATTCTCACGCTCTAAATTACGGCCGTGGAACCTTCCACGACCGTGATCTTGGCAATCTTTTTCTCCACACTTTAAGCCACGATCTTTTAAAAGATTGGGCCGGGCCGCTATTTCATCATACACTATAAAAGGACGGACGAAGAGAGATTCCGTCACCTCTGCTTAGACGCACTTTTGCCTACACTTATGCTTGGATTTGCCCTAATCTCGCATTGGGCGAAGATTGTGTTCAGGAGAGTTTTGCGCATTGCTATTGGTGATTTCCGGATTGACGGGAGATCGAAGATTCGGAAGATTGTTCGCAAGGAGATTCGCTTCTTGCTTAGGTTTGATTTAGAAGACGGATTGACATCCCGTTCTTCCTTCTTATCTAAGATTGTGTTTGTTTGTTCTATTCCGAATCGAGTGACGATATTTGTTCTTGATTGTGACTTTGAGATTGGTTTGAAGTTTATTGAAGGTTTTCGGAAGTTTTCATCTTTCAATCTTTTAAATCTTGAATTTGATATCAATATGACTGTTGTTGGCTAAAAACCCTTAACAATTCTAAGGTGAAGGGTTGATAGTTGTGGCTTAGATGATGATAGATCGATCATAAACAGATTGGACCCTGAGAGTTAGAGAGAATCGCCGACGAACCTTAAATTACGGCCTGTTCTTGAGTCCACGGCCGTGGAACCTCAAGAACTAACCGTGATTCCCCTTAAGTTTACGAACTTGCTTTTACTTTAATCCAAAGTTAAAGATTTGTTTTAACTTAGTTTAGGCTTGCCTTTTCTAGGTGGTAGTGAAGCCTCAACAACCTCTACCTCGATTGTGAGTGTCATAACCTCAATCGGTTTAGTTAGTCTTGATCCTTGGTTTACAAGTTTGGGTATTTGACATTAATTCTCATCTTTAGAACCTTTCTATATTGAAGCCTCAACAACCTTTATAGAGAGTGTCTTGTAGGTGAGTCATATAAGGTTTTTGGAACTTCACCGTACGATTACCTTACATTAGCATACCTTTGCATATCCTAACTCTGTCCTTATATCATTAGTATATCTTGAATCGATTGCCACAGCTGGATCCCTGGATCTTTAGGATTGTTGTTTTCCTAATATTCGAAAAGATTCTTACAATTATTTGCTTGACAACTTTACAACTGAATTTGTTCCCCCCAAATCCCTGTGTTCGATACTCTGGAATACTTGCTAATCTACGCCGATCCGTACATTGCGGGTTCGCTTTCTTGATTCTAGTTTTATAAATTTAAAGATTATTTGCACGCACGCTAAGTGGCGAACAAGTTTTTGGCGCCGTTGCCGGGGATTTGGTCTAGGCCGAATTCGGTTTTCGGTTGTCAAGCTTGGGAGCTTCTCCCTTTTTATTTGATATCTCTTTGAGTGCATGCGCAGGTCTAGGAACACCGAAGACCTCTTACCTCTTGATCAAGAGCTTGAGAGGACTTTAAGGCAAAAGCGCAAGGAAAAGAAGATGGCTGAAGAACATGAACGTAATCTTCAAGCGGAGTTAGCGGAGAAAGAAGCTCAACTCCAATGGAATGAGAATATTCGCCGGGATGAAATGGATCGTCATCAATCTCAAGTTAACGATCTAAAAGATATGATGTTCCAGATGAGGATAGAAATAAGCGACCTTAAGAATAAGGGGAGCAAGAAATCCTCAAGGAGGGGATCAAGATCAAGAAGAAGAAGTCATTCATCCGCTGATGATAGTGATTCTTCTATGCCACCGCTAGAGGAAATTGATCCCACGATCAATTTAAATCCTTTTCATCCACGGGAAGCTACTAATCGTCGTGTTCCACCTAGGAATGCGAGGATCGAACGTGTAGATTATGAGCCAAGAACTCTTGGCCAAAGGATGGATCCAACACAACAACCGCGCCGTTTGGGCGTGAACTTTGATGCTGACGATGTGCAAGGGTTTAGCTTCAACCCTCAAGTTATTACTCTTGTTCGCCAAAACCAATTTGGCGGAACAAGCGCTGAATCTCCACACCAACACTTGCAAAACTTTGAGTGTATGATGGAGACAATGAGGCCGAAGAACGCTACTACCAACAACTATAAGCTCAAGCCTTTCTTCTTCTCCTTGAAGGGGAAAGCGTTGTCTTGGTACCAAGCTCTTCCTAGTGGGAAACTAGACACGTGGGAAGACCTTTCCGCGGAGTTCCTCACCAAATTCTTTCCGCCATCCAAAACGGCGGAACTTAGAGGTAAGATCAATGCATTTTCCATGAGGTCTAACGAAAGTTTGTTTCAATCATGGGAAAGGTTTCAGGACTTGCTATTGGATTGCCCTTATCATGGCATATCTAAGCTTGCATTGCTGGAGATTTACTATAAGGGGCTGGATGCGGGAACATAATTCAACCTCCAATCCCTCTCATGTGGAACATTCATGGACATGAGAGAAGATGACGCTTAAGACTTCATTGAGAAGCAAGCAAGAGTCATAGAGAAGTATTCCCACCGAAAGGTAGAGGGAAATCGTGTGGAGCAAGGAGCAAAGCTCACACATGAAGCTCAAAATCAGATTTTCTCCCTCAACAATGAGATCAAAGAGTTGAAGGAGGCAATCAAGTCCAACTTTCCAAAGCAGCAAGGCAAGGATGTTGGCTATTTGGGCAACAACAACAATGGCGGTGAGAACACAAACCGCAACAATAACAACAACAACCGGAACAACAACCGGAACAATTGGAATGGCAATAACAATAACGGGAACAACAACAATTGGAACAACAATAGGGGTTCAAACAACAATAATTGGCGCTCCAATCAACAAAATTCCGGTAACTCTTATCCTTCCAATTCGAATTCACTAACTCCACCTTCCTCTTCCTCTACTCCTTTGAAAAGCCAGGGGCAAACATCTAATGGAGGAAACACTTTGGGGAAGGAGAAGCCCGATCCCATGTTGGAAACGATTTTGGGAAAGCTTCAAGGTTTGGAGAACCGCATCATTAAGGTTGATGATCAAATTTCTAAGGTTGATAAAGCCCAAAAGGTTTTGGAAAACCAAATGTTCAGCCATGCGGAGGACAACCCTAAGGGAAGGGTAATGACAATCACAACTAGGAGCGGAGTGACTACCACCGATCCGCAACCTAAGTTTGTTGAAGTCCCCGTAGAGGAAGACAAAGAGAAGGGGAAGAAGAAGGAAGATGTCTACGTTCCTCCTCCAGCTTACAAACCTCCCCTACCATTCCCTCAATCTAGAGCGAGAGCGCGCCTAGATAAACAGTTTGGTAAGTTTATAGAACTCATGAGCAAGCTGCATATTAATATACCCTTTATTGACGCTATTGTAGGTATGCCGGCTTATGGCAAGTTCTTGAAGGAGCTCCTCTCCAACAAGAGGAAGCTAGAAGATTTCGGTGAGGTTAAGATGAGTTCGGATTCTTCGGATCTCATCAAGACCATGAAGGCAAAAATTCCTCCCAAGCTAAAGGATCCGGGATTGTTTTGCATTCCCATTGGAGTGGGAGATGTCACATACGATGCGCTATGTGACTTGGGAGAAAGTGTAAGCATCATACCACTTGCATTGTGTAGGAAGATCGGTTTAGGCGACCCTAAACCGGTGAAGATGACGTTATACATGGCGGATCGATCCATCACTCGCCCCGTCGGTATTGTATAAGACGTCCCAGTCAAGCTAGGTAAATTCTTTGTTCCCATTGACTTTGTCATGCTTGACATTCCTGCAGATAGTCCGGTCCCGATCATACTCGGAAGACCGTTTCTTGCAACTTCCGGTTGCATAGTCGATTGCAAGAATGCTAGACTCGCCTTTGACATAGGAGAAGAGAAGGTAGAGTTTGTTCTTTCCACTCTAGTGAAGGAGCCAATTTTTGATGAGGATATATTCAACATCCAAGATGAAGAAGGGTTGTCTAGAGAGGAGGTAAGTGCTATTCTCTTCAAAGATCCTTTGCAAAAGGTTATCACTATGAGTCTAACGAATGTAGGGGAAGAAGAGGAGTGCAATGAGGCAATTGAAGCCTTAGAAGCACAAGAAGAGATGGGTGAAGTGGAATTCGAGAAGCTCCACGACGAGGCAAAAAACGTGAGAATCCACGGCCATACACTATATTCCACGGCCGTGGATCTCACAACCCAAAGCGTGGCTCACTCCATGGGTTTACACGGTCGTGGAGGAGGCAGAGCAACCGTAACCACTTTCCACGCCCTAAACCACGGCCGTGGAGGACATAGGGAAACCGTGATTCTGGCCGTGGAAGGGGATGATCATGCCACTTCTTCGACTTCCTTCGATTCTTCTTCTACACCTTCAACACCCTTAGAAACTTCTAAGGAGACATCGGATGCTCCTCAAGGATCATTGGAAGCTCCGAAAGCAATGGAATTGAAACAACTTCCTACACATCTAAGGTACGCTTTTCTGGGACCTAACTCTACTTATCCAGTTATTGTTAGTTCCGATCTAACCATAGATGAACATAATCAGCTCATGATTGTCCTTAGGAAACATAGGAAAGCTTTAGGCTACACTATTGAGGACTTAGTAGGAATTAAACCCTCCCTATGCATGCATAAGATATTAATGGAGGAAGACTTTAGAACTTCAAGACAACCTCAAAGGCGGTTAAATCCGACCATGAAGAAGGTTGTCAAGAAGGATCACTTCCCATTGCCATTCATTGATCAAATGCTTGAAAGGTTAGCACAACATTCACATTTTTGCTACCTTGACGGTTATAGTCGTTTCTTTCAGATTCCGATACATCCGGATAATCAAGAGAAGACCACATTCACGTGCCCATGGGGTACGTTCACTTATAGGAGAATGCCGTTCGGGCTTTGCAACGCCCCAACCACCTTTCAACGGTGCATGATGGCCATCTTCTCCGAATACATAGAGGAAATTATGGAGGTCTTCATGGACGATTTCTCCGTATACGGTTCCTCTTTTAACGATTGCCTTTCTAACCTTTCTCTTGTTTTACAAAGGTGTGAGGACACTAACCTAGTTCTTAATTGGGAGAAGTGTCAGTTTATGGTTAAGGAAGGAATCGTATTAGGCCACTTAATCTCTAGTAGAGGGATAAAAGTAGATAAGGCTAAGATAGAGACCATAGAAAAGCTTCCTCCCCCAACTTCGGTGAAAGGGATAAGAAGTTTTCTAGGACATGCCGGATTCTATAGACGCTTCATTAAAGACTTTTCTAAAATATCAAAACCTCTCACTAATCTATTGATGAAGGATGCGGTTTTTGAGTTTTCGCAGGAATGTTTAGATGCGTTCAACACAATTCGGCAAGCTCTAATTTCAGCACCTATTATCCAACCTCCGGATTGGACTCTACCTTTTGAGGTTATGTGCGATGCTAGTGACGTAGCTATAGGAGCTGTTCTTGGACAACGAAAGGAAGGGAGAACCCATGCCATATACTATGCTAGCAAGACGCTAGATGTAGCGCAGCTCAATTACGCCACTACCGAAAAAGAGTTTTTAGCCATTGTCTATGCTATTGACAAGTTTCGCTCTTATCTTATAGGTGCAAAGGTGATTGTCTACACGGATCATGCTGCGATCCGGTACCTCCTTGCGAAGAAAGATGCAAAGCCAAGGCTAATTAGATGGATTCTCCTCCTACAAGAATTCGATCTAGAGATCCGTGACAAGAAAGGTTCAGAAAATTCTGTTGCGGATCATTTGAGTCACCTAACACATCTAGAGGACGACCATTTACCCATCGATGACTCCTTCCCGGACGAACACCTACACATTATTGAGGAGTGCATCGATGTGATCTCCAAAGGTAACGAACCATGGTTTGCTGATTTTGTTAACTATTTGGTTTGTCAGGAGATACCACCCGGATTATCCTACGCACAAAGAAAGAAGTTCTTTAAGGATGTCCGGGAATACTTTTGGAATGAGCCTCTCCTCTTTAAGAGAGGTCCGGATGGCATCATTCGGCGATGTGTGCCGGAAGATGAGATGCAAAGTGTCATCCGCCATTGTCATTCACTACCTTGTGGAGGACACGCTAGTTCGAACAAGACTAGCGCAAAGGTATTGCAATCTGGATTCTTTTGGCCTACTTTATTTAGAGATGTGCAATCCTTTGTTTCTTGCTGCGATGCTTGTCAAAGAACAGGTAATATCTCTAGGAGGAATGAGATGCCCCTCAACAACATCCAAGAGGTGGAGATTTTCGATGTTTGGGGAGTAGATTTTATGGGACCGTTCCCATCCTCTTGTGGAAACCAATACATACTATTGGCGGTCGATTACGTTTCTAGATGGGTGGAAACGATTGCCTCTCCCACCAATGACGCCATGGTGGTGGTCAAGTTCTTTAACAAGACCATCTTCCCGCGATTTGGGACGCCAAGAACTATCATTAGTGATGGAGGTTCTCACTTCATTGCCCGGCGTTTTGAAGCTCTTCTAGCTAAGTATGGGGTTACTCACAAGATCGCTACCCCTTATCATCCACAAACTAGTGGACAAGTTGAGATCTCAAATAGGGAGATCAAAGGAATTCTAGAGAAGACGGTTTCAAGGACTAGGAAGGATTGGTCCTTGAAACTTGACGATGCATTGTGGGCTTACCGGACTGCGTACAAGACTCCCATAGGAACCACACCATACAACCTTGTGTATGGGAAGTCTTGTCACTTACCGGTGGAATTGGAGCATAAGGCGTTTTGGGCTATCAAATGGTTGAATTTCAGCATGAAGGAAGCGGGAGAGAAGCGTCTCTTGAACCTTAATGAGCTGGAAGAACTCCGCTTGAATGCCTATGAGAACGCCAAGATTTATAAGGAGAGAGCAAAGCGTTGGCATGATAAGCATATCATTCCAAAGGACTTCAAAGAAGGAGATCAAGTTCTCCTCTTCAATTCAAGGCTTCGTCTCTTTCCAGGTAAGCTTATGTCTCGTTGGACCGGACGTTTTCTAATTAAGCGTATTTTCCCCCATGGTGCAGTTGAAGTATGGGGTGAAGCGGCCGGAAGCTTTAAGGTGAACGGTCAACGACTCAAGAAGTATACGCCGGAACTCCAAGCTGAAGAGTTCGCGCCTACCGCACTCGAATAAGTGCGAGATTGGTCTAGCTACGGACCTTAAACAAAGCGCTTCTTGGGAGGCAACCCAAGGCATTGCATTTTTGTTTTTGTTTTCGATTCATAGTTTAGCTTAGTTTAGACGTTTTTGCTTTATTTTGCCTTCGATTCCTTCCGGTATGTTCGTGTTTTTGGATGTAGGAACGATGGAAAAGGAAAAGGGAAGGATAATGTTGAAGAAAAGTGACGAAACTTGGAATTTGGAGCATTACAGAGAGTTGCACGGCCTAAACCACGGTCGTGACAGCTACAGTGACCGTAATTTCCAAACGCCTTTGAAAAATCACCAAAACCACGGTTCCGTACATTTCCACGGCCGTGGAACCCCCCGACAGACCGTGATTTTCAAAATTTTTCCTGGCACTATATAAACCACTTTCTTCACAAAAACACTCCACAAATACCCAATTCCACGACCCAAAACGCCGATTCCACGCCCTTCCTTCCAAATCTCCGTTCGTTAACCGTTTTCGACGATTCTTCTTTCAAAATTAAAGCAAATTCGACTACCCACAAGATCCAAGCAACGAATCGAGCGGCAAATCACCAAGGAACACACAATTCGGATTTTAAAATCCAAAACCTAGGTTTTTTCCACTCTTCTTGATCTTTGTCGATTTGGTTCGTTTTTGCTAGAAATTTTAGGAAGAACTGATTGAAATTGGAAGAAATTAGACTAGGACTGCCTGATTGCTGAGTTTGAGTGCTGTTTGTTGAGATTTGCGAAAAAACCAGACGAATCACGGTCCCTGGTAGTTCCACGGCCGTGGAATCATCAAGAACAGGCCGTAATTTTAAACAGTGATGGACTTTGTAAGGAGAGTTTCTGGGAGAATCAAGGAGAAGAAGAATGACCAAAACAAGAAGAGGAAGGGTAATCCCTCTTCTTCTTCATCCTCTAGGGCACCACCACCCTCTTCCCCTTCACCTCCATCATCACCTTCATCACCCTCACCTCCTAGCCCTAGAGTACCGACCATTCATGCGGATCACCTCGATGCACTCGAGAGGATCCATGAGAGGCCTGTGATTGGACCTAGGTACCTATTGTTAGAGTATCTAGCTCCTCTTAACATCATAGATGACCTTACTTGGCTCTTGGATAGAGCCGGACTAGTTGTCTTCTCGGCTATCCGAGAAGACGCCTACGAGGAGATTACGAGGGAGGTTGTGACGTCTTTCGAGCACAGCCATGTGGATAGGACCGTTTATTTCCGTCTTATGGAAAGAAACTATGACTTTACCATCCGTGAGTTCGAAACCTTCTTTTGGTTCCATGAGACCTTCAATGGTCGTTTTCCTAGTGGCGTTTACGCCAAAGACTTTTGGGAGGAGGTTGCTATGGTATACGCCAACGAGGACCGCTGGCAACCTGCTGACACCAAGGCTAAGTTGATGTATCACTTAGCCTTGAAGATTGCTCACCGTGTTCTTTCGGAGTGTCTCTTCCCTAGGACGGAGACGCCCCAAAAGATCAAGACGGATGAGCTATTTCTGCTGTATTCCATGCTGTATGGGCGCCGAGCTGACTGTGCCATCCTCTTAGCTGCTACTATGAGCAAGCTTAAGAACAAGAGGAAGGGCAACATTGGATATGGTGGGATAGTTACCCATCTTGCTAGAGCGTTGGGAGTAGATTTTTCTGCATGTACCCGCATACCAACCGTACCCTTAGGACTTCATGCCTTCATGACTAGAGGTCTCATCTTCCCCACACATAGAGGTCCGCCTTATGCGGCCATGCCTTGGGAGAGCAGGACGGGTAGGGGTATTGAGTGGCTACAGGAGTACTCCATTATGGCTGGACGCCATAATTGGAAGGAGACGTTCGCTGCTATGTATGCGAACAGGATCGCAGCTCCCCCATATGTCCCACCACCGCCCGTAGTTGAGGAGGAGGATATGAGGGATCAGTTTGAGGGTGGAGGAGGAGCCGAGCAGGAGTTTGGCACGTTTCCGGATCAGCCGGAGGCGGCCCCCGATGTGCCTAGACGTTCTCCACGTCCCGCCAGAGCTTCAGGCTCGTCTTCTCGCCGCGCCAGCGTGAGTGAGAGACCCACTTGGGCAGAGACACCTCCTGCATGGTATGGAGCTCCACCTCCATGGGCTAAACAGACACCATCTGCATCTGCACCAGCACCAGCACCGTCCGACGCTCCAGAGTGGTACAGTCGTGCTCCGGGATGGTATGAGCAGATGCCGGATTGGGCTATTGGTCTTTCGGAGAGAGTAGGAGCATTGGAGATTCGAGCCGATGCTAGAGATGGACGCTTGGACGAGCTCGATCACATGATGAGAGACGTCTACCGCCATCAGTTTGAGCGGTTTTATGATCCTAGCTTCTCTCCATTCCCGCCTCCACCTCCACCGCAGTGATGATGATGATGACCGATTGCTTTAGCCGCTCCACCGTCATTTTGTGAGTTTCTTTTTCTTTTCTTTCTTTTCTTTCTTTTATTTTGAACATTAGGGACAATGTTCGTCCCAAGTATGGGGTGGGGTGTGACGAAAAGTTGTAATAACTCTTACTCACTATGTTTGCTTCTATCGAGACTATCATTGCATGTTCATTATATTGTTGCACGTTTCATTATTGCATTGCATGAAAAAGAGTTTGAAAAACCCATAAAAATTGAAAAATTTTGAACAATTTTGTGCTTCTAAGGAATTGAGATGATTTCTATAATAATCGCTACTTGTGAATTGAGTTTGATGACAATTGCATGCTTAAACGAGTAGTGAATTGAAAAGAAATTGAATAAGTTGATTATACCTCTTTTGCAAGTTTCATAATGTGATGAATGTTACTTAAATCATGATGAGGAATTGAGTTTGAAATCACACTATAAGTTCTTATGCTTCTTGTTGAGATGATTAAGGCAATTCGATTTTTCTTTCTTCTTTCTTTGATCATTTAGCTCCTCATTGAAATATTGACCTCCTTTACCTATCCGGGAATTTGGAGAAGTGAATGAAAAAGGCATGTTTGATGTGGGAGGGCCATGAGAGCAATTATTTGCAATCAAAAGAATAGAAAGAAATTGTAGGTTTGGGGAAGTCAATCATGACGATGAGTAACTCGGCACCATTCACGTAGCCGGGTGTTTGTGTCTTGCCAAAGTCGGATTGAGCGATATTCCTAGCGGATTATGGTATGTGCGCTAAGGGTTTGAGGCATCTCATTAAAATTGAGAAACGCCAATCTCCTAGGCTTCGGTTTTTGTGCACCTCTATCCGTAACTCCAAAAGTAAAGTCGAAAAATGAAAAGAAGAGAGCGAAGCTCTAAGTTGAAGGTGTTGCGGAAACCGCAAGAGAAGAAGAAAGAGTAGTTATCCACTTTCCCGGATTCATGCACCACATTCCTTAAATTTTCCTTCCTTTTCCACATTCTAGACCTTTTTCTTTGAAAGTCCTTAAGATCAAGAGAATGATATATGACTTGGTGATCTAAATTGAAGTTTCTTATAATTGATTTTGATAATGTTTAAGGGTTATGATGCTTGTATGGAAGTTTAATTGATTCCTGAGTTTTCTTTGCTCTTTACTCTTTGATTAAGTGTATGAAAGTCTTGTAAACGATTGAAGCAAGATTTGAGAATGATCTATTATTTAGAAGGCACATTCATCCAAAAAGAAGTATTGCTTTGAGAAGGTACACATATTTCATCCTAACTCTTGTTTTAAAGCTTTTGAAAGACCTTGCTTAGGGACAAGCAAGTGTTAAGTATGGGGTTATTTGTTAGCATGAAATATTGTGATATTTTAGGCACGTTTTCTAAGTGTATTTGATTCATATTGATAGTCATTGATTGAGCATCGATGCATTTGTGAGCTAGTTTATCTATAATGTCGATATAGAGATCTACACAAGCTTTATGTTGATTATAGGTGATTGAGAGCTATTTCCGAACAAAATCGAGTAAGGATGGAGTTGTTGAGCAATGTCCATGGATTGAGGACATTCATAGGAGTTAAGAGAGTGCCAACTTGAGGAATGCACGAGGCTAGGGAAGAATCACGTTCTTGCCCTAATCCACGCTCTAAAATACGGCCGTATTACTTTCCACGTTCAGTTCCACGGCCGTGGAACCTTGGCTAAAGAAGCGTGGTTCATTCTAGCAACTTCTACGGCCGTGGAGAAGATGGTTCAAACCGTGTTAATTCTCACGCTCTAAATTACGGCCATGGAACCTTCCACGACTGTGATCTTGGCAATCTTTTTCGCCACACTTTAAGCCACGATCTATTAAAAGATTGGGCCGGGCCGCTACTTCATCATACACTATAAAAGGACGGATGAAGAGAGATTCCGTCACCTCTGCTTAGACGCACTTTTGCCTACAGTTACGCTTGGATTTGCCCTAATCTCGCATTGGGCGAAGATTGTGTTCAGGAGAGTTTTGCGCATTGCTATTGGCGATTTCCGGATTGACGGGAGATCGAAGATTCGGAAGATTGTTCGCAAGGAGATTCGCTTCTTGCTTAGGTTTGATTTAGAAGACGGATTGACATCCCGTTCTTCCTTCGTATCTAAGATTGTGTTTGTTTGTTCTATTCCGAATCGAGTGACGATATTTGTTCTTGATTGTGACTTTGAGATTGGTTTGAAGTTTATTGAAGGTTTTCGGAAGTTTTCATCTTTCAATCTTTTAAATCTTGAATTTGATATCAATATGACTGTTGTTGGCTAAAAACCCTTAACAATTCTAAGGTGAAGGGTTGATAGTTGTGGCTTAGATGATGATAGATCGATCGTAAACAGATTGGACCCTGAGAATTAGAGAGAATCGCCGACGAACCTTAAATTACGGCCTGTTCTTGAGTCCACGGCCGTGGAACCTCAAGAACTAACCGTGATTCCCCTTAAGTTTACAAACTTGCTTTTACTTTAATCCAAAGTTAAATATTTGCTTTAACTTAGTTTAGGCTTGCCTTTTCTAGGTGGTAGTGAAGCCTCAACAACCTCTACCTCGATTATGAGTGTCATAACCTCAATCGGTTTAGTTAGTCTTGATCCTTGGTTTACAAGTTTGGGTATTTGACATTAATTCTCATCTTTAGAACCTTTCTATATTGAAGCCTCAACAACCTTTATAGAGAGTGTCTTGTAGGTGAGTCATATAAGGTTTTTGGAACTTCACCGTACGATTACCTTACATTAGCATACCTTTGCATATCCTAACTCTGTCCTTATATCATTAGTATATCTTGAATCGATTGCCACAGCTGGATCCCTGGATCTTTAGGATTGTTGTTTTCCCAATATTCGAAAAGCTTCTTACAATTATTTGCTTGACAACTTTACAACTGAATTTGTTCCCCCCAAATCCCTGTGTTCGATACTCTGGAATACTTGCTAATCTACGCCGATCCGTACACTGCGGGTTCACTTGCTTGATTCTAGTTTTATAAGTTTAAAGCTTATTTGCACGCACGCTAAGTGGCGAACAATTGGTCTGGGTGGTTGCCAGGGTTCTCTTTAGGTTTTCAATGGTGGTGTGCAATGTCTCAAGTTTGACGCTAGGGAAGCGTTTCAAGAGAGGTTTAAGGCGATAAAGTTTGTGAGAGAGTTTGGACGTATGATTATTTGCTGGAATAGTGGTAGGGGACGTCCAGGAAGAGGCGACACATGAGAGGAAATTTTCATGAAGAGCCCATGTGTTGTTGAATCTGAATTGAAGGTGGTTGGCTGATGGTTTAGGGTTAAGGGAGAGAATGGCTGGCGAGTGGTCAGAGGTGCTTGGGTTTTCAAAAAAAGTGGTTGAGTTGGGAAAAGTGTGATTTCAAGCGGGATTTGCAACGATCATATCAAGTTTACACCAGATTCTATTATGGATTTGCTTGTTGCTCCAAGTTAGCTTGCATCCGGAAAAGTCGAGATCCGAGAGGGAATTCATGGAGAAGCAATCGGCCAACTCGCTGGACTGCTGACTGGAGGGAGAGGGATTCTCCGAAATTTTCTCATTAGGGGTGAGGGTGGTATTGAAGTCACCAATAAGGACCCAAGGTGTATCACAACTCAGCTGGTTTATGGTGTAGATGGCTTCCCATAGAGGCTTCCGATCATTAGCATGGTTGTGGGCATAAATGTAGGAGCAGTCAAAGGTTGGAGGGTTTTCTTCCGATGTGTGAGAGTGATGGAGCAGTGAATTATTTGGTTGTCAATGAGGATAATGGAGAGGGATAGAGAGTCCGGGTTCCACCATATCTAGATTCGGCATCGGAACTCGGGGGAGTAGTTGTAGTTGTGACTCTATTTGGGAATAAGGGAAGAGAGATTGCTAAGCTTTTTCTCAGTGAACTTGGTTTCTATGATGGCAATGATGTCGAGGTTGTGATTCTTAACCACATCACCGGTAAATTGTTGCTTGCTAGGGTGATTCATTCCCCTTATATTCCATGAACAGATATTAAGATACATGGAGAATGTTGGTGTTGCTTCCCGTATCCTTGATACCGGGAGGAGGGGTGAGAAGGGTGGTGGGGTGAGCCTCCAGGGTGGTGTTTGAGAGATGATGATGCGAGGATTATTTGGAGGGATGAGAGAGGTTAGGATGGCATAAGGAGTAGCAGGGATAGCCTGGTTCGGGGTAGTGTCTAGCCTCGGGTTGGTTTTTTGAAGTAGTTTGAAGGTGTTAGCTGTTGGGTTGGTGTTTTCACGCTCGTTTACATCTGTAGAAGGGGGCAATCAAGACTTTAGTAAAGGAATGGAGGAGCTTGATGATGCTAAGTTGGTGGTGGGCCTAGGGATTTGGGGGTGTGGCTGAAGGATGCGTTGTGAGTCTTCTGGAGTGGGAAGGAGAGGTTCTCTGTTGGAGGGAGGGATGCTTTGGAACCGGGAATGCCTGTGGTTTCTATTTGGTGGGTGATCAGGTGGAGAGTGGTGAGGCTTGGTGGCCTTGTAGCGGTGTCCAAAAATAAGGCATGCAGGACAGTGCTCTGGTAACCATTCATAAGAAACTTTCTGTAAGATTTTTTCACCTTCAGGGCCAACGAAAGTAATCTCACAAATCAAGGGCTTGTTTACTTGTATCTCGACAAGAATCCTAGCGAAGCCAAGCCTTTCTTGGTTTGCTGAACAAGCATCAATAAGGAGAGGTATGCCAATGGCATATCCTATCTTGACAAGCATTCGAGGGGACCAGAATCGATAGTCGAGATCATAGAGAGAGGCCCAAACCGGATTTGAGGAGAGGCTAGAGTAGTCCAGTGCCATGCCATGAGTCCACCTTTTGAGTAGAATAGAGGTGCTGCCATTGATAATCCATGGACTTTCAAGCAGTATAGTATTGAGGTCTTCCTCCGTTGGAAATTGGAACACATAGACACCATTGTCATTTCTGGGAATCTTTGATTTGACAATATGGTTCCAAGAGAGAGCAGCATAGTTGGACATGCGTTGGTAGGCCAAAGGGCTTCCAATGGGGAAGCCGACCAGGAACAAGTTTCCATTTGGAAATTGTGTCAAACACATCATCGTTGGAGAAATGAATGATGCCTGCCTCTAGGCCAGAGGAATAGTTGAGAGGTATATGGTTCAAAGGCAAAGCATTAATGAGGACGTTTTTAAAGGAAACCTTTGGGTTATTTGGGAGTTGAGTGGTCTGGGGAGGTGGGGCAGATAGGGTAGGCAAAAGGTCATTTGTGTTTTGCGACGGGGTAAGTGGGGGGGGTTGGATTTGTCAGGGCCAGGGGTGGTGTAGCCTTAAAAGACGAGATTTTCGCTCGTGACAGTGACAGCGGTGGGTTTGAGGTAAGGTTATGAACGTCGTTCTCCAGGGGGTTGGGAGACGGGGGAAGTGCAGCAAGGGGGGCATGTGTACAGTAACATGTAGAGGGGAAGATTGCACATCACATAAGGGATCAGACATCAAAATCATGCTCACCGGGGGATTGGGAGAAGATCTGTCGGCCAAAGGAGGGGAGTTGGGGAGCGGTGGGAAGGAGGGCTGAGATGATAAAACTAGAGGCTGGCGTGAGGAGGAATTCATAAGTCTAACATTATTGGATCGTATAAGTTCCTCCGGCACTGTCTCAAAGGGGGTCGGCGGGTTTGAAGCAGGCTTTGGGTTGTGTTTAGGGCTGAGGTGTAGTTCCGATATCTTCACAGACAACTTCCTGGAGCATTTTGAGCCACCCATCACGGTGGTAGGGCGGAGTGAAAGGGTGGGGATGGTGGGTGGAGGAGGTGGAGGTCGTGGCCTGGGGGGCCACGATGGGGCGGAGGAAGGCTGAGCTTTACTCCAGAGAGTTTCTTTGAGAGCGTTTTTCCAGTGAAAACTTTTTTCCCTCGGATGTCAAAGGTTTCATTACCTTCCTGCCTTCATCTTCCCTCCTTCTCTATCTTCAAACCTCAACTTCCCTCATCTGCCTTGCCAAGCTACCTGAAAGGCTGAAACCAAGGTTGTCAACCCTCACCACCACTGGAAGAACCTACAGACTCACCTCCATCGTGATTGCCGGAGTCGGGAAACAGATATATAGGAAACAGTTGCCTCCCCTACCACCATCGAAGCCGCCAGAGTGCCCTCTATCGCCTTACTCCACCACCTCGCTTGCTAGAGAAGCCTTCCCTTAACCATCGCCGAAACCTGGAGCCGCCGCCAAGGGCCCTTGGTCTACCCTCTCCTCTACTTCACCGATTGATCTGTCCCATCATCAATCATCCTTGTAGGTTTTCTTCCCTCACACTCTCCTTTGTTTTGGTTGGCGTCTCCTCGTTGCCCTGGTGCCAGCCTCCAACCAACAACTCCCTGTGATCCTAACCCTACCCCTAACTAGCAGCCTATGCTGGACTCTATTTCTCCCTATGACCCTAATTATCATTCAATCTCGCTCTCTCTCTCTCTCTCTCACTCTCTCTCTCTCTCTCTCTCTCTCTCTCTCTCTCTCTCTCTCTCTCTCTCTCTCTTACCCTTCGAAACCTGCCTTTCCGACCCCTTCCTCTATTTCCTTCCACGCTCAACAACCTATCTCTCGTTCTTCCTCAATCTTCAATCTCACACTGCCTTCATCCCTCTTTTCCTCGCCGAACCACCTCACACCTCCACTCCTCATTCTGCAACTTTTCTTCAAACATCTCATCTTCACTCTCTTGCCTCCTTCCCTTTCCATTCTTATCCCTCTGTTTCTCAACGATCTCAACATTATCCAGAAATTCATAAAAGAAAAAATTAGGGTTATAGTTCATACTAGAAAAAATTAGGGCTAGAGTTCATACCAAAAAATTTATATCATAAATTCATACCAGAAAGTTATACACGCAATTATGTGTCATTATGTGAGTAAGGTCTGCATATATTGTATAGCCTCTGCATTAACTCATTGTAATCAGTGACAAATGGCCATGCTGTTATCAAGTGTTTTCTGATTGTAAATGCACTTGAGTTCATTGTCATTCCCTTAAAGCAGTTGCCTTTGTTTGTTTTAGACAAACCTCATATTTTGCTTAGCATCTGGTCCATATGGAGCTTGGGGATTATTGATGTTTTGTGCAAGATATCCAATAATTTTTTATGAAGTTCAAATTTTTAATAATTTCAGATTTTTGTGGGATGTATTCTACGCAGGTGTAAGTGTTCGCCACTTAGCGTGCGTGCAAATAAGCTTTAAATTTATAAAACTAGAAATCAAGCTAGCGAACCCGCAGTGTACGGATCGACGTAGTTAAGCAAGAATTCCAGAGTATCGAAGACAGGGATTTGGGGGGTTAAATCCAGTTATAAATCGTCAAGCAAGTAAATGTATGAAGCTTTGCAAATATTGGGAAAACAACCCTAAAGATCCAGGTATCTAATTGTGGCAATCGATTCAAGATATACTAAAGAATTAAGGACAGAGTTAAGAGTTGCAAAGGTATACTAAGGTAAAGCAATGTACGGTGAAGTTCCAAGGCTTTATATGACTTATCTAAAGACACTCTCTATAAAGGTTGTTGAGGCTTCAGTATAGAAAGGATCTAAAGACAAGAATTAATATCAAATACCCAAACTTGTAACCCAAGGATCAAGACTAACTAAACCGATTAAGGTTGTGACACTCGAAATCGAAGTAGAGGTTGTTGAGGCTTCACTACTACCTAGAAAAGGCAAGCCAAGACTAAGTTAAAGCAAATCTTTAACTTTGGATTAAAGTAAAAGCAAGGTTCATAAATTAACACAAATTACGGGTGGATCTTGAGTTCCACGGCCGTGGAACCTCAAGAACAGGCCGTAATTTTGGTTCGTCGGCGAAATCTCTCTAACTCTCAGGGTCCAATCTGTTTACGATCGATCTATCATCATCTAAGCCACAACTATCAACCCTTCACCTTAGAATTGCTAAAGGGTTTTAGCCAACAACATTCATTATGATATCAAATTCAAGATCAAGAAGAATGAAAGATGAAAACCTTCGAAAACCTTCAATAAAGTTCAAATCAATCTCAAATCCACAAACAAGAGTATAATGTATATCAGATTTGGAATAACACAAACCAATCACAATCCTTGATAAGAACGAAGAGCGGGATGTCAATCCGTCTTCTAATCAAACCTAGGAACAAAAGCGCAACTTCCCAATCTTCAAGCCTCTACAAATCTCCGTTGTAAAATAGCAATCTTCCGCACGTCCAATGAACCCTAGGCACGTGCAAGCAAGCGTGAGCGAAGGTGCCGAAATCTCTCCCCTTCAGTCCTTTTATAGGGAAAGATAGAATAAACGTCCGGCCCATGTGCGTAGACAATGTGTCCATATTTTATTCGTCAAAAGATTGCCTAAATCACGGTTTCATGAAGTTCCACGGCCGTGGTTTAGAGCCTGGAAGTGGATTACGGTTCTTCACAACTTCCACGACCGTACTTTATACCGTGTAACTCTCTGGAATGCTCCACGCTCATGTTGCCAAGTTCCACGGCCGTGGTTTAGAGCGTGGACTTCATTACGGCCGTATTTTAGAGCGTGGAAGTATAGGTTGCTCGTAATTCCCTTTATTTCGTGCCATTCCTCATCCTAGCATCTTCCTTGGCTTCTTTGTGGTGTCCTCAATCCTTGGATGTGCTCAATTCATCTCCGTCCTCTCTTAATTCGTTCGGTTTTAGCTCTTATTCGTCTACAACCAACACAAAGCTTATGTAGACCTCTATATCGACAATATAGACGAACTAGCTAACAATTGCTTCAATGCTTAATCAATGAACACTAGTATGGATGAAAAACATCTAGAAAACGTGCTTAAAATATCACAATATTTCATGCTAACAAAATACCCCATACTTGCCTTAATCATTTCAACAAGAAGTATAAAAACTTATCATGTGATTTCAACCTTGATTTCTCAATATGATTTAGGTAACACTCTTCACATTATGAAACTTGCAAAAGAGGAATAATTAACTCATTCAATTTCTTTTCAATTCACTATTTGTTAAGCATACAATTGTCATCAAAACTCAATTCACAAGTAGTGATTATCATAGAAATCATCTCAATCCTTAGAAGCACAAAATTTTCAAAATTTTTCGATTTTTATGGGTTTTTCAAAAGCTTTTTCATGCAATGCGATAATGAAACGTGTAACAATGGAATGAAACATGCAAGGTGTTTTCGATCAAAGCAAGCAAAAGTGAGTAGAGTTATTACAAACGAATAGTCACACCCCATCCCATACTTGAGACAAACATTGTCCCTAATGTTCAAAAAGAAATAAAGAAAAGAAAGAAAGAAAATGAACTCACAAGACGGTGGTGGAGTGGCTAAAGCGGTAGATCATCATGTCCTCACTAGGGTACCGGTGGTGGTGGAAACGGAAAGAAGCCGGGGTCATAGTTCCGCCCAAACTGTTGGCGGTAAATGTCTCTCATCATCCGGTCATGTGCATCGGCTCGTACATCCCTAGCATCCGCGCGGATCTCCAAGGCTCCGACCCTACTAGAAAGGTCGGTGGCCCACTCCGGCAGCTGCTCGTACCATCCCGGCGGCTGGCTATACCAAGCTGGTGCGTCTGATGGTGCTGGTGCAGGTGGTGGCTGGGCATGCCAAGTTGGTGGAGCTCCTATCCAATCCGGCTGCGTGCTATACCACTAGGGAGGGGTCGCCATCCATGTCGGCCTCTCACTCACGCTGGCACGGTGAGAGGAAGAACCAGAAGCTCTAGCGATGCGGGGAGAGTGTCTAGGAAGGTCGGGAACTACATCCGGCTGATCCGGGAAGGTACCATAATCGTGCTCCTCTCCTCCTCCCTCAAACTCATCACCTCCTCTCATCTCCTCCTTATCTACAACGGATGGCTCAGGGGGGACGTAAGGGGTGCTACTAATCTATTCGCATGCATAGCAGCGAATGTCTCCTTCCAATTATGGCGTCCAGCCATAATGGAATACTCGGGAAGCCATGTAACCCCTCTACCTCCTCTACCCTCCCAAGGCATGGCAGCGGTAGGTGGACCTCTATGTCTTGGAAAGATAATGCCTTTAGTCATGAGGCTTTGAAGTCCTAGAGGTCTAGCAGCTATCTTGGTGCATGCGGAGAAGTCGATACCTAGCTGCCTAGCAAGGTGGGTGACCATCCCACCATATCCAATATTGCCGACCCTCTTATTCTTTAGCTTACTGTTCGCTCCAAACGGTGTGTGCAAGCTTTAAATTTATAACCCTAGACGTAAGCTTAAAACAAGGATGCGAACCCGCAGTGTACGGGTCAATCGTAGTAAAAAGCAAGGAATTCAAGGTGTCGATCACAGGGACTTAGTGAAACAAAGTCCAATCACGGTATGCTTATGTAAATACTAACCACAAGAGCAATTAAAACAATCAAAGATGAATAAGAAGTCAAAAAAGCAAACATGCAATTCTAGGGATTAAAGCATCTAATTGTGGTTCCAACTCAAGATCTAAAGATAAGCGGACAAAGCTGAGGTTTTTGCATAGGGAAGGTGTTTCTAAAGTGGAGTAGATCACCGGGTAAGTCTCACTACTCACTAATCCAAAACTGTAACTCCTATTACCGGGTAAGTCTCAAGGAATTAAGATAAAGAACTATAACATCAAACTAACACACCATCTAAGGGAATAGAATCAACCTTTACCGGGGAAGTCTCGGGCTAACACACAAAGATGGGATGAAAGCACACTCAAACCCCAATAAAGGATAAACCTTTATTACCTACACTTATGATCTTTGGTACACAAACAAAGGAATTACCGGGTAAGTCTCATCCTAGGCTTGCATTGAACCAGGAAAGGTATAATAAGTATAGGATTTGGCACACTCTAACACTTAACTCTCAGTTTCGGATCAGATAAGTCACCTCGGTCAGCCAAATTCCACCCCGGCCGAGATGTTCATCGACTGAGCGAGATGCTTAGGGTTAAGGTTAAAGACTCGAACTTTCAGGGTCCTATTGGAATCTAAGATTATTCTATCATTGTTTTTCCCACAACCTTCAGCCAATCACCCTAAAATCACACAAGGAAATTAGCCACTCATCATCGTGAAAATAATAATCAAATATATGGGAAGAAGGTGAATATTTGAACAAGAAGAATTTAATGAAAAGACTTCAATAACTGAATCAAATATCACAACAAAGCGTTCCTTGGATATAAATCCAACAAGCAAGACAACAAGGAAGAGAATCTAAGGAGATCTTACAAGAAAACCTTCCAAAAGCTATAAAAGCTACAATCTTCAATCTTCCTTCAACCTTCAAAAAGGTTCTTCAAATCTCCCAACTGGAGTATGGTTGCTGCGTGATTCCCAACTGGATACGGATTTTTCGGTGTAAGCGGGATGATAGCGGGCTGATCGCGGGCTCTCGGATTTGTGGAAATCCAACCCTTTTATAGGAAAATAACCCTCCAAAGATAAGATATCTTAGAAAGATTTCTTCCCATAAAAATAGGTAAAATATATGATCTATAATATCTTCTTCCTTCCAAGAGCCAAGCCCAAAAATATAAGATCACTTTCCAAAGATAAAAGATCTCAGCCAAGAATTAAATATTCTCGCCGCGTCCTAGGTATTCGCCTCGGTCGAGTCGACTTCCCTGGATCACCTCGGTCGAGATGAATCTATGGTCAACCGAGGTGAGTCACAACTGAATGTGAAATCTCTCAAAACTGGTCCAAAGTAAATCTTTAATCCATGGCTATGCTTCCTGGATGGTTCTTTATGTTCCTCAATGTAGCTCCAATGACTCCATAGCTCCTTTTGCTCCCTTTCGATGCAAAACGCGCCATTTTACCTACGATTACAACAAAACTAGGTGTAGACCTCGATTCTCGCAAAGGTAGATGAAATGGAAATATACTCACACAATATACATACAAACATGCAGATTATGAAAGATAAAACGTCCAAACAAACCCCAAAATATAGACTATAATTCATGCTATCAAAATACCCCATACTTAGCCCTTGCTTGTCCCCAAGCAAGTTCCGCATATAAAAGACAAGATAGAATGAATTATAAGTCAATAAAATCAATGAAAAGTCTTTCAAAAACATTTTATGGTGTGCAACTATCATAGATCACTCTAAGAGAATACTTCATGGAATTTAAAATCAATGCGTGTTCGAAACATTTTATAAATATAAGAAAGTTGTTCATCTTTGCATAAAATCATAGAATGCATAATAAGTCATAATTATCGAAATTAATCATGCATAATCCAGTTTAAACCACTAAGTCAATCAACAAGCTCGAGGTCTCAAGGGCTTCCCAAAAGAAAGGTTAAGAAACGTGTAGGGTAGGGATGTATGTAAGGTAATGTGGTGCTAGAATCCGGGAAAAGGATATACTTCACTTTCACTTTGACTTGAAACATCTTCCACCAATAAGCTTTGCTTATTTCACACTTTTTCTTTTACTTTACTTTTTGGGATGCATGGACAGAGGTGCACAATAACCGAAGCCTAGGAAATTAGCAATCATCAATTTCTTGAGATGCATCAAACCCTTGATGCACATACCATGACCCGTTAGGAATATCGCTCAATCTGACTTTGGCAAGACACAAACACCCGGCTATGTGAATGGTGCCGAGTTACTCATCTTCATGATTGACTTCCCCAAACTTAAGATTACTTTCTAACACTTTCACTTCCAGCCAACTTCTCAACTTTAACTTCACTTGCTTTCACCACTTTGCTTGCTTCCAAATTCCCGGATAGGTAAGGGAGGCAAAATGTATATGAGGGTCTAAGCATGATCAAGAAGAAGAAGAAAAGAGAAGAATGAATTGCCTTGGTCTTTCCAGGAAGAAAGTGAGAGAACTCATAATGTGGTGTCAACCTTCAAATTCAACAAAATTTGGATAAAAACAAAGTATTAAACATGCCAATAACTTCAAACAAAGCATTTAGCAACTTAAACATATTGTAAAACCTTTCAAACACATAAAGAATTTAAAACAAGTTAGTAAACGAGATCTTCACTGAGATCATATCCAGATAAGTAACACAAAAATCGTTTTCGAAAACTCTCAGTTAACCCACCTCGGTCGAGGTGTTCTTAGGTCAACCGAGGTGAAACGCCTCGATCGGCCAGAACTGCCCCGATCGAGGTCAAAATTTTTTTTTTTTTTTTTAGTTTCGACGTTTTTCTCAATCAAATAACCTGTAAGTATGCATGCAATCTCAGATAAACATATAGAAGCAACTGAAGCATAAAATATCACATATCTAATTAAGTAGAGTCATACATAAGTGTCAAATATCACATAAACACCCCATACTTGGGACACACTGTCTCAATGGGTCAAAATAAGTCTAAAGGATAAAAATACTCACCGGATAAATAGCTGAACTGCATAAAAAATAATAAAGATAATCCTGCAGCTCTTTGTAGTCACGATCCGGTGGTGGTGGTTGTGGCACGTACGGATACTGGGTCGGGTCAAACGGATAGCCCATAACGTGCTCAAACTGGATCTGGGCCATCATGTGCTGGTAGTGCTGCCGCTCCTGTATCTCGCGGATATCCAGTGACAAAGAAGCATATGAATCAATAACCTGATCCGTCAGGTCGTCGATCCGTCTGTGAGCCTTTGAATCTCTATGACGGCGTGTCCTACGCCTAGCAGATCTAGCAGGTGATGCAGCAGGTGCAGGCTCAGTGTCCTCCTCATCCAGATCTATAACTGGTGGTGCGCTCGGCCTTGCAGTATCTGTCCCTGTATCCATCGGAACTCCACCCTCTCTCTCATTAACTGTATCCTCGTCATCAGCCTCCTCCTCCTCAGCTGGGGCAGCTGCTGCCTCTCTATAATCCTCCATCAGTGGAGCCCAAGCGGTCTGCCAATAGTGAGGGTCATAAACAGAAAACTGGGCAGACCACCTGATCCCGTGTGGCGCAGTCAGCTCCCACGGCATAGCCACGTACGGAGTAGTCAGACCTCGGGGAACTAGGATCCGCCGAGTGATCATCTCCTGCAATCCAAGCGGCTTGGCAGCCGCCACCATCGTGCAAGCACTGACATCCATGTCCTGATAGCTTGCTATATGGGTGACAAGCCCTCCGCAGCAGATGTCTCCCTTCGCCTTGGCCTTGATCCTGTGCAGATCCTCTGCCAACATCAAGCCAAAGTCCGGGATACCCCCAGTAACCATGCAGTACAAACTGAAAAGCTCTCCCTGTCGGATCTTCTGGGGCGTCTCAGTACGCGCCAGAAGTGTCTCGCTGAATATCCGGTGGGCTAACCTAAAGGCTAAATAGAAGATGACCTTCTCCCTGGAATCTCCAGGGCGCCATCTATCTGTATGCTCAATAATATGGGCAATCTGCCCCCAAAACTCCCTAGCTACTGATCGGGACGGGAAATCAACAGCGGTAGGCATCGGAAAGTCAAAAATATCTCTCCAGTACTCAAGTGGCACTAAGAAGTTCCGGTTCATCAACCGGTACTTCACAGATCTCTCTGTGGGGAGGTAGGTAAAGGAGCTAACAAACTCTAAGGTCGGCTCCAAATAAACTGGGGCTCGGATCTCAGTAAACTGATCCAGCCCAACTGTAGAAATCATCCTCCTAAGGTCTCCGTCTACCTGGAGGCAATCAAAAGCAGACACGTCCAGGAAGCGTGGTGCAATCACTGGACGGCCGGAAATACGCTCGTAATCCACCCGGTGTCGCTCATGGATCACCGGGCGGTAAGGTCGGGAAGAAGGGGAAGGTGAGGATCTATCCCTTAGGGCAAGGCTGCGGTCAGAACTCATTTTCAGAAAATCAAACTGTCAGGTCACCTCAGTCAACTAACGTGACTCAAGAATCACCTCGGCCGAGGCACAGCTCGACTGGACCGAGGCGGTGAACTGGATCTAATTTCTTCAAAAAATTCAGTTCTTTTCCCCCAAAAATCACTACAACTGCTTCCTATGGGGTACTTAAGCCTTTCCTCAACAAATGCAGGGGCAACCAAAGCCCAAATCGAAGCGAGACGGAGAGGTTAGGGTTTCGGTTCGTTTTACCTCGTTTCGGCCGAATCGGTTCGATTTTCTGCAGATCTGTACTTGCAACACGATCCTCTATCCTTCAATCGTAGTTTGGAGACAGAAATCGTCGAAAACGAGCAAGAAGCGAAGGAGGCGAGGTGAACTGTCGCCGCGGTCGAGGGGAAAGAGTAAAATGAGGAGAGAGAAATCTTCCGCCTTTTATACCCTTTTCTGGACTGCTGTCACCTCGGTCGAGATGGTCTCGACTGGACCGAGGTGGTACGGACCGAGATGGTTCTTCAGAAAACCCTAGTCGCCTCGGTTGCTCAAGAATCATCTCGGTCGAGGTGCTCTGATAGCAACCGAGATGCCTCAGTCAAACTCCGTCTTCTCAAATTCTCGAACATCTGTCCTCCCAGTTATGCTCCTTCCTTAGATGTCTCCTGTTATCTGTCTAGAACGCCAAAACAAAACAAAGCAAAGCAAAAGCAAAAACTATCTAAGCTAGACTAGAAAACAGGAAAAGAAAGCAATACCTTGGGTTGCCTCCCAAGAAGCGCTTGGTTTAAGGTCGCTAGCTGGACCATAATGCGTCTCTCAAATGTGATGGGAGGTGCCCTCACCCCATACTTCACCTCCATCGTGGGGTGAAGTAAGTAAATCTATCAAACGCTCCAACAAGTGTAAGTGCTCATCGGGGAATGAATCGTCTATGGGTGGGTCGTCCTTCTCACGTGAAGATGCAGGTAGCCGGCTGAGTTGATCCGCAACAGAATTCTCGGATCCCTTCTTATCGTGGATCTCTAGATCAAACTCTGGAAGCAAGAGAATCCATCGAATAAGGCGTGGCTTAGCATCTTTCTTAGCCAACAAGTAACGAATGGCTGCATGGTCGGTGTAGACAATGACTTTCGCCCCCACTAAATAGGAACGAAACTTCTCGAAAGCATACACAACCGCCAATAACTCCTTCTCGGTGGTAGCGTAGTTGCGTTGTGCTACATCTAGCGTTTTGCTAGCATAGTAAATGGCGGTGGTCCGCCCATCCTTCTTCTGTCCAAGCACCGCTCCTACGGCTACATCACTAGCATCGCACATGATCTCAAAGGGCAAGATCCAATCAGGAGGTTGGATAATAGGAGCGGAGATCAACGCTTCCTTAATCCTGTAAAAAGCATCAAGACACTCCTCTGAAAACTCAAAAATAACATCTTTATTCATGAGGTTAGTTAGAGGTTTAGAAATCTTAGAGAAGTCCTTGATGAATCTCCTGTAGAAACCTGCATGCCCGAGAAAACTCCTCACTGTTACGCTCAGGATATGTGTGATATGTGTACGCAATAAGCTTTAAATTTATACTCGTTATATTTATCCTAACTCCTAGCGAACCCGCAGTGTACGGGACGTTTGTAGTAGGGATAGTATTCCGAGGTCGAACACAAAGACTAAGGTGAAATCGAGTCAAACAATGATCAAAGATAGTGTGAATCTAGACTAAGATAAGATGAGAAACAAAGAAAATGGGAAAACACAATGTTTTTGTTGGTTTTTGTGGTGATCAAACAAAGATCACAAGTCAAGCAAGATAACAAAACAACTAACAACTCAAGCTAGAAAACGAACAAGTAACACAAGCACAAGTATATGATCAAGAGAGAAAAGTAGATTCTAGAGGTCAAGATTTCCGGTTATGGCATTGGACTCAAGGTTCTAAGGATTCTAAGGACAAGCTGCGGTGTTGGGGAAAGAATGTTTCACTAATGGAAGCAATTACCGGGTAGGTCTCTCACTTCACTAATCCCGCAATCAAACTCCTATTACCGGGTAGGTCTCAAGGGGTTAGAATAAGGAATTCCACACAAACTAGATACTACTTAAGGGGTAACCCTCTCCTTACCGGGTAAGTCTCGGAATAGGGAAATCTCAAGCAATAATCCTAGCACACTCGATCCAATAGCGGCTTATGAGGCTCACTACTACCTAGAATTCATCTTCTAAGGTATCTAAGATCGGGAATCATCGGGTAGATCTCTTCCCTCACTTAGGTTGATAGCATTAGGTGATCCTAAGCTAAATTAGGCTTAATAAACACTAGGATTTAACAACCTAACACCCCAATCATACAGATTCATCAATTAAAGAGCAATAGAAGAATAAATTGGGCTGTTCTACACTAAATCGGCCGATCTATCATGAAGAACAGGGCGATTTTTCAAACTGGTTTGGGTTTCGTGTATACAAATCATCCAAAACTGACATATAAGTCCATTCTATCATCACCCTAGCCATAACCATCAATCCGTCACTCTAGAATCACAATAAACTAGCCAATAATATGCATACCAAGATCCAAAATCATCAAACAAGCATACATGGTGTTCATAGATGGATAATGAAAGATAAACAAGCAAAATCAATAAATCCCAGCTGAATCTAAGTTGTAGCAAGACTTACAAACTCTTAAATGAAGATTCAAAACGTTCCTAACAACCCTTGCAATAGTTCTTCAATCCAAGATTACAAAAGTCACTCAAAACTCTTAAAAATGGTGTCCTCTTCTTCCTTCAATCCTTGAGAGCTTTTCTTCTCCTCCAATCTTTTTCCCCAAATTGATGAGTTGTGAATGAGAGTGTGGGAGAGGAGAGCTTGCTCAGCAACCACCTGCAGGACCACTTATATTCTCTACCAAGAGCAAGGCCGGACAAGAGATCGTGGGACACGTGGCTTAAGCTGTCAAAGCCCCAAAAATCGACCCAGTGAATAAAATCGGCCGATTTAGCTGCTAGCTGGTCCGATTTTCTTCAGCAGAAACATGCTATGATCGTCTAGCCATGAGTTGCTCCATTGCTTGCACCATTAGTGATCTTTGTGTCCTTTGTTGCTCCAATTATGCTCCTCCAAGGCTTTGGATGTGTACCATCATGAGGCTTGGCTCTCAAATGTATCGATTAACGTCCAATAGATCCCCGAATTACCTACAAAACCGATAAAAGGTAGTGTAGACGTCTTTTCTAGAAATGTGCATGAATTGAGCGAAGACGTCATGAACCAATGTCAAAACTTGCACGAATGAATGAGAAATCTATCTAAATGATTACCTAATCCTAAGTCATAAATCTTGTTATCACTCACACCCTTAACAGAACAAGGGGGAGGGAGTTTCTCAATAGTCTCGATCTTAGCGCGATCGACCTCAATGCCTCGATTGGAAACGAGGTGTCCTAGCACAATGCCTTCACTAACCATAAAATGACACTTCTCCCAATTCAAAACGAGATTAGTGTCTTCACACCTTTTAAGCACTAGCGAAAGGTTAGATAGGCAATCATCAAAAGAGGAACCATATACAGAAAAATCATCCATAAATACCTCCATGATCTCCTCTATGTACTCGGAAAAGATAGCCATCATACATCGCTGGAAGGTAGCGGGTGCATTGCACAATCCAAATGGCATCCTCCTGTAAGCAAACGTCCCCCATGGACAAGTGAAAGTGGTCTTCTCCTGATCATCCGGATGGATAGGGATCTGGAAGAATCCACTATAGCCGTCTAAGTAGCAAAAGTGTGAATGCTGGGCCAACCGCTCGAGCATCTGATCAATGAAGGGAAGTGGAAAATGGTCCTTCCGTGTGGCCGTGTTCAGCTTCCTATAATCGATGCAAACCCTCCAGCCCATGAGCTTACTATGTTCATCAATACTCAAATCGGAGCTAACAATTACCGGAAAGGTAGAATTAGGTCCTAGAAATGCGTACCTTAGATGTGTAGGAAGTGGCTTCAATTCCATCACTATAGGAGTCTCTAATGTCTCTTGAGGAGTATCCGATGCTTCCTTAGAAGTGTCTAAGGATGTAGAAGGTGTTGGAGAAGAATCAAGAGAAGTGGCGGAGAAAACACAATCTCCTTTAGATTCAGCCAAAATTACGGCTCCTCTATTTCCTCCACGGCCGTGGTTTTGGGCGTGGAAATCAATTACGGGGCCTCTGTTTGTTCCACGGCCGTGGTTTTGGCCATGTAACTTACTAGAGTCCTCTGAATAGCTGATTACGGTCATGTTGGTAGATTCCACGGCCGTGGAATAACACGACTGGCCGTGATTTCGTACGTTTTCTGACCCATCGTAGAGTTTCTCAAATTCTTCTTCATACACTTCTTTTTGCTTCTCTAAAGCTTCAATTTCTTCATTGCATTCCTCTTCTTCCCCTATATCCATAATGCTCATAGAAATAACTTTTTGCAAGGGGTCTTTGAATAGAATCGAACTTACATCCTCTCTAGATAGCTCTTTGTCATGGATGTTGAATATATCCTCATCGAAAACTGGTTCCTTCACCAAAGTGAAGAGAACGAACTCTACCTTTTCTTCTTCTATGTCGAAGGCGAGTCTAGCATTCTTGCAATCAACTATGCAACCGGATGTAGCAAGAAACGGTCTTCCGAGTATGATCGGGACCGGACTATCTGCAGGAACGTCAAGCACAACAAAATATATAGGATCATAGAACTTACCAAGCTTGACCGGGACGTCTTCAACTATACCGACGGGACGAGTTATGGACCGATCCACCATGTACAACGTCATCTTCACCGGTTTAGGTTCGCCTAAACCGATCTTCCTGCATAAGGTAAGCGTGATGATGCTCACGCTTGCTCCTAAATCACATAATGCATCATATGTGACATATCCCACTCCTATGGGAATACAAAATGACCCCGGATCCTTCAGCTTTGGGGGCATCTTCTCCTTCATTGTCTTGATGAGATCCGATGAATCCGAACTCATCTTAACCTCTCCAAAATCCTCTAATTTTCTTTTGTTAGAGAGGATCTACTTTAGGAACTTTCCATAAGCTGGCATACCTACAATTGCATCAATGAAAGGTATATTAATATGCAGTTTGCTCATGAGTTCAATAAACTTACCGAATTGCTTGTCTAGACGCGCTCTTGCTCTAGATTGCGGAAATGGTAGGGGCGGTTTGAAAGCTGGAGGAGGAACGTAGACGTCTTCCTTCTCCTTCCCCTTTTATTTCTCCTTCTCGACGGGAACTTCTACAAACTTAGGCTGCAGGTCGGTGGTTGTTGCTCCGCTCCTAGTTGTGATTGTCATCACCCTTCCCTTTGGGTTATCCTCCGTCTTTCCTGGAAGTTTTCCTTGATTCCTAGGAACTTCCTCAGCATGGCTAAACATTTGGTTTTCTAAAACCTTTTGGGCTTTATCAACCTTAGTAATGTGATCATCGACCTTAATGATGCGAGTCTCCAATCCTTGAAGCTTTCCCAAGATTGTTTCTAACATGGGATCTGACTTCTCTTTCCCCGAAGTGCTTCCGCTATTAGATGCTTGTTCCTGGCTTTTCAAGGGAATGGAAGAAGAAGAAGGTGGAGTTAGTGAATTTCCTGAATTGGGATAAGAATTACCGGAATTGTGTTGTTGGTTGGACCGCCAATTGTTGTCGTTTGAACCCCTATTGTTGTTCTAGCCATTATTCCGGTTGTTGTTGTTGTTCCAATTGTTCCGGTTGTTGTTCCGGTTGTTGCGATTTGTATTCTCGTTCCCATTGTGGTTATTGTTGTTTCCCAAATAACCCACATCTTGTCCTTTTTGCTTTGGGAAATTGGTTTTTATGGCTTCCTTTAACTCTTTAATCTCGGTATTGAGAGAAAAGATTTGAGTTTGAGCGGCTTGTGATAATTTTGCTCCTTGCTCCACTTGATTTGCTTCTACTTTCCGGTGAGAATACTTTTCTATGACTCGGGCTTGCTTCTCAATGAAGTCCCAAGCGTCATCTTCCCTCATGTCCATGAACGTACCACATGAAAGGGATTGGAGCTTGAATTATGTTTCCACATCCAGCCCTTTATAGTATATCTTCAATAAACCCAGTTTTGAAATGTCATGGTGTGGGCAATCCAATAATAAGTCCTGAAATCTTTCCCAAGATTGAAACAAACTTTCGTTAGATCTCATAGAAAACGCATTAATCTTACCTCTCAACTCCGCCGTCTTGGATGGCGGGAAGAATTTGGTGAGGAATTCCGCGGAGAGATCCTCCCATGTGTTAAGTCTTCCATTTAGAAGAGCTTGATACCAAGATAGAGCTTTCCCTTTTAAGGAGAAGAAGAATGGCTTGATCTTGTAGTTGTTAGTGGTTGCATTCTTTGGCTTCATTGTCTCCATCATGATCTCAAAATTTTGTAAATGTTGATGTGGAGATTCAGCACTCGTTCCTCCAAACTGATTTTGGCGAACGATGGTAATAACTTGTGGGTTGAAGCTAAACCCTTGCATATCATCAGCATCAAAGTTCACACCTAAACGACGTGGTTGCTGAATTGGATCCATCCTTTGGCCAAGAGTTCTTGGCTCTCCATCTACACGAGTAGCTCTCGCATCCCCAGTTGGAACACGGCGATTGGCGGCTGCCCGTGGAGCAAATGGGTTCACATTGATCGTCGGATCAATGTCCTCTAGTGGTGGCATGGAAGAGTCGCTATCCTCGTCGGATGAATGGATTCTAACTGATCTTGACGGTTTCCTACTCTTCTTCTTCTTAAGATCGCTTAATTCCACCCTCATTTGAAATATCATATCCGTTAGATCATCAACTTTCGATTGATGACCCTCCGATTCCTCCTTACGAGTCTTCTCGCTCCATCTAAGTTGAGCTTCGGATTCCGCTAACTCCGTTTGGTAATCTCGTTCTCTTTCTTCAGCCATCTTTCTTTCCTTGAGCTTCTTCCTCAAAGTCTTCTCAAGTTCTTGATCAAGAGGTAAGAGGTCCGTGTTGTTCCTAGACTAGCGCATATACCTAAAGTAACCTTCAAATATCACTCACAAGAGATATCAAATAACAAGAGTAAGCTCCCAAGCTTGACAACCGGCAACCGAATTCAGCCTAGACCAAATCCCCGGCAACGGCGCCAAAAACTTGTTCGCCACTTAGCGTGCGTGCAAATAAGCTTTAATATATAAAACTAGAAATCAAGCAAGCGAACCCACAGTGTACGGATCGACGTAGTTAAGCAAGAATTCTAGAGTATCGAACATAGGGATTTGGGGGGTTAAATCCAGTTATAAATCGTCAAGCAAGTAAATGTATGAAGCTTTGCAAATATTGGGAAAACAGCAACCCTAAAGATCCAGGTATCTAATTGTGGCAATCGATTCAAGATATACTAAAGAATTAAGGACATAGTTAAGAGTTGCAAAGGTATACTAAGGTAAAGCAATGTACGGTGAAGTTCCAAGGATTTATATGACTTATCTAAAGACACTCTCTATAAAGGTTGTTGAGGCTTCAGTATATAAAGGATCTAAAGACAAGAATTAATATCAAATACCCACACTTGTAACCCAAGGATCAAGACTAACTAAACCGATTAAGGTTGTGACACTCGAAATCGAAGTAGAGGTTGTTGAGGCTTCACTACTACCTAGAAAAGGCAAGCCAAGACTAATTTAAAGCAAATCTTTAACTTTGGATTAAAGTAAAAGCAAGGTTCATAAATTAACACAAATTACGGGTGGATCTTGAGTTCCACGGCCGTGGAACCTCAAGAACAGGCCGTAATTTTGGTTCGTCGGCGAAATCTCTCTAACTCTCAGGGTCCAATCTGTTTACGATCGATCTATCATCATCTAAGCCACAACTATCAACCCTTCACCTTAGAATTGCTAAAGGGTTTTAGCCAACAACAGTCATTATGATATCAAATTCAAGATCAAGAAGAATGAAAGATGAAAACCTTCGAAAACCTTCAATAAACTTCAAATCAATCTCAAATCCACAAACAAGAGTATAATGTATATCAGATTTGGAATAACACAAACCAATCACAATCCTTGATAAGAACGAAGAGCGGGATGTCAATCCGTCTTCTAATCAAACCTAGGAACAAAAGCGCAACTTCCCAATCTTCAAGCCTCCGCAAATCTCCGTTGCAAAATAGCAATCTTCCGCACGTCCAATGAACCCTAGGCACGTGCAAGCAAGCGTGAGCGAAGGTGCCGAAATCTCTCTCCTTCAGTCCTTTTATAGGGAAGGATAGAATAAACGTCCGGCCCATGTGTGTAGACAATGTGTCTATATTTTATTCGTCAAAAGATTGCCTAAATCACGGTTTCATGGAGTTCCACGGCCGTGGTTTAGAGCGTGGAAGTGGATTACGGTTCTTCACAACTTCCACGGCCGTACTTTATACCGTGTAACTCTCTGGAATGCTCCACGCTCATGTTGCCAAGTTTCACGGCCGTGGTTTAGAGCATGGACTTCATTACGGCCGTATTTTAGAGCGTGGAAGCATAGGTTGCTCGTAATTCCCTTTATTTCGTGCCATTCCTCATCCTAGAATCTTCCTTGGCTTCTTTGTGGTGTCCTTAATCCTTGGATGTGCTCAATTCATCTCCATCCTCTCTTAATTCGTTCGGTTTTAGCTCTTATTCGCCTACAACCAACACAAAGCTTATGTAGACCTCTATATTGACAATATAGACGAACTAGCTAACAATTGCTTCAATGCTTAATCAATGAACACTATAATGGATGAAAAACATCTAGAAAACGTGCCTAAAATATCACAATATTTCATACTAACAGCTGTACATGTGATAATGTTGGTTTGGCTCTTTTTTCGTAGAGGCTCTGCGTTAATGATCCAGGAGTCATGTGTAAGTTTTGTAAGCATTTTAAAGCAGGTAGCTGAACATAAGTTTTTTTTTTGAAAAGTTATGTATATTATGAAAGGGATTTACAAGGACGGTCATTAGACCAAACAAGATTCAAGAGGAGCAAAAGCAAAAGTTACATGAGATGTATGTCATGCCGGTGGGGTTTGAGGGAGCTGAGCCAAGACCATATGTTATTCACCTGATTTGCTTGCTATTACTGGTTAAAGTTATCATTTATGCTCCTTCTAATACTGATGATTTTTCATTTGAGACAAATCTTATGCACAGATCAAGCTACTGAAGATACTCGCATTGTTGGGCAGTGGCGACAAGCATGCAAGTGGACAAATGTACACTATTGTTGGTAACATAATCAGAAAGTGTGATCACATAAGCAATATTGGAAATGATGTACTATATGAAAGTGTGCGTTGTGCCGCAGCAATCTATCCAAACTCTAAATTATTGGGTGTTGCAGCCGATGCAATATCCAGATTTCCGAAGGTCTACATAATCAGCATTTCTAGCTATATGGGTTCTAGGTAGTTGTACACTTGTGCTGCTATAGTTTTATGTTGTGCTCATCCATTCTCATATTTTCAATTTTCATGAATGGAGAGATAGTCATAATTTGAAATGGGATTGATGCCCTGGGCCGACTAACAAAGACAAGCCCAGAAGTTGCTGAACAACATCATTTAGCAGTCATTGATTGCCTTGAGGTGAGATATTCTTTGCTAATATAACTGGTAACTATTTATGTGATTTATAATTGGCCAGAAATTAGGGTTAGAGTTCATACCAAAAATTAGGGTTAGGGTTCATACTAAAAAATATATATTAGGAAATTCATACCAGAAATTAGGGTTAGAGTTCATACAAGGAAATTCATACAAGATATTCATACCAGAAAATTAAAAAAAAAATGAATTTTATGGTATGAATTTTCTGGTATAAATTTTATACTAAAAATTTTTTGTATGAATTTCATACCAGAAACCATACTAGAAATTCATACCAGAAACACAATAAAAATTCATTCCAGAAACCATATCAAAAATTCATACGAGAAAGTCGTACAAAAATTTTTTAGTGTGTTTCTGGTATGGAATTGTTGACTTTGTTTTTTATTGCAATCTAACAAAATCTACAACTAATTTCTTTTACCGACCATTAATGAAAATGGTAAAAATTAAAAGGATACACAAAATAAAAGAAAATAAAAAAGAGTCTACTTGGCCAAATTGTTTCAAATGTCATATCTCCTAAAATCTATTGCAATCTAACAAAATCTACAACTAAACACACTATAACACCCTAGGTTGTGACGATGAAAAAATGCTACAAATAATTTCCATATTTAATCGAAAGAATTTGGCTAAATAAACTCTTTTTTATTTATTTTTATTTGTTATATCCCTCTATTTTTTACACTTAGGTAAATGTAATTAACCCCATCTATTTAAAAAAGAAGAAGAAACAACACAAGGGAATTGAACCAAATATGCAATTTTTATTATTTACTTTTTTTTTTAATTTATTTGTAACTTTATTGAAAGAATTTTTGTATGGTTTTTGGTATGAGTATCTAGAATGAGTTTTTGGTATCCTTTTTGGTTGAGTTTCTGATATGGTTTTTGGTTGAGTTTTTAGTGTGAGTTTCTGTTTGAGTTTCTAGTATGATTTTTGGTTAAGTTTCTGGTTGAGTTTTTGGTTGAGTTTCTAGTATGGTTTCTAGTTGAGTTTCTGGTATGTGTTTATGTTTGAGTTTCTAGTATGGTTTTTGGTTGAGTTTCTGGTTGAGTTTCTAGTATGAGTTTTTGGTTAAGTTTTTGGTATCGTTTCTAGTTGAGTTTTTGGTATGGAATGTGGTTGAGTTTCTAGTATGAGTTTATGGTATGAATTTCTGATAAGGTTTCTGTTTGAGTTTCTAGTATGGTTTTGGTTGAGTTTCTGGTATGGTTTCTGGTTGAATTTCTGGTATGGTTTCTAGTTGAGTTTCTTGTATGAGTTTCTGGTATGAATTCTAGTATGATTTCTGTTTGAGTTTTTGATATGCTTTCTGGTATGAATTTACGGTATCAGTTTCATGTATGAATTTCTGTTTGAGTTTTTGGTATGAGTTTCTGGTTGAGTTTCTGGCCAATGATTATGTTTTATTATTTACCGAACTGTTGCATAGATTTTTCTAATTTCCGATACATTTTTATCGGAGTAGATCGCGTCTTAATTGCATGGAATGCTAGTTGGGAATGTGAGTCCAACAACAGGCGAACACATAAAGCCTGCCTATGGAGGTGGTGATGAAGCATTCTTCAGAAATGTAGTAACACCAATATATGAAACAATTGCGAAGTGTCATTTCAACTCATTTTTTTTCCTTATTTTCTTTATTATTTTAAATTTATTATCTATTTTGACCTATTACACAATATCAGATTTCTCTATTGTGGCATTCTCAAAAGCAAAGAGAAGTAAAGATGGGAAAATCAAGCATTCTCAGTGGAGGAACGATGATGATTTAAATGAATACTTTCTTTTTTTGAAAGGTTAATTGTATTAAAAAAGGATGTACAGAAGGGTCCTCTTGGACCATAACAAGAGAAGGAGGAGAAGGAAAGAAAACAATCACATAAAGTTTATACCGAGCTGCTTAGCCCAAGAGTGAGTATTTTGAGATCTTTCCTTCTAATGGTGTGAGACATGATTCTTTATGGCTTGAATGATGTTGTGGGTGTTGGAGGTCTCATGAATGAGGTGGTGATTG
Organism: Fagopyrum homotropicum; assembly: GCA_033239125.1. NCBI lineage: Eukaryota > Viridiplantae > Streptophyta > Magnoliopsida > Caryophyllales > Polygonaceae > Fagopyrum > Fagopyrum homotropicum. The sequence goes on along the minus strand of BSWB01000007.1, from coordinate 23,155,219 downwards.
TGGATGAGCTCATGTCTAGCTTTCCAGATAGAGTAGATGAAGCATGTGATGGTAGCGATTCGGATGTGAGAGATGGAATCATGTTTATGAGGTTTGTTGTTGCTAAACCATGTCCATAAGCAAATTTTGTAGGGATATGGGGTAAGGCACTCGGAGCCATCTAGAGATCAGGTCAAGGGTGAGAGAAGAGTAGTTGCAATGGTGAAAAAGATGGTCCTCATTCTTAGGATGGTTTCCACAAAAATGACAAGTATTGTTTTGGGTCATATTCCAAGCATGGAGCTTAGTGAGAGTTGAGAGTCAGTTGTGGCTGGAAATCCAGGAGATAAAGCTGCATTTAGGTATGTTGATGACCTTCCAAATGATACTGAGCGAATATTGGGTAGTGGGGTGATGGCTTCTAATGAGATGGTAGGTAGAAGTTGTGGGGAAGGAGCCGTTGGGTTTGGTGGTGAGTGAAGGGTAGGTATGGCTTCTTGTAATGTCTAGTATGTCGTTCCTAACATTTAGGATAGAGTTCCAAACATGGTTGTGCTTGTAGTTGGGTTTATAAGTCCAAATAGAATGGCTTTTAAGAATGTTTTTGGAGATCCATTGGGACCAAAGGTTATGGCTAATGTCGTTTGGGTCCAGCTCGAAGATCAGTTTTGAGATGCAGACCTTATACCAAAAGAGTAAATCTTTGAAGTCAAGCCCGCCTTCGGACAAGGGAGAGTAGACATCATGCCAAACAATGAGAGCACGGGGACTAGCTTCCTTGCCCGACCGCAGAAAGAAGCGAAGAATGCTGTTGATTTTCCTGATGATAGAGGTGGGGAAAGGAAGAACTGAGCACCAGTAGTACTGGAGAGGGATGAGAATCGAAGAGATGATTTGCTTTCTACCGGCGTAGGAGAGGTTTCTTGTGCTCCAAGAGTTAATTTTTCTGGTGATCTTGGTGATAAGAAGGAGGTACTCAGCTTGCTTGAGTCTTTTACTGCCTATGGGGATGCCAAGGTAGTTGAAAGGGAGAGAGCCTAATTAAATACCAGTGTTGGCGACAAGGTTGTTGCAGTCTTAAGAAGAGATTCCAACAAGGAAGAGAGTAGACTTGCTAGGGTTAATATGGAGCCCTTAGTAGTTTCCAAAGTGAGAGAGAGTCTTCATCAAAATGTTAATAGAGCCTGAGTCACCCCTGCAAAATAGAAGTATATCGTCAGCAAAAAAAAGGTGGGTGAGGCGAGGGGAGGTGCATTTTGGGTGCAGGTTAAAGTCGGTTGGTGGTATTGATCATAATCGAAGAGAGGACTTCAAGGGAGATAACAAAGAGCGCAGGAGATAGGGGACATCCTTGTCTTAGCCCCCCCCCCCCCCCCCGTGCCCTTGAAATAGCCCTTTAGAGAACCATTAATATTGATCGAGTAGGTAGGGCTAGAGATGCATGCTTCGATTAGTCTGATGAACTCTATAGGGAATCCCATTCTACTCAAGCAATTGAGGATGAAATTATGGTTAATCATGTGGAAGGCTTTAGAGATATCGACTTTAAGGTTCTTCTGGGCGAGATGTGGTGTTGGTTGTAGCCCTTGAACAACTCTTGGCTAATAAGAATATTATGCTTAATGGATCTCCCTTTGATGAAGGCACCTTGGTAGTTGCCAACGATCGAAGGAAGGGTATCACTGAGTTTTGAAGCAAATATCTTAGCAATGACCTTATAAGATATTTTGCAGTAGGAGATCGGCATGTAGTCCGAAGGCAAGCAAGGGCTGTTGTTTTTTGCTATCAAGGAGATGGAGGTGTGGTTGATGTGGTTTGGAAGGGAGACCTTGTCGAAGAATTCAAGGTTGGCTTATTAGAAGTCATCACCAGTGATGCTCCAAGTGGCTTTGAAGAAGAATGCATTATAGCCATCGGGTCCCAGAGCTTTGTTGTCATCAATATCAAAAAGAGCCGATTTGATATCTTCTTTGGTGACTTCTTTACAGAGGTTGTGGATATTGCCAAGAGAGATGGTGGGTAAGGGGCAGTCCGAAAAGAGGTTGAGCGGATTATGTGGGGAAGGTGGGTTTAGGACGTTGGAGAAGTGGGTGGTTAGGATTGTGGAGATCTCTTCAAGATTTTGGGTAGGGCTTTTATCGAGATCTTGGGGATTTTTGCAAGCTTTTTATGGTGTTCATGGTTCTTCTAGCAGTGATGCTCTTGAAGAAGAAGTGATTGCATTGGTCCACGTACTTCGACCATGAGGCTTTAGAGAGCAAGACAAGAGTAGTACGTAGAGAGTCCATCTTGGAGTTGAGAAGAATGGTAGTGATGGATTTGAGGTCAAGCAGATGGCGATTTAGAGGAGAGGATTGGAGCTTGGTTTGAGTGGTGGCTAGGTTTACTTTCAAATTTTCAATGGAGGAGTGCAGGACCTCCATTTTGACGCTGAGGAATTTCTTTAATGTAAGCTTGAGCCTTTTCAGTTTGTAGTAGAGGTTGGTCATGTGATGATCATGATGGTATGGGGTGGGGATCGACCATGATTGAGTAACTTTGTGATAGAAATCTTCATGGGTAGCCCAATTGTTGTTGAAGCGGAATTGCCTTTTGGTGGGGATAGGTTTAGGGTTTAGGGATAGAATGGCCGGAGAGTGGTCGGAGAGGCTAGGGTTATCAAAGAGGGCATTGTAGTTTGGATAGAAAGTAGTCCAAGAGGGATTGCCCACGATACAATCAAGCTTGCACCATATTCTTGAAGTGAGTTGCTTGTTATTCCAAGTGACTTTGCAGCCGGAAAATTCAAGATCCGAGAGAGAATTTAAGGAGAAACATTTGGCTAATTCAATCGAGGGAAGAGTTGGGATGGAAGGGGTTTCCAAGATCTTCTCATCTGGGCTCGAGAAAGTATTAAATTCCCCTAGGAGAACCCAAGAAGCATGGTGGTTGAGGAGATTGATTGTGGCAATAGAGTCCGATAGTGGTTGGCGATCTTCTCGGTGATTATGAGCATAGATGAATGAACACTCAAAGGTGGGTTAGGGGTTGGATTGAGCAGGGTTGTGGTCGGATAGAAGGTGAGTGATGTTGCAGTGTATAATTTCTTTGTTGGTTAGGATGGGGGTGACCAAGAGGGTGGACGGGTTCCACCATATCCAATTACGGCATTTGAATTCGTTGGAGTAGTTGGAGAGTTGGTTCCAGTTGGGTATGAGGGATGAGAGACTTCTCATTTTGTCCTAGGAGAGTTTGGTTTCCATAAGAGCAATGATGTCAACGTTGTGGTTCTTAACCATATCACGAGCATCTTGTTGCTTATTGGGGTGATTGAAACTCCGAACATTCCAAGCTCCAAGATTAAGATTCATGAGAACTAACTTGGTTAGTTCCAGAGGGTGAGATAGGATGGTTGTTAGGGTTCTCTTGGATATCCCGTAGGGGTTAAATACTTGGTGGAGGGATAATCATAGGAGACGAGGTGGGTATGGTTGTATGATGCCCCTGGGTGGGTGTATAGGAGATAGGTAGGGGAGCGATCCGGTTTGGATCTTCATTCGTCTTAGCGGGGTGAATGATAATTGTAGTGTCCTTTTGAGGTGGTGGCATGGAGTTATTTGACTCTTGGATACGAAGAGAGGGGTGATAGCATGAATTATAGTCTATATTTTGGGGTTTGTTTGGACGTTTTATCTTCAATAATCTGCATGATTGCATGTATAATATGAGATTATATTACCATTTCATCTACCTTTGCGGGAATCGAGGTCTACACCTAGTTTTGCTGTAATTTTAGGTAAAATGGCATGTTTTGCATCAAAAAGGAACAAAAGGAGCTATGGAGTCATTGGAGCTACATTGAGGAGCATAAGGAACCATCCAGGAAGCATAGCCATGGATTAAGGATTCACTTTGGACCAGTTTTGAGAGATTTCACATTCAGTTATGACTCACCTCGGTTGACCAGAGATTCATCTCGACCGAGGTGATCCAGAGACGCCGACTCGACCGAGGCGAACACCTAGGACGCGGCAAGAATATTTTATTCTTGGCTGAGATCTTTTATCTTTGGAAGGTGATCTTATATTTTTGGGTTTGGCTCCTGAAAGGAAGAAGATCTTATATTTTACCTATTTTTATGGGAAAAGATCCTTTTAAGATATATTATCTTTGGAGAGTTATTTTCCTATAAAAAGGGTTGGATTTCCCACAAATCGGGGATCCGCTATCACATCTTGCATAACATCTTGCTCACGAGGAGATCTCGCATACATCGCAGCAGCCATACTCCAGTTGGGAGTTTCGAAGAACCTTTTTGAAGGTTGAAGGAAGATTGAAGATCATAGCTTTTATAGCTTTTTGGAGGGTTTTGTAAGATTGTCTTTAATTCCCTTCCTTGTTGTCTTGTCTTGTTGGATTGCTATCCAAGGAACACTTTTGTTGTGATATTTGATTCAGTTATTGAAGTCTTTTCCATTAAATTCTTCTTGTTCAAATATTCACCTTCTTCCCATATATTTAATACTTTCATAATGATGATGAGTGACTAATTTCCTTGTGTGATTCTAGGGTGATTGGCTGAAGGTTGTGGGAAAAACAATGATAGAATAGTCTTAGATTCCAGTAGGACCCTGAAAGTTCGAGTCTTTAACCTTAACCCTAAGAATCTCGCTCAGTCGATGAACATCTCGGCCGGGGTGGAATTCGGATGACCGAGGTGACTTATCTGATCCTAAACTGAGAGTTAAGTGTTAGAGTTTGCCAAATCCTATCCTTATTACACCTTTCCTGGTTCAAAGCAAGCTTAGGATGAGACTTACCCGGTAATTCCTTAATTTGTATACCAACGATCATAAGCGTAGGTAATAAAGGTTTATCCTTTATTGGGGTTTGAGTGTGCTTCTATCCCATCTTTGTGAGTTAGCCTGAGACTTACCCGGTAAAGGTTGATTCTATTCCCTTGGATGGTGTGTTAGTTTGAGGTTATAGTTCTTTATCTTCATTCCTTGAGACTTACCCGGTAATAGAAGTTACGGTTTAGGATTAGAGAGTAGTGAGACTTACCCGGTGATCTACTCCACTTTAGTAACACTTTCCCCTTGCAAAAATCTCAGCTTTGTCCGCTTATCTTTAGATCTTGAGTTGGAACCACAACTAGACGCTTTAATCCCTAGAATTGCATATTTGCTTTATTGACTTCTTATTCATATTTGATTGTGTTAATTGCTCTTGTGGTTAGTATTCACGAAGCTTACTGTTATTGACTTTGTTTCACCGAGTCCCTGTGATCGACCCCTGGAATTTCTTGCTTTTTACTACGATTGACCCGTACATTGCGGGTTCGCATCCTTGTTTTAAGCTTAAGTCTAGGGTTATAAATTTAAAGCTTGCACACACCGTTTGGAGCGAACAAGTTTTTGGCGCCGTTGCCGGGGACTTGGTCTAGACCGAGCCGGTACGGTTTGCTCTTAGGATACTTGCCCCCGTGTCATCTAAGAACTCTACTTGAGTGACTTTTGCAGGTTCTTTCTTAGGTATATGCGAAGAACCCGCACTGGGAAGGAAATCGTTCCTTACGATCACGAACCAGAAAAGACATACAAGCGACTCTTAAGAGAAGCGAAGATGGCCCAACAAGACAACCGCGATCTTGAGGCCGAATTGAAAGAGGCGTTAGAGCTGCTACGCCTCAGCAAGGAAGAACTAAGGCGAGAGAAGGAAGAAACTCGCACCAAAACTGAAGCAATCGAAGCAGAAATGGCCGTCATACGAGACCAGATTCTACTTCGACCGAGGGACAACCCAGTTCCCGATGCTAGACCGAGGCAGGTTCCAGTTGCTGACCCTCGACCGAGGCAGGTTCCAGTACCAGACGCCCCGGCCGAGATACATCCACCTCGGATGCCAGTCCGAGATGTTCTTCTTGCAGAAATCCCACAAACCCTAGGTCAAAGGATGGACCCTAATCAACAACTGAGGCGTCCAAGAGTCAACCTAGGAGATCCAGCGGACCATGACTACGAACTTCGACCGCAAGTTCTATCCATGATTCGCCAATGCCAATTCGTAGGGATGGAGAAGGAATCACCACATCAACATCTTCAAAACTACGAGATCTTGATGGAAACCTTGCGACCTTCCAGAATTGAAAATAACAACTACAAGCTAAGACCTTTTTACTTTTCTTTAAAAGATAGAGCTCTTGCTTGGTATCAATCTCTTCCTCCAGGAAAAATCAGCACATGGGAAGACATGACTACGGAATTCTTGACCAAATTCTTTCCCCCTTCAAAGACAGCTGAAATGAGAGGGAAGATCAATGCTTTCATTATGAAGGACAAGGAGAGCTTGTCCAAGTCATGGGAGCGGTTCAAGGACATCCTTTTGGATTGCCCACATCATGAGATTCCAAAAATCGAGTTGTTGGAGATCTACTTCAAAGGACTGGACGGAAGCACCCAGTTCAATCTCCAACTACTCTCTGCCGGTACCTTCATGGACATGGCGATTGACGAGGCTTGGGACTTCATTGAGAAGCAAGCCTTGCACATGGAGAAATATACCCACCAAGGAGCTGAAGGTGGAGTTAAAAGAGTCAACTTTCAAGAGACTCAATCCAACAACAATCAACTCGCGTCTTTGAAGAATGACGTGAAGCAATTGAAGGAACTCTTGGTTGCTCAAACCAAGAAGGAAGAGCAAGGACAAAGGAACAACAACAATGGATACCGTAACAACAACAACGGTTCCCGGAACAATAACTACAACAACAACAACAATAGAGGGTCCAATAGCAACAATTGGAGGACGAACAATCAAAGCAACCAGAATCCTGGTAACAATTATTCTAACTCCAACTCTAATAATTCCTCTAACCCTTTCCTCTCTTCCCCTTCTTCTTCTTCTACTCCATTGAAGAGCCAAGGGCAAGGATCAAGTTCGTCTCAGCCGGAAAAGAAAGACGCAGTTTTGGAGGCTATCTTGATCAAGCTTAGCGCTATGGAGAATTCTATGACTTCATTTTCGAGGGCCCAAAAGTCCTTCGAACAACAACTTGCGAGTAGGGCGAATGAAGTGCAACAGATCCAGGGAAGCTTCCAGCAAAGACGGAAAGCAACCCTAAGGGCCAGTGCATGGCCATAACGACGAGGAGTGGACTTAAAACTGCAGATCCAGTACCTCGTTCGACGCAGACCACCTCGGTCCAGATCCAGTCGAAGAACACCTCGACCGAGATGCCAACCGAGGCGGAGCAACAGAAAGCGGAGGGGAAAACTGAAGTTTATGTTCCACCTCCTGCATACAAACCACCACTTCCATTCCCCCAATCAAGGGCCAGAGCACATCTAGACAAGCACTTTGGTAAGTTCCTTGACTTGATGAATAAGCTGCATATTAACATTCCTTTCCTTGATGCTATTCTAGGAATGCCCGCCTATGGGAAGTTCTTAAAAGAGATCCTATCAAGGAAAAGGAAATTGGAAGACTTTGGTGAAGTTAGGATGACATCTAAATCCTCGGAGCTTATTAAGATCATGAAGAAGAAGATGCCACCTAAATTAAGAGATCCCGGCTCATTTAGCATTCCCATTCACGTTGGGGATGTCACTTGTGAAGCCCTTTGTGATCTAGGAGCCAGCGTGAGCATCATCCCGCTGGAGCTATGCATGAAGATCGGACTTGGAGAGCCCAAGCCGGTCAAGATTCGACTTTATATGGCGGATCGCTCCATCACCCATCCCGTGGGCATCTTGGAGGACGTTCCGGTCAAGTTAGGTAACTTCTATCTTCCTATAGATTTTGTTGTACTTGACATTCCCGCAGATTATCCTGTTCCTATTATTCTCGGGAGGCCATTTCTAGCAACTTCGGGTTGCAATGTGGATTGCAAGAACGCCAAGTTGAAATTCAACATTGGTGGCGATGAGGTGGAGTTCGCACTACTTGCAGCCATGAAAGGGGAGCAGCTAACTGATGATATCTTCAACATCTACGATGAGGAAGAATCAAGAGAATTGGTGAGCTCTATCCTTATTAACGATCCACTCGAAAGAGTTATAAGTTTTAGTTTAATAGAGGAAGGTATAGATGCTTCTTGTGATGCAGATATACGGAGCTTGAAGGCACTGGAAAAAGATCCAGAAGCTAAAACTGAGACACTAATCCAGGAGACGAAGATCTCCAATTTCGGTTCCAGTTGCAGTACCTCGACCGAGGCACTTCCTGGACTGAGCGAGGCAACTGAAGAACATCTCGGTCAACGCCTCTGCGCCTCGACCGAGGTCGATGGCGAGACGACTTCAACTGAGATTTCCGAAGGTCCAGTTTCTGAATCCACTCCACTGGAAGGAGGAAGCAAGGATCCCCCTCAGAAAGCACCCCCAATCGTGGAGCTTAAACAACTCCCTAGTCACTTGAGGTATGTCTTTCTTGGACCGGATTCTACTTATCCCGTTATTGTTAGTGCTTCCCTTTCAGAATCTGAACTGTCTAAGTTAATGCATGTCCTGAGAAAGCATCGAAAGGCTATAGGTTATACCACGGACGATCTTATTGGCATTAAGCCTTCTTTCTGCATGCATAGAATTCTAATGGAAGATAATCATAAGACTTCACGGGAACCTCAAAGACGGTTAAATCCGATCATGAAGGAGGTTGTGAAGAAAGAAATTCTTAAGTTGTTGGATGCAGGTATTATTTATCCTATCTCGGACAGCAAGTGGGTTAGCCCGGTGCATGTCGTTCCGAAGAAAGGAGGGATGACCGTTGTGACGAATAAGAACAACGAGTTGATCCCAACTAGGACTGTTACGGGCTGGAGGGTTTGCATCGATTACAGGAAGCTGAACACGGCCACACGGAAGGACCATTTTCCACTTCCCTTCATCGATCAGATGCTCGAGCGGTTGGCCCACCATTCACACTTTTGCTACTTGGACGGCTATAGTGGATTCTTCCAGATTCCTATCCATCCGGATGATCAGGAGAAGACCACTTTTACTTGTCCATGGGGGACATTTGCCTATCGGAGGATGCCATTTGGATTGTGCAATGCACCCGCTACCTTCTAGCGATGCATGATGGCTATCTTTTCCGAATACATAGAGAATATCATGGAGGTATTTATGGATGATTTTTCCGTATATGGATCCTCTTTTGATGATTGCCTATCTAACCTTTCGCTAGTGCTTAAAAGATGTGAAGACACTAATCTCGTCTTGAATTGGGAGAAGTGTCATTTTATGGTTAATGAAGGCATTGTGCTAGGACACCTCGTTTCTAATCGAGGCATTGAGGTCGATCGCGCTAAGATCGAGACTATTGAGAAACTCCCTCCCCCTTGTTCTGTTAAAGGTGTGAGGAGTTTTCTCGGGCATGCAGGTTTCTACAGGAGATTCATCAAGGACTTCTCTAAGATTTCTAAACCTTTAACTAACCTCTTAAATAAAGATGTTGTTTTTGAGTTTTCGCAGGAGTGTCTTGATGCTTTTTACAGGATTAAGGAAGCGTTGATCTCCGCTCCCATTATCCAACCTCCTGATTGGACCTTGCCCTTTGAGGTCATGTGTGACGATAGTGATGTAGCCGTAGGAGCGGTGCTTGGACAGAAGAAGGATGGGCGGACCACCGCCATTTACTATGCTAGCAAGACGCTAGATGTAGCACAACGCAACTACGCTACCACTGAGAAGGAGTTGTTGGCGGTTGTATACGCTTTCGAGAAGTTTCGTTCCTACTTAGTTGGGGCGAAAGTCATTGTCTACACCGACCATGCAGCCATTCGTTACTTGTTGGCTAAGAAAGATGCCAAACCACGCCTTATTCGATGGATTCTCTTGCTTCAAGAGTTTGACCTAGAGATCCGCGATAAGAAGGGATCCGAGAATTCTGTTGCGGATCACCTCAGCCGGCTACCTGCATCTTCACGTGAGAAGGATGACCCGCCCATAGACGATTCATTCCCCGATGAGCACTTACACTTGTTGGAGCGTTTGATAGATTTACTTACTTCACCCCACGATGGAGGTAAAGTATGGGGTGAGGGCACCTCCCATTACATTTGATGAGGCATCATGGTCCAGCTAGCGACCTTAAACCAAGCGCTTCTTGGGAGGCAACCCAAGGTATTGCTTTCTTTTACCGTTTTCTAGTCTAGCTTAGATAGTTTGCTTTTGCTTTGTTTTGTTTGTTTTTGGCGTCCTAGACAGATGACTGGAGACCTCTAAGGAAGGAGCATAACTGGATGTTCAGAAGTTCGAGAATTCGAGAAGACGAAGTTTGACTGAGACACCTCGGTCCAGTCGAGGCCACCTCGACCGAGTTGATTCTTGAGCAACCGAGGCGACTAGGGTTTCTGCAGAACCACCTCGGTCCAGTCGAGGTCATCTCGACCGAGGTGACAGCAGTTCCAGGAACAGTATAAAAGGGGAAAAAAATTCTGTTTTCACTTTTTACCTTCTTCGACTCGACCGCGGCGCCTTCTCACCTCGCTTCCTCAAATCTTGCTCATTTTCGACGATTTCCGCTTCCAAACTGCGATTGAAGGGTAGAGGATCCCATTGCAAGTACAGATCTGCGAAGAAATCAAACGAATCGACCGAAACGAGGTAAAAACAATCGAAACCCCTAACTCGTTCGTTCGTTTCGATTTGGGCTTTGGTTGCCCTTGAATCTACTGAGAAAAGGCTTAAGTACCCCATAGGAAGCAATTGTAGTGAATTTTGGGGGAAAAGAACTGGATTTCTGAGATTTGAATCGCAAACTGTTACGCCTCGGTCCAGTCGAACTGCATGTCGACCGAGGTGATTCTTGAGGATTGTCAGCGACGGAGGTGATCTGACAGTAGCTGGAAAAAAAAATGAGTTCCGAACGTCGCCTTGCCCTCAGAGATAGATCCTCACCTTCCCCTCCTTCCTCTTCTTCCCGACCTTACCGCCCGGTGATCCACGAGAGATGCCGGGTAGATTATGAGCGTATAGCTAGCCGTCCAGTGATTGCACCACGTTTCCTGGACGTGTCAGCTTTTGATTGCCTAGGGGTAGATGGAGACCTTAGGCGGATGATCACCACAGTTGGGCTGGATCAGTTTACTGAGATCCGAGCCCCAGCCTACTTGGAGCCGACCCTAGAGTTCGTTAGCTCCTTTTCCTACCTTCCCACAGAGCAGTCTGTGAAGTACCGGTTGATGAGCCGGAACTTCATAGTACCGCTCGAGATATGGAGAGAGATTTTCGGTTTTTTTGAGCCCACCGCCACTGACTTCCCTTCCCGATCCGTAGCTAGGGAGTTCTGGGGGCAGATTGCCCATATTACTGAGCATGTAGATAGATGGCGCCCTGGAGATTCCAAGGAGAAGGTCATCTTCCACCTAGTCTTTAGGTTAGCCCATAGGATATTCAGCGAGACACTTCTGGCGCGTACTGAGACACCCCAGAAGATCCGACAGGGCGAGCTTTTCAGTCTGTACTGTATGGTTACGGGGGGTTTCTCAGACTTTGGCTTGATCTTGGCAGAGGACCTGCACAAGATCAAGGCCAAGGCGAAGGGAGACATCTGTTGCGGAGGTCTTGTCACCCACATAGCTGCTTTTCATGGCATGGACCTCAGTGCGTGTACGATGGTGGCGGCTCCGAAGCCGCTTGGATTGTAGGAGATGATCACTCGGAGGATTCTAGTTCCCCGAGGTCTGACTACTCCATATGTTGATATGCCGTGGGAGCTGACTGCGCCACAGGGGATCCGATGGTCTGCCCAGTTCACCGTTTATGACCCGCATTATTGCCAGACAGCTTGGGCTCCACTGATGGAGGATCATAGGGAGGCAGCAGCAGCCCCAGCTGAGGATGAGGAGGAGGAGTCTGACGATGACGAGGATACAGTAGATGAGAGAGATGGTGGAGTCCCGATGGATACAGGGACAGATACTGCAGGGACGAGCGCGCCGCCGATCATAGACTTGGATGATGATGATGAGACTGAGCCTGCACCAGCTGAGACTTCTCCGGTTAGACCTGCTAGACGCAGGAGACACAGTGTGAGAGATCCAGCTGCCCACAGACGGATCGATGACCTGACGGATCAGGTTATTGATTCCTATGCTGCATTGTCGCTGGATATCCGCGAGATGCAGGAGAGGCAGCATTATTAGCATATCATGGCCCAGCTTCAGTTCGAGCGCGTCATGGGTTATCCGTTCGACCCGACTCAGTATCCATACGTGCCACCACCACCACCACCGGATCGCGACTATTGATGAGCTGCAGGACTTTCTTTATTATATTTTTATGCAGTTTAGCTATTTATCCGGTGAGTACTCTTATTTCTAGACTTATATTGACCCACTAGGACAGTGTGTCCCAAGTATGGGGTGTTTGTATTTATTTGATGACTTCGATGTACGACTTATTTGATCAGATATTTCATAGTTATGCTTCAGTTGCCTTTATATGTTTATCTGATATTACATGCATATTTACAGGTTATTTGATTGAGAAAAACGTCGAAACTGAAAATGTTTTGATGGTTTAAAAAAAAAAAAAAAAAATTTCACCTCGACCGAGTCAGTCTTGGCCAAACGAGGCGTTTCACCTCGGTTGACCCAAGAACACCTCGACCGAGGTGGGTTAACTGAGAGTTTTCGAAAATTATTTTTGTGTTACTTATCTGGATATGATCTCAGTGAAGATCTTGCTTACTGACTGGTTTTAAATTCTTTATGTGTTTGAAAGGTTTTATAATATGTTTAAGTTGCTAAATGCTTTGTTTGAAATTATTGGCATGTTTAATACTTTGTTTTTATCCAAATTATGTTGAATTTGAAGGTTGACACCACAAGATAAGTTCTCTCACTTTCTTCCTGAAAAGACCAAGGCAATTCATTCTTCTCTCTTCTTCTTCTTGATCATGCTTAGCCCCTCATATACATTTTGCCTCCCTTTACCTATCCGGGAATTTGGAAGCAAGCGAAGTGGTGAAAGCAAGTTGAGAAGTTGGTTGGAAGTGAAAGTGTTAGAAAGTAATTTTAGGTTTGGGGAAGTCAATCATGAAGATGAGTAACTCGGCACCATTCACATAGCCGGGTGTTTGTGTCTTGCCAAAGTCGGATTGAGCGATATTCCTAACGGGTCATGGTATGTGCATCAAGGGTTTGATGCATCTCAAGAAATTGATGATTGCTGATTTCCTAGGCTTCGGTTATTGTGCACCTCTGTCCATGCATCCCAAAAAGTAAAGTAAAAAGAAAAAAGTGGAATAAGCAAAGCTTATTGGTGGAAAATGTTGCAAGTCAAAGTGGAAGTGAAGTTCATCCTTTTCCCGGATTCTAGCACCACATTACCTTACACACATCCCTACCCTACACGTTTCTTGACCTTTTCTTTTGGGAAGCCCTTGAGACCTTGAGCTAGTTGATTGACTTAGTGGTTTAAACTGGATTATACATGATTGATTTTGATAATTATGACTTATTATGCATTCAATGGTTTTATGCAAAGATGAACAACTTTTCTATATTTATAAAATGTTTTGATCATGTTTGGATTTTAAATTCCATGAAGTATTCTCTTAGAGTGATCTATGATTGTAACACACCATAAAAATGTTTTTGAAAAGACTTTTTATGACTATTAATCCATTCTATCTTGTCTTCTATATGCGGAACTTGCTTGGGGACAAGCAAGGGCTAAGTATGGGGTATTTTGATAGCATGAATTATAGTCTATATTTTGGGGTTTGTTTGGACGTTTTATCTTCAATAATCTGCATGATTGCATGTATAATATGAGATTATATTACCATTTCATCTACCTTTGCGGGAATCGAGGTCTACACCTAGTTTTGCTGTAATTGTAGGTAAAATGGCATGTTTTGCATCAAAAAGGAACAAAAGGAGCTATGGAGTCATCGGAGCTACATTGAGGAGCATAAGGAACCATCCAGGAAGCATAGCCATGGATTAAGGATTCACTTTGGACCAGTTTTGAGAGATTTCACATTCAGTTATGACGCACCTCGGTTGACCAGAGATTCATCTCGACCGAGGTGATCCAGAGACGCCGACTCGACCGAGGCGAACACCTAGGACGCGGCGAGAATATTTTATTCTTGGCTGAAATCTTTTATCTTTGGAAGGTGATCTTATATTTTTGGGCTTGGCTCCTGGAAGGAAGAAGATCTTATATTTTACCTATTTTTATGGGAAAAGATCCTTTTTAAGATATATTATCTTTGGAGAGTTATTTTCCTATAAAAAGGGTTGGATTTCCCACAAATCGGGGATCCGCTATCACATCTTACATAACATCTTGCTCACGAGGAGATCTCGCATACATCGCAGCAGCCATACTCCAGTTGGGAGTTTCGAAGAACCTTTTTGAAGGTTGAAGGAAGATTGAAGATCATAGCTTTTATAGCTTTTTGGAGGGTTTTGTAAGATTGTCTTTAATTCCCTTCCTTGTTGTCTTGTCTTGTTGGATTGCTATCCAAGGAACGCTTTTGTTGTGATATTTGATTCAGTTATTGAAGTCTTTTCCATTAAATTCTTCTTGTTCAAATATTCACCTTCTTCCCATATATTTAATACTTTCATAATGATGATGAGTGGCTAATTTCCTTGTGTGATTCTAGGGTGATTGGCTGAAGGTTGTGGGAAAAACAATGATAGAATAGTCTTAGATTCCAGTAGGACCCTGAAAGTTCGAGTCTTTAACCTTAACCCTAAGAATCTCGCTCAGTCGATAAACATCTCGGCCGGGGTGGAATTCGGATGACCGAGGTGACTTATCTGATCCTAAACTGAGAGTTAAGTGTTAGAGTTTGCCAAATCCTATCCTTATTACACCTTTCCTGGTTCAAAGCAAGCTTAGGATGAGACTTACCCGGTAATTCCTTAGTTTGTATACCAACGATCATAAGCGTAGGTAATAAAGGTTTATCCTTTATTGGGGTTTGAGTGTGCTTCTATCCCATCTTTGTGAGTTAGCCTGAGACTTACCCGGTAAAGGTTGATTCTATTCTCTTGGATGGTGTGTTAGTTTGAGGTTATAGTTCTTTATCTTCATTCCTTGAGACTTACCCTGTAATAGGAGTTACGGTTTAGGATTAGAGAGTAGTGAGACTTACCCGGTGATCTACTCCACTTTAGTAACACTTTCCCCTTGCAAAAATCTCAGCTGTGTTCGCTTATCTTTAGATCTTGAGTTGGAACCACAACTAGACGCTTTAATCCCTAGAATTGCATATTTGCTTTATTGACTTCTTATTCATCTTTGATTGTGTTAATTGCTCTTGTGGTTAGTATTCACGAAGCTTACTGTTATTGACTTTGTTTCACCGAGTCCCTGTGATCGACCCCTGGAATTTCTTGCTTTTTACTACGATTGACCCGTACACTGCGGGTTCGCATCCTTGTTTTAAGCTTAAGTCTAGGGTTATAAATTTAAAGCTTGCACACACCGTTTGGAGCGAACAAGTTTTTGGCGCCGTTGCCGGGGACTTGGTCTAGACCGAGCCGGTACGGTTTGCTCTTGGGGCACTTGCCCCCGTGTCATCTAACCACTCTACTTGAGTGACTTTTGTAGGTTCTTTCTTAGGTATATGCGAAGAACCCGCACTGGGAAGGAAATCGTTCCTTACGATCCCGAACCAGAAAAGACATACAAGCGACGCTTAAGAGAAGCGAAGATGGCCCAACAAGACAACCGCAATCTTGAGGCCGAATTGAAAGAGGCGTTAGAGCTGCTACGCCTCAGCAAGGAAGAACTAAGGCGAGAGAAGGAAGAAACTCGCACCAAAACTGAAGCAATCCAAGCATAAATGGCCGTCATACGAGACCAGATTCTACTTCGACCGAGGGACAACCCAGTTCCAGATGCTGGACCGAGGCAGGTTCCAGTTGCTGACCCTCGACCGAGGCAGGTTCTAGTACCAGACGCCCCGGCCGAGATACATCCACCTCGGATGCCAGTCCGAGATGTTCTTCTTGCAGAAATCCCACAAACCCTAGGTCAAAGGATGGACCCTAATCAACAACTGAGGCGTCCAGGATTCAACCTAGGAGATCCAGCGGACCATGACTACGAACTTCGACCGCAAGTTCTATCCATGATTCGCCAATGCCAATTCGGAGGGATGGAGAAGGAATCACCACATCAACATCTTCAAAACTACGAGATCTTGATGGAAACCTTGCGACCTTCCAGAATTGAAAATAACAACTACAAGCTAAGACCTTTTTACTTTTCTTTAAAAGATAGAGCTCTTACTTGGTATCAATCTCTTCCTCCAGGCAAAATCAGCACATGGGAAGAGATGACTACGAAATTCTTGACCAAATTCTTCCCCCTTCAAAGACAGCTGAAATGAGAGGGAAGATCAATGCTTTCATTATGAAGGACAAGGAGAGCTTGTCCAAGTCATGGGAGCGGTTCAAGGACATCCTTTTGGATTGCCCACATCATGGGATTCCAAAAATCGAGTTGTTGGAGATCTACTTCAAAGGACTGGACGGAAGCACCCAGTTCAATCTCCAACTACTCTCCGCCGGTACCTTCATGGACATGACGATTGACGAGGCTTGGGACTTCATTGAGAAGCAAGCCTTGCACATTGAGAAATATACCCACCAAGGAGCTGAAGGTGGAGTTAAAAGAGTCAACTTTCAAGAGACTCAATCCAACAACAATTAACTCGCGTCTTTGAAGAATGAAGTGAAGCAATTGAAGGAACTCTTGGTTGCTCAAACCAAGAACGAAGAGCAAGGACAAAGGAACAACAACAATGGATACCGTAACAACAACAACGGTTCCCGGAACAATAACTACAACAACAACAACAATAGAGGGTCCAATAGCAACAATTGGAGGACGAACAATCAAAGCAACCAAAATCCTGGTAACAATTATTCTAACTCCAACTCTAATAATTCCTCTAACCCTTTCCTCTCTTTCCCTTCTTCTTCTTCTACTCCATTGAAGAGCCAAGGGCAAGGATCAAGTTCGTCTCAGCCGGAAAAGAAAGACGCAGTTCTGGAGGCTATCTTAATCAAGCTTAGCGCTATGGAGAATTCTATGACTTCATTTTCGAGGGCCCAAAAGTCCTTCGAACAACAACTTGCGAGTAGGGCGAATGAAGCGCCAAGAGATCCAGGGAAGCTTCCAGCAAAGACGGAAAGCAACCCTAAGGGCCAGTGCATGGCCATAACGACGAGGAGTGGACTTAAAACTGCAGATCCAGTACCTCGTTCGACGTAGACCACCTCGGTCCAGATCCAGTCAAAGAACACCTCGACCGAGATGCCAACCGAGGCGGAGCAACAAAAAGCGGAGGGGAAAACTGAAGTTTATGTTCCACCTCCTGCATACAAACCACCACTTCCATTCCCCCAGTCAAGGGCCAGAGCACATCTAGACAAGCACTTTGGTAAGTTCCTTGACTTGATGAATAAGCTGCATATTAACATTCCTTTCCTTGATGCTATTCTAGGAATGCCCGCCTATGGGAAGTTCTTAAAAGAGATCCTATCAAGGAAAAGGAAATTGGAAGACTTTGGTGAAGTTAGGATGACATCTAAATCCTCGGAGCTTATTAAGATCATGAAGGAGAAGATGCCACCTAAATTAAGAGATCCCGGCTCATTTAGCATTCCCATTCAAGTTGGGGATGTCACTTGTGAAGCCCTTTGTGATCTAGGAGCCAGCGTGAGCATCATCCCGCTGGAGCTATGCATGAAGATCGGACTTGGAGAGCCCAAGCCGGTCAAGATTCGACTTTATATGGCGGATCGCTCCATCACCCATCCCGTGGGCATCTAGGAGGACGTTCCGGTCAAGTTAGGTAACTTCTATCTTCCTATAGATTTTGTTGTACTTGACATTCCCGCAGATTATCCTGTTCCTATTATTCTCGGGAGGCCATTTCTAGCAACTTTGGGTTGCAATGTGGATTGCAAGAACGCCAAGTTGAAATTCAACATTGGTGGCGATGAGGTGGAGTTCGCACTACTTGCAGCCATGAAAGGGGAGCAGCTAACTGATGATATCTTCAACATCTACGATGAGGAAGAATCAAGAGAGTTGGTGAGCTCTATCCTTATTAACGATCCACTCGAAAGAGTTATAAGTTTTAGTTTAATAGAGGAAGGTATAGATGCTTCTTGTGATGCAGATATACGGAGCTTGAAGGCACTAGAAGAAGATCCAGAAGCTAAAACTGAGACACTAATCTAGGAGACGAAGATCTCCAATTTCGGTTCCAGTTGCAGTACCTCGACCGAGGCACTTCCTGGACTGAGCGAGGGGACTGAAGAAAATCTCGGTCAACGCCTCTGCGCCTCGACCGAGGTCGATGGCGAGACGACTTCATCTGAGATTTCCGAAGGTCCAGTTTCTGAATCCACTCCACTGGAAGGAGGAAGCAAGGATTCCCCTCAGAAAGCACCCCCAATCGTGGAGCTTAAACAACTCCCTAGTCACTTGAGGTATGTCTTTCTTGGACCGGATTCTACTTATCCCGTTATTGTTAGTGCTTCCCTTTCCGAATCTGAACTGTCTAAGTTAATGCATGTCCTGAGAAAGCATCGAAAGGCTATAGGTTATACCACGGACGATCTTATTGGCATTAAGCCTTCTTTCTGCATGCATAGAATTCTAATGGAAGATAATCATAAGACTTCACGGGAACCTCAAAGACGGTTAAATCCGATCATGAAAGAGGTTGTGAAGAAAGAAATTCTTAAGTTGTTGGATGCAGGTATTATTTATCCTATCTCGGACAGCAAGTGGGTTAGCCCGGTGCATGTCGTTCCGAAGAAAGGAGGGATGACCGTTGTGACGAATAAGAACAACGAGTTGATCCCAACCAGGACCGTTACGGGCTGGAGGGTTTGCATCGATTACAGGAAGCTGAACACGGCCACACGGAAGGACCATTTTCCACTTCCCTTCATCGATCAGATGCTCGAGCGGTTGGCCCAGCATTCACACTTTTGCTACTTGGACGGCTATAGTGGATTCTTCCAGATTCCTATCCATCCGGATGATCAGGAGAAGACCACTTTTACTTGTCCATGGGGGACATTTGCCTATCGGAGGATGCCATTTGGATTGTGCAATGCACCCGCTACCTTCTAGCGATGCATGATGGCTATCTTTTCTGAATACATAGAGAATATCATGGAGGTATTTATGGATGATTTTTCCGTATATGGATCCTCTTTTGATGATTGCCTATCTAACCTTTCGCTAGTGCTTAAAAGATGTGAAGACACTAATCTCGTCTTGAATTGGGAGAAGTGTCATTTTATGGTTAATGAAGGCATTGTGCTAGGACACCTCGTTTCTAATCGAGGCATTGAGGTCGATCGCGCTAAGATCGAGACTATTGAGAAACTCCCTCCCCCTTGTTCTGTTAAAGGTGTGAGGAGTTTTCTCGGGCATGCAGGTTTCTACAGGAGATTCATCAAGGACTTCTCTAAGATTTCTAAACCTTTAACTAACCTCTTAAATAAAGATGTTGTTTTTGAGTTTTCGCAGGAGTGTCTTGATGCTTTTTACAGGATTAAGGAAGCATTGATCTCCGCTCCCATTATCCAACCTCCTGATTGGACCTTGCCCTTTGAGGTCATGTGTGACGATAGTGATGTAGCCGTAGGAGCGGTGCTTGGACAGAAGAAGGATGGCCGGACCACCGCCATTTACTATGCTAGCAAGACGCTAGATGTAGCCCAGCGCAACTACGCTACCATTGAGAAGGAGTTGTTGGCGGTTGTATACGCTTTCGAGAAGTTTCGTTCCTACTTAGTTGGGGCGAAAGTCATTGTCTACACCGACCATGCAGCCATTCGTTACTTGTTGGCTAAGAAAGATGTCAAACCACGCCTTATTCGATGGATTCTCTTGCTTCAAGAGTTTGACCTAGAGATCCGCGATAAGAAGGGATCCGAGAATTCTGTTGCAGATCACCTCAGCCGGCTACCTGCATCTTCACGTGAGAAGGATGACCCGCCCATAGACGATTCATTCCCCGATGAGCACTTACACTTGTTGGAGCGTTCGATAGATTTACTTACTTCACCCCACGATGGAGGTAAAGTATGGGGTGAGGGCACCTCCCATTACATTTGATGAGGCATCATGGTCCATCTAGCGACCTTAAACCAAGCGCTTCTTGGGAGGCAACCCAAGGTATTGCTTTCTTTTCCCGTTTTCTAGTCTAGCTTAGATAGTTTGCTTTTGCTTTGTTTTGTTTGTTTTTGGCGTCCTAGACAGATGACTGGAGACCTCTAAGGAAGGAGCATAACTGGATGTTCAGAAGTTCGAGAATTCGAGAAGACGAAGTTTGACTGAGACACCTCGGTCCAGTCGAGGCCACCTCGACCGAGTTGATTCTTGAGCAACCGAGGCGACTAGGGTTTCTACAGAACCACCTCGGTCCGTACCACCTCGGTCCAGTCGAGGCCATCTCGACCGAGGTGACAGCAGTTCCAGGAACAGTATAAAAGGGGAAAAAAATTCTGTTTTCACTTTTTACCTTCTTCGACTCGACCGCGGCGCCTTCTCACCTCGCTTCCTCAAATCTTGCTCGTTTTCGAAGATTTTTGCTTCCAAACTGCGATTGAAGGGTAGAGGAACCCATTGCAAGTACAGATCTGCGAAGAAATCGAACGAATCGACCGAAACGAGGTAAAAACAGTCGAAACCCCTAACTCGTTCGTTCGTTTTGATTTGGGCTTTGGTTGCCCTTGAATCTGCTGAGAAAATGCTTAAGTACCCCATAGGAAGAAATTGTAGTGAATTTTGGGGGAAAAGAACTGGATTTCTGAGATTTGAATCACAAACTGTTACGCCTCGGTCCGGTCAAACTGCATCTCGACCGAGGTGATTCTTGAGGATTGTCAGCGACCGAGGTGATCTGACAGTAGCTGGAAAAAAAAAAATGAGTTCCGAACGTCGCCTTTCCCTCAGAGATAGATCCTCACCTTCCCCTCCTTCCTCTTCTTCCCGACCTTACCGCCCGGTGATCCACGAGAGATGCCGGGTAGATTATGAGCGTATAGCTAGCCGTCCAGTGATTGCACCACGTTTCCTGGACGTGTCAGCTTTTGATTGCCTAGGGGTAGATGGAGACCTTAGGCGGATGATCACCACAGTTGGGCTGGATAAGTTTACTGAGATCCGAGCCCCAGCCTACTTGGAGCCGACCCTAGAGTTCGTTAGCTCCTTTTCCTACCTTCCCACAGAGGAGTCTGTGAAGTACCGGTTGATGAGCCGGAACTTCATAGTACCGCTCGAGATATGGAGAGAGATTTTCGGTTTTTCTGAGCCCACCGCCACTGACTTCCCTTCCCGATCTGTAGCTAGGGAGTTCTGGGGGCAGATTGCCCATATTACTGAGCATGCAGATAGATGGCGCCCTGGAGATTCCAGGGAGAAGGTAATCTTCCACCTAGCCTTTAGGTTAGCCCATAGGATATTCAGCGAGACACTTCTGGTGCGTACTAAGACGCCCCAGAAGATCCGACAGGGCGAGCTTTTCAGTCTGTACTATATGGTTACGGGGGGTTTCCCGGACTTTGGCTTGATCTTGGCAGAAGACCTGCACAAGATCAAGGCCAAGGCGAAGGGAGACATTTGTTGCGGAGGTCTTGTCACCCACATAGCTGCTTTTCATGGCATGGACCTCAGTGCGTGTACGATGGTGGCGGCTCCGAAGCCGCTTGGATTGTAGGAGATGATCACTCGGAGGATTCTAGTTCCCCGAGGTCTGACTACTCCATATGTTGCTATGCCGTGGGAGCTGACTGCGCCACAGGGGATCCGATGGTCTGCCCAGTTCACCGTTTATGACCCGCATTATTGGCAGACAGCTTGGGCTCCACTGATGGAGGATCATAGGGAGGCAGCAGCAGCCCCAGCTGAGGATGAGGAGGAGGAGTCTGACGATGACGAGGATACAGTAGATGAGAGAGATGGTGGAGTCCCGATGGATACAGGGACAGATACTGCAGGGACGAGCGCGCCGCCGATCATAGACTTGGATGATGATGATGAGACTGAGCCTGCACCAGCTGAGACTTCTCCGGTTAGACCTGCTAGACGCAGGAGACACAGAGTGAGAGATCCAGCTGCCCACAGACGGATCGATGACCTGACGGATCAGGTTATTGATTCCTATGCTGCATTGTCGCTGGATATCCGCGAGATGCAGGAGAGGCAGCATTATTAGCATATCATGGCCCAGCTTCAGTTCGAGCGCGTCATGGGTTATCCGTTCGACCCGACTCAGTATCCATACGTGCCACCACCACCACTACCGGATCGCGACTATTGATGAGCTGCAGGACTTTCTTTATTATATTTTTATGCAGTTCAGCTATTTATCCGGTGAGTACTCTTATTTCTAGACTTATATTGACCCACTGGGACAGTGTGTCCCAAGTATGGGGTGTTTGTATTTATTTGATGACTTCGATGTACGACTTATTTGATCGGATATTTCATATTTATGCTTCAGTTGCCTTTATATGTTTATCTGATATTACATGCATATTTACAGGTTATTTGATTGAGAAAAACGTCGAAACTGAAAATGTTTTGATGGTTTTAAAAAAAAAAAAAAAAATTTTTGACCTCGACCGAGTCAGTCTTGGCCAAACGAGGCGTTTCACCTCGGTTGACCCAAGAACACCTCGACCGAGGTGGGTTAACTGAGAGTTTTCGAAAATTATTTTTGTGTTACTTATCTGGATATGATCTCAGTGAAGATCTTGCTTACTGACTGGTTTTAAATTCTTTATGTGTTTGAAAGGTTTTATAATATGTTTAAGTTGCTAAATGCTTTGTTTGAAATTATTGGCATGTTTAATACTTTGTTTTTATCTAAATTATGTTGAATTTGAAGGTTGACACCACAAGATAAGTTCTCTCACTTTCTTCCTGGAAAGACCAAAGCAATTCATTCTTCTCTCTTCTTCTTCTTGATCATGCTTAGCCCCTCATATACATTTTGCCTCCCTTTACCTATCCGGGAATTTGGAAGGAAGCGAAGTGGTGAAAGCAAGTTGAGAAGTTGGTTGGAAGTGAAAGTGTTAGAAAGTAATTTTAGGTTTGGGGAAGTCAATCATGAAGATGAGTAACTCGGCACCATTCACATAGCCGGGTGTTTGTGTCTTGCCAAAGTCGGATTGAGCGATATTCCTAACGGGTCATGGTATGTGCATCAAGGGTTTGATGCATCTCAAGAAATTGATGATAGCTGATTTCCTAGGCTTCGGTTATTGTGCACCTCTGTCCATGCATCCCAAAAAGTAAAGTAAAAAGAAAAAAGTGGAATAAGCAAAGCTTATTGGTGGAAGATGTTGCAAGTCAAAGTGGAAGTGAAGTTCATCCTTTTCCCGGATTCTAGCACCACATTACCTTACACACATCCCTACCCTACACGTTTCTTGACCTTTTCTTTTGGGAAGTCCTTGAGACCTTGAGCTAGTTGATTGACTTAGTGGTTTAAACTGGATTATACATGATTGATTTTGATAATTATGACTTATTATGCATTCTATGGTTTTATGCAAAGATGAACAACTTTTCTATATTTATAAAATGTTTTGATCATGTTTGGATTTTAAATTCCATGAAGTATTCTCTTAGAGTGATCTATGATTGTAACACACCATAAAAATGTTTTTTAAAAGACTTTTTATGACTATTAATTCATTCTATCTTGTCTTCTATATGCGGAACTTGCTTGGGGACAAGCAAGGGCTAAGTATGGGGTATTTTGATAGCATGAATTATAGTCTATATTTTGGGGTTTGTTTGGACGTTTTATCTTCAATAATCTGCATGATTGCATGTATAATATGAGATTATATTACCATTTCATCTACCTTTGCTGGAATCGAGGTCTACACCTAGTTTTGCTGTAATTGTAGGTAAAATGGCATGTTTTGCATCAAAAAGGAACAAAAGGAGCTATGGAGTCATTGGAGCTACATTGAGGAGCATAAGGAACCATCCAGGAAGCATAGCCATGGATTAAGAATTCACTTTGGACCAGTTTTGAGAGATTTCACATTCAGTTATGACTCACCTCGGTTGACCAGAGATTCATCTCGACCGAGGTGATCCAGAGACGCCGACTCGACCAAGGCGAACACCTAGGACGCGGCAAGAATATTTTATTCTTGGCTGAGATCTTTTATCTTTGGAAGGTGATCTTATATTTTTGGGCTTGGCTCCTGGAAGGAAGAAGATCTTATATTTTACCTATTTTTATGGGAAAAGATCCTTTTAAGATATATTATCTTTGGAGAGTTATTTTCCTATAAAAAGGGTTGGATTTCCCACAAATCGGGGATCCGCTATCACATCTTGCATAACATCTTGCTCACGAGGAGACTCGCATACATCGCAGCAGCCATACTCCAGTTGGGAGTTTAGAAGAACCTTTTTGAAGGTTGAAGGAAGATTGAAGATCATAGCTTTTATAGCTTTTTGGAGGGTTTTGTAAGATTGTCTTTAATTCCCTTCCTTGTTGTCTTGTCTTGTTGGATTGCTATCCAAGGAACGCTTTTGTTGTGATATTTGATTCAGTTATTGAAGTCTTTTCCATTAAATTCTTCTTGTTCAAATATTCACCTTCTTCCCATATATTTAATACTTTCATAATGATGATGAGTGGCTAATTTCCTTGTGTGATTCTAGGGTGATTGGCTGAAGGTTGTGGGAAAAACAATGATAGAATAGTCTTAGATTCCAGTAGGACCCTGAAAGTTCGAGTCTTTAACCTTAACCCTAAGCATCTCGCTCAGTCGATGAACATCTCGGCCGGGGTGGAATTCGGATGACCGAGGTGACTTATCTGATCCTAAACTGAGAGTTAAGTATTAGAGTTTGCCAAATCCTATCCTTATTATACCTTTCCTGGTTCAAAGCAAGCTTAGGATGAGACTTACCCGGTAATTCCTTAGTTTGTATACCAACGATCATAAGCGTAGGTAATAAAGGTTTATCCTTTATTGGGGTTTGAGTGTGCTTCTATCCCATCTTTGTGAGTTAGCTTGAGACTTACCCGGTAAAGGTTGATTCTATTCCCTTGGATGGTGTGCTAGTTTGAGGTTATAGTTTTTTATCTTCATTCCTTGAGACTTACCCGGTAATAGGAGTTACGGTTTAGGATTAGAGAGTAGTGAGACTTACCCGGTGATCTACTCCACTTTAGTAACACTTCCCCCTTGCAAAAATCTCAGCTTTGTCCGTTTATCTTTAGATCTTGAGTTGGAACCACAACTAGACGCTTTAATCCCTAGAATTGCATATTTGCTTTATTGACTTCTTATTCATCTTTGATTGTGTTAATTGCTCTTGCGGTTAGTATTCAGAAGCTTACTATTATTGACTTTGTTTCACCGAGTCCTTGTGATCGACCCCTGGAATTTCTTGCTTTTTACTACGATTGACCCGTACACTGCGGGTTCGCATCCTTGTTTTTAGCTTAAGTCTAGGGTTATAAATTTAAAGCTTGCACACACCGTTTGGAGCGAACAAGGGGTCTGGGGTTGGGAGAATAGGCTCTGGGTTGGCGGATGGAGGAGGGGCTCTGCGAGGTTTGAGAGGTTGGAGGTTTCTCGGAGGCTTTGCTTCCTTACATCGATGTCAAAAGAGGAGGCACTTAAGGCAGTGCGCCGACATCCATTCAAATGAGACTTTTGGGGATATGGATTCACCTTCCGGGCCGACTAGGGTAACTTCTCTAAGCAAAGGTTTAGATGCTTGTATTTCAACCAAGATCTTTGCGAATATAAGTCTATCTTGGTTAGCCGTCCATAAGCAGAGGGAGGCCAATGACTAAGCCGACCTTGGTCAACATGTGAGGGGACCAGAATCTGTAGTCTAGGTCATACAGAGTTGCCCAGACTGGAATGGAGGAAAAACTAGAGTAATCGAGAGTCATTCCGTGGTGCCAACGTTTAAGGAGGAGAGACGAAGATCCATTAACAATGCACGGGTTGCCATGCATGATGGATATGAGATCTTCTTCAGAGGCGAAGTGGAAAATAAAGATTATGTTTTTATTGCATAAGATCTTTGGTGAAGCCACTTAGTTCCAAGCTTGGGCAGCATAGAAAAACATACGTTGAAAGGTGATCGGGCACCCCAATGGGAATCCGATCAAGGATATCTTCCACTTGGAAATGGTGTCTGCTATGTCTTCAATAAAGAATTGAATGACACCGTTATCGTACCCAAGAGAACAGGATAATTGCACGTGATTCCAAGGGGTGACATTAATAACAACTTCTTTGAAAGAGGCTTTTGGAGAACCAGCCACCGTAAAGCAGTTGGCATGTTGGCTATTCGAAACATCATAGGGGACATAATCCGTGGGTGGCTAGGGAAGAGCAGAAGGTGAAGCGATGGTGGTGGAAGGGTATCTAGGTTGCACTAGAGGGCTGGGCGAGTCAAGATGGGGTATGTGCTTGGAGGGATGCAGGTTGGTAGCCTGGTTTGAAGAGATCATAATAGGAAGGCATAGTCCTTAGTAGGGTTGGTGGGAGAAGGAGGTTGGGTCGAGTCCGATACGGGGTTCATAGTCAGAGGGAGTGGCGGGAAGAGGGCTTCAGAGCCGAGAAGAGGCGGGCTTGGGTTGTGGTTGGAAGCCTGTCTCCGATTGTTAGACACAATCAGATCTTCAGGGAGGGATTCAAAGGGACTGGTGGGGGACGGCGGGTCAGGCGTAGATGGGGTGGGGGTGGTGGGTTTGGTTGAAAGCTGGTAGAGCTCAAAGAGCTTAATGGAGGGCTTTCTGGTGCGTCTGGGGCCGGCCATGGGAGGCTAGGGGAAGCGGCAAGGGGACAGGAGAAGAAGCGCGTAAGGCGCGTTCTTCTAAGGCCAAAAGGGTTTTTTTTATATTTATGTTTTGTTAAATGAATACTTTTGGTACTATAAGTTTTTTTCCCTTAAACTGCGTAATCAAGTGCAGCTTTGTGGCTTGCAAGGTCCGCGCACTCATCATCAATCTAATTTTATATTTTTTCTAAATTGAATGTCACCGGAATACGTTACGTTGTGCACTTTATAATTTCGTGTCCGTGCTACTAACGGTTCTGATATATTATAAAGTTTAAATATTGTCGATATATAGTGAAAATATTTTGAAAGAATTGGGTGAAGTAGTTTTTTTTACGAGCTTTTATTTTGTAGACCCCTCCAATTTTTACCACTCTAATTGACTTATCGTTATGACTATATTAAGGTATATTTATTTGATGAATTTATTTTATGGTTACTCTTAATATAACGGTAAAAAGCTCACTTAGTCATTTTATCAAAATATTTTATGTTTGTTTCTAATAAAATGTACCAAAATTATTTTTTTTAATGTGGATCTTATTATGAGTCGAAAATGAATTGGGTATACAACATAACATAATAATCGCAATATATGTGTTTAGTTACAAGAATTTATAATTCATTATTTAAAGTTGGTGCTAAAGATAAAAGTGTTTTGAAATTTTGAAACAAATTTTAGAATTTAAAAATATTTCTCATCAAATTTAAAATTTATATTATCTACAATTTATGGATTTGATCAAATTAATTTGGAGACATATTCAATGTTTATACTAATAAATAATATAAAATCCCTCGCTTGACTCAAAAATTTAATTAAAAAATTGATATTTTATAACTATAAGCATACAAATGGCTTTTTCTATAAGTTATTTAATATTTGTATATAAATAATTATATCTACATGAATAAAAATAACTTTTTTCTATAAACCAAATCAGTAATTTGTAAATTTTTTTATTATAACAACTTCACCTTAACTATTTACAAATTAGACAAGTGACCGGTTCAAACCAAACCGCCAAACCACGGTTTGTGAACCGGGTTAAACCGGCGGTTTAAATTTGTCGGTTTGGTCAAACCGTAGGTTTGCGCTTTAGGTTTAGGTTTGGTTGAGGGCCAAACCTAAACCGGCGGTTAAACCGCCGGTTTAGACCTTTTTTCTATTTTTTTTTGCCTAAACCGGCGGTTAAGCCGATTTGGCCCAAAACGGCTAGCCGGTGGGCCCCACAATCCCAGCGGCTCTAAGAGCCAGTGGGCCCCACAATCCCAGCGGCTCTAAGAGCCATTGGGTTGTGTTTTTATTTTTATTTTTTTAATTTTATTATTCTTAGTTAATTAAAAAAAAAATTTCCTACCCACAATTCCTATAAATACCCTACAATTCTTCCATTTATCTCAGACCAACATTCTTATCTATCTACTACTTCTCTCAATCTCGATCTCGTATTCTCTTTCTCGTATTCTCAATTTCTCAATCAAGTGAAATGGCAAACCCGTGTTACCCAAGCGACTACGACTTCACTTCGAGTCCCGTTTTCTTTCCTAGCACCCAAGAAAGCGAGGCTCAAATGTCGGATTCGGAAATGCAACAAGCTCCACAAGGTCAAGGTCAAGGGCCTTTCCGACAAGCCCCTCCATCGAAAATGCTCACCTCCGACATATTCACGAAGCATTACAAGAAGGGTCTGGTGGTGGACGATTATTGTCAAGTCTCGTGCAGTTATTGTCCGAAGGTGTACAAGTGGAAGGCGAAGGGCGGTTACGGGACTTTGCAAACCCACATGCAAAAGTATCATCCGGAGAAGCTCGGAATATGACGGTGACAAACTCAATTGTCCCACTGGTTTGCATCTATAGGTGATCATATATACAAATATTATAGAATAAGGGTACATATATGTAATAAAGGGAAAGTAGTAACAAACTCCTAACAGACTATCGAACAGTGCATATATAGCAACACTATTCTGTAATTCAGTTATGATTGAATACACTTTTATCTTCTTCTTCTATGTCTTTACATGGTATCAGAGCTATATCTGATCTCCATTTTTTTTCAAAACACATAGTGATACTCTCTTCAATCTCTACAAATTTTTACTCGTTAATTTCATCTCACGGCTGCTAACAAGGATTCGAGTTCTTCTTCTCCTTTGCTCAACCTGGATCGTCCTGTTGTTGCTAATGTGGATGATCCACTTGTAACACCCCGAATTCTCAGAATTCGGGATATTACTGTTTAGGACCTCACAATGGGTCCCGACCTCAGTTTGACAACAATTTTACTAGGATCTTGCAACAAGACACAAATAAGAAAAACCGAAATTTATAAAAAGTATTTTTAACAGGATGAATGCAACAAAGTCTAACAACCCATCGTACCCAAACAACGGAAAAGACTAACTGTCTTAACAAAAGAGAAAGACAACAAAGCAACAACCCAACCCCCACTCTAAAGAGTACGGAGACCCGGCTGACCACTACTTCCGGATCACTCAGCTGCTGCTCTAACCTATGGTGAATCTAATAACACAAATAGAACAACCATTAGCTAGCTATCTAAACATTAGATAACTAATAATAGCACATACACACATCATAGAAAAAGTAAACACTCATCATGCTTTCAAACAATCCATTTATTATCTTTACTTAAGTGATTCACTCTTACTAATGATACTTATTTTGTGACACGAGGGATTCCCAAACCTCGCCTCCGCCCCCATGTACCCATCAGGAGTGGATCCGATGCATCTCACCGTGTACCTATATGGTCTGGGTATAGAGAACCTCCCAGTCTCCTGGCAGAGCTGGGCAGTGATGTCACGGCCCGTTATACATACACTTGGGCCTTAACACATAATAAAAAGGTCGTCCTAACAAGTTGTTATTATAACACACATGGTACACACACCACTATTATCACTCAGCCAATATCCAGAAACCAGCTAAGTAAGTCGCAAGGACTTACCTGAAACAACTCTCAAATTCCGTTATCTCGATTCGGCCCGTAACCGTAGAAACTCAAACGCCTGTTATACAAGGCAAGTGTATCAATAATGTATCCCACTTTCTTAGAAGTCTCCAACTTCTAAGATATATAACCGATCATAAAGAAATTACCAAAATACCCTTATACGGGCAATTGACCATTTTACCCCTAGTCCCGAAATTCTATAAAATTTTATAACAAAGCTCCAAACTATTCTTTGGAACTCAAAACCACTCTCTCACTCTAAAAAGAAAGTTTGTTAAAGTTTTAGAAGTGTTACTCACATCCTTGACTTTCATAAAAAGTCACTAAGGTCCGACTTTGGCTTAAGATACGAGGCTCGAATAAAAATATAGAAATTCTACAAAAATATTATAGGTCTTCTATGATATGCCACTACCCATATGAGCAAAAGTCTCTAAAAAACTATCAACAACAACTCCTACAAAAATCTCCAAAGATGCTTCCAAAACCAGAAATTCCATACTTAGTCAAATTCTGTGTAATTTCACAACTACTCAACTAGTCTACTTTGCACTACTATAGATCCAGATCCAACCGTTGGATCAGTCTCAAATTTTGATAGATTACACTATGCATGTCCCTCTATGTTATACTAAAATTTGAACGGTGAATTATGTTTCTAACACATCTAAACAATAGCTCAAACATGACTGCTACACACAGATTTTCTGGAATTCTAACCTCTACAATCTACAAGAGATCTTGTGTTCGAGTCCCACTGGTTGCTTCTGTGGTGTTTCCATTGTAGTGCACAAGGTCTTAGGTTCGAATCTTGTAAAGAGAGACTGAGTTAAAACCCTCTCATACCAAGAGTATGTTGATCGAGAGAAGGGTAAGGCTGGCTCACCTTGGGTCCTAATATCTCGACTAGGAGCCCCTCTATCCACGTGTGAGAGTAATGTCCGAGTCCTGGCTCGTAAGTCACCCAATTGTTGTCCCCTGCTGTTCCGGAGGATGCATCAAGATCCCATCTGTGGTGTACGTCTATTCGAAAGCCTCCTCCATTGCTGCACACCAAGTCCCGCTCAGATCCAGGCTTGAGAAGAGGGAAAGAAGAGGGGATGAGAGATTTTACCTGGATGCAGAAAGCAGTTCATCTCATCGGCCACTAGTGAATTGAGTGGGAAGCAGATCGTGATGTCCATCATGTTGACGAGTCTGATGTTGGGAGGCGGTTGGAGCGAGGGTAGTTACTCCTCACGCAGAGGACAGGAGGTTGGAGTCATCAAGGGTTAAGGTTCAAGGCTACAGAATAAGGGAGTGGAAGGTATGGCTCGTCGGATCTGTGGTGTCATTTGTACCAGTCCAGAAGAGGCGAGGGGTGCAGAGAGGAGGGGTAGTGAGGCGGCTCTGGTCATCGATCTCCTGCAAACGTTGCAGAAAGGTGGCGGTTTGGAGGTCTCCTGGCACGCAGAGGAGGGCAATAGACTGCATTCTCTAGGCTCCTTGGATCTGGACAGGAGCAAGGTCACGTACGTTCGAGGTTGATGGCCGTTCAGTAAGGGAAAGAATCATGAGCAGCGTGATTGTAGCCGGAAGATCTTCTTCAGCATCTAGGGTCTTGGGCTCTTCTTCCTCCTGGGCTGGCAAGGATCCTTTACACGGCTACCATCATTGGGCTACTATCTTCCTGGGCTGGTGCGGATCAAGGCTGCGTGGCCACTGCCTTCCTGGGCTGGAGCGGATCAAGGGATGAAGAGGGCCGCAGCCTTAGGAAGGAATGGGGTGGGCTGAAGCAAGGAGGGAGAAGAGGCTAAAAGAACAACATTTGGGTTGTTGTCACTTGCCCGGAGAACCTTGTCAAAACATCGTCATGGCCTCGTCATGGCCTCGTCATGGCCTCGTCACGACCTCGTCAAAGACTTGTCAAAAGTTGTCATTACCTTGTCATAGCCATGGATATAAACTAGGGTTTGTTGGATTAGGGTTTTGTGGGAATTTTCATCATTTTATGTGAGTTTAGGCTTACATAAAATGATAGAATTTATGATGGTAGCTAACACTTGGTATCATAAAAAGGTCAACGGACCGAAATCCGTTTTGACTCGAAAATCACAGAAAAGAAAAAAAAATTCCGGATATTACACCACTTTACCTTGCTCATTCTGATAATCCTGGAATGCAGCTCGTGTCTATCCTCTTTAATGGCACTAATTTCACCTCCTGGCGACGAAACATTCGAATGGCGCTTGGTGCCAAGCAGAAACTTGGATTCGTCGATGGTACTTGTCTCAAACCTTCGATTGGCAATACTGAGCAGTTAACCAAGTGGATTCGGGCTGATTATATGGTTCGTTGCTGGGTTTTGCATTCTATGAAGTCTGATTTTGCTGAATTGTTTACATATGCCGAATCTGCCCTAGAATTGTGGAAGATTATTGTTGAAAGATTTGAGGTATCCAATGCTCCCCTTATCTATCAAATTCGTAAAGAATTGTCATCTCTTGTGCAAGAGAATACCTCAGTTTCTGTTTATTTTGGAAAATTAAAGAAACTGTGGGATGAATTAAGTTCAATTGATGCTTTACCTGCGTGTTCCTGTCAAGGTATTAGCCATTGTACATGTGACATTCTTAAGAAAATTTCTACTCGAGAGGTTAATAATCGAGTTATGCAGTTTCTCATGGGCTTGAATGACCAATTTGAGCATATTCGTAGTCACATCTTGTCCTTAGATGCCTTACCTACTGAAAATCGAGTTTTTCATATGGTTTTGCAAATAGAAAAACAGAAGGAACTTACCTGTCATGTTCCGGCTTCCCATGATATTCTTGCTGCCTCTAGATCTATTCCTTATAGGCAAGCCGGTGGCAGTCGGAGGGATTTTAAAAAGGAAAAATATGATCGCCAATGTTCTTATTGCAAAGAACGAGGTCATTTGCGTGAAGCTTGTTTTAAGCTCACTGGTATTCCGGATTGGTACAAGGAATTTAAACAAAAAGAAGATAAGCCTTCAGGCCCTTTACATGCTGATTCTCGATCTGCTAATACTCTGTCTATTGTTAATTCTCCTATGGTTCTTGATGCTGCTTCTTCTCCTACTCCCTTGGATTCTTCTGCTGCAAATGCCGTTTATCAAGAAATCCTGAAATTAATGATGGATAAGCAAAACATTCCATCCATTAATTTCGTAGGTATTCTCAGTTGCATAGCTAATGTTGCTATTAATATGTCTACATGGATATTGGATTCAGGTGCTACAGATCATATCTGTTTTTGCAAGTCTTCCTTCGTTGATTTGACTCAGCTTGATGCACCAATCATGATCAGTTTGCCTGATGGTTCTGTTAAGAAGGTGTATCATCGAGGCAATGTGATTTTATCACCGGCTATCACTTTGCATCATGTTCTCTATATTCCTCAATTCAAGCACAATCTCTTGTCCATATCTCGACTGATACATGATTTCCCCATGAAGGTCATGTTTACTCATAATTCATGTTTATTTCAGGCCCTTTCGAATGACTTCATTATTGCCACTGGGTTCAAGGATGGCAACCTTTACAAATTGCAGTGATCTGGATTACCTCATGTTACTTGTGTTGCTTCATCAATACCTAAGTCTTGTGATTTGCAGTTGCTTCATGATTGATTAGGCCATATGTCCTTGTCTAAGTTTCAGCATTTAGACACTGTTTTTTCCTCTAAAATGACAAACCTAAACTGTTATGCTTGTATTAAAGCTAAACAGTATAAGCTTCCCTTCTTGTTAAGTGATTCTCGAGCTCTAACAATTTTTTGTCTAATTCATATTGATATTTGGGGTCCATATCATACATTATCTTTATGTGGTGTTAGGTATTTTCTAACTATTGTGGATGACTTCACTCGCACCACTTGGACGTTTCTTATGTCAAATAAAACACAGATTTACAAGATTATCCATAATATCTTTACCTCTGTGAAGAATCCGTTCAATGCTACTGTCAAAATCCTTCGTTCAGACAATGTAGCTAAATTTCTCTCACATCGATTGCAAGCATTATTGTCTGCCTTGGGTATCATTCACCAGCGCTCAGCTCCTTATGTCCCTCAGCAAAATGCTCGTATCGAGCGTAAACATCGTCACTTACTCAAGACAGCTCATGCCATTCGTCTCCATGCAAACTTACCTCTTTACTTATGGGCTGAGTGTATCCTTACAGCAACACATTTGATCAACTTAATGCCATCTGCAGTACTTGACTGGAAGTCTCCTTACGAGTTGTTGCATCATACTAAACCAGCATATGATCATTTGAGGGTTATTGGTTGCTTGTGTTTTAGTCTTCTTCCTAAAAGGGACAAATTTTAACCTGTGTCTACCCCTTGCTTTCTGTTGGGTTATCCTCCTGGCCAAAAGGCCTATAAGTTGCTCAATATCAGCTCTAAACAGATTATAATCAGCCGACATGTTCTTTTTCAGGAACATATTTTTCCATTCTGTAGCTCCGCTCTTGCATCTCCTTGTTCACCTTCATCTTCTCCACCTCTTCCGCTTGTTACACCTGCTCCTGACTACCCTATACACTTACCAGTGCCTTCCTCACCTCCTTCTGATTCTCTACCTCCATCAGACAATGTTCATACCACTATTTCCCCATCTAGTTCTTCTCCAGATTCTTCCTTTGCTCATCCTATTCCAGTTCTCTTTACTGATACCTCTCCAGATTCATCCCCTCCCTCCACAAATATTTCCCCCTCTCCTGTAATTATTTCTTCTCGACCATCTCGTGTTGTTACTCGTCCCACTTACCTCCAAGATTATCAATGTAACACTGCTGAAGCTCTCCAGTTTTTTGACTTAGCTTCACATTCTCCACACTACATACATGCCTTGAATAATGTCATTCAGTCCTGTTCGCTCAAAAGGGTGTGCGTCAAAGTCTTAAATTTATATCTAGAACTCAAAAGCAAAGCGAACCCGCAGTGTACGGATCGGCTGTAGAAAGGTAAGAATTCCAGAGTCGAACTCAGGGATTTGGTGAGAATAATTCCGATTTCAATTATCTAGCGAAAGTATAAAAAAACTTTTGTGATTTAATAAAGAGAGAAATGATTCCAAGGATTCAAGTATCCGATCTAGGCTTTCGATTCAAGACACTTCTATAGATATAGGACAGAATTTATATTGCTAAGATTAAATGTTCAAAGGTAGGATTCGTACGATGAAGTTCCGAAACCTATATGACTAATCTATAGGTTCTCTCTATAAGGGTTGTTGAGGCTGCAATATAGAAAGATCTAGAGACAAGAATTATGTTCAAACTAACTATCTAAAACTCCAGGATATGACTCTCCAAAGTAAAGATTAGAAAGCACACTTAAAATCTTAATAAAGGATGTTGAGTCTCTTTATTACCCAATTCTTGCAATCTTAATCTATTAAATATAGAAACAGGTTTGAAGTGCATTCATACATTCAATTAGAGGGTAAGAAGGTTAACCAAGGTTGGGATTTAAGCAAGGATTAGTTTTGGTTTAAAGATTGATTCAATTAAAGTTCGTCAGAAGAATAAATCGCCCTGTTCATAAGAAAATCGGCCGATTTTCCTCAAGAACAGCCCGATTTTCCTGTTCGTCGCAAAACTAAATCTAAACTCTCAGGGTCCTAATGTTCAATTGAGTTCAGTCTATCATCATCTAAGCCTTAATCATCAACTATTCTCCCCAGAATCACAAGGTTTTTAGCCAACCATTTTCAAAATCGAATCAAATTAATTATTGAAGAAGATATCGCAAAGAAACCAAATCTTGAACTAAAAATTCAATAACTACCAAATCTGTAAAACAATCGTCGAATCTGTTCAATGTATCTCTCAAACAAATCAATTTCGTGTTCACAAACCACAAACAAGACAATGGAATAAGGAAATCTCACAATCAAAGATCAAGAATGACTTTCCGGCAAAAGCTCTTCAATCTCTCTCCAAGAATCGTTGATTCCTCCAAAACGTGTAAAGATTATCTCATGCGACCTCCTCTAATCTCCCTCTAGAAAATTTAACTCCAAGTCCTGGGGTTGTCACCGTCCGTCCTTCAATGTTGAAGGCTCTCGAATATATGTAGGGATAAATCTAAGGTTTAAAGGTAAAACCCTAGAAATCTGGGCTGAAAAGAAGTCGAGTGCGCTGGTATCAGAAGATACTCTGGGCCGCGTCATAAGGTATCAGAAAATACTTTGGCGCGTCAGACGGTATCAGAGAATACTTTGGGCCGCGTCCGAAGGTATCAGAAAATACTTTGGGCCGCGTCCGAAGGTATCAGAAAATACTTTGCCGCGTCAGACGGTATCAGAAGATACTTTGGCGCGTCCTAAATTCCTTTTATGTCCTTTTTGTCCCGCTTCAAGGCTTAATCCTTAAATGTGCCATCTTTGCTCCATAATTCGCCAAATTACCTACAAATGCAATAAAACTCTGTGTAGACCTCTATTCTTACAAAGTAGGTGAATATAACCATAAATGCCATGAATGTATGTCTATGCATGCAAAATAAAGGGAAAATCTATGTAAATACATGTCTAAAAATAGGTCATAATTCATGTCATCAAAATACCCCATACTTGCCTCTTGCTTTTCCCCAAGCAAGGTTCAAACTTAAAATAAAAGATGATATGGATTATGAATATGCAAAAATAAAGAAAAACCACAATATTTTGGTTGTGCTTCTATTCATAGATCACTCTCAAATGGTTGCTTCATAGCTAAAGAAAATCATCATATGATCAAAAGGAATTATATCATGGAAAGGATAATCACACTTTGAAAGAAAATCATAACATGCATCATAACTTGCAATATATCAAAATCAATCATGAGAAATCTAGTTTAGACCACAAAGCCAAACAACATACTCAAAGATCTTAAGGTCTTTCAAGCAAAGGTCAAGAAACGTGAATAGGTGGGAAACTTATAAAGGAATGTGGTGTATGAATCCGGGAAAAAGGAACAACACAAACTCTTTTTCTTTTTACTATTTGAACTAACCACCATTGAGAGCTTTGCTCTCCCTTTTCAACACAAAATTCTTTTTTCGACTTTACTTTTTGGAAATATGGACAGCGGTGCACAAAAACCGAAGCCTAGGAGATCGGCGTTTCTCAATTTTGAGATGCCTCAAACCCTTGATGCACATACCATAATCCGTTAGGAATATCGCTCAATCCGACTTTGGCAAGACACAAACACCCGGCTATGTGAATGGTGCCGAGTTACTCATCATCAAGATTGACTTCCCCAAACCTACAATTTTCTATACTTGTGAATGCAAGCATTTGCTTTCATGGCCCTCCCACATCAAACATGCCAAAACTCAACTCTTCCTAGTTCCCGGATAGGTAAGGGAGGCAAACATTTTCATTGAGGGGCTAAATGAATAAGGAAAGAAGCAAGGAAAATCGAGGTGCCTTAATCATATCAATAAGAAGTGTAAGAACTTATCATGTGGTTTCAACCTTCAATACTCAACATGATTTAGAATGAAAGCAAATTATAAAACATGCATGAAATTCTAACAAAGTATTCAAATCCCACATATGTCATAAATCAATTCAAGCATATCAAAATCATCATAGCTATTACACAAAACAATGTTCATCATAGATATCATATCCATCGTAGAAGCACAAATTTTTTTTAAAAATTTTCACAATTTTCCAAAATTTTCAAATCATATGATGCAAGACATAAAACATGCAAATGGTATTGCAAATACCTCCACCCCATACTTAAAACTCACATTGTCCCCAATGTGAAGAAAAGAAAAGGAAGAAAAGGATACTCACAATGTAAGATGGCGAATCAGGCATGACGAATCATTCATTGAGTGGTGATGGTGGGAGTCTATATAAGCTCAATAGGGAACTCCGGATATTCCAATCGGTGTCGAAGAATGAAGAAGGGGAACGTCTTTTGGCTGAACAAAAAATTTCCGAAGGAAAAAAAAAAAAAAAAAAAAAAAAAATATTGAAAAAAATCGACCGATTTTTCAAAAAATCGGCCGAGTTTTCTGCCCGATTTTTTCGTCGGCCCGATTTTTCCTTAGGGGGTCGATCTCTGGGTCGATTTTTTTTTCTGTTGTCAAAAATCGACTTGTTCTGAAGCCTAAATCGACCGATCTTCTTTTGGTAAGTCGATTTCTTGCCTTTTGTTCCTTGAAAACGTCCTTAGGCACATTTGTATTGCCTTTTTCCATCAATTCCTCAAGATTATACCTAGTTCCTGCGATCCATGGCACAAACAAACCGAGAGCGCATCGAGAAAAACAAAAAAAACAAAGCAAAAACAAAACAAACAAACTAACTATCCTAAGAAAAAGAAAAGGGAAAAAAAATGCATTACCTTGGGTTGCCTCCCAAGAAGCGCTTGGTTTAACGTCGCTAGCTGGACCTATCTCCATAGATGACTCAATGTACCTTGAACATCTTGGATTTCTCATCAAACTCATCATATAATTCCACAAAAAAGGTTCCGGTTCCTAATTTCACCGGTAAGTGGTAATATCTCCCACGTACAAGCTTGTACGGTTTGATTCTCACCGGAATCCTTCTAGCTTTCCTATGCTTTAATGGGACATAATTCAGCCTTGTGTCCCATCCTTTCCTAGATCGAGAAATCAGTTTCTCGACAATCCTCCTAACTTCCCCATCTCCAGCTTGGGGATGATGTATGATCTTCGTCATGTCAATGACCCCATACTTGAATAACAAATACTTATTGGCATTAGTGTTGAAGTGATTGCCAAATTTACTCCTTGTAGTCCAAGGAGCATCTTCTTCCAGCAATTTCAATGGAGGCTTCATCTTCACCTTAGGAGGTTCTTTTGGAAGAGACCTCCAACTCTCCGGTGCATTCCTGAAAAAATCAGAAATTTTAATAGGACTTCCAAATGAAGTAAGAGAATGTACCTTGTAAAGTTCTTCAAGGCTTGGGACAAGTTTCATGTTGGGATGATGATCCACATATGAAATATGTCCCAACTTAGCTGGATCCTCTTCAACCTTGGCCACAATTTCAGTAATTTGGCTAAGGTTCTCCACTTCTTCCTCTTCTTCAATGAGGACTTCAAGAGGGGTTTCAAGCTCAATAGGAGGAAGGTTTAAAACTTGGAATTCTTCCTCGCAGGATAAATGATTTTCCAAGGATTTTTGAGCTTCAGAAATAGCCTTCATTTTGTCTTCCATCTTGTCCAACACTTTTAACATCTTTTCCAGCATCGTCTGTGTCTCATCCTCGGAT
Source organism: Fagopyrum homotropicum (assembly GCA_033239125.1). NCBI lineage: Eukaryota > Viridiplantae > Streptophyta > Magnoliopsida > Caryophyllales > Polygonaceae > Fagopyrum > Fagopyrum homotropicum. The sequence continues at coordinate 23,116,178 of BSWB01000007.1, read as the reverse complement.
GGTTGTTGTGGAGGCTGCACTTGAGGAGGTTGCTCATAAAGGTTATGAGGGGGATTGAGCTCATCCTAATAGGCAAGCTCATCCTCAATAACTTCATCTCTTTCTCTTTCACTGTCGAACCAATGAAAGGCGTATTTCTCTTCCAAGTATTCATAATGGTCCGTCCTAGCACCTTGCCATGCAAACCATGCTGGATCAAATGCAGGTTTATAGCTACATACAGCCATTGGTGAACCTGAAAACTCAAAAACTCATACCGAAAAGATTAAAAGCAAAAACAAAAGCTCCCAAGCCAGACAACCGAAAACCGAATTTGGTCTAGACCAAATCCCCGGCAACGGCGCCAAAAACTTGTTCGCCCCGAAAGGTGTGCGTCAAAGTCTTAAATTTATATCTAGAACTCAAAAGCAAAGCGAACCCGCAGTGTACGGATCGGCTGTAGAAAGGTAAGAATTCCAGAGTCGAACTCAGGGATTTGGTGAGAATAATTCCGATTTCAATTATCTAGCGAAAGTATAAAAAAACTTTTGTGATTTAATAAAGAGAGAAATGATTCTAAGGATTCAAGTATCCGATCTAGGCTTTCGATTCAAGACACTTCTATAGATATAGGACAGAATTTATATTGCTAAGATTAAATGTTCAAAGGTAGGATTCGTACGATGAAGTTCCGAAACCTATATGACTAATCTATAGGTTCTCTCTATAAGGGTTGTTGAGGCTGCAATATAGAAAGATCTAGAGACAAGAATTATGTTCAAACTAACTATCTAAAACTCCAGGATATGACTCTCCAAAGTAAAGATTAGAAAGCACACTTAAAATCTTAATAAAGGATGTTGAGTCTCTTTATTACCCAATTCTTGCAATCTTAATCTATTAAATATAGAAACAGGTTTGAAGTGCATTCATACATTCAACTAGAGGGTAAGAAGGTTAACCAAGGTTAGGATTTAAGCAAGGATTAGTTTTGGTTTAAAGATTGATTCAATTAAAGTTCGTCAGAAGAATAAATCGCCCTGTTCATAAGAAAATCGGCCGATTTTCCTCAAGAACAGCCCGATTTTCCTGTTCGTCGCAAAACTAAATCTAAACTCTCAGGGTCCTAATGTTCAATTGAGTTCAGTCTATCATCATCTAAGCCTTAATCATCAACTATTCTCCCCAGAATCACAAGGTTTTTAGCCAACCATTTTCAAAATCGAATCAAATTAATTATTGAAGAAGATATCGCAAAGAAACCAAATCTTGAACTAAAAATTCAATAACTACCAAATCTGTAAAACAATCGTCGAATCTGTTCAATGTATCTCTCAAACAAATCAATTTCGTGTTCACAAACCACAAACAAGACAATGGAATAAGGAAATCTCACAATCAAAGATCAAGAATGACTTTCCGGCAAAAGCTCTTCAATCTCTCTCCAAGAATCGTTGATTCCTCCAAAACGTGTAAAGATTATCTCATGCGACCTCCCCTAATCTCCCTCTAGAGAATTTAACTCCAAGTCCTGGGGTTGTCACCGTCCGTCCTTCAATGTTGAAGGCTCTCGAATATATGTAGGGATAAATCTAGGGTTTAAAGGTAAAACCCTAGAAATCTGGGCTGAAAAGAAGTCGAGTGCGCTGGTATCAGAAGATACTCTGGGCCGCGTCATAAGGTATCAGAAAATACTTTGGCGCGTCAGACGGTATCAGAGAATACTTTGGGCCGCGTCCGAAGGTATCAGAAAATACTTTGGGCCGCGTCCGAAGGTATCAGAAAATACTTTGCCGCGTCAGACGGTATCAGAAGATACTTTGGCGCGTCCTAAATTCCTTTTATGTCCTTTTTGTCCCGCTTCAAGGCTTAATCCTTAAATGTGCCATCTTTGCTCCATAATTCGCCAAATTACCTACAAATGCAATAAAACTCTGTGTAGACCTCTATTCTTACAAAGTAGGTGAATATAACCATAAATGCCATGAATGTATGTCTATGCATGCAAAATAAAGGAAAAATCTATATAAATACATGTCTAAAAATAGGTCATAATTCATATCATCAAGTCCTGTGAACCTACCTCCTATGGTCAGGCTAAAAATTCTCCTTCTTGGGTTGAGGCAATGTCCAAGGAGATTGATGCTCTTGAGATTAATCACACATGGGATATTGTTCCTTTACCACCTGGAAAAACTGCAATCGGTTCCAAGTGGGTGTATAAAATCAAATATAAACCGGATGGCACCATTGAACGTCATAAGGCGCGTCTTGTTGCCAAGGGGTACAATCAGATCAAACATAAAGACTATAAGCACACTTTCAGCCGTGTTGCCAAGTTTGCTACTATTCGAGTTGTGCTTGCTCTTGCTGCTGCTCGATCTTGGCCTTTACAACAGCTAGATATTAATAATACATTCTTGCATGGCTACCTTAATTAAGAAGTATTTCTTTTGCCTCCCCAAGGCTATTCTAAAGTACCCCCTGGTCATGTATGTCGTCATAAAAAATCCCTATATGGCCTTAAGCAGGCTAGCCGTCAGGGGAACATCCAGTTGACTAAATGTTTGCTTCAGCTGCAGTTCATTCAATCTCACCAAGACTACTCTTTGTTTGTGAAGCCCTCTTCTGTTGGCATTATCATTGTACTGGTATATGTGGATGATGTTCTCATCACTGACAATTTGCCTTCTGAAGTTGAATCTCTCAAAGTTGCTCTTGATCGCGCTTTCACCATTAAGGATCTTGGCACAGCCAGATTCTTTCTTGGCATGGAAATTGATCACAATCATTCTGGCATGTTATTAAATCAACGTAAGTATATTCATGATATCTTACAGGATACTCATATGCTTTCTGCAAATGCTGTTAGTTTTCCTATGCAGCGAAATTCTCATTTATCACCAGAAATTGGTGATGTTTATGATGATCCAGAAGCTTATAGACGTCTTATTGGTCGTCTTCTTTACCTTACACTAACACATCCAGACATAGCCTACACTGTCCAGCAACTTAGTCAGTTCCTTGCTGCCCCGCGCCTCCCTCACTGGCAGGCTGCTACTCATTTGCTTCGATACCTTCGTGGTACAATGGACTATGCTCTTCATTATCCGGTTCAAACTACTATCTCGCTTACTGCTTATAGCGATGCAGATTGGGGGAGTTGCCCTTTTTCATGTCGTTCAATCACTGGTTATTGCCTATTCCTAGGCCGTTCGATAGTCTCTTGGAAGACTAAAAAGCAATGCACTGTTAGTAAGTCTTCCGCTGAGAGCGAGTATAGAGCTATGTCTATGACTACAAGTGAGGTTATATGGTTGGATTGTTTATTGCAGGACCTTCATGTAACTCTCCCTCGTCCTTTCATGTTATATTGTGACAATAAAACAGCTCAACACTTGGCTGCCAACCCTGTGTTTCATGAACGAACAAAGCACTTACGTATTGATTGTCACTTCGTACGTGATGAGGTACAAAAAGGCTTGATCTCCACTGCTCATGTGCCCTCTAATCTACAACTTGCTGATATTCTTACTAAGGCACTTGGAGCACAGCAGCACGCCTTTCTCTCTCGCAAGCTTAGTCTCGTTCTCCCGATCCAGCTTGAAGGGGGGTATACGTGATCATATATAGAAATATTATAGAATAAGGGTACATATATGTAATAAAGGGAAAGTAGTAACAAACTCCTAACAGACTATCGAACAGTGCATATATAGCAACACTATTCTGTAATTCAGCTAAGATTGAATACACTTTTATCTTCTTCTTCTATGTGTTTACAGCATCCTCTTCCTCTCAATCTTCTTTATTTACTTATAATTATGTTGATGAATCTTTAGGATTAGCCAACTTAATTGCATCTCAAGCTTTTCCATTTTCTTATGTGGAATATGAAAATGTAAGAGAATATAACACTACTTATCTTCAACCGGCTTTTAAACCAACTTCTCGTAAACAAATTTCCAAATTAATTTCTCTATCTTATGACCAAAAGAAACAAAAAATTCTTACAATTTTACAATCATTTTCGCATCAAGTTTCAATTTGTAGTGATATTTGGAGTACTTTATCGAAAAAACATTTTTACATGAGCATTACTTTACATTTTATCGATAATGTGATGTACTTGCATAAATTTGTTATTGCATTTCGCCATTTTAATGAAAGACATAGTGCCGCCAACATGGCTAATTTAATAAGAACGGTTTTACAAGAATTTAATTTACAAAATCGAGTTTTTTCATACTCATTTGATAATGTTTCCACTAACACCCGCGCCGTAAACGATTTAGTGGGGAATGCGGGTCAACTTCTAAAAACTCATTTTACTCACCAAAGATGTGCATGTCATATTTTAAATTTTTGTTCAAGATGGCCTAAAAGTTTTACATGAAATGTTTGAGCCTATAACAGACGTAATTGAACATATTTGACATTCAACCGATTTAAGAAAAAAATGGAGATCAACTTGTTTACAAAAAAATGTTCCTCCAATTGCTTTTTCAAAAGATATTGGAACTCGTTGGAACTCAACATATAAACTACTTAGTCAAGCTCTTTGTTATAAAGATGTTTTACAAGAATTTTCCTCACAATTTATTTCTTGGTCTATTTTAGATAATGAAGATATTTGACAAACTTGTTATGATATTTGTAGTGTTTTAAAAGTTTTTAGTGATTCTACTAATATGTTGAGTTATGTTTACATTTCAACTTCTTGTAGCTTTTTAGAAATAACCGTAAATGTTGCCGAGGCTTTACAAACCGGTTTAGGTTTAGATTCACTTGTAGATGCTACAACCGAAATGAAAACAAAATGGCTAAAATATTATAAAGAAATTCCACTAGTTTATCTTATTGTCGCCGTTTTCGATCCTAGACTTAAAATTGATGGTGGTACCAAATTGTTAAATGACTATTATGAATGTTTAGGTTTATCTTCTTCTGTGCATGCTAATTCTATTTCTCTTCATGTTCGTCTTGAAATTGGTAAATTGCTTCCTTTATTTGAAACAAGTGCTAGTACTTCCACCCAATCCACTCCCCCACCCTCTTCTTCTTCTTCATCTTCTATTCTTTCTAAAGTTAAACAAATTTTAGCTAAAAGAAAAAAACACCTAGAATGTGCAACAAATTATGGCCGTGCTAGTGTGGAATTTGAAGATTATCTAACATCTTGTTTTAGTTTTGAAGGTGAAAGTGATAGTTTTCAAGTTTTAGATTATTGGAAGAAGATGGCCCCGAAGTATCCAACATTGGCCAAGATTGTCCAACAAATTATGGTCGTGCCCGCATCAACGGTGCCGTGGAATAAGCTTTTAGTCAAGGAGGAAACATGCTAAGTTACAAGAGGAGACAACTGAAGCCCGACAAATTGGAGGCTCAAGTATGTGTTCAAGATTGAATAAGGGCGGAGAAGAGAAAACAACGGAATGCACCCGTTTATGACTCAAAATCGGATTCCAACTCCGATAATCCAGCCACCACTTCCGATTCCGAGGCACAAAGCTAAGGGTGTAACGAAAACAACTCGGAAGTCCGAAAAAAGGTAAGCAAAGGTAAGAGAACTACGTAGACTTTGATTCTTCTTAAACCTCAAGAGGATACGTAAGCAACCGGAAAACCGGTTCAAGTGAGGACATGAGTTATATATGAGAACTACGTAGGTTTTGATTCCTCTTAAACCCCAAGAGGATACATAGGTAACCGGAAAACCGGTTCAAGCCCTCTCTTTTCTTTTCTTTTTTCAATTCGTAATTTAATTAAGATACAAAAAAAGAGACCAAACTCGGTTTATTATAATAAATGAAATTACTAATTTTTTTTTAAAAAAAAGTATGTTCTTGTTTTCTTATTTTTAATAATTTGATTTAATTAGTAATTTTATTTACTTAGTAATTTTATTAAAAGGCTAATGGCGCTAATGTAATAAAAAAAATCCAATGTACAAAAGGCTAATGTAATTCTATTAAAATGCTAATATAATAAAAATCCAATGTACAAAATGCTAATGTAATTCATCTAACCCTAGAATACAAGTTTGCTCTCTTTTATTTTAGTTAACAATTTTATTTACTTAGTAATTCTATTAAAATGTTAAATGCTAATGTAATAAAAAAATTTCAATGTATAAAAGGATATAAATGTAAAATTTCAATCTACAAAACTTTACTAAAAATTAAAAATGTACAAAAATTTACTAATGCATAATTTTTGTTATTAATTTACTAATTTAAAATTCCAATAATCCAATCTACAAAACTTTACTAATGTAATATAAATTTAAAATGTACAATAAATAACTAATGTATAAATTTTTCAAAAATTTACTTAATAAGTAATTTTATTTATTATTTTATTTAAAAAAATGTACATAAAATAACTAATGTATATTTTATAACATACTTTATTATACTTATAATAGTTATTTATTTTTTTTAAATCATGTGCCAAACCGCAAAACTGGCGGTTTTGATTAAACCTAAACCGGTGGTTTATCATTACACGGTTTATCATTAGGTTTGGCCTTTGACCAAACCTAAACCGGCGGTTCTTAAAACCTAAACCGACGGTTTAGATTTGCGACCCATGCCTAATACAAATACATTAATATTCATAGTATATTTATGTCTAAATTCTTATAATTATTCTAAATTTTTTCTTTAACTAGCAAAGAAAGTCAGTTCAAACTCAAAACCTATACTTTTATAATTAAAAGTAAAAAAAAAAGAAAGAAGAAAATAGATGGCAGGGTCCACTTAAGGAAAAAAGAAAAGAAAATGGCATTGTGTTAAGGAAAAAAAAGAAGGTGAGAATGGATAATGGACCCTACAAAATTGCATTAAAAACTGAATTAAGCAACCACGTAAATAAAAAATTATTGGTGTAATACCCGCACTTTGTGCGGATTTTAAAAACTAATGGTTAGATTTATTTATATATATATATATATATATATATATAAATGAATGAATTGATAATTAATTATTTATCCCTTTTGATGATAAATTGGCCTAAATTTAGATAAATAAAGTGAAGGTATAACTTTGATTAATAAATATAAAAATTTAAATATTTAAACAAAAATTTTAAAAAGCACTATTTAGAATAATTTTTTTTGAAATTCGGGCAACGTCACAATAAAGGCTTCTACTTTAATAAATATAAGATTGCGGAGTTTTGAACTTGAAACCCTGAAAAACCACAAGCTCATTCGACCACTAGGCTATACATATTTTATTGTATATTTAATCAAACTCAATAATATATTAAATAAAGGCTAGAAAATCAAACAGAGGCCCCTTACAAATTCGAGTCCCTTAACAATGGCTCACCTTGCAAACTTTTAGACCGGCCCTCGATAACATTGAAATTAAAAATAATTTAGATTGTAGCAAACATATAGGCATAGGCTTCTAGGAATTCGACAATTTGTTAAATCCACCTCTTGGTGATGCTATCACGCACTCCGTACTTGGTTTGGAGAATAACCGAATTCACTGGGACAACATTTTGGTTTTCAAGGATACGGACATTATAGTTGTGCAAAATAGTTGCGATGGCTGTCTTCATTTGTATAAAAGAAACATCATTTGTCTTCATTTGTATAAAAGAAACATTTTGGTTTTCAAGGATACGGACATTATAGTTGTGCAAAATAGTTGCGATGGCTGTCTTCATTTGTATAAAAGAAACATCTTTTCCTAGGCATATCCGAGGACCTGAGTTGAAAGTGAAGAACTTATGAGATGGTTCATGTTTGAGTTCTCCATTCTCTGCAATCCATCTCTCGGGCTTGAATTCAGCACAATCATTCCCCCAAATAGTTTTCATCCTCGCCATGGAATAAAGGGGGATGATGACCATTGTTGAGTTGGGATTCACTTCATGGCCACTAGGAAGTATATCGCGTTCAAGTGGCGCTCGGGTTTGGAAGGGAACCGGAGGATACAACCTTAGGGTTTCGCAAATCGTAGCATGTAGGTAGACAAATTTTGATATCTCCTTGTGGGTAAATACATGTGTCTTCTCTTTGTTATCCTTTGATATAGTTCGAGCAATTTCAATCTTGATCTTGGCCTCAATGGATGGATCTTTTGATATCATCCAGAAAAACCACGTCATGGCCGTAGAAGTGGTGTCTTTTCCGGCTAGAAAGAGGGCGAGGAGGTTGCCCTTGAGGACTTGATCATCGTCTCCTGAGCAGTAATGTTCATCCTCCGTCAAATATGTTGTTAATATATCGTTGAACTTGTCATCTCCTGAACCTACTAAGTTGAATTTTTCATGTTTATTTGACACAATTTTCGTCGAGAATTCATTCAAGAAAATTTTCGCTTTCTTAAGGACCTTCTCTTGTCCAATATTTAACAACCTTTGAAATTTCCAAACTGGTGCCGGAAGGAAATGACGCATCCATACGCTTTGCATCGCATTATTCATAACCTAACAAACATTGGAGCATTATCACCATACATTATACGCAACATAGAAAGTAAATTTTAACTACTAACAATAAATAGTTTTAACAAATTAAAAAACAGTAGAACACTATAACTATACTTTATATATTGACTTGTTTTAATTCCTGTTGAGAGAATCTTAAATTAGAAATTTATTTTTTCAAATATAATTTAGATATGATATTATGAATACATTTTCAAATATAATAAATACACTTTATTGATGATAATTACTAGGTAAAAACATAAATATATAAAATAAAGTAATATGTTATAAAATTTTGAAACACATAACCATCCCACAATAATACTAAACATAGGCAGCCGATCAGACTTCCCCAATCTATTTAGTTAGAGCATGTGCAACAGATACTCTATTTTAGAGAATGTTGAGCTTTTGAGGAATTTTGAGCTTTTTTTTTTGTCCAACAAATTTCATATCTCAAACTCTAAAATAGGTGATTTGGGAAAAATATGTCTTCCTTTCTTTATATTAGAAGGTTCTCCAAATTCATCCCATGAACAAATTTTGACGGTTTTTATAAATAAATAAATAAATAAATAAATACATTACTCCCTATTATGGAGAATCTATTGGATTTTAGACAAAAATAATTTAGAAAAAATTTAAAACCAATTTTCATTTTAAAGTTTTTTTTGAATAATCTGTTGCACATTCCCTTAGTCCGTTAAAAAAAATCTAACTAAATAATAACTAACTAAATAGTAATTGCGATGCAATAATAACACGATAACTAAAAAACAATATTATAATATGCGAGAAAAACTTAAAACAAGTAATAATGATTACATATCATGTTATATTTGTGGCTAGCATCTTATAATACATTATTCTTATTACATATGTAATAGTTTATTTGATATTTAATATTTTAAAATATAATCTTCTTGATATATATTTAGAAAAACAACATTACAAAATAAATCACAAAATTGTATATCATTAAAATAGCTCCAACATTGTTTCAAAATGTTTTATATAAATATATATTGATTTAGATATGTTATAATTAAGGCTATATGTACAAAACCAATCCCTTTTTTTTTTTTTTTACTTCATTGCACATATATATGATTAGGGTAACATTTCCTCCAATGCAACATTTTATTATAGGTGAATTTTCTTAAGTAACCTATTTAAATTATAAAATTAAAAAAATAACCGCCAATTTTTCATATATTTGTTCATATATTGGTTGCAACCATGTAATTAGAAAAAAATTATTTATATTTTCCATTCTTTTAGATTATCCACAAGTGCATGTTGTCGGTCAACACTGGTTGACAATACATCTTATATTTGTTGACAATCCATTACTCCATTTTATTTTTGATAGTTCATTTTATATTTATACCATAATTGTACATTTATACTTTTTGATAGTATATTTTACTGTGTAAATTTTACATTTGGATTCTCAACATTTTTATTATCGCTTATTTCTTTATCTATATTGATTCAATAGGCAACATTTTTGATTAATAAAGAAAGAATGTTGGATAAATTTGTATACCTTTGTGAATGGAACTTCATCCCATTGGAGGGAAAGAGTCATAGGATCATTTCCAGCAATCCATGTATGAGTCAAATCATATGTATACCTTGAGAACAAATCTTCCAAGTTAACCACTCCACAATCACCATTGCCTAGATGCCCTCCTGCTGCAATATGATCAAGAACAACCACAATCCCATTCTCAACCTTCTCAAATGCAAGTCCAGTTGAAGACTCAATGAACCTCTTGTGGTTGAAGAAAGACCTATGGATCTTCCTGTGTGCCAACCATTCCTCATCATCCAAGTTAAAAATCCCATCTCCAAACACATCGAAGATCTCCCTTGACTTGGGTCCCCTAGGAAAGTTGGAGAATCTCGAGCTCGACATGTATTGGACATTGGCAGGGTCAATGGTGACTAGTAGGTTAAGGTTCATGAACCACGGACCCTTGATGGGGACCGTGGATTGGCCAGACTCATTCATCACTACGCTGCGCGCCCCAATCCATGATGTTGCTGAAATTGGTTACTAGGGCTGGTAGCATCCCAACTATCGGCCAGTTTCGAGGGAGGCCATTCTTGTTGCTAAAGGGAGAGAAAGGGAGGGTGAAGATGAGGATTAGGGAAACAAGAAAGAATACAACGTAGAAAAATGGAAGGAGGATTGCCATGGCTATATTGTTATAGAAGTTGAGTTGTGTATAGAGTCTTCTTATAAAGGAACATATATGGCTAGACTCGACTGTTGGATTGTTGGAAAGAGATGAATGTGGTTCACACCAATAATTCACATATTTTATGAGATAAATTTAAATTAAACTACAAATTTAATTAATAAAATATAATATGGTAAATGTTATAATGGGAGTGGTTAGGGTGCGGAGATGAGTTAGGGTATGGTGTTACCGGGTATTCTAGGGGCAGCGTGGTAACATGCTTGTATTTTTATGGAAAAGCTGTAACAGTTATTATCTCAGTTTATAGTTTTAGTTCATTTCGTTCAAAAGTAGACATTATTAGTCTTGATATATTCTGTAATTGGTTCACGTATTATTTTGTCAATTTGGCAGTAATCTTTTTATACACTTTGTTACTTGCATGGGTCTGACTAATAAACACAATGTTTGAACTAACAATATACAATATTAGGGCCCATTTGGTTTCAACTCCGGAAACGGAAACGGAATGGAATTGAATTTAGTCCATATGTATATCTTTATTCATGAAATTTTATGGAATCATTCCTTGTGGTTTAATGCAAAATGCACTTGTTCCCCACATTTTGTTACCCTATAGGGTATCAAAAGTAATCAAACTCTACTCCAATTACTTAAAACTACAATGAATGATTCCAAAAATTTTCATGAACAAGGGTATACGTATGGACTAGATTCATTTTCATTCCGTTTTCGATTCCGAAGTTAAATCCAAACGGGCACTTAAACTAATGATACCCAAATTAAGAACTAATATTATAAAAGCACATATTTTTATAATTATGGTTATTAGAATACTTTTATTATAGTATTGTTAGTTCAAGATATTTATACCATTAGTTCAAATCGAGTATTATATTAGTTTACAATTTTTTATGTTATTAGTACATGTAATATCTTGAACTTATGAAAATAATTTTTAAAAATTGATAAACTATTAGTACAATATAACTGTCAAAACAAAAAATTTCAACGAAAAATGACCTTTAGAAAAGAAAAGAAGGAAAAAAAACTAGAAAAGAAAAAGTTCAAAAACTTTATACTATAGTTCAAAATATATATTAAGCATTAGTATAATATAATTTGAACAAAATGTACAAATATTTTAAACGAAAAAATCTTCGTCGGGAAAAAAAATAGATAAATAAAATTGATTTGATAGTGTTCTTTTAGTTCACACATTTTATAGTATTAGTTCGAACTTACAAAAACTGAACTAACAAAAAAATGGAAATTCGTAACCATTAGTACATTTGAACTAACTCAACAAAAAATTGAAGCCTTTGTCTATAGACATGGAAAATGTTTCATAACTCTATACCTGAAATATTAATCCGCACATGAACCAATTTCTATAAACAATCCTATTACTAGAATTTTAAAATTAAATTGCGTAGAAATTAAATCATTTAGATTCAAAAGAAAACGGATGTGGAGGCTGAAATTCTGACACAAATATTATAAAAAGACTACAACGACTACAACAACCATAACATAGTCTTTGTCTACAGACATGGAACCTTATCCCATTCTTTTCTTTGGCAGACGACGTGATCATGTTTGTCAATGTAACAACAATATTCTTTAGGAGACCCCGCGACCGCGCCCAGCCATGTCCGCAGTCGCGCCACCGCAGGTGCGACTATGGTTGGGTCGCGATCGTGACATAGCAAAGGAAACAACCGTCTTTTTAGCCGACTTCCTCTTCTATTGCTTCCTTCCTAAACTTTCTATTTCTCCTACGCCTTAAGGGTTTTTGGAAACCCATTTCTGATCTTCTCTTCTCTCTCCTCTCACGTTCATCTTTTCCTTTTTTCTTCTTCTTCTTCTCTCTCTCTCTTTTTGTCGTTGAATCTTCTTCCAAGTAGATAATGATGATGTTGATGGTTGTTGTGGATAGTAGGTAATAGTTGCAGCTTGAGTTCCTTTTTCTGCATAATTTGAGAAGAGTGGTAAGATATATCTTCCCTTCCTTCTCCTTTTCCCTCTTCTTCCCTTTCTTCTCCTTTTTTGTTTTGGTTCAACAAGAATGATCTTGTTGCTATCGTATTCTATGGTTTATGGATGTGCGTTTGGTAGTCCAAGGTTGTCCCTTAGAGGTTTCAGGAGAAGATCGATTGATTGAGTGAAGAATATGTCGAAAGCAAAGAGGAGTTGTGCTTTGTTGGAAAACCGCACCCATGACTTGCCCTTGGCCACCCCTATGCCTTTGACGTTGTCGTCGCCCTCGCGCATGTGACAGTCGCAATCGCGGCGTTCTGAGGAGTGTTATCGCGCCCGCGCCTTTCCTTGGCCGCGCCCACGTCTTACCTCAGAACATACCAAGCCCTTTGGTAAGTTATTCTTTCCTTTTGCTCGTGTGGCTTCATGGTAGGAGCATGCTAGGTTAGAAACGAGTTAGAGGATGATGTTATATTGTGATGGATTGCCATGAGAGGCTTTGGGGTTTTGATGCGATTATTGAGGTTGGTTATGATGTATATGATCCTTGAAGATCTTTTGAGACTAGGAGTAAAACCTTCTAGTATGATGGAGAATGATTGATATGTGTGCCTTAATTTATTAGGTGTGGAGTGTATTCCTGCGGGAATCTAAGAGTTGTTCAATAGCTGAGGTTATCCGCATACAAGTAAGTCCTTGGGACTTACTTAGTTGCGTTCCTTTATTGGATGATTACATGAGCGGTGATTGTTATTTTCCTAATAGCATGTTATAGATTGTTTATTACCGACGTATGATTGGTCCACTATTATCGGGCGGTGATAGCTTGCTCAGTATTCCTGAGGGAGTCTGAGGGGTTCTCTAGGACTTGGACAATCCTGGTATACGGCGAGGGTACCAAACCACTCCATATGGTATACGGTGGATGCTCCTGACCACTCCAGATGGCAAGAGAAACAGAGGCGAGAGTCGTAGACTTCTCGTGTCATACTTATAAATGGATTATGAGTATATGACCTTATAAAAGATAATAAATGGGAAATGTTTGATGGCATGCTTTGTGTTTAATGTACTTCTTGATGTGTGATTGTGCTTATGTATTACTCTTATATATGAATAGTCAGCTAACGGTTTATGCCGTGTTATAGATATTTTGCAAGATAGGAAGGCTGTAGAGTGATCTGGTGGGAGTGATAAGCCGAGGGTTTCTATAAATGTAGATGGGTTATGGGGTTTGTATTTATACATGGTTATATAGTTTTGGTACTCGGTTTTGCATTTTGTAGGTATTTTGGTTATGAACTTTTAGTTTTATCGATGTTGATTTTATATTTATTTGTGTCTTGTTGCAAGATCCGGAGAATTTGTTGTCAGGCTAGGGTAAGGACCCATTGTGAGGTCCTAGCCCGTAACATTCCGTGTCCTATGGATTTGGGGTGTTAGAAACATGGTATCAGAGCCATAGGTTGACTACAATGACACTCGCAATCTTCTAGAAAGCCCGAATAGACAAATAAACAGAATCCGAAAGGGGTTTGACTTTTCAAAAGGAATTTCATTTTAAACTTTGTACACAGTCGATCTAGGATAGAATGTACGGGAAACCATCACTCCTTCCGCAGATCTCGGCAGCATAGTTTGTATGTTGGATTGTAGTTATTATTTTGGGTTTGATTATTATATATAGTTTTAGCTTGGCCTTATACGTTAGTTATGCTTACACCGCAGATGGCTCGTACTAGAGCAACATCTGCTGTAGGATGGGGTAGAGGTATACAATGTCTTCCTCATGTAGTCCTAGGTCGTGCACGGGCTGGTTGACCTCTAGTAGTGAGAGGTCAGGGTCGAGTCCCCATTGTTGATCCGCTAGAGGCGGAAGTTAGAGCTGACGAGGTCGCATAGAGTGTAGTTCCCGAGGTTGGGAATGGGATGATAGCTGGGCCGAGAGCGTAAGTGGTACAACCAGATGTGACAGATTGTGTCTCGATGGGGGACTTGAGTTCCGAGAGTATATTGTTCGCCCCTAAAGGTGTGTGCAAATAAGTTTTAAATTTATAAAACTAGAATCAAGAAAGCGAACCCGCAGTGTACGGATCGACGTAGTTAAGCAAGAATTCCAGAGTATCGAACACAGGGATTTGGGTGGGAACAAATTCAATTGCAGATTATCAAGCGAGTAAATATGAGAGTTTTTGCAAATATTGGGAAAACAACAATCCTAAAGATCCAAGTATCCAGCTGTGGCAATCGACTCAAGATATTCTTAATGATATAAAGACAGAGTTGAGATATGCAAAGGTATGCTAATGTAAGGTAATCGTACGGTGAAATTCCAAAAACCTTATATGACTCACCTACAAGACACTCTCTATACAGGTTGTTGAGGCTTCAATATAGAAAGGTTCTAAAGGCAAGAATTAATGTCAAATACCCAAACTTGTAATCCAAGGATCAAGACTAACTTAACCGATTACGGTTGTGACACTCATAATCGAGGTAGAGGTTGTTGAGGCTTCACTACCACCTAGAAAAGGCAAGCCTAGACTAAGTTAAAGCAAATCTTTAACTTTGGATTAAAGTAAAAGCAGGTTCGTAAACTTAAGGGAAATTACGGGCAGATCTTGAGACTCCACGGCCGTGGAACTCAAGATCAAACCGTGATTTAGGGTTCGTCGACAATTCTCTCTAACTCTCAGGGTCTAATCTGTTTACGATCGATCTATCATCATCTAAGCCACAACTATCAACCCTTCACCTTAGAATTGTTAAGGGTTTTTAGCCAATAATAGTCATATTGATATCAAATTCAAAGATTAAAAGATTGAAAGATGAAAACCTCCGAAAACTTTTAATAAACTTCAAACCAATCTCAAAGTCACAATCAAGAACGAATACCGTCAATAGATTCAGAATAAGCCAAACAAACACAATCCTAGGAAAGAAGGAAGAACGGGATGTCAATCCGTCTTCTAAATCAAACCTAAACAAGAAGAGAAATCTTCTTGCAACAATCTTCCAAAAACTTCGATCTTCCGCCAATCCGGAAATCTCAACAGCAATCTCCACCAAAAGTGCGAGATTAGGGCAAATCCCAACGCAAACTTCGATCTCCAATGAGATGTCAGTGCTTCCAAACGAGGGTTATGCCGCTAAGCAAAGGCGTAAGCCAAGGTCTAAAGCGAGGTCGCAAAGTGCGTCTAAGCGGGGATGACGGAATCTTGCTTCGTCCGTCTTTTTATAGGGCAAGATAAAATATCGGCCCGACCCAATCTTCAAAAGATCGTGGCTTCAAAATGTGGCGAAAAAGATCGCCAAGATCACGGTCGTGGAAGGTTCCACGACCATAATTTAGAGCGTGGAAAGTGTCACGGTTTGAACCATGGATTCCACGACCGTAATAGTTACTGGAATGCATCACGCCTCTCTTTGCAAGGTTCCACGGCCGTGGAACTAAACGTGGTTTGTAGTACGGCCGTATTTTAGAGTGTGGTTTAGGGCAAGAACGTGATTCTTCCCTAGCCTCGTGCATTCCTCAAGTTGAACTCCAATTTGCTCCTAAGAATGCCCTTAATCCATGGACATACTCAATCAACTCTTCTTTGCTCGATTCCGTTCGGAAATGACTCTCAATCACCTATAATCAACATAAAGCTAGTGTAGACATCCATATCGACAATATAGGCAAACTAGCTCACAAATGCAGCAATGCTAAATCAAAGACTATCAATATGAATCAAATACTCTTAGAAAACGTGCCTAAAATATCACAATATTTCATGCTAACAAATAACCCCATACTTAACACTTGCTTGTCCCTAAGCAAGGTCTTTCAAAAAGCTTTAAACAAGAGTTAGGATGAAATATGTGTACCTTTGCAAAGCAATACTTCTTTTGGAGGAATGTGCCTTCCAAAGAATAGATCATTCTCAAACCTTGCTTCAATTGTTTATAAGACTTTCATACACTTATCCAAAGAGTAAAAAGCAAAGAAAACTCATGAATCAATTAAACTTCTAAACAAGCATCATAACCTTCAAACATTATCAAAATCAATCATAAGAAACTTCAATTTAGATCACCAAGTCATATAACACTCTTTTGATCTTAAGGACTTTCAAAGAAAAGGTCTAGAATGTGGAAGGGGAAGGAAACTTTAAGGAATGTGGTGCATAAATCCAGGAAAGTGGACAACTACCCTTCTTCTTCTTTTGCGGTTTCCGCAACACTTCAACTTAGAGCTTCGCTCTTCTTCCTTTCATTTTTCGACTTTACTTTTGGAGTTATGGATAGAGGTGCACAAAAACCGAAGCCTAGGAGATTGGCGTTTCTCAATTTTTATGAGATGCCTCAAACCCTTAGCGCACATACCATAATCCGCTAGGAATATCGCTCAGTCCGACTTTGGCAAGACACAAACACCCGGCTATGTGAATGGTGCCGAGTTACTCATCATCATGATTGACTTCCCCAAACCTAGAATTCCTTTTCTATTCTTTTGATTGCAAATAATTGCTCTCATGGCCCTCCCACATCAAACATGCCTTTTTCATTTACTTCTCCAAATTCCCGGATAGGTAAAGGAGGTTAATATTTCAATGAGGAGCTAAAATGATCAAAGAAAGGAGAAAGAAAAATCGAATTGCCTTAATCATCTCAACAAGAAGTATAGGAACTTATAGTGTGATTTCAACTTCAATTTCTCAACATGATTTAGGTAACATTCATCACATTATGAAACTTTCAAAAGAGGTAAAATTCATTCATTCAAATTCTTTTCAATTCACTATTCTTTTAAGCATGCAATTGTCATCAAACTCAATTCACAAGTAGTGATTATCATAGAAATCATCTCAATTCATTAGAAGCACAAAATTTTCAAAATTTTTCAATTTTTATGGGTTTTTCAAGTTCTTTTTCATGCAATGCGATAATGAAACGTGCAACAATATAATGAACATGCAAATAGTCTCGAATAGAAGCAAGCATAGTGAGTAAGAGTTATTACAAACTTTTAGTACATCCCACCCCATACTTAGGACGAACATTGTCCCTAATGTTCAAAAGAAAGAAAGAAAAGAAGAAAAGAAAAAGAAACTCACAAGGTGGTGGCGGAATGTCTAAAACGAACGGTCGATCATCAGATCCTCATCACTGCGGCGCTGGTGGAGGTGGGAATGGAGAGAAGCTAGGATCATAGAACCGCCCAAACTGCTGGCGGTAGACATCCCTCATCATGTGGTCGAGGTCGTCTAGGCGTCCGTCTCTAGCATCGGCTCGAATCTCCAATGCTCCTACTCTTTCTGAAAGTCCGGTAGCCCAATCCGGCATCTGCTCGTACCATCCCGGAGCCTGACTGTACCATGCTGGAGTGTCAGATGGTGCTGGTGGTGGTGCTGGTGCTGTTGTCTGCTCTGTAGACCAAGGAGGGGGAACGCCATACCATGTAGGAGGTGTGGTCATCCACGTAGGCCTCTCACTCACGCTAGCGCGGCGAGAAGACGAGCCTGAAGCTCTAGCTGGACGTGGAGAATGTCTAGGTGCATCGGGGGCCGCCTCCGGCTGATTCGGAAACGTGCCAAACTCCTCCTCAGCTCCTCCTCCACTCTCAAACTGATCTCCCATCTCCTCCTCAACAACTGGCGGTGGGACATATGGGGGAGCTGCTATCCTGTTCGCATGCATGGCAGCGAACGTCTCCTTCCAATTATGGCGTCCCACCATAATGGAGTACTCCGGTAGCCACTCTATACCCCTACCCGTCCTGCTCTCCCATGGCATGCCCGCATAAGGCGGACCTCTATGTGTGGGGAAAATGAGACCCCTAGTCATAAAAGCATGTAGCCCTAAAGGTACGGCCGGTATACAGGTGCAAGCAGAAAAATCAACACCAAAGCTCCTAGCAATGTGGGTAACTATTCCACCATATCCTATGTTGCCCTTCTTCTTATTCTTGAGCTTGCTCATAGTAGCAGCCAAGAGAGTAGCACAATCAGCACGGCGTCCATACAACATGGAGTAGAGTAAAAAGAGCTCATCCGTCTTGATCTTTTGGGGCATCTCCGTCCTAGGGAAGAGACACTCCGAAAGAACACGATGAGCAATCTTCAAGGCTAGGTGGTACATCAACCTAGCCTGGTGTCAGCGGGCTGCCAGCGGTCCTTGCTAGCGTAAATCATTGCCACCTCCTCCCAAAAATCCTTGGCGTAAACGCCACTAGGAAAGCGACCGTTAAAGGTCTCCTGAAACCCGAAAATGGTCCCAAACTCACGGATGCTCAAATGGTAGTCTCTTTCCATGAGACGGAAAGAGACGGTCTTGTCTACATGGCTGTGCTCAAAAGATGTCACAACCTCCCGTGTAATCTCCTCATAAGCGTCTTCTCGGATAGCCGAGAAGACAATAAGTCCGGCTCTAGCCAAGAGCCAAGTAAGATCATCAACAATGTTGAGAGGAGCTAGATCCTCCAACAACAAGTATCAAGGGCCAATCATTGGCCTCTCCTTGATCCTCTCGAGTGCATCGAGATGATCGTCGTGTATGGTCGGGATTCTAGGGTGAGGAGGTGAGGATGGAGGTGAAGGTGAGGATGGAGGTGAAGGGGAAGAGGGTGGTGGTGCCCTAGAGGATGAGGAGGAGGAGGGATTACCCTTCCTTTTCTTATTCTGATCATTCTTCTTCTCTTTGATCCTCCCCGAAACTCTCCTTACAAAGTCCATTCTGTCAAAAATTACGGGCTGTTCTATGGAAACCACGGCCGTAATTCCCCCAGAGACCGTGATTCGTCTCAGAAAATCACAAATCTCAGCAAATCAGCAATCAATCTCCACAACAGGCAGTCCTAATCTAATTTCTTCCAATCTCAATCAGTTCTTCCTAAAAATCTCTAACAAAGACGAACCAAATCGGCAAGAATCAAGAAGAGAGAAAAAACCTATTTTTCGGATTGAAAAATCCGAATTGCACGTTCATTGGTGAATTTCCGTTCGATTCGTTGCTTGGATCTTGTTTGTGGTTGAATTTGCTTCAGTTTATGAGGAAGAATCGTTAAAAACGATTAAGAAACGAGGATTTGAGAGAGGGTCGTAGATTTCGGCAATTAGGGCGTGGAAGAGGGATTTTGGGGTGATTTTTGTGAAGAATGTGGTTTATATAGTCACAGGCAAAATTTTTGAAAATTACGGTCTGTCGGGGTGTTCCACGGCCGTGGAAGTGTACGGAGCCGTGGTTTTGGTGATTTTTCAAAAGCTTTTGGAAATTACGGGTACTGTAGCTGTCACGACCGTGGTTTAGGCCGTGGAATCTTCTATAAAGCTCCAAAGTCCAAATTTCGTCACTTTTCTTCGATATTATCCTTCCCTTTCCCTTTTCCATCGTTCCTACATCCAAAAACACGAACATACCGGAAGGAATCGAAGGCAAAAACAAAGCAAAAAAAACGTTTAAACTAAGCTAATCTATGAATCGAGAACAAAAACAAAAATGCAATACCTTGGGTTGCCTCCCAAGAAGCGCTTTGTTTAAGGTCCGTAGCTAGACCAATCTCGCACTTATTCGAGTGCGGTAGGCGCGAACTCCTCAGCTTGGAGTTCCGGCGTATACTTCTTGATTCGTTGGCCGTTCACCTTAAAAGTTCCGCTCGCTTCACCCCATACTTCAACTGCACCATGGGGGAAAATACGCTTAATTAGAAAAGGTCCGGTCCAACGAGATTTAAGCTTACCTGGAAAGAGACGAAGCCTTGAATTGAAGAGGAGAACTTGATCTCCTTCTTTGAAGTCCTTAGGAATGATATGCTTATCATGCCAACGCTTTGCTCTCTCCTTATAGATCTTAGCGTTTTCATAAGCATTCAAGCGGAGTTCATCCAGCTCATTGATGTCTAGGAGACGCTTCTCTCCCGCTTCCTTCATGCTGAAGTTCAACCACTTGATAGCCCAAAACGCTTTGTGCTCCAACTCTACCGGCAAGTGACAAGACTTCCCATACACAAGGTTGTATGGTGTGGTTCCTATGGGAGTCTTGTATGCAGTCCGGTATGCCCATAATGTATCGTCAAGCTTCAAGGACCAATCCTTCCTAGTCCTTGAAACCGTCTTCTCTAAGATTCCTTTGATCTCCCTATTTGAGATCTCAACTTGTCCACTCGTTTGTGGATGGTAAGGGGTAGCGATCTTGTGAGTAACCCCATACTTAGCTAGAAGAGCTTCAAAGCGCCGGGCAATGAAGTGAGAACCTCCATCACTAATGATCGTCCTTGGCGTCCCAAATCGCGGGAAAATGGTCTTGTTGAAGAACTTAACCACCACCATGGCATCATTGGTGGGAGAGGCAATTGCTTCCACCCATCTAGAAACATAATCCACCGCCAATAGTATGTATTGGTTTCCACAAGAGGATGGGAATGGTCCCATGAAATCGACATCCCAAACGTCGAAAATCTCCACCTCTTGGATGTTGTTGAGGGGCATCTCATTCCTCCTAGAGATATTGCCTGTTCTTTGACAAGCATCGCAGCAAGAAACAAAGGATTACATATCTCTAAACAAAGTAGGCCAAAAGAATCCAGATTGCAATACCTTTGCGCTAGTCTTGTTCGAACTAGCGTGTCCTCCACAAGGTAGTGAATGACAATGACGGATGACACTTTGCATCTCATCTTCCGGCACACATCGCCGAATGATGCCATCCGGACCTCTCTTGAAGAGGAGAGGCTCGTTCCAATAGTATTCCCGGACGTAATAAAGAACTTCTTCCTTTGTGCGTAGGATAGTCCGGGTGGTATCTCCTGACAAACCAAATAGTTAGCAAAATCAGCAAACCATGGTTCGTTACCTTTGGAGATCACATCGATGCACTCCTCAATAAGGTGTAGGTGTTCGTCCGGGAAGGAGTCGTCGATGGGTAAATGGTCGTCCTCTAGATGTGTTAGGCGACTCAAATGATCCGCAACAGAATTTTCTGAACCTTTCTTGTCGCGGATCTCAAGATCGAATTCTTGTAGGAGAAGAATCCATCTAATTAGCCTTGGCTTCGCATCTTTCTTCGCAAGGAGGTACCGGATCGCAGCATGATCCGTGTAGACAATCACCTTTGCACCTACAAGATAAGAGCAAAACTTGTCAATAGCATGGACAATGGCTAAAAACTCTTTTTCGGTAGTGGCGTAGTTGAGCTGCGCTTCATCTAGCGTCTTGCTAGCATAGTATATGGCATGGGTTGCCCCTTCCTTTCGTTGTCCAAGAACAGCTCCATTAGCTACGTCACTAGCATCGCACATAATCTCAAAGGGAAGAGTCCAATCCGGGGGTTGGATAATAGGTGCTGAAATTAGAGCTTGCCGAATGGTGTTAAACGCATCCAAACATTCCTGCGAAAACTCAAAAACCGCATCCTTCATCAATAGATTAGTGAGAGGTTTTGATATCTTAGAAAAGTCCTTAATGAAACGTCTATAAAATCCAGCATGTCCTAGGAAACTTCTTATCCCTTTCACCGAAATTGGGGGAGGAAGCTTCTCTATAGTCTCTATCTTAGCCTTGTCTACTTCTATCCCTCTACTAGAGACTAAGTGGCCTAATACAATTCCTTCCTTAACCATAAATTGACACTTCTCCCAATTAAGAACTAGGTTAGTATCTTCACACCTTTGCAAAACAAGAGAAAGGTTAGAAAGGCAATCGTTAAAAGAGGAACCGTATACGGAGAAGTCGTCCATGAAGACTTCCATGATTTCCTCTACGTATTCGGAGAAGATGGCCATCATGCACCGTTGGAAGGTGGCTGGGGCGTTGCAAAGCCCGAACGGCATTCTCCTATAAGCAAACGTACCCCATGGGCACGTGAATGTGGTCTTCTCTTGATTGTCCGGGTGTATCGGAATCTGAAAGAAACCACTATAACCGTCAAGGTAGCAAAAATGTGAATGTTGTGCTAACCTTTCAAGCATTTGATCAATGAATGGCAATGGAAAATGATCCTTCCGCGTTGCATTGTTGAGCTTGCGGTAGTCTATACACATCCGCCATCCAGTCACGGTTCGGGTAGGAATGAGTTCGTTGTTCTTGTTGGTGATGACCGTCATTCCTCCCTTCTTCGGAACTACTTGAACTGGACTCACCCACTTACTATCGGAGATAGGGTAGATGATACCTGCATCAAGAAGTTTAAGAATTTCCTTCTTGACAACCTCCTTCATGGTCGGATTCAACCGCCTTTGAGGTTGTCTCGAAGTTCTAAAATCTTCCTCCATTAGTATTTTATGCATGCATAGGGAGGGTTTAATTCCTACTAAGTCCTCAATAGTATAGCCTATAGCTTTCCTATGTTTCCTAAGGACAATCATGAGCTGATTATGTTCATCTATGCTTAGATCGGAACTAACAATAACCGGAAAGGTAGAATTAGATCCTAGAAAAGCGTACCTTAGATGAGTAGGAAGTGGTTTGAGTTCCACTGCTTTCGGAGCTTCCAATGATCCTTGAGAAGCGTCCGATGTCTCCTTAGAAGTTTCTAAGTGTGATGAGTGTGTGGGAGAAGAATCAGAAGAAGTTGAAGAAGTGTCTTGATCGCTCGTTTCCACGCCCAAAATTACGGGTTCCTCATGGCCTCCACGGCCGTGGTTTAGGGCGTGGAAGGGAAATACGGTTGTCACATCTTCTCCACGACCATATAACTCCCTGGAGTGAGGCAAGGTTTTGGTTGTGAAATCCACGGCCGTGGAATACAGGGTATAACCGTGGATTCTCACGTTTTCTGCCTCATCGTGGAGTTTTTCAAACTCCACTTCACCTATCTCTTCTTGTGCTTCTAAGGCTTCAATTGCCTCATTGCACTCTTCTTCTTCCCCTACATTGGTTAGACTCATAGTGATAACCTTTTGTAAAGGATCGTTAAAGAGAATCGCACTTACCTCCTCCCTAGACAAACCTTCTTCATCTTGGATATCGAAAATATCCTCATCAAAGATTGGCTCCTTCACTAGAGTAGAAAGAACGAACTCTACTTTCTCCTCTCCTATGTCAAAAGCGAGTCTACCATTCTTGCAATTGACTATGCAGCCGGAAGTTGCAAGAAACGGTCTTCCGAGTATGATCGGGACCGGACTATCTGCAGGAATGTCAAGCACGACAAAATCAATGGGAACAAAGAATTTACCTAGCTTGACCGGGACGTCTTCTACAATACCGACGGGGCGAGTGATGGATCGATCCGCCATGTACAACGTCATCTTCACCGGTTTAGGGTCGCCTAAACCGATCTTCCTACACAATGCAAGTGGTATGATGCTCACACTTGCTCCTAAGTCACATAACGCATCGTATGTGACATCTCCCACTCCTATGGGAATGCAAAATGACCCCCGGATCCTTTAGCTTTGGGGGCATTTTCTCCTTCATGGTTTTGATGAGATCCGAAGAATCCGAACTCATCTTAACCTCTCCGAAGACTTCTAGCTTCCTCTTGTTAGAGAGGAGCTCCTTCAAGAACTTGCCATAAGCCGGCATACCTACAATAGCATCAATAAATGGTATATTAATATGCAGTTTGCTCATGAGTTCTATGAACTTACCAAATTGTTTATCTAGGCGCGCTCTCGCTCTAGATTGAGGGAATGGTAGGGGATGTTTATAAGCTGAAGGAGGAACGTAGAAATCTTCCTTCTCCTTCCCCTTCTCCTTGTCCTTCTCTACGGAGACTTCAACGAACTTAGGCTGCGGATCGGTGGTAGTCACTCCGCTCCTAGTTGTGATTGCCATAACCCTTCCCTTAGGGTTGTCCTCCGTCTTTCCTGGAAGTTTCCCTTGATTCCTAGGAACTTCCTCCGCATGGTTGAACATTTGATTTTCCAAAACTTTTTGAGCTTTGTCAACCTTAGAAATTTGATCATCAACCTTAATGATGCGGTTCTCCAACCCTTGTAGCTTTCCCAAAATCGTTTCCAACATGGGATCGGGCTTCTCCTTCCCCGAAGTGTTTCCTCCATTAGATGATTGCCCCTGGCTTTTCAAAGGAGTAGAGGAAGAGGAAGTTGGAGTTAGTGAATTAGAGTTGGAAGGATAAGAGTTACTGGAATTTTGTTGATTGGAGCGCCAATTGTTGTTGTTTGAACCCCTATTGTTGTTCCAATTGTTGTTCCGGTTGTTGTTGTTTCCATTCCAATTGTTATTCCGGTTGTTGTTCCGGTTATTGTTATCGCCGCCATTGTTGTTGCCCAAATAACCATCCTTCCCTTGTTGCTTTGGGAAGTTGGTCTTGATAGCCTCTTTCAACTCTTTGATCTCATTGTTGAGGGAGAAAATCTGATTTTGAGCTTCATGTGTGAGCTTTGCTCCTTGCTCCACACGATTTCCCTCTACTTTCCGGTGGGAATACTTCTCTATGACCCTTGCTTGCTTCTCAATGAAGTCCCAAGCGTCATCTTCTCTCATGTCCATGAATGTTCCACATGAGAGGGATTGGAGGTTGAATTGCGTTCCCGCATCTAACCCCTTGTAGTAGATCTCCAGCAAGGCAAGTTTGGATATGCCATGATGAGGGCAATCCAAGAGCAAATCCTGAAACCTTTCCCAAGATTGAAACAAACTTTCATTAGATCTCATGGAAAAAGCATTAATCTTACCTCTAAGTTCCGCCGTTTTGGATGGCGGAAAGAACTTGGTGAGGAACTCCGCGGAAAGGTCTTCCCACGTGTCTAGTTTCCCACTAGGAAGAGCTTGGTACCAAGACAACGCTTTCCCCTTCAAGGAGAAGAAGAAAGGTTTGAGCTTATAGTTGTTGGTGGTAGCGTTCTTCGGTCTCATCGTCTCCATCATACACTCAAAGTTCTGCAAGTGTTGGTGTGGATATTCAGCGCTTGTTCCGCCAAATTGGTTTTGGCGAACAAGAGTAATGACTTGAGGGTTGAAGCTAAACCCTTGCATATCATCGGCATCAAAGTTCACGCCCAAACGGCGTGGTTGTTGTGTTGGATCCATCCGCTGACCAAGAGTTCTTGGCTCTTCATCTACACGTTCGATCCTCGCATTCCTAGGTGGAACACGACGATTTGTAGCTCCTCGTGGATGGAAAGGATTCACATTGATCGTGGGATCAATCTCCTCTAGCGGTGGCATGGAAGAATCACTATCATCAGCGGATGAGTGACCTTTTCTTCTAGACCTTGATGCTTTCCTTGATGATTTCTTGCTTCCCTTATTCTTAAGGTCGGTTAGCTCTATCCTCATTTGGAAGATCATGTCTTGTAGATTGTTAACTTGAGATTGATGACGATCCATTTCATCCTGGCGGAGGGTCTCATTCCATTGGAGTTGAGCTTCCTTCTCCGTCAACTCCGCTTGAAGATCACGTTCGTGTCCTTCAGCCATCTTCTTTTCCTTGCGCTTTTGCCTTAAAGTTTTCTCTAGCTCTTGATCAAGAGGTAAGAGATCTTCGGTGTTCCTAGACCTGCGCATGCACTCAAAGTAATATCAAATAACGAGAGCAAGCTCCCAAGCTTGACAACCGGCTACCGAATTCGGCCGAAACCAATTCCCCGGCAACGGCGCCAAAAACTTGTTCGCCCCTAAAGGTGTGTGCAAATAAGCTTTAAATTTATAAAACTAGAATCAAGCAAGCGAACCCGCAGTGTACGGATCGACGTAGTTAAGCAAGAATTCCAGAGTATCGAACACAGGGATTTGGGTGGGAACAAATTCAATTGCAGATTATCAAGCGAGTAAATATGAGAATTTTTGCAAATATTGGGAAAACAACAATCCTAAAGATCCAAGTATCCAGTTGTGGCAATCGACTCAAGATATTCTTAATGATATAAAGACAGAGTTGAGATATGCAAAGGTATGCTAATGTAAGGTAATCGTACGGTGAAATTCCAAAAACCTTATATGACTCACCTACAAGACACTCTCTATACAGGTTGTTGAGGCTTCAATATAGAAAGGTTCTAAAGGCAAGAATTAATGTCAAATACCCAAACTTGTAATCCAAGGATCAAGACTAACTTAACCGATTACGGTTGTGACACTCATAATCGAGGTAGAGGTTGTTGAGGCTTCACTACCACCTAGAAAAGGCAAGCCTAGACTAAGTTAAAGCAAATCTTTAACTTTGGATTAAAGTAAAAGCAGGTTCGTAAACTTAAGGGAAATTACGGGCAGATCTTGAGACTCCACGGCCGTGGAACTCAAGATCAAACCGTGATTTAGGGTTCGTCGACAATTCTCTCTAACTCTCAGGGTCTAATCTGTTTACGATCGATCTATCATCATCTAAGCCACAACTATCAACCCTTCACCTTAGAATTGTTAAGGGTTTTTAGCCAATAATAGTCATATTGATATCAAATTCAAAGATTAAAAGATTGAAAGATGAAAACCTCCGAAAACTTTTAATAAACTTCAAACCAATCTCAAAGTCACAATCAAGAACGAATACCGTCAATAGATTCAGAATAAGCCAAACAAACACAATCCTAGGAAAGAAGGAAGAACGGGATGTCAATCCGTCTTCTAAATCAAACCTAAACAAGAAGAGAAATCTTCTTGCAACAATCTTCCAAAAACTTCGATCTTCCGCCAATCCGGAAATCTCAACAGCAATCTCCACCAAAAGTGCGAGATTAGGGCAAATCCCAACGCAAACTTCGATCTCCAATGAGATGTCAGTGCTTCCAAACGAGGGTTATGCCGCTAAGCAAAGGCGTAAGCCAAGGTCTAAAGCGAGGTCGCAAAGTGCGTCTAAGCGGGGATGACGGAATCTTGCTTCGTCCGTCTTTTTATAGGGCAAGATAAAATATCGGCCCGACCCAATCTTCAAAAGATCGTGGCTTCAAAATGTGGCGAAAAAGATCGCCAAGATCACGGTCGTGGAAGGTTCCACGACCATAATTTAGAGCGTGGAAAGTGTCACGGTTTGAACCATGGATTCCACGACCGTAATAGTTACTGGAATGCATCACGCCTCTCTTTGCAAGGTTCCACGGCCGTGGAACTAAACGTGGTTTGTAGTACGGCCGTATTTTAGAGCGTGGTTTAGGGCAAGAACGTGATTCTTCCCTAGCCTCGTGCATTCCTCAAGTTGAACTCCAATTTGCTCCTAAGAATGCCCTTAATCCATGGACATACTCAATCAACTCTTCTTTGCTCGATTCCGTTCGGAAATGACTCTCAATCACCTATAATCAACATAAAGCTAGTGTAGACATCCATATCGACAATATAGGCAAACTAGCTCACAAATGCAGCAATGCTAAATCAAAGACTATCAATATGAATCAAATACTCTTAGAAAACGTGCCTAAAATATCACAATATTTAATGCTAACATATATCCACAAGGTGGAGGTGGCAACTAGGGCACGTTGACGTGCCCCAGATCCACCGGCGCTTGTGAGATCATCTGAGGTATCACAAGGAGAGACACAAGTTCCAACTACACTGGTACGAGGAGATGAGGTTGACAGGGCTTAGGAGGAGCCGAGGGCACCGATACCGGATTGCTGGTTGAAGACTTTTCACCGGATGGGAGTACCGGATTAGAGTAGAGCATTGGATTGGGCATGTGAATACAACATTCGATTCGATCTGATGTCCCAAGTATAGGCGAGTGGAGTTGGTGCAGACTTTGTTTTGAGATCTTGTCTAATATTGGTGGAGGACCATCCGCAATCGGGTCACTAGATACGACCAGATGAGGAGCCTCACCCGGGAGCGTTACTGCTCTACCACATTGAGAAGGGAGAAGCTCCAGGATTTTGTAGATGTTGGATATGAGGATATTCTTGTATCCAAGGTGATCAGAAAGTTCCAAGAGGAGTTGACATTGTTGGGTCTAGTTGCATCTCTAGAGGACCAACACGTGTATCTATTCTCCCGCAGACTGAGGGAGGGTATCCGTGCGTATATGACGGGTTTTTGGTTTGACTCCCTAATAGAATATCAAGATCGAGCCTCAGCATACGAGAGAGATCGGTGCGGCCACAAAAGGGTTGCTTAGTCTGGGGGGTCTGAGAACAGACAAAGGAAGGGACAAACTAGTGTTAGTATTGGAGCATCAGGGTACGAGAGGAGCCAGACACAGGGACGCTCGAGTTACCAATCGTCTACACAAACATCTAAGAGGGGCCGACATTGTTTTAACTACGGAGGTTTTGGACACATACGACCAGAGTGTCCGAGGGCACCATTGACTTGCTTTACTTGTGGCAAGCCAAACCACTAAGCAACCTTTTGCCGTCAGGGCAAGGCTGCTTCACAGTAGGGTTCTTCCCATGCTCGTACAGTCGAAGGCGGGCAAAGACCGTCTCAGTATCAGACTTAAGGACCACAACAACGGGTCCCAAATCATCCGTCTACTCACGGTTCCATGCTAGGACCGAGTAGAGGCAAATGATGTGCTGGCAGCACCGTTTACACGAGAGGTGACAAGCTAGGGTTTTGGAGTTGAGGAGCCAACAACGCCAGCCACTATAGGTACCATTCAGATTAATGGTTTACTTGTTAGAGTACTTTTTGATACGGGTGCTATGAACTCATTTATTTTGACGCTTGTGTTGAGCGTTTGGCCTTAGATACAATAGAGGGTAGACCCTTATTTTAGGGTTACCAGATGGGGGTAGGGTTAGAGGTACCGGGAGATTCACGATTATCCCATCCGTTTGGGAAATTGTGATTGGTTAGTAGACTTCTTTGTCATATACTTGGTACATGAAGAAGTCATTCTAGGGATGGATTGGATGGACCGACATGGTACGGTTTTTTACATCGGTAGGAGGACCATGACGGTAACTACCGATGCAGGTCAGATAGAGATATTCTGAGGCTAGGATGATAACATGAATTATAGTCTATATTTTGGGGTTTGTTTGGACGTTTTATCTTCAATAATCTGCATGTTTGTATGTATATTATGTGATTATATTACCATTTCATCTACCTTTGCGGGAATCGAGGTCTACAACTAGTTTTGTTGTAATCGTAGGTAAAATGGCACATTTTGCATCAAAAAGGAGCAAAAGGAGCTAAGGAGTCATTGGAGCTACATTCAGGAACATAAGGAAATATCCAGGAAGCATAGCCATGGATTAGAGATTTACTTTGGACCAGATTTGAGAGATTTCACATTCAGTTGTGACTCACCTCGGTTGACTACAGAGTCACCTCGACCGAGGTGATCCAGAGGAGTCGACTCGACCGAGGCGAACACTTGGGACGCGGCGAGAATATTTTATTCTTGACTGAGATCTTTTATCTTTGGAAAGAGGATCTTATATTTTTGGGCTTGGCTCATGGAAGGAAGAAGATATGATAGATCATATATTTTACCTATTTTTATGGGAAGAGATCTTTCTAAGATATTTTATCTTTGGAGAGTAATTTTCCTATAAAAAGGGTCGGATTTCCCACAAATCCGACATCCGCTTACACCGATTCAGGCTATACCACCGATTGTGTTTTATACATCCATTATCACGCTATACTCCAGTTGGGAGATTTGAAAAACCTTTTTGAAGGTTGAAGGAAGGAAGTCCATAGCTTTTATAGCTTTTTGAAGGGTTTTTGTAAGATCATCTTAGATTCCCTTCCTTGTTGTTGTCTTGTTGGATTTCTATCCAAGGAACGCTTGTCGGTTTTATAATTGATTCAGTTATTGAGGCCTTTCTCTTAAGGTTTTCTTGTTCAATTATTCTCTTTCTTCCCATATATTTGATTAATACTTTCATGATGATGAATGGCTAATCTCTTTGTGTGATTCTAGGGTGATTGACTGAAGGTTGTGGGAAAAATAATGATAGAATAATCTTAAATCACAGTAGGACCCTGAAAGTTCGAGTCTTTATCCTTAACCCTAAGCATCTCGTTCAGTCGATGAACATCTCGGCCGGGGTGGAATTAGGCTGACCGAGGCGACTTATCTGATCCGAAACTGAGAGTTAAGTGTTGGAGTTTGCCAAATCCTATTCTTATTACACCTTTCCTGGTTCAATGCAAGCCTAGAATTAGACTTACCCGGTAATTCCTTTGTTTGTTTACCTAAGATCATAAGTGTAGGTAATAAAGGTTTATCCATTATTGGGGTTTGAGTGTGCTTTCATCCCATCTTTGTGAGTTAGCCTGAGACTTACCCGGTAAAGGTTGATTCTATTCCCTTAGATGGTGTGTTAGTTTGAGGTTATAATTCTTAATCTTAATTCCTTGAGACTTACCCGGTGATAGGAGTTACGGTTTAGGATTAGTGAGTAGTGAGACTTACCCGGTGATCTATTCCACTTTAGTAACACCTTCCCTTTGCAAAAACCTCAGCTTTGTCCGCTTTTCTTTAGATCTTGAGTTGGAACCACAACTAGATGCTTAAATCCCTAGAATTGCATATTTCTTTTATTGACATTTATCATCTTTGATTGTTTTAATTGCTTTTGTGGTTAGTAATTGCTAAAAGCTTACCTATTCCGACTTTGTTTCACTAAGTCCCTGTGATCGACCCCTGGAATTCCTTGCTTTTTACTACGATTGACCCGTACACTGCGGGTTCGCATCCTTGTTTTAAGCTTACGTCTAGGGTTATAAATTTAAAGCTAGCACACACCGCGTGGAGTGAACAAGTTTTTGGCGCCGTTGCCGGGGACTTGGTCTAGACCGAGCCGGTTACGGTTTGCTTTTGGGGCACTTGCCCCCGTGTCTACTAACCACTTTACTTGAGTGACTTTTGCAGGTTCTTTCTTAGGTTTATGCGAAGAACCTGCACTAGGAAGGAAATCGTTCCTTACGATCCCGAACCAGAAAAGACATACATACTACGCTTGACAGAAGCGAAGATGGCCAACCAAGACAATCGCGATCTTGAGGCCGAATTGAAGGAGGCGTTAGAACAACTACGCCTCAGCAGGGAAGAACTGAGACAAGAGAAAGAAGAAACTCGCACTAGGACTGAAGCGATCGAAGCAGATATGGCAGCCTTACGAGACCAATATCTACTTCGACCGAGGGAAGACCCAGTTCCCGATGCTGGACCGATGCA
This sequence comes from Fagopyrum homotropicum, assembly GCA_033239125.1. NCBI lineage: Eukaryota > Viridiplantae > Streptophyta > Magnoliopsida > Caryophyllales > Polygonaceae > Fagopyrum > Fagopyrum homotropicum. Next base: position 23,084,544 of record BSWB01000007.1, on the reverse strand, counting down.
GGTCCTAGTTGCAGACCCTCGACCGAGGCAGGTCCCAGTACCTGACGCCCCGGCCGAGGTACTTCCACCTCGGATGCCAGTCCGAGGCGCTCTTTTTGCAGGAATCCCGCAAACCCTAGGTCAAAGGATGGACCCCAATCAACAACTGAGGCGTCCATGAGTTAACCTAGGAGATCCAGCGGACCATGACTACGAACTTCGACCGCAAGTTCTTTCCATGATTCGCCAATGCCAGTTCAGAGGGCTAGAGAAGGAATCTCCGCATCAACATCTTCAAAACTATGAGATCTTGATGGAGACCTTGAGACCCTCAAGAATAGAAAACAACAACTACAAGCTAAGACCTTTTTACTTTTCTTTAAAAGATAGAGCTCTTACTTGGTATCAATCTCTTCCTCCAGGAAAAATTAGCACTTGGGAGGAGATGACTACGGAATTCTTGACTAAATTCTTTCCCCCCTCTAAGACTGCTGAAATGAGAGGGAAGATTAATGCATTCATTATGAAGGACAAGGAGAGCTTGTCCAAATCATGAGAGAGGTTTAAAGACATTCTTTTGGATTGCCCACATCATGGTATTCCAAAGATAGAGTTGTTGGAGATATACTTCAAGGGACTGGAAGGAAGCACCCAATTCAACCTCCAACTACTCTCCGCCGGTACATTTATGGACATGGCGATTGACGAAGCTTGGGACTTTATTGAGAAGCAAGCTTTGCATATGGAGAAATACACCCACCAAGGAACTGAAGGTGGAGTTAAAAGAGTCAACTTTCAAGAGACTCAACCTAACAACAATCAACTCACGTCCTTGAAGAATGACGTGAAGCAATTGAAGGAACTCTTGGTTGCTCAAACCAAGAAGGAAGAGCAAGGATCAAGGAACAACAACAATGGATACCGTAACAACAACAACGGTTCCCGGAACAACAACTACAACAACAACAATAGAGGATCCAACAACAATAATTGGAGGGCGAACAACCAAAATTCTGGTAACAATCATTCTAACTCCAATTCTAACGATTCCTCTAATCCTTTCCTCTCTTCCCCTTCTTCTTCTTCTTCTACTCCATTAAAGAGCCAGGGGCAAGGATCAAGTTCGTCTCAGCCGGAAAAGAAAGACGCAGTGCTAGAGGCTATCTTGATCAAGCTTAGTGCTATGGAGACATCCATGACTTCATTTTCGAAGGCCCAAAAGGCCTTTGAGCAACAACTTGCTAGTAGGGTGAATGAAGCGCCAAGAGATCCAGGGAAGCTTCCAACAAGGACGGAAAGCAACCCTAAGGGCCAGATTATGGCCATAACTACGAGAAGTGGACTGAAAACTGTAGATCTAGTGCCTCGGTCGGTGCCAGTACCGACGAAGACCACCTCGGTTCAGGTGCAATCGAAGAACACTTCGGCCGAGATGCCAACAGAGGTGGAGCCACAGAAAGCAGAGGGGAAAACTGAAGTTTATGTTCCACCTCCTGAATACAAACCACCACTTCCATTCCCCTAGTCAAGGGCCAGAGCACATCTAGACAAGCACTTTGGTAAGTTCCTTGACTTGATGAACAAACTACACATTAACATTCCTTTCCTTGATGCTATTCTAGGGATGCCCGCCTATGGGAAGTTCTTGAAGGAGATCCTATCAAGGAAGAGGAAACTGGAAGACTTTGGTGAAGTAAGGATGACATCTAAATCCTGGGAGCTAATTCAAATCATGAAGGAGAAGATGCCACCTAAGTTGAGAGATCCCAGCTCATTTTGCATTCCCATTCAAGTTGTGGATGTCACTTATGAAGCCTTGTGTGATCTAGGAGCCAACGTGAGTATCATTCCGCTGGAGCTATGTGTGAAGATCGGACTTGGAGAGCCCAAGCCGGTCAAGATTCGATTATACATGGCGGACCACTCCATTACCCATCCCGTGGGGATTTTGGAAGACGTTCCGGTCAAGTTAGGTAACTTCTATTTACCTATAGACTTTGTCGTACTTGACATTCCCGCAGATTATCCTGTTCCTATTATTCTCGGGAGGCCATTTCTAGCAACTTCGGGTTGCAACGTGGATTGTAAGAATGCCAAGTTGAAATTCAACATTGGTGGAGATGAAGTGGAGTTCGCACTACTTGCGGCCATGAAAGGAGAGCAGGTAGGAGATGATATCTTCAATATCTATGATGAAGAGGAATCAAGAGAATTGGTTAGCTCTATCCTTACTAACTATCCACTTGAAAGAGTTATTAGTTTCAGTTTAATGGAGGAAGGTATAGATGCTTCTTGTGATGCAGATATACAGAGCTTAAAGGCACTGGAAGAAGATCCAGGAGATGAAGATCTCCAGTTTCGGTTCCAGTTGCAGTACCTCGACCGAGGCACTTTCTGGACTGAGCGAGGCGACTGAAGAACATCTCGGTCAACGCCTCTGCGCCTCGACCGAGGTCGATGGCGAGACGATTTTAACTGAGACTTCCGAAAGTCCAGTTTCTGGATCTACTCCACTGGAAGGAGGAAGCAAGGAGTCCCCTCAGAAAGCACCCCCAGTTGTGGAGCTTAAACAACTCCCGAATCACTTGAGGTATGTCTTTCTTGGACCGGATTCCACTTATCCCGTGATTGTTAGTGCTTCCCTCTCCGAATCTGAATTGTCTAAACTAATGCATGTCCTGAGAAAGCATCAAAAGGCTTTAGGTTATACTATGGATGATCTTATTGGCATTAAGCCTTCTTTTTGTATGCATAGAATTCTAATGGAGGATGATCATAAGATTTCACGGGAACCTCAAAGACGGTTAAATCCGATCATGAAAGAGGTTGTGAAGAAGGAAATTCTTAAGTTATTGGATGCAGGTATGTTCGCCACTTAGCGTGCGTGCAAATAAGCTTTAAATTTATAAAACTAGAAATCAAGCAAGCGAACCCGCAGTGTACGGATCGATATAGTTGAGCAAGAATTCCAGAATATCGAACACAGGGATTTGAGGGGAACAAATTCGATTTTAGATTATCAAGCAGGTAAATGTAAGAGCTTTGCAAATTATTGGGAAAACAACAATCCTAAAGATCCAAGTATCCAGCTGTGGCTATCGATTCAATATATACTAATGATATAAGGACAGAGTTAAGATATGCAAAGGTATGCTAACGTAAGGTAATCGTACGGTGAAGTTCCAAAAACCTTATATGACTCACCTACAAGACACTCTCTATAAAGGTTGTTGAGGCTTCAATATAGAAAGGTTCTAAAGGTAAGAATTAATGTCAAATACCCAAACTTGTAATCCAAGGATCAAGACTAACTAAATCGATTAAGGTTGTGACACTCACAATCGAGGTAGAGGTTGTTGAGGCTTCACTACCACCTAGAAAAGACAAGCCTAAACTAAGTTAAAGCAAATCTTTAACTTTGGATCAAAGTAAAAGAAAGTTCGTAAACTTAAGGGAAATCACGGTTAGTTCTTGAGGTTCCACGGCCATGGACTCAAGAACAGGCCGTAATTTAAGGTTGTCGGCGATTCTCTCTAACTCTCAGGGTCCAATCTGTTTATGATCGATCTATCATCATCTAAGCCACAACTATCAACCCTTCACCTTAAAATTGTTAAGGGTTTTTAGCCAACAATAGTCATAATGATATCAAATTCAAGGTTTAAAAGATTGAAAGATGAAAACTTCCGAAAACTTTCAATAAACTTCAAACCAATCTCAAAGTCACAATCAATAACAAATATCGGCACTAGATTCGGAATAGAATAAACAAACACAATTCTTAGATAAGAAGGAAGAACGGGATGTCAATCCGTCTTCTAAATCAAACCTAAACAAGAAGAGGAATCTTCTTGCGAATACTCTTCCGAATCTTCGATCTTCCGTCAATCCGGAAATCTCAATCACAATTTCCACCAAAGTGCGAGATTAGGGCAACTCCAAAGATGAGCACAAATAGTCTTTTGCAAGAATCACAAAGATCTCTAAGTCGCGGCGTGGGCGAAAGTGCGTCAAGCGGAGTTGTAAGCGTAAATCTAAAGCGAGGTGACGGAATCTCTCTTCGTCCGTCCTTTTATAGTGTATGATGAAATAGCGGCCCGGCCCAATCTTTTAAAAGATCGTGGCTTAAAGTGTGGCGAAAAAGATCGCCAAGATCACGGTCGTGGAAGGTTCCACGGCCGTAATTTAGAGTGTGGGGATCAACACGGTTTGAACACATGATTCCACGACCGTAGAAGCCACTAGAATGAATCACGCTTCACTTGCTAGGGTTCCACGGCCGTGGAACTGAACGTGGAAAGTAGTACGGCCGTATTTTAGAGCCTGGTTTAGGGAAAGAACGTGATTCTTCCCTAGACTCGTGCATTCCTCAAGTTGACACTCCTTTTTCTCCTAAGAATGTCCTCAATCCATGGACATGTCAAACAATTCCATCCTTGCTCGATTCCGTTCGAAAATTGCTCTCAATCACCTATAATCAACATAACGCTTGTGTAGACATCCATATCAACAATATAGGCAAACTAGCTCACAAATGCAACAATGCTCAATCAATGACTATCAATATGAATCAAATACGCTTAGAAAACGTGCCTAAAATATCACAATATTTCATGCTAACAAATAACCCCATACTTAACACTTGCTTGTCCCTAAGCAAGGTCTTTCAAAAGCTTTAAAACAAGAGTTAGGATGAAATATGTGTACCTTCTCAAAGCAATACTTCTTTTGGTTGAATGTGCCTTCCAAACAATAGATCATTCTCAAATCTTGCTTCAATCGTTTATAAGACTTTCATACACTTAATCAAAGAGTAAAAAGTAAAGAAAGCTCACGAATCAATCAAACTTCTATACAAGCATCATAACCCTTAAACATTATCAAAATCAATCATAAGAAACTTCAATTTAGATCACCAAGTCATATAACATTCTTTTGATCTTAAGGACTTTCAAAGAAAAAGGTCTAGAATGTGGAAAGGGAAGGAAACTTTAAGGAATGTGGTGCATGAATTCGGGAAAGTGGACAACTACTCCTTCTTCTTCTCTTGCGGTTTCCGCAACAACTTCAACTTAGAGCTTCGCTCTCTTCCTTTCATTTTTCGACTTTACTTTTGGAGTTATGGACAGAGGTGCACAAAAACCGAAGCCTAGGAGATTGGCGTTTCTAAATTTTTATGAGATGCCTCAAACCCTTAGCGCACATACCATAATCCGCTAGGAATATCGCTCAATCCGACTTTGACAAGACACAAACACCCGGCTATGTGAATGGTGCCGAGTTACTCATCATCATGATTGACTTCCCCAAACCTACAATTTCTTTCTATTCTTTTGATTGCAAATAATTGCTCTCATGACCCTCCCACATCAAACATGCCTTTTTCATTCACTTCTCCAAATTCCCGGATAGGTAAAGGAGGTCAATATTTCAACGAGGAGCTAAAATGATCAAAGAAAGAAGAAAGAAAAATCGAATTGCCTTAATCATCTCAACAAGAAGTATAAGAACTTATAGTGTGATTTCAACTTCAATTTCTCAACATGATTTAAGTAACATTCATCACATTATGAAACTTGCAAAAGAGGTATAATCGACTTATTCATTTCCTTTTCAATTTACTATTCGTTTAAGCATGCAATTGTCATCAAACTCAATCCACAAGTAGCGATTATCATAGTAATCCTCTCAATTCCTTAGAAGCACAAAATTTTTCAAAATTTTTCAATTTTTATGGGTTTTTCAAGTTCTTTTTCATGCAATGCAATAATAAAACGTGCAACAATATAATGAACATGCAATGATAGTCTTGATAGAAGCAAACATAGTGAGTAAGAGTTATTACAAACTTTTAGTCACACCCTACCCCATACTTAGGACGAACATTGTCCCTAATGTTCAAATAAAAGTAAGAAAAGAAAGAAAAGAAAAAGAAACTCACAAAATGGCGGTGGAGCGGCTAAAGCAAACGGTCATGCAAATCAATCACTGCGGCGTTGGTGGAGGCGGGAATGTAGAGAAGCTAGGATCATAAAACCGCCCAAACTGCTGGCGGTAGACATCTCTCATCATGTGATCGAGGTCGTCCAAGCGTCCATCTCTAGCATCGGCTCGTATCTCCAATGCTCCTACTCTCTCCGAAAGACCAGTAGCCCAATTCGGCATCTGCTCATACCATCCCGGAGCCTAGCTGTACCATGCTGGAGCGTCGGATGGTGCTGGTGCTGGTGCTGGTGCTGGTGATGTCTCTGTAGCCCATGGAGGTGGAGCTCCATACCATGCAGGAGGTGTCTCTGCCCATGTGGGTCTCTCACTCATGCTGGCGCGGCGAGAAGACGAGCCTGAAGCTTTGGCGGGACGTGGAGAACGTCTAGGCACATCGGGGGCCGCATCCTGCTGATCCAGAAACGTGCCAAACTCCTGCTCGGCTCCTCCTCCACCCTCAAACTGATCCCTCATCTCCTCCTCCTCGACTATGGGTGGTGGTGGAACATACGGTGGAGCTGCAATCCTGTTCGCATGCATAGCAGTGAACGTCTCCTTCCAATTATGGCGTCCAGCCATAATGGAGTACTCCTGTAGCCACTCAATACCCCTACCCGTCCTGCTCTCCCAAGGCATGGCCGCATAAGGCGGACCTCTATGTGTGGGAAAGATGAGACCTCTAGTCATGAATGCATGAAGTACTAAAGGTACGGCTGGTATACGGGTACAAGCAGAAAAATCAACACCCAAACTCCTAGCAAGGTGGGTAACTATCCCACCGTATCCAATGTTGCCCTTCCTCTTGTTCTTGAGCTTGCTCATAGTAGCAGCTAAGAGGGTGGCACAGTCAGCTCGGCGCCCACACAGCATAGAATACAACAAAAATAGCTCATCCGTCTTGATCTTTTGGGGCGTCACCGTCCTAGGAAAGAGACACTCCGAAAGAACACGGTGAGCAATCTTCAAGGCTAAGTGGTACATCAACTTAGTCTTGGTGTCAGCAGGTTGCCAGCGGTCCTCGCTGGCGTAGATCATCGCTACCTCCTCCCAAAAGTCCTTGGCGTAAATGCCACTAGGAAAACGACCGTTAAAGGTCTCATGGAACCCAAAGAAGGTCCCGAACTCACGAATGGTAAAATCATAGTTTCTTTCCATAAGGCGGAAAGAAACTGTCCTATCCACATGGCTGTGCTGAAAAGACGTCACAACCTCCCTCGTAATCTCCTCATACGCGTCTTCTCGGATAACCGAGAAGACAACTAGTCCGGCTCTATCCAAGAGCCAAGTGAGGTCATCTATGATGTTAAGAGGAGCTAGATCCTCTAACAATAGGTACCTAGGTCCAATCACAGCTCTCTCTTGGATCCTCTCGAATGCATCGAGGTGATCCTCATGAATGGTCGGGACTCTAGGACTAGGAGGTGAGGGTGATGAAGGTGATGATGGAGGTGAAGGGGAAGAAGGTGGTGGTGCTCTAGAGGATGAGGAAGAAGAGGGATTACCCTTCCTCTTCTTGTTCTGGTCATTCTTTTTCTCCTTAATCCTCCCTGAAACTCTCCTCACGAAATCCATTACTGGTCAAAATTACGGGCTGTTCTTGCCTTTCCACGGCCGTGGTTCTCCCAGGAACCGTGGTTTGTCTGTTTCTTTCGCAAATCTCAACAAACAACTCTCAAACTCAACAATCAGGCAGCCCTAGTCTAATTCCTTCCAATTTCGATAAGTTCTTCCTAAAATTGCTAACAAAAACGAACCAAATCGACAAAGATCAAGAGGAGTGGAAAAACCTAGGTTTCGGATTTTAAAATCCGAATTGCGCGTCCCTTGGTGAATTGCCGCTCGATTCGTCGCTTGGATCTTGTTGGTGGTTGAATTTGCTTCGATTTGGGAAGAAGAATCGTTGAAAACGATTAAGGAACGAGGATTTGAGAGGAGGTCGTGGATTCGGCGTTGTGGTCGTGGAAGAGGGTTTTGTGGAGTGGTTTTTGTGAAGAACGTGGTTTATATAGTCACAGGCAAAATTTTGAAAATCACGGTCTATCGGGGTGTTCCACGGCCGTGGAATTGTACGGAACCGTGGTTTTGGTGATTTTTCAAAGGCTTTTGGAAATTACGGTCACTGTAGCTATCACGACCGTGGTTTAGGCTGTGGAACTCTCTGTAATGCTCCAAAGTCCAAGTTTCGTCACTTTTCTTCAACATTATCCTTCCCTTTTCCTTTTCCATCGTTCCTTGGGTTGCCTCCCAAGAAGCGCTTTGTTTAAGGTCCGTAGCTAGACCAATCTCGCACTTATTCGAGTGCGGTAGGCGCGAACTCTTCAGCTTGGAGTTCCGGCGTATACTTCTTGAGTCGTTGGCCGTTCACCTTAAAGCTTCCGCCCGCTTCACCCCATACTTCAACTGCACCATGGGGGAAAATACGCTTAATTAGAAAATGTCCGGTCCAACGAGACTTAAGCTTACCTGGAAAGAGACGAAGCCTTGAATTGAAGAGGAGAACTTGATCTCCTTCTTTGAAGTCCTTTGGAATGATATGCTTATCATGCCAACGCTTTGCTCTCTCCTTATAGATCTTGGCGTTTTCATAAGCGTTCAAGCGGAGTTCGTCCAACTCATTAAGGTCTAGGAGACGCTTCTCTCCCGCTTCCTTCATGCTGAAGTTCAACCACTTGATAGCCCAAAATGCCTTGTGCTCCAACTCTACCGGCAAGTGACAAGACTTCCCATACACAAGGTTGTATGTTGTGGTTCCTATGGGAGTCTTGTATGCAGTCCGGTATGCCCACAATGCATCGTCAAGCTTCAAAGACCAATCCTTCCTAGTCCTTGAAACCGTCTTCTCTAAGATTCCTTTGATCTCCCTATTTGAGATCTCAACTTGTCCACTTGTTTGTGGATGGTAAGGGGTAGCGATCTTGTGAGTAACCCCATACTTAGCTAGAAGAGCTTCAAAGCGCCGGGCAATGAAGTGAGAACCTCCATCACTAATGATAGTCCTTGGCGTCCCAAATCGCGGGAATATGGTCTTGTTAAAGAACTTAACCACCACCATGGCATCATTGGTGGGAGAGGCAATTGCTTCCACCCATCTAGAAACGTAATCTACCGCCAATAGTATGTATTGGTTTCCACAAGAGGATGGGAATGGTCCCATAAAATAAACTCCCCAAACATCGAAAATCTCCACCTCTTGGATGTTGTTGAGGGGCATCTCATTCCTCCTAGAGATATTGTCTGTTCTTTGACAAGCATCGCAGCGAGAAACAAAGGATTGCACATCTCTAAATAATGTAGGCCAAAAGAATCCAGATTGCAATACCTTTGCGCTAGTCTTGTTCGAACTAGCGTGTCCTCCACAAGGTAGTGAATGACAATGGCGGATGACACTTTGCATCTCATCTTCCGGCACACATCGCCGAATGATGCCATCCGGACCTCTCTTAAAGAGGAGAGGCTCGTTCCAAAAGTATTTCCGGACATCCTTGAAGAACTTCTTCCTTTGTGCGTAGGATAATCCGGGCGGTATCTCCTGACAAACCAAATAGTTAACAAAATCAGCAAACCATGGTTCGTTACCTTTGAAGATCACGTCGATGCACTCCTCTATAACGTGTAGGTGTTCGTCCGGGAAGGAGTCATCGATGGGTAAATGGTCGTCCTCTAGATGTGTTAGGCGACTCAAATGATCCGCAACAGAATTTTCTGAACCTTTCTTGTCGCGGATCTCTAGGTCAAATTCTTGTAGGAGAAGAATCCATCTAATTAGCCTTGTCTTCGCATGTTTCTTCGCAAGGAGGTACCGGATCGCAGCATGATCCGTGTAGACAATCACCTTTGCACCTGCAAGATAAGAGCGAAACTTGTCAATAGCATAGACAATGGCTAAAAACTCTTTTTCGGTAGTGGCGTAATTGAACTGCGCCTCATCTAGCGTCTTGCTAGCATAGTATATGGCATGTGTTCGCCCTTCCTTTCGTTGTCCAAGAACAACTCCTATAGCTACGTCACTAGCATCGCACATAACCTCAAAGGGAAGAGTCCAATCTGGAGGTTGGATAATAGGTGCTGAAATTAGAGCTTGCCGAATGAAGTTAAACGCATCCAAACATTCCTGCGAAAACTCAAAAACCGCATCCTTCATCAATAGATTAGTGAGAGGTTTTGATATCTTAGAAAAGTCTTTAATGAAGCGTCTATAGAATCCAGCATGTCCTAGAAAACTTCTTATCCCTTTCACCGAAGTTGGGGGAGGAAGCTTTTCTATGGTCTCTATCTTAGCCTTATCCACCTATATCCCTCTACTAGAGATTAGGTGTCCTAATACAATTCCTTCCTTAACCATAAATTGACACTTCTCCCAATTAAGAACTAGGTTAGTGTCTTCACACCTTTGTAAAACAAGAACAAGGTTAGAAAGACAATTGTGAAAAGAGGAACCGTATACGGAGAAGTCATCCATGAAGACTTCCATGATTTCCTCAATGTATTCGGAGAAGATGGCCATCATGCACCGTTGAAAAGTGGCTGGGGCGTTACAAAGCCCGAATGACATTCTCCTATAAGCGAACGTACCCCATGGGCACGTGAATGTGGTCTTCTCTTGATCATCCGGGTGTATTGGAATCTGAAAGAAACCACTATAACCGTCAAGGTAGCAAAAATGTGAATGTTGTGCTAACCTCTCAAGCATTTGATCAATGAATGGCAATGGGAAGTGATCCTTCCTCGTTGCATTGTTAAGCTTGCGGTAGTCAATGCACATCCGCCATCCCGTTACGGTTCGGGTAGGAATGAGTTCGTTGTTCTTGTTGGTGATGACCGTCATTCCTCCCTTCTTCGGCACTACTTGAACCGGACTCACCCACTTACTATCGGAGATAGGGTAGATGATACCTGCATCAAGAAGTTTAAGAATTTCCTTCTTGACAACCTCCTTCATGGTCGGATTCAACCGCCTTTGAGGTTGTCTTGAAGTCCTAAAGTCTTCCTCCATTAATATCTTATGCATGCATAGGGAGGGTTTAATTCCTACTAAATCCTCAATAGTATATCCTAAAGCTTTTCTATGTTTCCTAAGGACAACCATGAGTTCATTATGTTCATCTATGCTTAAATCGGAACTAACAATAACCGGAAAGGTAGAATTAGATCCTAGAAAAACGTACCTTAGATGAGTAGGAAGCGGCTTTAGTTCCATTGCTTTCGGAACTTCCAGCGATCCTTGAGGAGCATCCGATGTCTCCTTAGAAATTTCTAAGGGTGTTGAATGTGTGGGAGAAGAATCGGAAGAAGTTGAAGAGGTGTCTCGATCACCCCTTTCCACGCCCAAAATTACGGGTTCCCCATGTCCTCCACGGCCGTGGTTTAGGGCGTGGAAGGGAAATACGGTTTCTCTGCTTTCTCCACGACCGTATAACCCCCTGGAGTGGGACACGGTTTTGTTGGTGAAATCCACGGCCGTGGAATATAGTGTATGGCCGTGGATTCTCACGTTTTCTGCCTCGTCGTGGAGTTTTTCAAACCCCACTTCACCCATCTCTTCTTGTGCTTCTAAGGCTTCAATTGCCTCATTGCACTCTTCTTCTTCCCCTACATTTCTTAGACTCATAGTAATAACCTTTTGTAAAGGATTGTTGAAGAGAATAGCACTTACCTCCTCCCTAGACAACCCTTCTTCATCTTGGATATCGAATATATCCTCATCAAAGATGGGCTCCTTTAGTAGAGTGGAAAGAACGAACTCTACTTTCTCTTCTCCTATATCAAAAGCGAGTCTACCATTCTTGCAATCGACTATGCAGCCGGAAGTTGCAAGAAACGGTCTTCCGAGTATGATCGGGACCGGACTATCTACAGGAATGTCAAGCACGACAAAATCAATGGGAACAAAGAATTTACCTAGCTTGACTGGGACGTCTTCTACAATACCGACGGGGCGAGTGATGGATCAGTCCGCCATGTACAATGTCATCTTCACCGGTTTAGGGTCGCCTAAACCGATCTTCCTACACAATGCAAGTGGTATGATGCTCACACTTGCTCTTAAATCACATAACGCATCGTATGTGACATCTCCCACTCCTATGAGAATGCAAAATGACCCCGGATCCTTTAGCTTTGGGGGCATTTTCTCCTTCATGGTCTTGATGAGATCCGAAGAATCTGAACTCATCTTAACCTCACAGAAATCTTCTAGCTTCCTCTTGTTGGAGAGGAGCTCCTTCAAGAACTTGCCATAAGCCGGCATACCTACAATAGCATCAATAAAGGGTATATTAATATGCAGCTTGCTCATGAGTTCTATAAACTTACCAAACTGTTTATCTAGGCGCGCTCTCGCTCTAGATTTAGGGAATGGTAGGGGAGGTTTGTAAGCTGGAGGAGGAACGTAGACATCTTCCTTCTCCTTCCCCTTCTCTTTGTCCTTCTCTACGGGGACTTCAACAAACTTAGGCTGCGGATCGGTGGTAGTCACTCCGCTCCTAGTTGTGATTGCCATCACCCTTCCCTTAGGGTTGTCCTCCGTCTTTCTTGGAAGTTTCCCTTGATTCCTAGGAACTTCCTCCGCATGGCTGAACATTTGGTTTTCTAAAACCTTTTGGGCTTTGTCAGCCTTAGAAATTTGATCATCAACCTTAATGATGCGGTTCTCCAATCCTTGAAGCTTTCCCAGAATCGTTTCCAACATGGGATCGGGCTTCTCCTTCCCCGAAGTGTTTCCTCCATTATATGTTTGCCCCTGGATTTTCAAAGGAGTAGAGGAAGAGGAAGGTGGAGTTAGTGAATTCGAATTGGAAGGATAAGAGTTACCGGAATTTTGTTGATTGGAGCACCAATTGTTGTTGTTTAAACCCCTATTGTTGTTCCAATTGTTGTTGTTCCGGTTATTGTTATTGCCATTCTAATTATTCCGGTTGTTGTTGTTGTTGTTGTTGCGGTTTGTGTTCTCACCGCCATTGTTGTTGTTGCCCAAATAGCCAATATCTTTGCCTTGTTGCTTTGGAAAGTTGGTCTTGATAGCCTCCTTCAACTCTTTGATCTCATTGTTGAGGGAGAAAATCTGATTTTGAGCTTCATGTGTGAGCTTTGCTCCTTGCTCCACACGATTTCCCTCCACTTTCCGGTGGAATACTTCTCTATGACTCTTGCTTGCTTCTCAATGAAGTCCCAAGCATCATCTTCTCTCATGTCCATGAATGTTCCACATAAGAGGGATTGGAGGTTGAATTGCGTCCCCGCATCCAGCCCCTTGCAGTAAATCTCCAGCAATGCAAGCTTGGATATGCCATGATGAGGGCAATCCAATAACAAGTCCTGAAATCTTTCCCATGATTGAAACAAACTTTCGTTAGACCTCATGGAGAATGCATTGATCTTACCTCTAAGTTCCGCCGTTTTGGATGGCGGAAATAATTTGGTGAGGAACTCCGCGGAAAGGTCTTCCCACGTGTCTAGTTTCCCACTAGGAAGAGATTGGTACCAAGACAACGCTTTCCCCTTCAAGGAGAAAAAGAAAGGCTTGAGCTTATAGTTGTTGGTAGTAGCGTTCTTCGGCCTCATTGTCTCCATCATACACTCAAAGTTTTGCAAGTGTTGGTGTGGAGATTCAGCGCTTGTCCCGCCAAATTGGTTTTGGCGAACAAGAGTAATGACTTGAGGGTTGAAGCTAAACCCTTGTACATCATCAGCATCAAAATTCACGCCCAAACGGCGCGGTTGTTATGTTGGATCCATCCTTTGGCCAAGAGTTCTTGGCGCATCATCTACACGGTTCACCCATACATTCCTAGGTGGAATGCGTCGGTTTGCAGCTCCCCGTGGATGGAAAGGATTCACATTGATCGTGGGATCAATCTCCTCTAACGGTGGCATGGAAGAATCACTATCATCAGCGGATGAATGGCTTCTTCTTCTTGATCTTGATCCCCTCCTTGAGGATTTCTTGCTCCCCTTATTCTTAAGGTTGCTTATTTCTATCCTCATCTAGAACATCATATCTTTTAGATCGTTAACTTCAGATTGATGACGATCCATCTCATCCCGGCGAATGTTCTCATTCCATTGGAGTTGAGCTTCTTTCTCCGCTAGCTCCGCTTGAAGATGACGTTCGTGTTCTTCAGCCATCTTCTTTTCCTTACGCTTCTGCCTTAAAGTCCTCTCAAGCTCTTGGTCAAGAGGTAAGAGGTCTCCGGTGTTCCTAGACCTGCGCATGCACTCAAAAAGATATCAAATAACGAGAGCAAGCTCCCAAGCTTGACAACCGGCTACCGAATTTGGCCTAGACCAAATCCCCGGCAACGGCGCCAAAAAACTTGTTCGCCACTTAGCGTGCATGCAAATAAGCTTTAAATTTATAAAACTAGAAATCAAGCAAGCGAACTCGCAGTGTACGGATCGATATAGTTGAGCAAGAATTCCAGAGTATCGAACACAGGGATTTGGGGGGAACAAATTCGATTTCAGATTGTCAAGCAGGTAAATGTAAGAGCTTTGCAAATTATTGGGAAAACAACAATCCTAAAGATCCAAGTATCCAGCTGTGGCTATCGATTCAAGATATACTAATGATATAAGGACAGAGTTAAGATATGCAAAGGTATGCTAACGTAAGGTAATCGTACGGTGAAGTTCCAAAAACCTTATTTGACTCACCTACAAGACACTCTCTATAAAGGTTGTTGAGGCTTCAATATAGAAAGGTTCTAAAGGTAAGAATTAATGTCAAATACCCAAACTTGTAATCCAAGGATCAAGACTAACTAAATCGATTAAGGTTGTGACATTCACAATCGAGGTAGAGGTTGTTGAGGCTTCACTACCACCTATAAAAGACAAGCCTAAACTAAGTTAAAGCAAATCTTTAACTTTGGATCAAAGTAAAAGCAAGTTCGTAAACTTAAGGGAAATCACGGTTAGTTCTTGAGGTTCCACGGCCGTGGACTCAAGAACAGGCCGTAATTTAAGGTTGTCGGCGATTCTCTCTAACTCTCAGGGTCCAATCTGTTTATGATCGATCTATCATCATCTAAGCCACAACTATCAACCCTTCACCTTAGAATTGTTAAGGGTTTTTAGCCAACAATAGTCATAATGATATCAAATTCAAGGTTTAAAAGATTGAAAGATGAAAACTTCCGAAAACTTTCAATAAACTTCAAACCAATTTCAAAGTCACAATCAAGAACAAATATCGGCACTAGATTCGGAATAGAACAAACAAACACAATTCTTAGATAAGAAGGAAGAACGGGATGTCAATCTGTCTTCTAAATCAAACCTAAACAAGAAGAGGAATCTTCTTGCGAATACTCTTCCGAATCTTCTATCTTCCGTCAATCCGGAAATCTCAATCACAATCTCCACCAAAGTGCGAGATTAGGGAAACTCCAAAGATGAGCGCAAATAGTCTTTTGCTAGAATCACAAAGATCTCTAAGTCGCGGCATGGGCGAACGTGCGTCAAGCGGAGTTGTAAGCGTAAGCCTAAAGCGAGGTGACGGAATCTCTCTTCGTCCGTCCTTTTATAGTGTATGATGAAATAGCGGCCCGACCAATCTTTTAAAAGATCGTGGCTTAAAGTGTGGCGAAAAAGATCGCCAAGATCACGGTCGTGGAAGGTTCCACGGCCGTAATTTAGAGCGTGGGGATCAACACGGTTTGAACACATGATTCCACGACCGTAGAAGCCACTGAAATGAATCACGCTTCACTTGCTAGGGTTCCACGGCCGTGGAACTGAACGTGGAAAGTAGTACGGCCGTATTTTAGAGTGTGGTTTAGGGCAAGAATGTGATTCTTCCCTAGACTCGTGCATTCCTCAAGTTGACACTCCTTTTTCTCCTAAGAATGTCCTCAATCCATGGACATGTCAAACAATTCCATCCTTGCTCGATTCCGTTTGAAAATAGCTCTCAATCACCTATAATCAACATAACACTTGTGTAGACATCCATATCGACAATATAGGCAAACTAGCTCACAAATGCAACAATGCTCAATCAATGACTATCAATATGAATCAAATACGCTTAAAAAACGTGCCTAAAATATCACAATATTTCATGCTAACAAGGTATCATATATCCTATCTCGGACAGCAAATGGGTGAGCCCGGTGCACGTAGTTCCGAAGAAAGGAGGGATGACCGTTGTGACGAATAAGAACAACGAATTAATCCCAACCAGGACCGTCACGGGCTGGAGGGTTTGCATTGATTATAGGAAGCTGAACACGGCCACTCGGAAGGACCATTTTCCACTTCCCTTCATTGATCAAATGCTCGAACGGTTGGCCCAGCATTCACACTTTTGCTACTTAGACGGCTATAGTGGATTCTTCCAGATACCTATCCATCCGGATGATCAGGAGAAGACCACTTTCACTTGTCCATGGGGGACATTTGCTTACAGGAGGATGCCATTTGGATTGTGCAATGCACCCGCTACCTTCTAGTGATGCATGATGGCTATCTTTTCCGAGTACATAGAGGAGATAATGGAGGTATTTATGGATGATTTTTCAGTATATGGTTCCTCTTTTGATGATTGCCTATCTAACCTTTCTCTAGTGCTACAAAGATGTGAGGACACTAATCTTGTCTTGAATTGGGAGAAGTGTCATTTTATGGTTAATGAAGGCATTGTGCTAGGACACCTCGTTTCTAATCGAGGTATTGAGGTCGATTGCGCTAAGATCGAGACTATTGAGAAACTCCCTCCCCCTTGTTCTGTTAAAGGTGTGAGGAGTTTTCTCGGGCATGCAGGTTTCTACAAGAGATTCATCAAGGACTTCTCTAAGATTTCTAAACCTCTAACTAACCTCTTGAATAAAGATGTCGTTTTTGAGTTTTCGCAGGAGTGTGTTGATGCATTTTACAGGATTAAGGAAGCGTTGATCTCCGCTTCCATTATCCAACCTCCGGATTGGACCTTGCCCTTTGAGATCATGTGTGATGCTAGTGATGTAGCCGTAGGAGTGGTGCTTGGACAGAAAAAGGATGGCCGGACCACCGCCATTTATTATGCTAGCAAGACGCTACATGTAACCCAGCGCAACTACGCTACCACCGAGAAGGAGTTATTGGTGGTTGTATATGCTTTCGAGAAGTTTCGTTCCTACTTAGTGGGGGCAAAAGTCATTGTCTACACCGACCATGCAGCCATCCGTTACTTGCTTGGTAAGAAAGATGTCAAACCACGCCTTATTCGATGGATTCTCTTACTTCAAGAGTTTGATATAGAGATCCGCGATAAGAAGGGATCCGAAAATTCTGTTGCGGATCACCTCAGCCGGCTACCTGCATCTTCACGCGAGAAAGACGACCCACCCATAGACGATTCATTCCCCGATGAGCACTTACACTTGTTGGAGCGTTTGATAGACTTACTTACTTCACCCCACGATGGAGGTGAAGTATGGGATGAGGGCACCTCCCATCACGTTTGAGAGACGCACTATGGTCCAGCTAGCGACCTTAAACCAAGCGCTTCTTGGGAGGCAACCCAAGGTATTGCTTTCTTTTCCCTTTTTCTAGTCTAGCTTAGATAGTTTTGCTTTTGCTTTGCTTGTTTTGTTTTTGGCGTCCTAGACAGACAACAGGTGACATCTAAGGAAGGAGTACAAACCAGGAGCATAACCGGAAGGACAGAAGTTCGAGAATTTGAGAAGACGGAGTTTGATTGACGCACATCTCGGTTGCTGTCAAAGCACCTCGACCGAGATGATTCTTGAGCAACCGAGGCGACTAGGGTTTTTGAAGATCCACCTCGGTCCGTACCACCTCGGTCCAGTCGAGACCACCTCGACCGAGGTGACAGCAGTTCCAGAAAGGATAGAGGATCCCAGTGCAAGCGTCAATCTACGAGAAAAACGAACTGAATCGACCGAATCAAGGTAAACATCAAAAAAACCTTAACCTCTCTCCTTTTCACTATTTTGCTTCAAATTGGGCTTTGGTTGCCCTTGCATTTGCTGAGAAACAGATTAAGTACCCCATAGGAACCAGTTGTAGTGATTTTGGGGGAAAAGAACTGGATTTTTGAGAGATTCGATCGTGCAGTTCTTCGCCTCGGTCCAGTCGTGTTGTGCCTCGGCCGAGGTGTTCTTGGGTTGTGTCAGACCGACCGAGGTGATCTGACAGAGTTATTGGAAAATGAGTTCAGATAGACAGCTTGTCCTGAGGGATAGATCCTCCCCTTCCCCTTCTTCTTCCTCCTCTAGACCTTATAGACCAGTGATCCACGAGAGACACCAGCTCGTCCAGTGATTGCACCTCGCTTCCTGGACGTATCAACCTTTGATTGTCTCCATGTGGATGGAGATCTTAGATGGATGATTTCGATGGTAGGGCTAGATCAGTTTACGGAGATCCGCGCACCTGCCTATTTAGAGCCTACCTTAGAGTTCGTTAGCTCCTTCACCTACCTTCCCACAGAGCGAGTTGTGAAGTACCGGTTGATGAACCGGAACTTCTTAGTTCCTTTAGAGCACTGGAGAGATATTTTTGGTTTCCCGGCCCCGACCGCGGTAGATTTTCCCTCCCGAGCTGTAGCTAGGGAGTTCTGGGTCAGATTGCTCACGTTGTTGAGCATGCAGACAGATGGCGCCCTGGAGACTCCAGGGAGCGTATCATATTTCACCTAGCGTTTAGGTTGGCCCACCGTATTTTCAGTGAGACTCTTCTGGCGCGTACTGAGACGCCCCAGAAGGTCCGACAAGGGGAGCTTTTCAGCCTTTACTGCATGGTGACTGGAGGGATCCCCGACTTTGGCTTGATGTTGGCAGAGGATCTGCACAAGATCAAGGCCAAGGCGAAGGGGTATATCTACTGCGGAGGCCTCGTGACCCACATTGCTAGTTACCAGGACATGGACCTCAGAGCTTGTACTATGGTGGCGGCTGCCAAGCCGCTAGGGCTTCAAGAGATGATCACTCGGCGGATTCTGGTTCCCCGAGGACTCACTACACCATATGTGGCCATGCCATGGGAGCCGACTACACCACAGGGGATCAGATGGTCACCCTAGTTCTCTGTTTATGATCCTCACTACTGGCAGACTGCTTGGATCCCATTGATGGAGGATGCTAGAGAGGCAGCAGCTGCACCAACTGAGGAGGATGAGGTAGAGGAGGAGACTGCTGATGGCGATGACAGGGATGGTGGAGTTCCTATTGATACAGGGACTGATACTGCTGGGACAAGCGCGCCGGTCATTGATCTAGATGATGACGATAATGAGACTGCACCGACCACATCACTAGTACGTCCTGCTAGGCGTAGGGTACGCCGACATAGAGATTCAGAGGCTCACCGTCGGATCAATGATCTGACAGATCAGATGATCGATTCTTATGCTGTCCTATCACTGGATATCCGTGAGATGCAGGAGAGACAACATTACCAGCACATGATGGCTCAGATTCAGTTTTAGCACATCATGGGCTACCCGTTCGACCCATCGCAGTATCCGTATGTGCCACCACCACCACCACCGGATCGTGACTATTGAGAGCTGCAAGATTTTCTTTCTTATTTATTATGCAGCTCAGCTTTATGTCTGGTGAGTATTTTATTTCTTTAGACTTATTTTGACCCACTGGGACAGTGTGTCCCAAGTATGGGGTGTTTATGTATTTGATTGACTTATGTGATGTATGACTCGACATTTTCGGATATTTATGCTTCATTTTGCTTCTATGTGTTTATTTAAGATTGCATGCATACATACAGGTTATTTGATTGAGAACAACGTCAAAAACTAGTTTTAAAAAAAAAAAATTTTGACCTCGAGTGGGACAGTTCTGGCCGAACGAGGTGCTTCACCTCGGTTGACCTAGAACACCTCGACCGAGGTGGTTTAACTGAGAGTTTTCGAAACGTTTTGTGCTTCTTATCTGGATATGATCTCAGTGAAGATCTTGTTTGCTGACTGGTTTTGAAATCTTTATATGCTTGAAAGGTTTTATGATATGTTTAAGTTACTAAATGCTTTGTTTGAAATTTTTGGCATGTTTAATACTTTGTTTTTATCCAAATTATGTTGAATTTGAAGGTTGCCACCGCATTATGAGTTCTCTCACTTTCTTCCTGGAAAGACCAAGGCAATTCATTCTTCTCTCTTCTTCTTGTTGATCATGCTTAGCCCCTCATATACATTTTTGCCTCCCTTTACCTATCCGGGAATTGGGAAGCAAGCAAATGATGAAAGCAAGTGAAGTAAAGTTTGAGAAGTTGGCTGGAAGTGAAAGTGTTAGAAAGCAATAAATAGGTTTGGGGAAGTCAATCATGATGATGAGTAACTCGGCACCATACACATAGACGGGTGTTTGTGTCTTGCCAAAGTCGGATTGAGCGATATTCCTAACGGGTCCTGGTATATGCATCAAGGGTTTGATGCATCTCAAGAAATTGATGATTGCTGATTTCCTAGGCTTCGGTTATTGTGCACCTCTGTCCATGCATCCCAAAAAGTAAAGTAAAAAGAAAAAGTGTGAAATAAGCAAAGCTTATTTGTGGAAGATGTTGAAAGTCAAAATGAAAGTGAAGTATATCCTTTTCCCGGATTCTAGCACCACATTACCTTACATACATCTCTACCCTACACGTTTCTTGACCTTTCTTTTGGGAAGCCCTTGAGACCTCGACTTTTTGATTGACTTGGTGGTTTAAACTGGATTATGCATGATTAATTTCGATAATTATGACTTATTATGCATTCTACGATTTTATGCAAAGATGAACAACTTTCTTATATTTATAAAATGTTTTGATCATATTTTGATTTTAAATTCCATGAAGTATTCTCTTAGAGTGATCTATGATTGTAGCACACCATAAAAATGTTTTTGAAAGACTTTTTCATTGATTTTCTTGACTTATAATCCATTCTATCTTGCCTTTTATATGCGGAACTTGTTTGGGGACAAGCAAGGGCTAAGTATGGGGTATTTTGATAGCATGAATTATAGTCTATATTTTGGGGTTTGTTTGGACGTTTTATCTTCAATAATCTGCATGTTTGTATGTATATTATGTGATTATATTACCATTTCATCTACCTTTCCGGGAATCGAGGTCTACACCTAGTTTTGTTGTAATCGTAGGTAAAATGGCACATTTTGCATCAAAAAGGAGCAAAAGGAGCTAAGGAGTCATTGGAGCTACATTCAGGAACATAAGCAAACATCCAGGAAGCATAGCCATGGATTAGAGATTTACTTTGGACCAGATTTGAGAGATTTCACATTCAGTTGTGACTCACCTCGGTTGACTATAGAGTCACCTCGACCGAGGTGATCCAGAGGAGTCGACTCGACCGAGGCGAACACCTGGGACGCGGCGAGAATATTTTATTCTTGGCTGAGATCTTTTATCTTTGGAAAGAGGATCTTATATTTTTGGGCTTGGCTCCTAGAAGGAAGAAGATATGATAGATCATATATTTTACCTATTTTTATGGGAAGAGATCTTTCTAAGATATCTTATCTTTGGAGAGTAATTTTCCTATAAAAAGGGTCGGATTTCCCACAAATCCGACATCCGCTTACACCGATTCAGGCTATACCACCGATTGTGTTTTATACATCCATTATCACGCTATACTCCAGTTGGGAGATTTGAAGAACCTTTTTGAAGGTTGAAGGAAGGAAGTCCATAGCTTTTATAGCTTTTTGAAGGGTTTTTGTAAGATCTTCTTAGATTCCCTTCCTTGTTGTTGACTTGTTGGATTTCTATCCAAGGAACGCTTGTTGGTTTTATAATTGATTCAGTTATTGAGGCCTTTGTCTTAAGGTTTTCTTGTTCAATTATTCTCTTTCTTCCCATATATTTGATTAATACTTTCATGATGATGAGTGGCTAATCTCTTTGTGTGATTCTAGGGTGATTGGCTGAAGGTTGTGGGAAAAACAATGATAGAATAATCTTAAATCACAATAGGACCCTGAAAGTTCGAGTCTTTATCCTTAACCCTAAGCATCTCGTTCAGTCGATGAACATCTCGGCCGGAGTGGAATTAGGCTGACCGAGGTGACTTATCTGATCCGAAACTGAGAGTTAAGTGTTAGAGTTTGCCAACACCTATTCTTATTACACCTTTCCTGGTTCAATGCAAGCCTAGGATGAGACTTACCCGGTAATTCCTTTGTTTGTTTACCTAAGATCATAAGTGTAGGTAATAAAGGTTTATCCTTTATTGAGGTTTGAGTGTGCTTTCATCCCATCTTTGTGAGTTAGCCTGAGACTTACCCGGTAAAGGTTGATTCTATTCCCTTAAATGGTGTGTTAGTTTGAGGTTATAATTCTTAATCTTAATTCCTTGAGACTTACCCGGTGATAGGAGTTACGGTTTAGGATTAGTGAGTAGTGAGACTTACCTGGTGATCTATTCCACTTTAGTAACACCTTCCCTTTGCAAAAACCTCAACTTTGTCCGCTTATCTTTAGATCTTGAGTTGGAACCACAACTAGATACTTTAATCCCTAGAATTGCATTTTTTTTTATTGACTTTTATCATCTTTGATTATTTTAATTGCTTTTGTGGTTAGTAATTGCTAAAAGCTTACCTATTCCGACTTTATTTCACTAAGTCCCTGTGATCGACCCCTGGAATTCCTTGCTTTTTACTAGGATTGACCCGTTCACTGCGGGTTCACATCCTTGTTTTAAGCTTACGTCTAGGGTTATAAATTTAAAGCTTGCACACACCGTTTGGAGCGAACATAGGACCTCGAAAAGACCGGTACTACCATTAGCGTAGTTCGATCTGCGAGACTTATTGGACAGGGTTGTGAGGCCTGCTGGTGTTATGCCATGAAGGAACGTGAGAGTCCGGCGTTGGATGAGGTTCCCGTCGTGTGCGAGTTTATCGATGTATTTGATGATCCATCCAATTAACCGTCACAGAGGAGCGTAGATTGTGGCATCAAGTTAGAGCCCAATACGAGACCGATCTCGAAGGCACCATACCGTATGACGCTTATCGAGTTGCTAGAGCTGAAGAAGTAACTCGAGGAGTTGGCAAAGAAGGACTTTATTCGCCCTAGCATTTTCCCATGGATGCATCGGTACTTTTTGTATGGAAGAAGGATGGGTCAATGAGGTTGTGCATCGACTATCGCGAGTTGAACAAGGTGACCATCAAGAACAAGTACCTACTACCCCGCATTGACAACTTGTTAGATTAGTTGTAGGGAGCTAATGTGTTTTCCAGTATAGATATGAGGTTCGGATATCACCAGTTGAGGGTGATAGAGTAGGATGTGCCCAAGACGTCATTTCAGACTCGATATGGCCACTACGAGTTTTTAGTGATGTTATTGGGCTCACAAATGCACCCGTGTCGTTATGGAGTTGATGAATGACATCTTCATCGACTTCCTGCATCAGTTTGTGGTAGTCTTCATAGATGACATCCTGGCGTATTCTCGGAGTAGAGAGGAGCACACAAGACATTTGAGGACGGTGTTATGTGTTTTGCAGGATAGACAGTTGTATGTCAAGCTCTAAGTGCAAGTTCTGGATGCCGGAGGTGGCCTTCTTAGGTCACATAGTTTCCACCGAAGGGATCAAGGCTGATCCGGAAAAGATCGAGTCAGTAGCGGCATGGACGCCTCCGAAGAATGTCAAGAAAGTGCGCAATTATCTAGGCTTGGTTGGATACTACCGCAGGTTTGTGAAAGCGTTTTTTGTGATTTCTCGACTACTCACTTGCCTGTTGAGGAAGACTACCCGATTTGTATAGTCTTAGCCGTGTACTCAAAGTTTCGAGGAGCTGAAGAGGAGATTGATCTCTGCTCCTATCTTAGCACAACCAGAGGGCACATATCACTTTGTAGTTTAAAGTGGCGCTTCTAAGCTGGGCAAGGGATGTTTTATGATGCAGAGAGGTGGGTCATCGCTTATGCGTCTAGACAACTGAAGATGTATGAAGAGAACAACCCGACACATGACCTGGAGTTAGAGGCAATGGTACACGCCCTTGAAGATTTGGCGGCATTATCTATATGGAGTTTCATGACAGATCTTCGCAGACCATAAGAGTCTAAAGTGCATATTTACTCAGCGGGAATTGAATAACCGCCAAAGGAGATGACTCAAGATGATCAAGGACTTTGATCTAGAGATCTTGTATAATCCGGGGAAGGCGAATGTTGTCGCCGACACCCTTAGCCAAAAGACGCCTTGAGAGAAGGCGATAACACGATTGCCGGCTCAAACTCAGTTACAAACAGATCTAGCGTGAATAGAGTTAGATATCCAGTTTTTGGATCTAGATAGCCACATGTCCACCCTAGAGTTCCTACTTGATATGTTGGGAGAGATCCACCAGAAGCAAGAGAAATGTCCGACCCTGAGACGGATCCAAGACAGAATGTCTCGAGGTGAGGCACCATAGTTCACTGTAGGTGCCGAAGGAGTGATGAGATGCCATGAGCGCGTTTGTGTACCCTCTGATAGAGAGTTGAGGCAGATGATCTTATAGGAGGCTTAAATTACACCTTTCTTAGTGCACCCAGGTGCGAGTAAGATGTACAAGGATGTGAAACGTTCTTTTTGGTGGGTGGTTTAAAGTCTAATGTAGACAGATTTGTAGCCTATTGTGCGAACTGTCAACAGGTCAAGATCGATCACTGCAGACCCGGAGGGAACTCCGTTCACTGCCACTTACCACAGTAGAAGTGGGAGGACATCTCCATAAATTTTATTACCTGATTGAGACCGATTAGGAGCTTCGCCACTATTTGGGTTGTAGTAGACCGATTTACGAAGACCGCACGTTTCATTCCTATTAGGGAAACGTGGCCGGTGAGTCGACTAGTTGAAGTGTTCACAAGGAAAATAGTGATATTTTATGGGGTACCGAGGACCATTATCCCGGATAGAGATGGACGATTCATTTCAAGATTTTGGCAGCAAGTACACACTACTTTGGTTACGATCCTTCACTTCACGGAAACTTTTCATCCTCAAACAGATGGTCAATCAAACAGGACTACACATACCTTGGAGGATATGTTGAGAGCTTGTGTGCTAGACTAGGGACAAGTGTGGTCAGATCACCTCCCATTGGTCGAGTTTTCATACAACAACAGCTGACATGCATCGATCAAGATGACTCCTTATGATGCATTGAATGAATGGAGATGTTGTATACCTCTATGCTGGTATGAGCTGAGTAGTATTAGTGGGATAGCTCGTGAGCAGATACAAGATGACGTCTCTTGAGTAGCGTTGATTTGAGAGCGGATGCTGGCCGCACAGAGCCACCAAAAGTCGTATGTTAACAAGAGACGTCGGCCTCTAGAGTTTAGAGTTGGGGCTCAAATTTGGGTGAGAGTATCACCAACTCGAGGCGTCAAACGTTTTGGCATTAAGGGGAAGTTGAGACCTCGATATGTCAGACCTTTTGAGATTCTGGAGTGAGTTGGAGAGGTGGCATACCGTCTCGCGTTGCCACTCAAATGGGAGGGTGTTCACACAGTCTTTCACGTATCTCAATTGAGAGAGTATATACCGGATCCGAGACACATCATCAATTATGAGGACTTAGTGGTTCAGCCTGATACACGTTTGCAGAAAATCTGGTAGCAGTCCTAGAGCGGAGTATGAGACGCTTACACTCGAAGGACATTCCGATGTTGAGGATTCAGTGGTCTAGATGGGGAGCCGACGAGGCTACTTGGAAGACAAAGGATAGTGTCAAGAGGAACTATCCGGAGTTTTATTATGAGATAGTTGCATCTGGAGGATTGACGAGAGAGTCTTAGTTTATTTGGTGAGTTATGTGCTTATGTAATATTATGTGTTGTTTGCTTTTTGTGCTAGGTTGTGATGTGTGATTTTATTGTGCTAGCACGAGTTAAGATGGTAGATTTTTTTGAGAGGAATATGCCTCCATGAGATCGAGTAAGTGTACCTCGGTATTTTAGACCGATAGGATATGTTGTTATTCAAGTTTCGGGACAAAATTTATTTTTGTGGGGATCTGATGTATCAACCATATTATTAAGGAGACCCCACGACCGCCCCTCACCATGCCCACAATCGCGCAGCCGCAAGTGCGGCTATGTTGGGTCGCGGTCGTGGCATAACAGAAGAAACGGCTTAGC
Source organism: Fagopyrum homotropicum (assembly GCA_033239125.1). Classification (NCBI taxonomy): domain Eukaryota; kingdom Viridiplantae; phylum Streptophyta; class Magnoliopsida; order Caryophyllales; family Polygonaceae; genus Fagopyrum; species Fagopyrum homotropicum. The sequence goes on along the minus strand of BSWB01000007.1, from coordinate 23,058,471 downwards.
CGACTTTATTTTTTGTTGCTTCCTTCCTAAGCTTTCTATTTCTCTTGTGTCTTAAGGGTTTTTAGAAACCCATTTCTGATCTTCTCTCCTCTCTTCTCTCACGTTCATCTTTTCCTTTCTTCTTCTTCTTCTTCTTCTTCTTCTTCTTCTTCTTCTTCTTCTTCTTCCAAGTAGATGATGATGTTGACTGCTGTTGTGGATAGTAGGCAGTAGTAGCAACTTGGGTTCCTTCTTCTGCATAATCTGAGAAGAGTGGTAAGTTTTCTCTTCCCTTCCTTCTCCTTTCCCCTCTTCTTCCCTTTCTTCTCCTTTCTTATTTTAGATTCAACAAGAATATTGTGGCTCTTGTATTCTATGGTTGATGGATGTATGTTTTGTAGTCCAAGGTTGTCCCTTGGAGATTTTAGGAGAAGATCGATCAATTGATTGAAGAATTTGTCGAAAGCAAAGAAGATTTGTTCTTGTTGGAAAACCGCACTCGTGCCTGCCCTTTGCGGCCCCCACGCCTTCGACGGTGTCGCTGTCCTCGCGCATGCGGCATCCGCAGTCGCGGCGTTATGAAGAGTGTCACCGCACCCACCCCTTTCCTTGGCCGCGCCCGCGTCTTACCTCAGAACATATCAAGTCCTTTGGTATGTTATTTTTTTCTTTTGTTCGTGTGGCTTCATGGTAGGAGCATGGTAGGTTAGATACGAGTTAGAGGATGGTGTTATATTGTGATGAAATGCCTTGAGAGGCTTTGAGGTTTTGATGAGATTGTTGAGGTTGGTTATGATGTATATGATCCTTGAGGATATTTTGAGACTAGGAGTGGAACCTTCTAGTATGATGGATAACGATTGATATGTGTGCCTTAATTTATCAGGCGTGTAGTGCATTCCTGCGGGAACTAAGAGTTGTTGAATAACTGAGGTTATTAGCATACAGGTAAGTCCTTGGGACTTACTTAGTTACGTTCCTCTATTGGATGAGTACATGAGTGGTGGTTGTTATTTGCATGATAGCATGTTATAGATTGATTATTACCGATGTATGATTGACCCACTATTATCGGGCGGTGGCACCTTGCTTAGTATTCCCGAGGGAGTCTATGGGGTTCTCTAGGACTTGGCTAGTCTTGGTATACGGGAAGGGTATTTCTCCACTCCACGTGGTATACGGGGAGGTACGCCTAACCACTCCATATGGTAAAAAAATAGAGGCGAGAGTCGTAGACTTCTCGTGTCACAACCATAAACTAATTATGAGTGTATGACTTTATCAAAGATAATAAACGGGAAATTTGTGATAGCATGCTTGGTGTTTGTTGTATTTCTGATATGTGGTTACGCTTATGTAATACTCTTATATATGAATAGTCAACTAATGGGTTATACCGTGTTGTAGATGTTTTCTTGGATAGGAAGGTTGTAGAGTGATCTGGTGGGAGTGATCAGCCGAGTGTTTCCGTACATGTAGGATAGTTTATGGGGTTTGTATGTACATATACTTGATTAATACTTTCCCCGGAAACGGCAACGGCGCCAAAAACTTGTTCGCTCCAAACGGTGTGTGCAAGCTTTAAATTTATAACCCTAGATGTAAGCTTAAAACAAGGATGCAAACCCACGGTGTACGGGTCAATCGTAGTAAAAGCAAGGAATTCCAGGGGTCGATCACAAGGACTTAGTGAAACAAAGTCGGAATAGGTAAGCTTTGTAAATACTAACCACAAAAGCAATTAAAACAATCAAGGATGATAAAAAGTCAATAAAGGAAATATGCAATTCTAGGGATTAAAGCATCTAGTTGTGGTTCCAAATCAAGATCTAAAGACAAGCGGACAAAGCTGAGATTTTGCAAAGGGAAGGTGTTACTAAAGTGGAATAGATCACCGGGTAAGTCTCACTACTCACTAATCCCAAACCGTAACTCCTATTACCGGGTAAGTCTCAAGGAATTAAGATAAAGAACTATGACCTCAAACTAACACACCACCTAAGGGAATAGAATCAACCTTTACCGGGTAAGTCTCGGGCTAACTCACAAAGATGGAATGAAAGCACACTCAAACCCCAATAAAGGATAAACCTTTATTACCTATACTTATGATCTTAGGTAAACAAACAAAGGAATTACCGGGTAAGTCTCATCCTAGGCTTGCATTGAACCAGGAAAGGTGTAATAAGAATAGGATTTGGCAAACTCTAATACTTAACTCTCAGTTTCGGATCAGATAAGTCACCTCGGTCAGCCAATTTCCACCCCGGCCGAGATGTTCATCGACTGAGCGAGATGCTTAGGGTTAAGGATAAAGACTCGAACTTTCAAGGTCCTACTGTGGTTAAGATTATTCTATCATTGTTTTTCCCACAACCTTCAGCCAATCACCCTAGAATCACACAAAGAGATTAGCCACTCATCATCATGAAAGTATTAATCAAATATATGGGAAGAAAGAGAATAATTGAACAAGAAAACCTTAAGAGAAAGGCTTCAATAACTGAATCAATTATCAAACCAACAAGCGTTCCTTGGATAGAAATCCAACAAGACAGTCGACAACAAAGAAGGGAATCTAAGATGATCTTACAAAAACCCTTCAAAAAGCTATAAAAGCTATAGACTTTCTTCCTTCAACCTTCAACAAGGTTCTTCAAATATCCCAACTGGAGTATACCTGCAGCGGATGCTCTGAACACAATCGGTGGTATAGCATGATATGGATTTGTGGAAAATCCAACCCTTTTTATAGGAAAATTACCCTCTAAAGATAAGATATCTTAGAAAGATCTCTTCCCATAAAAATAGGTAAAATATATGGTGTAACTTATCTTCTTCCTTCCAGGAACCCAACCCAAAAATATAAGATCCTCTTTCCAAAGATAAAAGATCTCAGCCAAGAATAAAATATTCTCGCCGCGTCCCAGGTGTTCGCCTCGGTCGAGTCGGCTCCTCTGGATCACCTCGGTCGAGGTGACTCTGTAGTCAACCGAGGTGAATCACAACTGAATGTGAAATCTCTCAAATCTGGTCCAAAGTGAATCTTTACTCTATGGCTGTGCTTCCTGGATCTTTCCTTAAGCTCCTGAATGTAGCTCCAATGTCTCCATAGCACCTTTTGCTCCTTTTTGATGCAAAACGTGCCATTTTACCTACGATTACAACGAAACTAGGTGTAGACCTCGATTCCTGCAAAGGTAGATGAAACGACAATATAATCACATAATATACATACAAACATGCAGATTATTGAAGATAAAACGTCTAAACAAACCCCAATATATAGACAATAATTCATGCTATCAAAATACCCCATACTTAGCCCTTGCTTGTCCCCAAGCAAGTTCTGCATATAAAATACAAGATAGAATGGATTATATGTCATAAAGATAAATGAAAAAGTCTTTCAAAAAATTTTTTATGGTGTGCTACAATCATAGATCACTCTAAGAAAATACTTCATGGAATTTGAAATCAAAATATGATCAAAACATTTTATAAATATAGGAAAGTTGTTCATCTTTGCACAAAATCATAGAATGCATAATAAATCATAATCATCAAAATTAATCATGTATAATCCAGTTTAAACCACTAAGTCAATCAACAAGCTTGAGGTCTCAAGGGCTTCCCAAAAAAAAAGTCAAGAAACGTGTAGGGTAGGGATGTATAGAAGGTAATGTGGTGCTAGAATCCGGTAAAAGGATATCACTTCACTTTCACTTTGACTTTCAACATCTTCCACCAATAAGCTTTGCTTATTTCACACTTTTTCTTTTTACTTTACTTTTTGGGATGCATGGACAGAGGTGCACAATAACCGAAGCCTAGGAAATCAGCAATCATCCATTTCTTGAGATGCATCAAACCCTTGATGCACATACCATGACCCGTTAGAAATATCGCTTAATCCGACTTTGGCAAGACACAAACACCCGGCTATGTGAATGGTGCCGAGTTACTCATCATCATGATTGACTTCCCCAAACCTATTTATTGCTTTCTAACACTTTCACTTCCAGCCAACTTCTCAACTTTTACTTCACTTGCTTTCACCACTTTGCCTGCTTCCAAATTCCCGGATAGGTAAAGGGAGGCAAAAATGTATATGAGGGGCTAAGCATGATAAAGAAGAAGAAGAGAGAAGAATGAATTGCCTTGGTCTTTCCAGGAAGAAAGTGAGAGAACTTATCTTGCGGTGTCAACCTTCAAATTCAACATAATTTGGATAAAAACAAAGTATTAAACATGCCAAAAATTTCAAACAAAGCATTTAGCAACTTAAGCATATCATAAAACCTTTCAAACATATAAAGATTTCAAAACCAGTCAGCAAACAAGATCTTCATTGAGATCATATCCAGATAAGAAGCACAAATCGTTTCGAAAACTCTCAGTTAAACCACCTCGGTCGAGGTGTTCTAGATCAACCGAGGTGAAGTACCTCGTTCGGCCAGAACTGTCCCGGTCGAGGTAAAATTTTTTTTTTTTTTATAAACCAGTTTTTGACGTTTTTTCAATCAAATAACCTGTATGCATGCATGTAATCTCAGATAAAACCATAGAAGCAAAATAAAGCATAAATATCTGATAATGTCGAGTCATACATCACATAGGTCAAATAATACATAAACACCCCAGACTTGGGAAACACTGTCCTAGTGGGTCAGAATAAGTCTAAAGAAAATAAAGTACTCACCGGATAATAGCTGAGCTGTATAATAAATAAAGAAAGAAACTCCTGCAAGCTCTCAATGATCGCGATCCGGTGGTGGTGGTGGTGGCATGTACGGATACTGGGATGGGTCAAATGGATAACCCATAGTCTGCTGAAACTGGATCTCCATCATCCAGCGCTGATAGTGCTGGCCCTCTAGCATCTGATGAGTCCAGCGGTCGATCTCTCGGCGCTGGTCAGCAAATCTCTCATTGATGTCCACAGTAAGGGCAGCATATGAGTCTATCATCTAGTCCGTCAGATCATCGATCCGAGAGTGAGCCTCCGGATCTCTCTGTCGGCATACCCTACGTCTAGCATGACGTACTGGTGATGGAGCCGGCGCGGTCTCAGTCTCGTCATCGTCTAAGTCAATGACCGGCGCACTCGTCCCAGCTGTATCAGTCCCTGTATCCATAGGAACTCCACCATCCCTATCATCATCATCAGTCTCCTCAACCTCATCCTCCTCAGCCGGTGCAGCTGCTGCCTCTCTCGCATCCTCCATCAGTGGGATCCAAGCAGTCTGCCAGTAGTGAGGATCATATACTGAGAACTGGGGTTAGCATCTGATCCCCTGTGGTACGGTCGGCTCCCATGGCATAGCTACATATGGTGTGGTGAGTCCTCGGGGAACCAGTATCCTCCGAGTAATCATCTCCTGAAGTCCTAGCGGCTTGGCAGCCGCCACCATAGTACAAGCGCTGAGGTCCATGTCCTGGTAACTCGCTATGTGAGTCACAATGCCTCCGTAGCAGATATCGCCCTTCGCCTTGGCCTTGATCTTGTGCAGATCCTCTGCCAACATCAAGCCAAAGTCTAGAATCCCTCCAGTCACCATGCAGTATAGGCTGAAAAGCTCCCCCTGTCTGACCTTCTAGGGCGTCTCAGTACGCCCCAAAAGAGTCTCACTAAAAATCCTGTGAGCTAACCTAAAATTTAGGTGAAAAATAATACGCTCCCTGGAGTCTCCAAGGCGCCATCTGTCTGCGTGCTCAACTACATGAGCAATCTGTCCCCAGAACTCCCTAGCTACAGCTCGGGAGGAAAAATCAACAGCAGTCAGGGCCGGGAAACAAAAAATGTCTCTCCAGTACTCTAAGGGAACTATGAAGTTCCGGTTCATCAATCGTTGCTTCACAGCACGCTCTATGGGAAGGTAGGTGAAGGAGCTAACAAACTCCAAAGTAGGCTCTAAGTAGGCAGGTACGCGGATCTCAGTAAACTGATCTAGCCCTACCATCGAAATCATCCGTCTCAAATCTCCATCCACATGGAGACAATCAAATGCTGATACGTCTAGGAAGCGCGGTGCAATCACTAGACGGGCCGCGATGCGGTCATAGTCGACCTGGTGTCGCTCGTGGATCACCAGTCTAGTAGGTCTGGAAGAAGAAGAAGAAGAAGGGGAAGGGGAGGATTTGTCCCTCAGGACCAGCTGTCTATCTGAACTCATCTCTCAAACAACCTGTCAGATCACCTCGGTCGGCCTGACAACTCTCAAGAACACCTCGGCCGAGGCACAAGCCGACTGGACTGAGGCGAATAACTGCGCGACGAATTTCCTCAAAAATCTAGTTCTTTTCCCCCAAAATCACTACAATTGGTTCCTATGGGGTACTTAATCCGTTTCTCAGAAAATGCAGGGGCAACCAAAACTCAAATCGAAGGAAATCAGCGGAGAAGAGCGAGGTTAGGGTTTTCTGATTTTTACCTCGATTCGGTCGTTTTTCTTGCAGATTCGCACTTGCACTGGAATCCTCTACCCTTTCTTTGCAATTTGGAAGCAAGAATCGTCGAAATCGATCGAAGAACGACGAAGCGAGGCGAAGTGGCTGCCGCGGTCGAGGAGAAGGTAAAGGAGGAGAGAGAATTTCAACCCCTTTTATACCCTTTTCTGGAACTGCTGTCACCTCGGTCGAAGTGGTCTCGACTGGACGGAGGTGGTACGGACCGAGGTGGATCTTCAGAAACCCTAGTCGCCTCGATTGCTCAAGAATCATCTCGGTCGAGGTGCTTTGACAGCAACCGAGATGTGCCTCAGTCAAACTCCGTCTTCTCAAATTCTCGAACTTCTGTCCTTCCAGTTGTGCTCCTGGTTTGTATTCCTTCCTTAGATGTCACCTGTTATCTTTCTAGGACGCCAAAAACAAAACAAAGCAAAGCAAAAGCAAACTATCTAAGCTAGACTAGAAAAAGGGAAAAGAAAGCAATACCTTGGGTTGCCTCCCAACAAGCGCTTGATTTAAGGTCGCTAGCTGGAACGTACTGCGTCTCTTAAACGAGGTATAGTGGACTGCGATCGTTTCGTTCTCCTTTTAAGTTTTTCTGGTTTAATTCCGAGTCCACTAGGCCGTCATTACAGGCCAGCCGGGCCCGTCATGAACATGCCATCCGGGCCCATTAGGGTTACACTTTGGATCTGCATTTCCCTCAATCTATCCCTCACGTCTCTTCTCTTTCCGCCCATCTCTCTCGCACGTCTCTCCTCGTCTATCCAGAAGCGCCGGAACCCTAGCAGCCCTCTCCTCTTCCCCCTGTTGACTCCAGCCGGCGCCCTCTCCTCCTCCACGCCAAGCCGACGCAAGAACCGACGACAGCCACCTCCCCGTTGTCACCATGCCGGCAACCTCCTGCAGCAGCCATCCTTCGTCTTCATCGACAGAACGCAGCAATGGGAGTCGCCTTCCAGCCTGGAGTCGTGGACAGCATCAGAGCCATTGTTCCTAGGGCTGTTCTCATGGATCTGGAGCCCGGAGTCGTGCACATAAGCCTCCTTTTGGAATTCTTCAGCTTCATACAAGTCTATGAACGTGAGAGCCATCCTCGTCCTTCATGCCTTCGAGTTTGGAGTCGGGTAAGACCCACATATACCTCCTTACCTCCCCTCCATGTTTATGTGTCAATAGGTGCCTCTAAACCATCTATAAACACATATATTTCAGCCATAGAGGAGCAGTGAAGAGTCATGCTGTTTCCGAGTTTTCATGAAGTGACAAGCAGGCATTTTCGAGTCCAAATTTGGGTATGTTAGACACCTCCTTTCTTGCTGATTTTCGGGTATGTTGTAGTGAGTGTTGCATAGTATATCATACTAAAATTTGGGAACAATCGGAGTTACGGTGTGAGAGTTATAGTATCCCGAAATTGGCTATTCATGCAGTTTTTTTTAGTGTGCTGAGTTTGAGGAAATTTGCTTGAGATGCAGTTTTGTGGAATAAATATGGAGGGGTTATTGACTTCTGTTAGACTTGAATTTCTGTCACGTTATAGTTGATATAGTATAGTAGATCATACTAAAATTTTAGAGGAATCCATGCTACGGTTTGAGACTTATGGTGTCTCAAAGTTGACTCCTCACACAGTTTTTATAACTGTGCTGAGTGTTGGGAAAAACAGCATGTGATGCTGTTTTGAGAGATAGTTTTGAATAAGAGTTTGATCTCTGTTTGACTTGAATTTTGGATATGATATAGTTGGCATATTGTGGTGGAACATATTAAAATTTGGGATGAATCCAGCTAGTGGTTTAGGTGTTATGAATTTTTGAAGTTGAGACCTTAAACGGTTTTCTGGATGTTGCTGAAATTGTTAAGTGCTGGAAATTTTTGGGTTGTGCAGTCATGTTTGAGCTTAAGTTTGGATACCTTAGAAACATAATCCACCGTTCCGTTTTTAATATGTTATAGAGTGTCATGCATAGTGTGGTGTATAAAAAGTTGGGGTTGATCCGACGGTTGGATTTAGATTTATGAAGGTCCAAAGTAGACTAGCTGAGCAGTTTAGAAATACTCAGTTTTTGGCTAAGTATGAATTTCTGGTTTAGGAACTGACTTTGAGAATTTGTGTAGAAGTGATTATTATGTATTTTTGGGAAATTCTGACTGCTATGGATAGAGTGCATAGCATAAAAGACTTATAGATTTTTGTTAGACTTTTTATATTTTTTATTCGGTTCTCATATCTTAATCCAAAGTCGGACATTGACGACTTTTTACGAAAGTCGAGAATGTAGTTAACTCTTCAAAATCTTTGGCAAACTTTCCTTTGAGAGTTGTAGTGTGGTTTTGAGTTCCAAAGAATAGTTTGGAACTTTGTTATGGAATTTTATAAAGTTTCGGGACCAGGGGTAAAATAGTCATTTGTCCGTATAAGGGTATTTTGGTAATTTAGCTGATGATAGAGTTAAATATCTTAGAAGTCACAGACTTCTAATTAAGTGGGATATATTATTGATCCACTTGCCTTTTATAACAGGCGGTTGAGTTCCTGCGGTTACAGACCGAGTCGAGATAACGAGATTATGTTTGAATTCAGGTAAGTCCTTTGGGCTTACTTAGCTGATTTCTAGATATGAGTATGAATAATGGTAGTGGTGTGTGAATGAGATGCTTATAGTTATATTTTAGTAATATTTATATACCGACCTATACCTTGGCCTAAGAGTAACGGGCGGTGGCATTCTGCTCAGTTAGCTTGAGGGCACTGGGGGTTTCTTTAGGGACTAGTCCATACTCGGTTTGTAGTGATGCTACCGGCGGAGGTAAGCTAGACCTACACCCAGTTGGATAAGGAACGGAGGCGAGAACTCTTAAGATTCTCGTGCCACAACTGTAAAATGGAATAAGGTGAATCACTTAACTACTAGATAATAACCGGTTTGTGTGCCAGCATGATGATTGTTTATGTTACCTTATTTGTGTTTGTGCTATCCTTATTCTGCTTATTTTTGGATTGTTAGCTAACGGTTTATCCGTGTTGTAGATTGGTAGAGATAGACAGTTGTAGAGAGATCCGGCACGGATGGTCAGCCGGGTCCACGTACTCATTAGATGGGGACGGGGGAGTCTCCCATACAGCATGCATGTTATGTATATGTTTATGTTTTGTAAGGCTGTCACATGTGTACATTCATACAATAAAAATATTATGTTTCAAAATTGTTTAAGTACATTTGTGCCTTGTTGTAAGATCCAAGTAATGTTGTTGTTAAACCAAGGTCGGGACCCATTGTGAGGTCCTAACCAGTAGCTCCCCGAGTTCCGAGAACTTGGGGTGTTACAACATGGTATCAGAGCTCTGGGTTGGCAACAATGGCACTTGAAATCTTCTAAAAGACCGAATGTATAAAATCACTAGAACCCGAAAGGGGTCTAAGATTTTCAAAACGGATTTTTGTTTTTACACACGTGCATAAGCGGGTTGTTGGGTTAGTAGTATGTCGGACCACCATCGTTCTCCGTGGATCTCTACAACTTGGAATGATAGGTGTTAGTATATAGAGTTATATCGATATGTTTTAATGTATGATTATACATATGTATATGTGTAGCATGTTAGTATCCTAAAGGATATTTTAGATCCTTTAGTTGGGATATCATGACGCGATTATCGCCTTATGATAAATCCGTAGCGGACTTGAAGAATTTTCAACACGAGACAATGGATTCAGACCTAGGATTGAGTATTATACTCTGGTGGGCGTCCTGGCGACCCTATAAATCATCCGGAGAACGGGTGGGTAAGGAAGTAAAGATGTTGAGATAATTTTTACCACAAGTACAATCCGATGAGAAAGAAAATCCCGAGTCAGCTCACATAGAAGGAATAGAAAGTCATTCAAGGGACTTGGTCGTATGAATCCGAGAGGTGAATTAGAATAACCACGCAAGATACGACAAGAGATCAGATTAGAGATAACAATAAGGGAACAAGTATCATATAGAATGGAGTACAACCAAGAGTTTCGGAGTGAAGGACGTTACCATCAAGGCGGACGCCACCATATGCAAGCATGGACATGAGAGTACAAAGAGAATAGGGTGTTGACCCAGTGGTGAGAGATTAAAGGGTACAAAGATAGAGAGTGAGTTTAATGACGATAAATAGAATGTGTAACCATGGAAGCAAGTGGAGTCCTCCAAGGATGCGAGCATTTTGAAAGAAACTTTGACATAAGTGTCAAAGAAATTAGAAGACTAAAACTGTGACAACCAATTTCCATAAAGGTATCATGATCAAAACAAAACCAATTAAAGGGAAGAATGCTGTAAAATGATATGGGTGGACTAAAGAGTCCACGATAACTTCTCATTCACATTAAGATTTAAGTTACCAATACTAACGGTCTTATTAGAGAACCGCAAACAGACGATGAACAAAGTAAGAGGAATCGTGAAGACACGCTTACAAGTTATTGTGGAAGACTTGATGAACTCCTTGACGACAGATAAATGCTATAAATGGACTCAGAAGAGTATAATGATCTCATAAGAAAACAAGAGAGGTGCAGACTATGGAAGGAGCTAAAGGGATATTAACAAAGAAACTGGAGGAGATAGATTTTCACCAAGGGTATCAAACTTCAAAAAGGATAGAAGAACAATAAGTCCGTGATCTTATAGAAGGTCAACTACATACTAATTGGTAATAACTGAGACATAACACGTGCGGGTCAACTAGTGGTAACTGGTTGGAAGATAAGGAGGATAATCATAGACTTATGAAAGAATTTATAGACATTTGGAGGACCCTTCAAGAGATCAATAGAGACAAACGTGAAGCTAAATCGGTATACGTGCTAGTACCCTTAATAGTAACATGGAGTAAGTTCGAGTCAATAACTCTAATTAAGAACTTAAGAAGAAAGACTAGACGGCCAAGAATGATACCCTTATGTCATTTGAGACCAAAGGAATTGTATAAATGATTTACTAACTACGGGCTAGGAAAAAGGTACATATCACAACTAGTACAGATGGATTGTAAGAGGAGAACTAGAGGAGTAAGAAGTATACACTTTTGATAAGTTTCTATGTCAGTCAAGACAGAGTGTTTAGAGCATTTCGTACAAGGGAGAATGATGATTCTATTACGATAATTGTAGAAGAAACCCTTGGGACTAAGTGGTGCACGGAATGAAGACCTGCAATTAAGTGTAAGAGCAAAGATAGACCCCACAAGTGTAGAGAAGTTTTGACCTCGTCGGAGATATAAGAAGTTGAAAGGAATCACGAGACCAGTATCAAAAAGAGTAGGAGGCTAGTAGTCGAGTCAATGGAGTTCAACAGAACAATATTATAAACAATGCTAATGAAGGAACATGTGAGAATGACCTAGGGGACTCGAGAAAGAGAGTTGGCCTAAGGAAATGGAAGTGGGAAGGATAGAACGAACTAACGAAGGGGAAATGATTAACAGAGTAGTTGATGCTTACCAAATTTTATGCCAGTAGAGCATGAGAAGAGGGTGTTCAGGATATTGATATAAGTCAACTATAGACTGACTGACGTCAACGGAGGACGTGCAAGTGTTTCTTTTGGTATTGAGGAGTTATGTGCCATTAAGAAAAGATAATTGTGATTGTAGATTTATGAATTAGCCTTACCGACGCCTTGGAGGATTTCCTTAAGTAGGTAATGACAACCTTCTTTGATTAACTAAAGGCATGAAGAGAATTGAGTTAGAGATTTCTTACTGGCTGGTTAAGATCAAACTCCGGTTGAGTCAGAGAGTTTAGATCCATGTTAGAAGAATTCCAAAAGTAAACGGAAGAGGTCGTCTTCCAACCGTCATCTTAGTTCCTTAAGGCAAATAAGGAAGGTATTGGGTACTTCATCCGGATAGGACGTAAGGTGAAATTGAGAGGAAGAGTTTTGGGGTCAATCATTTTGGACTCACGGAAAATGTCCTTATGATTAACGGGTGACAACATAATTATCAAAGTAACACAACGGAAGCGTGATGGGTCCTAACCCACATAACAAGAAATTCGAGAGTACAGAAAATGACGTGTCGAGTGTAAGACGGTGATAATTGGTAAAATGCATTTCGTTTGGAAGGAACGTGAAATAGGCTACGTGGAGTGACAGGAAATTTTGTAGAGGAATTGTATCACCATCTAGATAGACGAGAAAGTATGTGCACATAGAAGTATAGAAAGAGAGAGGTACCCCATTATAGATACAAGTGAAGCATGCCGACCTCGTCACATGTCGGCAGACAAGTAAATTTGGAACTTAATACCTAGCAGGGTACTTTAGAATGAGTTTCTTGATGGAATGAAAAAAGGAAGTAACGATGTAATAAAGGTATTGTGTAGGGCCTGCACTAACAAGCTCAAGGGAGTAACTATCAAGTTGAATCGAAAGACAGATAAGAAAAAGAAGCTACGGGAGTGTACTTATAGACCAGTACTCGTACATATAGAAAACATAATCTCAAGAGTAGAGTATAAGAAGAATTTTATATCAGAACAGATCCGAGTTGCGTTGCATGTGAGAGAAATATTATCGGTCTGATAGACGTGATGGATATAAGAGTGGAATGTTGATGGTGTGTTAGCAGTTATCGAGCAATTATGATCAAACGATGGTGAGGTAAGATTACCTTGTGCCTAGTGTTGTCATCGCGAATACATTCTATATCACCTAAGATCTTGGACACTGCGTAAGAAATTTGAGTTGAGCTAGAGATCTATAAAATAATATGATGACGTCGATAGAACACAAATATTGACCACCGGATTTTTATTGTTAAGTTATATCAAGGTTAAGACCAAAAAGGAGCAGATGATGATTCCTTAATGGAGGAAGCATATGATTGAGTCATATTAGGGAGACAACACCAAATGAACGATCTTACAAAGAGCATTATACATTTAGTAAAATGCCGGGAGAGGTCTAAGACCTTTTTTCCAAAATCTGATGATCATAATCGTTTAGAAGGTCAAAAGTAAGTGGACACAACGAAAGGAAGAAAGTTGGATAGATTATATATCATAAGGTTATCAAAAGGATTAGGTAGTGAATTGTGTAAGGTGACCATTGAGCGTTTAAAGTGGTTTGGAAGGGATTGATGGACTAGTAGTCCTAACCCTATTGAAAAGTGTAGTTTCAGTGTCTACGGAGGCTCGGTTTATGAACTAAGATTGGGGATCTTAGTTGGAGGATACCTACTAGACGCGAGTTAGGTCAACAGATTAGAGGATCGAACAGTTGAGCCGGATGATACCGGTGAGATGTCTGGTAGCCACTCTAGAACGTGATAGCAGGCGCTTGTGATGTAAGCACATGGGAAGATTTTGAAGTTAGTGGTTTTATGAAAAGCCGGCGAGGCTACCTGAGATATTGTGGATAGTATGAGACTTAACCTTACAAAGACCTATGTAACAATAGTTGTAACCTCGGGAGTGACGAGTTAGGGCTTGACCTTGTATGTGTGATATTGTTTGACTACTTTATTTCATGAGTGAGTGCTTAGTTAGTGATGTGTGCTTGTGGTAACCTTGTTGTGCGGGATACTTAGATATGGAAACGACGAGACTTTTGTGTAGTGATCAGATACACCCGTTTGGTGCCTTAAACGCCGACCACGATTGTGTTACCCTAAGTTTCGGGACGAAAGTTATTGTTAAGGGGGGATTGATGTAATACCCGGAAAAATTTTCTTCCGACTATTTCCGAAACAAATAAGAACTTGACAAATTATGACTTTTTCTGGCGCTTTATTTCTTTTGTATAGACTTCGTCCTTATGTTACCTTCTTTTAAGTTTCGGGACGAAACTTATGCTAAGGGGTAACTGATGTAACATCTAGAAATTTTATTTCTAGTTTAATTTCGAGTCCACTGGACTGCGACCGTTTCGTTCTCCTTTTAAGTTTTTCTTGTTTAATTCCGAGTCCACTGGGCCGTCATTACAGGCCAGCCGGGCCCGTCATGAACATGCCATCCGGGCCCATTAGGGTTACACTTTGGATCTGCAGTTCCCTCAATCTCTCCCTCACGTCTGTTCTCTTGCCTCCCATCTCTCTCGCACGTCTCTCCTCGTCTATCCAGAAGCGCCGGAACCCTAGCAGCCCTCTCCTCTTCCCCTTGTTGACTCCAGCCGGCGCCCTCTCCTCCTCCACGCCAAGCCGACGCAAGAACCGACGACAGCCACCTCCCCGTTGTCACCATGCCGGCAACCTCCAGCAGCAGCCATCCTTCGTCTTTATCGACAGAACGCAGCAATGGGAGTCGCCTTCCAGCCTGGAGTCGTGGACAGCATCTGAGCCGTTGTTTCTAGGGATGTTCTCATGGATCTGGAGCCCGGAGTCGTGCACATAAGCCTCCTTTTCGACTTCTTCAGCTTCATACAAGTCTATGAACGTGAGAGCCATCCTCGTCCTTCATGCCTTCGAGTTTGGAGTCGGGTAAGACCCACATATACCTCCTTACCTCCCCTCCATGTTTATGTGTCAATAGGTGCCTCTAAACCATCTATAAACACATATATTTCAGCCATAGAGGAGCAGTGAAGAGTCATGCTGTTTCCGAGTTTTCATGAAGTGACAAGCAGGCATTTTCGAGTCCAAATTTGGGTATGTTAGACACCTCCTTTCTTGCTGATTTTCGGGTATGTTGTAGTGAGTGTTGCATAGTATATCATACTAAAATTTGGGAACAATCGGAGTTACGGTGTGAGAGTTATAGTATCCCGAAGTTGGCTATTCATGCAGTTTTTTTTAGTGTGCTGAGTTTGAGGAAATTTGCTTGAGATGCAGTTTTGTGGAATAAATATGGAGGGGTTATTGACTTCTGTTAGACTTGAATTTCTGTCACGTTATAGTTGATATAGTATAGTAGATCATACTAAAATTTTAGAGGAATCCATGCTACGGTTTGAGACTTATGGTGTCTCAAAGTTGACTCCTCACACAGTTTTTATAACTGTGCTGAGTGTTGGGAAAAACAGCATGTGATGCTGTTTTGAGAGATAGTTTTGAATAAGAGTTTGATCTCTGTTTGACTTGAATTTTGGATATGATATAGTTGGCATATTGTGGTGGAACATATTAAAATTTGGGATGAATCCAGCTAGTGGTTTAGGTGTTATGAATTTTTGAAGTTGAGACCTTAAACAGTTTTCTGGATGTTGCTGAAATTGTTAAGTGCTGGAAATTTTTGGGTTGTGCAGTCATGTTTGAGCTTAAGTTTGGATACCTTAGAAACATAATCCACCGTTCCGTTTTTAATATGTTATAGAGTGTCATGCATAGTGTGGTGTATAAAAAGTTGGGGTTGATCCGACGGTTGGATTTAGATTTATGAAGGTCCAAAGTAGACTAGCTGAGCAGTTTAGAAATACTCAGTTTTTGGCTAAGTATGAATTTCTGGTTTAGGAACTGACTTTGAGAATTTGTGTAGAAGTGATTATTATGTATTTTTGGGAAATTCTGACTGCTATGGATAGAGTGCATAGCATAAAAGACTTATAGATTTTTGTTAGACTTTTTATATTTTTTATTCGGTTCTCATATCTTAATCCAAAGTCGGACATTGACGACTTTTTACGAAAGTCGAGAATGTAGTTAACTCTTCAAAATCTTTGGCAAACTTTCCTTTGAGAGTTGTAGTGTGGTTTTGAGTTCCAAAGAATAGTTTGGAACTTTGTTATGGAATTTTATAAAGTTTCGGGACCAGGGGTAAAATAGTCATTTGTCCGTATAAGGGTATTTTGGTAATTTAGCTGATGATAGAGTTAAATATCTTAGAAGTCACAGACTTCTAATTAAGTGGGATATATTATTGATCCACTTGCCTTTTATAACAGGCGGTTGAGTTCCTGCGGTTACAGACCGAGTCGAGATAACGAGATTATGTTTGAATTCAGGTAAGTCCTTTGGGCTTACTTAGCTGATTTCTAGATATGAGTATGAATAATGGTAGTGGTGTGTGAATGAGATGCTTATAGTTATATTTTAGTAATATTTATATACCGACCTATACCTTGGCCTAAGAGTAACGGGCGGTGGCATTCTGCTCAGTTAGCTTGAGGGCACTGGGGGTTTCTTTAGGGACTAGTCCATACTCGGTTTGTAGTGATGCTACCGGCGGAGGTAAGCTAGACCTACACCCAGTTGGATAAGGAACGGAGGCGAGAACTCTTAAGATTCTCGTGCCACAACTGTAAAATGGAATAAGGTGAATCACTTAACTACTAGATAATAACCGGTTTGTGTGCCAGCATGATGATTGTTTATGTTACCTTATTTGTGTTTGTGCTATCCTTATTCTGCTTATTTTTGGATTGTTAGCTAACGGTTTATCCGTGTTGTAGATTGGTAGAGATAGACAGTTGTAGAGAGATCCGGCACGGATGGTCAGCCGGGTCCACGTACTCATTAGATGGGGACGGGGGAGTCTCCCATACAGCATGCATGTTATGTATATGTTTATGTTTTGTAAGGCTGTCACATGTGTACATTCATACAATAAAAATATTATGTTTCAAAATTGTTTAAGTACATTTGTGCCTTGTTGTAAGATCCAAGTAATGTTGTTGTTAAACCAAGGTCGGGACCCATTGTGAGGTCCTAACCAGTAGCTCCCCGAGTTCCGAGAACTTGGGGTGTTACAACATGGTATCAGAGCTCTGGGTTGGCAACAATGGCACTTGAAATCTTCTAAAAGACCGAATGTATAAAATCACTAGAACCCGAAAGGGGTCTAAGATTTTCAAAACGGATTTTTGTTTTTACACACGTGCATAAGCGGGTTGTTGGGTTAGTAGTATGTCGGACCACCATCGTTCTCCGTGGATCTCTACAACTTGGAATGATAGGTGTTAGTATATAGAGTTATATCGATATGTTTTAATGTATGATTATACATATGTATATGTGTAGCATGTTAGTATCCTAAAGGATATTTTAGATCCTTTAGTTGGGATATCATGACGCGATTATCGCCTTATGATAAATCCGTAGCGGACTTGAAGAATTTTCAACACGAGACAATGGATTCAGACCTAGGATTGAGTATTATACTCTGGTGGGCGTCCTGGCGACCCTATAAATCATCCGGAGAACGGGTGGGTAAGGAAGTAAAGATGTTGAGATAATTTTTACCACAAGTACAATCCGATGAGAAAGAAAATCCCGAGTCAGCTCACATAGAAGGAATAGAAAGTCATACAAGGGACTTGGTCGTATGAATCCGAGAGGTGAATTAGAATAACCACGCAAGATACGACAAGAGATCAGATTAGAGATAACAATAAGGGAACAAGTATCATATAGAATGGAGTACAACCAAGAGTTTCGGAGTGAAGGACGTTACCATCAAGGCGGACGCCACCATATGCAAGCATGGACATGAGAGTACAAAGAGAATAGGGTGTTGACCCAGTGGTGAGAGATTAAAGGGTACAAAGATAGAGAGTGAGTTTAATGACGATAAATAGAATGTGTAACCATGGAAGCAAGTGGAGTCCTCCAAGGATGCGAGCATTTTGAAAGAAACTTTGACATAAGTGTCAAAGAAATTAGAAGACTAAAACTGTGACAACCAATTTCCATAAAGGTATCATGATCAAAACAAAACCAATTAAAGGGAAGAATGCTGGAAAATGATATGGGTGGACTAAAGAGTCCACGATAACTTCTCATTCACATTAAGATTTAAGTTACCAATACTAACGGTCTTATTAGAGAACCGCAAACAGACGATGAACAAAGTAAGAGGAATCGTGAAGACACGCTTACAAGTTATTGTGGAAGACTTGATGAACTCCTTGACGACAGATAAATGCTATAAATGGACTCAGAAGAGTATAATGATCTCATAAGAAAACAAGAGAGGTGCAGACTATGGAAGGAGCTAAAGGGATATTAACAAAGAAACTGGAGGAGATAGATTTTCACCAAGGGTATCAAACTTCAAAAAGGATAGAAGAACAATAAGTCCGTGATCTTATAGAAGGTCAACTACATACTAATTGGTAATAACTGAGACATAACACGTGCGGGTCAACTAGTGGTAACTGGTTGGAAGATAAGGAGGATAACCATAGACTTATGAAAGAATTTATAGACATTTGGAGGACCCTTCAAGAGATCAATAGAGACAAACGTGAAGCTAAATCGGTATACGTGCTAGTACCCTTAATAGTAACATGGAGTAAGTTCGAGTCAATAACTCTAATTAAGAACTTAAGAAGAAAGACTAGACGGCCAAGAATGATACCCTTATGTCATTTGAGACCAAAGGAATTGTATAAGTGATTTACTAACTACGGGCTAGGAAAAAGGTACATATCACAACTAGTACAGATGGATTGTAAGAGGAGAACTAGAGGAGTAAGAAGTATACACTTTTGATAAGTTTCTATGTCAGTCAAGACAGAGTGTTTAGAGCATTTCGTACAAGGGAGAATGATGATTCTATTACGATAATTGTAGAAGAAACCCTTGGGACTAAGTGGTGCACGGAATGAAGACCTGCAATTAAGTGTAAGAGCAAAGATAGACCCCACAAGTGTAGAGAAGTTTTGACCTCGTCGGAGATATAAGAAGTTGAAAGGAATCACGAGACCAGTATCAAAAAGAGTAGGAGGCTAGTAGTCGAGTCAATGGAGTTCAACAGAACAATATTATAAACAATGCTAATGAAGGAACATGTGAGAATGACCTAGGGGACTCGAGAAAGAGAGTTGGCCTAAGGAAATGGAAGTGGGAAGGATAGAACGAACTAACGAAGGGGAAATGATTAACAGAGTAGTTGATGCTTACCAAATTTTATGCCAGTAGAGCATGAGAAGAGGGTGTTCAGGATATTGATATAAGTCAACTATAGACTGACTGACGTCAACGGAGGACGTGCAAGTGTTTCTTTTGGTATTGAGGAGTTATGTGCCATTAAGAAAAGATAATTGTGATTGTAGATTTATGAATTAGCCTTACCGACGCCTTGGAGGATTTCCTTAAGTAGGTAATGACAACCTTCTTTGATTAACTAAAGGCATGAAGAGAATTGAGTTAGAGATTTCTTACTGGCTGGTTAAGATCAAACTCCGGTTGAGTCAGAGAGTTTAGATCCATGTTAGAAGAATTCCAAAAGTAAACGGAAGAGGTCGTCTTCCAACCGTCATCTTAGTTCCTTAAGGCAAATAAGGAAGGTATTGGGTACTTCATCCGGATAGGACGTAAGGTGAAATTGAGAGGAAGAGTTTTGGGGTCAATCATTTTGGACTCACGGAAAATGTCCTTATGATTAACGGGTGACAACATAATTATCAAAGTAACACAACGGAAGCGTGATGGGTCCTAACCCACATAACAAGAAATTCGAGAGTACAGAAAATGACGTGTCGAGTGTAAGACGGTGATAATTGGTAAAATGCATTTCGTTTGGAAGGAACGTGAAATAGGCTACGTGGAGTGACAGGAAATTTTGTAGAGGAATTGTATCACCATCTAGATAGACGAGAAAGTATGTGCACATAGAAGTATAGAAAGAGAGAGGTACCCCATTATAGATACAAGTGAAGCATGCCGACCTCGTCACATGTCGGCAGACAAGTAAATTTGGAACTTAATACCTAGCAGGGTACTTTAGAATGAGTTTCTTGATGGAATGAAAAAAGGAAGTAACGATGTAATAAAGGTATTGTGTAGGGCCTGCACTAACAAGCTCAAGGGAGTAACTATCAAGTTGAATCGAAAGACAGATAAGAAAAAGAAGCTACGGGAGTGTACTTATAGACCAGTACTCGTACATATAGAAAACATAATCTCAAGAGTAGAGTATAAGAAGAATTTTATATCAGAACAGATCCGAGTTGCGTTGCATGTGAGAGAAATATTATCGGTCTGATAGACGTGATGGATATAAGAGTGGAATGTTGATGGTGTGTTAGCAGTTATCGAGCAATTATGATCAAACGATGGTGAGGTAAGATTACCTTGTGCCTAGTGTTGTCATCGCGAATACATTCTATATCACCTAAGATCTTGGACACTGCGTAAGAAATTTGAGTTGAGCTAGAGATCTATAAAATAATATGATGACGTCGATAGAACACAAATATTGACCACCGGATTTTTATTGTTAAGTTATATCAAGGTTAAGACCAAAAAGGAGCAGATGATGATTCCTTAATGGAGGAAGCATATGACTGAGTCATATTAGGGAGACAACACCAAATGAACGATCTTACAAAGAGCATTATACATTTAGTAAAATGCCGGGAGAGGTCTAAGACCTTTTTTCCAAAATCTGATGATCATAATCGTTTAGAAGGTCAAAAGTAAGTGGACACAACGAAAGGAAGAAAGTTGGATAGATTATATATCATAAGGTTATCAAAAGGATTAGGTAGTGAATTGTGTAAGGTGACCATTGAGCGTTTAAAGTGGTTTGGAAGGGATTGATGGACTAGTAGTCCTAACCCTATTGAAAAGTGTAGTTTCAGTGTCTACGGAGGCTCGGTTTATGAACTAAGATTGGGGATCTTAGTTGGAGGATACCTACTAGACGCGAGTTAGGTCAACAGATTAGAGGATCGAACAGTTGAGCCGGATGATACCGGTGAGATGTCTGGTAGCCACTCTAGAACGTGATAGCAGGCGCTTGTGATGTAAGCACATGGGAAGATTTTGAAGTTAGTGGTTTTATGAAAAGCCGGCGAGGCTACCTGAGATATTGTGGATAGTATGAGACTTAACCTTACAAAGACCTATGTAACAATAGTTGTAACCTCGGGAGTGACGAGTTAGGGCTTGACCTTGTATGTGTGATATTGTTTGACTACTTTATTTCATGAGTGAGTGCTTAGTTAGTGATGTGTGCTTGTGGTAACCTTGTTGTGCGGGATACTTAGATATGGAAACGACGAGACTTTTGTGTAGTGATCAGATACACCCGTTTGGTGCCTTAAACGCCGACCACGATTGTGTTACCCTAAGTTTCGGGACGAAAGTTATTGTTAAGGGGGGATTGATGTAATACCCGGAAAAATTTTCTTCCGACTATTTCCGAAACAAATAAGAACTTGACAAATTATGACTTTTTCTGGCGCTTTATTTCTTTTGTATAGACTTCGTCCTTATGTTACCTTCTTTTAAGTTTCGGGACGAAACTTATGCTAAGGGGTAACTGATGTAACATCTAGAAATTTTATTTCTAGTTTAATTTCGAGTCCACTGGACTGCGACCGTTTCGTTCTCCTTTTAAGTTTTTCTTGTTTAATTCCGAGTCCACTGGGCCGTCATTACAGGCCAGCCGGGCCCGTCATGAACATGCCATCCGGGCCCATTAGGGTTACACTTTGGAAATGCAGTTCCCTCAATCTCTCCCTCACGTCTGTTCTCTTGCCTCCCATCTCTCTCGCACGTCTCTCCTCGTCTATCCAGAAGCGCCGGAACCCTAGCAGCCCTCTCCTCTTCCCCTTGTTGACTCCAGCCGGCGCCCTCTCCTCCTCCACGCCAAGCCGACGCAAGAACCGACGACAGCCACCTCCCCGTTGTCACCATGCCGGCAACCTCCAGCAGCAGCCATCCTTCGTCTTTATCGACAGAACGCAGCAATGGGAGTCGCCTTCCAGCCTGGAGTCGTGGACAGCATCTGAGCCGTTGTTTCTAGGGATGTTCTCATGGATCTGGAGCCCGGAGTCGTGCACATAAGCCTCCTTTTCGACTTCTTCAGCTTCATACAAGTCTATGAACGTGAGAGCCATCCTCGTCCTTCATGCCTTCGAGTTTGGAGTCGGGTAAGACCCACATATACCTCCTTACCTCCCCTCCATGTTTATGTGTCAATAGGTGCCTCTAAACCATCTATAAACACATATATTTCAGCCATAGAGGAGCAGTGAAGAGTCATGCTGTTTCCGAGTTTTCATGAAGTGACAAGCAGGCATTTTCGAGTCCAAATTTGGGTATGTTAGACACCTCCTTTCTTGCTGATTTTCGGGTATGTTGTAGTGAGTGTTGCATAGTATATCATACTAAAATTTGGGAACAATCGGAGTTACGGTGTGAGAGTTATAGTATCCCGAAGTTGGCTATTCATGCAGTTTTTTTTAGTGTGCTGAGTTTGAGGAAATTTGCTTGAGATGCAGTTTTGTGGAATAAATATGGAGGGGTTATTGACTTCTGTTAGACTTGAATTTCTGTCACGTTATAGTTGATATAGTATAGTAGATCATACTAAAATTTTAGAGGAATCCATGCTACGGTTTGAGACTTATGGTGTCTCAAAGTTGACTCCTCACACAGTTTTTATAACTGTGCTGAGTGTTGGGAAAAACAGCATGTGATGCTGTTTTGAGAGATAGTTTTGAATAAGAGTTTGATCTCTGTTTGACTTGAATTTTGGATATGATATAGTTGGCATATTGTGGTGGAACATATTAAAATTTGGGATGAATCCAGCTAGTGGTTTAGGTGTTATGAATTTTTGAAGTTGAGACCTTAAACAGTTTTCTGGATGTTGCTGAAATTGTTAAGTGCTGGAAATTTTTGGGTTGTGCAGTCATGTTTGAGCTTAAGTTTGGATACCTTAGAAACATAATCCACCGTTCCGTTTTTAATATGTTATAGAGTGTCATGCATAGTGTGGTGTATAAAAAGTTGGGGTTGATCCGACGGTTGGATTTAGATTTATGAAGGTCCAAAGTAGACTAGCTGAGCAGTTTAGAAATACTCAGTTTTTGGCTAAGTATGAATTTCTGGTTTAGGAACTGACTTTGAGAATTTGTGTAGAAGTGATTATTATGTATTTTTGGGAAATTCTGACTGCTATGGATAGAGTGCATAGCATAAAAGACTTATAGATTTTTGTTAGACTTTTTATATTTTTTATTCGGTTCTCATATCTTAATCCAAAGTCGGACATTGACGACTTTTTACGAAAGTCGAGAATGTAGTTAACTCTTCAAAATCTTTGGCAAACTTTCCTTTGAGAGTTGTAGTGTGGTTTTGAGTTCCAAAGAATAGTTTGGAACTTTGTTATGGAATTTTATAAAGTTTCGGGACCAGGGGTAAAATAGTCATTTGTCCGTATAAGGGTATTTTGGTAATTTAGCTGATGATAGAGTTAAATATCTTAGAAGTCACAGACTTCTAATTAAGTGGGATATATTATTGATCCACTTGCCTTTTATAACAGGCGGTTGAGTTCCTGCGGTTACAGACCGAGTCGAGATAACGAGATTATGTTTGAATTCAGGTAAGTCCTTTGGGCTTACTTAGCTGATTTCTAGATATGAGTATGAATAATGGTAGTGGTGTGTGAATGAGATGCTTATAGTTATATTTTAGTAATATTTATATACCGACCTATACCTTGGCCTAAGAGTAACGGGCGGTGGCATTCTGCTCAGTTAGCTTGAGGGCACTGGGGGTTTCTTTAGGGACTAGTCCATACTCGGTTTGTAGTGATGCTACCGGCGGAGGTAAGCTAGACCTACACCCAGTTGGATAAGGAACGGAGGCGAGAACTCTTAAGATTCTCGTGCCACAACTGTAAAATGGAATAAGGTGAATCACTTAACTACTAGATAATAACCGGTTTGTGTGCTAGCATGATGATTGTTTATGTTACCTTATTTGTGTTTGTGCTATCCTTATTCTGCTTATTTTTGGATTGTTAGCTAACGGTTTATCCGTGTTGTAGATTGGTAGAGATAGACAGTTGTAGAGAGATCCGGCACGGATGGTCAGCCGGGTCCACGTACTCATTAGATGGGGACGGGGGAGTCTCCCATACAGCATGCATGTTATGTATATGTTTATGTTTTGTAAGGCTGTCACATGTGTACATTCATACAATAAAAATATTATGTTTCAAAATTGTTTAAGTACATTTGTGCCTTGTTGTAAGATCCAAGTAATGTTGTTGTTAAACCAAGGTCGGGACCCATTGTGAGGTCCTAACCAGTAGCTCCCCGAGTTCCGAGAACTTGGGGTGTTACAACATGGTATCAGAGCTCTGGGTTGGCAACAATGGCACTTGAAATCTTCTAAAAGACCGAATGTATAAAATCACTAGAACCCGAAAGGGGTCTAAGATTTTCAAAACGGATTTTTGTTTTTACACACGTGCATAAGCGGGTTGTTGGGTTAGTAGTATGTCGGACCACCATCATTCTCCGTGGATCTCTACAACTTGGAATGATAGGTGTTAGTATATAGAGTTATATCGATATGTTTTAATGTATGATTATACATATGTATATGTGTAGCATGTTAGTATCCTAAAGGATATTTTAGATCCTTTAGTTGGGATATCATGACGCGATTATCGCCTTATGATAAATCCGTAGCGGACTTGAAGAATTTTCAACACGAGACAATGGATTCAGACCTAGGATTGAGTATTATACTCTGGTGGGCGTCCTGGCGACCCTATAAATCATCCGGAGAACGGGTGGGTAAGGAAGTAAAGATGTTGAAATAATTTTTACCACAAGTACAATCCGATGAGAAAGAAAATCCCGAGTCAGCTCACATAGAAGGAATAGAAAGTCATACAAGGGACTTGGTCGTATGAATCCGAGAGGTGAATTAGAATAACCACGCAAGATACGACAAGAGATCAGATTAGAGATAACAATAAGGGAACAAGTATCATATAGAATGGAGTACAACCAAGAGTTTCGGAGTGAAGGACGTTACCATCAAGGCGGACGCCACCATATGCAAGCATGGACATGAGAGTACAAAGAGAATAGGGTGTTGACCCAGTGGTGAGAGATTAAAGGGTACAAAGATAGAGAGTGAGTTTAATGACGATAAATAGAATGTGTAACCATGGAAGCAAGTGGAGTCCTCCAAGGATGCGAGCATTTTGAAAGAAACTTTGACATAAGTGTCAAAGAAATTAGAAGACTAAAACTGTGACAACCAATTTCCATAAAGGTATCATGATCAAAACAAAACCAATTAAAGGGAAGAATGCTGGAAAATGATATGGGTGGACTAAAGAGTCCACGATAACTTCTCATTCACATTAAGATTTAAGTTACCAATACTAACGGTCTTATTAGAGAACCGCAAACAGACGATGAACAAAGTAAGAGGAATCGTGAAGACACGCTTACAAGTTATTGTGGAAGACTTGATGAACTCCTTGACGACAGATAAATGCTATAAATGGACTCAGAAGAGTATAATGATCTCATAAGAAAACAAGAGAGGTGCAGACTATGGAAGGAGCTAAAGGGATATTAACAAAGAAACTGGAGGAGATAGATTTTCACCAAGGGTATCAAACTTCAAAAAGGATAGAAGAACAATAAGTCCGTGATCTTATAGAAGGTCAACTACATACTAATTGGTAATAACTGAGACATAACACGTGCGGGTCAACTAGTGGTAACTGGTTGGAAGATAAGGAGGATAACCATAGACTTATGAAAGAATTTATTGACATTTGGAGGACCCTTCAAGAGATCAATAGAGACAAACGTGAAGCTAAATCGGTATACGTGCTAGTACCCTTAATAGTAACATGGAGTAAGTTCGAGTCAATAACTCTAATTAAGAACTTAAGAAGAAAGACTAGACGGCCAAGAATGATACCCTTATGTCATTTGAGACCAAAGGAATTGTATAAGTGATTTACTAACTACGGGCTAGGAAAAAGGTACATATCACAACTAGTACAGATGGATTGTAAGAGGAGAACTAGAGGAGTAAGAAGTATACACTTTTGATAAGTTTCTATGTCAGTCAAGACAGAGTGTTTAGAGCATTTCGTACAAGGGAGAATGATGATTCTATTACGATAATTGTAGAAGAAACCCTTGGGACTAAGTGGTGCACGGAATGAAGACCTGCAATTAAGTGTAAGAGCAAAGATAGACCCCACAAGTGTAGAGAAGTTTTGACCTCGTCGGAGATATAAGAAGTTGAAAGGAATCACGAGACCAGTATCAAAAAGAGTAGGAGGCTAGTAGTCGAGTCAATGGAGTTCAACAGAACAATATTATAAACAATGATAATGAAGGAACATGTGAGAATGACCTAGGGGACTCGAGAAAGAGAGTTGGCCTAAGGAAATGGAAGTGGGAAGGATAGAACGAACTAACGAAGGGGAAATGATTAACAGAGTAGTTGATGCTTACCAAATTTTATGCCAGTAGAGCATGAGAAGAGGGTGTTCAGGATATTGATATAAGTCAACTATAGACTGACTGACGTCAACGGAGGACGTGCAAGTGTTTCTTTTGGTATTGAGGAGTTATGTGCCATTAAGAAAAGATAATTGTGATTGTAGATTTATGAATTAGCCTTACCGACGCCTTGGAGGATTTCCTTAAGTAGGTAATGACAACCTTCTTTGATTAACTAAAGGCATGAAGAGAATTGAGTTAGAGATTTCTTACTGGCTGGTTAAGATCAAACTCCGGTTGAGTCAGAGAGTTTAGATCCATGTTAGAAGAATTCCAAAAGTAAACGGAAGAGGTCGTCTTCCAACCGTCATCTTAGTTCCTTAAGGCAAATAAGGAAGGTATTGGGTACTTCATCCGGATAGGACGTAAGGTGAAATTGAGAGGAAGAGTTTTGGGGTCAATCATTTTGGACTCACGGAAAATGTCCTTATGATTAACGGGTGACAACATAATTATCAAAGTAACACAACGGAAGCGTGATGGGTCCTAACCCACATAACAAGAAATTCGAGAGTACAGAAAATGACGTGTCGAGTGTAAGACGGTGATAATTGGTAAAATGCATTTCGTTTGGAAGGAACGTGAAATAGGCTACGTGGAGTGACAGGAAATTTTGTAGAGGAATTGTATCACCATCTAGATAGACGAGAAAGTATGTGCACATAGAAGTATAGAAAGAGAGAGGTACCCCATTATAGATACAAGTGAAGCATGCCGACCTCGTCACATGTCGGCAGACAAGTAAATTTGGAACTTAATACCTAGCAGGGTACTTTAGAATGAGTTTCTTGATGGAATGAAAAAAGGAAGTAACGATGTAATAAAGGTATTGTGTAGGGCCTGCACTAACAAGCTCAAGGGAGTAACTATCAAGTTGAATCGAAAGACAGATAAGAAAAAGAAGCTACGGGAGTGTACTTATAGACCAGTACTCGTACATATAGAAAACATAATCTCAAGAGTAGAGTATAAGAAGAATTTTATATCAGAACAGATCCGAGTTGCGTTGCATGTGAGAGAAATATTATCGGTCTGATAGACGTGAGGGATATAAGAGTGGAATGTTGATGGTGTGTTAGCAGTTATCGAGCAATTATGATCAAACGATGGTGAGGTAAGATTACCTTGTGCCTAGTGTTGTCATCGCGAATACATTCTATATCACCTAAGATCTTGGACACTGCGTAAGAAATTTGAGTTGAGCTAGAGATCTATAAAATAATATGATGACGTCGATAGAACACAAATATTGACCACCGGATTTTTATTGTTAAGTTATATCAAGGTTAAGACCAAAAAGGAGCAGATGATGATTCCTTAATGGAGGAAGCATATGACTGAGTCATATTAGGGAGACAACACCAAATGAACGATCTTACAAAGAGCATTATACATTTAGTAAAATGCCGGGAGAGGTCTAAGACCTTTTTTCCAAAATCTGATGATCATAATCGTTTAGAAGGTCAAAAGTAAGTGGACACAACGAAAGGAAGAAAGTTGGATAGATTATATATCATAAGGTTATCAAAAGGATTAGGTAGTGAATTGTGTAAGGTGACCATTGAGCGTTTAAAGTGGTTTGGAAGGGATTGATGGACTAGTAGTCCTAACCCTATTGAAAAGTGTAGTTTCAGTGTCTACGGAGGCTCGGTTTATGAACTAAGATTGGGGATCTTAGTTGGAGGATACCTACTAGACGCGAGTTAGGTCAACAGATTAGAGGATCGAACAGTTGAGCCGGATGATACCGGTGAGATGTCTGGTAGCCACTCTAGAACGTGATAGCAGGCGCTTGTGATGTAAGCACATGGGAAGATTTTGAAGTTAGTGGTTTTATGAAAAGCCGGCGAGGCTACCTGAGATATTGTGGATAGTATGAGACTTAACCTTACAAAGACCTATGTAACAATAGTTGTAACCTCGGGAGTGACGAGTTAGGGCTTGACCTTGTATGTGTGATATTGTTTGACTACTTTATTTCATGAGTGAGTGCTTAGTTAGTGATGTGTGCTTGTGGTAACCTTGTTGTGCGGGATACTTAGATATGGAAACGACGAGACTTTTGTGTAGTGATCAGATACACCCGTTTGGTGCCTTAAACGCCGACCACGATTGTGTTACCCTAAGTTTCGGGACGAAAGTTATTGTTAAGGGGGGATTGATGTAATACCCGGAAAAATTTTCTTCCGACTATTTCCGAAACAAATAAGAACTTGACAAATTATGACTTTTTCTGGCGCTTTATTTCTTTTGTATAGACTTCGTCCTTATGTTACCTTCTTTTAAGTTTCGGGACGAAACTTATGCTAAGGGGTAACTGATGTAACATCTAGAAATTTTATTTCTAGTTTAATTTCGAGTCCACTGGACTGCGACCGTTTCGTTCTCCTTTTAAGTTTTTCTTGTTTAATTCCGAGTCCACTGGGCCGTCATTACAGGCCAGCCGGGCCCTTCATGAACATGCCATCCGGGCCCATTAGGGTTACACTTTGGATCTGCAGTTCCCTCAATCTCTCCCTCACGTCTGTTCTCTTGCCTCCCATCTCTCTCGCACGTCTCTCCTCGTCTATCCAGAAGCGCCGGAACCCTAGCAGCCCTCTCCTCTTCCCCTTGTTGACTCCAGCCGGCGCCCTCTCCTCCTCCACGCCAAGCCGACGCAAGAACCGACGACAGCCACCTCCCCGTTGTCACCATGCCGGCAACCTCCAGCAGCAGCCATCCTTCGTCTTTATCGACAGAACGCAGCAATGGGAGTCGCCTTCCAGCCTGGAGTCGTGGACAGCATCTGAGCCGTTGTTTCTAGGGATGTTCTCATGGATCTGGAGCCCGGAGTCGTGCACATAAGCCTCCTTTTCGACTTCTTCAGCTTCATACAAGTCTATGAACGTGAGAGCCATCCTCGTCCTTCATGCCTTCGAGTTTGGAGTCGGGTAAGACCCACATATACCTCCTTACCTCCCCTCCATGTTTATGTGTCAATAGGTGCCTCTAAACCATCTATAAACACATATATTTCAGCCATAGAGGAGCAGTGAAGAGTCATGCTGTTTCCGAGTTTTCATGAAGTGACAAGCAGGCATTTTCGAGTCCAAATTTGGGTATGTTAGACACCTCCTTTCTTGCTGATTTTCGGGTATGTTGTAGTGAGTGTTGCATAGTATATCATACTAAAATTTGGGAACAATCGGAGTTACGGTGTGAGAGTTATAGTATCCCGAAGTTGGCTATTCATGCAGTTTTTTTTAGTGTGCTGAGTTTGAGGAAATTTGCTTGAGATGCAGTTTTGTGGAATAAATATGGAGGGGTTATTGACTTCTGTTAGACTTGAATTTCTGTCACGTTATAGTTGATATAGTATAGTAGATCATACTAAAATTTTAGAGGAATCCATGCTACGGTTTGAGACTTATGGTGTCTCAAAGTTGACTCCTCACACAGTTTTTATAACTGTGCTGAGTGTTGGGAAAAACAGCATGTGATGCTGTTTTGAGAGATAGTTTTGAATAAGAGTTTGATCTCTGTTTGACTTGAATTTTGGATATGATATAGTTGGCATATTGTGGTGGAACATATTAAAATTTGGGATGAATCCAGCTAGTGGTTTAGGTGTTATGAATTTTTGAAGTTGAGACCTTAAACAGTTTTCTGGATGTTGCTGAAATTGTTAAGTGCTGGAAATTTTTGGGTTGTGCAGTCATGTTTGAGCTTAAGTTTGGATACCTTAGAAACATAATCCACCGTTCCGTTTTTAATATGTTATAGAGTGTCATGCATAGTGTGGTGTATAAAAAGTTGGGGTTGATCCGACGGTTGGATTTAGATTTATGAAGGTCCAAAATAGACTAGCTGAGCAGTTTAGAAATACTCAGTTTTTGGCTAAGTATGAATTTCTGGTTTAGGAACTGACTTTGAGAATTTGTGTAGAAGTGATTATTATGTATTTTTGGGAAATTCTGACTGCTATGGATAGAGTGCATAGCATAAAAGACTTATAGATTTTTGTTAGACTTTTTATATTTTTTATTCGGTTCTCATATCTTAATCCAAAGTCGGACATTGACGACTTTTTACGAAAGTCGAGAATGTAGTTAACTCTTCAAAATCTTTGGCAAACTTTCCTTTGAGAGTTGTAGTGTGGTTTTGAGTTCCAAAGAATAGTTTGGAACTTTGTTATGGAATTTTATAAAGTTTCGGGACCAGGGGTAAAATAGTCATTTGTCCGTATAAGGGTATTTTGGTAATTTAGCTGATGATAGAGTTAAATATCTTAGAAGTCACAGACTTCTAATTAAGTGGGATATATTATTGATCCACTTGCCTTTTATAACAGGCGGTTGAGTTCCTGCGGTTACAGACCGAGTCGAGATAACGAGATTATGTTTGAATTCAGGTAAGTCCTTTGGGCTTACTTAGCTGATTTCTAGATATGAGTATGAATAATGGTAGTGGTGTGTGAATGAGATGCTTATAGTTATATTTTAGTAATATTTATATACCGACCTATACCTTGGCCTAAGAGTAACGGGCGGTGGCATTCTGCTCAGTTAGCTTGAGGGCACTGGGGGTTTCTTTAGGGACTAGTCCATACTCGGTTTGTAGTGATGCTACCGGCGGAGGTAAGCTAGACCTACACCCAGTTGGATAAGGAACGGAGGCGAGAACTCTTAAGATTCTCGTGCCACAACTGTAAAATGGAATAAGGTGAATCACTTAACTACTAGATAATAACCGGTTTGTGTGCCAGCATGATGATTGTTTATGTTACCTTATTTGTGTTTGTGCTATCCTTATTCTGCTT